>OY728126.1:939471843-944471843 GCA_963277665.1 Viscum album | reverse complement strand
GGACCATTTATCATGATGTAATGCGGAGGAGACAGAAATACATGGAGTGCTGAGGAGGAGATCTGTACCTACCCTTCAGGTAGGAACCTCAAAGGACGGCCCAGTAGCTATTTTCCTTTTTCTTTCAGTTGTATTGTATTTTCAGTTGTACTTTTACCTTTAAAGTTAGGCATGTATTCTAGCCCCTTTAACTTTCAGCACTCTTTTACTAAAGTAGTTTACTTCACAGTTACTTCTTATTGTGTTCTTGGTCCGTGTGTTTATTTAGAATTAAAGGCAATGCCTTCCCGTTTTAGGGAGTATGCCTTTCGGTGCTAGTCGCTAGCCCCTAACCTATGGAAGGCGGGCTTGGGGTAGTCACAGCATGGGCCTAGAGTGGAAGTGTGATGGGATATCCATGGACTTTGTGATAGGACTTCCACTTACATCCAGTGGTCATGATTCTATCTGGGTGATTGTCAGCCGACTCACCAAGTCAGACCACTTCCTACCGATCAGAGAGCAGGGTTTAGTATAGATCTTGGGATTCCTCTATGTGTCGAAGATTGTGCAGATACATAGAGTACCCTCGACGATTGTCTCCGATCATGATTCAAATTTTACTTCCCAGTTATTGAAGGGGTTGTAGGAGGCTTTCAGGATGCAGCTTCGTTTGAGCACCGCCTTCCATCCTCAGACGGATGGCCAGACTGATCAGACCATTTAGGACCTCGAGGAAATGTTGTGTGCTTGCGTCCTTGACTTCAGTCGCAAAAAACTATCACACCACCATTTATATGGCACCTTTCTAGGCATTGTACGGTCAACCTTGCAGATCGCCTTTGTGCTGGACTGACCCAGGGGAGTCAGCACTCATGGGGCTAGATATGGTACAGGCTAACATGGAAAAGGTGCAGGTCATCCAGGAGTGGATGAAGACTGCACAGAGCAGGCATAAGTCTTATAATTATAGGATACAGATACCTATGGAGTTCGAGGATGGTGATAATGTTTTTCTACGGGTCTCACCTCGACGAGGTTTGAGGAGATTTGGCCAGGGTGAAAAGTTATCTCTGAAGTTCATTGGACACTTTAAGGTCCTCAGCAGAGTTAGAGAGGTGGCTTACAGCCTAGGTCATCCACCTCAGTTGCACTGGGTGTACGAAATCTTCCACATATCCCAGCTGAGGAGATATGTGAATGACCCATCACACATCGTCGACCATGGCGAGCTGGACCTCGACGATGGGGCGACGTTTACGGAGGTTCCAGTAGAGATTGAGGATCAAAAGGAGCAGGTCCTTTGTGGTCGGTTGATACCTCTGGTGCGCATTCTCTGGTAGCACGGGAACCTCCAAGAGAGAACATGGGAGCGGGAGGCTCTGATACGTGCTTAGTACCCCCACTTGATTTCCTAGTTTTTGTGATGTGGCTTTCGGGGACGCCAAGTCCTGAGGTGGGGAGAATATAAAGACTTGGAATTTCCATGTAATTTTTTTTAATTATATGGGAATTTTATGAGTCCGTGAAAATTTAAGGCGCTTGATTCCAAGCCCCAGTATGCCCAGAAAGAATTTATGAAATTTTTTTTGGGTACGTTTAGTAAACATGCGAGCAGGTTTTTGTAAATTTTGAACCGGTGCTCAGAATTGAAATATGAGGACATCATTGAACTCGTAGCGCCAGTATTCGCTTAAAGAGAACTTTACCTCGACCGCAGTAGGTCGAGGGTGAAAGTTAGTTTTTTTCATTTTTTTTGAAGAATAGAAAAATAAAAATATTAACATTTTTATTTTTGAAACCTCTCTACATGGGTTGTGGAGGTGGGGACCACCTGAACTAAAACCCCTAATTTGAATTCAATGGTGGGGACCCCCCGACCCCCTTAAACTCCCTCTTTAATGTGGGGAAGTCTCTTGAACTTTCTTCACTTTAATTGCACCACCTTCAATTAATTAATTAAATCCAACTTTAATTGTACCAACAATTTAAAATTGGCAAACATATTTTATTTGGGTTACCTACTCATTTTTTATTGGGAGAAATCGTTGGCGAAAGGGACGAATTAAGAGAACTTTGGAGGAACTCATCCACCAATGAATAACTACTCCTCCAAATGAAGAACGCCATATCTATTGAAGAAAGTTCTTTGGAATCAAGAAAGAGGACGACACATGAGCCTAACTTAAAAAATCGTGTTGTGGAAGTGATGATCGTTGGCACCCACTTCACCTTTATCGATTTCATCTTGCAACACATCAACGAACCTTTGAGGTAGGGTTTGTTGTTGATTTATGACCCTTACCCCATTATTGTCAACCCCCATTGATTCAAGAACATAAATTTCGCTTGCTACCGCTCTAATGTGGAGTGTGCGGGCCAAAAAAACATGGCCCGACCTCTCTACAATTCTTGTGATTTTTGATGTGTTCTTCACAATTGAGGAGGACAGTGACTGGAACCGGTGGGATTCAAGAGCGGTGGCCGGAACCATGGCCGACCACAATGGCGACGGCGGTGTGACCGCGATAATGAAGAAGGGCCACAGCGGAGCAAGGGCGGGGGCTGGGCAGAGGTCGACCGCGTGATGGGGAGGCAGCAGCGTGCGTCTGCGCCACTCAGCAAGCAAGCGTTGTGGCATGAGGCTACAGTGGATGATGAAAGGTGGTCAACATTTGGTTGGACATGGAGGGGAGACACATGAAACATCGCTGGGAGGAGCAAAGGGGCCAGCCAAAATGGTCGACCGAGCTAGACAAAGTAGGACCTATGGCGAGTCCCGCGTGCTGTCTAGCGACCGAACAGCTTCGGTTGTTCGGTGACTGAGGCGGGGGGCGTGTGAATCCCCATGCATGCGGCCAGGCCAGGCCACCCAGTGTGAGCCAGGCCACTCAGCGCGGGCCGGGCCAGACCTAGTGGGTCGGGTCAACCCGAACCGGGTCGGGTCGACCCAGGTCGGGTCGGGTCAACCCGAACCGGGTCGGGTCGACCCAGGTCGGGTCGGGTCAGACCAGACCCAGACCAACTTCGACCAATTTTTCACTCTTTTGGCCATAACTTTGGCCCTAGGCATCCGTTTGAGGAACCGTCTATGGAATTGGAAACCTTGGAGTGAGACGGTCCTTTTGGTGTACCCCGATTGAGATTTGGATAAAGTTGGGGTATGGTCGGGTTGGATCGAGCACGAATCCAATCGGGCCCTCGGGACTAAAAATCTAATAACTTACAGATCACGAATTCATTTTGCGCACCTTATGTTGAGTTAAGAACCCTATGAAGTGGAGGTCCTTTGGGATACTTCTTCATGGGAATTAATGGTAGTTAGATTATCGACCTGTGGCTTGAGGAGCGGATCCTCTAGGAATCAAGTGAGCTTTGTGCAGGAACCCTATAGATGGCTGTAACATAAGAAAGGGATCCTTTGTGGGTCTGTGCTTGAGGATCCCACATAGATCAGCACTAGGAATCCATGTGGGACTACTCTAGGATCCTTTGTGGGTTTTATGTACTAGGATCATGTGTGGTTATGATGATGTACTAGGATCCTTTGTGGGTCTTCTGTACTAAGATCATGTGTGGGTATTATGATGTACTATGATCCTGTGTGGATTTGTTGTACTTCGATCTTGTGTGGGTCTGATGATGTACTAGGATCCTGTGTGGGTCTGTTGTACTAGGATGTTGTGTGGGTATGATGATGTACTAGGATCCTATGTGGTTCTACTGTTCTAGGATCATCTATGGGTCTTATGATGTACTAGGATCATGTGTGGGTCTGTTGTACTAAGATCCTATGTGGATCTGATGATGTACTAGAATCCTACGTGAATCTGATGATTTAGGATCCTAAGTGGGTCTGAATTTTTACAGAGTAATATGATCCAGTAGTTACATCTAATCATCTCAACTATTGTACCTAAGTTATACCTGGTGTGAGCTGAGTCTTTACCTTTGTGGTATTCTTCTGTGTTGCGTACTTGTGTAGTACTTACCTTCGTGGTGATACCTTTGTGGTATTCTTCTATGTGGCATATTTGTGTGGTACTTACCTCTGTGGTAACCCTTCCTTCATGGAACAGATTTACTTTGGCTAAGGAGTTTGGGCCTTGTGTTTCCTCATGAATGGTATGGGTAAAATTTGATAACTTAGGTATATGTATGGGCATATACCTAAGTAGGGTTATCACTGGTTTACATGCTTTGTGGTTTATCCTTTGTGGATTTTGTGAGACCTTGAGGGTCTTGGGGTCCCTAATAAGTATCGTTATACTCACCCCTGCACGGGCTTCACTCGTACCTTGTTGTGTTTGGTGCAGACGATGTACAGTGTTGATTGAGGCTGAGGGAGCTAGGACTGGGTGGTGCATGGAGGTGGACCATTCGGCGTGATGTGACGCGGAGGACACGGACGGACGTGGAGTGCTGAGGAGGCGATCTGTACCTACCCTTCAGGTAGGAACCTCGAAGGACGACTCTGTAGCTGTTTTTTTTTTCTTTCAGTTGTATTGTATTTTCAATTGTACTTGTACCTTTACAGTTGGGTTTGTATTCTGGCCCCTTTTACTTTCAACACTCTTTCACTAAAGTAGTTTACTTTATAGTTTCTTCTTGTTATGTTCTTGGTCTGTGTGTTTAGGATTAAAGGTAATGCCTTCCCGTTTTAGGGAGTATGCCTTTTGGTGCTAGTCGCCAGCCCCTAGCCTATGGAAGGCCGGCCTAGTGTAGTCACGGCACAAGCCCTGGGGGACGGGTCGTGACATTTATTATATTTTTATAATTATTTAAATATATATATTTTTTATTGATATCTATATTTATAAATAAATATATTTAAAATTATTTATATATAATTATATTTATATTTATATAATTATAAATATTTACATATTCATATATATATAATTATATATTTATTTATTAATATATAAATATATATTATTATATAAATAATAAATATATTTGTCATTTAAAAATATTTTTTATAATTTTATAATTATTTAAATAATTATTTATTTATTTATATTTATAATTATAAATAAATATATTTATAAATATTTGTAACTAAATATAAATGTATTTATATAATTATATTTATTTATATAATTATATTTATTTATTTATTAATATATATATTTCTATAATTATAAATATAGTAAATATATTTATTATAATTTTATAATTATTTAAATATATATTTATTTATAGTTTTATAAATAATTTTTAAAAAGATTATATATTTATATATATACATATATTATGTGTTTGAGGGTACAATTACTTTCAAACACACACACACCACAAAATATTAACTGTTTAAATTAAAAAATTATTAAAATATTCATTTGAATAGATTAATTATACAAATTTCAAACATAATTTAAATGTTAAAACTTAATTAAAAAAAGCGAATAAATATTATTCATATAAATTACAAACATATTGAAAATATTACATGTACAGTAAGTAAATATATGTATAAATAAATATTACAAAATGATGAAATATATTTTTAACATTAAAAAAGTGTTGATAAAGAGGTGACTCTTGTCAACCCTAGAAAAAATAACTGAAAAAAGGTACCCTATTATCAGTTCTTTTTTTAGCACTGAAAAAAGTTAACTTTATCAGTGCTTTTTGTGAGCGCTCATAAAAGTCACCCTTTTGTCATCGTTTTTTTCTAGAATTATTAAAGGTCATTGATGTATAGAGCATGATCTTCGATAGTGAGATGCTTAGATTTGATTGTGTTATAGATTTTATGCACCTGCATTAGGGTGCTATATCTGTGATGGGACATTCTTCTCACTTTACTGAGCTCCAGAACTTCACACCAACCCTTTCTAGTGACAAGTTTGTAACAACAAGATGACTTGAGGATGGGATCATATATTCCATCTAGTCACATGTGATAATTTTTTAGTTAACTTTCATTTTTAAGATAATTAACTAGGCCCTCATCACTAAGAGGAACCTGAGGGAAGCTAATGGTGCGGGTCAGGGTGGTTAAGTACCAAGACATGGAAGTGGCTCATTAAGCAGCAGAAAGTGTCACCTTGAGTCTACTAATGGGAGCGGTGGTAGTAAAATAGTACATATTGATAGTTACTTGACATGACACTAGTATAGGAAGATAGCCCAAAAAAACCCAATGTCCCAAACACCCCGTTGAGAGTCGTGGTTGCGGAAGGATGGAGCATCTTCAATGTTTTTGTAGCACCTTCCCATTTGTTCCAAGTGGGAGAGGCTCTGCACCGGATCTTCCTTTAAGAGAGGGATTATTAGCTCCTCCCCAAGCAGGTAGCTGGAATACTACCATCCATTTATTCCAAGGAGGTTTTTGTAGTCTAGGGATCTAGAGACAGGACTTACATCACCATCAGAGTAGACATACCTAGGATATTTAACTTGTATCTCAGGGATATGAATCTAGCCATATCTATAAACTATAGCCTACTCCTGATGAGAAGATAACTGATCCTTTTATTATACGTGGTATGATCTTAGTTTCCTCCACTTTAGTGTAAATTTTATTTGTCATAGGAGGTTCCGACTCTTTTATATTTGTGGAAATTGTGGAGAGTATTAGGATTGAGATTCAATATTTCTATGGGGTGATGAAACTCAACACCTCTTTAGGGGTCTAATCATAAATTTTACACAAATTCAAGGAATTCCCCTTTGAGATAAGTAGTCGTCATTTCATATGAGACCTCTTTGTTCTCGATATGACAGGTTTTGACATCATTCTTGGGATGGACTTGTTAGTTCCCTACCATACATATGTCAATTTCTATTGTTGGAGGGTGTATTTTACATCACCCAAGGGAAATAGTTATACTCACAATGGTGAATGGGATGTATAGATGAGTTGAACAGGACCTAATATTTATGGGATGGGTAGAGTGACAACCCAGATTTCTAGTCTGTATATGGAGGATCAGGGAATGTGACATATAGATTTCCCTCATCTATTAAATCGATTTAAGGGTGTCTTCCCTGAAAAAGGGTTGTATCCTAAGAGATAGATAGAGTTTATGATTGAGATAGTTCCAAGAGAATCACCAATATCCATTCCTCTATATGGGATGGATATTATCAAGTTTCAGGATCTCAAGAGGTAGTTAGAGGATTTAGAAGCTAAGGGGTTTATATCATCCAGTACTTCTTCATGAGGTTTTGCTATGATTTTCTCCAAAATGGTAGATGGGAACCTCAAGTTTTACATGTATTATCATTGGTTGAACCATATTATGGTTAATAACTATCATCCTTGGTTTCATATAAATTAACTCTTTGATATGCTTCGAGGAGAAAGGTTTTTCTACAAGATTGATCTGAGATCTGGCTACAATCAAGTGTGTGTTAGACTTTCATATATAACAAGTACAACATTCCACTATAGATATGGATTGTTCAATTATCTTTTCATGTAGTTCATTCTCACAAATGTGTTGACATTTTTCATGGGTCTCATGAATCAGTTTTCTGCCCAATCAGGATTCATTTGTGGTAGTCTTCATAGACAACATGTTTGTATATTCTCACATTCAAAAAAACCATAACAAACATCTTAGGATCCTAGTGAATACACTGAATGAGAACCATATGTATACAACTCTCACAAAATTCTACTTTTGGATCGATAAATTTCACTTTATGGGTCACATTATCTTATAGACAGGAGTATCTTTTGACCCATATAAGGTGATAGCTATGGTTTCTTGGTATAAGCCCAAGAAATTATTTGACATAAAGAGTTTCTTGTGGATAGATGGATATTACAAAAGTTTTATCTAGGATTTATCATTCTATAAAGATCAACTCATAATATTGAAAAGGAAGAGTGTAAATTTTACATGGTCAGAAGCATGAAAGATAGACTTTTAGAAGTTGAAACGAAGGCTTACTTTAGCTTTGATATTGAATTTACCTGAGCTTGTATGAGGATATGTAGTTTATTTTGATGATTCTAGTATTAGGATATGATCCATTATAATGCAGTGGAGTGATTCATGGTGTGTAGGTCTTATTATTTTAGGCCTCATGAGAAAAATTACCCAATGTACAATCTCGAGTTGGAAGCTATGGTATATGCCTTTCATTATTAGATGCATTACTTACTAGAATACTGGTTTGTGGTATATACAGACCAAAAAATCATTAAGTACATATTTACATACCATGACCTAGACCTTAGACAATTAATATGGTTTTAATACTAATATTCATTTGATTTTGAGATTTCTTATACACCTAGGAATGGCAATGCAGTGGCAGATACTCTGAGCAGGAAGGCTAAGAAACAAGCTATTCGGGATATTGATAGCAAGTGGAAATTGATTTAATTGTTTTATAAGATACATTTAGAGATATATAACTATCTTGGGAATCCTTTACTCACATATTTATCAATTACATCTTCTCTTCTAGACCAAGTAAAGTGGTGGAATATTTCATATCTTAAGGGATTACTCCAAGGGAGAGTGTTTCAGGTGAGGACTCTCCTCCTGGTTGGGTCGTTGATAGGAATGAGATATTGAAAATTAATGGAAATGTATGGGTTCCTTCCAACATGAGAGTGTAATTGATGTGAGGTTATCATTCCTCTTATTGGGAAATTAATCTTGATGTTACCAAGATATACTATGACTTATGCAACTATTATTAGTGGTTGGGGATGAAAAAGCAGGTAGTGGGTTTTATCTCTCAATTTCCCCCTACCAGAAGGTGAATGTGGAACATCGGTGACCTACAGGGATTCTAAATCCATTTTCTATTCTATAGTGAAAATGGGATGACATCACTATAGATTTAATGATGGGTTTTCCTATGTCACCTTAAGTCTATGACACAGTATGGGTGATTTTTGATAGGTAGATGAAGGTCACCCACTTCTTGCTAATTAGAGAGACCTTCTCAGTGGACATGCTAGGAAATATATATGTCAAGGTGATCATACACTTTCATATAGCTCCAAGTATTTTCATATCAAACAGGGATACTCACTTTACATCATGATTCTAGTAGGTTTTTGAAAAGGCACTAGGTTCACAGGTACTATTAAGTACAACCTATCACCCTTAGATTGATGATCAATTAGAGCATACAATTCAGGTGTTAGAATACATGATCGGAGTATATTTCCTTTATTTTAGTGTATATTGGGAGAAAAAACTACCTTTTGTTTAATTTTATTATAATAACATCTTTCATGAAACTATATAGATGGATCCTTAGGAGGCCATATATGGTAGGTCATTTTGTTCACTTTTATACTAGTTATTGGTAGAATAGGTAGCATTACTGGGACCTCATCTCATTCAAGAGACATCGGAGAAGGTAAAGTTTATCAGGAAAAGTGTGGCCACAACTGAGTCTAGGAGGAACTTTTATACTAATGTTCATCACTAGCCTCTAGAATTTGAGGTGGGATATTCGGTCTTCTTACATGTTTCACCTAGATTGGTACATAGACATATTTAGAGATAGGTTAAGTTATCACATCTTTATTTCAGACCTTTCGATATTTTGTAGATATGTAGTATGATATTCTATTAGATAGCTCTTCCTTATAGCTATTCTTCCATGCATGACATCTTCTATGTATCTCATTTTTTCATTATTCTTCATAATTGTCTCATTATTTTGATCATGGGGATGTTGAATTGGAAATTGATGCTTTTTTGAGGAGTATCCTATCTACACCATTGATCATAGCATGAAGTCTCTCTGAGGTAGGAAATTTCCTCTAGTATGGGAATTATGGAAACATAGTTTTGTATAGGATGAGACCTAGAAGTGAGAGGATGATGTACATGCTTAATGGTAATATTTATTCTTAGACGATTCTCAACCACCCTCATAAAGGAAACCAGGGGATGAGTTTTTTTAAGTAGGGGAGATTGTAAGATCTTTTCTTTTCTTATGAGGTATGGATTCTATAAATTTCAGTTTAAACATTCCATTTTATCTATATAGAAGTACCATAAGGGTTTTAGGAAGGTTTCAGGAGAATATGGGGCTTGTTCAAAGCATGAAGATTAGGTTTTTGGATAAAATAGATGAGGTGTAATGTTGGCGCACGTTTGGTAGTAACTGTGTGGCTCAACCATGCATCCCCAAGGAGGTTATGCATAGTTTGAGAAACCATTTGAGCCAGGATGCATTAATATTCAAGAAACTGCATACATGTTTCATTAGGTATCTATATGATGTGGGCAGGGTTATACAAAACTGTGTGCCAACTGTGAAAGGGGGTATGCCTCATGGATAGTGAAGGTTCATGATTTGTGAATGGTTTGGTGACCAATCTATGTTTCCTTTTAAAATAGGGGAAATGACATTTTTTTTCCCATTAATTTTTTAATAATTCTCTACCCATTTATTTTCCTCTCTATGAATAGTAGCTTCCCATGTCTGAAGATCCTTCCTCTCTCTTTCCTAGGATTTGAACCTAATCCCTCATATGATGTCATAAACCATAACATTCTATCACATTGGATCCCTATCTGTAATCTCTTCATCCCTATTATTTCTTTACAATATTTATCTCACTATATCAAAATATAATTTCATGCAATCTAATATGCCCTACTTTTAGATTATTCATCTATTTTTTGATTTATTTCATTTTATCCTAGATTAGTGGATAACACTAGATGAGGAGTTGTATACCTTTATAAGGTAGGTGATCTAGTAATTTTTCTTAAAATTATAGTTACTTTGTATCATTTTTTTGTGATGTCAAACACAAGACCTTCCATTTATTTCCTTGAAAATGTGACATACCAGACCTATTTCACTCAACAGTAACTGAACTCAGTTGGCTACATGACCTCAAGCGCACCTCCCTATTCACCAGAGATTGCTGACTAGTTGTGAGGATATATGGTGGAATATTGTGGAGATACTACAACAAAATCTACTAATAGCAATGGTTATTTTTTGACTCGGAGTTGGTTTAAACTACCACCATATGGTTTCATGACAGTTTCCAAAAATATCCGCTAAATTTTGCATTAGAATCCAACTCACATTGTTTCCATCCATTTAGAGGTTGTTTCTAGGAACCATCATGAAACAATTTTTTAGTTCCATTTTTTCATTTTTAGTGGAATTTTATCATCCCAAAAAAATATGGAGGGAATAGTAGTAGTTTAAACCACCACTATATATCTCTTTTCAAAAAAATATATCTTAAAAAACTTTAGCCCCAGAATATATGAAAAATAGATATTACATTATACAAATAGTAAAGAAACTATTACAATATAATAAAAACATAATTAGAACATGTCAAGTTAAATTTATAAAAAACTATAATACAAAAAATTATTAATATAAAAAGGATAATAACCAACAATTAATTAATATTAATAATGTTATTCGATGTTCTTCTTGAGTTTATTTTTATGGATAGGTCATAGATTAGAATTCATTTGACCCTCATGCTACATAAATGATATAAAGGAACCCAAGTGGGGTGTTTTCAAGAATTTCATAGACTAGTGAACTATGTTATAAACCTTGGATCCCTCCATGATAAATTATATAATGTTATGGTAAGAAAAAAGTAATGGTGTCCTTATAAATTAGTGGTAATTTTAAAGAGGTCGGGTGTGTGATTATTATTACCCTAGCTTTTGTAGCATTTAGTGTTGGGTGTTTTTCTAACCTGTGAGAACCCTTGGCCTTTTATGTTTATTATTATTAGGTTTAATATTATCATTTCGAATAGTAAGTTATTAATTGTATCTTAAAATTATTTATGCATGTCTTTGATATGGATGCCTTGTGACATCAGTTGGGTGAGCATACCAACCATTGGAATGTGATTTTATATAATGGTTATGTTGATTGGGTTGGTTGATTATGCCAATGTTGTTGGGAGATATGATGAAAATATGGGTTGGCTGTTCATGTCAACCATTGACATGTGAGATGTTATCAAATATATTTTTTGTTTTGGTTCTAGAATTCATTTCATCCATGGATATGAACATTGTGATGGACTGGGTTATGTAATGAGGGGATGGAAAGCATGAAAACCATAGATGTGAGTTATATTTCATGACATATCATCATGAACATTTATAGTTTATGTGAATTCATATGGTGTGATTTTATTATAATAACATTTTTATATAAGTGTAATGATTTTATTTAGATTTTGTAGAATAGATAAATCAGATCCAAGATGAAATATGATGTGAAGATAAAATAAAAATAAGGAAAATGATTTATTACTTATAAGGAAGAACTTTGAGTTCCCACTTCCAAACATTCCTTATTTAGAGGACTTATGATTTCATATGAAAATAATGAGATTCCAAACATGAGATTTTTTTAGGGATGGAATATGGAAAATTCACTTATAAACTACTGAAAGTAATTTGTGTCTTTCAATAGGTAGAAGAAGGATCATTTTATAGATTAGAATGACTAGAATTTTTGAAAATACCCATTACTTAATCTATAAGTATTATAATTTTATATAGAAAGTGAGAAAAAAAGAGACAAAGGATAAGAAAGGCCATGAATTTCTTCACCCAAACACTTATCTAACAAGGTTCCAACATATTTTAAATAAATTTTATCACATTAAAATTTATATATTGATAACATATTAAAGTGTACTTGAAAACACCCGAAATACCTTCACATAATCTCTAAGGGTGGGATAAAAAAATTTCACATTTGAGGGTGTTGATTCATCTAGTATAAATATTGAACCTTATTGGTTTTTTTCATCCATAAAGATGAAGGTAATATGTATGAAATCAATATGTAATGTGAATTACATCAGTGAAGTAGTTCATAGTTCCCAAGCATATTGATTAGAATAGAGTTGTATGTTCTCTAATGGTTTATCCATACTAAATAATAGTTAATATGATGGAAGAATTTGATATCATTAATAATACTACATGTAGAATAATCATTTGTAAAATTAGGTTACATATGATGTAGATACTCCATCTTATTTCATGAATATATTCAAGATACTCATTATGAAGAATTATTATGGTACATTATTGAATTAATTGATTTTTAAGGTAACATTACAATTAGATAAAAGTTTTTTGGAGTGTATATACTGATGGAAAATTTATCTCTATAAATAAACTAATTTAAGGTCCGCTATCTAAGAGGAGAGTGAAGCTAACAATCTATATGTTGAAAAGAAAAGAAAAATACAAGTAGGATGTCTAGATGCAAGCTGAACAACACATTTATTTATCTAGGTAGTACTTGGTGAATTACCAAGTGGAATTTAGAACTAAATAAAGTTCATAAATTGTTGGAAGATAATATAGATTTTGAAAATAAAAATAATAGGTATAATTTCAATGATTAATAAAACAAAACAAAACCTAAAGGTCCTAAGAATTCTTAGTGTTGATCGAAGTAGGACACTCAAGAGGGGGTGAATTGAGTTACTATAAAAATTTCAGTTAAAAAGTTTATTTGAAGATCCACCAATTTAAAAACAAAATAGTCTAGTTAATCAAAGTAGTAGATTTATAATAGTTTTACTATTTAATTAATTTCTCAAGATATTGATTACTTCTCAGTTATATCAACCTAAAAGAATGAAATAACTTTTGAAACTGATTTACATAATCAAAACAGTTATAAATAATTTCCAAGAATAACTATCAAAGTGAAACTTAATGTTTTAAAATATGAGTTAAAATAGAGTAAAATGAATTTGAAAAACACTAAGGATAAAAAAAGTGGTCCATTCTCAATTTGATACCTAATCCACTCCACTTGGTGATCACCTGCCACCAAGAAATATATATATCTTTTATCCACACCCTAGATTGGGGTTTATACAATATTACAAAAGACTATCTAGGTTACAATACCTCAACCATAGTTCTAAATGGAAAATATAACAACCAAGTCACATAGGACCTCTTTTACAGTTATACGTGGGTGAAAAATGGTGTGAGAGAGTAGTAGTGAGAGGATATGTTGTATCCTCTATTTTATAATAGGATAAAATGTTTATTTGTAATATATACACACACACTACTTGAAATATTAATAAAACAATACACAACAGAGCAGAATATAATAAGAGGGGATTAGAAATGATCTGAGTGTTGTTCTATGAAGCTTTGGACTTCTAGGATGTAGCAGATTTAATGTTCAGTTCCTCTTCTAAAAGTGGACTCAGAAATAGAGTGTCTTGAGCTTTGTGTTCTAGTTTATAGTTCCGTAAGTTTCTCTTATTCTCTTCTTTGTGTTTTTTCGTAAAGTATGTTTGAAGTTTTGATCCATAGAAATAAAGTTAATAGGAAAAAACGGGAGTTCTTTATGTAATCTTCTATGTGTTCTTGCATGCATGTATGTTCACTCTAACATATCTTTCAGTCATCTGTTTTTTATCTCGTGCACCACCTGGTATTTTATCTTGGGTTCTTGTGTTATGGTAAACAAGAATAATTATCTCCATACCTTGTACCTTTTACTTTAAGGTTTCATGTCTACAAGAGATCATTAATTATGTCAGTGTCATTAAATGACTCAAATATGACCATTAGAATTAACTTTTAAATTTAATTAAAAAAGAAAGAAAATTTGTTAAGTAAGTAATGGTGTCATATTTGGTGGTGATACAGAAGTGGTGCCATAGTCATGGTGAGTCAGAAGTGGTGCCACAGTCAGTAGTGACTTGTCCTTCATGAGTTCTGGAACCAGTAGAACGGTTATGATGTCTGGTCCTTTGTAATTTCTGGAATCGGTAGCACGGTCACGATGTCTGGTCCTTTGTCAAAATTCTGAATGGTTTCTTATTACGGTGTCATAGAACTGGTGTTACATAAATGGTGTCAAAAAAAATTTCTGATTTCTAGACTAAATAGTGAGACCTTTTGGGCATAGAAACGGTATCTCATACTTAGTAAAATATCTTCCATCTGTCTTAATAAGTAACACGCACAGAATGGATTAAGGTTAAACATAATCATAATAAAACATAATAGAACAATATTGATCATGATTTATAATATTTAAACATTATTTACATTATTTACATGATTTGTGAGCATTAAAACAAGAGGAGTCCAACAATCTCTTCCTTTTTGATGATCACAGATCATGGCATTTATGTAAGAACCCGGATCTTCTTTTCAGGTATGTTTTCCTTTTTCTGGAGTTTTTAAGAAAAATAAACTTTATGTAAATTTTCAAAGTACACACCATGTAATTTCTGAGTACATGCCATGTACTCTTCTCCGGCTCGAAGCCGTGTACTGGTCGTGCCCGGTCCACACACACGGTGTGTAGGGGTGACGTGGAGGCCGATTTTGGCGGAGTCCAGAAAAGACCCAGTACACGCCGTGTAATCTAAAAGTACACACCGTGTACTTTATTTTTTTCACTAAATGAACCGGGGTCGTGCCTGACACATAGAAACACCTCCTTCTAGGTCTCGTTCGTCCGAGAGTGACCCGTACAGCCGAATCTTCGACGAGCTCCCACCCCTTCATCTGTTCTCCAATTCAAGCACGGTCGATTGCGTCGGAATCGTAGCAGTAAGATCTTCCTTTTTCTTGGGCTTTGTTTTCTGATTCTTCTTCGTTTCCAAGTTATCGTGGGTTGATCATTTTGTGCGTTTTCTCAGATCTAAGATGTTCTAAGGGGAATCAAGCATCGTGATTCACATATATCGATCTCCTAGGATCAAGGTAAGTGGTTTGTACCTTTCTGTTAAAAGTTGATGAGTATTTTTTGAAAATTTCAAAAATTCCCTTGGGTGGGGAATTGTGGGTTTTCTATTTTTCCCCCGCTATTTTCCTGCTTTCTTGATTGTTGTAGTAGAGGTTTATTCTTGTAAGTAGAGTGATTTATTTTGTACTCAGGATGCTTTTCCATGTTTGTTCTGCCTGTTTGGAATTTTTCCAGTTTCCATGCCTAGCCGTAGGATAGTGGAACTGCTACTTTATTACTGTTGAGCCTTAGAATGATAGCCAAGTAGTTCTTGAGGTTTACTTGGATGATACACGCGCGCTGAGCATGTTTATTTTAACTCAGGACTGTGAGAACCTAGAGTAGTAGACCAAAGGGAGAATTGACGTAAGGGCTTCTCCAGAGTGTCTTAAAATATGATGCGAGACCACAGGGGGAATTGACGATGATTTCTTCCTCAGAGAGTCTGTAGTTCCTTGACGTAGGCCATAGGGGGAATTAACGTTGAGTGCTTCTCCAGAGAGCCTTTAGTATGATACGAGACTATAGGGGGAATTGACGGTGAGTGCTTCCCCAGAGAGTCTATTAATTTCATAACTAAACCAGAGGGGTGATATTGTGTGTGCCACCTAGAGGGTTGCTAGTACTTATAGGTTGAACCATAGGGGTTAGGCTGTGAGATCTACCCAGACGGTTACCTTTTTCCTTTGTTGCTGGTTGTTTACTTGTGTACTTATTTTGTTAGAACTATAGATTGTAGATGCTTGTGTTCTTGTTTACTGATTCTTGTTTTATTACTGCCATGTATTCATTGACTGTTAGGCACAGATCTTTGGGTGATTTCCTACTGGTATTGTATCTCACACACTATTTGGGCCATGCTTTTGGGCCCAAGCAGACTATGTTGTTGTAGGTATAGATAATGGCAAGCGCCCTTCTACTTCGGGTTCTTGATTCACTAGAGCTGGAGAGCATGGGACCGAGCTGAGGCTTGCGATGATGAGGAGTTTACTTTGTTTTCTTTTCACTTTGTTTTCAGTTTTACTTTAGCATGTTGGATTGTTTACTACTTTCCATTGACATATGTACCATATTGCATCATTAGTATATATCCATTGCTTCTTCTGTTTACTTCAATTGTTGTATGTTGTTGATTGTTTCTGCTATTGTGTCTGGTTGTTTTTCCGCTGTATACTTTACCAAATGAGGGCATAGTTTCCCCACCAACTCACCAAGGCCCTCGCTGCTAGTCAGAAGCCTCTAGAGTTTGGGGAAATTCACTTGAGTTCATGGGGAAAACCGGGTACGAGGTACCAGTGGAGGGGCTCCGGATTCGGGTCTTTACAATTTACAAGCCATACATTTTAAAAAGGAACAAATATATTTCTTATCATATCAATGTATTAGAGAATATATGTAAAAAAGATTATTTCTTCCTTTATCACAAATTCCATCTCTTCTCCCCCTTTGGGATTATCAAAAATATAGTAAGAAAAAAACACTAAATGAAACCAACAATGGAATAAAAGTTATCATACCACATTTCATTAAATAAAATGACAGAGTATAGTACAATCTCAAAAAAACATCACAGTCCTATGAAATATTATCCTTCACTTCTCTTCAGATTATTTATCCTTCACTTTATCATTGTTAGATACAATAGGAGTAGAAGCAATAGGTGTATATTTAGAGGTGGTAGAAGTAGTAGTAAGGGTGGATAATGAAACTCCTTCAATGATAGAAGGTTCAAGGGTTGGTCTAGTGAAAGACCTAGGTAGAGGCTATTCAACAATAACATGTATGGTCTAGATTAGATACTGATAAACAGATATTTTAGTAAGGGAAAAATAATTGGAGGAAGAATGATAGGTTGAAGGAGGTAGATCAGTCCTTAAAGGAGCCATTGTAAGAGCCATGATAGCTGTGCTCTGAACATACAGATACGGTTTCAACAATTTTATGAAATCCTTAATGATTTTTCCACCATACATGGCCTTTTCAAATTCATCTTTATTTTCCATGAATTTATCCTGAGTAGGTGTGAATCCTTATAGCTTCTGTACTTGATTTTTGAACGCTTGAGTTATAGGAGTCTGCTTTAAATTCTCCATAAGATACATGAAATGGTTGGTCAACTCATGCTTGGAATAGATCCTATTGAAGTAGTAATCCACTTACTTAGAGATTTATTCTTGAGTTTTAGTGGAATTTTTTGAGTGAACTCTTACCAGTTCAAGCACATGGTCATTGTTCTTAACAACTTTATCAAGAATCTCCTTATCAAGACCTTCAATCAAATACTAAAACTTTTCTATAATGATAGATCTAGCCATTTCATGGTCCATGGGATGAGATGGCTGGGAAGAAGCAGATGGAGCAGAAATAGTTTATATGAGAGCATTAATCTATTTTAGAATAGTTTGTAAACATCCTTTATACACAGTGGTCGGATTATTGATTCTAGAGATAAGTGCACACATCTCATTTTCTATTTTTATGTTGTTCTCAACCACATTTCGATACACAGTAATCAAGTTAGGTTGAATCAGATATATAACCTTATTTTAGATCTTATCAGCATCATCCTCAATGAGATGAGAAATAGAGGCTTGAGAAAGTTTTAAGTCTTTCTTCATTTCCTCAACCTCATATTTTAAAGATTCCACCTCATCACTCAACTATCTATTCTCAATACAGACTTCCTGAATTTCATGAAGAATCTTGGGTTGGATTTGCTATATTATTTTCTCCAGAAGAAATGTAGCATCCCTTTCATTGAGATTGGTTATAGGAGCAGGTTGAGACTTCATGAGCTTCTCAAAACTAGACAAAAAAATTTCTTCAAAAACTTTCAGATCTTCTTAACTTATATAACTAGGAATTTCTTCAGTAGGTTCAGGAGTAGAAACACAGATAGGTTCTAACTCATTAGTAGATATTACTTCCTTATAACTAATTGGTTGGAGTAGAAACACATTTGAAAGATCCAATCCCTGAACTGAGGTTCCTTGAGACTCATCAACATCAAAATACCTTGGAAACCTATACCAGGTATCCACATATCTTAAATAAATAGGATTTAGCACTTGAATCTTTTCTAAGATGGGGTTTTTATCCCCATCAACAGATTCATATCTAAGAGGACTAAGAGACTCAATCTCTTGACCAGTTTCCACACCCTTTGCTCTATCAGATTCATCCACATCTCTATCTAATTGAAAAGCTTACTCCATTATTTCTTTAGTAGATAATATCACTTTTGTTTCTTCATATTCTTCCTCTGTCTATTTCTTTGTAGTAGTATGTTCTTTAATAGCATCATCTTCTTCTTCAACATCTTTACCCTTATTAGAAGCTTCACATTCTTTGCTAGAATCTTCATCACTTTAGAGTGAGGATATTCTCTAGAGGGAACTATTTGAAAAGGTTTATGAGATTCTTCCATAATTTATTCACCTTCATCAGCATCTTTTCCTCCTTTAGTTTTATCAATATCTATTCCTTAATATGAGTGTACTAAAATCTCATCAGATTATAAAATAGGATCATATACATCCTTAGGTCTTGAAGGGTTCTCAATGGGATTAAAATCCTCAAACATTCTATCATTATCTTCAACCCATGATCTCTTCCATGGATTCCAACTGATCTTCATTCATCTTCATGTATCCATAGATATAAAAAAATTCATAATCTTCAACCACTTCATAATTGTTACTAACTACACCTTTGGATAGTATCATTGGAGAGATAAACCTTGAATAGAAAAGAGATTTTGACTTTTATGTTGTCTTGACCATATCACATATGTGAAGGATAATGTCCTTACACAGATTAATCTTATGACCAATATTCAGAAGATGTATCAAAATCACATCTTGATATTTGAGAGTGGAAAATTATTCTTTACTTGGACATATTAGGTGTTTAATAAACTTGAAAAACAGCCTAGTCACTCCATTCATTTTAGCAGCAATAGGACTTATTTTCTTTTTGTTTCTAGTCAACTCACCCAAAGCCTCTTCTAAACTAAAAAAATCACTTAGTGGAGGATAACCTCTTTAATGGTCCTAAAAAATTCCTTCATGTGGTATTCCTAAGAATTCATCCCACAACCTCTAATAAAAGGTGCATTTTTATCCATTCACCCAGCTTCTCACCACAAAATCATCTTTAGAGTTGAAAGTAATCTGAACATATTGATAAAATTTGAAAATTAGCTTCGGATAGATAGGTATTCTCTCTTTTTTAAACCACTCTAACCATACTTGTTCTTCCAAGACTTTTAGAACAAGTGACATACTTGAAAGGATCCACTTAACACATATTTCTTTCTCTGGAATGACGATTTGATCCACAAGAAGTGGGTTTAGTGGTTTCTCAGGCATGGTAATTAGAGCCTTTTTTGTTTATTTGAAGACCATTGCCTTCCAAGAGATGATGAAGATGGACACATCATCCTTAGCATTAAAAGTGGGCCAAATAAAGATGAGGATTTTGAGAGAAAAGAGATTTTATTTGGGAGTAGAGAGTACAAGTGAAGAGAGAAGTGAAAGGATGAATTTTTTATGATTTAGGGAGTTTAAACATCTCCAAACACAGAAACACAATATAAAAGAAATAAAATAATCAATATAGCAATATAGGAAAAATATTTTAAAAATATAAGTCTGATTTATAAAGGTGAGACTAGAGCAAGCAGTCATGGTGTCAATATTGCGGTGTGACTCTAAACGGTGTGATTGTAACTAGTGAGACAACAAACATGAGAGACAGTAACTGAGAGATAGTAACTATGAGACAGTAATTGTGAGATAGTAAACTAGTCACTCAAGCATCATCATTCCTAATTCATGTATGATGTAACCCATCCCTTCAAAATTTAATGGCCTAATGAAAAATTTTTCAAGCTTATGTTCAGTATTGATGAATTCTAAAATAATATCACCCTTTTGATAATGATATCTCAAAAAGTGTTGTCTTACATCAATATGTTTTGTTATTTAATGAGAAATAGGATTTTCAGAGATGTTAATATCACTTGTGTTATCACAATTTATAGGGACATGTCTAAACTTATATCCATAATCTAGCGAAGTGTGTTTCATCTACAAAATCTAAGCACACCAACTACCAACAGCTATGTATTCAGATTCAACAGTAGATAATGCAGTAGAATATTGATTTTTACTACACCACGATACTAGTGACTTGATCAAAAAGTGACATGTTGCAGAGGTTCTTTTTCTATCTAACTTACAACCACTAAAATCAGCATTAGAATAGCTAACTAGATCAAATTATTGTCCTCTAGAATAGAACATTCCTAAGTTGGTAGTATGTTTGAGGTATTTGATAATCCTTTTAACAGCAAGAAGATGTGACTCTTTAGGATTTTTTTGAAAATGAACACACATATACACACTAAACATAATATCAGGACTATTAGTAGTTAAGTAGAGTAAACTCTCAATCATTCCTCTGTAAATGGTTTGATTAGCAGCTTTACCATTCTCATCAAGATCCAACTTACAGGTGGTACTCATAGGAGTATCACTACTTTAATACTATCCAAACCAAAACCTTTTAGAAGATATTTATTATATTTACTTTGATTCAAAATAATACCTTCCTTATTTTGAAATATTTTAAATCCAAGAAAGAATTTTAGTTCACCCATCAAACTCATTTCAAAATCATTTTTCATCATATTTGAAAAATAAACACATAAAGGATTTTTAGAAGATCTAAAAGTAATATCATCAACATATATTTGAACAACTAAAGAATCTTGAGAAATTATTTTTATAAAGAGAGTAGGATCAGCTATACCTTTAGTAAAACCTTTAGAAATAATAAAACTACTTATTCTATCATACCAAGCTCTTGAAGATTGTTTTAAACCATATAAATCTTTTGTTAATTTAAAAACATGATTTAGAATATGAGGATTTATAAAACTAGGGTTTGTTCAAAAAAACATCCTAAACTATATACCCATTTAGTAATGCACTCTTAACATCAATTTGATATAGTTTGAAATTTAGATGTGTTGCATATGCAAGTAAGATTCTAATAACTTCATGTCTAGAAACTGGTGTAAATGTTTCCTCATAATCTATCCCTTCTTCTGGACTATAACCATGTGAAAATAATCTAGCTTTATTTCTTACAATATTAATAGCTTTATCTAATTTATTCCTAAACACCCATTTAGTTCCTATGTTCAAGGTTTCTTTAGGTCTATCCACTAGTTTCCAGACTTTATTTCTTTGAAACTGATTTAATTCTTCTTTCATAGCCATCACCCAAAATTAATAATTGATTTCCTTATTGATGTTTTTAGGCTCAAGCTGTGACAAGATAGCTTGATGTTCAACCTGATTTCTTAGAGAATCTCTAGTCTGAGTTCCTTTATCTAAGTTTCCAACTATATCATCTAAAGGATAGTTCTTAAGGGTTATAACAGATCTAGAAAAAGAAGATCTAGTAATTTATAGTTCTTCAATAGGTTTAGGTTCATTATGACTAGAGTTTAGATAATTTCTAGAACTAGATGATTTAATGGATTTCTTTACAATAGGTTCAAAAGATTTTTCATTTATGTCTAGATTTGACACATCATCCTCAAGGTTTTCTAGGGAGGTCTTAGGTTCATGTGGAAATATTTCATCAAATTTGACATGTATAAACTCTTCCACACATTTGGTTTTTTTATTAAAGACTTTATAGGCTTTACTAGATATTGAGTAACCTGGGAAAATTCCTTCACCATTTTTGGACGAAAATTTGTCAATATTGTCCTTAGTGTTGAGAATATAAACTTTGCAACAACAAAATTTGAAGTAATTAAATTTGGGTTTCCTATTGTTCGACAACTCATAGGAAGTTTTCTTAAGAATTGGTATGATTAAGACTCTATTAATAATATAACAAGATGTATTGGCATATTTATCCAAAAAGTAGATAGGTATGTCATGTTCATTGAGCATGGTTCTTGTTATTTATTTTAAGGTTCTATTTCTTCTTTCCACATCACCATTTTGTTGAGGTGTCCTAGGGGAAAATAAGTTATGACTATAGCCATTTTGTGAGAAAAAAGATTCAAACTCTTGGTTTTCAAACTCATAGCCATGGTCGCTTCTTAGGGTTTTAATTTTAAGACCACTTAGGTTTTATATTGTTATAGAATAATTGAAAAAATGAGAACAAACTTCACTTTTTTGAGTAAAGAAAAGGACCAAGTATATCTAGAATAGTCATCTGCAAGAACATAAACATAGTTCTTCCCATTAAGACTTAAAACTCTAGATTGTCCAAACAAGTCCATGTAAACCAACTTGAGAGGTTGAGAATTTGAAACTTCTTTCTTTGGTTTGAAATATATTTTTTGATGTTTACCCTTTTGACAAGGATTACATATTTTTTTCATTTGGAAACTCAAGCTTAGGTAGATCCTTGACTAAACCTTTATTAGTAATCTTTACAAGGGAGTTTATATTACAGTGTCCTGGTATTTTATTATAAATCCAAGACTCTTTTTGAAAGGTACTCAATTAATAAGAATTTTAATAAACTAAATAATCTAGGTTAACAACATAAACATTTTCATTTCTAAAATCAGAAAACACTAACTCATTTTTAGAATTTAAAACATTTCAAGCATCATTTTTAAATTTAACATGAAAACCATCGTCACATAATTGTGAAATAATAATAAAATTATATTTTAATCCATAAAAAATACTTTAGAAATTAAAACTGAGTTATATTTACCAATTTGTCCAAGGCCAGTTATTTTTCCTTTAGCATTATCACCAAAAGTGACATGTCCACCATCAATTTTTATCAGATTCTTGAAACATGAGTAATATCCTATCATGTATCTGGAACATACATTGTCCAAATACCATATACTTCTATAGGAGCTATTCAAATAGATTTCCTACCAAATAATTAAGAAAGATATGTTTTTGGTACCCATTTTTTTGAGTTTGATAACATTAGTAATAAGAGATTTGGTAACCCATATTTCCTTCATGGGTTTCCTATGCACAATTTTTAAAGTATTGGAAAAGTAAAATTTGTTTGGTCCTGAAAAAATAGATGTAGTGAATGAATTCCCAAAGCTTGAACTAGAATGTTTTTTAGTTCTAGATATAAAGACATATTTCCAAGATTTTTTAATAAATTGAGTTTTATCTTTGTTCCTCTATCTAGGTTGGTATCATATACCAGTAGTATACCTCCAAGCTACTTTATTACCAAGAATTTTTGTTAGAGTATTCTTTCCATTGGTAAATTTTTCTAAGTCATTTTTCAATTGATCATTAGATAATTTAAGTTCATTGTTATCTTTAAGTAATTGATCATTATTTTAATTTTCTATAGTAAGCTCATATTTAACAGTAGAAGTAAGAGCATGATTTTTTCTAGAGCTTTATATTTATATTTTAATTCATTACATATATCTTCAAGAATTTTATAGTACTCAAAAATTTCTTCACTAGTAATATTTTCAGAATCACTTTCATATCCAGAATAATAATAATTTTTGTACAGGAGTCTCAAGTGTTACCTCATATGTGTTTTTCATGAAACATATATTGGATTTGTCAGTCTTTTCATCATGTGAAGATTCTGAGTCACTTGAGTTGTCCTTAGAAGCAATCCATGTTGCTTTAATTTACTTTTTGTACTTTTTATCAGTGTACTCATACTTCTTTTTATATTTTACCTTGGGACACTCATCTTTTACATGTCCCTTTCTTTTACATTCATAGTAGACTATTTCATTTGAGTTCTCATTCCTTTTCCATTCCATCTTCCAATTACCTTTATTGTCAAAATTTCCTTTATATCTAGGCTTCCTAAAGAATTTATTCCTCTTATAAAACTTCTTAAACCTTTTGGATAATTGATCCATTTCCTCATCACTTTTTGATATTGAATCATTGTTACTTTTACTATCAGAATGAGTCCATATCCTTTCCTTTTCTTTATGTTTGGAAGTAGTGGGTTTGAAAGATACTGACTTTCTCTTTGGTTCATCCACTTCCTCTTTGTTTAACTTTAAATCTTCCTCATACATCATCAATTTACCTATCATTTCCTTGACTGGAAACTTACTAATATCACAAGATTCTATAATTGATATTGAGGTTCCTCTCTATCTATATGTTAGACATCAGATTAGTCGCATGATTTATTATTTGGCATCCACTAGCTTTCTAAGAGAGAACATTGTATTAACTATTTCATTAAACTTGAGATACATACCAGAAATGGGTTCATTAGGATTCATATTAAATTTATCATACTTAATAGTATAGGTATTAATTCTCAATTCTTTTACATTAGTATTTCTTTCATTTGAGATAACTAAGGTATCCCAAATTTCATAAGTAGATTTACAAGAATAAATTCTATTAAATTATCCATCCCCTAAATCACAAAATAAGTCATTCATATATTTACAATTATTATTGTAATAATTTTTATAGCTTCACACCATGTACTTCTTGGAGTTTCTGGTATTTCATATTTCTCTTCTATTACTATCCAAATATCAAATCCCATACTTTCTAAGTGCATTTTCATATTAATTTTCCACTAATCATAATTTGTTCTATTAAAGTAGGGAGGTCTGTTGGTAGTAGTACCTTCCTATCTATTATCCATAAAAAATAATAAAGGCTATATTTTAACAATCTAGAAATTTAGAACTAAAATAAATTTATAGATCCTTAAAACACAACTAAATCATAGTTGAAAATATTTGAAAAGGCTTTGAAACCCGAGAAAATAGTAGTTTAAAAACAACATCTAATACTAAATGTTGGATAGAGTAGGACACCCAAGTGAGGGTGAATTGAGTTCCTATAAAAAATTATATTAAAAACATTATTTTAAGATCCCAAAATTTAAAAAGAAAACAAGATAGTTAATCAAAGTAGTAAATTTATAATAGTTTGACTATTCAATTAATTTCTCAAGAGATTGATTAATTCTCAGTTATATCAACCTAAATGACTGAAATAACTTTCGAAACCAATTTACTAAATAAAAATAGTTATAAATACTATCCAAGGCTAATTATTAAAGTGAAACTTTGTTTTCTAAAATATGAGTTAAAATTGGGTAAACTAAATTTGAAAAACATAGCAGATAAAAAAGTGGTTCAGTCTTAAGCTAAGACCTAATCCACTCCACTTGGTGCTCACCTACCACCAAGAAATATATATATATATATATATATATATATATATAAAGCTTTGATGCACACCCTGGATTAGGGTTTACACAATAGTACACAACATTGTTTAGCTCACAAGGCCTCAACCACAGTTCTATGTGGGAAATATAATAGCTAGGTCACATAAGACATATTCCACAATTATATATGGGTGAAAATTTTGTAAGAGAGTAGTAGTGAGAGGATATATTTTATCCTCAAATTTAGCGTAGGAGAAAGTGTGTATTTTTAATACAAACACACACACTTCTTAAAATATTAATAAAACAGTACACAACAAAGTAGAATATAATAATAAGGGATTAGAAATGTTATGAGTGTTGTTCTATGTAGATATGGACTTCTAGTATGTAACAGATTTGATGTTCGGGTCCTCTTCTGAAAGAAAAATTAGAAGCAGAGTGTTGTCAGTTCTGTGTTGTGGTTTCTAGTTCAGAGAGTTTCTCTTATTCTATTCGTTTTCTTATTACTGCAAGGATGTTTGAAATTTTAATCCACAATAATACAGATAGTACAAAAAATGATAGTTCTTTATGTGTTCTTCTGTGTGTTCTTTCATGCATGTATGTTCACTCTATCATCTCTTTCAGTCGTCTTTTTTTTAGCTCGTGTGCCACCTTGTATTTTATCTTGGGTTCTTGTGTTATATCCAACAAGGATCATGATCACCACACCTCATACCTAAAACTTGAAGGTTTAACTTCTACAAAATATCATTAATTATGTCAATGTAATTAAATGACTCAAATATAACCCTTAGAATTGACTTTTGAATTTAATTGAAAGCAAAAAAAATTGTTAAGTAAGAAATGATGTCACAGTTGGTGGTGAGATAGAAGTGGTTCCATAGTCACAGTGAGTCATAAGAGGTGCCACAGTCAGCGTTGACTTGTCCTTCATGAATTCTGGAACTGGTAGCACGGTTACGGTGCCTTGTCCTTTGCGATTTCTGGAACCGATAGCCTGGTTATGGTGTCTGGTCCTTTGTCAAAATTATGAATGGTTTCTTATTATGGTGTCACAAAACCGGTGTTACATAAAAGGTGTCACAAACTTTTTTGATTTCTAGACTAAATGGCGAGACCGTTTGGGCAAAGAAATGGTGTCTCATACTTAGTCAAATATCTTCCATATGTCTTAAGAAGTAATACTCACAGAATGGATTAAGGTTAAACATAATCATAATAAAACATAATAAAACAAGAGTAATAATGAATTATATTATTTAAACATGATTGACATGATTTATATTATTTATATTATTTATATTATTTATATTATTTATATTATTTAAATGATTTACATGATTTAAATGATTTGTGAGAATCAAAAAAAGAGGAGTCCAACAATTGGTATAAGGTGGACTTTAGAATAAAACATAACAAGTAAACCAATAATATAAATTTTCATTAAATGTAATAGAAATATAGATATCCCTACCAGAAACCACAACATGGTTTATGAATCACCATATTAGTGTTAGTTTTCCATAAGTTTAGTTAAGAATTATCAACAAACCCAAAGTGAACCCTAATCACTACCTGATGAACTTTGATTGACACCCTCTCCATCTCTTTCACCACTCCCTACTACCGACACCTACATGAAAATTTACTTGAAAATTAAACAGTGTTGTACATTTAAATTTAAACTTAAAACCAATAAAATTTTGTGCACTAAATTATTATGAAGTTTTTTTATTTACCTAATCACTACCATCCATCGACGCAATATCACTAGGTACATATCCAGTCATCTTCTAATATAATTCAATCAATATTTTATATAGAGAAACAACCTTTTCATCTTTCATCATTGTATGATCCCTCTATTCCTGAATCGTGCTTTTCATTACAACAAACTCCCTCTGAGCATCTTGAGAAGGTTATTAACTAAAAACAAGAGTAGATGCTACTACAATCCCCAGTGTCCTACCAAATACCTCATATGGTAATGGTCCCAAACTCATCCCGTGCATGCAACCAGGATGCTCCTTCCTAAGGAATTGACTAACTTGGTCATCTCGAGAGACTGAGGACTATGTGGGATTGAAATCCTATAGTTATTTATTTTTACCTATAAATAAAATATCTTTCATATTTTAAGTAATATATATTAACATAGTTACAAATGAGAATAATTTATTACAATGAAAAATGAATTTATACCCCCAACTTGTTTAGTAGGATCATTAACATAACTCCCATCATATTTTGTATTAACAACCAACCAAAATTATGTTCAGAAGACTTGGTTACCTAAATCCTTTGAATACATTTAACAAAGATAAATCAATAATTTAATATATAAAATATATAATTCTATCTTATAAATATTTAAACTAATGAAAATATTACCAAATTTGGTCTGTTTCTGGAAAAACTCTTTAACCTAGTAGTGTGGGGGATGATTTGTTTAGCTCGAATTGATGCATTTTTCTTTGAAACATCCTAAAATAAATAACATGTAATTTAATAGTAATGTATTAAATTTAATCTCCTTGTCATCATCATGTATATATGTAAAATGAGATTAATATAATAATAAATATTTCAATACCATGTTCTTCTCGTGATGATGGCTATCTACAAACAGCTTCGACTGCTCTCCAGGCTCCCCTTTAGGTACCTTATCATACTGATGTTGGGTAGTTAAAGATGTATCATTAAATTTATTCTATGATCTCTATTTAAAATCATTCCATTTATTACCCAAATTTTTTAATGCCCACTTTCATGTGACAAGATTTGTAATGGTAAAGTGGAATAACATCTGTACAAAGAGAATCATTTTTAAAATATTATAATATAATAGAATAATTACATTCAATTACACCATAATGTATTAAAATTAACTTTATATTGGAATCAAAGACTTCGTTTTACCAAGATTGAGGCATATTCCTCCAATCAGAATAGGTAATCGAAAGGGTAATCGGCTATACTTCCAGCTGGCTATGATTATGGCCAAATAATCCTACATTGTCTTCTGTGGGGACCCCATAATAGTCAAATGGGACAACTATATTTAATTAATTTAGATTCCATAAATTTAAACTATTCATATTTCTCTCCATATTAACATTGTTTTCATCTTTTAGTAAAAAATAGTTAGTAGTATAAAAAAAGTGAAATAAATTTATTCACATTATAATTTTTACCTATAACTATCACCCTTTAATATCCTCATGAAGAAATAGGAGTGATGAACTATTCCATTTCTGTTGAACTTGATGAATGGGGAGGAAATTTCCCAAATATTGATGGGATAAAGAAGGATGGTGTTCCAGACGTTGAAGGAATGGAGGAGTTTGTGAGAGACACTGAAGAGGGGCAGACAGAGGATGTCTAAGATGTTTTGGGTAAGGATATTGATAGATCATAATCTATCAGTGTGGTCTAGGGAACATCAATTAGGAGTCGAATAATACAATTTAAATGTGTATTCCTTGACATTATCATAATTTAATTAAATAAAATTAACTTTAAAACATATATTTCAAAAAAAATAAGCAAAGAAAAATTAAATGATAACAGATGCATAGTACTGACAAACAAAATATACATATCTATGATAATTAATTACTATACATCTAACATAAGTGGTTGATAAATTAATGGATGATTTCACATAAAATCATTTTTTTCCTTCAATCAAGTCCTTTTCCTACTCCATTGTTACATAATCTAATTTATCCACCCTTTCAAGAATAATATTTTCAATATCATGAAAGAAAAATAAGTTTTTTTCATGTCATTTATGGGATTCAATTTCATAGGTCAAATTTTCCACTTCATCACCCATATCATACAAGTCTCTTTGTTTTATATGAAAACTACACTCCACCCTTAATACATGACATCTTCCACATAATATACCATTTTTTATTTCGATGAGAAGATATAAAGATAATGTAATTCATGGTCACCAATATCCATCAAGTGAGAAGGAATTTCTTTTAATACCTCCGGTAATATCGACCCAATTTCATTTGAATAAAATAACTGAAAATGCACAAGGTAGTTTAATTATATAATATCAGTTAAATTTTTATAGTATCCCAATTCAGAAACTATAAATATGCCACTATTCTATGTTTTCAAACCCTATTCTTGATCGACTATATGAAATTTATATCCATTGACATCGTAATCATTGAATTTTCTAGCATGTTTTAGAGGACCTCGAGCTTGAAACTTCAAATCATCTAAAAACTCATCCCGAGTATTAGTATTCATGGTCTATAAAAAGTAATATACATTATTATATTTACAAAATATTTCTCAACCAAATATATGTATTTATTTCAATATTTATGAACTTGAACGATGTGAAGACCATTCTACAAGATGTTTATAAACAACTTTTGTTATATCATTCTCATTTCATGTTTGTCTTCTAATTCGTCTCTTTTTTGTATCTTGATCTCTTTAATAAATGGATCTCTAATTTCACTATTTAGTAGCATATATTTATTCACCTGTAATAATTCCATTTTTGATAGTGTGACATGTGAGATTCTTCCAAATGATTGATCAATGGTATGAAATATTTTTTATTTCCCATATTGTTGAGATTGAGTCGATGTGTCATCAAAACATCCAACTTGATTGAATCTTGTCTCAATATCATCCAAGTATATAGAGAAAAGGTTAAGATACTCCAATTCTAAATATCCTTTAGAAATAGATCCTTTAGTTGAGATTTTTTTCACATATGATTTCAAATTACCATGATATATGTGAAATAAAATAAATAAAACAAAATTATGTATTTAATTAAGTTCTATGAATATTTTACTTAATATGAAAAGCATATAAATAAAGAACCTCTCAATTCAATACATCCATTGATAATGTAAGGGGACTCCTAATTTAGTTTCCTTAACCAAATGCACAGTTTAATGCATCATGATAGTAAAAAATGATGAAGGAAATATATTCTCTATTTCACAAAGTGTCAATATAAATCTCTCTTGAAGTTTTTCAAGATTATTTGGTTATAGAGTTTTCTCACATAGTTTTCCAGAGAATGTACAAAATTGGAGTATAGTTTTAGTAACCTTTTCTGGAAATAATGTACACAATTCCAATGGTAGTAACTACTATAACAGAATATGTGAACCGTGACTTTAAAATCCATGTAATTTATGATAATTTAAGTCAAAAAACCTTGATATGTTACTTGAATACCCATCATATACCTTCACATGTTATAAAATTCAAAGTAATGTATCTTTATCCCTATTTTTCATTAAAAATATTTTTGTATCATACTTTTCATTATCATCTGGACAAATATCATGCTTTATGTTATTTTTTTTCAAGTCCTTCTGAGCATTAATATGGTACTTCCATTTTCTATTCTCATTAAGCAATGTGGAGATTAAATTGCCACAAAAATTCTTCTCAATATGCATAACATCAATATTATTCCACAAAAAAGTAAATTCCCAATACAAAAGTTTGAAGAATATACTTTCTTTTCTTCCATAATTGAATTCCAATTTCACTTGATGATTAACTTTGAACTCTTTCCCCACTATCATTGAAATGATGAACCTTCCAAAATCTATTTCAGTATTTCCATGTTGTTACAATATTTCATAACCTATAAAAAAATTATAGGTGGTCTAAGATCAATAGAACCATTGAATTTTGGTATGTTCAACCAAAATCTATGAGATACGTTAAGAAATATTATATGACACAAGAAGAAACATTTTTTACTATAAGGTAGTCTTTCAGGCTTAGAATCCAAGTTACAAATAGGACAATCCAAACTCATGTAAGTGTTCAAACAAGATAATTTCCTAAGTCTAGGGATGTCATTAATGGTCCACATTAGAGAAGCGTGCATTTTGAACATTGTTCTTGAAGATGCATCATATGTCTCAACACCGTTTCTCCATAACTATTTTAATTATTCAATTATAGGATGAAAGTATACATCAATATCATTTCCAAAAAAAAATCTAAGAATAATCATTAAAATGATAAAAGGAATTTTTTTCATACACATCCACGAAGGTATATTGTAAGGTATCAAAAGAACCATCCAAATGTTATAACTCATGCTCAAAGTCCCAAATGGGTTGAATCTATCAATAGATAATCCCAATCACACATTACTAGTATTACATAATAAATCTGGATATAATAAATTAAATTTATTCCATGATTTTGAATCTCTTGTATGTCACATTAACCCATCATTGTTATTATCTATAGAATTCCAGTTCATGTGCTTGGCGGTTTTAGATAACATGAATAATATTTTCAATCAAGGTTTTAAAGGGAAGCAACTCAAAAACTTTTCAGGTGTGTTATTTTTATTCTTCTTCATAGTAGTATATTGATTTAGACTTCCAACATCACCCATTTATTTCCATCTAGAAGAAGAACATTTTTTTCAATCATGTTTGCTTGAATCCTCTCCCTAATAAAGCATACAATTATTGGGACAAGCATGTATTTTAGTATAATTCAGAATAAGCTTGTTAAAAACTTTTTTCATATCATAAAAAGACTTAGGGATCATATATTTAGAAAATAAATCATGCAAAAATTCTAATATCTTGGACATCACCTAAGTTTTTATTCTACATAGGCATTAGATATGGAAAAACTTCAGTATAAAAGAATGTTTTGAATATTTTAGAAATCCATCATAAAAATCTTGATTTCCATCATCAAATAAATCATGGAATGAATTTTTATTCTCAGTGAAGTTATCTCTTTAATTAGTCCCCACATAATCAAGAGGAAGATCCAATGACATGTTACAATCTTGATATGGTTGTTCTATAGTCCTAAAAACATCACTTTTCAAGTTTCTATTTATATCACATTAAAATGGTTGTTCTGATATGTTTTTATTTTTATGTTGTTGTCATGAAATGTTGAAATATTCATTTATAAGGTTTTACATTTCATTATCCATTTTTTGATGAATTTTGGAGCTCATTCTATCAATTAACAGCAACGCTCAAACTTTCTATAAAGTTCAATTCTCTATGCCAAATTCAACACAAATATTAAACAAGGAATTTCTTCAATATCATGTGTTCATAAAATTCATGTCTCTTAAACCATACTATAAATTTACATTTAGGATATGGACATATTATTATCCCATAAATGGATCGATTAAAAATTGAAAAATAAAAAAACTCCTCCAAACCCTTAGTATATTGAGTTGTGTTCCTCGGTAATGTCGTCCAACTTTTATCCATATATATCAAAATGTTCCTACAATTTTAAAAAAAAAATTGAAACTTATAATTATTACTAAGTAGGAAAAGAGATAAATGGAAGTGAAAAAAACAACCCAAATAGTTATAATAAGATTCATTTAAGTACTAAAAAGGCTAAAGTAAAAAAAATGAAATCAATCATGCATAATATTATGTAAAATAGAAGCAAGATAAAAACCATAAAATCATTAATAAAAACACAAATATTCTTCAATAATAATTATCCCCTCATGGACTCTTTGGGAATAACTATAGTAACATGAGGCTCAAGTGGGTCTCATACATTTATAAAAACACTTTTCTTAATGTGTCAATCAGGATTTCATAAATAGATTCATGAGCCTAGACTTTTTCATACCATTTGAAAACTAAATTTAAAATGTTGTTTGAAATAATTTATCAAACTAAACATTGAAAACTAATTTATAAATCTAACTATTTCCAAAAAATCACTTTTTAAGGCAAGACACCCCTCTTTAAAGGAAGTCAACTAGTGTCAAGCACCCATTTTTCAAGACCAAAATTTCACCATTTTAAAAAATTTCAAGCCAACATGAGACTTATGGTCTCAAGACAATTTCAATAATATTAATGGTCAACTAACATCATTTCCTAAAACATGCCACTAAAACAAGACACACACACATTTTAAAGACAAAATTGGTGTCGAACGATCCTTTAAATACTTAATTACCATTAGAAAAGCTATTGAAAATTTTAAACACTAATTGGAATGTTACCTAGTTTTATGAAAAGTCTTCAAACTATTTGAAACCATTTAAAGACCAAAATGGGTGTATTGTACAAAACAATTCAATTAGAAACCATTTTCAATATGGTCACTTGACTATTTTCAAAATATCTAAGCATACGACACATCTAAGCCAAGAAAAATACAATTTTAAATCCTTTATATCATACAAAAGGATTATAAAATTCTTATAAAATAATAATAAATCATTTAAAATCATCCAATAAATATAAACCATGCATTATAAGGTAATTTCATAGAAAATAATTTAAATGTAATTAACATGGGAAATGAGAAGATAAACTCTTTACATTTTTTAGGGTTTATATGAAAATAAAAAATTTCAAATTTAAAATTAAATTTTTATTCCCATAAAAAATCATAAAAAACTATATGACATCTAAAAAATCATTAAATTTTTAAAAAAGAATATATAGAGAAAATATGATTTTTATGAGAAAATTAGAAGTTTCAAAAAAAATTATAGTCAATTAAAAGGGAATATGTAAACTGAATAAATATAATAGAATAAAATTAAAATTAATTAGATGCATCTATAGGAAAGAATAAAACACATAAAATAATATTTTGGAATATAGGTAAATAAATTCAAAAAATATTGGCAATCGACAGAAATTCCCCTTAATATAATTCCAAAGATGCTTTAATACACTTTAGCCTCCTATATGTTATAATATTATTTTTTTAAAATTAAAACATAAATATTTTATATTTATTTATATTATTTTTTATCATTTTTATAATTAATTATTATCATTTTATTATAAATAGAATACATAAAGAAATGATAATTCAAATAATTCCATGATTTTTCAAAAATAATAGTGTTGATTATATTTTCTTTGTACAAGAATTATATCATCTACAAAGGGATAAACATAAATAAATAAATATTTATTAAGTATATATACTAAATTAATAATCAATTGTGGTAGTGATAATTAAAGAATAATGATTATCCCTTTAGGTGGTAAAACATTACATAAATGGCAATGTCGAATGAGGAGATAGATAAGATATATATACTATTTATTTTTTATATTAATTTTATAAAGACATGATATAATTTATATTATATTTATATAATTATAATTTATATTGGTAAATATATAGAATAGTAATTTAATTAATAATGAAATATAAGTATGAGATATTCTGCATCATATATGAAAATAACTCTTAACCAGTGACCTTACTAAGCATGGATGGTAAACACCTCAGCCCAAGTGACCCAAATAGTAAACAAGAGAGGATCTTAACATAACCTCATATGTAACCCATTGTATTTTATAGGTTTCCAACTATTGATTATGGACTCAATAAGTCTTTCAGAAATTTTTCCGTCAATGTAAGAGAGAAAGGTACATGAATTATTCTATAGAAAATTTGGATTGAACCATCTATGTGGGGGATAAACCAAATATCTTTAGACATAAAATAGTGATCTAGGAGATCCCCCACTATCTAGAATATAAAAATCAAGAACTACATACATGATACATTAATTATAAATAGTACAACAATAATACAAAATAAATATTAACTTCTCAAATGTATAGAAACAACAGGCTTCACACTAGCTAAACTATATTCAGCATAATTGAAAATAATGATATATAATTACATCTATCCTAAAACACAATGTATATTTAATAAATTATTATCCTCTAATAAAAAATTAAACCTGAAATACATGGATTTTTTAATACAATACATGAACCCAAATCTAAACATGAAGATTAACCTTATACTTTGAGACCCAAGTGGTGTATATAAGTAGGTGAAAGTACAATAAAGCCAATAAACAACCTATTAAACCTAGAAACCCCATAACCACATCATTAGAAGTAAGAAAAATTGAGAGAGGGGGAAAGGGAAGAAATATGGAGAAGAAAATAGGAAGAAATGAGGGATTACCACTATTTAAAATCAAAGGGATAAGTGGAATTTAGGGGAGAAGGGGGAGAAGAGGTACAAGCGGGGATGGATCATGGGAGAGGGGGTCATAGGTGGTGAGGGCTCGTGATCAGGCTTACAGTATTAGTGAAAACTAGAGCACCAGTGAGGTAAATGGAAAGGTATATGTCTTGGGGGGTTAGGGGTGACTGCAATGTAGACTTGGGCTCAAACTTAGGGGTCTCAGGGGAAATCGGTGCATCGGTGAGGGCTCGGGGGGGGGAGTCAGGAGAAACCAGAGAGCCAGAGAGTGAGGAAATATAATAGTGGATATAAATCAAAGTCCTAGTTTGGATTGAGGAGAATTTTGGGGATTAGGGAGAAGTGATTTTATTTTAATAAACTAAAAACACTTAGCATTAGTTTTTGAAAAAACACCATGAAATTCATTCAATTTTTTTAACATCTGTTTAATAAACCACTACTAAATAACAAATTTGTTGTAGTGATACTATACCCTCATGAACATAGTGTATCATAGTGTTATAACCATAATAATCAATAGAAGAATCATATAAAGATAACTTAATAGATGAATAGTAAACATCCATCATTTAAATAACCTAGTAATTACATCCATCAATGTCATATACAAAATTATTATTATGGAATGCTATAAAAAAGGAAATATAGGTAGACATGGTAGTAATTACACATGTATATAGGTATACCAAAAAGATCCAAAATCCCAAAAAATATTGTCTCTAGATATCATCATGGGTTGTAGCTCAGTCTTGTTCTCCCCCACTCCCATGATACAATCAATCAAGTATCATTAACCATGTAGTTTCCCATGTACCTACCTCTATCCATGAAGCCTAGCTGGGTACCATAATGGTGAATTGAGTAGGGTGTGAGATAAACTTAGTAGGCCACCACTAATGGTGTCTAATTCCATCTATTATGTGAATATATGATAAAAGTGTGTAGGTAATAATAAATCATGAAATGAATTGTAGTAATAAATAACCCACATAGATTCGGGTTCCCATGGAGCACATGTCCTCTTCTACCCACTTCAGGATAAGTTGGACTATCTCCAAGTAATCAATCAATCATGATTTAATTTATAATTAAGTATAAATACTTGGATAATAACCTAAGCATCCCCCATTTATCATATCTAATAGTATGTGTATAAAAATTCCATCAGTAATATGTAAGGATCCAATTGAATCCACGATTCTTCTTTGGCTTCGCAGATGCATCGTATAATGAAGAGGACAAACACGTATCACTCCAAGTGTATCATGAAACCCTCACCCTACAATCCTATCCTAGGAATTCCTCAAAGGAATCCCAGTATTTCTCTAGGTGTGGTATAATGTCACCACCCACTGAGTTCATCCTTGGTAGTCCATAAAGGGATCTCAAGTGTGACTCATGGTGTATATAATAATCATATCTTATATTATTTCCTTTTCCATACATAAAGGAGTCCAAGTATCACTCATGGAATCTATAATAATATACCCTCTCATGTCTATCCTTAATAGACCATAAAGGGACCCAAGTATCACTTGGGCATGCATAATCCAGCTACCAATTGAGTCCATCAATGACATTCATATGAGAACCCATGTTTCACCTAAGGTGCATAATAATCATTTCATTTTAATCATTTAATTATTCAAATCTCGAAGATTCCATCTATGTAGATCCTAAATTGGAACTCACCTCTCACTCTAGACATTTTAATATGAAAATGGTCATGTGCCCGAAGTCTAACCATACCATATTTTCTCACATTTTAATTCAAATATTTATCACATATATAATCAAATAACCCACCTTTTAAGGTGGTTTAAATAATATCATAAGCTTAGAATGTCACAACCTGGTTCTTAAATATATATATATATATATATATATATATATTATAATTTTATCTGGCTTGAAATTCTTTGTCGAGGTGCGGGTCGGGCCCGGTTAAATTTTTGCGTGTTTGCTGATAAATGAGCATTTTTGGGCTTGGCAGCGTAGGATACACGGGAAGGGAAAGGCCGAAGCCATGCAGCTTCAGCCAATCATCATACGGCCTTCTTGGTGTGTGGTTAATTAATTAATTAATGAGATGAATAATAATTTGAATGCAAAAATAAAATAAGAAAAAAATTATCTTTATTATCTTTAGGTGTATTGCATTTAGTCTTTTTTTAGGTATTTCATTTTCTTTTATTAATTTATTTTTTCGCCCTTCATTGTTTTTTTTCTTTTTTTTCACCCTTCCCCTCCCCCCTCCCTAGTTGCATTGTACTCCCACCCCCCATAGTGTAAAATCCTAACTCCTCTCCTCTTGTGATTTGTGTTACTCCTCCCTTCCAGCAAGACTTGGTTGGTGCCCCGGAACCTCCTCCCGTTCAGCAAGCACTCGCACACCCCCTACTACCCGGCTCGTTCCGAACCCCCACTATGCTACCCCCCACTAGCCAAGGGCCCTATGACCCACCTACCTCCTTCCTCCAACATGGCGACCCTTCGGCCGACCTCCCTCCACGGTGTGTCGACCCTCTGCTCGACCTCTCCTGGCCGCGTTTTCCAGTTGGTGCGCAACCCCCCCTCACTAGCGACGCAATGCCTCACCCTGGGTCCTCTTTCCATGATTGTTTTCTTATGATCCCTTCACATATCTTGTCTACCTTGGCATGGTAAGACCTCCTCCATACGCCTCCATCTTCACATCGACCATTTCAGTTTCCCCATCACCTAATTTTCATTTGGCCGAAAACCCTATCTTAGGGTTTGAACCGTTGTGGTTTTATTCCAATTGCAGGGTGTATGGTGCCTCACCCAGGTGATCTTGGTTCATAATCCGACATCTAACGCTAGAGGAAAGCATATTTACTCCTTTTCGGTTCGTTACGGATATCCATGGTATAGTTTTATGTCATCGTTTGGTTTCACAGTTATTGTGTGCCATCCTTTGGTCTCTACTTTGTGTTTAGGGTCCAATTATGATAAATTTGGTTTGATTTCTTGTTTTTATCATTAAATATGAGTTTTTTGTGGTGCGGTTTTCATGCGGTGGAGTTTTTGCACCAAGGTTGTGAAGTTGTCTACGCCAAGGTAGGTGGTTCCTCATTTAAATATTATTTAATGAATTAATTTTCTTGTTTAATTAAGTTATCATGTTCTTTAATTTATTTTTTTTGTGCAAAATTGGTTTTCTTGAAGTTTATCTTGTGTTGGATTTGTTTAGTGGCTTGATCATATGGGGTGGAGTGCGTTTGTGATGAAAACCCAAGCTTAGTCTTGTATTAGTGTTTTATTATGGTGCGCAAGAGCTATGAATTATGTTTTGACATGTAATTGGTGCATGTTTAGCCTAAAAATGGTTTTTTTGGTGGTATTTTGTGTTCAAAGTCTTGTGATACTATTTGGAGTCACTTGAAAATATTTTAAGTGGTTTATTAAATCTTATAAAGTGTGCACACCATGTGTAGGAAAATGTTTTAGTGTGAGTTTAATTTTAAAGAGGGAAGTTGGAGTGTGTTTTTTTAGTGAAGATTTGTTATATATCTTTGAAAAGTTTTATTAATTATGTAAATGATTTATTAATTTGGGAGTGTGATGAAAATTTGTCCTTGTGACATGTTTTCCTTGAAAGGTGTATTTTTCACGTGTTGTGCTTAGTTTATATTATTTTATGGGAAGTGTAATTGTTTTAGTTGTGTTTGAATCCTTTGGTAGTTATTGGATTCCCTTGCATCATTGTACGATGTTTTTCTCATCACAGTGTGGGTTTTGGTCATCAGTGACAAAGACCTATAGGTATATACATGGGTAAGCATGTATATATGTATATCCTCCTTGCATATATTCCTTCATGGCGTGGGGAATATGAAATTGTGTTAAAGGGTATATATATATATTTGAAAATGTATATGCATATAAGTGAAGTTGTTTCGGGTTTCCATCTTCAAGAGCAGCTGCTTTTAGTTAGAAAGCTTTAAGAGCCGAGTGGACGGCTTGGTTCCACATTTAGGTAGATCCCCCATTGCACTCTCCTTTAAATTCAGAATTTATTAATTTCTTGATCTTTTATTAATTTTAATATATGGGAAATAATATAAGATAATTAATTTTTAAATAATTATTTGGTGTAAAAAGAGCCGTTTATTTTATACGCGACACATGAAATATTTTCCTGATGAACGGACACCCAGTAGTGAGAGAATACATGTTTTTCCTTTAAACATAATTTTCAGAATTTTAAATGTAGTTATGGTTTATTGATAAATGATTTCTTTTAAAGTGTGAACAAATGTTTTGGTTCTCTTGAGAAATGAGTATTTTCTTTAAAATTGGTTAAGGCTCATTTGGTAGTTTAATAAAATAAATTATTTTTGGAAAACTCTATTTAGGGTGACTCAGGGGTGATCTTTGGTGTATGTTGACTGCATGAGTTGTGTGTGATGTTTGTGCTACTTTATTGACTTTGTTAACTCACCCCTTTCCTTTTTATTATACGTTTTGACATGGGAACCTGGAATAGTAAGTGAATATTTTGAGAACAATTGTGGCACTGGTTTAGATTACGCACTGGCTAGTGGCCCTTAGTACGGATTACACCCTGCTAGGGGATTGGGCCCCTCAGTTAGGCCAGGTATGGAAATACCGAGCATTTGGGAATTATTACGTCATCGAGAATAGGCATGCCTTCAGGATGAGTCACGTGTATGGTACGTTCTGGATTGTTCACAATCTCCTAGGTTCAACCCATGTTTTATTTAGTGTTTATTTTTATGTGGTGGATGATTGAGAGGTCTAGTTCGATTGTTGGCCACTATGTTCCACTTATTTTCCATTTCCCTTAGTGTGTGTTGTGTGCGGTGTGTTGTTTTCCATTTGACTAACAACTGAAATTTGAATTTCTAAAGTGTGCGCAGAAATGTTTTAAAATGCAATTCACCTCTTCCTTTCAAACATTAAACTTAGTTTTAAATTGAAAAGGGAAATGGAATGTTACTTGTCTTAGAAATTGAAGTGTGTGTGTGGAAACCCATATTTTGTATAATTTAGTTCAAACATGGAATTAGTAAATTTCTTTATTTAAAGGTAGTGTATTGGGTACAGTTTATTGGGCACACCTACTGAGTTTTAATACTCATGCCTATAGTGTTTTCCTGTTTTTAATTTTGTTGCAGGCTTGACTTGAGCTTGCTCGTCATGGGAGAGAGTTGGTTGTGGACTGGTGAGTGACTCTCATAGTTTCAAGGAGTTTTGGTCGTGGTCAGGTTAGTTTTTTTTTGTTGGATGTTCTTCATTTTTTAGGTCATTTGTTTTCCTTGTGTTATTCTACTTTTTACATTGCTTTATTTATTTTTACTGGGTGAAATCGTTCCCAATTTTCCTCTATTGATTCCCCAGCGCTTGTCTCCATCCCGGGAGGATTGGGAACGCCTCTCAGGTCATGTCGCAGACCGGATCGGGTGACTGGTTCAGGGTCTACCCAGGTTGGTTTGTGGCAAAATGGTATCAGAGGAACCCTTATTATTTGGGGTGTTAGGTAGCTTGGTGATTAGGTGTGTTGGGACTCAAGAGGTAGGTGTAGGAAGGACATCATGAACCCTTGCCCGTCCCGAGACTCGAGTTGTCAGGGGTAGTTTGGGATTTGAATTTTCTTCTTTTTCTTGGTCTGTGTGGTTGAGGGATGACCAAGGAAGTGAGCCAGTGTTACACGGTGGACTTGTATAGAGTAGTGACCCATGTACAACCCGAGTGCATGGTTCAAGATACTTCCTGTGGTGGATTCTCACTCAGAGCATGGTCTGCTAATCCATGTTACCGAGTTGGCATAGCCACTAGTCCCTTATTTTTGGAAGTTTTTATGTGAGTTATGTGTGGGATTAGTTTTGACTGACTAGAGTGGATTTTAAAAAGAAAAATAGTTCATATGAAAAGGTGTTTTCAAAAAGGAAATTTGGTTTTGAAGTGGAAATTTTCTTCTTTAATGGAATGTGCGGTTTCAAAAAAATGGGAGGTGTTTTGGAAGTTATTTTGGGATCTTAGTAACAATTTTTGGGATATGAATTGGAAAATGTTTTGGAATTTGGAAATGTATTGCTTTAATGATAAGTGGATTTTTCAAATTGGTTGGGAATTTGTGCTATATGCTAAATGATCTATTTTGAAAATGAGAAGTTTCTTGAATTGACCCTTGGTATTTCTATGAGTGATCACATACATTGAGGTGCGCATGTGGCAAGTGGGGAAATTGGTGATGTGAGTGGATGGGTGCTTGATCTAGCACGGGGATATGTATGTATGAGACTTCATGGGATACCAATGGTGTATATTTAAGTTGTTTAGTTTGCTGGAAAAAAATGGTTCTCAAAAGGTAATTTAAATGTTTTGAAAAGCAAGTAAGCTATTTTTTAGTGTTCTCTTTTCGGGTTTGGTATCCTTTTTCGAGGGTTATTGGTTTTGAAATACTGAATTGTGATTGAAATATTAGTTTTAGTTTTAGTTTTAGTTTTTGATTTAAGTGTGGAATCCAGATTTATGATGAGTTTGTTTTGGATTTGTGTTTTTTTTTTAGTATGCTACCCAGAAAACTCCCAGAGGGTTCTAGTGAGTCACTTCTAGTTATTGGTCCTACCCAAACTCTTAGCAGAGTGGTGTAATTGAATTCTTTTCTATTGTCGACCATCTTCCATGGTGATCATGATCTATTGAAGGTAGAAAACTGGCTTAGTGAAATTTTTGGTGTTTTCAGGTTATTGGAAACTCCCAAAGCTATGAGAGTCTGTGCTGGTTCGGGTTACTTTGGAGGTTCAACTTTGGATTGATCGGAGAATATGATCCTGGTGTTGTTGCATGATGGTATGCCTTGGAAGGCGTTTCAGGACACTTCTTTCTGATGGTTTATACCTAAGGAGGTGAAAGTGAGGAATGTGGCAGAGTTCGTGATTGTCCAGTGTGTCCAACGGATAGTGAAGGCTTACGTCATAAATTTCAATGGGTTGATTCCCTTCTCTCTAGAGGTAGCATCATGAAATCAGTTAAAGTTTCACTTGTGTGGGGTCTAGTGTGGCCAATTTGGGTACTTTAAGTCTCCTTGTCATCATCCTTCGAAGAATTTCTGTTGGTGTGGCCATTTGGGAAACTTAGAGAGGTTCCGCTAGCAGCATTGTCAGAAGGAGTCTCGACCAGAGGATGTCATCTCCTGACTGCGGGGTAGCAGATGCTTCAAGACATCAGAGCTCCAACCATAGGTTTGAAGTGAATCTTTCACACAGTCAGGAATCATTGGGTGTGGGGAACCTTCGTCTAAATTTTGTCTCTGGTGCTGTAATTGGGATGGTTTAAATTTCTCTATTCAATCTCCCTTGTCATTGAAGGTTCTGTTTTGTTGTAAGTGGCATAGAGGTCTCTTTTTCTCATTGCAGTCTTTGTTCTCTGAATACCCTACTTTGGTTGTGAGAAGAAGTTGTGATATCATTTTCTTGTAATTCTAGTAGTTGTGCCTCCTCAAATGTGACCCGTTTTTGTTTTGTGATGTGATTGTTTCAAATATTCTCATCTCTTGTGTAAATGATGATCCATGGGTAAATTCTCTATTTAGTGGAATTCTTTTGTGGGTTTTCTCATGTGTCAGTGGTTTCTGGTTTGGGTTGGAAGTTCCAGAGTTGTTCTATGCTAGTTCGCTTAATTTTTTTAGATCTTAGATAGTGGGGAGACCCACCATGAATCTTGTAATGCCTTCTTCAAGTTTTGGTTTGTGTGGTGGTTTTCTCTTTGGATCAAGTTAGCAGTTCTAGAGTTAGCCCATGCTGAGAGCCTTAATGTTGGTTGTGCTAGTCGGGTTCTTATGGTGGGGAGAACCCTCCTATTTTCTTGATAGATCTTCTCTTTATAGTTTCCATTATAGTTGGTCAAGTGTGACTGATGGAGTGAAAATTCAAATTGAGTTCATGATTTTGTTAGCATCATTTAGTTTTGAGCTCAAGTTTGATTCTCCATTTGGCTGGGTGACTTTTTGGGTGCAGAAAGTTTTTGTAGTGGGGATAATTTTCACACCCTAGTTATTAAATATATATATCTGTGTGTGTTTGTGTGTGTTATAATTTCATCTGGCTTGAAATGATTTGTGGAGGTGCGGTTCGGGCCCGATTAAATTTTTTCGTGTTTGCTGATAAATGAGCATTTTTGGGCTTGGCAGCATACGGTGCATGGGTAGGGAACGGACGAAGTCGTGCGGCTTCAGCCAATCGTCGTGCGGCCTACCCAGTGTGTGGTTAGTTAATTAATTAATGAGATGAATAATAATTTGAATTCAAAAATAAAATAAGAAAAAAAATTATCTTTATTATCTTTAGGTGTATTGCATTTAGCCTTTTTTTAGGTATTTCATTTTCTTTTATTTATTTATTTTTTCTCCCTTAATTATTTTTTTTTCTTTTTTTAACCCTTCCTCCCTTCCCCCCCCCCCTTCCTCATCGCGCTGTACTCCCCCCAGCATCGAACCCTAACTCCTCTCCTCTTGTAATTCGTACTGCTCCTCCCTTCCAGCAAGAATCGGTCGGTGCCCCGGCACCTCCTCTCGTCTAGAAAGTAGTCGTGTGCCCCTATTACTCGGCTCATGCTGAACCCCCAACATGCTACTCCCCACTATCTAAGGTCCATATGACCCGAATCCCTCCTTATACCGGTGTCGAAACCCATAGACCGACCTCCCTCCGTGGTGCATCCACCCTCAGCTCGACCTCTCTTGACTGCGTTTTCTAGTAGGTGTGCAACCCCCACTCCCAAGCGACGCAATGCCTCACCCCGGGTCCTCCTTCCGCGCTTGTTTTCTTCTGATCCCTTCATAGATATTGTATGCCTTGACATGGTAAGAACTCCTCTATATGCCTCCATCTTCGCATCTACCATTTCATTTTCACCATCACCTGATTTTCATTTGGCTAAAAACCCTAGCTTAGGGTTTGACCCGTTGTGGTTTTATTCCAATTGCAGGGTGTGTGGCGCCTCACCCAAAATATGTTGGTTCATAATCCAACATCTTCCACTAAAGGCGAAGTAGATTAACTCCTTTTTAGTTTGTTTCCGATATCCAAGGTATATTTTTATGTCATCGTTTGGTTTCATAGTTATTTTGTATCATCCTTTGGTTGCTAATTTGTGTTTAGGGTCCAATTGTGATGAATTTGGTTTGATGTCTTGTTTTTAGCATTCAATATGAGTTTTTTGTGGTGCAGTTGTCATGTGGTAGAGTTTTCACACCAAGGTTGTGAATTTGACTACACCAAGGTAGGTGGTTCCGCATATAAATGTTATTTAATGAATTAATTTTCTTGTTTAATTAATTTATCATGTTCTTTAATTTATTTTTTTGTGAAAAATTGGTTTTATTGAAGTTTATCATGTGTTGGATTGTTTAGTGGCTTGATCATATGGGGTGGAGTGCATTTGTGATGAAAACCCATGTTTAGTTTTGTAGTAGTGTTTTATTATGGTGCGCAAGAGCTTCGAATTCTGTTTTGACATTTAAGTGGTGCGTGTTTGGCCTAAAAATGGTTTCTTGGGTGGTATTTTGTGTTCAATGTCTTGCGATACTATTTGGAGTCGCTTGAAAATATTTTTATGTGGTTTATTAAAGCTTATAAAGTGTGCACACCATGTGTAGGAAAATTTTTTAGTGTGATTTTAATTTTAAAGAGGGAAGTTGGAGTATGTTTTGTTAGTGAAGCTTTGATATGTATCTTTGAAACATTTTATTAATTATGTAAATGATTTATTAAGTTGGGACTATGATAAAAATTTGGCCTTGTCGCATGTTTTTCTTTAAAGGTGTATTTTTCACATGTTATGCTTAGTTTATATTATTTTATGAGAAGTGAAATTGTTTTAGTTGTGTTTAAAGCCTTGGGTAGTTATTGGAATCCCTTGCATCATTGTACGGTGTTTTTCTCATTGCAGTGTGGGTTTTGGTCGTCAGTGACAAAGACCTATAAGTATATACATGGGTAAGCATGTATATATATATGTATATCCTCCCTGCACATATTCCCTCATGGCGTGGGGAATATGAAATTGGGTTAAAGGGTATACATATATATGAAAATGTATATACATATAAGTGAAGTGGTTTCGGGTTTCCACCTTCAAGAGTAGTTGCTTTTAGTTAGAAAGCATCAAGAGCTGATTGGATGGCTTGGTTCCACATTTAGGTAGATCCCCCACTGAACCCTCCATTAAATTCAGAATTTATTAATTTCTTAATATTTTATTAATTTTAATAATTGGGAAATAATATAATATAATTAATTTTTAAATAATTATTTGGTGTAAAAAGAGTCGTTTATTTTATACATGACACTTGAAATATTTTCCTGATGAATTGACACCCAGTAGTGAAAGAATACATGTTTTCCTTTAAACATAATTCACGGAATTTCAATTGTAGTTCTGGTTTATTGATAAATGATTTCTTTTGAAGCGTGAACAAATGTTTTGGTTCTCTTGAGAAATGAGGATTTTCTTTAAAATTGGTGAAGGCTCATTTGGTACTTTAATAGAATAAATTATTTTGAAAAACTCTTTTTAGGGTGACTCAGGAGTGATCATTGGTGTATGTTAACTGCATGAGTTGTGTGTGATGTTTGTGCTACTTTATTGACTTTGTTGACTCACCCCTTTCCTTTTTATTATACGTGTTGACATGGGAATCTGGAATAGTAAGTGAATCTTTTGAGAACAATTGTGGAACTAGTTTAGATTACGCACTGGCTATTGGCCCTTAGTACAGTTTACACTCCGCTAGGGGATTGGGCCCCTCAGTTAGGCCAGGTAGGGCAATACTGAGCATTTGGGCATTATGACGTCATCAAGAATAGGCATGCCTTCTGGATGAGTCACATGTATGGTACGTTCTAGATTGTTCACGAGCTCATATGTTCAACCCATGTTTTCTTTAGTGTTTATTTTATGTGGTGGATGATTGAGAGGTCTAGTTAGGTTTCTGGACCCTATTTTCCACTTATTTTCCATTTCCCTTAGTGTTTTTTGTGTGTTGTGTGTGGTTTTCCATTTGACTAATAACTGAAATTTGAATTTCTAAATTGTTTGCAGAAATGTTTTAAAATGAAATGCACCTGTTCCTTTCAAACATTAATCTTATTTTTAAATTGAATAGGGAAATGGACTGTTACTTGTCTTATAAAATGAAGTGTGTGTGTGGAAACCCATATTTTTTATAATTTAGTTCAAACCTAGAATTATTTAATTTATTTATTTAAAGGTAGTGCATTGGGTACAATTTGTTAGGAACACCTACTGATTTTTAATACTCACACCCATAGTGTTTTCCTATTTTTAGTTTTGTTGCGGGTTTGACTTGAGTTTTCTCACCATGGGTGAGAGTTGGTTGTGGACTAGTGAGCGGCTCTCAGAGTCATGAGGAGTTTTGGTCATGGTCAGGTTAATTTGTTGTTGTTGGTTGTTCTTCCTTTTTTCGTGTCATTTGTTTTCCCTGCATTATTTTACTTTTTCCACTGCTTTATTTATTTTTACTGGGAAAAATCATTCCCAATTGTCCTCTATTAATGCCCTGGCGCTTGTCACCAGCCCAGGAGGAATGGGAACTCCTCTCGGGCCATGTCGCGGACCAGCTCGGGTGACCGGTTCAGGGTCTACCCAGGTTGGTTCGTGACATAGAAGGCCTATTATCAAATGAATCCTTCCATTCATTTTAATGATCCATTTCAATTATGAAAGATGTATCAAGCATAAGTGAGCAAGAACAATGGTCAAAGGACAATGGACATTGAATTTCATTCCTCCTTTTCTTTATTCTATTAAATTTACAATTCAATCAATTCATTTGAAATACCTAAGGTAATGGGTAAAAGGTTACACATCAATAGGTGAATCAAATACATAGTCCACCCATGGTGGTTTAATCTCATTTAACAACATACCCAACGGTGGTTCAAATTCAAATTCCTTAACCTTTAATCATACATGAATGGGTCTCATAATTTATATAGGCCATATCTATTCATTTAATTGAATAAAAAAATCCCTTTAACAAGAATCACACTTAAAATCTAGCTCACAAAACAACGCCACATATATAAACACCAAGACTTTAAGGGAAAAGCGCAATACCACCTACCTTAGCTTTGTATTTGACTTCTCACCTGTTTATATCCTCTAATCTAGGAAAGAATGGAAGAAATAGAGAAAAGAGACAAATTCCCTGAATATAGAGAATATGATCTCATACCAAAATAACTTCATCAAGAGGAAGGAAAACGAATATAGGTATAAGAGGAATGGATAACTCACTGGCGGTTATCCAACAAGACCAACAGAGAGAGATTCAGAGTTTGGATGGAGAAGTTACTTAAATCCCTAGCTTTAGGAATGAGGAACCTCTCAAATGGGAGGAATGTTTTCCACTAGAGAAGAAATAAAAAAGGGATAGGGTTTAAACATATGATCCCATGTGGTAAAAATGGTCATTTTACCCAAATTTAAGGGGTCTCATAGTTTTTCCACACAGTTTTTCAAACCATGCGCGAATTTTGTGCCCAGCACTACATTAATAGCCCCTCACACAGTCATGGCATATGGTTCAACAAACTTTACAATGACCATGTGTTTTCCCTCTATTAAAAATTCTATAGAAAATGCATGGGTGTGTAGCCTCAATTGCATAGTTTCATCAAACCGTGTGGCCCTAGATAGTGTATTGGACCACCACAAATAGTTTAATCAAACCATGCATCCTGGATGTTATAGTTTATACTAACCATGTGGCCTCACTACCTCCTCTAAAATCTCAAGCTTCAGGCTCCGTACAAGACCCATACACCCTCTATTTCCTTTGTGACCCTACTAGGTACTTCCATTGGGATAAATTTAAATAATTAAATGGAAATTAAAAGGTTTTGTACCTCATAGAAAAAATGGTTTCTGAAAATAACTCTAGACAATTGGAATGTATGTTAACCTCCCACTCACAAGTATCATCTTTTATAGCTTTGTGCTTATATAGAACCCATACTAAATGAAATCACTGACCTCCGACCACCTTTGTTCCTTGATCAACAATAAATATAGGATTATGCTAAAAGAATTAATTTATAACCAACTCAACCTCCTCAGGATGAAGATTATGTGAGGGGTCAGAATGATATCAGTGAAGCTGAGATATGTGGAAGATGTTGTGCATGACCTGGTACCTTTAAGGTAACTATAACTGATAGGTTGCAGGCCCAAGTCTCTCTAGAATCTCGAAGGGATTGATGTAATGAGGTGATATATTCCCTTATTTCTGAATTTATATTTTCCCCAGTCTGGGCTGAATGTGTAAGAAAACCTGACTCCCCGCCTCAAACTCTAGTGGTCAAAAATGATGACCAGCATGTGATTTCTTTCTAGACTGAGTTGTAGACATCTACTTTCTGATAAGATAAACCTAATCCAAAGTCTCCTGAAAGAGATGAAGACCCTATAGCACTGCCTCTCTTATATATAACCAGCATTGGGTTAACAGAATGGACTTCCATAAAGGGCCTCATAAGGACCCATCTGTATGTTCACCTAGAAGATGTTATTATAAGAAAACTTGGTGATAGGTAATTGTTTCTCCCAATAACCTCAAAAAACAAGTACGTATACTCGGATCATGTCCTCCAAAACATGTATTATATACTTAGACTGACCATCAGCCTATGGGTGATAAGATATACTTAGCAGTACCTGTGAACCCAGTTCCCTATGAAACCCTGGCTAGAACCGTGATGTGAATCATGAATCTCTATTTGATACGATAGAACATGTAACCCCATGGAGGCATATGATATCATGAATGTAGATCCTTACAAGTTCATCCACTAAAAGATTATTTTGAATAGGTAGGAAATGGATGACCTTTTTCAACCTGTCTACGATCACCCATATGAAGTCACTACCCCGAGGTGATCTATGAAGTCCTATCACAAAATCCATGGGGACATCATCCCATTTCCACCCAGGAATAGGTAACGGATGTAAAATACCATCTGGTCACTGGTTTTTTTCATTCACCTAGTGACAAGTGGCACATTGAGTAATGAACCCATCTATCTTCCACTGCATCCCTAGCCACCAGTATTGATAGTGTAATTCATGACACATATTGGTAACACCAAGATGTAATACCCATATAGAGGAATAAGACTCTCACATAAACTCATCTCGGATGTCTATAAGAACCCAGACACATCCATGGATGTGAAAGATCTCATCTTTATTAATGATACAAACATGTGGTGAGTCATCGCCTACAATGATCTCCCATAGTATCAAGCCCCCAGAATCTAATAGTTGTCACATATTCACTCTATATAGAAGTGAAGAGGTAACTGGAAATGATACATGTACATTTCACAAATCCCTCCCTCTAATGATACCTCAATGAGGGGAGAGAGATAATGACCTTTGATTCCCACCTCCAGTAGGACTTAGGTTAGCAACTACCACTGAGGGTATAAAAATATCAGGAAATGGGAGGTATTACCCACTATATCAAAATAGTATTGTGAGATAAGATGAATAATCCACGAGAAACTCCCTAACATGATATAAAAAGAAACCAAAACCATCCCACAATATTTGTATAAATAAAATAGCTATGGATAAAAGTATCCAAAAGTAAATATCCAAAAACAAATATAAAGTAGTGACACAACAGCTATCCAAAGGTCTGATCTAGTAATGCCTTGCACAGTCCACATAATCCTCCTAGAAACCTAAAAATATTTTATATATGTAGGGTGAGTGTACAAGTATACTCAGTAGGAAAACCAAAGTATTTCTTGTAAATGTGAAGGAATCATATTAATACACCCCTAGGAAAACAAAAAAAATCAAAAAGAACCTATACATATATACTAACCAACCCAACCTCTCCAATGCATATTTACCAAATAATTCAATCCAAGTAATATAATATAATAAGAATCATATCGATAAAGGGTACCCCAAACTTCTTTCCCAATGGTATATATCTCTCACACCCCAACATTGTACATCTTGGTGATCCCATATCTTATGTATACTACACCTCCCCACAAGAATGTCCACAAAAAATCTCACCCGAAGACACATGGACTCATTGTCCCATAATCACACACATCATGTCTCTCCCAAAATCACTAGGGCCACAACACATCCAAAACCATAACAAGAGTAGTAGGTTATCATGAACATGAAGTACATCAACCTTATTCCATCCTATTACTATGCATGACCCCCACCATAATCCACCACATCTCATGTCATCCATACCATAAACACCTGGGCTACGTCACATTTCTCTTGAAGACACCTAGTCTTGCCGACCCACAAGCACAGCCACATAACAACTCACCTGAAGACACATGGGATATCAAAACCACCATCTATTTAACTAACAGACCTCCATCCATCATATCATGTGCAATACCTACCTTTCTTGGAAGATAGATCAAGAAATAGTGGGTAACCATCCATCCATCATCCTCACCAAATGTTAAGAAAAACATCCCCCGCATGACTATGCAGTTTTCATCATATAGTGCTCAATGTGTGTGGGGTGTGTATAGAAATCAAAAAGAATATACAAGTATATACATATATCCACACACAAGCCCGACCTATGGGTTCACAACCATACACTAACTAACTCACAACATCATCACTTTTTCTGACACCTTTAAATGCATAACACCACAAAATCTACAATCTATATTTCATATTACCAACCAATTCCAATTATCCTGCCCATTCATTTCATTATTTGGAATCATCCACATTTAAATACACAACCCATTATTTATTTGTTCATTTATCATTTCCAAACCATTAACCAAACTAAACCCCACCTATTTCAATTATTATTAAATAAGTTATTCCATCACTACCCAGGAATCTATCACTAAGAAACCACACATCATAAAAAAATCATCATCCCCATCACACCATCAACTCGCTGACACAAAAGCACGACAAAAAAACACCACCTCACTACCAAAAAATCATAGAAAAACAACCATCTCTCCACCCCAAAAGAATGAACAAAAAAAATTACACCCCAAAATCATGGCCATAAAACCATCAACCACCACATTACCCAACCACACAACAATTACACATTGTCACCCAAAAAAGAACGACCACACTTCACATCACATCAAATGTCATTTTATAGATTTAAAAGGGGGATTTTATCACATTGAACAATATTTTAGGGGCATTATTACAAAATTTGTAATCCTAGGGAAACTATTTTATTATCCAAACATAAGTGCTTAGAAAATTTCCATTTTTTTGGGTGATATCACAACAATCACAAAAATCACAACAAACATAGAAATCACATCACATATCATCCAGAAAAAAAAATCCAATGGCCACAATATTCATTGTGGAATCAATCTCATACAATCACAATATCACAATCATATTAAATCTGCAAAAATGTGTGAATCATACCTCCTTTTCTATTCAATTTCAATTGACAAATTATTTATCTTTGATTAATCCAAACCATAACCCATAGATAAACAAGAATAAACCCCACCCACATGATACACAATAAATATAAATGAGTTATTCCTTATATCAAAGAATCTTTCTTATCTCACTGCACACCACAGGGTGAAGAAGACATTCCCATAAACCATAACCACACTATGAGAAACTATGGATCAACCTAAATTGCACCCAAAGATAATCAAAATGTATCCCAACACACACCCCAAACCAAAAAATCATCACCGAAATGAATCCATGGGAGAATAATATGATAAAACCACCATCAAAGGGAGAAGAACTCACTACTGATCACTAAAGAACAACCACTGAAACTAATAAATCAAAGAAAGGGAGGAGAGAGCTAGAAATTCTCCTCAGGGTTCCTAGGGTTCCTCCAAAACAAAAGAGGGAGAGAGGGGTATGGACTAATGAAAATTTTTTGCTGATAAAAGGTATTTAAAACCTATATCCTACTATTCACGCATCATGTAATACATTCTTGATGTGTAATTCACGAGATTCCCAAAAATTTACACTTTCACTAAAAAACATGCCACCTCAACCCTTATTTATTAAACATCATGAATCCCACTTACATGATGTGTAATACATCTCACAGCTTACCCATTATCCTCATACAATCCATGAACTAGCTAAATACAAAAGTCATGAACCACATTTACACATCATGTAAACAACACACAACTTTTATTTTCTATAGTAGCTCTGTTGCACCTCCATCCTCCACAGAAAACTCCCAAAACCTCCCCCGAACACCTCCAAACCCCAAAATTAGAAAGGTAATGGATTGGGAAGGCACAAAACATTATATCAGATACCTCTATCTCCCTCAAGAATCCAAAATCAACCCTATAAGGAGAGGGTCCAAACAACCACACTGGTAGATACCTCTCAAGGATTTCATCATACCTCAAACGCTACAACCAACCAATCACACCAATACAAATAGTCAAAAACATCTCCAACAACATCATCACCACATACAACCACATCACCATAACCATACAACCTCTATATATCTCAAACCAACAACCTCACTTCCTTGAATATATGAATCCAGGAATTCCATCTTCCATGTCAAGATATTATCCACTCTGGGAGGCACTAACTCACCCACATGAATTTAATCACATCATGGTAAATGAATATCGATTAGGAATTAGGTACTACCCTTTTATATGTTAGGAATTTATCACATATCATACATCAAGGAAAACAATACATTAGATAAAACAATAAGGTATCAAATATCTCACCACAAGAAAAACATGGAAAAGAACAACTAAAAAAATCTAGGTAATGGGAACACATCTGCATCTATCACTCCCAAATACTCTCCTTCGGGCCACCATAACTCCACAACACAAGAACCAAGGGAATGAAATCTCCTCAATGCATCTTCTATTAGATATCTTGGATCTCTATAGGCCACTTCATTAATGCCATATCATCCTTGATATCCAACTCTCCTCAATCAATAACTTGGAGTTATCATGAAGATATCGACAAAGCTAAGAGATGTGGAATACATTATGGATCCTCTCTAGTTGTGGTGGAAATGAAAACTGATACACCACCTCTCAAACTCACCCCAACTCTAAAAAGGCCCCATGAAAACTAGGAGAATACTTACTCCCTCTTCAAAACCTCCACTACCCACATTGAGGGGAAACCTTCAAGAATACATGGTCTCCAACCTTGAACTCCAATGGCCTCCTCCTGTGATCGGCATAAGACATATGTCGGTCTTGTGCTTATTTCATCCTCTCATGAAAAAATTAAAGCTTCTCTATCATTATCTACAACACATCAGGTCCAAGAACTAATACCTCCCCAACCTCCATCCAACATAAAAAATAACGACATAGTCTCTCTTAAAAAGCCTAAAATGGAGTCATTCCAATGGATGAGTGATATAAGTTATTATAAGAAAACTCAACCAAAGGCAGGTGTCATACCTAGGATCCAACATGGTTCAAGACACACACCTAAAACATATCCTCAAGAAGATGGATAGTCCTCTCTATCTTCCCATCTATCTAAGGGTGGAAAGTAGTGTTGAGGCATAACTGAGTGAAAAAATCATGCTATAATCCCCTCTAGAATCGTGATGTAAAATTTGTGTCCTGATCTGAGACAATAGACCTCATAAATACATTAAACTACACCACCTCATACATATAATTCTTAAAAAAGCATCCATTATTCCCAACTCCTTGATTTCCAAGAAGTGGACCGATTTAATCAACCAATCAATGATCACCCAGATAGCATCAAAACCTCCCTAATATTGAGGTAAAACTGGGAATAAATCCATAGATATTTCATCCCATTTACACTCAGAGATATCCAAGGGATATAATAAAATTCCAGGAACATGATGATAAAACTTTACCTACAAGAAAAACAAGCACATTTCTAAAATCTCTCTAACTTTCCATTTCATCTGGGCCACCACTACAGCATCCTCAAACCATAGTACATCTTGTAAACTCTTCGGTGTAGCATTGAAGTTGAGATATGAAACTCATGAAGGACCCACCATGTATCACTATCAATATAAAAAAACCTCTCATGAAACAGTACATGGTTCTAACCATCATCCAAACATCCTTCCAGAGTATCACCATGGCCTAAATGATCATGAATCACCTCTACCTCTGAGTCTCTCCACTAAGAATATTCCACCTTCTACATCAGATAATAATTCATCATCATCTAAAACAAACAACCTATACCATCAACCACTCTTGCATCTAAATTCAAGGCTAACAACTCCTCCATTGCTCTCTAAGAATCCCTAGACTCCTAAACAATATACTTCCCTAACTTCTTACTTAAAGTGTCAGGCAAAACATTCCCTTTTCCCAAGGTGTAGGAGATCTCAAAATCATAATCCTTAAGAAACTACATACACATTAACTTTTGAAAGTTCAAATCACGTTGAGAAAAGATATACCTCAAGATATTATGATCTATGGAGACTAAAAAGTGATCCATAATGAGGTAATGCTGCAACAACTTTTGCATAAAAACCACTACTACCAACTCCAAATCCAGAGTGGAATAGTTACACTCATGGGTACATAACTTACAAGACTCATAAGAGATAATTTCCCCATACTACATCAAAATTCATCCTAAAACCATATGGTAAGCATCACAAAACACCTCAAACATCAAACCCTACTCTAGAAACTGAATCACTAGAACACTGAACAACTTCCACTTCAAGTAATTGAACGATGTCTGGAACTGATCAATCTAAAAAAATCATGGTCCTTCCTAGTAAAAACTACCAATAGGGCTGGAAATTGAGGTAAATTTGGCACAAATCTCTAATAATATCTTATAAGACTAAGAAAACTATAAACCTATTCCATATTCTTGGGTGATTTCCAAGAAAAACTGCTTCGACCTTTGATGGGTTTACTACCACACCCTGATGAGACATTAAATGCTTGAGTAAATAGACCTATCATGTACAAAAATTACACTTGGACAGCTTTCCATGATGCTAGTGGTGTCTAAGTACCTAAAAAATAGCTCTGAGATGTTTGGCATGCTCCTCCTCTGACTTCGAGTACATCAATATATCATCGATGAATACGATGATGAACCAGCCCAGGAACTCATGAAACATGGAGTTTATTAGCCCCATGAAAATGGATAGTGAATTTGTAACATCGAATTGCCTGAATACAAACTTGAATTTCCCATACCTGTATATTAATTCATAATTTGGAAAATCTCCCTCCTTCACCCTCAACTAGTGATATCCAGACCATAGATCAATATTATAAAACCAACTTTCCCATATTCATTGGTCAAGAAGATCATCTATCCTTGGGAGAGGGTAACAGTTCTTTTCTATTACCTGATTCAACCTTTATTAGTCTATATACAACCTCATACGATCATTCTTCTTCTCGATAAAAAACACTTGTTCACCCCATGGAGACACATTGGGCCAGATAAAACCCTTCTGCATTAGTTCATCTATCTGAATCCTCAACTCCCACAGCTTAGAAGGTGTCATCCAATAAGTATCCATTAAAATCATAGAATCACTAGGATGAGATTCTATCCCAAACTCAACATCATGTTGAGGGGATAGCATTAAAAAATTGTCAAAAAATCAAAAAACTCTCCAAGGACCCTAGGAACCTCTATCATCCCAATCTTTGATGATTCCATAGACAAATCGTCCATCAAAGAAAGAAGGGGCTCTCCATGCCAACATCCCACTTGACAACCCCACTCACAAATGAAACCCACATGTTTTCCATCCACATATGAGAACATAACTCTCCTCGGTAAGAATTTGATAGCAACATGCATGGAATAAAACCAATTAATGCTAAGGATTACATTGTATGACTAAATCTATATCAAGAAAAGTTCTCCATGGGACCGATGTGGCACCATCATTAGTCTTCCTCCCCGAAACACATCAAACAAGATGGTCTAGCCTCCAACTATCATAGTAAACACCAGGGGAATAGGAATACTCTTTACATATAGTATTAGATAATATAATAGAGTGGTTGCAACAAATTCAGAAAAAATATCTTGAATCAAACAAGTCACAAACAAGGGTAGTAAACAAACTAATCATACCTATGGTGATCTCTAGTCCCTATATCATTATCACATCCACTGCATGAAACTGACCATGCCCAGATACTCTACCTCTCTGCTAACAAACGACTCCAAAAACACTCTCGGGTTGAGGTCCCTGAACATGAGGAATATCCTGAGGTTGGCCTTTACCTGCTGCATCTCCCCTCAGTGGAGCATAAGCCTACTATCCCTACTGCTAGAATGATCTCACTAGAAAATTCTTCTGAGGCTGGTATTGAACCTTTCCACCTCCACTAAACTGAGTTCAATGAAACATTGGGTAATGATTTGGTTTATGGACTCAAAACTTACAACCAAAACAATATAGCACAAATCCACAAGGAAAATCATAGAAACTACTATCCTTAAAAGGATTGAAAGGAATATGATGAGGTTGAATCCCTACTGGTCAAAACATCAATGTTCCTTGTTCCTAAGACCTACCACTGAAAACTATACTTCTTGAAAAACCCATTTGGTTCCCCTCTCGTAGTAAACCTCCTCATGAGTTCATCTTCTCAATCACCTCTTTCTTCTTTTGAACCTTTATATAAGTTGTAAATGTAAAAGGAGTACCTAAAAATTAGATATAAGGATTAAGTTCTTCTTCATGACGCCTCACATGAGAATCTTTATCTGAAAAAATATTTGGGGAAAACTCATAAGGTCTTTGAACTTTATTCCCAACTCCTATACTAACATACTCCCCTGTCAAAGAGAAATAATCTTCTGCCTCTTCACTTACTTCATAGTCAATGAAAGGAACTCTACCTGAAACTCCTTATTTAATTTGACCCATGAAACATATCCCTCCTTCTTCTCTCATGGATATAGTTTCTACCACAGAAATTCATCTCCATGCATCTAACTAACTTCCAAAGGGACCTAGTACTCCATTGAGACTTGAATCAAACTGAAATAGATCTTGAGATCCTCCGACTAGCTATTTTTCTTCACATCTAAAACACTACACTCATACTTCCATAAATATTTCCACTGAAAATCACACAATTCCCTCTACCAAGCCTCATCCTCCTCTGCCAGATCAACCCTATAATGATCAGCCAGTTCATCATGTTGAACCAAAACTTCCTAAGCCACACATGGATGATGAATGAGTGATATAGCTGAAAATAAAACAATAATTTCCTAAACCTAATAGTATGTAATTTCATTTAGATTCATTTTAATGCACTTTATTTATTTTAAACTTTTGAAAAATACCCAATTAAAATAAGAACACAAGTCATCATGATGCATGTACCTCTCCTAGGTCTCTGCATTGTAAATAGATCCACCTCACTTGGTCATTCAATAATCTTAAAGTTTGTGCACAAGATAACAAGGGGGATAAAATATTATATCCTAGTCAATCTCTCTAGCCTATGTCACACACCAAGGTTAATTGGAACTATTTATATTCAAATCCATGCAATCTTCACTATGCATAACTCTAAACTCCATCCTATCTCTCAATAATACCTTTGATACCACTCTATCATGACCCCCTCCCTCTAAAGATACCAAAATGAGGGTAAAGAGATAATAACCCCTGGTTCTCACATCTAATAGGCCTCAGGTTAGCGAGTAACATCGAGGGTATAAAAGTCTAATGAAATGGGAATAATTTCCCTCTATAAAAAATAGGATCATTAGATAAGATGAATCATCGACAAGAAACACTATGAAATAATATAAAAAGAAACCAAAACTATCCCATAATACAAGTATAAATAAAACAGGTACGGATATAACTCTCCAAAAGTAAATACCCAAAAACAAAGCTAAATCAGTGACATAGCAACTATCCAAATGTCTATGTTAGTAATTTCCAACACGTTCCACATAATCCTATTAGAACCTAAAAACATTTTATATATATATAGGGTGAGAATAAAAGTATACTCTATAGGTAAACCAAAGTCATTCGTGCACATGTGAAAGAAGCATACTAATTCACCCATGATAAAACAGAAGAACCAAACAACACCTATACATCTATACTAACCAAACCAAACCTCACCAATGCAATCTCACCAAATAATTCAATCCAAGTAATATAATATAATAAGAATCATATAGATAAAGTTTTCCCTGTACTACTTTCCCACTGGTATTCCACTCTCACACCCCAAAGTCATACATCCTGGCACTCCCATATCTTCTGAATACCATAACACCCCACAAACTCAGTCACAGCACATCTCACCTAAAGATATTTGGTTGTATGCCCCACAAGCAGGACCAAATCACATCTTACCCAAAAACACCAAGGCCACAATACATTTGCAACCATAACCAGAGAAGTAGGGTATTGTGAACATGAAGGACATCAACCTTGTTCCCTCATCCTACCATGAATAAACCCCACTATAATCCACCTTATCCCATCTCATTCTACCTACAAACCCCTAGGATATGTCACATATTGACCAAATACACCTGGGACTACCGCCCCATAAGCATGGTCACATCAAACTCTACCTGAAGACACTTGGGCTATCACAACCACCATCTAGTGTACTAAAAAACCTATGACCATCACAGCCTATGCAATACCTACCTCACCTGAAAGAGAGATGAGGAAAGAGTGGGTACCCAACCATCCTTCCTCCTTACCGGATGTCAAGAAAAAAAACCCTCTACATGACTATGCGAGTGTGGATACATAGTGTTATATGTGGGTGGGGTGAATGTAGAACTCAAAAAGAATAGAAAAGTATATACATATATCCACACACAATTCCTATAACGACCCATACTTTACATACATTGTTAATACTTCAAAATTGAAGCATACTTATTACAACATATAACAAAACCACGAAAGGACCGTATAGGTATAGTGTCTTTAGAAACTGGGAAACATAAACAACTGGTTCATAAAGCGTCTACACCGTATCCCATTTATTTCATCATATCTATAGTCCCTTTTGGCATATCTTACTTAATAACCTTCTTCCTGACCTGGGGAAAGAAAATATACAAAAGGGTGAGATCAAATGATCAGTAAGGGTAAACAAAAGAAATATCAATCACATCATATACATAAGCACATAACTTTTGGAAATCTTAACCTGCAAAAGAGATCATAATTTCATAACATGGGATAAATCATGGAAGTGAAATGTAATCACAATAATCATAACTTAAAACATGAAAATTTGTGGCATACACACATAATCATATATAATCATTTATTATTAGTCAAGGCTCATTGCCAAGACTATCTTAGTGGACAAAGTCCATTTCTGAACCGAGTTCACTCCTCGTTTCAGTCCTGTTTCACTGAACTGGTATAACCTACCGTTCCAGCCATGTCTATCTCATGAGATATAAAATCTTTACCCAATGCATTGGAGGGAGATATAGGTCCCACCCATCTCATAATTATACCATTCTTATGTTTTCCACAAAATCATAAATCATACATCATTGCATAACCCATGTAATAAAAATGGGATTCTTAAACAACATGACATCATAAAACAATTCATATAAGATAAAGGAATTCATAAAAATAATTCCACCACAACATAATCAAATAAATGTAATAATAGGTATATAAACAGAACCCTATATTATCTTAGATGGAAAATAATTTTGATAAAACACTTGAACTATATTCTTGAGGAAAATATCTTTTCTACTTCAAAAACACTTTTCCTTTCTTAACATGTCATTCAATTCTAAACTAAAATAAGTTGATTAAAAATAAACTTGAAAACTTGTAAATGATGCTTCTTGGAAATAATGTTTTAAAAACCCATTCATGTATTATAAGTTAAAAAAACATTCTTCTCGTACTTTTGTCAGAAAAGTCAAAAAATACCTCGTACGAAAAACGACAAAAGATTCCTTACATATCTTTTACTAAAAACTCACTGAAGGGTAAAATTTGATATAAACTATTGTATAAGGATATAAATATTACATATTGGGGAAACATGGATGTGGATGATAAAATACACCCCAGTAAATACCAAAGTATAAACAATCTCGGATAAAAATGAGATTGTGACATTTCCCTTACCTTAGGTCCGTTTTGCTTCGTAAGTGTCCGAACCTCCTGTATAATGATTTAAATAATGTTATTGACTTATTACAGAATCATACTTATTTTTATGATATCATATATGGTCATTTTCTTAGCTTCTTAGTAGTAAGATTTCATTGCTACTTGTTATTCGGGTGTTTATAACTTTTTGTTCTTATGCATGTTTTGTCGAATAAATTCTTATTCTTATATTTAGGTTATAGATACATAATTTCTAGAATGGTATTGGTGTAATATATATCATATTCATTCATTCAATTCATTTATATAATCATTGTGAAATGAAGATCATGTAGAACGAGTTGCATCACATCGTGGAGACGGTATTCCGTACGTACGCACGAGTGATGATATCGTTCCTATGATCGTGGAATTGTATTGGAGTGTATGTATACTATTTCAGAATTAGTATCACTTTATAATAGTCATATATAGTCATTATTTACACCATTATACCCATCCAAGTAAGGTGGTGGTGGAAAATAAATTACACCACGGTGTGGAGATGGTATTCCGTACGTACGCACGCACGGTGATTTCTTTTTTCCATAGGATGGATAGATGGTGAAATAGGGTTGTTTCATACTTAGAATAACATATCATTATATGAGTGATACTGATTTTATTACTTCATAATGAAACAAATAAATAAGAAGAAGTGGAAGAAGAAATAAAGATGAAAGAATCGGTAACAAGACATTACCTCTTCTTTGAAGTGTTTCTTTGAGACCTTCTTTTAGGGCACTAAAATTGGTCTTTGAAGAAGACAAGGACCTCTAGGATGTCTCTAGGGAAGTGGAGAGGAGGAATTGGCAGGGGTTGGCCGATCTTGAAGGCTCAAAGTGGTGTGAGGAAGAGGGGGAGGAGGTGCCCTTTTATAAGGGAGGAGAGGGGCACCTTTGGGAAAACTAAAAATATTATTTTATTATAAAGTCAAGTTCGGTTTTAAATAGCTCTAAATTGATATATTTCTAAGATAAGGTGGGTATGGGTCGAAATCCTCTCATTAAATATAATTTAGACAAGTTTAGGTTCCTATTTTAACCTTATCATTTAGATTTAACATTAAGTTAAATAAGTTTACTTTTACTGTGTCTTCTTGTGTTCTTATACTATAAGGTTAATAAACTTACTATAATCAGCCAAACGAACCCCAAAGTTGTTTATTATTAATATATATAACCTTATCTAAGTCATTTGGCCGAACCTTAGATTTTTAGGAATAAAATAACAATTACTAATATAATATTTGTTTTAAAAACTATTTTATGTCAATTTTGACACTATTTAGTAATTGATTTTTGTGAAAATCATAACAGAATTATTAGTTCGAAACAAGTTAATTAAATCCATAATAACATGTCATATTAACCTATAAAATTAGTGTAATTCATAAAAAGTCTCAAATTACATTTATTTTGGTCTTTATAACATTAATTATGTCAATATTTCATTAATAAGATAATTACTGCATCATCTTTGTGTCATAAATAAATTAAATTATTTAATGTCTAAAAATTACAAATAAAATACCATTATGTAGGAAATCGTTTTATCTTTCTAATTAATATTTATATTCTAATTTATCTTATGTATAACCCCATATTAAAAATTATTTACTTATTAAACTTTGATTTTAACTATTTTAACCCTTCTTTAAATAAATTAATAATAAATGTCCTAATCTAATCCAAGTGGGCCTAAATGGTCATATTTTATTCCTAAGTTTGTTTTTGGTCGAATTACACTTATCCAATAGAATTAAGACATGTGTTAGGGTAATAATAATATCATCTTTACCCTTAATTACCCTATTTACTTTTAACCGTGGTAAAAAAAAGTAAAAAGTTACTATTCACCAAAAATTATTTTCATCTCATTGAACCACATTTTAGTCCTTGATATTAACCGTGTCTCTCGGATTTTAGAAATTCCACTTATAGAAGTGGTAAAATTAAGTTTTATGAAAAATTCAGTTTTTTAACTACCACTTAGTGGTTTCACTATTCATCAAAAATTGAAAGTTTTCAGAAAAATACCAAAATTTCACCCTAGGATAATTTCGATATCCCGAATCCAAAAATGAAGTCCATTTTTAAAAATAAAATTTATAAAATTTCAAAAATTGGTTATTACTATTCATAACGGCTAGTTTTAATAATATTTTAATAGCATATCGTTGTTTAGTGAAACTCGTTATTGCGTACGACGCAAGCTATCGAGGAAGGTCATGATTTCGTGTAAAGAAAGCCAAGAAAGTGTTGTGTAGAAAAATATTCCTTTGATGATTTATATAACATAAAAGTCTTGGGTGTTACATTCTACCCCCCTTAAAATGAATTTCGCCCTTGAAATTCGTCACTTTGTAACAAACAGATGAGGATACCTCTCCCTCATCATATCCTCAAGCTCCCATGTAGCTTCTTCTAATTGGTGGTTCCTCCATAAAACTTTCACCAATCGAGTGGTCTTGTTTCGTAGGACTTTTTCGCTACGATCCAGAATCTCTATCGGTTGTTCTTCATAAGAAAGATCTTGCACCAGCGGTACAACTTCTGAGCTGAGTACATGTGAAGGATCAGGTATATACTTTCTCAGGAGAGATACATGGAACACATCGTGAACTTGAGAGAGATTCGGTGGAAGCGCCAATCGGTAAGCTACCTTCCCAACACGATCCAGTATTTCGAAAGGACCGATATATCTGGGGCTCAACTTCCCCTTCTTTCCAAATCTCATAACCCTCTTCCAGGGAGATATTCGTAAGAACACTTTATCACCCACTTCAAACTCTAGGTCTTTTCTTCGGTTGTCGGCATAACTTTTCTGTCGACTCTGAGCTGCTCTTATGTGTTGTTGAATAGATCTGACCTTTTCTGCCATTTCATCAACGAGATCAGGTCCTAATAGCTTTCTTTCCCCAACTTCATCCCAGCAAGTTGGAGTCCTGCATTTCTTTCCATAGAGAGCTTCATAAGGAGCCATCTGAATACTGGAGTGAAAGCTATTATTATAAGAAAATTCCACCAAAGGTAGGTGTTGATCCCAACCACCTTTGAAATCCATAGAGCAAGCTCTCAACATATCTTCTAGGGTTTGAATTGTTCTCTCAGACTGACCGTCTGTCTGAGGATGATAAGCAGTGCCGAAACTCAACTCTGTATCCAGAGTATGCTGAAGACTTCGCCAGAACTTCGAGTTAAATCTCGGATCTTGATCGGATATAATAGAAAGTTGTACTCCATGCAATCTTACCACTTCCTTTACATATATCCTGGCAAGCTGATCCAGAGAGAAATCCTCTCTAATAGCAATGAAGTGTGCAGACTTTGTAAGACGATCAACTATGACCCAGATAGCATTATTGCCTTTGGATGTTTTAGGAAGTCCTGTGACAAAGTCCATAGTGATGTTTTCCCATTTCCATTCGGGTATGGGTAATGATTGTAACATCACCTTAGACTTCTGTCTCTCAGCTTTAACTTGTTGAAAAACCAAGCATCGAGAGACAAATTTAGCAACATCTCTTTTCATGCCATCCCACTAGAAGTACTCTTTCAAGTCCCTATACATCTTTGTGCTTCCAGGATGAATAGAGAATGAAGAACTATGAGCCTCATCCAGCAGATCCTTCTTTAATTCGGGGATGGGAGGAACACAAACCCGATTCCTGAACTTTATTATCCCATCACAATCAAGGTTTAATTAAGGAACGTTTCTCACCTTCTTTTGTAACTCGACATCTTCTTTCTGTGCCTCTTTAATCTTCACATGTATAGATGGTTGAACATTCATTTGAGAAAGATAAGATTTTCCCCTTCCATTATAATTCCAAGATCCATCCTTTGTAAATCCATAAATATTGGATCTTTTGTGATCCTCATCATGGATAAACTAGCATGGTCTTGTCGACTTAATGCATCTGTCACCTTGTTTGCTTTCCCAGGGTGGTAATGGATTGAGCAGTCGTAATCCTTAATCAGCTCCAACCATCTTCTATGACGCATATTCAGCTCCTTTTGTGTGAAAATATACTTTAAACTTTTATGATCAGTATAAATATCACACCTTTCACCATAAAGGTAATGCCTCCAAATCTTTAATGCAAAGATTACCGCAGCTAACTCCAAATCATGTGTTGGGTAATTTTGCTCATGGATTTTCAACTGTCGTGAGGCATAACCTATCATCATATCATTTTGCATAAGAACACACCCCAATCCCTTCTTGGATGCATCACTATAGATCACAAACCTTTCTCCACTACAAGGCAGTGTGAGCACAGGTGCACTGGATAACCTTCTTTTCAACTCCTTGAAATTCTCTTCACATTCTTCCATCCAGACAAACTTAACTCCTTTCCGAGTCAACTTGGTGAGTGGATTAGATAATCATGAAAAATCTTTCACAAAACGTCGATAATATCCATCCAAACCAAGAAAACTTCGGATCTCAGTTACTGTTGTTGGTCTCTACCATCTTTTGATAACCTCTGTTTTTGCTGGATCCATAGATATCCCCTCTTTTGAGATTATGTGACCCAAAAATGCAACTTTTTGAAGCCAAAATTCACACTTGGTAAATTTGGCATAAAGCTCCTCCTTTCTCAGGGTCTTCAATATAATTCTCAAGTGATCTTCATGTTCTTCCTTGCTCTTTGAATAGAAAAGAATATTTTCTATAAAGACTACCACAAATTGATCAAGATAGTCTCTAAAGACTCTATTCATCAGATCCATGAAGATAGAAGGGGCATTAGTAAGACCAAATGGCATCACTATAAATTCATAGTGTCCATACCTTGTATGGAAAGCCGTATTTGGTATATCCTCCATTTTGACCCTTAATTGATGATACCCTGAACGAAGATCAATCTTGGAAAAGTATTGAGCTCATCGTAGTTGGTCAAATAAGTCATCAATGCGTGGGAGAGGATAGTTGTTCTTGATAGTGATATTGTTAAGTTCTCGATAATCAATGCAGAGTCTCATTGATCCATCTTTCTTCTTAACAAATAGAACAGGTGCTCCCCAAGGTGACACACTAGGGCGTATGAATCCCTTATCAATATTCTCTTGGAGTTGCTTCTTCAATTCCTGCAACTCAATTGGGGCCATTCTATAAGGTGTCTTTGAAATAGGCAAAGCACCCGGTACGAGTTCTATTGAGAACTCAACTTCACGATTTGGTGGAAGTCCCGGTAATTCCTTCAGAAATACATCATCAAACTCTCGTACAATGGTCATATTCTTAATCGTGAGTTTCTCACCAACCATTTGAGATAAATAAACTTCATTTAGTGGAATCAAGACCCATAAGATGGAAGAAATTTCCACTGGAAGGTTATGTTCATCCTTGCATTGATAGACGATCATAGATTGATCTGGAATATGAAATGTGACTTCCCTTCTTTGGAAATTGATATGAGATCCATATAAATAAAGCCAATACATGCCAAGAATCACATCAAATTCCACTATAGGAAGGATCACAAGATTTGTAGGAAGCACTTTCCCACAAACTTCGATCGGAGAAGAATTATAAACTTTTGATGCGACTGTTGTGTCATTAGGTGTTGTCACAACTAACTCAACATCTAATTGTTGAGGTAATACGGTGATACCTTTAGAAAATTCTTCAAAAATAAAAGAGTGGGTGGATCCAGAATAAAATAAAACATTTTCTACTTTAGAGTGGATGGTAAGTGTACCTTTCATCACATCGTTATCGTACTCCACATCGCTGATAAAAATTGCATGTGACTTTCCTTTGTCTTTAGCCTTAAGAGTTTGTTGACGTCAAACATCATCATCAACCCTTGGATTAGGTAATTTATTGGCATAATTTCCCATCTCCTTGCACTTGAAACATTGAAGGGTAGTAGGTTAATTCTGTGTATCCCTTCCTTTGTTTGCATCATTAGACATCTTCTTCCCATCATCGCGGCATTCAAATGCCCGATGACCTTCCTTTCCACATTTGAAACATTTACTTGTACCTTTAAGACAACTCCCTCCATGTTTCTTTCCACACTTTGAGCATAAGGGAAAGCTCGTCTTCTTTTTAGTGTGCTCTTTAGATTTTCCTTTGAATTCCATTTTCCTCTTCTTATCAAACCCATATGACTGATGGGTTACTCCAATCTCCATCTCGACTTTGAGAGCACATCGAACGATTTCCTCGTAGCTATTGAAGTCCCTTATGGCTAACGCCCTTCGAAGACTTGGTTTTAAGCCACTAAAGAATCGATTGATCTTACTCTCAGGTTGGATAATAATACCAGAAGCGTACCTTGAAAGTCTTGTAAAATTTGCTTCATAGGTACCAACAGATTCCTCATCCTTTTTCTTCAGTTCAAGAAACTCTTTCTCCATCTTTGTTCAGAGAATATGAGGGAAGTACTTATTGAAAAATAAGTTCTTGAACTCATCCCATTCCATGGACTCAATTTCATCCCTTTGCCTCGTATTCTTAATAATATTTCACCATTGATCAGCATCTCCTTCCAAACGATACACTGCTAGGATGACTTTATCATGTTCAGAACATTGAAGAACTGAAAATATCTTTTCAGTAGTACTAATCCATTGTTCAAAAACTAATGGATCAGTAGACCCGCTGAAAGAAGGTGGACGCTGCCTCATGAAGGATTCAACATAATGTTGCTCCTTCCTTTTCTCGTTTGGAAGTCCTGCATGATTCATAGCTTGAGAAAGTTGTGTGAGCATGGCTACAAGATTTTTCATTCCATCTTCCATAACGTTTGGTTGCTCAGGGGGACAATCATTGCATTTCCCATCGCATTCCGCATTAACACGGTTCCTCCGGGTTCCAGCCATTGACTAAAACCAAGAAGAATAGTGTGAGCAACACTAATTATAATAGGAAAACCACATAATTAAGAATAAAATTTCACACTTAAGGTCTTATCCTAGGTTATTCAGGGCCATTTCTAAAACACTAATATTGTGTTCTATGCTTAGACTTATCCTTAGGGTTCTTACTAAGGCTTTCACATCCTAGTTTCCAAAGGTTGACTATACCTTTCCTTTGATACCAACTATAACGACCCATACTTTACATACATTGTTAATACTTCAAAATTGAAGCATACTTATTACAACATATAACAAAACCACGAAAGGACCGTATAGGTATAGTGTCTTTAGAAACTGGGAAACATAAACAACTGGTTCATAAAGCGTCTACATTGTCTCCCATTTATTTCATCATATCTATAGTCACTTTTGGCATATCTTACTTAATAACCTTCTTCCTGACCTGGGGAAAGAAAACATACAAAAGGGTGAGCTAAAATGCTCATTAAGGGTAAACAAAATAAATATCAATCACATCATATACATAAGCACATAACTTTTTGAAATCTTAACCTGCAAAAGAGATCATAATTTCATAACATGGGATAAATCATGGCAGTGAAATGTAATCACAATAATCATAACTTAAAACATGAAACTTTGTGGCATACACACATAATCATAGAGAATCATTTCTTATTAGTCAAGGCTCATTGCCAAGACTATCTTAGTGGACAAAGTCCATTTCTGAACCGAGTTCACTCCTCGTTTCAGTCCTGTTTCACTGAACCGGTATAACCTACCGTTCCAGCCATGTCTATCTCATGAGATATAAAATCTTTACCCAATGCATTGGATGGAGATATAGGTCCCACCCATCTCATAATGATACCATTCTTATGTGTGCCACAAAATCATAAATCATACATCATTGCATAACCCATGTAATAAAAATGGGATTCTTAAACAACATGACTTCATATAACAATTCATATAAGATAAAGGAATTCATAAAAATAATTTCATCACAACATAATTAAATAAATTTAATAATAGGTATATAAACAGAACCCTATATTATCTTAGATGGAAAATAATTTTGATAAAACACTTGAACTCTATTCTTGAGGAAAATATCCTTTCTACTTCAAAAACACTTTTCCTTTCTTAACATGTCATTCAATTCTAAACTAAAATAAGTTGATTAAAAATAAACTTGAAAACTTGTAAAGGATTATTCTTGGAAATAATGTTTTAAAAATCCATTCATGTCGTATAAGTTAAAAAAAACATTCTTCTCGTACTTTTTTCGGAAAAGTCAAAAAATACCTTGTACGAAAAATGACAAAAGATTCCTTACATATCTTTTACTAAAAACTCACCGAAGGGTAAAATTTGATATAAACTATTGTATAAGGATATAAGTATTACATATTGGGGAAACATGGATGTGGATGATAAAATACACCCCAGTAAATACCAGAGTATAAACAATCTCGGATAAAAATGAGATTGTGACATTTCCCTTACCTTAGGTCCGTTTTGCTTCGTAAGTGTCTAAAACTCCTGTATAATGATTTAAATAATGTTATTGACCTATTCCAGAATCATACTTATTTTTATGATATAATATATGGTAATTTTCTTAGCTTCTTAGTAGTAATATTTCATTTCTACTTGTTATTCGGGTGTTTATAACTTTTTGTTCTTATGCGTGTTTTGTCAAATAAATTCTTATTCTTATATTTAGGTTATAGATACCTCATTTACATAATGGTATTAGTGTAATATATATCATATTCATTCATTAAATTCATTTATATAGTCATTATGAAATGAATATCATGTAGAACGAGTCGCATCACATCGTGGAGACGGTATTTCATACATACGCACGAGTGATGATATCGTTCCAATGATCGTGGAATTATATTGGAGTGTATGTATACTATTTTAGAATCAGTATCACTTTATAATAGTCATATATAGTCATTATTTACACCATTATACCCATCCAAGTAAGGTGGTGGTGGAAAATAGATTACACCACGGCGTGGAGACGGTATTCTGTACGTACGCACGCGCGGTGATTTCTTTTTCCGTAGGATGGATAGATGGTGAAATAGGGTTGTTTCATACTTATAATAACATATCAGTATATTATTTATACTGATGTTATTACTTCATAATGAAACAACTAAAGAAGAAGAAGTGGAAGAAGAAATAAAGATGAAAGAATCGGTAACGGACATTACCTCTTCTTTGAAGTGTTTCTTTGAGACCTTCTTTTAGGGCACTAAAATTGGTCTTTAAAGAAGACCAGGACCTATAGGATGTCTCTAGGGAAGTGTAGAGGAGTAATTGGTAGGGGTTGTCCGAGATTGAAGGCTCAAAGTGGTGTGAGGAAGAGGGGGAGGAGGTTCCCTTTTATAAGGGAGGAGAGGGGCACCTTTGGGAAAACTAAAAATATTATTTTATTATAAAGTCAAGTTCGGTTTTAAATAGATCCAAATTGATATATTTAGAAGATAAGGTGGGGATGGGTCGAAATCCTCTCATCCAATAGAATTTATACAAGTTTAGGTTCCTATTTTAACCTTATCATTTATATTTAACATTAAGTTAAATAAGTTTACTTTTACTGTGTCTTCTTGTGTTCTTATACTATAAGGTTAATAAACTTACTATAAGCAGCCAAACGAACCCCAAGTTGTTTATTATTAATATATATAACCTTATATAAGTCATTTGGACGAACCTTATATTTTTAGTAATAAAATAACAATTACTAATATAATATTTGTTTTAAAAACTATTTTATGTCAATTTTGACACTATTTAGTAATTGATTTTTGTGAAAATCATAACAGAATTATTAGTTCGAAACAAGTTAATTAAATCAATACTAACATGTCATATTAACCTATAAAATTAGTGGAATTCATAAAAATTCTCAAATTACATTTATTTTGGTGTTTATAACATTAATTATGTCAATATTTCATTAATAAGATAATTACTGCATCATCTTTGTGTCATAAATAAATTAAATTATTTAATGTCTAAAAATTACAAATAAAATACCATTATGTAGGAAATCATTTTATCTTTCTAATGAATATTTATAGTCTAATTTATATTATGTATAACCCCATATTAAAAATTATTTACTTATTAAACTTTGATTTTAACTATTTTAACCCTTCTTTAAATAAATTAATAATAAATGTCCTAATCTAATCCAAGTGGGCCTAAATGGTCATATTTTATTCCTAAGTTTGTTTTTGGTCGAATTAAACTTATCCAATAGAATTATGACATGTTTTAGGTTAATAATAATATCATCTTTACCCTTAATTACCCTATTTACTTTTAACCGTGGTAAAAAAAAGTAAAAAGTTACTATTCACCAAAAATTATTTTCATCTCATTGACCACATTTTAGTCCTTGATATTAACTGTGTCTCTCGGATTTTTGAAATTCCACTCACAGAAGTGGTAAAATTAAGTTTTATGAAAAATTCAGTTTTTTAACTACCACTTAGTGGTTTCACTATTCATCAAAAATTGAAAATTTTCATAAAAATAAAAAAAATTCACCCTAGGCTAATTTCGATACTCCGAATCCAAAAATGAAGTCCATTTTGAAAAATAAAATTTATAAAATTTCAAAAAGTGGTTATTACTATTCATAACGGCTAGTTTTAATAATATTTTAATAGCATATCGTTTTTTAGTGAAACTCAGTATTGCGTACGACGCAAGCTATCGAGGAAGGTCTTGATTTCTTGTAAAGCAAGCCAAGAAAGTGTTGTGTAGAAAAAATTCCTTTTATGATTTATATAACATAAAAGACTCGGGTGTTACAATTCCAACCTATGGGTTCACAACCAAACACTAACCAATTCACAACATCATCACTTTTTATTCCACCTCTAAATTTATAACACCGTAAAAGTCACAAGCCACATTTCCCATTTCCAACTGATTCCCATTATCCACCTCATTTGTTTGATTGTTTAGAATCATTCACATTTAACCACACATCCCATCATTTATTTGTTCATTTATCATTTCCATCTTGATAAACAAACCAAACCCCCAATAATTACAATCATTATTAAATAATTTATTCCATCACTACCTAAGAATCTAGAACAAAGCAACCACACATCATAAGAAATTCATCATCCTCATCACACTATCACCTCACCACCCCAAAATCACAACCAAAAAACCACCACCTCGCAACCCCAAATGCATTTCCAAACAACTATCTCTCTACCCTAAAATCAAGGCCAACAAACCATTTCACCACCTTAAAATTGAGGTCATCATACCATCATCCCCCACATTCCCCAACCACACATTTCTGCCCCAAAATAATGAACATACATAATAAAATATCAAAATCTATTTAACAGATTTATAAAGGGGATTTTGTCACATTCTACATTATTTTAGGGGCATTATCACACAATCCATATTCCTAGGGAAACCATTTTATTATACAAATATAATTTGTTAAAAATATCCATTTTTTTTTGTGATATCACAATAATCAAAAAAATGTAGAAGTCACATCACATATCATATAGCACAAATAAATCCCCCAGTGGCTGCAATTTTTGGAAAGACATTAAGACTGTTCAATCACAATATCACAATCATATCAAAGCTATAAAAACATGAAAATCATCCCTTTTTTACCTTCATTTTCAATTAACCAGTTCTTTATATTTTATTAATCCATCACAACTATAAACCATAGATGAACAAGTGTAAACCCCTACTACATGATACATAATAAATAGAAAAGAGTAATTACCTACCTCAAAGAAGGTTTTCAATCTCGTTGTATACTACAGGATGCAGAAGAATCACCCAAAAGCCATAACCACGCCACTAAAGCCATGGATCAACCAACACTGCACCCAAATATCATCAAAACATAGACCAAATCACATCCCAAACCAAAACAACATCACTAAAGTGAATCCCTAAGGGAATAATAGGATAAAACCACCATTAAAGGGGGGATAATTCACCATTTATCTCTAATGAACAACCACCAAAACCAACAGATTTAAGTAAGTTAGGAGAGAGATAGAAAGTCTCTTAGGGGTTCTTAGGGTTCCTCTAAAATGATAGAGGGGGATAAGGGTATGTCCTAATGAAAATTTTGGGTTGAAAAAAGGGATTTAAAACTTATATCCAACCATTTAAAAGTCTTGTAAAACATTCATGATGTGAACTTCACAGGAATCCCAAAAATTTCAACTTTCACCAAAAAAACACATCGCCTCGGCCTTTATTTATTACATATTGTGAATCCTGCTTATATGATGTATAATACGTCTAAAGGATTCCCCCTTATCCACATAAAATACATGATCCATCTAGATACATAATTTATGAACCACTGTTACATATCATATAAATAATACACTGCGTGTATTTTTTGCAGCAGCTTTGGTGCACCTCCAGCCTCCACGGATAACTCTTGGAACCTCCCCCAAACACCTCCAACTACCTCCAACCACAAAAACTAGAAAATTAAAGGTATGATAAGGTAAGGAAAATTATAGTATATACTATCTATGATAGTTCTAAACCTCTATATTCATCTCAAAAAATATTTCCATAAGCTTCAACTTTCTACTGGCCTCATGAAATGCATGTTTCTAAGTCCTCCTGCTTAGAGAATTGGAAACTAGGCATATAAGAAAGATCAAAGAAAAAATATTGTAGGTATTCAACCCACCTTCATTTCCTAAGATTCAATTCATGTTTTGTTAATATATACTTGCCTATTTTTTGCTCCATATATACCACAAAATTATCTCTCATTAATTAATGCCTCCAACAGTGCAAGGCATGTACAATAGTTATTAACTAAGATCATGAATCATGTAATTCCTCTCATGTGACCTTAATTGATGAGACCCATACACCATGTAGGCACTAGAAAACGATTCCAAATTATGAACCAAATTCATCCATACATGATCTAAGATCATGGCCCATTTCACAAGCTTCAATTTGACTAATTGTAGAGCCTGAGCAGAGTTACGAGTCATAAATTATGGACATTTGAAGTAAGGCTGCTAAAATTATCTGGCCAAATAAATTTAAAAGAAAAGTATGGAAGTGAATGCAAGATTCCAAAAAGTGCATGCAAGACTCTTACATGCCCAATGTGATTTATGTCGGGAATCTTTTGTGATGTCTAGGGAAAAAAGACAAGGAAGGTGAGTGCAAGTTTTGAGATGTGCATGAAAGATTGAAATCTAAGATCAAAGACCTTACACACTCAATGTGATGTCAAGCAGTCCCTTATGTGTGTTCCTGTCGTGGCTCTGGACATAGCTACATGAAAGACCTATTCCACTTCAGGAATCTTATGCACTATTTCCAATGATTTTTTTCATATATATAGAATTGCACCCCCCCCCCCTCAAATAGGTGATCCTTCAAAGTTCAGTTACCGCTCTGCTATGCGTAAGATCGATCTCCCGTGCTGGTGCAGAAGAATAAAACCCTCTATATAGAGATCTTGTGTGATAGGTCCCCCATGTGTCTACCTTCATGCGGGCCCATAGTGTTTTGATCATCACCTGACCTCTTCTTATCATAATTCTTGTGCGCACATGACCACCTCTTGTGTGAAACCTTAGTATTTTGTTCAAACCCAATATTTTGCGTAATAGTTCCAAGGTGCCCAATATTGTGCACACCACTACTGCACATTCCAATCTTACACACAACAACATCTAGGAACACACCAACTAATCCATATTGTCAGGGTTGTTCCCTCGTACCCCCACTCGAGATCAGTGTTGGTCTACAGTACTGGCCCTCTAGGTTTGTACCTTCGCTACTATCACTCACCCCCCATGAAAAATGGAGAGTCACACCATGAAATTTTCGGGTCGGTCAACCACATTTTCTGGTGTTCCCTTGTGTAGCCCCAACATCCACCCCTGCAATGCCAAGATTCGAGATACTCCTCTGCACTCCTTGAAACACCATGAGTTGAGCTATTAATCTTAGTCCCTTTCTCATATATTGATTCGAGGTTTTCATCTTGGATTCCATGAGCACCTTGAGTTGAACCATTCCCTAAGAAACTTTTCAAAACCCCATCACCTGATTCCTATGTCAGTTTTAACCACAAAGGGTCACTCTCGCATAAGTCCCACACTATCCATTTCTAGGTTCTTTCCACCTAGTAGTCCTTACTACATGACTTTAAACTATATCATACCCTATATGACAAACATAGGATGCCTCATGTGATACACACAAGATGCCTTATACGTCAAACATAAGATTCCTCATGCCATTATCATGAGAAGAACACCAAGTAGTAGCCATGGTCCTCTATCTCAAGTGTAATCCCCAATCATATACTTCAACCCACCAATAGTTTTGGATTCCCTCATAGCCATACATGAGGAGGACATTACAGGAAGATTCCACACATAATCCCCAACCACTGTTGTCACTCCATAGCGTCACTCGGGCAGCTTCCACATGTAATCCCCAACCACCATTTCCACTCTATAGTACTACCTGGGCATCTTCCACGTGTAAGCTCCAACCACCATTGTTGATCTATAACGGCACCCAAGAAACTTCCACATGTAATCCCCATTCAACGTTGTCACTCCCTAATGGTACACAGGAAGCTTCCACGCATAAGCCCCAACCACTTTTTCCACTCCATAGTGACACCAAGGTAGCTTCCATGTATAATCCTCATTCACCATTTCTTCTCCCTAGAAGCACTTAGGAAAATTCAATGTGTGATCCCAATTCACCATTTCCACTCTCTAACGGCACCTGAACATCTTCCACATATAAGCCCCATTCACCATCATCGCTCCCTAGAGGCACCCGAAAGCATCCATGTGTAATAACTATTCATCATGTACACTCCTTAACAACACCTAGACAGCTTCCATGAATAATCCCCACACCATCTCTTGTGCGTGCACCTTCCACAACACATCCTTCAGGTCTATTGCTCTATCTTGTTTCTCACACGAAGTATGACTAACATGGGATTAGATGTTAGTAGTGGCCGTGAAGCCCTTCCTATGGTCTAATTACATGTGTAATACCTACATAATAACCTTTCTAACTATGTGGGTTTTTATCCCTATCTTTTAAATATGGTACATAGGATGCCTCCATGAGGTTTAATCCCAACCAAAGGTAAACTTTGGTGCCCCCTCCTAGGGGTTCACCTCACTGATCCACCCTTAGTGGTGTCTATATCATCCTTCATATGGGACTCTTTCATAGGCATAAGACTCAACACCCCCCCCCCATAACTATGTTGACTTTGATTCCCAGCCAGCTGGGATATGTAAGAAACCTCCCCGAGGTTCAAGCCCAACGCTATCATATTCATGTCGGTTCATTCTCATCTTTACCGCATGACATTAAACTACTTGGGATACTCAAACTACATGGGATTTGATCCATACCTAATAGGTAGGGTACATAATATACCTATATGAGGGTCAATCTTGACCATTAGTAAACATTGGTGCCCCCTCCAAGGGAATCCCCCTCATCGATCCACCTCCAGCGGTGTTCAGATCAGCCTTCATGGTGTGTCATCTTCCCATCATGGGACACACCACCCAATATCTTACTCAATTGGAATTTAAATCCATCCACCTGGTAAACCTAGGTACTCCCTCTTAGGGATTCACCCACATGATGTGATATCTTTCCTTTATGGGACACACCCCCAAGATCCACCTCCATGAGGTGTTCTAATCCATCCACCATCACTTCATACATCACCTCACCCTTCTCCCTATGATATCACTTCATCCACCTCCATCCATTTGGTCCAATAACCATGTGTAATCCCTAGAATATCAAAGAGAATCTATCTATTTGTAAGCCCCAATGCCATCCAAAACTACATGGACTTTGATCCCTATCCCCTAAACAGGGTACATAGGAAGCGTCTATGAGGTTCAAGCCCATCATCCATTCCCATCTTGGTCTTTCCCTGGAGTCACTATGTCTTGTGAGGATCATTCACTTACCCAAAGTTACACTTACTTTGGGTCCCTATCCATGCACTATATTCTCATGATCCACCTCCTTATGTGTCTCACTACTGCATTTAGAACTATGTGGACTTTTATTCCCATCTGTTTAGATACGTAGGAAGCCTCCTCGAGGTTCAATCCCACCACCCTACACACTCTATCCATTCCATTATCATTTCATCTATTTCTATCATGGTTATTACCCAAGCTTCCACATATTGGTGTGATCATTCCATCCACATAATCATTGATCCTATCATCACCTGGGAAACTAACCATGAATAACCCTCACACAATCCATATTCATCTAACCAAGAGTGTTCTTCTTGAGACAGGTAGCTATCCATGTGTAATCCCCAAACCACCTCTTTGAACTATATAGGTTTTTATCTATATATCTTAAAAAAGGTATGTAGGAAGGCTCCCTGAGGTTCAATCCCAACCAATGGTAAACCTTGGTGTCCCCCTCATTGGGTTTCACCTCCCTGATATTCCATCAGTGGTGTCCAGATCAACCTTCATGGTGTTAAATCTTTCCCTTTATAGGACACATCACCCTGGTTCGTCGTCAGAGGCATTCCCACCCAATCAATGGTAAACCTTGGTGTAACCCTCATTAGGGTATACCTACCTGATCTTCGCTTAGTGATATCTAGATTAGCCTTTACAATGTGACATCTTTCTCTTTATGGGATACATCACCTGAGTTTGTCGTCATAGGTGTTACCACTCATCAAATGGTAAACCTCAGTGCCTCCTTCCTAGGGACACTCCCCTTCATGGTGTGAAATCTTTCCTTTATAGGAAACACCTTCCTGGGTCCACCCTCATTGGGTGTTCTGATCCATAAATCCAGTAATCTTTCTAGGTGATCCCTTCTAGGGATGTACCTATCTGATCCACCTTCAAAAGTGTCTTAATCAACCCCTCTTCATCTCTGAAAGATGTTAAACTCATAGCCTACCCCGTGTTAAACATGGGATGCCTAAGGAAAACCTCAAAAGATATGAATCTGGAATAAGATACTCCACAATTGACATGGGATACCTCTGGTTTCCACACCCACGAGAATCCCTCTTACAAGGAAGAATACAGGTGCTCCAATGTTCTAGCATCCAGACATGCCACTAATGACCAATGTAACTACTCTCCTGAATGAAGGTTACTACCCTGTCAATACCCCTTGGAATGTCCAGACAAAAGCAGAATAATTAACTGGTGTCCATGAAGAGATGGCACTAAGAATTAGTTTCACAAACAATGTCTTAATATATAAGGGATACATGGACTAGGCGACGAATTCTGAGGAGGAATCCATAGAAGGAGGAACTGACATCCCATCATCCTTTTTTGATAAAGGATTAGACATCAATGAAGAAGTGATGAATGTTTCCCACCTTTGGAAAGTGGGAATGAAGGAAACAACATAGCTCGATAGTTCAATTGAATGGATATGTGGGCAAACCTTGGTGAAAAGCATCAAAAACACACCACGAATCACTCCTCCTACCTCATAAATTCTCCTAGCCTAGTACCTGATGCATTATATTAGACTCTATAACTTTTTCCTAGATCTTTTAGAATCGGTATTGACACTAAATACAGTCTCCCTTATAACTTTTGAATGTATTTCTCATAGGATTCTGGCCATATAAACTGCACAACCTTCTAATTCAATCCTATAAGTTCTACTTATAGGCATGAGAAGTCCTATATGAAATTCCTATAATAACCATCTAGCATCAATAAACTCTATAAATCAAAGAAATTATTGAGATGCTCCTAGAAAACTATATATATCACCTTCAATGTGTAAACTAATACTCTAGTCTCTAAGATAATATGACTCAGGAAGTGAATCTTATCCCTCCAAAAGTGTCACTTTGTGATTTTAGCATATAAATTATGCTCTCTTAGTTTATTAAAAACAATATAAAGATGTTTTTAATGTTCATTTTGAGTTTAATAATACACCAAGATTCCATCCATGAATACCACCACAAACAAATCCAGATATGGATGAAAAACTTGGTTCATTAGTACCATGGAAACTGCTAGCACATACGTGAGACCGAATGGAATGACCAAATACTTGTACAAGACATATCTAGTATGGGATGTTGTAAGTGTTATATATGATGGTCTAATATGCACATGATGATAACCTAATCCTAGAAAAATCTTAGGGAAAACCTTATCTCCTTGGATCTGATCAAAGAGATCATTTATATGAGTCAATGGATACTGTTTCTTAACTATAAGTAGGTTCAACCGATGGTAATCCATGAAAATCATGAGGGTACCATTTTCCTTCTTGGTGAAAAGATTTTGTGAACCCCATGGAAAAGAACTGGGTTATATAAACCCCTTAGCTTCCAAATCCTCTAACTTCCTCTTGGTCTCCTACAACTCAGTAGTATCCATCCTATAAGGAAGAATGGATACCAATGCATCTCTAAGCACTATCTTGATGGAAAACTCCACCTCTCTATTCGGTGGTAGTATTGAAAAGTAATCCCAAAAAATATCCATGAAAAGGTCTATAAATTGAGGAAAATATGCCTGATTTGTTCCCTAATAATCCATATATAAGCTATAAATATGGGCTATCATCCCACCCATCACATGATGCTATGGTCCATCTCAGATCGCCTAGACATAACATTAACCCTTTTGAATAAAAACCCCACCTTATAGTGATATGAAAGTCACCCTTTGGTGATAAAATTAAATGTAATCATGATAGGGAACCAACCATCCCATCTCGAAAATGATGTCAAACCCTGCCATCTTGAGGAAAAAGAGGTCTTATATGAAACAAAACCCACCTATCTCAGGGGTGAACTCCATGAACTGGTGTACACTCTCTGATCATATCCTAAATAGAGTATCAATTGTCATCACAACATAGTAAAACTGAACATCGGGCCTAGGGATATCCATAGTAGGCACATATATGAAGGAATGAGAATCACTTGTATCAAAAAGAGAAGATACTAGCATAGAGGCTACTAGAATAGTACCTATCACCATAGAAGGTCTGGTAATCTACTCCTTAGGTATCGGTTGCACTGTATATATCTGTTCTAATCTATGGCCATGTGATATAGCCTAGCTACCCTAAGCAGGTCCCCTATACTGGAACTATAAGTCTGGTTTCTGGCTACCTTAGCCAAAATCACTTCTTCGGCCTGATCATCCATCTATACTACAGATCCCTTCCTGATGACAAGATGATGACCCCAATCTTGTACATGTATTTGGTACATAACCTATCTCATTTGATACTATAGTAAAAACTCTACAAAATTATTGTATATGGGCCATCTTTCTATAAGATATGCACTCAATTGGGTCCCCTGTACACTGAGGTCTCATATGTATCAGTCTACCACACTGATGAAACCTCACCTAAATACCTAAGTATGTACCATGGATACTAATATCACCACATTTAATATCTATATGATTCCTCCTACAATTGTTCGATGTAGTTCTAGGTATAGGTGTCGAACTTTCCTAGCTCGCACCTCCAACCTCTCTCAGTTTATGCTCTATGTTAAGCACCTAATTCACTATTCCAAATACAGTAATATGCTAAAATACATTCACCTTCGATCGAATATCATACCTAATACCATCCTTAAATCACCTAGATTTAGATAACTCTTAACCTAACATAATAGTTGTGAAATGATAGAGCTCCGTGAAATGGGAAGAATAGTCCATGACTGATAAGGATTCATACTCCAAGTGCATAAACTCTCAAGCTTTATCAGTAGAATCCCAAATCATATATCTAGAGAGTTTCACTCTCCCCTAAGGAGGTGTCTTAAAATGATTGAAAATTGATATCATGGCATCTAACCATGACTCTACAGCCTTTGATCTTCCATATCTTGAAAACTTGGGCATATGTTGCTTCTAGAACTCACGTGTCAACTCTTCCATAGTTGGGATAGGCTGCAGGGCTCCCCAAATAGTCTGTATAAATAATAGGAACCCATATTGAAATTGTGAATTAACACCCATATCAAGTATAACTGGTAGTGTTGCAAGAGGAACAATATAAAGTTTTATCAGTGACCCATGGCCCACCACCTCCAAGGCATGGTCATCTCTACCCTCCCAGTTTATGACTCAAGGATTTTGTGGTGGAATGCCTCTACAAATGTTAAACACCCACCTCAATACAAGATTTAAAAAATGATAAAATCATAGATATAAGAGTAGGATAGGTACAATAATTCCTATATAAGAGTCTCACCCCACTTCCTTCTCCTAAATCTAGGTCTGGGTGAAATACATATCATAAGAAAAGCAAGAGACACTGCCTACTACCCACTATTGAGGTCGGGTTAGTTCAAGTTCTCTCTTATAAGTCCAATGTCCCAGTATATAGAGTGTCAATTGAAATTTATAGAGGAAAAAACCCTTTAAATTTCAATTTTAATCCCTTTTTAATGGTGACCATTTCATTTTATAATTCTAATTCATTTAAATCCATTATCATTTATATAGAAATTATCTCAAATAGTTGAATTATATAATCACTATTTCCAATTTATAAGGGTCCATTCACCATATAAATTGAATTGTGGAATCCATTTAATCCCAAAAAGATATTTATCAATTCCCTACATGAAGTTTTAGCACAATTTCATGGAAATATAAATAAAGGCACCAAAACATGTTACAGGCAATGCACGTAGAAAGTAAATGTGGCCTGTCATAATTCATAGCATATAAATCCCAAAGTTCATATGATGATTCATGATGAAATACTTCCTTTATATATTTTCCAATGGTAAAAAATATGAAATAATAAGGAATATCAAACATCAATTGAATCACCCAATGGTGAAATCAAGGCAACTGTAATAAGCACAATTCAGTACAACATGTTCCATCCCAGGTAATTTCATTTTTTCACTATATGCGGGTTAGCTACTCCTAGGAATAGGATCATGAAAAATATCGACATGTCCTATTTATTCTTTCTACCTTACCAATAAGTAAGTAAATTAAAAGAAAGAAAATAAACACCCATGATACCACTTTGTGACGTCCCAAACCCAGTTCACTCAATAGTAACCAAAATCAGTTTCCCACATGACCTCAAGTGCACGTCCCTATATGCGAGAGTCTATTGACTAGTAGGTAGGGTCTATAGTGTAATAGTGGGGAGAATATACCCTCATGATAAGATTGTATCACTGTAGTATAACCATAATAATCAATAGCGAAAGCTTTTAAAGATAAATGAACATCTGAAGAGTAAACATATATCATATAAATAACCCAGTAATCACATCCATCAAAGTGATTTACAAAATTATGATCATGGAATTCTATACAAAAATTAAATACAGGCAAACATGGAAGTAGTTACACATACATACAGAAATACCAAAATGGTTCAAAATACCAAGAATATTATCTCAAAATGGCGTCATGATCCATATATCAGTCTTGTGCTCCCCCACTCCCATGATACAATCAATCAAGTATCGACAAATGAGTGCTTTCCCCTATCCCTACCTATATCCATGAAGTCTATTTAGGTACCATAAAGGCATACTAATAAGGGTGTGAGATAATGTTAGTAGGACACCACCAATGGTGTCTAATGTCATTAAATCTTTAGATATATAATAAATAGTTTACAGGTAATAATAACTCTTGAAATTAAGTACAGTAATAAATAACCCACATAGGTCCAGGTTCCTATGGAACACCCTTCATCTTCTATATGCTTCAACCTAATAATGACTATATATAAGTAATAAATCAATCATGATTCAATTTATAGTGAAGTATCAGGACCTAGATTATAGTCCAAAAAATCCCCTATGTATCATATCCATTAGGATGTGTATAAAATTTCCATCAGTAATATGTAAGTCTTTTTCCAAATCTAAGCTTGTGATTTGGCTTGGAAGACGCATCTTATAATAATTACATTATTTAATATTTTAAAAGAAACATGTTCCAATCCTTGTAATTCCTAATTTAGAACCCAGGTATCACTCTAGGTGTATCATGAACCCATCACCCTATAAGTTTTTCCTAGAAATTCCACAAATAAATCCTGGTATCACTCTAGGTGTGGTATAAATTCATCACCCAATGATTCCATCCTTTGTGGTCCATAAAGGGATCCCAAGTGCCACTTGTGTCATATATAATAATAATCCCTTAAATTCTATCCTTGTAATTCCATACAAGAGTATAAGAATCACTCATGGAATATATAATAATCTTCCCTCTCAATTATGTCCTTAGTAATCCATAAAGGTGTCCAAGTATCCCTCGGGCATGTATAAGCTTGCTTCAAAATGATTCTAGACATGGCCTTAATATGAGAACCAATGTGTCACCCAATTTTCATAATAATTATTTTATTTTAATTATTTAATTAATCAAGCTCGAATATTCCATCTATGGATATCCTAAATTTTAATCTTCCTCTCACTCTCTACATGTTAATAAGAAAATGTCCATGGGTCTGAAGTCTAACCATACCATATAAGATCACATTTTAATTTAACTATTAATCACATTTATAATCAAATAAATAACCTCAAATTTTCATTTAAATAATATCATATCATTGAAGGCCTAGAATCACATGAATTCTTCCATTTGTTTTAACTATCCATTTCAATTATGAAATATGTCTAAATCATAAGTGAATAAGAAAAATGTCCAAATGAATAGAGGCATGGACTTACATTCCATCTTTCATTTATTCAAGATAAATTTTAATTTAACAATCATCACTCATAAAATTTAGTTCATGATACAACGACACATATATAAACACCAAGACTTTATGGGAAAATCATGATACCACCTACCTTAGCTTGGTAGTCAATTTATTTCCCGTTGTTGACCTATATCTGGGCTATAACGTAAGAAATCAAGAAAATAGACAAATGACCTAAAAATAGGTCATATGTGCTCTCACCAAAATAACATAATCGAAAGGAATACAAATTAAGAAAGGCACAAGAGGAATAGATAACTCACTAGTGGCTATCCAATGAGACTGCCAGTGATCGATTTAGAGTCTGTATAGAGAAGTTCCTTCAATCCCTAGCTTTAGGTGTGAATAATCTCTCCAATGGGAGAAAGTTTTTAAATTAGAGAAGAAATAAGAAAATACAGATAGGGTTTAAACATATAACCCTTTAAGGGAAGGATGGTCATTTTACCCAACTTTAAGGGGTCACGCGGTTTGGCCACATGGTTGGCCAAACTGTGTGCCATTTGTGTGCACAGCACTGGATTAAGACTCTTATCACATGATCAGGGTGAATAGTTAGATAAAAAGTGTACTGAATGTGATTTTTCCCTCTGTTAAAAAATCTACAACAAACACACATGTGTTCAGCCCCTATTGCACGATTTCATCAAACTATGTGGCCCTAGACAGTGGATTAGACCACCCCACATGGTTTACTCAAACATTGTGTCATGGGATACATGGTTTCTAATAACCATGTGGCCAAGCTAACTCCTCCAAAATATCAAGCTTCAAGATCTGTACAATCCCCAAACACTCCAATTTCCTCTATAACCTCACTAGGCACTCCCATGATGATAAATTTAAATAATTAAATTGAAATTAAAAGATTATATAGCTCATAGAAAATTCATGTTCTTACTAAAATATGAATTATCATTAATTAAATTTCTAGTCATGTTATATTTTCTTCTTTATACCATTTTTATCATTGGAGTATTTCATAGTTGACTAGTTCCACCTCTTGATGAGTGTTTATGAAATTCCCCTTGAATTTATAAATTCTTGTGTGACCAAACCACCCTCTAAGTGTTTTTGGCTTTACACCTAAATGAAATGACTAAATTGAATTAAATGAAAGTGAATGGTTCGACCATGTCATGTGACCCTTATATACATTGTGGATTATTCCCTTTGGCTAGTGAAATGTAAAATGGATGGAGAACGCCTCTTTGATCATTTTAAAAAATGAGAAATATCCCTTTATTATACATGATCCTTAGGTGTGGAATCCCTTTATTATAAATGAACCTAGAGCATGGTGTCCCTTTATTATACATTATCCTCAAGCATGAAATCTCTTTATTATACATGATCCTTTTTCATGGCGTCCCTTTATTATACATGATATTAGGGCATGGAATCCATTAATATTATATAAGATGTATGGGCATGGTAACTCTTATTTAATAATTGAGAGTCTTATGTTTATTCATGGACACCTAAGTTACACCTCAGGTCTTGGTTAGTAATACATATCTATATATATGTCTATATATATTATCACATATATAGTGAATATATATACATACATATCTATATATATACCTATATACATAGTGACACATACTCATAGATATCTTGGCTTAGGCCGAAGATGGTTGAGTTAGTCGGGTGTCCTTTAGGAACCTGAGATGACTTAGTTTAAATTTATATTTTGGTTTTATATTGTTATACCTTCACACTTATAATTTTATTTGAACTAGATGGTTTATACTATACATTATTGGTGGTGGACTACTAAGTATATCTCACACCCTGTTCAGGCCTCTGGTTGGTACCTAAATTGATCTCATCGATGAAGGTAAATATATTGGTAAGCATCAAGCTATGGATGCCTGATTTACTTGCAGTGAGGGAGCATGGGAGCAGAGGACCAAGAATATTCTTGTGATTCAATTGAATGTGTATTTTGGTCTTTTATTATTTTTTTAAAGATTGTTTTATATACCAGTTACTCTATATCCCTTGAATCCCCTTTTTTAAAGAATCATAACATGACATATTCTTGTATATGTTACTGGTTCAGGATATGTTTACTATTGATGATATTATCCTACTGGTTATTCTTATATATAGATAATTCACCTTCCATTATTCCTTATAATACTTCTTCTTCCTCTATTGATCTATTTACATTATATTTTTACTACTTATTTATTTGTTATTAACCATTGTTCTCTGCCCTATGCTTTGACTGGGTGTCCTAGACCCAACTCCTTTATATACTTTAATTACCATTACATGTAGATAGTTTGATACATATATATGTGTGTGTGTGTGTGTCTGTGTGTCTGTGTGTGTGTGTGTTTATGTTTATTTATTCTTACCATAATAGTTTTGATACTTCTTCATACATTGTTTATATAGAAATGTCCTTAGAATACATTTCATATCAAAAGGTTAAAAAATTTCCCAACTATAATGAGAACCTTGAGATACTATGATAATAATCTTAAATATATATTGCTGTAAATATACATCATACTAATAGGACATAGATTATATCTTAATATCAGGTGTTGAGGGCTCATAATCATTGAGACTTCTTCTCATGAAGTTCTCACTTTGTGATCTTTAGTAGATGAGATCATGAGAACTAACCCACCAATAGGAACACCACATATTTCTGGTGTCACTAGTTATTATTATGTATGAACATGTGTATTGGTATCTATATTTGATATCATTATAAATATGTTCCATTTGATCACATACTTTGATGCAAGTCAAAAACCAGGACATTGAAGTCATGGAAAGGTAGCTTGTGTTGGGTACATAATTGGTGGTATGGCATTGGTTGAATGATTGAGATATAATTTTTCACTTCTTAGTTAAATATGAGATATTTCATGAGCACAAGTTGATCAATATTATAGTACCTTAATTAAATTTATCATCATGGTACAATAAGTTAAGTTCATACAGTAAGTTCATGAAATATATTAAGCAACAAAAGGATGACGACACAAGTGTGCATCCTTATTTATGAGATACCACAAGACAAAGAGATTATATTAAAAATAATATATTTGTAGGAGGTGGTTATATATATGATATTATTTATCTCCTTAGGGGCCATGATGGGTTTCTAAACTCTACTCTTGGTCATGGGTTGGGCTAACTTCTATTGATATAAGCACATATAGGGTCACACACTAATTGTATCAACAAGTTCCACATATTCTAATGAATATGAGTTCCAGAAGAAGTGGGCCCCACATGCTGGGTTCTATGGATGCTCAAGTATGATAAATCACAAGTACAAAAATAATTCAATTATATTAATCAAGTTTAAAATTATGATGATTGTACTTTTTTACAAGGTGTTCAAAATTTGTTTGATAATAAAAGTGAATATGAGAAAATATAATTTTTTGAATGAACATAGGATGTTCAAGGTTCCTCAAATTATTTAGGGGATTATGGATCGATTTAATGGTTTTTATTTTATCACATAATATTTTAAAGTGTGAAAATTTAGTGATAAAATATTTATGACATTTATAAAAAATTTATTAAGTCATAATTGTGCGCAAATGACTAAAATAAAGGTTATTGCTTTCTAGGGACCAAAGAGAATTTTTGGAAAGTATAAACTAGGTATAAAAGATCATTTTATACTATTTAATAGTTATATACACCATTTTTATGAATTTAGTGTGATAATATTACCTATTCTCTCCTCTCAAGTTCTTAGAGATAGATTCTCAATGAAGAAAAAGGTCGGATCGATCCCGCTTTCTCGATCGAGTCTTCATTCTTCATGTGATCGAAGAGTGTCATAAAGCTCTTAGATTTTCCAATATTGCACTCTAGAAACATATATCAATGATCTAAGAGTTTTGTTGTATGTGTGTATGATCTATAGGATTCCTATATTGGTGCCTTTGAGCCACAAAAAGTCGATAGTGAGCAAATCAAACAAGCGAATTCAAATGAACAAGGTATTGTTTAAACTTTTGTTTGATTTTATTTTTCATGATTAAATAGAATTGTGCATGATTATTTAAGAAATTAGGGTAATGGGTTTTTTGGATTCATTGTTTTTAACATGAATCCAAACCTAAAATTTTAAATTTTTCATTTCTTTCATGCTTTTGGTGCACCCCGGGTTCGTTCAATTCATATAAGAGAGAACGTATAATTATTTAACTCTAAAACTTTAAAAATTAAATTAAATTTTATATGATTTAAAAATAGGGTTTCAATATAGTCCCAATGCAACTGAAATAGTGTCAATATTAGTTTGTATTACCATGATATGGTTGATCAAAGATCAATAGGTTTTGCATAAAATTGTGATGAACATTGAATTTTAATTTTTTTGCATCACTTTAATGGATATAAGTGTAACATATTTCTAGCCAGATTGTGATGTGAGTATGTTGCGTATTATCCAGATATACCAGAATCTAGTTGAGTAAGTCTATTGGAAATACAATCTTTCTTTGTAATCTTTATTTAGTTTCCAAAAATCAAGAAAATGGGACAAAACGTCCCTTTGAAGATTGTTCAAAGCTCCATTGGAATCCTATTTAGTTAAAAGAACAAATCTTCCATTGGAATCTTGTTTAATTAAAAGGAAAAAGCTTTCCTTGGAAGCTTGTTCAAATCTTCCCTTGTAAGCTTATTAAATTAAAAGCACAAAGATTCCCTTGGAATCTTGTATAAATTTTAGGGACAAATCTTCCTTTGGGATCTTGTTATCCTTATATATATATATTATGTCATTTAAATGGATTCTCAAATTAACTTAGGCCAGACCTATATAGTTCAAATATGACCAGTCCAACCCATCACTATCCTTAAATTAATTTCTATAGATCATCTTCAGGTTTAAATGTACCAAATAATTATGAAAAAATTTAAGAAATTAAATTTAATTGTATAGGATTTAATAAACTTATTTCAAGTGTTGTGGTATGTATCAATAATTAATTAAAATTATTTTAATGTAGTTTAAAGCATTAAAAATACCATTGAGTTGAATTTTAGAAAATTTGATTTTTCTTATGAAATATAATTTCATGTTGACTAATAATGAGTCCATACTGACCCATGCATGTTTTCTTTATTATTTATTTAATTTAATTATTGCATTTAAGTTTTTTAAAATGTAATAATTATTTTATTTTGAAAATATGCATATCTTCCATCCATATTTAATTTGTATAAGGTATTGTGTGTCCATATTTATGTTATAAAATGTAATTTGTCACCTTGAGTTCCCCTCACCTACGTGTGAGTATACATTGTAAATATTAGAGGAGTTTGTGGTGATTCATTTTGAGTTGAGAGTCAGTGTAAACCAAGTAGTGAACTACACAAGAGTTTTGAATACTACAATTCAATTTAGGTATTGACTTAAGTAATTACCCTAGGGTCTCGATTAATTCATTAATAACTCAATGGAATAACCAATAGTTAATAGATCATGATCACATCAATATTTATTTATTTATTTTATTATGTTTATGGTTTATTATTTTGTGGATGTGTATTTATTATGCATGATCACAGATTATAATAATAAAAAAGCATGAAAACATAAAATGAACATGTATAGTTAATGTTTTCTATTTGAAATCATGTTTAAGTTGTGAGTGAAATCACATAGAAAAAACATGTTAAATATAAAAGGATTTCATTCACCAACAATAACTTACTAAATACCTCAAAAAAATATTAATTCATTAAATTCCTTCCATCTCTTTAATTTGGAAATAGTTAATTGTTCAAGGTGATCATCAGCCCTAGTTGAGGATTCCACTTACTACTCGATAGTTATTATGAGAGTGGGAAGTATACTTGACTAAATTTAGAATCAAAGAAGTAGTCATAAATATATTTTTTCAACATTAGAGGCAAAGCATTGAGTAATGAAAAGTAATTATTTATAGAGATAGTACTCCACTCGACAAATCAAGGAGCCAAGAGTTAATGTGGTTTTCCAGTAAAAATCATGATTTAAACTCTCCAAGTAGTGTTGATTCCATAGATCAGGCTATATAAAGAGGTTTAAGGATCCTTACCACTAGACTACTCAAGCGACTATGTATTTTGAATCTAGTAATTGATGGATATTAGGATTTGATAAAATAGTGGGATACATTTAAAATTAATAATTTCAAAATGTCTAAAGGTAATAAAGATAGAGTACTAATACAGTAAGATTATTTTTTGTAGATAAAATTGGCAATCACCAATACCATTTGATCAATTTCACTATAATCAATATTGGATAAAGATGATATCATAATCGACCATAACTTCTAGAAGTGTTACATGTACTTGCACATAATACTGCACCAAGAGAGGAATATTTATGTTCTATAATCCCCAATTCCTGTAGATCCCCCTTAGGGAGAAATAAAGGTGGATAAAGATAAATACAATAATCATATGGATGATGTGCTATGTTTTCAATTTTTTAGGTTTTCTTTTATGTTTAGTGAGATACATAAAATGCATAAGGTAAAATATTCTTTACAAATGTTATCTTATATACAAGAGTTATATGAGAAGATATATTGGAAATAAAGATATGAGATATCCAATTATCTGTATAAATGCAGGATAGTATAAGGAAATCAAGAAAGACCTTATTTACTCAAGATGATCGGGTACATTGAGAGAGTGGAGACCCTTGGGTTCAAACTGAAATAAGATCTAGAAAATACTCTCATTCTTTCCAATATACCACATAGATTCTCAACTTTCATTGTTAATTATAATATGAATAACATGAATAAGTCACCCAACATTTTGTTGGCTATAGTTCACTAAGAAGATAAGGATATGAAGAAATCCAAATATTTGGTCCTTATGGTGAACAAGAGGAGGAAAGTCGAGGCTAATGTGTCAAGGGATAAGTCTAAGTCAAAGAAACTGATGCACCACCCTTTCAATAATCAAAAGATATAGAGGGGGTAATAAGAATGATATATTCTTCTTTTTATGTGTCAAAAAAGGCTATTGGAAAAAGAATTTCACAGCTGGTAATAATAACCAAATTAACACTTCTTCTGGTATAATCTCTACTGAATTAAATCATTCTATTTATACAAGTTGGGTATTGGATATTATATGTGACTCGCATATTTGTACTCAAATACAAGAACCAGTTAGATTCAATATACTTGAAAAATGTGAAGTATATTTACAAGAAGCAAATTATACAAGACTAGTAGCATTATTAATGGGAGATTATGATCTTGCTTTGCCTAGTGGGATGGTTCTTCTACTAAATAATTGTTATTTTGTAGCATCAATTATTAGAAACATAATCTCAATGTCGATTTTAGACACTATGAGATTTTATTTTAAGCTTGGAAATAGATTTTATCTTATGTATAAGGATAACATATGTTATGGTATGACACATCTTAATAATGGGTTGTATATACTTGAACTAGAAAATCCATCATTGGAAATCATTGAAAAATCTAGTGAGAATGACCCATATCCCACCCACCTATGGAACCTCAGGATAGGTCATGTAAATGATAAGTGTTTATGAAAACTACATCAATTAGAGTGTTTAGACTCCCTGGAGTTAAAACCCATGGATGTAAGTAATTATTGTTTACAAGTTAAAATGACCAAATCACCTTTCACTAGAGATAGAGAAAGATATAAATAACCATTTGAATTGGTTCATATTAATGTATATGGTCTATTTCTAATAGAGGTAAGGGGTGGTTTTTCTTACTTCATTATTTTTACTGATAACTATAGTAGATATGTATATATCTAATTAATGAGGTATTAGTCATACTCTTTTAGAATGTCTATGGAATATCTAAATGAAGTAGAGACTCAAATTGGTAAGAAGATTACAAAAATATGCTTAGTCCATGGTGGAGAATATCTTAACCAAGTTGTCATCGATAATTTAAAGAAGTGTGGGGTAATTTTTCAAATCACTCCTTGTACACCTCAGTGGAATTATATTAGTAAAAGGAGGAATTAAACCCTGCTTGACATGGTTAGATAGATGATGAGTCATGAAACTCTACCATTATCCTTTTGGGGATATGTACTATAGAATGTGACATAGTAAAAAAATTAAGTACCAAATAAACCACCATATGGGATTCCATATAAGTTGTAGTATAAAAATAAATCTAGTATATCACACATACATGTATGGGTATGTGAGGATTTTTTCAAGACTATACCTACTAAAAAATTAGAATCTGAGAGCATGAAATGCATATTTATTGGTTATCCTAAGGAAACTAAAGGATATTTCTGATATAACCCTTCATATAAAATGATTATTATAGAAATATATGATAATTTTATATAAAAGGAACACATTTCTAATTAAAATAATGGGATCAAGATTGACTTTGATGAATTTTATGCTCTAGATGCACAAGAATTGGTACCATAAAAATGTCCATAAAAGAAAGTGGGAGATAAAGATATTACAAAGACACAAGTACTGTGTGGGTATACTATAGAGGTTTAAGAACAAAAAAGATATGGGTTTCTTGTCACCGAATCAGGTGACACATTAATCCTAGAGAACAATTAACATATAACCTGTAAGTAAGAAGTATATGGGAAGGATGGTACCAAATGGAAATAATCCATGCATTATGAAATGGAGTCCATGTACCAAAATCAATTTTGGATTTTGGTAGACCCACCAAATTATGTAAACCCTATTGGGTGTAAATGGGTATTCAAGAAAAATCTTAACATGGATAGTCAAGTAAGCACGCATGGACAGTAGTGAAGGGTTTTAGTAAATACGGAGGAATCGACTATGATGAAACCTTATCACTAGTTTCAATGTTGAAATCCATCAGGATATTACTTGAAATAGCATCCTTCCATGATTTTTAAATTTGTAAAATAGATGTCAAAACTAATTTTATAAATGTGATTTTATTTAAATATGTCTATAAGACATAGCCCAAAGGGTTCGTTATGTTAAAGAGTGTTAATAAAGTGTGAAAGATATAGATATAAATTTATTTATTAATGTATTAATCATGATAATAGAATATTTATTTTGATGAGTCCATAAGATAATTTGGTTTCATTAATAATGATAAAAATCCATGTGTCTGTAGGAAGGTTACTGTAAGTTCCATCATTTTCTTACTATTATATGTTGATGAATATTGTTAATGGGAAATTAATTTCATGTCTTACAACCAATGAAGAACTGGTTAATTTAATTCTTATATATGAAAAACCTCAGTGAAGAAACCTATATTATAGGGAAAAAAGATCTATTGAGATAGATCTCACAGGTTTCTTGGGCTAAGTCAAAGTACATATTTTGACAAGGTACTCAAAGGTACAATATGAAACAATCCAAGATAGGATTGTTATTAGAGTCACATGATATTAATATCTCTAAGAAGATGTTTCCACAAATATAGGAGGAGATTAAAATAATGAGTAAAAATCCTTATGCTTCAGTAGTGGGATCTATCATGTATGTCATGATATGTACTAGGTTTGATGTTGTATTTTCTTTAAGCATAGTGGGAATATATCAATCCAATCTAGATGCGATGCATTATAAAGTTATAAAAACTATCATAAAGTAATTGATATATAAAATGGATATGTTCCTTGTGTATGGAGGAGATGGGGAGCTAGTTATGAAGGGATACAGTGGTGATAGATTCCAGACATATCATGATGATTTGAAATCATAGTCAGGGTTGTGTCCTTTTCATAAGTGGTGCTGCAGTGAAATGGAGGATATTGAAAAAGTATGTGGTTGATAATTATATAGTAGAATCTGAGTATATAGTAGCTTCTGATGTATCTAAGGAATCAATTTGGATACACAGCTTTTTTTGAACTTGAAGTTGTACCTAGTAGTTTAGATCCTATTATTATATAATGTGATAATATTACAATAGTGTTTCTTGATAAGGAGATCATGTCACACCAAAGAAAAAATCATATACTTTGGAAGTTTCAACTCTTGAGGTATTTTAATCATAGAGGTGAAGTCACGGTTAGTAGATTAGCCACATAGGATAACGTGGTAAGCCCCCTAAATAAAGCTATATCTTAGAATAATAATGATACTCGTGAGAGAGATAGTAGGTTTAGAATTATTAGTAGTTGGATATGGTGAAATTGGGAGTGTTTTGAGTGGGTTCCCTAGACCCAACTCATTTATGCACATTAATTACCACTACATGTATACATTTTGATATATACATGTGTTTATTCTTAAAATAATAGCATTAATACTTCTTCATACTCTATTTACATGGTAATTTACTTAGAATAAATGTCATGTCCAAAGGTTAAATCAGTTCCCAGTTATAATGAGAACCTCAAGATACTATAACAATAATCTTAAATATATATTCCCTATGGTCTAGAGACATCATACTGATGGGACACAGATGAGGTCTAACTATCAAGTGTTGGGGGATCATAAGCATTTATACTTACTCACATGAAATTTAAACTTAGTGATCTCAAGTGTAATAGATCATGAGGATTGGCTCACAAATAGGAACACAGCATGTTTCAAGTCTTATTGGTTGTTCTTATCTAAGAACATGTGTATTGGTCTCCAAACTTTATATAGTTATCAATGTGTACTATTTGATAATATAATTTGATTCAGGTTAAAAACCATGACATTAAAGTCATGACATGGTATCTTGTGTTGATTCAATCATTAGTGGTATAGAATTGGTTGAATAATAAATATAGAATTTCTCACTTATGATTTGAGGAAGAGATATCTCATGGGCCCAAGTAGACCAGGAAGGTATTACCTTTATTAAATCCATGGATATGGTACAAGAAGGTAAGTCCATCCAATAAGTTAATGAAATATATAATGAAACAAAATTATGATGACACAAGTGTGCATACTTCGTTATTACATATTATGATACAAATAGATTATATTACATAGAACGTGTTTGTAGGAGGTATTCATAGTTGTGACATTCTTAATCTCCTTAGGGTCTATGATGGGTTGATAATATCCACTCTTGGTATGTGGTTTGGACACATTGTTATCGAGATAAGGGCCTAGAGGGTCACATACTAAGTGTATCCACAAGTTCCACATATTCAAATGAATAAGAGTTTAGGATAAAGTGGGAGCCACGTGCAATGTTTGGTGAACTTCTAAGTCTAATCGATCACAAGTAAAAATATTTTAATTATATTATTAAAGTTTACAATAATGATGATTGTATTTGTTTCTCAAGGTATTCACTATTTTTTTTATCATAAAAATGAATACAAGAAAATATAATTTTTTTAAATGAACATAGGATGTTCAAGGTTCATTAAATTATTTGGGGAGCTTATAGGCCAAGTTAATGGTTTTTATTTTATCATGTAACATATTAAAGTGTTTTAAGTTAGTGATACTATATTTGTGACATTTATGAAATTTCTATTAATTTTTAAGTGTGTGAAAATGTTTAAAATGAAGGTTATTACTTTCCAAGGACCAAAGTGAAATTTTAAAAAGTATTACCTAGGTATAAAAGATCATTTTATCCTATTGAATAGTAATATCCACCAATTAAATGAATGCAGTGATAGAATATCTCCTCCCCTCTCCTATGAAGTTATTAGATTGATATTATAAAGGAATAACAAGTTTTGATTGATCTCGCTTTCTTGATTGAGTCCACATTCTCCATATGATCAAAGGGACATTGTAAATCTATTCGATTTCCCATGATAGTACCCAAGAAACATAGATAGATGATCAAGGATATGTGGTGCGCATGTGGATAATCTTGAGGAATCCTATATTGGTTCCTTTGATCCATGACACGTTAATATTGAGTGTGTCAAACTGATGAATTCAAATGAACAAGGTACCATTTATGATTTCATTCGATTTTATTTTTCATGTTTAAATTGAATTACACATGATACTTTAAGAAATATGGTTAAGGGGTTTTTTTATTTAGTTTTTTTAACAAAAATCCTAACCCAAAATTTTAAATTGTTCATTTTTTAATGCTTTCCCGGCACCCTATGTTCCTTCACTCTGATTACAAGGGTATATTATCCCTTCCATACCATATTACACTCTCGCTACTAGTCGAAAACCTCTAGTGAATGGGGAGGTGCACTTGAGGTTATGAGTCCAACCAGATTAGTCACTTGTCTATGAACTAGGCCCATGATGATATAATGAGGTCATGATAGACTATATGATGGGGGTTTCTAAATCTCCCTAGGGAAGATACATGATGTAGGATATCATGGATATGATAGAGAAAGTGAAAAAAGAATCTATTTAATATACTCATATATTAAAAGATCTAAGTATAATTCTTGTGTGGGAGATATTCTGACTGAATAGGGTGTTTATGATCATATTATTAGACCATGGTACAATATTTATAACCTAGTTCTACTAAGAATTGTTGAAGGTGTTAGGGACCTAGATGAATTTGAGTATACTACATCTCCCATTGAATAATGGTCAGTCTAAGTGTATGATCAAGATTCTTGATATACAATTCAAGAATATATCCTAGAATTTGGTGGTTCATGGGAGAATCATCTCACATTGTTAGATTTTTTCTATAATAATAGTTATTAGGAATCGATCTATATGTATCCATTCAAGACCCTCTATGGGAGGTTAACCTATTCACCTTTATACTAGTTATAAGTGGTTGATTAAACTATGATTGAACCCAATCTCATATAAGATACTTCAAAGCATGTAAAGGTGACTATGAAGAGGCTAGTTACGGCTCAAAGTATATAGTGGTCTTATATAGACCAGTGGTATCATCCAATTATTTTTGTTGTTAGAGACTAGTTATTCTTTCAATTTTCACTATGATTGGTACACCATCATTTGAGGTATCAGGGGAAGTTGTTTCCACAATTCATGGTCCCTTTTAAAATTTTTGTGAGATTCCATATAGTTACAAATTAAAAATGGATTATTTTTAATGGTTTATTTGATATGGGGCCTTATCAAAAATATCTATTTGTGACGGAATCCCGTCATAAATAACTTGTTTCAAAAAATGGAATCACAAAAGATACCTTTGGAAATGAGCCATCATAAAAAGTATCTTTTACGATGGGAAATCTCCTCATCACAAAAAAAATTAAATGGATTACTTGCACAATTTATTGTGATGTGTCAAGTGACCCTTCATAATAAATTATATGCAACAAGACTCTAACTCATCACAAATCAGTTTAAAAATATAAAAATAAATAAATAAAATATCAAAATATCAAAATAATTTAAAAAACTGTAATAATTAAAATTATAAATATCTGAAATAATAAAATTATTACAAAAAATGTTTTCATTTAAATATTAACATAATAAATATGTTCATAATGTATCAATCACTATAGAGGGGGAGGGGTAGGGTCATATGGAAGAGGAGGGAGGGGGAACTCCATCCCTAAACTCTGAACGAGTCATCGCATATACTCATTTTGTTACTCCTTCCATCATCGCATATCCTCCTCCTACTATTGGTATTGTCTATGGAGCTCTTCCTCATCCCTACACATGGCCTCTATAACCTCACCCTAAGCTCACAGCTACTCCTCATACTATGAGACCAAGGATGATGACTCACATTGATCTCTCATCAATCAATACTTCAACCATGTAGCAGTACCATAAAAACTATTAGACGTTAGTTGAGAACTGATACCAACCACTCAGCCCTTATCAAAAGCATATTGTGTCACCTTTATCCATGTTGCATCATCAAACCCAACCACATCAGTGACCTAACTCTCAATATCATCTTGACTCTCATCCTATTTCTAAGAATATGTGGCCTCATATGATTCCTTCAATTTCAATTTAAAATTAAAATAGTTAAAATATTTTTTTAGTTAATTTTAAATCTCAAAAAAAATATTGACCACAATATGACATTGGAGACCACCTGTAATATCTCCAGTGATAGGATTGTTGTAAATCCTCTTATAAATGTCAAACTCCATAATATTAGGATTTTTAGATTCCTATATGAGTATAAAACAAACATTTTAAATTTAGAGTTATATAAATTATTAAAAAAGTACTTACCATATGTCATCAATGCATACTGAATGTATGACTACCAGCTTAATGTGTCACCACCTGTCTTCCCTGGTTTATCTGACCTAATGACTCTCTCCTCTGAAACCTATCTCTCATCCAGTATGAACATAATCCATCCCAAACCTGATATGGCATGTAATTAGGTCAATGGACATAGCATGACTGATCAAAATCCATGACACTCACCTTATTCGTGTCTTCCCTCCTCAAATTGTGAAAAAACTGATAATGACGCCCATGTATACATACCTCCCAAGGCTCCTTGATGGAAATTTTCAAGTTATCATCGACAGAATACCATAAACCCTATATTTAATTAATAATAGTAAGTTATAATTAAATAAATTTCAAAATAAATTATTTATTCACATACCATCCAATGATCAAACATGTGGTGTCGAGCATCAATGGGAATCTGATCTCACATCACCCGCACCTTAGAAAACTAGTTCACCAGAATAGAGCTCCCCTATCCAACTTATATATAAAAAATAGATGATAAAAATAGAAAAAATAATCAAACATTTATTAAATAAATTAATTAATGAAAAGTAATGAAAACTAACTAAAATAAAAAACTGAATATACCTCTGCAAGTGTGGATCAAATTCAAGACATGGATGTTGCTTGGGAATAGGGTCAGGAATCATTAATCTCTCAAGACTCTGACCCCTCCGAGTTGACGATGAACTTCTAGGAACCTGAGGGTCATATGATAAATCATTAGGCTCATAACCAGGTAGTACATCCTTTTTTAGGCTATAGAATATATCATCATAAGTCTCATCATCCATCTGAAACATGAAAATAATTTTGTTAGAAAATAATTGAAAATGATTATTATATATTTAGTTATTTTGACTATAACTAACAAGTAATTGTGCCATTATTCATCTTAAACCTCATCTTCATATATAACGATGTAAAGATCTTCATATTTATCCTCAATATCATCAATTTATAGAGGATTTTCAGCTTCATCGTCACCTTTTTAATTCAAATTCATTTGTTACATCATCACCATCGACTCCTAACTATGGGGTGTCATCATCGATATTCACATATCTTCATTTAAAAGTTTTATTTGGAGATATATCTTGAAATTTTTCAATTACTTTAACTTCAATAGAACTACATTCACTTTGTATAAACTGGTTTTCATTAGATTTTATTTTTATAATGCTCCACTAATCAATTAACTCTCTTGAAGTGACACAATAATTGGCATAATATATTTTGTGTACTTTATGATCCAATAAAAATGGTTCATTTAATTTAAGAAGTATTTTATATTTAATATCAACGATTCCATGGCATGGATTAACACTCAAGCCTCTATCGGTATCAAAATGATGATATTTAAACATCATTACATAATTCTGTCTCAGATAAAAAATCTCAATTATTTCATCCAACATTCCATAAAAGTCGACTTCACTTTTTTTATGATGAGATAATCTCAAGTAAACACTACTATTAATTGTTTTTTTATTCAATATATGCACGTGTATAAAATTGAAATCCATTTATCACATATGCATTATAAGATTTAACCATTTTGGATAGTGGGTTACTCAATACACATAATCGATTATCATTTTTATTGGAAGGTTTTGATACATGTAAAATTGAAAAAAAAATAAAAATATACAAAATAATAAATTTATTTCATATATTAATCCATAAAAAATTTACTTTACCAGTCTTTGAAACCAGTAAGAAAAATTATGTTGTTGATGTTCTTCAAGAGCAGCGACTATAATTTGTAGAAACTTTTTTTTGATATGATCATTATATAATCTACAAATAAAATAATATTAATTTAAATATTTTCAAAAATAAAGAATATGTGGTAGTACCACTTGTTGTAAAAATCGTGTTATTTCTTCACAGTTGAGAAGAACGTATATATGAGCCTTGTGATGTTCATCATCTGAAATTCATCATGCATGACCACCACCAAAGACAAGTTAAGTATGATTAAAAACTGATAATTAAATTTTCAGTGCATCATTAACATTTCCCTCATTATATCCCATTCAGTTATGTTTTGAAGGATATTCAGGTTGGAAATAATGGGATTAGAACAAAGAAATTTCCTTCTATAAATAAGCTTCTAAAATTGATCCTTTAACTAATGCTTTATTATGTAACTTTTTTTAGTTTCTACATACATATCTCATATGGATACATCAATCAAAACTATACTAACCCCCCCACATTTTTATTCATATGAAAAATGTAATATCAAATGTTCCTTGAATAAATGAAAGTCGGCAGGAAAAAAAATCTAGTTTATATAAAATAAAATAAATATCTTCCTACATTATACTAAGTGCATCATATTTCATTTTATCCACACATATGTCTTGAAAAAAATATTATATTTCTATTAGTTCATCCCAAATTTAAGAATAAAAAAAAACCACTAAATATAATCAGTAGAAGTCTTTCCAATATAACATGACAATCATGACTTTTTAATCTGGTAATATTACTATTTCTAACACATCTATACAAATTGGAAACATTACCTTATGATAGTATCAAATCCACAATCCCCTAACAAAATAATAAATTTTTTTCTTTGGAAAGTGTATAATCCACTTTTGGCTTCATTGACTTCTATGATATTTCATTTTTGAACAACTCAAATTTTGGTTTCCTATAGGTTTGGAAAAGATCTAATCATGCCTTTACTTTATCTTTGGACTTACCAAGCATGTCTAAAATTGAATAAAATATATTATCCAAACAATTCATCTCAATATACATGATATTCAACATGTCACGGAATAAAAAAGCATCCCAATATGAAAGATCCCAAAAAAATAATCCATTTAATAAAATTGTGATCTTTCTCAAAGCCATTTATTTTTTGTTGGATTATAGTCGGTCCAAAGTTAATTGGAGGTAATGAAGAGAAAATAGATTTTAAATCGATACCTGAGATCATTTTTGGGGGTCCATCTCTTTCAATTGTAACTTTTTTTAAATGATTTATGTTCTCTCAAAAAAGGATGACCAATAGGAAGAAATCTATGATTATGGTTGAAAAAACATGGGTTTCTCCCATTGATGAGCATAAACACTTTGATTTCACTCATACAATATTAACATGATTTTGAACCATGTGTACTCTAGCCAGATAACATGTCATATTCTGGGAAGTCACTAATTTTCATCATTAATCAAACTTTCATTAAGAAATTTTGTTTCATAACAACATCATATGTAATGACACCATTACTCCATAATAAATTTAACTCATCAATAAATGGCTTTAAATAAACATCTATATTCTTTTTTGGATGTCCTGGAATTAATAAGCTCAAAAATATATGTGGATCATTCTTCACAATCTAAGGAGGTCATTTTTATGGAGTTATAAAGATGGTCCAAAAAGAATTTTTATTACCATAAGAAATAAATTGACAGAAACTATTAGTAGATAGACCCAATTGCATGTTATGGGATTCTGAAATAAAAGAAAAATGTACATGGTCACAATTTTTACATGAATCACCATCACAAGGATGATTTAAGCTTTTACTAGTTGAAATATTGGTTTTGTTCCATGACTTTAATGAATTTTTGTTCTAAGACATAAATAAATGACGTAATCTGGGTGTAAGCATAAAATACCTCAACTCTTTAACATGAATCAATCCAAACTTCCCTAGTTGGTCCTCTTTATAAATCGATTATCCACATGTAGGATAACTAACTAATGACTCGTTTTCACCATAATATTAGATACAATCATTTAAACATGCATGAATCTTCTGATAACCAAAACCCAAATTATGAACCAACCACTTTCTCTTATATAAATTTATAGGAAACACATTTTATTTAGGTAACAGGGATTTAACCAAAAGGAATATATGATCATAATAGTTATTTTACATTCCATTATCTGGTTTAATAGGCATAAAATTTTAAACCCCTTCAAATTTTCTTATCTTATACCCAGGATATAAGGAATCCTTAGTAGATGTTAGTAACTCATAAAATTGAGCTAGTTCTAACTCAGGAGTGAAATTAATATCATCACGAGTTTCATTGTGTTGAAAAGACAAACTAGAAACATCATGTACTAAAGTTTGAAATCGTAATTTATTTGGAACCAAATTATTAATATCTTCTCTGGAACTACGTTCACCATGTTGATACCAAAAAACATAATATTTTTGAAAACCAAAACATAATAGATGACCCCCAACATTTTCAAATGTTTCTAACCACCTCATAATACATTTCTTAAATAGACACTTAATTGTCCCTTTTGAAATAAATTCTGGTTTTGATGATTTAATTGATAAAAAATCTTTAACACCCTCAATATATATAGGATTTTTACCGAATTCATTTGGATTCTTATGTTAATTTATCCAATAATGATCATGTAATAAATACTATTGTTGAATTCTTTGTTCCATAATTATATAAAAAGGATAAAATTAAAAAAAATGATTAATTTGATATAATAAAAAGACATTTTAAAAAAGATTATAAAGAAATTAGTTGTAAATAGTATCCATTTTATCTATTTACTGGTGATTTTTACTAATTAGTGTTTATTTTTACTAATTATCATTAATTACTACTAATTATAGGTAATTTTTACTGATTAGAACTAAATTTTATTGATTACTATTTTTTTAGTAATCACTACTAAGTACTGTAAATTATTACTATTTACCATAAATTATTACTAATTAAAGTGAATTATTACTAGTTACCATTTTTTTACTAATTATAGATAATTCTTTCTAAGAACTGCTAATTATTGCTAATTTTTAAAAAGTGCTGCTAATTTTTATTATTTACCACTAATTTTTAGAAAGTACCTCAAATTAGAATAAATTATTTCTAATGATAGCTAATTATTTCTAATTACTGGTAATTATTAACAATTAACTCTAATTACTACTAATTACCACTAATTATTACTAATTGTCAATAATTTTCATTAATTACCACTAATTTTTAGTAATAACTTCTAATTTTCAAATATTACCACTAATTTTTACTAATTACCACTAATTTTTTACTAATTAGAGCTAATTTTTAATAATAATTACTATTTTTTAGTAATTACTGCTAATTTTTAGTAATTACCACTAATATTTACTAAGTACTGCTAATTTTTATGAAGTACTTCTAATTACTACTATTTTTTAGTAATTATCACTAATGTTTACTAATTACCGCTAATTATTACTAATTATAGCTAATTGTTAATATTTACTACTAATTATTACTATTTACCACTAATTTTTAATAAAACCCGCTAATTATCGCTATTTTTTAAAAAAGTACCGCTACATGTTGCTGATTTTTACTAATTACCGCTAATTTTTCATAATTATCACTATTTTTTAGTGATTACCACTAAGTTTTAGAAAGTACCACTAATTATTGCTAATTATTATTAATTAGCATCAATTATTGCTAATTACTACTAATTTTTAGTAATTGTTGCTAATTTTTAGTAATTATCGCTAATTATTACTATTTATTTCTAATTATTATTATTTATTATTAATTTTTACTAAGAACAACTAATCATTACTATTTTCCACTAATTATTACTATTAACCGCTCATTATTATTAAGAACCGCTAATTATCGCTAATTTTTACTAAGTACCGCTAATTATCATTGATTATTACTAATTACCGCTAATTTTTAGCAATTATCGCTAAATTTTAGTAATTATCGCTAATTTTTATAAAGTAATGCTAATTACTGAAAATTATTCTTATTTGCCAATAATTTTTAGTAATTACTGCTAAATTTTAGTAATTACCACTATTTTTTGAAATTACGTCTAAATTTTAGAAATTAACGCTAATTAATGCTAATTATTCCTAATTATCGCTAATTTTTTGTAATTACCACTAATTTTCAGTGATTACCATTGATTTTTAGTAATTATCACTAATTTTTACTAATTACCGCTAATTTTTACTAAGTACCACTAGTTTTTAGTAATTACTGCTAATTTTTACTAAGTACCGCTAATCACTGTTATTTTTTAGTAAGTACCTCTATTTACCATTGATTTTTAATAAGTACTTCTAATTAACGCTAATTTTTAGTAATTATCACTATTTTTTTACTAATTTTAGATATTTTTTACTAATTACCTCTAATTTTTAGTAAGTAATGTTAATTACTCTAATTTATAGTAATTATAGTTAATTATTGCTAATTTTTACTAATTACTACTAATTATTACTAACTATCACTAATTTTTACTAATTACTATTAATTTTTAGTAAATACCACAAATTATCATAAATTTTTTATAATTATCTCTAATGTTTACTAATTACTGCTAATTTTTATTATGTACCACTAATTATTGTTAATTATTATTAACTATCGCTAATTTTGACTAATTACTGCTAATTTTTAGTAATCACTACTAATTATCACTAATTTTTAGTAATTACCATTAATTATCACTAATGTTTTACTAGTTATCTCTGATTTTCAGTGGTTATCATTAATTTCCAATAGTTACTGTCAATTTCTAATAATCACTGCTAATTTATAATAATTACCGCTGATTTCTAATAATTATCACTGATTTCTAATAATTACTGCTCATTTTTTATAATTGTCACTCATTTTTATTGATTATAGCTAATTTGTACTCATTACCGCTAATTTCTACTAATTTTTTTAAAACTATTAATATTTATCATTAATTATTAAAAATTACTATTCATTGCTACTATTTATTAATTACTATGTTCTATTAATTCTCATTCGCTTCCGTTAATTTTTACTAATTTATGTTTGTTACCGCTAATTTTTATTAATTACTGATTTTTTCTACTAATTATCGCTAATTTCTAATAATTGCTGACAATTTCTTATAATTATCATTAATTATTGATAATTAAAACTACATACTAATAATTAAATGTAATTACTACTAATTTAAACTAATTACTTCTAATTAAAAATAATTATTAACAATTATAACTTAATACTTTTAATTAATAATAATTACTACTACTTAAAACAAATTACTGCAAAATAAAACTAAGTAATCCTAATTATAACTAATTACTGATAATTAATAATAATTATTACTAATATAAAAAATGGATTAAATAAAATTTTAAAACATTAAATAAATAACTTAAAACTGAAATATTTTTTGGTTGAAGAACTTCAAATTTTATTCCCTGTAAAATTTAAAACTTCTAAAAGTTTAAGCAGAAGAAAAAGAGATCAGAGGAAGATAAGAGAGTTTAAATGAGAAGAGAATGAAAAAACGGATGTGCGTTTAAATAGGTTAGATTATTAGCAATGGAGGTATTTGCGATAGGTCCCATTGCAATTAGTACCCATAGTTAATAACTCTGTCAGCATTAAAAAGTATATTTGCAACGGATCCCATCACAAATACTCTTCTGTCGATAGTTTAATTGTGATGAGAATTAATTCTCATCGTAAATAACAAAAACTAAGGAAGGTATTTACTAATTACCGCTAATTTTTAGAAATTACTGCTAATTTTTATTGATTATCGCTAATTTTTAGAATGTACTGCTAATTACCATTAATTATTACTAATTACTACTAATTATTACTAATTACTGCTAATTTTTAGTAATTACCACTAAGTTTTACTACAAACCACTAATCTTTACTAATTACTGCTTATTTTTAGAAATTAAGGCTAATTTTTACTAATTACCACTACTTATTAGCAATTACCGCTAATTATTACTATTCATTTCTAATTATTATTATTTATCGCTAATTTTTACTAAGAACAACTACTTATTACTATTTGCTGCTAATTATTACTATTTACCACTGATTATTATTAAGAACTGCTAATTATTGCTAATATTTACTAAGTACTGCTAATTATCACTGATTATTACTACTTATCTCTAATTTTTAATAATTACCACTAAATTTTAAGTAATTTTCACTAATTTTTAGAAAGTAGTGCTAATTACCGCTAATTATTCTTAATTGCCACTATTTGTTAGTAATGACCGCTAAATTTTAGTAATTACTACTAATTGTTTGAAATTATAATTAATTTTTAGAAATTACTACTAATTACTAATTATTCCTAATTACCATTAATTTTTAGTAATTACCACTAATTTTTAGTAATAACCGCTAATTTTTAGTAATTATCACTAATTTTTAGTAATTATTACTAATTTTTAGTAATTACAACTAATTTTTAGTAATCACCGCTAATTTTTACTAATTACCTCTAATTTTTACTAAGTAACGCTAATTTTTTGTAATTACCACTAGTTTTTACTAAGTACCGGTAATCAATGCTATTTTTTCTAAGTATTGCTAATTAACACTAATATTTACTAAATACTACTAATTACTGCTAATTTTTAGAAATTATGGCTATTTTTTAATAATTTTGGCTAATTTTTACTAATTACTGCTAATTATTGCTAATTTTTACTGATTATTGCTAATTATCGCTAATTATTACTAATTACCGTTAATTTTTAGTAAATACCACTAACCACTGCAAATTTTTAGTAATTATCTCTAATTTTTAATAATTACTGCTAACTTTTATTATGTACCACTAATTATCGCTAATTTTTAATAATTATCACTAATTTTAACTAATTATTGCTACTTTTTAGTAATCACCGCTAATTATCGCTATTTTTTAGTAATTACTACTAATTATCACTAATATTTTACTAGTTATCGCTAATTTTTAGTAATTATCGCTAATTTCTAATAATTACTATCAATTTCTAATAATCACTATTAATTTGTAATAATTTCTGTAACAACTCAAGGATTTACAAATAAATTTAATATAGAATGTAAGGCACACAACACTAAGTCTCTGTGAAACAACACTTTGTTATTATAATTATTTAAACAAGATAATTATAACTTAGCTATGAAACATAATTTTGTCACTTCTATTATTTGAATTTTGAAAAACGGACATACACGGCTGCGATCAGTATGAAATTTAGAGTCTGACAAGATCAACTTAATTTTTTGGTGAATAGTAACTTTACCATTTTGAATAGTAATGTTACCCTTATGAATAGTAATATGACCCTTATGAATAGTAACATCACCCATGAAAGTATAAATAAAATTTGGCTATCTTATAAATGAAATTATCATATAATTATATCATAGTGTAAGTAAATGAATATTTAAAAAATTAATATTTAAGTGTTCGTATTTTTGTAAGTCATAAATATTTAATTACAATATTATAATTATTTAAAAGAAAATTTATTTTCATAAAAATTATTCATAAATCAATATTTTTTTGCCTTACGATTTTAAGATAATTTTATAAGACCTTAGTTAATTTTTGAAAGAGTTATAAAATCAGTTATAAATTTAAAACTGTATTTTTTTAGTAAATAATGATTTTAATTGAAAATTAAACTTCTCATATTTAGAATAATATTTTCATAAAATGGAGTTCATTTTTGAAATCTACACATCAAAAAATGGTTAGGGTGAATTTTTTGGATTTTTCTAAAATACTTGAATTTTTAGTGAATAGTAAAATACGGTAATTTACAGTATAAATACACTATTCCTTAAGTCATGGATGATGTAAGAAACCTTAGTTCTAACTCACATGCACTTATTACTGTATTTAGTCACAAGAATCAATATTATTGCTTGTCTTGATAAAAATAATAAAATAATGAATAAAATAATGAGAAATCACCCCTCTCCTCCACTATAAAAAACCACCCCTCACCCCCTCTTCTCCTCACAACTCTAAGCCTTAAAGCTTGTCAAAATTCTACACAAATCCTATTCCCTAGTCTCTCCCCCACATCCAGGAGCTCTTGGTCTTTCCAAAAGACCAAAATCCCTTCCCCTAAGGAGGTTCTCAAGGAGGAGTATTCAAGAGGTAAAATCTTCTTCCTTTTCCTTTTAGTTTCTTTTCAAGTTCTTTTCTTTTATTATTCTCTCCTCGCATCCTCTGTCCAAATGATAATGATAAGTCCAGTATCATCTATATACTATAATGATATCATGTTAATATAATATTCATCATCAATCTCATTACTCTCTCTCTCTTTTATTTTAAAAACAAAATTGTTATCTGGGAGGTGTCGATTTACATCCTTCGTGAACGATGAACTTTCGTTCTTTAATTTCTCCTTCAAGGCTGGTCATGAAACCATTTTTATGGCTGATCCAAATTATAAAATATTTATTTTATATTATTTAAGGTTTTGTAACCATTATATATATATGATATTAAATAATAGAACAAAACTAGTTCATTATGATCGAAAACTCACTAAAATTAAGCTAAACAATTATAATTAATGATTCATCCACATATATGAGAAAAAACAATAAATAATACCAATTTAAATTCTGATTTTTCATCAATATCATATAAATTCAATTATGTATAATTATACCCATTCCACATGAACTTCTATATTCATATATAATTATACTGATCGTGAAAACCAAGGAAACGAACGCTCCCGAGCAATAAAATTGTATCTTATAACTCATCAAAAAGGCTATAAATGAACTTAATAAAATTATACTAAATCAAATACATGTAGAGAATTTTCTAAATTAAATAATTAATGGATTTAATTTTATTATCCAGGATGTTAAGGTCAAGTGCAGAACACGTTCAGACATAAGGTAAGGGTTTTCTTCCCGAACCTCCATTTTCATTCGAGTTATGCTTTCTTACTCTATACACCAATCTAATTATTCATTATTTTTATATAATTCTTATAAAATATATACATGTTTCAAAATAATATTTCTATATTATTTTATCATTATTTTATGGGATAATAAATGTTTTACAATATTTTATTCACAATTCTTCCTGATACGCAAGCTCAATTAAAGGGAACATTTCGATTTCTTACCCATTGTCAAGTAGCATCCATAATCTATTTTAAGACACATTTATTTTACTAAAATTTCTATTTTTTTCATTAAAAACTATATTTATTCATTTATGGTTTTATTAAAACAATCATGGAAAATATAAATGATTTTTCCAAAAGAACTCTTCTTTGCAAAGTAAATGAGTATTTCTCTCAAGTATTACTCGATGATTTTATAAGAGTAATTCAATCTATTTAAATTATCTTGTTGATTATTATGTTTAATTGAGATTATTATTTTATGATATCATCTGCCATATTTTATTGAATGTTGAATGATTAGTTTGATTGTGGATGTGCTATCTTGATACCATTCACCATATTACTCTGAATGATTAGTGTTTATGTTCACTAATTGGGGAATGTTATTTACATTTCATATGTTAGTTTCAATATCAATTTATATGTTGATTATGTTTCTCCCATTTCATATGAGGAGTACATTGGACTTATTAAGTGATGTGTGGGGCCTGTTATAGCACTTTGATGCATCGATAGGTCTCATGAGACAAACTAACATGGGTTTTTAGCCATTATGTATGGTGTCTTTGTTGAGGCCTTGATGGTATGATTATGATTTCTAACCTTATACATTCCCTCATTATGAAACTAGTAATTAATAGTCCATGTGATTATTTTACCATTAGAATATCCTTGGTTAGGTTTTATTATGTAATTATTTATTTATCATTTATTCCCGGCATATTATGCTCAAGATTCTGTTTTAATGGAATGTGTTCTTTAGTTATTCATCATGCCTTATTATTTATGCTCTCACTACATTACTTATCCTTACTGAGAATCTATTATCACCACTTTCTTATATTTATTTTCCCCAAGATACCAAGATGAATTTTATGAATGACATACAAAGATAATCTAGAATAATAGGAGTGGTTACAAAGGAGTTTCTATGATGTATTTCATTTCAAATTGTAATATTGAAATTTTTTATGTATCTGGTTTTCCAATAATACTAAAATATTTGTTCCTTTGGGATATGACTTACTTGTTTATATTCTAATGTAATAAAATAATGCACCGACTCTGGGAAATTGGGGTCAAGGTCCTTATAGTTGGTATCAAAGGAAGTTTAGTAGAAACCTTAGAAACTAGATTTAGAAAACATAGATTATGAAACATAACCCTAAGATAGAATTTGAGTATAAGAATAGAAGAACGTCCTAGAGTTTTGGTAAAGAAGATATTATGTGGGTCTTCCTAGAAATACATCCATGTCTAGATACTATACGTGTACATGGTTCTAGCACAGATGTACCTAGGAGTAACAACTCTAACAAGGTGTTTTGTGTCTAACTCAGGGTAACCTAGTACGCGACAACAGAACTTACTAGGCACCTGGTTTGACACTCTCAGGGGATATGATTAGGATAATTTAAATTTTATTTAAAAACCATTATGAAGGATTTAAAAGTAAATATTTCCCCAAATAAACCATGTTAATGATTATGAGAATAACTATGCCTATAATTTAAATTTATGTCAAGTGTTTTTCTAGTTTGAGATTATACATTATGATTCATAACCTAATATAGTGTATGTAATTATTTATAAATGGAACATGATAGAAGGAATGGAAACTGTATTAATGTACGTATCTCATGTAGGGATTTCCCTCCTATGCAAGATAATGATGTCGGTATTGGAGCGGTAACTGGTGTTGGGGAACTTATAACTATACTCGGATAGCTAAATCGGGTTATGAATAATAACCTTACCCGTATAGAGTTTCATAAACCAAAACATGGAGGAGAAATTTTAGACCACTTTATGTGACAACAATCTCCATCATTCAATAGTACTACAACCCCATTTGTAGCAGAGTAATGGATAAGTTCCTTAGAGAAGATATTTCTCACTTTGGGAAGTAATGAAATAGAGAATGTTGTCATGGCAGTTTATTATCTATCGAGATATGTGGATCAATGGTGGTTACTAATTCAAAACACAATGTAGGAAGAAGAAATCAAAAATATGGAATGGAGGTATTTTAAGGAAATTTTCTTTGAAAACTATTTTACTCATGAACAATGAGCAGATATAGAAAGGAAATTCTTCAATTTTATGAAAAAAGAGTATGATAATGTTACCAAGTATGAATCCAACTTTACAATGTTATAAAGGCATTTTTCGGACAATATACATAATCTAATGAGAAATATTTATTGATTCTTTGATGGTTTAAAACCATTCCTCCAAAAGGAACTAGTCTCCCCAAATTTCTTATCATAAAAAGATATAGTATCATGTGCTATCAAGATATAAAAATAATTCTCTAAGTCATATGACTTAAAATTAAAGAAAGAGAATAATAGGGATGTTAAACACTATGGAAAAATAAATAAGGAAAAGGGGAATAAGGGAAGAGTTGATTTTTCATCCTGTGATAATTGTGGGAAGAAACACCTTAGCACTTTCCTGAATGGTTTGGGTGTTTGTTACAAGTGTGGAGAAAAAGGCCACCAAGCCCATGATTTCAAGGGAAATAAAAAATCTAACAATGTTCAATGCAAAAATTTCAAAGATATGAGACATTATACAAATTATTGTCCTAGTTTTCAAGGAAACTTTCCCCAAATAAGGAAAAGGGATCAAGTCCAAGTTTATACAGTCACAACTACTGAGGTTGAAGTTCCTAATGATGTGGTGACAGGTACTTTAATCATTTCCTCAAACTTATCTGATGCTTTATTTTATTTTGGATCACCGCATTATTTTATATCTTCCAATTTTTCTAAGAAAATTATATATTTCCAATTTTATTTAATAAAGGAGTTTTTAGTCAAAAGTATTAAGGGAAGTATCATTGTAACAAAGATGTGTCAATCAGTTCCATTTATGACAGATAAATGTGCTTTTGTTTTTGACCTTATCATCATACATATGATTTAATTTGATATAATACTTGGTATGGATTGGATTTCAAATTATGCTCCAAAAATATATTGCAAGAAGAAGAAAGTTACAATTTTTGAGAAAGATGTAGAGTCCCTTATCTTTAGATCAGAAACCTTGCCATCTAATTCTTATCTAGATCCACCCCCAATAGCTCTTATAAATGAAATTATTGGGGAGGAATAGAAAACAATATCTATGGGTGAGGAAATAAATATTCAAATAAAGGATGTACCTATTTTTATGGAATAAATTGATTTATTTCTAAAGAATTTACCTAGACATCCTCTAGAGTGGGAAATTTAGTTTTTGATTGATTTAATTCATGGTGAAAGGCTTATATCAAATACTTCTTATAGAATGGACATATTGGAATTAGTAGATCTAATGAAACAACTAGAGGAATTGAGTGATAAGTATTCATCTTAGTTTTTCTTCATGGGGAGCCCATCTTATCTTTTTCAAGAAGAAATATGGGTTTATGAGTCTGTGTATTGACTATAGGGAAGTAAATGTTATTGCGATAAAGAACAAGTATCCTCTTCCTCGCATTTCTAATTTATTTGATCAAATTTACAGAGCCTGATATTTTTTGAAGATTGACCTTCAATCTGGATATCATCAGTTGCAAGTGAGGAAGGAATATATTCCAAAGAGAGAATTTCAAACCAGGTATAGTCATTACAAGTTTACGGTTATGCCTTTTGGACTAAGTAATGCACCATATGTTTTCATGGATCTAATGAATTGGGTTTTTAAGGAATATATTGATTAATTTTTTGTGGTATTTATTTATTATAACTTGGTATACTCCAAAAGGTATGAATATCATGAGAATCATTTACACATTGTTCTGAAGACTCATAGAAGAAAAAAATTATATGGTAATTTTAGCAAGTGTGAATCCTAGCTTCAAATAGTTTATTTTCTTATCCATGTTGTCTCTAAGGATGGAATCTTAGTTCATCTCGTGAAGAAAAAGGTAGTTTAGTAATGTCCTACACCAATGAACATAACCGAGGTATGTAGTTTTATTGGTTTAGTAGGTTATTATAGGAATTTGTTTCCTAAACTTCACCCGATTAGCTAAACCATTAACCAACCTTACTCGTTAAGGGGTTAAGTTTTTATGGGAAAAATAATGTGAAGAACATTTTGAAGAATTAAAGAATAGGTTAGTTAATTATTTAATATTGACTCTACCATCAGGAAATGGAGGATTTGTGATTTATAGTGATTCATCAAATAAAGTACTTGGTTGTGTCCTTATGCAGAATGATATAGTTATTTCCTATGCATCATGCCAGTTAGAAACTCATGAACATAACTATCCAACTCATGATATTGAGTTAGCAGCTATAATTGTTTCTCTAATGATATAGATACATTATCTATATGGTGAAATATGTGAGATATATAAATATCACAATATCTTGAAATATATCTTATCACATAAAGAACTCAACATGAGGAAAAGATGATGGATTGAGTTGCATAAGGATTATGATTGTTCAATACACTATCACCCAAGGAAGGAAAATAAGGTATCTGATGAATTAATCAAAAATGATCATAGAGTTTTGAACAAAATGAGAATTTAAAAGGACCCTATGTATATGTATTTAGTGAGGATTATTATAGAAATTATCAAATAAGGTGAAACATCATTACTTTTTCAAATGGTTTCCCAACCATATTTATTATAAAGGATTAAAATTTCTCAGCCTAATAATCAGAATCTTCAAAAGAAAATTAAAGATGGGAATGATGGGAAGTTGGAAAAATCCATGCATGAAGATGGAATTCTGAAATTTGGGAGGATTCTATGTTTTCCCTCCATCACTGATATAAAAATGGAGTTATTGGAAGATGCACATAGCTCTAATTTCTCTATACACCATGGTAGCACTGAGATGTATAGATATTTGAAGGAACATTTTTGGTGGGATAATATGAAGTGTGAAATTGTTGATTATGTATCAAGATGTTTAATTTTTCAATAGGTGGAGGCTAAAATACAACATACTAGAATATTATTGCAACCTATTCATATTCCTACATGGAAATGGGATGACATCACTAAGGATTTTGTCACTAGATTACACAAAACTCCAAGAAAGAATGATATAATATGGGTAATTATTGATCGACTTACCAAATTTGCACATTTCCTCACTATAAGGGAAGATTTTCTACAATAGTGTTTTTCATGACTCTATATCAATGATTTTAGAACCCATGTTTTAAACCAGATGAAATTCTGAGGGAATTTTAATTTTTGGTAATTACTAGATGGGTCATTTTTAAAACGGAACTTCAGAATGTAATTCTGAAAGTTTAGATGTTTAAAAGTGATGTTTTTGGACTTGGTTGAAGGCTTGAGAACTTTTTCAGGAAGCTCAAGGAGTTTTAGGAGAACTAAACTAAAATGGGCGAGTTTTTAAGGACCTATAGATGGTGCACAGGTGGCTCACGATCTATTAAACTATATGTCCTAAATCGTGTGTTTTGTTTTAGGTGGAAAGATGTGTACGCACATGCTACGTACAGTTTTCCAAACCATGTATCTAGTCTGCATGGGTAGTTCAACTAGGGTACTAGCTATACACTATTCATCACACGGTCTTCACATAGTTAGGATAACCATGTGGGACAAACTATGTGAGGGGATTTCCTTAAGCAGGTGGTGATGCACGGTTGGTGCATGGTTTTCCAAACCATGCGGCTTAAACCGTGAGGTGTTTTTGTTTTAAGAAATTAAATTAAATTAAAATTAAATGAAAAAAATATTAAAACACACTTACATTCCCCTCTCCTGCCAAACCGCGCGACGGAACCCCAAGGAAGGTTTCCCCTTCGACGCGTGATGCCCCTCCTCTGGCTCCCTCGTTCTTAGATTTTCTGGTCATATCTCTTATGTTCTATTCTACATATCATCAAGCTAAGGTCATCTCCCTATCCTATCTTGGATTCTGGATGATTTTGGTCTCTCTAGAATCTGAGAAGGTGGGCGAACGAACCTAGTGTTTGATGATAACTTGAATTCTTAGTTCTTATTGGTTTTAGGGTTGTGAAAATATACTCTTGGGTGATTTTGGTCTGTGTTCCAGCAATTTCTTTCAGAGTTGTGGCATTTTAGGTCGATTCGCTATGCCGCCATCATTTTAGGGTAAGTTTATAAACCCATTGTTTGTTTCATACCCTCTAAATTAGGGCCTTATTTTTTTATGGATCTTGGTTGTTTTTATAGTGAATTGTGGTTCCTTTGGAAGACTCATGGGCATGTACAAAGGTATGTATATATATAGATATATATATCTTCCATGTGTGTATTCTCTCATAGAATGGGGAATAATTGTAGTGGTTTAATGGTACATATATATATATGTATATGTATATATATATGAAAGTATGTGCTTGAGGGTGGATAGATGCTTGAGTTAGAAATTGTTGGTTTGGTTTGTTTCTTGAGGTAGGATCCCTATCCTCGACTTTTTATTTAAGAATGCCTTAGTTTCTTCTTTAAATAAGTTTTTTTGTGAGTTTCTGAGTTTTATGGAACTTCAAAGATTGAATAAAATGATTAAATATGAGTAATGACTTGTTGTTTGATAAATTCATGTTTTTATAATAAAACCCCTCTAAAGGAGGTGTGCTACCTTCACACCAAAAAGTAGTGATAATTTTATATCATTCTTTCTTTTGGTTTGATTTTTTCATATGCTTTTCTATTAGTGTTGATATATGATATGTTAATGCATGGCCTTTTTGTTGTTATAAAATGTTTCCCATGTGAGATAAATGAGGTATTTTCCATCTGTTTGTTGTTAAGCTGATATGGCTTGTTATGTCACTTGTTTCCCATATGAGTTATCTTTAAATCTATTCCATGAGATAGATTGTTAAGGTTGAAGCACCCATTTGGGTTCACTTGTTAGAAGGGACTTCAATGGAGTTTGGAATTAGACACCTTTAGGTGTGTCTTTTTACCCATGTCATGGGATTTTAAATATGCAATTGATTTTTATATCAATTAATTAATTTAATTAATTAGATGGGAATGGATGAGTGACTAAGACCCTTGGCCCTTATTAGGTCAATGCTTGATTCAGTATGACTTTCCTTGTATGGATTTTCTTACATGAGTTTGACACTACCATGTTGTGAAGTAGGTTGTTAAGAATGAGAAGCGTGTTATATAGAACTGCCCATGTGAGTAAATTAAAGGACAATGCTTATGAGGTTGGTCCTTTCTTGAGTCACCCATATGGGGTGAGTTATATTGGATGTTATTTGTTTTTACCTTGACATGTGTTGTGATTTATTTAAATGAAGTTGTTTTGGTTAAATGGTAAATAGATTTGGGTGAATCATGGATTCAGTTTAGAATGCCATGGATGGGCTCATATTAATATTGTACCATGTACCTTGAGTGAACCATGGATTCGATTTCAAATGAAATGGATGGGATCATAGAGTTTATTATGTTTAAGTCATGAGTGGACCATGGATTCCATAGACGGGCTCATAGAGGTTGTGCTTATATGCTGAGTGATACATGGATCTATTTATATGTGGGATTCCATGGATGGGCTCAAGATTCATTCGAATATATGTCTTCAGTGATATTTTGGTCTTCCCTATAGGACATCCAAGGATAGTTTCAGTTAACATGGACTTATACCACACCTATAATGATGCCAAGTTCCTAAGAGGTTTGTCGGGACGGGCTTGTAGGGTGTTGGTGGAAATTGTGCCTAGAGTGATACTTGAATTCAAACTTAGGAATGTCAAGTAAGGGCTCAAGTTAAAAATTTATTATTGAATGAAATGATTTATGATGTGTCTTCCATGACAAATCACAAGCATAGATTAGGTATGTACTTGTATTGTTTAGATGGACTTCTGAGGCATTTTTTGTGTTACTAGATATATAGGGAATTTCGGGCATGAGCTGGATCTTGAGACTTATAAATTCAATGATTTGAATTGTTTAACTTTTTATTAAAGTAAATGTATATTAAATGAGTACCTAAATATGAAGGTTGTTACTTTTGAGTATTCCTTACTTGTTATATATATGCTTTCACTTTTAGTTTTATATAGCACAGGATGGATTGGGCTAGACACCATGGGTGTCAGTCCACTAAGATTATTATATCACACCCTTATTGGGTACCATTGGTTCTTGAGTATACCTACTTCTTTTCTAGTATTTGGACCTTGATTTTTATGTACTTCTTGTATCTAGAATTTGGGATCAAAGGATCGATTTGGAGCTTAGGATGCTCGTGGTGATCACCTTAGGGCTTTGATGTCTTTAATTAATTTTTGTGCTAAAATGTAAAGCATGTTGTACTGTTTACTGTTTCCATATATGTATCATCATATGACATGCATTCATTTTATAAACTAGCATTGGCCATTTTATATATTCAATCATTATTACAAATGTCTTCCACTGTTTTGATTATTTCTTAACATTGTTTCCACAGTCATTTGAGTTTTACTATCTGTTTACCACTATGAACTCTAATATTGAGGGTATAGTCTCCTCACTAAACTACCTTTACACCCTTGATGCTATTCAGAAGCCTCTGGTGTATGGGGAGACGTGATTGAGGTTATGTGGTGACCAGTCTGGCTACCAGTTTAGTGGTAAGTCGGGCCAAGATGTTACAAAGTGGTATCAACGGTTGTTTTTCCTTTGTCTTACTATTTTTGGAAGGAAGATGTGAGACTAGGAATGTGTCAGCACTTGGTAAATAGTTGTGTTTGGAACTAATCACCCCACGTGCAGAAAATGACCAAGTGATCAGGGCTGGTAATTGTTGTTTATATTGTTCAGTGTTACAGTTGATGTAATTTCACCTTGGGTGATTGGTGTATTTCCTTGGCTTATGGATTTATGGAAATTTATGGTTTTCTTTCTTTGTCCTGGAATGACAAGTAAGTAACATGACATGCATCATACTAGGAACTTATAAACTCACATTCCATGCATATATCATTCCATATAGCTGCATTAGTAGGTTTCCTAATAAGTATGATTGTGTGCCTTGAGTGATGACATGCTTTGTTTTTCACCTATTGAGATAATCTATTAGCATGAATATTTATTTATCATGCCCTGATTGTGGTGTAACATGTTTATAGGTTATATTCCATGCTTTTTTCTTGTTATATAATGCTATTTTTGATATGGAAAATGGTTTCATGTGCTGGAAATTGTTGTTTGCGGTTTAGGCAGGAGCCAATTTTCAATTGTATGGTGTATGGGAACCTTATGATTTGGAAAAGGTTAACCCGTATACTCAAACCAACTCTAGATTTTTATAAATGTTTATATACATTTTTCAAATGAAAAAAGGAAACTAAATTTAAATATTAAAATGGAATGTTTTCATTTAATTGGAGCCAAATTCCAACCGTAAGGTGTATGGGTGCCTTATGGATTAGTTGATGGCGGCCCATGTGATTGAACCTTTTTATAACCATGGTATGTTTGGGGATTGTTATAAATGTTTAAGTTGTTAAGTTTTGAACTGAAATGGATTTAAATTGGAACCTAAAGTGGTGTCCTTTACTTAGAACCTTGTTTAAGGGTAGTTTAAATGTTTTTGGTAATATTCCTTGGAATGGAGATGTGAGTGATAATCTATAGGTTGTTTATTTTTATATTTATCTTAAATGTAAAGGGATCTTTATATTAGTGAAATATGTGTTGTGTGATCAAACGATAGGGTTGACACTTACACTTCGTAAGGGGATAACTCGTGGTAGGTAACACCCTTAGAACTTGATGTCTTACTTTCCACTGCGAGCTTTCTGACGTAGGTACCACTTAGTGTCATTGTCCCTAGTAGGACTTTTGGTTTTTAACCGGACACCCTTTCTCATAAGGGTGGTCATTTTATCTTGACCCTTTATATGGTAGTGAGCATCAAGGAATGCTCAGTTCAGTAGGTTAGACATGCCTCAAGAATGTACAACTGCTAAGGAGGTCATGAGAAAATCCCTTTTCTTAAGTGATCAGTGACTTATTGCATTGTCATACATGTAAATGGATGTATGGGGATGGTGTTCTTTTGAACCAGTTTCTGTGTGATCCATCTAATACTTGATTTCATAGGGTGGATATATTATGGATAGTGCTCAAAATGTTTTATTTTCTTTTGTAAACTAGGGGTAGAATGTGTTGACATACGCGGTACCCATCGAGTGTTAAATGTTAAAATAAACCGTTGAGTTTTGTTGAATTGTGAGATTTGAGCTGTTGTGTTTTATTTTGGGTCATCTCTAGAGTAGAGTGACTTGATCATTTTAAAATCAAATTCCTACCACTGCTTGAGCGGACTTTCTGGGACTCAGGTGTTTTAACACCCTTGTGGTTTAATTTTGGATTTCATGGAAAGTGTTTTAGTATACGTGATCATGGATCGGGGAGCATCGCATAGGTTCTGGTGTATGTGTTAGTGCTTTCTTGGCAGAACGACTTTGATGAGGTTTATAGCATGTGCAACCCTTTAGAAACTCCATTCGTCTTGGGAGAGTTTCAGTGGCAAGGTTTGAAAGAACACAAATTCCTCGAGTGGTATAGGCATTGGGGTTCAGTTGATAATGTGTTAGCAGGTGAATCCAAGCTTGTTGTTAAGATTTGAACAGTAGTGGTTCGACTAATCTTCTTGGTAACATTTGTTTTACTCTTAGAGTACTCTTCTGAATGAGAAGAGAATGTCTCCTATCACGACATCGTCCATGATGCACTAAGAGAGCATTGGTTATACACCGTGCTAAAGTTTGAAAGTTGTTGGGATGAATCATAATCCTTTTGGTGTTTCATATTGGATGCATGAGTTTTTTATGAGGTTTGGTTAATAATGGTTGATACTTGGGTTCTCCTGTAGGAACACCTTGGATGTACTTTTGGACACCCGCCACATCTTTTGACGTGACTGTCAGGCGGATGCCGCTCTGGGATTAGTTAGTGTCCTTATTTGGACGTTTTTTATTTTTTACAAATGTATTTTTTTATAGCATGGAGAATGGGATACCTAGGGATAGTTCTATGGAATCTAGTGGGTTGGCTCTAAGGTTATCACTGACTTTTTGTCGAGGTAGGATGTGATGCTTTGAGGGTAGAGTTTTCAGTGGGCTAGAACCGGTCTACTCTTTATTTTATGTTGAGGCACTACATTTTTAAATGAATAAGTGTTGGGTTGGTCTTGAAAATTCATTGGAAGTTAGGTGTGATATTTGGTGGACTCATTGGTTGTAAAACTCTTAGGGGTGTATTTGTAAGGAAATTCCAGTTGTGGGGAGAAATCCATGATTGGGAATTGGCCTCTTTTAAAATATAAAGCCTAAGGTGGGGAGAACCTTTTTCTAGATGATTAAAAATATTAAGATGTGATCATATCTTGGTTAAGGGGGCTCGGGTAGGATCCGATTTGACATTTTAGTAGGAAATAAAGCATTGGATCGAGTTTGATGTTGTGAGTTCCATATGTTTAAGTGATACTTGAGATGTGTTGGGCATTTGGAAATGCGACACAACCATTGGAATGAAGTTTCACGACCCTTATAGGTTGGGTGATGTCTTCATTGTTTCCCCAAGGCTTCTCAAGGATGAGAAGTTCTAAAGTGGGGAGTTTTTAAGAACCCTTGTTTTAAACCAGATGAAATTATGAGGGAATTTGAATTTTTGGTAATTAATAGATGGGTCATTTTTAAAATGGAACTTCATAATGTAATTCTGAGATTTTGGATGTTTAAAAGTGATGTTTTTGGACTTGGGTGAAGGTTCGAGAACTTTTGCGGTCATCTTGAGGAGTTTAGGGATCACCAAACTGGGAAGGGAGGGTTTTTAAGGACCTATAGAGGGTGAAAAAGCAGCACACAGGCAGCGCACTCTCTGTTAAACGATGCAGCTTGTTTCTGGTGGACAGAGGTAAGCGCATGGGTTGTGCATGGTTTTCCAAATTGTGCACCTAGCCTACACGGGCAGTTCCACTGAGGCAGTATCTATGCATTGTTCATCGCATGATTTTTGCACAGTTAGTCTATCCATGTTGGATAAACTATGTGAGGGGAGTTCCATAAGCAGGGGGTGTCGTACGGTTGGCACATGGTTTGACAAACCGTGTGTATTAAACCACATGGTGTGTGTGTTTTAAGAAATTAAATTAAAATGAAATGAAATAAAAAAAAAAAACACACTCACATCCCCCTCTCTTACCATACCGTGAAACACAAACCCAAGGTGGGTCCCCCTTCGATGCATGACTCCACTCCTTCAGCTCCACCATTATTAAATTTTCATGCTGGATATCATGTGGTTTCTCCTCTGAATAATCATGGTAAGGTCCTCTGTCATCTCCTCTCTCGGTTTCTGGTCGATTTGCAGTCTCTCCGCCATCTAAGAAGGTGGCGGCTGAACCTATGGTTTGATGATAACCCAGATTCTCGGTTTTTCTTGGTTTTAGGGTCGTGAAAATGGAATCCCAAGTGATGTTGGTCTATATTTCGGCAATCGAGGCCGAAGCCGAGGCAGTTTATGTCAATTATCTCGACCGCCATCATTTTGGGGTAAGTTTCTAAACCATTTGTTTGTTTCACACCCTCTAAATTAGGGCCTTATGGTGTTTATGGGTCTTAGTTGTTGTGTATAGTGAATTGTGGTGCCTTTGGAAGACTCATGGGAATGTACAAAGGTATGTGTATATATATAGATATATATATCTTCCATGTGAATATTCCCTCATAGAGTGGGGAATATGTGTAGTGGTTTAAGGGTATGTATATATATATATATGTATATAGAAGTATGTGATCATGAGTGGATGGATGCTTGAGTTAGAAATCATTGTCTTGGTCTTCTGCTTGAGGTAGGATCCCTATCCTTGACTGTTTATTTAAGAATACCTTAGTTTCTTCTTTAAATAAGTTTTTTTTGTGAGTTTCCAAGTTTTATGGAATTGAAAAGCTTGAATAAAATGATTAAATATGAGTAATTACTTTTTGTTTGATAAATTCATGTTTTTATAATAAAACCCCTCTAACGGAGGTGCACTAACTTTAAACCAAAAAGTAGTGATAGTTTTATATCATGCTTTCTTGTGGTTTGAGTTTTCCATATGTATTCACGTTAGTGTTGATATATAATATGTTAATGCATGGTCTTTTTGTTGTTATGTAATGATGTTTCCCATGTGAGATAAATGAGGTCTTGTCCATGTATTTTTTATTAAGCTGGTATCACTTGTTATATTGCTTGTTTCCCACATTATTTATCTTTAAACCAGTGTTATGAGATAGATTGTTAAGGTTGAAGCATTCATCTGGGTTCACTTGTTAAAAGGGACTTCAATGGAGTTTAGCATTGGACACCTTTAGGTGTGTCTTTTTACCCATGTCATGGGATGCTAAATATGCAATTTATTTGTATATCAATTAGTGAATTAAATGAATTGAATTGGAAGGGATTAATGACTAAGAACCTTGGCCCTTATTATGTTAATGTTTTATTAAGCATGACTTTCCTTATATGGATTTGACCATGTGAATTAGACACTACCACATTGTGTAGTAGTTTGTTAAGCTTGAGAAGCTTGTTATATAAAACTACCCATGTGAGTAAATGAAAGGCCAAGACTTATGAGGTTGGTCCATTCTTGAGTCTCCCTTTAGGGTTAGTTATATTGGATTCTCTTGGTTTTGACCTTGGAATGTGTTATGATTTGTTTAAATGAAGTTGTTTTGGATAAATGATAAATAAACTTGGGGGAATCCTGGATTTTTTTTAGAATTCCATGGATGGGATCATATGACTATTATACCTTGTACCTTGAGTGAACCATGGATTCAGTTTAGAATTCCATGGATGGGCTCAAAGAGTTTATTATGTTTAATCCATGAGTGAACCATGTATTTCATGGACAGGCTCATAGAGGTTGTTCTTATATGACGAGTAATGCATGGATCCATTTATATGAGGGATTCCATGAAAGGTCTTAATAGAAATTTGATTATATGTCTTGAGTGATACTTAGGAATTCCCTATAGGACCATCAAGGATAGGTTCAGTTGATATGTACTTATACCACACCTAGATTGATACCGGGTTCTTGAGAGGTTCGTCAGAATGGTCTTGCAGGGTTTTGGTGGAAATTTCACTTGGAAAGATACTTGAATTCTAACTTGGGAATTTCAAGGATGGGATTAGGTTATAAATTTATTTTTGAATGAAATTATTTATGAAACATCTTCCAATCCAAATCACAGGTTGGATTTGGTCTGGACTTGTATTGTTTAGATGGCCTTCTAAGTCATTTGTTGTGATACTAGTTATACAGGGAATCTCAGGCCTGATCCAGATCTCGAGACTTATAAATTCTATGATTTGAATTATTTAACTTTTGATTAAATTAAATGGACATTAAATTTGTACCTACATATGAATTTTTTTACTTTTGAGTACTTCCTTACTTGTTATATATCTGCTTCCACTACTAGTTTTTCATAGCATAGGGTGGATTGGGATAGACACTGTGGGTGCTGGCCTACTGAGATTATTATATGACACCCTACTCAGGTACAATTGGTGCTCAAGTAGACCTTCTTGTTTATAGGGATTTGGACCTTTCTGTTGATGTACTACTTGTATATAGAATTTGGGTGCAAAGGACCAAGAAGGATCTCAAAATGCTTGTGGTGATCTCCTTAAAGTATTGCTACCATTTATTTATTTTTGTATTGAAATGTATAGAATGTTTTATTGTTTATTATTTTCATATATGAATAATCATATAAGATGGATGCATTGTATAAATTGGCGTTGGCCATTTTCTATATTCATTTATTATTATAAATGTTTTTAACTGTTTTGATTATTTCTTAATATCATTTCTATTGTCATATGAGTTTTACTATCTATTTATCACTATGTACTCTGAGATCGATCATATCGTCTCCTCACTGAACTACCTTTACACCCTCATTGCTAGTTAGCAGCCTCTAGTATACAGGGATATGCACTTGAGGTTATATGGTGACTGGTCCGGCTACAGGTTTAGTGTAAGTCAGGTAGGGATGTTATAAATGAAGTTATAAGACTTCATGGATTACCTCTCTCAATTGTGTCTGATCGTGATCCATGATTTACATCAAAATAATGGAAAAGTATTTAGAAATATTTGGATACAGAGATTAATTTGAGTACTACTTATCACCCTCAAACAGACGAGAATTTAGAAAGGACGATCCAAAATTTAGAAGACATGTTGAGATCATGCTCACTTGATTTCCAATGTATGTGGGATCACTATTTACCTTTGGTAGAGTTTTCCTACAATAATAGTTTCCATTCTAGAATTCAAATGGAACCATATGAATCATTTTATAAAAATAGATGTCATACACCAACATGTTGGGATGAAGTTGGTGAAATAAAGCATGTAGGACCAGAGCTTATGGAGGAAACAACGACTAAGGTAAAGACTATTCAAATCTATATCAAAACAACTTAAAGAAGGAAAAAGAGTTATGTCGATAATAAAAGGAAGGATTTAGAATTTCAAGTGGGAGATCATGTTTTCTTGAAAGTATATCCATGGAAGGGTGTTATAATATTTGGGAAGAAAGAGAAATTGAGCCCCAGGTACATTGGTCCTTTTGAAATTATAGATAGACACTACTGGAAATATGATCTATACCAACGGTTTTGGGAAAACCATTGGTATAGTTCACTAATTTGGACCTATACCAACGGTTTGGCCAAAACCATTGGTATAGGTCACTTATATGGATCTATACCAACGGCTTTGGACAAACCGTTGGTATAGGGGGGACTTATACCAACAGTTTGGAAAAATCGTTGGTATAGGTCCCAAAATCAAAGAACCTATACCAAAGGTTCTCAAAATCACCAGTATAGGTCTATACCAACAGTTTTGAGAACCATTGGTATAGGTACATGCATTTTTAATGGAATCTTCTTACATAGGACATTAAATAAATCATAATTTAAAATACTTATGATAATACATATATATATTTTTGAAATTATGTTCACAAAGGTATGTTAGGTTAGTGGTTAGGTCATTCAATCACAAACAGGAGGTGCTGGGATCAAAACCAACCGAATGATTATTTTTTGAATTACATATACCAATGGTTTTATGGAACCGTTGGTATAGATTTTCATATTACTTATAACAAAGGTTTTCAAAACCATTGGTATAGGTCTATACCAACGGTTTTCCCAAAATCGTTGGTATAGACCTATCCCCAAGGCTTACTTGGAAACGGTTCTCCAAACCGTTGGTATAGGCTATACCAACGGTTTGGAGGCCTATACCAACGGTTCCAAACCATTGGTATAGGGTATTCTTCTATTAGTGAGAGTTAGATTTGTGGATTATCATTTGGAGATGCCTCTTAGCCTTTCTAAAATACACAATGTGTTCCACATATCATTGTTAAGAAGGTACATGCAAGACCCAATGCATGTCCTCACTTATGAAGGAATAGATCTGGAACCTGATTTATCTTACGATGAAGAGCCTATCCAAATTTTGGAAACTAAAGAATAGGTGTTGAGGAATTAGACTACTTAGAAGGTAAAGGTACTTTGAAAAAATCATAAAATTCAAGAGGTGAAGAGGGATATCGAGGAACTTCTGATGAAAAATTACCCAAATCTTTTAATGAGGTAACATTATAGAATTTTGAGGATGAGATTTTTGGAGGAGAGAGTGTAATAGCCTAAGGATTTACAAATAAATTTAATGTATAATGTAATGCACAAAACATTGAGTCCCTATGAAACAAAACTTTGTTATTATAATTATTTAAACAAGATAAATATAACTTAGACATGAAACATAATTTTTCCACTTCTATGATTTCAATTTCAAAAAATGGGCATACACGATTGCGATCTGTATGAAATTTAGAGTCTGATAGGATTAAATTATTTTTTTGGTGAATAGTAACTTGACCATTTTGAATAGTAATGTTACCCTTATGAATAGTGATATGAACCTTATGAATATTAACATCAACCATGAAAGTATAAATAAAATTTTTCCATATTATAAATTAAATTATGATATAATTATATCATAGTGTAATTAAATGAATATTTTAAAAATAAATATTTACGTGTTGGTATTTTTTTAAGTCATAAATATTTAATAAAATGTTATAATGATTTAAAAGAAAATTCATTTTCATAAAAATTATTCATAAATCAATATTTTTTTGTATTATTATTTTAGGATAATTTTATAAAACCTTTGTTAATTTTTTAAAGCGTAATAATATCAGTTATAAATTAAAAACTATATTTTTCGAGTAAATAATGATTTTAATTAAAAAATAAACATCTCATATTTCAAAAATTATTTTCATAAAATGTAGTTTATTTTTTAATTATACATGTTGTAAAATGGTTAGGGTGATTATTTGGTATTTTTCTAAAATACTTGAATTTTTAGTGAATAGTAAAATACGGTAATTTATAGTATAAATACATTATAAGATAAATACACTATTCCTTGAGTCATGTATGATGTAAAAAACCTTGGTTAGAACTCACATTCACTTATTACTATATTTAGTCACAATAATCAATATTATTGCTTGTTTGGAGAAAAATAATAAAATATTGAATAAAATAATGAGAAATCACCCCTTTCTTCCACTATAAAAATCACCCCTCACCCCCTCTTCTCCTCACAAATATAAACCTTTAAGCTTGTAAAAATTATACCCAAATACTATTCCCTAGTCTCTACTATATTTTAAGGAGATATTGGTCTTTCCAAAAGACCAAAACCCCTTCCCCTGAGGAGGTTCTCTAGGAGGAGTATTCAAGAAGTAAAATCCTCTTCCTCTTCCTTTTAATTTCTTTTCAAGTTCTTTTCTTTTATTATTCTATCCTCACATACTATGTCCAAATGATCATGATAACTCTATTATCATATATATACTATAATTATATAATTTTAATGGAAGATACATAATCAATCTCTTTACTCTCTCTCTCTCTCTCTTCTATTATAAAAATGAAATCGTCTTTCAGGAGGTGCCGATTTATAACCTTCGTGAACGATGAACTTTTTTTCTTTAATTTATCCTTAAAGGTTAGTCATGAAACCATTTTTATGGTTGAATAGGATTATAAAATATTTATTATATATTTTGTAAGGTTTTGGAACCATTATATATATATGATATTAAATAACAGAATAAAACTAGTTCATTGTGATCGAAAACCCACTCAAATTAAGCTAAACGATTATCATTAATGATTCATCCTCGTATATGGAAAAAAATACCAATTAAACTTTTATTTGTTCATAAATATCATATAAATTCAATTCTAGAAGAATTATACTCATTTCAAATGAAATTCCATACTCATATATAAGTATACCAATCGTGAAAACCAAGGAAACAAATGCTCCCGAGCAATAAAATTGTATCTTATAACTCATAAAAAAGGCTATAAATGAACTTAATAAAATTATAATAAATAAAATAAATTTAGAGAAGGTTATGAATTAATTAATTAATGTATTTAATTTAATTATCTAGTACATTAAGGTCAAGTTCAGAACACATTCAGACATAAGGTACATGTTTTCTTCCTGAACCTCTATTTTCATTCTGGTTATGCTTTTTTACTCTATACACCAATGTAATTATTAATTATTTTTATATAATTATTATAAAATATGCATATATATGTGTGTGTGTGTGTTCCAAAATCATATTTCTAGATTATTTCATCATTATTTTATGGGATAATAAATGTTTTACAAGGTTTCCTTCCCAATTCTTCCTGATACGCAAACCCGATTAAAGGGAACATTTTGATTTCTTACCCATTTTCAAGTACCATCCATACTTTGTTTTAAGAAAAATTTATTTTACTAAAATCACTAATTTTTTCATGAAAACTATATTTATTTATTTATGGTTTTATACAAACTATCATGAAAAATACAAATGATTTTTTCAAAATAAATTTTCTTTTCAAAGTAAAAGAGTTTTTCTCTTATGTATTACTTGATGATTTTATAAGAGTATTTCTATATATTTCAAAAATATTATTGATTATTATGTTTAATTTTGATTATTATATTATGATATCATATAAATTATTTTATTGAAAGGTTTATGATTAGTTTGACTATAGATTTTCTATCTTGATACGATTCACCATATTACTTTAAATAGTTAGTGTTTATGTTTACTGATTGGGGGAAGTTATTTACATTTCGTATGTTAATTTAAATATGAATGTATATGTTGATTATGTTTCTACCCATTCATATGAGGAATGCATTGGACTTATTAAGTGGCGGGCGGGGCCCGTTATAGCCCCTCGATGCATCGGTAGGTCTCATGAGACAAACTAGCATGGGTTTTTACCCATTATGTATGGTGTCTTGGATGAGGCCGTAACGGTATGATTATGATGTACAAAATTATTAACTCCCTAATTATAAAACTAGTAATTGATGATCCATGTGATCATTTGACTAGTAAAATATCCATGGTTATGTTTTATTATGTCATTATTTATTCAGTTTTTATTCCTGCCATATTATGCTCAAGATTTTGTTTTAATGGCACCTGTTATTTAGTTATTCATCATGACTTATTATTTATTATTACACTATATTACTTACCCTTAATGATAATACTTTCTCACCCCTTTATTATGTTTATTTTCTCTAGGATTCCAAGATGAATTTTATGAATGACATGCAAAGATAATCTAGAAGAATAAGAGTGTTTCCAAAGGATTTTCTATGATGTACTTCATTACAAATTGTAATGTTGAACTTATGTATATATTTAGTTTTACAATGCTTCTAAACTATTTGTTCCTTCAGGATATGACTTTATTTTTTATATGCTAATTTAATAAAATAAGGAACCAACTTTGGGAAACTAGGGTCAGGGTCTTTAAAATTACCACTGATTTCTAATAATCACTGCAGATTTCTAATAATTACTACTCATTTATTATAATTATCACTGATTTTTACTTATTATCACTAATTTCAACTCATTAATGCCAATTTATACTAATTTTTTTAAAATTATTAATATTTATCATTAATTATTAAAATTAAAATTAATTATTATTATTTATTAATTACTAAGTTCTGTTAATTCTTGTTAATTTTCATTATTTTTTACTAATTTCTATTTGTTACAGCTAATTTTTATTAACTACTTCTTTTTTATACTAATTATCACTAATTTATAATAATTACTGCTAATTTATTATAATTATCATTAATTACTTATAATTAAAACTATATACTAATAATTAAAAGTAATTTATACTAATTTAAAATAATTACTTCTAATTAAAAATAATTATTAAAAATTATAACTAAATATTTTTAATTAATAATAATTACTACTATTTAAAACTAATTAATGTAAAATAAAACTAAGTGATCCTAATTAAAACTAATTACTGATAATTAATAATAATTATTACAAATATAAAAAATTAATTAATTAAAATTTTAAAACATTAAATAAATAACTTAAAGATAAACTTTTTATCTTTTAAAGAACCTCACATTTTCTTGCCAATAAATTTAAAACTTCTAAAAGTTTAAGATGAAGAAAAAGAGAGTGTATGAAGAGAGGATAGTTCAAATGAGAATAGAATGAAAAAAAAATCAATGGGGGTATATATAGGTTAGATTATTAGTGATGGGGGTATTTGTGACGGGTCCCATCACAATTAGTAATAACTCTGTCTGTGTTAAAAATTGTATTTTCAATGGGTCTTGTCGTAAATACTCTTCTACAAATAGTTTATTTATGATGATAATTAATTCTCATCACAAATAACAAAAACAGCAGAAGGTATTTGCGATGGGGGTCTCAGAACGTTGAAAAATACCTTTCCTGCAATTTGGAACACCCGTCATGCCAAATGTATTTGAAATATAAAATTTTTCACATTGAAAATAAATTTTTATTAACAACTATTTGTGATAGTACCTGAATCTCATCACAAACAGTCCCCTATCAAGGACTATTTGTGATGGGCGACGGGCATGTTGCAAACAGCCTGTTGCAAACTCCTCATGTTCCTATAATGATTCGATTACCGATTAATGATTCCTTCATGATATAGTGTGATGAATGATATATTTCATGAATCTCTATTGAGTATATTTGATTCAAACCCTTAACATGATAATTAAAGTGATGAGATCAAGTTAGATATTGATGCATCATTTAAGGAATGGCTAATTCATAGAGTGGATCAGAGTGAAAGAAATATTTGACAGATTAATTTTCCTATGGTTTAGGTGTAATGGTAGTATAGCCATATCCAAGAGTATATATGGGAGAAATAGGTGGAAATGAGATACCAGTTGCTAAATATATTCTCTAAAGATACTCGATGATTCTACTTGGGGATAATAATCCCCATGGTAGGGTATTTAAAACCACCCTATATTTTTTAGGTATAATTATAATTTACTTTTTCACATTTCCATGTATATTTATTCATGTTTATACTAATCATGTGATTTAGTGGAGGATAAGAGGAGAAAATCATAGATTTATAAATACCTCAAAGTTGGGGGAACATGACATAGTTCCACCAAAACTCTGGTAGAGGCACATTGGGAGTCCATTGGGTGAGGTAAAGGCCATGTATGGTTTCTACTTCCCAGAAAACTTTGTTATAATCGTCTAAAATTTTATTGAATCACTTATATTCTAATGGGGGTATACCAAAACACCAGTGGAATCCCTAGAACCATTTTTCATCAGATTGTTTTAGGAATTTTGTGTTGGATTTTTCATAAAAATATATTTCTTCCTCTTGGTCAAATAGAATAATAATAATAGGGAATTATCATTGGCCTTAAAGCTTCCTTATCACTTTTAAATTCTCAAAACTTACTATTTAGTGATAAATAGAAGAACTATTAGTGTAATAAGTATTCTAGATATAAGGATAAACCTATTCTACCTTCAATTATTATTTTATTTCACTATTTAGTGGTAAATTTTTCTAAATCCCAAATCTGGTAATTTTGTAGGATATATGGATATCACTCGATTAAAAATGAATCAAAATAAAATATTTTATCAATAATATTTTTTCCATAAATGGAGAAAATTCCTAACATTATGTGTGGTTTTTTATACATTATTTTGTGAAATGTTATATACCAGTATGGGTAAGGGGGTATATGAGACTTGAATGGGACCCTAAAGGGTTAGTATGTGTGTGGTAAAATAGTTAATACCTATTTGAACCCTGAAGGGTAATCCTTACATGTTACATTGATTTTATATTCACTTGAATATGATATATATTTTGAGTCACAGGCTAGAATTTAGTAAGGACCCTGGGAGGGATGTCCATACCTAAGAAAATTGATGATTGACCTTTATTAGTCTGTTATTATGATGTGTGATGCTTCACTAGGAGTAATGAAACATGGTCATGGAATGTAAATGGGTCTTCCATGTGGATTAAATTACAAAATGAATATTTTTTATGGGGGTAGCTAAGTTTGGTGAAGATTATAGTGATTTATGTGATGCATGAGGGCAATGGTAGCTGAGGGTTATGAGATATGGGTTGGGTGGTTGCATGCTTGATGTTATTTCTTTCCTTGATTTGTGATGTCTACTATGATATTACATTACTCAATTTTTCTACACCTCTACCCACAATTTGGATACACTTACCAAGAGGTTAGATACATTATGTCATCACATTGATTATCCCTAAATAATTTGTTATGTTACACCTTTTTCTGTGATTTGGATTCACTTAACAAGAGGTTGGCTATGTCACATCAATAGTTTGACTCTTTTAGAGATTTTTGCCATGTTATACCTCTATCATGAGTTGAATTCATGTTGTAGTCAAGGTGGGTCATCTAAGATGTCATGGTAACAACACAGTGTGATTTTATATGATTGGGATATATCTTGGTGATTTACCAATGATGGTTGAAGTAGCTAGGGTCAAGCTTCATGGTGGCTTGGAAATCACACAATGAATTGACTTCATTTTTTATATGATGATTATTATTTCTTCATGTATGATATATTATATGCACTCACATATCTTATGGATTATATTAGGGACCCATTGGTGGTTTACAACTAAGTTTTTATAAACACCCCACATGTGCACCTCGATGTATGTGCATACTTTTTCATTAGATATGAAAGTAAGGGAAAAACTCTATAACTAGTGGTTGAGCTAGAGAAACTTGATTGGGAGGTGGATATGGTACCAAGATGGTACATAGGACCTTTTTTAGAAAATTATCCTATATTATTTTTTTTATTTTTTTATATACCATGCATATTATCATCCCACCAAGAGATCACTCTATTAATATATGGATGTATGACATAACTTGGAGTCATATAATATTTCATGGTGATATATTATTTTATGATTTTGTTTCCACTGTGATTTTATATATTAAACTATTTTATTTATGTAAAATGGTGTGTGATGTTTATTCTATTATTTTTAGTATTTAATTAAGGTTATTTTATCCCCTATGATCATAATAGGACCTCACTTCTATTAAGAAACATCTGGTGTATGAGGGGGAATACAAAGGGCCATATAGTATTCACCATTTTGGGACACTCAATTAAGTCTTGGGCTAGGGGATGTTACACTCCACCTCTCGCATCTCTTAGTAAGGGAAAATTTATTGATTTCCATAATTTATAGAACATGGGAATTTTTATTAAGCTATAAAAATGTAATATTTTAATAAGACAACATCAGGACTATTGCATGAGAAAGAGGAGAAATATTATGAGTTAATTCTTCATAAATAGACTCGGTCACATTTTTAGTATACTAGTCCACCATCGAGGGTAGCCCCAAAATCATTTTCACATCCATACTTGGCCAATATTGAGTCGAAGGTAGATTGGTTAATTGAAAATTGTGAGTACATGTTTGATATGCATAGTTCAATAGTAGAGAATTTGGGGATATAAATGTTAACATGTTATATGCCACAATAATCCTAAAAAAATGATACAATTTATACACCTAAGTATATAATTGATATGGTCGCACTATAGGCATTGTTTGGATAAACTAATACAAAGAAGGTTTCTATATCTTCTGTACCTCCTCTAGTTGAGGTATCTAATCAAATTTAGCTTAATGTGGTCCCCCATCCTCCTAATATTGATGACCTACCTATTTTAAAGATGCATCCACTAAAAAATATGTTTGAGAAGGTGAAATATCAACTGTAAACTATAAATAAAGTAAGGATGAAAAGTAATAAAAAATAATTATAAGAAGAAGAAAATGGAAGGGAAGTAAAATAAAGTTATTATATTAAATAAAAATAAAAATAATAGGAATGTATTTATTGATCCAAAGGTGGTGAATAAGGTGAAGGCTTCCTTCAGATATCCCACACTTCTAGGGATTACTCTGCCTATGATAACACCTTGGGTAGCATCAATATCCTATTTAAATCTTATCATACCACCCCTTGAGGAGAAACTTATCCTAATTTATATAATCCATCCTAATATATATTTTTATTCATAACTAGATTAAAAAGTTGTAAAGATCCTAGATGGAATATCGATTGATAACCATCTTCATCACTAGGGGAGAGGGTGAGGAGGATACTATGTATGATCCTAAGGAGAATTTCTACATTAAGTTTTCATATTATGAAACAATTTTATTCCATGTATTTTTTATTTTTATTAGATATCATTATATTATCTGTTTTAAGTTTTCAATGCAAGGAAACACATGGATATTTTTGTTACTCATGGAACTATTTTATTTTTAATTAATATATATAACTTTTGAAATTTATTATTAATTTTTTTAGTTTAAAATTCATCACATAAAGAGATACATGTAATTTTTTAGGGTCAAAATGCTCCCAAAAAAATATTCGACTAAGGAAAAAAGAGGCATGAAAATTAGGAAGTATTACTCTAAACTTAATTAATTTTTTCTCTTAACTTATTATATTATTGATCATATTACATGTCATGTCTCACGTTTATTCAAATATTTGGGAAAATTTTTGATTTTAAGTGTGGTAGGTTTATTTGTAATTTATACATGATTTTTTTGTGAAATCATTGATCTAAGGGATAAATTTTATTATAAAAAGTGTTTTATCTTATAGAAAATTTTAAAATATCATGGTAATAAAAATAAATTATGTTATAGGTGGTAATTTTTTAAGAAATGTATATTTATATGATTAGTGAACCAAGACATAGATAATTTAATGATTATGAAATGGAAAAACATAGTTTTAATTTTTAAATCTAAAACTTCATAAATAATAATTAATTTAAGTAGTTTGAATATAGAATAAATTAATAAAGTTTTTATTTAAACATTGTAATTTTAGTTAAAAAATATTGAAAAGGAAAAAAACAAAATATAGAGTTGAAAATAATGGATTTACCTTGGATTAACATCAATATAGACTATATTCCTTCTTCTTTTTCAAACTATCACAAAAATTATGGCAAGGATAATGATAATGGGGATATAGGTTTTATGACTGGATTTACTTTTAAGAAAAGTTTGGACACTTTAATGGTAATTCACTCATTTCCCACAATCATTTTATAAATATTAAAATTCATTTCATGTTGTGATTGAATAAAAAAATATTTTTGAATGTGAAACTTGATTCATGCATGAATTTCACTAGAAAAAGATAGTATGAAAAAATAAAATATAAAAATATAAAAAATATTACTAGTTTATACCCAGGTATGGATTATAAAGGGAATTTATAAAAGTAAAAATTCAAATAAAGAATTGATTTTTTATTATCAAACATCATCAATAACACTTGCTTATTAAAATGATTTTCCTTGGACATATAAATGAGAAATTATTCCAAGGACTCTATAGAGATGTATTATTGGAATCATTAGATTATGAATCATTTGATAGTTTTGAATCTTGTTTATTTGGTAAAATTACTAAAGCATCTTTTAATGGAAAAGTTTAAAGTTTTAGTGGAATTTTGTATCTTATAAATAGTGATGTATATAGACCAGTGAGTATTCAAGAAAGTGGTAGGTTTAGTTTCTTTGTTACTTTAATTGATGATTTTAGTCGGTATGGTTATGTGTTTTTGATGAGTCACAAGTATGAAACTTTTAAAAAGATAAAAGAGTTTTAAAAAGGATTATAGAATCAGCTGGACAAAAGAATTAAGATTCTATGATCAGATCTGGGTGGTGAATACTTGATCTTGGAACTCAATTATCATCATAGATATTGAGTAATTGTTCCCCAACTCACTCTTAGTGGAACACCATAGTATAATGGTTTTTCTAAGATGAGCAATCATACACTATTAGACATGGTTTGATCGATGATGAGTCTATGTGGCCTTCTTATTTAATTATGTGGATATGCTCTATAAACTGATACATTCCTACTTAATCACATTCCATCTAAATAAATCAAAAATACACTATATGACACTACTGGAAAAATACCCTATACCAACGGTTTGGAACCGTTGGTATATCCTATACCAATGGTTTGGAGAACCGTGGGAAAGTAAGTCGTTGGGATAGGTCTATACCAACGGTTTTGAAAACTATTGGAATAAGTAATATGAAAATCTATACCAATGGTTCCATAAAACCATTGGTATATGTATTTCAAAAAAAACATCATGTGGGATTTGATCCCAGGACCTCTAGTTTATCTTTCAACGACCTAACCACTAACCTAACATGACTTTTGTGAACATTATTTCATAAATATATATATATATATATATTATCATAATTATTTTAAATTTTTATTTATATAATGTTCTCGGAAATAAGATTCGATAAAAAAATAAAGGACCTACACCAACGGTTTTGACAACCGTTGGTATTGGTCTAGGAGATTTTGGGAGCGATGTTGGTATATGGGGGACTTTTTCCAATGGTTAAACCATTGGGAAAGCCATACCCTTTCCCAATGGTTTGGCCAAACCGTTGGGAAAGGTGGCCACAAAGTACCCTTTCCCAATGGTTTGGCCAAACTGTTGGGAAAAGTGGCCACAAAGAGGACTTTTCCCAACAGTTTGGCCAAACCGCTGAGAAAGCCATACCCTTTCTCAATGGTTTGGCCAAAACATTGGGAAAAGTAGCCACAAAGTGGGATTTCCCAATGGTTTGGCCAAATCGTTGGGAAAGGGGGCTTATACCAACGGTTTTTACAAACCGTTGGTATAGAAGCATTGGGAAAGGTGAGATTTCTAGTAGTGTGATATATGGTATGGAAAACATCTCAATTTGTATTTTATAAATATTTGGGGTTATAAAGAATTTTTATGAAGATTGGATTCTAATAATCTTGACCGTAATTCTAACATGTACTTATTTGTTGGTTATCCTAAGGAAACTAAGGAATATTATTACTATAATACTATTAATCACAAACTGTTTTTTGCTTGATTTTCATAATTCCTTGAGAAGGAATATTTCAGTTGAGGTGTCAGTGTTAGAAAATTTGAACTTGTATAATTTCAATCCTAACAAATAGGAAGTGTTTTTGGAGATTTAAGTTGAGTTAGTTCTATAAATAGTTGTGGAAGACAACCCAAATTAGGTTATATAAGAGACTCAATGTCACTACTAAAAAATAGGGCATTAGCGACCGCCATTGGAGGTCGCTTCAGCTTCATCATTGTAGGCTAATAGCGACCACCAATGGCGGTCTCTTGCCCGGCAGGCAGCCTATAGCGACCACCTTTGGCGGTCGCTAGCCTGGGAAAATTTTTTTAAAAAAAAAATTCCTACTGAAAGAAATATATATATATATATATATATATTTATTAAATAATATATATATATATATATTAAATAAAATATTTATATATATAATATTAAATAAAAATTTTAAATATATATATATATAATACGTTTTAAATATTTTAATATATATATATATATATTAAATAAATATATATATATAATATTAAATAAAATATTTTTCATTTTTTTAATGAAATGTACGAATTGTGTTTTTTTTTCTTCACGGTGAAAAATCAGAGATAAAACAAGGTAAAAATCATAAAAAATGGAAAAAAAAATCAAACAGCATAAACATCAAGATCATCATAAACAGTAAATGATAAACGTGCTTCAACGATCCGAGCAGGTCCATCCATTTCAATCTTCTGCTTCAATAAACCTACAATAAGACAAAAAAACAACAAAACAAATGTAAACTGGACATAATTATTCAGTTATTATATACATATAATAAAATTAAATATGACATCAAATCATGGTGCTATAATAATTTAAAACCCCCAATTTAAGAAATGCTATCATTTCGGGTCATTTGGAGCACGTTTGCTCTGAATTCAACCGTCTCATGCCGTTTTTGGTGTTTTATGACACCGGAAACGCGTTTCCAGTCACCGTGCTCAAACGACACCTCTGATTGACGTACCGTCTGCCCAAACATTTTACAAATCACACAACGGCTGTTTTCGTACGGTTTCATGGCATTCTGAGGTCGTTCGGGTGGTTTTGACCTCCCAACGTGCCATTTTAGCGCGAGCCAAGCTTCTGAAAACGACACAATAAGCCGTACCGCACGCACCGCATGTCCGATGGGTGTTCCGTCTCCTCCTACACGTCATGAATAATATTCCTAATGTTTTTGTGTGGTCTCAGGTCATTCGGAGCACGTTTGCTCCGAATTCGACCGTCTCACGCCGTTTTTGGTTTTTTATGACACCGGAAATGTGTTTCCGGTCACCGCGGTCAAAAGAAACCTCTGATTGATGTGTCTTCAACACAATAGCTGTTGTCGTACGGTTTCATGGCATTCGGGGGTCGTTCGGGTGGTTTTGACCCCCCAACGCGCCATTTTAGCGCGCGTCGAGCTGCTGAAAATGACACAATCGGTCGTACCGCGTGCACCGCACGTCCGATGGGCATGACGTCTCCTCCTACACGTCATGAATAATGTTCCTAATGTTTTTGGGTGGTTTCAGGTCATTCGGAGCACGTTTGCTCTGAATTCGACCGTCTCACGCCGTTTTTGCTGTTTTATGACACCAGAAACGCGTTTCCAGTCACCGCGGTCAAACGACACCTCCGATTGATGTGCCGTATGCCCGAACATTTCAAAAATCACACAACAGCTGTTTTAGTACGGTTTCATCGCATTCTGAGGTCGTTCGGGTGGTTTTGACCCCCCAACGCACCATTTTAGCGCGCGTCGAGCTAGTGAAAACGATATAATCGGCTGTACCACACGTACCGCACATCCGATGGGCGTGTTGTCTCATCTTACACATCAAGAATAATATTACTAATGTTTTCGTGTGGTTTCAGGTCATTTGGAGCACGTTTTCTCCTAATTCGACCGTCTCACGCCGTTTTTGGTGTTTTATGACACCGGAAATGCGTTTCCGGTCACCACGGTCAAACGACACCTCCGATTGACATGTCGTCTGCCCAACCATTTCAAAAATCACAAAACGGATTTTGTTGTACGGTTTCATGGCATTATGAGGTCGTTCGGGTGGTTTTGACCCCCCAACGCGCCATTTTAGCGCGCGCCGAGCTACTGAAAACGACACAATCGGCTGTATCGCGCGCACCGCACGTCCGATGGACATTCTGTCTCCTTCTACACATCACGAATAATATTCCTAATTTTTTCGTGTGGTTTCAGGTAATTCGGAGCACGTTTTCTCCGAATTCGACCGTCTCACGCCGTTTTTGGTGTTTTATGACACCGGAAACACGTTTCCGGTCACCGCGGTCAAATGACACCTCCGATTGATGTGTCGTCTACCTGAACATTTCAAAAATCACACAACGGCTGTTCTTGTATGGTTTCATGGCATTCCGAGGTTGTTCGGGTGGTTTTGAACCCCCCAACGCGCCATTTTAGCGCGCGTCGAGCTGCTGAAAACGACACAATCAGCCGTACCGTGCGCACCGCACGTCTGATGGGCATGTTGTCTCCTCCTACACGTCACGAATAATATTCCTAATGTTTTCATGTGGTTTCAAGTCATTCAGATCACGTTTGCTCCGAATTCAACCGTCTCACACCGTTTTTGGTGTTTTATGACACCGGAAACGCGTTTCCGGTCACCGCGGTCAAACGACACCTCCGATTGGTGTGTCGTCTACCCGACCATTTCAAAATTCACACAACGGCTATTGTCGTACGGTTTCATGGCATTCTGAGGTTGTTCGGGTGTTTTTGACCCCACAACGCGCCATTTTAGCGCGCGCCGAGCTGCTGAAAATGACACAATCGGTTGTATCGCGTACACCGCATGTCTAATGGGTGTACCGTCTCCTCCTACATGTCACGAATAATATTCCTAATGTTTTCGTGTGGTTTCAGGTCATTCAGAGCACGTTTACTCCGAATTCGACAGTCTCACGCCGTTTTGGTGTTTTATGACACCGAAAACGCGTTTCCGGTCACCGCGGTCAAAAGAAACTTCCGATTGATGTCCCGTCTACACGACTATTTTACAATTCACAAAATGGCTATTGTCGTATGATTTCATGGCATTCTGAGGTCGTTCGGGTGGTTTTGACCCCCCAGCGCGCCATTTTAGCGCGCGTCGAGCTGCTGAAAATGACACAATCGGTCGTACCGTGTGCATCACACATTTGATGGGTGTTCTATCTCCTCCTACACTTCATGAATAATATTCCTAATGTTTTCGTGTGGTTTCAGGTCATTCGGAGCATGCTTGCTCCGAATTCGACCATCTCACGCCGTTTTTGGTGTTTTATGACACTGGAAATGCGTTTCCGGTCACCGTGGTCAAACGACACCTCCGATTGATGTGCCGTCTACATGACCATTTCACAAATCACACAACGGCTGTTTTCATACAGTTTCATGGAATTCTGAGATCATTCGGGTGGTTTTGACCCCCCAACGTGCCATTTTAGCGTGCACCGAGCTGCTGAAATGACACAATCGGCCGTACCGCGCACACCGCACGTCCGATGGGTGTTCCGTCTCCTCCTACACGTCACGAATAATATTTCTAATGTTTCCGTGTGGTTTCAGGTCATTCGGAGCACGTTTTCTCTGAATTCGACCGTCTCACGCTGTTTTTGGTGTTTTATGACACCAGAAACGCGTTTCCGGTCACCGTGGTCAAACGACACCTCCGATTGACGTTCCTTCTGCACGACCACTTCACAATTCACACAACGGCTGTTTTTGTACGGTTTCATGGAATTCTGAGGTCGTTCAGGTGGTTTTGACCCCCCAACGCGCCATTTTAACGCGCGTCGAGCTGCTGCAAACGACACAATCGGCCGTACCGCACGCACCGCACGTCCGATGGGCATGTCGTCTCCTCCTACACGTCACGAATAATATTCATAATGTTTTCGTGTGGTTTCAGGTCATTCAGATCACGTTTTCTCCGAATTCGACCGTCTCACGCCGTTTTTGGTGTTTTATGACACCGGAAACGTGTTTCCAGTCACCGCGGTCAAACGACACCTTCGATTGATGTGCCGTCTGCCCAACCATTTCACAAATCACACAAAGGATGTTTTCATACGGTTTCATGGAATTATGAGGTCGTTCAGGTGGTTTTGACCCCCCCAACGCGCCATTTTAGCGCGCGCCGAGCTGCTGAAAATGACACAATCAGCCATACCATGCGCACCACACGTCTGATGGGCGTTCCGTCTCTTCCTACATGTCAAAAATAATATTTCTAATGTTTTCGTGTGGTTTCAGGTCATTCGGAACATGTTTTCTCCGAATTCGACCGTCTCACGCTGTTTTTGGTGTTTTATGACACCGGAAACGTGTTTCCGGTCACCGCGGTCAAACGACACCTCCGATTGATGTTCCTTCTACCCGACCATTTCAAAAATCACACAATGGATATTTTCGTACGGTTTCATGGAATTCCGAGGTCGTTCGGGTGGTTTTGACCCCCCCCCCCCCCAACGCGCCATTTTAGCGCGCACCGAGCTGCTGAAAACGACACAATCGGCCGTATCGTGCGCACCGCACGTCCGATGGGCATTCTGTCTCCTTCTACACATCACGAATAATATTTCTAATGTTTTCGTGTGGTTTCAGGTCATTCGGAGCATGTTTGCTCTGAATTCGACCGTCTCATGCCGTTTTTGGTATTTTATGACATCGGAAACGCATTTCCGGTCACCGTGGTCAAACGACACCTCCGATTGACGTTCCATCTACCTGAACATTTCAAAAATCACAAAACGGTGTTTTCGTATGGTTTCATGGCATTCTGAGGTCGTTCGGGTGGTTTTGACCCCCCAACGCGCCATTTTAGCGCGCGCCGAGCTGCTGAAAATGACACAATCGGCCGTACCATGCGCACCGCACGTCCGATGGGAGTTTCTTCTCCTTTTACACATCACGAATAATATTACTAATGTTTTCGTGTGGTTTCAGGTCATTCGGAGCACGTTTTCTCCGAATTCAATCGTCTCACGCCGTTTTTGGTGTTTTATGACACCAGAAACGCGTTTCCGGTCACCGCGGTCAAACACCACCTCCGATTGACATTACATCTACACAAACATTTTACAATTCACATAAAGGTTGTTTTCGTACAGTTTTATGGCATTCTGAGGTCGTTCGGGTGGTTTTGACCCCCCAACGCGCCATTTTAGCGCGCGCCGAGCTGCTGAAAATGACACAATCGGTCGTACCGCGCGCACCGCACGTCTGATGGGCGTGTCATCTCCTCCTACACATCAAAAATAATATTCCTAATGTTTTCGTGTGGTTTCAGGTCATTCGGAGCACGTTTTCTCCGAATTCGACCGTCTCACGCCGTTTTTGGTGTTTTATGACACCGGAAACGCGTTTCTGGTCACCGCGGTCAGACGACACCTCTGATTGACGTGCCGTCTGCACGAATATTTCAAAAATCACACAACAGCTGTTGTAGTACAGTTTCATGGAATTTTGAGGTCTTTCAGGTGGTTTTGACCCCCCAACGCGCCATTTTAGCGCGCGCCGAGCTGCTGAAAACGAAGCAATCGGCCGTATCGCGCGCACCGCACGTCTGATGGGAGTTTCGTCTCCTCCTACACGTCACAAATAATATTCCTAATGTTTTCATGTGGTTTCAGGTCATTCGGAGCATGTTTTCTCCGAATTCGACCGTCTCACGCCGTTTTTGGTGTTTTATGACACCAGAAACGCGTTTCTGGTCACCGCGGTCAAACAACACCTCTGATTGACGTGCCGTCTACCCGACCATTTCACAAATCACCGAACGGATGTTGTCGTATGGTTTCATGGCATTCCGAGGTCGTTCGGGTGTTTTTGACCCCCCAACGCGCCATTTTAGCGTGCGCCGAGCTGCTGAAAACGACACAATCGGTCGTACCGCGCACACTGCATGTCCGGGGTGCGAGGATGGCTGTCCGGGGTGCAGGGAGGTTGTCCGGGGTGCGGGGAGGGCTGTCCGGGGTGCGGGGCGGGCTATCCGGGGTGCGAGGCAACTGTCCGGGGTACGGGGGGGCTATCTGGGGTGCGTGGAGGCTCTTTGGGTTGCGGGGAGGGGTGTCCGGGGTGCGGGGAGGGCTGTCCGGGGTGCGGGGGGGCTGTCCAGGGTGCGGGGGGCCTGTCCGGTGTGCGAGGAGGGGTGTCCGGGGTGCGGGGAGGGGTTGTCCGGGGTGCGTGGAGGGCTGTTTGGGGTGCGGGGGGCTGTCCGGGGTGCGGGGAGGGCTGTCCGGGGTGCGGGGAGGGTTGTCCGGGGTGCGGGGAGGGCTGTCTAGGGTGCGGGGAGGAATGTCCGGGGTGCGGGGAGGGCTGTCCGGGGTGCGGGGAGGGCTGTCCGGGGTGCGGGGGGGCTGTCCGGGGTGCGAGGGTCTGTCCGGGGTGCGGAGAGGGATATCCGTGGTGCGGGGGGGGGGGGGGCTGCCCTGGGTGTGGGGCGGGCTGTCCGGGGTACGGGAAGGCTGTCCGGGGTGCGGGGGGGGTGCTATCCGAGGTGCGGGGGGCCTGTCCGAGGTGCGGTGAGGGCTGTCCGGGGTGTGGGGAGGGCTGTCCGGGGTGCGGGGGGGTTGTCCGGGGTGCGGGGGGGGCTGTCTGGGGTGCGGGGGCCAGTACGGGGTGCTTTCTGGGCTGTCCGGTGTGCGGGGAGGGTTGTCCGGGGTGCGGGAGGGTTGTCCGGGGTATGGGGAGGGTTGTACGGGGTGCGAAGGGTCTGTTCGGGGTGCGGGGAGGGCTGTCTGGGGTGCAGGGAGGGCTGTTCGGGGTGTGGGGAGGGCTGTCCGGCATGCGGGGGGGCTATCCGGGGTGCGGGGAGGGCTGTCCGGGGTGCGGGGAGGGCTTTCCGGGGTGTCGGGGGGCTGTCCGGGGTGCGGGGGGCCTGTCCGGGGTGCGGGGAGGGCTGTCCGGGGTGCGGGGGGCTGGCCGGGGTGCGGGGAGGGCTGTCCGGGGTGCGGGTAGGGCTGTCCAGGGTGCGGGGGGCTGTCCGAGGTGTGGGGGGCCTGTCCGGGGCGCGGGAGGGCTGTTCGGGGTGCGGGGAGGGATGTCCGGGGTGCGGGGAGGGGTTGTCCGGGGTGCGGGGAGGGCTTGTCCGAGGTGCGGGGAGGGGCCTGTCCGGGGTGCGGGAGGGCTGTCCGGGGTGGGGGAGGGTTGTTCGGGGTGCGGGGGGGCTGTCCGGGGTGTGGGGAGGGTTGTTCGGGGTGCGGGAGGGCTGTCCGGGGTGCGGGGCGCCTGTCCGGGGTGCGGGGAGGACTGTCCGGAGTGCGGGGGGCCTGTCCGGGGTGCGGGAGGTCTGTCCGGGGTGCGGGGAGGGCTTTCCGGAGTGCGGGGAGGGCTGTCCGGGGTGCGGGGAGGGCTGTCCGGAGTGCGGGGAGGGTTGTCCGGAGTGCGGGGGGGGCTGTACGAGGTGGGGGGCATGTCCGGGGTGCGAGGAGGGCTGTCTGAAGTGTAGGGAGGGCTGTCCGGGGTGCGGGGGGGGGGGGGGGGGGGGGCTGTCTGGGGTGCGGGGAGGGATGTCCGGAGTGCGGGGAGGGTTGTTCGGGGTAGATCGGGGACTACAAATAGTGAACTCATCTCATTCATCAAAAACAAGTTTAATGGTTTATATTAGGAATCACATGTTTTTTTCAAAAATATTACAGAACATGCAATTCTAAACATTGAAAATTAAATAAACAAAAAATATCCAAATCATTAATAAGTTTCATGGTTACTTCTCAATTCATACACACAAACATTTCATGAGGCCAAAACACACATGATACCCCCAAATCACAAAAAAACTCACTAGAAACCCAACATAAATATCAATAACAAGCCCACCATTAAAAGCAGAAACACACCTCGTGAATATGATGCGTCATGCGTGGTCATGACTACTACCTCCATCAGGTGGGTCAGGGGCCTACAACAAAAAAACATTATGAATATTTTCATAACAAAAATAATATAAATTAAATAAATAAATACAGTATAAACCTGTGTCGTATGATCCCCTACACCATCACCTAGACGCACATATTGTCGCAGTGCTCTAACCTCAGCGATCAATTGCACATTTACCTCCTCGGAAGCGTGCAGTCGTGCCTTGAAATCTGACAACCATTGTGTCATATGAGAAATAGCAGGACCGACAACCATAGCGCGTGACACTACAGAACGAGGAATCCTTGTTCCATAGGTCAAACTATATCCATGCCCGTCCTGACCAATAATGCGATGGAAGATCTCATCCCTTCGCATGGGAAGCTGTCGCTGGTCCTCTGGAAGATGTTCTAATTCAACTTCAAATTGAGCCTGTGAAATATTTAAATATATATACATATATTAATATATAGATTTTATGTAAGTATTTTTAATGAGTACAAGTACTTACTATCAATGTTGCAGCCTCTGGATCATTGCAATCACGAGTCCTCATCCACACCGACATTTTATCATTTGGTGCACCTTGCTCCCGCAACTGTATATGAATAGAATATAAACACAAAACCGTATTAATTAAAAAAATTAAAAAATGAATAATAAATACCTCATGTCGGATCTGAGACACGTGATGAGTCTCGAGCCTGTGAGGTGGTCCCTACAACGGTTGATTCTCAGAATTCCGTTTTGACACCTCCTACATTCAATTCATTCAAATTTCAAACAAATCACACATTTTTGAAAATATATATACCAAAATAAATATACAAACCGCATCACCCTCATTAGACAATATGAAACTAAATCACACCACTGAGTCGGGAGGACACCTCTCGGGACTTTTTCCAGAATGTATGGGGCACCCACATTTAGTACCCAGTGGTCCCTCTTGACTTTGCCTTTATAGTCTTTCCACATCTTACGGCATTTTCTCATACACACTGGCTGAAACTCATCGGGACATACTTTCAAATTTTTCTATTAAAGAAAAAAATCACATATGTTATTGTTGTTTATACATAGGGAATAAAGTAAAATGGTCTTCTTACCTGAACCTCCCTCCAAAGACGATCTAATATGTCCTGAGGGATAGAAGCCCAGTCACGTGTGGTCAATGGAAATAGATGTGGATCACGTATGATATGACCCAACTGACGAATAAATGCAGGGGAATTCCATCCCACGGGATGAAATACCTCATCAAATGAAACATCAAAAGCCGTGTCGGAATTCCATGATAATATGCCATGACCAGGGCCTCTCCTACAAGAGGAAGAAGCAGTCGAGTCTGATCCTGTTGAAAACAATTGTATATACAAATTGACAGATGTTATAAATATATATATATATATATATGTTTATTAATTAAATAAAAAATAGAGACAATGACATTCCAACATACCTCGACCCTGAGACGTAGATGCCTCAGATAGATGATGTGGATCTTCTGCCTCTTCCCCTGACATGCCTACAGTCATAGAAAACATTAGTAAGGGGACTATCCAAAGTGTCCAAATGATAAATTGGATTGTTTTTAAAAAAATCAAACTTGTACAGTTGTTAATCAAACAAAAAGTGATTTAATAATTAGTTGTGAATGAATTTTAAAAAATCAAAAAGTTCACAAAACAGATATACAAATTATGTACAAAACCAATCAATGCATAGCCAAATTTCAAATTGAATTAATAAAAATTCAAGCAGCACATGAACCAAATGAAGAATACCTAAATGGGAAGATACACCGACAATAACAACAATATAACATGAGTTAAATCACCCTAAATATTTATAACTGAATAAACTTCCAAAAGTGAGGATTAAAACTTACAAGGATTTATAAAATGTTTAGATAATTTATGATATCTTAGGCTGAATAGCGGGAAAACAATTATACCTTTCATTAAGCATGCAAATAGATTGTTTCTCCTTCAACAGCCACTTTGACCCAATAAATATATTCTTCACATTGAACTATGGTATGTTGATCAAGATGTTGGGAAACAAAAGGAACAGTCTCGGGTTCATCTTGTTCAAATACAAACACTCCTCGCTGAGACATTTTGACAACAACTTGCCAACTTGGATTCAAAGGAAAAGTAACGAAGAATACTTATTCTGCTTGTGATTTCAAAATGAAAGGTTCATTATCAACTTTTTCATTTCTGTATAACATATAGTTAAAATTCACCAATGAAAACTGATATTGATCGACTTTACATCCACGCACTGGATCAACCCAGTTACAATTTAACAATATGTACTTCAACCCGTGTGTGTATACAAATTCAATGATGTATATTAATTAACCATAGTAATAACCAGAATCGACAAATGTACAACCAATGTCACTGTTTTGTGTTGCTCGTTTGTCGTCAACATCTTTAATGTGAAATCGAAAACCATTAGCATCTATAGATTTATAACGACGAGCCGTTATAGATGGACCCTCAGCTAGTTGGATAAATTATTTAGTTAGCATGGGGTCCCCTAACTCCCTCAGCTTATAAACCTACATAATTCATATAATTAAATAATGATATATGAAGAAATAAATTAGTATAATACTTCACTCATAACAAAAATCAATTTATACGTACATAATCCTTGAACCAATCATGAAATGACGCATAATGAGACTGTTGAATTTTCAACTCAGTCGCACGATACATCTCTTCTTTTATCTCATTAATGTGTTTCTTGTAAATGATAACACGATGTTTAAATGATCAACTTATGCAGACAAAACATGTAAAAGTTAAACAATAAAAGTGATAAGATACTTACTGCATTAATGGTGCAACTGATGGAGTATTGAACAATATATATCGATGTGCTTGTATCCACTCGATGTTGTCCATATCATATGTGGTTCCTTCTCCAACTGGACCATCCTGAATCCAAGAGGGCTTATCTAATTTTTTTTCAACATCCGTAAGATATTCTGCACAAAAAGTAGTACACTCATCCATCAAATAACCATTGGCTATTGATGCCTCCGGACAAGCTCTATTGCCTACAAATCATTTCAATGTACTCAAATACCGCTCAATAGGATACATCCACCTGAATTGCACTGGACCAGCAGCCATTACTTCATCAGTTAGGTGCACTGTCAAGTGGACCATAACATCGAAAAATGAGGGGGGAAATAGTTTCTCAAAGTGACAAAGCGTAAGTACAATTCAGTCCTGTAAACTTTTTAAATCACTCATTCGTTTATTTCTTAAACAAAGCTGTCTAAAAAAATTACTCATCTCAATCAACAGATGAACAACATTGGGGGATAAACAATCACAAATTGCGATTGGAATCAACTACTGAAGTAGTATGTGACTGTCATGACTTTTCAACCCTTGCAATGTCTTGCTCGTCAGATTCACACACTTTGAAATATTAGAAGAGTAACCATCAGGCACCTTGAGCATCTTCAAAATGGAAAGAAATGTCTCTTTCTCCTTTGTAGTCATCGTATACTATGCAGCAGGCATATATTCCTTGTTTCCCTCAGCTAACTGTAAATGCAACTGTTTCCTTAAACCCATTTCTTCCAAATCACGATGTGCATTAACATGGTCCTTTGATTTTCCACTGACACCTAAAATGGTCCACAATATGTTATCACAAACATTTTTTCCAATGTGCATGACATCCAAATTATGCCTCAGCATGTTAGTTTTCTAATACGGGAGACTATAAAAAATAATTTTCTTTTTCCAATTGTGACTGCGCTGCCTACCCGCAGCTCAAATATTACGTACCGGAGGAGACACCAAATCCTGAATTTCATATACCATGCGGATGTTTTCTTCTTCAATCTGCGATAACATTTCGACTCCTGTCATGATCTTTGGTGCTGGGATGAACTCTCTAGAACCATCAAATGCCACTCTGTCCTTTCTGAACCTGTGATGAGGGGGGAGAAAACGTATGTGACCCATGTATGCCCATTTTTTGGAATGATTAAGCCATACAGATTTTTTACTTTTGTTGCAACAAGGGCAAGCAAATTCCCCCTTCATACTCCATCCTGATAAATTTGCATAAGCTGGGAAGTCATTGATTGTCCACAATAAAGCAGCCTGTAGTTTGAACATTTCATTCGTTTCACAGTCATAAGTCATCACACCATCGCCCCAAAATTCATTCAACTCATCAATCAATGGATGAAGGTAAACATCAATCTTATCCCCCAGACTTTTAGGTCCATCAATAAGAGTGGAAAGTAATATAATTTTTCACTTCATACAAAGCCACGGAGGAAGATTATACGGAACCAACACCACGGGCCATGTGCTATGAGTTGCACCAACCATAGACTTGAATGGATTGAAACCATCTGTTGTCAATCCCAATCGAACATTACGAACATCTTTGACAAATTCAATATGTCTCTTATCAAAATCCTTCCATGCATGAGAGTCTGCCGGGTGGGTTAACATATCACTTTCATGAACTCTTTCTGCATTCAATCTCATTAAATTAGAAACTTTAGATGAAATAAAAAATCTTTTCAACCATGGTTTAAGGGGAAAGTAACGCATTTTCTTTACGGCAATTGGTTTCCCCTGTATCACAATATGACTTTGATGAGTCTGATTTCCCCTGTTCTCTTTCCACCTGGAAGCACCACAAACCGTACAAATATCTAAATGGGAAGTTTCCTTTCTAAACAACATAAAGTTGTTTGTACATGCATCTATGGTCTCATATGTAAAAACTGAGTTCTCTGTCATATTACGAGCATGGTAATACGACTCAGTAATCTTAGCGTCGACAGGAAGAACCTTTTTCAATAACACCAACAGCATGTTGAATGATGTGTCTGACCAACGATTCAAAGTCTTCAAATGCAACAACTCCACGATAAACGACAATTTATTATAAGAAGTACATCCAGGATATAATTCTGTTTTTCATCATCAATTGCTTCATAAAACCTCCTTGAATCATCATCTGCACCAGAGCGAAGATTTATCTTACCGGTCTCAAGATTCTGGATGTCAATGCCTTCAGGATCCAACCCATGTACCATTTCAGTAAGCATTTCATGCATTGGATCATTCATCCTTGCATCAACATACATCTTAACTGCATCCGTATTTTGACAACAAACATATTCTTCTCCATGACGAGTCCAACTCTTATAATTTTTCAGAAATCCATTAAATAATAGGTGCTCCCTCATAGTATCTCGTGTGAATTGATATCTGTTAGCACATTTTCTACATGGAAAACTAATATAGTAACTTTCAAATCCTCTGGTGAAGTCAATAAACTGCATAATTCTATTGAAATACTCTCTAGACGTTCTATTTGGAAGATCAATCCAACTCTTATCCATAATAAGATCCCTATAACAAACATTTACACAATACTTATTACATTTTAATTTTTCATATAAAATATATTTAAAATAAATACTAATTAATTGTTTGTGAACCATTTATAAAATAATAATGTAAGTGAAAGCCCACGTCATACCTGATTGTGATACAAACCTGGAAGGGAGGGGAGCCGAAGGTGGTGCTGCGAGGGAGAGGAGAGGCAGCGGTGGGGAACCGGAGCCGGATCTGGTGCGGCGAGGGAGGGGATGGGTGGCGGCGGCGACGGGGAGCCGGAGGAGAGGAGGCGGTGAGGTGACGACGGTGCAGAAAGGGTGGGACGAAGAGGGAGGGGACCGAGGACAGGGGGAGCCGGAGTGGACGGGCGGCAGCGGCGAGGGGACGAGTAGCGGTCGTGCAGGGAGGGAGGGGACCGGGAAGCGGCGGTGCAGCAAGGGAGATAACGGTGAAGGATGGGATGGGTGGCGGTGGTGCGGCAAGGGAGGGGACAAAGACGGAGGGGACGGGGGTTGGCGGGGTGCAGGGGGGGGGTGTTCGGGGTGCTGGGGGGGAGGGACGAGGGGGCGTAGGGCGGAGGGCGGAGGTCGGAGGCCGGAGGGGCTAGAGGCCGAAGGCCAGAGGGATGCCAAAGGGCTACCGGAGGCGGGTGGAGGGAGGCCCGAGGGCAGAGGGAGGCCCGAGGGCAGAGGGAGGCCGGAGGGCGGCCGCAGGGTGGAGGGAAGCCAGAGTCAGAGGGCAGAGGCGGAGGAATCCCGGAGGAGATGGAGGGTAGGGCGGAGGGTGGATGGAGGGCAGAGGGCGGCCAGAGGGCGGTCGACGGAGGGCGGGGCGGTGGAGGGCGGCCGGTGGAGGGAAGAAGGGTGAAGTGGCGGTGGCGAGGGATGGTGCACGGCGGTGGGGAAGGGCGCGCGACGAACGGGGATGGTGGAGATGGGGAGGGCGCGCGGCGACGGGGATGGCACGCAATGACGGGAAGGGTGGAAGGGTTCGGGGGGGGGGGGGGGGGGGCGCTGAAGCTGGTTTTGGGAAACCTAGCGACCGCCATTGGCGGTCGCTATTGTTTACCTAAAGAGACCGCCATTGGCGGTCTCTGTAGGTAAAGGGGCTCAAAAGCCCATATTTCTAGTAGTGTGTTCTTATAGTATTTTTCAAGCACCCATGAGATATGGATTTCATATGGAAACCGATGAAGAAGAAATGTTCATAGGTGATTAACCTACTACCTACTGAGATTCCATTGAGATTCTAATTACTGAGATAGATAAAATCCATGGAATCTGAAACTATCTCCATGTACACTAACCAAGTTTTGAACTTTGTATATTCACCTAAAGAGGTGAGACCCATAGGGTGAATGTGGGTTTTCTAAAATAAAACTACCATGGACAGTAGAGTGTCTTCCTATAAAGTATGCTCATTGGTAAAAGGTTACAAAAAATCATGGTATTGACTATAAAGAAACCTTTTCACCTATTATAATGAAAAATTCCATTCATATATTACTTTCCATATATGCTTGATATATCAAATGGATTTCGAAACCATTTTTCTTAACAATAATTTAGTTGAGTACTTTTATATGATACAACATGAAGGTTTTGAAGTGCCAAATGATTCTTCTAAGGTTTTCTAAGTTTTGATAGTCAATTTATTGATTAAATAAAGACTATCATAGTTGGAATATTTGGTTATATGATGTAACCAAGGATTTTGGTTTCATCAAAAATACAAATGATTCTTGTGTATATAAGTGGATTATTGGGAAAATAATTGTATTTTTTATATTGTATGTGGCTAACATACTTATTATCGAAAATGGTGTCCAAAATTTACACTCTATAAATGTTTTTGAGTAACTTATTCTCAGTGAAAAACATGGTTTAAGTATCCTGCAAAATGGTTATGAAGATCTATAGAGATAGATCTGATGGCTTCATTGGACTGAGTCACAACACAGACACTGGTAAATTGTTAAAGTGGTTCAGCATGGAGAACTTCAAAAATGGATCTTTAACATGTTTGTATGGAAAAAATATTCATATATTTCAAGATCCTTATAAAGGGTTAGAAATTTTAAATAAAATTAATTAATAATTCTTCAAAGGATCTTCATGAATATCAAGTTTTCTACTTGACCCGATGTCACATATGCTTTTAGAATTATAATTAGACCCCAATAAAATCCCAGTGAGAGTCACTATATTGTTGTTAAGAACATCCTTAAGCACTTGAGATAAAATAATGATATTTTCTTGGTATTTAGAGGAGAGGATGAAATATGTGTAAGGGTTTACTCTGATGAAAGTTTATAATATGGTAAAGATGACATGAGATCTCAATTTGGTTTCATATTTTTCTTAAACAGTGGAGATATCAATTGGGAGAATTCTAAACAAACTACTATAGAATACTCAACAACATAGGTAGAGTACATCACTTTATCAGATATCCTGAAGTAAGTTGTTTGGATTAAGAATTTCATTACTAAACTGGGAGTGGTTCCTAGAATTGAGGGATAAATCAAGATTTATTGTCAAAATGATAGATCTATTTATTAGGTTAAGGAACCCTAATCTCACTAAATAACCAAAAAAATCATTCATAAGTACTATCTCTTTCAATAGATCATTAAGAGGGGAAATGTAAAGATATATTTGGTGGTTACATAGGATAATGTTGTAGATCTATTGAATAAACCACTAATGTGATAAAATCATGAGGTTTATGTTGAATATATTAATATATAATATATATATATATGGGATATTAGATATAATGATTGTAAAATGTATCATGGTTTTATAATAAATTCAATCTCTATTTATCATTCATTCATGAATATTGTAATTTATATTATATGAATAGTGGAATGATAATATCCCCTCAAAGTATGTATTTCAGTTGTCCCTAATCGATGATCATCATAGATATATGTTAATATTGGAATGAGAAGAGGACTCATGAGATAATAAGTGGAGACTTACAATTTGGACTAAGCTATTAAATTATATCACATGGAATGTCATACGATTAATGATATACTTAGGGTTTTATAATTTCTATGAATCCTCATTACCTGAGGTTGGAGACATAACTAGCATGAAAACCTTTATACTTTGATACATTTATTATAAAAGTTTCATGACCCACCTTCACTGAGATGAGGTAAGGGACAATAGATTGCCAGAACCTTTCATCCTCAAGTTGAATGAGAGATAATGACCCCCAAAACCTGCCTTTAATAGGGCCCGGAGTGGCGACTAGCACCAAGGGTATAGAATCACACACAAAAAGGAAGGCATTACCCTTTTTATTTAGTAGGATCTAGATATAATATAGTAAATCCCAAAAAAAACCAAAACTGGAGGTAAAAGTAATGCCAAAATAAACCATTCCCATATGCATGTTTCAAAAGTAAGTGTTAAAAAGTACAAGAAAATTCCAAAGAAAAGTACCAAAGAAAAGAAAAACAGCAACAAAAACTGTCCCAAAGCCCAAACAAGTATATTCCTGCAAATCCCCAAAGTCCTTCTGGAAACCTGAAAGCAATTTTATATATTTAGGGTGAGTATACAGGTATACTTAGTAGGGAAAACCAAAAGCTCTTGTGCAAAAGTGGGGAGGCATTCTAATGCCCCATGAGAAAAATAGATAACCAAAGAACCTAGAAAGGAAACTATCCACCCAACCTCACCAAGGCACACTCCCCAAATAACACAATTCAAGTAAAGTAATAGTAATAGAACATCGATATTTGGGTACCCCGCATCACTTTCCCACTGGTTATTGAAGACATCCTACACGTCAAACCTCTCCCGCCATTCTCACCGCAGTCCCACTTCCATCCCCCACCCGCACACACCTGGGATACCACAACCACATATCCCGCCCACAAACACCTAGGCCACAACAACCACATGTAACCATGCCCACAGCCACCTGGGACAGAACAACTACCACCACACCCGAAGAAAGGTGGGCCTCATCCCAAAGTCAATTGGGAAATCACCTACCAGCACACACTTGGGCCAACCGCCACAGTGTACCCCGCCTAAAGAATATTGGGCTATAATGGACTTCAGGCCGTCACAGCCTGCCTAAAGAATCTTGGGCTACTTGGGAAAAGGAGCAGAAAAGGATCTAATAACCATCCACTCATAGGAGTGTTGGGAAAAACACCCTCCCACATGAAATGGGGGTGTTCAGCATGAAGTACTTAACTTGGATGGGGCACGAATAAGAAACATAAAAAATAATTTATACATATAAGTAACAAGCACTCATCCCAACCTAGGGGTCCCAAAACCAGCCCATATACGAGCACCACAGCCACAACCATGTCTCAACTCATTACCGGGAACCAATTTCCCATTGAACCCATTCTTGTTTTTATAATCAAGTGATTCCATTTAGACAATTCTTCTCTAACGGGAAACTAACAGGTATCGCCATAAGCTAAGGAAGGAAAAACAGCCATGCCGCAATTTAAGCATTCATAACTGGTTCTCTTGTAAAGTCACAATGACCAAAGGGATCCGTGATATAACTCAAAGTAATGGAACCAAACCAAGCCCCAACATACGGTCCCACATGGCCTTAGGTCTACAAAACAACAACTGCACAATAGGGGATCCCATCCCTACCCACATCACCTCACAAGCATCAACCATAAACATCACCAGAACCAAGAAAGAGAGTTTTCAAATTTAAATATGCCATTCATTTAGTTCTGTCTTTCTATCTGGTTAACTACGGTGACCTCACAAGGATTATTATTCATTGGGCGTCCATTTAATCAACTGAGTTTATGTTATTATCCATTTTCCATGTTACATCCATTCAATTACATAAATATCTAGAAAACATAGGTTCATTAGTGTATAAGAAAGGACCATAAATGGCCTCGATTTTTAGTGTACATAAGCCCATTTAATTCACAACATATATGAAGAGATAAAAGAGTACAACAACATCATCAAACACACCCCTTCATTCTTTAAATCTATTTATTATCTTCATTAAGGTTTGGTTTCATCCATCCCCATAGGAAACAATATCATACCCACCCACATGATGCACAGTAAAGAGAGACGAAGGAAAAAACCCTACTTGGATGATCAACGATCGAAGTTTTTCTCCTGGCGCCAACAACTGGGGATATGCAACTTGCAGGGGAGGAACTCGGAGGACTCCAATAATGAGAAGGAAAGGCTCTGACATAGGCACACCACTATCATCAGGAAAAGGGACACCAAATGCACCAAGGAAAGAAAGAAACTAGCCAAGAAGAAGAAGGAAAGAATTCTAGTGCGATAAAAAGGTGAGATCCTGGAGTTATAGCATATGAACAATCTTGAGTAGCTTTAAAGGTGGATCATGGTTTCACCATGAGTTTGTACAGTTACACATGATGGGATTAATTATTATTTAATAATTCACATCAGAGGGGTGGCCATAACAGTTGTGTGCTAAAGGATTTCATTTAAAGAGAGTAAAATGGGTATGTTGAGGGTCTCCCCACTCCTATGGGATTTAAAACATTGTTTATGGTGCTAAAAATGCTTTGAACCACTTTAAAAATGTTAAAAGACTTAAAAGTGGAATTATGGGGAAAATGGGGAAAGAAACCCCAACACCCCTCTATGGCTGATTGGTGAGACTGATAGGTAAAACCAATTGGTGGAGCTGATCAGGTGAAGATGATCCCGTAAAGCTAATCCCATGAAACCGATCGGTGGAACCAATGGGGTGAAACCGATATGTAAAACTGATTGGGTAAAACCGATCTGTAAAACTGATGGGATGAAACAGATCTGTGAAACTGATTGGGTGAAACCAGTCTGTGAAACCGATTGGGTGAAACCAATCTGTGAAACCGATCTGTGAAACCGATTGGGTGAAACCAATCTATGAAACTGATTGTGTGAAAATGATTTGTAAAACCGATTGGGTGAAACCGATCTGTGAAACCGATTGGGTGAAACCAATTGGGTGAAACCGATCTCTGAAACCGATTGGGTGAAACCAATCTGTGAAACTGATTGGGTGAAACCGATCTGTGAAAATGATTGGGTGAAACCAATTTGTGAAACCGATTGGGTGAAACTGGTCTGTGAAACTGATTGGGTGAAACCGATTGGGTGAAACCGATTAGGTGAAACCAATTGGGTGAAACTTATTGGGTGAAACCGATCTCTGAAACTGATTGGGTGAAACTAATCTGTGAAACTGATTGGGTGAAACCGATCTGTGAAACCGATTGGGTGAAACTGATCTATGAAACTGATTGGGTGAAACCAATCTATGAAACTGATTACGTGAATCTGATCTGTGAGACAGATGGGTGGAACTGATCGGTGAGTCCAGGACAGCCCAACACTTATAATTTGGAAAAGTAATGTACCAGGAGGGTCTGGGCCATTACATCAGATACCTCTCAAAATTATTCTCACCCTCGAGAATACAATAGTAACCCAAAAAACCACTCCAGAAGATACCTCTCAGGAAAAAACCACCCCAAACAGTCATAAGAAACCCAAGGATTAAATTGTCCCGACACATGGATCAGGGAGTTCCTTCCTCCATGTCAAGATTCTATCCACTTTGGGAGGCACTGAATCACCCTCAAGGGTTTAATCACATCCACATTAATGTTTCTTGATTAGGGATGAGGTCCTTACTTCCCCACATATGAGGAATTTTCATAAACATTCACAAGGTAAGGAAACAAAACATCTCATAAACCAACAAGGTCAGTATTACATCACAGTAGGTCACAAAAAAAACAAGAACAATAAGGAAGGCTTAGAACAGCAACTCAAAACAGCATTGGGTACTAGGCATGCATTTGAGTTTCTCACTCCCAAGTACTCTCCTCGAGGCCACCGTTCCTCCACAACACACAAACCAAAGGGATGGTTCATCCACAAAGCACTTTCTCCTTTCTATCCTCAATTCTCATTGGTCGCTCCATGAACGTAGCATCGCCCCCTATATCCAACTCTCCCTAATAAATGAAATGGTAGTCATCGTGTAGATATCAATGAAGAAGGGAGATTTGGAAAACATCATGGATCCTTTCCAACTAAGGTGTAAATTCCAGCTAATATGCCACCTCACCGACTCTCCCCAACACTTCGAAAGTCCCGATGAACCTAAGAGAGAGCTTTATCCCATTTTTTGAACCTTTTCTACCCATGTTGAGGGGAAACATTCAAGAACACATGGTCTCCAACCTCAAACTCCAAGGGCATCCTCCTACGATTGGCATACGACTTCTGCTGATCCTGGGATGCCTTTATCCTCTCACGCACAAGATGAACCTTCTCTGTTGTTCTCTACACTACCTTTGGGCCAAGAACACCTGCCTCCCCAACCTCAGTCTAGCACACGGGTGAACGACATAGCCTCCCATACAAGGATTCAAACGGTTCCATGCTAATGGTAAAGTGATATATATTATTGTAGGAAAACTCTACTAAGGGAAAATGTTGTTCCCATGATACCCCAAAGTCCAAAACACATGCTCGTAGCATATACTCCAATATCTGGATGGTTCTCTCTATCTTCCCATCTTTTTGGGGGTGGAAAGCAGTGCTAAGACGTAGATGGGTGCCAAAATCATGTTGTAATCCCCTCCAAACTTGTAAGGTAAACTGTGCATCCCTATCTGAGACTATGGACCTCAAAACTCCATGAAACCACACCACCTCATCCATGTATCTATGTGATAAGGCATCCATCGCACTTGACTCCTTGAACGCCATGAAGTGAGCTGATTTTTTCAACCGGTCTACCACTACCCAGATAGCATAACATCCTCCTTGAACCCTAGGTATTCCTATGAAGAAATTCATTAAGATGTCATCCCACTTCCACTTAGGGACATCTAAAGGTTGAAAAAAACCTCCTGGGATGTGGTGTTTAGCCTTCACCTACTGACACACCAGGAACCTTTCCACGAACTCCACCACTACCCGTTTCACCCCAGGCCACCAAAACTGTTCCCTCAAGCCACGGTACATCTTATAAACTCTATGGTGTACCGCTACAACTAAGTTATGAAACTCATGGAGAACTCCCTCGTGCATTATCTCTGGGATAAACAACTTCCCTCAGAAAATCATCTGATTCTGACCATCCTCTGACCACCCTTCTGGAGCATTGCCTTGGTTAACTCGATCGTGCATCACTTCACTCTATATGTCTCCCCACTAAGACTTCCCCACCTTCCGCAACATAGAAAACTGCAGTGTCATCTAAAATAGACAACATCTACCACCATCCACCCTTTCATCCAGGTGTAGGGAATCCAACTCCTCCATTTCCTTCCAAGCATCCACAGATTTCTGAACATCTTCCCTCCATGACTACCTACTAAAGGCATCAGCCACAACATTACCCTTGCATTTAGTGTAAGAGATCTCAAATTTTTAGTCCTAAAGAAGCTCCACACACCTTCATTTTCACAAGTTCAGGTCCCGTTGGGTAAAGATATGCCTCAAACTCTTGTGATCTGTGAATACCACAAAGTGCTCCCCGATGAGGTAATGCTGCCACAACTTCAACGTGACCACTACTAATCCAAGATCTAGGTCATGGGTGGCATAGTTATACTCATGAGGATGTAACTTACTAGACCCATAAGATATCACTCCCCTCTGCTGCATCAACACACACCCTGGTCCAAGTCTAGAATCATCACAAAATACCTCATACAACACCCATTCCTCTGGCAACCTGATCACTAGAGTGCTGACCAACCTTTTTTTAGATAGCTGAAAGTATCTCAACACTGCTCACTCCATATGAAGGCCTATATCTTTCTAGTAAAAGCTATTAAAGGAGATAAAACTCTATAGAAGTTAGGTATGAACCTCTGATAATAGCCTGTCAGACCCAAAAAACTATGAATCTTCGTTACATTCTTGGGTGCTTCTCAAGAAACAACTGCTTAAACCTCTGATGGATCAACCACTACCCCTTGCTGAGATACTACGTGTCTAAGAAAATGCACTTATCATGTCAAGAACTTGCACTTGGAAAACTTCCCATAGATCTAGTGATGTTGAGGGATCTTTAGGACCATCCTGATGTGCTTAGTATATTCCTCCTCTGATATTGAGTAGATCAAAATGTCATCGATGAACACAATGAATAACTGGTCTAGAAACTCGTGGAAAATAGAGTTCATGAGCCCCATGAACACAACAGGTGAATTCGTAACATCGAACGACATGACTACAAACTCAAAGTGCCCATACCTTCACCTGAAAGTAGTCTTCATAATATCAACATCCTTCCCCCTTAACTGGTGATACCCAGACCGCAGATCAATCTTAGAGAACCAACCTACTTCCCTTAGCTGGTCAAAGAAATTTTCTATCATCGGCAGTGGGTAATGGTTCTGGAACGTTACCTGATTCAGTCTCCAGCAATCTATGCACAGCCTAAGACCCCCATCTACCTTCTTCATGAACAAGACCAGTGCACCCCATGGTGACACACTGGGTTGGACAAAACCCTTCTTTATCATATCGTCAATCTAAATCTGTAAATCCCACAACTCAGCATCACATCGAGGGGGTATAGTTACAACCTCATCAGGAAAAACATCTAGGAACTCTATAACAACTTCCGGAACATCTATCATCTCCACATCCACTGATTCTGCTGAAATCTTTACCAACTTAGAAAAAAGAGGTTCCACATGTAATCTCCCCACCAGACAACTCTGTTCTCGAACAAAAGCCACACACTGGACATCCTCATAAGAGAACATGACTATTATTCGGAAGCAGTCGATAATAGCATGCATAGAAAATAGTCATTCGATGACTATGATGACATAGTATGGTCGCATTTGCAGTAGAAGAAGAGCCCCACTAGACTGATACAACCCCAACATCAGTCTGCATCCTCGAAAAATATCAAACAGGCTGGTATGACCCCCAACTGGCGTACCCAACACCAGGGGCCTAGAGAGTATCGCTATGTATAGGCCCAAGGAATGGGCTAGACTGAGTGTAACAAAGGATTAAGAAGATCTTGAATCAAACAAGGCACAAGAAAGAGTGCTAAATAAGTTGATCATACCTCGAACAACTTCTGGTCTTGCAGGAACTGCTGCCTCTGTGGCATGCAACTACCCATGCCCATCTCCTCTACCTCCCGGATATCGACTGCCTCCATGACCATGCCCTGGTTGAGGTACTTGAAGATCACCATGGGGTCGGCCTCCTCCTGCCACGTCTGCTCTCGGAGGAGTGGGAGCTCGCTATCCCTGCAGCTGCTGCTGAAAGGGCCTGGCTAGAAACTACTACTGTTGAGGTGGGCACTGAACCTTCCCACACCCATTGTACTACACTCAGTCTTAGCACTGATTCTGAAGGTTCCCACGGCTTCCACAAATGAAGCATCTTGGTCCTATTCCCACAAGGAAAGGGCGAGTACTGGGTGATCAAAACCGGAACTGCTGGGTCATGCTCCCCACTGGTCGAAACCTAGAAGGCCCTGATGCTAGAGGTATGCTGCTAACGGCCTTCCCCTTTGATGAGCCCAACTGACTCCCCTCTCACAGCAAACCTCCCAGCATGTTCATCCTTTCTACCACTTTAGCCTTCTTCTGGACCTCCAAGTACATCGGTAGGGTGAAGGGAGTAACATCATACTGAATAGAAGGTCAGAGTGCCTCCTCCAAACGTCTCTCCCAAGACTCCTCATCAGAAAAAAGGTCTGGAGAAAAATGTAGGAGATCCTTGAACTTGATCCCCAAATACCTCACTGACATAATCCCCTACTGAAGGGAGAGTTTCTCCTGCCTCTTTTCCACCTTCATCATGGAAGAGAGGAATTCTACCCAGAATTCCCTCTCGAAGTCAGTCCATAAAACTTCAGCCTCCCTCTTCTCCCTAAGATAGAGAGTCCACCATTGACGCACTGCTCCCCGTATCTGGATTACATCCAGAGGAACCCAGTACTCCTTCGGAGCCCAGATAAAACTGAAAGCTATCACCAGATCCTCGAGCCAACTCTCTATCTCCATATCTGAGGCGCTGCCCTCATACTTCCCGAGGGTCTTCCACTGAAAGGAATGAAGCGTACTCTACCAATGGTTATCCTCCTCCTCTTGATTAACCCACTGCTGATCATCCAAATCAGCCTCTTGGGCCTCGATCACCCACACTACTCGTGGTCATCGTCCGAGTGCCATAGTTAAAAGATAAACAAGGAATTCTTAAGCCCGCGTAGTGTAGAATATTTCTTTTAAATTTTGCTTAAACTTTTTATTTATTTAAATTCCTAGAACACCCAGAACACACAAGAACACAAGTCATTATGATGCATCTACCTTTCCTAGGGTCTCTACCCTACAATCATTGTAGCCTCACTTAGTCATTTGGTAGGTCCTGAGTCCTTGCATCGGATCAGAGGGGGCCCTAAAATCCCATTTCCTAGCCAGTCTTCCCTGTCCTATTTCATGCACCAAGATTGTCTAACACTGTTTCCCTACCATCCCATGAAATCCTAATTATGCCTAACCCCGAGCTCCATCTTATCTCTCAACCACTGATCTGATACCATTCTATCATGACTCGTCTTCACCAAGATGAGGGAAGGGACAGCGAATTCCCACACCCTTCCTTCCTCAAGTTGAAGGAGAGATAATGATCCCTGAAACCTGCCTTCAATAGGTCTTGGAGTGAAGAATAGCACTAAGGATATAGAATCACACACAAAAATAAAGGCATTACCCTTTTTATTTTTTAGGATCGGGAGATAAGATAGTAAATCCCAAACAACACCAAAACTGGAGGTAAAAGTAAAGCCAAAAAAAACCATTCCCGTATGCATGTTTCAAAAGTAAGTGCTACAAAGTACAAGAAAACTCCAAATGAAAGTACCAAAGAAATGAAAAACAATAACAACAATTGTCCCAAATCCCGAACTAGTACAGTCCTGAACGATCCCTGAAGTCCTCCTGGAAACCTGAAAGTAGTTTTATATACGTAGGGTGAGTATATAGGTATACTCAGTAGGGAAAACCAAAATCTCTCATGCACAAGTGGGGAGGTATTCTAATTCCCCATGAGAAAAGGAGATAACCAAAGAACCTATCAAGGAAACTATCCACCCAACCTCACCAAGGCACACTTCCCAAATAATGCAATTCAAGTAAAGTAATAATAATAGCACATCGATATTTAGGTACCCCACACTATTTTCCCACTAGTTATTGAAGATATCATATGCTTAAAACCTCTCCCGCCATTCTCTCCGCAGTCTCACTACCATCCCCTGCCCACACACACCTGGGCTACCACAACCACACATCCCACCCGCAAATACCTGGGCCACAACAACCATGTATAACCATTCTCACAGACACCTAGTCCTGAAGAACTACCACCACACCTGAAGACACCTGGGACTCATCCTGAAGGCACTTGGGAAACCACATGCTCGCATACACCTAGGCCAACCACCACAACATACCCCGCCCTAAGAATCTTGGGATATAATGGACTTCAGGCCATCACAGCCTGCCTGAAGAATCTTGGGATACTTGGTAAAGGGAGAAGAAAAGGAGACAATAATCAGCTACTCACATGAGTGTTGGGAAAAACACCCCCCCCCCCATGAAATGGGGGTGTTCGGTACGAATTGCTCAACTTGGATGGGCATGAATAAGAAACATAAAAACTAAATTATATATATAGGTAACAAGCACTCATCCCAGCCTAGGGGTCCCAAAACCAGCCCATATATGAGCACCACAGCCACAACCATGTCACAACTCATTCCTAGAAACTAATTTCCCATTGAACCCATTCTTGTTTTCATAATCAAGTGATTCTATTTAGATAATTATTCACTACCGGGAAACTAACAGGCATATCCGCAAGCCAAGGAAGGAAAAATAGCCATACGGCAATTTAAACATTCACACCCGGTTCTCTTATAAAGTCACAAAGACCAAAGGGATCTATGAGATCCATCAAAGTAATGGAATCAAACCAAGCCCCAATATATGACCCCACACGGCCTTAGGTCCACAAACCAAAAACTTCACAATAGGGGATCCCATACCCAGCCACGTTACCTCACAAGCATCAACTGTAAACATCACCAGAATAGAGAAAGGGAGTTTTCAAATTTAAATATGACATTCTTTTAGTTCCATCTTTCTATTTGGTTAACCGAGGTGACCACACAAGGATTCTTATTCATTGGGAATCCATTTAATCAACCAAGTTTATGTGATTAACCAGTTTCCATGTTATAGCCATTCAATTACATAAATATCCAGAAAACATAGGTTCATTAGTGAAAGGACCATCAACTGACACAATTTTTAGTGGACATAAGCCCATTCAATTCACAACATATAGGAAGAGATAAAAGAGTATAGCAGCATCATCAAACACAACCCTTCATTATTTAAATCCATTTATTATCTTTGATAAGGTTTGGTTTCATCCATACTCATAGGAAACATTATCATACCCACCCTGCATGATGCACAACAAAGAGATACAAAGGAAAACCCCTACTTGGATGATCAACGATCGAAGTTTTTCTCCTAGCACCAATAATTGGGGATGCGCAACTTGCAGGATAGGAACTCATAGGACTCCAAGAATGAGCAATAAAGGCTCCAGCATAGGCACACCACTAGCCTCAGCAAAAGGGACACCAAACGCACCAATGAAAGAAGGAAACCAGCCAAGAAGAAAAAGGAAATAATTCTAGTTTAATAAAAAGGCGATATCCTAGAGTTACAGCATATGAAAAATCTTGATCAGCATTAAAGGTGGATTGTGGTTTCACCACGAGGATGGACGGTCACACACGATGGGATTAATTATTATTTAATAATTTGCATTGTAAGGGTGGACATAAAAACTATGTGCTAAAGGATTTCATTTAAAGAGAGGAAAATGGGTATGTTGAGGGTCTCCCCACTCCTAGAGGATTTAAAATGTTGTTTATGGCACTAAAACAGCTTTGAACTACTTTAAAATGGTTAAAAGACTTAAAAGTGGCGTTACGGGAAAAATAGGGAAGGAAACCCCGACACCCCTCTGTGGTCGATTGGTGAGACTGATAGGTGAAACCGATCGGTGGAGCTGATCGGGTGAAGTTGATCTTGTGAAGCTGATCCCATGAAACCGATCAGTGGAACCGATGGGGTGAAACTGATATTTGAAACTAATTGGGTGAAACTGATATGTGAAACAAATTGGGTGAAAGAGATCTATGAAACCGATTGGGTGAAACCGATCTATGAAACTGATTAGGTGAAATTGATCTGTGAAACCGATCTGTGAAATCAATCAGTGAAACCGATTGGGTGAAACCGATATGTGAAACTGATTGGGTGAAATCGATATGTGAAAGAGATTAGGTGAAACCGATCTGTGAAACTGATTGGGTGAAACCGATCTATGAAACTGATTGGGTGAAACCGATCTATGAAGCTGATTGGGTGAAACGGATCTGTGAAGACGATTGGGTGAAACTGATCTGTGAAGCCGATTGGGTGAAACCGATTTGTGAAACCAATTGGCTGAAAATGATCTGTGAAATTGATTGGGTGAAACCGATCTGTGAAACCGATTAGGTGAAACCGATCTGTGAAACAGATTGGGTGAAACTGATTTGTAAAACTAATTGGGTGAAATGAATCTGTGAAACCAATTGGGTGAAACCGATCTGTGAAACCTATTGGGTGAAACCGATCTGTGAAACCGATTGGGTGAAATCGAAACCGATTGGGTGAAACCGATTTGTGAAACTGATCGGGTGAAACTGATATGTGAAATTGATCAGGTGAAACCGATCTATGAAACCGATTGGGTGAAACTGATCTGTGAAACTGATTGGGTGAAACTGATTGTGAAACCGATTAGGTGAAACCAATCTGTGAAACCGATTGGGTGAAACCAATCTGTGAAACTGATTGGGTGAAACTGATATGTGAAACCGATTACGTGAAGCTGATCTATGAGATAGATGGGTGGAACTGATCAGTGAGTCCAGGACACCCCAACACTTAGAATTTGGAAAAGTAATGGACCAGGAGGTTCTGATCCATTACAAAAATTCTTAAGTATTATCTAATCAGGGGGTGGTTGGGTATATTTTTTATCATTTCTTCAGTTATATCACAACCAAGATGGGTTTTTTTTCACCACATAATAAGAAAATTTATTTATCCATTAATTGAATTTAACAAAGGAAATGAATGGTCATGATTAGTTGAGTGGAATATGATGTTCTTGGATACTTGGATGAGGAACAAATGATATTCTCAACTTCTAAATAAATGTCATGTGATGTATTCATTAATATGGTCAGTAATTTTCAAAAAATCGTGAATGTGTGAGATAAACTATATTAGATTGATATGTTTCATGTGTATTTTTCACTTAATGTAATGGAAAAAAAGGAACTATATAGGTATACATATAGTGTATATGATACATCTTATGGTGGACATGTTCATATGAATATATGAGTATGTTTGATCAAGATCACACTAGACCCCTTTGTTTCTTGAGTATTACAAATTCTTTTCTAGAGGCTGCTATTTTCTTACCTCAATGAAATTGGGATTTCATATTTGGTTTCAACACTACAAAGGTATGTAGGTCCATATAGTTAGGCATTAGGATAATGATTAAATTTTTTAAAAAGTGATTTTTTCCAAAAGGAATAGTGTTTAATAACTCATATCTAAAGGTGTTCGGATGGATTCACAAAGAGTTTTTAAGTTTTTCATAAATCCCTTATGGGGTTTTAGTATAATTGGGAGATTTTTAGAAATGCACTAAAATAGGGATATCTTAATTTACAATATCCCTAATTCTTATCTAGTGATATGGTCATGTGGATGATTCTATCATAGCTTATGATTAGTTTCTATCATATTGTTTGATATATATACGATATGTGATATCACATGCATGCATTTTACAACATCTTCTTGGTTTATTTTCTTCGATTATGATTCATTAAAATGATTAATTTATGTATAAAAAAATAGATCATGGTCATTTGAAGTGTTCAAATGATTAAAACCTGATAGGAATGTGTTATTATAATGTATGATGGCTTCCATGAGTTTTCAACTAACACTCAAATCTATTCATTTAATAAATAGATACTATATAAGGGATGGAATCCCTATATTAATTGCAATGTGATACTTACAATCCATATTTGAAGCTCTCTTTATTCTTAATCACCATTTGTATTTGTGATGAAGGTGATAGCACTATATTGGGGTTTGATTTCCTCTTTCTATAAACAAGAATCATAATTAAAAGTGTACCTCCAATGGAGGACAGAATCATTCAGTTGTTTCTTGGTGATCCCAATCAATTATACTCTATCATGTTTGAAATACTAGAGTTTAATGAGATCAAGGTACACTTTCTCATTTATATTATTTGTTTTAAATATTGATTATGTTGATGATAGATTGAGAAATATAATTGGTTTCCTCTTCTACTATGATAATATAATAATCTATCAAGACCCATCAGAAATATTTCTACATAATTCATAATAAATTTCATTCATGAATAATTATTTTGAATGACTATTTTATTGAGTATTAAATAATTTTTTTTATATTAATCCTTTTAAATAGAGATTTATTATGGGAGAAAATCTAAGATAATAGAGAAAATAAAATTATAAAAAGTAATTTCAATTTTTCTTTTTTTAAGGTTCGAGCTCTAATTTGATTTCATTGATTTAGTTATTTGAACAAAGTAATTGAATTAATTATAGTATTGGTGGATTTGATTTTGAAGCTAACTACAATTAATATATTTTCAACCAATTGATTCATTTTGATTCACAGATGAATGAGATTACATTTCTAAGAAAACTCTTCCTTTTAAATTGATTTCTTACTTCTTACTTTCATAAATTGTCTTAAAACCTTCTAATTTTAGTTGTTAAAATCATAATAAAAAATAATTTAAGGTTTTGATTGGTTTAAAACTTGGTGAAATATAGATTTGGGCTTATAATAGTTCATAGTGGATCAACCCTAGGCTTGTAATATACTAATATTTGTTAGTTTTTAGTATTGAAGAATAGTATAATAAATTTCTAAACTTTGACCTCTACCCATGGGAGTAAGTTAAATGCATTTCATAGTATTCTAAAAATATAGGTTTTTATATATCATAAGAAATGATATTAGTTATATCATTGTTTGTGATATAAATGAGTTTTAAATTTCAATTTTATTTTCATTTATGAAAATGAATATAATTTATAAATTGTTTATAAATTATAATAAAAGTAATTAAAAAGTTTATTAAATTTGAGAAGGGTTCATAAATTATTTTTAAAATTATGAAATTTTTCATTGTTAATTATTATATATTTATAAAATATTTCATCAATAAATGTTTAATATTAAGTATTTATATTAAGTGACTTAATTTATATGGTCTAAAATATATGATATTTAAAATATAAAGTGTTCATGTTTTAATAAATAATATATTTTAATTTGAAGGAGTTCATATTTATACAATGTAAATGTGAAATATAAAGTACTCATATTTGAAATATAAATGTAAAGTATTTATATTTATATTATATGTAAGGTCTATAATACTTTATAATGAGCTAAAAATTTTGTATATCCAAGCTTTATGAAATGTTCATTATGTTTGATGCTTAAATTTATGAATTGTTTGTTTATTTATTTATTTTCTTATTCATAAATATAAATAGATTATATTATGAATGTTTTTATACCTTTTTAAACTATTTAAGCTACTTTTGTAAATTTCATAGCATGTATTTAAGTAATCACATGCTAAGAAATAGCATAAGATTTAATTTATTCCAACCAGGTTTAGTAGTTTATTGGTTATAATTTCAAAGTGAATAGTTTATTATAATAATTTGACATTATTTTGGTTTGAAATCATGTGGGAACTATAAATCAATCCTGATAATTGATCAATGGATAGTGAAAATTTGGTTTCGGCTTCTATAGTACTAGGGATTGTGGCTCAGCTAGAAAGGTGTAGTTGGATACCTATCACACCATACGTACTTTTGAGTAGGATTTAATTTTGTTATAATTTTAATCCTTTTCATAAAAGAGCTTCACATACTATCCACATGTGATGAATTTGGATATGTGTTGAATATTATATTTAATATTATTCTATTGAATTATAACAAGAATCATTGATTATATAAATGGTTATATATTAAAGTGATTGAAACATATTAATTTGATTAATAAACATGAGATGTATAAATTAAATCTAATAGAAGCATGAATATATATAGGGAACCATGAGATAAAATATACATGATATGCATATGGAATTATAGAATGATATAATATAAATCTAACTAAAATAATAAGTGTTATATTCCTTCCAAAGTGAACACTAGTCATGTAATGACCCGTGTCATCACAGGTTGGTGAAAATCATGGTAAATTTGAATTTTTGGTCCTTGGTTGAGAAACATTTCAAGAATTTAGATTCAAAACAGGATTCTGGGAGATGGAATTTCTATTGGAGGTGTTTTTAGATTTGATCAAATCCAGGTAGATTCATTGGATGATTAGATGAGAATTAGGTAAGGGTCGGGTTGCCTTGCTATAATTTTTGGGTTGCGGATGGCCCATTATGTTGTAATAGTTGAGGGTCATAATATGATGAGTCGATATTCAAGGGATCATGACATTGTGGGAAGGGAACCAGGGTGTGAGGGTAGTAGGTCACACCGTGTCACACCCCAACCCTATTTTCCTCTATTATTTTATTTACTTTTTGAGTCTCTAATATTTTCGTGCTCTTCATTGGTGTTTTTTCTCTAAAATTTTGGAGTTTTTGGAAGTGTATGTCACATAATTTACATAATAAGTTATAAAAATCATGTGAAAATAACTATAGTTATAAAATATATAAATTTTAAAGTCATCATACTATTTGACTAACTATATAGCCTAATCATGTGAAGTGATTTAGGATCCTAGTAAAGGGAACACGTTTTGGCCAATCATGTGGCCAAACTATGCGCAGTGTCCAAATTCATTAAAAGTTTGTTTTTACCATTTCTATATACTTTTTTTAACCCAAAATCACACCCTAATTTTCCTATATGTCTCATACAACTCCATGAGGACCTATCCCATGGTAACTTCTTCATTGATGATTTCTCACTGATTCTTCAAGTTTAAGGTTGATTATTTGAGGTAATCACTCCTAGTCTCTTCCTTCTCATTCTTATTTTCATTTAATTTATTTTTATATAAAACTATAATGGTCTGAAAACCTATGGTTTTCTTGAACCATTTTTTAATTAGGTATTTTATTTTGTTTAAAGGTTCTTCTTAGTTTCATAAGGCCCTTTGGGCCTTGTTTTTGGTGTTTTGGCATCATGGTTCAAAAGGGGGGAGGATTCAAGGTAGGTGGTCCTGTACATGAAACTTTAAATCTAGAATTATTATTTCTTGTTGATTTAATTTCTTGATTTTGGTGTTTTATGATTTATATCAATTATAATTAGTAGTTTTATGGAAATTAAGATGTCCCCCTTTGTCTTTCTTCAAGTGAGCATGGTATTTTCATTTTTTTCAAAGTTTAAAGTCTCATTTGGAAATCCATTATTACATTATGTTTATAGAAATACCTTATTGGATATTTTAAAATTGATGTTTGGTTTATGAACGTTGTTTTGGTTTTAGAACCTAGTTTTATGGCTTGGTTTCATAGAAAATACTTTGAGGCCCAAATGTAACATCCTAAATGTTATCTTCGATAAATGAAAACCCCACTTGAAACATTCCCCTTGTATTCTGAAAATTAATTTCCTACAACTGGTATGAAATGATTCCTGGTGAAGGGGAATATATATTGTTTGTGTGTTTTTTTTATAAAATTAGGGTTGTTTTATATGAGGATGTCAGAGGTGATAATGTGAATTATTTTTGAAAATTATTATGTGTATTTCTATATAAAATGTGATTAAATTTCCTACACTTTGGTTTCATGGGAATCCTTGTGTGTCTAGGTGGGAATTATATGTACATATGTTTCCCTGGTCCATGATCATGCTCTGACTAGAGGCCCTAAGATGTATCTTTGTCTATTAATGTGATATTCCCCTTAGTTATACTAGTAAGGGTGATGCTGAGTATTAGGGTTGGTTGATTGTTATCCATTGTTGATCTCATTTAGTAGTTTGTATGGACTTATCTTATATTATCCCATTTTAACACCTAGGTTCCCATGTTATAATGTTTATAAATAATATATATTATAATTTTTCAATAGTAAAAATGAAAATTGTTTCAAATGGAAACTCAAAGTTATTTCCTTTTATGTTTAAAAAAATTTATTAGTTATTCTAAAGACACCTACTATGGATGTCTTCATTAGTGTGTGTAAGTATGGGTTAATTATTATTCATGTATATGCATGTTCATGTATGTGTGTATCTATATATACTCTTAGAGAAAATTCAAAGGATTCCCCATTTTTAAACTTGGTTTTGGAAAGTTATAGTATATTACAGAGCCAATAATTTCAATTATTTTTCTTTTTATTTCAATGTTTTTAATCCCACCAATGTGTTATTTTATGGGTAATTATCACATTTTTAGGTTTTATTAATAATTTGAAATAAAATTTTAAATCACATTCAAAATCTATTTAAATGAAAAAATAGATGAAATTTAAAACATTTATTTTATGATAACTTAAAATATTAAAACCTTTAAAATAAATGTAGTTAAAAATATTAAATGTGGATTGGAATAAAAAATATATGAGAATTAAAGGAAAATACTTTTTATTATTTTTAAATATATTTACTGAAACCCACATCGTAAAAAAGATAATAAAACTTCATTTTAAAGAGGTAAAGATAAATAATAAGTTCACATGAGATAATACATATTTGGTCTTAAAAGTAAGAAAATAAAAAATTTGTGAAAAGAAATAATGTGGAATTTTAAGAAAAATATATTATTGGATAGGATGATAATTATTCTTAACCACAACATTTTTTTCAATAAATAAATAAATCTATTAAAGAATAAGTTTTGAATTAAAAAGGTAATTTCCTATAAACATAAAATAATATAAGATATAATTCAATCATAAAGTATAATCTACCAAGATTCTAAGAATAAATTTCAAGTATAATGGTCATAACTCAATGAATTGAAATGGAGTTAACAAAGATCCCTTATGAGTATCATAATCATTGAAGTAACAATCATTTATAAAGGGGATTATGAGAAATAATTGTAAATCCATAGTAAATAAATTGGAAAAATAATTTCATATAATCATATGATAAAATAAATCAAACTTATAAAAATTAAGCTTAGGAAGAAACATTATAACTCTAAGAAAGGTAATTGTGTTATGAAAATCCTTACAGCTTTGGTAACTTTTGAGTCAAAAACTTTAATAGGATAAAACTTGAAATAGAACTTTAAATTCCATAAATAAAAATATATTTATGGTAAAATATTTCAAATTGGTGGTATATACACCAAATAAATTAAAATAATTTCATAATATGAAACATGTCCTAAATAAGGAAATTTGAGATGAAAACCCCTTACCATGGATTCCTACCTAGTCATACGAGCTCTAAATTTCTGTATGATAAACATAACCATATTAATTCATGTATATGCCAATCCCTATACTTTGATATTGATTTCATAATTCCAAAATTATTTAAGGTACCAAAATAGATGTAACATAATGATATATAAAGTTTTAATTTCAATCCATGAGATTTTAGTTATGATTAGGGAATACAAAATCGATGATGAATATGTTTAGGTAATTTTTAACAAAAAAAATGTGGTATATTAATAAAGGGTTAGATATTAATAGAATTACCAATTTATAATTATATAATATTAATTATTTTAGAAAAATAATTTTTATTTATTAAATATATTTTTATAATTTTCCATGTAAGGTGGTGATGAAAGATGAAATACAATGTTCATGGAGGTTGTAGTCCTCACATAACAAGAGTGATGTTTTCATTTTATAATGGATGGGAAGAAGATATATAATGGTTGTTCCATAAACATGATAAAATTTCATTATAATAATGATACTTATTTAATTATATTATTATGGTTATAATAGGTTTTTATGTGTTTGATTAGAAAAATAATGATAAAAATATTAAAGAGTGAATAATACTTATGTTGAGGACTTCAATCTTATCTTGAAAGACTTCTCAAAAATAGAGTACTTGGGATAATTTATTATAACCTGGAAATAAAAAATTTAAAATATGGATATAGGGGGATTAAAATGGGTATATTTTAAAGTGAAATTTGAAGGATAAGTGTGGACTGAAGTGGGTGGAAGTGAGCTCCTTTTATAAGCTAAAAATAGGGACATTTCCATGGAAACTAAATTTTGGTGAGGGTTAAAGATATAATTACATGGAAATTAGGTAATTTAGGTAAAGTAATGTTTGTGAGACATTTGGGATTTAATTTATCACCTAATAAAGGTCTTTATAAAGGTCTGAGCTTCAAATTGATTCAATAAAATTTGATCCATGGTAGATTACCTCATTTTGATTCTTTAACTTTGATTAAATATTTACTACGGTAATTATATTTTTTTCCTAAAAATAGAAGATTAATATTCTTACCAAATTTAGATATTATAAACCCAAATTTAGACTCCATTTAATATAATTCAATTTCTAAATATGATAAAATCAAAATCTAAATTAAAACATAAGATATAAAAAACAGTTTTTGTAAAAAAATATCTTTTTATATATTAGTTTTTTTATTATTATTTATTATCAATTATTAATTAAATAAGTGTTAAAATATATTTTTATGTGTTTAATAACTATATTAGATTCATCATTTAAAATAGATCAATTTAATTTATTTAGATAAAAATTTACAGAATGTTTATACAGAAATAGTTCTTTGAAAAATAACACTTTAAAATAATCTCTACCAAAAACCATTACAATTAATTATTTATATCCTAAATATTTAATTTAATTGTTTTATTTTAATTTTGTAAATACATTATATCATACATTAATAATAATAATATGTAACGCATAAAAATGTTTTTATAAATAAATATTTTAATTAAGTATTATATTTTGTTTCATTATTTATTATTTTGGAATTATATTATTTTAAATCTTCTACTAAAAATCAAATTTATCACACCTACATGTAAAGTCCCATGTTTTTAAACCGGGTTAAATTATGATTTTTTTTTGAACTTTTTCATTTAATGCTCGGGTCGGTTTTAAAACCATGATTTGGGATGAATTTTCACAAGTTGGGTTCATTTTAAGTGTTGATATCGGGCTTGAGTGAAGGCTCTAGGAGTTTTTTGGGTGGCTCTATGGGTTTTAGGAGCATTAAACCCAAAAACTCAATTTTAAAAAGTTAAGTCATGGGTTTTCTCACGATCTATGCATGGTTAGTCAAACCGTGTGGGTTATCCATACAAGATACTCCAGGTATCCAATAGAGGGCGCATAGTCTACACACGGTCTGTCAGACCGTGCGAGTTAAACCATGTGGCTTACCCAGTTTTGAGTTTCAAGTTAAATTTAATTTAATTAAATTCATAGTTGAAAGGAATTTAATTAAATGAGTTGATGGGGTTTCATTTAATTAAATTAAAGTTGAGATAATTTAATTAAATGACATTTTGATAGAGAAGTTCTTTAATTAAATTGATATGAAAAGAATTAAATTTATTTTAAATGATGATGAGATAGATTCTTTAATCAATTAAATTGAGATGAGGGGAATTTAATTAAATGACTTATAAATGAGGAGTTGGGGGTTATCAAATAATGGTAATATTAAATGGTAAAATTTAAATGATGTGTAAATGGGGATTTGAGGTTTCATTTAATTAAATTCAAGGTAAAGAGAAATTTGATTAATTAATGAGAAATAGAGGTTTTATTTAATTAAATTCAAGGTTAAGAATAGTTTAATTAGTCATTGTGAAATTGGGGTTATTATTTAATTAAACTAAGGTTGAGAGAATTTAATTAAATAATTTTGATGAGTTGGAGTTTTTAATTTAATTAAATTTTGTTCAAAGAATTTAATTAAATAACATAAATTGGAGAAATTTTTTAATTAAATTCAGTTGGAACTAATTTAATTAAGTGATGATTAATGAGGTGTCGGGGATTTTTTAATTAAATTATATTGAGAGAATTTAATTAAATAATAATGAGTTGTAAAAATTATTTAATTACATTAGGCCGGAAAGGAATTTAATTAAATGATGTGTTAAATCTGGAGTTGGGGTTTTATCTAATTAAATTCAAGGTTAAGATAAATTTAATTATTTGATAAAAAATAGGGGTTTTATTTAATTAAATTTTATTGAGAGAATTTAATTAAATAATTATGTTTTGGATAATTTATTTAATTAAATTTTTTGGAGAATAATTTAATTAAATAATGTGTAATTGGGGATTTGGGTTTTATCAAAGATGTGTGATATTAATGGGTAATAATAATAAGATGATGGTTATTATTATTATTATTATTATTATATTAATTATTATAATAAAATAAGGAATTTAATTTATTTATAGAGAAAATAAGAGGGAGAGGTGCACAACACATGTGAGGCGCGATCTATCCCCCTCTTGGCTCTCCCATGGGTGGTGCACCACCCATTTCTCCCGACTCCCTCTCTGCACATCTGTTTCTACTGGACTCTTCACGGAAGTTATCCATCTCATCGAGGTAAGTCCTTCTCCACATGTTTCATTCTTCACATTGATCATCTCAGTTCTCCTTTACCCAGTCTCAGTTAGGCCGAAACCCTAAGGTCTGAGATTGTTTTGGTTTCTTCATTTATTCTGATTCTAAATGGTGCAGATGATGTATCAGGACCCGTTGGTCCATATTCTGACAACCATTACTAAAAGAGAAGCGACTCATCTTGATTTGGTTCACCGCCGTCATATTTAGGTAAGTCTATATACCTAATAAATGGTTTTTCACCCTTTGAATTAGGTTCTTTTGGTGTAATTGGGTTTTGGTCGATTATTTTGGTGTGAGTTGGTCCCCACCGCACTAATTGTGAGTGCCAGTTTTTGTTGTTAGGTGTTGCGATCAATTCCAAGTATGCACACGTATTAATGTGGAAGTGTGTATGCACGAGCGGTTGCGGTTTGAATTAGGAAGCTTTGGCTCGACCAAATTTGTTGTGGTATGGTTCTAAAATTTGCCTAATTAATAAAATGCAGTTTTGTTGATTTATTGATTTTGATAAAGTTGACTCCAATGTTGGATTAAATTTTTTATTGGGATAATGAGTAATTAATTTGGTTAAGTTGATATAATTAATTTTGAATTAATTATGTGCTTTTAGATGATAATTAATCGAGGGATTAATTATGAGTAATTAATTTGGTTATGTTGAGATAATTAATTATGAATTAATTATATTCCTTGAGATAATAATTAATAAAGGGATTAATTATGATTAATTAATTTGGTTTAGTTGAGATAATTAATTATGAATTAACTATGTGATTTGAAATAATAATTAATCGAGAGATTAATTATGATTAATTAATTTGGTTAATTTGAGATAATTAATTATGAATTAATTATGTTCTTTGATATGATAATTAATTGATGAATTAATTATGAGATATTAATTTGGTTGAGTTGAAATAATTTATTATTAATTAATTATGTTCTTTGAGATGATAATTAATTGGGGGTTTAATTATGAGATATTAATTTGGTTAAGTTGAAATAATTAATTATGAATTAATTATGTGCTTTGAGATGATAATTAATCAGGGGATTAATTATGAGATATTAAATTGGTTAACTTGAGAAAATTAATTGTGAATTAATTATGTGTTATGAGATTATAATATAGATAATTAATCGGGGGTTAATTATGAGATATTGATTTGGGCTAAGTTGAGATAATTAATTTTCAAATTATTTATGTTATATTGAAACGGCTACCTTGAGATAATTAATTTGTGAATTGATTATGTGCTATTTAAATGATTTCTTTAGAGACGATTAATTTGTGAATTAATTATTTGATGTTGGGATGGTTTCTTTGAGATAATTATTTTGTGAATTAATTATGTAATATTGAGATGTTTGTCATGTAATAATTAATTGTATAATTAATTATGCAATATTGAGATGGTTTCCTTCTGATTAGTTAATTGTTAAATTAATTAGAAAATTTGATGAGATTAATTAATGGTTTAATTAATTAATGTTATAGTAATTATTAGTTAATTATTGAGTTAACTAATAGAATTGTTGTGTTTAACCAATTGTTGAGTTAGTAGTGAATCGATATTGTTAATGGGTTATTGAATTAATTAACCAATTTAATTAATTTATTTATGAATTAATTAATTAATGGGATCTTGGGGTGATAGACATGACATTCTATACCCATGATATGTATATATATGTATGATTGATAAACTGATTGTGAGACAGGGACAGATGCACCAAATACTCATAGGGTATTAGACATGGCATTCTACACCCATCATGCATGAAAATTTTTCTTTTATGGGACAAGGACTGATGCACCAAATAATTATGGGTTGTGAAATAAGAACTGATGCTCCAAATACTCACAATGGTATTATAAAAGATGTTCTATGACCATTAATTGACATTGGATTGTGGGTACAAATGTTCATACATGGTTTGAATCAATTTTTTAATGAAATCTGATGTGATGTGATGATTAGTGAATTGAATATGAGAAATGGTTCAGACTTCAGCACGGTCGAGATAGGTATTGAGATATGGGTGTCTAGGGAACTCATATATTTTTTCAGTTAAATAAATAATATCAAATAATGTGTTAAAAAGTTTATTTATTCATTCTATATCTATAGTTTCTAATCAGACTCTTATTTATGGCTATGATCTGAAGCAAGTATCTTCATCAGGTGTCCCTTAAGAACCTGGATGGTTTGTAGTTTATTTATTCAATTCTATTATTACTTCATTATACCTTCACACTGTTTAATTGTATTTAATTTTCTAGATTGAGCTAGACACTGATGGTCCTGGCCTACTAAGATTTATACCTCACGCTCTACTCGGGCCACCATTGTACTGGTATGCCTGAGTAGACTCTACTTGTTTGTAGTACCTTCAATATTGTTGGTTGAAATTTGTTTCTACTTGGGAATTAGGATCAAAGGACCGACCGGGAGCTCAGGATGCTTGTGGAGATCACCCTTGGGGCTTTGAGTCTTTTCCTTATTTCTGTACTGAGATGTAAAGCAATGTTGATGTGTTATTTCTTACAATAACATGCTAGATATGTTTTTATTTGTAAATGGTTGCATGAGTGGAAATTTATTGATTTCATTTACAATAGGATCCAATTTCAGTTATAAGGTACTTAGGCGCCTTATAACTAGGAAAAGGGTAACCCGTGTATTGGAATAATTGAAAATGGGCTACTAAGGTGAAAAATGTTACATGGGAATTTAATATGATAAATGGTATCCAAATTCTAGTGGTAAGGTTTATTTTCACCTTATTGATTGGTAGATGGCCACCCATATAAATGAGCCTTGTATAACTATAATGGGTTTGAAAATGGTTATAAATGTAAAACTGTTGAGTTTTGTGAATGAACTATTGTGAGTTGATTTTTGAAGAACCCGGGTTAGAATAAATGGGACCCTCATAGGTCTCCTCTATATTAAAAGGGAATTTAGATACTAAATTTCATATTTAAAATGAAATTATGTTGAATCTTAAATGTTTAAAGAGGGAATTTGTTTTGTTTCTACTGTGAAATTTTTTATGTCGGTACCATTTAAGTGTTGTTGTCCCTAGTAGGACTTTGGGTTTTAAATAACAACACCCTTGTTTTGAGGGGTGGTTATTGTATCTTGACTCTTGGTTTGGGAATAATAATTGAATAATTCTTGGCTCAGTAGGTTAGACATGCCTCAGTCATGGTCAGCCGTTAAAGACATTCTCAGGTTAACTCCATAGTAGAGTGATTGGGGAGTTAAGGTAAATATCATCCCACTACTCAGGAGGATTTTTTTGGGACTCGAGTGTTTTGACATGCCAGTTGGTTTAAAAATTTCAGAATTAATGCAAGATGTTGACATGGTGATTGTGGTTTGTGGAATGTCACACGTATGTTTAAGGTGTTTCTGAAATAGCATGCTTGAGAGAATCTAGTCTTTTCTTTCTATGACATGGACACTCTTAAGGTGGTAGTGTCACATCAGTTCTAGTAAACATTTCGGTGCTTTCTTGGTAGAACGACTTGATAAGGTTAGAAGCGTGAAAAAAATGGAAACTCCATTTGTTTTTGGAAGAGTTTCAATGGTAATATTTGAATGAACATGGATTCCTTGGGTGAAATAGGCATCAGGTTTTGGTTGATGATGCATCAACAGGTGAAGCCAAGATTTTCGTAAAGAGTTGACTGGTGATAGTTCATTTGACCTTCTTAGTGACCTGGGTTTACACTCAGTGTGCTCTTCTGATTGAGATGGGAATTTTCCCTATCTTGACCTCATCCTGGAGGTATTGAGATATTGTTGGTCTTACACCATGATAAAGTTTTAAAAGTCATTGGGCTTGATAAGTGGTTGTTATTTGGGTTGTACGCGAGATGCGTGGTTCTTTGGGTTAGGCCTTTATTCATATTGTGTCATGACAATTTTAAAGTAGCCTTGTGATATCTTGACTTGTATAGGTCATCGGAAGTCGAGTAAGGACTTTGTCTTACTTTCAGTTTGTGTTGAAATCGTTTTAAAGGCACGTCGTCGGCTTAACAACGAGTATGGGTTTCATGGGTCGGTGATTTATTTCAAGGAAAGAGTTGTCACTTGGGGTTCTAAAATGGTTAAAGATGTGTTGGGTGTCTTGGAATGCAACGCGGTCATTCAAATGAGACTTCTTGACCTTGGTGAGTTGGTTGGTGTTGTAGTATCCCCTGATGGATTCTCGGGGACAATAAGTTTTTAAGGTGGGTAGATTGTAAAGTCCCATGTTTTTTAACTGGGTTAAATTACGATTTTTTTTGTACTTTTTCTTTAATGCTCAGGTCAATTTTAAAAACATGCTTATAGATGAAGTTTTGTGATTTGGGTTCGTTTTAAGTGTTGATATCAGGATTGAGTAAAGGTTCTATGAGTTTTCTAGGCAGATCGATCGGTTTTAGGAGCACCGGACCCAGAAACTTAGTTTTAAAAAAGGAAAGGAATATGTGTTCGCGTGGGTTGTGCACAGTTAGTAAAACTATGCGGGTCATCCATACAGGATACTCTAGGTACCTGGTAGATGGAGCATGGTCTACATATGGTCTTTCAGACCATGCGAGTTAAACCGTGCGGGTTACCCAGTTTTGAGTTTCCGGTTAAATTTAATTTAATTAAATTCATGGTTGAAATGAATTTAATTAAATGTTATATTGGGGGTTTTATTTAATTAAATTAATGTTGAGAGAATTTAATTAAATGACATTGAGATGGAGAAGTTATTTAATTAAATTGAGATAAAAATAATTAAATTTATTTTAAATGATGATGAGTTGGAGTCTTTATTTAATTAAATTGAGATGAGTGGAATTTAATTAAATGACTTGTAAATGAGGAGTTGGGAGTTATCAAATAAGGGTAATATTAAATGTTAAAATTTAAATCATGTGTAAATGAGGAGTTGAGGTTTCATTTAATTAAATTCAAGGTAAAGATGAATTTAATTAATTAATCTAAAATAGAGGTTTTATTTAATTAAATTCAAGGTTAAGAAGAATTTATTTTGTCATTGCAAAATGGGGGTTATTATTTAATTAAACTAAGGTTGAGAGAATTTAATTAAATAAGTTTTATGAGTTGGAGTTTTTAATTTAATTAAATTATGTTTAAAAAATTTAATTAAATAACATGAATTGGAGAAATTATTTAATTAAATTTAGTTGGAACTAATTTAATTAAATAATGATTAATGAGGTGTTGAGGTTTTTTTAATTAAATTATGTTGAGAGAATTTAATTAAATAATAATGAGTTAGAAAATTTATTTAATTACATTCATTTGGAAAGGAATTTAATTAAATGATGTATTTAATGTGGAGTTGGGGTTTTATCTAATTAAATTCAAGGTTAAGATGAATTTAATTATTTGATGAAAAATGGGGGTTTTATTTAATTAAATTGTGTTAAGATAATTTAATTAAATAATGATGTGTTGGATAATTTATTTAATTAAATTATTTGGAGAATAATTTAATTAAATTATGTGTAATTGGGGAGTTGGATTTTATCAAATATGTGCGATATTAATGGGTAATAATAATAAGATGATTATTATTATTATTATTAATATTATACTAATTATTATAATAAAACAAGGAATTTAATTTATTTATAGAGAAAACAAGAGGGAGAGGTGCACAACACAAGTGAGGCATGACCCCTCCCCCTCTCGGCTCTCCCATGGGTGGTGCACCACCCATTCCTCCCAGCTCTCTCTCCGCATGTCGATATCTCTTTGTCTCTTCACAGAAGTTGTTTGTCTCGTCGAGGTAATTCCTTATCTGCATGTTTTCTTCTTTGCATTGGTCATCTCAACACTCCTTCACTCGGTCTCAGTTAGGCCAAAACCCTAAGGTCTGGGATTATTTCAGATTCTTTATTTCTTCCAATTTTAGGTGGTGCAGGTGATGTCTCGAGACAAGTTGGTATGTATTCCAATGACCACCTTCGAAGGTGAAGCGACTAGGAATGATTTGGTTCACCGCCTTCACATTCAGGTAAGGCTATATACCCAATAAATGGGTTTTCACCCCTTGAATTAGGTGCTTATGGTGTAATTGGGTTGCAGTTGATTATTTTGGTGTTTATTGGTCCCCGCCGCACTAATTGTGGGTGTTGGTTGTTGTTGTTGTTAGGTGTTGTGATCAATTCCAAGTACACGTGTGCATTAATTTGGAAGTGTGTATGCACAAGCGGGTCATGGTTTTAGTTATAAATATTTGGCTCAACCTAATTCATTGAGGTAGGGTTCTAAACATTTCCTAATTAATCAAATTAAATTTTATTAATTTATTACTTTTGATAAAGTTGACTACAATGTTGGATTAAATTTTTTATTGGGGGAATGAGTAATTAACTTGGTTAAGTTGAGATAATTAATTATGAATAAATTATATGCTTTGAGATGATAATTAATTAAGGGATTAATTATGAGTAATTAATTTGGTTAAGTTGAGATAATTAATTATGAATTAATTATGTGCCTTGAGATAAAAATTAATTGAAGGATTGATTATGAGTAATTAATTTGGTTAAGTTGAGATAATTAATTATGAATTATGTGCTTTGAAATAATAATTAATTGATGGATTAATTATGATTAATTAATTTGGTTAAGTTGAGATAATTAATTATGAATTAATTATGTGATTTGAGATGATAATTAATTGAGGAAATAATTATGAGATATTAATTTGGTTAAGTTGAAATAATTAATTATGAATTAATTATGTGCTTTTAGATTATAATTAATTTGGGGTTTAATTATGAGATATTAATTTGGTTAAGTTGAAATAATTAATTATGAATTAATTATGTGCTTTGAGATGATAATTAATCGGGGGATTAATTATGAGATATTAAATTGGTTAACTTGAGAAAATTAATTGTGAATTAATTATGTGTTATGAGATTATAATATAGATAATTAATCAGGGGTTAATAATAAGATATTGATTTGGGATAAATTGAGATAATTAATTTGTGAATTAATTATGTTATATTGAAACAGATGTCTTGAGATAATTAATTTGTGAATTAATTGTGTGATATTGAAATAATTTATTTAGAGATAATTAATTTTTGAATTAATTATGTGATATTGGGATGGTTTCTTTGAGATAATTATTTTGTGAATTAATTATGTAATATTGATATGGTTACTATGTAATAATTAATTGTAAAATTAATTGTGTGATATTGAGATGGTTGCCTTTTGATTAGTTAACTGTTAAATTAACTAAATTGATGATATTAATTAATGGTCAAGTTAATTTATGTTATAGTAATTATTAGTTAATTATTGATTAAACTAATAGAATTGTTTTATTTAACTAATTTTTGAGATAGTAGTGAATTTGATGTTGTTAATGGGTTATTGAATTAAGTAACAGATTCGATTAATTAATTTATGAATTAATTAATGGGAGGGATCTTGGGGTGATAGACATGACATTCTACATCAATGATATATATAAATATATGATTCATAAATGGGTTGTGAGACAAGGACTAATGCTCCAAATACTCATAGGGTGTTAAACATGGCGTTCTACTCCCAGCATGCATGAAAATTTTTCTTTTATGGGACATGGACTGATGCTCTAAATACTCGTGGGTTGTGAGACAATGATCGATGCTCCAAATACTCACGAGAGTGCTAGACATGACGTTCTACACCCATTAATTGACATTATACTATGGGTCCAAATGGTCATGCATGATTTGAATTAAATGGTTAATGAAAGATGATGTGATGTAATGATTAGTGAATTGAATATGAAAAATGGTTCAGACTCCAAAATTACTGAGATAGGTATTGATATATGTGTGTCTAGGAGAACCAGTGGATTTTTGCGGTTAAATAAATAATATCAAATAATGTGTTAAATAGTTTATTTATGAATTCTATATCTATAGTTCCTATTTAGACTCTTATTTTTGGCTACGAGCCGAAGCAGGTATCTCCATTAAGTGTCCCTTAAGAACCTAGATGGGTTGTAGTTTGTTTATTCAATTCTGTTATTACTTCGTTTAACCTACACACTTTTTATTATATTGAATTGTCTAGATTGATCTAGACATCGGTGGTCCCATCCTACTAAGATTTATATCTCACACCCTACTTGGGTTGTCATTGCACTCAGGTACCCAAGTAGACTCTACTTGTTTGCAGGACCTTTGATCTTACTGGTTGCAGTTTTCTTGTACTTGGGATTTAGGATCAAAGGATCGAGCAATAGCTTGGGATTCTCTTGGATATCTCCATTGGGGTTTTGAGTATTTTCCTTATTTCTATAATGAGATGTAAATCATGTTTTATTTTGTTTATTACATTCAGATATGTATCACCATAATGTTCATGCATTTTATAAACTAGTGTTGGCCACTTTCTTTATTCAGTTAACTATTGCTTTATATATGCTTATGTTGTTGTATGAGTTTATTGTTTATTTCTATTGTACACTCTGAATTTTAGGGTATAGTCTCCCCACTGACTATCCATAGACCCTCACTGCTAGTTGGAAACCTTAGGTGTACATGGAGATGATCTTGAGGTCATGTGGAAACTGGTACAACTACCGGTTTGAGGGTAAGTCAGGTCGGGACGTTACACTAAATGTATATCCAATAACCATATTTTCCTTTATAACATCTATATTACCACCACTATTCTATATAAATTCATTCAATTCTTCCCCTTTAAATCACACTTCTCACTCCCTTAATTTTCATTTTATATTTCACAACATGATTTCTCATTTGATGTTTTTATTTCTCATTTTATGTTTATTTTTAATAATAGTGATCCTTAAGGGTGAATATAATCCAGGGGATATCCTGGTTTTAAAGATGTTATTATTTTATATTTATTGTACCATTTTAATTTAAACACTTTTAATGGATGTAATTTTCCGTGTTATGTAATATTCCATATGTAATTTGTTTTTTCATGTTCCTTTATTGTAATGTTCTACTATGAATGAATAAAGTGTTGTTAGTTTGATTCATATCTTGTATGACTCATTTACTAATCAATTTTAATTATTTTTAAACAGTATAAAATCATACTTTAGATTTATATACATATAATTTTAGGAATGAAAATGAGTCCTAAATATCAGGGTGCTACATATCCCCCCCCCCCCCACAAATAAATTAATTCCTCCAAGTTCTAATTATCATTTACTAATAAAAAACATTTAAGGGTATCTTAAAGATATTCATGACTTAAGATATAATTTCTAACTCACTATTGTGGGTAAGGTTATAAAACTCATATTTTCATTTATAATATGCATATATTTATATTATTAACCATTTTTGAAAAATATTCCTCCTTAACTAACAATAAGTATTTTGAGTTTTTAGATGCATACCTTTCACTACTTTATTTTCATGATCATGTTTCCAACTAAATACTAAAACCAAGATGTCTATGATAATATCCAATAAAATCATAGTAAATAATCATATGAATTTGAAAAATCAATCCTAATATTTCTTCTTCTATGATTCCTTTATTTTAACCTATGATAATTTCAGTTCAACTATTAGGTTAACCTATAACTCCTCTATTTTAACCTAGGTTGTCCATGTTCATATTCCTATTTGGTTCTCTAACCTAAATAGTTATATATTACATCATTAACTTTAATTTAAATCCTTCATAATGGTTTATAAAGAGAATGTGAATCAACCAAAGTATATACCTCAAGAGTTTCAAACCATATGTATAGATAGGCCCATTAATTATACACTAAGTAAAGATTGAGTTAATACTCAACCAAATTTTTAATGGTTATTACCCATATGTTCATCAGGGGTAGAGACTATATCAATTTGTTTGTATCCATACAATGATTTCATTAATAGGAAATCACAAAATCTATACTTTATCCAAAAATTTAGGATGTTTTTCAATATTTAAGCTTATCCCTAGAGTTTTTTCCCCAATTTTTTATCATCCTAGTCTCCAAACAACATAAAATCACATACCAATCAATATATTCCTTAATCGTGTATACCTTAAATGATATTAATATTTTTCAAAAATAACCTAAATTTCCTTGACATCAAATAACATACCAACCCTAAGGTCTGCATATACCTTAATAATTTAGTCTTAATAACCTATAAAGTTATCTAAACTCTTATTTGATACCAATTATGATGTCTCAAACCAGCACTCTCAGATATGGTGCTAATAAACATATTCTTTACATGACAGTTTTTAAACCAACTAAATAAACCAAAACCTAACTATATATAATTAAATATAAACAATAAATATTGAGTCACTTACACACCTAATACCTTTTAGGGTTAGATTTTTATAGAGTTAAGAAAAAAAAATATCTAACAAAACCCATACCTTTCTCATTCAATGGGTATTTTTTCCACTAAATCAAGGATTCCTTATTTTAAAATAAGTCTTCAACATCTCCCACAAAGTTCTATATACATGATACCCATCTAGACATATCATACTTAATACTCTTATTCGTAACCTAGGGGAGAGTAAAACATAATAAGGGTGTTCTAAAACACTCAGCAAGGGGTAGTGTATAACAGAATCTATCATGGAATAAACAAGGTTAGAATAATATGGTATGAATAAATAATAATCAAATATCTTCATATAACTAATAACATGAGCTTGAAATATATCCATGGATAACATAGTAGTCTAAATAATAACATGGATAATAATAATTTATTTTATATTGATTAAATTCATAATTAATCACATCATAAACGTATCGTTAAGGACTCATTCCAAGACATCATACATAAAAAGGTGAGGTTTACACTATGTACCCAAGATAGTTTGTCTCATGATATATACCAATGCATCGAGATGCTATATAATTATATGACCCATCTATCATTAATAAGTCTATTGAATTAATCATATGAAGGAATAAATAGAAAATTAAATACATATCCAAAATTATTTATTAATCAATAAAAATATGTATTGAAATAACAAGTATACAAATTGTTAATATTTACCTGGTCAATAAATGGAATATATTTCTTGGTAAGAATACTTAAAACTAACACCATATAGAGTAATTCTAATAATATTAATTTGTTACTAGAAAAAACAATATAGAAATATTGTAAGTGGTATAAAATATATCTATAAAATTAAATAATATGGATGTAATGGATAAAAATAAAGATAAACAGTGATATAGAATATAACTCTTACAGAAATGGTGAGGTATGAATTATAAATTCATAAGAGAATTTAGTGAGTAATACATGGAGTATGCTCTAGATAGAATAGATCTTTTAGAGTTTAAGAGTAAAAATGGAAGTGAAAGTATAGAAATAATTTTCATAAATATCATGTACATGGTTATAAAAATAAACTTATAAGTCACATTAAAAATAAATTTTAAGGGATAAATAGATGAAATTTAAAAACTTAATTTTAAAATAATTTGAAATATTGAAACCATAACAAAAAATTGAGTTAAAAATAATAAATGTGGAGTGGTGGACAAAAAATATTAACATAAAAGGAAAAACCTTTTTATTATTTTAAAATGCATTTATTGAAACCCACATCATAAAAAAATAGTAAGACTTTATTTAAAATAGTTAAAGATAAAAAATAATTTCACTTGAGATAATGAATATTTGTGCTTCAAACTAATAAAATAAGATATTTTTGAAAAGAAATAATATGGACATGGAATATAAAGAGCTTATTGGAGGGGATGGTAATTATTATTAACCACAACATTTTTTAATAAAGAAAGAACTATTCAATTAAAATTTTAATTCCATAGAAAGATAATATGAAGTAAAATATAATTAAATCATAATGTATAATTTACCCATGTTATAAGAATAAATTTTAAGAAGAATTATCACAACTAAATGAAGATAAATTGATTTAACAAAAAACCCCTTACGAATATCACAATATTTGAAGTAACAATCCTTTAGAAAAGGGTTTAGATAAATAATTTTAAACTCATAGAAAATAAATTAGAAATAAAATTTCATGAAATCATAAGATAAAATAAATTAAACTTATAAAAATGGATCTCATGAAGAAACATTATAACTAAATAATTGTGTTGTGAAAACCCTTATTAATTTGGTAACCTTTGAATCAAAAACCTTTATAGGAGAAAACTTGAAATTTAAATTTAAATTTCATTAATAAAAATATATTTATGGTATAATATTTAAAAGGTGTGGTATATACACAAAATAAACTAAAATAGGTTCATAATATAAAATATGTCTCAAAGAAGGAAATTTGGGATGAAAAAAACCTTACCTTGGATTCCTTCTCGGTCAAACATGATCTAAAATTACATATGATAAACATAAAAATCTTTATTAATTATTTAAGAACCATATTAAAATATATTATATTTTATAATATTTAATTATAATCATTAATTATATATTTATTATTTAGTTATTATTTATTTTCATCCTTAGATCTTAGTAATTTTGATTGTTTCACGCACAATTTGTAATGTCAATGTTGTTCCCCATAATTTTATACCAATTTAATAATTAATAAATTATTTAAGGTACTATAATATATGTTCTATAATGATTTATAAAGTTCTAATTTCATTCCATGAGATTCTTAGTTGTGATTCATGAATATGAAATTGGTGACAAGCATGTTTCAGTAATTTTTAACAAACAAAAGGTGGTATATTAATATAAGGTTATATGTAAATAGATTGGATAATTTATATTTATATAATATTAATTATTTTGGAAATATAATTTTTATTTATTAAATATATTCTTAGAACTATACATGTAAGGTGTTCATGAAAAATGAAATACATCATCCATGAAGAATGTAGCCCTCACATAATAAGAGTGATATTTTCATTTCATAATAGATAGGAGGGAGATAGATAATGGTTGTTACAAAATCATAATAAAATTTCAGTATAATAATGACAATTACTTATTAAATCACACTTTTCATTCCTTTAATTTTTATTTTAGATTCCACAATATGCTTGTTTGTTTGATGTTGTTCTTTCCCATTGTATGTTTGTTATACTAATGGTGATATTCAAGGATAAAAATGATCCAAGGGATCTCTTGGTTTTAAATATATTATTATTTTCTATATTATTTCACATTTTAATTTATTCACTTTTAATAGATGTAATCTTCCATGATATGTAATATTCTATGGTATGTAATTCATTTTTTCGTGTTAATTTTCTATTACATTCCACTATGAATGAATAAAGTGTTGTTAGTTTGATTCATATTTTGTATGACTCATTTCCTAATAAATTAATATTAATTTTAAAGAATATAAAGAAATAATTTATAATTATAGACATATAATTTAAGAAATTAAAATGGGTCCTAAACCTTGAGGTGTTTCATTCCACCCCTAAATAAAGTTTTCTTACGATTCTAATTGTCACTTACTGATAAAAAAAGGTAAGGGCATCTAAAAGATAAACATGACTCAATATATAGTTTCCAAAAAACTATTGTGGGTAAGACTATAAAACTTTATTTTTCCTTTATAATAGGAATATATAGAGATTATCAACCATTTGTGCAAAATATGACTCCTTGGAAGGCAATAAGTCTTTTGAGTTTATAGAGACATCGCTTTTAAAAATTCATTTTCATCATCAGATCTCCAACTAAATAATAAATCCAAAATGGTTATGATAATATCAAATAAAATCATAGTAAATGATCATATTAATATGAAAAACAAAATCCTAACATGTCTTATCCTATGAAACCTTCATTCTAACCTGTGATACTTTTAGTTCAACTATTAGATCAACCTATAACTCCTATAGTTTAACCTAGGTTGTCCATGGTCATATACCAATTAGATTATATATCCTAACTAGTTATATATTATATCATAAAATTACATTTAAATCCTTCATATTTTTCCATAAAGATAATGTGAATCAACAAAAGCATATCCCTTGGGAGTGTAAAACCGGTTGTGTAGTTAGGCCCATTACTTGTGCACCAAGCGCAGATTGAGTTAATAATCAACTAACCTTTTTTAGGGTTCTTACCCCTTGGTTTAACACCCCATTACTAGCTATTAGGTACTTTTATCCCTTATCTTTGATCACTTTTTTTGTGCGGTTCTAGGTCTTTTCTGGAGTTTTTTAAAATTTCTTTGTGTTTTCTACAGGGATTTGTGTCATAGTGAGAGGTGATGTAGTGTGGAGAGTGTGGAAATAGTGTGGTCAATCCAGATGTGGTATAGGGAATTTTTATACCACTTCTAATTATTTCATGGTTGTGATGTTGGGATTTGGCTATGGTGTGGATCTTGGGATGGATTTTTTGATACCTCTACCATTTTGAGCACAATTACAGTGTGGACGGATGGCTACAGTGTGGAGGGGAATTGCAACGTAGGAGGTGCTTAGGGTGACACTTCCATTTTGAGGGTAGTTATGGCATGGTCTATGGGTTGTGTTGTATCCTTACCCTAGGTAAATAGGATCTGGTTGAGGTATGCATTGTGGATTCAGGAGGCTTGTTGATCAAGGGTGATTGTGGTGTGGTCTCCTGCACTATGTCATGGTCTTCCCATTTTTAGATTTTTTGTGCCATGGTATTATAGGATACAACATGGTATTTTTTTCAGACATAAAAAACCAGAACCCTCATTTTATAGTCCAAATTCCTCCCAATTGAATCGCAAGTAATACTTTGTCCTTTGGAGGCTCTCAAGATAGGATTTTAACCCCTTAAACCACTTTACTCTTGGATCAAAGTTCTGGTGGATGTGATTGATCTCCCTATAGTGAGTTTATCTCTCCTTTATTTGAAATAATTCTTTATTATCCTCTATCCTTACTTTATAGAGATAAATCCTCAATTTTTTTATGGATTAGATTCTTATTTTGATGTATTGTGATTATATGTATTTCTCTTTGATCTCCTTCACCTTTGGCTCTCTGTTGGTGGTTCCCAATATAGGTGATTGGTTAATCATCTGATTAAAGTTAGGTGGTTCCAAAATGATTTTACCTATATATGAAGCATGGATTTATTTTTTGGATTTAAAATATTTTTTAATTGATTTATAAATCATTATTTTATGTTTGATTTCAAAATTCGTAGATTTTTAAAATAAAACCCATTTTAAGGGATTTGATAAATTGATAATATTTTGAGAAATATGGATTGAAATGAAATTGATTTGATGAAATTATTTTATGATTATTCTTGAGAAAAAATTATATAAATGAAATATTATTTTTAAATGAATGATTGTTATAAAAACCTATTATTTGGTTTTGAAATTTAAATGGATTGTTGAAAATTGAAATTAGGCATTTGAATTGTTGATGATTTGAAATGAAATTATTGACCATGACTGACTGATTTATTGATTGATTGAAGCACGTGTGAGATTGGGTATTTAGTGGGTGATTAGAAAAATAACACTAGGGCTATCACTACCTATAAATATATTGATGATGATAGCTCTAACTAAACCTAGTTTGGAATGATTTCCTTTGAGGGGGTGTTGATTGATTCTATCCTAATGGCTTGAGCCTAGGGATGCATGCACACCTTGAGACTTAATGATTGATTTAGAAGTGTGAGGATACTATAGTATATAACTAATAAACCTCAAGTATTATGACATGGTTATTTGTTTTTATTTTATGATTATATGCCTATGATTAAGAACCATTTTATTCATGGCCACATGTTTTGCAGAAATGTTCATTTAATACTATTTTGATATACTTTCCATATATTTGACTTGAAAGATTATTTGACTAAAAATGTAAAAATTGATTTCATTCCATGTTTATTTAAAAATTGAATCATAAATTGTTTATTTTTATTATAATTGGTTGTTGGACATTTAGTAAAATCCTACTGTGTTGTTTTTTCTCACACCCTACCTTTTCCTTTGGGCATTTGTAGATTTTGTTATGCCAGGTCCAGGAAAAGGGAATGTTCTAATTAGAAGTGATGGAAGTTCTTGATTCATGGGACCTAGGGGATGATGGTTACTAGTGGATTTATAGTCCACTCACTGTAAGGAGTTTTTGAGATCTTATTATGATGAATGTTTTATCATCTTTAGATGAAGTTTTAATTTAGGATATATGTCTTCTTATGTTAATTTTCTCCTTAAAGAGTGTTGTAATATTGATTTTATATTGATTTATCTTATATTGTTCTATCATATTTATGGTAAAATCATTCCCTTTGTCTTCTTGTTGATTCCAGGTACTAGTCACCAACCCATGGGGATTGAGAATTCCCTTCAGGTTATGTTAGGATAGACTTGGATAATAGTGTACCAGGGTAACTAAGTTGGTTCGTGAAAAAGTGGTATCAAAGGTGTGAGTTTTTTCATCTTTATTTGATGTCAGTATGCAGTATGGGATGTCCTGATAGATAGGAGGTGGGATTTTTAAGACTTAAGGGGTATTTATGAGTGAGTGTTTGGTCGTCTCTCATCATAGTAAGCCTTAAGTCACCATGGGTGTTTGGGAAAAGTGTCCTTAATGAATAAATAGATCTAATTATAGTATTTTCTATAATTTTGATTTGATTATATTGAAATTACAAAACAAATAACCCTATTTATTGAATTTATATCCCTTTATCTCCTATTTGAGTTGATGATCTGAGTATCCCTGTTGATATTTTGTGTGTTGTTTATTGATGTTGTGTAGTACCATGCCCCCAAGAATACATTTTGAAAAAACATAATGAGGTGATGAAAATTAACTATATAAATTGGATCCTATAGTTTATAAGAACCTAATTAAGATAGTGGTGTGTGCTTTCCAAGATCTGGGATAGGTGGTTGCACTCATTCCCATTTAGGCTCCAGTTATAAAACCTCAAAAGAATGAATCTTGAGATCATGCTCAAGAGTTTCTTTACCAGAAACCACCAACTTTTCAAGGCACAAATTATCCTTAGTAATAATAGGATTGGTAGAAAAGTATTGAGATTCTTTTTTAGTTCTTGTAAACACCTAATTTGATAAAGGTGAAGTGTGTTACCTTTAAACTTGAATAGTCTAGTGGGAGGTGGTGGAATTCAAAGGATATAGTGAAAAAACATGAATTATTAGAGTGGAAATACTTTGGGGTTATATTAATAGGAAAATTCTACCTATATTCAGTGGTCTTGCAAAATTATATGAAATTTATTAACCTTAAGCAAGGTGATAGAACTGTGACTCGGTATGCGAACCGTTTTACTGAACTTTTTCAGTTCTCTTATAACACCCAAGATTCAATTATAGTAATTTAAAATTATATTATAATAAATATATAATACAATGCACAATTTAAAATTCTATGGAACAAAAATTCTAATTGGGTAGAATTAATATTTATTTTGAACTTAATATGTAAAAATAATCCTAGAATGAATTTATGAAATTTTCCATTAAAAATAGGCTTTGATGAATAATAAAAAATTTATTATTTAACTATTCTAATTTTTATTTGAATAATGTTTTATAATATGAATAATTTAAATTTTATTTAATATAAATTTGACAATAAATAAAGATAATATCATTTGGAGGTAAAAGGGATATTTTTCATAAAACTGTTTTTTTAAGGCATGATGTCTTTCCATTTTTATTAATTAAAATAATATTTAATAATTAATGATTTAAATAAAATTTATATATTATATATATAAATATATTAATTTAAATTTGTATAATGATGATTATTATTCATATAGCTAATGTAATATCATTTTATGCTTGAAAAATGCATTTCTTAAAAAATCATTTTTTGATGCGTTTTATGGTTTTATTTTTAAATTAAATTATGCCACTTGTATGAATTTTATTTTATAAAATGAATTAAATATTTGGAATCATAATAATTTATATTATTTAATATGTTCAACTTATTTTTTGGTCATAATTAATGGTAAAAATAGTAAAAATTAATTACCGTGATTAAGGTTAAAATGGGTTTATCATGGGGTTAATCTGTAGATATAAGGTCAAAAATGATCTTAAAACTTGATGAAACCCAATTTTTTGGTTTTATTTAGACTTTATCCATATACCCTTCGAATATTATCTATATTTTTATCCATATGTTCAACAAAGTGACTTGACCTTATTGAAAAACTTTGAAAAATTACATCCGTGTCACTCACCTCAATTATAAAAGGGAACTTCCTCCCCTCAATTATTAACACCTCTCAAGTCATTTATCTAGAACAAAAAAATATCCAAAACATACTTATACACATTCTAGAGCTACTTTTATTCCAAAAATACCAACCCAGGGTTTTTAATAAGAGATCCAAATGAGGTTTTTCTAAGCGAAGGTAATTGTCTTCACCAAACTCTTTCATTTTTACTTATTCATTTATAAACTTAAATTATGTATTAATAATTAAAATATTAGATACCATATATTTAGATGTTATTATTTTGATTTAATTATATGTATCCATCTATTTCTTCATCAAATGGGAAACAAAATGATCGCTCGTGCGTACGACGGACTACCGCCCCGCGAACCGATGTAATTTGTTTTTCATCACTATATCACATATATTATCATAATTATGGAACTTATGAATATATATTATATTTATTAAATAATATTAATTTTTTAAATTTATTATATCATCTACTTATTTACCCTTTTACCCATTAAGTAAATGATAATTTCGCTCATGCGTGTGTATGACCTATCGTCTCTACAAAGTAGTGTGATTAGTTTTCCATGTATAAATTTCAAGAATGATTATAAAAATGTATATAATAAAAAATATGATATTTATAAATTTAATATAATTTTTTATATGATTTAAATATATCCCATTCACAAGATCCAAAACTTCTGTGAAAAAACATGCATGAGAAAACGAAGCAGTTAACACCCAGAACAATGATAATAAGGAAATATTATTAATGAACAGGTGATAAGATGTTATAATATAATCATATATGATAATATGAATATTAATACTATTATATTATAAATTAATAACATGTTTAAAACCATCATATATGATGTTAAATTACATTCAACTAAATGTAAGCATGAGGTAAAGGAATTTCATCTCAATTTTCATTCCATTGAGACATATTTCATATTATGCACATATTTATTTTTATATGGTGTATATAAAATCATTTGATATATTTAAAATGAATAAATATTTATTCATGATTATTTATGTTTCAATTCAAGTTTACTCATTCAATTTATTATAATTTAAAAGTTACCAAAGAGGTGAGGATTTATTTTATATTCTTGTTTTTTTAGGATTGCATAATTTATATTAAATGAATGTTATAATTCATCCTTCATAAAATACATAAATTTTAGTATCCTATATATATTTAATTATTTTACATATTTTATTCCAAATTTTCCCTTCTTTATAACTTTAATTAAACAATGGAATGTTTAAAATAAAATATGGTCTTATTTATCTTTTTGATTGGGTATATTTTCTTCCAAATCCATATTTTTCAAAATAATTTTTAAAAAATAATTTCTATTACTCAAATGATTTATTGTAGAAAATTTAAATTATCCTTTAATTTTTAAAAGGTATTAAAGAAATATTTCTATTATTTTCCAACAGTTTTGTTTTTGAATTTCTTTACAAAAATTCAAAAGGGATGTTTTTTTAATGTATACGGTGTCAAAGAACATTCCCGCCATTGTAAATATTTTATGATATTTAGATTATTATAAAAAAAATTAATGGTTTTACAAAGAAACTCTTAAATTAAATCTTATTTTAATATTTCACTTTAATTTATTTATTTCTCCAAAGGATGTGATTTTATTTCAAAACCCATATTTTTTATGAATCTTTTGTCATCTCTTATCTCTTATTAATTTTGTGGTCATTAAATTTATCATGAAACATTTAATTTATTATGATCATTGGAAATTACATTTATATTAAATATCCATATTCTTTTTATCATTTATAGGATTATTTCCTTAATTTTATACCATTTTTACATACAGTTTTTTACTCTAAAAGTTATTTTATTGATTGGGGAAATCTAGATAAATATTTATTCCTTACTCAATATGAATATTCATTGATAAGTTATATTTTTTTATGAATTTAATTTATCATTAAATATGTTATTAATTCATTGGAAATGTAGTGATGGGTGGGTATCAATTATAGATATACCCTTGATGCATCGATAGGTCTCATGAGACAAACTAGTTGGCCAAATTAAATAGTTTTTTGGTGTATACCCACCCATCTATTAAACTATCTTGGCACAAGGTTTTGACAGTATAGAGATAATGATGTCTTATATCATAATGTCTAATATTAATCATTTCCTTCATTAAGAATTGATTTATTATTATCCATGATATTTTTTAATTGATATTATTAATGGATGTATTTTATGCTCAAGTTATTGATTAAATGGAATGTGTTTTTAGTTATTTACCTTACCATATTGATTATTCATTATTTTCTTATGATAAATCCTATTGTACATAACCCTTAATGATTATTTTATCTCACCCTTATTTTGTTTCCTTTCCCCAATATATAAAGAATAATTCTTAGATTGAGTTCAAGGATGCTGAATTTTTTCCATTATCATGCTTTATATTTTATTCCCAGTATAAAATGGGTATCATGTGTGTTTCTAGCTCTCCAAGACTACTAAATTGATTATTCCTTTAGGATTATAACCCTTGTATTTATTTTAATGTGATAAATTTAATACCAACTCTGGGTTACTGGAGTCTGGCTTATTACAGTTGGTATCAAAGGAAGTTTAGTAAAAACCATGGGAACTAGATTTAGGAAAACATATATTAGGGAACATAACCCTATGAATAACTTTATTAATAAGTCTATATATAGGATAAAATACTAAATTTTTTGTGAGTTAGATACTTTTTGGTTTTCCTAGCAATACATCCCTCTCTAGATACTACAAGTGGACGTGGTTTTGGAACAGATGCATCTAAGGGTAATAATTCCAAAAAAAATGGTTTGAGTATATCTCAACCATCATTATAGTGTAAAGTTATTTTTCCTTTGTTTTTCACTTGTTTTGGCACTACCAATAGATATTCTTAAGATAATAAAAATTTTATTTACAAACCATTATGAAGTATTGGAAAATATTTTTATGATATAAAGATAGTCCCAAAGAAACTAGGTTTATGATTCTGAGATTAATTGTGCATAAATTTTCAATTTATGTTAAATGTTACACCAGATTTAGAATCATATGTTTGGATTTAAAATTTATAATTTAATGACATGATCTAGTATATTCCATTATTTTTAAATGGTTCCTGAAATAAATAATGGTATCAATACTTGTGGCCAATGTAAAAATTTTCTTACTGAGCAATCCAATACACTGGTGTTAGATCTGATCAGATCATGGATATATTAGGGAAGCTAACTCAGTTTATAACTAATAAACTTGCACATATAGAGAAACATGATGTTAAATGGTATGATACACCAATATTGAATCATTTTATGTGATAGAATCACTCATATTTTAGTGGAACTACTAATCTAGTGGTATTTGAGTAATAGATTAAGTCCCTTGAAAATATATTCCTAGCATTGGGATGTGATGAAAGGGAAAATTATACTTGAAATATATTGTCTCAAAGGTGATTTTGGTCAATGGTGTTCATTAATCTATAATACTAGAGAGGAAGAGAAAATAAAACACATGGAATAAAAATCTTTTAAAAACATTCTTTGAAAAATATTTCCCTCATGAGAAATGAACTGAAATGAATAAAGAGTTACTCAAATTAAATAAAAAGGAATAAAAAAATTTTACAGAGTGAGGATACATTTAAAATATTAACTAGGTATTTTAAGTATTACATATGTAATATATAATGAAATATTAACCATTTCTTTTAAGGTCTTAATCCAATTCTTTGAAGTGAACTAGTTTCTCAACCATTTTCACAATATGATGAAGTACTATTATGTGTTATAAAAATAGAGAAGGAATTTTCTAGATCCTATATATTCAAGGTAAATCAATAGAATAAGATATTGTATGAACACTAAGAAAAAGTGAACATTTCAAAGAATAATATGGTGAATAAGAAATGTTTATCATGTGAAAGTTGTGGAAAGAAACATCCTATAAAATGCTTGAAGGGAACATAAGTTTATTACAAGTGTGGAAATAAGGGTCTTCTGACTCATGAATTTAATGGAAATAAAGATACCAATACTGTCTAGGGATTTAATTGTAAATAAATGGGTCATTATTCAAACCAATTTCCCAAGCATCAAGGGAATCTACAACCAAGGGGAGAAGGCCAAGATTATATGATCACTACAGCTGGGGTTAAATTTCCCAAAGATATGGTGGTAGGTACTTTAATAATAACCTCAAATTTAGCTAATTATTTATTTGATTATGGATCCTTGGTCTCTTTTATATCTTCCATATTTTCTAAGAAAATTATATATTTACTTAGAACCCTAAGAATAGAGTTATCAGTCAATACTCCTAGTGGAAATCTCACTACAATAAGGATGTGTAAGGAAGTCCCCATTATGATACATAAACATTCTCTATTTTCTAACATTATTATCATACCTATGGTTAAATTTGATATAAACCTTGTTATGGATTTTCTTTCAAAACATGATTCAAATTTTTTTGTAAAGATAAGGAAAGTATGATTCATGATGAAGATGGGGAATTCCTTATCTTTAGAGAAGATACTTCATCATCTGAGGCATATCTAGATCCACCCCCAGTATATATTTTAAATAATATTCTTGGGGAAGAAGAGAAGACACAACCTACATATAGAAAAGGTAATATTCAAATTGATGTTGTACCTATTGTATAGTAATACATTAATGTATTTCTTGGGGAATTACCTGGATATCCACTATAACATGAAGTTGAGTTTTCCATTTATTTAATCCCTAATGAAAGACCTATATTAAATACTTCCTATATAATGGACACTATGAAATTAGTGGATTTAAATAAAAAACTATATGATTTTTGTGATAAGGTATTTATACACCCTAATGTCTCACCTTGGGGATCCCTTATTCTTTTAATTAAGAAGAAATATAGATACATGGGGTTGTGTATTGATTATAGGGAATTCAATGTTATTATGATAAATAATGGGTATCATTTTCCTCACATTTATGACTTATTTGATCACCTTTAGGGACCTCAATATTTTCCAAAGATTGATCTTCATTCTGAGTATCATCAATTGTGAGTAAATAAGGAAGATATTCTAAATATAACATTTCTAAGGAGGTATGGACATTACGTGTTTACAATAATTCCATTTTCATTGAATAATGAACAATATTTTTTATGAAAATAATTAATAGAGTATTCAATGAATATATTGATCTTTTTTTTGGTATTCATTAATGATATCTTGGTGTATTTTAAAAGCTGTAAGGACCATGAGAATCACTCATGGATCATTCGTGAGAATTCTAGAGGAAAAGTGTTATATGGGAAAAGAGTGAATTATTCCTTTATAAAGTTTTTTTTCATGTCCATATTGTCTCAAAGGATAGAATCTCAGTTGATCCTATAAAGAGAAGGGTATTAAAAGAATGAATTACACCAAAAAACATAACTAAGGTACACAGTTTCATTGGTTTGGCAGGTTACTATGAGAGATTTGTTCAAAATTTTACCTGATTGGATAACTCATTAACCAAGATTACATGTAAAGGTTTTGAGTTTGTATGGAAAAATTAATGTGAAGAATTTTTTGAATAATGGAATAGGAGATTGTTCAATTCTATTATTTTGACTCTACCATCAAGAAATGATGTATTATTTATATATAGTGATGCATCAAATAAGGGATTTGGTTATTTCCTCATTTAGAATGATAAAGATATTGCATATGCATCAAGGTAGTTAAAGACTCGTGAATAGAACTTTCCAACTCATGATCTTGAGTTGGAAGCTGTAATCTTTTCTTTGAAGATATGGAGACATTATCTCTATGGTGAAAGATGTGAGATATACACAGACCATAAGAGCCCAAAATACATCTTTTCATGGAAATATATCGATATTAGGTAAATGAAATGGCTCAAGATACTCAAGTATTATGATTTATCAATACACTACCACCTAGGGAAGGAAAATAAGGTAGCGAATTCAATGATCATGAAATATTGTGGAGTTCTGATCAAAATGAGGATTAATAGGGATCCAGTGTTCATATAGTTAGTGAATATAGATATGTAATAATAAGTAAAGAGATACATAACTCCTTCTATAAATGATTTACAAACCATATTTATTGGAAAATATAAAAATTTATCAACCTGATGATAAGAATCTTCAAAAGAAAATTAAATCCATGAATGATGGAAAACTGGTAGACTTTGATTATGAAGATATAGTTATGAAATTTTAAAAGAGAATATGTGTTTCATATATACCTAAGATTAAAAGGGTTTTGTTGGATGATTATAATATATTGATTATCTCTATACACCCTAGTATCAACAAGATGTATAGGGATTTGAAGGAACATTTTTTTGGAATAATATGAAGTGGGAAATTACTAATTATGTATCAAGATGCTTGGTTTTTCAACAGGTTAAGGCTTAAAAATAGCATCTTAGAGAAGTAATTAAACCTATACCTATTTCTATGTGGAAATGGGATAACATTACAATGGAATTTGTCGTTGAATTACCAGATACTCCTAGAAAGAATGATTCAGTATGGGTTATTATTGATATCCTAACCAAATCTACACATTTACTTGATATAAGAGAATATTTAACTCTTTAAATCATTTCACATCTCTATATTAATAAAGTTATAATACTTCATGGTGCACCTATTTCAATTGTGTATTCTCATGATCCTCAATTTACATCAAAGTTCTGGAAAAGTATTCAGAAGGATCTTGATACTGAGCTTCATTTGAGTATTGTCTACCATCCTAAAACTGATGGACAATCTAAAAGGACTATTCAAACATTATAAGACTTATTGAGATCATTGTCACTTGAATTTCTTGGTATGTGATATCATTATTTATATTTAGTATATTTTTTCTATAACTATAGTTTCCATTAAGTATTCAAATGGTGTCATGTGATTCATTATATGGCAAGAGATGTCATACTTCAACTTTTTGGGATGAAGTTGGTAAAAGGATGTGTATAATCCCATTACTTGTTGAGGAGAAAATAAAAAATGTAAATACTGATCAGAATCATATTAAAGTATCACAAATTAGGAAAAGAGTTTTGTTGATAACCAAAGGAAATATTTGTAATTTCAAGTGGGAGATCACATTTTCTTGAAAGTATCTCTATGAAAGGGTGTTATAAGGTTCTGTAAGAAAAGGAAATTGATCCTCAGGTATATCATACCTTTTGAAATTCTAGAAAGAAATGAAAATATGGATTACAATTTTTAAATTACACCATATATCTCTAAATTTCATGAGGTACTCCATACATCATTGTTAAGGAAGTTCTTTCTAGACCCAACACATGTGCTCACCTCAAAAGAAATATAATTGGAACCTAATATATCTTACTATGAAGAGCCTATCAAAATTATACTACCCCTAGTTTTATGTAATTAACCCTTTATTTATGTATTTTAATTATATAAATCAATTGGGTTAAGTTTTGGAAGGATCATAGGAGATTTGACAAGTTTTGGGGTATTTTCTGGAGGTACATGTTTTGATCATGGTTATTAGAAACTATGAATCACATCCAAGGAAATTGGGAAATTTAAATAGTTGTCTATGGGTAGGTGCATGATTGGGTTCATGGTTTTTCCAAACTATACATCTATCCCAAATAAACCATGTGAAGTGGGACATAGGGGTTTATCATGGTTGGTTCACAATTTTTCTAACCGTGTGAGCCAACCATGAAAGGGGTGTTTAGATGTAGTTTCTAGGACATGGTTAGTTCATAGTTAGGAAAACTGTGCACCCTAACTATGAGGTGGTAAAAACAAGATCCAAATTTTATGGATCTAATTTGGTTTATCCTCTAAACCTCTCATTTTTTTCTCTAAACAGGCCATAACTCAAGATCCTCTCCCACCCAAGGTTGTGTAGACCTTTCCCTTCAATCCAGGAGTGATCTGTTGGTGAATATTGGTGTAATAGAGGCCAGATTCTTTGGTAAGTGCTCATTCTTGGTGGGTTTACCTATTTTTATTATTCTTTCCTCTCTTTTATTCATGGATCTCAGATTTTGGGGATAGATCCATGTTTTTTTATGCAATTCGTGATGATATATGGTTGTTTTTATGGTAGGGAATAAGATATAAGGAGGGTTTTGGAATATCTAAACCAATTTTGTTGAAGGATTTGTACCATTCTTCATTTTCACCTAATTTTTGAGGTAGGTGGCTTCACTCTTAACTCCTCTTATTAGAACTTAAAGTATTTATTTCAAATTGATTGAATTTCTTGAATTTAATTGTGTAATTGATGTGAAAAACTTGATAGAAACCCTCTTTAGTTATGGTTTTTGAAATTGTAGAAATTGTGTGTTGAAAGTGATTTGTTTTATATTATTTAAAATTATGATTTTAAAATGATTGTTTGGTTTTGATTTATGGAAAACATTTTTATAAATTTTTTCAAGAAAAGGATTATTTTATTGAAATAGTTTGGAATAATTGATTTGGCATTGTATTTGGCATAAATGTTTGCCATGTGTTCATTTTCATTAACTTATCCCTATGGAAGGGGCGTGTGACATAGAAGAACTTGGTATATGATTACCTTTTAATGACTTGGTAGATTGATGAGAGGCCACTCATGATAATAGAACTGTCACCTGGGAATGCATGTGGGGATATGTAAAATGGAATGGGTTATACCAAATGGATTTGTGAAATGGTCTGAAATATTTGTTTTGTTTCCTTCCATGGAAAATGGTTTTGTTTAGAAATGGTTTTGGTTTTTATATAAACTATTTTATATAAATGTGCTAACATGTTCTATCCTAGTGGCGTGAGTAGAGAATTCATTGGGGAAATCCTAATGAGTTTTATACTCACCCACTTCTTGGTCAATTTTTTGAGTTTGCAGATGTTGTGTATTGAGACATAGGTAAAGGAAAGGTATTCTAGTTCTTTAGTTATTCATCATGATACCTTGGGCATGTATTTTTTAGTTGGATCTTGGAGCTTATCGGGAGTTGCTGCTAGAGGTCATGGTTGTCTTTAGGATTTGTTGGTTTTTAGTTTCTTCTTTGTACTCTGATATGGTTCATGGTTTTACTTTGGTATTACTTTTATTTTTATTACATTTTAATCATGCAACATATAGTGGTTTCTTAATTATGTTTATATTGGTTTGGTTGTTTTATTTTCAAAGGGGAAATCATCCCCCAACTTTTTATGAATCCCTTGGTATTTTTTACCAGCCTTTGGTATCTTGGGGATGTCACCTAAGGATAATAACCCCGACTTCCTCTTCACAAGCCAATGGGTGAGGGGAAGGATGTTACAAATGGTATTAGTCTTGGTTGGTCCAAATATCTTTTGGGAAAAATGGTATCAGTTTATTCGGTCCTGGATTTAACAATTAGTGTGGTTTATTCCTTGAGTTGTATTGGTATAAATAAGATAGGATCATCGAAACTTTAAATTTTTAGCATAAAGAGTCATATCTAACCTATTTATTTTGAACTTCAAGTTACTAGGGAGTTGGGTGCATAAATGTTTTGAGACACTTATAGGAGTCATAACCTTTTCATCATGGATTTAGCCGATGAGAAGAGAATGAAATGCATTGATAGAAATGAATTCCCACTAAGAGTTCATATTTAATTTTGAGTAATGATTTATGATATTTTTAAAAATGGTTGATTTTTAAAATGTGTTGAAAATGTTTTCAAATATGAGATTTTGAAAATTCATGGTAGTGGTATCTTGAAAATAGTTTGATTTTCAAAGAGCATGGTGGAATTCTCAAAAATGGTTTGAAAGTGGAAAATGATGATTTTGGAAAGACTTATTGTGATATGTGTGATATGGTAAATTTGAAATTGTTAAGCCTTAAGTTGCTAGGGATTCAGACTAAATAGTATTTTCTTATGGTTATATAAAATGGCACTGGTTAAGTGTAGAAGAAACCAACCAGAAGAGGTTGCTGAAAATGTGGTTTCACCTTATCCACATGTGAACCAATAGTTGGTTCATATTATTGTACAAGATTTTCAAGTTTTGGATAGAGGGAATAGAATGGATGGACCAAGACAAGTGGATCATTCCATTCAGTTCCAAAAGCACAATCCACCCATATTTCAGGGAGATTCAGAACCAGAAAAAGCATAGGAGTGGATGAATAGGATGAATCAAATCTTTGATTTCCTAGGCACACTAGCTGAGCTTAAATTCAAGTTAGAAATGTACATTCTGAAGGATCTATCACACTAGTTTTGAGATTTAGCATTTCAAGCTAAATTGTGCTGAATCATTCCATGAGAGGATTTTGAATAATTTTTCAACAAACAATTTGATCCTCAAATGTTCAGGATTTCTAGAATAATAAAATTTTTCATCTTGAAGAAATATAACCTCATAGTGACAAAGTATGCTGCTAAATTTATGAATTTATTTCAATTTTCACTTGAATTTTTATCAAGTGAATCCTTTAAGGAATTCATTTTTGAATTGGGGTTGAGTCTATAGATTTTCTCGAAAATTTTTGAACTCTATATAATGGATTATATGGTGATGGTCAATAGAGATATGGTGAAAGAAATAGACATCATAGGAACTACAGATAGAGGAAGAATGTTGATACTAATGGGAAATGTTGGGAACTCTAATACTGGGAATAATCAGAAGAGGGACACCTATTTCCTAGGTAGTACAATGACTCTGAATCAAACAACAGTATCAGTGAATCTTCCTCCTAGATCAAAGATTAAGTTGGGATATTTTCAATATAGATATTTTGATCACATGAAGTGGTATTTATGACACAACATATATCATGCCAAAATTATAACCATATGGGAAATAATCATCACTATTATCATAGTGATCCAAGTTTTGGTGTCCGGGACACATATCATATTTCACAAACATCATATGCTTTGATGGGGTGAGGGAAGAAGAATAATTATCATCAATAGAACTAATCAATCTATAGTGATTCTAGGAATAACATGACTCCTCAATCTGTATAATCATAATAAGGTATTAAAGAACATATTTCAGTGAGAAATAAATTATATGGATCTGAGTAAATGGTTGCAGATGATCAATCTGGACTATCGATGATGAGAGGTATGAATATTTTTGAATTCTACCTTTATGAAAGATTTGTTTTATATGGTTTCATTCCATTCATTTATTACTTATCATGGTATTGATCTTATGGGCTTTCATGTTGAGATTATGCCTTCTTTTTTGAAACTTCAAGCTCCTATTGTTCAAATATAATGTCAATACTTTATGTGTAAAGAATTTTCTATAACTATTGATGGGGCTAAATTGATATGGGATTTCTATATGATTGAGATGGATGTCTATGACATAATTCTAGGTATGGATTGGTTTACTATGTTCAAATCTCACATTGAATTATATACTTGAAGGGTCAGTTTTACAACTAATGATATCATTAAGAATCTCTTTAGAGGAGATCAGGGTGTAAAGGTAGGGGCAGCAGGCTTGTTGGAACTAGCGGTTAGAACTATCTCATACCAGTTAGTAGAATTGACTTTGGAATCGGTGAATGATATCGAGAATAGTGGTTTTACATCATTTTTTGATTAGATTACAGATGTTTTTTCGGAAAATTTATTAGGGTTGTCACCCACAATAAAAGTGGAGCTTATGATTGGTCTCTTACTAGGGACCAGTCTTATATCACTTCTATCTTATTGGATAGAACCAAAAGAATTAATGGATTTAAAAATCTAGTTGGAAGGGATAGAAAGAAAATGGTTCATTCGGCCTAGTATATCTCTATGGGTAGCATTGGTTTTGTTTGTGAAAAAGGCGGATGGAAATCTTTAGTTGTGTGTGGATTCTCATAAGCTTAAACAAGTTATGATAAATAATTAATATCCACTTCCACACATTGATGACCTATTAAATCAATTAAGGGGAGCCTAGTAGTTATCAAAAATTGACTTTCATTCAGGATATCACCAATTTTGGGTTTGGAAGGTGCATATTCCAAAGATAGCTTTCAGGAGTAGATATAGCCATTAAAAGTCTGTGGTTATGTATTTAGGTCTTATGAATGCACCAACAGTATTTATTCCATCAATGAATCAGATATTTTAAATGAATATGGATTCTTTTATGGTGGTTTTTGTGGATAACATATTGGTGTATTTAGGGAAAAATTATGAGCATGATAAACACTTGGTGACAGTGTTGGGAATATTATGGGATCATCATTTTTATGCCAAAATTTCAAAGTGTTAGTTTTTGATACTAGAGGTTTGTTTCCTTGGCCATGTTATTTTGGAAAAATGTGATTTTGTGGATCCATAAAATATAGAGGCTAAGATCTCTTGGAAACCGCTAAATAATTTCTTTGAGATACACAGTTTCCTTGGTATGTCTAGTTATTATCGATGTTTTGTTCATGAATTTTCACAACTAGTTTCACTAATAACAAATTTGAAAAGTAAAGGTGTTCCATTTCAATGGAATGATTAATTTTATAAGTATTTTCAAGGGCTTAAGGTTCTCCTTACATCATCATAAATCTTTATATTTCCATATTCAGTATAAGGTTATGTTGTGTATTGTGATGTTTCGGGATCTATGTTGGGATGTGTTCTCATGTAGGGATATCATGTTGTTTTTTATGGCTCACGATAGTTATGGTTGCATGAGAAGAACTTCCCAACACATGATTTGGAATTATCTACTATAGTCTATTATTTGAAGACTTAGCTTCATCATCTCTTTGGTGAACATTTTCTCACAAAGAGATTTAAACCTGAGACAAAGAATATGGATAGAGTATCTTCAAATGTTCGACTTTGAATTTATGTATACATCGGGTAAAGGAAATTTGTTGGTGGATGCATTAAGTAGAAATTAATATAGTCAGTTGGTGAAAGAGAATTTATATCAGTGGTAGTTAATGTTGGTGATAGTTGACATGCACTTAGACTATTAAGATTGAGTTAGTGTTGATGTTTTCTTTCTGGTTTCTATTATTCCTGATTTGGTTGAAAAGGTTAAGGAGGCATAAAAACATGATTCTGAATGTGTTTCTATGAGTTCGAAACACAATGGTGGGGAGACCATTGATGGATGGAATCTAGATGGGAGTATAGTTCTATGGTTTTGAGATTAGATGGTTGTACCTTTGGCATGTCAGAAACAACTCCTTCATGATTACCACCATCTAAGATGGGTTTTTCATCCTAGAATACAAAATATATATAAGGAATTTAAATCAAAATTTTTGTGGGTTGGCGTGAAAAGAAAATTGGATGAGTTTTTTATGAGATGCATCACATGTTAGCTAGTTAAGAAAGATCACCAGTGTCCAGTGAGTATCTTGAAGTATTTAACTATTCTTGTTTTTAAATGGGAGTAGATATCCATGGATTTTGTGACAGGTCTCCCAAGGATGGTTTGGAAACATGATGTTATATGGTTGATAGTAGATTGACTCATAAATTTGGACCATTTCATCTCTATTAGTGAATCTCATATGGTGGAGGACTTGTCTAAAATCGATATCTAAGAAGTGATAAAGAGGCATGGTGTACCAATTTTGATGATATCAGACTGAGATCTGAGGTTTGTGTCTCATTTTTTGAAATTCTTACAACAATACCTTGGGAATCAGTTGATGATGAGCATGGAATACCATCTATAGATGTATGGATAATCTAAAAGGATGATACAAACATTGTAATACATGCTTAGGGTGTGTGTAATAGATTTTGGTGGCTCATGGGAGGAGAAAATCCCATTAGTATAGTTCTCATATAACAACAGTTATCTGGCCTCGGTACATATGGATCATTTTGAAGAATTGTACGGGAGTCCTTTTCATTATCCACTATTTTTCGGTGGAAACAGGTGAGACTTCACTATTTGGACCAAGCCTTGTGCAAGAGACAACTGATAAGACTTAGTTGACCATGAAGAGAATGAAGACAGATTAGAATCATTATAAATCATATATGGATCATCATTAATGGTCTTTTTTGTTTGAGGTAAGTGATCATGTATTCTTTATAATCTCTTCAAGTCTTTGGAATTTTCATTTTATGAAATAGGTAAATTTATCTTCTAGTTACATAGGCCCTTTTGAGATACTTTAATGGGTTGGTGAGGTGGCATATCAGTTGGATTTTCCACCAAGGTTCAGTTTGGTGAATAATGTGTTTCATGTATCTGAATTTAATAAGTATCATCCTGATTCTAACCATGTGATTCAATGGGATCACATTGACCTAGAGATAGATGTTGTGTTAGTTCATGTGCAAGTGCAGATTGAGGATAATAATGATAAAGTCTTGCATGGGAAAATCATTAGTCTAGTATGGGTTTTATGGAAACATGGTCAGATTTAGGAAGAAACATGGGAGCGTGAGAAGGAAATGGTAGAGAATAGGATTTATTTCTTTCAGGGTAATTTTTTTTCTACTTTCTAAGGATGGAAATTCCAATTGTGGGGAGAATGTACAACCCCTGGTTTCAGGTAATTAACCCTTTATTTATTTATTTTAAGTATATAAAATAATTGGGTTAATTGTTGTGAGATTTGGAAGAGTTTTGAAAAGTTTTTGGGTTTTTCTAGAGGTTGATGGTTTGATAACAGTTAGTAGAAACCATGCATCACCTCCTAAGAAACTATGCAACTGAAACAATGGGATATGGGTAGGCACACAGTTAGGATCATGGTTTTTCCAAACTGTGTGACCACCCAAGAGAAACCATATGAAGTGGTAAAGAGGGGTTTAATATGGTTATTGAACAATTTGTATAACTGTGTTATCCAACCGTGCAAGGGGTGTTTAGAGGTAGTGGCTAGAAACCAGTTTGCGTATGGGTTTCTTAACTATGCACCCTAACCATGTGGTATTGAAAAACAATATCTAGATTTTTTGGATTTAATTTGTTTTACCCTCTAAACCTATCATTTTTTCCTAAACATACCATATCACATGATCATATCCCTCCCAAGTCTTTGGATACCTTTCCCTTTGGTACAAGAGTGATCTATTGGTGAATCTTAATGTGTTGGAGCCCAGATTCCTTGGTATGTGCTCATTCTTGGTGGTTTTCCTTAGTTTTATTCTTCTTCCCTCTCTTTTATTCATGTATTTGGTATGTTTAAGATAGATCAATGTTTTTTTATTCCAATTATTATGTGATATGGTTGTATTGATAGTAGGTAACATGATCTAAGGTGGGTTTTGGATGATCTAAAACAAGTTTGTTGAATGATTTGTATCGTTCTTCGTTTTCCCCTAAGTTGTGAGGTAGGTGTATGTAATGACCCAAACTTTTTTAATAATAATTATTTCCTAAAAATGTGTGTCATATTATTTTATACACAACAAAACCATATCTATTTAATAATTAAGTGAATAAAAAGGGAAATGTGACCATCTGGATTCAACCGTTATATGACCATTGGTCAATTATGACCATTGGTCAATGTGACCATTGGGAACTATACTCTTGATAATAATTTTAACATTATAATTAGTGTTTATAAATAAATTTTGATAAAGGATAATTGATATAGAAATAAGATTCAATGGTCTCAACCAGTATAGTCACGTCATTTGAATCCCTTTTTTCAGATATTGGGAGGGTGTTTTCATCACTGGAGTTCACCCTTGACCAGTCCCAAGCCAAGCTTCAACAAATGAAGCTTTAACAAAATATCCTATGGTAGAAGTTCAAGTTAGTGGAAATTACCGCTCGGTTGATGTTAGTCGAGACACCCCAATAAACTACCAACCATGCACACCTTACTCTTAGGATATATGTGGGTATAATAAGGGGTTATGTGTACTGACCTTAGTGTGTAATTCATTTTTTTAAATAAAATTATTATTCTATCATTTCCATTTTAAGAATAGTTTTGCTTAATAAAATTGAGATGGAATTTGATAAATTTATTTTTCATATAGAGATTATACTTTTCATAAAATAAATAATTATTATAATAAACTAATTTATTATGAATAGTGTTTATTTTAATGAAATAGTATGATTAAAACACTCTTATTTTAAAATAAATGATAAATTTTTTTTTCAAGTGTCAGAAATTTTACTATGCATTTTCAATTGGCTATTATTTTAAAAAAATAAGGATTTTTTTATTTAAAAGTTAAAATTTTCATATTTATAGTATTATTATGATAAAATAAATATAATTTCTGAAATAATCACATCTAAATTAGGTTAGGATGGATTTATGAGAATTTTATAAAATATTTTATTTTTTTATGAATAATAAAAATACAGTTTGAGTTTTTCAGTATGTTAATGACGTCATAATTATTTCATATTGATGTAATAACTAATAAATCACAATTCATGACTTAAAATATTTTATTTTATTAATATTAAGTATTTTTTAATCAATTTACAAATATATAATTTACTTTCAAAATTCTAAAATGGAAACTTTAACTTTAAAAATGTTATTTTGTGAAAACTTTAATTTTACATGCCAAAATAAGTAATATAAAATGATATTTAAATATTGTGGATTAAAATAACATAATAGGTGTCCCAAGTATCCAATACCATGTTAAAATACCATGGTCAGGCCCATGGTTTTTCATTTACCACTACCTAGGTGTCCAAGGCCTTTATTTAGAAATTAATAAACAAAACCTCCACTTTTGCTATAAATACCTGCCCATTTATCCATTTACTTACAATTACAATTAATACTCCATGAATATATGATATTTTTAACTCCAAAGTTTTCCTCAACCTCCCAAGGTCCCAATCCTCAAGTTTTAGGAGTTACTCTTCACGGTAAGGGAAATCTCAACTTCTCTTTTCCTTTCAAGCTCCCTTTTTATGTGGTACATCTTTCAAATTTCCAAACTATGTTCATATGACCAATTTCTTTTATACCTTTACTATATTAAGACTATTTTATTAATTTTAGACCATTTTCCTCTATCTTTTTACCATTTTCTAAAACCATTTTTCATACTTGTTATGATGCCAAATTTTCTTCTCAATATTTCTCTTTTTTCTTAAGAAAAATCACTTTTTTTTCTTTTTGTGAATAACCAAACCTCTTTATTTTCTAGGTTTATTCACCTATATGTCAAAATTAACTATTTTATTCATTTATTAACATACATGAAACCCGAATTTCCTTTCCATGGGTCAAAAATGACATAAAGATATTATCTTTAAGTACTTTTTTTAAAAATGCCATGATTTTGATATGAAACCCATTTATTTTATTCTCCATGGGTTATTTATGAAATGTTTGATTGTGATATATTTTTATCACATTAATTAATACATATTAAGGGTTCACCCTGATAGCACTCCAATTTATTGGGTAAATAATTTAATCTCTAGATATGACATATTTTACAATACCTTGGTGAACAACCTTGGTAGTTTTTATGACACCTCGGTGAAAAACCTTAGTGACATGCTTATGAATGTCACATTTAAATTTTGTAGAAAAATTTCCAAGTATTAAATGTTTTATTTTATTTATGATAAGACTCATGTTCTCTTTTTCATTCTGTAATGACATTCCTCGTGTTCTTATTGATTTTACCTCAAGATCACATGTAAATCATTTCCCTTGTTTTACCTTCCTAGGACTTTTTCTCGCCCTTTCCTTTGATTTATGTCCCAAATTTATGATATGAAGTAAAATTAATTAGTATTAACCAATTAAGAATCATTTAATATTGTTTAGAATAATTTTTTTTAAGTTTCCATGTATTATATACCTTGTTTCTAAGAAACTAAACTTTAAAAGATCCTATGTTTTGTACAATTTAATGAAAAGTTTATATAATAAAAAAGGAAAGATTCTATAGTGGATTAACTATTGAATTATATTATTAGAACTTAAAGTATTGATTTCAAATTGATTGAATTTCTTAAATTCAATTGTGATATTGATGTACAAATCTTGATAGAAACCCTCTGTAGTGATGCTTTATGAAATTGGGGAAATTTGGTGTGGTGAAAAGTGATTTTTAATGATTTTAAAATGATGATTTTAAAATTATTGTTTGGTTTTAATTTATGGAAAAAATTTATATAAATTTTTTCAATAAAAGGATTGTTTTATTGAAATGGTTTTTCACAATTGGTTTGGCACATTAATTTTCATAAATGGTTGTCGTTTGTTCATTTTCTTTGGCATGACCCTATTGAAGGGTATGTTTTGTTGGGGAACTTGTTATATGGTTACCTTATGATGACTTGGTAGATCGATGAGTGACTACTCATGAGTATGGAACTATCACCTGGTCATGCATGTATGGATGCGTGGAATGGAATGGGTTATGCCAAATGGATTTGTGAAATGGTTTGAAAGGCTTGTTTGGTTGCTTTCCATGGAAAATGGTTTTGATTAGAAAAAATTTTGGTTTTGATACAAACTATTTTAAATTTCTTTAAATAAATGTGCTAACATGTTCTATCTTAGTGGTGTGAATAGGGAAGGCATTGGGAAAATACTATTGAGTTTTATACTCACCCCCTGCCTAGTCACTTTTCACTACTACAAAACAAGATTTTAATGCCGCTTAGATTTATCAACTCTAACTAAAAGTGCTGATAAATACTTCCTTTATCGGTGATAAAAAAGCACTGATAAAGGGGGGTCTTTATCAATGCTAAAAATGCTGATAAAGGGGGCTCTTTGTCATTGCTAAAAAAAAGCACTGATAAAGGGGGCCCTTTATCAGTACTAATAAAAAAGATATGATAATGGGGTTCCTTTATCAGCACTAGAAAAAATTACCAATAAATGGGGTCCCTTTATTAGTGCTAGTAAAAAAGCGCTGATAAAGTCCCCCCCCCATTAGCACTATCAAAAAAAGCTAATAAAGGGGGAATTTATCAGAGTTGATAAACAACGTATTTATCATCATTTTTTTACTAGCACTAATAAAGGGTAAATTTTATAAAAAAATTATAAATCGTTAAAAATAATATATTAACATAAAAATATATTTATATTGATATATATAATATATTTTATTAAATATGATTTATATAATTCTAAATATGCATTTACATTTAATATATAATATATTTAGTGAAAATGGATTATAAAATAATTAATAAAACAATATTAATTAATAATTTGTTAATTATTATTGATTAATAGTCATTTAATAACAAATTTAAGATATAAAAATTAAAAAATTAATAAATGCTCTAAACTAAGTTGAAAACATGACTTGAATTTTAAACAGTCATAACTTTTGATTCGGGTGTCCATTTGGGCTCTATCACATATCAAATCAAAGAATGTGATGATCTCTACTCACTGATGACTGGGGAACCCCCAATCACATTTTTCTAAGACAAAAATGTCCCATAAGACCTCCAAACTGAGTTTTTAGTTGGGGAATTTTGATTTTTTCAACATTCGATGGAATTTCATCCTCATTTAAGGGGGTATTATTGTATTTTTTTGATGAAGACTAAATTTATTCTTAGGTATTACATTCATATTGATATTATGGTTTTTTTAGGTTTCATCATTTTTCATATTGTATTGTTATTTATAACCAAATATATAAAAATATATACATATTTTGTATATATTCACACATAAAAACTTAATTTTTTAAATAAATATGTTAAATTATTTACATATAAAATATATTTATAAATATAAAGACCTTATCTAAATAAAAAATAATATCCATTTTATTTTAAATAAAAATTCATGAATATATATATACCTATACAATTAATGTATATATAATGTTTATATATATATATATATTTGTGTGTGTGTGTTTACAAACAGATATATATATATATATCTATATATTCCAATATATGTATATAAATATTAATATATAATATATGTAAATAAATAAATATATGTATAATTATATTTATAGATGCACACATGTATATAAATATAAGTATGTATGTATGTATGTATTTATAAACACACACACACACACACAAAACATATTTTATACATGTATTTAAATATATATATATATATATGGATAAAAAATGTAATGAAATATATATAAATATATAAATATATCATAAAATACATAACAAAAAATAAAGGGTAGTGGAAAAGGTGCGGGCATATAAGAGAGAGGTCTCAGGTTTGAAACTCGCTTGAGGTAGGGGCGTGTGATGAGGCTGGAATTATGTAAAGTGCTAATAAATGATGGGAGTTCCCTGGTGATTGGGTAACAAGTGATAATTATGGTGGGTGGTAAGAACTGATAAAAGGTGGGGTAGGAAGAGGTTCGAATAAAAAAACCCCTTTATCAGCACTTTTTTAGCACTGATAAAGGGGGAATTTAAGAGTGCTAAAAAATAACTAATAAAGGCAACCTTTAACAATGCTAAAAAATGATGATAAAGTCCCCCTTTAGCAGTGCTAAAAAAGTGTTGATAAATTCCCCCTTTTATCAGTGCTTTTTTTGTGTTGTTAAAGGGGGTCTTTTTCAGTGCTTTTTACAATCACTATTAAATTCAATCCTTTAACATCACTCACATTATTAGTACTTATATAGCACTGATAAATCCCTTTTACTAGAACTGTTAAAGGCTAGGTTTGTACTAGTGTTTTTTCATTTTCAGATGTTGTATATCAAGACATAGGTAAAGGAAAGGTATCCCAGTTCTTTAGTGATGCGTTATGATACCTTGGGAATGGATTGTTGAGTTGGAGCTTGGAGATTGTTGGGATTTGCTACTGGAGGTCTTGGTTGTTTTTGGGTTTCTTCAATTCTTAGTTTCCTCTTTTTTCTCTAATATGGTTCATAGTTGTAGTTTGTTATTGTTGTGAGTTGGTATTACTTTGAGTTGTATTACATTGTACTCATGAAGTATATTATGGTTCGTTGGTTATGGTTGTCTTGGTTTGGTTATTTTATTTTCAAAGGAAAAATCATCCCCCAACTATTTATGAAACCCTTGGAATTTATTATCAGCCTTTGGTGTCTTGGGGATGTCACCTAAGTCCAGTAACAACCTTTGCCACTTCCCAAGCCAATGGATGAGGGGTGGGATGTTAGACAGATTATTAACATTAAAAAGAAGTTTTTGATAAATCTGATGACTCAACTGGTAAAGGTACTTTGGATAAATCATTAAATGGAATAAGAAACATGGTAACTAGAGAATGTCATGAATAATAACCACCCTTATTTTTTTAGAAATTAATATCCATGAAAATTTTGATAATGAAATTTTTGTAGGAGGGAAGAATATAACACCTAAGCTTCAATTATAGTAGGTGAACATTGTATTTTAATAAATCAATAATACAATTCAAATTTTAATATTCCATGTCACAAAAATTCTAATTGGATAGGATTAATATCAATTTTTAACTTAATAGGTTAAAATAAGGCTATAATGAATTTTTGAAATTTTCCCTTCGAAATAAGATTTTATGAATAATCGAAAATTTAGTATTTAACTATTACCACTTTTATTTATAATAATGTGTTCTAATATATATAATTAAAAATTTATTTACTATTAATTTGATAATAAATAAAGATAAGATCAATTATAGGTAAAAAGGTATATTTTTCATAAAAGTGTTTTTTAAGCATAATATCTTTCCTTTTTAATTAATTAAAATAATATTTAATGATGAATCATCTAAATAAAATTTATAGATTATATACATAAATATATTAATTTAAATACATATATTGATGATTACTTTTAATATAAAAATTTTAAGATTATCTTATGCTTGAAAAATTCATTTCTTGAAAACCCATTTTTCAACAGGTTTTACAGATTTATTTTTAAATTAGATTTTTCCACTTCTTTGAATTGAATTTGATAAAATAGATTTCATATTTTTAATAATAATAATTAATATTATTTAATAATTCCAACTTAATTATTTATCATAATTAATAGTAAAACAATAAACATTAATTATCGCAGTTAAGGTTAAAACAGGTTTATCAGAGATTAATCTATAAACATAAAGGTCAAAATGACCCAAATACTTTATGAAACCCCATTTTTTGGTTTTATTTTTACCTTAAACTTATCCCCTTCTAATATGATCCATTTTTTAGCTCTATTTACAAGAATTTTACATGAAATTATTGAAACATTTTGAAAAAAATAAAAGTGTGCCACTCACCTCAATTATAAAAGCGCACATCATCCCCTAACTTCTTCACACATCTCCATCCATTTAGATCAACAAAACCCTAAAAATATATATCTTAAACATCCTTATCCACGTTATATATCTACCTATCTTCCCAAAATATCAACCCTATTGTCCTTAATAAGATATCCAAATGATATTTTTCTAAGCGAAGTAATTGTCTTCACCAAGATCTTTTTTTTACTTCTTATTTTATCACCTTAAATTATGACTTAATAATTAAAATATCATAAAAATAGTATCTAAAATGTACTGAGATGTTATTATATTGATGGAATAATATTTATCCTTCTCATTATCTATCAAATGAGAAACAAAACCATCACTCCTGTGTATGGTAAACTATCACCTCACGAACCGATGTAATTTTTTCCCATCATCGACTCACATAGATAATAATAATGATATAACCAATGAATATATTTTAAAATTATGAAATAATATTGATTCTATAAATTCAATATACCATACACTTCCTTACCCTTTCACCCATTAAGGAAATGACAATACACTTGTGCGAACGTACGACCTACCGTCTCCACAAATTGATGTGATTTATTTTCCATCTCCAAATTTAAAGAATGATTATAAAAAGGAATATAATGAAAAAATATATGATATATATAACTTTAATATAATTATGGATATGATTTAACTATATCCAATTCATAATAACTAGAACATTCACGACAAAACATGCATGAGAAAACAAACCAATTAACACCTGAAACTATGGTAATAATGAAATATTAGTAATGAACCAGTGATAAGATGATATTATAGAATTATATATGATATTATGAATATGAATATTGCTCTATTATAAATTAATAACATGTTTAAATCCATTATATAGGATTTTAAATCATGTTCAACTAAATGGAAGCGTGAGGTAAGGGAATTCCGTCTCAATTTCCATTCCATTGAGACATATTTGATATTATGCACCTATTTAATTTTATATGGTGTATATACTGCCCCTTTGATATATTTAACATGAATACCTATTTATTCATGATGTTTAATTTTTCAATTAAATTTTATTATTTCAAGGGGTTATAATTTAAAAATTACTAAAGAGGTAAGGATTTATTTTACAATCTCATTTTTTGGGATTGCCTTAATTTTCACTGAAGGGGTCTTATAATCCATCCTTCATAAAATAAATTATTTACTTATCCTTTGTATTTTAATAAGTTTCCATATTTTCTTCCAAATATTCCCCTTTTTGACACTTGAATCAATCAATAAAATGTTTAAAAGAAAATTTGTTCTTATTTCCCTTTTTGATCGGGTATATTTTTCTTCCACATCCATATTTTTCAAAATTATTTTACAAAAAAACTTTTTGTCACTCAAATTATTTATTAATGAAATTTTAAACTATTCTTGAATTGTTAAAAGGTATTAAAGTAATCTTTCTAATGTTTTCTGAAATAGTTATTTTTTATTTTCTTTATAAAAAGTCAAAAGGAATGTTTTTATTAACATATACACTGTTAATGGAATTTCACACCACCATAACTGTTTTATGATATTTAGCTTCTTCTACGTGTTTCTAATGGTTTTATAAAGAAAACTCTTTAATGAAAGATTATTTTAATATTCTAGTTCCATTTTTTTATTTCTCCAAAGGACGTGATTTTATTTCAAAACCTATATTTCTGATGAATCTCTAGTCGTCTCTTATCTCTTGTTAATTTTGTGATCATTAACTTTCTCATGAAACACTCACCTTCTTGTGATCATTGGAAATTACATTTCTATTAAATATCCATATTCTTTGTATCATGGATATTATTATTTCATAAAATATATACCATTTTTATATTTTTTTCTTTACTATGAAAGTTATTTGATTGACTGAGGAAAATCTTGATAAATCTATATTACATACTCAATAAATATATTCATTGATAAGGCATAGTGTTTATGAATTGGACTTATCATTAAATATATGAGGAATTCATTGGACATGTAGTGATGGGTGGAACCTAGTTATAGATATTCATTCAATGCATCGACTGATCTCATGAGACAAATTAGTTGTCCAGATTAAATGAGTTTTTAGTGTATACATACCCATCGATTAAACTCTCTTGGTACATGGTATTGACAGTATTGATATCATAATGTGTGAGATAATAATTTCCAATATTATGAATTTCCTTCATTGATAATTTATTTATTATTATCCATGAGGTCTTTACATTGATATTATCCATGGATGCATTCCTTGCTCAAGTTATTGATTAAATGGAATGTGTTTTCAGTTATTCACCTTGCCATATTGATTATGTCTTATTTACTCATGATATCTTGCATTATACGTAACCCTTACTGAGAATTTTATCTCACCCTTATTTTTTTCATTTTACCAAGATATGATCATTAATTTGGGATTATAACCCTTGTATCTATTCTAATGTAATAAAGTTGACGCCAACTCTAGGTTACTGGAGTCTGGGATGTTACATATCCCCTGAGGTAGTAACGAATGAAAATCCAAAGGCCTGAAGATTTGAGATGGTTCTTCGATTTGATATTTGATACTAGGTTTTCATGATAAATCTCACTTATTATATAGATGTTTTGGATATAGATTTTATGTCTAGGCTTGACCTAGATGGTAAGTTATGGGTGACAGGAGTTCCTCTTGATCCCAATGGCAGTTCGATTAGTTCCTTTAATGGAAAGAAGAATCATGATGAGTCTTTTAGAATATCTTGATAGAAAGAATCATCCAAACCTTCTATATCATCTAGTAGAGTCCCATTAAATTTATTTCAGTGTAGCAAGGTCGATAATTCGAACCAGGTTTATATAGAGGTTCCAAATATTTATAGCTCGTGCAGTCACTCAGGACACCTAAAGAAGTTGTGTCATATCATTTCTACCCCATGTAGTGGAATTAGATCATCAACACCTCAATCATATTATTAAATAATTAAGGGTTTCCATCCATAGGAATCTGAAATGAATCTTCTTTACATAGTGAAAGAGTCTCCAGAGGAAGTTGATGTGGGTTCAATGACAATGAGAGGTACCATCACTATATCTTCATCTTTAGTGACTACTTTATTTAATATTGGTGCATCGCATTCATTCATATATACTCATGTTTTTAATTTTCTAAAACTTCCTACAAATTTTATGCCTTATGTGATGGATATAGTTACATCCCTCAGAACTAAGAGAGGGTAGGGTCACTAATACCCCTCTTGTGTCTTCTTTTTATCATAGACCGATGTCACATGGGATTTTTAGTTCTCAGCATGAAACCTTTTGATTTCATTCTCATTATGGATTAGATAATTTCCTATAAATTTTGTATTAACTACTATCATTGGTGGTTCTCTTTTACTGCCCCTAAGGGGGTGTGATGTGTTTTATCAGGAGAATGGGACCCAAGATCAAGTAGAGTTGGTCCTCATTTTATAGAGTTTGTAAGAGTGATATATGTGTTTTAACTTTATCTAGAGAAATAATATTGGAGTTTTGATCTTCCCCTAGTGGTTTTAAAGTTTTCCAACTTGTTTCCAATTGAATTTTATAGTTTTCCACCTATAAGAGAAGTAGATTTCTCTATTAACTTGGTACCAGATACTCATCCTATATCTATTCCTTCTTACTATATGGAACCAACTAAATTAAAGGATTTGAAGACTCAGTTGGTTTATTTTTTAGATAAAGTCTTTATACATATAAGTGTGTTTCCTTGAGCAGTGCCTATTCTTTTTTGCAAATAAATTTGATGGGACACTTTGCCTTTGTGTTTATTACTAAAAACTCAACTAAGTTATGGTAAATAATAAGTATTTTTTACTTGTATTGATGGTTTGTTTGATTAGTTGAAAGGGTTTAAGTGGTTCTTGAATATTGATCTTTGATTTGGTTATCACTGGTTGAGAATAAAAAAATATGAGATCCAAAAGAACACCTTCATAAGTATGGTCATTATGAGTATCTTGTTATTTCTTTTGGACTATCCAATGCTCCTACGAGTTTTATTATGCTAATGAATATGATATTCAATGAGTATATCTACACATTTTTTGTGGTATTTCTTGATGACATATTGGTTTGCTCAAAAACTGAGGAGGACCATGTGCGTCATCTGAGAGCATTTCTAAAAATTTTGAGAGGTCACTAACTTTATGCCAAGCTATAAAAATGTAATTTATGGATTTGATAAGTGAATTTCTTGAGACACATGGTCTTAAAACATGGTATTTTAGTTGATCCTAATAATTTTATTGTTTTTATGACATAGGAGAAACCACAAATGTTTTTCAAGATTTGGAGATTTTTAGGTTTAGTAGGGCATTACCATCAGTTTGTTAAATATTTCTCAAAAAGGGATTCTCCAATGAATTCTCTCACTCGGAAAGGAGTGAAGTTCTTATAGGATTTAAAATTTCATAATTTATTTGATTAGTTGAAACATCTTTTAACTTGTGTTTCAATGTTGAATCTTCCTGAGGATGGGAAGAGCTATTTGGTCTTTTGTGACACATAAAGTTCGAGTTTGGGATGCATTCTCATGCATAGTGATCATGTGGTGGCCAATAGTTTCAGCATCTTAGGCCACATTATAATAACTATCCTACTCATGAAATCAAACTCACATCTATGATGAATGATCTCAAGATTTAGTGTAGTTACCTTTTCATAAAAAAAATTTATCATATATTTTGATCACAAAATCCTAAGTTATATCTTCTATCAAAAAGATTTAAATCATCACCAGAGGTGTAGGGTGGAGTGCCTTCTATAATTTGATTTCAATATTACCTACACCCCTGGCAAGGGGAATGTCAGCCTTGATGCCTTGAGTAGGAAACCTCCAACCTAGGCCATAAAAGAATCATCATAAGAGTGAAATTTGATGTCTCTATTTGATCGTATGAATTTGGGAGTGTGAGAGGATGTGATCGAGATTGTCTTAATAGCATATAGTTGACATACCCTATTCTCGATATTATTCTTTAGGAGCACCAGATTGATGGTAAATTTTGTGTCTTTAGGGACTCTATTTATGGTGGGGAGACCATTATCAAGTGGTTATTCTATTTTGAGGGTATCTTATGCTTCCAGAACTAGTATTTCATACCTTTTTCCCATGAGAAATTTTTTAATGGGAGATTTCCATAATTCCCAATGCACAATGCACCATGGAATCAAAAAGATTTTCTATGATATACAATGCTGATTATAGCGGTGAGTTATGATATGATAAATCACTAATTTTGTTTCTCATTATTTTAATTGAAAATAGGTTAATCTTGAGCATCAAAAACCTTTGAGTGCATCCCCTTCTTGTGCCGACTTGGAAGTGGGGTGAGATTTCAATGGATTTCATGGTTAGGTTGCCTAGTATCCCCTGAAGGAAGAATTAAATATGGGTAGCAATTGATTATCTAACCAAATCAACTCATCTTATACCCATTCATGATATGACCAAAGTTAAGGACTTGATAATTCTATATGTTCAAGAGATTGTAAGATCACATGGAGTTCCATTTATTATAGTTTCTGATAAGGATTCTCAGTTCACTTATCATTTTTGGAGAGGCCTTTAGGAGGTGATGAGATCCCAAGTTATTTTGATTATGGCATATCATCCATAGAGAGATGTCTAAATATAAAAATCTATAAAAATATCGGAAGATATGCTTCATGATTTCATTCTTTACTTTAGTGGATATTAGGATAGACAATTGGTATTGGTTGGGTTTCCCTATAATAATAGTTACCATTCATCCATCTGAATGGTTCTCTTTGAGGCCATGTATGTTTTCCCATGTAAATATTCATTTTGTTGTTAAGAGATGGGTGAATTTTCCCTAGTTGGGCCTAGTGTGGTCCAAGAGATGAGAGAATAGATTCATTTGATTCATCAAATAATGGTTATGGTATAAATCTGGTATAAATCTTATGTCAATCATCATCAATTCAATTTAAATTTTTTATTTTATGGTTAGTTGTTTTTGAGAGTTTCATCTATGTTGGGTCACTGACAGCTTGGAAAATAGGTAAATCTTGCACCGATGTATGTGGGACCATTTTAGTTTATTGATAAATATATAAAGATGGCTTAAAATTACTCTTTTCTACCCTAGTTAACATAAATTCATAACATATTTAATGAGTATTATCTTAGAAAGTATCTATCTTACCGATCTCATGTTTTGAGATGGGAGGACCTTGATGTGGAAATTGATTTATCCATGACTGAGCACTCATCTTGGATTATTGATTATAAGAAAAAGGTTCTTCATAGTAATTCTATACCTTTGGTTCAAGTGTTGTGGTAGCACCGTTCTGATTCACATGAGACTTGGGAGCATGAGGCACTGAATATAGATTAGTGGCCTCATCTATTTGATATGGAGTCTTCTTTATAGGCTTTTTGGGGGCAGAAAGTGTTTATGGTGGGGATGTTGTAACACCCCATTCCATATTTCAGGTATCTTTATCCCTTTACTTTGATCACCTATTGTTTGGGTGTTCTTTTAGTTCTTTTATTGAATTTTTGGAATTTATTTACGTTTTCTATAAGGAGTTGTTTCATAGTGAGAGGGGATGTGGTGTAGAGAGTGTGGCAGTGGCGTGGGTGATCCAGTTGTGGCGTAGGGAATTTTGATGCCTCTTCCAGTTCTAACATGGATTCGGCGTAGGGATTTGGATGCAGCATGGAGCTCGAGATAGAATTTTTTATGCCTATTCCATTTTGATCACATTTTCAGCATGGGTGGACGGTTGTGGCATGGAGTGGAGATGCTATGTAAGAGGTGCTTGGGATGACACTGTTGTTTTGAGGGTAGCGACGACATGGTGTGTGGGATGCACCATAGCCTTACCCTGACTAAATAAGATCTATGTGAGGTATGTGTCATGGATTTAGGAGGCTATTTGATTGTGGATGACTATAGTGTGGTCTCTTATACTATGTTATGGTTAACCCCTTTTCAGCTTTTCTATGTCAAGGTATTGTGGGTTTTGGCGTGGTCTTTTGTTTTCCAGAATAAAAAATCTTAAACCCCTATTTTATATTCCAAACTCCTACTATTTGAATCCCACTTGACCCTTTGGCCTTTAGAGGCTCTCTCAATAGTATTTTTAACCCTTTCCTCTCAGATCAAAGTGTTAGGGGATGTGGTTGATCTCCCTCCAATGAGTGTATATATCCTTGATTTGAAATACTTATTTCATATCCTCTCTCCTTCCTTAAGAGTGATGAATCCTCATGTTTTTTATGGATTGGATCCTTTTTTGATGGATCGTGGTTCTAGAGATTTCTCATTGATATCCCTTGCCTTTAACTCTTTGTTGGTAGTTCCCGATATGGGTGATTGATTTATTGTGTGATTAAAGGTAGGTGGTTCGGTAAGTATTTTCCCTATATCTGAAATAGGGATTTATTTCTTGGATTGAAATGATTTTTCAACTAATTTCTAAACCTTTATTTGATGTTAAATTTAAAAATTCATAGATTTTTTCCTTTTAAGGTATTTTAGAAAATTGATCAAATTTTGAGAAAGATGGCTTGAAATGAAATTTATTTGATAATGATTCTTGCGAAAAAAACTTTAAATGAAAGATGATTTTGAAAGTCATGAATTTAAATAAAACCTATGATTTGGTTTTGAAATTGAAATGGAATGTTGAAACTTGAAATTAGGCATTTGAACTATTGATGATTTGAACTGAAATGATTGTCTATGACTGATTTATTGATTGATTTAAGAACATTTGATCTTGGGTAGTTAGTGAGTGATTAGGATAAGCACTCTAGTACTCACTCTCAAGAAATGGATTTATGATGACAACTCTAACTAAACCTAGTTTGTCATGATTTCCCCCAAGGGGGTGTTGATTGATTCTATCCCAATGGATTGATACTAGAGGCATGTGCACACCTTGAATCATGATGAATAACTGAAAAGTGTGAGGATCTTATATCCTAGAACTAATGAACCTAAGTTCATATGATGTGTTTCTTTCTTTTGATTTGATGATTACATTCATATTATTATATAACTATTTTATTCATGCCCTTTTGTTTTTCTGAGATGTTCATTTAAGCCTATTTTGATATACTTTACATCTACTTGACTTGAAATATGATTTGACGAAAAATGTGAAAATGGATTGCATGCCTTTTTTATTTAAAAATTGAATCATAAATGGTTTATTTGTATTGGGACTACTTATGGAACATTTGGTTACATCCTACTAGTTTTTTCTTACACTTTACCTTTTCCTTTGGGTGTTTTTAGATTTTTTTATGCTGAGTCTAGGAAAAGGGAAAGTGCCACTTGGAGGTGGTGGGTGTGCTTGATTCATGGGACCTAGGAGATAATGGTGACTAATGGAGATGTGGTCCACTCATTTCATGGGTTTCTGAGATCTTTTCTTTATGGATGTTTTTTCATCTTTGGATGATGTTTTACTTTGGGATATATGTCTACTTGTGGTACTTTTCTCCATGTGGAGTGTTGGAATATCGATTTTGTATTGATTTAACTTATGATGTTCTATCATACTTGTGGGAAAATTGTTCCCATTGTCTTCTTATTAATGTCAGGTGTTAGACGCCAACCTATGGGGATCTGGAATGCCCTTCTGTCTATGTCAGGACTGACTCATGTGTCATCATGCCAATATAACTTGGTTGATTCATAACACTAGGTGAATCTGAGATAAAGACTGTATCCACTTGTTTTTATCCAGATAAGGATGTCATTTCTAGGAAACCGCACACACTTTACTTTACCTGAAATTTTAGGATGTTTTTATATATTTAAGCTTATCCCTATGTTTTTTCACTAATTTTTTCTTATTCTAATCCCCAAGCAACATAAAATCACATACTAATCAATATATACCATAATCATGTATACCCCCGAATTATATTAATATTTTATCAAAATAACTTGAATTTCCTTGACATAAATTACATACTAACCCTAAGGGATACCTATACCTTAGTCATATACTTTTTCTAACCTATAAAGTTATCTAAACTATGCTCTAATACCAACTGTGATGTCTCAGACCTGCACTCTCAGATCCAGTGCTAATAAACATATTCTTTACAATCCAGTTTTGAAACCAACTAAAGAAACCCAAACTTAACCATCTATTATTCAATATCGGTAATAAATATTGAGTTACATACACATCCAATGCCTTTTAGGTTTAGAGTTTTAGAGAGTTAGGAAAAAAATTAAATAAAAAACCCATATCTTTCTCATCTAATGGGTATTTTTTCACTAAATCAAGCATTACTTATTTTATAATAAGTCTTCATCATCTCCTATAAAATTCTCTACACATGATATCCATCTAGATTAATCATACTTAATACTATTCTTCGATGCTTGAGGGAAAGGAAAACATAAGAATGGTGTGATCAAATGCTTAGTAAGGGGTAGAATATAATAGAATAAATCAAGAATAAACAAGGCATGAATAATATGGTAAGAAAAAATAATAATCAAATAATTCTATATAACAGATAACATGAGCATGTAATATATCCATGGATAACACAGAAGTGTAAAAAAACACACGAATAACAATAATTGATTTCATTTTGATAGAATGCATAATGTTGGACATCATAAACATATCATCAAGACCTCATGCCAAGACATCATACATAAACGGGTAAGGTTTACACCAAGTACACAAGCTAGTTTTCCTCGTGAGACCTACAGATGAATTGAGGGGCTATATAATTCCAAGAACCACCCATCACTAATTAAGTCCAATGAATTCATTATATAAAGGGATTAATAAACAATACAATATATATCCAACATTATTTACTAATCAATAAACATTAGTATTGAAATAACAAGTATTCAAATTGTCAATATTTTCCCAGTCAATAAATGGAATAACTTTCTTGGTAAGCATCCATCAAACTAAAACTGTATAGAGTAATATTAATAATATTAATTCAAAACTATAAAACAAAATATAGAAATATTATAAGTGATATAGAATATATCCATGAAATTAAAGAACATGGACATGAAAGACAAAAATGAAGATGAAGAGTTCAAGAGAACATAACTTGTACAAACAAGGTGAGGTATGGATTATAAATTCATAAGAGAATTTAGAGAGTAATACATGAAACATACACTACAGGGAATAGATCTTTTAGAGTTTGAGAGGAAAAATGGAAGTGAAACTATAAAAAGAATTTTCATAAAGCTCATGTACATGGTTGTAAAAATAAACTTCTAAGTCGCATTCAAAATCCATTTAAAGGGATAAATAGAGAACATTTAAAACCTCATTTTTGAATGAATTCAAAATATTGAAACCATGAAAATAAATGGATTTAAAAATAGTAAATTTGGAGTGGAAGATAAAATATATGAATGTGAAAGGAAAATATTTTTTATTATTTTAAAATACCTTTATTGAAACACAAATCGTAAAAAGGATAATAAAACTTTCTTTGAAAGAGGTAAAGATAAATAATAGGTTCACATGAGATAATGTATATTTGGGTTTTAAGGTAATAAAATAAAACAATTGTGAAAAATAAAGAATATGGTAATGGAAGAGAAAGAGCTTATTAGAGAGGATGAGGATTATTCTTAACCACAACATTTTTTTAATAAAGACATAAATCCATTAAAGAATAAGTTTTGAATTAAAAAGGTAATTTCCCAAAAACATAATATAATGTTCAATATAATTCAATCATAAGGTAGAATCTACCCAACTTATAAGAATAAATTTCAAGAAGAACAATCACAACTCAATGAATGAAAATTGAGTTAACAAAAATACCTTACGAGTATCATAATCTTTGAAGTAATAATCCTTTGGAAAGGGGTTTATGGGAAAGAATTGTAAATCCATAGAAAAGAAATTAGAAATTCAATTTGATACAATCATAAGATAAAATAAAACAAACTTATAAAAATAGAGCTTAGGAAGATATCATTTTTATTCATTAAATACATTCTTTGAACCCTCCATATAAGATGGTGATAAAAAATGAAATATGTCGCTCATGGAAGTCGTAGTCCATACATAACACGAGTGGAGTTTTATTTTCCGGTGGATGAGAGGGAGACATATAACAATTTTTCCATCAACGTAATAAAATTTCAGTATAATAATGATACTTATGTCATTATATTAGTATGGTTAGAATAGGTTTTGAGGGAGTGGATGAGAAAAATATATATGAAAAGGTTATGAAGTGGATAATACTTATTAAATGTGAACTTCAAATGGATGAAATGAACATGTTCCATGCACCTACATCTTTTTCAAACTTCTAGAGCTAGTTTGGCACAGGTGAATAGAAAAGAAATGATATTGAGGGGAGAAATGGATTTCTGATGTTTGGTGGGGTAATGTTAAGAGGGGAGAAATTGAGAGAAATGAATTTCTATCCTATTCTTTTTAAATCATCCCAAAATTGAGATGGTTTGGAAAGAAATGATGGTGGGGAGTTATTAATATTTTAAAATTCTAATTTTATCCTAATTTTCTACATGTATCATAAAAAAAATTCTTTTCTTTTAAAAAGATTCACCAAATAAGATGAAAAGAAATCAAAATCATTTCTTTTCTTTTGCTAAGTTATTGATCCAAACATAAGAAGAGATATCACAATCTTTTCTTTTCTTTTCTTTTCCTTTATGAACTATCAAATCATTTATTTTCTTTTACAAAAAATCTCCCCAAACACGGTGGGTGTGTTGAGATTGATGCTCCTGTGGTGGCCATAGTGTTGATTCCAGCCTTGACCCCTGTATTGGATGGTGCTAGGGTTACGCTTCCTTCGACCCCTCCTCCTATTGTCCGAGTTGCATGTTCCACCTGCTCGACCCTTCAAATCGGTGGTATCAGTAGACCTCCCTCCTCGAGCCTTGTTTCCCATATTCCTCCAATCTCCATCTTTTTCAAACTTTAGGCATGTTGACGATGGTGCTCCTGTGGTGGCCATAGTGTTGATTCCAACCTTGACCCCCGTAGCGGGTGATGTTTTATGGATCACAGTGTTTGGTGAGATTTTAGTAAAAGAAAATAAATGATTTGATAGTTTATAAAAGAAATGAAATGATTGTGATTTCTTTGTTTGTGTTTGAATCAATAACTTGTAAAAGAAAAGAAATGATTTAGATTTATCTCCATCTTGTTTGGTAAATCTTTTCAAAAGAAAAGAAAATAATTTTTTTTTGTGATACATGTAAAAAAGATTAATAAAATTTAAAATTTAAAATATTAACAATCAACCACCATCATTTCCTTCCAAATCATCTCAATTTTGAATTGATTTAAATCTATTTTTTTTAATTTCTCCATTTATCATTTATCTCTCTTTTACATTACATGGTCAAACATCACAAACTAATTTATCTCTCCAATATCATTTCTTTTCTAGCTTCACCCCCCAAACTAGGTCGGGCTTCCCCAATGGGTACCCCTCTATTCCTCCCTTCCCACCCCTAGCGGATGGTGCTAGGGTTACGCTTCCTTTGTCCCCTACTTCTATTGGCCCACCGGAGTTGCATGTTCCACCTGCTCGATTCTTCAAATCGGTGGTATCCGGAGATCTCCCTCCTTGAGCCCTGTTTCCCCTGTTCCTATAATCTCCATGAAGTCAAGGGATAGGTAATCGGTGGAAGGCTGGCAGGCCCTCTCGCTGTCTGAGGATGAACTCGTTGCGGCTTCTCATTATCATCAATGGTATCTGATCACCAAATTCAGACCTAACCGGCCTTCTCTAGCGATTTTCTCTAGCTTCGTTAACTCCTAGGGTTTCTTCGGACCGGCGGCTATTACTATCTTGAATCGAAAATCATTTTGCGTTCATCTCTACTCAGAACTTGATTTCATCAGGGATTGGGCCTAAGAGGGATACCTATGTGACCGTAGGAGATTCCTTTTTCTTCGGTGGTCCTTTCTTGCTCGTAATCACTTGCTCCTCCTTCCGAGAGTTATTTCATGCTCCACCGATTACGAACTCTCTAGCTAACAGCCTTTGGTGCAAACATATTCCCAGCAAGCTCAATTTTCTGGTCTGGCGTATTAGGAACCGTGCTCTTTCTATGGATGTTGATATTCACAGGTAGGGCATCCATCTCACTTCTAAGTATTTGTGCTGCAAAAATGCTAGATCTAAATCGGGTTTTCACCGATTTGTTGAAGGAGACTTGGCACGCTACATCTGGGTCTTGGTCGGTGGAATTTATGGCTATTTGATTCTGTGGATCAGTTTATCACTTCCTGTTTTAGCATCCATGTAGGTGGTAATCTGAATGCTCAAGGGCGCTACATCATTCTTGCTACGGGATGCTCGATGATTTAGAATGCTGGCAATTTTGCCGATGTCAAGGAGTTACTCCCTCCACCGAATATCTAAAAAGCAGGATCCTCTCCCAGGTTTATGTTATCATCTCTATCTGAAAAGGACCAGTCCTTCCTAGGTCTGCGAAGACCCTTATTCCTCATGCTCTGTATGCTAGTTCCATGGATGCTTCAGGTGGTGTGTGGGTCTGCTAGAAGGCTCCCAGGCGGGGATTCAAGTGGAATACTGATGGATCCTATGTGCAGGGGGTTAGGCGTGGAGGTGGTCTTGTCCGAGATGGTAGAGGCTCTGTCATTCTGGATTTCTCAGCCTTCTATGGAGAAAGAACCTTTATATAAGTGGAAGCACATGCTATGCACAAGGTTATTAATCTTTGTAGGTCCCATAATATTAGTCTATCCTTGGTTGAGTCTGATTCATCTTTGCTGGTTAACTCTCTGGCAGACCTCTCCACTGGTCTTTAGAGTATTGCTTTCCTTATCAATAATTTCTGGAGTATGCTTCATCCAGATGTGGAAATCCTTCACACTTGGCCAGAAGGAAATATGGTTGCCGACATTTTTGCATCCAAATGATACCTTGCTGTGGAGCTGTCCACTTACTTGAGTATTGGGCTCCTTACCTTCGGTTTGTAATAACATTATTCAAAGGGATACTCAGCGCCTCCACTTCTTTAGCCCCCCTTGAACCTTTAAACCTTTTTCTCTCTTCTGAATAAATAAAAATCCATTTTTCAGTTAGTCATTTAGGGGATAATATTCATTTCTCTTAAAAGACTTCTTGGAAATAGAGGGCTTCATACACTTTTTGTAACCAAGGGCTTTCAAATATGGAACAGGGATCTATGGGAGGTAAAATGGGTAGAGTTTCAATGGAATTTCAAAAGAGAAGTGTCTTTTAGTGGGTGGAAGTGAGCTCCTTTTATATGTGAAAAAGTGAGATATTTTTATGGAAACTAAAGTTATGTGAGGGGTAAAGATAGAATCACATGAGAGTTGGTGATTTAGGTAAAGAAATGTTGGTGAGACATTTGGGATTGACTTTCCCGGTCTTTCTTAAGGTCTAAGTGTCAAGTTGATTTCATAAAATTCGAGTCATGGTAAATTACCTCCATTTTACTTTTTAACCTTGATTAAATATTTATTTTGGTAATTATCTTTTTTATTAAAAATATAAAATGAATCTTTTCACAAAATCTTGATATGGTGGATATAAATTTTGACCCAATTTAATTTAATTTAATTTCTAAATATGAGGAAATTAACTTTTGAATTAAAACATAAGATATAGAAAAAATTGTTTTTATTGAAAAATGTCTTTATACATTGAGTATTTTTATTTTTATTTCCTATTAATTACTAATTAAATGAGTGTAAAAAAAATTATGTTTAAACGTTATATTAGTCATAATTTAAGTGATCAATTTAATTTATTTAGATAAAAATTACATGTTTTTGAAAAGGTAGTTCTTTGAAAAATATCACTTAAATAATCTTTAACAAATACCATTAAAATTAATCATTGATATCATTTAATTTTATCAATCAATTGTTATTAAAATATTTTTTTTGAATTTTATAAATATATCATATCATACTTTGATAATAATGATATGTGACAAAAATATTTTTATGAATATATATTTTAATTAAATATTATATTTTTTGTTTCGTTTTTATTATTTGTGGGTTATATTATTTTAAATTTGTTACTAAAAATACAAAACTTCAGTATACCAATCGAATACATGTATAACCAATGACCATATTTTCAATGACTATTTCTAATGATCATATTTCCAACGACTATATTTCTCTTTATAATAGTTATATTACCATTATGACTTCTTATAAATTCATTTCATTCTTACCTCTTAAATCACACTTTTCATTCTATAACGTTCCCGACCCGGAAGCCACTAAACCAGTGCTTCGAGTCGGGTCACCACATGACCTTAAACGCGCTTCCTCATATGTCAGAGGTTGCCGACTAGCGGCAAGGGTCTAATGAGATACGTGAGGAGACTATACTCTCTCTACTAAAGTAAGCCACATTAGAAAATAGTTTAAATAATGGAAACAATAGGGAACAATCAATAACATGCATAAATAATCAATTCCCAAACTGGGTACAACTATATACAACAGTAAATATGCCATGCTATGCTATAATGTCAAGTGAACAAAACCCCAAATGAAGGACAAACAACAAAATCCTCAAAATGGTTTGGACTCCAAGTTTGGAACCTCACTCATACATGTCTCATGTCCAACTCAACTCCCTAACATAGTGCCCTTGCCCTTATATTGACCTGCAAACATGAAATTTGCACGGGTACCCAATGACGGTTCGAGCAGGGTGTAAGTATAACTCAGTAGGCCACCACCAACGATGTCTACAAAATATCCAGCAAAAGTAGTAGTGCATGCAAATGATAATTTGAGGCAAATTAAGGTAAACAATTTAATAGGCTATTCTAGACTGTGCTCCTTTAAATTATACTACCGTTGAATCCAGGTTCACTACTTAGACATTTCATGGTTTAATCTACCTTTTTAATGCGTTCAATGGATTAGGCATGTTCAATGTTCTCAAACATATGGGAATAAAATCAAGTCATATCTCACTAGGCATCACATTATAACAACCTCAAAATCCTCACATCGAAGCCTCAGTCCGAGTGGAATGCAACCGTTAGGGGAATCGAACTCTGTCTCCTTCCCTAACGCGTGCATTTGGGGGTGGAGCTAGAACCTCGGTCCAACTCGACCCGTGGGCGTAGAACCTCAAGTCTATACCCCACTCTACCAAGTCATGTGCACATACTTATTTATCAACACCACAATTAACCATATCACAAAGCGTAGCCAACATCATTTACAACATCGCATCAATATCAACAATTGGGAAATTAACATTTTTCCTCAATCCATTAACACATTCATCATTCATAATACTTAACCCTTTAGCCCCATTTCCATTTCTCTTGCCTATCTCACTAAGCATATTCAAGTGTAAAGCTAATCCCCTAGCATTTTCCCATTAATCCATTTAACCTTTTTTCATGCCAACCAAACAACCTCTTAGGCCATTACCCAACCTAAGTGTATTACTAAAACTCCAATTGCACATCCTTCAAGCATATTAACATATTCATCATGGGCTCATGTTCTCGCACAACGGTCTTACACTTAGCTAAACTCTAAGTTCAGGGAATAACAACACGCCACATGGGTGGCCCTAATCTCATTTGGCCATCCTCCATGCATCCCGCGAGGATCATGAGGAGTTCAATTAACCATTTAGACACCCATTATATCCAAATAAATCAAAGGGAACCAAGAACACAATAATGGAAAATTAAGAACATAACCCTACATGCACAAATCCACTTGAACCCAAAGGATACAACTTGTAGACCACCTACCTTGAATTTGTTGGTGAACGCGCCCTTAATTAAGGCCTTGGATCCTGATTCAACACATCTTTGAAGCCTCTACCTAGATCTCACCAGAAAAGAAAGGTTTTAGAGCTTCAGATGGAGAGAAGAGAAAGATACCAACCTTAAATAAGAAAAAGAAGCAAAGAGGAATTTAGTCTTGTTCGGATCTTCAATCCGCAACCAATGACACTCCAAACGGCCCTAAGACGAGGGAGATCGATCCTTGGAAGCTCTTGGGAGCTTTGGTTCATTTCTAGGGTCCAAAGGAGGAAGAAAGGAGGAAATCTCGAGTTGGGTATAAAAACCCCATAATGGCATTTTTTAATTTTTTAAAAGTTTCTGGGCCGCACAGTTTGCCAAACCGTGCACAACCCATGTGGATGCTAGTGTCCAAAAATAGCCCCCTCGCACGGTTTACCCACACAGTTTTCCAAACCGTGCGCAAACTGTGCAGAGACTACTATCCAAAAATCCTTCTTCTGCACGGTTTACCTGGGCTATCCGCATGGCCAGGACTAATTGTGCACAGACCGTGCGGCTTGCTCAGAAAACTCCTTTCCCCCCTTTTCATGTCCCGAACCCCTGTAACTCCCCCGAGCCTTCTTAAGGACTTAGGAAAACACTTAATTGACTAAAAGGAAGGATTTAAACTGAAATGTGAGCAAAACATACCTTAACGAAGATCCGAGATCTTACAACCTCCCCACCTTATAACGGTTCGTCCCCGAGCCGCTCTTCCCGAGCATCATTGAGTTCCCAAAGAAAAGAGATCAGACCATTGGGCCTGCATGTCAGATTCCTGCTCCCAAGTTTCCTCCTAAACGTTTCCATGCTGCTATAGAACACGAACTAAGGGCACGACCTTACCCTACACAACTTTCTCACTATGATCCACAATACATACCGAGTTCTCCTCGAAGGACGCATCAGCCTCAAGCTTGACATCCTCGACGTTTAACACATGAGACGAATCGAGGTGATACTGTCGGAGTTGTGATACATGAAGAACATCATGCATCTCACTATACCACTGTGGAAGAGCCAATTAGTATGTCACGGGTCTGACCCTCTCCACAATCTCAAATGGCCCCACATATCTAGGTGCCAACTTGCCTTGCTTCCGAATTCGACGGTGACCCAACCTTGGCGACACCCAGAGAAACACACTATCACCCACCATGAACTCAAGAGGTCTATGATGTCGATCTGCATATGAATTTTTTCTACTTTGAGTTGTTACCATACACTTCTGAATCAAACGAACCTTCTCTGACGTCTTCTACACAAGACTCAGTCCTAACAGCTCAGACTCCCCGACGTCTAACCAACACAACAGAGATCTACACGGTCTCCCATAAAGTGCTTCAAAAGGTGCCATCTGAACTGTAGCATGGAAGCTATTGTTGTAAGCAAATTCCACAGGCGACAAGTGTTGTTCCCATGAACCACCGAAATCCAGAACACATGCTCTCAACATGTCTTCTAATACCTGAATTGTACGCTCTGACTGCCTGTCAGTCTGTGGGTGGTATGCCGCACTCAAAAACACATGGGTACCAAGTGCCTTCTGTAGTCCCTTCCAGAAGCGTGAGGTGAAACGTGGATCACAATCCAAAACTATGGTTCTCATTACACCATGCAACCGTACTATTTCTCGAACATACAACTCCCCCAATTGGTCGACTGCATAGGCCTCCTAGATCGACAAGAAATGATCCACTTTTGTCAGCCGATCTACCACCACCCAAATTGCATCATTCTTCTGAGGCGTCATCGGAAGACCCACTACGAAGTCCATCATGACATCATTCCACTTCCACTCTAGAATAGACAATGACTGCAACAACCCACATGGACGCTGATGTTCAGCCTTCACCTGCTGATAGGTAAGACATCATGCCACAAAACTCACAACTTCTTTATTCATTCCGGGCCACCAAAACTGCCTACGAAGATCACGATACATCTTAGTCAAGCTCGGATGCACTGCCCACTTCGATGCGTGAAACCCATGCATAAACTCCTCCCGTACATCTGTCGACACCACAACACGACCATGAACACAAGCAACTCCATCGGCCCTAAAAGTCCAACCAGAAGGTGACTCCCCACCTTTAAGGCTTTCCTTCACAGCCAAACACTCTGGATCTACCAGCTATCTCTCTTTAACTCTGCTCAAAAGCGCAGACTCAACTGTTATGGATGAAAGGGTCCTCTGCTCGTGCCCATCTTGTACCTCCAAATGCATTTCAGCAAACAAGGCCATCATCATCCACTTTGAACTGGATTCTCGAACTACCTGATTCTGAGTCTTCCGGCTCAGAGCATCGACGACACTATTCCCCTTCCCTAGTGTGTACACCAACTCAAAATCAAAAGACTATAGGTACTCAACCCACTGTCGCTATCAAAGATTCAAATCCTACTGAGAGAAGATGTATTTGAGACTTTTATGGTCGGTAAACATCATAAAGGGTTCTCCCAACAAGTAATGCCTCAAACACTTTAAGACATGTACCACAACAACTAGCTCCAGGTCATGAGTAGGATAATTCATTTTATGCGGTCTCAACTGTCTCGACCCATAAGCTACAACTCGATCATCCTACATCAACACTGCCCCAAGTCCAACACCGGACACATCACAAAACAAGGTGTACCTGTTACCTGTTTCAGGTAAGATCAAAATCGGTGCAGTAGTCAACCGCTTTTTCAGCTTCTGAAAAGCATTCTCACAAGCCTCTGACCAATAGAACTTAACCCCCTTCTTGGTTAGGCCTGTGAGTGGTGCTGCCAAACGAGAGAAATCTCTAATAAACCTTTGGTAATAACTAGCCAAACCTAGAAAACTCCAAACATCAGAGACATTCTTGGGCTGCTCCCAAGACACCACAACCTGTACCTTTTCTGGATCCACCGACACACCTAACTCAGAAATGATGTGTCCCAGAAAGTGCACCTCATCAATCTAAAACTGACATTTTGATAGCTTGTCGTAAAGCCTATGCTCTCTTAGTTTACTCAAGATGATGTCAAGATGTTTGGTATGATCGTCATGAGTTGTGGAGTACACCAAGATGTCATTAATGAAGACAACTACAAACTAATCTAGATATGGGTGGAATATCTGGTTCATCAAGGCCATGAACACCACTGGTGCGTTGGTCAAACCAAACAGCACCACCAGAAATTTATATAACTCGTACCTGCTTCAGAAAGCAATCTGGGGTATGTCAGAAGGTCTCACCCTTAGCTAATCGTACCCTGATCTCAAATCGATCATGGAGAACACTAAGACACCTTTGAACTGATCAAATAGATCATCGATTATAGGAAGAGGGTATCGGTTCTTAATCGTCACCTGGTTCAGCTTCTTATAATCGACACATAGCCTCAGTGATCCGTCAGCCTTCTTAAAAAATATCACAGGAGATCCCCAAGGTGATGTACTAGAACTTATAAACCCCTTACTCCCTAATTCCTCTAACTAAACCTTCATCTCTTGGAGCTCTACTGGCGCCATTCGATAGGGTGGAATAGAAAATGGTTTCGCTCCTAGAAACAACTCAATCGTAAACTCAACATCTCTCTCAGTTGGTAACCCTGAGAAGTCCTCAGGAAACACATCCTAAAACTGGTCCACAACAAGAGGGAAGATTGTCTGTCCTTTCTCCCCATCATCTAACATAAGACATGCCAATTGGGCTGTGAGTTCCCCCAACTGCTGGCATAGCGGCCCGGTGCGGCCCGCTCGAGTATCCCACTCACCATGAAGGACATAAGCGCTTACATTGAGAGATATGAACGTTACCCGATGTTGGTAACAATCGATATGAGATTGATATAACACCAACCAGTACATTCCCAAGATTAGGTCAAAACCAGACATTTCTAAGAAAAACAAATCCCATAGAAAATGATACACACCAATCTTCAAAGAACAACCCTTACACTGCCTGTTGTCCTCAACTCGTATCCCTAGCGGAGTATCAAGCGACATTACCCCACACGTAGTCTCTACAGTTAAGGCCAACACAACTACAAACTGAGTAGAAAAAAAGGAATGTGTAGCACATGTATCAAATAAAGAACTAGCAAGCGTGGAAGCTACAAGAATCGTACCTCAAATAGTAGATGGTCATGTCTCACCACCTTCAAGTGTAGCCTGAATTGCATGGACATGACCTGCCCCTTTACTCTGGCCTTCAGCCTGAGTACCCTGCACTGCACTGCTCTATTGGTAAGGACGATCTCATTCAAAGTTCCACATCCACCACCTCTACCAGTACGACCCATAGAGATCCAACTGCCTGCCTGATACGGGGTAACCGCCCCCCTACCCACACTCAGCATTTGCCTCTGACCTCCATCATTCCCTGACTATCGCGGGTTCCTATAGAACCTCTGCATGTGGCCTAACCTACCGTATGCTCGGTACTCAAACGGTGGGTGGGGACACCGGTCACGCTTGTGCCCCGGCCTGCCACACTGATAACAGAAGACCTGGTCACCACCTTGAGAAGCTGACCCCCACTTCCGACTGCTCTGTGCACTTCCACCCTGCTGGAAGATTCCAAAGTGGCGCTTCCTACTATCAGAATCCGCACCACTTTCTTGCCTAGTTGGAACCACAAGTTCACTACCTTAAGCTCCCTTCAGGTTTCCCTCCGAGATAAGGGCCTGATCCACCACTTCAGCAAACCTCTTCAGACGAAATATATTCACTCAAGATCTGATCTCGTGTCTCAGCCCATCCTGGAAGAGTTTCTCTATAACTACCCCGTCTCTTGTCAATGGTGGAACGAAGCGTCTCAGATTGGTGAAATGACTGACATAGTCCATTACCAATATTGTCCCCTAAGTTAACCTCATAAAATCTGAAGCCTTATCCTGCCTCAAGGTTTCTGGGTAGAAGTGTTCAAGGAACTTCTCTCCTTCCACATCATTCCTCTAGCCTACTCTGTTTCGACCATGATGTCCCACCAACGTTTTTCCTGACCCCTCAGCATATAGGCCACTAACTTGACTCACTTCTTGAGAGGAGTCTCTAGATGATCAAGAATAGTTTGGATGGACTCTATCCAAAACTTCGTTACCTATGGCCCACCCTCTCCGGTAAAGGTTAGAGGGTGCTGCAGCTGAAACTCCCTGGTTAGTTCAAACATACTCGGTGCAACCCACCCTGGGTCTCGTTCCATCATCTGAATAAAACAAGCGAAGTTCTCACACAACTACTCTTCCCTATTTTCTTGGATCACCATGTTCTCCTACTCCACTACTGGAGGAGCATTCTCGGCAACGTCCTCATGTTTCCCAACCAGCACACGTCTTCGAGGTGGAATTTCTCTATAATGCCAAACATAAGCTTTAAAACACAAATATAACACTTTTACGACAGGAAAAGATATAGGTAGGCTCATCACTTGGCACCAACCCAGTTTTCATACACTACCCAAACAAGGCCACTCACAACCGGATCACTACCCTTCGCCATCTCTCCTAAGGTCATGGCTAACATGGGTATCTTATTCACATGGTTACGAGACTTATCTTTTACTCCCATTTAAAACCATTTCAATATCCCAATTTACTCTTACAACAGGCTAATCCACTTTTACTTCTTTATCAAGCACCATTTTCTACTTACTACTTGACATTTTCACTTCCCTTTTTACCCATTCATATAATCTTATTATGCACGATTTCATTGATTTTAAGAAAACATATGCATCCTAACCTTTATATCCCGCACACCCATCCCGTGTGTGTGCCTAACATGATGCATGCCACTTAACTACATAGGTTCCTAGAATGATGCATGAATGCACACCCTCGTACCTTTCCAGCCATGAGAGAAATATCATAAAACCGTCAAATCATACAAGTGAATCACCCAATTGTGAAATATCAACAAATATAACAACACTCAACAAGAACAACAATCCTCTCCCAGGGTGACTTGGGTTTTCCCTCGTACATGGGTTAGCTACTCCCAAGCATGAGCTCATTACCAAGGCTTGAATCTTTCCTAACCTCCTTTCTACCATCCCCAAATAGTAAGGAAGAGAAAAGAACTCCTCTGATACCACTTTATAACATCCCCAACCCGGAAGCCACTAAATCGATGCCCCAAGCTGGGTCGCCACATTACCTCAAGTGCGCCTCCCCATACACCAGAGGTTTCCAACTAACAGCAAGGGTCTAATAGGATATGTGGGGAGGATATACCCTCTCTACCAGAGTAATCCACAACAGAAAATAATTTAAATAACAGAAAAAATGGAGAATAATCAATAACATGCATAAATAACCAATTCCCAAACTGGGTACAACCGTATACAATAGTAAATATGCCATGCTATGCTATAATGTCAAGTGAACAAAACCCCAAATGAAGGAAAAACAACAGAATCCTCAAAATGGTTTGGACTCCAAGTTTGGAACCTCACTCATACATGTCCCATATCCAACTCAACTCCCTAGCATAAGGCCCTTCCCCTTGTCCTGACCTGCAAGTATGAAATCTGCTTGGGTACCCAATGGTGGCCCGAGCAGTAGGCCACCACCAATGGTGTCTACAAAATATCCAGCAAAAGTAGATAGTGCATACAAATGATAATTTGAGGTAAATTAAGGTAAATAGTTTAATAGGCTATTCCAGACTATGCTCCTTTAAATTATACTACTGTTAAATCCAGGTTCACTACTTAGACATTTCATGGTTTAATCTACCTTTTTCACATGTTCAATGGATTAGGCATGTTCAATGTTCTCAAGCATGTGGGAATAAAATCAAGTCCTATCTCACTAGGCATCACATTATAACAACCTCATAATACTCACCTTGAAGCCTCAGTCTGGGTGGAATGAAACCGTTAGGGGAATAGAACTCCGTACCCTTCCCTAACTCGTGCATTTGGGGGTGGATCTAGAACCTCAGTCCAACTCAACCCGTGGACATAGCACCTCAAGTCTATACCCCACTCTACCAAGCCATGTGCACATGCTTATTTATCATTCGCCACAATTAACCATATCACAACAAGCATAGACAACATCATTTAAAACTTCACAACAATATCAACAATTGGGAAATTAACATTTTTCCTCAATCCATTAACACATTCATCATTTATACTACTTAACCTTTTTTCCCCATTTCCATTTCCCTTGCCTATCTCACTTAGCATATTCAAGTGTAAAGCTAATCCCCTAGCATTTTCCCATTAATCAATTTAACACTTTTTCATGTCAACCAAACAACCTCTCATGCCATTACCCAACCTAAGTGTATTACTAAAACTCCAATTTCACATCCTTCAAGAATATTAACATATTCATCATAGGTTCTATGTTCTCGAACAACGGTCTTACACTTATTTAGCTAAACTCTAAGTCTGGGGAATAACGGCACACCACATGGGCGACCCTAATCTCATTTTTCCATCCTCCACGCATCCCACGGGGATCATGAGGAGTTCAATTAACCATTTAGACACCCACTATATCCAAATAAATCAAAGGGAACCAAGAGCACAATAATGGAAAATTAAGAACATAACCCTACATGCACAAATCCTCTTAAACACAAGGGATACAACTTATAGACCACTTACCTTGAATTCATTGGTGAACGCACCCTTAATCAAGGCCTTAGATCTCGATTCAACACACCTTTGAAGCCTCAACCTAGATCTCACCAGAAAAGAAAGGTTTTAGAGCTTCGAATGGAGAGAAGAGAAAGATACCAACCCTAAACAAGAAAAAGAATCAAGGAGGGATTTAGCCTTACCCAGATCTTCAATTTGCAACCAACGACACTCCAAACGGTCCTAAGATGAGGGAGATCAATCCTTGGAAGCTATTGGGAGCTTTGGTTCGTTTCTAGGGTCCAAAGGAGGAAATCCTGAGTTGGGTATAAAAATCCCGTAATGGCGTTTTTGTAAAATTTTAATTTTTTTTGGTCCGTATGGTTTACCCACACGGTTTTCCAAACCGTGCGCAAACCATGCAGATAATACTGTCCAAAAATAACCCCATCGCATGATTTACCCGCACGGTTTGTCAAACCGTGCGCAAACCGTGTAGAGGCTACTGTCCGAAAATCCTTCTTCTGCACGGTTTACCTGGGCTGTCCACACGGTCAGGACTAACTGCGTGCAAACCGTGCAACTTTCCCAAAAAACTCATTTTCCCCTTTTTTGTGTCCCGAACCCCTGGAACACCTTCGAGCCTTCTTAAGGACTTGGAAAAACACTTAATTGACCAAAAGGAAGTACTTAAACTAAAATGCGAGCAAAACATACCTTAACAAATATCTGAGATCTTACACATTCCCTTATTTTTCATTTTATATTTCACAACATGATTTCTCCTTTGATGATGTTCTTTCTCATTGTAGTTTTAGTTCTACTAATGGTGATCCTCAAGGGTGAAGATGATCCAGGGAGTCTCCAATTTTAAAAGATATTATTCTTTTTTATGTAGTGTCTTATTTTAGTTTACGCACTTTTAATGGGTGTAATCGTCTATGGTATGTAATATTCCATGGCATGTAATTCATTTTTTCATGTTCCTTTGTTGTAATGTTGTACTATTAATGAATAAAGTGTTTTTAGTTTGATTTATATATTTTATGACTCATTTTCTAATCGATTTTAATTCTTTTTAAAGAATAGAAAAATATTATTTAGAATTATATACATATATCTTAAGGAATGAAAATGGGTCCTAAATCTTGGGGTGTTACAAGGTACTAGAATACCATGGGAGAAAGGAAATCCTTCCAAATGAGTTTAAAGATCCACATGATCAATGGAAACCTACAGAGATAGGATTCTACTGAGGGATCTTCAGTCATCATTTTTTGAAGGAGCACATGGCAGTATAAAGGTATATTCTTCATTTTCAATATTGTCCATTTTAAACCTCACATGGTAGATTTTGTGGAAAAGGTTTTTTTATGTTATTCTACTGTTTATGGGCATGGATATTTCCTTAAAAAACTTAACATGGTACATGGTTTTGGAAATCATACTATAGGGAGATGTAAATCATGTTTCACTTAATTTGGGAGAAATCAAGTTACACATTTAGGCAACAAGGTTATCTAATAGTTCTTGTTCATTTTTCCATTTTAAAAAGGGTCCCAAAAGATAAATTTTCATCTCCAAACTTCTTGGGTCTTGGTATAGATTATTAAATTGGTTTTATGATGGTATTATTTTTAATATTAAATTGAATTATGTTGATGAGAGGGTGATGTAATGTCCTGAATCAGATCCTCCATTGGCTCAGACCGGATCAAGAAATATCCCAAGTGTGTTCCCCTATCATCGGGGGGTAGGGAATATCATAAAGGGGTTAGTTTTACCATTAGGGAATGATTTACCCTCTTTTGGTGACATTTTGAGTCAATACTAGATTCTATTAAAAATTCAGCATGACGCGTCTATATATCAAATATTTCATAAAATAAAATATTAACCTATATGTTAGGGAGTACCTATTATAACTATATAAAAATATAAAGATACCATCTATATTGAAATAAGTTGGGGTCAAACCCCTTTATTAAGGAAAGAAACATTTTTAAAATTGAGTTGAGAGAGAACCCTTACTTGACCCGTAGGCCCAAACATTATATGGCCTAAAATCCTAGTGGCCCAAAAGCCATTAAAAAGGTTACCCCCATCACTGATAACATCATATCATGAATCATAAACCAACAATGGCCCTGAACCCCCCAAGGAGGTTGTTGGGGTTTGAACCCTAGCCATATGCATAATTATGGAGTGACTTTACCACTCAGGCAAGCTCCCAATTGCATAAAGATATCATCTATATATGTGAAACAACTAATAGACTCAAAACACACTACCACAGAAATGGTTTTACACAGTGCCACCCTTTAACAATGCTAAAATAGCAATGATAAAAGGGGTGCCTTTATTGACACTTTTTTTAGTGTTGTTAAGGGACCCCCTTTATTAGCATTTTTTTAGTAGTGTTGATAAAGAAGGTTTTTATCAGTGCTTTTTTTACTAGTGCTAATAAAGGGTGTACTTCAAAAAAAATTAAATTTAATTAAAAATAATATATTTATATATTTATATATTTATATTGATATAAATATAATACATATTTTTTAAATATGTTTCAGATACGGTAAATAGGCATTTACACTTGATATATAAGATATTTAGTGAAAATAACTTATAAAATATTTTTAAAAATATTTTTAATTAATAATTAACTAATTATTATTGAGTAATAGTCATTTAATAACAAATTGAATATAAAAAAATCAAAAAATTAATAAAAGATCTAAAATAAGTTGAAAACGTAATTCGAACTTCAAACGACCATAACTTTTGATCCGGGTGCCCGTTTGGGCTCTACCACATATCAAATTGAAGACTGCGGTGAACAATACACCGTGGAGGGATATTAATGATCTCATAGATCTTATGTCACATTTTTCACCTCTAGAAAGGTCTGAAAGGCCTCCAAAACTTAGTTTTTAGTCAGGATATCCAATTTTTTTAACATTTGATGAAATTTCAACCCTGTTTAAGGGGGTCTTTTTTCCCTTTTTAGTGGGGACTGAATTTATTTTCAGGGATTACATTTATATTGATAATATGGATTCGAAATTTTATCATTTTTCATAATGTATTGTTATTTATAATCAAATATATAACAATATATACATATTTTTTTATATATTCACACATAAAAATTTAATTTTATAAATAAATAATTAAAAATAGTTACAAATAAAATATATTTCTCAATATATAAGCCTTATCTAAATAAAAACTAATATCCATTTTATTTAAAATACAAATGTATGAATATTTATATACCTATACAATTAATATATATGTAATGTTTATATATATATATATATTTGTGTGTGTATTGACAAATATATATATATTTATCTATATATTCTAATATATGTATATAAATACTAATATTTAATATATGTAAATAAATATAAACATGTATAATTATATTTATAGATAAACACATATACATAAGACTACAAAAAAATGATGTTTAGTAACGATTCATAAAATCGTCGTGTATTTCACAGTTGTTCATTAATTAGCGGCAATTTATTTTATTTCCTAGTGGTTTTTTAAGTGTCATTTTTGAGCATTTAGAGGTGGGGTTTTAATAAAAAAATAACCATTGGGAATATAAATAAAATAAAAATAATCGCCGCAAAGTATTTCGCAGCGGTTATTTTTAGCGATGGTTAATCTGAACGGTTATTTTTAGCAGTGGTTAATTTGAACCGCCACTAAATACATTTAATAATATATTTTTAGCAGTGGTTACAACAAACCACCACTAAATCTATTTTTATTTTTTTTAATATTTAATAAAAAACTATAAATATACAAAAAAATAACATGATATAAACTAAAAAATAAATATATGATAAACCCATCATTCATACATCACACATGCACAATCAGACAAACAACCACTATCATCATCACCTAAGTCTCAGTCACCCCATACATCAACTGATACCTCGGTCATCAATATATACATATAAAATATATCTAACAACAACTCATGCCTAATATATATCCATGTCACGACCTCCACTTCATCTGTCTACATCCACATCATCTCATCAACTGAAACCAATCACATCATCTCATCAGCTGTAATACAAAATGAAACAAAAATTAAAACTAAACAAAATAAATTAGAATTACAGTAGAATAATTGATAAAAATTTAGCATACCATGGAAACTAAGAACCATCATGACTGCCTTCTGAAAAATGATGTGGATCATAACGGTCAACCTCATGCATACTGCCGACATCTTCCACTTATATTGAAAATCAAAACATTTAGGAAGAGAAACGTGAAAGAGAAAAGACACATAATATATTCAGAATGTTGCACATAACTTTTTTCATTTTGTTAATTAAATAGAAGGAATTTTAATATAAAAAATAATATATAATGAAAAAAACTTTGAAAACAAAAACATACCTATTTAAGATAAGATTCAACACTTGAAACTGAAAAGGATAAGTAAATATTCTAATTTATTTTTAAAGCGATGTGCAATGTGATTGAAATTTATTTATTAATTTTTTTTAAATATATTGATATCACAACATGTCATATATGTCAAAAATAACTAAGCGATGGTTTTACCATGATTTCATATCAATATGAGGTTATTATATATGGTTTTGACCGTTCTACACACGTTTTAGTGTTTTAAAACACTAAAAACACTTTCACAACCATAATGGGGAAACCCTCATTCAGAATGATATGTTGTCAGTTCCTACATTTCACAATTAAACCTACATTTGTTTTCCCTTTATTTCAGGACAATCTGACATCGTTTTCTTAGTTTTGACCATTCCACGCATGTTATAGTGTTTTAAAACACTAAAAACTTGTTTATGGACATAACGGGAAAACCATCACTTGGAATGACGTGTATTTGATTACTACATTTCAAAATTAAATCTATGGTGGTTTTCCCATTATTTTAGGACAATCCGACATCATTTTTCTGGTTTTGACTATTCCACGTGAAGTGTCCAAGGATCATGTAGTCACACTGAGATGGGGGGTGAATCAGGTGTGACTTGTTTTTATGAAATTATTTTCTTTTCTTAAACCTGTTTAAACCTATGTAACCTATTAGGATGAGTGGATCTTGTATTCAATGCATAATGTAAATGAAACACAGTACACAATATTTTTACAAGGTTCGATATTAAGACCTATGTCTTTGCTGCAACCGGTGATTACCCCTGGTTACAGATTCTTCACTATATGTCGATGGTTACAACTAGGGAAAGTCCCATTTCCATCAACACTGAGTCCCAAAGTGTTCCACTATAGAGTCACACTAGAGTTTACAAGTTCCCACCTACACTAGTGACTTCTAAGTCTCACAGAAGGATCTTTATACTACATCCCACAGTGTTACTAGCATCCCACCGGCCTACTCCAGAGTCCCACTGGAGACTTCCACTACTTCAGAGTCCCACTAGAGACTTCCACTTTATCAGAGTCCCACTGAAAACTTCACAATCTTGAGTCAAAAAATATTTGATCCACTGATAGGATGATCTTATAATCTTCCTCCATGATCTTGCTGGATCAAACTGGCCTGTGTACAAATCAAGAACTTTTGCACTGGTGCTGTTCTTGCTCAATAAATTCTGATCACCTATATATGGTCAGCTGCCTCAGTTTAACACTGCTTGGGCAAGAATTATTTCTTTTGCTGAAGACCTGAACTCACTACACACTGAAAACTTGGTTATAGAAATCTTCTGATACACTGGTAGAATCACTACCCCATCCTCAGTCTCAAAACACTACACACTGATTAAGTAATAAATATTCCACGTGCACTTTTTCAAACATCATGAATGTATTTTATATACTCCATGGTCTGGTCAACTTGTGTTAATGACATTGCATGTGCATGTATGTATTTATTTCATTCACATCATAACATACAATATTCACTTGCACAAGCACTTCACACTATCTCAAATATTTTTCTTCATGCACACATTGTCCACTATTTAATACACAACATATGTGTATGCATGGAAGCTTACATACACAGTAAATTATTTTCTCAATTTGTGCATCCTTCTCCAAGCCTTCAAACAAACATAATATTTGTTTCTAAATGTATGCACACTCATACATACATCCAATCATACATTAATTTCCTTCCTTCCATCATACATGAAAAAACTTCATGCAACAAATAGGTATATTTTCTTTCATGAACCGTGCATACAACCTTATTATACTTCATGCACATAAAACTGAATAAACATTCTTCATCTCACAAACCCACTATCCAATATGCACACTCACTGAGCTCTTTTCGCAAGTCTGATATACACTGACTTCCTCATACCCGAATGAGAATACATTTGATGTGGGCAAGTTCTTCATAATACAATGTATGTTTTCACTGTTTGTGGAAACTCAATGTTGTTTGCACAAACTAGACAAACACAAGTTCAAAATGATCTTCTCTCAAGACTAAGAGTCCCATGTGTGTATTACATTATCTCAAATGCTTCTTATAACTTCGTTCTTCGTGAAGTAGAATGAGTGTGACAAGCACAGGTTGTCTACACACAAGATTCTTCACCTTCACGTAAATAGAGGCAGTGTGGGATCCTCTCTTCATGAACCAGAGTGATTCAAATAACTCTTATCTCTCAAAACATAGCTCTTGGATGTGAGATAAATGAATACCACAAATGAACCCATCCTTATGTATTTAGAAACGACTCTCTTCAACTCAAAAGCTTCGAGAATCACAGATGATCATCTCATTCATTCACTGCCCGCTTCCGTGATTATGAATATCATTGTCACATAAAACACAATCTTATGCACATCAATGATCCTAATTTTATTCTTCATAATATTATGCAAATGTAATTGCATAATGATTTCAATCATGCTTGGATCATAAAAACAATCAGATGAAGTCTGATGGTATCAGATTGAGAAACTATTGACGTAGTATGGAGATCTCAGCAAGCAAAAATCCTTGGGTGAAAATGAGGTGTAAGATAACCTCAATTGAAGATCGGACGGCCCGAAATACTCAGCAAATAGATTGGATGGTTGAAAGCTCAGTGATTCAATCAGACGATTAGGAAATTTCAATCAGATGATCCAACGACTACGATGCATTATGTGTAAAAAAACATTACCCCACATCAAAACCGCTTCACTCCCAGTTCTCCTTTATAATACAAACTGAGACAACATTTGATCAATATCTTCTCTTCCCCCTCTCTGGTACCACCCCATACCGGTTCTTTGTGGGAGTGCTCCCGTACCCGCCTCTGTCGCTGTGCCACCCCACATGGTGGTTCTCTGCTGCTTGCGCCTTGTGTAGGCACCCTATGCACCCAACCTATGCTATGTATGCTGGCTGACTACTGTTGAGCTCATCCACCCACATTGGTGTGTGGTTCTCCCCTAGCCGGCTAGCTCTGTGGTGTTGGCTATATATTTTTGTATAAATACCATTAAAAATGTTTGCCAAAATCCATATACCAAAGCCACTATATTCCAACCTTCTTCTCAAAATAGAATATTCATTATGAAAAATAATATTTTTCATGGTCATAATATTTCCTCAAGTCCATAAAACTCAATTATTCTCTATTCATCAGTCATTATTGTAAACAATATGCATCCATTTTCACAAATCCTTCAAACTTAGGACCAGCTCTGTAATCATTAGATTTAAAAATCATTGAATTTTCATCTACTTAACTAATTGAAAATAATTTCAACTTCTCCAAATCACTTGAACACTTTAATACCCCCCTTTGGATTTGTTTTCAATACCCAATTCATTTTTAAAAGTCAATGATATCTTCTCCCCCTTATTGTCAATAAAGAAAAAGATATAAGCATGGGAATGGATTCTCATTTCCAAGATTAAAATTCTAAGAATCTATACTTATCTTCTGAAACATATTATCTAATTTACTTCTGAGAATGATGGAATCACTACTATCTTAGAAAATAGATAAAAATAATATTCTCTAAATCTATATGAGAAATGATCTATCTAGAAAACAAGAGTGATCAAATTTAACATCAATGTTGCCTACAAACTTCCATCATGTGATACCAAACACTAAAACCTATTATCAGGGATTTTTCAAATGATTTCCAACAAATATCATGAATAAATATCACCAAATAGATTAGAAACATTCAAGTGTAAGAATATATTTCCCCTTACAAATTACTTTTATCTTTTTTCATCAAGTAATAAATCTCTTCCTTATAGAATTGATAAATTTTTTATCATGAAAATAAGATATGTAATCAACATACTTCAGTGATGACAAGATTCAATTTCCAAACATTAAGCTTTTAGAATTATCATATGCATAACTCAATAGAATTTTTGATATTCATAAGATATCAACTGAAATAGAAATATCTGTTGGTTGATCTTTTATGTTCCCCCTAAAGATATGAACTCAAAACTTCTTCATCATGATTGAATTTCTTCAAGAATATATTCCAAGTATCTTCAGATATTATTAGAGATGTTTCAAATTGACAACATGATTCCAATAGTCTTCCATGATGGACAACTTTATAGCTGTAATATATTCACAACTTTCATAAATTTAGGTGTCCCCCTGAATATATGCTTCACCTTCAATTACCTGCATGAAAAAAACACAATACATGTAGGAATAAGGTAAAATTAAATGCTCCTCAGTTAGAGAAACAAGGATGATAATTTCTTATCAACCCTACAGTCTTCTTAGATGAAAAAGTCTTCTTCATATTTGCTAGTAATGCAGTTTCATTTCTCTCTGCTGGCTCCATCTTTCTTGCTTCTTCCAACTGTTCTAGCCATATTATCAAACACTCTTTAGGAACATGATCGGTCTTTACTCTCTGTGTATACTTCTTCTTTACAACATTTTAAGTCACATATGCTTTACCATTCTTCTTTAATAATTATTTTTGACCAAATAACAATGTCAAATAAGTTTTACTTGAATGTCGAGACATGTTTCACCTGTCACACACAACATTAGAATTCAACAAGTTACCAGTTTTAGGAAACTTTTCATATTCTTCATCAATAATTTCATTCACCAAATTAATCTTATTATTTCTCTTCTGGACTGATTCTTTCTTTGATTCCTTCTTGCTTCTTTAATAAGAATGTTCATGTAAAATTGACAATGGTCCAAGATGTGACCTTTCTTACCACAATAGAAACATCTTTTCTTTTATGATACACTCTTCACATCATTTTTCACAAACTTCTTGGGAGTTTTTTGTTTAAAAACTTTCTTCCTCTATTCATAACCCAAGACCAATCTGTCATCATCATCTCTTACCCACTTCAATTTCTATTATGGTCTTCTATTCACATCAACAAATTATTTGTGCATGATTGGTACATACCAGCACTCATCATAACATTTACCACTTCTGTTGTAATAATCATAGAAATTTTCAAAGTAATCATATCTATTTTAGATAAAATGATTCTCTTTCTGTGAATTATGCTTCTGATTTGTAGGTTTCAAAATTTATTCATATTTTATCCCTCTAAATGTAGGCATTCTATTGTTTTCATACAATGAAATATTGTGCCAAGAATTAATTTCCTAATGAAAAAAATTCCAACAACACTAACAGTAGCAAAAAAATCTTGATTTATTCTCCTTTGACAAGTTCTGACAAACTTTGAAATTTTGCTAGTTTTGGGTAGCACGTTTCTTCTTCTGTGCTATCATCAGGGAATAATAATTTCCATACTTCTTTATATCCATATTTGAAGATGTTGTGGATTCTTTAGCATTTTTCTTCACCCATGTTTTTTCTGATTTAAATGTTGAATCTGTACTAGTCATCAAAATAGCATTAGTACACATAGATTTATCATGAAAAAGGGTTACCTTCTTCAATGACCCAATAATAGATTTATCTTTAGTTAATTTCAAGATCTTCTTGCCACTAGTTTGATTCTTTTCAAAAATAGGATTCTTATTAGATGAATCCTTAGAAATAATTCTTTTTTTTAGAAACTTGGGAAGTATTAGCTTGTGTCTCTTCTATATTTCTCAGTTTCATTTCTAGTTCAAGACACTTTAAGTTGAGAGGAATCTTCACATCTTCAATATATTTCATGCTTTATTCCCACTAAATATCTATCTTATGAATCTCTTCTTCATGCATCTGATTTTCCTTTAACAATAAATTATTGAGCTCCATGATTATTTTTACTTTATCAATCAACATATCATATTTTACATTCATAGAAACATTATGCACATTTTCAAGTGCATGGATAACTTCTGTAAAAACTATCTCAAAAATTTCTTTCTCACAAACATTACTTTCTAATTATACAAAAGATTTAGTATATCTTTCTTTGCAAAGATATATTTTTTCTTCCTTTTCTTTCACAATTCTTGTGAGCGTGTTGAAAATGCCAATATTTTTTGTTAATGCTTCTTCTATAGCATTAGCCTCTTCGTATAACTGTAATTTTCCATCCCTTAGTTCCTTGAAAACTCTAGTCATACATGTGACCACTTCTTTGGGAAGTTTCTTCATATGATTTCTGAATTCATAATTGATCATATCAACATCACAACTTGAACTTGATTTATCATAATTATAACCAACTCATTTTACTAAACAATTTCCAATCTGAGTGTATTCAGATACGAGTTGATTTTCATTCATCTTTGAATTCTTATTCATCTTTTGTGCCACTATTTTCTACCTATTTTTCTCTAATTTGACAGAAAAATCAACATTTCTAACATCAAGGGTGGAGATAGGATTTTCCATCTAAATATCTTCTAAATTTTCTTCCAAATCAAATCTGCACTTCATATACTTTTGATATAAACCACTGGAAAAATATAGTAGATCCAAACAAAGGTAGTCTTACCTCAGATACCAATTGAAGTGTCTAAGGATCGTGTAGTCACACTAAGAGTGTGTGTGTCTGGGGGGGAGAATTAGGTGTGACTTGTTTTTATGAAATTATTTTATTTTCTTAAATCCATTTAAACCTCTGTCACATGTTAGGATGACTGGATCTTGTATGAAATGTAGAATGTAAATGAAAAACACCACACGATATTTTTACAAGGTTTGGTACTAAGACCTACATCCTTGCTGCAACCAGTAATTACCCCTGGTTACAGATTCTTCACTACATGTATATGGTTACAACTAGGGAAAGTCCCATTCCTATAAACACTAAGTCCCATAGTGTTCCACTATAGAGTCCCGCTAGAGTTTAAAAGTTCCCACCTACACTAGTGACTCCTGAGTCCCACAGAAGGATATTTATACTACATCCCACAGTGTTACCAACATCCCACCAGCCTGCTCCAAAGTCCCACTAGAGACTTCCACTACTTCAGATTCCCACTGAAGACTTCACAATATTGAGTCACACAAGATTTGGTACATTGATAGGATGATATTATAATCTTCCTCCACAAGCTTATTGGATCAAACTGGACCATGTAAAAATCAAGAACCTTTGCACTGGTGTTATTCTTGCTCAATAAATTCTGATCATCTATAGATGGTCAGCTGCCTCAGTTCAACACTACTCGGGAAAGAATTATTTCTTATACTGAAGACCTGTCCTCACTACAAATTGAAAACTCAGTTACATAAATCATATAATACACTGTTATAATCACTATCCCGACTTTAGTCTCAAAACATTGCACACTGATTAAGAAAAAAATATTTCATCTGCACTTTTTCAAACATCATGCATGTATTTTATATACTACATGGACTTTTCAACTCATGTCAATGACATTTCATGTGCATGTATGTATTTATTTCATGAACATCATAACATACAATATTCAATTTCACAAGCACTTCACACTATCTCAAATATTTTTCTTCATGCATGCATTGTCCACTATTTAACACACAATGTATGTGTATGCATGGAATATTGCATATACAATATATTGTTTTCTCAGTTTGTGCATCCTTTTCAAAGCCTTAAAACACACATACTATTAATTTCTAAATGTATACACACTCATACATACATCCAATCATACATGAATTTCATTCCTACCATCATACATGTAAAAACTTCATGCAAAAAATAGGTATATTTTCTTTCATGAATAGTGCATACAACCTTATTATACTTCATGCACATAAAACCAAATACACATTCTTCCTCGTTCAAACCCACTATCCAATCCGCACACTCGCTGAGCTCTTCACGCAAGTCTAAAATACATTGACTTACCCTACCTGAATGAGTGTACATTTGATGCGTGCAATTTCTTCACAATATAGTGTATGTTTTCACTATTCATGGAAACTCAAAGTTTTTCATGAAAACCAGACAAACACTGGTTCACAGTGATCTTCGATTAAGCCTGAGAGAAGTTTATGTGTATTGTGTTATATTAAATTCTTCAAAGAACTTAATTATTCATGAATTATAATGAGTGTGACAAGAACATGTCATCTATATGTGGGATTATTCACCTTCACACAAATAGAGGTAGTGTGGGATCTTCTCTTTGTGAACTAGAGTGATTCACAAAACTATTCTCTCTCAAAACACAACTCTCGGATGTGAGACAAATGCATAACACAAATGAACCAATCCTAGAGTATTTATTGACGACACTCATCAACTTAGAAGCTTCAAGAATCACGGATGATCATTTCATTCATTCACTACCCGCTTCCATGACTAGGAATATCACCGTCACATAAAACTCAATCTTCTACACATCAACGATCCTCAATTTATTCTTCATAATATTATGAAAATGTAATTTTATAATGATTTTGATCATGTTTGGATCATAAAAACAATCAGACAAAGTATGAAGGTATCAGATCGAGAAAATGTCAACATAGTTTGGAGATCACGGAAAATAGATTTCCTCGGGAGAACTCGAGGTAGAAGATAACCTCAGTCAAATATCGGATAACCTGGAATACTCAACAAAAAAATTGGATGGTTGAAAGCTTAGCGAGTCAATCATACAACCATGACATTTCAATCGGATGATCCAGTGGATATGATGCATTTTTTGTTAAAAAACATGACCCCACATAGAAACCGCTTCACTCACGACTCTCCTTTATAATACAAACCAAGACAACATTCAATCAATAGCTTCTCTTCCCCCTCCCTGGTACCACCCCGTACCGGTTCACTATGGGCTCGCTCCTGCGCCCACCTCCACCGCCGTTCCACCCCACATAGTAGTGATCCGACGCTTGTGACTTGTGTAGGAATCCTATTCACACTACCTCAACTACGCATACTGGCCGGCTACTATTGAGCTCAGCCACCCACATTGGTGTGTTCTACTCCCCTAGATGGTTGGCTCTGTGGTGTTGGCCATATTTTTTGTATAAATACAATTATAAATGTTTTCCAAAATCCATATACCAAATCCACCATATTCCAAACTTCTTCTCAAAATAAAATATTCATCATTCCAAATAATATTTTGGATGGTTATAATATTTTCTCAAGGCCATCATACTCAATTTTTATCTATTTATCAGTCATTATTTTAAACAATGTGCATTCATTTGCAAAAATCCTTAGAAGTAAGGACCATCTCTACAATATTAAAATTTAAAACTCATTTAATTTTCATCTAATTAATTAATTAAAAACAATTTAAACTTATCCAAATCACTTGACCACTTCACCATGTACGTTTTAGTGTTAAAAAACACTAAAAAACATTTACGATCATAACGGGAAAACCATCACTTGGAATGAAGTGTCTTGGGTTCATAAATTTTATAATTAATTATATTATGTTTTTACCATGATTTCACATCAATCATATATTGTTTTCCTAGTTTTTACTATTCCACACACATTTTAGTGTTTTAAAACACTAAAAACGCATTTACAACCATAACAGGAAAACCATCATTCAGAATGATGTTCTATAAGTTCCTAAATTTAAAAATTAAATATATGGTTGTTATAACCCAATTTAAAGACAATCCGAAGTAATTTTCTTGGTTTTGACCATTCTATACATGTTTTAGTGTTTTAAAACACTAAAAATTCATTTACGGCCATAACAGGAAAGCTGTCATTCAGAATGATGTGTCATCGGTTCCTACATTTCACAATTAAATTTACGGTGTTTTTCCTATGATTTAAAGACAATATGACTTAATTTTTATGGTTTTTACCATTCCATGCACGTTTTGGTGTTTTAAAACACTAAAAATTCATTTACGACCATAACGGGAAAACCATCATTTGGAATGACATGTCATTAGTTCCTACATTTTAAAATTAAATCTATGGTCATTTAACTTTGATTTCAGAGTAATACGACATCATTTTCCTAGCTTTGAACCCTCGACACTTGTTTTTAAAGGCTTTTGTACTTTTCATAAGTGTTTACCGAGTAATTTCGATCACACCGCATGTCATTTTTACATGTTGTATGTGAGTATTTGTCAAAAAAAAACTAATCGGATGCTGTAAATTTATTTCAGGACAATATGATGTCATTTTCTTGGTTTTTACCATTTCACACAAGTTTTTGTGTTTTAAAACACTAAAAACACGTTTATGACCATAACAGGAAAACCATCATTCATAATGATGTGGTGTTAGTTTTTACATTTCACAATTAAATATACGATGGGTTTCCCTTGATTTCAAAAAAATCTGATGATGTTTTCTTAGATTTGAACATTTCACGTACCTTTTAGTGTTTTAAAACACTAAAAATGAATTTACGACCATAATGGGAAAACCTTCATTTATAATGATGTGTCGTTGGTTCCTACATTTCACAATTAAATTTACATTCATTTTCTTTTGATTTTAGGATAATCCAATGTTGTTTGGATGGTCTTGAACGTTCCATGCACATTTTAGTGTTTTAAACACTAAAAACTCTTTTACATCCATAACAGGAAAACCATCATTCAAAATGACATATCTTTAGTTCCTACATTTCACAATTAAATTTACAGTCTTTTCCCCTAATTTCAGGACAATCTAACACCGTTTGTCTATTTTTAACCCTTCCATGCATGTTTTAGTGTTTTAAAACACTATAAATGCGTTTACGACCATAAAAAGAAAACTGTCATTTAGAATGATGTGTCATTAGTTAATACATTTCAAAATTATATATATGGTCTTTTTTTCTTGATTTCAGGAAAATCCTATGTCATTTTTTTGGTTTTTACTATTCCATGCACATTTTAGTGTTTTAAAACACTATAAACACGTTTACGTCCATAACGGTCAAACCATCATTTGTAATGATGTTCCATTAGTTCCTAAATTTCAAAATTAAATATACAGTCATTATCCCCTAATTTCAGGATAATCTGACATCATTTGTCTGGTTTTTGCTGTTCTATGCACATTTTAGTGTTTTAAAACACTAAAAACATGTTTATGGCCATAACGTGCAAACTGTAATTTGGAATGACATGTCATCGATTCCTACATTTCAAAATTAAATCTAAAATAATTTTATTATGATTTTAGGGAAATATGAAATCATTTTCCCTTGATTTCAGGTCAATGTGATGTCATTTTCCTGGTTTTGACCCCCTTAACACTTGTTTTTAAAGGATTTTATATGTTTCATAAGTGTTTACCGAGTCAAAATTGATAAAACAAGATCATATTATTTTCAAACTTATGGATAATGATTTATAATTTATTTTTGACATGTAGGAATAAACCATACATCAATACGGCATAATATGTGGTCGGTATAACTTGAAATGCAATTTTTATATATAAAAGTGTAATTTTAGTTTTTTTATATATGTTGTATGTGTTCTTTACAAATTCCATGGGTGTGAAACAGAATCAGGGACATAAAAATGAAAAAATATATATAAATAAAAAATATAACACTTTATAAGTATATTAAAAAATTTACTCTTGTCTTCTAAATTAGTTATCAAGGAATAATAAATTAATATTACCTTTACTTGAGTAACAAAGAACTCATTTTTCCAAGCTGTAGGAATATGACTCCAATCATTACCTGTTTCAAAAATGCATTAAAAATTTAATAAAATATTTTTTTTAATAAATGACATACATACCAGTAACAATAACCCGCCAATATCCCCTAGATGGAGGGGTGACCAATTGCTCCATCGCTGGAGGTGAATAAGTCAACGAGCTACCAAAAACATCTGGGTAAATGGATAGCTTGATAGAAGTCTTAGGTGTAATGGAATCACTAGGATCTATAGAAGATGACAGCAGTGGTTATGTGCTTTGAGATGATGATCAGCTAGAATCCTTATTTTTTTGTTCTTGGGTTTTTTTTTCAGTTGTTCCTTTCCCATTTTGGTGTGCTTTATTTCCTCTTGGTCTCATTTTTGTTTGGCTGTGATGGGTTGTTCGTTGTGGCTTCGTTTATTGGTTATTTGTTCATCGAGGTCTCGTTCTCTATGATGATGATTTGTGTTGGTCTAAATTTTTTTCTCTTGGTGTTTCATCCTCAACTAAAATGGGTTCTCGACTCATGAAAATTTGAGGATTCTTGGTGGTGTTACTAAAGGAAGGAGACAAAGGTACTGTCAAAGGTCATGGCTCACTGTCTAGGCCTAGTTCTCTTCAAACTCTACCCTAGATTTCGATTCTTCACTCCCACACCATGTCGGACTATTGTAGTGTTTTTTGCATAAGTTTTGGGAGGTGATGTTTGAGTGGCTAAGGGTTTTCTAGGGGGTGCAATCGGTGCAGACTTCTCTCCTATTGGGGCGCTGTTGAGGCTGTTCTCTCTTATTCCCATTGTTCATTTTGGTTCAATTGTGATGGATTTTTTAGATGTTCTGTTTACTGGTTTAGGGGAGATGCTTGTTTCACTCCCATCAGCATCAACGATTACCTCATGTTTACCTATACATATTTCAAAGGTTTTCTAGTTTTGACATCTTCTCTCACGTTTCTCTGGATTCTAGGTTCATTTCACCTTTCCAGGTCGGTTGGGTTAGATGGATTCCATAGAGGTTTTGGGATGTGTTCATGCGAGCGGTGGGTGTTCTAGGAGGCATGTCTACAGTTGTCTTCTCCCTTTTTGAGTCCCTCCAGTGTTAGTTTTCCATTTTTGTTGCTTCTGTGCATGGTGATTTCGGTTATTTATTGGAAATGATGAAGTGTTTTTGTTTTGGAGGTCCTGATGATGGCCGAAATTTGTGCCAGTAACTGTGTGGAGGTAGTGACGAGAGGGGTGTTCTGGTTCATGGCTTGAGGTTCCTATTACTCACATGGTTTGATATGTTTTTCTTACTGAGGTGGTGCGATAATGACCTATTTGAAAGTTGATTAATGTTTCATTTTGAATTTTGAATCTTTAATAGTGGTTCATAGATTGATGATTTTCACTTTGCTTTTATAGTGGTCTGAAGGTGACTGCACGCTGCCTGTTCACCTTTATTGTCAATTCTGTTACATTGTAATATACTATTAACTTTAATTTGACTTCCCACTGGTTTTGGCATGTCTAAATTTGATTGTGAGGTTCCCACTTCTCCACAAAGTGGTTTATTCAGAAAATGAAAAAAATTGATTTGGAGGAATTATCTTTATCTACAATTTGTTCATTGTTATCAACCTCCATTACAAAGATTCCTTTATTTTCACCCCCTCTTATAAGTTCTACCATTTTGATATTTTCTAGAAAAAACTGTTCAATATTTTGTAGTTGATGAGGTTCACTATCACAAAGCACCAATTGATCCTCATTTCCTATATCATATAAATCTCTCTACTTTAAGTGTACAAAAACATTCCAACCTTCATGTATTTCATCATCCATATAATAAACCATATTCTCTTGTGAAGACAAGATAAATGGATCATGCTCTGCCTACTCATCGGTATCCATAAACCGAGAGAAGTTGAAAGAAGTAAAATATAACGAATATTTCATTATACCCTTATCAATGTTTACCCACTTTCATTTGAATAAGACGACTAAAAACTTACCATGATAGTTTAATTTAAATTATATCAATCAACTTCCCATTGTTTCCACATCTGTAAATTTAAATACACCACTATTTTGAGTTTTTAAGTCTTCTTCATGATATATTATATGAAACCTGAAGCCATGAATATTTTAGGCATTGAATCTCTTATCCTTTCTTAGAGGACCCCGGGACAAAAACTTCAAATCATTCGATATTTCATCTCAATTGTCAACATTCATTATCTAGACAAAAAATATATAAGCTGCTACTTTTAAAATAGAAAAAATATCTACATGTCAATAATATGAATATGAATATATACTTACATGATGAGAGAACCATTCAAAAATCTCTTTATTAATAGCTTTTGTTAATTTTAGCTCATTTGAAGCTCAACCCCTTAGTTTCCTCTTTATTTGTAGTCTAAATTCTTCAATAAATGGATCTGTAATAACACTATTGAGTAGCACATATCTATATTCTTCTAGAAACTCCAATTCATTCAGTGTAAAAATTGACCCCTTTCTAATTGGTTGTCAATAGTTGGAAATACCGATGACTGATTTTCAGAACTAGAATTGGTGGAGATATTTTCATCACATCCATCATAATTAATTCCAGTCTCAATCCTATCCAAATACCTAGATCAGAAGGTCAATAACTCTTTAGCTATGTAACCTTCAGTGATAGAGCCCTCTTATTGAGATTTATTCCTCACATATGATTTCAAATGACCTAAGTACCTGATGAAAAAAATAAGAAACATATTAAAAAAATTACACAGTGATTTGATAAAATTGGATTAACAAATGAAAATAAAAAAATATCAATGTACCTCTCAATTGGATACATCCATCGATAGTGTACCGGTCCACCAAGTTTAGTTTCTTCAACTAAATAAATAGTTAAATGAATCATGACTCTAAAGAATTAAGGGGGAAATAACATCTCCAAATAACATAGTTTCAAAACAATTCTTTCTTCAAGTTTATTAAGTTCGTTTGGATTTAGACTTTTTTCACAAATATCTTTGAAAAGGGTACAAAACTCAACTAGAACTATAGTTTCTTTTTTAGGTAAAGTATTATTCAGATCTAATGACAACAACCACTCCATCAAAATATGCGAGTCATGACTTTTCAATCTATGTAACTTTCAATGCTTTAATTCAACATACCTTGATATATTGCTTGAATATCTATCTAGAACTTTTACATTCTTTAAATTTTGAAGGAATACATCTTTATCACGATTTTTCATTGTAAAAATAGCTGAAGTATGCTTTCCATTATCATTTTCCACAAACCATGATTTATATTCATTGAATCCAAATCCTTATGAGCATTAAAGTGATCCTTCGATTTACCCTACTCATTAAGCACTGTAAAAATTACATTTTCACAAAAAATATTCTCAATATGAATTACATCAAGATTATGGCGTATCAAATTAAACTCTCAATAAGGAAGTTTGAAAAATATACTATTTTTCTTCCATTGTTGTGTTCTAGATTTTTCAGATACTATATCTTATACCCTTTTCCCCCTTCTTTAAATTGATGACATTTTCTAAATTATTCAGTTACATTCATTAACTATCCCAAGAATTCTGAACCAGATAACACCATCTATGAATTTCTAATTTAGATATATCCATTGAATCATATCTTATTAAACATGAATTTATGATAAGAATCAAGAAATATACGATGACATATAAAACACCATTTTCTGTTATGAGGTAATCATCGAGGTTCCAAATAAAAATTACAAATTGGACAAGACAAACCAGTATGTATGTTCCAACTAGATAAATTTCCTAGTCCAGGAAAGTCAGTAATTTTCCACAATAAAGCAACATACATTTTTAATAGTTGTCTCATTGAAGCATCATATGTTTCCACACCATCATCCCATAATTCTCTCAATTATTTGATTAGAGGTTGAAAGTACACATCAATTTAATTTCTAGGAATTTTATTTCTAGGAATAATCATAAAAAAAATGAAAGAATTATTCTTCATACACATCCATGGCGGTAGATTATAGGGGATCAAAACAACTGGAAAAATGCTATAATTATTATTTAAAGTACCAAAAGGGTTAAAACCATCAAAAGCCAATACCAAACATACATTCCTAGGATCTAAAGAAAAATATGGATATAGCGAATCAAACATCTTCCATGATGTTGAATCTTTTGGATGTCTCATTAAGCCATTGTTACTATCCTGAGCATTCCACTTCATGTCATCTGCAGTCTTAGACAACATGAATAATCTTTGCAAGCATGGTTTTAGAGGAAAGTGATGAAATACCTTTGCAGGATGTTTATTCTTTCGTTTCTTCCTAGGGTTTCATTGATTTATACTCTCACTATTGTTCATTGATTTTCATCTACTTGTCTAAAATCCTATGCATTCTTCTTTATCGGACTCTTCTCCCCAATAAATCATGCAATTATTAGTGCATGTGTGTATCTTTGTATAATCAAGTCCAGGTTTCTTATGACCTTATTATTCTCATAGAATGATGCAGGGATCTTAGCTTCACTAAATTCATCATTAAGAAACTCTAAAATCATGGAAATTAATTTTTCAATAATTCCACATAGAAACTTGATAAGATATAACTTAAGTAAAAAATACAACTTTGAATACTTGGCACACCCTTCATACAGTTCTTATTGTCTGTCTTTAACTAATTCATAAAAATATTTTTTTGATCACCGAAGTTATGATAATGATTAACCTACTCAGGATAAACTGAAATTTCTTTTTATCTATTTAAATATTGGACATTGTATTCTCTAAAACCAAATGCATCATTTAACAAATTTCGAACTGAATTCTCCTCTTCTGGGTCACTTTGTATTTCATTGATAGTAATGACATTTTTTTACTTTACATAAAACTTTATTCACCATGCCAAATAAAATATACATATTGAGAAATAAATTGTTTCAATGTCAAATTCTCATATACTTCATTTCTATTTAACCATTGCTTGAATTTATAATCAAGACATAGAAATTTTATTCCACTATCCACTGATCGGTTTGCAATTTCATAATCTAAAAATTCTTCCAAACCCTTGACATATCAAGGTGTGTTTTTAGGTAAATTAATCCAACTTTTATCTATAGGTATTATATTGTATTATCCCTATACATTAAGATATAAATATTTAATGTTTAATAAAACAAGTAAAATCAAAATTAAATATCACTCAACTTCACCATTGAATCTTTCATAACAATTATAAAGGAAAATGGAACGAATCAAATAATGAAATTTTTCTTACTAAACTTCTAATATAAAACATGAATCAAATAAATTATTATTTCTCACAAACATAGATAAATGAGATGAAACAAATAAAAGATAATGGTGTATTCTACCCTAGTTTTGTAACTAGGGAGGGTTCATTCTATTGAAAAATTAGCTACATTGATCAATGTCTGAACCATTTCCCATGATAAAACTAATACCAAGAACACCCCTTAAAAAATATGAATTCAAAGTATACTTTATTTGGATATCATGATATGCCATGCATACCCAAAATACTCAACTCTATATGTATATATTCTATTGAACTAGTTTAGTGTGACTTTATGTTGTTTCATGAATTATATAAATCAACTATGTTCACATAACATAAAATTAGATATTCCTTAAATTTCAAATAAACATAAAAAACATGATGTTAACATAAATTTGAATAATTTCTATTGTGATTTTAAAATCAAATGTTAAAAAATTAGTCATTTGACTCCTCAAAAAACAAACCACACACTATAATTAGTTTTATTAAAAATCATGTTAGTTAAAAAAAATCAATAAAACTATATTGGTTGTTCCATTTACCATAATCAATAATTGATTATCATGCATGTAAAACTTAACCCTAACTAATCTATCATTATTCTATATATTTTATTAATATAAATGATTCCTCACATATGCATAAAACATGAAGCATTCTGATAAATTTAAAAATGGTCTAATATTTCATTTTCAAGGACATTATCCTTAGATACCTTTCCATGGTTGGTGATGAAACCATGTGTGACCCCAAACCCTACAACTAATTGGTCATGAGTTGGAAAATAGCCTCAAATATGTATCTATCAAAAACTGGAGGCATTAATATATATAGAAAAAATTAGAATTCATTAATATCAAATATAAACTATGAAATTATGAATGATCTAAATTCCATAATCGATATATATCATAAATGAATTTATTTTTTTAAAATAATATAGCATAACCAAAATTAATTATTATTATAACTCTAAAAAACTAACTACAAAATCTACATTATAAACCAAAATTACATATATAATTATGGTCCAATGAATAAAAAACAAATTATGTACTGTTTTTATCACCCATTATTGTCCATATAATGTTACTCAATAATAAAATTATGGTGATGATGATGTAACCTTTAGGGGGATCTGTGATTCTATTCAGGATGGGATCCGATCTATGTAGAGGGAGCTTGAAGGGGGGGGGGGGGTCTGCATTTCTGCCAAAGAGGGGAACCGATTCAGGGTGAGGGAGGTTGGGGGGGGGGTTCACATCGCTGATGATCCATCCAAAGAGGAGGTTTGGGGGGGGGGGTCACGGGGGTAGGGGTTGCGGTCTTAGGGTCATTGTTGGTGAGAGGAGAGGAGGAGGGGTGGTGGAAAGGGGGTCACGGACTTTGGGTTTCCACCACAGAGAGGAGAGGAGGAGGTCGGGGGAGGTGGGGGGGAGGGGAAGGGGTTGGGGTAGAATTGAAAGAGCAGGGGAGGGGGGATTAAGGTTTTCTTAAAACATCTAGCGGTGGTTTAAATGAAACCACCACTAATTGAAAACATAAAAAAATATTGTGGTGATTTTATAAAACCACCGTTATATTATATATGTTTTTAACCAAATTTATTTCACGGTGGTTATTAGAACCACTGCTAACCATCACTTTTTTTGTAGTGTAAATATATATATGTATGTATTTATAAACACACACACAAAAAACATATTTTATATATGTATTTAAATATATATATATATATGTGGATAAAAAAAATTACAAAGAAATATATATAAATATATAAATATATCATATAATATAGAAGAAAATAATACAGGTGAGTAGAAAATGTGCAGGGGTATAAGAGGGGCATCTCAACTTCGAAACCCAGTAAAGGCGGAGGTGCGTGCGTGTAGGTGAAATGGGTCTAGAACTATTAAAGCAGGGGGATTTCTAGCGCTTTAAAGGGGCGGATGGGGGATTCCTAGCGTTGTTGAAAGGGGGGTCAAGCGCTGTTAAAAGGGGGTGTGTCTATGCTTTGATTTGAAATATTTTTTTAATTTTTTTTACTTTTATCAGCATTGATAAAAGGGGTCTTTTATCACTGCTAAAAAATCACTGATAAAGTACCCTTTTATCAATTCTTTTTTTAGCACTGATAAATAGGGACTTTATCAGTGATTTTTTAGCGCTGATAAGAGGGACCTTCCTTTTAACCGCACTTCGATTATTAGAGATTTTTTAGTTTTTTAAATTTCCTCTTTGTGTGATTTTAAATTCCATATCTACAGTAGTGAAAAAATGAATAATAAAGGAAGAAATATACCATAGATTCTGCATGCCAATGTTGGAAAAAATCACTCCACATCCCGATGGAATCCTATCCAGATACTTTGAAATCATCCTAATATATCAAACATCCAATAATTTATCCTTTAATACCTTATTATACCTGAAATTCCATAATCAATGTTGTATATGCATAAAAGTTCATATGTTGGGTATGAGTGCATAACTCAGTAGGGCACCACCAAAAGTGTCTCTAACATAATCCTTTATATACACAAGTGTAATAATAACATGGAATTATATGATATTTAATAGCAATAAAAAATATAAAAATTTTCAAATAATAGTAATATTATAGAGATATGTTATTACTAATTAGAAATAGTAAACATAAACATTTAATACTATAATTCCAAGTGCTTACCAAATCAATATGGAAACCACTTTACCTATATTTATTCATGCTTAGAAAACAATTATACTTTATTTGATCCATGCTCAGAATATGGAAGGTATGATTATAGAAAATTTAATCCACCTTCATTCCCATCCCATGACAAAGGGGAAACTGTGAGAAAAAGTCAGGATATCAGAATACCCATCCTGTGGGAAGGGGAACTTTTGATCAAAAGTTCGGGTACCAGAATACCCATATCATGGGAAAAGGGGAAAAGATAACCATCCTCTCTAATGAGGGATTATCAAGTACCTAGGCACCCTTATATATAAATATCAAATACCTAGGAACCCTAGTATCTCCATGTGTAGTTGGTGTGCATATATCACCCCATCGCCATCATCAGCAAGGACTTGTTCATCAAAAACCTATTCATATAAGTCTTGATAAAATAGTTTATAATATATTTATAATAATATCAAATAACTTGCCAGAGTATTAGTATAACCTATAGGTTCCATTACCATGAGGCTATAATAATTTATCAAAAAATTAAAATACAATATTTACCTTTTTAAATTTAAGGCAACCTATGTGCAATTATACCAATAACATACATACATGGTCAGAAAAAATAAACATGCTCTACTCAATTGCACTATATCATAACAGCATACAAAACATATCATAAAAACAAATGGAACCATCACTTTAAAACATAAAAAATATGTTTTATCAAATAAATTTATAAGATAAATAAATTTCCTATTTATGTCTCACTCAATTTCATTTCACTAACTACATAAACACCAACGATCCAACAATAGATAAGGGATTTAGCTCTTTATAAAGGTCATTCCTTACTAACAATGGAGACCACCCATTACTAGCTATGAAATAATATATTTTTCATAAGATAATTTACCAATGATGATAAAGTCTTTACACTATTCCTCAAACCTTCCCAAAACCAAACTCTCCAAGTAAAACACTCATTGGAAACTCATAACCCATCCTATACCTACTAAGGTCACACTCAAGGAAAACTAAATCCACACCACACATCTTAATAGATAACTCACGCAAGGACCAAATTCACCTCACCAATTGACTCACCTTAAACTAAAGACCATTGATCGACCTAACCAATTTCATAATGATAACTCATCATGCTTTATGGAATTGAAGGACACCATTCAATTAGAACTATCTAGGCCAACCAAGAACCCAATCAACTCATACTAAGGTCACTCCCATGGAATAATAATATCACATGATTTTATAAACTAACAATATCACTCAAATAAGTGAGTTATCTTCCTCTTCTTCTTCTTCCCCCTCTTCCCATGTCATGTGAGTAGTTTTCTAGATTTTGGGTTTTCCTCAATCATGAAGAAACCCTCAATTTCGAGAGGGGTTTTACTGGGGGTTATCTAGGATGTTGATGTAAGTTGAACACATGTCATTGGATCATAAAATGTCATTGTATAAGATTCTATTAACCCAACGCCAATATTTACCCTATATATTAGTTATTTAAATTATGAAATTGAGTGTTTTTTATTCTTTAGGTGTCAATGAATAAATCTATGTTTGAGATACTCATCATTTTAATTTATGGATGCATGTTCAGGTAAGTGGATCTAGTTTTACAATATTTATGATATGAAAATTTTTATTGCATGTGTTTAAATGTGAAAAAATATTTAAAATAATAAATTAATTTTTTTAATCAATAATGATTACTTTTAATAGAGGCATTTATTATTGATAATTATAAACCATTTAGTCCTATTTAGACTACTTAATGGTGTTAGGTAAAATTTTCCTATGATAAAAATAATTCATTTCTGGTTTATTTGAAAATTGACCCAAAACTAAAATTATTTATAAAGGGGTTATTTGAGTGTTTTTATTTTCTTATTATATATGAAAAATTAAATGGCTTATATTTATTCAATTTAGATGATTTAAATTTTTTATATTGTTTCATTTGTTATTAATTAAAAGGGATAAACTACGTAATGAGATATAGGTTGGGTTTGTTATCACTATTAGTGTTGTTTATTATTCAGTCCAACATTATCGGAGGAGTCAATATACTTTTTCCCATCATGTGACGATTTTAGTTTGGGTGTGGTGATTTCATTTTTATTTGGGGATCATGACCCATGAGGATTGTCCAAAATTATCCCTCATGAGTGGGTCACTCATGGTGGGGGGTTTGTGTTGGAATTTTAGTCTAATTATAGTTAAAGGGTTCCCATGAATACATTAGTTCCAAAGAAAACACTTGAATGAATGAAGAAGTCCAAATAAGCTAAGTGGTTATTTTTTAGATGTGTATCAAAGGAAATTATTATTGTTATATATGTGAAAAAATTGACTACCTTATGCGTATTTTATAAGTGTTAAAATATGTGAATTAATTCTTACCGGTGGAAGTATTTTCCCATGTTAATTCATTATTTTTTGATTGATTTACATTGACCACTTATTTTCTAATATATAAGTTTTATATCATCTTGGAATATAACATATGTTTATCCATGGACATTTACACTTTCATATGTTGTTTTATTCATGAATAAAGAATTATTAGAGTCATCTATGGAAATATTATTAAGCATTGTGTTCACCCCCTACATGTCCACTTTGACACACATATAAAATTTATTTTAAGTTATTTGTTATACTTGGGATCTATCTTATGGAATTTTTTATGGGTTTAAATTGTCCTATCCTTTATAGTTTGGAATGATTGAAAATAGGTGGTGGAGGACCACATTCATAGAGTTTTCACTGGAAAATTAGGCCATGTTATTTTTATATTTCATTTTCATTTTGTAATAAATTATAGGTTATACCATTTGTATTTGAATGGGTTTATAATTCATTAATGATTTTCATGGATTTGTAAATTTGTGTATGTGGTATTTTTAGTTTAAATTATATACCATACATCATAATTAATGAAGTTTATAAGTACCCCTAAGAATAACTAACAGAAAATTTATTATTTTCTCCCCAAGAATAATTGAGAGAATGATTTTATTATTCAAACAACTTATTGATTTTACCCAACATATAGATAAATAATGCTATATTTTTGGTAAATTATTAGAATAATAATTAAATTATTATTAAGTGAAAATCATTCCCTTACAAAAAATGTTTCACCTTCACTGTTTTTTTCCAACCTCTAGTGATTCGTGGAATTCACTATAGGTCATGTGGTGCTCTGAATTGTGTATTGAGTTGGGTATCTCGATTAGGGTGTTATAAGGGATGTGGGTATGTGATATGTGTGTGATTTTTCATGTTGGTTCAAGTTCTAGGTTACTAGTAATGTAGATTTTAGAAAACTAGATGAGAAAGACTTTAGCGAATCTGGATTGTAACATTTTGTTACTCCTTCTAGATACTCCTTGTTTATACCGTATTTAATTATCCTTGTTTGGGTGTATTTTTGGGCTTCTTAGGGATAGAGAGCCTTTATTGGGGGAAATGACCCAAAGTTTGGTGATATATGTTTGTTTTAATTAATATAGTCTAGGTATAAATGTGTAAAAGACTTATTGGGGTTCTTCCCGAGTTCAAAGAATATCCAGAGTCAGCCTTTGATTTTTTATGCTTAAACTTGCAGTTTCTACAGTCTTCTAGGGATTTACACATTATGTAAGGGGGTTACACGATGGGAATTTTTTTCCTGACATATGTTGTGAACTGATACATGGCATGAAATATTTATATTCCATGTAAACATTTCATGACGTGTAATGGTAAAAAATTATATTTTCATAAAATATGATGTGTTTTTTAGTGTCTTTTGGATTTGTGGATTACACGATGTGTAATGGGATTACACACCTTGTAAATCTCATGATTTTTAATTTTTAGGGTGTTATATGAGTGAATTTCATTTCATTAGACCATGCATCCTTCCTATCTCAACCCAGAGTGATCTCTAGGTGACTTTGGAGATATCTAATCCTTATGGATTGTTCATTTAGTGATTGGTCATTATTATTATTGTGGTTCATTTTTCATGGTAGGTGTTACTTATTTTATTCATTATTGTTGGTCGTGATAGTGATGTTGGCCATGTTTTTTTATTTAGATTCATGATCGATTGAAATTTCTACCAATCCTTCGTAGTTTCTTGTCATGCCTTATCATTCGAGGGTCGATCTCTTGGTTTCCAATCACTGTTGTCAAAGGAGGATAGATTTATACCATTTGAGGTAGATGTTTCTATAAAATGGGTTAATTATATAAATTTATTATCTTTATTAATAAATTCATTTAGGTTGTTCATTGAATAGAAGTTATTTGTGATTTCAAAGAATTTTTTTGTAAAGATAATTTTTTAATGGGGTTTTATTTAAAAATGAATTTTCTATGATTCAAAAAACGGGTTTTTCAAACACCTAAGTGGTTAGGATTGGGTTTGAAAAATGTTTTATAAATTATGAGCATAACTTTGAAATATAATTCGATAAGTTTGGAACTTTGGGAACCTTGGGTGCTTTGGGAAATAGACATTGGAAACCTTAGTGTGTATGGCACCACTAGTGGTCATTTTTTTATATCGATCGACTATGGTAGGACTTGATATTGGTTGGATCCAACATTTGTCCTGGTTTGGGATCTTTTATATCTAGTACATATTTTTACTATAGGATAGAGCCCAAATGATAGTGTGCTTGGTCATTTACTAATTTTTATCGCATGATGGTTTTTTATCATGGATTGTTGCTCATAGGTTTTTTTGAGGTTGTATCACATAGATTCATATGATAGGTTATTTCATGGATATATGTTTACTTACTTACGTATTAATGTATGGATTGAAATTCCTATTTTATCACTTCTACTTTTCATATTTCTGGATTTTAGAATATAAAAGGATTTCATGAAAAACCAAAGGGTAAATGATTTACAAATGGATTGGATTTATGAAAATTCTTTATAAAACTCTTTTTTAAGATATAACTATTAAATTATTGATATTAGACCTTGTATAAACTATGTGGTGGTATCCTAATGGTAATATTACCATACCCTACCTTTATATTTATGTGGTTTTAGATGTTTTATTATAGGATCTAGGTAAATTGAAGGGTATCAAGTAGCATATTAGCTTCTCTTATTGTTGTTATCATAGGTTCATGTTGGTTTAGAGGTGATGGTTGTCCACACAGAGACTTGTCATACTTATTGGTTTAGCTTGTTTTTTCTTGGTTTGTATGTTTTTTTTGGAATATTTGTTTTTCTTTTGTATTTTACTCTGGCTTTATGGATTATTGTGGTTATATTCAAGAATTTTTTATGTTATATTTATTATACTACACTGTGATGGGCCAACTCAGGTGGCTTGTATAGTTGACTTGGGTTGATTTGTTACAATTTAGCATCAGAGGGAAAGCTTGGCCTGAAGTGTGTTAACACTACCCGAGTTTGGTTCCATCTCTTGGGTATATAGGTTTTAGGACTATTATAATTTAGATAGTATGTACAGAAAAGGTTCATGGCCATCTCACTTTCATGACTGAATCTAAGTTACCATGAGTGTTCAATGACTTTTAACTGGTTTTAGACTTGGATTTTTAGGTCATTTGAATAAATTGTATGGAAAGTTTATTTAAATTAACCTATTCATCTTTAAGTGATGTATTTATTTGTTATAATTCATAATTGATTTAATTTACTATTGTTTTAAAGCATTGGTTTGAATTATGAAAGTTTTTCTAAGATTTTGGAATGTGATTATAATCTAATTGGATATTTTATTATGTTTATTAGACAATGAATTCAAGAATATATTGTAAAAATCCAAGAGAAAAAGTTGCGAGATAGGATTCACAGGTGAATCCTCCAGTGGACCCTTCTTTGGTAAAATCTGTAATCTGCACCATTCAGACTTTGGGTCAAGTGGGTGTCAGGAACCCAGGATGTGTGGTGGATTATGGATATGAATTTACTAAGAATAATCCACCCATATTCTATGTTGATAATTGTCCCCAAGAATATGAATAGTTTCTTGAGAGTATTGATAGTATCTTCAACTTCTTGAAGGATCTTGAAGTCTCTAAGGTGGGTTTCACCACATACATGCTTAAAGGTCTAGGAATAGATGGTGGGACTTTATTGTACAAGCTAAGTTACATGAGGACCTCACTGGGGTTCTTTCAAGAAAATATTTAATCAGTTTTTTTACCCTAATATGTCATGTGTAGTAAAGACCTGGGATTTTCTGACCTAGGAGTATGGGTAGTGTACCCTTCTGGAGTATTATACCTATTTTTCTAAGCTGGAGCATATGGCATCGGATATTATCACTAATGAGTACCTAAAGGCTTGAAGGTTTTAGTTGGGATTGAGGCTGAATATTTTCTCTATGTTTATTATCATTTTACTTCCCACCTATATGGAGGTAATGGAAAAATTGTCTTTGGATGAGGTAGACATAGCTGGAAAGACTAGTTCGGGTAGAGTTTCAGTTGGTGTAGTTGTTAGCTAGGGTGTATTTTCTAGCCAGAAAAGGAAATGCAGGGGTGTTCAGTTTTCTTCAAGACCAATTTCAATGGCTTCATAAGGAAAATGGTATATTTTCTTCTACTAGTGTGGATGGTGCATTCATAATAAGTCTAATTGAATGAAGGCTCATAATACTTGTCATATTTTTGGAAAATCTAGTCACTTAAAGTATTTTTGTGAAAGGATATCTCAGGGTAGTAAAATAAGATCTAGTCGCACCAAGGGTTCACAAGTATGTGTTGATTCTTCCAAGGGTGGTGGGTTTAATCCTAAGGCCAAGGGGTATATTCATGTGGCTAATACCGGATGACTTCATGCAACTGATTATGCACAAGAGGAATCTGAATCAAGGCTAACTATTATTAGAGGTATGATGTTTATTTCATCTTTTATGGAACTATCTTTCTTTGAAATAGGTGTTAATCATTCTTGTATATCATCAAAGTTAGTTGAAGTTTTGTGATTATATTCAGAACTTTCTTCATACTTGTTGGATCTTTCCACATCTTTAGGAAAGAGGTCCAAAAAAGGTTTTAAGCGTCTCGTGTATCGGGTGATGATAGTCAACTTTGAGGTGGAGTGGGACTTCGTAGTGCTCGATCTTGACATCTTTAACTTGATTATCAGACTATATTAAATGATAGGTGTTAAGGCCCAAATAATATGTTATCACCATCAAGTCCAGTTATTATCTTTCGATGGGGTCACTCATGTTTTTTACGGTGAGTGTGACTCTAGATAGGGAAGTTTAGGGCATGTTTCTCCTTATGTTAAGGTAATATCACTCTAGTTTTCAAAGATGTTTCTTGATGCAGTTGAACCTTTTTTGGGTGGTCAACTTCCTATAGTGGTGTGTACATACCCTGAGTTCCTTGCGGATGATTTTTATGATCTATCTCCATAGAGAGAGGTTGATTTTACTATTAAAATACTCCTTGGTATGATGCATATTTCTATGTTATCTTATCAAATAGAACCCAATGAGTTGGTGGAACTCAAGGACATAGAGGTTAAAGGATTTATTCATCACAATGTTTCATTGTGCGCTTCTCTAGTCCTCTTTACTAAGAAGGAAGATAAGAGCCTTAGGATTTTTATTGAATATCAGAAGTTAAATCAAGTGATTGTTAGGAACAAATATCATTTTCCAAGGATTTATGAATTTTTTGACCAGCTTCGAGGGACATCTTGGTTTTCAAAGATTAACATTTAATTAAGGTACCACCAGTTGAGAGTTTCAGAATAGGATATACCTAAGATGGAATTTAGAAACTGATATGATCATTTTGAGTTTCTAGTTATGCCATTCAGTCTGACTAACACTCCTATGGTGTTTATGAATTTTATGGACTATATATTTCATATGTTCTTGGGCTCTTTCATTATTGTGTTCATGGATGATATATTGGTGTAATCAAAGTCAAAGGAGGATCATATAAACCATTTAGTTATCATTCTTCAAACCTTAAAAGAACATCATATATATGGTAATATTTCCAAATGTGAGTTTTGGATCTAGGAAGTGAAATTTCTAGGGCATGTGATATTTGAAGGGGAATCTCAGTGGATCCTAAAAAGATATAGACAATTATGTATTGGGAGAATCCTAAAATTGTGTTTGATATTCGGATCTTCTTAGATTTAGTTGGTTACTATAGAAGATTTATTAAGTATTTCTCCAAGATCACATCTTCAATGAAAACTTTAACCCATAATGGTGTAAAGTTTGAATAGAATAAAAAATGTTAGAGGTCTTTTAAGGATCTGAAAGTGAGGTTGACTTCAACACCTGTTTTGATTCTTTTGAAACCGAGTTCAGGTTATGATGTTTTCTATGATGCTTCTAGTATGGGTTTGAGATGTGTCTTAATTTAGGGAAAATATGTAGGGTCATATTTATATTTCTATTTACACCCTCATGATAAGAAAAATCCTACACACAATCTTGAGTTGGTAACAGTTATGAATACACTCAAAACGTGTCATCAGTATCTCTTTGGAGAGCGATTTACAGTGTATTCTGATCATAAAAGCCTAATATATTTTTACTCAGAGGGATCTTAATTTCAGATATATATTCTTGGTGAATTATCTCCAGAATTTTTATTTTTATATTGCATACACTCCTAGGAAAGGGAATGTGGTTGCAGATATATTGAGAAAAAAAATACTGATACAATCCATGAAGAAATCAGTTGAGGAGTGGTATCTGATGAGTTTGTTTGATGAGATGAGATTAGGAGTGGAAGAGGTTGGTGGATAGGTGTAATTGGATTCAATATAAGATGAATCATCTTTCTATGATAGAGTTTGGATTAAGAAGATGAAACACACTGAGTGTTGATTCTTTAGTGAAAACCATTATGGCAGGGATACATCAGGTGAGTGGTCTTGATCTCCCAATGGATATTTGTGCTTCCATAGTAGGTTGGTTGTTCCAATTTCTCTGATATAGGAGTTATTGGATAGTAGACACTAGTCATGTTGGTCCGTAGACCCTAGGGATACCAAGATGTATCGTGACTTGAGGCGTCAGTATTGGTGTCCAAGGATGAGACGGTTGGTTGTAGATTTTGTTTCACGGTGTCTCACTTATCATAGAATTAAGTTGGAATACTAGATACCTATTGGTTTATTGAAACCTTTACCTATTCTAGTATAGAAGTGGGATGATATTTCTATGGATTTTATTGTTGGTTTTCCATGGAATCCTAGTGGGGAGGATGTGATTTGGGTGATCATTGATTAACTGATGAAATCATCCCATTTCTTACCTATCAAGGAGACAATGAAAGTGAAACAACTTGGGAACTTGTATGTTTGAGGAATTGTGAGACTTCATGGGGTTCCCTATATGGTTTTTTATAATAGTTACCTGAGGTTTTCATCTAGATTTTAGAAAGTATTATAGGCGGTGATGGGTTCCTAGTTGAAATTGAGCATAACATATCATCCATAGATGAATGGAAATCCATAGATAGATATACAAATTCTTAAGGATATGCTCTAAGCATGTGTTCTTGATTTTGGAGGATCTTGGGAAAATAATTTGTCTTTGGTTGAGTTTCACTATAACAACAGTTATCAGGCCTAGATTCAGATGACACCCTTTGAGGATTTGTATGGGAGTCCATATAGATCTATTTTGTGCTGATTAGAGTTGGGAGACTAGTCCTTTTTTGGGATGGGACTTTTTTAGGAGACGATGGAGATGGTTTAGTTGATCCATAGGAGATTGATCACAGCATAGAGTCATCAAATATATTATGCGGACCATCATTGGTGGCTGCTGGTTTTTGAGTTTGGTTATCATATTTTTCTTAGAGTTTTACCTCACTTAGGACATCATTGGTTGGGTAAGTAGGGTAAGTTGTAATTGAGGTTTGTGGGACCCTTTGAGATCATTAAATGACTAGGAAAGGTATCCTATTAGTTGGAATTACCATCATGATTTAATTTTATCCATGGAAATTTTCATATCCCCCAGTTGAGGAGGTATATAATGGATCCTTCCCATTTGATCAGATGGGATGATGCTGATCTTGAATTGAATACCACCATTATTGAGTAGCCAATTCAGATTATGAGTCACAAGGATAAGGTTTTCTATGGTAAAATTATCCCTCTAGTCTGGGTATTGTGGTAGTAAAGGTAATATATTCACAAGACATGGGAGTGGGAGTCATTAATCAAGAAGCAATGGCCTTCTATTTTTGAGGATCTGTAATCTTGAGGACTTCATAGGGACAAAAAGAATTTATGGTGGGGATATTGTAACATTTTATTACACCTTTTAGGTACACCTTTATCATACCTTATTTCATCATCCTCATTTGGGTGCATTTTCAGGCTTCTCGGGGATAGAGAGCCTTTACCAGGGGAAATGACCCAATGTTTGGTGGTGTATGATTGTTTGAATTAATGGAGTCTGGGTATAAATGTGTCAAAGGATTAGCGAGGTTATTCCCAAGTTCAGATAACACAAAACGTTGGTCTTTGATTTTTTTCTACTTAAACCTTCAGTTTCTACAGTTTGTAGAGGATTTACACACCGTGTAAGGGGGTTACACGACATGTATTATTTTCCTAACAGATATTGTGAACTGATATAGGGTGTGAAATATTTACATTCCATGTAATAGGTTTGTCATGACCCGACCCTACTCGGGCTCGAGCCGCAACTACCCCAAGCCTGCCTCCATAGGCCAGGGGATGGCGACCAGCGCCGAAGGCACAACAACTTGGGGAGGCCTTTGCCTAAGAACCTGTACACACACAAGCAGTACACTCAATGAAAAAGAGCAGAGTAAAAGAAAGAACAAGCAGAGTAAAAAGAACAAATGCTATATGTATAAACCACAGATGTGCATCGACCTCTAAACAGTACAAAGTACAAACTGAAAAGAAAAGGGAAAAAACACATGCCCAACCAAAAAGTGCCACAACCCGGCAACAGGTAAACAAAAGAAATAGCTAACGGGTCTCCCACCTGGAACCCGACTACGACCACCGCATGCGGTCCAAGCTCCCAAGCTCCTATGCTCCACTAAAGTCACGCTCCACCTTTCCATCGTCTGCAAGGGCACACCAAGTACGGGCAAAGCCCAAGCAGGGGTGAGTATAAAAATACTCAGTAGGATAACCCAAAGGATCGAGGGAGAAAAAAAGGAGGTACTGAAGGGTGAGCAGTAGAGCGAACAAGAAAAGTAGATGAGTACAACTGAAAGTGCAGTAAAGAGTACAATAGAGAGTCTAGCTTAACCCAACAAGAGGCAAGTAGGTAGACTCGTCCAGACACAAGGATCTAGAAACGGTGAGAATATGAACTTCTCATTGAGTCTTCACTACCTATAGCAGGAGAGTAGACTCGTCCAACCACGAGAATCTAGACACGGAAAGCACGTGCCATACCCCGCGCGTCTTCGCCTCTCCTGGAAGGAGAGTAACCAAACCCAAGAAGTGGGTACGGGAACAAGGTATATACATATCCGTATACTCAGAAAGAAGCCCGAACAACATCGTAAGGGGATCTCCGTCCCGTAGCTCAGCCCAAGAAAAGAGTAGCCAACAGTCCTAGGAGTAAACTCCATCATCGATGCCCAGCATCCCGCACGTCTGCCCCGAACCGCAAGCCAAGGGGCTCAATCACCGTACCTTGACACTATCCGCTTTGGGCGGCACTGACTCACCTGCACGGTTTTAGATAGCGTCACAAGAATGCGCCTCGGTGGGGAAAGTGCCCCTCGTACTTGAGAGTTCTAGGGAAAGTCAAATCACACCTCGCCACTGCCCTACAGTCGAGAGGTCTCCTCAAAGTCAAAGTCGTTCCATCATAAACCCGTAAAACCAAGGGTCCCGCTCCATTGGTCACGGAGGAAAGCCACAGACTAGCCTAGTAGTAAGGACTGAGTCTGGAATGCCAACATGTGTCCCACTGCCCAGCCCTGCTGGAGGGTAATTCATAACCAGATATCGGGTGACCCACTGCCCAGCCCTGCTAGAGGGTAAACCCTAATACATCATCAGGCGACCCCCTGCCCAGCCCCGCTGGAGGGTAAACCATAAGACATCATCTGGTGAACCACTGCCCATCCCCGCTGGAGGGTAGACCATAACACATCATCCGGCGACCCACTGCCCAGCCCCGCTGGAGGGTAGACCTGGAATAAGTCGACAGACGACCCACTGCCCAGCCTTGCTGGAGGGTAGACCTGAAATAAGCCGACATGTGACCCACTGCCCAGCCTTGCTGGAGGGTAGACCTAGAACTAGATGACAGGTGACCCACTGCCCATCCCTGCTGGAGGGTAGACCCTAAGAGGTCGTCGGGTGACCCACTGCCCAGTCTCTGTTGGAGGGTAGACCCTAATAGCATCGGGTGACCCACTGCCCAGTCTCTTCTGGAGGGTAAACCCTAGAAGTTAGTGGGCAACCCACTGCCCAGTCTCGCTGGAGGGTAAAACTCAGAACTGCTCTGGCCATCTCTACAGGAGGGTACAACACTGGCCAACCGAACATGGAGTGGGTGTCGCGCAACCACCCAACTCCATAACAACTCTCCCAAAAGAGGTTCAGTGCCTGTTCCATCACCGGGTTTCACTAGCCCCGCTACCGGCCAATCCATCGAGAACGAAACCAAGGGGAGACTACTCAACCCTGCTGGTCAAACAAACGAGTACAGAGCCAGGGGGAAAACTCCACCCTGCTGGTCAAACAAAGACACAGAGGGACCCTCTACGTCGCGAGAGGTCAAATTACGCAAAGCAGAACCCAGCACGCACGTGGGTCCCACACAACGTGTGGCCCCATCTCAACCCCAACTGAATGCACCAACGTTATCAGGTACAAACAACCACATGTACCTCCAAGCATTTCCGTATACTCCCAGAGTATACCATAGTCTCAGCCCAAGGGCCATCGTGCACACAACACCCAACGTCAACGCGAAGGAATGACGTAACATCTCTAACTCAAAGGCCCAGGCACGACCAACAACATCTTGTGAACCATTTATATCACTCTCCCAAGAGTGCGCGATCACACGCCAAAGGTCTGCTACAAACATGGTAGGACGAACCGCCACCGGAGCACCTTTCATGCTTCCACATTTAATAAGATCGCCTATAAGGCTCCGCACCACCAAACGGATTGCACCGTTGTAATCCTCGCGAAAAAACACGTGAGATAGACTACTTACTCGCCTGAAACGGTCAACCGGTGAAAAATGTACTATTCACCGTAACCAAACCCGTGTGGGGCCCACCCCAAGATCCTGAAACTGAACCAACGGATCACGCCACTGCAATCCCCTCGAAAAAACACATGGGATTGAGTACTCAATCGCCCAAAACGGACACCCGGTGAAAAGGGTACTATTCACCGTAGCCGGGTCGGGTGGGACCCACACCATGTCCCCGAAAAAGGTCGGGCGAACTGCACCATCGCAATGCTCTCGAAAAAGCACGTCAAATTGACTGCTTACTTGCGTGGAACGGGTATCCAGAGAAAAAGTTGCATTCCGGTGCACCACACACGAGCGGTGCCACATAGGACCCGCATCCCGGTCCCGAAACTCAACGAACGGATCACACCGCTACGATCCTCTCGAAAAAAAACACAAGATGGACTGTTCTCTTGTCCAAAACGGTCACCCGATGATAAAGGTGGAAAATTCACCGCCAACGCCCAAACGACCCTCGTGGGCCCTGCACCATCGTGCCGAATTAGAGTGGGCGGATTGCACCATTGCAATCCCCTCGGAAAAACATCCAGAAACGACTGCTCACTCGCCCCGAATGGGTGCCAGATGGAAAAGTTGCTAAACGCTGCGCGCAGCTCAAAAGACGGGCCGTGGGGCCCATGCCTCAACTCCAACCTCAACATCCGGAACCGACCTGGAAACCTCTGCCTCAGTGCCAGGGTCACAATGCCACTGACGGCGCTCAAAACGGACGTCGGATGCGTCCGCGCCGCCCAAAACAAGGATCTCGGGGAAAAACGCTTGTCCACTTAAAGACGCGTCGCGCCTCCGAGGCCTCTCGTTTCGGGAATTAAAAATTCCTAAAACCATCTCAAAATTTTCTCTTTGTCCCAAGGAACGCGTCTCCGCTGACGGCGCGCGAATCCGACACCCGGGCTGACATTTACAGCCGTTTAAAAAAAATGGACATTATTGGGCTAGGCCGGTTCGGCCGGCCCACTCTCCTGAACCGGCCCGCGGTCGCGGGCCGGCCTTCCATGCCCAGACTGGAAGCAAGCCGGTCTGGCTTGCTTTTCTCCCACAAAGACCCGCCGCGCGCGGGTCTTGTTTGCCGCGAGGTCCCGAGGACCCCGCCCCCATCGTCGCCGCGTCAACCCGGCCAGGAGGGTCGGGGCCTCGTCGCCCGCACGTCGCTCTTCGCCGGTGCCCGCTGGACACCCCCGGCCTCATCCGGACGCCGTGCTCGGTCTCGCCTGGCCGCTCCACCAGACACCCACGCCGACGCCCGAGCACCCTGCTGACGCGCCCAGCGCCTTCCGCCGCCTGAGCCAAGGCCGCCACCGCCTTCCCCTGCTGCCGAACCGCCGGAACACCCGAAAACCCCTCCAAAAACCCGCAATCTTCGGCGAATGATTGCGGGTTCCTCAGAACAAAAAAATCAAAACCGAAAGATGCGATGGAAAGAAAACAAACTCTACTACGCATCCATGGGCTCTTCCCGATAATTCAACAGAGTTTAGATACAAATATTTGGGCTCAAATATAGGTGCAGGAAAGAAAAACGCAACAAGACCCTACCTCGTGGGCGTTGCCCAGAGCTTCGCCGCGATCCGCCGCCTTGTCGGAGCTAGAGGAGGAGAGGGAGAGGAGGGGCTGCCTTGAGGGGCTGCCTGCTCCAGAGAGTGGGCAAGGGAGAGGGGAAAGGGATGAGGGTTTAAATAAATTAAAAAGAATTTTAATTAATTAAACCCATAATTTTCCCCGCATCCGAAACCTTTGGCGAGGTCAAAATTAAACCTCCCCTAGGGTAAACACTACCTCCCGAGCACAATGCTGGTCTCGAAAGTTTAATCCGAGACCCCATTCAAGATTTATTAAACTTAGCGCTCGAAGCCGGCAAATTACGAAAATGACCTTGGGGCCATTTTTCACAGACGGGCCGCGCCCGCAAAACTTACACCCCTCCTAGGGTAAACGACATGCTCCGAACTCAACGGTTCCCTTGGTTTTCCGATCTGAGACACTGTTTAAGAGATGCCTGCGTTTTAACATTAAACGAAAAAATTAATTAATTAATTTATCTGTTTAACGTTCTGAAAGCGAGCGAGGGGTCCAAACATCCCGCGCCGACATACCTTATGTCGTTAATAGGGTAAACACCATATTCCAGACCCATTCGTACACTCAGATCACTGATCCGGAACTCCGTTTAGGAGTCATCCCATTTATTTGGAGTTTCCAGTGTGAAAGCACTGAAAACTCAATTCCGGCCACACCGGGGCTCAGAATCGCTCGCCGTCTGAAGGCGCTGCTCTAGAATATCATCAAGAATATTCAAAAGTCTTTCATAGAAAAAACTGGGTTCTTACATCATTCCCTCCTTCAATATTTTCGTCCCCGAAAAGCAAAACTGGGGAGAAACACAGGGTACTAAGCCCACACCTAGCTACCTCATACCCAGAAGAACCCACGCACAGCCCTGCGTCACCGCACACAGACCAAAGGATTGATCTGTTCATGCTAGGTTGGACCTTGCCGATGTCGTGCACACACTCTAGACTTTGGGGTTAGGGCAAGGCGGTAGGGTACCTCGCCATCCCTTTGCACGGTCTGAAACGGCCCGAAGGCCCTCGGGGGTAGCTCACCTCCCCGGTCAAACCTCTACGTCGCACGCCGCGACTGGAATCACCGCCCGCACCTAGAACAAGGCCCGATGATTCCCTCCTTCAGAATATCCATATGGTGAAACACCCAAGGATATCTGGTCATACAAGATTTCACCGTCTATGTCTCGCAACCAAGACTCTCTTACATGCTCGGAGAGCGAAGGAGTCAACACCATCAACTAAAGAGAAAAGGTCCTATGCCTTTTACCTTACCAACACAGGGTTACACCCGACGCCCTGCGTCACCCTGGTAACACATCAAACAAGGAGCAGGGAGGAAAGTAGTTCACACACAGAGTCTAACAATTCTGCTGCAAAAAGGTAGAAGATCTGTAGAGCGTACCTCTTATCACATCATGATCTACAGGATAATAGACATCCAAAGCTCGCGGCTATCCTCAGTCCCAACTGTCAGCTCCCGGAGCCTGACGTGGACTACCTAGTGGTGATGGGAATACCTTGTAACGTCGTCCCCCACTACCAGCTCCTCCCGCTCCTCTGCTAGCACAACCTCTCTGGGTACTACTCCGATCACGGCGCTGCCTCTGTCGTGGTGGTGCACCTGCTGCCTGCCCGAAGCTCTCAGCAACTCGGGTCGGGCAGTCTCGTGCCAAGTGTCCTCGCACGTCACAAGCATAGCACTGACTCTCTTTGGGCTGCACTGGTGCCCTCCGGTGCCACTGTGGTGTACGACCACGCCCTTGAGTCCGGTTGTCAGAAAGCCACCAGCGTCGAGGTCTTGCTTGCCGACACCCACTAGCCGCGACAGAGGTCTCAGCTCCAATGTGCCTGCTGCCACTACCAACTCCAGAACATGATAGGAAGCCCTCTGTCACCAGTGCCTTCTCTAGAACCCCGACATGTATGGAAATTCCCAAGGGTACTATAACAGCACGAATCTCTCGGCGGAGACCCTGCTAAAACTTCCGCGCTCGGATGTTGTCATCATGGACCAAGTCCGGGTAAAAGCATGCGCGGTCTGCAAAACTAACTGCGTACTCGGCCACCGTCATCCCTCCCTTCTGAAACAATAGGAGATCCTGAATCCGAACAGAGCACAAGCAGGAGGGGAAAAACTCCTCACGAAACAACAACTGAAAGTAGTCCCATGAAAGCGACGACTCGTCAAGAAACTGAGTCACCAGACTCCACCAACGCCAAGCTGCTCCACGAAAAAGGGTGGCTGCCAAATCCACTCTCTGATCTATCGGTGTATGAACAAGCCCGAAAAGGAGAACCACTACCTAGAGCCAAACCTCTGCTACCTGAGGGTCTGACTAACCACTGAATCTCAGCAGTCTCCGCCGCTGGAACTCACGGAGCGCGCTCAACCTGCGCTCAACCTGCGCTCAAGCTCAGCCTGCTCTGCTGAAACTGCATGCTGCTCAAAAGGTGGGGGTGCTGCTACCGGCCCACCCGGAGAAAAGGGGATCGCATGATGGGTCCTAGACTGTGGACTCGTAGCTCACAGGGTCTTCATCATGCTCCAAAGCTGGTATCTGGGCTGGCTGGCTTCGCGGAGACATCCTGAATATTATCAAGGAGTGCCGCGGTCAGATGAGCCTACATGTATATACCAATAACAACAACGATGGGGAGCTGACTCAAGAAGGATAGTCAAGACTCGATCCTATGTGATGCACCAACAAATTTTCCCTGCAATAAGTGTCTCAGCATGCCGAGTCGACAAGCGGGTTATCAGGGTCCTGGTGAATGGATACGTCGGTCGCCGCACCATCACTGGACTCCCTGGCCTGAGAGCCGCTCTCGAGACACATTAACACTGTTGCCCTATATCCCAACCAATTCCTCTTTTAGGGACGTCCGCACAATGTCCCAAGGAACGAACCACCTCTGATAACACTTTGTCACGACCCGACCCTACCCGGGCTCGAGCCGCAACTACCCCAAGCCCGCCTCCATAGGCCAGGGGCTGGCGACCAGCGCCGAAGGCACAACAACTCGGGGAGGCCTTTTCCTAAGAACATGTACACACACACGCAGTACACTCAATGAAAAAGAGCAGAGTAAAAGAAAGAACAAGCAGAGTAAAAAGAACAACTACTATATGTATAAACCACAGATGTGCATCGACCTCTAAATAGTACAAAGTACAAACTGAAAAGAAAAGGGGAAAAACACGCGCCCAACCAAAAAGTGCCACAACCCGGCAAAAGGTAAACAAAAGAAACAGCTGATAGGTCTCCCACCTGGAACCCGTCTACGACCACCGCACGCGGTCCAAGCTCCCAAGCTCCAATGCTCCACTAAAGTCACGCTCCACCTGTCCGTCGTCTCCAAGGGCACACCAAGTGCGGGCAAATCCCAAGCAGGGGTGAGTATAAAAATACTCAGTAGGATACCCCGAAGGCTCGAGGGAGCAACAAAGGAGGTACCGAAGGGTGAGCAGTAGAGCGAACAAGAAAAGTAGAGGAGTACAACTGAAAGTGCAGTAAAGAGTACAGTAGAGAGTCCATCTCAACCCAACAAGAGGCAAGTAGGTAGACTCGTCCAGACACAAGGAGATGGAAACAGTGAGAAGATGAACTTATCATAGAGTCTTCACTACCTATAGCAGGAGAGTAGACTCTTCCAACCACGAGAAGCTAGACACGGAAAGCACGTGGCATACCCCGCGCGTCTTCGCCTCTCCTGGAAGGAGAGTAACCAAACCCAAGAAGTGGGTACGGGAACAAGGTATATACATATCCTTATGCTCAGCAAGAAGCTCGAACAATGTCGTAAGGGGATCTCCATCCCGTAGCTCAACCCAAGAAAAGAGTAGCCAACAGTCCCAGGAGTAAACTCCATCATCGATGCCCATAATCCCGCACGTCTACCTCGAACCGCAAGACAAGGGGCTCAATCACCGCACCTTGACACTATCCACTTTGGGCGGCACTGACTCGCCTGCACGGTTTTAGATCATGTCACAAGAATGCGTCTCGGTGGGGAAAGTGCCCCTCGTACTTGAGAGTTCTAGGGAAATTCAAATCACACCTCGTCACTTCCCTGCAGTCGAGAGGTCTCCTCAAAGTCAAAGTCGTTCCATCACCAACCCGTACAACCAAGGGTCCCACTCCGGTGGTCAGGGAGGAAAGCCACAGACTAGCCTAGTAGTAAGGACTGAGTCTGGAATGCCAACAGGTGTCCCTCTACCCATCCCTGCTGGAGGGTAATTCATAACCAGATATCGGGTGACCCACTGCCCAGCCCTACTGGAGGGTAAACACTAATACATCATCAGGCGACCCACTGCCCAGCCCCGCTGGAGGGTAAACCATAAGACATCATTCGACGACCCACTGCCCAGCCCCGCTGGAGGGTAGACCATAACATATCATCCAGCGACCCACTGCCCAGCCCCGCTGGAGGGTGGACCTAGAATAAGTCGACAGACGACCCACTGCCCAGCCTTGCTAAAGGGTAGACCTGAAATAAGTCGACAGGCGACCCACTGCCCAACCTTGCTGGAGGGTAGACCTGGAACTAGACGACGGGTGACCCATTGCCCAGCCCTGCTGGAGGGTAGACCCTAAGAGGTCGTCGGGTGACCCACTGCCCAGTCTTTGCTGGAGGGTAGACCCTAATAGTGTCGGGTGACCCACTACCCAGTCTCTGCTGGAGGGTAAACCCTAGAAGTCAGTGAGAAACCCACTTCCCAGTCTCGCTGGAGGGTAAAACTCAGAACTGCTATGGCCATCTCTACAGGAGGGTACAACACTAGCCAACCGAACACGGAGTGGGTGTCGCGCAACCACCAAACTCCAGAACAACTCTCCCAAAATAGTTTTAGTGCCTGTTCCATCATTGGGTGTCACTAGCCCCGCTACCGGCCAATCCATCGAGAACGAAACTAGGGGGAGACCACTCAACCCTGCTGGTCAAACAAACGAGTATAGATCCAGGGGAAAACTCCAACCTTCTAGTCAAAAAAACACACAGAGGGACCCTCTACGTCGCGGGAGGTCAAAGTACGCAAAGTAGAACCCGTCACGCATGTGGGGCCCACACAACATGTGGCCCCATCTCAACCCCAACTGAATGCACCAACGTTCTCAGGTACGAACAACCACATGTACCTCCAAGTATTTCCGTATACTCATAGAGTATACCACAGTCTCAGCCCAAGGGTCATCGTGCACATAGCACCCAACGTCAACGCGAAGGCGTGACGTAACATCTCCAACTCAAAGGCCCAGGCACGACCAACCACATCTTGTGAACCATTTATATCACTCTCCCAAGAGTGCACGGTCACACGCCAAGGGTCCGCTACAAACATGGTAGGACGAACCGCCACTGAAGCACCTTTCATGCTTCCACATTTAATAAGATCGCGTATAAGGCTACGCACCACCAAACGGATTGCACCGTTGTAATCCTCGTGAAAAAACACGCGAGATAGACAACTTACCCGCCTGAAACGGTCAACCGGTGAAAAAGGTACTATTCACCGTAACCAAACCCATGTGGGGCCCACCCCAAGATCCCGAAACTGAACCAACGGATCACGCCACTGCGATCCCCTCAGAAAAACACACGGGATTGAGTACTCAATCACCCAAAACGGACACCCGGGGAAAAGGTTACTATTCACCATAGCCGGGTCGGGTGGGACCCACACCACGTCCCCAAAAAAGGTCGGGTGAACTGCACCATCGCAATGCTCTCGAAAAAGCACGTCAAATTGACTGCTTACTTGCGTGGAACGGGTATCCAGAGAAAAAGATGCATTCTGGCGCACCGCACACGAGCGGTGCCACGTGGGACCCGCATCCCGGTCCCGAAACTCAATGAACGGATCGCACCGCTGCGATCCTCTTGAAAAAAAAAACACAAGATGGACTGTTCTCTTGTCCAAAACGGTCGCCTGGTGATAAAGGTGGAAAATTCACTGCTGACGCCCAAACGGCCCTCGTGGGCCCCGCACCATCGTGCCAAATTAGAGCGGGCAGATTGCACCATTGCAATCCCCTCAGAAAAACATCCAGAAACGACTGCTCACTCGCCCCGAATGGGCGCCAGATGGAAAAGTTGCTAAACGCTACGCGCAGCTCAAAAGACGGGTTGTGGGGCCCACGCCTCAACTCCAACCTCAACATCCGGAACTGCCCTGGAAACCTATGCCTCAGTGCCAGGGTCACAACGCCACTGACGGCGCTCAAAACGGACGTCGGATGCGTCTGCGCCGTCGAAAACAAGGATCTCGGGGGAAAACGCTCGTCCACTTAAAGCCGTGTCGCGCCTCCGAGGCCTATCGTTTTGGGAATTAAAAATTCTTGAAACCATCTCAATATTTTCTCTTCGTCCCAAGGAATGCGTCGCCGCTAACGGCGCGCGAATCCGACACCCGGGCTGACATTTACAGCCGTTAAAAAAAACGGTCATTATTGGGCCAGGCCGGTTCGGCCGGCCCACTCTCCTGAACCGGCCCGCGGTGGCGGGCCGACCTTCCACGCCCGGACCGACAGCAAGCCGGTTCGGCTTGCTTTTCTCCCACAAAGACCCGCCACGCGCGGGTCTTGTCTGCCGCGGGGTCCCGAGGACCCCGCCCCCGTCGTCGCCGCGTCAACCCGGCCAGGAGGGTCGGGGCCTCGTCGCCTGCACGCCGCGCTTCGTCGGCGCCCGCTGGACACCCTCGGCCTCATCCGGACACCGTGCTCGGTCTCACCTGGCCGCTCCACCAGACACCCACGCCGACGCCCGAGCACCCTGCTGCCGCGCCCAGCGCCTCCCGCCGCCTGAGCCAAGGCCGCCGCCGCCTTCCCCTGCTGCCAAACCGCCGGAACACCCGAAAACCCCTCCAAAAACCCGCAATCTTCGGCGAATGATTTTGGGTTCCTCAGAACACCAAAATTGAAACCTAAAGATGAGATGGAAAGAAAAAAAACTCTACTACGCATCCATGGGCTCTTCCCGATAATTCGACAGAGTTTAGATACAAATATTTGGGCTCAAATATAGGTGCGGGAAAGAAAAACGCAACAAGACCCTACCTCGTGGGCGTTGCCCGGAGCTTCGCCACGATCCACCGCCTTGTCGGATCTAGAGGAGGAGAGGGAGAGGAGGGTCTGCCTGCGCCAGGGAGTGGTCAAGGGAGAGGGTAAGGGGATGAGGGTTTAAATAAATTAAAAATAATTTTAATTAATTAAACCCATAATTTTCCCCGCATTCGAAACCTTTGGCCAGGTCAAAATTAAACCTCCCCTAGGGTAAAAACCACCTCCCGAGCACAACGGTGGTCACAGAAGTTTAATCCGAGACCCCATTCAAGAGTTATTAAACTTAGCGCTCGAAGCCGAAAAATTACGAAAACGCCCCTGGGGCCATTTTTCACAAACGGGCCGCGCCCGCAAAACTTACACCCCTCCTAGGGTAAACGGCTTGCTCCGAACTCAACGGTGCCCTCGGTTTTCCAATCCAAGATACCGTTTAAGAGATACCTGCATTTCAACATTAAACGAATAAATAAATAAATTAATTTATCCGTTTAACGTTCCGAAAGCAAGCGAGGAGTCCAAACATCCCGCGCCGACATAACTTATGTCGTTAATAGGGTAAAAACCCCATTCCGGACCCATCCGTACATTAGGATCTCTGATCTGGAACTCCGTTTAGGAGTCATCCCATTTATTTGGAGTTTCCAGTATGAACGCACTGAAAACTCAATTCCGGCCACACCAGGGCTTGGAATCGCTCGCCGTCTGAAGGCGCTGCTCTAGAATATCATCAAGAATATTCCAAAGTCTTTCACAGAAAAAACCGGGTTCTTAAATCATTCCATCCTTCAAGATTTTCGTCCCCAAAAAGTAAAACTAGGGAGCAACACAGGGTACTAAGCCCACACCTGGCTTCCTCATACCCAGAAGAACCCACGCACAGCTCTGCGTCACCGCACACAGACCAAAGGATTGATCTGTTCACGCTAGGTCGGCCCTTGTTGATGTCGTTCACCCACTCCAGACTTTGGGGTTAGGGCAAGGTGGTAGGGTACCTCTCCATCCCTTTGCACGGTCTCAAACGACCCGAAGGCCCTCGGGGGTAGCTCACTTCCCCGGTCAAACCTCTACGTCGCACGCCGCGACTGGAATCACCGCCCGCACCTGGAACAAGCCCCGGTGATTCCCTCCTTCAGAATATCCATATGGTGAAACACACAAGGATATCTGGTCATACAAGATTTCACAGTCGATGTCTCGCAACCAAGACTCTCTTACACGCTCGGAGAGCGAAGGAGTCAACACCATCGAATAAAAAGAAAAGGTCCTACACCTTTTACCATACCAACACAGGGTTACACACGACGCCCTGCGTCACCCTGGTAACACATCAAACAAGGAGCAGGGATGAAAGCAGTTCACACACAGAGTCTAACAATTCTACTGAAAAAAGGTAGAAGAGCTGTAGAGCGTACCGTTTATCACCTCATGCTCTGCAGGATAATAGACATCCAAAGATCGCGGCTGTCCTCGGTCCCAACTGTCACCTCCCGGAGCCTAACGTGGACCACCTAGTGGTGATGGGAATACCTCGTAACGTCGCCCCCACTACCATCTCCTCCCGCTCCTCTGCTAGCACCACCTCTTTGGGTACTACTCTGATCACGGCGCTGCCTCTGTCGTGGTGGTGCACCTGCTGCCTGCCCGAAGCTCTCAGCAACTCGGGTCGGCCAGTCTCGTGCCAAGTGACCTCGCCCATCACAAGCATAACACCGACTCTCTCTGGGCTGCACTAGTGCCCTCCGGCTCCACTGTGGTGTACGACCACACCCCTGAGTCCGGTTGTCAGAAAGCCACCTACGTTGAGGTCCTTCTTGCCGACACCCACTAGCCGAGGCAGACATCTCAGCTCCAACGTGCCTGCTTCCACTACCAACTCCAGAACGTGACAGGAAGCCCTCTGTCACCAGCGCTTGCTCTAGCACCCCGACATATGTGGAAATGCCCAAGAGTACTATGACAACACGAATCTCTCTGCAGAGACCCTTCTCAAACTTCCGCGCTCGGATGTTGTCATCATGGACCAAGTCCGGGTAAAAGCGTGCACGGTCTGCAAAACTAGCCGCGTACTCGGCCACCGTCATCCCTCCCGGCTGAAACTGCAGGAGCTCCTGAATCCGAACGGAGCACAAGCAGGAGGGGAAAAAATCCTCACGAAACAACAACTGAAAGTCGTCCCATGAAAGCGACAACTCGTCAAGAAACTGAGTCACCATACTCCACCAACGCCAAGCTTCTCCACAAAAAAGGGTGGCTTCCAAAGCCACTCTCTGATCTGTCGGTGTCTGCACAAGCCCGAAAAGGAGAACCACTGCCTCGAGCCAAACCTCTACTGCCTGAGGGTTTGGCTCACCACTGAACCTCATCGGTCTCCACCACTGGAACTCATGGAGCGCGCTCAACCTGCGCTCAAGCTCAGCCTGCTCTGCTGAAACTGCCTGCTGCTCAAAAGGTGGGGGTGCTGCTACCCGGCCCACCCGGAGAAAAGGGTCTCGCATGATGGGTCCTGGACTGTGGCCTCGTAGCTCACAGGGTCATCGTCATGCACCAAAGCTGGTATCTGGGCTGGATTCCTTCGTGGAGACATCCTGAATATTATCAAGGAGTGTCGCGGTCATATGAGCATACATGTATATACCAATAACAACAACGATGGGGAGCTGACTCAAGAGGGACAGTCAAGACTCGGTCCTATGTGATGCACCAACAAATTTTCCCTGCAACAAGTGTCTCATCATGCCGAGTCGACAAGAGGGTTATCAGGGTCCTGGTGAATGGATACGTCGGCCGCCGTACCATCACTGGACTCCCTGGCCTGAGAGCCGCTCTCGAGACACGTTAACACTGTTTCCCTATATCCCCACCAATACCTCTTTTAGGGAAGTCCACACAATGTCCCAAGGAACGAACAACCTCTGATACCACTTTGTCACGACCCGACCCTACCCGGGCTCGAGCCGCAACTACCCCAAGCTCGCCTCCATAGGTCCGGGGCTGGCGACCAGTGCCGAAGGCACAACAACTCGGGGAGGCCTTTGCCTAAAAACCTGTACACACACACGCAGTACACTCAACGCAAAAGAGCAAAGTAAAAGAAATAACAAGAAGAGTAAAAAGAAAAACTGCTATATGTATAAACCACAGATGTGCATCGACCTCTAAACATTACAAAGTACAAACTGAAAAGAAAAGGGGTAAAACACGCACCCAACCAAAAAAGTGCCACAACCCGGCAACAGGTAAACAAAAGAAACAACTGATGGGTCTCCCACCTGGAACCCGACTACGACCACCGCACGCGGTCCGAGCTCCCAAGATCTTATGATCCACTGAAGTCACGCTCCACCTGTCTGTCGTCTGCAAGGTCACACCAATTGAGGGAAAATCCCAAGCAGGGGTGAGTATAAAAATACTCAGTAGGATACCCCGAAGGCTCGAGGGAGCAACAAAGGAGGTACTGAAGGGTGAGCAGTAGAGTGAATAAGAAAAGTAGAGGAGTACAACTGAAAGTGTAGTAAAGAGTACAGTAGAGAGTCCAGCTCAACCCAACAAGAGGCAAGTAGGTAGACTCATCCAGACACAAGGAGCTGGAAACAGTGAGAAGATGAACTTCTCGTCGAGTCTTCACTACCTATAGCAGGAAAGTAGACTCGTCCAACCACAAGAAGCTAGACATGGAAAGCACGTGGCATACCTCGCGCATCTTCGCCTCTCCTGGAAGGAGAGTAACCAAACCCAAGAAGTGGGTACAGGAACAAGGTATATACATATCCTTATGCTCAGCAAGAAGCCCGAACAACGTCGTAAGGGGATCTCCATCCCGTAGCTTAGCCCAAGAAAAGAGTATCCAACAGTCCCAGGAGTAAACTCCATCATCGATGCCCAGAATCCCGCACGTCTGCCCCGAACCGCAAGCCAAGGGGCTCAATCACCGCACCTTGACACTATCCTCTTTGGGTGGCACTGACTCGCCCGCATGGTTTTAGATCACGTAACAAGAACGCGTCTCGGTGGGGAAAGTTCCCCTCGTACTTGAGAGTTATAGGGAAAGTCAGATCACACCTCGTCACCGCCCTGCAGTCGAGAGGTCTCCTTAAAGTCAAAGTCATTCCATCACCAACCCGTACAACTAAGGGTCCCGCTTCGGTGGTCACGGAGGAAAGCCACAGACTAGCCTAGTAGTAAGGACTGAGTCTGGAATGCCAACAGGTGTCCCACTGCCCAGCCCTGCTGGAGTGTAATTCATAACCAGATATCGGGTGACCCACTGCCCAGCCCTGCTGGAGGGTAAACCCTAATACATCATCAGGCGACCCACTGCCCAGCCCCGCTGGAGGGTAAACCATAAGACAACATTCGGCGACCCACTGCCCCGCCCCGCTGGAGGGTAGACCATAACACATCATCCGACGACCCACTGCCCAGCCCCGCTGGAGGGTAGACCAGGAATAAGTCGACAGACGACCCACTACCCAGCCTTGCTGGAGGGTAGACCTGAAATAAGCCGACAGGAGACCCACTGCCCAGCCTTGCTGGAGGGTAGACCTGGAACTAGACGACGGGTGTCCCACTGCCAAGCCCTGCTGAAGGGTAGACCCTAAGAGGTTGTCGGGTGACCCAATGCTCAGTCTCTGCTGAAGGGTAGACCCTAATAGCATCGAGTGACCCACTGCCCAGTCTCTGCTGGAGGGTAAACCCTAGAAGTCAGTGAGCAACCCACTGTCCAGTCTCGCTGGAGGGTAAAACTCAGAACTGCTCTGGCCATCTCTACAGGAGGGTACAACACTGGCCAACCGAACACGGAGTGGGTGTCGCACAACCACCCAACTCCAGAACAACTCTACCAAAAGAGTTTTGGTGCCTATTCCATCACCGGGTGTCACTAGCCCCGCTACCGGCCAATCCATCGAGAACGAAACCAGGGGGAGACCACTCAACCATGCTGGTCAAACAAACGAGTACAGAGCCAGGGGAAAACTTCACCCTGCTGGTCAAACAAAAACACAGAGGGACCCTCTACGTCGCGAGAGGTCAAAGTACGCAGAGTAGAACCCAGCACACACGTGGGGCCCACACAACGTGTGACCCCATCTCAACCCCAAATGAACGCACCAACATTCTCAGGTACGAATAACCACATGTACCTCCAAGAATTTCTGTATACTCCCAGAGTATACCACAGTCTCAGCCCAAGGGCCATCGTGCACACAACACCCAACGTCAACGCGAAGGCGTAACGTAACATCTCCATCTCAAAGGCCCAGGCACGACCAACCACATCTTGTGAACCATTTATATCACTCTCCCAAGAGTGCGCGATCACACGCCAAGGGTCCGCTACAAACATGGTAGAAAGAACCGCCACCGGAGCACCTTTCATGCTTCCACGTTTAATAAGATCATGTATAAGGCTCTGCACCACCAAACGGATTGCACCGTTGTAATCCCCGTGGAAAAACACGCGAGATAGACTACTTACTCGCCTGAAACGGTCAATCGGTGAAAAAGGTACTATTCACCGTAACCAAACCCGTGTGGGGCCCACCCCAAGACCCCGAAAATGAACCAACGGATCACGCCACTATGATCCCCTCGAAAAAACACACGGGATTGAGTACTCAATCGCCCAAAACGGACACCCGGTGAAAAGGGTACTATTCACCGTAGTCGGGTCGGGTGGGACCCACACCACGTCCCCGAAAATGGTTGGGCGAACTGCACTATCACAATGCTCTCGAAAAAGCACGTCAAATTGACTGATTACTTGCGTAGAATGGGTATCCGGAGAAAAAGATGCATTCCGGCGCACCCCACACGAGCCGTGCCACGTGGGACCCGCATCTCAGTCCCGAAACTCATCGAACGGATCACACCGCTGCGATCCTCTCAAAAAAAAACACAAGATGGACCGTTCTCTTGTCCAAAATGGTCTCCTGGTGATAAAGGTGGAAAATTCACCACCGACGCCCAAACGGCCCTCGTGGGCTCCGCACCATCGTTCCGAATTAGAGCGGGAGGATTGCACCACTGCAATCCCCTCGGAAAAACATCCAGAAACGACTGCTCACTCACCCCAAATGGGTGCCAGATGGAAAAGTTGTTAAACGCTGCGCGCAGCTCAAAAGACGGGCTGTGGGGCCCAGGCCTCAACTCCAACCTAAACATCCGGAACCACACTGGAAACCTCCGCCTCAGTGCCAGGGTCACAACGCCACTGACGGTGCTCAAAACCGATGTCGGATGCGTCCGCGCCGCCCAAAACAAGGATCTCAGGGAAAAACGCTCGTCCACTTAAAGACGCGTCACGCCTCCGAGGCCTATCGTTTCGGGAATTAAAAATTCCCGAAACCATCTCAAAATTTTCTCTTCGTACCAAGGAACGCGTCACCGCTGACGGCACGCGAATCCGACACCCGAATTCGACACCCGAGCTGACATTTACAGCCGTTTAAAAAAAACGGACATTAGTGGGCCAGGCCGGTTCAGCCGACCCACTCTCCTGAACCGGCCCGCGGTCGCGGGCCGGCCTTCCACGCCCGGACCGGTAGCAAGCCGGTCTGGCTTGCTTTTCTCCCACAAAGACCCGCCGCACGCGGGTCTTGTCTGCCGCGGGGTCCCGAGGACCCCGCCCCCGTCGTCGCCGCGTCAACCCGGCCAGGAGGGTCGGGGCCTCGTCGCCCGCACGCCGCACTTCGCCGACGCCCGCTGGACACCCCCGACCTCATCCGGACACCATGCTCGGTCTCGCCTGGCCGCTCCACCAGACACCCACGCTGACGCCCGAGCACCCTGCTGCCGCGCCCAGCGCCTCCCGCCGCCTGAGTCAAGGCCGCCGCCGCCTTCCCCTGCTGCCGAACCGCTGGAACACCCGAAAACCCCTCCAAAAACCCGCAATCTTCGGTGAATGATTGTGGGTTCCTCAGAACACCAAAATAAAAACCGAAATATGCGATGGAAAGAAAAAAAAACTCTACTACGCATCCTTGGGATCTTCCCGATAATTCGACAGAGTTTAGATACAAATATTTGGGTTCAAATATAGGTGCGGGAAAGAAAAACGCAACAAGACCCTACCTCGTGGGTGTTGCCCGGAGCTTCGCCGCGATCCGCCACCTTGCCGGAGCTAGAGGAGGAGAGGGAGAGGAGGGGCTGCCTTGAGGGGCTGCCTGTACCAGGGAGTGGGCAAGGGAGAGGGGAAGGGGATGAGGGTTTAAATAAATTAAAAATAATTTTAATTAATTAAACCCATAATTTTCCCCGCATCCGAAACCTTTGGTGAGGTCAAAATTAAACCTCCCCTAAGGTAAACACCACCTCCCGAGCACAACGGTGGTCTCAGAAGTTTAATCCGAGACCCCGTTCAAGAGTTATTAAAGTTAGCGCTCGAAGCCGGCAAATTACGAAAACTCCCCTGGGGCCATTTTTCATAGACGGGCCGCGCCTGCAAAACTTACACCCCTCATAGGGTAAACGACACGCTCCGAACTCAACGGTGCCCTCGGTTTTCCAATCCGAGCCACCGTTTAAGAGATACCTGCGTTTCAACATTAAAAGAATAAATTAATTAATTAATTTATCCGTTTAACGTTCCGAAAGCGATCTAGGGGTCCAAACATCCCGCGTCGACATACCTTATGTCGTTACTAGGGTAAAAACCCCATTCCAGACCCATCCGTATACTCGGATCTCTGATCCGAAACTCCGTTAGGAGTTATCCCATTTATTTGGAGTTTCCAGTGTGAACGCACTGAAAACTCAATTCCGGCCACACCGGGGCTCGGAATCGCTCTCCATCTGAAGGCACTGCTTTGGAATATCATCAAGAATATTCCAAAGTCTTTCACAGCAAAAACCGGGTTCTTAGAAGTTTTGTGAATTTTAATGTTCAAAAATCATATTTTAATAAAAGGTGACATGTTTTTAGGTGTTGTTTTGGGTTTCATGGATTAAACGATGTGTAATGGGATTAAAGGCCATGTAAATATCGTGAGTTGTGGTTTTTAGGGTACTGTATGAGTGGATTTAATTTTATTCAACCATGCATCCTCCCTCTCTCAACCTAGAGTGCTCTCTAGGTGATTTTGGAGATCTCTGAACCCTATAGATCATTCGTCCAGTGATTTATTGTTATTGTTGTTGTGGTTCATCTTTCTAGATAATCAATATTAAGTCAAAAAATTTACTTCTTAATTTTCCATTCCTTATGTTTTGGAAATCACAAACTCTTTCTTAAAAACATGTTTTACTAACCTTTTATGTCCTAAGTGTTTTAGAATTTTTTTGTAGAAAACATTTCGTTTAACCATACTTAGAATACGTTCTAAAATATTCGGATATAAACCCTTAAACATTATTAATTACGATTATTGTAATGAGTATGTGTTTGATAAACATCAGACACAACTTTATCAGATTGAATTTTATAATTTTTGTCCTTTATTTCATACTAAAAAGTCTAAACATCATATTGATATTGGTACTGATGAACATCAGATTAATACTCATAAGGATTATTATATTGACATAGTTAATGAAGTCCATCAGTCTAAATATGTTTATAACCTAAATATGGTAAACTTAATTCTAATGTAAGGAAAATATTTTACATTGTAATGGTGTAAACCAATATGACGTCAGACCTTTATTCACATCGGGTTGTCCTGAGCTGTCATGTTCCAGGTGTCTTATGTTGTTGCAACAAACTCAAAGAATATAACCATTGAGAAGATGAAAATAAATACCAAGTCATTTGAAGAGTTTGGAGATGGTCGATTACATTCTCTATCAAATATTTCTGAAGATTACTTAGCACGAACATCATGTTCTTATTCTTTTGTAATTATTTAGAGAGAGTCATTCTAAGGAAACCTTATCTGGTTATCTCCTTACAAACTTGTTTTGTAATTGTCACTACATCTGATCATCATAACGATTGAGGGATTCTGTGGCTTGGAAGATAAGAATCCAATCCATTAGATCAAGGTCTACCTAGGATAGGTTGATGAAGAATTTGATCATCGTATCAAGGGATTCTGTGGATAGGAAGAAAGATCTATTCCAAACATCGTATCGAGGGACTTCTTTAGTAAGGAAAGACAAACTTTGATGTAAGTATATAAAATAGTAGATAACTTTAGTCTGGTTTATAAACTACCTTTCTCTTAAGGTTAAAAGAGTTATCTTTTTAATAGCTATAAATTCATTCATTCTTTTGTATTCTATTGTTTACTTGTTGTTTACAAGTTTATTTTCAACTGCACATTTTAATAGAAAGTGAAAGATCGTATTCATCTTTATATTCTATTTGATTTAATCAAATCCATTGTGATTAGGATTTTCATAACTCTGATTAATTGGATCCATAGTGACTTTGGTATTCTACTTTGATTTAATCAGACCATAGTTAGGTTTGGATTCTATGATTATGATCATCGAACTGAGGTCCAAGTCTGATAATATACTTTAAGAGGCTTTGTGGATTATTTAGTTTAATTATTTTAGACAAAGTTTTTTAAAATTACAATCCTCCCACTTGTAAGTATATCTATATAATCATATTATTACGATCCTAATCAGTATTTTTATATAATATTGATCCAATAATTGGTATCAGAGAAGAATTCACCTGCTCAAATACTTGATGATTTTTTTACTTTCTTTACTATTTCAAGTTGCTGAAGTTTTTTGTTATAGTTTTTTTATAAAACTTTTGTTATACTAATGTGTTTTGTGGAAAAGAATATTTATTTATTTTTTAAATGTGATAGGAATGATATGGGATCTATAGACAATATGAATCCTAATAGACCTCCCATATTTTATTTTACTTATTATGAGTACTGGAGGGATATAATGAATATTTTTTTATCAACACAGGAGTAGATAATTTTGTAATGTTGACTGGAGATTAAAAAATTCCTAATAAGGATGTAACTGGTTTTACTCATCAAGAGAAACATGAATATCATTTAAACTATAGAGTAATAAATACCTTATTATGTTCTATGACAAGAAGAATTTATAGTCAAATTTCTTCTTGTGAAGCTGCTAATAGTAATTAGAAAAAGATTGAGATTACACATTTGGGTACAAATAAAGTAGTAGAGACCAGAAGATCTATGTTAAGATCTGACTACCAAGCCTTTGATTTCTTACCAGGTGAATCTATTGAAAAGATGAATAAGATATTCATAACTATTATAAATAGTTTACAATCTATTGGTGAGAATGTTTTTGACGATGAGATACTTATTGAGAAGATAATTGACATCATTCCTAATGAGTGGGAATCAAAGAGGATTACTTTTTATGAAAATAGAAAGTCAAATAATCTTACCTTGGATGATCTTATTGGTACCCTAATGCAGTATGGGGGTAGACTTAAGATAGATACCAAGAAATAAAAAAAGAAAAATGGTGGTGGTTCCTTTTATTAAACATCTACCTTACCTTATGAAGTTCAATCTTCTGAAAAGGTTTTTAAGACTTCAAGAAAGAAGAAAGTTATTATTCAATCTAATTCAGATACTTCTGAAAATTCTAAGAATTAATTAGAAAATTTTTCTAGAAGGATGAATAAAATAGTTGAGAAGAAAGATTTCCAGTATATATATAGGAAAGGTAATAAGGATAGAAGTGATAAGAAAGATGAATTCACTTTCTATGAGTGTAATAAATCTAGAAACATCAGACCAAATTTTCCAAAGCTTAAGAGGAAAGATCAAAAAGAAAAGACACTTCTACAAAAACGGGAAAGGGAAGCGCTACCATTTTATCAGCGTTAAAAAAATGCTGATAAAGGGGGCCTTTATCAGTGCTAAAAAAAGTGCTGATAAAGGGGCACTTTTATGAGTGCTAAAAAAAGCACTGATAAAGGCCCCCTTTATCAGCCCTTTTTTTAGCGCTGATAAAGGCCCCCCTTTATCAATGCTTTTTTTAGTAGCGCTGATAAAGGGGGGATTTATCAGAGCTTTTTCCTACCGGTGATAAATTTTATGTTAAAAAAAATCATGAAAAATAAATTATTTTTATATAAGTATATTTATATTGATATAAATATAATATATATTTTTTAAATATGTTTTAGATACGTATAAATAGACTATTAAATTTAATATATAATAAATTTAGTGAAAATGGATTTAAAATATTTTAAAAAATATTATTAATTAATAATTTTCTAATTATTATCGATTAAAATCATTTAATAATAATTTGAAGACAGAAAAAATCAAAACAATTAATAAAAGATCTAAAATAAGTTAAAAATGTAACTCAAACTTCAAACGACCATAACTTTTGATCCAGGTGTCTGTTTGAGCTCTACAACATATCAAATCGAAGCCTATGATGTGCTTTATGTGCTGGTGACCCAAGAGAAGCTTCTGTCACATTTTTTAGGCCAAAAAAAACCCATAAGGCCTCTAAAACTGAGTTTTTAGTCAAGATACACCAATTTTTTAACATTCAAACAAGTATAACTTCTGATCCGAATGTCTGTTAGCCCGGTACCACATATCATATCAAATATTGTTTCATTTTCTTCGATTTGACAAGTTGTGGAGTTGAAAAGAGATTCTGGATTATAAGTTATGATCATTTTAACATTTTATGGCTTTTCAAATACACATATATATGTATTTATTCGTAAATATATATGTGTCTGTCTGTGTGTATGTGTTGTATATATGTATGTATGTATTTATTTATTTAATTATAAACACACATAAAAAATATATTTCATAAATGTATTTAAAACTAATCTTATAAGTATATATTAATATAAAAATAAATATACGGATAAAAAATTATAACTAAAAATATATATATAAATAAATAAATATAAATATATATTAATATATGAATGAATATATATATAATAATATATGAATAAATATATTTATATTAATGTGAATCTATATCAATATACGAATAAATATAACTATATATATATAAATAAATATATATATCATTAAATAGAGAAAAAAATGAAATAGCTTAGTGGTAAAGGTGTAACCACAAAAGGGGGAGGTTGCGGGTTCGAGTTCGGGTGGAAGCAAAGGGGGTGCGCGCGTGTGAGGATGCGCAAGAAGGGAAACGCGCGGGAGACCTCCTAGCACTGATAAAGGGGGGGTCAGGCACTGTTAAAAGCTCTACCATATTATTTAATTCTTTTTTATTTTTATTTTTAATTTTTTTTTTGACTTTTATCAGTGCTTTTTAAAAGTTCTGATAAAGGCCCCTTTTATCAGCACTAAAAAAAGCGCTGATAAAGGGGTCTTTTATCAGCGTTTTTTTAGTGCTGATAAAAGGGGCCTTTATCAGCACTTTTTGGAGTGCTGATAAAAGTGACCCCCCTATATCAGTGTTGAGCTTTACAGTGCTTTTTTAGCACTGTTAAAGTTCGTTTTGAGTGCTGGTATAGGCCATTTTTGTAGTAGTGAGAATTCGGAGTGGAATACTAAAAATTATTATAAAGCTAAGGGAAAGAAAGTTCTTAAAGCTACCGACACTTGGAGTTCTAGTGGAGGTGATTATTTAGAGAATTATTTAGATAATTATAGTTCCGAACAGAGGAACATAGCTCTTTATGATAATGTACCTAAAGTAAATCAATGTCTCATGGCTAAGGTATGAACAACTGATAACCTTACTAATATGTATTTAAGTGATAATTACCTTGATGAGATGGATTCTATATCTTCTAATGAAGAATAATCCTCAATAGAGGATAATAATCCTCCTTATTATGATGAAGTTTCTCGTTTTTTAAACTTTTAGAAAATGAGAATTGTAAAATTTGTAAAAAACTTGATAACGCTAAGGCTAAACTTGTCAAGGATGATTTAAGAATAAATGTTTTAACAAATGAAATATCAGATCTTTCAAAATATCTTGATGAGAATATTTATGAGAAATAAAATATTTATAATGATTTTGAAAAGATAGTTTTTGAGAAAAATGTTTTATGAACTAAACTTAATTCTAAAATTAATACTTGTGAGGATAAAGATTTAGTTAAACTAAAATAAAAAATTTCAAGTTTGAGATTTTTTTTTCAAAATTTACCACTAGAAAGAAAAGTTTTGATAAAATATATAAAAAAATATATCCTCATGGTAATGGTTCCGGAATGGGTTATACATATAAAAAACCAAATTTTAGTAACAATTTTTATGTTCCTAAAAATGACCCTTTTTGAACCAAGTTCCAAAGTGATAGTAATTGAAAAAATATTTCTTCATTGAACAAAGTTTAATCACTAGGATTTCACAAAACATATTTTTATAAACAAATGTGTATTCCTAAAGTATTCTTTTATAAAATTACTAAACCTAAGAAAGTTTGGCTGTAGAAAGTCTAATATTTTTGTTCTCATGAAAACAAAGATAGTACCAACAACAAAAATATATGGTATATGGATAGTGGGTGTTCCAAACACATGACTAGAAACAAATACTTCTTCTATAATATTATCAAAATTAGATGTAGAGAAACAACTTTTGGAGATAATGCTCAAGGAGAGATTATCGGTATATGTAATATTGTTCTTTTTGGAAAATCCTTAATTTATAATGTTTTTTTGTTAAAGGTATTAAGAACAAACTTATAAGCATAAGTCAATTATGTAATTAAGGCTACCATGTAAAATTTATGAATGATAAATATTTAGTACATATTTCCAAGGATTAATTTATTCTCTATGCCAATTGGAATAAGAATGTTTATACACTTAACATGGAAGACCTTAGGAGCCAAGACTTACCTTGTCTCAGTGTAATGGAAGATCAATATTGGTTATGGAATATAAGTTTAAGACAATACAACCTAAGAAACTTATATAAGTTGACTAATAAAATACTTGTTAAGGATCTATGAGAGCTTTGGTTTGATACTTCAAAAGTTCATGACTCTTATTAGTATAGTAAGAAACATAAGTCAAGTTTTAAATCTATTAGAGAAGTTACAACTTATTATGCTTTACAATTATTTCACATAAACTTATTTGGTCCTAAAAAAACTAGAATTATTAGTGTAAAATACTATGTATATGTATTAGTTGATAATTACACTAGATACACATGGTTTTATTTTCTCACAAATTAATCTAAAGCCTTTTGTTATTTTAAAACTTTTGTAGCCAAGGTTAAAAATGAGAAAAATCTTCCATTGATAACTATTCGTAGTAATCATGGTGGAAAACTTGTAAATTATTATTTTGAAACTTTTTTTAGTAAGAAAGGTATTAAACATAACTTTTTAGCTCCTAGAACTCCTCAGAAAAATGGTGCAGTTGAAATAAGAAATAGAATTCTTTAAAAAATAACTAGAACCATGTTGAGTGAATAATCAATTTATAAACCTTTTTGGGTTGAAGCAGTTAGTACTGGATACCATACTATAAATCGAGTTTTTATTAGACAATTTATTAATAAAACTCCTTATGAGTTATGGACAGGTAGAAAACTAAAATTTTCTTACTTCAAAGTTTTTGGTTGAAAAGTATTCATTATGAATATTAAAGATTACTTACATAAATTTTCACCCAAATCCAATGAAGGAATATTTTTAGGTTATTTCACTAATTCTAAGGCTTATAGAATTTTTAATAAAAATTATTATAATGTTTAGGAAACAGTTCATATTAAGTTTGATGAAAAATACCCTTTTGTTTTTTAACAACCCCAACCAATATCTTTAGATGTTATTTCAAAAATTGATTTTCAACCCTTGTTAGAAACCTATTCTCATAAGGATTTAACTCAAGAAACTGTTTCTGAAGTTATTCCTCAGGAATATTTTCTACCTTATGTTGAAGAAAAGACATTTCAAAATCCAAGAATTCAGTTGTTTCTAAGGAATCATCCTAGTGACAATATCATTGGTGATGTTGATCAAACAGTTAGGTTTAGAAGTTCCTTAAGGAATGATGTTGAACATCTAGATTTCCTTTCCCAATCTGAACCTAAGAATCATGATGAGGATTTAGGTGATAAAGATTGGATTAAGGCAATGAAATATGATTTCAATGAATTTGAGAGGAAAAACGTTTGTAATTTAGTTTAACTACCTAAAGAAACTTCTATAATTGTATTAAAATGGTTTTAGAAACAAATGTGATGAAAATGGAATAATTTTTAGAAATAAATATAGAGTTGTTACTAAGGTTTATAATCAATAATAAGGCATAGATTATGAAGAAACATGTGCACCGATAGCTAGACTTGAAGCTATTCATATTCTAATATCCTTTGCAGCATTTTTTAATTTCAAAATTTTTCAAATGGATGTGAAGTGTGCTTTTTCTTAACAGATATATTCAGGAAGAAGTTTATGTTGAACAAACTCTTGGTTTTGAAAATACAAAACATCTTGAATACGTTTATAAACTTACTAAAGATATATATGGACTTAAACAAGCCCCTAGTGTAATGACCCAAAATTATATCAATGATATTTTCCTTTCTTATAATTATGTCATATAGTATAAATCAAATAAAATCATATAAAGAACACAATACAAACTTTATAAATGAATAATGAACTAAATAAGAGGCTTTTCAAAAATTAAGGAACCTAAACCAATGGAATAGTAACATTACCTTGGGAATAGTGATATTACCCTTAAGAATATTAATACATCCAATAAAATAGTAACATCACCTATGAAAGTATAAATAAAATTTAGGTATCTTATAAATGAAAATATGATATATTTATATCATGGTAAAAGTAAATAAATATTTTAAAAAGGATAAATTGAGTTAAAAAGAAAATTTATCTTTATAAAATATATTCATAAATTAATATTTTTTTTGTATTATAATTATAATATAATTTTATGATACCTTAATTGATTTTTCAAAATGTTATAAAATCAGTTATAATTTTAAAATATGTATTTTTTGAATAAAAGATGATTTTAATTAAAAATTAAATCTATTATATTTAGAAAATTATTTTCATAAAATTTAATACATTTTTAAATTATATACATAAAAAAATGGTTAGGGTGAATTTTTGAGATTTTTCTAAAATAATTGTTTTTTTGGTCAATAGTGAAATACAACAATTTGCGGTATAAGCTAAATACATGAATTATTGAGTCATGGTTGATATATGGATAATGTAATCACCCTTGGTTCAAACTAAAATTTACTAGTTAATGTATTTAGTCACAATAATCAACACTATTGATAGTCTTGATACAAAATAATAAACAAATGAATAAAATAATAAAAAACGCTCCTCTCCTCCCACCATAAATACTACCCCTCACCACCTCTTCTCCTCACACCTCAAAAGAATTGAATCTTGTCCAAATTCTATCTAATCCTATTTCCAAATATTTCCCCCTTTTTTATGAGCCTTTTTTCTCAACAAAAGACAAAATCCAATTTCAATAAGGAGGTTCTCAGGGAGAAGAATTCAAGAGATAAAAACCTCTTTCTTTTTCTTTTAATTTCCTTTTAATTTCCTTTTATTTATTTTCATATCCTAAACTCCCATTATAAAAGTGAAATTATAACTCTGGTATCTTTTATATATTGGAATTTTATTTTTTTAATGGAATAATCTGTCATCATTTATCTTCCCCTCCCCTTTTGTTCTAAAAATGAAAACATCGTCCATGATGTGTTAATTTATCGCATTCAAGGACGATGAGTTTTCAATTTCCATTACCGCCTTCAAGGATAGTTGTAAAACCATTTTTTATTTTTAAAACAGATTATAATATATGTATTATATCTTATTTAATGTATTGGGACCATTATAGATACATAATTTTAATTAATAAAACAAAACTAGTTCGTGATGATAAAAAACACCAAAATAATATAAACAAGTGTCCTTAACATTTTATCTAATGAATCATACTAAAATATGGAAATAAAAAGATATATAAGACTATTTAATATTATATAATTTCATTAATAACGTATAATTTTAATTCTGGAAAACTATTCTCATTTCACATGATATTTCATACATGTATACAAGTAAAGTGGTTATGAAAACCAAGGAAACAGACACCCCTGAAATGATGAAATTGTATCTTATAACTTATCAAAAATTCCATAAATTAACTTAATAAAATTATAATAAATAAAATAAATGTTAAATAGTTTCTTAATTAAATTATTAATTAATCTAATTTAATTATCTAGGATATTAATATCAAGTTCAGAACAGTTTCAGACATAAGGTAAGGGATTTACTCTGAACCCTCATTTTTTCCTTTAGGTAATGATTTATCTCTATCTACCTCAATTAAATTCTTAATTATTTTTATTAAATATTCCTAAATGATCCTTTTATGCATAAAAAATATTTACCTACCCCAATTCTTCTTCCTTTTATGAGAAAATTTATGTTTTAAGAAAGGTTCCCTTCACAATTCTTCCCTATAAGCAAGCCCAATTAAAGGGAACTTTCTAATTTCTAAACCATTTTCAAGTACCATCCATAATCTATTTTAATCCCTCATTGTTCTTCTAAAATCAATAATTTTATCACAAAAATATATCTTGGTTCATTTCTGGTTTTATATAAATGATTATTCCTTTTTAAACTTTAAATGCTCTTTAATATTTTTCTTAAACCACACTAAAATTTTTCATTTCTAATGTTTGTTAAACATTTTTTTCAATTAATTTTGTCATAACTTATCATAATCTATTCCTATTTTCTCTTATTAATGTATATATATGTTTCAAATCCATTATTTCATGGACACTATCATGATACATGCTTTGGGTATTCCTTATGATACGATTATGATACCCATTTCTCTCCATGGGTAACCCTTATGTTTATGTTTGATTATTCATGTGGCACACATATTATGAACATGTTATGATGGATGCTCCCATATAGTGCTCCGATGCATTGGATAATTTTTAATATCACGATACATCATGTGTAATGGTCTTGATGGTTAGTCTTGACTCATGTTTCTTCATGTGTAATGGTCTTGGTGGTTAGCCTTGAATCATGCTCCTCCATTTGTAATTGTCTTAGTGGTTAGACTTGACTCATGTTCCTCCATGTTCAATGGTCATGGCCATTATACTTGACTCATTATTATTCCATGTTGTATGTTTTTTCCACATTTATATGATTCCAAGATCCCATGTTCTATATGTTATTATTCCATATGTTTATTATTGTTCAAAACCTTTTTATATCATCATATTATGATTTCTAACCCATGTAATGTGATTTATTCATATGATTATTCCCTTACTGGGATTTTTAGCTCATCCCTTTGTTCATGTATTCCCTAGGTCATCCTATGAATATGTAAGAGATCAAAGGAAGTTAGGATCTCATTATGAAGATTAAATAAATGATGTTTTTATTTTGGTTCTATGTTTCTAGTTTTTATGTACCTAATCTTCCAAAGACACTATACTTTATGATCCTTGGTTTTTTTTGAATTCTAGTTATACTTAAAATCATGTAATAATATGTGTTAAAGGATAGGGCCATTATAGTTGGTATTAGAGGATGGTCTAGTTATTTTTGAAGATTAGGACTAGAAAACCTTAGTAAGAACCCTTGGGATAATTCTATCACCACAGATAACTTATATTAAAACTTGGTGAATCATAAGTTATGATATAATTTTCATTTAAAATTTTATCCTTTTATGTTCAAATTTTTATTTTTATATGATTATTAGCTAAGTATTGAATCCCCTATAATTTTAATTTCTTTTCTTAGTTAATGGATGGAAATATGAGAACTCGTGCCAACAACCAATGCGATTGGAAATGTGAAAATTTCCCTAATGAAATTAAAAATATGATGGGAATGGGAGATTAAAAACTTATGATAGTAATTTCTCAACTATCTCAAGATATAAAGAATAAATTGAATTGTGTAGAACACCCTCCTTATCCTAAAAAATAGAAAGTTGTGATCAAATCCTTTATATGAAAAAGACCACCCATGTTTAGTTGATATTCTGATCCTTTCATCATAGAACTATGGATTAAATCCATTGATAAGATATTATATATCCTCTAGTACTTAGAAGAAGAGAAAGTTGTGTTGGAGGTCTATCGTTTTGATGGGGAAGATGATCGGTGGTGGACACTGATCAAGAAAATAAAGTCCAATTATGAAATTGATTCTATGGAATGGGAATATTTCAAGAAAATATTTTTTAATAAATATTTCCCTCGAACCCTTCATATTAATATGGAAAAATAATTCCTTGTACTAAAACAAAAGGAAGACGAGTCTATCGGGGTATATGAGAAAAACTTTACAAGGCTTGAAATATACGCCTTTTCCTTTTTCATGAACACCGAAAGAAAGTTGGATCACTTATTTAGTGGATTAAAGATGAGTCTATAAAAATCATTGGTGATTGGGTACTTTGATATCTATGAGGAGATTGACCATTTTTTCCTTAAGGTTGAAATAGTGATTGTAGACTCTTGGTGGTCTTGTGGGCTCAAATATAAAAATCGGAAAATAGAGTTTAATATGGGAGGATTGGAAGAAAAATCCCATGATGGAAAGAAAACCCAACATCCCACATTTTAGAATTGTGGGAAGACGCATCCTAGGATCTATCTAAAGGGAACCAGGAAATGATTCAAATGTGGAAGAATGGGAATCGAGATAATAAAAGTTGAAGGGATATAAATAATCCCACTAATGTGGAAGAAGAAAGAAATGTTCAAATAAACACTCAGCCTATAGTGTAGTGTTTCAACTACAAGGAACATGGGAATTATGTAAACCATTTCCCTAAGATAAGGTTTTTTGAGGTAAATCAACAAAAAAGGAATCAAGGAAGGGAATATTCAATCAGTACTACTAAGGTGGATCCCAACAATGATGTGGTGAAAAGTATGCCAGTTATTCATTCAATAATAGTGAATGTACTATTTGATTCTGGTTCTATGCATTCTTTCACATCCTTCTTGTTTATTAGAACTATTCAAACACCACCTCAAAATATGGAGGTTAAGTTATTTGTGAGAACAAAAAATGAGAAATTTTTTTCATCCAAAGTATATAACTTCTCCCCGATTAATTTTTGTTGACTGAACCTACCAAAAAATATTGTATTACTTCCTTTGGTGTAGTTTGATGCTATATTGGGAATAGATTAGCTATTTTTATACAAATACAACATCGAATGTTGGAAAAGGGAGATCAAACTTCACATCCTGAGGTATCATCCAATTCTGTACAAGTGTAAGGAGGATGATGAATATCCATCAGAATCATTTTCTCAATTGTGGATATTATTACTTTATGAGAAAGTATGTCTAGCTCAAATTATTAAGACAAATGAGAGGATCATTCTTGAAGACATGCCTATTGTGAGGGACTACACTGATGCATTCCCTGAAGAATTTCCTTATCTTTTTCCTGGTTGATAGGTTGAGTTATCAATTGAAATTATTCATGGATCTTTGCCTATATCAAAGACACCTTATAGAATAGACACCATTGAGATGGAAGAAATGAAGAAGTGGTTATAAGAGAATCTGGACAAGGGTTTTATATTCCTGAGTGCTTTATCATGTGGTGCACCAATCCTCCTTTTCAAGAATAAGGATAGATCAATGCACCTCTACAATGATTATCATGAGCTCAATAAAATCACGAATAAAGAACAAGTATCCCCTGACAAAGATATATGAATTGTTTGATCAACTACATGGGGACAAGTATTTCTCTAAGGTGGAAATTTGATTGGGATATCACCAATTAAAGGTGAGGAAGAAAGATATTTTCAAGACTACCTTTCAAATGAGGTATGAACACTATGATTTCATAGTGATTCCCTTCAGACTCGCTAATGCTCTAGAATTTTTCATGGATTTAATTAATAGAGTCTTTAGATATTGTCTTGAAAAAATTATGGTAATATTTATTGATGATATTCTGATATACTCCAACAGAAAGGAGGAATATGAGGATCATTTTAAAACAATTCTAAAGACCTTGAAGAGGGAGAAAATATATAAAAAGTATATTAAATGTGAGTTCTGGATGAAGTGTCATTATTCGGGGCATGTTATTACTTTCAAAGTAATACCTTGTGGACCCTTCCAAGATAGAAGAAATTGAGGAGTGTCTCATGCCAACATCTATAATGGAGATCCATAGTTTACATGGTCTATCTGGGTATTACTGGTTATTTGTGAAGAAATTATCACAATTATCAAACCTAATAACCAAGATGACTATGAAGAGAGTGAAGCTTTTATGGACTAGTGAATGTGAAGACTGCTTCAAAGAGTTGAAAACAAGGATTATCACTTCACCCATTCTCACACTACCGAAAAGTGGGTAACTCTTTTTGGTATACATCAATTCTTCAAATAAGGTCTTAGGTTGTTTACTGATTCAAAATAATAAAGTGACGGCCTACGCCTCAAGGCAGTTAAAAATTCACGAGCAAAACTATCCCATGAATGATCTGGAGTAGGCGGCTCTGAACTTTGGGTTGAAAATATAGAAAAATTATCTCTATGGGGAGAATTGTGAGATATATACTGATCATAAGAGCCTTAAATATATATTCACATAGAAGAATATTAATATGCACAAGTGAAGATGGTTAGATATCATCAAGTATTATGAATTCTCAATCTAATACTATCCTGGTAAAGAAAATAAGGTAGCATATGATCTAAGTAGAAAGGATCTTTGATCTTTATCAATGATGATAATTGAGAAGGATCCAATCTTCTTATACATAAAAAGGATGGACATAGTAATTGTTAAGGAATAAACATCATCAATCCTTTATCAAATGATTTATCAGCCATCCCTCATGGAGAAAATAATGGATTCTCATAGAAATGATGTGGAAATTTAGAAAAATGTGGATGTTATCAGAAATGGGAAATTCTCAGAGTTCAAAATGGATGAGATTTGGGTCATGACTATGTGTATCATCTAATCCAGAGATAAATAAAGATATTCTAAATAACATACATAGATCAACCTTCTCTATTCACATAGGGAGCACAAATATATATTGAGATCTCCAAGAGCACTATTTGTGGGACAATAAGAATAAGGAAATCACTAAATATACATCAAAGTGCTTGGTATGTCAACAAGTAATGGTTGAAAGGAAAAATTATAAGGGGATGATGCAACCATTACCCATAAAAACATGGAAATTGGAAAACATCACCATGGGCTTTGTGTCACTGGACTTCTAAAGACATCCAAAGGAAATAATTCTATATGGGTTGTTGTGGATTATCTTGCAACAAAACCTCACCTTATCGTAATTTGATAGTACTTATCACTAGATCAACTTGCATGGATATACATAAAATAAGTGGTAAGGCTACATGTAGTACCATTATTGATTATATCATATTGAGATCTGAGATTTACCTCCAAGTTCCAGAAAATTATCAACATGCTCTAAATGTTGAGTTGAAATTTAGTAAAAACTATCATCCTCAAACTGATGTCCAATCTGATCATACTATTAAAATATTGGAAGACATGTTGAGAGTGTGTTATATGGACTTAAAAAGAGGACGGGGCCAACATATACCTTTGGTCAGGCTCTATCACAAAAAAAAATTCCACTTTAGTACCCAAATGTATCCATATGAAGCCCTTTATGAGAAAATATTCATAACACCGACATTCTAGGATGAAGATGGTGAACATAAGCTTCTTGAATGTGAAACGGTGGAAAATCTAAAAGCCATTAATCAGTACATCAAGGAAGCCTAAATACAAAAAAAGATATATTTAGATAATCGTTGATGAGACCTTTATTTTAAGGTTCATGTTGACTAGAACTTCCACCAACCATGTATAAAGTACATGATGTATTCCATGTAACCCTCTTAAAGAAGTACATGTTAGATCCCTCACATGTACTAAATTCAGAGGTAGTACAACTGGAAAATGATCTCTATTATGAGGAGAAGTCGGTGAAGATCTTGGACTATAGAGATAAAGGTATACAAACAAGAATACTCACATGGTCAAAGTACTATGGAAGAACCATAAGTACAAAGAGGAAACATGGTAAATAGAGGAATAAATGAAGAATAAGTACCCTCACCTATTTCTGCCTTAGTTTGTAAAATGAAATTATGAAATTTTGAGGGTGAATTTCATAAGGAGGGAAGAATGTAATAGACCATAATTATTTCAATAAAATTTTCCCTTATTATAATTATTTCATATATTATAAATCACATAAAATCACTTAAATAACACAATATAAATTTTATAAATGAATAATTAATGAAATAAGAGGCTTTTTTAGAAATTAAGTAACCTAAACCAATGGAACAACAATGTGAACTTTGGAATAGTGATATGACACTTAGGAATAGTAATCCAGAAAATAGAATAGTAACCTCATCAATTAAAGTATAAATAAAATTTAGGTATCATATGAATGAAAATACGATATATTTATATCATGGTATAAGTAAATAAATGTTTTAAAAATGAAAAATTGAGTGTTGGTATTTTTTGTAAGTCATTAATATTTCATTAAAATTTTATAATTAATATAATGAATTAAAAGAAAATTTATTTTAATAAAATATATTCATAAATTAATATTTTATTTTCTTATGATTATAATATAATTTTATGATATCTTAATTGATTTTTTTTAAAATTTATAAAATCAGTTATAATTTTAAAATATGTATTTTTTGAATAAATGATGATTTTAATTAAAAATTAATTTTCTAATATTTCAATAATTATTTTCATAAAATGGATTCCATTTTTAATTCTACACATCAAAAAATGGTTAGGGTGAATTTTTGTATTTTCCTAAAATAGTTGAATTTTTTATGAATAGTGAAATACAATAATTTACTGTATAAGCTAAATACATGAATTATTGAGTCATGGTTTATATATGGTTGATGTAATAACCCTTGGTTCAAAATTACATGCAATAGTTACTATATTTAGTCACAATAATGAAAAATATTGATAGTCTTGATCCAAAATAATAAACAAATGAATAAAATAATAAAAAACACTCATCTCCTCACACTATAAATACCACCCCTCACAACCTCTTCTCCTCACAAATCAAAAGCCTTGAAGATTTTCCAAATTATGATCAATACTATTCCTAATTATCTCCCAAACATCCAATATCCTTTGGTATCAACAAAATACAAATCCAATTTTCTTAAGGAGGTTCTCAAGGAGAAGAATTCAAGAGGTAAAAACCTCTTTCTTTTCCTTTTAATTTCCTTTCAATTTCTTTTATTTTATTTTCATCTCACCACCTCCCATTATCTAAGTGACACGATAACTATATTATATTTTATATAATATAATTTTATTATGTTAATGTAATAAACCACCATCATTTCTCTTCCCCTCCCATTTTGTTATAAAAATGAAAACATCGTTCGTGATGTGTTAATTTATCACATTCAAGGATGACGAGTTTTCAATTTCCATTAACACATTTTAAGATGCTTGTAAAACAATTTTTTATGGTTAAAAAAGATTATAATATGTGTATTATATCTTATTTAAGGTTCTTTAACCAATATAAATATATAATATTAATTAATAAAACAAAACTAGTTCGTGATGATTGAAAAACCGCCAAAATAATCTAAACAATTGTCATTAATATTTTATCTAATGAATCATCATAACATGTGAAAAATATATATATAATACCATTAAATATTATATAATTTAATTAATAATATATAAATTCAATTCTATACAACTATTCTCATTTCACATGATATTTCATACATGTATACAAATAAACTGATCATGAAAACCAAGGAAATGAATGCTCCTGAAACGATAAATTTTCATCTTATAAATTATCAAAAAGGCCATAAATGAAATTAATAAAATTATAATAAATAAAATACATGTTAAATATGTTCTAAATTATATTATTAATTAATCCAATTTCATTATCCAGGACATTAATATCAGGTGAAGAACTGTTTTGGATATATGGTAAGGGTCTCCCTCTGAACTCTCATTTTTTCCTTCGGGTAACTCTTTCCCTATCTTTACCCCAATTAAATTTTTAATTATTATTATTATTTAATACTCCTAAATTATATTTTTATTCTCTAAAAATATTTACCTAGCTCAATTATTTTTCCTTTAATGGGTAAATACATGTTTTAAACAGGTTCTCTTCTCAATTCTTCCCAATAAGCAAACCCAATTAAAGGGAAATTCCCAATTTCTTACCCATTTTCAAGTACCATCCATAATATATTTTAATCCCCCATTATTATTCTTAAATAAATCATTTTATCATTAAAATATATCTTGGTTCATTTTTAGTTTTATATAAAATACTATTCCTTTTTCCACTTTAAATTCTCTTAATATTTTCCTTAAACCACACTAAAATGTTTCATTTTTAATGTTTATTAAAAATTTATTTTCACTTATGTTTGTCATAAATCATCATGATATATTACTATTTTCCATTATGAATTTCCATGTATGTTTTAAATCCATTATTTCATGGACACCATCATGATATACACTTTGGGTATGGCTTATGATATGATTATGATACCTATTTCTCTTCATAGGTAACCCTTATGTTTATATTTGATTCTTCATGTGGAACACATGTTCATAAACATGTTATGATTGGTGTGACAAAATAGTTCTCTAATGCATTGTGTAATGTTTAGTCTCATGAGACATTATGTGCAATGGTCTTGGTGTTTATCCTTAACTCATGCACCTTCATGTGAAATGGTCTTGGTGGTTGGCCTCGACTCATGCTCTTCTATGTGCAATGGTCTTGGTGGTTGGCCTTGAATCATGATACTCCTTGTGCAATGGTATTGGAAGTTATCCTTGATTCATGATTATGTCATGTTGTATGTTTTTTCCACATTTCTATAATTCCATGATTACATGATCCCATGTTCTATATGTTAGGCTTCCATATATTTATTCACATTCCAAGCCTTTTTCTGTCATCATATTATGCCTTCTAAACCATGTACTATGCTTTATTCATATTCTTATTCCCTTATAGGGATTTTTAGCTCATCCCTTTGTTCATGTATTCCTCAAGTTATCCTGTGCAGATGTAAGAGCTTAAAGAAAGTTAGGAGCTCATTATGAAGATTAAATAAAAGATTTTTTTATTTTAGTTCCATGTTTCTAGTTTTATGTACCTAATCTTCCAAAGAAACTAGACTTTAGGATCCTTGGTTTATATTTGAAGGCTAGTTATGATTAAAATCATGTAATGATATGTGTAAAAGATGAGGGTCATTATACCTAGAGCTTGGTATTATAGATTAATAGGATTTTTTTTATAAATTTTTTTTGTTAAGGGAGCTATGGAACCAAATTTTTTTATTAAATAAGTTAATAAAAACATTATGATTGTATAAATATATGTTGATGACATTATATTCTAATCAACTCAAAAATATTTAATAGATTCATTTATAGATCTTATGAAATGTGAGTTTGATATGATTATTTTAATGACTCATATTTTCCATGTATTATTTTTTAATATTATATGGATTAATTTTGAGACCAGGCGCTAAGACATTGTGTGATTCAGAGACCCAGTGTGTCTAGAATAAATGTTTGAAATATTTTAAAATATTAAATAGTATGTGTGTGAAGTTTTCCTAAAAATTAAAATAACTTATAAATAGGTGCCCAAATCAAAAATCTAAGTGCTATGTTCAGTTCATAATGGTATTTTTACCCTAGGCATGATCTAAAATTGGTCGGTGTGGGTCGTTTGTGAAATATTCGTTGTGACTGCATAAATAAATAAAATTATTTGGATAAAATTATTTTATTTTGTTTATTGACATAGAGACCTAATATTTCTTTAAATACATCCTTGTGTCAAAATTACAAGGTTAGCCTCATAACCTTGGAATCTCTAGAGGATCGTTGGAGAGAACCCCAATATAATTCTCTTGAACAAATGATGAAGAAGTTGAGAATCGTGGATCCATTGATCAACACAGCCTCAGATTCAATGAACGGACAGAACACAGTGATCATTATTTATAAGCAATCGAACCAAATCGAGGTAGGGTGTGTGATTTTGATTTTATTTTCCCTATTCTTGAATTCCATGATGAATGTGGACAAATCAATGAATAGATTAGCCCATGGATATATATTTATGAGGGATGTGTTATTTTTCAAGATTTATCGGGATATTTCTTTGTGGTTGTTGATTTATTCATTTTTCGTTCTAACAAAAAAGAATCAAGATACACACAAACATCGATCGAGGTTCATTCATCTTGTTCAGAATTGTGGTTTTATCCCCCGATTCACCATTCTTCATGATGTTATTCATTTTCCCCTCTGGTTCAATGTTTCATTGAACAATCGATAATTTCTCATTAAATTATCGGTTCAATTATTACAAATTGTAGATTAAGCATCAGTATGACTCGACAGAGGTGTGTGGTTATGGAAACAGATCAAACAATGGTTGGTTCTGATTTCTATTTCTTTGTCATGCAATTAAGAACATCGATGATCTTGTTTTACAAGCGGATAAAAGGCCTGAATCTTGACAATTTGGTGATGGCATGGAAAAAATACCCCATATCTTGAGATTTTTGCCGAACCGATCACTGGAACAGAGACCAGAGGATTGACCGGTGCAAGTGGGAGTAAGAAGGTGGGTTCTAGAAAAACCCAATACACACGGCATGTAGTCCCCTTGGATGGACTCAGTGTATACTTCAAGCAGTACACAAACACAGGGTGGAGTAAATGGGTTTCCTACATGGCGTTTACTCCCCCACATGACTTTTCTTGGATCGGGTACACGGGCTACCCTATGTACTGGTACACGGGTAGGGACACACAAGATGACATCGTATACTAGCACACGGCTAGATTACACTGACGGGACCCCAAATACAGGGAAACGACATGTAGTCCCCTTACACACCATGTACTCTTATTTTACATGACACAGTTTAAATGACATGGGTCATTCTACATAGGCAGTACCTGAGGTCAAGGTACCTAGCGTGTTCCCCTACTACACGTCGTGTACCCCTTTTTACATGGATTTATTTCCTTATCCTCCATATCTAGGAAAAGTTTCATTAGGGTTTTTCCCTTTATTATTTCCATGAAGGTTAGTAAAAATATTTTCCTACTCATAGTAATATGATCCCTTTAGTAGGACTTCCTGGATAGAGTTGTTGGAATCCACCTGAGAGGACCAAAGTGGAATCCTCTATTTTTTTTCATGACCTAGGTGGAGTTCTTGGTATCGACGTGACCAACACTATGCGGGCACTGATCCTTTACTTAATAGGTTAATCCAGATTGAGTTGTTTTTATCACCCCATGTACCTAGATGTGATCCTCATCTATGTATTATATTCTCTTCAGACTATCATCGTATCTTTCTTAGGACAAGACCCGACGAGCATTACCTCTTAGATGGACGTCATCAGTGTTATCAGACTCAGGGGTGTGTTCTCCCGAATGAGTTATTTGTGGAATATTTGATCTATAATTCTAGGGATAGTATAATATGGTTGTATATTACCTCTAAATTGCGTGTCTTGGATTGAGTATATCTGGATATTAATGTTATATGCACTGTAGACATATACCTGGGTAGAGCTGACTGTACTTTCCTTTGTTGTATTAATTTTCAGTTTTGGGGCGTCCTATTGAGTATTGCTATACTCACCCCTACATGGGTTTTTCCCACACGTGTTGTGTCTTATGTATATGATCAACATTTTGATGGATTCCTAGGAAGAACAGGACCAGAAGGTGCTTAGTGAGACCAGAAAGGCTGAGGTGTGTTCATGTGGATTTCAGATAGCAGTACCGGTATCTTTTACTTATAGGTTGGACTCGTGTTACAAACTTATTTTTGGTGGGATTGTATTTGAACATGTTTAATTTACTTCCTATCATACTCTGGTTGTGGGATATAGTTGTATTCATGCATTGGTTACTTATTGGTTTTTATATTTCATCATTTTGCGGGATTAGAGATGTGTGTGTGTGTGTGTACAGGTACATAGGTAATGCCTCCATGTTAGTGATATGAATACTCAATGTTAGCCACCAACCATTGGCCTCTTGAAGGTGGTCTTGGGTAGTCACATCACATGCCCCACTGGGACAAGTCATGATAGAGTGGTATCAGAGTAGGTCAGTTATACTTTAGGATCTGGAGTCTGTGAGATTGGTTTAGGGAAAAAGTGTTAAGAGTTTCAAGTTCGGATTTCAGGATAGGGACTCCATTGTGTTGGAACCAAGCGTACAGTGGAATCCCCAAACAGGTGGGTTTTTAAAAAAATTCCACTGAAGATCGATGTAAACTTGTCGACATCGGTGAATAGCAGCCCAGTCTTAGCTGAGGACGACATGTGAAGGATTTTAAGCACAATAATAAACCGTAAAATACCTAGTTTAATTCTGAAGCCATGCACGGAATTTTATCATCATTGGTGATCGCTGATCGAATAATCTGACCTCAAAATCCTCTAGATCATCCACACACACTTCAGGAAATCTGAGGGAGTGTTGTTCATTATAATCTGAGTGCTAGCACAGAATTGCGACGATGCCTTCAATGATCCAACGATCACCACATCACTTTGCAAGCGATGCCTGAGAGAGGGATTGATCCATGCTCCTTGGATCTAGAGCCTCTCTCTCTAGATCATGGGTGAGAAGAGAAGAGAGATAAACACTGTGAATAGTATATGGAAATATCCTCTCCTCTTGTATTTATAGTGTCATTTAATTACCCAGAAATTCCAACCCAGCCCCCGAATAATCAACGCAACATTAACGACATATTATGACTACTTATCTAAGTCATAAATATTATTATCACTCACTTTTAATATATTAAAATATATTACATGATAATAATTGAGTCATTAACTCGACTCGTTGCTCCCATAAATATTAATTGAACCTTGAATAATTTAATATTTGTAAATTAATATTTTTCATGTATTCACTTAAAACTCATAAATACATTTAATAAATAAATTCAATGCTCATTATTCTAAACTTGAATAATATAAATTTATTTACTGTATTGGTGATCATTTTTCCTTGGACAAATTCCAGACCCCTATGGTGGGGCCCACTATGTCCAAAACTCCCATTCAACTGAATAGGGTAGATTCTTGAATATGCTATTGTGTGTGATCCTCTAGGCCCTTATCTCAACAGTAGTGAATAATATTCACAGACCAAGAGCGGGATCTAGAAACTCATCATGGCCCCTGAAGAGATAAGGATTGTCACAGCAGTGATAACCAACCTACAAACATGCACTGTGTAAAATAATCTCTTTGTCTGTAATATCTCATAAAGTAGAATGCACTCATGTGTCATTGCCCTTTTCTTGCTTTATTGTTTGTTGATTTAACTGGATGGGATTTACCTTCGACTTACATATCAATGGTCTTATAAAGGTACTACCATCCTTATCAACATGTATTGAGATACATTTCTTCCATAAATCTGAATTGAAAAATCCTTTCTTGTCCATTCAACCAATTCCATGCCACTAATAATGTACCCAACACAAACTACCTCTCCATGACTTCATTACCATGGTTTTCATCTTGCATCAAAGTACGTAATCAAATGACATACATTGGTAATGTTCTCAAGTTAGGAGACCATTACACATGATCGTAAATAGGAACATCTAATGAAACCAAAACATGTGGTGTTCCTATTGGCGGGTTAGTCCTCATGATCTCACAACTAGAGATCACCAAGTGCAAACTTACTGAGAAGAAGTATCAATGCTTATGAGTCTCCAACACCTGATAGTCAAACATATACTGTGTCCAGTCAGTAAGATGTATCTAGACCATAACACATACATTTAAGATTAATTTCATAGTATCTAGAGGTTATCATTATATCATAGGAACTACTATAACCTCTTGATATGAAAACTAACCTTTGGACATTACCATTTCAATAGTGGACATAGGAAAGTCTATACTATAATGGTAACATGACATCATGTATAGATAATTGTATACATGATATGGTAATCAAAAGAACTAAATAATTGGGTCTTGGGAACCCACTATTTCAACACTCCCACTTTCACTAGATCCAACTTGATAACCAAACTTGTTATCTACTCACATGATTAACATCATGTTTCTGCTGAGTAATGGATTTAGCTACTGGGTCTGACACGGTTCCCCCGCATGGAAATTTTACTATTGTGACCTTGTCTTCTTGAGTAAAACTACTCAAGAGATGGTATCCCGAGTATATCTCACTTGTCCACTGTCATAACTTGACATATTATCTAGTAAGAATATCATAATTTACATTATGATAATACTTTTCTCACCAGTTGTGATTCTAAGAATTGGAACAAATCATTTCATTTAACTACTTCTTATCTACCTCAGAAGCTACAACATACTCGGTCTTGTAGGTATGGCCACCACTGAATGATATGAGCTTGACTCGCTCATCATCTTTAGCCTAACTGCGATAGTAGATCACATTGATCTATGAAAGACTAGTTTGTATCCTAGAAAACTAGTATCCTTTCTTCTCCACTTACCAGGTACATATATTTTGTACTTGCCTAAGTATAATTAGATTGTTTTGATTACATCCCTTGTAGTGCTCCTAGATATAATTGATATTTTCCTATTGTAAAATATACCTTGGAAATATTAGTTATTGTACATATCATGGAATATATGATTGATCCATCGCTTTGACGTATGGATTTAACTCATCATGTCTATCTCTTCTATGTCTTGGACATGTCAACATGAAGAGATCATGCCCTGTGACATAGGCAATAATTCATCTCTTGAATTGTTCCAACTTTTATTTTTCAATACAATGTCACTGTATGTATGATTGACTAGGACCAAGCAACCTATAGATCTACCTTAGTAGGTCATGTTCCCTAGAAATTAGGTTGCTACTTTAAGTCAATCATTGGAGAATAAATTTCATCTTAGTATTAACAAACTATAAGACCAATGTATTTTTTCCATATGTTGCCGAACATATTTTTTCTTGGAAAACATTGGTACTCCTACTAACCTCTCATAGACAGATGGAAATCATTTATTGCAAATGTATATTCTATGATCACGTTGCTTACTTTAATCCTAAACTAGATTTCAGTAACTTGCAACCTATATTAGCATTCTATGATGTGACCATCCATTTTTGGTTGTGTCATATAGACACCATACAAGATTGGTGTCCATGACATCCAATGATAAATAATTTGATCATAAAATTAGCTATGATAAGTAAAAATTATAATGGATTTAGGCATAATAACTTGGTGAAACAAATCGAGCCTTATTGGTACTACACTTGTACCATCCATGTATCAACTCACTTGAATACCCACAACAATATTCAAAAAATAACCCCCCTTTGCACTTTGATACATGGAATCCATTAATTGAATTTTAGTTGGTCTTATAAATTTTAGCTAATTTCTATATACTACTTACTTATATGAAATATTATTCACATTGAATAATAGATCACCGACTGCGGTGAATATAAAAACCATCACCATGGTTTTATCCTTCCTAAACAGTATGTGTCTTTGGAACATACTCTATTCCACATGTTCTTGTGAAACTAGTTCCCATGATAACTATTTGTGCATCTTGAGCATTGACTAAACACAAGTCAATATAGATCCCACTATCTTTAATAGATATGTGAACCCTCTTATAGAAATGTAGTCTATTAGTTAAATGCCTACTTTTCTATCTTAGGGATTTGTGTTAAATCCTAAACAACCATTAGGATAACTACCTTAGATGCACAATGTTTTTATCTTGATGCAAGTTTGTTTGTATCCGAACAAACTATTTGCATCCAAACACATGACATAATGGATTTACATCATATTGTGACTCGTATGATATCCATTTTTCATTATAGTTTTCATATGGTTTTGGGATATCACCGTTATTTTCAAAGAATTTCATGAAATATAATGGAAGTTTCTACTAGTTGCAACATTGATATTACTTACATCAATACTTTGATGTATAACATATGCATTTAGGAATTGCTCCATGCTACATGTTTGTTGATCAATGTTGATATGGAAGATTTCATCATCAATCCTCCTCATTAACATCAATGTCGTGATATCAATAAGGTAATGTGTATTTAGGAATTACTCCACACTACATTATCATGATTGATGAATGCTTGCTCAAGATATTCTTCGGTATCCCAATCCAAAGCAACTCATATCTTCTGACCATGCATATACTTCACTTTATTATTCCTTAATTACTTAAAGGAATATTATGAAGTATATATACCTCTAGATTATTCTTGTAACAGTTCACGCTTACTTGTTGAACTATTTCCAAAAGCTTTGTGACATACCTTTATTTCTAAAGGCTCCTTTGTCCAAACTAAAGATGTCAATAATACCAAAAGTATTTAGATGTGTTGAGCCTAAATACCATACTTGGTATATTCTTAACATCCACTTTTAGTATTACTTGAAAAAATATTATCTTGTCACAACTAGGTATAAGTCTTAAATTTATATTCATCACTAATTGCCTATGATTCATGTATTACTGAACTAGTGCTTGAGTTTACCAAAATAAAACTCATTCCAAAACCTGAAATAATGTCTCTTTGCGTCCAAGGACACATGAGATTAATGTTTTTTGTTATACTCAATATTAATTCAACACGAATCTTTCACTTGGAAATTAAGAAGTCGTGTACTTCTCACCACTGGCCTAGGTATCACCCTTTCACAACCACTTGGAGAATTCACCTGACTTCTAGTAATGTTTCTATACTTGGTTATTTTATTTAAATAAACATATGTAAAAAAGCATATAATATTAAATACCCAAGTAGTAAAAGGAAACATTACATTGATTAACATGCCAAATGTAGAAGCAACAACTTGCTCCTTTAAATAAGTTTATTGATTTTAAACTTCCATAGTTTTATATTATAATATACAATGAAAATAACCTTTGTTAATACCTCATTAATTGAAGGACGTCGTGAATATTCCATTAGCATTAAATTCCTTTGACCTTTCCACATTTTCTTTCAATTTATTCACCATAATAATTAAAACTTAACCGTCTTTTATTATTATCCACTTGGTTAACCATACCTGGAATGGTAATGAAGCATTTATTCAATACAAAACTTGAGTAAAGGGGTGAAAATGATATGAGAAAGGGGTCCAATTAAAGATCATGATCAATATTTCAATTTACACATGTTGGTGTAACATTTCCTTATTCATATCATTTCTTCGCTTTCTCCTTGCAAACATCTTGGAGATGGGACTTCATGTTATATCATCATTGTCCTAGTGTAGCGACTGTAACTGACACCAAATGTTGATGAAAGTGTAATGATATAACTATCATATTCTTTGTACATTAGTTTCCTATAAGTAGTTTCAATCTCTCTTCTTGAGGTAGTTTAATATTGTTTGGGACACTAGCACCTTGAGTTTCCTATATCATAGTACTATATGCACGCGCCTGTACTATTCATGGATACTAGTGTCAGTGTGGACATTTAATTTGTCCAATATTTATCACAATTTAAACTTTGGTATAACTTTCCATTTTTTCTACAAAAATAATTTTAGCAGATGAGTTCCTTTTATATGGATTAACGGTTTAGATATTTTGATTAATTACTTAAATCATTTAATGTCACCCACTATTTTATCGGATTCTAGGAACCCTTTGTGCTGGAATCGTAATACTCTTTCGTTTGAGTATTTTAGTGGAAAAGATCCCAGAACCACCCTTCATAGTCTACAAGCTATGGCTATTCCACTACTTAGAGGGTTCTAGGTGGGATTTTGGCTGGCTGATCACTTTAACTTGTAGTTATTTAATCTGTTGAGTGAAGTCTCAGCTTCTTAAAATCAAAACTTTATTTAATAAAATCTTGCCTATAAAATTACAACAAGCTAGCTATGACTATTTCTTTACTGCAATTTTAGTTAAGTCAGCCAATATCTCTTATAAGGAATCCCCAGTAGTAAGAGGCACCCTCAGCTATGGAATGACCGACACCTCAAACAACCAGTTTTGTCCAAATTTGAAAGACAGAAGGCTGTTTTGACTTAATATATTTTTGAGGGTTTTATTATTTTTAGTGTGACGAAAGAAATCATTTTATATTTTTATAAGCACATACTATGTGATCTCACTCACAACTGTCCGTGCAAGAAATAGAAATTTCATCGCTTCACATGTTCATTTTATCTTGCATGCTTGTTTATTATTATACTATGTGATTGCACAATAAAATACACATTCACAAAAATAATAAACCATGCAAAACAAAATGAACACCTGATCATGAGCCGATAATATTGGATAATCCATTGAGTGAATAAAAAACCAACTGAAACCCTAGGGGTAACTACCTTTAGTCATGTGGCTTATAACTTGAATAGAAACATATGCTCATTCAATGCATCCAACTCTTGTCTGGTGCATCACCATCACTTGGTGCGAAGTACGCCATTGGTCATCTCGTCATTATAAAATTGTTCTCGCACGCAGGCGAGGTGGTCTAGGGGTATAAAATTACAACTCTGAGAATGGGCGCGCATACCCTTATACATATAATGACATTTGAGACGATACACAGATTGTATTTTATTCAATTAAACTAATTATTACAAAACCATTGAAATAAATAAATAATTAAATAAAATAAATAAACACCAGACATACATTGGTTGGTCTAAGACTCATGATCAGTCATATACACATTAAACTTGCGTATATTAAATAAATAAAGAATATAATTAAATTTTCATTAAATAAATTCTGAGGGCATTTAATCGAATTAAAAACTTCACTCTTGTTTTTAATTCAATTTAACGTCGTTTGGTCCCGATTAATTAATTTAATTTTAAAAAATAAAAATTAAATTAATTAATTAATTTAATTAATCTCTAAATTACATTAATTATGCCGCATTAAATTTTAATAAACAAAAATTAATGTTTAATTAATTTAATTTTTTAAAAGGAAATTAAATTAATTATTTTAATTAATTATTGATTAAAATAAAATTAGCAGAGCCCCTGAAACCCCAGGCAGGGCCTGTGCGGGTTGGGGAAAATCTGTGCAGGCCCAATCTGGGTGGTACCGACCCCGTGCAGGGTCATTCCGGGATGGGTAGGTCTTCCTAAACTTGTTCCGGGTTAGGCAGACCTGTCCGGGCATGTTTTGGGGCAATGCATGTTACCTGCCTGCTGGGAGGACCGGGTGGTGGCCGAAATGAGGTGGGTCTAGTGCAATCCATCACCGCTACTGTTCCAAGATATCCCGACCACAGGAGAGCCACATAGCAACGAGGAAGCTCGTAGCGGCCGATGCAGGCGATAGACCACGGGTTCGGGACGGTCACGGCACGTTGCCACTGCGCGGAGGGGAGGAGGCGGGAGGTCGCCTAAGGTTGCTAGTGCGGCGCGGTTGGTCGGAGGAGACACTAGAGGAGGGAGACAGCCCAGTGGGGCTGTTCGCGGCCAGTATGGGAGACGTTCAGAGCACCAGCAGCGCGCGGGTGGGAGGCGGCTGCCGGCTGGGTGCCGGCATAGTGTACTGCGATGCTATGGTCAGAGGGAGACGCGACCGGGCTTGGTGAACTGGGAGGCATAGACGAGAAATCTGATGGCGTGTTGTGTGCCTAGAGTAGAGGCAGGCGGCGGCGGCCGGAGAGGTGTCAGGACCGGAGGGCGGTAGGTCGGGCGGCCTGTTGGAACGGAGGAGGGGAGGTCGTCCTGTCGCCATCCTAGTTTAGAGAGCAGGATCTGCACCTCTATAGAGGAGGGAGGTTCTTAGGCCGTGGCTGGAAGCTCGTTGCTATGCACAGTGGGGAGGCGTGGGGCCTAACTCGGTGCGAGCTTGGTGTGCCACTGCTTTACGTGAGGGAGACTAGGGGGAGGGATGGCCTCGGCGAGCGCAACCGGGTGCGGAGGAGGGGCGGGTGGTTGAGTTCCACCTACTGCAGCGCAGCGGAAGGGAAAAGGTGGCCCTGTAGGGCCGCCACGTGCTGTCTCCGCAGGGAGGTAGGAGGCAGCCTCCGAGGCGTCGTGCGCTGCAGCTGAACAGGGGGAACGAACGACCCCCAACCCTATGACCCTCTTTTTTTATGACTTTCACATGTAGTTCCCACACCCCCTTTTTTTGAAAGTCTTCAACCCCTTTTTTTATTAAGTCTTCTAATCATTATTTTTGTAAAGTTGGAGACCTTCAAAGAAGGTCTCACCTCCCTTTAATTTTTTTGAACAAGATTTGCAAATCAAGTCTTTCTCTTTTATAAAATTTTCCAAAACCTAAATTAGGATTTTAAAAAACTAATAATATTATTATTATAATAAAATTAATATTAATATTATAATAAAAATCATAATTTTATTATAACAATAATAACACAATTAATTTTAAGACATTAATATCCAATTAAAAAAATATTTTCCGATGAGTATTTTGACTAGGGGACTTCAGGTCGAAATACGAAACACCACCAGAATTCTATCTCGAATCTGAATTCGAAACTTCATATGGCTACAAACTGGTCATCCGATGTCCAATTCCAATTCCATCTACAGCGTTGGGACCGTATCGATTCTCTTCATTAAATTTAATGAAAATTTAATTTATACTTAGCTTAAAATCAACATGTGTCACTCTAATACCACTTGTTGGAACCGGGCGTGCAACAGAAGCCCCAAACATGTCGGTTTTTAAAAAAATTCCACCGATGATCAACGTAAACTTGTCAACGTCAGTGAACAGAATCCTGATCTTAACTGAGGACCATGCGTGAAGGATTTTAAGCACAATAATAAACCGTAAAATACTTGGTTTAATTCTGAAGCTGCACACAATGTCTGCTCATGGTTGACGATCGATGCTTGAAGAATCTAACATCTAAATCCTCTAGATTTTCCACACGGGCTTCAAGAAATTTGCGGGAGTGTCGTTCGTTGTAATCTGGGTGCTAGCGTGGAATTATGATGATGCCTTCGATACTACAATGATCAACGCATCGCTTTGCAAGAGATGCATGAGAGAGGTCTTGATCTTTTCTTGCAGAGACTCATAGCTTAACGTACATGGAAATTACATTACTTTTGTGGAATACTTAGTACATAACAAAAACATACACACAAGGACCGTAATAGTTTAGTGTCTTTGGAAACTCGGAATATAATCTTCTAATCGTGGTGAAAGAACTTCAACATCTCCCATAAAGATCTTTTTTTTACCTAAAACCTTTCTTTATATCCTGGGGAAAAGAAAACATAAAAGGGTGAGCTCAAATTCTCAGTAAGGGTAAACAAAAGAAATATCAATCACATCATATTCATAAGAACATAACATTTTGGAAATCTTAACCTGCAAAAGAGATCATAATATCATAACATGGGATAAATCATAGTAGTGAAATTTAATCCCAATAATCATAACTTAAAACATGAAACTTTGTGAAATACACACATAATCATAAAGAATCATTTCTTATTAGTCAAGACTCATTTCCAAGACTATCTTAGTGGACAAAGTCCATTTCTGAACCGAGTTCACTCCTCGTTTCAGTCCTGTTTCACTGAACCGGTTTAACCTGCCATTCCAGCCTGTCTATCTCATGAGATATAAAATCTTTACCCAATGAATTGTTGGGAGATATAGGTCCCACCCATCTCATAATGATACCATTCATATGTGTGCCACAAAATCATAAATCATACATCATTGCATAACCCATGTAATAAAAATGGGATTCTTAAACAACATGACATCATAAAACAATTCATATAAGATAAATGAATTCATAAAAATAATTCCATCACAACATAATCAAATAAAAGTAATAATAGGGATAGAAACAGAACCCTCTATTATCTTAGATGGAAAATAATTTTGATAAAACACTTGAACTCCATTCTTGAGGAAAATATCCTTTCTACTTCAAAAACATTTTCCTTTCTCAACATGTCATACAATTTTAAACTAAAAGAAGTTGATTAAAAAAAACTTGAAAACTTGTAAAGGAAGCTTCTTGGAAATAATGTTTTAAAAATCCATTCATGCCGTATAAGTTAAAAAAACATTCTTCTCGTAATTTTGTCGGAAAAGTCAAAAAGTACCTCGTAAGAAAAACGACAAAAGATTCCTTTCATATCTTTTATTAAAAACTCACCGAAGGGTAAAATTGGATTTAAACAATTGTAGGTGGATGGAAATAATATTACATATTGAGGAAACATGGATGTGGATGATAAAATACACCCCAGTAAATACCAAAGTATAAACAATCTCGGATAAAAATGAGATTGTGATATTTCCCTTACCTTAGGTCCGATTTGCTTCGTAAGTGTCTGAACCTCCTGTATAATGATTTAAATAATGTCATTGACTTATTCCAGAATCATAATCATTGTTATGATATCATATATGGTTCACTTATGACTTTATATTACCCGTTCTTTTGTAAATTCCATGTTAAAGAGCGTTTTGGGTAAAATCGTTTCATTTGTCGTCCGTGTTTTGACTTGTAATTATTCATATGATTACTTAGATCATGATTACTTAATTCTAGAATATAAAAAATGATTTATATATAATATATATTCAGAATATACATATATATAATAGATCAGTAAATGGTGTAACACCCCGAGCTTCCACGATACGCCTCTCTTTCAATAATGCAATAGCTTGCATTGTACACAAGTTCGAGTTCTAAAACACCGCGACTAATCAAAGTAGCCGTTATGAATAGTGATAACCACTTTTTAAAATTATAGAAATTTTATAGTTCAAAATGGACTTAATTTTTGTATTCGTAATATCGAAATTATCCTAAGTTGAATTTTTTGTAATTTTCTAAGAACTTTCAATTTTTTTATGAATAGTGAAAAATACTTAAAAACAACTTTTTTAATAAAAATAATTTATAGTGATAAATTATACTATTGAGTGGTTTTAAAGTATAATTAGAATATATTTTTACTATTTTATCCAATGGTGGTCATTAGAATTAATTTCACTTTGAAATTGGACATAAACAATTGTCAATCTTTTGATATATATTGTTTCTTAAAAACACGTTATTTTTTGTGACAGCGGGAATTAATTATAAAATTAATTAATGCAACTTATATGTTTTTAATTTTGTAAAATAGACATCATTTTTGAAATTGGAATATCAATTATATCTTAGGGTGAAATTTTGGCATTGTTCTGAAAAACTTCAATTTTTGATGAATAGTGAAACCACTAAGTGGTAGTTAAATAACTGATTTTTCGTTTAAATGAAATATTACCACTTCTGTGATTTGATTTTAAAAAATCTGACATACATGGTTTTCATTAGGAAGTAAAATTTGGTTCAATGGGATTAAAATAATTTTTTGGTGAATAGTAACTTTTAAGTTTAATTAATCGCGATTAAAGGTAATTAGTGAAATTTAAGGTAAAAATGATATTATAAAAATATGAAATGACCTTGAAACTTGTCCTAAACCTATTGGATGAGTCATGGCCGACCAATACAATAAATGGGTCAACTTGGGGACCCCATGGATCCACTTTGGTAGGAAAATGACATAAATAACTTTTATTTAAAGTTAAAATAAAAATGTCACAAACATAAGTTGTTTTACTAAAAAAAATCTTAAATGGGATTATACAAGTCATATTTTTGACTATAAATATTCATTAGAAATATAAAAAGATTTCCTACATCATGATATTTTTTTTATAATTTTTAGACAATAAATAAATTAAATTATTTATGACACCATGACGATGCAGTGATTACCTCATTAATTAACGATTTAAATAAAATGAAAAGATAATGTAAAATACAAGGCTTACACTTGTCAAAAACCTATTTGATGAGTATATTTCGAACCCTTATCACCTTATCCTCGAATTATATAAGTGTGGGACCTTTAAAATCCAAAAATCATTATATAATAAAGTAACATTTCATTACTTTCCAAAAGTGCCCCTCCTCTCCACTTATAAAAGGCCCCCACCACTACCACCTTACTCACACTTTAAAAGCCTTTTGGCTCGGCCAAACTCTGCCCAAATACTCTCCCAACTTCCCTCCCTTACTCCTAGAATCATCACTTTGGGCATAATTCTTATCAAGGATGAATTTGGCTCAAATCAAAAGAGTTACCCGATTTTAAGGTAATGTCTTCTCTTATGTTATTTTGTATTATTTTTCTTATCCAACCCCCTAAACTCATTTTATTAATTTATTTTGTAAAAACACCAGTATCCTAAATATACTAGTATGTTGTTATGAGAAGTATTCTAGCTACACTTACACACACCTACATCTAATGGTTAAAGAACATATTGTTTCTGTGGATGGCGAATTTCTGCCTCACGAAATGATGATTGTTCAACACTCATATAACACCTTCAAAGGTGGCCATTAAGATGTCACTATATTTATATATGATATGTAATATGTTTATATTTTACTTAAGGTTCTGTATTTTTCATTTTTGTCATACTTTATGATTTCCATTATGGGTAAACGCGATAATTTCATTTTAGGAAGTGCGGATTACCGCCCCCTCAAAGTGATTTGAATCGTTAATGCCATATGTGGGATGTATAAAGGATGGAGTAAATGATATTATATATGATATTATACTGGAATTATAATATACCTTTATATCATTATTATTTCATTAAATACGAAATAGAAATGAAAGTAGTGTTCATGCGTACGTACGGCTTACCGTCTCCATGAATGGTGCATTTCATTTCTTACCTCTAAACATTATGGAATATTATAAATGCATGTATATACTAGATATATATGAGATATATTATATCTATATCATGAATATAATTCTGGATATAATGGATATTTCACCACATGAACAACTTATAATTATAAGAAGTTTATTTTTGACTCAAGTACCAAAGATCTACAAAACGACCGTTATTAACATAAATAAATAAATAATGTTCATAACATGGTAATAAGTGATATAAAAGGAATAAAAAACTTGAAAAAGGTTTTTAAGCAATTATAAATTAACTCTAGTTTATTATTCAGGAGGTTAAAGAACGGTCGATTCAAGACAGGATGCAAGGTAAGAGAATTTCTTAACCCAATTTCCATTCTTTGGGTTAATACCCTACTTTCAAATTACGTCATGATATTATTATTTCCTATCTTGTATTTGTACTTTCTTTATGTGTAATTATAGTGAATACACATAATAGATCTATTTTATTTAAAAAAATGATCTTTGTATGGGACTTCGTCTCAATCTCCTTTCTTTGAGGCATATTTTGTTTTATACACAACCTTCTTTTATACGGTGTATAAACCCCTTTGACTTTTACGTTTATTCAAAAGGAATATTTTTATACGAAGTGTTTACTAAACGAAAAAAGGGAATGTTTTTGTCGTACGTATGCGGCGACAACGACTTCTCTGCCGCCGTGACCATTATTTGAGTTTCAGCTTCCTCTACAAGCCATACCTTTTTTTTAAAAAGAAAAATAAATACCATGTTTTACTTTTCTTTTATTTTGGTATTGAAAATGGTTTTTAAAGTGTTTTTATTATATAAATATGTTTATTGATATCTTGTGATTGAAATGTGGAAATGTTATGTTTCCTTTATGCATGTTTTATGTGATACGATTATGTTATGGTTTATGATATGTTTAAACCTATTCATATGAGGAATGCATTGGACTCAATAAGTGACGGGTGGAGCCCGTTATAGCTCCTCGATGCATCGGCAGGTCTCATGAGACAAACTAGTGTCTTGTCACGAGGCCTTGACAAAATCTTATTTGTGGTCTTGGCACGAGGCCTTGGCTACGTGGTTATGATAGTCTGACATTATTCATTCCATCATTATGAAAGTGGTTATTGATATTGCATGTGATTATTAGACCAGTAGAATATCCATGTGAAAATGTAAATGGCATTATCTCATTTTACTTTTGCCATATTATGTTTAAGTTCAAGTTTAAAAGGCTTTTGTTTTAGTTATACATTGCCTTAAATGTTTATGTTTATTGATGAAAGATTTCGCTATATTGTTATCCTTACCGAGCATCTGAGCTCACCCCTTTCAATGTTTTAATATTTTCGAGGATGTGAAGAAGTATTTTATGAATGACCTGCAGGGATAGTCAGAAGAGGATATGAGTGTGGACTATGGAGACTTTGTTATTGTAGTTTTTCACTTTATGATGTAATGTACGTTTATGAATGTATCTAGTGTTTCCAAGGCTACTAAACTAATCGGTCTTTCGAGACTTGATCTTTTGTGATCATGCCAATGTTACGAAGTAATGCACCGACTCTGGGTAACTAGGGTCGGGGAATTACAGTTGGTATCAAAGGCAGTTTGGTACTAACCTTGGAAGCTATATTTAGATAAACTCTAATTAGAGCACAGAGCCCGAAGATAGACTTTAAGGATTAGTATAGAAGAACTTCCTAGAATTTTGGTATTATAGAGAGTTTGTGAGTTTTCCGAGTAATACATCCCTGTCTGGATACGAGCAGGTAGAGGCGGCTCTGGAACAGATGTACCTAGGGGTAAAACTCAAAAACACCGCTTTGAGCTAGACTCGAACGGGAACTGGTGCACGACAACGGGCCTTGCTGCACTCTTGGTTACGACACTCCCCGGGGATATGCTTAGGATAATTCTCATTTTCTTTACAAACCACTATGAAGGGTTATGAGTATATACTTCCTCAAAGAAAACTTTTTTTATGATTATGGATTATATCCATAAATAGTTCAATTTGTGTTAAGTGTTTTACAAGTATGGAATTATGTATTTTTATTCATAAACTAATCTAGTTTATGCCATTGTTTAGAAATGGCGCCTAGTGGATGGAATGGAAACCATATCAATGCACGCACTCCATGTAGGGATTTCCCTCCTGCTCAAGATAATTATTGTGGATATGGAGATACAACCGGTGCTGATCAACTTATTACCATACTGGGACAACTCACTCAGGTTATGAATAATAACCTTACTCGTATGGAGCACCCTGATCCGCAACGTGGAGGATCAATGTTAGACCGCTTCATGAGGCAACAACCGCCAACATTTAATGGGGGTAAAAATCCATTAGTAGCTGAGTAATGGATAAACTCCTTAGAGAAAATATTCCATGCCTTGGGGAGTAGAGAAAGGGAGAAGGTTATCATGGCAGTTTACCGTCTCACTGGAGATGCCGATCAATGGTGGTTGCTGATTCAAAATACAAAGGAAGATGAAGAAGTATCAAGTATGGAATGGAGAGAGTTCAAAGAGCTTTTCTTAGAAAAATATTTTCCTCGTCACCATCGAGAAGATATGGAAAGGCAATTTCTGAGTCTGAGACAAAAGGAGGATGAGAATGTCACAAAGTATGAGGCCAACTTTACAAGGTTAGCGAGACATGCTGCAGATTATATACATAACCCAAGAAGTAAGATCGAACGTTTCTTTGATGGGTTAAAACCGTTTCTCCGTCGAGAATTATTATCACAATCCTTCTCATCGTACGAAGATATTACCCCGTGTGCTATCAAGATAGAAAATGAATTCTCTAAGTCTTATGACAACAAAGTAAAGCAAGAGAAGAAGAGAACGGTGGATCAAGAGACGGATAAAGGGAAAAAGGGAAAGAAGGATTTTCCATTATGTGATAATTGTGGGAAGAATCACCCTGGTACTTGCCTAAAAGGAATGAGAGTTTGTTATAAATGTGGAGAAAAAGGTCACCAGGCGCGTGATTGCAAGGGAAAGAAAGATTCTATCAATGTTGAATGCTACAATTGTAGAGAAATGGGTCATTATGAAAATGAATGTCCTAAGAGTTAGGGAAACTTACCTCAGAAAAGGCCAAGGGATCAAGGCCAATCTTATGCTGTGACTACAGTTGAAGCGGAATAATTAATGTATTGGTGCTTTCGGACTCATGGATTATATTCTGGTTATTAGAATAATGTGATATATATATAAGGATTGTACTTCAGTACTTTTTGTTTCAGTAAGGTTTTAATATGATGAAGGTAATCATATTTTTGTATGTGACAATAAGAGAAACTTTACCTTGTTTGAGGAATCTGATGATACAATTGATTTTGGAATTAAGATACCTTTTAGAGAAAGTTTGGACAGAGGTATTTTGGATAACTATAAAGGTTGGGATGGATTAAGTTGAACTCTGAATAGTATTGTTTAAGGTTAAAACATTTCTGAAGATTATTTTTGGAATATTATAATACTATATTTTTAGGAAAAGGACAACCTGCAGGGTGGGGCATAACCCGTCGTGTCGGACAAAGCTGCAGGAATCGAACCCACAACCATAGTGCGACAGGCCTTTATTACCTACCAATAGCCTACAGGAAGTCCCTGGTTATTACAAAATAGTTTTACTAATCTAAATGGTATGTGGTAATATTTAGAACCTTATACAATTAGGATAAATAGAATATTTTTGAGTTCTGTTACCATTTGGAGTGAAAGATGGGTTTGTGGTAAAAATTTATTAAGCAATGAAAGTCTACACGACAAGTAAGTATATTTCCTTACGTTCTTAGAAAATCTCTTAAATAAATTCCTCAAATTTATAAAAGGTAACTTAAAACAAAAACGTTGTCGGTTAACTTTTCCAACTGGGGATTCAATGATCGTTTAACCAATCACAAGTTTGTGATTTTCTTATGGTTAACTTTCTCCTAATCCAGTTTTCTACAACTCCCCATCAGACCTTGATGGTTTGTTTTTCTTCCATATCTATATTTTCATAGAATCCTAGTATGGGCTATCTCGGGTGACCTTTGTACTTATCTTTCTTTCTTTTAATGTTATATTCTTATAACCCTATTTCCGATGTGGGTTTTCCACAAAGGTATTTCCTATTTTCAACCTTTTATTTTCAAAGAAAAATTTCAAATTGCGAGGATGCAATTTACTGAAGGAAGGGAGAATGTAACACCCCGAGCTTCCACGATACGCCTCTCTTTCAATAATGCAATAGCTTGCATTGTACGCAAGTTCGAGTTCTAAAACACCGTGACTAATCAAAGCAGTCGTTATGAATAGTAATAACCACTTTTTAAAATTATAGAAATTTTATATTTCAAAATGGACTTCATTTTTGTATTCGTAATATCAAAATTATCCTAAGTTGAATTTTTTGTAATTTTCTGAGAACTTTCAATTTTTTTATGAATAGTGAAAAATACTTAAAAAAAACTTTTTTAATCAAAATAATTTATAGTGATAAATTATACTATTGAGTGGTTTTAAAGTATAATTAGAATATATTTTTACAATTTTATCCAATGGTGGTCATTAGAATTAATTTCACTTTGAAATTGGACATAAACAATTGTCAATCTTTTGATATATATTGTTTCTTAAAAACACGCTATTTGTTGTGACATCGGGAATTAATTATAAAATTAATTAATTCAACTTATATGTTTGTAATTTTTTAAAATAGACATCATTTTTGAAATCGTAATATCAATTATAGCTTAGGGTGAAATTTTGGCATTGTTCTGAAAAACTTCAATTTTTGATGAATAGTGAAACCACTAAGTGGTAGTTAAATAACTGATTTTTCGTTTAAATGAAATATTACCACTTCTGTGATTTGATTTTCAAAAATATGACATACATGGTTGTCATTAGGAAGTAAAATGTCGTTCAATGGGATTAAAATAATTTTTTGGTGAATAGTAATTTTTAAGTTTAATTAATCGCGATTAAAGGTAATTAGTGAAATTTAAGGTAAAAATGATATTATAAAAATATTAAATGACCTTGAAACTTGTTCTAAACCTATTTTATGAGTCATGGCCGACCAAGAAAACACATGGGTCAACTTGGGGACCCCATGGAGCCACTTTGGTAGGAAAATGACATAAATAACTTTTATTTAAAGTTAAAATAAAAATGTCACAAACATAAGTTGTTTTACTAAAACAATTGTTAAATGGGGTTATACAAGTCATATTTTTGACTGTAAATATTCATTAGAAATATAAAAAGATTTAATAAATCATGGTATTTTTTTTATAATTTTTAGACATTAAATAAATTAAATTATTTATGACACCATGATGATGCAGTGATTACCTCATTAATTAACGATTTAAATAAAATGAAAAGATAATGTAAAATCCAAGGCTTACACTTGTCAAAAACCTATTGGATGAGTAGATTTCGAACCCTTATCACCTTATCCTAGAATTATATAAGTGTGGGACCTTTAAAATCCGAAAATCATTATATAATAAAGTAACATTTCATTACTTTCCAAAAGTGCCCCTCCTCTCCACTTATAAAAGGCCCCCACTACTATCACCTTAATCACACTTTAAAATCCATTGGGCTCGGCCAACCTCTGACCAAATACTCTCTCAACTTCCCTACCTTACTCCTAGAAGCCTAATTTGGGTCAAAATTCTTCCCAAGGATGCCTTTGTCTCAAATCAAAAGAGTTACCCGATTTTAAGGTAATGTCTTCTCTTATGTTATTTTGTTTTATTTTGCTTATCCAATCCCCTAAACTCATTTTATTAATTTCTTTTGTAACAAAACAAGTATACTCAATATACTAGGATGTTGTTATGAGAATTATTCGAGCTACACTTACACACACCTACATCTAATGGTTAAAGAACATACTGTTTCTGTGGATGGCGAATTTCTGCCTCACGAAACGATGATTGTTCAACACTCATATAACACCTTCAAAGGTGTCAATTAAGATGTAACTCTATTTATATATGATATATAATATGTTTATGTTTTACTTAAGGTTCTGTATTTTTCATTTGTGGCATACTTTATGATTTCCATTATGGGTAAACGCGATAATTTCATTTTAGGAAGTGCGGACTACCGCCCCCTCAAAGTGATTTGAATCGTTAATGCCATATGTGGGATGTATAAAGGATGGAGTAAATGATATTATATATGATATTATACTGGAATTATAATATACCTTTATATCATTATGATTTCATTAAATAAGAAATAGAAATGAAAGTAGTGTTCATGCGTACGTACGGCTTACCGTCTCCATGAACGGTGCATTTCATTTCTTACCTCTAAACGTTATGGAATATTATAAATGCATGTATATACTGGATATATATGAGATATATGATATCTATATCATGAATATAATTCTGTATATAATGGATATTTCACCACATGAACAACTTGTAATTATAAGAAGTTTATTTTTGACTCAAGTACCAAAGATCTACAAAACGACCGTTATTAACATAAATAAATACATAATGTTCATAACATGGTAATAAGTGATATAAAAGGAATAAAAAACTTGAAAAAGGTTCTTAAGAAATTATAAATTAACTCTAGTTTATTATTCAGGAGGTTAAAGAACGGTAGAGTCAAGACAGGACGCAAGGTAAGGGAATTTCTTAACCCAATTTCCATTCTTTGGGTTAATCCCCTACTTTCAAATTACGTCATGATATTATTATGTCCTATATTGTATTTGTACTTTATTTATGTGTAATTATAGTGAATACACATAATAGATCTATTTTATTTAAAAAAATGATCTTTTTATGGGACTTCGTCACAATCTCCTTTCTTTGAGGCATATTTTGTTTTATACACAACCTTCTTTTATACGGTTTATAAACCCCTTTGACTTTTACGTTTATTCAAAAGGAATCTTTTTATATGAAGTGTTTATTAAACGACAAAAGGGAATGTTTTTGTCGTACGTATGCGGCGACAAAGACTTCTCCGCCGCCGTGACTATTATTTGAGTTTCGGCTTCCTCTACAAGCCATACCTTTTTTTAAAAAAGAAAAATAAATACCATGTTTTACTTTTCTTTTATTTTGGTATTGAAAATGGTTTTGAAAGTGTTTTTATTATATCAATGTGTTTTATTGATATCTTGTGATTGAAATGTGTAAATGTTTTGTTTCCTTTATGCATGTTTTATGTGATACGATTATGTTATGGTTTATGATATGTTTAAACCTATTCATATGAGGAATGCATTGGACTCAATAAGTGACGGGTGGAGCCCACTATAGCTCCTCGATGCATCGTCAGGTCTCATGAGACAAACTAGTGTCTTGACACGAGACCTTGACAAAATCTTATTTGTGGTCTTGGCACGAGGCCTTGGCTACGTGGTTATGATAGTCTGGCATTATGCATTCCATCCTTATGAAAGTGGTTATTGATATTGCATGTGATTATTCGACCAGTAGAATATCCATGTGAAGAAGTAAATGACATTATCTCATTTTACTTTTGCCATATTATGTTGAAGTTCAAGTTTAAAAGGCATTTGTTTTAGTTATACATTGCCTTAAATGTTTATATTTATTGATGAAAGCTTCCGCTATATTGTTAGCCTTACTGAGCATCTGAGCTCACCCCTTTCAATGTTTTAATATTTTCCAGGATGTGAAAAAGTATTTTATGAATGACCTGTAGGGATAGTCAGAACATGATATGAGTGTGGACTATGGAGACTTTGTTATTGTAGTTTTTCACTTTATGATGTAATGTACGTTTATGAATGTATCTAGTGTTTTCAAGGCTACTAATCTAATCGGTCTTTCGAGACTTGATCTTTTGTGATCATGCCAATGTTACGAAGTAATGCACCGACTCTGGGTAACTGGGGTCGGGGCGTTACAAATGGAAAGAAATACACCGTTCATGGAGACGGTAGGTCGTACGTACGCATGAACGCTGTTTTCATTTCCTTATTAAGTTGAATGGAATTAAGTAGATGACATACATATATATACACATAAATCTAGTATCATTATTATGTCATATATTTCATGATTATTTATTATATATACTTTATAATCATTCATGAATGGTTAATGTGGAGAATGAATCTCATCGCGTCGTGGAGACGATAGTTCGTACGTACGCACGAGTGATGATATCGTTCTCATGATCGTGGAATTGTATTGGAGTGTATGTATACTATTTCATAATCAATATAACTTTAAAATAATCATATAGAGTTATTATTTACACCATTATACCCATACAAGTAAGGTGGTGGTGGAAAATAGATTACACCACGGCGTGGAGACGGTATTCCGTACGTACGCACGCGCGGTGATTTCGTTTTCCGTAGGATGGATAGATGGTGAAATAGGGTTGTTTCATACTTATAATAAAATATCAGTATATGAGTGATACTGATGTTATTACTTCATAATGAAACAACCTAAGAAGAAGAAGTGGAAGAAGAAATAAAGTTGAAAGAATCGGTAACAGACATTACCTCTTCTTTGAAGCGCCTCTTTGAGTCCTCCTCTTAGGGAACTAAAATTGGTCTTTGTAGAAGACCATGACCTCTAGGATGTTTCTAGGGAAGTGGAGAAGAGAATTTGGTAGGGTTTGTCCAATCGTGAAGGCTCAAAGTGGTGTGAGGAAGAGAGGGAGGAGGTTCCCTTTTATAAGGGAGGAGAGGGGCACCTTTGGAAAAACTAAAAATATTATTTTATTATAAAGCCATATTCGGTTTTAAATAGCTCCAAATTGATTTATTTCGAATCTAAGGTGGGGATGGGTCAAAATACTATCATCAAATAGAATTTGGATAGGTTTAGTTTACTATTTTAACCTTATCAATTATTTTTAACTTTAAGTTAGATAATTTTACTTTTACCGTTTCTTTTTGTGTTCTTACACTATAAGGTTAATAAACTTACTATAACAAGCCAAACGAACCCCAAGTTGTTTATTATTAATATATATAACCTTATCTAAGTCATTTGGCCGAACCTTATATTTTTAGGAATAAAATAACAATTAATAATATAATATTTGTTTTAAAAACTATTTTATGTCAATTTTGACACTATTTAGTAATTGATTTTTGTGAAAATCATAACAGAATGATTAGTTTGAAAAAAGTTACTTAAATCAATAATAACATGTCATATTAACTTAAAAAATTAGTGTAATTCATAAAAAGTATCAAATTACATTTATTTGGGTATTTATAACATCAATTATGTCAATATTTCATTAATAAGATAATTACTGCATCATCGTTGTGTCATAAATAAATTAAATTATTTAATGTCTAAAAATTACAAATAAAATACCATTATGTATGAAATATTTTTATATTTCTAATTAAAATTTATAGTCTAATTTATCTTATGTATAACCCTATATTAAAAATTATCTACTTATTAAACTTTGATTTTAACTATTTTAACCCTTCTTTAAACAAATTAATAATAAATGTCCTAATCTAATCCAAGTGGGACTAAATGGTAATATTTTATTCCTAAGGTTGTTTTTGGTAGAATTACACTTATCCAATAGAATTAGGACATGTGTTAGGGTAATAATAATAACACTTTTACCCTTAATTACCATATTTACTTTTAACCGTGGTAAAAAAAGTAAAAAGTTACTATTCACTAAAAATTATTTTCATATCTTTGGACCACATTTTAGTCCTTGATATTAACCGTGTCTCTCGAATTTTCTAAATTCCACTCACAGAAGCCGTAAAATTAAGTTTTATGAAAAATTCAGTTTTTTAACTACCACTTAGTGGTTTCACTATTCATCAAAAAATGAATGTTTCCAGAAAAATACCAAAAATTAAGCCTAAGCTATATTTGATATTATGAACTCAAAAATGATTTCTATTTTACCAAATTCAAAACATATCAGTTGCATTAATTAATTTAAAAATTAATTCCCGTCGTCAAAACAAATAGCGTGTTTTTAAGAGATAATAACTATCAAAAGATTGACACTTGTTTATGTCTGGTTTAAATGTGAAATTACATCCAATGAACAACATTGTATTAAATTGTAAAAATATATTCTAAATATAATTTAAAACCACTCAAATTAATAATTTATCACTATTAATTATTTCGATTAAAAATGTTTTTTTAATTAAAATTTAGTAATTTTCACTATTCATCAGAAAATGAAAGTTATCTGAAAAGTACCAAAATTTCACCCTAATATAATTTCGATATTCCGAATCCAAAAATGAATTCCATTTTGAAAAATAAAATTTACAAAATTTCAAAAAGTGGTTATTACTATTCATAACGGCTAGTTTTAATAATATTTTAATAGCATATCGTTGTTTAGTGAAACTTGGTATTGCGTACTACACACGCTATCGAGGAAGGTCGCGATTGCGTGTAATGCAAGGCAAGTCAAGAATTAGTGTTTTGCAAGCTCCTTTTGGTGTAGCGTACAACACAAGACATTAAAAAAGAATATTTTTCATAAAATCTCAGGGTGTTACATTCTACCCCCCTTAAAATGAATTTCGCCCTCGAAATTCGTCGGGGTTATAAATGGTTTACTACTCGAAAGTTTCTTTAATAGAAACCCACATCATAAAAAGGAATACCAAAACCAATCTTTAAAAACAAAAGTATGAAACGTAACAGTTACCCAAATAAACTAATCACTGGGTTTCCAAATAGGTGAAAATATGGATATGGAAGAGAAATCTAACCATCATGTTCTGATGGAGAGTGGTAGAGAACATGGCTACAGAAAAGAAAGCAATCACAAAGCCATAAATTTGTGACGATCTAAGGTACCATCTGATTCATCAGATATAAGAGCACTAGGAAAACATTTTTCATTTTCAAGATCATTTCCCTAAAGTTGATGAAATTGGAATTAGAAGAAATACTTTCCTGATTTTGGTATAGTCTCACCGTTGGTCGTTCTTTGGAAAATTTCCACTTCATATCTTAAAGAAATGAAGTTGAATTTTTCATTCATGATGTGTTAGCAGATCATGTGATAGAATGATGGGTCATTCCATCTGTCTCAAACAAAAGGTTAGAAAAGTTATCAAAAAATACATAAGTCCGTCTACAATGAGATTAATCATATATGGTTCCTAAAATGGACTTATACTTCTTATATCATACTGCTTAATATAATAAAACTAGTTTCTACTAAACAAGGACTTCCTGTAGGCCAGTGGTAGGCGATAAAGGCCAGTCGCACTTCGGTTGTGGGTTCGATTCCCACAGCCTTGTCCGACGCGATGGGCTGTCGCCCATCCTGCAGGTTGTCCTTTTTCTAAAACTACATTACTATAACATCCCATAAATAATATCGAAAAAACTTATATCCTTAAACAATACTAACTTATGTCCAACATAATACATTCCAATCTTTAGGCTTATCCAAAATAATACTGTCTAATCTCATATTATAGTGAAAACGATTACCGAAGAGTTCATACAACTAGCATGTTAATACCATTGTTGATCCCCATATATCATGAGATATGTCTTGTTGGTCACATTCCAAAAATTCGAAGGCCTTAATCATGTATTCTCTTGAAAAAAATGAATACCCATTGAACCTTATTGAAAACATGAATGTTGTTAAAAGTTAACTCTTTCCACATACCAAAATCCTCAAAATTCTATAGACTCAAACCATGATATCACTTAGTCCTTATATCAATCATGAGCTCATGAATACTTTCAAACATTTCATTTTCTCGTTTTCCCTTCATTATGTGCATATCAACTTTTTTTCCAAAAATATCTCAATCACTTTCCATGGTTACCGGTACCATTGAAAACCACAATAGACCAATACATAAATATTCCAATATTCCATGATACTATATAAAACATTATTTTGGAATCCCATTACATAAACACTTAATCATTCCACCACATCGTTGTCATATTCAACATCGCCAATAGTGATCGCATGTGACTTCCCTTTGTCCTTTTCCTTAAGTGGTTGCTCATGTCGATCATCACTAACCCTTGGATTAGGTAATTTATTAGCATAATGCCCCATTTCCTTACACTTGAAGCATTGAAGTCTTGGTGGTGTGTTCTCTACAGTCTTTTCTTTATTCATATCATTAGAAACCCTTTCTCCATTACTTCGACACTCAGCTGCTTGATGACCTTCTTTTCCACACTTAAAACATTTTCTAGTCCCTTTAAGACAATCTCCACCATTCTTCTTTCCACACTTTGAGCATAAGGAAACATTCATCTTCTTTTCACCATTATTCTGAGATTTCTCCTTGAACTCCATCTTTCGTTTCTTGTCAAAACTATGAGATGGATAAGTAACACCAACTTCCATTTCTACCTTGATAGCACAACACACAATTTCTTCATAGCTACTGAAGTCTCTTATAGATAATTCCCTTCGAAGATTTGGTTTTAAGCCACTGAAGAATCGATCAACTTTACTTTCGAGTTGGATGATAAATCCAGATTCATACCTTGCAAGCCTTGTAAAATTCGCTTCATATATACCAACAGATTCATCATCCTTTTGCTTTAGTTCAAGAAACTCCTTCTCCATCTTTGTTCGAAGAATATGAGGAAAGTACTTATTGAACAATAAGTTCTTGAACTCATCCCATTCCATGGAATCAATTTCATCTCTTGGCCTTGTATTCTTGATAAGATTCCACCATTGATCAGCATCACCTTCCAAATAATACACTGCTAAGATGACTTTATCATGTTCAAAACATTGAAGAACTGAAAATATATTTTCAGTAGTACTGATCCATTGTTCAGCAACAAGTGGATCAGAAGACCCACTGAAAGAAGGTGGACGTTGCCTCATGAAGGACTCAATAGAATCTTGTTTCATTCTCTGCTCATTTGGAAGTCCAGAATTATTCATAGCTTGTGTAAGTATAGCAATAAAATTTTGCACTCCACCTCCCATAACATTTGTTTGTTCAGGAGGAAAATCATTGCATTGTCCATTACATTGATCAACACGGTTCCTTCGGGTTCCAGCCATCATCTAAAACCCAAAAACAATAGTGTGAGAGGAAAAAATCACGCTAGGGAAAACAATATAATAAAGGGGGAGTACCTTCAATATCTAACATCTTGGATTACCATAATTCTAGTACTATAACCTATACTTATACTTAAACTTAGGGAAATCCCTAGACATACCTTAGAAATATCTCTAGGGATCTCACTAAAGTTCTCACATCCTAGTTTCCAAAGGTTGACTAAACCTTTCCTCTGATACCAACTATAGATACCCGTAGCTTAACGTACATGGAAATTACATTACTTTTGAGGAATACTTATTACATAACAAAAACACACACACAAGGACCGTAATAGTTTAGTGTCTTTGGAAACTCGGAATATAATCTTCTAATCGTTGTGAAATATCTTCAACATCTCCCATAAAGATCTTTTTTTTTACCTAAAACCTTTCTTTATATCCTGGGGAAAAGAAAACATAAATGGGTGAGCTCAAATGCTCAGTAAGGGTAAATAAAAGAAATATCAATCACATCATATTCATAAGAAAATAACATTTTGGAAATCTTAACCTGTAAAAGAGATCATAATATCATAACATGGGATAAATCATAGTAGTGAAATGTAATCCCAATAATCATAACTTAAAACATGAAACTTTGTGGCATACACACATAATTATAAAGAATCATTTCTTATTAGTCAAGACTCATTGCCAAGACTATCTTAGTAGACAAATTCCATTTCTGAACCGAGTTCACTCCTCGTTTCAGTCCTGTTTCACTGAACCGGTTTAACCTGCCGTTCTAGCCATGTATATCTCATGAGATATAAAATCTTTACCCAATGCATTGGAGGGATATATAGGTCCCACCCATCTCATAATGATACCATTCATATGTGTGCCACAAAATCATAAATCATACATCATTGCATAACCCATGTAATAAAAATGGGATTCTTAAACAACATGACATCATAAAACAATTCACATAAAATAAAGGAATTCATAAAAATAATTCCATCACAACAGAATGAAATCAATGTAATAATAGGGATAGAAACTGAACCCTATATTATCTTAGATGGAAAATAATTTTGATAAAACACTTGAACTCCATTCTTGAGGAAAATATCCTTTATACTTCAAAAACGTTTTCCTTTCTTAACATGTCATACAATTTTAAACTAAAAGAAGTTGATTAAAAATAAACTTGAAAACCTGTAATGGAAGCTTCTTGGAAATAATGTTTTAAAAATCCATTCATGTCGTATAAGTAAAAAAAACATTCTTCTCATAATTTTGTCGGAAAAGTCAAAAAGTACCTCGTAAGAAAAACGACAAAAGATTCCTTTCATATCTTTTACTAAAAACTCACCGAAGGGTAAAATTGGATTTAAAAAATTGTAGGTGGATGGAAATAATATTACATATTGAGGAAACATGGATGTGGATGATAAAATACACCCCAGTAAATACCAAAGTATAAACAATCATGGATAAAAATGAGATTGTGATATTTCCCTTACCCTAGGTACGATTTTCTTCGTAAGTATCAGAACCTCCTATATAATGATTTAAATAATGTCATTGAATTATTCCAGAATCATACGCATTATTATGATATCATATATGGTTCACTTATGACTTTATATTACCCGTTCTTTTGTAAATTCCATGTTAAAGAGCGTTTTGGGTAAAATCATTTCATTTGTCGTCCATATTTTGACTTGTAATTATTCATATGATTACTTAGATCAGGATTACTTAATTCCAGAATATAAAACATGATTTATATATAATATATATTCATAATATACATATATATAATAGATCAGTAAATGGAAAGAAATACACCGTTCATGGAGACGGTAGGTCGTACGTACGCATGAACGCTGTTTTCATTTCCTTATTAAGTTGAATGGAATTAAGTAGATGACATAAATATATATACAAATAAATCTAGTATCATTATTATGTTATATATTTCATGATTATTTATTATATATACTTTATAATCATTCATGAATGGTTAACGTGGAGAATGAATCTCATCGCGTCGTGGAGACGGTAGTCCGTACGTACGCACGAGCGATGATATCATTCTCATGATCATGGAATTGTATTGGAGTGTATGTATACTATTTAAGAATCAATATCAATTTACAATAATCATATATAGTTATTATTTACACCATTATACCCATCCAAGTAAGGTGGTGGTGGAAAATAGATTACACCACGACGTGGAGACGGTATTCCGTACGTACGCACGCGCGGTGATTTCATTTTCCGTAGGATGGATAGATAGTGAAATAGGGTTGTTTTATACTTATAATAACATATCAGTATATGAGTGATACTGATGTTATTACTTCATAATGAAACAACCTAATAAGAAGAAGTGGAAGAATAAATAAAGTTGAAAGAATCGGTAACAAACATTACCTCTTCTTTGAAGCACTTCTTTGAGTCCTTCTCTTAGGGCACTAAAATTGGTCTTTGAAGAAGACCATGACCTCTAGGATGTTTCTAGGAAGTGTAGAAGATAATTTTTCAGGGGTTTTCAAATCTTGAAGGCTCAAAGTGGTGTGAGGAAGAGATGAAGGAGGTGCCCTTTTATAAGGGAGGAGAGGGGCACCTTTGAAAAAACTAACAATATTATTTTATTATAAAGCCATATTCGGTTTTAAATAGCTCCAAATTGATTTATTTCTAAGCTAAGGTGGGGATGGGACGAAATCATCTCATCCAATAGAATTTGGACAAGTTTAGTTTACTATTTTAACCTTATCATTTAGTTTTAACTTTAAGTTAGATAATTTTACTTTTACCGTGTCTTTTTGTGTTCTTACACTATAAGGTTAATAAAATTACTATAACAAGCCAAAAAAACCTCAAGTTGTTTATTATTAATATATATAACCTTATCTAAGTCATTTGGCCGAACCTTATATTTTTAAGAATAAAATAACAATTAATAATATAATTTTTTTTAAAACTATTTTATGTCAATTTTGACACTATTTAGTAATTGATTTTTGTGAAAATTATAACAGAATGATTAGTTCAAAAAAAGTTACTTAAATCAATACTAACATGTAATATTAATCTAAAAAATTAGTGTAATTTATAAAAAGTCTCAAATTACATTTATTTGGGTATTTATAACATCAATTATGTCAATATTTCATTAATAAGATAATTACCGCATCATCGTTGTGTCATAAATAAATTAAATTATTTAATTTCTAAAAATTACAAATAAAATACCATTATGTAGGAAATATTTTTATATTTATAATTAATATTTATAGTCGAATTTATCTTATGTATAACCCTATATTAAAAATTATATACTTATTAAACTTTGATTTTAACTATTTTAACCCTTCTTTAAAGAAATTAATAATAAATGTCCTAATCTAATCCAAGTGGGCCTAAATGGTCATATTTTATTCCTAAGGTTTTTTTTTGGTTTAATTACACTTATAAAATAGAATTAGGACATGTGTTAGGGTAATAATAATAACACCTTTACCCTTAATTACCCTATTTACTTTTAACCGTGATAAAAAAAAAGTAAGAAGTTACTATTCACCAAAAATTATTTTCATATCTTTGAACCAAATTTTAGTCCTTGATATTAACCGTGTCTCTCAGATTTTCGAAATTCCACTCACGGAAGTGGTAAAATTAAGTTTTTTGAAAAATTCAGTTTTTTAACTACCACTTAGTGGTTTCACTATTCATCAAAAAATGAAAGTTTCCAGAAAAATACCAAAAATTAGGCCTAAGATATATTTGATATTATGAACTCAAAAATGATGTCTATTTTACCAAATTCAAAACATATCAGTTGCATTAATTAATTTAAAAATTAATTCCCGTCGTCAAAACAAATAGCGTGTTTTTAAGAGATAATAACTATCAAAAGATTGACACTTGTTTATGTCTGGTTTAAATGTGAAATTACATCCAATGACCAACATTGTATTAAATTTTAAAAATATGTTCTAAATATACTTTAAAACCACTCAAATTAATAATTTATCACTATTAATTATTTCGATTAAAAAGGTTTTTTTTAATTTAAATTTAGTAATTTTCACTATTCATCAGAAAATGAAAGTTATCCGAAAAGTACCAAAATTTCACCCTAATCTAATTTCGATATTCCGAATCCAAAAATGAAGTCTATTTTGAAAAATAAAATTTAAAAAATTTCAAAAAGTGGTTATTACTATTCATAACGGCTGGTTTTAATAATATTTTAATAGCATATCGTTGTTTAGTGAAACTTGGTATTGCGTACTGCACACACTATCGAGGAAGGTCTCGATTGCGTGTAATGTAAGGCAAGTCAAGGATGCGTGTTGTGTAAGCTCCTTTTGGTGTAGCGTATAAAACAAGACATTAAAAAAGAATATTTTTCATAAAATCTCAGGGTGTTACATTCTACCCCCCTTAAAATGAATTTCGCCCTCGAAATTCGTCGGGGTTATAAATGGTTTACTACTCGAAAGTTTCTTTAATAGAAACCCAAATCGTAAAAAGGAATACCAAAACCAATCTTTAAAAACAAAAGTATGAAACGTAACGGTTACGCAATTAAACTAATCACTGGGTTTCCACATAGGTGAAAATATGGATATGGAAAAGAAATCTAACCATCATGTTCTGATGGAGAGTGGTAGAGAACATGTCTATGGAAAAGCAAGCAATCACAAAGCCATAAATTTGTGACGATCTAAGGTACCATCTGATTCATCAAATATAAGAGCACTAGGACAACATTTTTGGTTTTCAAGACCATTTCCCTAAAGTTGATGAAATTGGAATTAGAAGAAATACTTTAGTGATTTTGCTATAGTCTCATCGTTGGTCGTTATTTGGACAATTTCCACTTCATATCTTAAAGAAATGAAGTTGAATTTATCATTCATGATGTGTTAGCAGATCATGTGATAGAATGATGGGTCATTCCATCTGTCTCAAACAAAAGGTTAGAAAAGTTATCAAAAAATACCTAAGTCCAACTATAGTGAGATTAATCGTATATGGTTCCTAAAATGAACTTATACTTCTTATATCATACTGCTTAATATAATAAAAATAGTTTCTACTAAATAGGGACTTCCTGTAGGCCAGTGGTAGGAGATAAAGGCCAGTCACACTTCGGTTGTGGGTTCGATTCCCACAGCCTTGTCCGACGCGATGGGTTGTCGCCCATCCTGCAGGTTGTCCTTTTTCTAAAACTACATTACTATAACATCCCATAAATAATATCGGAAAAACTTCTATCCTTAAACAATACTAACTTATGTCCAACATAATCCATTCCAATCTTTAGGCTTATCCAAAATAATACTGTCTAATCTCATATTATAGTGAAAACGATTACCGAAGAGTTCATACAAATAGCATGTTAATACCATTGTTGATCCCCATATATCATGAGATATGTCTTGTTGGTCACATTCCAAAAACTCGAAGGCCTTAATCATGTATTCTCTTGAAAAAAAAAATGAATACCCATTGAACCTTATTGAAAACATGAATGCTATTAAAAGTTAACTCTTTCCACATACCAAAATACTCAAAATTCTATAGACTCAAACCATGATATCACTTAGTCCTTATATCAATCATGAACTCATGAATACTGTCAAACATTTCATTTTCTCATTTTCCCTTCATTATGGTCATATCAACTTTTTTTCCAAAAATATCTCAATCACTTTCCATGGTTACCGGTACCATTGAAAACCACAATAGACCAATACATAAATATTCCAATATTCCACGATACTATATACAACATTATTTTGGAATCCCATTACATAAACACTTAATCATTCCACCACATCGTTGTCATATTCAACATCGCCAATAGTGATTGCATGTGACTTCCCTTTGTCCTTTGCCTTAAGTGGTTGCTCATGTTGATCATCACTAACCCTTGGATTAGGGCATTTATTAGCATAATGCCCCATTTCCTTTCACTTGAAGCATTGAAGTCTTGGTGGTGCGTTCTCTGCAGTCTTTTCTTTATTCACATCATTAGAAACCTTTTTTCCATTACTTCGAAACTCAGCTGCTCGATGACCTTCTTTTCCACACTTAAAACATTTTCTAGTCCCTTTAAGACAATCTCCACCATGCTTCTTTCCACACTTTGAGCATAAGGAAACATTCATCTTCTTTTCACCATTATTCTGAGATTTCTCCTTGAACTCCATCTTTCGTTTCTTGTCAAAACTATGAGATGGATAAGTAACACCAACTTCCATTTCTACCTTGATAGCACAACGCACAATTTCTTCATAGCTACTGAAGTCTCTTATATCTAATGCACTTCAAAGATTTGGTTTTAAGAAACTGAAGAATCGATCAACTTTACTTTCGGGTTGGATGATAAATCCGGATGCATACCTTGCAAGCCTTGTAAAATTCGCTTCATATATACCAACAGATTCATCATCCTTTTGCTTTAGTTCAAGAAACTCCTTCTCCATCTTTGTTCGAAGAATACGAGGGAAGTACTTATTAAAAAATAAGTTCTTGAACTCATCTCATTCCATGGAATCAATTTCATCTCTTCGCCTCGTATTCTTGATAAGATTCCACCATTGATCAGCATCACCTTCCAAACGATACACTGCTAAGATGACTTTATCATGTTCAGAACATTGAAGAACTGAAAATATCTTTTCAGTAGTATTGATCCATTGTTCAGCAACAAGTGGATCAGAAGACCCACTGAAAGAAGGTGGACGTTGCCTCATTAAGGACTCAATAGAATGTTGTTCCATTCTCAGCTCATTTGGAAGTCCAGAATGATTCATAACTTGTGTAAGTATAGAAATAAGATTTTTCACTCCATCTCCCATAACATTTGTTTGTTCAGGAGGACAATCATTGCATTGTCCATTACATTGATCAACACGGTTCCTTCGGGTTCCAGCCATCGTCTAAAACCCAAAAACAATAGTGTGAGAGGCAAAAATCATGCTAGGGAAAACAATATAATAAAGGGGGAGTGCCTTCAATATCTAACATCTTGTGTTACCGTAATTCTAGTACTATAACCTATACTTATACTTAACCTTAGGGACATCCCTAGACATACCTTAGAAATATCTCTAGGGATCTCACTAAAGTTCTCGCATCCTAGTTTCCAAAGGTTTATTAAACCTTTCCTCTGATACCAACTGTAGAGACCCGTAGCTTAACGTACATGGAAATTACATTACTTTTGTGGAATACTTTATACATAACAAAAACACAAACACAAGGACCGTAATAGTTTAGTGTCTTTCGAAACTCGGAATATAATATTCTAATCGTGGTGAAATATCTTCAACATCTCCCATAAAGATCTTTTTTTACCTAAAACCTTTCTTTATATCCTGGGGAAAAGAAAACATAAAATGGTGATCTCAAATGCTCAGTAAGGTTAAACAAAAGAAATATCAATCACATCATATTCATAAGAACATAACATTTTGGAAATCTTAACCTGCAAAAGAGATCATAATATCATAACATGGGATAAATCATAGTAGTGAAATGTAATCCCAATAATCACAACTTAAAACATGAAAATTTGTGGCATACACACATAATCATAAAGAATCATTTCTTATTAGTCAAGACTCATTTCCAAGACTATCGTAGTGGACAAAGTCCATTTCTGAACCGAGTTCACTCCTCGTTTTAGTCCTGTTTCACTGAACCGGTTTAACCTGCCGTTCCAGCCATGTCTATCTCATGAGATATAAAATATTTACCCAATGCATTGGATGTAGATATAGGTCCCACCCATCTCATAATGATACCATTCATATGTGTGCCACAAAATCATAAATCATACATCATTGCATAACCCATGTAATAAAAATGGGATTCTTAAACAACATGACATCATAAAACAATTCATATAAGATAAAGGAATTCATAAAAATAATTCCATCACAACATAATCAAATCAAAGTAATAATAGGGATAGAAACAGAACCCTATATTATCTTAGATGGAAAATAATTTTCATAAAACACTTGAACTCCATTCTTGAGGAAAATATCCTTTCTACTTCAAAAACATTTTCCTTTCTTAACATGTCATACAATTCTAAACTAAAAGAAGTTGATTAAAAATAAACTTGAAAACTTGTAAAGGAAGATTCTTGGAAATTATGTTTTAAAAATCCATTCATGCCGTATAAGTTAAAAAAACATTCTTCTCGTAATTTTGTCGGAAAAGTCAAAAAGTACCTCGTAAGAAAAACGACAAAAGATTCCTTTCATATCTTTTACTAAAAACTCACCGAAGGGTAAAATTGGATTTAAAAAATTGTAGTTGGATGGAAATAATATTACATATTGAGGAAACATGGATGTGGATGATAAAATACACCCCAGTAAATACCAAAGTATAAACAATCTTGGATAAAAATGAGATTGTGATATTTCCCTTACCTTAGGTCTGATTTTCTTCGTAAGTGTCCGAAACTCCTGTATAATGATTTAAATAATGTCATTGACTTATTCCAGAATCATACTCATTGTTATGATATCATATATGGTTCACTTATGACTTTATATTACCCGTTCTTTTTTAAATCCCATGTTAAAGAGCGTTTTGGGTAAAATCGTTTCATTTGTCGTCCGTGTTTTGATTTGTAATTATTCATATGATTACTTAGATCATGATTACTTAATTCCAGAATATAAAACATGATTTATATATAATATATATTCAGAATATACATATATATAATAGATTAGTAAATGAAAAGAAATACACCGTTCATGGAGACGGTAGGCCGTACGTACGCATGAACGCTGTTTTCATTTCCTTATTAAGTTGAATGGAATTAAGTAGATGACATACATATATATAAACATAAATCTAGTATCATTATTATGTCATATATTTCATGATTATTTATTATATATACTTTATAATCATTCATGAATGGTTAACGTGGAGAATGAATCTCATTACGTCGTGGAGACGGTAGTCCGTACGTACGCACGAGTGATGATATCATTCTCATGATCGTGGAATTGTATTGGAGTGTATGTATACTATTTCAGAATCAATATAACTTTAAAATAATCATATATAGTTATTATTTACACCATTATACCCATCCAAGTAAGGTGGTGGTGGAAAATAGATTACACCACGGCGTGGAGACGGTATTCCGTACGTACGCACGCGCGGTGATTTCGTTTTCCGTAGGATGGATAGATGGTGAAATAGGGTTGTTTAATAATTATAATAACATATAAGTATATGAGTGATACTGATGTTATTACTTCATAATGAAACAACCTAATAAGAAGAAGTGGAAGAAGAAATAAAGTTGAAAGAATCGGTAACAGACATTACCTCTTCTTTGAAGCGCCTCTTTGAGTCCTCCTCTTAGGGCACTAAAATTGGTCTTTGAAAAGGACCAGGACCTCTAGGATGTTTCTAGAGAAGTGGAGAAGATAATTTTTCAGGGGTTGGCCGAGATTGAAGGCTCAAAGTGGTGTGAGGAAGAGAGGGAGGAGGTGCCCTTTTATAAGGGAGGAGAGGGGCACCTTTGGAAAAACTAAAAATATTATTTTATTATAAAGCCATATTCGGTTTTAAATAGATCCAAATTGATTTATTTCGAAGCTAAGGTGGGGATGGGTAGAAATCCTCTCATCCAATAGAATTTGGACAAGTTTAGTTTACTATTTTAACCTTATCATTTAGTTTTAACTTTAATATAGATAATTTTACTTTTACCGTGTCTTTTTGTGTTCTTACACTATAAGGTTAATAAAATTACTATAACAAGCCAAAAGAACCCCAAGTTATTTATTATTAATATATATAACCTTATCTAATTCATTTGGCCAAAACTTAGATTTTTAGGAATAAAATAAAAATTGATAATATAATATTTGTTTTAAAAACTATTTTATGTCAATTTTGACACTATTTAGTAATTGATTTTTGTGAAAATTATAACAGAATGATTAGTTCGAAAAAAGTTACTTAAATCAATACTAACATGTCATATTAACCTAAAAAATTATTTTAATTCATAAAAAGTCTCAAATTACATTTATTTGGGTATTTATAACATCAATTATGTCAATATTTCATTAATAAGATAATTACTGCATCATCGTTGTGTCATAAATAGATTAAATTATTTAATGTCTAAAAATTAAAAATAAAATACCATTATGTAGGAAATATATTTATATTTATAATTAATATTTATAGTCGAATTTATCTTATGTATAACCCTATATTAAAAATTATCTACTTATTAAACTTTGATTTTAACTATTTTAACCCTTCTTTAAATAAATTAATAATAAATGTCATAATCTAATCCAAGTGGGCCTAAATGGTCATATTTTATTCCTAAGGTTTTTTTGGTCGAATTAAACTTATCCAATAGAATTAGGACATGTGTGAGGGTAATAATAATAACACTTTTACCCTTAATTCTCCTATTTACTTTTAATCATTGTAAAAAAAAGTAAAAAGTTACTATTCACTAAAAATTATTTTCATCTCTTTGAACCAAATTTTAGTCCTTGATATTAACCGTGTCTCTCGGATTTTCGAAATTCCACTCACAGAAGCGGTAAAATTAAGTTTTATGAAAAATTCAGTTTTTTAACTCCCACTTAGTGGTTTCACTATTCATCAAAAAATGAAAGTTTCCAGAAAAATACCAAAAATTTGGCCTAAGATATATTTGATATTATGAACTCAAAAATGATTTCTATTTTACCAAATTAAAAACATATCAGTTGCATTAATTAATTTAAAAGTTAATTTCCGTCGTCAAAACAAATAGCGTGTTTTTAAGAGATAATAACTATCAAAAGATTGACACTTGTTTATGTCTGGTTTAAATGTGAAATTACATCCAATGACCAACATTGTATTAAATTGTAAAAATATATTCTAAATATACTTTAAAACTACTCAAATTAATAATTTATCACTATTAATTATTTCTATTAAAAATGTTGTTTTTAATTAAAATTTAGTAATTTTCACTATTCATCAGAAAATTAAAGTTATCCGAAAAGTACCAAAATTTCACCCTAATCTAATTTTGATATTCCAAATCCAAAAATGAAGTCCATTTTGAAAAATAAAATTTACAAAATTTCAAAAAGTGGTTATTACTATTCATAACGGCTAGTTTTAATAATATTTTAATAGCATATCGTTGTTTAGTGAAACTTGGTATTGCGTACTACACACGCTATCGAGGAAGGTCGTGATTGCGTGTAATGTAAGGAAAGTCAAGGATGCGTGTTGTGCAAGCTCTTTTTGGTGTAGCGTACAACACAAGACATTAAAAAAGGATATTTTTCATAAAATCTCGGGGTGTTACATTTCTCCTTGGATCCAGAGCCTCTCTCTCTAGATCATGGGTAAGAAGAGAAGATAGAGAAGCACCATGAATAGTATATGGAAATATCCTCTCCTCTAATATTTATAGTGTCATTTAATTACTTGGAAATGCCTACCTGACCCTTGAATAATCAACGCACCATTAACGACATATTATGACTACTTATCTGAGTCATAAATATTATTATCACTCACTTGTAATATGTTAAAATATATTATGTTATAATAATTGAGTCATTAACTCAACTCATCGCTCCCATAAATATTAATTAAACCTTGAATAATTTAATATTCGTCAACTAATATTTTTCACGTTTTCACTTAAAACTCGTAAATACATTTAATAAATAAATTCAATGCTCATTATTCAAAAATTGAATAATATGAATTTATTTACTGTATTGGTGATTGTTTTTCCTTGGACAAATCTGGGACCCCTGTGGTGGGGCCCACTATGTCCAAAACTCTTATTCAACTAAATAGGGCAGATTCCTGAATACGCTATTGTGTGTGACCCTCTAGGCCCTTATCTCAACAACAGTAAATAATATTCACATACTAAGAGTGGGATCTAGAAACCCTTAATGGCCCCTGAAGAGATAAAGATTATCACAGCAGTGACAACCAACCTACTAACACGTGTTGTGTAATATAATCTCTTTGTCTGTAATATCTCATAAAGTTGAACACACTCATGTGTCATCGCCCTTTTATTGCTTTATTGTTTGTTGATTTAACTGGATGGGATTTACCTTAGAATTCCATGGACATGGTCTTATAAAGGCACTTCCATCCTTATCAACATGGCTTGAGATATATTACTTCCATAACTCAAAAGCCACAAATCCTTTCTTGACCATTCAACCAATTCCATGCCACCAATAACGCACCCAATACAAACTACCTCACCACGAATTCATTGCCCTGGTTTTTTTATTGCATCAAAGTACATAATCAAATGACATACATTGGTAATGATGTCAAGTCAGGAGACCATTACACATGATCATAGATAGGAACATCCAATGACACTCGAAACATGTGGTGTTCCTATTGGCAGGTCAGTCCTCATGATCTCACAACTAGAGATCACCAAGTTCAAACTTCATGAGAATAAGTCTCAATGCTTATGAGCCCCCAACACCCGATAGTCAAGCATCTACCATGTCCAGTCAGTAATATGTATCTAGACTATAGAACATATATTTAATATTAATGTCATGGTATCTCGAGGTTCTCATTATATCCTAGGAACTAATATAACCTCTTGGTATGACAACTAACCTTTGGACATTACCATTTCAATAGTGGACGTAGAAAAGCATACACAATAATGATAATACGAAATCATGTATAGCTAACTGTATACACGATATGGTAATCAAAATCATTGAATAGTTGGGTTTTGAGAACCCACTATTTCAATACATTATTGGTGCAGTGGATGACGTATCCATACACCTAGACTCTAATAACCTTCTTTTTGAATCAGTACATGAGAACATGGGTTACAGGGAAAACAATAGTACACGCATCATATAGGAATGAGTTGAGGTTTCCATGACCTTCTTGATTCACCTCTCCAAATATACTCATTAACTGTTGTACATCTTATTTGTTTCAGGATGCATCTATTACATATACCAGCTAGGATTCAGTAGATTGATCATGAGGATGACCCCCTCAGTGACGAGGATTTGATACAAGGGCCAGTTCTCCAAATTTTACCTCCAGGTGGTGCACTAGCCATACCTCCACCTATAAAGAAACACACGGTACCCGTAGTACCAGCGGGTGAGGAGTGAAGGATGGATGTGCTACATGATTTTTAGTGATAGTGACCCCTTAGGTTCTAAGGTGAGCCTGACCTATAGGCGGCTGAGTACTAGCTTGAGGTGGTGACCAGATTTTTCCATCTAGTCAGGACACCAGCAGATTAGATGGTGGTCCTGGCGGTGAGCCTTCTACATGGATCAGAAAAATGATGGTGGATTTTGATTACCTAGACTCATGATTAGGTGACTCTTTCCTGGATAGAGTTTTAGAACCTCTTCATAGAGGAGTTATCACCAGTTACACTAAGGGTAGTGCGTATCTAAGAGCTTCTTCAGCTCTAGCAGGGAAGAATGTCAATGGCATATTATTCATCAAGGTTTACCAACATTTCCAGGTACTCAAGAGATATGGTTTGAGATCATTACTTTAGGGATCATGCTTTAGAGTGAGGTATTCATAGATAAATATAATCCAGTGTTATCTCTATATTAATTCATACTAATTTTGGGGTTCTTGAGCGGTCTTTGGTGGTTGAAAGCTTCTTGGATGAGCAGATATAACTGGTGATGGTCAGTAGTGGAAAAACATGAGTAGGGACCTCGACATGAGAGAGTTAGTGTTAGTCTTAGGGACCTGGAGGTGAGATACGTTTCAATATGAGGTTCTAGGATAAAGGATATGAAATTTAGGGCTCACATGGTGGTCCAATAAGCCTAGAGAGAGGCAGTTCTATTCATGTGATGGTCGAGGACTCTCAAGATTTTCCAACCTTCTGTACTGCTGATAGGGAGAATGTGGATGGACCACTGAGGCAGAGATAATGATAGGAGCAGGTGGATCCACAAGGTGACATACATAGTAGAGGAGATGGGAGAGAAATAATATTTGATTTATTTTTTCACCAATTTCCACCAGGTGGTCCACACCAGGCTTAGGGAGCTAGAGGACAGGGGTGGGGATAACTGCATGTGGTTGAGGCTTATGACCGAGGGGCTCTAGGAATGAATCGAGGTATGATCTATGTGTTTTCTACTTTAGTTTTAGCATTGATAGACACAAGTTCTATTTATTCCTTATTTTCCACATATCTTGTATGATACTTAGAGATTTTGTTTTAACCATTAACTCAACTCTTATGTTTGGAGACTCCTATCGGAGAAGAACACTGGTGCCGATAGTGTGAACTGATTATTAGAGGTGAGAGTTTCTATTGGAATCTCTTGGTAGTAGCGTTGAGGCCTTATGACGTCATTCTTTTTATGGATTGGTTATCTACAGTTCATGCCCATATTGATTATTTTAGGTGAAGGGTGCGGTGTGTCAGTAGTGAAGGAACAAGGTTTTACTTTTTCAAAGAAAAATAATCCCATGAATCATAGGATAGACTCATACGTAGGAGGGTGAAACCAATTTATCATTAGTTGGATATCCTAAACCTTGGTGTAGTGGATGTTGTGAGTTTCCAGTTTCCTACAGTGGTGGAAGAGTATGAGGACATCTTTCTTGAAGATGTTATAGGTTTACCTCCCCACCAAGAGATAGAATTCTATATTGATATAAACCCCGGGACAACACTGATATCTTCACAAATATATTGAATGGCTTCCATATATCTTCATGAGCTAAGGGTGTAGTTGGAGTACTTGTAGAGGAATGAATTTGTGAGACCCAACATTTCACCCTGGGAATCCTCAGTTTTGTTTACCAAGAAGTAAGAAAGGAGCTTGAAGTTGTGTGTAGACTATTGGTTCTTGAACCATGTGACCGTGAAGAACAACTATCCACTACTGAGGATCGATGGTCTCTTTAATTAGTTGAGAGGGGCATGATGGTTCTCAAAGGTTGACCTTAGATCAATCTATCACCAACTGCAAGTATGGGATGAGGATATACCAAAGATGACCTTCATATGTCATTACCGTCACTATGAGTACTTTGTGATTCCCTTTGGCATGAAGAACCCCCCATTAGTGTTCATGGGACTCATGAACCGGATCTTTGAGTCTTACTTAGATTGGTTCATGGTAGTCTTCATTGATGATATCCTTGAGTACTCAATATCCGAGGAGGAGCACACAAGACACTTAAGGATAGTTTTGGACATACTTCGAGAGAACAAGCTTTAAAAAAATATCTCAAAGTTCTATTTATGAATTTAGGTAGTCCACTTTATATGACACGTTATCTCAATGGATGGGGTGGCAGTGGATCCAACTAAGGTTGATGCAGTGTTAGCATGGGATCTACCTAAGAGCGTGACGGAGGTGCGGGGCTTCCTTGGGATGGCAGGCTATTACTGAAGATTCATACCTGATTTCTCTAAGATATCAAGAACCGTGATAGCTTTGACTTGAAAGGGATATCCTTTTGTGTGTACATATAAGTTCCAATAGGCTTTTCAGTAGTTGAGGCAAAGTTTGACAAGCACTCTGATCTTGATATTGCCGAAGGAAGGTGTCGAGTATGTCGTGTTCTGCGATGCATCAGGAACCGGTCTTAGTTGTTTCATAATGCAGAGGCAAGAGATGATTGACTATGGTTCATGCTATTTGAGAGCACATGAGAAGAACTACACGAACCATGATTTTGAGTTAGTAGCGGTAGTATTTGCTTTAAATATGTGGTGACACTACCTGATGGGCAAGAAATTTATCATCTAATTTGATCACAAGAGTCTCAAGTATATCTTATCTCAAAAGGATCTCAAATTAAGATAGAGATAATGGCTAGAGTTCCTCCAGGACTATGAATTTGAAATTTTCTATACCCCTGGGGAGGGGAACGTGGTAGAAGATTCTCTTAGTAAGAGATCTAGTTCACAGTTTCTAAATGAGGTGTCAAAGTAGTTGGAATCATTGCAGTTATCCTTTGTGGATGGAGATAGAGCAGCTTACCTCCAGTTGATGGTTATCAGCCCTCCATTCTTACAGTGAGTTAGGAAGGCATGGCTTGGGGATACCGATTGTGAGACCCTACATGCTCAAATATTCATAAGACATGCTCCTAATGAATTTTCAAAATGTGGGGAGCACGCCATTCTCTTCAGAGGACACATGATGATACCAATAAAGTTGTGGGAGGAGGTTCTAAGGGAGTTTCATACGTTCCATTTGGTGGTACATATTGATGTGTAAAAGATGTACTAGGACCTCTAATGTCAGTTTTGGTGGCCAGAGATAAAAAAGGAGTTGCAAAGTTTTTCTCTTGATTCCTTACTTTCCAGCAAGTGAAGGTTGAGCACCAAGTTCCATAGGGCTTAGCTCAACCCCTTGAGGTGATATAATGGAAGTGGGATGAGATATATATGTACTTATTTATAGGCTTACCACATATGTCTTGGGTACATGATGCCATCTGGGTGATCATTGAACGACTCACCAAGTCAAACTACTTCCTAGCTATCTTAGAGTAGAGTTCAGTAGAGAGCTTGGGACGTCTCTACATGTAGAAGATAGTTCGACTCCATGGAGTTCCATTGATGATTATTTTTTATCACGATGATTACTTTATATCCCAGTTGTGTAAGGGATTACATGAGGTTTTTGGGACCCAATTATGCATGAGCATATCATTTCACCCGCAAACTGATGACTAGACAGAATAGACCATTCAGGTTCTGGAGCACATGTTACAAGATTGCATGCTAGATTTTGGACATAGTTTGGAGGATCACCTACAATTTTTAGAGTTTTCATACAAAAATATCTATCATTCCACCATCGTTATGTCACCATTTGAGGATTTTTATGGGAAAACCTACAAGTCAACACATTTTTGGAGTGACCCAAGAGAGTCAGCACTCATGGGCCTAGAGTTGGTAGGAGCTACAACTGATAAGGTGCAGATCATCCCGGAGCAGATGAAGACTACACAAATCTATTAGAATTCTTATGCTAATATTTTATATAGGCATTTGGAATTTGAGTAAGGAGACCACGTGTTCCTATGGGTTTCACCTAGATGTGGATTACAAATATTTGGTTAGGGTGGAAAGTTATCTATGAGGTTTATTGGCCCTTTATAGATACTGTGTAGAGTTGGAGATATGTAGTATCACTTAGCTCTACCCCCATAGTTATACCAGGTACATGATTTCATCCATGTGTCGCAGAAGAGTAGGTACATGCATGACCCATCACATGTTATCGACTAGGGTGAGCATGACATTGAGTATAGAGTGACTTTTGTTGAGATTCATGCTCAGCACCGTCAACTTTTTTAGTAGCCCTTATTTTGGATTTTTAGGGATGTAAAGACTCAAGTTGGAGAGAATTTAATGACTCGGATTTTCCATTTATTGTTTTTTTAATATTATATAGATTAATTTCAAGACCAGGTGCTGAGACGGCGAGTGATTCTACGACCTGATGTGTCTGAAATAAATGTTTTAAATATTATAAAATATTAAATGGCACACACACACAATTTTCCTAAAAAATTATAATAAATTATAAATGGGTAATCGGATCATAAATCTAAGGGAACCATTGAGTTTAGAATAGCGGTTTTACCCAAGGAACAACCTAACTTTGGTCAATATGGGTTTTTTGTGAAAAAAATCATCATGATCATAGAAATGAATAAAATTATTTGAATAAAATTATTTTATTTCATTTATCGATGTAGTGATATAATATTTCTTTAAATAAATCCTTATGTAAGAATTATAGGGTTAGGAACATAAACCTGGAATCTATGTAGGATCATTGGGGAGATCCCTTGGAGAATTATCTCAAACGAATGATGATAAAGTTGTGAATTTTGGATCCATCGATCGATGAAACCTCAGATTCAATAGATCTCACCAACATACATGATACAGTGATCGTTATTCATCATAAATCGAACCAAATATAGGTAGGGTGTGTGATTTTGATTTAATTTTCCCCATTCTTTAATTTTATGGAGAACACGGACCAATAAATGAATATATTGTCCCACATATCGATTGTTATGAAGGATGGGTTATTTTGTAGGATTTATCAAGATATTTATTTATGGTTGTTGATTTATTCATTTTTCGTTCTAACGATAGTGAACCAGGATTGAAATGAACATTGGATGAGGTTCATTACTCTTATTTGTATTTGTGATTTTCTCCCCTCATTCACCGTTCTTCGTGATGTTCTTCGTTTTCCCTGCAGTTCGATGTTTCTTTGAACAATCGATCATTGCACATTCGATTATTGGGGAAATGATCTGAAATCATAGATATGGTATTGGTATGAGTCAACAGAGGTATGAAGGTGGTTTTATAAATGTATTGAACAATGGTTGGTGTCGATTTCGCGTTCTTCGGTGCGTAATGAATAATGAAAACAATCTTTTTTTCCAAGCATATCGAAGGCCCGAATCTCACTGATTCCATGATGTCTTGGAGAAACGAGCCTATATCTTTAGTTTCATGATAAAAATATCACAATAATTGAGACTAAAGCATTGAACAGTGTGAGAAAGAGGAAGAAGATGAGTTCTAGAAAAACCCAATACACACGGTGTGTAGTCCTTGACTAAATAATGTGTAGTAGATGGACTCGACATGTACTTTGGGTAGTACATGAACATGGGGTGGAGTATGCGGGTGGCCTACATGGAGTGTACTCCCCCACATGACTTGTCCTGGACCAGGTACATAGGTAGGGACACGTGGTATGATGTTGTGTACTGGCACACGGCTGGAGTACACGAATGGGACCCCAGATACAGGGACACGGTGTGTAGTTCCCCTTACATGTTGTGTAATTTTATTTTACATGACACAATTTGAATGACATAGGAAATTCTACATGGGAAATACCCATGATCAAGGGACACGACGTGTTCCCCTACTACATTCCATGTACCCCTTTCTACGTGGATTTATTTCCTTGTCCTCTATATCTTGGACAAATATTGTTAGGGTTTATTCCCTTTATTGTTTCTCTAAAGGTTGGTACAAATCTTTTTCTACTCCTGGGACTACGATAACTTTAGCAGAACTTCCTGGATAGAGTTGTTGGAATCCCCCCCTGAGAGGCCCAGAGTGGGATCTTTTATTCATCTTCATTCCATTGGTGGAGTTCTTGGTATCGATGTGACAAACACTATGCAGGATCTGATCCTCTACTTAGAGGGTTAATCCAAATTGAGTTATTGGTATCATCCCATGGCCCTAGATGTGATCCTTATATGTGTATCATATTCTATTTGGACTATCAACGTACCTTTCCCGGGATAGGACCCGACAAGCAGTACCTCTCGGATAGACGTCATCAGTGTTATCGCACTTAGGAGTGTTTTCTCCCAAATGAGTGATTTGTGGAATCTTTGAGCTGGAATTACAGGGATGATATACTATGGTTGTAGCTTACCTCTAGAATGTGTGTCTTGTATTGAGTATATCTAGATATTCTTTTTATATGTGTTATAGACATATACCTATGTAGAGGTGACTGTACTTTACTTTATTGTATTTCTTTGTGGTTTTGGGACGTCCTACTGAGTATTGTTATACTCACCCATGCACGGTATTTTTACACAAGTGTCGCATCTTGTGAAGATGATCGATCTTTTAATAGAGTCCTAGGAGGACCAAGACCATATGGTTCTTAGTGAGACTGAATAGACTGAGGTGTGTTCCAATAGATTTCAGATAGTAGTCCCAGTACTTTTTTATTACAAGTTAAACTTGTGTTACAAACTTCATTTTGGTGGGATTTTATTTGGACCTATTTACTTTATTTCCTATCATACTCTGGTTGTGGGATATAGTTGTATTCATGCATTGGTTACTTAGTGGTTTTTACATTTTAACATTTTGTGGGCTTGGAGATGTGTGCATGTTTACATGTACATAGGCAATGCCTCCCATGTTAGTGATATGCCTACTCGGTGCTAGTCACCAGACCTTGGATTATTAGAGGCGGTCTTGGGGAGTCATGACACAGGCCCCACTGAGATGGGTCGTGACAAGTATGATGATCGAGTTAACAAATTTTCTCAGTTTTCAAAATTTAAAAAACCAGAAGGAACTTTTATATCTCAACATAAGTATATAAAATATATTATTAAGAAATTTGGATATGAAAATACTAAATGTATTAGTACTCCCATCAGTACCTCAAATACTTTATATCTTGATGAAGATGGACAACTAGTTGATCAAAATATTTTTATAGGTATGATAGGAATTTTACTTTACTTAACTATTAATCGTCCAAAATTTAATATTTTCTATATGCTTATGTGAAAAATATAAATAAAATTGTAATACCCCAGGAATTTAAAATATTTTCATTTTTGAATAAATTTAATTTTGTTACTAGATTGATTTATACACAACACCATGTTATGCTTACGCACACACAATAATGAGTTGGTTTGTATTACATGCAAGGCCGAGTTTTACTGAACAAAGATAAATTATTAAAATATTATAATTTAATATAATAAGAAATAACCTAGATGTTAAGTTGGTGGTTATTAATATTATTAACTAACTTATAAAAATATATTGTAGAATTCATTGGTTACAAATTATCTAGAAATGAATATAGGAACCAACTTAATATATAGAAAATGTTTTTATAAAGAACCATTTTTATGCACACAAAGTATTTTTATCCTAATAAATTAAATTAATTATAGTTAGTGAATGATATTAATGTGATATATATTAAGTCAATATTTTTTACATTCATACAATAAATTTAATAGGCATAATATAAGAACAAACTCAATTCTATACATAAAAATATATATTTTTTCTAAAGGTAGTTTTACTGCCTTTTAATGGAGAACCTACTTTAAATCCAATTTTTGACACTTTTATATATTTTATTTGAAAAAATAAACTTCTTATTTTAAATTTAAATATAAACATTCACTTTCATTTAATTTTTGGTATTTTTCTAATAAGTTTAATTTTTTGATGAATAGTGATAAAATATTGCATTTTAATTGAAAATAGTTGTTTTGTCTAAATAATTTACAGTGTTGAATTATATTTTTAATTGGTTTTAAAGTATAATTAGATCAATTTTTTATTATTTAATCTAATTTAGTTCATTTTAATCAATTTCACATTGAATAATTATATAAAAATATTTCAATCTTTTTAACGTTTTTACTTTAAAAACATGTTTTATCATTTTGTCAATGGGATTAATTTTAAATTAACCAATGAAAATTATATGTTTTGAATTTTTAAAAATAAATTTTTTATTTAGAATAATTGGTTCCAAATTATTTAAATAGGTTATTTTTATTTTTGGGTAATATTTACAGTAACTTTAGTATTTTTTTTAATTACCATAGTTAAGGGTAAATTGGGTAATTAAAGGTAAAAATAATATTATAGGTATTATAAAACTACCCAAAAACTTGTCATAATTTTATTGGATGAGTTATATTCAAAAAAATAATCCTTGGGATGATTTTATGGCCTCTTGGATCCACTTTAATTACTTTAATAATTTTTTAGTATTTTATTTTAAGGGAAGTCCAATATGTCACACTCATCTTTTAAAAAAGTATTACATTTTTTATATATGGTAATTAAGAAGATATATTCAATGATAAATATTCATTGGAAATATAAAATTTTTAACTTTATCATGATAATTTATTTTTAATTTTTAGGAAATAAATAATTAAATTAAAGGCTTTCACAATGATGATACAATAATTGTTTAACTAATGGACATATCAAGTAAATGTTATTAAAAATATTAAAATAAATATACTTTTATATAATTAATGTCATCTAATAATTTTATAGATAACCTAGAATTATTATGGATGTATTAAAGGTTTTTTTAAATTTTTATTGTCTATTTATATTTTTTTAAAATTTAGGAAATAAATAGTATCAAAAATGAAATTAATGATATTTTCAAATAAATAATATTTTATTAAATGATATAAAATTCATAAAAATATAAATTATTCCAAATTATTTTGATAAATTTGAAAATTTCACCGATGACTCATTTATGGTTCATTTGTTATTTAATAGTAACTATATTAACCCTTAAAGAGTAAAAATCCATGTTGTCACGGTAAGAGTTAAAGGATTTAACTAAGGGTTAAATCCAAAATATAATGGTAAGAATGTGACCTAAACATGTATAAAAATTATTGGATGAGATTATTTAGAACCATAATCATACTATATTTTAAATAACTATCTTTTTGGACATTTTTAATTGAAAATTAATTTATATTAATTTAATATTTTGAGAGTTTCAAAAAGTACCCCTCACTTCAATTATAAAAGATCACCTCCTCCCTCACTTCCTCACACTGATTTGAGTATTTACTTCATCCAAACCATTGTAAAATAATCTCCAAACATACCTCCCCAAATACTACAAGCCTCACTTTTGGCAGAAAGCAAACCAAGGAAGGATTTTGGTATAAACAAAATGGAGTTACCCAAAGAATAGGTAACGTTCTTCAATGATCACTTTAGTTTTATTTATTTTCCCACTCCTTCATTTATTATTATTACATAATTATATAATAACAACAGTATCCCAAATATAATTATATTTTTTTAAGTTAAGGGATCAACCAACACCTATACACACTTCCATCAAATGGGTAATTAATTTACCATTCATGTATAACAGACTACCGCCACATGAAATGATGTCGTTCATTTTTTCCTTTACCACCTCTCATAGTTGGTTATTATGATGGAAAAAATATTTTTATATGATATATATGATATTTATGTTTTCTTAATACTTATTTAATTTTATATAACACATAACTTAATGATTTCCATTTTTTGTAAATACGATAACATCATTTGTGGAAGTGTGGACTACCGTGTCCTCAAAGCGACGTGATTCCTTCGCACTATACATGGAATATATAAAGGACGGTTTTAATAAAAATATTTTATATATATGACATATATATAATAATATAATTTTAATATACATATATATCATTTAAATTTCATTCTTTTAATATGGAAAATAAATGAAAGTAGAATTCATGAATACATATGACCTACCATCTCCATGAACGGTGCATTTCATTTCATATCTCCAAATTTTATGGATTATTAAAAATAAATATATATATATATATATATATATATTGAATATATATGATATTAACATCTTTTTTTACATTATTAATATTATTACATTGTGATATAAGTAATAGAAACAACAAATAACAAGTCAAAACATACTCAAGAAACTAGGTAATTAACACCCGAAATAGTGAAAATGATAAAATATTATTAACAAACGGGTGATAAAATAATATAAGAAGATAGTATATGATATCATAAATATGAATAAATTTTTTATATAAATTATTAATATGATTTTAACCATTATACAAGAGTTTAAAGCACATACAACTAAAAAGGAAGCGTGAGGTAAGGAATTTTTGTCTCACTTTTATTTCTGTGGGACACATGCCTTATACACTACTTGTTTCTTTTTTGTGGTGTATATACCACCCATGAATATATTTTATGAGTATTATTATCAATATTATGGTATTTTAGTATCCATATAATTTTATTTCTTTCATGGTCATGTAATTCTAGTGATTATAAAGTGGTAGGTATTTATTTCACAATATTATCGTTATCTAGGATTTTTTGTGTTTCTCTTCCATGTTAGTGTTTTAGAATTTTTTTTAAATGTGATTATAATTATCCAATTATTTTTTAAATTCATTTTTTACCCCTTTTTTACTTTATAAAAAATTATTTAAAAGGAATCTTCCTATCGTTTCCAAAATAAGGAACTTTATGAATTTTCTTATAATAGTAAAAGGAATGTTTTTTAACTTATACTACATGAATAGAATTTACCGACGTCATGACAGCCTAACGTTTTGAATATGAATTTACAAGTTTAAAAGGTTATTTTCAAATAAAATATTTAATTTCATAAATTTGAGGTCATTTAAATAAATTATTAAAAAGTGGCAAGGTATTTTCATCTCACCTTTTACATCTGTGAGATAAATGTCATATTCACCACTACTTCTTTTTTGTGGTGTATCTACTACCCCTTTTAATATATAATATCATGACTATCCTTATATTCATGGAATTAAATGTTTTATTTGATAATTATTTAATTTTATGGGGATTATAACTCAAATATTTCAAAGTGTTATGGAACATTTTGATTTAATGATATTTTTGAAAATCAATTATTCGATATACAAGGAAGGCTTTGGACTGGTATGACACGAGTTTGGGAATGTTTAATGAAATCCCTATAGGTTTAGGAACAATTAATGAAATACCCTATACTCATAGGTAGTCTCATGATATTAAATTATTTGGCGATAAACCCTTTGAGTTTGTTTTCAAGTAGAATATACAAGTTTCGACCCACAGAATTAAACCATATTGTGAAAGATCTTGATGGTAGCGGTTCATGTGCCAGATACATGAAATACAATAATTAAGAATTTCCTTCATTTTAGTTATTATTATCCATGAGGTTTTTTATTTGATATATATATGAATTCATTTTATTCTCATATTATTGATTAAATGGCATGTTTTTTAGTTATCTATTGTGCCATGATGGTTATGCCTTATCCAGTTTTTTAAATGGAATGTGTTCTAAATTATTTACCTTTCCATGTTGATTTATTATCATTAGTTAATTATTTCTTATGTTTTAATTACCCTTATTGGTCATTTGATATCATCCTTTTATTTGTTCTATTTTCCCTAGGTTATAAAGATGAAATTTTTGAATGAGTTCAAGGATGAAAATTATTTTCCTTTATTATGTTTTATGTTTTACCAATGTAATAGGGGAAACATTTATGTATCTAGTTATTTAAGACTATGAAACTAATCAGTCCTTTTGGATCTGATTCCTTGTAATCATGCCAATATAATAAAACAATGCACTGGCTATGGGATTCTAGGGTCGGGGCATTATAGTTGGTATCACAGGAATTTTAGTAGCAATCTTGGGAACTATATTTAAGAAAATATACATTAAGGAATATAACCCATTGGTTTATTATGTGTAAAAAAATTATTTAAGTAATAATTCCTTTTAATTTTATGGAAATATGTTCAAAGGTAAGGATAACCATTAGGGTTTATATAATCTTCGAATTTAATGTAATTATGGGTATTTATATTATTGGGAATACAAAATGAAACATATGAGATAACCTTTGAGGTAAAAACATTTCTTTAATATTGAATATATCTAGGTTATTTTTTTAGGATGATTATAATATTTTTGGATAATATTAATATGGTTTTATAAAAAGGACAATCTGCACACTAGGTGACAACCCATCATGTCCGGCAAGGCTGTGGGTTTTTGAACCCACAACCAAAAGGCGACAAGGGTGCAATGCCTACAACTTGCCTATATGAAGTCCTAGTTAGCGTGAATTTTTTTTAGTTAAAATATATAATGGATAAAGGTTATTTTGATTTTTGGGAAATTTATTTTATCAAATAGATTACCTTTGGATTATAAAATGATTTTGTGATTAAGTGATTAATGTTATTTTAGAAGACGTTCACTATTTTGGGAACCCTATATATGATCAAGGTAAATAGAATACTATGGTATTTTATTTAAGAAGTAAAAGTTGAATTATATTTTGGAATAATATATTATTTTTTTGTGGAATTATGGTGATTCAAGTAATTTATGGAAATGGTTATCATATCTTGGATATTATGTAATTTAAGCAATTGTATTTTTAATATAAGACACGAAGAATGATTAATGTTATTTAGAAGACTATATGATCAAATAATTTTGATTTTTGGGTTTCAATCTTAGTCTAGAATATTTTTGAGTAAGGATAGTTATTTGTTGAATGATATATGTTGAAATATGGGTATTAAAATTGAATTTTGAAGATTAAAGTTGTTTTTCATCATATAATGGTTTATTATTTTTGGAGAATTATCTTATCTTATCCTAAAAAATTTGGTTTTGGTTAATGTATAAAGATAAGAGGAATAGATAGTTATGCTTTGTGGATTTTTTGATCCAAATAAATTGATTTGAACTCTTAAAGCATGAAAAAAAATCATCTTAAATACTCATCGTTTGGAGAAAAATATGAGTTTGTGGTGGAAGTTGATTAAATAATGAAACTATACTTATCAAGTATGTATGTTTCCTTATGTTCTTATTATAAGAAGTAAATGAAATCCTTAACTCTATGAAAATTATTTTAGAACAAAAATCTTGTTCATTTAATTTTCTTACTCATAAATCAATGGCCTCTTTAAACCATCACATATTTAAGTTCTTGTGATAGTAGAATTTCTAATGACCATGTTCTCTGTCATTATCCATTAGAACATGATAGTCATATTTCACTTCCATATCCATGACTTAACTAATGTTATCATGTTAAAAATCCTAGTTTTGTGGTAACCTTCAATTTAATTTTACATCTTATTAAGAAGATTTGTGATTAACCCTATTTACGATGTGGGTTTTTCAATAATAGTATTTTCAAATATCAAACCCTAGACTATCGAGATCAAGTTTAAATTGTGAGGACGTAATTTAATTAAGGTGGGGAGAATGTAACACCCCAAGACTTTATAATATTTTCATTTTTGAATAAATTTAATTTTTTTCTATCTTGATTTATATGCATCACCATGTTAAGCTTAAGAACACACAATAATGAGTTGGTTTTCATTATACACAAGGCCGAGTTTTAACAAACAATGACAAATTTTTAAAATATTATTATTTAATATAATAAGATATAACCTATCTATTAAGTTGGTGGTTATGAATAACATTAACTAACTAATGAAAATATATGGTTTAATTCATTTTTTACAAATTAATTTTAAATGAATATAGGAACTAATTGAATATATAGAAACAGTTTTTACAAAGAACTATTTTTATGATCACAAAGTCATTTTATCCTAATAAATTAAATTATTTACATTTAGTGAATTATATTAATGTAATATATATTCAATAAAATATTTTTTACATTAATACAATAGATTTAATAGGCATAAGATAAGAACAAACCCAATTTTATGCATAAAAACCTATATTTTTCTAAAGGCAGTTTTACCGCCTTTTAATGGAGAACATGTTTTAAATACAATATTTAACACTTTTATATATTTTATTTTAAAAAATAAACTTATTATTTTAAATCATAATATGAAAATTTACTTTGGTTTATTTTTGGTATTTTTCTAATAAGTTTCATGTTTTGATGAATAATGATAAAATATTGCATTTTAATTGAAAACATTTTTTTCATCTAAATAACGTATAGTGTAAAATTATATTTTTAATTGGTTTTAAAGAATAATTATATAACTTTTCTATCATTTAATATAATTTATTTAAGTGGAATAAATTTCACATTGAATAAGGATATAAAAACATTTTAATCTTTTGAATGTTTTCACTTTAAAAACTTGTTTCCTCGTTCCGTCAAAGAGATTAATTTTAAATTGATTACTGAAAATTATGTGTTTTGAATTTTTAAAAATGGTTTCCATATTTGGAATAATTTGGTCTAAAATATTTAATTAGGTTCATTTTATTTTTGGTCAATATGAATAGTAACTTTTGTATTTTTTTAATTACCACAGTTAAGGGTAAATCAGGTAATTAAAGGTAAAAATAATATAATAAGTATTATAAAACTAACCTAAAACTTTCCCTAAATTTATTAGATGAGTTATTTTTAACAAAAATCATATGTGGGCCTATTTTATGGCCTCTTGTAGCCACTTGGATGAATTTAATCATTTTTTAGTATTTTATTCTAAGGGAAGTCCAATATGTCACACTCAAGTTTTTAAAAAGTATTAAATTTTTTATATATGGTTATTAATAATATATATTATACAATAAATATTCATTGGAATTATAAAATTTTTATCTTCATCATGATAATTTATTTTAAATTTTTAGGAAAGAAATAATTAAATTAAAGGCTTTCATAATGATGATGTAGTAATTGTTTAACTAACGGACATATCAAATAAATGTTATTAAAGATATTAAATTAAATATAATTAGATATAATTAATATCATACATGAATTTTATAGATGAAATAGAAATATTGTGAATTTATTATTTATTTTTTTTCTAAGTTTTATTATGTATTGATATTTTTTAAAAAATCAAGAAATGAATAGTGTCAAAATTGATATTAATGAATTTTAAAATAAATAATATTTTTAAAATTGATATAAAATTCATAAAAATATAAAATTCAGAAAACTTATTTGGATAAAGTTTAAAATTTCATTCATGACTCATCTACAGTTCTTTTTTCATTTTATAGTAACTATATTAACCCTTAAACAGTAAAAAGTCAAGTTGTCACGGTAAGAGTTAAAGGGTTTAACTAAGGGTTAAATCCAAAAGATATGGGTAAGAATGTGACATAAACATAGAAAAAAATTATTTTATAGGATTAATTAGACCCATAATCATATTATATTTAAAATAAATCTCTTTGGAGTCATTTTTAATTGAAAATTAATTTAAATCAATTTAATATTTTGAGAGTTTCCAAAACTACCCCTCACCTCAATTATAAAAGAGAACCTCCTCCCTCACTTCCTCACACTAATTAGAGTCTTATTTTTCATCCAAAATATAATTAAATAATCTCCCAAAATCCCTCCCATAATCCTTGAAGCCTCACTTTAGGCATAAAGAAAACCAAGGAAGGATTATGGTATAAATCAAAAGGAGTTACCCAAATAAGACGTAACATTCTTCAACAATCACTTTAGTTTTATTTATTTCCTCACTCATTAATTTATTATTATTACATACATATATAATAAAATAATTATCCTAAATATACTTATATTTTGTTATTTTAAGTTTTTTACCTACAACTACATAGATTTCCATCAAATGCGTAACAAATTTATCGTTCGTGTACAAAGAACTACTGTCTCACGAAACGATGTCATTCGTTTTTCCTTTACCAACTCTAATGGTTGTTCATTATGATGGACAAACTATTTTTATATAATATATAATATATTTATTTTTTCTTAATACTTTTGTAATTTTTATATAACACATACCTTCATGCTTTCCATTTTGTGTAAATATTATAACATTGTTTGAAGAATTGTGGACTATCGCACCCTCAAAGTGATGTAATTCATTCACACTATACATGGAACATATAAATGATGGTTTTAATAATAATATGTGATATATATGACATATATATGATAATTTAATTTTAATATACATATATATCACTTACTTTTCATTCTTTTAATATGGTAAAGAAATGAAAATAGCGTTCATGCATATGTACGACCTACCGTCTCCATGAATAGTTCATTTCATTTCTTATCTTCAAATTTTATGGATTATTATATATATATATATACTGAATATATTTGATATTAAAATCATTTTTTACATTATTTATATTATGAAATTATGATCTAAGTAATAATAACAACAAATAATAAGTCAAAACATACTTGAGAAACTAGGCAATTAACACCCAAAATAGTGAAAATGATAAAATATTATTAACAAACGGATGATAAAATAATATAATAAGATCATATATGATGTATTAAATATTAATAAGATTCTTATATAAATCAATAACATTATTTTAAAGCACATACAACTAAAAAAGAAGTGTGAGGTAAGGGATCTTTGTCTCATTATTATTTCTGTAGGACACATGCCATATACACTACTTGTTTCTTTTGTGTGGTGTATATAATAACCATGAATGTATTTTATGAGTATTATTATGAATATTATGGTATTTTAGTATCCATATAATTTTCTTTATTTCATGGTCATGTGATTCTACTGATTATAAATTGATAAGTATTTATTTCAAAATTTCATCATTATACGGGATTGTTTGTGTTTCTCTTCCATGTTAGCATTTTCTAAAAAAAATTAATTTTTTTTAGTATTATCCAATAAATTTTTAAATTAATTTTTAACCTTTTTTTACTTTCTACAAAATGATTTAAATGGAATCTTCCTATCATTTTTCAAAATAAGGAACTTTGTGAATTTTATTACAAAAGTAAAAGGAATATTTTTTTAACTTATACGACATGAAAAAAATTTCCTACCATCATGAAGACCTAATGTTTTGAAGCTTACTTTAAAATTTTACAAGGTTATTTTCAAAGAAAATATTTACTTTCATAAATGTGTGTTCTTTTAAATAAATTATTACAAAGTGGCAAGGGATTTTCATCTCACCTTTTACATCTGTGAGATAAATGTCATATTCACCACTTACTTCTTTTGTATGGTGTATATACTACCCATTTTTATATATAATATCATGAATCTATTTATCTTCATGGTATTCAATTTTTCATTTGATAATTATTTACTTTTATAGGGTTTATGACTCAAATATTTCAAAGTGTTATGGGATGTTTTGATTTAAATATATTTTTTTAAATCGATTATTTGATATATAAGGAATGCTTTAGACTGGTATGACAAGTGTTGGGGACTATTTAATGAAAGAACTATGGGTTGGGAACTAGTTAATATAATCCCCTCAATGCATCAATAGTCTCATGAGATGAAATCAGTTGGAAATAAACCCTTTGAGTTTGTTTCCAAGTAGAATAGATGGGTTTCTACCCACAGAATTAAACCATCTTGTGAAAGGTCTTGATAGTAGTGGTTCATGTTCTAAATACATGATATCCAATAATTAAGAATTTAATTCATTTCAATTATTATTATCCATGATATTTTTTCTTTTACATATCTATGGATTCATTTTATTCTCATTTTATTGATTAAATGGCATGTGTTTCGGTTATCTATTGTGACATATTTGTTATGCCTTATCCATTTATTTAAATGGAATGTTTTCTCAGTAATTTACCTTGATATGTTGATTTATTATCATTAATTCATTATTTATTATAATTTAATTACCCTTAATAATAATTTTATATCACCCTTTTATTTGTTCTATTTTCCAAAGGTTATGAAGATGGAATTTTTGAATGATTTCAAGGATGTAAACTATTTTCCTTTGTTATGTTTTATACTTTACCAGTGTAACAATGGAATAATTTATGTATCTATTTATTCAAAACTAATAAACTAATCAGTCCTTTGGTATTTGATTCATTTTAATCATGCCAATGTAATAAAATAATGCACCAGTACTAGGATTCTGGGGTTGGGGAATTACAGTTAGTTTTAGAGGAAGTTTAGTAGTAACCTTGAGAACTAGATTTAGGAAAATATACATTAAAGAACACAAAACATTGGTTTATTATGTGTGAAAAAAGTTATTTAAGGAATAATTCCTTTTAATTTTATGGAAATGTGTTCAAAGGTAAAGATAACCATTAGGGTTTATATAATCTTGGAATTTAAGGTAATTATGTGTATTTATATTATTGGGAATATAAAATGAAACATATGAGATAAACTTTGTGGTTAAAACATATCTTTAATGTTGAATATATCTAGGTTATTTTTTTAGGATGATTATCACATTTTTGGATAATATTAATATGGTTTTAGAAAAAAGAAAATATGCACGTCGGGTGATAACTCATAATGTCCGGTAAGGCCGTGGGGTTTTAAACTCACAACCGAAGGGTCAAAAGGGTGTAATGCCTACCAATAGCCTACGTGAAGTCCCGGTTAGCATGAAATTTTATTAGTTAAACTATCTAATAGATAAATGTTGTTTTGATTTTAGGGACATTTTTTTATCAAATAGATTACCTTGGGATTGGAAAATGATTTAGTGATTAAGTGATTAATGTTATTTCGAAAGATGTTCGCTATTTTGGGAACCCTATATATGATCAAGGTAAACAAAATAATATGGTATTTTATTTAAGAAGTAAAATTTTAATTATATTTTGGAATAATATATGATTTTATTGTGGACTTATGGTGATTAAGGTAATTTATGGAAATGGTTATCATATCTTGGAGATTATGTGATTTAGGAAATTAAATTTTTGGTATGATACATTAAGAGTGATTAATGTTATTTGAAAGAATATATGATCAAATAATTTTGATTTTTGTGTTTTAATCTTAGTATAGAATATTTTTTATGAAGGGTAGTTATTTGTTGAATTATCTATGTTGAATTGTCGGTATTACTATTGAATTTTAAAGATTAAAGTTGTTTTTTCAACATATAAAGGTTTATCATTTTTGAGGAATTATCTTATTTTATCCTAACCATTTTAGTTTTGGTTAAGGTATAAAGATAGGTGGAATAAATAGTTACACCTTTACATATTTTTTGATCCATAGAAATTGATTTTAACTCTTTAATCATGAAAAAAATCATCTTAAATACCCATCGTTTCGATAAAAAGATGAGTTTGTTGTAGAATTTTATTAAAGGATAAAACTCTACTTATCAAGTAAGTATGTTTCCTTATGTTATTATTCTAGGAATTAAATGAATTCCTTATCTCTAGTAAAATAAATTTAGAATAAAAACTTTGCTTATTTAATTTTCTTACTGAGAAATCAATGGTACCTTTAACCCATCACATATTTATGATCTTATGATAGTAGACTTTCTGATGATCATGTTATATATCATTCTCTATTAGAACATGATAGTCATATTTATCTTCCATATCTATGTTTTCACTAATGTTCTCCTGTTCGAAAGCCTAATTTTATGGTGACCTTCACGTTTCCTTTTCTCTCTTATTAAGAAGATGTGTTATTAACCCTATTTACGATGTGTTTTTTTTAATAATTGTTTGTTTCCAAATATCAAACACTAGACTACCGAGATCAAGTTTAAATTATAAGGACACAATTTAATTAAGGTGGGGAGAATGTAACACCCCCAAAATTTACAATATTTTCATTTTTGAAAAAATTTAATTTTTTGTTCTATCTTTCTTTATATGAAACACCATGTTAAGATTATGCACACACAATAATGAGTTATCTTGCGTTACACACAAGGTCGAGTTTTACTTAACAATGATAAAATTTTAAAATATTATTTTTAATATAAAATGATATAACATATCTGTTAAGTTGGCAGTTATGAATATTATTAATTAACTTTTAAAAATATATGGATGAATTCATTGGTTACAAATTAATTAGAAATGAATATAGGAACCAACTGAATATATAGAAAATGTTTTTATAAAGAAATGTTTTCCTGATCACAAAGTCATTTTACCTTAATAAATTAAATTAATTACATTTAGTGAATAATATTAATGTAATATAGATTAAATAAAATATTTTTTTACATTAATACATTATATTTAATAGGCATAAGATAAGAAAAGCTCCAATTTTATGCATAAAAACCTATATTTTTTTAAAGCCAGTTTTACTTCCTTTTAATGGAGAACCTATTTTAAATATAATTTTTGAAACTTTTATATATTTTATTTGAAAAAAAACTTCTTATTTTAAATTAGAATATAAAAAATTTACTTTGGTTGATTTTTTGGTATTTTTCTGATAATTTTCATGTTTTGATGAATAGTGACAAAATATTGCATTTTAATTGAAAACATTTTTTTCATCTAAATAATTTATAGTATTGAATTTTATTTTTAATTGGTTTAAAGTATACTTAGATAAATTTTTTATTATTTAATCTGTAATGGCCCAGGTTTTAGGGGGCCATTACTTTGTGAAAATCTCATGTTGGGTTTTCTGGTATGGGAATCTCGGTGAAGTTTGGCGTAACGGTAGGCCCACCGGTAGCCTTAGCCTACCAGTATCAGGCCTACCGGTAGCTCAGTCTACCGGTAGTCGCAACCTACCAGTAGCTTTGTCTACCCGTAGCTCGGTTTATCGGTAGTTGCAGCTACCGGTAGCTCTATCTACTGGTAGCTCGGGCTACCGGAAGCTACAACCTACCTGTAGCTCGGTCTACCGGAAGCTACAGCCTACTGGTATCTCGGCTACCAATAGCTGACAGCCACCGGTAGCTCTCAGCTACCGGTAGCTGTCAGCCACCGGTGGTTCTCAGCTACCGGTGGCTCTCGCCTACCCCCACAGGTTCTTTCCAGTAGCGCTCCTTCTTGCAAAAATTGGGTTTTAAACCCTATTTTGACCCCTTTAATCTTGTTTTAAATCCGGTAACACCCATAAACGTTTTAATTAAATATTTAATGAATTAACCTGGTGTGTGCATCCGTTTAAACAGCCCGACCCTTTAATGACGTGTGGGTCCATGTGGTCAACCCACGACCCCACTCCTTATGTGGTTTCACGTTCTTATCTCAACCATCCCCAGCCCTTATAAACTAAAGGGTTATCCATGGTTCTTTTTTTCCTCAATCACAGCTGGGAGTACCCTTCATTCACGAACAACTTTTCATTCAGGTGAGCCGCATTGCTATACGTGAAGTTTTGTGCCCAGCCTTAGCATCGATCGTTGATCAACAAGTAGGGAATTTCTCCTTCATCTCTCTCTTTTGTGTATCATGTGGGGTGGGTGTGCTTTTGATTCTTTAGAATTGGATAAAATAGACCTAAATAAAGATAATGAGCGGATTCTATAAAGAAATAAGGGGGGTTGTGATCATTGATGATGTTTTATATTATGATCTTCTTTCTGAATTGTGTGGGCTTATGCCTTTTGAAAATCATGGTCATTGGTGGTCTTTCTCTATTCACTAACGAACCCCTGCCTCTGGTAATGTTTAATAGATTATTTTTTGGTTGTGAACCCTTACTGTGGAAAGTAAATTGGTTAATCACATACACCCGGCTAAATAAATTGAAAGCACCAGGATGAACCCTTCTGTGATAACCCCCAGTTAAATCACACGGAAATTGAAATCATGGAGTGTGTTAAATCTTATAAATATGAAAATACTGGCATGGCCCTGCTTTGTGTTGGTGGTAGTGGTTTGGTTTTTTTTTAGGGGCCGATTGCTGGAGATGTGGGAGGGGATGGGATCCCCTGTTTTTATACTCTTGGTGGTTGTGAATTTGAGGATGGGATCCTCTGTTATATCATGAATTGGGGTGGGATCCTCTGTTTTTTAGAAACCCTTTTTGGCTCCTGGATGTCAGACACGGGGCAGTGTCTTGGGGTTGTCTTTGGTTCCAGTACTTCGAGGGATCTCACTTATCCCTTTGTTGTTGTGACTTTACAAGGGAATCGGGTGTGGATGTTGTAATTGATGCTTGACTTTTGGCTGGATCTTTTACTTGGTTTTTCCTTATGATATTAGTTTCCCAGTAGTGCATACACTTATTTAAACACTATTACTGAACATGAAAACAAGGATGGGACAAATGGGTTTTGTTGGCAAGAGTCGTGACTCGGACTTGAGTGTTGTTTGTGTCCTTTAGGCTGGCTGAAGAAAAACCTAACTTTGGGTGAGTTCTTTTTACCTATATATATACTTGTAGTTTCGTGTTTCTTATTCTCACCCCACCCAAGTTGAGCACTTAGTGATGAACACCCCCATTTCATGGGGGAGGGTGTTTTTTCCAACACTATTATTAGTGGCTGGTTATTAGCTCATTTTTTGCTCCCTTTCCCGGATATCCCAAGTATCTTCGGGCAGGCTGTGATGGCCTGAGGTCCATTATTAGCCCAAGAATATTCGGGCAGGGTAGTGTGGTGGTTGTCCAAGTGTGTGCGGCAGGTGGTTTCCCAAGTGTCTTCGGGATGAGGCCCACGTGTCTTCGGGCGTGGCATTAGATCTTCTAGCCCAGGTGTCTTCGGGCGTGGCGGTGGTTGTTCTAGACTAAGTGTTTGCAGGCATGGTTACATGTGACAGTTGTGGCCCAGGTGTTTGCGGGTGGGATTCGGCAGTGGGACTGCGTGTGGTTGTGGCCCTGGTGTGTGCGGGCGGGTGTGGCAGTGGGACTGCGGTGATAATGTCGGGATTGGTTCGATGCGTAGGATGTCTCAATAACCAGTGGGAAAGTGGCACGGGGTACCCAAACATCGATGTACTCTTATAATATATATTACGTGACTTGCGTTATTTGGGGAGTGTGCCTTGGTGAGGCTTTGGTGGATAGTTTACCTTGTTAGGTGTTTGGTTTACTCCTTTTTCTCACAGGACCTTAGTACGTTCCCCCACTTGTTCATGAGAGTCTTTGGTTTTCCCTACTGAGTGTACTTGTATGCTCACCCTACGTATATAAAACTGCTTTCCGGATTCCATGAGGACTTCGGGGATCACGCAGGACCTTACTAGCTCGGACCTTTGGGGCAGTTGCAGTTTCTATTTTTCCTTCTTTGGTACTTACCCTTGTAGTCACTTTTGTACTTTGTGGCTTTTACTTTTGGAACATGCATGTGGGAATGGTTTACTTTTGGATTTACTTTTCTTTTAGTTTTGGTGTTGTTGGGTTTCATCATCTTATCTCTCGATCCTATAAAACAGAAAAAGGGTAATGCCTTCCATTTAGTGTGTGATCCTATACCCTTGGTGCTATTCGCCACTCTGGGACCTATTGAAGGCGGGTTTCGGGGGTCATTATCTTTCCTTCAACTTAAAGAAGGAAGGGTCTGGCAGTCTGCTGAACCTTCCCTCCTTTTGGTGAAGGCGGTTCGTGACAGAATGGTATCAGAGGTTATGGTTGAGAGATAAGATGGAGTCTGGGGTTAGGCACAGTGAGGATTGCATGGGATGGTAGGGAAACAGTGTTGGGTGACCTTGGTGCGTGAATTAGGCTAGGGAATACTGGCTAGGACATGGGATTTTAGGGCCCCCCGTGATCCGATGTAAGGACTCTGGACCTACCGAACGACCAAGTAAGGCCACGCTGATTGCGGGGTAGGGAGACCCTAGGAAAGGTACATGCATCATAATGACTTGTGTTCTCGTGTTTCTGGGGTGTTTTGGGAATTAAGAATAAACAAAAAGTTTAAGAAGTTTTAAATACAATATTCTGCACTACTTGGGCTTAGGCATTCCTTGTTTACCTTGCAGCTATGTCACCTCGAAGGAGACCACATGTGGTACAGGCGATCGAGGCCCCGGAGACTACCTTGGCCGATCGAAAGAGAGCTGATCGAGAGGAGGAGGATAACCAGTGGCATAAGACACTTCGGGCCTTCCAGCGACAGACCCTCGAGAAGTATGAGGGCAGCACCTCTGACATGAAGATGGAGAGCTGGCTAAATGAGATGGTGATAGACTTCATCTTGATTCGGGCTCCGACCGAGTACTGGGTTCCTCTGGCCTTCATCCAGATGCGGGGAGCGGCGCGTCAGTGGTGGACGCTTTACCTGGGGGAGAGGAGAGAGGCTGAGGTGGCATGGGCTGATTTCGAGAGGGAGTTCCGGGCGGAATTCCTTTTCTCGACGATGAAGGCGGAAAAGAGACAGGAGCTACTCTCCCTCCAACAGGGGAGTATGTCAGTGAGGAAGCTAGGAATCAAGTTCAAGGACCTCCTACGTTTTTCTCTAAACCTCTTTCCCGAAGAGGAGTCTCGGGAAAGACGTTTAGAGGAGGTGCTCCGACCCTCCCTCCAGTATGTTGTTATCTCCTTTACCATGCCGACGTACTTGGAGGTCCAGAAGAAGGCAAAAGTGGTGGAGAGGATGCATGCTCTAGGAGGAGTGTCATGAGAGGGGATCCAGCTGGGACCATCAAAGGGGAAGGCCTTCAGCACCAGGCCTCCAGCGTCAGGGCCCTCCAGGTTCCGACCAGCAGGGAGCAGGCCGCAGTAGTTTCAGTTCCGATCCCCTGGTCCTTGCCCTTTTTCTTCAGGCCCAGGGCCGCAGTTCTTCGTCTGTGGGAGCCCTGGACATCTCTGGAGTCAGTGCCCAGACCGGGTACAGTATGGAAGTGGCGGACAGCCCCACCACCCACCCCAGCAGCAGCTTCTAGCCAGGCCTTTCCAGCAGCAGCAGCAGGGACAGCGAGCTCCCGCTCCTCTGAGGTCAGACGTAGGAGGAGGAGGCCGACCTTAGGGAGCTCCTCAGGGACCTCGACCGGGACATGGTTGGGGAGGTGTCCAACAGCTGAGGGGTAGAGGAGATGGGCGTGGATAGATACACACTGCGGAGGTAGCAGTTCCAGCAGGTCCGGAGGTTGTTTGAGGTACGATCATTTTGTTCAGTACCCTTGCTTTTTCCTTGTTCGATACTAGAGCTTTGCACTCCTTTGTTGCACCCAGTCTAGCCTGTGCCTTGGGTCTAGATTCCGAGAGACTTCCATTGCCCCTGGTGTTGAGCACACTATTCAGAGGTCAGATAGACTTGTTGTCTGTTTTTCGGGGATGCAGACTGATGATAGGGCCACATCAGTTGGTTAGGGATCTTCTTCTGCTACAGATACAGCCATACGATGTCATCCTAGGCATCGACTGGATATTCTCTTTGTGTGCCTTCATCGATTGTTTTCGAGGAAGGGTTGTGTTCTCGGACTTGGGCGGCCGGCGTGTTACCTTCACCGGTGAGCGGAGCAGTCAGAAGGGCAGCAGGCGAGAAGAACCCCTCCTCTCCTTGTTAGTCGAGCTGTCAGCGGAGTCAGTAGATGCTGAGATGGTGGAAGTGCGAGAGATCGTCCGTGAGTTTATGGACGTCTTCCCTGAGGAGGTGATGACTCTACCTCCTCGGCGTTATATCAAATTCGGGATAGACCTGCAGCCCGGCGCTCGTCCAATTTCGATGGCTCCTTACCGGATGACACCTTCAGAGCTACGGGAGTTGCGGATCCAAATTGACGATCTGATGAAGAGGGGTTATGTTCGGCCGAGTGCGTCACCGTGGGGTGCTCTAGTCTTGTTCTCAAAGAAGGAAGATGGTGGTCTCAGGTTGTGCATAGACTACAGGAGGCTGAATCAGGTGATGATAAAAAATATCTACCATCTTCCGAGGATAGACGATCTTTTAGACCAGCTGAAAGGGGTAGGATGGTTCTTGAAGATCGACCTGCGGTCTGGGTATCACCAGATGAGAGTGAAGAAAAGTGAAATCCCGAAGACGGCGTTCAGGTGCAGATATGGACACTTCGAGTTCATGGTCATGCCCTTCGGTGTTACGAATTCCCCGGCTGTGTTCATGGGGATTATGAACTCCATATTCCGGGAGTACTTGGATCGGTTCGTGGTTGTATTCATCGACGATATCCTGATCTATTTGAGATTAGAGGAGGACCATGCAGAGCACCTGAGGACGGTTTTTGAGGTCCTCCGACAGCACCAGCTCTATGGGAAGTTGTCGAAATGCAAATTCTGGACATGAGAAGTGCACTTCCTCGGGCACGTGGTGTCCGAGTAGGGGGTAGTGGTGGACCCATCAAAGGTTGAGGCAGTTTTTTCTTGGGTAGCACCCAAGAATTTGGCAGAGGTCTGTAGTTTCCTCGGGCTGGCAGGTTACTATTGGAGGTTCGTACCCAACTTCTCCCGAGTTGCATCACCTTTGACAGCCCTAGCCAAGAAAGACCAGGTTTTTGTGTGGAGTGAGCGGTGAAAGTCAGCCTTCAGCTATCTAAAGGAGAAGTTGGTCAGTGCCCCATTGTTGAGATTACCAGAAGAAGGGACGGCGTATGAGGTGTTCTGTGATGCTTCAGGACAAGGCCTGGGATTTTTGTTGATGCAACGACAAGGGGTGATCTCTTATGGGTCCAGGAAGCTATTCCCTCATGAGCGTAATTATGCCACCCATGACCTAGAGCTTGCAGCGGTCGTTTTTGCGCTAAAGTTATGGAGGCACTACCTCATCGGAGAACGCTTTTTGGTCTTCATAGATCACAAAAGCTTGAGTTATATCTTCTCCCATTAGGACCTAAATTTGCGACATCAGAGATGGGTGGAGTTCCTCCAGGATTATGACTTCGAGATCTCTTATACTAAGGGAAAGGGCAATGTAGTGGCTGATGCCATGAGCAGGAGGACGTAGAAGGATGCGGTCCGAGAGTCGGCAGATGCCTGGAAGGCGATGGAGGAGTTGGTTTCCTTACACCTGGATGCGAGGATGGATAGCGGTAGAGGCTGCTTGTATCAGATGACAGTTCAGTCGTCTCTATTTCAGCAAGTGGAGGAGTCTCAGTGGGGAGACCCAGAGTGCGAAGTGATGCATGACCGAGTTGACCAGGGCAATGCTCCGGAAGGATGGACGGAGGATGGTCAAAACCGGATGGTTTTCCAGGGGAAGCTGTTTGTTCTGGAGGCGATGCGCGACAAGGTTCTCAGTGAGTTCCACAACTCACCCCTGGTGGTACACCCAGGAATTTCCAAGATGTACCAGGGACTGAAGAGACAGTTTTGGTGGCCCGGAGTGAAGCGAGTAGTGGTAGAGTTTGTGGCCAAGTTCTTAGTGTGTCAGCAAGTAAAGGCTGAACACCGAGTTCCAGGCGGCCTACTGTAGTCTCTAGATTTCCCCAAGTGGAAGTGGGACAACATCTGGATGGATTTCGTCACGGGACTACCCAAGGTCCAAGGGGGATACGACACCATCTGGGTGTTAGTGGACCATTTTATGAAATTGGCTCACTTTCTAGCGATCAGGGAGTCCAGTACAATGGATGCTTTGGCATGAAGGTACGTGGATGAGGTGGTGTGGTTGCATGGAGTTCCAAGATCTATAGTCTCGGATAGGGATGCACGGTTTACCTCGCGAGTCTGGAGAGGATTGTAGCATGCTTTTGGCACCCAGATGCGCCTTAGCACTGCTTTCCATCCCCAGACAGATGGACAGATAGAACGCACCATCCAGACCTTGGAGGATATGTTGCGGGCATGTGTTCTAGACTCAGGAGGATCATGGGTACGATACTTTCCCCTGATAGAGTTTTCCTACAATAATGGCTACCACTCTACCATTGGTATGGTCCCGTTTGAAGCCTTTTACGGGAGTCCATGCCGCTCACTTGTGTGTTGGACCAAAGTCGAAGATGCGAGCATCCTTGGCCCGTAGGTGGTGCAGAGCACGACGGAGAAGGTTCAGCTAATACGGGAAAGGATGAAGGCGGCCCAGGACTGACAGAAGTTGTATGCTGATACCAGGAGGAGGACAACAGAGGTCTCCCCTCGGCGTGGACAACAGAGGTTCAGAAAGGGGAGTAAGCTTTCTCCCAGATTCATCGGGCCCTTCGAAGTGTTGCGGTGTGTCGGCGAAGTGGCTTATCAGCTAGAGTTACCACCACCGCTACTAAGGATACATGATGTCTTCCATGTGTCCTAGCTTCGTCAGTATCTGCACGACGATTCACATGTCCTTGATTGGGGTGAGCTGGACATCGAGGACGACGTGACTTTTGTGAAGAGACCAGTGATGATCAAGGATCGCAAGGAGAAGGTGCTTTGTGGGCGAACCATTCCCTTGGTTAATGTGTTGTGGAGACATGGTGGGCTTGAGGAGAGTACGTGGGAGAGGGAAGCATAGATGCGTACCCAGTACCCAGAGTTGTTTTGAGTTTTGTTCTTTGTTTTACCTGTTGTGGTAGAATGTTTTGTCTTTTTGGCTATGAAATGTACTAGTTTTCTTTCCTCTGAATGTGTGTGAAAATCCCTGGCTATGGGGGAGGAGAGAACCCGAACCCTAATCAAGATGAATTAAGGTGGATGCGATTAAACCCGTGCGGGCGATTCACTGTCGCCCAAATCAGATAATATCTTGACATGGAGAAGGAGACTCCCCAACCCCTACTTGCCTGGGCAGTTTGACATGATATGTTGCTCGGTTCTTGACAGAAGGGCGTTTTTAGTCAACATGAGGTTCACTCCTAAGAGGTATCTTTCGAGGTGGTTGTTCGGACCCTCTAGTTCCTTCTGGGTTGTTTTGATTCTCGAGGACGAGATTCATTTAAGAGGTATCTGATGTAATGGCCCGGGTTTTAGGGGTCCATTACTTTGTGAAAATCTCATGTTGGGTTTTCTGGTCTAGGAATCTCGGTGAAGTTTGGCATAACGGTAGGCCTACCAGTAGCCTTAGCCTACCGGTAGTAGGCCTACCGGTATCGGCAGCCTACCGGTAGCTTTGCCTACCGGTAGCTCGGTCTACAGGTAGCTCGGTCTACTGGTAGCTGCGGCCTACCGGTAGCTCGGTCTACCGGTAGCTGCGCCTACCGGTAGCTCGGTCTACCAGTAGCTGCAGCCTACCGGTAGCTATCAGCCACCGGTGGTTCTCGGCCACCGGTGGCTCTCGCCTACCCCCACGGGTTCTTTCCAATAGCGCTCCTTGCACAAATTGGGTTTTAAACTCTGTTTTGACCCCTTTAAGCTTGTTTTAAATCCAGTAACACCCATAAACGTTTTAATTAAATATTTAATGAATTAACCTGGTGTGTGCGTCCATTTAAACCTCCCAACCCTTTAACAACGTGTGGGGTCGCGTGGTCAACCCACGACCCCACTCCTTACGCGGTTTTACATTCTTATCTCGACCGTCCCCGGCCCTTATAAACTAAAGGGTTAGTCGTGGTTCTTTGTTTCCTCGTCACGGCTAGGAGTACCCTTCGTTCATGAACACGTTTTCGTTCAGTCTAGCCGCATCGCTATACGTGAAGTTTTGTGCCCGGCCTTAGCATCGATCATTGATCAACAAGTAGGGAATTTCTCCTTCGTCTCTCTCTTTTGTGTATCATGCGGGGTGGGCGTGCTTTTGATTCTGTAGAATTGGATAAACCAGACCTAAATAAAGATAATGAGTGGATTCTATAAATAAATAAGGGGGGGTTGTGATCGTTGATGCTATTTTATATTATGATCTTCTTTCTGAATTGTGCGGGCTTACTCCTTTTGAAAATCATGGACATTGGTGGTCTTTCTCTATGCACTAATGAACCCCTACCTCTGGTAATGTTTAATGGATTGTTTTGTGGTTGTGAACCCTTACTGTGAAAAGTAAATTGGTTAATCACGTACACCCGACTAAATAAATTGAAAGAACCAGGATCAACCCTTCTGTAATAACCCCCGGTTAAAGCACATAGAAATTGAAATCATGGAGTGTGTTAAATCTTATAAATCTGAAAATACCGGTATGGCCCTGCTTTGTGTTGGTGGTAGTGGTTTGGTTGTTTTATTTTACGGGCCGATTGCTGGAGATGTGGGAGGGGAGGGGATCCCCTATTTTTATACTCTCAGTGGTTGTGAATTTGAGGATGGGATCCTCTGTTATATCACAAATTGTGGTGGGATCCTCTATTGTTGAGAAACCGTTTTTGTCTCCTGGATGTTGGACACGGGGCAGTGTCTCAGGGTTGTCTTTGGTTCCAGTACTTCTAGGGATCTCACTTATCCCGTTTGTTGTTGTGACTTTACAAGGGAACCGGGTGTGGATGTTGTAACTGATGCTTGACTTTTGGCTGGATCTTTTCCTTGGTTTGTCCTTATGATATTAGTTTCCCAGTAGTGCATAAACTTATTTAAACACTATTACTGAACATGAAAACAAGGATGGGACAAATGGGTTTTGTTGGCAAGAGTCATGACTCAGACTTGAGTGTTGTTTGTGTCCTTTAGGCTGGCTGAAGAAAACCCTAACTTTGGGTGAGTGCTTTTTACCTATATATATACTTGTAGTTTTGTGTTTCTTATTCGCGTCCCACCCAAGTTGTGAACTTAGTGCCGAACACCCCCATTTCATGGGGGAGGGTGTTTTTCCCAACACTATTATTATTGGCTGGTTATTAGCTCCTTTTCTGCTCCCTTTCCCGGATAGCCCAAGTATCTTTGGGCAGGCTGTGATGGCCTGAGGTCCATTATTAGCCCAAGAATATCCAGGCAGGGTAGTGTGGTGGTTGGCCAGGTGTGTGCGGTAGGTGGTTCCCCAAGTGTCTTCGGAATGAGTCCTAGGTGTCTTCGGGCGTGGCAGTAGGTCTTCTAGCCCAGGTGTCTTCGGGCATGGCGGTGGTTGTTCTGGACTAGGTGTTTGCAGGTGTGGTTACGTGTGACAGTTGTGGCCCAGGTGTTTGCAGGCGGGATTCGGCAGTGGGACTGCATGTGGTTGTGGCCCAGGTGTGTGCGGGCGGGTGTGGCAGTGGGACTGCGGTGAGAATGGAGGGATTGGTTTGATGCGTAGGATGTGTCAATAACCAGTGGGAAAGTGGAACGGGGTACCCAAACATCGATGTGATCTTATTATATATATTACTTGACTTGCGTTATTTGTGGAGTGTGACTTGGTGAGGCTTGGGTGGATAGTTTACCTTGTTAGGTGTTTGGTTTACTCTTTTTTCTCACGGGACCTTAGTACGTTCCCCCACTTGTGCACAAGAGTCTTTGGTTTTCCCTACTGAGTGTACTTGTATGCTCACCCTACGTATATAAAACTGCTTTCAGGATTCCAGGAGAACTTCGTGGATCGCGTAGGACCTTACTAGCTCGGACCTTTGGGGCAGTTGTAGTTGCTGTTTTTCCTTCTTTGGTACTTACCCTTGTAGTCACTTTTGTACTTTGTGGCTTTTACTTTTGGAACATGCATGTGGGAATGGTTTACTTTTGGCTTTACTTTTCTTTTAGTTTTGGTGTTGTTGGGTTTCATCATCTTTTCTCCCGATCCTATAAAAAAGAGAAAGGGTAATGCCTTCCATTTAGTGTGTGATCCTATACCCTTAGTGCTAGTCGCCACTCCAGGACCTATTGAAGGCGGGTTTCGGGGGTCATTATCTCTCCTTCAACATAAAGAAGGAAGGTCCTGGCAGTCTGCTGACCCTTCCCTCCTTTTGGTGAAGGTGGGTCGTGACATAATTTGATTTATTTTTTTGGAATCAATTTCACACTGAATAAGGATATAAAAACATTTCAATTTTTAGAATTTTTTCACTTTAAAAACTCATTTTCTCGTTCCATCAATGGGATTAATTTTAAATTAATTACTAAAAATTCTAAGTATTTAATTTTTAAAAATATATTCCATATTTTTAATCATTGGGTAAGAATTATGTAAATATTTTCCTTTTATTTTTGGGTAATATGAATAGTAAATGAAGTATTTTTTTAATTACCACGATTAAGGGTAAATCGGGTAATTAAAGGTAAAGATAATATTATAAGTATTATAAAAATTCCATAACAGTTGTTATAATTTTATTTTATGAGTTATTTTTAACCAAAATAATTCTTGGGATGATTTTATGGCCTCTTGGATCCACTTGGATGACTTTAATCATTTTTTAGTATTTTATTCTAAGGGAAGTCCAATATATCACACTCATGTTTTTAAAAAGTATTGAATTTTTTATATATAGTTATTAAGAATATATCTTCTATAATAAATAGTAATTGGAAATATAAAATTTTTATCTTCATCATGATAATTTATTTTTAATTTTTAAGAAATAAAAAAATTAAATTAAATTCTTTCACAACGATGATGTAGTAATTGTTTAACTAATGGACATATCAAATAATTGTTATTAAAAATTTTAAAATAAATATAATTTTATATAATTAATGTCATCCATAAATTTTATATATTACCTAGACATATTAGTTATTTATTAAATTCTTTTTAATATTTGGCTTGTGTATTGATGTTTTAAAAAAAATCAAGAAATGAATAGTATCAAAATTGACATTAATGATATTTTAAAATAAATAATATTTTATTAAATGATATAAAATTCAGAAAAATATAAAATTCTGAAAAAATATTGGGATAAAGTTTAAAATTTCATCCATTGCTCATTTATGGTTTTTTTTTAATTTTATAGTAAGTATAATAACCCGTATAGAGTAAAAAAGACAAGTTGTCACGGTAAGAGTTAAAAGATTTAACTAAGGGTTAAGGCGAAAATATAAGGGTAATAATGTGACCTAAACAGGCATAAAAATTATTTTATGAGATTATTTAGACCCATAATCATATTATATTATAAATAAATATCTTTAGGTGATTTTTAATTGAAAATTAATTATATTAATTTAATATTTGAGAGTTTCCAAAAGTACTACTCACCTTAATTATAAAAGAGCACCTCATAACTCACTTCCTAACATTACTTTGAGTCTTATAGTTCCTCAAAAACCTATTAAAATAATCTCCCAACATCCATCCCCTAAACTTAGAAGCCTCAATTTGGGCAGAAAGCAAACCAAGTAAGGCTTTCGGTATAAATCAAAAGGATTTACTCAAATAAGAGGTAAAGTTCATCAACAATCACTTTAGATTTACTTATTTCTACACTACTTAATTTATTATTATTACATACTTATATAATATCACCATTATTATAAACATGATTATATTTTTTTATATTAAGGTTTCGACCTACAAATACACACAGTTCCATTAAATGGGTAATGAATTTACCATTTGTGTATGGAGAACTACCGCCTTGCGAAATGATGTCGTTCATTTTTCCTTTACCACATCTCATGGTTGTTAATTATGATGGAAACACTATTTTTATATGATATATATGATATTTATGTTTTATTAATACTTATTTAATTAATATATAACACATAACTTCATTCTTTCCATTTTGTGTAAATACAATAACATCGTTTGTGGAAGTGTGGACTATCACGTCCTCAAAGCAATGTGATTCATTCACACTATATATGGAATGTATAAAGGATGTTTTTAATAAAATTATGTGATATATATGACATAAATATGATAATATAGTTTTAATATGCATATATATCATTTACTTTTCATTCTTTTAATACAACAAATAAATGAAATTAGCATTCATGCATACGTATGACATACCATTTCCATGAACGATGAATTTTATTTCCTATCTCAAAATTTTATAGATTATTATATACATATATATTTATATGTATACTTAATATATATGATATTATCATAATGGTTTTCATTCTATAGATTATGAAATGATGATCTAAGGAATATGGATAATAAATAACAAGTCAAAACATACTAGAGAAATTAGGCAATTAACACCCAAAATAGTGAAAATGATAAAATATTATTAACAAATGGGTGATAAAATAAAATAATAAAATAATATATGTTATAATAAATATGAATAATATTCTAATATAAATTAATAAAATTCTTTTAACCATTATATAGTAGGTTAAAGCACGTACAACTAAAAAGGAAGTGTGAGGTAAGGGATCTTTGTCTCACTTTTTTTTCTGTGGGACACTTGCCTTATTCACTACTTGTTTATTTTATGTGGTGTATATACCACCCATGAATGTATTTTATGAGTACAATTATTAAGATTATGGTATTTTCATATCCATATAATATTATTTCTTTCATGGTTATACGATTCTACTGATTATAAAGTGATAATTATTTATTTCACAATCTCATCGTTATCCGGGATTATTTTTGTTTCTCTTCCATGTTAGTGTTTTCTAAAAAAGTTTTCATAAATTATTTTACTATTATCCAATTATTTTTTAAATTTATTTTTATGTCATTTTGACTTTCTATAAAATTATTTAAAAGGAATATTCCTATCATTTTCCAAAATACGGAACTTTATAACTTTTCTTACAAAAGTAAAAGGAATGTTTTTTTAAATTATACAACATGAACGTAATTTCACACCATCATGATTACCGAATGTTTTGAAGCTTCCTTTAAAATTTCAGAAGATTGTTTTAAAATAAAATATTTACTTTCATAAATGCACAGTCTTTTAAATAAATTATTACAAAGTTGCGAGGGATTTTAATCTCAACTTTTATATCTATGCGATAAATATCATTTTCACCACTTACTTATTAGGTGTGGAGTATCTACTAACTATTTTGATATATCATATCATGAATCTATTTATATTCATGGTATTCAATGTTTCATTTTATAATTATTTACTTTTATGGGGATTATGACTCAAATATTTCAAAGTGGTATGGGACACTTTAATTTAAAGATATTTTTTTAAATTGATTATTCAATATATGAGGAATACTTTGGACTGGTATGACATAAGTTGGGGACCGTTTAATGAAATCAATATGGATTGGGGACCAGTTAATGAAATCCCCTTGATGCATTAGTAGTCTCATGAGATGAAATCAGTTGGCGATAAACCATTTGAGTTTGTTTACAAGTAGAATAGATGGGTTTCTAACCATAGAATTAAACCATACTGTGAATGGTCTTGATGGTAATGGTTCATGTTCCAAATACATGACATCTAATAATTAAGAATTTCCTTCATTTTAGTTATTATTATCCATTGTATTTTTGCTTTGACATGTCTAGGGATGCATTTCATTCTAAATTTGTTGATTAAATGGCATGTGTTTTAGTTATCTATTGTACCATATTGGTTATGCCTTACCCAGTTATTTAAATGTCATGTGTTCTCAATTATTTACCTTTCCATGTTGATTTATTCTCATTAATTCATTATTTCTTTTAATTTACTTACCCTTACTAATAATTTGATCTCACCCTTTTATTTTTTCTATTTTCCCTAGGTTATGAAGATGAAATTTTTGAATTAGTTCAAGGATGAAAATTATTTTCCTTTCTTATGTTTTATGTTTTACCAATGTAATAAGGTGACCATTTAAGTATCTAGTTCTTCAGGACTACTAAACTAATCAGCCTTTTGGGATTTTATTCCTTGTAATCATGCCAATGTAATAAAATAATGCAATGACTCTAGGATTCTGGTGTCAGGGTGTTACAGAAATCCTAAGGAATCCCATTTAAAAGTTGTAAAATGGTTTTTTCATTATCTTAAATATACTATGGATTTAAGACTTTTCTATTCTTCTAGAATTTTTTTAAATTAATTTTATTTTAGATGTTGACTTTGGTGGTCATAGAATGGATATGAAAAATATTTCTGGAACGTGTTATTTATTAGGAGAGTATTTAGTTTCTTGGTCATATAAGAAATAACACTCAGTAGAACTTTCCACTACTAAAGCTGAATATGTGGTAGATGGAAGTTTTGGTGCTCAAGTGTTGTGGATGGAACACACACTCACTGACTATGGCATGAGTTTTAAAAAAACTCAAACACTTTTTGGTAACACAAGTTCCATTTCCTTAAGTAAAAAAACAACAAATCACTCTCATGCTAAGTACATAAATATAATATGACATTTCTTTATGGATCACACACTTAAATGAGATATCATTCTACAATTCATCGAAACACAAGATCAACTTTCTGACATTTTTAAAAAACCTCTTCCTTACAATGGAATAAAATATATTAAATAGAATATAAGAATGATCAATGTATAAGCAATCATTCACATATACTTCTTGTTTACTCATATACTTACATTAAGCTACTCCTTTTTATAGGGAGAGTATATATGTTTCTTGTTTTTTGAAAAGTTTTTATTTTTTGAAAGTTTTTATTTTCTTAAAATTTTTATCGCAATGAGTTTTCCAGACTCATATTTCTTTTTAAATTTTTTGGATTAAGAATCCTTAAAAGGATTTCTGGACTTAGTAAAAGTATTAAGATTTCTGGACTTAGGAAATGTATTAAAATTTTCCGACTCAAAATTTTTAATAAAGTTTTCAGAATAAAATATTGTAATAAAATTTTTCAGATTCAGAATTATAGTAAATTGTTTTATTTTAAAAATCTGTGTATTTCATAATAAATACTATCGTAAACTAGTTAGTTTACAAAAATAAGAATAATAGGTTTTTCATACCTATGGAATTCTTTACTTTAAAAGTTACTTCCCTATTCTTTTACTTTTTACACCATCTCATTATGATTAGTTATTTTATTGTTTTATTTATATTTTAATTTTTATAAAAACATTGTTTTGATTTCAAAATTATAAAATCTTTTTTTAATTAGATTCATATTCAATCTGATAATTTTTTTTAAAACCTCGATAGTTCAAAATTTCTTAAATATTTTTTCAAAAAAGTATCAACTATCAGATCAGATTAGTTTTATTCTCAATCATTGTAATTATTTTGTAAGATCAGTCGATACCCTGAGTGCCTATATAAATTAGGGAAGAACCCTCATCCCACATTGGTTATCTCATTATTTTTTTCTCGATTTACTGCTGCCTTCATATTGCTCAGTTCGATAAATTTTTCTTTACTTTTGATCCACCAACACTAGTTTCATTCTGATAGTGACAAATGACGATTTTTATCAATGATATGTTTTCAGGTAAAATTTTATAGAAAGGTAATTTTTATGATAAATATGATTCCACATTGAAAATGTTATTTCTTTTCAAGGATGGGATTCCTTCTGTGTTCAAAAAGCTGATAATAATTTTGATCTATTTTATCCTGACATCTTTCAATATTTTTATACATCTGTTAAGTTTTTTAAAGAATGTGGTAAGGATAAAATTTACTTCACAATTTATGTTAAAGGTTATAATATTTATCATAATAAACTTTCAGAATTTCTTGGATTATCTTCTGAGGGAGAAGCTCATTGTCCATATCACAAATTTCCTGATGATCTTAATATGTTTAATAGGAATAAGGTAGAAGATTATTTGTTTGATCATTATGATAAAATTATAAAATTTTCTCATCTCAATCTATATAACCATGTATTCACATTATAGATGAAAGGTTTACTCATTCCTAGGAAAGGGGACTGAGATACGTTTAAAGCTTCAGTTGTGTTCATATTGGATTATCTCATCAATATGAGGAAGACTGACTTGGTGAAGTTTTTTCTTATTACTATTGATAATATCAAAACTAACACAATAAAATCTAATATCATCTTGTTTATTGGATTATTAAGTGACATGGTAGAGGTTTTCATGAAATTTTTCAAATTTTCAAACAAGTCTGCCCTGATGAGAGAAAACATTTCTTTCATAAGTGATGATACGATGAAAAGAATAAAGTTGGTTTTTGATGATAAATCTAAAAAAAATTAATACACTTGGTAATGCTACTTTCGAAGATGAACCATCAAGGAAATATGTGAAAGTTGAAAAGAATAAGAAAATAAAGGTTGATACCTACCCACCAAAGAAGTAGAATAAACAAATGAAAGTTCCTAAGGAATTTTGAGATTAGTGGATGAAGAAGAAAGATAAAAGGAAACTAAGAGATCCATAGACTACACTTGACCCTAATAAGGCTAAGACATTAAGAATCCATGCTTTTGATACTTTAGAAAAATAATAAAAGTAAAGGAAAAAAAATAATAGGTTGTTATATGCTCAACTTTTTGAAAATTTATTAAAGGGAGTTGAGAGAGCTTACAGGAATGTAGTTCCACCTACTTACTAAACTAATCAAGTTAACTTGGAAGTAGGGTTAGTTTTTTAGGAAACTTCTGTTGTTTATGTCAATATTCCATCAATTCATGATAAATGAAAAGTAAATCTTATTGAATAAGAATCGGTTCTAGTTGTTCAAGAAAAGGAATTAGAACTAGGATCATGAAAAGAAGACTTAAGAAGAGCCAGAAAGCTCGAGTAGGATCTTGAAAAATAAATTTATAAAGAGGTTGGTGGAAAGCATAAATAATTAAAAGAATAATAATAAGGAAGTATGAAAAGTGAATATGAAGAAATTTAAGAATTTATTGAATAAGTAAAAGAGGATGATAATGAAAGGGATGATAATGAAAAATATGAGAACTAAGATGATGAAAATGAAGATGAATATACAAATGAAAAATCTAATTCCAATAAGTATTCATTGTAATAATTATAAAAATAATCATTGGACTTACCATCTAAGTCCAATAATGGATAGATATTAGAAAGTTATGAAGAAAAATCATCAAAATAAGAGTCAGAATCATCATCTAACAAAGATGAAGAAGATAAAAATTCAAATAATAAAGTTGATGAAAAATTTGAAACTAATAAGGATTATGATATCCTTTAATTTTTTTATGATAAGGAATGTGATAACAAATTTTCTAAATAAGTAGAGAAATCAGTTTCAAATAATAAAATAACAAATGGAAAGAATTGGAAGTTGGAACAAGATGAATCAAACCTCCTAAGGTGCAACCGGAACAATCAGAATCAGCCAGAACAATTTCTTTTGAAGGATTTGATTACATTTTTAGAGATTTAAAAAGGATTTAAGGAAAAATTCCATATTTTCTAAACCTTGAATCTTGGTTTCAATTGATTCAATAAATCCTTAATGAGAAATTGGAATCAATCAAGGTTTTAACAAAAAAAATTATTCGGCTTGAGGCTCAGTTGTAATTTTATCAAGAAAGTTCTCAAACTCATATAAATTCATGTAATCAAATGGTGAAGTGTTCTCATCAAGTTGATTTCGATCTCAAATTACATGATGATAATTTTGATGATGTGAAGAAACTCATGAATGAATAAGATGAATCTTTTAATCAGTTTACTAAATACATGGATGAAAAAGTTAATATTGTAGAATATTTCAGGGATACAACTAATAATCATATTGAGGAAGTAAATGATCTAAAAGGAAAGATCCAATACATACAGTTGGATTTGACTAGACTCAAATCTTATGAAGAGGAAATAAACATATTAAGTAATCATAACAAAGTTCTGATAAATTTTGGATTCATGAAGTGTAGAGACCCATTTTTTCTTATAATACTTTAAAGTACTTGTATATATTTTTCCAAAGTTAGGCACTAAGACAGCATGGGATTCCGAGGCCCGATGTGCCCATAATTAATTTTATAAAAATATTAAATATATTTTATATTGAGCACATGAAGATTCTTAAATAAATTGGGATAAATATTAAACAGAACCTCAGATCAGAAATTTGAGACCACGACTAAGTTTGGAATGCAGTTTTTACCCTAGGAGTGACATAAAATGGGTTGGTGTGGGCCGTTCGGACTCCTTGCTCATTGGCATTACATTCAGTAGATTAATTAATTATTAATTTAATTCATTCATTAATTTTTTACCTAGATGAAATGTTTATATCATCATGTATAAATTTTTAGGGTTAGCCTCATAATCTTAGAATCTCAAATGATTCTCTCCTTATTACTTCTATTGGTGGATCACCTCAAGCGATGATGAAATGCCAGATCGAATCAAATTGGGATATAGAAAATGCAATAGCTTATCTCGATTGTTGGTGGATGCGTTCTTCATCAAAGACTGATCCATAATTGAGGTAGGACTCTTAAATTTGTGTTTTTATTCCCTTTTAATTAAATGGTTTGAGCATATTGATCCCTTTTATTGATCTATGCCAATTGTGGCTGAAGCATGCACCTATGCACTGGTTAAATCAATTTAATTCAGTTATTTTATAACCTCAAATCCCTATTCTTGATCGTAGAATTGATAAGTTCATAGAAGATACCTTCTATGATGAGAAACTTGACGTGATATATTGATATTATTAAATAATGTTTTTTGGTTGGATAATGTACTATGATGGGACACATAGTACAAAGATTGTCAAGTGCGAGTACTCGTAAGAAGATGAGCCTTCTTCTTGTGAAGTTCGCACTTGATAATATCAAATATGGGATATTATGAGAACATACCTGCTAGTAGGAATTCCACATGTTTTGGTGACATTGGATATTCCTATCTACGAGCATGTGTGATGGTCCTTAGAGTTTAAGATTATTATTAATGCATTTTAGAACTCATGTACAGAGATGTATTTTATAAACCATTATGATAACGGTTCATGGAGAAGTTAGATATGTTGGGTGTGTCACTAGTGACATTTCATTAATGAATAAGTTGAGGAAGGATTTTCCCTTCCATATTTATAGAATATGATATATCATCCCTGTGATTGAAATAAAATTGTTGCATTAAATTACATAGCCATGGTGTAATGACGGGTTTATTCCAAATAGTCAAAGAAAGACATATCAAGCATATAGGTTGGTGAAACGGACGTGAAATCTGCTTGCTGATATATTCTGACAAAGGTAATATATTAAACACCGAGTGTTTTTATGTGGTTTTCGATACTACGATATTAAGTTCTTTCTATTGGGTGTCATGACCCATTTCTAGACAGTAATCTTGGTTTTTTGGCAAACCCGCCTAATTCAAACGAGAAAGAATACTAGAGGGTCACACACTAAGTATTTCTATTGATCATAATTAAATTATATTTGAGTTTTATTAATGGAATAAATATTATTCTTAATTTAGAGGAATAATTTTATCCAAGTTATATTGATAACAAAAATTAAATAAATATTTATTCACTGTCTAGTGAATAAAATATTTATTTTATTTATTGAATATTTTAATAAATATTTATTCACTAGATTGTGAATAAAATATTTATTTATGAATAAAATATTTATTCAGTTGTTCAATAAATTCTATAGGAGTTTGAATTGAGAAAGACCAAATCTGGTGAGAAATATTAATTAACAAGACCATTATATAATATTTTTTATTACACAAGTTAGCGCATGCCACAAAATAATAATTATATAATTATTATTATGTGGAATGAGATTTATTAAAGGTAATAAATGTTATTTAATGTTCAGTATGCAATTAAATAATATTTTAACATAAATATCAACTCTATAAATAGGTGTCTATGTTTATTGTATAGAGAATATAGAATTTTGCGCACAATGAATTCTCTCTCAAATCCTCCTCTATCCCTCTCAAGATTGAGAAGTGAAAGAGATATTTCTTCAATACTGAAGAATGAGTGATCAAGAACAAACAAAAAAAGACATTCAACTTTCCATACTAGCACCCCGAGATCAAGTGGTGTTACTTGGAGATCATAGGAGCACGGGTGGATCATCACTAGAGGGATTTTATCCTTGTATCCTCACAACACAACAAAGGTAAGTCAAAAGGGTCTTTTCGGATGATCAACATTCACTAATGAAGAAAGTTCCTAATATCAGGTATTTATTTCTTAAAATATTAAATAAATTAATTATAAATTTGATATACAATATCCTCACTCTTGGTTTCAAGAAATAATTATTAAAATAAATTTTAATATATCACCCACCTCTGCACACTTTGACTATGCCCAGAACCATCAAGTGGTATTAGAGGGGTCACATTTAAATTTATAATTATTTATTTGATTATTGATCTATGCATAATTGTGGTTAGATTTTAATTTCAAGTTATTAATTCTTTAATCAAATTTGAATTAACAAGTTATCAGTATATTAACCATGTTCATTCAGTGTTTAATTTTCTTAAAGGTTTAAGAAAAAATAAATATTGACTAGAGATTCCATCAGGAAGTGCCAAACATTTGGCTAGTAAAACTGGGTTACACAGAATGTAGGTAGAGAACATGTCATATACCCATGTGCATTGTGTCTAGATGCACCAAGAAATCAATTACATGTGGTGTTTTTATTGCACACCGTCTGTTGACTGAGCCAACCTGGCACACGACAAGTGGATATAGGGTGTGTAGCTAGCATGTACACACCATGTAGTCTAGCTGAGTTAACACATCGAAGCCCCAAGCATGTGACTTGGATATATGGAAACTAAGGTACATGTCATGTAGCTACATGTACATGTCATGTATTCTCCAATTAATAGAAAAAATTAAAATTGCATTAAATTTTAAAATTACATCATTAAAACCTTATTTTATTAATTGGAACATCATTGTTTGTTTGACTATTTAATAATGATTTTAAATAATTTTAAATGATCAATTGATTTATTATAATTAATATGTCATTATTGGTTCTTCTTTTTATTTTCCATGAATACCATTAATGATGAGTATCTTCAAATATGATCAGATGTTCATTAAAGATGAAAAAGAATTAATTAATTAATTAATTAATGCAAGCGTGTTTATCTTAAATAATAAAATAACGAATAAAGAAATAAATGTTAGCCATTTACTTTTTCATATTCGTTGCATGTATGAACATTCATGAGCTTGACCAAGACCTATGTATGTGTTGGATGTTTTAATTTAATTTATTAGATGATTTAGAAATTATTTAATATTAAATTAAATGATATCATATGATTCGTCCTTCCCTCCATTATTATGAAGGACCTGCGTGTCCAAGGATATTTATCTAATCCCCTTTAACAAATCCTTTGGTTCCCCTCACATGTGTGTGAGTAATAAATATTTGTAATTAATGGAACATCCCAAGTCATGTGGAGGCGGTTCAAGATGGAACCATAATGATGTCAACCCATGTGATACATAGGTGGATAGCTGGAATGTTGTAACTCATGCCAAGACTGACAATAAGAGTTATTTCCCTGAGGTAAAATTTTGATTTAATGTATTCTCATTAAATGAAAAGTTAGATAAATCTCATGAATGGGTCATTTAATTAATTAATTATTTCTATCTATGAAATTATTTATTTTATGGATGCAAGGCCACAATCACATTAATTAATGTGTAAAGATAAAGATTAAATAAATGAATCATGCGTAAATGTTTTATCCAACATGGTTAATTAATTAAGTAATATTTACTTAATATTAAAAATATGTGTAAAGTATAAAACAAGATAAAATTTATGCATAATAAATTAAAATATCTTAATTAAATATTAAGTCAGACTAATCCTTCCATTACTTGATTGGTAATGAAACCATCGAACTAAGTGTAGTACATGACCAAAGTCTGGACACTTACTTTTACCGGGGAGTTTTCATTAGAGTTTTGGGTTGACTTAACCGAAATTGTATTGAGTTTAATAGACAAAGTCTGTTCAATACAAATTTAGAGCAAGTGTTGAGGAAATCCAATTCAGGATTTTAGGATAGGGGAATCCACCCAACGGATCAAGGAGATACAAGTCTGCAGTTAGAAAGACCGTCTACCTAATTACATTATTATGGTTTTCATGGACAAAGTGTGGATCATTAAGAAAAGTAGTGAGACACGATAATTTTAAATCAACTAAACATTTTGAGTTTAATGGTGAGGGATATTGAGACTTGATAAAATTGTGGGAGATTTAATAAATAAATAAATAACATTTAATTTATTATATCACACTTATTTTATAATAAAGAAAATTACTAATAATTTTCTATTTTTAATTGTAAAATAAAATGACAAGTTCATCATCCACATTATTCCTATAATCCATATTGGAGAAAGAAAACCTCTTAACTGGCATTAATTTCTACAATTGCTTTAGACGCCTTCAGGTTGTGTTATGCCATGAATGGAATTATTACATGCTAGAATCCTCAATTTCTGATCCATCTGCTAAATAGAAGAGTGACAAAGAGTTCCTTTATAATAAAAAACATTTGGGCAACGAGTTAGACATTCAATTTTTGATGCTTTCATTAATTTCTAGTGAACTAATGAAGTATCACGAAAACTTGGATGCGTATAACATACTTGAGAACCTCTATGGTCTTTACCAGGATAGAGATAGACAAGAATGTTTTGAGATTTCCAAGGTTCTATTTCAGAGAAATCTTGGAATAGGTGCCCTATCTGGGCCCCTGTAACACCCCAAGATTTCATAGTAAGTTATTTTCTTTAAAGTAATTCAATAGTTTGCGCTACACACAACACCGAGTTCGAGCGCACCACGACTTACCAAACTAGCAGTTCAAAAAGCGGTTATGAATAGTATTAACTGCATTTTAAATTTTATATACTCTATATAATTTTAACATCCATATTGTGTGTTTATTAGACATAATATAAGAACAAATTCAAATTTTCAAATAAAAGAAGTATTTTTCAAAAAAATGCAATTTTACCGCCTTTTAATGGAGAACCCTTTTTAAATCCAATATTTGAAACTTTTATATATAAAATTTGACAAAATAAACTACTTCTTTAGAAGCGGGAAATAAAATTTTAGTTTGGATAAATTTTTGGTGCTTTTCTGATAACTTTCATTTTTTGATGAATAGTGAAAAATACTAAATTTTAATTGAAAACAACTTTTTTAATCAAAATAAATTAAAGTGTTAAATTATACATCTAAATGGTTTTAAAGTATAATTATATTATATTTTTATAATTTAATCCAATTTTGGTCATTGGAAGTAATTTTACATTTAAATTGGGTATAAACACATATCAATCTTTTGATAGTTTTTACTTCTCAAAAACCCGCTTTCTGGTTTTGACAACGCGGATATTTTTTTAAATTAATTAATACAACTTCTATGTTTTTAATTTGGTAAAATATAAATCATTTTTTAATTTGGAATATCAAAATTATCTTTGGGTGAATTTTTTGAATTTTTCTAAAAACTTTCAATTTTTGATGAATAGTGAAAAACACTACGTTGTTGTTTAAAGCCGACTTTTTATTTAAATAATTATTTTTAATTTAAATTGGTTTTAAAGTTAAAATAGATACATAATACCTATATTAGTTCAATTTAATTCATTGGAGTAATTTTATAATAATATTAGATGTATAAAATTTTATTGAACTTTTTAACGTCTTTTACCCACCTTCTAGGCACATTTGTAAATTTGCATAAAAAATAATTTTACCGCTTTTGTGAATTGAATTTCAAAAATCCGAGAGACACGGTTGATATCAGTAAGTAAAATATGGTTCAATAAGATGGAAATAATTTTTTGTGAATAGTAACTTTTGAATTTTATTTACTTCAGTTAAAAGTAAATATGGTAATTAAAGATAAAAATGATATTATAATTACACCAACACACGTCCTAATTCTACTATATAAGTTTATTTTGATCAAAATCAACCTTAGGAATAAAATATGATCCTTTTTTATCCAGTTGGATTATATTAGGACATTTATTACTATTTTATTTAAAGAAGAGTTAAAAATGTAAAATTCAAAGTTTAATAACTAAAACATTTTTAATATAGGGTTACACATAAGATAAATTTGACTATAAATATTAATTAGAAATATAAAAAGATTTAATACATAATGGTATTTTATTTATAATTTTTAAACATTAAGTAATTAAATTTATTTATGGCACAATGATGATGTAGTAATTACCTTATTAAGGAAAGATTAAAATAATTGATATTATAAATATCAAAATAAATGTAAATTGAGACTTTTGATCCATTACACTAATTTTATAGGTTAATATGAAATTTTAGGGTTTATTTAATGTATTTTTTTGAATTAATCAAGTTTTTTTGACTTTTACAAAAACCAAATACTAAATAGTGTCAGAATTGATATAAATGAGTTTTTAAAACAAATACTATATTATTAAATGATACAATATTTCTAAAAATATAAGGTTTGGACAAATGACTTATATAATTATAGATATGTCATTAATGAACCACTTGAGGTTCTCTTGGCATTTTATAGTAAGTTTATTAACCATGTAATATAAAAATACAAGAAGACATGGTAAAAGTTAAACTATTTAACTAAGAATTAAATCTAAAATATAAGGTTAATAAGGTGACCTAAACTTATCTAAAACCTATTTGTTGAGAATATTTCGACCCATCCCTATATTATCCTCGAAATAAATCTATTTGGATCCATTAGAAACCGAAAATTATTTTATAATAAAATAATATTTCAAGCTTTTCCTAAAGTGACCTTCACCTCTCTTATAAAAGGGTTCTTCCCCTTCTCTCAAATTCACACATCCAAATCCATTTGTCTCAAGCAAACACTACTAAAATATCCTCTCAAATACCCTCACTTCAACCTAGAGGCCTTAATTTGATTATAAATCCAACCTAAGGATCCCTTTTGTTTAAATCAAAAGGAAGCACCCGAAGAAGAGTTAATAATTTAACCACCTCTTTCAAAGTTCTTTTCTTCTTCCACTTACTATTTATTTTTTGTTTCCATACCAAAATAATAACTCCAACACATTCAAAATAATATGATGTTATTATAAATATGGTACAACCATATTTATTATTCTATCCATCCTATGAATGACAAAGTCACCATACGTGTGTATGTACGACTTACTGTCTCCACGTTGTGGTATAGTTTGGTATTCAACACTTAATTATTTGGATGGGTATAAAAATGAGTATAATTTATGTAAATAATAAATATAACATGTTAATTATTCTTTATATATGATATACTATCCAATTACATACTATTTCACCATCAATAGAATGATATTGTCGCTCGTACGTACGTACGGATTATCATCTCCACGAACGCGATGAGATTCATTCCCCATCGTAACCATTCAAGAATAATTTTCATTTTATGATTTAAAATAATGTTTAAGAACTTAATATCATTCTTGATATGAATCAAATACATCCTATCCATAACAAACATGACTTATGTAAAAAAACATATAAAGGAAAATGAATCAGTTAACACCCGAAACAATGATAATACTGAAATATTATTAACAAAGCAATATTAGAAGATCATATATGATATCATATTTATGTATGTGGTTATTTTATAATTTAATAACAATGATTTAACTATTATAAAGGATTTTAACATACCATTGACTAAGGAAAAGTACAAGTTAAGGGGTTTTCATCTCACTTCTTATTCCTGTGAGATTCATGATATATTGTCACTATTTCCTTTTGTGTGGTGTATGTACTTCCCATGATTGTATTATTTTTTTAATATAATTTAATTTATGGGTATTTAAATCTTAATTTTATGATCATTCTTTCATGGGGTGTATGTTTTGTAAGTTATCAAATCAGTAAGGGAATTTCTAATTTTGTTTTCCACTCAATGGGTTTTACGCAAACTTCATTGATTATTTTACTCCAGGATTATGTGTAAAATCACTATTTATTTATGTAGTAATTTCCACTCCCATTTTTGTGTATATACTTTTTATGCACATAATCACTCCATTGATAAATTCTCAATTCATCGATATGAACTTGATATGAATAATCTTAACTAAATTCCCATTCATTGAGTTAAACATCCAAGTCATTGGTGTTGTTTTTACAAGAATATGTGTGAATGTCCTATGATTGATTTACACTAAATATACAATCATATTGAGTGTATTTATATTTTTCACACATAATTATTTCATTTATTTATCCTTAACCTAAGGATATGGTCTTTATAAGGGATTTCATCTCAATTTTACATTCTATTGATACTTCTTTGTTGTTATGCGCCAATTCACTTTTATATGGTGTACATACTATACTTTGACATAGTATATAATTAATCCCTTTATTATAATGATATTATAAAGTTTTTATTACCTCAATTATTTGTATTCAAGCATTTATCATTTGGTTAGAAACTCTAACTAAAATATCATTTTAAATGTTTTAAATATTTATTCTTATAAATAATTCTCATTAATGTCCATGTTTTAAAAATGGTGTCAAGGATTTATTTATATGGACATGAATGTTTTAAAATTAAAATTTCTTTTAAAGGTTTCAAAATGGTATGGGACGCTTTGATTCAAAAATCTATTTTTTAACATCTTCTTGATAAATAGTGAGACTTTTAAATGTTTTCAAGAAAAAGGGGATATTTCTCTCAAATAGTTTTACTGATTATTTTCATCTATGTCAATATCACTCATTATTCTTGATTTAGATTTATTTATTATAATACAATCTTCCATATTGTATTTAATGAGTTATGTTTGACTGTGGATGTGTTATTTTTATAGTATTCATGGTTTCTGGTTAAAATATTGAAATTTTGTATGCTAGTTTTAATACGAATGTTTAGATTATGTTTCAAACTTTTCATATATGGAATGCATTTGAATAAGTGGTGGGTTGAGCCCGCTATAGATCCTTGATGAATCAGTAGGTATCATGAGACAAACTAGTGTCTTGGCACAAGGCCTTGAAAAAATCTTATTTGTAGTCTTGGCACGAGGCCTTGACTATGTGGTTATGATGTCCAGCATTATGCATTCCATCATTATGAAATTAGATACTGATATTACATGTGATTATTCGACTAGTAGAATATCCATGTGAATAAGTAAATGGAATTATTTGATTTATATTTGCCATATTATACTGAAGTTTAAGTTTAAAAGGCTTGTGTTTTAGTCTTATACATTTCCTTAAATTTTTATGCTTATTTATGAAAGTTTCCGCTATATTGTTATCCTTACTGGTTATCTGAACTCACCCCTTTCTATGTTTTATTTTTCCCAGGATTCGAAGAAGTATATTATGACTGACTTTAAGGGATAAGATAAGGGATATGAGTGTGTTCAAAGGAGCCACAATTTTTTTTGTTTTTCATTTCATAATGTAGTGTAAAACTTCTATATGTATCTAGTACTTCCAAGGATACTAAATTCAACGGTCTTTCGGGATTTTATACCTTATGATCATGCCAATGTTATGTAATAATTCACCGAATCTGGGTAACTAAGGTCGGGGCGTTACATTTGGTATCAAATGAAGTTTAGTACAAACCTTGGAAACTAGATTTAGAAAAAATCTTATTATAGAACATTACCCTAAGATAGACTTTGAGTATTAATATAGAATAACTTCCTAGAATTTTGGTAATATAGAGATTTTGTGAATTTTTCTAGAAATACATCCCTTTCTGGATACGAGTAGGTATAGGAGGCTCTAGCATAGATGTATCTAGGGGTAAATCCCAAAAACACTACTTTGAGCTATAATCGAACAGGAATGGGTGCACGAAAATGGGCCTTGCTGCACTCTTGGTTACGACACTCCTTGTGGATATGCTTAGGATAATTCACATTTTCTTTACAAACTAATTTGAAGGATTTTAATATAATATGAGAATAAATAACCTTGGTTAATCCTAATGTGTTTTAGATTGAAAATAATGTGTCATGATATTCTCTAAATGATTTTATGACTATTGTTACTCACACTATGCTTTCTAGTTTTAGTCAATGGATGGATTCCAAGAAAGTCATAGTAACATTGAACATGATGTACAAGGTGGGCACGATGGTGGAAATGAGCAACTAAATGGAATGTTGATAGGTGTAAAATATATTGTGTTCATGCAAAGCATGTTTCCAAAAATATGATCAACAACATATACATTAACCGACTCCCAAACTCAACAAAGAAGAGAAAGGTGGAGAATGATAAGAGCTATAGTAGTGGAGACCATGGAGAAAAGAAAGCTCAATTTCCATCATGCAGGAAATGTGGAATGAGACACCCAGGAAAGTGTCTCAATGGAACAAAGAAATGCTTTATGTGTGGGAAATAAGAACATAAAGTAAATAATTGCCAAGGAAAAATTAAGAGTACTATAGAAGAAAATAAAAATGATCATAAGAATCCATTTACAGTCATTTGGTGTAAATGTATGAGGACCTGGGCATTGCCTGAGTCAATTTCCTATTCTATAGGATAACCACTAGGTTAAGGAAGAACCTATGTGGAAATAAATGGATGGCGAAATGTTTAAAAGTATTAATTCTCTTTTTTGATGGGATTACTTTGGAATAATTTTCTCTTGTATGTGTAACCCTGTAGTTTGTTATATGAAAATTCTATTTGAGGAAGAATTATCTTTTCTTTTATGGATATAGTTATAAAGAACTATTTGGGTTTATATGATCCTTGAATTTAAGGCAATTATAGGTTATTAATTTTTGGAATGAAAATGCAAGGTATGAGATAACATTTATGGTTAAATTATGTTATGGTTATTTTGAGGAATTTATCTCATTTTGGGAATGTTATAAAATGTATTTTTTGAAAAAGGACAACTCGAAGACTGTGTGAGAACCTGTTGCATCAGACAAAGCTACGAGAATCGAACCCAAAACCAAAGTGTGACTAGATTTATCACCAACCACTGGACTATGTGAAGTCCCTGGTTAGTGTGACTAATTATTTTTAGTTAAATTATTTTATTGATCAATAATAAGTTGATTTAGGATCTTATGTTTTATCAAATGGATATCCTTAGTATAGAAAAATGATTTGGTGATTAAGCGATAAATGTTATTTTGGAAGACGTTCTCTTTATTGGGAACACAATATGCCAAAGGAAAATAGAATACTATGGGATTTCATTTGAGGAGTAATGGTGGATTTTTATTTTAGAAGAATCTATGTTTTTTATAGATATTCAGGATATTAATGGAAATGATTAACCTATCATAGAGTATGTGATTTGGTTAATTACACTTCAGTATGAGACTTTAAGAGTGGTTGATGTTATTTGGAGATAAATGTTAAGATTTATTATGAAAGACTATGTGATTAAATTCTTCCGAGTTTTGGGTTTGAATCTTAGTTTGGATTATATTGAAGGATTTTAAGGACAATTGTTTATTTAATGGTCTTTATTGAACTTGGGGCATTGTTTGTTTAATTTTTTAAATTAGGATTCGTATTTATTTCTATATAGGCTTATCCATTTGGGGGATCATCTGATCTTGTACTGACCATTTTGGTTTTGTTTAATCTCTAAAGACAAGGGAAATATATAGTTCATCCTTTGTGGATTATGTGATTCTATAGAAGTTGATTCTAGTGCTTTAGGTGTGACCAAGTCATCTTGAATACTCATCGTTTGGAGAAAATATGAGTTAGTGGTAGAAATTTATTAAAGGATAAAACTCTACTTAAAAAGTAAGTATATCTCTTTATTTTCTTAGTCAATCTCATAAATAAATTCCTCAACTTTATGAAATGGAACTTAAAACCAAAAAACATTGTATGTTTACTTTTCCTACTAGGAAACTAATGATCGTTTAACCCATCACAAGTTTTTGGTTTTCTTATTGTTAACTTTATCCTTATCATGTTTTCTATCACTCTCCATAAGAACTTGACACTTATTTTATCTTCCATATCCATCTTTTCCTACATGGAATCCTAGTATGGGTCATCTCAGGTGACCTTTTTAAAGTGATGGTTTTATTAACTCTTTTATCGATGTGAGACTTTCAATGTAGTTCCCAAGACAAATTTTAAAATTGTGAGGAAACAATTTACAAAAAGGGGGAAGAATGTAACACCTCAATATTTCATAGTAAGTTATTTTCTTTAAAGTAATTCAATAGCTTACGCTACACGCAATGCTGAGTTCGAGCACACCATGACATACCAAACTAACTGTTCAAAAAGATTTTATGAATATTATTAACTTCATTTTAAATTTTATATACTCCATATAATTTTAACATTCATATTTTTTGTTTCTTAGACATAATATAAAAACAAATTCATTTTTTCAGATAAAAGAAGTATTTTTCAAAAAATGCAATTTTACCGCCTTTTAATGGAGAACCCTTTTTAAATCCAAAATTTGACACTTTTACATATTCAATTTGACAAAATAAACTTCTTATTTAGAATAAGGACATAAAAATTTAGTTTAGATAAATTTTTGGTGCTTTTCTGATAACTTTCATATTTTGATGAATAGTGAAAAATACTAAATTTTAATTGAAAATAACTTTTTTAATCAAAATAATTTATAGTGTTAAATTATACATTTGAATGGTTTCTAAGTATAATTATATTATATTTTTATCATTTAATCCAATTTTGTTCATTTGAAGTAATTTTACATTTAAATTGGATATAAACACATGTCAATATTTTCATAGTTTTTACTTCTCAAAAACTCGCTTTCTAGTTTTGACAACGGGGATATTTTTTTAAATTAATTAATAAAACTTCTATGTTTTGAATTTTGTAAAATAGACATCATTTTTAAATTTTTAATATCAAAATTAGATTTGGGTGAATTTTTTGTATTTTTCTAAAAACTTTCAATTTTTGATGAATAGTGAAAAACATTGTGTTATTGTTTAAAGCCAAATTTTTATTTAAATAATTTTTTTTAATTTAAATTTATTTTAAAGTCAAAATAGATACATAATACCTATATTATTTCAATGTAATTAATTGGAGAAATTTTATAATAAGATTAGATGTATAAAATTTTATTGAACTTTTTAACGTCTTTTACCCACCATCTAGGCACACTTGCAAATTTCAATAAAACGTAATTTTACCTCTTCTGTGAATTGAATTTCAAAAATCTAAGAGACACATATGATATCAGTAAATAAAATGTGGTTCAATAGGATAAAAATAATTTTTGGTGAATAGTAACTTTTGAATTTTTTTACCACAGTGAAAAGTAAATATGGTAATTAAAGGTAAAAATGATATTATAATTTGCCCAAAACTTATCCTAATTCTATTTGATAAGTGTATTTTGACCAAAATAAACCTTAGGAATAAAATTTGATCCTTTTTTATCCACTTGGATTAGATTAGGACATTTATTACTATTTTATTTAAAGAAGAGTTAAAAGTGTAAAATTCAAAGTTTAATAACTAAAACATTTTTAATATAGGGTTAAACATAAGATAAATTAGACTATAAATATTCATTAAGAATATAAAAATATTTAATACATAATTATATTTTATTTATAATTTTTATAATTTAAATAATTAAATTTATTTATGACACAATGATGAAGCAGTAATTACATTATTAATGAAAGATTAAAATAATTGATATTATAAATATAAAAATAAATGTAAATTGAGACTTTTGATGCATTACACTAATTTATATGTTAATATGAAATTTTAGGGTTCATTTAATGTATTTTTTTATAATTAATAAAGTTTTTTTGACTTTTACAAAAACCAAATACTAAATAGTGTCAAAATTGACATAAATGGGTTTTTAAAACAAATACTATATTATTAAATGATATAATATTCCTAAAAATATAAAGTTCAGAAAAAGAACTTATATAATGATATATATGTCATTAATGAGCCAATTTATGTTCTCTTGGCATTTTATAGTAAGTTTATTAACCATGTAATATAAAAATACAAGTAGACATGGTAAAAGTTAAATTATTTAACTAAGAATTAAATCTAAAAGATAAGGTTAATATGGTGACCTAAACTTGTCTAAAACCTATTGTTTGAGAATATTTCAACTCATACCCACCTTATCCTTGAAATAAATCCATTTATATCCATTATAAATCAAAAATTATTTTATAATAAAATAATATTTCAAGCTTTTCCTAAAGTCACCCTCACCTCTCTTATAAAAGGGTTCTTCCCCTTCTTTAAAATTCACACATCCAAATCCATTTGGCTCAGACAAACCCTGATAAAATATCCTCCCAACTATCCTCACTTCAACCTAGATTCCTTACTTTGATCATAAATCCAACCTAAGGATCCCTTTTGATCAAATCAAAAGGAAGCACCTGAAGAAGAGGTAATAATTTCACCACCTCTTTCAAAGTTCTTTTCTGCTTCCACTTACTCTTTCTTTGTTGTTTCCATACCAAAATAATAACTCCAATACCTTATACAAACTGTTATGTTATTATAAATATAGTAAAACCATATTCATTATTCTATCCATCTTATGAATGACAAAGTCACCATACGTGCGTACGTACGGCTTACCGTCTCCACGTCGTGGTGTGGTTTGTTATTCAACACTTCATATTTGGATGGGTATAATAATGAGTATAATTGATGTAAATAATAAATATAACATGTTAATGATTATTTATATATGATATACCATCCAATTACATATGATTTAACCATAAATAGAATGATATTCTCTCTTGTGTGTACGTAGGGATTACCGTCTCCACGAACGTGTGAGATTCATTCCCCATCATAACCATTCAATAATAATTTTAATTTTATGATTTAAAATAATATTTAAGAACTTAATATAATTCTGGATATGAATCAAATACATCCTATCCATAACAAACATTACTTACGTAACAAAACATATAAAGGTAAACGAATCAGTTAACACCTGAAACAATGATACTACTAAAATATTATTAACAAAGCAATATTAGAAGATCATATATGATATCATATTTATGTATCTGGTTCTTGCATAATTTAATAAAAATTATTTAACTATTATAAATGATGTTAACATACTCTCGACTAAGGAAAAGTACAATGTAATGGGTTTTCATGTCACTTCGTATTCTCGTGAGATTCATGCTATATTGCCACTATTTTCTTTTGTGTGGTGTATGTACTGCTCATGATTGTATTATTTTTGTAATATAATTTAATTTATGGGTATTTAAATCTTCATTTTATGATCCTTATTTCATAGGTTGTATGTTTCGTAAGTAACCAAATTGGTAAGGGAATTTCTAATTTCGATTTCTACTCATTGGGTTTTACGCAAACTTCATTGATTATTTTACTCCAATATTATGTGTGAAATCACTATTTATTTATATATGTAGTAATTTCCACTCCCCTTTGTGTGAATATACTTTTGATACACATAATCACTCCATTGATAAATTCTCAAGTCATCGATATGAACTTGATAGGAGTAATCTTAACTCAATTTCCATTCATTGAGTTAAACATCCAATTCATTAGTGTTGTTTTTACAAGAATATGTGTGATTGTCCTCTAATTTATTTACACTTAATATCCAATAATATTGAGTTTATTTATATTTTTCACGAATAATTATTTCATTTATTTATCCTTAACCTAAGGATACGGTCTTTATAAGATATTTCATCTTAATTTACATTCCATTGAGACTTCTTTGTTGTTATGTGTCAATTCACTTTTATATTATGTACATAATGTACTTTGACATAGTATATCATGAATACCTTTATTCTCATGATATTATAATGTTTTTATTACCTCAATTATTTGTATTCAAGCATCTCTCATTTGGTTAAGAACTCTAACTAAAATATTATTTTAAATTTTTTAAAGATTTATTCTTCTAAATCTTTCTCATTAATGTCTATGTTTTAAAAATAGTATTAAGGATTTATTTATATGGACATGAATGTTTTAAAATTAAAATTCCTTTTAAAAGTTTCAAATTGGTATGGGACACTTTGATTCAAAAATCTAATTTTTAACAGCTTCTTGATAAATAGTGAGACTTTTAAATATTTTCAAGAGAAAGGGGATATTTCTCTCAAATAGTTTTATTGATTATTTTAATCTATGTAAATATCCTCATTATTCTTGATTTAGGTTGATTTATTATAATACAATCTTCCATATTGTATTGAATGAGTTACGTTTGATTGTGGATGTGCTATTTTTATACCATTCATGGTTTGTGGTTAAAATATTGATATTTCATATGCTAGTTTTAATAAAAATGTTTAGATTATGTTTCAACCTTTTCATATGAGTAATTCATTGGACTATGTAAGTGATGGGTTGAGCCCTCTATAGCTCCTATATTCATCGGTATGTCTCAAGAGACAAACTAGTGTCTTGGCACAAGACCTTGAAAAAATCTTACTTGTATTCTTGGCACGAGGCCTTGACTATGTGGTTATGATGTTCGGCATTATGAATTCTATCATTATGAAATTAGATATTGATATTACATGTGATAATTAAACTAGTAGAATATCCATATGAATAAGTAAATAGAATTATTTTATTTATATTTTCTATATTATACAGAAGTTTAAGTTTAAAAGTCTTGTGTTTTAATCTTATACATTTCCTTAAATGTTTATACTTATTAATGAAAGTTTCCTCTATATTGTTATCCTTACTGATCATATGAGCTCACCCATTTATATGTTTTATTTTTTCCAAGATACAAAGAATTATATTATGACTGACTTGCAGGGATAATCTAAGGGATATGAGTGTATTCAAAGGAGACACAATGTTTTTGTTTTTAATTTCATAATGTAATGTAAAATTTGTGTATGTATTTAGTACTTGCAAGGATAGTAAATGGATAGGTATTTCAGGATTTGATCCCTTGTGATCATGTCAATGTTATGTAACAATGCACCAACTTTGGGTTACTAGGGTTGGGGTGTTACAACCTCACATAGTTAAGCTCATTGGCTACATTGAGTTCTTAGAGGTTCTAGGGTTTTAACTCCCTGAAGAACTGAGCACCAAACTCATTTTAACATCACTCCCTTAGAGATTATCTAGATTTGGTATGAATTTTGATATGAACAACATTTATAATTCTCTTCTAGATATTCTTAATCTTATTCACCAAGTAGATAAGGATATAAAGCATAAAAAACCTTTTATCCTTATGGTGAATAAATAGAAAGGTAAATCAAAGATATTTAAGCCTAAAGATTATTCACACCCTTACAATAAGAGGAATATCAAGGGAAAATAAAGGGAAAAATATTTTGTCTATTTCACATGTGGTAAGAAGATCCAATAGAATAAAAAAATAAAACCAGCTAAAGAAGAAAACAGAATCTTTAGGTGCATTTTTTGTCGATTGAAATTTATCTGTTTCTAAAAATTGGGAATTAGATATAGCTTGTGGTGCTCACATATGTATTTAAATACAAAAACCAAGTATACTCATAAATATTTACCGAGGATAGGTATATCTTTGAGTAGGAAATAGAGCTAAACTTGTTTTTGTAGCTATTAGGTACTAAGACACCATGTTGTTGACCAGAATGATCTTGGTTTTAAAGGGTTTTTTATTATGTTCCTTAAGTTACCAAAAACATTATTTTTGTATCTAGACTTGATATGGATGGATTTATTTTCAAATTGGGAGTAAATGGTTCTTCTTTTATAAATATTTTATTTTCTATGGTAAGGCATATTTTAATAATGGTATTTATGTGTTGGATTACATGAACCAAATAATGGCAATTGATAATGAAGTTACTTCACATGACTCACACCACACCCAACTTTGGAATCATTAGTTAGGTCATGTAAATGAAAATATCTTGAATAAATTACATCAATATGGATATTTATATTCTTTTAAACTAAATCCACTTGGTGTATGTCACACATATTTACAAGGAAAAATGATTAAACCCCCATTTAGTGGTAAATGTGAAAGGGCTACATAGATTCTTGAATTAGTTTATACCGATGTGTGTGGAACATTTTATATTGAATAAAAGGGTGGGTACTCATACTTATTAACTTTTATTGATGATTTTAGTAGATATGGATATGTATACTTAATGTGGTATAAGTCAGAATCTTTTGATAAATTCAAGGAACATAAGAATTAAGTGGAGAAGAATATTGGTAAGAAGATTAAGAAATGTCGCTCAAAATATGGTGGAGAATATATTAATCAATACTTCATTGATTATTTTCATTATTTTGGTATTTTATATCAATCACTCCTTATTATACACCTTAATGGAATGGTTTAATCAAAAGGAGGAACTTCACCTTATTGGACATGGTGAGATCAATGATGAGTCATGTGATTATTCTAGTATCCTTTTGGGGATATGTATTACAAACAATATTATACATACTAAACTAATTGCCAACTAAATCAAAAAATGGTATACCATACCAATTATTTAATGGAAAGAAATTTGTTTTGTCTTACTTACATGTGTGGGGTTCTGAAGCATTTTTCAAGGCCTCTTTAGGTAACAAGCTTTCACCTCAAGGCATAAAGTGTATCTTTATAGGATATCCCAAAGAAACAAAGGGATACTACATATACAATCATTCAGACAAAAAGGTTGTGGTTGATAGACATCCCACATTTCTTAAGGAGGATATATCTATAAAATAGATATTGGGATCAAGATAGACTTCGATGAAGTCCATGCTCCAGACACACAAGTGTTGTCACAAGAATAAATTCCAAAAATCCCTATGGAAGAAGAAATTGTTCCAGAGATAAAATTAATGCGTAGGAGTACTAGAGAGGTTAGGGAACCAGAAAAATATGGTTTTCTAGTCATCAAGGATATTTAATCGTTATTAGTTGATAATAATGATACTCTAACCTATAGGGAAGCAATAAGTGGCATAGATGTTTCCAAGTGGAAAGAAGCCATGAATTCTAAAATGGATTCTATATACTAAAACCAAGTCTATATTTTGGTAGAACCTCTAATAGATGTAAATATCGTTGGTTGAAAAATGGTATTCAAGAATAAACTGGACATATAAGGACAATTCAGCACCTATTAGACACGAATGGTTGCAAAAGGGTTTAAATAGTGTCAATTCATTAACTATAATGAAAACTTTTCACCAGTTTAAATGTTGAAATCCATAAAAATTATAATTTCTATTACAGCTTTCCATGATTATGAGATTTATAAAATGGATGTCAAAACATACTTCCTTGATGGAAACCTTCAGGAAGATGTCTATACGACATAGCCTGAAGGGTTTTTCACTCAAAAGGATTCCAACATGGTATGCAAGTTACAAAGATCCATTTATGTATTAAATCAAGCATCTAGGTCATGGAACATTTGTTTTGATGAGTCCATAAGGGAATTTGGTTTCATAAAGAAAGAATGTGATCCATGTGTCTACAAATAGTTTAGTGAGAGTGGAGTCATTTTCTTAATAGTATATGTTAATGACATATTACTCATTAGAAATGAAATACTAGTCTTATAGTCTATTAAGGTGTGGTTGAATAAATTATTCTCTATGAAGGACTTGGGTGAGGCAGCATATATTCATGGGATCAAGATCCATCATGATGGATCCAATATATTTCTCAACCTAAGTCAAAGAACATACATTCACAAGAAACTGAAGAGATTTAGTATGGAATAATCCAAGAGGGGATTGTTTCCAACGTCACATAGTATTCATATTTCTAGAAAAATGTGTTCTCAGACACATGAGGAAAGAAATAGAATGAAAAGGATTCCATATGAATCAGTGATTGGGTCACTCATGTATGTTATGTTATATACTAGGCTAGATGTCACCTACACATTAAGTGTGGTAGGAAGATATCAAGATGATCCAGGTGAATACCATTGGATAGAATTCAATATTATCCTTAAGTACCTGAGGCATACTAAGGATATGTTCCTGGTTTATAGAGGAGATGAGGAACTAGTCCTCATATGATATGAAGATTATAGTTTCCAAACTGATCAAGATGACATGAAGTCACAAAAGGGATACATCTTCACTTTTAATGGAGGTGTTGTGAGCCAAAAGAGCTCAAAGCAGGATATGGTTGCAGATTTTACAGTAGATTCTGAGTATATTGTGGCTTATGAGGCACCTAAAGAAGCAGTATGGATATGAAACTTTGTCCAAGATATTTATGTGGTATCTATTAGTAAATATCATATCACACTCTATTGTGACAATAATGCAATATTGGATCTTAAAAAAGAGTCAAGGTTGCATCAATGGACAAAGCACATACTTTGGAAGTATCACCTCTTGAGGGATTTTTCTCAGATAGTTGAAGTTTTATTGAGAAGTATTTCCACATAAAACAATATGGTGGACCTCTTGAATAAATCCTTGACTTAGAAAAAAACATGAATATTATGTGAGGTCTAGCAAACTAAAGGTCATAGGTAGTTGGCTCTAGTCCAAGTGGGAGTTTGTTGGAGTTGGTGTCCTATGACCAAATTTTTGTACTTATTACAGATATATTTGATGTATTGAATACTAATAAAACTTCTTATTACATATTGTTTGTTGTTCTTCATGTTTCTAATGTAATAATGTCCTAGAGTATATGTTGCATTGATAAGGTCATAGAAGTTCCCTGCTATGATGAGAACCTTGATGTGATACGATGATATTCTAAAATAATTTTGTTTGGTTGGATAACATACTATCATGGGACACATAGTACATAAAATTATAGGTGTGAGTACTCGTACGCAAATGAGGCTTCTTCTCATGAAGTTTACACTTTGTAATCTCCAAGATGAGATATTATGAGAACAAACCCACCAGTAGGAATTCCATATGTTTTGGTGTCATCGGATATTCCTATCTATGAGAGTGTGTGATGGTCCTTATACTTTAAAATTATTATTAATGCATGTTATAACTCGTGTACTAAGATTTATTTCATAATCCATGACAATAACAGTTCATGGTGAAGTTGGATACGTTCGGTACATCATGAGTGACATGTCATTAATGAATAAGTCAAGGAAGGATTTTTCACTTCCATATTTATGGAAGCTGATATCTTATCCCTTTGATTGGAATAAAATCATCACATTAAATTCCATGGACATGGTGTAATAACGTGTTTATTTCATATAGTTAAAGAAAGATATATCGATCATATAGGTTGGTGACACGGATGTGAAACCTGATTGATGATATATCATGACAAAGGGATTATATTACACAATGAGGGTTTTTATGTGGTTTTAAACATTACAACATTGAGTTCATTCTCTTGGGTTCCTTGACCCATTTTTAGAAAGTAATCTTGGACTTAAGGCAAGCCTGCCTAAAGTCAATGAGAAATAATCCTAGTGGGTCACACACTAAGTGTTTTCGTTGATCTCAATTAAATTCTATTTGAGTTTAATTAATGGAATAAATATTAATCTCAATTCTGAGGAATAATTTTATTCAAGTTATATTGATAGCATAAATTAAATAAATATTTATTTACCATCTAGTGAATAAAATATTTATTTAATTTATTGAATATTTTAATAAATATTTGTTTACAATATTGTGAAAAAAATATCTATTCATGAATAAAATATTTATTTGATAATTCAATAAATGATAGAGGAGTTTGAAAAGACCAAGACTGATTTTGGTGATAAATATTAATTAACAAGACCATTATATAATATTTTTTATTGTACAAGTTAGTTTTCACCACAAAATAATAATTATATAATTATTATTATGCATCATGGAATTTATTAAAGTTAATAAATTTTATTTAATGGCTGGTATATAATTAAATAATATTTTAACTTAAATCTTAACTCTATAAATAGGCAGTTACATCTATTTTGTAGATCATCCAAAATAGATAAAAGAGAATTGTTACTCATAATGAATTCTCTCTCATCTCCTCCTTATATATCTCTCTCAATAACGAGAAGTGCAAGAGAGATTTATTCAAGACCGGAGAATGAAAAATCAATAAAGAACAATGCAAGACATTCTACTTGCCATCCTAGAACCCAAATATCAAGTGGTGTTGCTCGGAGATCATAAGATCATGTGTGGATCACTACTAGATGGATCCTATCATTGGATACTCATAGAATAATGAAGGTAATATGAAAGGGTCTTTTAGGATGATCAATATTCACCAATGAAGAAAGTTCTTAATACCAATTATTTATTTCTTAAAATATTAAATGAATTAATTATAAATTTTATTTGAACGATCCTCTATCTTGGTTTCAAGCAATAATTATTAAAAAAAATTAATATATCATCCACCTATGTATGCTTTCACTACACCCATAACCATCACTTTTTTATTTTCTAGAGGTTCATGCATGCTTGGTTTACTTTATAATAGTGTTTCATCTTTTATTCTTTCCCTATGCACTTTTTCATTGAGATGGATGTGTGTGTGCATACAGATATTTAGGAAAAGGTATCCCTGAGTTAGTTATGTCTTCGGTTCTTATCGTCGCCTCCTAGACTCTGGAAGTGGGCTTGGGGTAGTTTCGGCTTGAGTCCTAGTGTGTGTAGGGTCATGAAATATTGGTATCATAGAAATTTAATTCATTGGGATATTGTTTAGACTACTCTCATTAAGAGGATTTGGTTTGGTTTAGGGAAATAGTGTCAAAGTGTCTTGAGTGTGGCTCTAAAGCTAAGGAATTCAGTGATGGTGTGATGACTAACGTATCCATTCACTAGGACCCTGAATACCTACATGTCGACTCGGTCTACCGAGACATTAGTTTTAGGGATTAATGTTACATGGATCGTATAGTAATGATTATTTGACTTTCCTTCTTGATACAACTCCCCATTATTGTTGATATATATATATGTGTGTGTGTGTGTGTGTGTGTGTGCTTATCTAGTCATGGTACATCTTGAAAAATCACAGGATACCTCCATGATGATAGCCATCTAGGATACTAGTTTTGGTTCGTGATGACGATCTGATGAGTGAGGATGCCTAAGTTCATGGTCCATCCTGTGATCCCCTTCCTCTAGGTGGGAAGGTAGTAGTACCTCCACCTGTCGATCAACAAATCATTCTAGTAGTTGTTTTTTGAGGAGTACTACCTCTCCTACTTTCACTCAGTTCAGATCCTGGAGCTTCTAGAGCAACAACAGGGGGATGACAGCGACTGAGTGCACAGAAAGGTTCACAGACCTTACTTGGTACTCCCTTAACATGATCCATGATGGATACTTATGATCATGGAATTTTGAGCAGGGACTCCGTAGAGAGATCCATTCTGGCGTAGTACCTTTGTTCATCCCCATCTATGCTGGGGTATTGGAGCAGGCACTGGTGACATAGACATTTCTTTCAAATGGATAGTGCATAACTTGAGGGTATCCCATAGAGGGGAGGTTATTTTCTTGTGATAGGTGAGGTCACATAGCATGAGATTTCTCGACCAGACGAACTGAGTAGCATAGGCAGATAGCTAATAGACTGCCATGGTTGAGGCAGCGCCATGATCCGGGATCACCCAGGAAAGGATAGGGTGGTCCCCAAGGAGGCGAAGCTAGAAGAGGAGTAGGAGGAGCTATGGGTACTGGATGATGCTATAATATCCTTCCACCACCACCCTAAGGCATCCCACATTAGGCTGAGGGAGATGGAAGCCTGGGACGCGGATAGTTGTAGGATTTGGAGGTTTATGCTCCCACAATGCACAAGATTATTAGAGGTATGATTTGTGTTTATTCTACTCTTGATTAAATATCATTAGACACATGTTCTAGTCATTACTTTATCTCTATACTCCTAGTGCTAAAGCTAAAACTTCCAATTAAGGTGTTTTCCCAACAACATCATCTTGAGGTTCCTACAGGGAATGCTTCGTCTTTATCTTTCATTTTGCAGTAGTGTATGATATATCTTGGTGGAGAGTGGTTCATGTAGGAACTTTTGGTTATAATGATATAACATTGTGACATCATCTTGGGTATGGATTGGCTATCCATGGTCTGATCCCAAATTGACTATCACTGTAGACAAGTCAGATGCCTACATGCTGATGGAAAGAGATTCTCCTTTTTTAGCAAGATAAATCTCATGGAAGGGAAATAGGGTTTTTCAAGTAGTAGGATGCATCCCATAACCCATAATTTTTTGAGTATATCCCTTGGTGAAGTAGTCTCTTTAGGAATCTGGGTTCCTTCAGTTGTGGAGTACAACATGGACGTCTTCCCTGAGGTCATTTTGGGACTACCTCTAAAGTAGGAGATGGATTTTTGCATTGACTTGCCTCCTAGAACCACTCCAAAATCTTCTAAGGCATATCATATGGCCCCTAATGAGCTATAATATATACAATTGTAGTTGGAGGACCTTTGGGAGAAAGGTTTCATCAGACCCAATGTGTCACCCTGAGCGGCTCCAGTCTTGTTCGTGAAAAGGTGGACAGGAGCTTACGGCTTTGCATAGATTATCATTGCCTAAAATTGTCCATGATAAAGAAAAAGTACCCCTTTATGAGGATACACAACCTATTTGACCAGTTTTTAGGTGTGATATGGTTCTCAAAGATTGATCTCAGGTTCAGCTACCACCAGTTGAGGGTTCGCAAGGCTGATATCCCAAAGTTGGCATTCTGATGTCTCTACGGACACTATGAGTCCCTAGTTATGTCCTTTGGTGCAACAAATACCCCCACCATGTTTATAGATTTGATGAACTATGTATTCTATTCGCACTTGGACCATCTTTTTGTTGTCTTCATTGACGACATACTCATCTACTCTACAACAGAGGAGAATCATGTAGATCACTTGAGGATGTTCTTGGATTTTCTTCGAGAGCACTAAATTTATGGAAAGATCTTGAAGTGCTAGTTCAAGATACATGAGTTTCACTTTCTAGGGAATGTAATTTCTGATCATGGTTTGGACATGGATCTGGTGAATATTGAAGTAGTTCTTTCTTGGGAGCCACCCAAGAGCATGTCTGATTTGCAGAGCTTTCTTGGTTTTTGGGGTACTTCAGGAGGTTTATGGTTGACTTCTCCAGGATCGAAGCTCCTTTGAATTCCCAGATGTGAAAAGGGTATCCATTTACTTAGTAAGAAATTGATAGATAGACTTTGAGAAGTTGAGGCTAAGGCCAATGAGTGCTCCAGTTTTGAGACTACTAAAGGAAGGCGTGGAGTTCGTAGTGTATTGTGATGCCTCAGGATCTGGGCTCGACTATGTGTTGATGTATTGTTAGGCAGTTATTGTATACAGTTTGAGGTAGTTGAGACCCCACGAGAAAAACTATGTGACTCATGACCTAGAGAAATCATCAGTAGTCTTCACCCTGAGAATGTGGAGACACTACCTTCTGGGAGAGAACTTTGTGGTTTACTCAGACCACCAGAGTCTCAGGTACATCTTCACAAAGAGAGACTTGAACATGAGAAAACGAAATTGGTTGTAGTTACTATAGGACTATGAATTTTAGATATTTTATACTATAGGGAATGTAAATGTTGTAGCAGATTCCCTTAGTAGGAATCCATAGGCTCTCTTACTGTAGGAGGCTTCAGAGTATTTGTCCTCCTTACAAATGACCCTGGTGGAGCAAGAGGGTAAATATTTTTTGTAGTCAATGGTGTTGACTCCTCCTATTATTGAGTGTGTGAGGGAGTCCCAGTTAAGAGACATAGAAAACAAGGTCTTACATGATCAGATATATATAGTCGACTCGCTAGATGAATATTCTAAAAGAGAGAGTCATGTCATCTTGTTCCAGGGAAAGATAGTGGTTCTAGTCACATTGTGGGAGGAGGTGATGTGAGAGTTCCACACTTCTCCCCTAGTTGTTCATCCCATTGTGGGGAAGATATAAATATAACTTTAGTGTAATTTTTAGTGGTTTGGAATGAGATGAATCATAGATGAGTTCATTTCTCGGTTCCTCACCTGTTACCAAGTAAAGGATGAGCACCAAATTTTGGTAGGTTTATTGCAACCCCTTGATATCCCGAAGTGGAAGTGGGATGGAATATACATGGAATTTTTCACAAGGCTTCCACACACAACAAAGATCCATGACGCCATATGGGTAATAGTTGATCGACTCATGAAGTCGGCACACTTCCTTAAAATCAAGGAGTAGAGTTTGATAGAGAGTTTGGGGCAGCTATATGTACATAAGATCATTCACCTTCATGGGGTTCCCTCGACGACTGTCTTCGATGATGACACAGTTTATGTCATGATTATAGAGAGAAATTCAATAGGTATTCAGGACCCAGATGAGGATGAGTATAACTTTTCACCCCTAGTTTGATGGGCATACCGAGTGTGCTATCCAGTTTTTGGAGGATATGTTGAGGTCTTAAGTGTAAGACTTTGGTCGGAGCTAAGAGGATTACCAGCCCTTGGTGAATTTTGTGTAAAACAACAGTTATCACTCTACCATCAGTATCATAACTTTTGAGGCCCTATATAGGAGACCGTATCGGTAAACCTTGTGTTAGATGGAGATTGGTGAGAAATATCTTGTGGACCCAGAGATGGTGCAGGTGATGATAGAGAAAGTCCATGTCATCTATGAGTAGATGATGATGTCCCAGAGCAGACAGAAATATTACACATATCTCCTTCATAGACCCTTGGAGTTTCAGTAGGGAGGCCACATTTTCCTAAGAGTCTCACCATGATGAAGATCTAGAAGGTTCATCTAGGGAGGTAAGCTATCCTTGAGGTTCATCAGGTCATTTGAGATCATGTAGGGGGTTGGTGAGGTTGTTTTCCACCCCTCCCTACCCCTAGATCTAGAGTGAGTGCATGAAGTCTTCCATGTGTCACAACTGAGGTGATACATGCATGGCTCTATTCACATTATTAACTGGGGTGAGATGAACATTGAGGATGGAGATACCTTTGTGAAGCACCTAATGGTGATTGAGGGTCAGCAGGAGAGGACCCTACATTTACGGATTATCCCCTTGGTCTGCAAGTTATGGCAGCACGAGAATGTGTAAGAGAGTTCCTAGGAGCAGTAAATACAAGTGAGGGCTCAGTATCCCAAGTTTTTTGTTTAGTTTTTGAATTTTGGGGATGAAAATCATGAATGAGGTAATGATGTAGAGACCTGGTTTTTTCCTTGTTAGACTTTGAAATATTTATATATATATATATATATATATTCAAAGGTAGTCATAGATACGACATGCGATTCTGAGGCCTACTGTGATCGAAATTAATTTTATAAAAATATTAAATATATTTTATATTGAGTTCATGAAAATTCTTTAAAAATAGTATTAGTCTTAAGAAGAATCACAGATCTAAAATATGAGACCCCGGTTGAGTTCGGAATGCGGTGTTTACCAAAGGTGCGACATAAAATGGGTCAACACAGGGCGTTTGGACTCCTCGCTCGTTGGTGGTATGTTCAATGAATGAATTAATTATTAATTTAATTCATTCATTCATTTTTTACCTATATTAAATGTTTATAAATATATCATCATAGATAAATTTCTAGGGTTATCTTCATAATCTTGGAATTTCCAAAGACGCTCTCTTTCCTCCTTTTGTTATAAGATCACCTCGAGCGATGAAGAAATGCCAAATCAGATCAGATCAGGATGTAGAAAATGCAAAAACTTCTCTTGATCATTGGCGGGTGTTTTATTCATCAACAAATGACCCATAATTGAGTTAGGACTCATCAATTGGTGTTTTTACTCCCTTTTTATTAAATGGTTTGACCGAATCAATCCCTTTTATCGATAGGTTCCAATTGTGGAATGATCATGCTCTTAAACACTGGTTAAATTGATTTAATTCAGTGTTTTTCTAACCTTGGATCCCTGTTCTTGATCGTTGACCAAGAACGCTTGGAAAATTATGTTTAAAAAATCATTTTGGTGACTTTCTCACCAATTTTCTCTTCACATTTGTCACTAGTAGGACCCCACAGTCCTAGTTCGACATTTCTAGAAAATACTAAGCCTAATTGGACACCCATAACCATGATGGATCAATGAAAGAGGCATGTATTGGTGAATTAATACTATATTTTGAAAGCTTATGAGACAAGGATGATCGTTTGGTTGATCAATTTTTGATTAATCGATGGTGTAAGGCTTCAGGACATGCGACAGCGTATGGGTTCACGCGAACTCAAACTAGAGCTGTTTTTCGATGAACGATGACCGAAAAGTGTGAGTTATAGCTAGATCCACTCATCCCTAATAGATTCAAGGTGAGATATATGATGGAATGTCCTAATTCTAGGTGTAAAGATAGGATTTTGGAATCTTTTGAAAACTCGACTCCACACCATGTAGTGGGAAGAACACACGATGTGTAGCCACCTCAATGGAGGTGGATAGGGTTTTGGAAAAGGTAAAAATGACATGGTGTGTAGTCCTCTTACACACCATGTACCCCTTCCTTATATGGGAACCTATGTGAAGGATCACACGGTCGGGAAACCATGTGGAATTACATGTCTATGAACACATTTGTGTACCTAATTACATGGAAACGAGGTTCAATACATGAATATGGGGTTTGATACATGGACACGGGGTCTGGTACATGGACATGGCAAGTAGGACACGGCCCATTCCCATTTATCCTGGACACATTGTGTATTCCACCTACATGACATGTACTACTACATGGGATGGATCTGTGTTCCATCTAGGGACACGACTAGGTGGTGGAGTGGGAATAAAATCTATGTGGATCCCCTCACATGTCATGTACCCCTAGTTCCCTTTTGAGGAAACTTCAACCACCTGTATCTCCTTTATTTGAACTCAGATTTTGACTCACAAGTAGCCTATACTGAGTTTTTTTCGGGTAGAATGTAATGATTCTCTCAATCATGGATTTGGAATTACAATGTGAAATTTTTTGGGAACATAGCATGATAAGGCAAGGCCTGATGATAATAGTGATCATGCAGGATCACCAGGACCTTCTCGAGCGGTACCCTCCAGCAGGGCTAGGTGTAGTGGAGTTCCTCGATGACCTTTTCGAGTTGACCCTCCAGCATGGATGGGTAGTGGAATCCTTGAAGGATAACGAGTTGACCCTCCATCATAGCTGGGCAGTGGCGTCCTTGAAGGATATTTATTTGTCCCTCTAGCATATCTAGGCAGTGGTATCCTCGACAGATACCAAGTTAAACCTCTAGTATATCTGGGCAGTGTCATCCTCAGTGGATACTAAGTTTACCCTTCATCATAGTTGGGTAGTGTAATCCTTGATGGATACTGAGTTTACCCTCAATCATATCTGGGAAGTGGCATCCTTGATGGATACCAAGTTGACCCTCCAACATAGATGGGTAGTGGCGTCCTCAATAGATACTGATTTGACCCTCCAGTATAGTTGGGTAGTGGCATCCTTGAGAGATACCGAGTTGAACCTCTAGCATAGATAGGAAGTGTTATCCTCTATGAATTATAGAGTGCAACCCCCCTGATGTACTATGGCATGGTTCCTCTACTTTGATTTTATGTCCCCTCGACTATGTGGCATATTCATGAGCCATTATTAGACTTGGATGGTTACTTTTGTTCAGACACATGAGATGTTGGGCATCATTGATGGACTTTTAGAACTATTGGAAACTCTTATTCTTAGGCTAAGATGTGAGATAGAGATCCCCTTACTCTCTAGTTTGGTATTCTTTGATTGGGCATATATATATATATATTCTTCTATATCCACACCTTGGATTTGGTTATTCTCTATACAGGAGAGGCAAAGACATGTAGGGTATGCCACATGATTTCCATGTTTATCTTCTCATGGTTGGATGATTTTACTCTCCTAATATAGGTGGTGAAGACTAGATGATTAGTTCATCTACTCATCGTGTTTATCCCCTTGTGTTTGGATGAGTTTACTTTCACTCTTGGTTGGGTTGAACAATACTCTTTCACTATACATTGTGTTATCTACTATTTTTCTATTCTTGTTGTATCTCTTACTAGTCCCCCTTCAAATTTTTGGGTGTCCTACTGGATATGTATATACTCACCCCTATATGGTCTTTTCCTACATGTATCATGTCTTATATAGATGACATATAAGTAAAATGTGAATATAGAGGATCTTAGGGGTATTGGGTACTTGGACCATGCATGATGGTTATAGATTGAGATTTAGGAGATGGTATATCTCATCTATTTAATTTTCCATTATTGTCAGGTTGGGACATATTTATGGTTGTGCATGTATTTATCCCCTTTTAATTTCAGTTTACACTACCATTATTTTGTATTGTCTAGAGGTTCATGCATGCTTGGTTTACTTTATACTAGTTTTTCATATTTTATTCTTTCCCTCTACACTTCTACATCGAGATGGATGTGTGCGTGTGTACAGATACTTAGGAAAAGGGATCCCCAATTTAGTTATGCCTTTGGTTCTTGTCACCACCCCTTAGCCTATGGATGTGGTCTTGGGGTAGTAGTGGATCGAGCCCTATCTTGCATTGGGTCATGATAGGAAGGGAAGGTGGATAAAATGGAGAATAACATACATGAGTTTAAGAAGATTAAAACTTTTTTCTAAACCTTGATGAATAAAGAATAGTATTTTTATTTGAAATCTCATTATATTTGTTTTTTTGTAAATAGTTAAAATTATTGTAACATATGAATGAATTACTCTTTTTATCCCATTCTGATTTGTCTGAATATTTATAATTCTCATTAGATGAATTTTCTTTCATATTTTTTTAGGATGATTCATTAGTTCATTATATTGTTTGTATGTTTCCTTGTTTGTATAACTTTTCATAAAAATTAAAATGTTTTCCCTATTCCTTTATGAAAATCACAAAGGGGAATAATTTTATGGAAAGGTTCAAATTTACTTAAATAAAGTGAAGACTTTATAAAGGGATAAATCTTTAAAAAGATAATTTTTTACAATGGGTGATATATTACTTAAAAGGGGGGATATTATCCTTATAGGGATATATTATCCTAAGAGGGAGTTCATCATATTCAAGATTATAATATTCGTCATATTTAGATGAGTTATAAAATATGGGGTATTTAATAATTAAGGATTAATTATTAATAAAAAGTTTTTATAATAAAAAGGACTTCAAGTTTGTAAAAGTTATTTTCATTTAAGTTTTGGTGTTTGTGCTTTCTAAAAAGGGGGTCATTGTTGAGTCCAAAGTTTTACTTCTTAATTTTTCATTCCTTTTTATTTGGAAATCACAAACTCTTTTTTAAAAACATGTTTTATTAACCTTTTATGTCTTAAGTGTTTTAGAATGTTTTTTGTATAAAACATTATGTTACACCATACTTAGAATAAGTTCTAAAATATTCGGATATAAACTTTAAAACATTATTCATTTCTATTATCGTAATGAGTATGTGTACCATAAACATCAGAATCACATTTATCAGATCGAGTGTTATAAATTTTGTCTTGTCTTTTGTACTAAAAAATTCTAAACATCAGATTGATATTGGTACCGATAAACATCATATTAATAATCATAAGCATTATTGTACTGACATAGTTAAGGAATTCCATTGGACTGAATATGTTTATAACATGAATATGGTAAAATTATTTCTAATGTAAGGAACATATTTTACACATTAATGGCGTAAACCAATACAACATCGGACATTCAATTATGATAGGTTTTCATGAGCTTTAAAGTGTCAGGTTTCTGATGCCATTGCAACAAACTTAGAGAATATGAATGTTGGGAAGACTCTTATAAATACCAAGTCATTTGAAGAGTTTGGAGTTGGTCGATTAAATTTTCTCTCAAATATTTATGAATATTACTTAGCAAGAACATATCATTATTAGTCTTTTATAATTATTTAGAGAGATGCATTCTAAGGAAACCTTGTCAGGTTATCTCTTTACAAACTTGTTTTGTAATTGTGACCATGTCCGATCATCGTAAAGATAGAGGGATTCTGGGGCTAAGAAGATGGAGAATCCGATCTATCAGATCGAGGGCAATTATGAATATATAGATAGAGAATTTGATCATTATATCGAGGGATTCCATGGATAGGAAGATAAATTCATTCTAATCATCGTATCAAGGTATTTCCTTGGTAAGGAAAGATATAATTTTTTGTAAGTATAAAACAGTGTATAACTTTAGTCAAGATTATAGACTTCCTTTATCTTAAGGTTAAAAGAGTTGTCTTTTTAATATCTATAAATTATTTATTTCTTTTTTATGTTATTTTTTACTTTTTATTTATAAGTTTATTTTCCACTGTACATTTTAATAGAAAGTGAAACATCGTATTAATATTTCTATTATGTTTGATTTAATCTTATCCATCATGATTACAATTATCATAACTCTAATTAATCATATCCATAGTGACTCCAATATTTTAATATAATTTAATCAGACCATATCTAGGTTCTGATTTTGTTATTACAATCATCAGATTGAGGTCCAAGCCTGATAATATACTTTAATAGGCTTTGTGTATTATTTAGTTTAATTAATTTAATCTAAGTTTTTAAAAACTAAAATTCACCCCTCCCCCCCTCTTGTAATTATATCCATTTGAGCATATTCTTACGATCCTAATAAGTATCATTCTATAATGCTAATTCAATAAGTGTTCCTTCTTTCCTTCATTTTCATTGGTCATAGAAGCGGCGTTGGTCATGTTTTTGATTGATATTCATGATTGATTAGTGTTTTCTACCAATTATTTGTAGTTTATTATTGTTCCTTATCATTCAAGGGTCAATATCTTGGTTTCCAATCATCATTGTCGAAGGCATATAGGTTCATACAATTTTGAAGTAGTTGTGTCTATATAATGGGTTAATTATATGATTTTTTTGTCATTCTTGATAAATTAATTTGGGTTGTCAATTGAATAGAAGTAATTTGTGGTTTCAAATGATTTTTTGGAAATATAAATGTTTTTAAATGGTTTTTCTTTAAAAACAAATTTGTATTGATTCAAAAATGGGTTTTGAAATACCTATGCACTTTGGATTGGATTTAAAAATATTTTATAAATTTTGATCATGGTCTTTAAATGTAATTTGACAAGCATGGAACTTTTTTAACCTTGGGTGCATCGAAAAATAAACAATGGAAACCTTAGTATGCGTGGCTCCACTAGTGGTTGTTTTTTTGATATCAACAGACCATAGTAGGACTCGATATCGGTTGGATCCAACATTTAGACTAGTTTAGGCTCTTTTATGTCTAGTACATATTTTTTCCATAGGCTATAGCTCAAATTATATTGTTCTTGATCATTTAAGGATTTTTATTGCATGATAGTTTTATCATGTATTTTTTCTCACGGGTTTTTTTATAAGGTTGTATCACATAGATTCTCATGATAGGTTATATAATGGATATATGTTTACTTGATTACCTCTTGATGTATAGATTAGAATTCTTGTTTTATTACTTCTACTTGTCATTTTTTTGTATTTGATAATATGAAAGGATTTTATGAAAAATAAAAGGGAAATGATTTACAAATGGATTGGATTTATAAAAATTCTTTGTAAAACTATTTTTTTTAATCTATAAATGTTTCATTCTTGATATTAGACCTTGTATAGACTCTGTGGTGGTATTCTACTGGGCTTTATGCTCATACCTTAATTTTTTCTTTAGTTGGTTGTAGATTTTATATTATAGGATCCAGGTAAAGGGAAGGGCATGAAGTAGTATATTGGATTATCTTATTGTTTTTGTTGGTTAAGGTTGGTTTGGAGGTGATAGTTGGTCACACAGAGACTCATCAAACTTTCTACTTTAGCCTATTTTTTCTTGGATTGTATGGTTTTTGTTGTATATTTGTTTTTCTTCCGCATTATACTCTGGTTGTATTGTAAATACCTGAGACCCATGCTTCTGGATCCGGTGTAAAAACATGTTGTGTATTTATTTATTTTTATAAAAGATAACAAAAAAATACATTGTGCTTTATACAACTGAGGAACTTTTCTATTCTAGGTTCTGGAGAATTAGAAAAAACTATACAATTTATCAGAGTTGTACAAAAATAAAATAAAATATCTAATTTTCTTCGTGTGTGATAACTCCTTAAACAAAGACATCCATTTAAGAACTTCTAAGATAACTATGAAAATTTTTAAAAAAACTTAGGATGGGCATAACATTTCTCAATAAGGGGTTTTAAAACCAATGAAAAATAATTTTATAAAATACTTATTTAAAAACTCTTTAAAACACTTTATATCAAATATATATATATATATATGATATATAAAATAATTTTCAAAAATATTTCAAAAATAATTATCATTTTAAAAATCCATTTTAAAAAATAATCTAAAAAACATTCAGATTTCTCCTTAAAAAATATTTGAAAATAATAATTCTTTTTATGGATTAAAATGTTACGGATCCTATAAAACCCTTGTGTTCACTTAGTAGTATCACTAGAAATACAGTATCCTATTGATTTCATGGGTTCACTTCTCATTCCTTAGTATCTCATTTAATATACAAGTGTCAAATTTAATTTTAAGAAAAACATGTTTATGAAGATCTATCTTTCTCATATGTAACCTATTAAAAACCTTTCCAAAATATACTTGAATTATTTTTAAAGAAGAAAATAATTTTAAAATAATTTATAAGATTTAATAAATATTTTTTTATAAAATCATGGGAGAAATCCATATTTCAAAAATAATTTCTTACATTTAAAATACATAAACATAAACATATTATAATTAAAAAAATACTTGTATAAAAATGAAAGAAGTGTCAAAAAGACACATATAATATGGTCATATCTACTAATATATATGAATTTCATTGAATTAAAAGTAATTTTCCCACATAAAATGATATCCTTCATTATGAAAATTTTATATAGAGATTTAAATAAAACCAAATACCTTTTAAATAGGATATTTAAATTTAAATAATAACAAAACAAGTTTTTATTATTTTTTTAGAGCATAAAACATCATTTAATAAAGTCAAGAGTCTATAGAATATAAATAATAGATTTATTACTACAAAATAATTTCTTTATAAATGGATTTTAAATATATAAATCATTTAGAAATAAAATAGAAATGAATATCCCTTACATTTTATTTGAAAAATACTTCTACTTCTTCTTCTTGGAAGAGGACTCACTCTCACTCTCTCTCTCTCTCTTTCTCTCCTATCTTTCTCTTATTTTCCTTCAGTACTTCGGAATAGATAATTTTGGACGTAGTGTAGATGCAGTGATACTTTATATAGATGATTCCTAACTTTTATATACATTAATATATTTATATTTATTCATTATATACTTCAAGTGTAAGCTCAGTGAGATGGGGAAATTTAATTGATTAATTTATCAGAAACCAACTCTTAGGTCGTAAACATGTCAACAAATATTTTTTATGTATATATCATTGAAGCATTTGGATGAATCCAACAAACTAGAAAACTTAAAAAACAAATGCATAGAGTTTTATTCAATTCAATGTTTGTGTTTCATTCAATTTAATCAGGCTTATTTTCAAAGCTTCAAGGAAACAACATAATAGACACAAAAATTGCTGATAAAGTGATTTCTATACATTTAAAATAAACACTATGTCAAACAAGGATAATGGGATGAAAAAAAAATCAAAAAAATGAACAAAAGGGATTGAAAACATTGATTGATGAAGAAAATTTAAGAAATAAACAAATATGGGTATTGTTAATCCAATTTAGACACCTATAAGAAAAAATGATACACAAAAATAAAATATACTTAACCAAAAAAGATCTGTAAAATGAATCACCTTCGGCAGCTGACCACACTCAAGATAGTTTCTCCTGATCGATCCCATTTGGTGTTTGAACTCTCTCTCGCTCAGCTGAAATCACTACTATAAAATAGGCCTTTAATAGTGCTAGAAATATCCTTTATCAACGCTAGATAAGTAATGAATACCTGAGAAAGATTAAAAGTCCTGGTCATTTATCATCACTAAAAAAGTGTTGATATATGTGTCTTTTATTAGCACTAAAAAGAACTAATAAATGTGTCCTTTATCAGTGATTTTATTTATCACCAGTAAAGGACCCATTTATCATACCCTATAGAAGTGATGATAAAGGGTACCTTTATCACCCCTTTTAAAAGTGCTAATAAAGGGAAATACTACAGTGTGTTGCAATAGCACATTACAGCACCAGTGCAATGTGTTGTAATAGCACACCACAACACCAGAAACACACCAAATATCAACAAAAACAAGTATCAATACAAAATTTAAATGAAATGAAATTTAAAACACAAATAAAAGAAAAAAACACTATATTATAGACATTTCAAACATTGGTTTATATAATTACATAAATATAAATTATTACATAAATTCAAAAACATCAATGTTCCTTTATCTTTTAATCCTGACCCCAACTCATGATATTATCAAATAAACCACCTAAGATCGAGAAAAATAACACACCTGTATAAGAAAACAATTATTATGTTAGTAATAATATAAAGAAATAAATTAACAGAAATTGTTAATTTTACTAAAATTGATATCATTTTTAAATAAAAAGACACACTTGGAGTCATATTGGTCACACCATGCATATAACTGAGGTGTGGATTATTCCAACACATATCAAATGACTTTTCAATCGTTTTCATAAAGTATTAAAACAATATGAATGTGTTTTCTTGGTTTTGAGTACGTCAATTGTCTTTTTTTACTAAAATGTCATTTTAAACTAGATACATACACTTTGACTCATTCTGATCACATAGTGTATTGGTTTGATGTGAAACTAATTCCTACATTTCAAAAATAACTTATGAATCATTTTCCTAAATTATCAATAAAATCCAAGCGTTTTTTATCAGTTTTCAGTTAGTGACACTTTTTGAACTAAAATATCAATTTTAAACAGATAATGGACACTTTGATTCATATCGGGCACATCGTGTATCAGATTGATGTGAGGATGATTCTTACACATCGAAAATGAATTATGGATCGTTTTCATTAAGTATCAAAACAATTTGAATGTGTTTTCTTGGTTTTGAGTAGGTAAATTGTCCATTTTACTAAATTGATATCAGTTTTAAATAAAAATATACACTTTGAGTTATATAGGTCGCACTTTTGGTTAGATTGAGGTGAGGATGATTCCTAAATGCCTCAAATGATTTATGGGTCTTTTTCATAAATTATCAAAACAATCTGAATGTGTTTTCTCAGTTTTGAGTACGTCAGTTGTATTTTTTAATAAAATTTCATTTTAAGCTGGAAACATGCAATTTGACTCATTCTGATCACATTATGTATTAGTTTGATGTGGGAAAAATTCCTACATGTCAAAAATTACTTATTAATCATTTTAATAAATTATCAAGAAAATTTGAGCGTGTTTGATAGGTTTTCAGTGAGTAACACTTTTTGAACTAAAATGTTGACTTTAAACTTATAACGGAGACTTTGAGTCATATCAGGCACATCATGTATTGTATTAAGGTGAGAATAATCCCTACATGTCAAAAATTACTTATGGATTGTTTTATTAAAGTATAAAAACAATCTGAATGAGTTTCCTCAATTTTTAGTAGGTAAGTTGTTTATTTTACTAAAATTGATGTTAATTTTAAATAAAAAACACACTTGGAGTCATATCGGTCACACTATACATCGGATTAATGTGTGGATAATTCCTACATATCCCTAATTATTTATGGATCATTTTCCTAAATTATCAAAAAAAATATGAATGTGTTTTCTCAGTTTTGAGTATGTCACTTTTCTTTTTTACTAAAATGTCATTTAAAAATTGAAACATGTACTTTGAATCATACTGATCGCATCATGTATCGGTTTTATGTGAGACTAATTATTACACATCAAAAATGACTTATGAATCGATGTCATAAATTATCAAGAAAATATGATCATGTTTTATTAGTTTTTAGTGAGTGACACTTTTTAAACTAAAATGTCAATTTTAAATTGATAACTGACACATTGAATCATATCGGGAACATCGTGTATCGGATTGAGGTGAGTATGATTCCTACACATAAAAAATGACTTATGGATCATTATAATAAAGTATTTAAGCAATATAAATTCATTTTCATGGTTTTGAGTAGGTCAATTATCCTTTTTACTAAAATTGATGCCAATTTTAAATAAAAAGACATACTTGGAGTCATACTAGTCACATCGTGCATCGGATTGAGTTGAAGTTGATTCCTAAACATCTAAAATGACTTATGGATAGTTTTAATAAATTATCAAAACAATATGAATGTATTTTTTCAGTTTTGAGTAGGTCAGTTGTCCTTTTTACTAAAATTAATGTTAATTTTAAATAAAGACGCACTTAGAGTCATATCGGTCACACCATGCATCGGATTGAGGTGAGGCTAATTTCTAAACATCCTAAATGACTTATAGATTGTTTTAATAAAGTATAAAAACAATATGATTGTTTTTTCTCAGTTTTGAGTATGTCACTTATCTTTTTTACTAAAATTTCATTTTAAACTTGAAACACACACGTTGACTCATATAGATCACATCATGTATCAGTTTGATGTGAGACCCATTCCTAAATGTAAAAAAATTATTTATGAATCGATTCCCTCAATTATCAAGAAAATCTAAGCATGTTTTCTTGGTTTTCATTGAGTGACACTTTTTGAAGAAAAATGTCAATTTTAAATTGATTACAGACACATTGAGTCATACCAGGAAAATTGTGTATCATATTGAGGTGTGTCTGATTCCTACATGTCAAAAATAACTTATGGATTTTTGTCTTAAAGTATCAAAACAATCTGAATATTTTTTCTTTATTTTGAGAATTCCCGTTATCTTTTTTACTAAAATAAATTTCAATTTTAAATAGAAATAAGTACTTAGAGTCATATCGGTCACACCATTTGTCGGATTGAGATGTGGCTGATTCCTATAAATCCCAAAGTCTCAAAACAATCTTAACTATCAATGTTACCACTATTTATATTTAATTTGTTTATATAACTACCAACACTGCATGGAAAGCTTCAAATGAACCACCTTAACTCAAAAATAATAATCCACCTATATAAGAAAAAAAAATACTATATGAGTGATACTAAAAATAAATAAATTAAAAATAAATATGAAATAATACATTAATTCTATAGAAAATTATTTTACTGTGTAAACATTAATATTACCTCTATGATTGAGCAGTGGAGGGAACTTGAAGGAAAGTGATAAATATCAACACTACAAGGGTGAAAGGTTTTAAGGTAAAATAAGTATGTGGAAGTTTTAGTGCAGAAAGGCATAAAAGATTGACAGATCACCCCAACATGAACAAAGTAATCCACCTATATAAGAAAAAAATATTATATGAGTAATAATAAAAATAAATAAATTAAACATAAATATGAAATAATAAATTAATTCTAGGGACAATTATTTTACGGTGAAAACATCAATATTAACTAGGTGATTTAGCAAAGGAATCATCATTGCTCTTACTACAAAGGAAATGGATAGAACTTGAAGTAAATTGATAAATGAAACACTATAGGGGTGAAAAGGTTTTAAGGGAGAAGAAGTATGTGGAATTTTTGGTATATAAAAGCATGAAATATGGATAGATCACACCAACTATAATAAAAGAATCCACCTGTATAAAAAAAATTATTATGTGAGTAATACTAAAAATAAATAAATTAAACATAAATATGAAACAATACATCAATTCTACGGACAATGATTTTATTGTGAAAACATCAATATTACCTCTGTGATTGAGTAGAGGAAGTTTTGTTTCTCTTCATACAAAGATAGTGGAGGGAACTTAATGGAAAGTGATAAATGCAACACTAACGGGGTGAAAAGGTTTTGAGGGAGAATAAGTCTATGGAAATTTTGGTATAGAAATGCATGAAAGATGTATAAACCTCCCCAAATAAAAAAAATCCAAATGTATAAGAAAAAAATTATTATGTGAGTAATACTAAAAATAAATAAATTAAACATAAATATTAAACAATACATTAATTCTATGGAAAATAATTGTATTGTGAAAACATAAAGATTACCTCTGTGATTGAGTAGAGAAAGCATTGTTGTTCTTCCTACAAAGCCATGAAAGATGGACATAAATCCTCTAAAATAAAAAAAATCTGCAAGGAATAATTAAAATTAAATAAATGTTCCATTATATTATTTTTTGATAAAATAGAGAAAGTATATCATAACATTACCTTTACATATTTACAAAGGGTTTCCTTCATTATAGTTTGTTCTTCTGAGGGATTGGTAAAATCACCATGTGTAGAAAACATTGTCTACATGATTAGTCAAACATTTAATTTATATTATGTTAATGCAGTAGAAAACATATAATATTATGAGGAAAAACATCATATATTAAAAAAACTTTTACCTTCTCATTAAACTTTCTTTATTTCTTTAAAGGTTTTAGGTATTTGGTTCCTCTATCAAGAATCCAAATCCCTTATTTGTGATCCCCTATAACATATAAGATATTTTCTATATTGGGACCGGCATGAATTGATTGTGATCTCACAATGAAAGGGTCATCCTTGATTGAATTTTCATCTGACCTAACATTTATTTTAGTCACCAGCAGGACAATTAAATAATTATTTTTTGTTGAATCAGAGACATAAAATACTTACATTGCTTGTGAGGCCATTATGAACAACTCGTATTTTTCCCCTTACACACTGAAATTCACCTTAACTAATCCCATTTCATCAACTTTCACTACACTAATATTTTCAACCCATTTGCAATGGAAAATCATCACTTGAAATATTGTATAATCCAACTTGTATATCTGTTCAATAATTCCAAAATATAACATATTTTCATAAATTGGATTTCTATCCTTGGAACCAGATATGTGCATCACTTCAACCACTATCATAGCACCACTTTTTTGAATTATACTACAGTTACCATGTTATTTTGTATAGTACGTATAACCATTGATTACAAAGACAGTGTGAGATATAACATTTGAATTCAGTCCCCTAGCTAGACATTGAAGTCGTTCAATAATTTAATTCAAATTTTTAGATAATTCCTTATAAATTTGATCTCATAACCATCCTATAGATTTTTGATTATGTGTATTTGATATCCATTCTTTATCCCTTGATGGATTCAAATCTATAAGAATTTCTTTGTAGAATTCAATGTATGGATCAACATCTTCACTATTACATAAAATGTAAAGGTGTTCTTTCTCCCACTCTTTCAATGTAATTATAACAACATCTCTTTCGAAAATACCATTGCCCATAAGGTGTTTGCTATGACGAGACTTTGGGATACCAATGTTGTCAACATATGATAGGTAATCGGTATAGAATTCAATATCTTCTTCAACAATATATCATTCTAAAATACAACCTTTTGGGTGACTTCAATTATTAACATACCCTTTCAAAATGATTATATACCATTCAATAGGGTACATCCATCTGTAATGGACAGGACCACATAGTTGAAGCTCTCTAACCAATTGAACCATCAGGTTGACCATTATATCAAAGAATGATGGTGGGAATAACATCTATAATTTAAATAATTTTACTAAAACCTTCTTATTCATGATGGGAAACTTCACCGGGTCTATAACTTTACTGCATATGGATTTGAAAAAGAAGAAGAGTAGGTTAATGTATGTCATACATTTTGAGGCGGAATGCAATGGAAAGCAACATGCATTAAATCTTGCATCAAAACATGATAGTCTTGTGATTTTAGTCCTTGTAACTTCAAATTATTCATTGACACGCCATTCTTAATATTTTATAAATACCCCTATGGAACTTTTACACTATTAAGGAAAAGGAAAAATTTCAATTTTTCCTGTCTGGATAGAGTGTAAGCTGCTAGAGGAAGAAAAAATATACCTTTTACCCTTCGCTAGTGCCAAATATTCCCTTATCCCCATTTTAATTAAGTACAACCTAGCATTGATGTTATCTTTAATTTTTCCAGGAACATTTAGTAATGTTCCAATAACAATATCAAATAATTTTTTTTCTACATGCATGAAATCAAGAAAATTTCTAACATAAAAAAAATTCCAATATGGTAATTCAAATAAAATTGATCTCTTTTTCCAACCTAATTTTGTAAGGTTTTTCAAAAATAGTTTACCAAAAATAGTTTCAATATCTTTTACTTTATTGTACAGTTGATCACTCGTTACTAGAGATGGTGTTGTACCTTTTTCAATATTCCCATCGAATATTGTTTTCCAGGATCGGTATTTATGTCATCAAGATAAAAAAAAAATATGTCCTAAAAACACAGTCTTCAAGTAATGTTTCAACCAAACTGAGTATGTGCATTTTTCACAAATGTGACACCCCGATAATTCTTTAATGCTATAGCCTGATAAATTTCTATAATCAGGGAAGTCATTTATCATCTCGTACAACGTGGACCACAATGTGAATTCTTTACTTCTATAAGCATCATACATTGTAACACATGTATACCATATCAATTTCATATCTTTGATCAATGGATCCAAATAGACATCAATATCATTATTGGGTTTCTTTAGTCTAGATATAAGAAAAGACAACATAATGTATTTACGCTTCATGCATACTCATGGTGGAAATTTATAATTTACCAACATGACGGGCCATGTATTGTGAGTACTACTCTGTACATCAAATGTGTTTATTCCATCTGTAGATAATGCAAGATGAAAGTTTCTCAGCTCATTTACAAATTTAGGATACTTATAATCAATTTTCTTCCACTGAGTATAAGCTGATGGATAACATAGGTTCTCATCTTTAATTCTTGTATCTGCATGTCATGTTAATTGTCTCATGGTTTCTTGACATCCATATAGCCTTCTAAACCATTAAATAATAAGAAAGTACCATACATATTTTGAATTAATTGATTCATTTGTCTTGTATTGATCTGTGCCACACTTAGGGCATTTTATAAGTGATTCATGGTCCTTGAGAAACAATATGAAATAATTTATACAAGCATGTATTTTTTTAGAGATCATTCCCATTGAATTTAACATTCATTTAGTTTCATATGTTTACCATGGTAATTCATTTTCTTCTAGTAACATATCATTCAGGAGACCAGGTAGTTCTGTAAAGTTGGTGTCACTCCATCTTCTGCCAGCTTTCAAATTATATAACTTCAATATAGGTGACAATGTTGTGTATTTAGTATAACCGGTATACAATGGTTTCTTGTAAAAACTATTTAACTCCTTAAACAACTTTGAAAAATCACGAAGTTCATCTTTAATTGTCATTTTCATTTCTTTCATGTGATCTCCATCATCATTTACACTGGTATTCATATTAAATGATCCATAAACCACAGTATCATCCCAATTGGTTTCCATATTCAGTTTTTCCCCATTTTTAGTCCAACATTTATATATTTGATCTATTCTATGACAAATCAAATGTTATTCCAACTATTCTGGACTAATGTTTCTTGAATAACAATGTAAACATGGAAAAAGGATTTTAGAAGGTTTGTATGCATACTCTCTTGAAAACTTGATGAGCTCTTTAACTCCATCTTTATTATTTTTTGTAAAATGTTTAGCATGCATCCGTTTTTTATTCATATCCATCCTATTGGGTTCATAAAATATTAATTTTGTAAAATAAATAAATAAGTACACATAATATATTCATTATCAAAGGTGAAAGTTATAGACAATTATAATAAGGGAAACTCAATATTTGATTGTTTCAAAGAATTTTAGTATGTTGAATAAAATGGGTAATTTAATTTAAAAAAATAATTACTCCACTATGGTAGGTTTATCCCATGAATTCATTCAAAGTTGAAAGTTATAGATGACTTTTGTCCTCTTCAACTCATATCCCAGACATTTATCATTGCATTTTGTTGTTTGACACACATCTTCCATATCTTGTAGACATGAACCTATATTTCTTGAAATACCCTAAGAATTAGTCATCCATGGGATGGATAATGCTCATAGTAGTACAAGAAACATAAAAAATATTGGGGATGAGTTTCGAGCAAAAAATTGAAATAATAACTTTTTGGGTGATGAAGTTGATGAGGATGGTAGTTTTCTATAAAAGATATGGGGGATGAGTCTCAAGCAACAAATTGCAATAATAACTGTTGTTTGATACACATCAAGTCTTTATTAAATCCCCTAAACAAATGAAAATATAATATAGGACATTAAGAAGTAATATGAAACCCAAATATGATAAAAAATAATAATAAAATCTCATTCAATTAACCAGAATATATAAAAATGTATTGATAAAACATTTTAATAAATAAAGAGTTATTTCATATACATGGATAGTAATCAGAGATTCCTAGGGGTGGAATCAATACACATAGACCTAAAATTATGAATACCTAAAAATAATTTCTAATATATAAAATTTGATAATTTTTATTCTATTTTTTGGAAAAAGTGATGTATAAACCTAAGGAATTATTACATTTAAAATTAATGGTATATCAAATATTTGAAAACATCTCAAGACTCATAGGATGTCATATCACCACACCGACCCATACCAAGGATTCTAGAGAGTTCTTCACATCATATCTACCCATAGGAAGGATTCTAGAGAGGCCATCTAATACATATTGACCTATCCTTGATATTCTAGGGAGCTCCATAAAGAATTTTTCATAAAGAAATAATACACATCAACAAGATATATGACAAACAAGAGAGAGAAAAACACCAACCCTTGAAATTTCAATCCCATACACACTAGCCTCTACTGAGAAGGAATGACTCCCGTGAGGTCACATTTTCAAAGTGGAATACCCTTACTTCACTCAGAAATATATGTGGAATCAGAAAACTAACATATCTATAAAACATCACTCCCCATCTACAGTATCTACTACACATATATGAAAATAACTAGTCAGTTTAATATGTTAGTAAGTAGTCACATAGGCTACCCAACCACCATCATGGAAATTGATACATAAAAAAATATATAGATGATAAAAAATGGGATAGGACATATAGCATATGGTTAATTCCACTATTTATCCAACAAAAATTAAGCATGATTCATCCACACTTTCACATAAATAAAAGAGTATCTCACAAACTCCCTATATTAATTCAAAAATACAATTGAGAAGGAAGGAGATGCTCGTATGGTCTGGGAGTGAAGCTGGGAAGGCTCGTAGTATAGGTGTTTCACACTCTAAAAATTTCAAGCATCAAAATGGATGATCTCCATGGCCAAATCTTCAAAATGGATAACTCACCACACTCATAGTTGAAAAATAGTCTCCACCATAGCTAGAACCATTGATGTTTTACACCCCAATTTCCCCAAGAGAAAGTAGAGAAAGACTTACATTCAAGAGAAAGTAGAGAAAGACTTACCTTCGAGCCTTGAATTCCTTCGACCCTTGAATTGTTCAAGCCTTGAATTTGAGTCTTGGATTTGTTTGAGCCTTGATTCAAGCCTTGATTCAAGATTTGATTCACCGAGGAGGAGTTCTGGTAGTTGGTGGATTCTATGGAAAACTTCTGATATCATAACTATTTCTCAACTGGTTAGGGTTTTTTAAATAGATTGGGACACTCTTATCAGTACTTCTAAAAAAACACTGATAAAAATGTCTTTTATCAGTTCTTAAGTATTAAACTCTGATAAAAGGATATATAATTATAATTATAAATAAAAAAATTGTAAATATATATATATATATAATAAATATATATAAATATAAATTTAGTAAATATATTATTTATTTAAATATATTTATTATAATTTTATAATTATTGAAATATATAATTATTTATTTATAAATATATAAATATTTTTTAAAAAATAATATTTATATCATTATATGTATTTATATAATTATATATATAATAAATATATATAAATATAAATATAGTTAATATATTCATTATTTAAGTAAATTTATTATAAATTTAATAATTATTTAAATATATATAATTATTTATTTATAATTATATAAATACTTTTAAAAAATATATTTATTTATTTATTTATAATTATAAATATACAATTGTATGAATATAGTAGGTGTTCATTTATAAATATTTTTATTTATAAATATTTTTTTACAAATATTTTTTTAACATTATTGATGAATATCTAATTTTAAGTGCATGCATGTTAAAAATGAGTGAAATTGAATAAATTAAAAATAAGTACACTTTAACAATATTGAAAAAATAGATAAGTTTTGTGTGTGTGTATTGTATATAAAAATGCATTAATTACATATATGTGAAATCAATATGACATGCATTTGATCTATGTTAAATTGAAAAATCAAACGACATTCAATTATATGTCCATTACTCTATGCAATTAGTCAATATTTTTAATTCATATTAATTTTTAATTATAAGTCATTTTTCACTAAATATATGACTATTTAATGAAAATCATATAAATATTTTGTAATATATAAATCATATTTATATACATTCATATATATATCTATATATTTAATATATATTATTTATTAACATTATCAATAATTATCTATTTAATAAAATGTTTAATATTTTTCTTAATTTATTTATTTTTTTTTATTTTTTTTTTATTTTACATATATCTATATATTAAATAAATACTATTTATTATTATTTTTAATTTATATATATTATAATCAATTTATTCATTTTTATCAATAATTATTTAATTAATAAAATTTGTAATATTTTTTTAATAAAATCATTTTTTATTATTTATTTATTTAATTATTTTATTTTATTTATTCGGACCTTTATCAGTACTAAAAAAACACTGATAAATGATTACTTTATAAGTGCTAAAAATATAGTGCTGATAAAGGGTACCCTTTATGAGTGCTAAAAAAAGTGCTGATAAAGGGTACCCTTTATCAGCACTAAAAAAAGCACTGATAAATGGTCCCTTTATCAGTGTTAAAAAAAGCGCTGGTAAATGATACATTTTATCAGTACTAAAAAAATGTACTGATAAAAGGTTAAATTTATCAATTCTTTCTTTAGCTCTAATAAATACCAGTGTTCTTAAAGACTTGTTTTGTAATAGTGAATCAAAACCCTCAGGTTTGATTTACTCTCGGTGCTCGAAACTTCATTCGTGCTCGGTACTCACCCACTGGTAGTTGATCCTTCATATGAGCTTGACCCCACGGTCTACATCTGAATCCCGACTAAGATTGTTTAGCCTCCCAGAAACTGAGTCCCTGAGTCTTGATTTCTTCCTCCAAGGGTTGAATCCCTCTCAGTGCCAACCCAACCTTTCAAGGTGAAACCCTCACCTCCTTCAAACCTGATCCCCTTCTCTCAAACTCGAGCCCTAAGGACCCCCTCATATACCAATCTTCTATTTTCTTTTATTATTTATATTTTTCTTATCTAAAAACTCATAATTTTTTATACAGTATTCAAAAATATCAATATAATTTTAATTTTTATATATTTAATAATTACCAAATTTTATAAAAAAAATTATAATAGTTACAATTTCATAAAATATATTGCCTTTAATGTTTATATATTTTATAATTTCATTTATTTAAAATAAAAATTATATTATGCCTTTCATTTGTTTTTTTTAAGGTATATTTATACATTACACTAAATTTAATATCTATAGATATATAATCGTATTATTATTTTAAAACATAATTTATAACTTTATCATTTATATGTCAAATAAGCATACTTATAAAATTTTAGTTACAAATTTAAAAAATTATTTTACTAAAATTACTAAAAAAAATTAATTTTACTTATTTATAATTATTAGTTTTTTAAAGAGTTTAATTAATTTCCATAATGTTAAATTATTGTAAATAACCACTATGTTTGTTATTTTATCATTGCTTTCAGGTTAATATCTTTCAACATGTTTAAATTACAATATATATTTATAATTGGATTATTTTATTCAATATTTATTTTAATTAAATAAATTCATCATATAAAATATTAAAACTCTTTTTAGTTTGTTTTATTTATAAATCAACGCATTTAATAAAATATTTATATATAAAAACTAAGCTTGGAATTTCTAGGATGTTACATTCCCCCTAAATGAATTACACTCTCGTAATTCGTTCGTTGGAGTTAAGAAAATTCTAAATTTTCATCTTCGGAATTAAGAAAACAATAATTTATAAGGGAACTTAATTACTTAAAAAAAATTAAACAAAAATGCATAATATCCAATGTTTTATAGACCATTCCTCTGATACCAAATGTAAATACCTGAGACCCACACTTCTGGATCCTATGTAAAAACATGGTGTGTATTTTTTTATAAAAAATAACTAAAAAATACATAGTGCTTTATACAAATAAGGACCTTTTTTGGTCTAAATTCTGGATAATTAGACCAAAATATACAATTAATCAAATTTGTATAAAAATAAAATAAAATATCTAATTTTATTTTCATGAACTAACTCCTTAAATGAAGGCATCCATTTAATAATTCTAAGGTACCTATGAAAAACATTTTAAAAACATGGGATGAGCATAAAATTTCCCAATAATAGGTTTTAAAACTAGTGAAAAATACTTTTATAAAAAACTTATTTAAAAAATCTTTAAAAAATTTTATATCAAATATATATATATATATATAATTATTTTCAAAAATATTTCAAAAATAATTATCATTTTAAAAATCCATTTTAAAAATACTTTCTCCTTGAAAATTCATTTGAAAATAATAATTCTTTTTATAGATTAAAACGATACTTGACAGATCTTATAAAACTCTTGTTCTCACTTAGTAGTATCACTTGAATAACAGTGTCCTGTTAAGGTCGTGGGTTCACTCCTCATTCCTCATTATCTCATTTGATATGCAAGATCTAAATTTAATTTTAAGAAAAAAAAATTGAAGATCTATATTTCTCATATATATAACCCATTAAAACCCTTTCTAAAATATACTTGAGTAATTTTTAAAGCATAAAATAATTTTAAAATAATTTCTAAGCTTTGATAAATCATGTTTTAGAAAATATGTGGGAGAAATCCATATTTCAAAAATAATTTCTTGAATTTAAAATACATAAACATAAACATATTATAATTAAAATAACTACTTGTATTAAAATGCAATAAATGTCAAAAATACGCATAAAATATGACCATATCTACTAATATAGATGACTTTATTGAATTAAAAGAACTTTTCCCACATAAAATGATACCCTTCATTATGAAAATTTTATATAGAGATTTAAATAAAACAAAATACCTTTTAAACATGAAATTTAAATTTGAATAATAACAAAATAATGTTTATTATTATTTTATAATATAAAAAATCATTTAATCAAATTAATATTTTACAAAATATAAATCATAGATTTTGTACTGCAAAATAATTTCTTTATAAAGTGGATTTAAAAATAGAAATAGGTTTAGAAAAAAATAGAAATGTGTATCCCTTAAGTTTTATTTTCATAATAATTTTACTTATTCTTGGAAAAAGATTCTCTCTCTCTCTCTCTCTTATATTTATCTTATTTTCCTTAAGTACTTAGAAATAGATAATTTGGGAGGCAGTGCAGAGGCAGTGCTGGTTTATATAGCCAAAATTTTATATCCATTAATATATTTATATTTATTCAAAAAATACTTTGAGTGTAATCTAAGTGAGATGGTACAATTTAATTGTTGAATTTTCCAAAATCTAACTATTAGGATATAAACATGTCAAAAATATTTTTATATTTATATATCATTGATGAAATTGTCCAAATATGACAAACTATAAAACTTAAAAAAACACATAGTTTAATTTAATTCTATATTTACATTTCATTCGATTCAATCGAGCTTCTTTGTGAAGCTTCAAGGAAATGAGATGATAGCCAAAAAATTGTTGGCAAAAAGATTTCAATGCATTTAAAATAAAAACTATGTCAAATAAGGATAACGGGGTGAAGAAAATTCAAAACAATGACCAAAAGGGACTATAGAAGTCGAAAAATGAAGGAAATTGAAGAATTTGACATATCAGAGTACTATTAAGCCGTTTCAGACACCTAGAAGGAAGAATCAGACACAAAAATAAAATACACTTACACAAAAAAGATCTGAAAAATGAACCACCTTTGGAAGTCGACCATGCTTCAGATAGTCGATCCCGATCGATCCCCTTCAATGTTCTCCCTCCATCTCGCTCGACCAAAATAGAAGCCCTCGGGTTTGATTTTTTTCTCGAGGCTCGAAACCGCATCCTTTCTTGGTACTCCCTCACCAGTAATCAATCCTTCATCTGAGATAGACCCCTTGGTCTGTATTCGAAGCCCAACCAAGATTCTTCAGCCTCCCGAAAACTAAGTCTCTCCGTCTCAATTTCTTTATCCTGGGGTTGAATCCCTCTCAACACCGACCCAACCTTTCGAGATGAATCCCTTAGCTCCTCCGAATATGATCCACTTTTCTCAAACTCAAGACCTATGAACCCCCTCATATCACAATATTCTATTTTATTTTATTATTTTACTTATCTAAAAATTCATAATTTTTTATATATTATTCAAAAGTATCAATATTGTAACACCCCAATCTTCTATGGTACGTTTCCCTTTGAATAATACAATAGCTTGTGTTGTACCCAACTTGGAGTTTTAACACACCACAACCAATCAAACTAGCCGTTATGAATAGTAATACCCACTTTTTGAAATTTTATAAATTTTATTTTTCAAAATTGACTTCATTTTTGAATTTTAAATATCAAAATTATATAAGGGTGAATTTTTGGTATTTTTCTAAAAACATTCAATTTTTTGATGAATAGTGAAAAACACTGTGTTATTGTTTAAAACCGACTTTTTATTTAAATAATTAGTTATTTTATTTAAATTTATATTAGGTAAAAATAGATACATGATACCTATATATGTTCACTATAATTCATTGGAGTCATTTTATAATAATATTATATATATATAATTTTATTTAACTTTTTACCGCCTTTTACCCGCCTTCTAGGCGCATTTGCAAATTTGTATAAAATGTAATTTTACCTCTTCTGTGAATTGAATTTTAAAAATCTGAGAGACATGTTTGACATCAGTAAGTAAAATGTGGTTCAATAAGATGAAAATAATTTTTGGTAAATAGTAACTTTTTGACTTTTATTTACCGCGGTTAAAAGTAAATAGGGTAATTAAAGGTAAAATTGATATTATAATTACCCTAAAACATGTCCTAATTCTATTGGATAAGTTTACTTCAGCCAAAATAAACCTTATGAATAAAATATTATCCTTTTGGTCCACTTGTATTAGATTAGGATATTTATTATTATTTTATTTAAAGAAGAGTTCAAAGTGTTAAATTCAAATTTTCATAACTAAAACATTTTTAATATAGGGTTATACATAAGATAAATTATACTATAAATATTACTTAGAAAGATAAAAATATTTCCTACATAATGGTATTTTATTTATAATTTTTATACATTAAATAATTAAATTTATTTATGACACAATGATGATGCAGTAATTATCTTTTTAATGAAATGTTAAAATAATTGATGTTATAAATATCCAAATAAATTTAAATTGAGACTTTTGATGCATTAAACTAATTTTATAGATTAATATAACATGTTAGTGTAGATTAAATGAATTTTTTTTAAGTAATCATGTTGTTATGACTTCCACAAAAATCAATTACTAAATAGTGTCAAAATAGACATAAATGAGTTTTTAAAACAAATGCTATATTATTAAATGATATAATAGTCCTAAAAATATAAGTTTCATACAAAGGAATTATATAATAATATATATATCATTAATTAACCACTTGGGATTTTCTTGTCATTTTATAGTAAGATTATTAACAATATAATATAATAATACAAGAATACATGGTAAAAGTTTAAACTATTTAACTAAGAGTTAAATCTAAAAGATAAGGTTAATATGGTGACCTAAACTTGTCTAAAACCTATTTGTTGAGAGTTTTTTGACCCATATACACCTTATCCTCGAAATAAATCATTTTGGAGGCATTATAAACCGAATATGATTATATAATAAAATAATATTTCATTATTTTCCTAAAGTGACCCTCACCTCTCTTATAAAAAGGTACTTCCCATTCTCTCAAAATCACACCTCCAAAACCATTTGGATCAGCCAAAACCTACCCAAATATCCTCCCAAAAACCCTCAATTCGACCTAGAGTCCTTAAATTGATCAGAAATCCAACCTAAGGATCCCTTTTGATTAACTCAAAAAGAAACACCCGAAGAAGAGATAATAATTTCACCACCTCTTTCAAAGTTCTTTTCTTCTTCCACTTCCTCTTTCTTTGTTGTTTCCATACCAAAATAATAACTCCATTACCTTATACATACTATGATTTTATTATAAATATGGTACAACCATATTCATTATTCTATCTATCCTATGAATGACAAGTCGTCGTACGTGTGTACGTAGGGCTTACCGTCTCCACGTCATGGTGTAGTTTGTTATTCAAACACTTTATTATTTAGATGGGTATAATAATGAGTATAATTGATGTAAATAATAAATATAACATATTAGTGATTCTTTATATATGATATATCATCCAATTACATACGATTCCACCATCAATAGAATGGTATTATCGCTCGTGCATACGTACGGATTAACGTCTCCACGAACGTGATGAGATTCATTCCCCATCGTAACCATTAAAAAATAAATATCATTTTATGATTAAAAAAATAATGTTTAAGAACATAATATAATTCTGGATATGAATCAAATACATCTTATCCATAACAAACATGACTTACATAACAAAACATATAAATGAAAATGAATCAGTTAACACCTGAAATGATGATACTACTGAAATATTATTAAAAAACAATATTATAAGATCATATATGATATCATATTTATGTATGTGGTTCTTTTATAATTTAATGAAAATTATTTAACTATTATACAGGAGGTTAATGTACCCTCGACCGAGTAAAAGTACAAGGTAATGGTTAATTCTGTAATCTGTTTATTATCTGAGGTTGTTTATACATGAGTATCTATTGGGACCTCTTTATCATCTACATTTGTGTTTCTTAAAAACGTATTTCAAAACATTTTTATTATTTCCTAGACTATGGGTTAAAGTAATTTATACCCTTTTTTGACTTTTTATAAGATTTTTATAAATTAATCTTTCTGTCGTTTTCCAAACAAGGTCCTTTACGACCTTTTCGACAAAATTAAGGAAACAATATTTTTTTAACTTATACGGAGAGTGTGGCTATTTTCCACCGTTATAACACCTTCGAAGCTTCCCTTAAAATCATATAATAATATTTTAAAAATAAATTTTTATTTTATAACTACATGACTTTTAAATTATTTAAAAATGTAAAGAGATATTTCTCTCAAATAGTTTTGATTTCATCTATGTCAAATCCTTTGATGGATTTTACACTTGTTTGAAGTTAATTTATTAAGATACAAATCTTCCATATTGTATTGAAAATTTTGTGATATGTTTGACTATGGATGTATTATTTTTATACCATTCATGGTTTATGGTTAAAGTATTAGCATTTCGTATACTAGTTTTAATACGAATGTTTATGTTATGTTTCAACCTTTTCATATGAGGAATGCATTGGACTTAGTAAGTGACAGATGGAGCCTATTATAGCTCCTCGATGCATCAGTAGGTCACATGAGACAAACTAGTGTCTTGGCACAATGCCTTGACAAAATCTTATTTGTAGTCTTGGCATGACGCCTTGACTATATGGTTATGAAGTCTCACATTATGCATTCCATCATTATGAAATTGTCTATTTATATTGCATGTGATTATTAAACTAGTAGAATATTCATGTGAATAATTAAATGGCATTATTTGATTTATATTTTCCATATTATTCTAAATTTTAAGTTTAAAAGGCTTATGTTTTAAGTCTTATACATTGCCTTAAATGTTTATCCTTATTTATGAAAGTTTCCGCTATATTTTTATCCTTACTGAGCATCTGAGCTCACCCATTTTAATGTTTTATTTTTCCCAAGATGTGAAGAAGTATATTATGACGAACCTGCAAGGATATTCTAAGGGAGATGAATGTGTTCAAAGGAGACACGATGTTTTTGTTTTTTATTTCATAATGTAATGTAAAACTTATGTATGTATCTGGTACTTCCAAGGCTGTTAAACCGATCGGTCTTTCAGGACATGATTCCTTGTATCATGACAATGATATGTAATAATTCACCGACTCTGGGTAACTCGGGTTGGGGTATTACAGTTGGTATCATAGGAAGTTTAGTAAAAACCTTGGAAGTGAGATTTAGAAAAACTCTTATTAGAGAACATTATCCTAAGATATACTTTGAGGATTAATATAGAATAACTTCCTAGAATTTTGGAAATGTAGATATTTTGTGACTTTTCCAAGCAATACATCCCTTTATAGATATGAATAGGTAGAGGTGGATCTGGTACAGATGTACCTAGGAGTGAAAACTCCAACAAGGAGTTTCAGGCTAGACACGGGGTATCCCAGTACACGACAACGGGTCTTGCTTCACTCATGGTTACGACACTCCTGGGGGATATGCTTAGGATAATTCACATTTTATTTACAAAACATTATGAAGGATTTATAAATATATTCATCCTCAAAGAAAACATTTTTATGATTATGGATTATATCCATAAACTGTTCAATTTATGTTAAGTGTTTTACAAGTTTGGAATTATATATTGTGATTCGTAAACTAATCTAGTGTATGCCCAGTGGAAGTAATGGAAACCCTATCAACACACATAATCCATGTATGGATTTCCCTCCTACTCAATATAATTATAATGGAGATGGTGATGAAACTGGTGTTGATCAGCTTATCACCATACTAGGACAACTCACACAGGTTATGAATAATAACCTTACCCATATGGAGCACCCTGATCCACAATGCAGAGGATCAATGTTAGACCGCTTCATAAGGAAACAACCACCAACATTCAATGGGACTACAAATCAATTTGTAGCTAATCAATGGATAAGTTCTTTAGAGAAAATATTTCATGCTTTGGGGAGTAGCGAAAGGGGAAAAGTTTTCATGGCAGTTTATCACCTCACAGGAGATGCAGATCAATGGTGGTCATTAATTCAAAACACAAAGGAAGATGAAGAAATATAAAATATGGAATGGAGGTATTTTAAAGATATTTTCTTAGAAAAATAATTTCCTCATGACCATCGAGTGGATATGGAAAGACAACTTTTTTGAGTCTGAGGCAAAAGAAGGATGAGAATGTCGTATAAAGTATGAGGCTAACTTTACAAGGTTGGAAAGGCATGCAGTAGATTAAATATGTAACCCAATGAGTAATATTAATAGATTATTTTATGGGTTTGTTATTTATAGTGATTCATCAAAGAAAGGACTTGTTTTTGTCCTTATGCAGAATGATAGGGTTATTTCATATGCATCATGATAGCTAAAATTTCATGAGAAAAACTCTCCCACTCATGATCTTGAGTTAGCAGCTGTAATATTTGATTTGAAGATTTGGAGACTAATAAAAAACTATTTTATTTAATATTTTATTGATAATAAATGATATAATTTCCTCACATTGTGTTAAATATGTACAATTAGAAATTATTTGGGATTATATCATTTATTTGAATATTTGATGAAAATTCTAGTTTTACGCTTTCAAAATCACTGTAGTATTTCAATCATAAATATTTTTATTTGAATTATTTGAACTTAATATTTTGTAACTGTGTTTATTACTTCATGGGATACAACTTTTATTCAGGACACTAGATCAAAAGAATTCATTTGGATGGAGTAATTGGTCCATAATGTTAAAGGTGGGATGGACACATCAGAATGAAGAAGCTTTTGTATTTCGGCCATAAATCTTTCATATGGGCTTGGATTGAGCCCAAAATTTGAGAGGAGATATATGACCCATATCCTCACATATTATCCTGCTGGAAGAAGAGATGATTCACGCTTTTCGGTGGTCAAATGGGAGGTGCAAGTTGGATTAAAATATTTGGCCGAATTTCCACATTCACACATGAAACCACTTGTAACCTCTCCTCCCCTCCCCTCAATAAATTAGAGTTTTTATCATTTTTAAGGGTTGGTACGTTCATTGGGAAGTTGAGGGTAGATGATAATTGGATCCACTACAATTATCCAACCATTTCAATAAGGGTAACTCTTGAAGCAAGGATCCCTTCGACGAAGCCTTCTTCTTCTCCTTCGTGTTGTAATGCTTTTATTTATGTAATAAAAATATTTCTTCTTATTTTATTTATTATATTTTCTTCTGTTTTGTTTAAATTTATTCTTATATTAATCTTCCTCTATGGGCTGGAATTCTTGAGTAGAATCGTTATTGGGTTATACCCATTATAAACTTTTGCACATGGAAAACGCTTCTACGATGATTATGCCACCCATGGTAGAGTAGTCTTTTAGTAATCAATCTATCTCTTACCTTATACATTCATTTATTTTGAATAAATGATATAATTTAATTCACATAATATGTTCAATTAATTTAGTTTTTAATTTAATTTAAACTAAGCAAGCAATTGAACAATTAACACAAAAACACGCGAGGACGAGATTTTGTGTAAATTGTGAGAGTGTGAACTTAATCGGTTATACAAAACCATACGGGATCAATTTGTAGTATTCAAATATAATATCTAAACTAAATTAATTCTAATTTCTAGAGGGGAAATGTGCCTTAATTTACCAATGACCATAAGCTAATCTTATAACATCAATCAAAGCAGGGTGCTGCGATTGCATGTTCTGAAGTTAGCCTAGGGTTAAATTCACTTCATCTTCATGGTAAAGTTAATTCCTTAGGGTTTGGGATTTAAAAAATTAAGGGATCATAATTAAGTGAATTTTAATTTCAATAATAATGATTAATAAGTAAATGAAGAGGTAGAGTTAGATCTATTGCGTCTTTTAAATAGTTTTCTAAAAAAACATCTTCTCATTGTGCTTTGTTAATCAACTTGCATTTCAAAATTAAAAACAAAAAAAATACATATTATTCTAGAAAACTTCTTCTAGATTTATAAACTATAAACAACCCACATCCTTTAAACTAGTGTTTTAATTATACTCTATTTTATTTTTATAATAACTTTAATAAGTTGTTAAATTCAATTTCTCCTTTGAGAGATGACCTTGGTCAGCCACTCTATTGCACCTAAGTAACCTAAAACTGAATATCATTTGAAAGCGCCCACGACAGTGCTCTTTCAAATTGGCGTCGTTTCTGGGGAGGCAAGTAAGTTATTCAACCATTTATAGGTATTTATTTTATTTTTCATTTTATTATTTTCTCCAGCTATCTCATTCATCTTTCCCCTTTCTCAAGTTTTCATTTTTTTTCATCCACTTCTTTTCTTTTTGGACCATCAACTCAAACTTCTCATTTTTCTTATGGTCTATTTTCCTATTTTTATTTTTTTGATTTATGACATGAACTAATCTTGAGGATCTCTTAGATATTGACCCTGAGATTGAATGTAGCCTTCGAGCTTGAATCAGACAGTCTCAGTCTACGGGAAGTTTCAATATTCAACCAGTTGGTGAATTCCTCTCTTCTGGAAACATTGAAATTGGAAGCAATTAAAATTAAAACATAAAAGAAGAACCAATGGCTGGAAATAATAACAATGATCTAAATAGAACCATTCGATAATTGGATGCACCTGATATTAACTATCAACCAAATTGTATTGCATACCCAAATCTCGAATCGGACTTTGAACTAAAATTTGGGTTAATTCACTTACTTCCAAAGTTTCATGGCCTCTCTGGTGAGGATCCCAATAAACATTTGAAAGAATTTAATGTGGTTTTCTCAACCCTAAAACCTAGAAATGTATCTGATGATCAAATAAAATTAAGAGCATTCCCATTTTCACTTGATGGAGATGTAAAGGACTGGATATACTATTTACAACCTAAAGATGTAACATGTTGGAACGATTTGAAACGTCTTTTCTTGCAGATATTTTTTCCAGCATCGAGGACCACTTTCATTCGTAAGAAGATCTCAGGGATCAAGCAAGCACAAGGGGAGTCAATGTATGAGTATTGGGAGTGATTCAAGAAGTTGTGTGCAAGCTTCCCACATCACCAAATCAGTGAGCAATTACTCATCCAGTACTTCTATGAAGGACTCACACATATGGAGAGGAGCATGGTGGATGCTACGGCTAGAGGAGAATTGGTGGATAAGACACCAGTAGTTGTACGTGCATTGATCGACAAAATGGCCCAAAACTCCCAACAATTTGGTGATCGTGGTACACCACATGTCAGGTGAGTACATCAGGTAAGTCCTTCTCTTGAAAGTCATTTAATTGATACCAAGTTGGAAGAATTGACCATTATGGTGAGGCAGATTGCTTTGGCTCAAAAGACATCCCAACCCACTCCTTCAAGTCCTTGTGGAATTTTCACTGAGACAAGCCACCCAACTAACTGTTGCCCCCAACTACAAGAAATAGAAGATTACACAGCAGTATTCCCTGGGAGACTATATCAGCAAAAACAACAACCACATACCCAAAAGAAGTATGAATCCTTTTCACCAACATACAACCAAGGGTGGAAGGATCAATCGGACATAAGTTACGGCTCTGGACAACAACAAAGGTCACCCTTTCAACAAAACCTCCAGCAGCCTCCGCCTTACCAACAGGGTTTCCAACAACCCCAAAGAAGATTTGAAACCCAAGAATCAACAATTCAACAACAAGGTAATTCTAAACAAAAGGTATATTCTAACATTGATGACATTTTAAAACAAATTGTTCATAATCAACATAATGAGTTGAAGAGTCAAGGTTCAGAGCTGAGGGAGTTGAAGACTCAAATGAGCCAGATTTCCACTGCCCTCTATGAACTGGTAAGTAAGAATTCTGGAAATATACCATCCCAACCTACTCAAAATCCCAAGGGGAATGTCAGTGCCATCACATTGAGAAGTGGGAAGCAAAAAAATGATACATCTGCACCTATTGTTCCACCTGGATTCACCTCAACTCCAATAAATCCCAATTCCACATCAACTGATGAGCAACCCAAGGAGAAAGATAAAGGTAAGAAAAAGATTAATGGTTTTCTTCCTAAACCCCTTCCTTTTCCAAACAGGGTTGTTCAAACCAAGAATATTTCTAATGAGGCGATGCAAAAAGAGGTTTTGGACACATTCAAGCGCGTGGAGATCAACATTCCTCTACTTGAATCTATTGAGAAAATTCCAAGGTATGTGAAATTCTTAAAAGAACTTTATACCAATAGAATAGGGCTCAAGGGAAATGCGAGGATCAATCTTGGAAGGAATGTGTCAGCACTCATTACACCAACTATAGCAATGCCAACAAAGTGCAATGATCCTGGTACATTCACTATCCCATGCACCATAGGGGAGTTACACTTTTCTAATGCACTTTGTGATTTGGGAGATTACATAAATGTGATGCCTCACTCTGTATTCTCTTCTTTGCAGGTTGGTGAGCTGAAACCGACGAGAGTAGTGGTGCAGTTGGCAAATAGAGCTACGGCATATCCAGCGGGAGTTCTTGAGGATGTACTTTCCCGAGTAAGAGACATGATCTTTCCAGGAGATTTCTACGTTCTTAGCATGGAGGATGGTCAGGTAAGTTCTCATGCCCCCATTATCTTAGGTAGGCCCTTCCTCAAAACTGCAAAAACTATCATAAATGTCAATGAGGGTACACTTTCCGTGGAATTTGGGGATGAAGTTGTGATATTTAATGTCATGGATTCCATGAAGTACCCCTCAGAGGATCATTCTGCATTTGGTATCTCCCATTTTGAACCACCAAGTAAAAATACCATGGAATTGTATTGTCCTATTCTTAGGGATATTATGAGTATTGGTTCTAGTTTGATGTCTAATAGTACTTCCACACCCATTTATAATGCACAAGACTCTCTTAGATTTGATTTTGAAATGGAGTCATATTCTGATTTTGATCATGTGAACTCTGATTATGACATGGTTGTTGAGTATACTGATAGATTTAATGTTTTATTCTCTGATTTTGATGATGTATATTTGGATACTGATGCTCTTTGCGCACATATTTTAGTTCCTTCTATGTCTCCATCCATACACCACCCCCCTACACTAGAACTCAATCCATTGACACCAAATCTCAAATACTGATACTTGTTGAGTGGTGAGAAATTACCTGTTATCATTTCTAACGATTCTCTTTTGAACATGAAGAAAAACTTTTGAATCTTTTGAGGGAGAACATCAGGGCAATCAAGTGGACCTTGGATGATATATCAGGTATTATCCCCTCTATTTTCATGCATAGGATTATTTTGGAGGATGGGGCTAAACCGGTGAGGCAACCACAAAGGAGACTCAATCCAACCCTTCTGTAGGTTGTTAAAAAAGAGGTTGAAAATTTTCTCGAGGCAGGTATAATCTATCCCATTTCAGATTCTCAGTGGGTAAGTCCTATTCAGGTTGTGCCTAAGAAAAGTGGTGTTACTATTGTTAAAAATGATAAAGACGAGTTAGTTCTAATGAGGGTGCAAAACAGTTGGTGCGTGTGTATTGATTATAGGAAACTAAATCAATCTACTCGTAAGGATCATTTCCCCCTCCCATTTATTAATCAGATGCTTGAGAGACTTGCTGGGAAAACACATTATTGTTTCTTGGATGGATTTTCTGGATATTTTCAGGTTCCTATTGCTCCAGAGGATCAGGAGAAGACAAAATTCACTTCTCATTTCGGTATGTTTGCCTACCGAAGGATGCCATTTGGAATTTGCAACACCCCCGGTACCTTCCAGAGATGCATGGTGAGCATTTTTTCTGATTTTAGTGAGACCTTCATGGAGGTATTTATGGATGATTTTACAGTGTATGGGTCTTCATTTTATGAATGTCTGAGTAGTTTGGGAAAGGTGTTGAATCGTTGTATTGAGAAGAATCTGGTCCTAAACTTTTAAAAGTGTCATTTCATGGTAGAGCATGGCATTGTCTTAGGGCATGTAGTGTCAAAACATGGGATAGAGGTTGATAGATCTAAGGTAGAAATTATTTCATCCTTACCCTATCCTTCATGTGTGAGTAATGTTAGATCTTTCCTAGGGCATGAATGATTTTATCGGCGCTTCATCAAAGATTTTAGTAAGAGTGCTCTTCCTATGTCACGATTACTTCAAAAGGATTCTAATTTTGTGTTTGATGATTCTTGAAGGACTTCCTTTGATGAGATAAAGAAGTTTCTGACCACTCCATCGATCATACAGTCCCCACGGTAGGAGATTTCTTTTGAGCTTATGTGTGATGCCTCCAACTTCGCGGTTGGAGATGTCTTATCTCAGAGGGTGGAGGGATGTTCACATGTGATCGCCTATGCATCGAGGACACTGGATTCAGCCCAATCAAATTACACAACCACATAAAAGGAGTTTCTTTATATTATATTTGTTTAAGATAAATTTCATTCGTATTTATTGGGATCTAAAGTTGTTGTTTTTTCTGACCATAAAGCTTTGAGGTACCTCCTAAAGAAGACAGATGCAAAGCCACGACTTATCCGTTGGATGCTCCTTCTTCAAGAGTTTGACATCGAGATAAAGGAAAAGAAGGGGTCAGATAATTTGGTGGCAGACCACATGAGTAGGCTTACTCACACACTAGAGGGTGACACCTTGGACCAAGTACCACTTCGGGACACTTTCCCCGATGAGCATCTCTATACCATCTCAAGTACACATCCTTGGTATGCTGATTTAGTTAATTACATTGTTGCCTCTGAAATCCCAGTAAATTTGAAGAAGCATCAAGTCCAAAAATTAAAAAGTGAGTCTAGGTTTTATGTGTGGGATGATCCTTACCTCTGGCGCATGTGTAGTGACCAAGTCATTAGGAGGTGTGTTCCCAATCATGAGTTTGAGTCTGTTTTGCATTTCTGTCATACACTTGATTGTGGTGGACACTTTGGACCCCAACATACTACTAGAAAATTCTTAGACTCTAGATTATATTGGCCTAGCTTATTCCATGATTCCCATGTGTTTTGTAAGTCATGCTCTCATTTCCAACACACTGGAAACATTTCAAGGAGACACGAGATTCCCCAACAACCCATTTTATTCTGTGATCTTTTTGATGTATGGGGAATTGATTTTATGGTCCCTTTTTTTAGTTCATTTGGTTTATTTTATATCTTTTTTGTTGTCGATTATCTAAGTAAATGGGTGGAGGCCAAGGCTACCAGGACTGAAGATTCTCATGTTGTAGTGGATTTTGTCAAGGCTCAAATTTTCTGCAGGTTTGGAGTACCAAAGGCCATCATCAATGACCAAGGGACACACTTTTTCAAAAGGAATTTTTCTTCCCTCCTTCAAAAGTATGGGGTGACACACAAAACATCAACACCATACCACCCCCAAAAAAATGGCCAGGCTGAGGTTTCAAATCATGAGTTGAAACAAATCTTGGAGAAAACTGTGCAGCCAAATAGGAAGGATTGGAGCAAGCGATGGATGATGCATTGTGGGCTTATAGGACAGCATACAAGACACTCATTGGTATGTCCCCATTTAGAATTGTTTTTGGGAAAGCTTGTCATCTCCCTGTGGAAGTTGAGCATCGGGCTTATTGGGCTATAAAGAAATGCAACATGGATTTGGCCCAATATGGAATTCAAAGGAAGTTGCAAATTCAAGAGCTTGAGGAGATTTGACTGTCATCATATGAGAACTCAAGGCTCTACAAGGAAATATAAAACGCATTTCATGATAAAATGATCCAGAAAAGGGAATTTCATGTTGGAGATAAAGTCCTTCTCTACAGTTCACGACTGAAGCTGATGTCTGGTAAGTTGCGTTCTAGATGGTTAGGTCCTTATATTGTATCTAATTTTTTTCCTTATAGTGCAGTAGAGATCACAAAAGAGGACACTGGAAGTATCTTTATAGTCAATGGGAAACGTTTTAAGAGATACATTGAGGGACTTCCTACTGATGTAGTGGATTTTATCACACTGTATGACCCCGTCATCACTTGATCACATTAGGATGTTCCTAACCCTTTCACTTTTATATTATTTGTCCTATTTAAAAATTATGCATTTCATGTACATATATCATCTCATGGGTTCACATTTAGGACAATGAAATATTTTAAGTGTGGGGGAGGGAAACTTTTAGTTTAGTAATTTTAATTGTTTTCCTGTTTAAAAAAAACAAAAAAAAATGTGTATTTTTTAAATTTCATGTGTTTATTTTTTTTATTTGTGTTTCTGAAATTTTTGAGCTGAAATGATTCTCATCACAATTTTGAAATGCATATCAATTTGTGAAAAAATTTATCCCATGAAACTGAGATTAAATTAATGCTAAAAATGACTTTGTTTCAAGTTCAAATATTTAGTAATTTCATGAAAAGTACATTGAATTTTGAATCTCATGCCACATCTCACTGTATTTATATTTGAAACCACTTTCCTGTGAGGCTTTTAAACCATTATTCTCATATTCTTTACATTCACCTCACTTATTGAGAGAACCAAACCATGGTTGATTTAACCAGAATTTGATTTATTTCTATCAAAACTTGAGGGTTTGAGGTACTTATGTTTAATTGATTGAGGCATTTGTTTGGTATTAAAGCCCCTATTTCAAAAAATCCTTTTTTATAATGGCCTACCATGAACATTTAATCCTTATATCCCCTAGAATCCATGCACAGCCGGTTAGGTTAGCCACATTACAAGCCAATTTTCCCTATCCAACCAACTCTTGAAGTGAAATTGCATAATCTAGTTGAGCTCAAGTGTGGGGGAAGCTATCAAGTGTTGTGGTACCACATTCTGTGATACTTTGGGTGGAAAATTAAATTCTGAAGAGATGTGTTTGCTGCTGAAGAAAATCATTATATTGAAAGTTGTGCCTTTTTTGGAGCTTTCATGATAAGTGAAGTTGTGCCTTTTCTGGAGATTCTAATTGATGTAGAAATTTGTGCCTATCTGGAGCTTTCAAGAAAATCATGTTTGAGAAGATTGAAATTTTAGTTGCTGAATTATGAATGGTGTAAACTTTCTATGACTTTTCATGATGATGGAGATGAATTGATACTATGGGGACTAATGAGGAGACCATATTTAAGTGAAAATTAGATTAATGCAATTTTTCTTCAAAAAGATTCAATCCCTCCTCATTCGGCCTCAGAGTTTTTCACATCTAAATCCTACCAACTGAAAGCCACAGAACAACCCTGAAAAGTCCTCATGATAAACATATGTCCTTGACTCACATCAGGTGGTGATGTAGGAATTTATCAAGCCTATGGTGACCCTTGTATGAGTTTGGATGAGAAAGACATTGCAAAAAAGATTGATATTTGAGTGATGAGAGAAAATTCAAGTGAGGTAAGTGTTTTGTGCATCGGAGGATAAATGAAGTAGAAATATATTGAATGATATAAATGGAGAACTTGAAATAATGTTTTTTTTATGAGGCATGATATCTTTTTATTCTTGGTGTGGAATTGATGTATCACAATGATATGTGTTTTAAAATTTGTTTTGATTGGATATTGATGTTTACTTGATATGAGGTTTTGCCCAGGAGTGAAAAAGGGTAAGTGTGGGGGAGTTGATAAAACACAGTTTTATTGAATATTTTATTGATAATAAATGATATAATTTCCTCATGTTGTGTTAAATATGTACAATTAGAAAGTATTTGGGATTAGATCATTCATTTGAATATTTGATGAAAATTTCAGTTTTACCCTTTCAAAATCACTGTAGTATTTCAATCATAAATATATTTATTTGAATTATATGAACTTAATATTTTTTAATTGTGTTCCTTACTTAATGGGATAAAATTTTTATTCAGGATACTAGATCAAAATAATGCATTTGTATGGAGTAATTGGGTCATAAAGTCAAAGGTGGGCTGGACACTCCAGAATAAAGAATCTTCTGTATTTCGGCCATAACTCTTTCATATGGGATTGGATTGAGCCCAACATTTTATAGGAGATAGATGACCCATATACGCACATATGATACTTCTGGAAGAAGATATTATTCACGAGTTTCTGTGGTCAAATGGGTGGTGAAATTTTAATTAAAATATTTGGCCGAATTTCCACAATCACACTTGAAACCACTTGTAACCTCTCCTCCCCTCTCCTCTATAAATTATAGTTTTTATCATTTGTAAGTGTTGGGACGTACATTGGGAATTTTAGGGAAGAGGATAAGTGGATCCAATCCAATTATCCAACCATTTCAATAAGGGTAGCTCTTGAAGCAAGGATCCCTTCGACGAAGTCTTCTTCTTCTCCTTCATGTTGTAATGCTTTTGTTTGTGTAATAAACATCTTTTTTATTCTTTTATTTCTTCTCTTTTCTTATATTTTGTTTAAATTTATTCTTCTATTAATATTCCTATTTGTTCTGTAATTCTTGAGTAGAAGCGTTATTGGGTTATACCCATTATAAACCTTTGCACAAGCAAAATGCTTCTACAATGATTACGTCACCCATAGAAGAGTAGTATTTTAGTAATCGATCTATCTCTTACCGTATACATTCATTTATTTTGAATAAATGATATACTTTAATTCACATAATATGTTAAATTAATTGAGTTTTAAATTTAATTTAAACTAAGAAAGCAATTGAACAATTAACACAAAAACACGCGAGGATGAGATTTTGTGTAAATTGTGAGAGTGCGAACTTAATCGGTTATACAAAACCATATGGGATCAATTTGTAGTGTTAAAATATAATACCTAAACTCAATTAATTCTAATTTCCAGAGGGGAAATGTGCCTTAATTTACAACTGACCATAAGATAATCTTAGAATATCAATCAAAGCAGGGTGTTGCGATTGCATGTTCTGAAGTTAGCCTAGGGTTAAATTCACTTCATCTTTGTGGTAAAGTTAATTCCTTAGGGTTTGGGATTTAACAAATTAAGGGATAATAATTAAGTGAATGTTAATTTAAATGATAATGATTAAAAAGTAAATTAAGAGGTAGAGTTAGATCGATTACGTCTTTTAAATAGTTTTCTAAAAAAACATCTTCTCGTTGTGCTTTGTTAATCAACTTGCATTTCAAAATTAAAAACAAAAAAAAAATAAAATCTTCTTCCAAAAAACTTCTTCTAGATTTATAAACTATAAACAACCCTCATCCTTTCAACTAGTGTTTTAATTATACTCTATTTTATTTTTATAATACCTTTAATAAGTTGTTAAATTCACTTCCTCCTTTGAGAGACGACCTTGGTCAGCCACTCTGCTGCACCTAAGTAACCTAAAACTGAATATCATTTGAAAGCGCCCACGACAGAGCTCTTTTAGAGACACTATCTCTATAGTGTAAAATGTGAGATATATACTGATCACAAGACCTTGAAGTATATTTTCTCACAAAAATAAATCAACATGAGGCAAAGGAGATGGCTCAAACTACTCAAGGATTATGATTGCACTATACACTGCCACCTAAGGAAGGTAAATAAGGTGCAAGATTATTTGAGTAGAAAGGATCGTGGATTTTTGAACAAGATGAGAGTTGAAAGGGATATTATGTTCATGGATCTACTAAAAATGGATATGGGAATAATCAGGGAAGGTGAAACATCAATACTTTTTCAAATGGTTGTCAAACCATCTTTACTAGAAATGATAAAAAGTTCTCAGATTGATGATGAGGAGTTTCAAAAGAAAATTAAAGCTGTGAATGATGGGAGATTGATTGAATTAATATATGAATATGGAATTTTGAAATTTGGGAAGAGAATTTGTGTTTCTGATATAACAGATCTAAAAAGGGAATTGTTGGATGATGTTCATAGCTCTAATTTCTCTATAAACCCTGGTATCACTAAGATGTATAGAGATTTGAAGGAACATTTTTGGTGGGACAACATGAAGAGGGAGATTTCTGATTATGTGTCATGATGTATGGTTTGTCAACAGGTGAAAACTGGAAGACAACATCCTAGAGGAGTCCTGCAACCTCTTCCCATAGCTGAGTGGAAATGGGATGATATTACAATGGACTTTGTTATGGGGCTACCAAAGAATCCTAGAAGGAATGATGCAATATGGGTCATTGTTGATCGTCTTACCAAGTCAACACATTTTCTTGATATAAGATAAGATTTACCACTTGAACATTTAGCAAGACTTTATATTAATTAAGTTGTAAGACTTCATGGAGTACCCCTATCGATTGTTTCTGATCGTAATCCCCGTTTTACATCAAGATTATGGAAAATTCTTCAGAAGGCCTTGGATACTGAACTTATTTTAAGCATTGCCTACCACCCTCAAATTGATGGACAATCAGAATGGACTATTAAAACCTTAGAAGACATGTTGAGATCTTTCTCACTTGACTTTAAAGGTATGTGGGATCAATATTTACCTCTGGTAGAATTTTCCTATAACAATAGCTTCCATTCAAGTATTCATATGGCACCATATAAAGCGTTATATGGAAAGAGATATCACACACCAACTTGTTGGGATGATGTTGGTGAAAGAAAACTCTTAGGCCCATAACTTTTTGAGGAAACAATGGAAAAGGTGAAGATTATCCAAACCCACATCAAAGCAGCTAAAAGTAGGAAAAAGAGCTATGTTGATTACCGAAGGAAGGATTTGGAATTTCAATTAGGTGATCATGTTTTATTTAAGGTATCTCCAAGGAAGGGTGTTATATGATTCAGTGATAAGGGTAAATTAATTCCCAGGTACATTGGACCTTTCGAAATTCTAGAACGAATTGGAGTTGTAGCTTATCGTTTGGAAATGCTTTCAAGTCTCTCCAAAGTTCATGATATGTTCCACGAATCACTATTAAGAAAATACATGCCTGACCCAACGCATGTACTCACCTATAAAGAAATAGAACTGGAACCCGATCTGTCTTATTGCGAAGATCCTATCAGAATTCTTGATACCAGAGAACAAGTGTTGAGAAACCGGATGACTCATCTGGTGAAAGTTCTATAGAAAAACCATAATATGGAAGAGGCAACGTGAGAACCCAAGGAACTTATGATAAAGAACCACCTAAATCTTTTTATGCAGTAATATTCTAGAAATTTTGAATATGAAATTATTTGAATGAGGGAAGAATGTAACACCCCAAGCTTCTATGGTATGTTTCCCTTTGAATAATACAATAGCTTGCATTGTACGCAACTTAGATTTTTAACACACCACGACCAATAAAACTAGCCATTATGAATGGTAATACCCACTTTTTGAAATTTTATAAATTTTACTTTTCAAAATAGAATTTAATTTTGAATTTGGAATATTTAAATTAGCTTAGGGTGAATTTTTGGTATTTTTCTGAAAACTTTCAATTTCTGATGAATAATGAAAAACATTGTGTTATTGTTTAAAACCAACTTTTTATTTAAATAATTAGTTTTTTATTTAAATTTATATTAGGTAAAAATAGATATATAATACCTATATATGTTTAATTTAACTAATTGGAGTCATTTTAAAATAATATTATATATATATAATTTTATTGAACTTTTTACCGTCTTTTACCCACCTTCTAAGCGCATTTTCAAATTTGCATAATACGTAATTTTACCACTTTTTTGAATTGAATTTCAAAAATCCAAGAGATACGGTTGACATCAGTAAGTAAAATTTGGTTCAATAAGATGAAAATAATTTTTGGTGAATAGTAACTTTTGACTTTTATTTACCACGGTTAAAAGTAAATAGGGTAATTAAATTTAAAAATGATATTATAATTATTGTAACACATGTCCTAATTCTACTGGATAAGTGTATTTAAGACAAAATCATCCTTAGGAATAAAATAAGATCCTTTTGGTCCACTTGGATTAGATTAGGATATTTATTATTATTTTATTTAAAGAAGAGTTCAAAGTGTTAAATTCAAATTTTCAGAACTAAAACATTTTAAATATAGGGTTATACATAAGAAAAATTAGAATATAAATATTTATTAGAAATATAAAAATATTTCCTACATAATGGTACTTTATTTATAATTATTAGACATTAAATAATTAAATTTATTTATGACACAATGATGATGCAGTAATTACCTTTTTAATGAAAGGTTAAAATAATTGATGTTATAAATATCTAAATAAATTTAAATTGAGACTTTTGATAGATTACACTAATTTTATAGAATAATATTATATTTTAGGGTTGATTAAATGAATTTTTTGTGAATTAATCATGATGTTATGACTTCCACAAAAATCAATTACTAAATAGTGTCAAAATTTACATAACTGGGTTTTTAAAACAAATAATATATTATTAAATGATATAATAGTCCTAAAAATCTAAGGCTCAGTCAAAGGACTTATATAATAATATATATATTATTAATTAACCACTTGGGATTCCCTTGGAATTTTATAGAAAGATTATTAACCATATAATATAATAATACAAGAATATATGGTAAAAGTTAAACTACTTAACTAAGAGTTAAATCTAAAATATAAGATTAATATGGTGACCGAAACCTGTATAAACCCTATTGGTTGAGATTTTTTTGACCCATACCCACATTAGACTCGAAATAAATTATTTTGGCACCATTATAAACCAAATATGATTGTATAATAAAATAATATTTCATGCTTTTCCTAAAGTGACCCTCACCTCTCTTATAAAAAGGTACATCCCCTTCTCTAAAAATCACACATCCAAATCCACTTGGCTCAGCCAAACCCTGCCCAAATATCCTCCCAACTACCCTCACTTTGACCTAGAGTCCTTACTTAGATCAGAAAGCCAACCTAAGGATCCCTTTTGATCAACTCAAAATGAAACACCCAAAGAAGAGGTAATAATTTCATCACCTCTTTCAAAGTTCTTTTCTTCTTCCACTTCTTATTTATTTATTTATTTCATACCAAAATAATAACTCTAGTACCTTATAAATACTATTATGTTATTATAAATATGGTACATCCATATTCATTATTCTATCCATCCTATGAATGACAAGTCTCCCTACGTGCGTACGTACGGTTTACCGTCTCCACATGGTGGTGTAGTTTGTTATTCAAACACTTAATTATTTGGATGGGTATAATAATGAGTATAATTTTTGTAAATAATAAATATAACATGTTAATGATTATTTATATATGATATACCATCCAATTACATACAATTCCACCATCAATCGAATGGTATTTTTTCTCGTGCGTTCTTATGGATTATCATCTCCACGAACGCGATGAGATTCATTCCCCATCGTAACCATTCAAGAATAAATATCATTTTATGATTAAAAAAATAATGTTTAAGAACTTAATATCATTATGGATATGAATCAAATACATATTATCCATAACAAACATGACTTACATAACAAAACATATAAAGGAAAATTAATTAGTTAACACCCAAAATGATGATACTACTGAAATATTATTAACAAAGCAATATTAGAAGATCATATATGATATAATATTTATGTATGTGTTTATTTTATAATTTAATAACCATTATTTAACTATTATAAAGTATCTTAACGTACCCTTGACCAAGGAAAAGTACAAGGTAAGGGTTAATTCTACAATCTCTTTATTATTCGTGGTTGTTTATACATGAGTATCTACTGGGACCTCTTTATCATCCTCATCTGTGTTTCTTAAAAATGTATTTCAAAACATTTTTACTATTTCCTAGACTATGGGTTAAAGTCATTTATACCTTTTTTTTACTTTTTATAATATTTTTATAAAGTAATATTTCCAATGTTTTCCAAACATGGTCCTTTATGACATTTTCGACAAAATTAAGGAAAGAATGTTTTTTCTAACTTATACAGCGAGTGCGGCTATTTTCTACCATTATAACACCTTTGAAGATTCCCTTATAAGCTTATAATAATATTTTAAAAATAAATGTTTTCTTTTATAATTATGTGACTTTTAAATAATTTTAAAATAGAAATATATATTTCTCTCAAATAGTTTTGATTTCATCTATGTCAACATCCTTTGATGGATTTTACATTTGTTTGAAGTTGATTTATTAAGATACAAATATTTCATATTGTATTGAAGGTTTTGTGATATGTTTGACTATGGATGTCTTATTTTTATACCATTCATGGTTTATGGTTAAAATATTAACATTTCTTATACTAGTTTTAATACGAATGTTTATGTTAAGTTTCAACCTTTTCATATGATGAATGAATTGGACTTAGTAAGTGATGGGTGGTGCCCACTATAGCTCCTCGATGCATCAGTAGGTCTCATGAGAAAAACTAGTGTCTTAGAACAAGGCCTTGAAAAAATATTATTTGTAGTCTTGGCATGAGGCATTGACTATGTGGTTATGAAGTCTGGCATTATGCATTCCATCATTATGAAATTGGCTATTGATATTACATCTGATTATTCTACTAGTAGAATATCCATGTGAATAAGTAAATGGAATTATTTGATTTATATTTTCCATATTATGCTTAATTTTAAGTTTAAAAGGCTTATGTTTTAATTATTGTACATTTCCTTAAATGTTTATGCTTATTTATGAAAGTTTCTGCAATATCGTTATCCTTACTGAGCATCTAATCTCACCCCTTTCTATGTTTTATTTTTCCCATGATGGGAAGAAGTATGTTATGACTAACCTACAGGGGTAGTCTAAGGGAGATGAATGTGTTCAAATGAGACACAATGTTGTTGTTTTTCATTTCATAATGTAATGTAAAACTTATGTATGTATCTAGTACTTCCAAGGCTACTAAACTTATCAGTCTTTCAGGATATGATTCCTTGTATCATGCAAATGTTATGTAATAATGCACCGACTCTGGGTAACTAGGGTCGGGGATTTATAGTAGGTATCAGAGGAAGTTTAGTACAAACCTTGGAAGCGATATTTAGAAAAACTCTAATTAGAGAACATTACCCTAAGATAGACTTTAAGGATTAGTATAGAAGAACTTCCTATAATTTTGGTAATGTAGAGATTTTTTGAGTTTTCCAAGTAATACATCCCTATCTGGAAACGAGTAGGTAGAGGTAGCTCTGGAACAGATGTACCTAGAAGTGAAAACTCTGATAAGGAGTTTTGGGCTTGACCCAGGGTATCCTGGTACACGACAACGGGCCGTGCTGCACTCTTGGTTACAAAACTCCTGGGGGATATGTTTAGGATAATTCACATTTTCTTTACAATAAATTATGAAGGATTTATGAGTATATACCTGCTCAAAGAAAACATTTTTATGATTATGGATTATATCCATAAACTGTTCAATTTATGTTAATTGTTTTACAAGTTTTGAATTATGTATTGTGATTCATAAACTAATCTAGTGTATGCTTATTGGAAGGAATGGAAACCGTATCAACGCACATAATCCGTGTAGGGATTTCCCTCCTAATAAAGATAATTATTGTGGGTTTGGTGATGCAACTGGTACTAATCAGCTTATCACCATACTAGGACAACTCACTCAGGTTATGAATAATAACTTTACCCGTATGGAGCACCCTGATCCACAACGTGGAGGATCAATGTTAGACCGCTTCATGAGGCAACAACCACCAACATTCAATGGGACTAGGAATACAATTTTAGCTGAGCAATAGATAAGTTCTTTAGAAAAAATATTTCATGCTTTGGGGAGTAATGAAAGGGAAAAGGTTTTCATGATATTTTATCACCTCATGGGAGATGCAGATCAATGGTGGTCATTAATTCAAAACACAAAGGAAGATGAAGAAATATCAAATATGGAATGGAGGGAGTTTAAAGAGATTTTATTAGAAAAATACTTTCCCCGTGACCATCGAGTAGATATGGAAAGACAATTTCTGAGTCTGAAGCAAAAGGAGGATGAGAATGTCTCAAAGTATGAGGGTAACTTTACAAGGTTAGCAATGCATGCAGCAGATTATATATGTAACCCAAGGAGTAATATTGATATATTCTTTGATGGGTTTGTTATTTATAGTGATGCATCAAATAAAGGAACTTGTTGTGTCCTTATGCATAATGATATGGTTATTTTCTATGCATCACGACAGCTAAAAATTCAAGAGAAAAACTATTCCACTCATAATCTTGAGTTAGTAGCTGAAATCGTTACTTAGAAGATTTAGAGACACTATCTCTATGGTGAAAATGTGAGATATATACCAATCACAAGATCTTGAAGTATATTTTCTCACAAAAAGAACTCAACATGAGGAAAAAAAGATGGCTCTAACTACTCAAGGATTATGATTTCACTATACACTACCACCCGGGGAAGGAAAATAAGGTGGCAGATGCTTTGAGTAGAAAGTATCATGGAGTTTGGAACAAGATGAGAGTTGAAAGGGATCCTATGTTCATGTATCTAGTAAAAATGGATATGGGAATAATCATGGAAGGTGAAACATTAATACTTTTCTAAATAGTTTCCAAACCATCTTTACTAAAAATGATAAAAAGTTCTCAGACTGATGATGAGGAGTTTCAAAAGAAAATTAAAGTTGTGAATGATTGGAGATTGATTAAATTTATATATGAAGATGGAATTTTGAAATTTGGGAAGAGACTTTGTGTTCCTGATATACCTGATATAAAAAAGGAATTGTTGGATGATGCTCATAGCTCTAATTTCTATATACACCCTGGTAGCACTAAGATGTATGGAGATTTGAAGGAACATTTTTGGTGGGACAACATGAAGAGGGATATTGCTGATTATGTGTCAATATGTGTGGTTTTTTAATAGGTTAAAGCTGGAAGACAATATCCTAGAAGGAATGATGCAATATGGTTCATTTTTGATCGTCTTACCAAGTCAACACATTTTCTTGATATAAGATAAGATTTACCACTTGAACATTTAGCAAGACTTTATATTAATGAAGTTGTAAGACTTCATGGAGTACCCCTATCGATTTTTTTTATCGTAATCCTCGTTTTACATCAAGATTCTGGAAAATTATTCAGAAGGCCTTGGATACTGAAATTATTTTAAGCATTGCCTACCACCCTCAAATTGATGGACAATCAGAATGGACTATTCAAACCTTAGAAGACATGTTGAGATCTTTCTCACTTGACTTTCAAGGTATGTGGGATCAATATTTACCTCTGGTAGAATTTTCCTATAACAATAGCTTCCATTCAAGTATTCATATGGCACCATATAAAGCGTTATATGGAAAGAGATATCACACACCAACTTGTTGGGATGATGTTGGTGAAAGAAAACTCTTAGGCCCATAACTTTTTGAGGAAACAATGGAAAATGTGAAGATTATCCAAACCCACATCAAAGCAGCTAAAAGTAGGCAAAAGAGCTATGATGATTACCGAAGGAAGGATTTGGAATTTCAATTAGGTGATCATGTTTTCATTAAGGTATCTCCAAGGAAGTGTGTTATACAATTCAGTGATAAGGGTAAATTAAGTCCCAGGTACATTGGACCTTTCAAAATTCTAGAACGAATTGGAGTTGTAGCTTATCGTTTGGCAATGCTTTTAAGTCTCTCTAAAGTTCATGATATGTTCCACGAATCACTATTAAGAAAATACATGCCTGACCCAACGCTGGTACTCACCTATAAAGAAATAGAACTAGAACCCGATCTGTCTTATTGCGAAGAGCCTATCAGAATTCTTGATACCAGAGAACAAGTGTTGAGAAACCGGATGACTCATCTGGTGAGAGTTCTATAGAAAAACCATAAGATGGAAGAGGCAACGTGAGAACCCAAGGAACTTATGATAAAGAACCACATGAATCTTTTTATGCAGTAATATTCTAGAAATTTTGAAGATGAAATTATTTGAATGAGGGAAGAATGTAACACCCCAAGCTTCTACGGTATGTTTCCCTTTGAATAATACAATATCTTACGTTGTACGCAACTTAGAGTTTTAACACACCATGGCCAATAAAACTATCCATTATGAATGGTAATACCCACTTTTTGAAATTTTATAAATTTTACTTTTCAAAATGGAATTTAATTTTGAATTTGGAATATTGAAATTAGCTTAGGGTGAATTTTTGGTATTTTTCTGAAAACTTTCAATTTTTGATGAGTAGTGAAAAACATTGCATTATTGTTTAAAACCAACTTTTTATTTAAATAATTAGTTTTTTATTTAAATTTATATTAGGTAAAAATAGATAAATAATACCTATATATGTTTAATTTAACTAATTGGAGTCATTTTAAAATAATATTATATATATATAATTTTATGGAACTTTTTACCGTCTTTTACCCACCTTCTAAGCGCATTTTTAAATTTGCATAATACGTAATTTTACCACTTCTGTGAATTGAATTTCAAAAATCCAAGAGATACGGTGGACATCAGTAAGTAAAATTTGGTTCAATAAGATGAAAATAATTTTTGGTGAATAGTAACTTTTGACTTTTATTTACCACGGTTAAAAGTAAATAGGGTAATTAAAGTTAAAAATGATATTATAATTACTGTAACACATGTCCTAATTCTACTGGATAAGTTTATTTAAGACAAAATCATCCTTAGGAATAAAATAAGATCCTTTTGGTCCACTTGTATTAGATTAGGATATTTATTATTATTTTATTTAAAGAAGAGTTCAAAGTGTTAAATTCAAATTTTCAGAACTAAAACATTTTAAATATAGGGTTATAAATAAGAAAAATTTATCTATAAATATTTATTAGAAATATAAAAATATTTCCTACATAATTGTATTTTATTTATAATTATTAGACATTAAATAATTAAATTTATTTATGACACAATGATGATGCAGTAATTACCTTTTTAATGAAAGGTTAAAATAATTGATGTTATAAATATCCAAATAAATTTAAATTGAGACTTTTGACGCATTACACTAATTTTATAGAATAATATGATATTTTACGGTTGATTAAATTAATTTTTTGTGAATTAATCATGATGTTATGACTTCCACAAAAATCAATTACTAAATAGTGTCAAAATTGACATAACAAAGTTTTTAAAAAAAATAATATATTATTAAATGATATAATAGTCCTAAAAATCTAAGGCTCGGCCAAAGGACTTATATAATAATATATATATTATTAATGAACCACTTGGGATTCTCTTGGAATTTTATAGTAAGATTATTAACCATATAATATAATAATACAAGAATATATGGTAAAAGTTAAACTACTTAACTAAGAGTTAAATCTAAAATATAAGATTAATATGGTGACATAAACCTGTATAAACCCTATTGGTTGAGAGTTTTTTGACCCATACCCACATTAGACTCGAAATAAATTATTTTTGCGCCATTATAAACCAAATACGATTGTATAATAAAATAATATTTCATGCTTTTCCTAAAGTGACCCTCACCTCTCTTATAAAAAGGTACATCCCCTTCTCTAAAAATCACACATCCAAATCCATTTGGCTCAGCCAAACCCTGCCCAAATATCCTTCCAACTACCCTCACTTTAACCTAGATTCCTTACTTAGATCATAAAGCCAACCTAAGGAGCCCTTTTGATCAACTCAAAAGGAAACACCCGAAGAAGAGGTAATAATTTCATCACCTCTTTCAAAGTTCTTTTCTTCTTCCACTTCTTATTTATTTATTTATTTCATACCAAAATAATAACTCCATTACCTTATACATACTATGATGTTATTATAAATATGGTACATCCATATTCATTATTCTATCCATCCTATGAATGACAAGTCACCCTACGTTCGTACGTACGGTTTACCGTCTCCACATGGTGGTGTAGTTTTTTATTCAAACACTTAATTATTTGGATGTGTATAATAATGAGTATAATTGTTGTAAATAATAAATATAACATGTTAATTATTATTTATATATGATATATCATCCAATTACATACAATTCCACCATCAATAGAGTGGTATTTTTGCTCGTGCGTTCTTATGGATTATCATCTCCATGAACGCGATGAGATTCATTCCCCATCGTAACCATTCAAGAATAAATATCATTTTATGATTAAAAAAATAATGTTTAAGAACTTAATATCATTATGGATATGAATCAAATACATATTATCCATAACAAACATGACTTACATAACAAAACATATAAAGTAAAATTAATTAGTTAACACCCAAAATGATGATACTACTGAAATATTATTAACAAAGAAATATTATAAGATCATATATGATATAATATTTATGTATGTGTTTCTTTTATAATTTTATAACCATTATTTAACTATTATACAGGATCTTAACGTACCCTTGACCAAGGAAAAGTACAAGGTAGGGGTTAATTCTACAATCTCTTTATTATTCGTGGTTGTTTATACATGAGTATCTACTAAGACCTCTTTATCATCCTCATCTGTGTTTCTTAAAAATGTATTTCAAAACATTTTTACTATTTCCTAGACTATGGGTTAAAGTCATTTATACCTTTGTTTTAATTTTTATAATATTTTTATAAAGTAATATTTCCAATGTTTTCCAAACAAGGTCCTTTATGACATTTTCGACAAAATTAAGGAAAGAATGTTTTTTCTAACTTATACGACGAGTGAGGCTATTTTCTACCATTATAACACCTTTGAATCTTCCCTTATAAGCTTATAATAATATTTTAAAAATAAATGTTTTCTTTTATAATTATGTGACTTTTAAATGATTTTAAAATAGAAATATATATTTCTCTCAAATAGTTTTGATTTCATCTACGTCAACATCCTTTGATGGATTTTACATTTGTTTGAAGTTGATTTATTAAGATACAAATATTTCATATTGTATTGAAGGTTTTTTGATATGTTTGACTATAGATGTGTTATTTTTATACAATTCATGGTTTATGGTTAAAATATTAACATTTCATATACTAGTTTTAATACAAATGTTTATGTTATGTTTCAACATTTTCATATGAGGAATGAATTGGACTTAGTAAGTGATGGGTGGTGCCCAATATAGCTCCTCGATGCATCGGTAGGCCTCATGAGAAAAACTAGTGTCTTGGAACAAGGCCTTGAAAAATATTATTTGTAGTCTTGGCATGAGGCATTGACTATGTGGTTATGAAGTCTGGCATTATGCATTCCATCATTATGGAATTGGCTATTGATATTACATCTGATTATTGTACTAGTAGAATATCCATGTGAATAAGTAAATGGAATTATTTGATTTATATTTTCCATATTATGCTTAATTTTAAGTTTAAAAGTCTTATGTTTTAATTCTTTTACATTTCCTTAAATGTTTATGCTTATTTATGAAATTTTTTGCAATATCGTTATCCTTACTGAGCATCTAATCTCACCCCTTTCTATGTTTTATTTTTCCCATGATGGGAAGAATTATGTTATGACTAACCTATAGGGATAGTCTAAGGGAGATTAATGTGTTCAATTGAGACACAATGTTGTTGTTTTTCATTTCATAATGTAATTTAAAACTTATGTATGTATCTAGTACTTCCAAGGCTACTAAACTTATCGGTCTTTCTGGATATGATTCTTTGTATCATGAAAATGTTATATAATAATGCACCGACTCTGGGTAACTGGGGTCGGGGCTTTACAGTTGATATCAGGGGAAGTTTAGTACAAACCTTGGAAGCGAGATTTAGAAAAACTCGGATTAGAGAACATTTCCCTAAGATAGACTTTAAGGATTAGTATAGAAGAACTTCCTAGAATTTTGGTAATGTAGAGATTTTTTGAGTTTTTCAAGTAATACATCCCTATCTGGATACGAGTAGGTAGAGGTAGATCTAGCACAGATGTACCTAGAAGTGAAAACTCCGATAATGAGTTTTGGGCTTGACCCAGGGTATCCTGGTACACGACAACGGGCCTTGTTGCACTCTTGGTTACGAAACTCCTGGGGGATATGTTTAAGATAATTCACATCTTCTTTACAATACATTATGAAGGATTTATGAGTATATACCTGCTCAAAGAAAACATTTTTATGATTATGGATTATATCCATAAACTGTTCAATTTATGTTAAGTGTTTTACAAGTTTTGAATTATGTATTGTGATTCATAAACTAATCTAGTGTATGCTTAGTGGAAGGAATGGAAACCGTATCAACACACATAATCTGTGTAGGGATTTCCCTCCTACTCAAGATAATTATTGTGGGTTTGGTGACACAACTGGTACTGATCAGCTTATCACCATACTAGGACAACTCACTCAGGTTATGAATAATAACTTTACCCGTATGGAGCACCCTGATCCACAATGTGGAGGATCAATGTTAGACCGCTTCATAAGGAAACAACCACCAACATTCAATGGGACTAGAAATACAATTTTAGCTGAGCAATAGATAAGTTCTTTAGAAAAAATATTTCATGCTTTGGGGAGTAATGAAAGGGAAAAAGTTTTCATGATAGTTTATCACCTCTTGGGAGATGCAGATCAATGGTGGTCATTAATTCAAAACACAAAGGAAGATGAAGAAATATCAAATATGGAATGGAGGTAGTTTAAAGAGCTTTTATTAGAAAAATACTTTCCTCATGACCATCGAGCAGATATGGAAAGACAATTTCTGAGTCTGAAGCAAAAGGAGGATGAGAATGTCTCAAAGTATGAGGCTAACTTTACAAGGTTAGCAATGCATGTAGCAGATTATATATGTAACCCAAGTAGTAATATTGATATATTATTTGATGGGTTTGTTATTTATAGTGATTCATCAAATAAATAACTTTTTTGTGTCCTTATTCATAATGATAGGGTTATTTTCTATGCATCACGACAACTAAAAATTCATGAGAAAAACTATTCCACTCATAATCTTGAGTTAGTAGCTGAAATCGTTACTTTGAAGATTTGGAGACACTATCTCTATGGTGAAAATGTGAGATATATACCAATCACAAGATCTTGAAGTATATTTTCTCACAAAAAGAACTCAACATGAGGAAAAAAAGATGGCTCTAACTACTCAAGGATTATGATTTCACTATACACTACCACCCGGGGAAGGCAAATAAGGTGGCAGATGCTTTGAGTAGAAAGTATCATGGAGTTTGGAACAAGATGAGATTTTAAAGGGATCCTATATTCATGGATCTAGTAAAAATGGATATGGGAATAATCATGGAAGGTGAAACATTAATACTTTTTCAAATAGTTTCCAAACCATCTTTACTAGAAATGATAAAAAGTTCTCAGACTGATGAGGAGGAGTTTCAAAAGAAAATTAAAGTTGTGAATGATGGGAGATTGATTAAATTTATATATGAAGATGGAATTTTGAAATTTGGTAAGAGACTTTGTGTTCCTGATATACCTGATATAAAAAAGGAATTGTTGGATGATGCTCACAGCTCTAATTTCTCTATACACCCTGGTATCACTAAGATGTATAGAGATTTAAAAGAACATTTTTGGTGGGACAACATGAAGAGGGAGATTTCTGATTATGTGTCATGATGTATGGTTTGTCAATAGGTGAAAATTGGAAGACAACATCCTAGAGGAGTCTTGCAACCTCTTCTCATAGCTGAGTGGAAATGGGATGATATTACAATGGACTTTGTTATGGGGATACCAAAGAATCCTAGAAGGAATGATGCAATATGGGTCATTGTTGATCATCTTACCAAGTCAACACATTTTCTTGATATAAGATAAGATTTACCACTTGAACATTTAGCAAGACTTTATATTAATGAAGTTGTAAGACTTCATGGAGTACCCCTATCGATTTTTTCTGATCGTAATCCCCATTTTACATCAAGATTCTGGAAAATTATTTAGAAGTACTTGGATACTGAACTTATTTTAAGCATTGCCTACCACCCTCAAATTAATGGACAATCAGAATGGACTATTCAAACCTTAGAAGACATGTTGAGATCTTTCTCACTTGACTTTCAAGGTATGTGGGATCAATATTTACCTCTGGTAGAATGTTCTTATAACAATAGCTTCCATTCAAGTATTCATATGGCACCATATAAAGCGTTATATGAAAAGAGATATCACACACCAACTTTTTGGGATGATGTTGGTGAAAGAAAACTCTTAGGCCCATAACTTTTTGAGGAAACAATGGAAAAGGTGAAGATTATCCAAACCCACATCAAAGCAGCTAAAAGTAGGCAAAAGAGTTATGCTGATTTCCGAAGGAAGGATTTGGAATTTTAATTAGGTGATCATGTTTTCTTTAAGGTATCTCCAAGGAAGGGTGTTATACGATTCAGTGATAAGGGTAAATTAAGTCCCAGGTACATTGGACCTTTCGAAATTCTAGAACGAATTGGAGTTGTAGCTTATCGTTTGGCAATGCTTTCAAGTCTCTCCAAAGTTCATGATATGTTCCACGAATCACTATTAAGAAAATACATGCCTGACCCAACGCATGTACTCACCTATAAAGAAATAGAACTGGAACCCGATCTGTCTTATTACGAAGATTCTATCAGAATTCTTGATACCAGAGAACAAGTGTTGAGAAACCGGATGACTAATCTGGTGAAATTTCTATAGAAAAACCATAAGATGGAAGAGGCAACGTGAGAACCCAAGGAACTTATGATAAAGAACCACCTGAATCTTTTTATGCAGTAATATTCTAGAAATTTTGAAGATGAAATTATTTGAATGAGGGAAGAATGTAACACCCCAAGCTTCTACGGTATGTTTCCCTTTGAATAATACAATAGCTTGCATTGTACGCAACTTAGAGTTTTAACACACCACGACCAATAAAACTAGCCATTATGAATGGTAATACCCACTTTTTGAAATTTTATAAATTTTAGTTTTCAAAATGGAATTTAATTTTGAATTTGGAATATTGAAATTAGCTTAGGGTGAATTTTTGGTATTTTTCTGAAAACTTTCAATTTTTGATGAATAGTGAAAAACATTGCGTTATTGTTTAAAACCAACTTTTTATTTAAATAATTAGTTTTTTATTTAAATTTATATTAGGTAAAAATAGATACATAATACCTATATATTTTTAATTTAACTAATTGGAGTCATTTTAAAATAATATTATATATATATAATTTTATTGAACTTTTTACCGTCTTTTACCCACCTTCTAAGCGCATTTTAAAATTTGCATAATACGTAATTTTACCACTTCTGTGAATTGAATTTCAAAAATCCAAGAGATATGGTTGACATCAGTAAGTAAAATTTGGTTCAATAAGATGAAAATAATTTTTGGTGAATAGTAACTTTTGACTTTTATTTACCACGGTTAAAAGTAAATAGGGTAATTAAAGTTAAAAATGATATTATAATTACTGTAACACATGTCCAAATTCTACTAAATAAGTGTATTTAAGACAAAATAATCCTTAGTAATAAAATAAGATCCTTTTGGTCCACTTGGATTAGATTAGGATATTTATTATTATTTTATTTAAAGAAGATTTCAAAGTGTTAAATTCAAATTTTCATAACTAAAACATTTTAAATATAGGGTTATATATAAGAAAAATTCGACTATAAATATTTATTAGAAATATAAAAATATTTTCTACATAATGGTATTTTGTTTATAATTATTATACATTAAATAATTAAATTTATTTATGACACAATGATGATGCAGTAATTACCTTTTTAATGAAAGGTTAAAATAATTGATGTTATAAATATCCAAATAAATTTAAATTGAGACTTTTGATGCATTACACTAATTTTCTAGAATAATATGATATTTTACGGTTGATTAAATGAATTTTCTGCGAATTAATCATGATGTTATGACTTCCACAAAAATCAATTACTAAATACTGTCAAAATTGACATAACTGAGTTTTTAAAACAAATAATATATTATTAAATGATATAATAGTCCTAAAAATCTAAGGCTCGGCCAAAGGACTTATATAATAATATATATATTATTAATGAACCACTTGGGATTCTCTTGGAATTTTATAGTAAGATTATTAACCATATAATATAATAATACAAGAATACATGGTAAAAGTTAAACTACTTAACTAAGAGTTAAATATAAAATATAAGATTAATATGGGGACATAAACCTGTATAAACCCTATTGGTTGAGAGTTTTTTGACCCATACCCACATTAGACTCGAAATAAATTATTTTGGCACCATTATAAACCAAATATGATTGTATAATAAAATAATATTTCATGCTTTTCCTAAAGTGACCCTCACCTCTCTTATAAAAAGGTACATCCCCTTCTCTAAAAATCACACATCCAAATCCATTTGGCTCAGCCAAACCCTGCCCAAATATCCTTCCAACTACCCTCAATTTGACCTAGAGTCCTTACTTCGATCAGAAAGCCAACCTAAGGATCCCTTTTGATCAACTCAAAAGGAAACACCCGAAGAAGAGGTAATAATTTCATCACCTCTTTCAAAGTTCTTTTCATATTCAAATTCTTATTTATTTATTTATTTCATACCAAAATAATAAATCTAGTACCTTATACATACTATGATTTATTATAAATATGGTACATCCATATTCATTATTCTATCCATCCTATTAATGACAAGTCACCCTACGTGCGTACGTACGGTTTACCGTCTCCACATGGTGGTGTAGTTTGTTATTCAAACACTTCATTATTTGGATGGGTATAATAATGAGTATAATTGTTGTAAATAATAAATATAACATGTTAATGATTATTTATATATGATATACCATCCAATTACATACAATTCCACCATCAATAGAATGGTATTTTTGCTCGTGCGTTCTTATGGATTATCATCTCCACGAACGCGATGAGATTCATTCCCCATCGTAACCATTCAAGAATAAATATCATTTTATTATTAAAAAAATAATGTTTAAGAACTTAATATCATTATGGATATGAATCAAATACATATTATCCATAACAAACATGACTTACATAACAAAACATATAAAGGAAAATTAATCAGTTAACACCCAAAATGATGATACTACTGAAATATTATTAACAAAGCAATATTAGAAGATCATATATGATATAATATTTATGTATGTGTTTCTTTTATAATTTAATAACCATTATTTAACTATTATACAGGATCTTAACGTACCCTTGTCTAAGGAAAAGTACAAGGTAAGGGTTAATTTTACAATCTCTTTATTATTCGTGGTTGTTTATACATGAGTATCTACTAAGACCTCTTTATCATCCTCATCTGTGTTTCTTAAAAATGTATTTCAAAACATTTTTACTATTTCCTAGACTATGGGTTAAAGTCATTTATACCATTGTTTTACTTTTTATAATATTTTTATAAAGTAATATTTCCAATGTTTTCCAAACAAGGTCCTTTATGACATTTTCGACAAAATTAAGGAAAGAATGTTTTTTCTAACTTATACGGCGAGTGCGGCTATTTTCTACCATTATAACACCTTTGAAGATTCCATTACAAGCTTATAATAATATTTTAAAAATAAATGTTTTCTTTTATAATTATGTGACTTTTAAATGATTTTAAAATAGAAATATATATTTCTCTCAAATAGTTTTGATTTCATCTATGTCAACATCCTTTGATGGATTTTACATTTGTTTGAAGTTGATTTATTAAGATACAAATATTTCATATTGTATTGAAGGTTTTGTGATATGTTTGAATATGGATGTGTTATTTTTACACCATTCATGGTTTATGGTTAAAATATTAACATTTCTTATACTAGTTTTAATATGAATGTTTATGTTATGTTTCAATCTTTTCATATGAGGAATGAATTGGACTTAGTAAGTGATGGGTGGTGCCCACTATAGCTCCTCGATGCATCGGTAGGTCTCATGAGAAAAACTAGTGTCTTGGAACAAGGCCTTGAAAAAATGTTATTTGTAGTCTTGGCATGAGGCATTGACTATGTGGTTATGAAGTATGGCATTATGCATTCCATCATTATGGAATTGGCTATTGATATTACATCTGATTATTGTACTTGTAGAATATCCATGTGAATAAGTAAATGGAATTATTTGATTTATATTTGCCATATTATGCTTAATTTTAATTTTAAAAGGCTTATGTTTTAATTCTTGTACATTTCCTTAAATGTTTATGCTTATTTATGAAAGTTTCCACAATATCATTATCCTTACTGAGCATCTAATCTCACCCCTTTCTATGTTTTATTTTTCCCATGATGGGAAGAAGTATGTTATGACTAACCTACAGGGATAGTCTAAGGGAGATGAATGTGTTCAAATGAGACACAATGTTGTTGTTTTTCATTTCATAATGTAATGTAAAACTTATGTATGTATCTAGTACTTCCAAGGCTACTAAACTTATCGGTCTTTCAGGATATGATTCCTTGTATCATGAAAATGTTATGTAATAATGCACCGACTCTGGGTAACTGTGGTCGGGGCTTTACAGTTGGTATCAGAGGAATTTTAGTACAAACCTTGGAAGCAAGATTTAGAAAAACTCTGATTAGAGAACATTACCCTAAGATAGACTTTAAGGATTAGTATAGAAGAACTTCCTACAATTTTGGTAATGTGGAGATTTTTTGAATTTTTCAAGTAATACATCCCTATCTGGATACGAGTAGGTAGAGGTAGCTCTGGAACAGATGTACCTAGAAGTGAAAACTCCGATAAGGAGTTTTGGGCTTGACCCAGGGTATCCTGGTACACGACAACGGGCCTTGCTGCACTCTTGGTTACGAAACTCCTGGGGGATATGTTTAGGATAATTCACATTTTCTTTACAATAGATTATGAAGGATTTATGAGTATATACCTGCTAAAAGAAAATATTTTTATGATTATGGATTATATCCATAAACTGTTCAATTTATGTTAAGTGTTTTACAAGTTTTGAATTATGTATTGTGATTCATAAACTAATCTAGTGTATGCTTAGTGGAAGGAATGGAAACCATATAAACGCACATAATCCGTGTAGGGATTTCCCTCCTACTCAAGATAATTATTGTGGGTTTGGTGACGCAACTGGTACTGATCAGCTTATCACCATACTAGGACAACTCACTCAGGTTATGAATAATAACTTTACCCGTATGGAGCACTTTGATCCACAACGTGGGGGATCAATGTTAGACCGCTTCATGAGGGAACAACCACCAACATTCAATGGGACTAGAAATACAATTTTAGCTGAGCAATAGATAAGTTCTTTAGAAAAAATATTTCATGCTTTGGGGATTAACGAAATAGAAAAAGTTTTCATGATAGTTTATCACCTCATGGGAGATGCATATCAATGGTGGTCATTAATTCAAAATACAAAGGAAGATGAAGAAATATAAAATATGGAATGGAGGGAGTTTAAAGAGCTTCTATTAGAAAAATACTTTCCTCGTGACCATCGAGCAGATATGGAAAGACAATTTATGAGTCTGAAGCAAAAGGAGGATGAGAATGTCTCAAAGTATGAGGCTAACTTTACAAGGTTAGAAATGCATGCAACAGATTATATATGTAACCCAAGGAGTAATATTGATATATTCTTTGATGGGTTTGTTATTTATAGTGATGCATCAAATAAAGGACTTTGTTGTGTCCTTGTGCATAATAATAGGGTTATTTTCTATGCATCACGACAGCTAAAAATTCATGAGAAAAACTATTCCACTCATAATCTTGAGTTAGTAGCTGAAATCGTTACTTTGAAGATTTGGAGACATTATCTCTATGGTGAAAATATGAGATATATACCAATAACAAGATCTTGAAGTATATTTTCTCACAAAAAGAACTCAACATGAGGAAAAAAAGATGGCTCTAACTACTCAAGGATTATGATTTCACTATACACTACCACCCGGGGAAGGCAAATAAGGTGGCAGATGCTTTGAGTAGAAAGTATCATGGAGTTTGGGACAAGATGAGAGTTGAAAGGGATCCTATGTTCATGGATCTAGTAAAAATAGATATGGGAATAATCATGGAAGGTGAAACATTAATACTTTTTCAAATAGTTTCCAAACTATCTTTACTAGAAATGATAAAAGGTTCTCAGACTGATGATGAGGAGTTTCAAAAGAAAATTAAAGTTGTGAATGATGGGAGATTGATTGAATTTATATATGAAGATGGAATTTTGAAATTTGGGAAGAGACTTTTTGTTCCTGATATACCTGATATAAAAAAGGAATTGTTGGATGATGCTCAAAGCTCTAATTTCTATATACACCCTGGTAGCACTAAGATGTATGGAGATTTGAAGGAACATTTTTGGTGGGACAACATGAAGAGGGAGATTGCTGATTATGTGTCAAGATGTATGGTTTTTCAATAGGTTAAAGATGGAAGACAACATCCTAGAGGAGTCATGTAACCTCTTCCTATACCTGAGTGGAAATGGGATGATATTACAATGGACTTTGTCATGGGGATACCAAAGAATCCTAGAAGGAATGATTCAATATGGGTCATTGTTGATCGTCTTACCAAGTCATCACATTTTCTTGCTATTAAGAAGATTTACCACTTGAACGTTTAGCAAGACTATATATTAATGATGCACATGAGCCTTATCCTAGTTAGTGAGGTATCCTTAAGTGAATCCACAAGACCCAGGTTCAAAACCAGGTAGAGGTATATTTTTAGGTACTGTAGCAGGCACTATAGTAGGCACTATAGTAGTACTGTAGCAGCATTGTACACTGTGCGGGTACTGTAGCAGAACTGTACATTGTACAGGCACTGTAGCAGAACTGTACATTGTGTGGGTACTGTAGCAGGCACTGTAGCAAGTATTGTTTGGTACTGTAATAGCTGTAACTATTCACCTTGGGCCACCGATTTGGTCTTGGAGTCCTTAAGGATTTCGGGCCACCCAGGCCTTCGGGTCAGTAGGGCTTTCGGGCCACCTTTAAGGCCTTCGGGTCACCTCAAGGACTTCACGTCACATGCAATTTCCCTAGACACACTACAAAAAAGGATCAGCCCCAGAAGAGGATTCAGAGCAGGTGCACTCATGAGAGTAGAGCCAAATGAATTTGTCAGAATGGGAGGGTATGGCTATGCCATCGGGACCAGCCTGTGCTTGCATGGGAAGGTTATCCATATGGTCATGCAAAGGTGGAGAGCTACTATCATGATGCAGATGTTGGGTAGGTTCAATTCCTTATAGATAGTCTGGTTGAATTCCCTAAGACCTTCGGGTCATGTAATCTCCTAAGCCTGTGGGCCATGTAATCTATGAGCCTATGGGCCTTGTAGGGGTTCCCCATCATCCCTTAAAAGGGGGGTTATCTAAAATCAATAAAAATTAAGTAAGGACTATATATTAATGAATTTGTAAGACTTTATGGAGTACCCATATCGATTGTTTCTGATCGTGATCCCCATTTTACATCAAGATTCTGGAAAAGTATTCAGAAGGCCTTGGATACTGAACTTCGTTTAAGCACTGTCCACCACCCTCAAACTGATGGACAATTATAATGGACTATTCAAACCTTAGAATACATGTTGAGATATTTCTCATTTGACTTTCAAGGTATGTGGGATCAATATTTACCTTTGGTAGAATTTTCCTATAACAATAGCTTCCATTCAAGTATTCATATGGCACCATATGAAGCGTTATATGGAAAGAGATGTCTCACACCAAATTATTGGGATGATGTTGGTGAAAGAAAACTCATAGGCCCATAACTTGTTGAGGAAACAATGGAAAAGGTGAAGATTATCCAAACCCCCATCAAAGCAGCTCAAAGTAGGCAAAAGGGTTATGTTGATAACCGAAGAAAGTATTTGGAATTTCAAGTAGGTGGTAATGTTTTCTTGAAGGTGTCTCCATGGAAGGGTGTTATATGATTAAATAAGAAGGTTAAATTAAGTCTCAAGTACATGGTACCTTTTGAAATTCTAGAATGAATTGGAGTTGTAGTTTATCATTTGGAAATGCCGCCAAGTCTCTCCAAAGTTCATGATGTGTTCCACGTATCACTATTAAGAAAATACATGTCATACCCAATGCATATACTCACCTATTAAGAAATAGAACTTGAACTTGATCTGTCTTATTACGAAGAGACTATCAGAATTCTTGATACCAGAGAACAAGTGTTGAGAAACCAGACGACTCATCTGGTGAAAGTTCTATGGAGAAACCATAAGATGGAAGACGCAAGATGGGAACCTGAGAAACTTATGATGAAGAACCACCATAATCCTTTTATGAAGTAATATTCTAGAAATTTTGAGGAAGAAATTATTTGGAGGGAATAATTTAACACCCCAAGCTTCTACGGTACGTTTCCCTTTGAATAATACAATAGCTTGTGTTGTATGCAACTTGGAGTTTTAACACATCACGACCAATCAAACTAGCCGTTATGAATAGTATTACCCACTTTTTAAAATTTTATAAATTTTATTTTTCAAAATGGACTTCATTTTCAAATTTGGAATATCTAAATTAGCTTAGGGGGAATTTTTTGTATTTTTCTGAAAAATTTCAATTTTTGATGAATAGTGAAAAACACTATGTTATTGTTTAAAACCGACTTTTTATTTAAATAATTAGTTATTTTATTTAAATTTATATTAGGTAAAAATAGATACATAATACCTATAATATTCAATGTAATTCATTGGAGTCATTTTATAATAATATTAGATATATAAAATTTTATAGAACTTTTTACCGTCTTTTACCCACCTTCTAGGCGCATTTGCAAATTTGCATGAAACATAATTTTACCACTTCTTTGAATTGAATATAAAAAATTTGAGATACACGGTTGACATCAGTAAGTAAAATTTGGTTCAATAAGATGAAAATAATTTTTGGTGAATAGTAACTTTTGACTTTTATTTACCACGGTTAAAAGTAAATAGAGTAATTAAAGTTAAAAATGATATTATAATTACCCTAACACATGTCCTAATTCTACTGGATAAGTGTATTTCAGCCAAAATCATCCTTAAAAATAAAATATGATCCTTTTGGTCCACTTGTATTAGATTAGGACATTTATTATTATTATTTTTAAAGAAGAGTTCAGTGTTAAATTCAAATTTTCAGAACTAAAACATTTTAAATATATGGTTATACATAAGATAAATTCGACTATAAATATTCATTAGAAATCTAAAAAGATTTCATACATAATGATATTTTATTTATAATTTTTATACATTAAATAATTAAATTTATTTATGACACAATGATGATGCAGTAATTACCTTTTTAATGAAAGGTTAAAATAATTGATGTTATAAATATCCAAATAAATGTAAATTGATACTTTTTATGAATTCCAATAATTTTCTAGACTAATATGACATGTTATATTTGATTCAATAATTTTTTTTGAAATAATCATGATGTTATGACTTCCACAAAAATCAATTACTAAATAGTGTCAAAATTGACATAAATGAGTTTTTAAAATAAATACTATATTATTAAATGATATAATAGTCCTAAAAACATAAGTTTATGCCAAAGGACTTATATAATAATATATATATCATTAATGAACCACTTGGGATTCTCTTGTAATTTTATAGTAATATTATTAACCATATAATATAATAATACAAGGATACATGGTAAAAGTTAAACTATTTAACTAAGAGTTAAATCTAAAATATAAGTTTAATATGGTGACCTAAACCTATCTAAAACCTATTGGTTGAGAGGTTTTTAACCCATACCCACCTTATCTTGGAAATAAATCATTTTTGATCCATTATAAACCGAATATGATTGTATAATAAAATAATAGTTCATGCTTTTCCTAAAGTGACCCTCACCTCTCTTATAAAAAATTATTTACCCTTCTCTCAAAATCACACCTCAAAATCCATTTGGCTCAAACAAACCCTACCCAAATATCCTCACAACTACCCTCAATTTTACCTATAGGACTTAATTTTATCATAAATCCAACCTAAGGATCCCTTTCGATCAATTCAAAAGGAAACACCCGAAGAAGAGGTAATAATTTCACCACTTCTTTCAAAGTTCTTTTCTTCTTCCACTTCCTATTTATTTGTTATTTCCATACCAAAATAATAACTCTTGTACCTTATACATATTGTGATGTTATTATAAATATGGTACAACCATATTAATTATTCTATCTATCCTATGAATGACAAGTCACCATACGTGCGTACGTACGGCTTACCGTCTCCACGTCATGGTGTAGTTTGTTATTCAAACACTTCATTATTTGGATGGGTATAATAATGAGTATAATTGGTGTAATTAATAAATATAACATGTTAATGGTTCTATATATATTATATATCATCCAATTACATGCGATTCCACCATCAATAGAATGGTATTGTCACTCGTGCGTACGTACGGATTACCATCTCCACGAACGCGATGAGATCCATTCTCCATCGTAACCATTCAAAAATAAATATCATTTTATGATTAAAAAATAATTTTTAAGAGCTTAATATCATTCTGAATATTAATTAAATACATATTATCCATAACAAACATGACTTACGTGACAAAACATATAAAGGAAAATGAATCAGTTAACACCTGAAACGGTGATACTACTGAAATATTATTAACAAAGCAATATTAGAAGATCATATATGATATCATATTTATGTATGTGGTTATTTAATAATTTAATAAAAATTATTTAACTATTATATAGTAGGTTAATGTACCATCAACCAAGGAAAACTATAAGGTAAGGGTTAATTCTACAATCTCTTTCTTATCTGAGGTTGTTTATACATGAGTATCTACTAGGACCTCTTTATCATTCACATCCATGTTTCTTAAAAATGTATTTCAAAAAAAATTTACTATTTACTTGACTATGTGTTAAATTAATTTATACCCTTGTTTGACTTTTTATAATATGTTTATAAAGGAATCTTTCCATCATTTTCCAAACAATGTCCTATACAACATTTTCAACAAAATGAAGGAAATAATGTTTTTTCTAACTTATACGGAGAGTGAGACTATTTTCTGCCATTATAACACCTTAAATTATTCCCTTAAAATCTTATAAGAATATTTTAAAAATAAATGTTTTCTTTTATAATTATGTGAATTTTAAATTATTTCAAAATAGAAAGATATATTTCTCTCAAATTGTTTTGATTTCATCTATTTCAACATCCTTTGATGGATTTTACACTTGTTTGAAGTTGATTTATTAAGATAAAAATAATCCATATTGTATTGAAGGTTTTGTGATATGTTTGACTGTGGATGTGTTATTTTTATACCATTCATGGTTTATGGTTAAAATATTAACATTTTGTATTCTAGTTTTAATACGAATGTTTATGTTATGTTTCAACCTTTTCATATGAGGAATGCATTGGGCTTAGTAAGTGATGGGTGGAGCCCTCTATAGCTCCTCGATGCTTCGGTAGGTCTCATGAGACAAATTAGTGTCTTGGCACAAGGCCTTGAAAAAATCTTATTTGTAGTCTTGGTACGATGCCTTGACTATGTGGTTATGAAGCCTAGCATTATGCATTCCATCATTATAAAATTGGTTATTGATATTGCATGTGATTATTCTAATAGTAGATATCCATGTGAATAAGTAAATGGAATTGTTTGATTTATATTTTCCATATTATGCTGAAGTTTAATTTTAAAAGTCTTATGTTTTAAGTCTTATACATTGCCTTAAATGTTTATGCTTATTTATGAAAGTTTCCGCTATTTTGTTATCTTTACTTAGCATCTGAGCTCACCCCTTTCTATGTTTTATTTTTTCCAAGATTTGAAGAAGTATATTATGAATAACCTGCAGGGATAGTCTAAGGGAGAGGAATGAGTTCAAAGAAGACATAATGTTATTGTTTTTTATTTCATAATGTAATGTAAAACTTATGTATGTATCTAGTACTTCCAAGGCTACTAAAATGGTCGGTCTTTTGGGACATGACTCATTGTACCATGCCAATGTTATGTAATAATGCACTGACTCTGGGTAACTGAGGTCTGGGCATTACAAATATACTTATAATTTTTATATATTTTATAATTTCAAAATTTTATAGAACAATTTATAATAGTTATAATTTCATTAAATACATTTCCTTTAATGTTTATAAATTTTAGAATTTAATTTATTTCAAATAAATATTATAATATACCTTTCATTTATTGTTTTTTTTAAGTTATATTTATACATTACACTTAATTTAATATCATTAAATGAATAATCATATTCTTATTTTAAAACATAATTTATAACTTTATCATTTATATATCTAATAACCATACTTATTAAATTTTAGTTACAGAATTATAAAATTATTTTGCTAAAATTACTGAAAAAGTAATTTTTATAAATTTAATTATTTATAATTATTAATTTTTTAAAGAGTTTAATTAATTTCCATAATGTTAAATTATTTTACATAATCACTTTATTATTTTATAATTTCTTTTAGGTTAATATGTTTTAAATTGTTTAAATTACAACATTTATTTATAATTGGATTATTTTATTCAATATTTATTTTGATTAAAGAAAATCATATTATAAAATATTAAAACTCTTCTTAGTTTTTTTATTTATAAATTAATTCATTTAATAAAATATTTATATAGAAAAACTAAGATTTTAATTTTTGGGATGGTACATGTATGGCTTGTTTGGGTTATATTCAATACTTTTTTCCATTATCTTTGTTATACCTCATAGTGACGGGCTGACTCGGGTGACTTGTCTAGTTGACTTAGGTTGGTTTGTTACAGGATGATGTGGGTGAATGTATGATTCATCATGTGTGTCATCATGTCTCTTTCATGTCATATTTTTTGCATGTTGGTTATTTTGGGAGTTATAAAAATGGATATTTCAGAATATCAATAATGATGTTATTGTTTATTGACAATATTATTTACTTTTCTTTATAGATTCTTAGGGCTTAAATGACACTCCAAAATTGAAATCATATTAGTAATATCATTGCCAAATAATACTAGGGAGATCAATGTCTCGCCACATTTAAAGTGTGGGGATTTGAGTGTATCAGTGATGAATAGTTTGAGGGGGTGTTGGGTGTCTCACCATAAGGGATTTGTGTTTGGAATCTTAAAGGTAGTCAAAATCAGGATGGGGTCTCTTTCTTATTATAAAAAAATCAAGCATGTAAAATCTAAATCATATTGTAGATATTTACTCCAAATTGAGGATCAAAGATTACCATATGTAATTCACACTAACAAAAACATTATATTAATGTGTTCTTGTAATTGGTTCATTTATTTATTTCCACTATGCATACTTGAAAAAATTATAAGGACCAATTCAAAAATAAACAACAAGAGGGATACAACTAATTTAATCTCGTATTGGTTGTCTTATTTCGGTGTACACCTAGCACTAAGAACCACCTCATATTCTAGAATAACCAAAAAGGTACAGTCCCCTTCACGTGGAACCATAAATATAGATATCAACATTTTATTATTATCCCCTAAGTCAGCATCTTTTCTCTTGCTACCAAATTCACTACTGATATTAAACTAAAAATTTATGAAAATTTTAAGAGTAAAAATTGGGTTTATATAAACTTAGGTTAAAATTTGGTACATTATAATAGATTGGGATGGCAATATGGATAAAAAAATGACTATCAAATAATGACCACCATTTCATTTAAAGGATGGAAACATGGATAAATCAAAACCCCTTGGCAAGTTATTAAAATCATAATAAACTATTTATCATAGAAATCAACACAAAATGGGATAAAATCAATTGAAATCAAACATAATTAGCTGAGTTTTAATATTATAAAATCTTTCATAAAATATATGTTTTTTTAAATATCTTCTAACTAGTTTTTGGTATTAATGAAGTCAAGTGAATTGTTTTTTCCCTAATATAATCTCTTAAAAATGATATCTTATATTAATATATATTAAATAGATTGACTCGTTGGGTTTTTAAAAATATTAATTGAATTGGTATTTCCACATTTAATGAGAACATTTCCAATGAGAAATCAAAACTCAAAAAAAGTGCTTTATTTTGTGAACAAAAATTGCCTGATTCTACATGTGAAACTTCAACAGTGGATAATGCAATTGTATGATGTTTCTTATTTCATAATGAAACTGAGGATTTTCCTATGAAATGGTATATTCTTGAGGTATTTTTCATATCTAAACTATAGCCAATAAATTTTTTATTTTTAATAGGGTGTGTTTAGTTATACCTTTTAAATTTTTCAACAAAAAAGTAACAAATTTAAAATGTGCTACTAAACTATAACCACCAAATTTTGTATTTTAATAACTTATTAATTCAAATGAATTGTATTTCGAATAAAATAGGTTGTGATTAGTTATACCTTACAAATATTTTAACAAAAAATTAACAAATTTAAAATGTGATTTCTTGGAATTTGGTCAAAATCTATTAAAAATTCTTACAAAAAACATAATATCTAATTTTCTTGCAGCACGATATAAGATATTATCAATCATCCTCTAAAAATTTAACCACTAGTTTCAAAATTTTATCTAACCTATAGATAAGAATAATTAATAGAAGTACCCATTTCCTTATTGTTATCAACATCAAATCCTTTTAATTCTCAAAAATATATTTACCTTGATTTAAAATTGTTCCCAAGTCATTTTTTGAAAAATATAAAAATCAAGAATTTTAATTCTCTTACCATACTTATTTCAAAAAGTTTTTTTTTATTTGGGTATTTTACAAAAAATATTTATTTAAATGGTTTAGGATAAATTTTATTTACCCAAATGAATCACAACTTAAGTCAACCTCATTCAAGAAAGCTTAATTATTATTATTATTATTATTATTATTATTTTACACGCCTTGGATGAATGATGTTCAATTATGTTGCTTTATTATTTTAAAAATTGTATTTATTTTTATTTTGTTTTGTTTCATTTAATAATAATACACTTTTAATAAATTAATAATACCAATAAAAATAATATAATTAATACAAGATGGTACACCTACCTCAGCATCAAACGCGCAATACAGGAAAGGTGGTCAGGGACTCGACCTCGTGACACAACACTAATCCCAAACCACCCATGCACTAAGGGAGTGAAAAACTATACAAACTAAACCAAATCAAAAACCAAACCAAACCAAATGAAATAGCAATTTTTTTACTTGTGATTTGGTGTATTGATTGAATAAACCTATGTGGTTTGTAGTTTGGTTCAGGTGTCAAACCAAACCATAACTTTTCTTGAAACATAATTTTATAATTTTCTATCATCACACCCCTTACAATTTTTCCATAAATCTAAACCTCTTTTAGATTTTATTTTTAGACACTATTAATGAAAAAAGTTTCATTTTGATATGTCAAGGATGATATCATGCCATCATGTCAATTATTGTGTATAAATTCTGTTCAAATTATCAACCAATAATTAAAAAATATCATCGATTCATATATAAGATTTTATTATAAAAAATACATGTTAATCTGCAATCTGAACCGAATCAAACCGCGATTTAATGGTTTAAAAATATTCTAATCTGAACTAAATCACTATTAAATGGTTTGGTTTTCATGTATAAAAATTGAACTATGAGTTGTGGTTTGGTTTAGTTTTTATTCAAAATTGAACCAAACCAATATATGTCCACCCCTACACCACACCAACGTGGGGCCATAATATAATTATTAATAATTAAGTAATTAAGAATATTTCATGATAATTAATAATAATGATGTAATTGATAATTTAATTAATAATAACTAAAAAATTAATTAATAGTAATTAATACGTGAATTATTAATAAATAATACTGAAATTATTTAATAATGTAATTATCATTAATTTATTTATTACATCGGTGTGGGGAGGGAGATAAACAATGAAAATTTACACTACATGTGCATAGGAAAGCTCAAATTCAAGAGCTCCCAAACACTGCCACAGGGGTGCAACCATTAGAGTGCACTCTATGGGGATAATTATCATTAATTATTGTTAATTTTAACATTCTTTATTATTAATAATTATAATATTAATTATTAATAATTATTGTTATTTATAATATTAATTATTAATAATTATTTTTATTTATAATATTAATTGTAGTAATTTATAATTTTAATTATTATCGAGCCTCTGCATTTGTGTGGGGGTTGTTTGAGTTTGGGAGGAAGGGACGGGTCATAGGATCGAGCCTGGGAATGCATATGTTCCTAGATTAATTATTATCAATTTCAATGGGGTCACAACTAAGTGGTTCGGCGCACCCCATCGGTCACATCTCGTGGTTGGGAGTCAAGTGTTTGACCCCCGCCGTTATCCCTTTCCCCAATTAAAATGGGGCGGTTTTCTTTCCCTAGGAATGTGCACAGGGATAGCATCTTCTAGCATCTGTATGCGGACGCCAACTGGAAGTCATGGATGAGGCAGTGTCCCACTTGACAGTGGGTTATGGGTGCGCAACTGCGAACAAAGGGCATCAAGGGTGCTCAGCTTGCGTGGGGTGCACGATGAGCGCAGGCGGAAGGGCGCACGGTGGAGCCACATGGCATGGCACATGTGTACATGAGCTATGATGGAAAAAATCTCAACCTTATGTGCAGCGGAGAACACAGGGAGGCAAGGGTGGTCGGCTTGCGTGGGTGTGCGGTGGGCATAGGTGGCAGAGCGTGCGGTGGAGCCACACGGTGTGGCCCCTGTCTACACAAGCTGAGGCATAAAAAATATCTCAACCTACCTAGGACTTTGGGACATAGTCATCAAGGCCTTTGGACCTTTTATGTAACACTCGGATATTTTTATGAAACATTTCTCTTTAAATAATTTTAATTCTTCAATAGTTTGCGTTGCACACAATCGTGAGTTTAAATGAACCTTGAGATGTTATAAAATAATTTTTATAACCTAGTCATTAAATTGGAGAGAATAAATATGAATAACTAATTTATGAAATAAAAATAAAGTTCCAAATCAATATGAATGTATTGGTAAGTGCTTAGAAAATAATCACATTATTTTTAATAAAAGCACATTATTTTTTAAAAATACGTTTTCCTCAAAAACAAATTTATTTTATTTTTATAAGTGAATATTAATTTTTAGAAGTTATATAAAATGGATTTTAAAAAATTAATTTTAGCATGTCAAAATTATCTTAAAAATATTTTTTTATATAATATTTTGAAAACATTTATTTTTTTAAGGAATAGTGAAAATACTGATTTTTATTGAAAATTGTATTTTCTTTCAAAGTCTTTACAAGTTAAAATTCTGTTTTGGATTAATTTTAAATTTTAATTATCTTATTTTGATCTAATTTTAATTTTCTATACATGAATTTATTATAAAACCATTTTATGTTTTAAAAGGACATTTTTTTGAAAAATTGTTTTTTATGGAGGTTTACCAATTTTATTTTAAATTTAATTCTGAAAATTATGTGTTTTGAATTCTGAAAAATGGATACTAAATTTAGATTCAAAAGTTCCAAATTAAGTGAATAGATCTCTTATTTTTTCCAATATGAATAGTAAACTTGGTAAATTTTGTTATTATGGTAAAAGGTAAATTGAGTAATTTAGGTTAAAAATAAAATTATAAAGACTATAAAATGACTCTAACACATGCCAAAATTTTATTGGATAAAAATAATTCTACCCTCAACACATAAGGATAAAAAATAAGTTTTTTAATGGATATTTTTCCATAAAAATGACTTATATAATATTTAAATCAAATAAAGTCATAAAATGTCACTTTCTTTGTCTTAAAAACCCCTTATGTGTCCACATGGGGACAAAGGTATGTTATGAACGAATAAAAATGTAAATTTTTAACTTAATAAACATATTTTCATGATAAAATTTTATTTTTTACTTTTTGGGCCACTTATATGAGATTATCATATTTATAATATTTTATTTAATAAAAATTTAAAGATGTCACATTCATGTTTTAAATACTATATCATTTTGAATATAGGGTTACCAAAAAGATATATTTGACTATAAAATTCTTATAAAATCCATAATATTTATATTCATCATGGAATTTTATTTATAATTTTTAGTGAAAAAATAAGTATATTAAACAATTACACAACGCTGATGTGGTAATTATTTTATTAATGGAAATATCAAATAAATGTTACTAAAATATTAAAATAAATATAATTTGAAATTATTAATGTGAACAATGAATTTTATAGAAGAATATGATATCTTAGGGATATAATAAAATATTTTATTTGAGGTTAACTTGTTATCTTGATATTTTTAAAAGTCCATGTAATGAATAGTTTCAAAATTAACACTAATAATATTTTATCAAAATAATATTTTATTAAATTATTTAAAAATCATAAAACATATTTAAAAATATAAAAAAATATAATATGGTTTAAAATGTTATAAATTATTCATTTATGATTTCATTTACATCACTTAAGTAAAAAATTACAACCTTTTAATATTGAAAAGGTTGTTACCTTAGTTAGAATTAAAATAGGTTTACTAAGGGTTAATCAAAATGATAAGGTTTAAAATAATACCAAAAACTTGTCTAAAATATACTTGTTGATGAGATTAAAACCTTATATCATCTTATCTTTGAATCCATGTCATTTTTGAGGTATTTGGATTGATATTGAATTTATTATAAATTAATATTTATTGAAATTCCAAAAGTACCCCTCGCCTTAATTATAAAAGGGAACCACCTCCCTCACTTCTTCACATCACATTTAACCTTCAAGCTCGGACATCCCCTACAAATTTATCTTCTCAAATTTCCTAGGAACATTTTAGAGGTTCTATTATTCTCAAAATACCAACTCTAGTGTCCCTAAAAGGATATCTAAAGGAGGTTTGTCAAAAAAGAGGTAATCATCTTTACCGACTCTTTCAAGATTATTTCTTCTTCTAATTACTCTTTATGTATTGTATCCATTATAAAGTAATAAATTCAGCATAAATTATATTCTGAGATGTTATTATGATTATGGAATATTCTTACTCTACCTTTTATCCATCCAATGAAAATCAAAATCATCGCGTGTGTGTACGTATGGTCTACCATCTCCATGATGCAATACGATTAATTTTCCATGTTCACCATTCATGAATGATTATATAAATATATATAATGAATAAATATGATATATATTACCTTAATATCATTCTATAAATTATGTAATTATATCCTATGCACAATAATTGAGACTTATATGATAAAACATGCATAGAAAAATGAAGTAGTTAACACCCAAAATAAGGGTAATAATGAAATATTATTTAATGGGTGATAAGATGATATAAGAGGATCATATATGATATAATAAATATGAATATGGTTCTGGTTCTGGTATAAATTAATAATATTCTTTAAACCATCATATAGGATTTTTGGATACATATGAAGGAAATCAGACCTAAGGTAAGAGTTAATTTCATGATCTCGTTATTATCCGAGATTATTTATATGTAAGTATTTACTGAGGAATATTTATCTTCTATGTCTATGTTTCCTAAAAATGTTTTTCAAAATATTTTTACTATTCTTATACAATTTTAAATTCATTTTTACTCATGTTTGAATTTTTATTAAACTGTTTGAAAGGAATCTTTTATCGTTTTCCTAATGAGGTGATTTATGAATTTTCCAATAAAAGTATGAGAGGAATGTTTTTTAACTTATACAGCATGAATGAATTTTTTCTCTTTCATGATACATTAATTCCTTGAAGATTAACTTAAAATATTACAAATTTATTTTTAAATAAAATTTTTTCTTTTAAAATTTTGCATCATTTTAAGAAAACAAAATGTTTTCAAAGAAGAAAATATATTTTCCTCAAGAATTATTTTCAAGTGATCTATCAAAATTATTTTTCATTTACGATAACATTATTTGATGTTACTTATGGATTATTGGGGATATTTTTCAAGGATACTATCCTTATTATTTCTATGGTTGGTTTATGTTTATGATATAATTATATTTATGAAACAGATTTATTTTCCATGGGATAAGTTATAATAGAATGGTGTTTATGAAACTCATTTCTTTTTATGGGTTCTGATATGATGGATAATTTATATTCTTGTGGCACACATATGTATAGTTTTCATTATGTGATGGGTAAGACCTGCATGTCCCTCCAATGCATTGGGTAAAGATTTATATCTCATGAGATAGATAGGACCGGAATGGGTAGTAAACTCAGTTCAGTAATACAGGGTTGGAATGAGGAGTGAACTCAGTTCAGTAAATGAATTTTTCCACTATGATGGTCTTAGTGATGAGTCTTGACTAATATGGAAATGTTTTTCTATTATTATGTGTATGACATAATTCCATGTCTTGTGTTATGTCATAGAATATGTTCTTTTATTCTTTATTAAATTTTATGATTTATACCATGACTTGACATCATGATCTTTGGTATGTAGGATATAATTTTCAAAAGTTATTTTAAAATTATTATACCCATATGCTTATGTTATATCCCTTGATTAACCTTACTAAGAATCTAATCTCACCTTTTTCTTATGTTTCTTTTACCCAAAATATGAAGAAATATATTAAGTAAGATGTGTTAAAAAGGGTTCTAGTTATGAAGAAATAAGCAGGAGATGATGTAGATGTTTTATGAATTGGTTGTTTATATTTCCCAGTTTCCAAAGACACTAAACCTATATGGTTCTGTCATGGTTTTGTTTTATTATGTAATGAATATTATTCTATTTATATTTAATATCTATGTATGAAAATTATGATCTGTTATAGTTGGTATTAGAGTAAGATTTAGTTAACCATTGGAAACTAGGATGAGAAAATGTTAGTAAGAACTCTAACGATAAGTCTAAGTATGGGATAAAATCCTAGATTTTTGGTAACAGTCATAAATAACCTAGGATAAAACCTAAGGTGACCTGAATTGAAATTTTATAAGTAATTTCCCTTGATTATGTGTTTTTTCCATTATGATTAGTGTTTCTCATACTATACTTTTTTGGTTTTAGTCAATGGATGGAACTCGAAGGAACTGCATTAATGTTGAATGTGACGGGAAATGCAATGATTGTCCTCCTAAGAAACTGAATGTTATGGGAGCTAGAATAAAAAACCTTGTTTTTATGTTCACACAAATTTCTCAAGCTATGAATCATGTAGGAGTTCCAAAAAAACAAAGGAGGGAACAAAATTCTATTGAGTCCTACATGAGGCAGCATCCACCATCTTTCTGTGGGTCTTCTGATCCATTAGTGGATGAACAGTGGATAGATACCACTAAAAATATATTTTTAGTTCTCCAATGTTCAGAACATAAGAAATTCATTTTGGTAGTATATTTCTTGGAAGGTGAAGCGAATCAGTGGTGGAATCTTATCAAGAATACGAGGCAGCGAGATGAAATTGACTCAATGGAATAGGATGAGTTCAAGAACTTATTTTTTAATAAGTACTTTCCTAATATTCTTTTAATGAATATGGATAAGTAGTTTCTTTAACTTAATCAAAAGGATGATTAATATTTTGTAACCTATGAGACAAATTTTACAAGACTTTTAAGGTATTCTTCTGAAATTATCATCCAACCTGAGAGTAAGGCTGGTCAATTTTTCAGTGGCTTAAAACCAAACCTTTGAAGGGAATTAACTATAAGTGACTTCAATAGATATGAGGAAATCCTTAAATGTTCTCTCAAGTCTGAGATGGAGATTGTAGTTACCCATCAATCTTATGGGTTCAATAAGAAGAGAAAAATGGAATTCAAGGGAAAATCTAAAAACCATTGTGAAAAGAATATGAGTTTTTATTTATGATCAAAGTATGGAAATAAACATGAAGGAAACTATCGTAATAGGGCTAATAATTTTTTTTTAAGTGTGGGAAATAAGGTCATCAGAAAATTGACTACCGATGTGATGGGAAAAAGATCACTAAAGGTGCGAATAGAGAAAAGGCTACACAGAATGCACCTCCCACACTTCAGCATTTCAAGTGTAAGGAAAATGGGAATTATGTTAACCAATGCCCAAATATGAGGATTATTTATGATGATCGACTTCATAAACCTCTTAAAGAAAAAGATAAAGGCAAATAACATGTGATCACTATTAGCGATGTAAAGTATGACAATGAAGTAGTGAAAGGTTAACTTAATTACCATCCACTCTAAAATAGTTAATGTTTTATTTGATTCTATATCTACCCACTCTTTTATTTCTCAAGAATTTTTTAAGGATATATCCATATTACCTCAACAAGTAGATATTGATTTTCCTATGAAAAGTCCTAATGGAACATCACAAGTTTATAAGTCTTCTCCGGTTGAAGTTTGTGGGAAATTGATTCCTCCAAATCTTGTGATCTTTCCTTTAGTTGAATTCTGTAATGACCCCGACCCGAGTAGCCCTGATCCAGTGCCTCACTTTATTACAATGACATAGATACAAGACTCAAATCCCAAAAGACTGATCATATTAGCAGTTTTGGAAACCAGATTACAAACATGAACCTTACATTATAATTGAAACTATAAAATACAATATAGTCAATCCTTTGAAAGCATCAATATTCTCCTAGCTTAACCCTGCATATCAATCATAATATACTTCTTGGAATCCTGTGAAAAATAAAACATAAGAAATGGGTGATATCAAATTCTTATTAAAGGTAAGCGTATAGTAGAAGCTATTATGAATAAATAAGCAAAATCATTATGGAAAAATGTATAACTGAAACACAAGCCAATTAAACATAATCTTGAGCATAATATGGAAATAATAAATAAAAATAAAATAATTTCTATATAAATAATCACATGGATATTCTACTAATTAAATAATCACATGAAATATCAATAACTAATCACATAATGAGGGAATGTATAATGTCAGGCGTCATAAACATATCATCAAGTCTTCGTCCAAGACACTATACATAAACTGGAAATAAATGAGCCAATACCCAAACTAGTTTATCTCATGAGACCTACTGATGTATCGAGGAGCTATAGAGGGCCTCACCCATCACATACTAAGTCCAATAAATTCCTCATATGAAAACATAAACAACATAAATATTTGTATTGAAAAACTAGCATACGAAATGTGAATACGTTAACCATAAATCATGAATGGTATCAAAATAAAACATCCATAGTCAAAATGATCATAAAACCTTTATTAAAATAAGGCAGATGGTATCATAAGAGATCAATCTCAATCAAGTATAATATCTAACAAAGGATGTCGACATGGATGAAAATACTCTAATAAAATCATTAAAATTTTCTTGAGAGAAATACTCCTTTTTACATTGAAATCATTTATTTAAAAGGATGCATAATTTTAAAAGAAAACATTTTCATTTAAAAGAATCTTGTAAATTTGTAAAGTAAACTTCAAGGAATTAAGGTTTCATGATAGTAGAAAAATTCTCTTATGTCGTATAAGTTAAAAAAACATTCATTCCATATTTTTGTCGAAAAAGTCATAAAGTACCTTGTTTAGAAAACAACATAAAGATTCTTTCAAACCATTTAATAAAAATTCAAACATGGGTAAAAAGACTTTAAACATTTTTGGTATAATAGTAAAAATAATTTGGAAAATATTTTAAAGAAACATAGATGTGGATAATAAATATTCCCAAGTAGATGCTTATGTATAAACAATCCCAGATAATAATGAGATTGTAAAATTAACCCTTACCTTGAACTTTACTTTATTTCAATGTGCTTTAACCTCCTGTATAATGGTTTAAATAATGTTATTAATTTATACCATAACCATATCCATATTTATGATATCATATATGATCCTCTTATATCATTTTGTTAATAATATTTCGTTATTACCCTTGTTTTGGGTGTTAAAAGCTTCATTTTTCTATACATGTTTTGTCGTGTAAGTCTTGTTTCTTCTACATAGGATATATTTGTTCCATATCCATAATTATATTAATTTCATAGATATTATATTTACTCATTATATACATTTTTATAATCATTATTTAATTTTTAACATGGAAAATGAATCACATCGCATCGTGGAGACAGTAGGTCGTATGTACGCATAAATGACGGTATCATTCCCTTAATGGTGAAAGAGTAAGGAATTGGATGAAATATTAATTATAAAAAATCAATATCATGTCATATTTATTATGAATATCCATTATATCCATCATAATACTCATTTAAATAAAGTGGTGATGAAAAACAAATTATACCACAGTGTGGAGATGGTAAGTCTTATGTATGCATGTGTGGTGCATTCATTTTTCATAGGATGGATAAATCATACAATATGGTTGTCCCATAGTCATAATAATATCTCAGAATATATATGATATTGAATTTATTACTTTATCATGGAAACAAATCGTGAAGATGAATTATAATAAGAAATGAATTTGGATGAGTTGGTAAAAATGCTTACCTCTTCTTTATTGGACTCCCTTTAGATCTCTTCTCAAGGGATCTAGGGTTGGTCTTTTTGGAAGACCAAGAACTCCAAAAAATTTATAAGGATGTTGGGAGGAGAAATGGGTAGGGTTTGGTTGAGATAGAAGGCTCAAAGTGGTATGAGGAAATGACAGAGGAGGTGCCCTTTTATAATTGAGGCGAGTGACACTTTTGGAAACTCAAAAACTATTAAATTAATATAAATTAATTTTCAATCTCAAATGGATCCAAAGTGATTTATTTCAAAGTTGAGATGGGTATAGGTAAAAATACTCTCAACCAATATTTTTATACAAGTTTATCTCATATTACTACCCTTATCTTTTGGCTTTAACATTTATTTAATCCTTTTAACTCTTATCGTGACAACATGTGTTTTTATTCCTTAAGGGTTAATATAGTTACTCTATAATGCCAAACGAACCATAAATGGATCATTGATGACATATTTAACTTCATCCCAATCAGTTGGTCTAATTTTATATTTTTATGAATTTTATATCATTTAATAAACTATTATTTATTTTAATATAACATTAATAACAATTTTGATACTATTCATTACTTTGACTTTTACAAAAAAACAAAAAAACAATATATATTCAAACCAACACTTCTAATATATCACTAAAATGTCAAAATTATCTAGAAAATTTGTGGATGACATTAATTATTTAAAATTATATTTATTTTAATATTTTTATAATCATTTATTTGATATTCCCATTAATTAAATAATTATTGCATCATCATTGTGTAAGCATTTAAGGTAATTATTTATTTCTTAAAAAATAAAAATAAATTTTCATGATGAAGATAAATATTTTATCTTTCAAATGACTATTTATAGTCGAATTTTTCTTCTTTATAACCTTATATTAAAAATGATAAAGTTATTAAAGTTATGAGTATGACATATTTAACTTTTCTTTAAATAAAATATAATAAATATCATACTCTCATCCAAGTGGCTTCCAGAGGTTATAATCTCATCCCAATGATAATTTTTTTTGACACCCACTCATCCAATGAAACTTTGATAAGTGTTAGGGTAATTTTCTAATATTTATAATATTATTTTTACTCTTAATTACTCGATTTACCTTTAACCGTGTTAATAAAAAATTATTAAAGTTACTATTCATAATGCCTAAAAATAAAAGAAACCTATTTACATATTTGGGTCCACATATTTCAAATATGGAATCCATTTTTCAAAATACAAAATACAAAATTTTCAGTAATTAATTTAAAATTGATCTCGTTGATAGAATGAGAAAATGTGTTTTTAAAGTGGAAACGTTCAAAAGATTGAATTGTTTTTATATCCAAATTTAATGTGAAATTTATTCTAATAACCTACATTGGATTAATTGATAAAAAATTGATCTAATTATACTTTAAAACCAATTAAAAATATAATTTAACACTAAAAATTATTTAGATGAAAAAGTTGTTTTCAATTAAAATGCAATATTTTATTACTATTCATCAAAACATGAAACTTATTAGAAAAATACCAAAAATTGAACCAAAATAAATTTTGATATTTTGATTTCAAATAATAAGTTTATTTTTTCAAATAGAATTTAAAAAAGTGTTAGAAACTAGATTTAAAACAAGTGCGCTATCAAAATACAGTAAAACTACCTTTAGAAAAATATAGTCTTTTAATGCATAAAATTGGATTCATTCTTATCTTATGCCTATAAAATATTTTGGATGAATATTAAATATATAAATTTTATAATGTGGTTAATACTATTCGCTCCCACTATTTTAACAGCTAGTTTATAACAGTCATTTATTAATAGATCACGATGTGTTCAAACTCGATGTTGCATGCAACGCAAACTATTAAATTTATTTAAAAAGAAAGCATACCATAAAATCATCGGGTGTTACATTATTCCCACCTTCAAAAAATTTGATCCTCAAAATTTCCATAATATCATCTCATAAAAAGATTTGGGTAGTTCTTCATCAAAATTTTCTCAGTTTCCCACATCACCTCTTCTATTTTATTATTTTTTACGGTACCTTTACCAATGAAGTCATCTGATTCCTCAATACTTGTTCTCTAGTATCTAGAATCAGGATAGAATCTTCATAATAAAATAAATCAGGTTTCAATTCTATTTTTTCATAGGTGATAACATGTGTTGGGTCTGGCATGTACTTCCTTAACAGTGATATGTGGAACACATCATGAACTTTGGAGAGACTTGGTGGCATTTCTAAACAATAAACCACATTTCCTATTCGTTTTAGAATTTCAAAAGGTCTGATATATCTGGGACTCAGTTTCCTTTTCTTACCAAATCTTATAACACCCTTCCATGGAGATACTTTCAAGAAAACATGATCTCCCACTTGAAATTCTAAATCCTTCCTTCAGTTATCAACATATCTCTTTTGCCTACTTTGAGCTGCTTTAATATGAGTTTGAATAGTCTTTATGTGTTTTTTTTTTGTTTCTTCTACAAGTTCGGGGCCTACAAGCTTCCTTTCACCAACTTCATCCCAATAAGTTGGCATAGGAAATTTATTTCCATATAACGCTTCATATAGTGTCATTTGAATATTTGAATGGAAATTGTTGTTATAGGAAAATTATACCAAAGGTAAATACTAATCCCACATACCTTGAAAGTCAAGTGAGCAGGACCTCAACATGTATTCTAAAGTTTGGATAGTCCTTTCTGACTGCCTGTCAGTTTGAGGATGATAAGCAGTGCTCAAATGAAGTTTAGTATCTAGAGCCTTCTAAATACTTTTCTAGAATTTTGATGTAAAACAGGGATCTCAATCAAACAAAATCTATAGAGTTTCACCATGAAGTGTTAAAAATTCATTAATATAAAATCTTTCTTGGTGATCAATAGGTAAATCTTCTCATATAGAAAGAAAATGCACCGATTTGGAAAAGAAATCAACAATAACCCATATCACATCATTCCTTCTAAGATTCATTGGTAGTCCTGTGAAAAATTTCATCGTAATTTCATCCCATTTTCACATAGGTATAAGAAGAGGTTGTAAGACCCCTCTAGAATGTCTTCTTTCAACCTTTACTTATTGACAAACTAGACATCTTGACACATAGTCAACAATTTCCCGCTTCATATTTTCCCGTCAAAAATGTTCCTTCAAATCTATATATATCTTGGCGATACCAAGGTGTATAGAGAAATTTGAGCTATGAGAATCATCTAATAATTCTCTTTTTATCTTGGGTATAGAGGGAACATAAAGCCTTTTTCCAAATTTCAAAATACCATCTTCATATACGAAGTCTGTCAATTTTCCATCATTCACATCATTAATTTTCTTTCAAAAATTCTCATCATCAGATTGAGAACTTCTTCTCTTTTCCAGTAAAGATGGTTTGGAAACCATTTGATAGAGGGGTGATGTTTCCCCTACCTTAATAATTCTCATATCCATCTTTAATATATCTATGAACAAAAAATCCCTTTCAATTCTCATTTTGTTCAGAACTCTATGATCCTTCATGTTCAATGCATCTGAAACCTTATTTTCCTTCCTTTTGTGGTAGTGTATTGAGAAATCATAATCCTTGAGTAGCTCAAGTCATATCCTTTGCCTCATATTGAGTTCTTTCTATGAGAAAATATATTTCAAACTCTTTTTATCTATATATATCTCACATCTTTCTAAAGATAGTGTCTTCATATCTTCACAGCAATGATTACTACTACTAACTTAAGATCATGAGTTGGATAGTTCTATTCATAAATTTTTAACAGCCTTGATGCATATGCAATAACTCTATAATTCTGTATAAGGACATAACCAAGTCATTTCCTTGATGCATCACTATAAATCACAAATCCACCACTTCCCGACGGTAAATTCAAGATCAGAATATTGACCAATATTCTCTTCAATTCTTCAAAACATTCTTCATATTATTTTTCCATACGAACTTAACCCCTTTACGTGTGAGCTTGGTTAACGGGTTAGCTAATCAAGCAAAATTTTGAAGGAAACACCAATAGTAACCTACTAAACCAATGAAACCATACCTTGGTTATGCTCATTAGTGAAGGTCATTCTTGGATTGTCTTCATCTTTATAGGATCAATATATATTCCATCTTTAGAGACAATATGGTTGAGAAAAGAAATTTTTTGAAGTCAGGATTCACACTTTCTAAATTTACCATATAACTATTTCCTTCTGAGAGTCTCAAGAATGATCCGCAAGTGATTCTCGTGGTATTCATAGCTTTTAGAATACACCAGAATATTCCTAAATAGCCCGAAGGCCTTCTTTTTTTATTTTATTATGGATAATCCCCCTTTTAAGGGCTGAAGGGGAACTTGTACATGACCTGTAGGCCCAAGGCACAAGGCCTGACATGACCTGCAATACATGAACTGAAGTCCCAGAGGCATACTATGCCCAATACATGACCCGTAGGCCTAGCTTCTGCATCATTGATTGTCGAGCTCTCCACCTTTCATTTCTGATCAGCTAGCATTTCCCCATACAAAGTTGTACGTTACCTGGTCCCGATGGCGGTTGTCATACCCTCTCATTCTTTCAATCTGGTTAGCTCAGCTTCTGGTGACTGCTCTTGTTGCTCTAATCCTCTTCTAGGGTCTGCTCTATATAAACTGGGCTACTCCATGGTCTCTATGACCCGAAGGCCCTGTGTCCCGAAGGCCCTTGAGACCCGTAGGCCCAAACCGGTGGCCCGAAAGCCCAAATCAGGTGAATAGTTCCGGCTACTACAGTACCGAACAGTAACTGCTATAGTGTCTACTACAGTACCTGCCACAGTATTGCTACAGTACTTGCTACAGTACCACCAGAAAATCACCTCCACCCAGTTTTGAACCTGGGTCTCTTGGAAGCCAAGTAGGAGCCCTTACCACTCGGGTACGGCCTCATTGGAAAATACATCAGAATATCATCAATGAATACCACAACAAAATCATCAAGATATTCCTTAAATAATCTATTCACTAGATCCATAAAAACTAAGGATTCATTAGTTAATCGAAATGATGTTACTGCAAACTCGTAATTTCCATACCTCATCTGAAAAGATGTCTTTAGAATGTCTTCCTTCTTTACTCACAATTGATGATAACCAAAATGAAGGTCAATCTTCAAGAAAAATTGATCTTCATGAAGTTGATCAAATAAATCATAAATCTGAGGCATAGAATACTTGATCTTTATTGTAATATAATTTATTTCTTTATGAACAATACATATCCTCATGGATCCATCTTTCTTCTTAACAAAGAGAACATGGGCTCCCCATGGAGAAATACTATGGTGAATAAATCCCTTTTTTACCCAACTCTTCTAATTGTTTCTTTAGCTCCACTAATTCCACCATGGTCATTCGATAAGGAGTCTTTGATATTGATCTTACATTAGTGATTAAATTTATAGAGAACTCAACTTCACACTCTGGGGGATGTCCAGGTAATTCTTCAGGAAATACATTAATTTATTCCTTTACAATATGTACATCCTCAATTTGAAGATTATTTTCTTTATCCCTAGACATATTTTTCTCTTTCTCTCCAAGAATTTAGTTCATTAGATCTACAAGGGATGGATCTAGATAAGAATCAGATGATGAAGTTTCTACTCTAAAGATAAGGGATTTTTCTTCTTCTTTAAAAATCATAATTTCCTTCTTACAATAAATTTTCGCATCATATTTTGAAAGTTAGTCCATACTGAGGATTGTATCAAAATAAACCATATTTATGATGATAAGGTCACCAAGTAAAGCACATTTATGTGTCATAAAGGGTATTTCCTGACACATCTTTATTATAATGAGACTTCCCTTAGGATTTTTGACTGAAAATCCTTTATGAAATCAAAATGGAAATGTCTAATTTTCTTGGAAAACTAGGAAGATATAAAAGAATGTGATGATCCAGAATCAAATAAAGCATTATATAAGTTTGAGGAAATTATTAAAGTACCTTCGACCATATCATTAGGAACAACCTCAGCCGATGTGATCACATAATCTTAGTCTTGATCCCTTGGCCTTTTCTGGGGTAAGTTTCCTTGATGCTTAAGACATTCATTTGTATAATGTCCCATTTCTTTACAATTGTAGTATTAAACATTGGTAGATTCTTTCTTTCCCTTGTAGTCACAAGCTTGGTGGACTTTTTCTCCATAATTTTAACAAACTCTCATCTCAATAAGCATGTTCTGTGATGTTTTTTTCCAGATTAATTATAAGATGGAAAGTCAACTCTTCCCTTCTTCCCCTTTTCCTTATTTTATTTTCCAGAGTGTTTAGCAGACCTCTTTTTCTCTTCTTTTCCTTTAAATTCATAAGATATAGAGAATTATTTTTTCTTCCTTGATTGCACAAAAGACTGAATCTTTATATGATGAGAAATTGTGGGAGACCAATTCCCCTTGGAGGAATGGTTTTAACCCATCAAAGAATCAATTGATCTTTCTATTTGGATTACGTACATAATTCGTAGCATGCCTTGCTAGCCTTGAATATTTAACTTAGTAACATTCTCATCCTCCTTTTTCCTTATATTCAAAAATTATCACTCAATATTCGCTTGTTATTCTCAGGGGAAATATTTTTCTAAAAAAAAGTTCCTTAAAATCTTTTCATTCCATGTTTGTTATTTCTTCCTTCTCCTTTGTGTTTTGAATCAGTGACCACCATTGATCTATATCTCTTGAGAGATGATAAATTATCATGACAACCTTCTCCATTTTGTTGCTTCCTAAAGAAAGAAATATCTTCTCTAAAGAACTTATCCATTATTCAGCTACAAATGGATTTATAATCCCATTGAATGATGGAAGTTGTTGTCTCATGAAGTAATCTAACATTATTCCTCCATGTTGTTGATCAAGATGCTCCATACAAATAATTTTATTGTTCATAACCTGAGTGAGTTGTCCCAGTATGGTTATAAGTTGTTCGGTACCAATTTCAACTCCAAATCCAATATCATCATCTTACATTAGATGGAAATCCCTATATGGATTACATGCATTGATACGGTTTTCATTCCTTCCACTAGGTGTCATTTCTAAACAATGGAATACACTAAATTAGGTTATGAATCATAATGCATAATTTCAAATTAGAAAAACATTTAACATAAATTAAAAATTTATGCATAGATAATCTCATAATCATAAATATGGTTTCTTTGGGGACATATTTACTTTTAAATCCTTCATAATAGTTTGTAAAGAAAATATGAATTATCCTAAGCATATACCCCATGAGTGTCAAACCAGGTACGCAGTAAGGACCATTATCATGTACTTAGTTACGCTGAGTCATTCCCAACATACATTGTTGGAGTTGTTATATGGATGTATTTCTAGGAACACCTGCATAATCTCTACCTTACCAAAATTTTAGAATTTTCTTATATGTTTATCCTAAAAGTATATATTAGGGTTATGTTCCTTAATCTATGTTTTCTAAATCTAGTTTCCAAGGTTTCTACAGAACTTCCTCTAATACCAACTATAACAGCTCTGAACCCAGTAGACTGGAGCTGATGCATAACTTTATTACATTGGAATAGATATAAGACTCGAATCCTAAAGGATCGATCAGTTTAGCAATTTTGGAAACCAGATTACATACATAAACCTTACATTACAATTGAAATTATAAAATATAATATAGTAAATCCTTTTAGAGCATAAATATTCTCCTAGCTTAACCCTGCATATCAATCATAATATATTTCTTCATATCCTGGGAAAAATAAAACACAAGAAATTGGTGAGCTCAGATGCTCAGTAAGGGTAAGCATACAGCGAAATCTATTATGAATAAATAAGCATAAACATTATGGAAAGGTATATAACTGAAACACAAGTCAATTAAATATAGTTTTGATCATAATATGGAAAGAGTAAATGAAAATTAAATAATTCCATATAAATAATCACATACATATTCTTCTAATCGAATAATCACATGGAATATAAATAACTAATCTCATAATGAGGTAATGCATAATGTTGGATATCATAAACATACCGTCAAGGCTTCAACCAAGACACCATACATAAACAGGTAAGACATCATCCAATACCCAAACTAGTTTGTCTCATGAGATATATTGATGCATTGAAGGGCTTTAGCAAGCCTCTCCCATCACATACAAAGTCTAATGCATTCCTAATATGAAAACATAAACAAAATAAACATTTGTATTAAAAAACTAGCATACGAAATTTGAATACTTTAACCATAAATCATGAATGATATCAAAATAGAAAATCCACAGTCAAACTGATCATAAACCCTTCATTAAAATAAGGTAGATGGTATTATAAGAGATAAACCTCAATCAATCATAATATCTAACAAAGTATGTTGAAATAAATGAAAATACTCTAATAAAATTATTAAAAATTTCTTGAGAAAAATACTCTTTTTTACTTTGAAGTCATTTATTTAAAAGGTCGCATAATTTTAAAAGAAAACATTTTCATTAAAAATAATCATGTAAACTTGTAAAGGAATCTTCAAGAAATTAAGGTGCCGTGAAGGCAGAAAAATCTACTCATTCCATATAAGTTAAAAAAACATTTCTTCTGTAATTTTTTCCAAAAAAGTCATAAATTACCTCATTTAGAAAACGATAAAAAGATTCCTTTCAAACCATTTTATAAAAAGTCAAACATGGGCAAAAAGACTTTAAATATTTTTAGGATAATAGTAAAAATAATTTTTAATTTTTTTTAATAAATATGGATGTGGATGATAAATATTCCCCAGTAAATACTTATGTACAAATAATCCTGGATAATAATGAGATTGTGAAATTAACTCTTACCTTGAACTTTCCTTTGGTTGAACATCTTTTAACCTCCTGTATAATGGTTTAAAGAATTTTATTTATCTATAATAGAACCATATCTATATTTATGATATCATATATGATCCTCTTATATCATTTTGTTAATAATATTTTGTTATTACCCTTGTTTTGGGTGTTAACTACATTTTCCTATATACATCTTGTCGTGTAAGTCTAGTTTCTTAGGAATAGGATATATTTCTTTCATATCCAGAATGATATTAAGTTAATATATATTATATTTACTCATTATATACATTTTTATAATCATTCTTTAATATTTAACATGGAAAATTAATCACATCGCGTTATGGAGACGGTAGGTCGTGCGTACGCACGAACGACGATATCATTCCCTTAATGGTGAAAGGGTAAAGAATTGGATGGTATATTAATTATAAATAATCAATATCATGTCATATTTATTATTTATATTCATTATATCCATCATTATACCTATCTAAATAAATTGTTGATGAAAAAAAATTACACCATGGTGTGGAGACGGTAAGTCGTACGTACACACGTGTGGTGCTTTCATTTTTTATAATATGGAAAAATCATGAAAGATGGTTTTTACATAATCATAATAAAATATCAGCATATAGATGATACTATATTTATTTATTTATCATGTAAACAACCCATGAAGATGAAGTAGAAGAAGAAATGAACTTGGATGAGTTGGTAAAAACACTTACCTCTTCTTTGGCTGACTCTCTTTAGATCTCTTCTCAAGTGATCTAAGGTTGGTCTTTTTGGAATACCAAGAACTATGTAACTTGTCTAAGGATTTTTATAGGAGAAATGGGTAAGATTGGTTAATTTATAAGGCTCAAAGTGATGTGATAAAGTGAGGGAGAGAGTGTCCTTTATAATTGGGGTCAGGGACACTTTTGGAAATTAAAAAACTATTAAATTAATATAAATTAATTTTCATTCCCAAATGGATACAAAGTGAGTTATTTTGAAGCTAAGATGAGGATAGGTCTAAATCCTCTCAACCAATAATTTTTATACATGTTTATGTCATATTATTACCCTTATCTTTTGGCATTAACCCTTATTTAATCCCTTTAACTCTTACCATGACAACATGTATTTTTATTCTTTAAGGTTTAATATAGTTACTCTATAATGCCAAAGGAACCATAAATGGAATGTTGATAACATATTTAACTTCATCCCAATCATTTGGTTGAATTTTATATTTTTATGAATTTTATATCATTTAATAAACTATTATTTATTTTAATATAACATTAATGACAATTTTGATACAATTCATTACTTTGACTTTTACAAAAAATCAATAAAATGAGATATATTCAAACCAACACTTATAATATATCACTAACATGTCAAATTTATTTATAACATTCATGGATGACATTAATTATTTAAAATTATATTTATGATATTCCCATTAATTAAATAATTATTGCATCATCATTCTGTAATCCTTTAAGTTAATTATTTATTTCTTAAAAATTACAAATAAATTATCATGATGAAGATAAATATTTTAGATTTCAAATGATTATTTATAGTCAAATTTATCTTCTGTATAATCTTATATTAAAAATTATATAGTTATTAAAGTTATGAGTATGACATATTTAACTTTTCTTTAAATAAAATATAATAAATATCATACTCTCGTCCAAGTGGCTTATAGAGGTTATAATCTCATCCCAATGATGATTTTGGTCAACACAAACTCATACAATGAAATTTGGACAAGTGTTAGGGTAATTTTCTAATATTTATAATATTATTTTTACACTTAATTACTTGATTTACCTTTAACCGTGTTAATAAAAAAATTACTAAAGTTATTATTCATAATGCCCAAAAATAAAAGTAACCTATTTACATAATTTGAACTTCCTAATTCCAAATATGGAATAAATTTTTCAAAATTAAAAACATAGAAGTTATAGTGATGAATTTAAAATTAATCTCATTGATGGAATGAGAAAATAGTTTTTTAAAGTGAATACGCTCAAAAGATTAAAATGTTTTTATATCCAAATTTAATTTGAAATTAATTCTAATGACATATATTGGATTAAATGTTAAAAAATTAATCTAATTACACTTTAAAATCGATTAAAAATATAATTTAACACTATAAATTGTTTAGATGAAAAAGTTGTTTTCAATTAAAATGAAATATTTTATCATTATTCATCAAAACACAAAACTTATCAGAAAAATACCAAAAATTGAAGCAAATTAAATTTTGATATTCTGATTTCAAATAAGTTTATTTTTTCAAATATAATTTATAAAAGTGTCAAAAACTAGATTTAAAACAAGTGCGTTATCAAAAGGCGGTAAAATTGTCTTTAGAAAAAATAGTCTTTTAATGCATAAAATTGGATTCATTATTATCTTATACCTATAAAATATTTTGGATGAATATTAAATATATAAATTTCATAATGTGGTTAATATTATTCACTCCTACTATTTTAATGTCTAGATAATAACATTCACTTATTAATAGATCGCGGTGCGTTCAAACTCAGTGTTGCGTGCAACACAAACTATTAAATTTATTTAAAAAGAAAACATGTCAAAAAATCTTGGGGTGTTACAAATTTTATGTGATTATTGACATTAGTTGGCTTTCAATATATGTAGCTCATATCAATTTTTGAGGAAGGTAATTCACATTTCATATTCTGAATGAATCTATGAACTTCTATCGAGGCAAGGATAAATATGAAATTCTAGTGGAAATTACTTCCATCTTCTGGGTCTTAATTCCTATAAATTAAGGTTGTATATCTCAAATGGTTGGGGATAAACTCACCATCAAGGATACACCTATTTTATGGGGATTTTGTATGTCTTTTTGGAAGAATTTTTAGGTCTTCCACCAAATCATGAGTTGTGTTTTCAATAGAACTCATATCGGGTGTTATGTTTATTTCAAAGTCTCCTTAGAGAATAGCCTCAATTGAGTTATAGAAATTGAAGAAGCAAATCTAATAGAATCTTGAAAAGGGATTAATACTATATTATCCCGCCTTTTATCACATAAACTTTCATTACATTATACAAAACCGAGGATATTTAAGGTTTAGTGTCTTGGAAATCAGGAACATAAAACATGAGAACAACATAAAAAATTCTTCTAAACCACTTGTAAGGCTTCTTAATTGTTTATCCTAAGTTCATTACAGCATCTCATAACCTGGGAGCATACATCAAAGAAAAGGGTGAGCAGAATGCTCAGTAAGGGAATCAATAGAAACATTTTACATGTGAACTTGAGATACATCAATAAAGTCATGATAATTAACTTTAAGGCATGAGAAAGAGATCGTGAGGCATATCATAATAAAAATAATGTGTTTCATAACTTGAATATGTGGAAACAAAATTTAACATAGAAAATCATTTCTGATTCACTAAGGTCCATCCCCAAGGTGTCATTAAAAAATTACCAAGGTTATTCACCAAAGTATCGTTAAAATGGCCATCTCTAGAGATTAAGTCTTTACCCAATGCATTGGAGCGCTATCAGGGTGCACCCTTAAATTTGCCTTTATTATCATGTGAGACACATATATCATCATCAAAAATTTAATAAATAACCCATATAGAATAAAAGAAATGGGTTTCATTTCATAATCATAACGTTTTTAAAAAAACTTCTTTAAAGACATAATCTTTATGTCACTTTAAACCCACAAAAAAAGGAAAGTGGGTTTCATGTATGTAAGTCCTAGAATAAAAATAGAACATTTTGATATATATGTGAATACCCATATAGAATAAAGAGCTTTCAGTATTCACTTAATAAAATAAAATAATTTGAGAAAAAAAGAGAGAGACATTTTGAGACGAAAATTCTGCAGCATAACGGTTATGTTATAGGGTTTTAGAAAATATTGAAAAGAGAGGGGACATGGGTCACCTACTCATAAATGATCCATAAAACAGTATAAGGACAGAATATAAAGGATATAAGAACATGATAATGAAATTTGAAATACATACCATATGAAATGAAAAACATGGAAGGAAGACAAAAAATAAGATTTCTCTTATGAAAATTTGGCAGCCTAACGGCATCACTTAAAACATCAAAAAAGTGAATTGACGAGATAAAATAGAGTTTCTCATCATATGAACATAAAATATCAGTATGATAGAGATCATACCCCAAAATAATAAAAAGTAACTTGAAATACTTGACATGAAAATAGAACTTGAAAATGAGAAGGGTGAAAGAATCCCTTAAAAATTCGGCATCCTAACGGCGCAACTTAAACATTCTTAAAACGAATTGATGAGAGAAAGAGGGGGTATCTCATCATATGAAAATGAAAAGGACAGTAGGATGAATATAAAAGAACATCCCCGACATAAGAACATGGAGCATAAAAGAAATGACATAAAAGAAAGTACTTGGAAAGAAAGAGAGAGGTAGGATCTCTTACAAAAATTCGGCAGCCTAATGGTGCCACTTAAACATTCTTAAAATGAATTGATGAGAGAAAGATGGAGTCTATCATCATATGAACATGAAAAGGACATTAGGATGAATATAAAAGAACATCCCCAACATAAGAACATGGAGCTTAAAATAAATGACATAAAGAAGAATACATGAAAAGAAAGAGAGAGGTAGGATCCCTTCCAAAAATTCAACAGCCTAACGGCGCCACTTAAATATTCTTAAAATGAATTGATGAGAGAAAGAGGGGGTCTCTCATCATATGAACATGAAAAGGACAGTAGGATGAATATAAAAGAACATCCCCAAAATAAGAACATGGAGCTTAAAATAAATGACATAAAGGAGAATATATGAAAAGAAAGAGAGAGGTAGGATCCCTTACCTTGAAGAGTAACTTCGAAATCTTGAATTTTGGGACCTTGGAAGGCTTGAGTGCACCTTGGGAGGACTCCTTGGGAGGTAAGGAGACCAGAACTTCATTGAGGAGGATTTGAAAATGAAAAGGATGAGAGAATGGCTTGGTATTTATAGGGGAAGTGAGGGGACAAGGCATTAATGGTCAAGGGACACCTCATTGGTGGTATTGGCAAAACCATGGGTTTGCCCATGGTATTGGTCACTTGGGACATATCATACCTTATCTTATTATTCATAAGTCAACCAGAATTATTGCATAATTATTACATCCTTAATGATTTCATTAAACACCTGAAACTCAAAAACTGTATTTCCATTATTCACCAAAAATTCAACTTTCTCAGAAAAATCTCAAAATTTCAACTTAACCAAATATCGATACTCTGATTTCAAAAATGAACTCCATTTTATGAAAATAATTTTCTAAATATTTTTAATTTAAGTTTTAAATAAAAACCCTATTCACTGAAAATTCATTTTTTTCAGAAAAATCCCCAAAAATCACTATAACTTAATATTGACTCTCTGAATTCAAAAATGAACTCCATTTTATAAAAATAATTTTCTAAATTTTTTTAATTTAATTTTTAAATAAAAAACATTATTCACCCGAAAAAACTAATACTTAACCAATAATTTTTGAAACAGTTATTTACCTATTTTATTGAATTGCATTACTTAATCAAGGTGCCTAAATTATATTAATACTTTCTTTAAGTGAGATTACTAATCAATTTGGTCACATTACTAATCCTAAGCGTAAAATCACTATTCATAAATTATTATTCATCAAAAATTAAGTTGATCTTATTAGACTCTAAATTTTATACTAAACACAGCTGTAGAAGACCATTTTTTGAAAATCATTACACATTTTTAATTATTTAAGGTTTACATAAATATTTTTAAAATATCATTTTTCTAAAATTCATCAATAATATGCATACTATATTTATTTGAACACTTGAAAATTCACAAACTTCATCATAAGAAGAAATCATAATTTTTATTTAAATCAAAGGATTACACAAGGTAGTTACGGTCTCGTTACATAACCCCTTATAACACCAGCATAGGACCTAAGAGTAAGGTGTGCTAAGGTGATAGAATCTTGGGCGGCTCAGCCAACATTTCCTGAGTAGTGATTTCTATCAGCTTGAACATCTCTCAAAGGCGATTCCGTTCCAGCTTCACACAATGAAGTTCGGATTGGTTTTGGTCCAGAGCAAAGCCCAAAGGTGCTACCTCCTTCCCGAGTTCTGTCAGATGGGCTTCGATCGGCCCGAGACTACTGGATGGGGCCATCAAATCTTCTTTCTATATTAATTAATCAAGATCACTTGTATTTATAGACAATAATCATAACATTTAGTTTCTAACGATCTTATTTTAATTATACTCATTTTATTAAATGAAATAGTTTTGTTGAGTATAAAATAAAATAACACACAAAGTTAGGAAAAAAAATTTATTCAAAATTTCGGGTCATTACAATCTTTCCCCCTTAAGAAATTGCGTCCTCACAATTTTAAAATTGGGCTTGGATATTTCATTGAAATTATCACATCGGAAAAGAGTCAGTAAAACTATTACTTTGAAAGAAAGAAAGGGAAGTACAAAGGTCACCCGAGTTAACCCATACTAGGATTCAATGTAGGAAAACATGGATATGGAAGAGAAAACAAAGAGTCAAGTTCTGATGGAGAGTGATAGAAAACATGATTAGGAGAAAATTAACAACAAGAAGATCACAAACTTAAGATGTGTTAAATGGTCTTTGATTACCTAGTAGGAAACATAAACCAACAACGTTTTTTTTACGTTCCTTTTCATAATTTTGAGGAATTCATTTACTACCTAGAATAAAAACATAAGGAAATATATTTACCTTCGAGTAGAGTCTCATCCATTAATAGGTTTCCACCAATACTAATCTTTTCTCCAAACAAAGAGCATTCAAAAATACTTGGTCTCATCAAAAGAACAAGAATCATCTTCTAGAGAATCACATAATCCACAAAAAAAATAACTATATTTTCCCTTGTCTTTAGTCATCAACTAAAACTAAAAAGCTTAGTACGAGATTATATAATCCTCAAAAAGGATAATCCTTTATAAAATGAAATATGACTATTAATATCCAAACTTCAACAAAAGTACCCAAAGTTCCAAAAATACCATTCAATACACAACCATCCTTAAAATTCTTCAGAATAATCCAAACAAAGATTGGAACCCAAAACTCAGAAGGATTTAATCACATAGTCTTCCCCAAAAAAATCTTAACATTTATCCCCAAATAACATCGACTACTCTTAAAGTCTCATACTAAAGCGTAATTAACTTATTCATATATTTTCTATGCTAGGTTCATCATTTTCCATAAATAACCCAAATCACCATATGTCCACAATAAATACATAGATTCTTACAAAATAAAAAAAACAACTATTCCTCCACAAATAAAATCCTATAGTATTTTTATTTTCCTTAGGCATATATTACTCCAAAAGAGAAAACATCATCCAAAATAACCTTTATCATTTAATCACCAAATCATTTTCCTATACAAAGGATATCAATTTGATAAAACACAAGTTTCCAAAATCAACTTTTTCTTGATCCATAAAAATAGCAGGTGTATTAGTCAGTCCGAAGGGCATAACAACAAACTCATAATTCCCATATCTTGATTGGAAGGTAGTTTTTAGAATATCATCATTCTTCACCCTTAATTGATGATAACCCGAACGAAGATCAATCTTAGAGAAGAATTGAGTCCCATGAAGTTGGTCAAATAAGTCATCAATTCTTGGAAGAGAGTATTTGTTCTTCACTGTGATCCCATTAAGTTCTCTATAATCAATGCATAGCTGTATCGATCCATCCTTCTTCTTCACAAAGAGAACTGGTGCTCCCCAAGGAGACACACTTGGTTGGATAAACCCATTCTCCAAAAGATCTTGGAGTTGTTTCTTTAATTCCTCTAGCTCCACATTTTCCATCCTATAGGGGGACTTTGACATCAAATGAGATCCAGGTACGAGTTTAATGGAGAAATCTACCTCTATTTCTGGGGGAGGTCTGGGTAACTACTCAGGAAATACGTCAATGTATTCCAAGATGATGGGAACATTTTCTAAAAGAATAAATCCTTCATGAAAAAATTATTTCATTTATGAATCTTTTAACTAAAAGGATTTTATGTCTTAAAACTTCATGCTTAGACAATTACATATTTCTATAATTCCTTCATAATGATTCATAAAAATCTTGTGATTAACCAAACATATCCCCCGGGAGTGTCGTAACCAAGAGTGCAGCAAGCCCCATTGTTGTGTACCAGTTCCCGTTCGAGTCTAGCTCAAAGCGGTGTTTTTGCATTTTACCCCTATGTACATCTGTGCCAGAGCCACCTCTACCTGCTCATATCCAGACAGGGATGTATTTTCTTGATAAACCACGTACTCAATACTCACAAAAATACCAGGAAGATTTCCTATATTTAAACTTTTCTATAGGGTTCTTCCTAAAGTTTTAATATCCTAATTTCCATAAATAACTAAACCATCCTTTGATGTCAACTATATCATCTCGACTTTTTATCACATAAAATCTCATTACATTATACAAAACCGAAGATCTTTAAGGTTTAGTGTCTTGGAAATCAGGAACATAAAACATGAGAACAACATAAAACATTCTTCTAAACCACTTGTAAGGTTTCTTAATTGTTCATCCTAAGTTCATTACAGCATCTCATAACCTGGGAGCATACATCAAAGGAAAGGGTGAGCAAAAGGCCCAGTAAGGGAAATAAGAGAAACATTTTACATGTGAACTTGAGATACATCAATAAAGTCATGATAATTAACTTTAAGGCATGATAAAGAGATCATGAGGCATATCATAATAAAAATAACGTGTTTCATAACTTGAAGATGTGGCTACAACATTTAACATAGAAAATCATTTTCGCTTCACCAAGGTCCATCCCCAAGGTTTCATTAAAAAATTACCAAGGTTATTCACCAAGGTATCGTTAAAATGGTCGTCTTTGGAGATTAAGTCTTTACCCAATGCATTGGAGTGTTATCAGGGAGCACCCTTAAATTTGCCTTTATTATCATGTGAGCCACATATATCATCATCAAACATTTCATAAATAACCCATATAGCATAAAATAAATGGGTTTCATTTCATAATAATAACGTTTTTAAAAAAACTGCATTAAAGACATGATCTTTATGTCACTTTAAACCCACGGAAAAAGGAAAGCGGGTTTCATGTATGTAAGTCCCAGAATGAAAATATAAAATTTTGATATATATGTGAATACCCATATAGAAGAAAGTGATTTGAGTATTCACTTAATAAAATAAAATAATTTGAGAAAAAGAGAGAGACATTTTGAGACGAAAATTTTGCAACATAACAGCTATGTTATAGGGTTTTAGAAAATATTGAAAAGAGAGGGGACATGGGTCACCTACTCATAAATGATCCCTAAAACAGTAGAAGGAAAGAATATAAAGGATATAAGAACATGGTAATGAAATTTTAAATACATACCATGTGAAATGAAAAACATGGAAGGAATACAAAAAATAAGATTTCTCTTATGAAAATTTGGCAGCCTAACGGCGTCACTTAAAACATCAAAAAAGTGAATTGACGAGATCAAATAGGGTTTCTCATCATATGAACATAAAAGATCAGTATGATAGAGATCATACCCCAACATAATAAAAAGTAACTTGAAATACTTGACATGAAAATAGAACTTGAAAATGAGAAGGGTGAAAGAATCCCTTAAAAATTCGACATCCTAACGGCGCCACTTAAACATTCTTAAAATGAATTGATGAGAGAAAGAGGGGGTATATCATCATATGAACATGAAAAGGACAGTAGGATGAATATAAAAGAACATCCTCAACATAATAACATGGAGCATAAAAGAAATGACATAAAAGAAAGTACTTAGAAAGAAAGAAAGAGGTGGGATCCCTTACAAAAATTCGGCAGCCTAACGGCGCCACTTAAACATTCTTAAAATGAATTGATGAGAGCAAGTGGGGGTCTCTCATCATATGAACATGAAAAGAACAGTAGGATTAATATAAAAGAACATCCCCAACATAAGAACATGGAGCTTAAAATAAATGACATAAAGGAGAATATATGAAAAGAAAGAGAGAGGTAGGATCCCTTACCTTGAAGAGTAACTTCAAAATCTTGAATTTTGGGACCTTGGGAGGCTTGAGGGCACCTTGGAAGGACTACTTGGGAGGTAAGGAGATCAGAACTTCATTGAGGAGGATTTGAAAATGAAAAGGATGAGAGAATGGCTTGGTATTTATAGGGGAAGTGAGGGGACAAGGCATTAATGGCCAAGGGACACCTCATTGGTGGTATTGGAAAAACCATGGGCTTGTCCATGGTATTTGCCCATGGTATTGGTCACTTGGGACACCTCATACCTTATCTTACTATTCATAAGTTGATCAGAATTATTTCATAATTATTACATCCTTAATGATGTCATTAAACACTTGAAACTCAAAAACTGTATTTTCACTATTCACCGAAAATTCAACTTTCTCAGAAAAATCCCAAAATTTCACCTTAACCAAATATCGATGCTCTGATTTAAAAAATGAACTCCATTTTATGAAAATAATTTTCTAAATATTTTTAATTTAATTTTTAAATAAAAACACTATTCACTGAAAATTCATTTTTTTCAGAAAAATCCCCAAAAATCACTATAACTTAATATTGATGCTCTGAATTCAAAAATGAACTTCATTTTATAAAAAAATTCTAAATATTTTTAATTTAATTTTTAAATAAAAAACACTATTCACCTTAAAAAACTAATACTTAACCAATAATTTCTGAAACAGTTATTTACCTATTTTATTGAATCGCATTACTTAATCAAGGTGCCTAGATTATATTAATACTTTCTTTAAATGAGATTACTAATCCATTTGGTCACATTACTAATCCTAAGCATAAAATCACTATTCATAAATTACTATTCATCAAAAATTAAGTTGATCTTATTAGACTTTAAATTTAATACTAAACACAACCGTAGAAGACCATTTTTTGAAAATCATTGCACATTTTTAATTATTTAAGGCTTACATAAATATTTTTAAAATAACCTTTTTCTAAAATTCATCAATAATGTGCATACTATATTTATCCAGACACTTGAAAATTCACAAACTTCATCATAAGAAGAAATCACATTTTTTATTTAAATCAAAGGATTACACAAGGCAGTTATGGTCTCGTTACATAACCCCTTATAACACCAGCATAGGACCTAAGATTAAGGTGCGCTAATGTGATAGAATCTTAGGGCGGCTCGGCCAACATTTCCCGAGTGGTGATTGTTATCAGCTTGAACTTCTCGCAAAGGCGATTCCGTTCCAGCTTCACACGATGAAGTTCGTCTTGGGTTTGGTCCAGAGCAAAGCCCAAAGATGCTACCTCCTTCCCGAGTTCTGTCAGATGGGCTTTGATCGGCCTGAGACTACTGGATGGGGCCATCAAATCTTCTTTCTATATTAATTAATCAATATCACTTGTATTTATAGACAATAATCATAACATTTAGTTTCTAACGGTCTTATTTTAATTATACTCATTTTATTAAATGAAATAGTTTTGTTGAGTATAAAATAAAATAACACAGAAAGTTAGGAAACAAAATTTATTCAAAATTTCGGTTCGTTACACATACTCCCTAGTGCATTACCTTGGGGTAAACCTATTCTGTTTGTTAAGAAGAAAAATAGATCAATGAGACTCTACATTAATTATCAAGAACTTAAAAAGATCACTATCAAGAAAAAATATTTTATTCCCTGTATTGATGAATTATTTGATCAACTACGAGGATCTTAATACTTTTATAAAATTGATCTTCATTTTGGATATCATCAATTGAGGGACAAGGATGATATACCCAAGACGGCATTTCATACAAGGTATGAACTCTGTGAATTTATAGTGATGTTTTTTTGTCTTACCAATGCCTCCACTATCTTCAAAAATTTAATGAATAGAGACTTTAGAGACTATCTTGATCAGTTTGTGGTAGTCTTTATAGATGATATTATTATATATTCAAAGAGCAATGAAGAACATTAAGATCACTTGAGTATCGTACTAAATACCCTTATAAAGGATAAGCTTTATGAAAAAATTACCAAGTGTGAATTTTGGCTTTAGAAAGTTTCATTTTTGTGTCGCATAATCTCAAGAGAGGGGATATATGTGGATCCAATAAAGAAAGAAGTTATTGAACGTTGACCTAGACCAATAATGGTAACTGAGATCTAAAGTTTTCTTGGTTTGGTTAGATGTTATCGACGTTTTGTGAAAGATTTCTCATGATTATCTAATCCACTCACTAAGTTGACTCGGAAAGGAGTTAATTTCTTATGGACATAGGAATATGAAGAGAATTTCAAGGATCTAAAAAGAAGGTTAGTCATTGCACCTGTGCTCACACTACCCTATATTGGAGAAAGGTTTTTGATCTATAGTGATTCATCAAAGAAGGGGTTTGGATGTGTTCTCATGAAAAATGATATGGTAATAACTTATGTCTCACGCCAATTAAAAATTTATGAGAAAAATTAACCAACTCATGGTTTAGAGTTATCTACGGAAATTTTTGCATTAAGGATGTGGAGGCATTATCTTTATGGAGAAAGGTTTGATATATATATTCTAATCATAAAATTTTAAAGTATACCTTCACTCAAAATGAGTTGAATATGCGCCAAAATAGATGGTTGGAGTTGATTAAAGATTATGACTACTCGATACATTACCACCCTAGGAAAGAGAACAAGGTGACGGATGATTTGAGTCAAAAGGGCATTGCTAGCCTATCACTGATGAGGATCACAAAAGATCCAATATTTATAGATTTGGAAAGGATGGATCTAGAAATTTTAAAGGAAGGTAAGAAATCATATCTTTTTCAAATGAATGTCCAACCATCTATACAATTTAAGATTAAGGAGGCGCGGAAGGAAGATTTAGAGCTAGAAAATAAGGTAAGAAATGTCCCAGTGTTCAACCTTGATTGTGATGGAATAATAAGGTTCAGGAACTGTGTTTGTATTCCTCCCATACCAGAATTAAAGGAGATTTTGTATGAGACTCACAGTTCATCATTCTCTATTCATCTTGGAAGAACAAAGATATATAGGGACCTAAAAGAGTAATTATGGTGGGATGGCATAAAGAGAGATATTGTAGAATATGTTTCACATTGCTCAGTTTTTCAACAAGTTAAAGCTGAGAGACAAAAGTCTAATGGGATATTACAACCATTAACTATACCATAATGGAAATGGGAAAAAATCACCATGGACTTTGTCGTCGGACTTCCTAAAACATCTAAAGGTCATGATGCTATATGGGTTATAGTTTACCGCCTTACAAAGTCGGTACACTTCATTGCTATTAGAGAATATTTCTCTCTCGATCAGTTGTCAGAATATATATTAATACCTGAATGTCCCTAAGGCCTTCATTTTTATTGATTTTTTATAACCCCCCTTTCAAGGGATGAGGGGGAACCCTTACAAGGCCCGTAGGCTTAGTGATTACATGGCACATAGGCTTAGGAGACATTACATGACCCGAAGGTCTTAGGGAATTCAACCAGACTATAACTACAAGGAACTGCCCCTCCCCAACATCTGCATCATGATGGTAGCTCTCCACCTTCGCATGGTCGTCTAGCTAAGCTTCCCGTGCAAGCACAGGCTGGTCCCAATGGCATAGACAGATGGTCAGTCTGAGAGAACAATTCATACTCTATAAAAAATGTGGAGATCTTGCTTTATGGATTTCATAGGTGGTTGGGATCAACACCTATCTTTGGTAAAATTTTCTTACAACAATAGCTTTCACTCCAGTATTCAGATGGCTCTCTATGAATCCCTCTATGGTAAAAAGTGGAGAACTATAACATGATGTAATGAAGTTGGGGAAAGAAATCTATTGGGACCTAATCTAGTTGAGTAGATGGCAGATAATTTTAGATCTATTCAATAGCACATAAGAGCAACTCAGGAGCGATAAAAAAGTTATGATGAAAATCGATGAAAAGACATAGAGTTTGAAGCTGGTGACAATGTGTTTCTACAAATATATCCATGGAAGAGAGTGATGAGATTTGGAAATAAGGGAAAGTTAATCCCTAAGTATATCATTCCTTTTGAAATTCTAGATCGTATTGGGAATGTAGCTTATAGATTGGCACTTTCATTGAATCTCTCTCAAGTTCATGATGTGTTCCATGTATCTCTCCTAAGAAAGTACATATCTAATATTTCACATGTACTAAACTCATAAGTCATATTGCTGGAGTAAAATCTTTCTTATGAAAAACAATCGATATAGATTTTGGATCATAGAGAAAAAGTTTTATGAAACAAGACCACTCTCTTGGTAAAAGTTTTATGGTGGAACCACCAATTTGAGGAAGCTATGTGGGAACCTAAGGATGTGGTGAGGCAGAGTTATCTTCATCTGTTCGTATCCAAGTGAGAAATTTTGAGGGTGAAATTTATTTTAAGGGGGGTAGAATGTAACACCCGGATATTTTTATGAAACATTTCTCTTTAAATAATTCTAATTCTTCAATAGCTTTTGTTGCATGCAACCATGAGTTTAAATGAACCGTGAGACACTATAAAATGATTGTTATAACTGTTATGACTATTTTAAGGTCCAAATAAATATGAATGTATTGGTAAATTCTTAGAAAATAATCACATAATTTTTAGTAAAATCACTTTATTTTTCAAGAATACGTTTTCTTCAAAAATGAGAATATTTTCTTTTTATGAGTGAATATTAATTTTTAGAAGTTCTATAAAATGGATTTGAAAAAATTAATTTCAGAATGTCAAAATTATCTTAAAATTATTTTTTTATATATTTTTCTAAAAACATTCATTTTTCCAAGGAATAAATAAAATACTGATTTTTATTAAAAACTGTATTTTATTTTAAAGTCGTTACAAAGTCAAATCATGTTTTGGATTAGTATTAAATTTTAATTTTTTTCATTTTGATCTAATTATGGTTTTTGAAAAGTATTTTATACATGAATATATTATAAAAACATTATATGTTTTAAAAGGGTATTTTTCCAAAAAAACTGTTTTTTATGGCGTTTTACCGGTTTTATTTTAAATTTAATTCTGCATATTCTGTGTTTTAAATTTTGAAAATGGATACTAAATTTAGATTCAGAAGGTCCAAATTTAGTGAATAGGTCTCTTATTTTTTTCCAATATGAATAGTAACCTTGTTAAATTTTGTTACCATGGTAAAAGGTAAATTGGGTAATTTAGGTTAAAAATAAAATTATAAAGACTAAAAATGACTCTAACACATGCCAAAATTTTATTGGATGAAAATAATTCAACCCTTAACACATAAGAATTGAAAGTAAGTTTTTTTATGGACATTTATCCATGAAAATGACTTATATAATATTTAAATCAAAGAAAGTCACAAAATATCATTCTCTTTATCTTAAATATCCCTTATGTGTTCACATTGGGACAAAGATATGTTATGAATGAATCTAAATGTAAATTTTTAACTTAATAAATATATTTTCATGATAAACTATTTTTGACTTTTTGGGCCACTTAGATGAGATTATCATATTTATAATATTTTATTTAATAAAAATTTAAAGATGCCACATTCATATTTTAAATATTTTATCATTTTAAATATAGGGTTACCCAAAAGATATATTCGACTATAAATATTCTTCTAAAATTTAGAAGATATATTTTCATCAAGGTATTTTATTTTTAATTTTTAGTGAACAAATAATTATATTAAATAATTACACAACGTTGATGGGGTAATTATTTTATTAATGAAAATATAAAATAAATGTTACTAAAAATATTAGAATAAATATAGTTTGATATAATTAATGTGATCAACAAATTTTCTAGATGACTTTGTCCTCTTAGGAATATAATAAAATATTTGGTTTGAAGTTAACTTGTTATCTTGATATTTTTAAGTCTATGTAATGAATAGTGTCAAAATTGACACTAATGATATTTTATCAAAATGATATTTTATTAAATTATATAAAAATAATAAAAAATATTTAAAAATAAAAATAAAACATAACATGGTCGAAAATATTATAAATAGTTCATTTGTGATTTCATTGAAATCACTTGAGTAAAAACTACAACATTTTAATATTGAAAAAGTTGTTACTTCAGTTAGAATTAAAATAGGTTAATTAAGGGTTAATCAAAATGATAAGGTTTAAAATAATACAAAACTTATATAAAATATATTGGTTGATGATATTACAGCCTTATCTCATCTTATCTTCGAATCCATGGAATTTTGGCGGTATTTGGATTGAGATAGAATTTATTATAAATTAATATTTTTTGAAATTCCAAAAGTGTCCCTCGCCTCAAATGTAAAAGGGAACCATCTCCCTCACTTCTTCATATCACATTGAGCCTTCAAGATCAGTCATCTCCTACCAATTTCTCTTCTCAACTTCTGTAATGGCCCGGACCTCTCCGGCCCATTCCTTTGTCAAAAAGAGGGTCACGAAGTGTTCTGGAGGGTAAAATGGACTTTTCCCACACTTTTCAGAATTTTGAAACTACACGCCATGTAGTGTGAGTACACGTCATGTACCCCCTCGCCGGGTATACCCCGTGTTTAATGTCGTGTCCTTACCGTGTGAAATAATTGGGTACACGCCGTGTACCCAATACTACACGCCGTGTAGTCCCTCCCCGCGTATGTGTTACCCTCAAACCGTGTGTTGACCAGTCAACGGCTGTGTGCTGTGTTGGAGCCATGTCCTTACCGTGTGAAATAATTGGGTACACGCCGTGTACCCAATACTACACACCGTGTAATCCCTCCCCGCGTACGCGTTACCCTCAAACCGTGTGTTGACCAGTCAACGGTCGCGTGCCGCGTTGAAGGTCGTGTTGGAAGCCACATGGTGGCCGCATGAAATGGCCAAGTACATGACGTGTACTTTTGTTTTTCACACCTATAAAAGGAGGGGTCCCCTCCTCCTTTTCAACACACCCCTCTCCTCCCCTTTCCTCTGAGCAGAGCTCTCCCAAGAGACTCGAAGGCTCCTTTTTCTTCCATAACTTCTTCATCCGAGCTCCGATTTACAATCCTTCAGCGGCCATGGGATCGTAACGACGAGGAGGAACTTCTGAGCTTGGATCCGTTGTCTTTCCTTCGGCCTTTCCTTTCCAACTTCCACATGAGGAGGTTTTTCCGGGATTCGACAGAAGTGACGGACGCCGACAGACGTCTTCTAAAGTTGATCCGGGGGAGCGTTGTGACCAGAACCTGTTGAGGTAGGGATCTTACCTTCGTCTCTCTAAATTGTGCATCATGAGGGGTGGGTTTCCTCTTGTTTACGTGAAACACATTTGAACCGGTTTAATGAAGATAATAACTGGATTATATAAAGGGGATGGGAAGTTGTGAATGCAATTACTTTATTTTATATCCTGTGATATTATGTTGTGAATTGAATAGGCTTATGCCTACTGAAAATCACGGTCGTTAGGGGCCTTTTCTTGCGTAATTAAATGTTGCCCTGTCTTTCTAGACCATTTTCGTGAATGGAACTTTGTTGAATGTGGAATTTGGTTAATCACGTAAAGTTGGCTGATTAAATGAAAATTTGGAACTCTTGTGTGATCACCCTGGTTGAACTAAACTGAAATAATGAACATGTGGGTGTTGTCTTGGATACGTGGCATGTGATGGGGGTGTTTTTGTGGGTTTTTGTGGATCGGGTGAGCAGCGGGGCTGCGGTTGGCTTGGTTGTGGGTTGGTGTGAATACTACATTGGTGATGGGCAGCGGGGCTGTGATAAATGATATTAAAGGGGTGATGATGTACGGTGTGGTTGTGGTTATGGTGGTTGGCAGTGGGGCTGCAGGGTTGGGTTGAATGTGAACGAACTATGGGTTGTAAATAATAAATAAAAAGTTGAAGATTTAATGAATGGTGGGGAATGGTAATGGAACGGGAATGTTAATCAATGGGTTGGTTGGTTATTAAAAAGGGACTTGGTTGTGTTGCTTGTGTTTTTCCTAACTTGATTTGTGGATGGCAGGGATATGTTTTACAAATGATCATTGTGGTTAGTTGTGGATAGTTTCCCAGTAGTTAAGGAACTAATAAACTGATTCTGTTGAAACATGAAAACCTAAATGGGGTTGGGGTTGTTTGTTGTATGCATGCTTCGTAGTAGCAGTGTCGAGGCACGTGCTCAGTTCTCTGATTAGAAGCCATAGGTTGGGCTGAGTGTTTGGTATATATATATATATATATATCTGTATCTTTGTGTTTTGTCGCACCTCACCCATGTTGAGCACTTAGTGTCGAACACTCTCATTTCATGGGAGAGGGTGTTTTCCCCTTAGTTACTAGCTCCTTCCTGCTCCTTCTTCCCTAGGCTGTGATGGCTTGAGGAGACCTTACACCCAAGACTCTTTAGGTAGGTTTCGATTGGGGTGGTTTAGCCCAAGACTCTTCGGGCAGGTTTTACTATTTCCCAAGAACCTTCGGGATGAGGCTCAGGTGTGTGCGGGCGGGATACGTGGTTGTGAGGCTCAGGTGTGTGCGGGCGGGATATGTGGTTGTGAGGCCCAGGTGTGTGCGGGCGGGATACGTGGTTGTGAGGCCCATGTGTGTGCGGGCGGGATACGTGGTTGTGAGGCCCAGGTGGGTGCGGGCAGGAAGAGTGTGGTAGCGTCAGGACGTTCGCCGTTAGGAAGAGCAGCTAGCTAGTTGGGGAAAATGGTGCGGGGTACCCAATACTCTTGTTCTTATATACTACTACATGTTGTGATTGTGTTTTGGTGAGTGTGACTGGTGAGGTTGGGTGGATAGAATTCCTTGCTAGGTTTCTTCTATTGTTCTCATAGGACATTAGGATGTCTCCCCACTTGTGCATGAGAGTTTTAGGTTTCCCTACTGAGTATACTAGTATACTCACCCTACGTTTACTTTCAGGTTTCCAGGAGGACTACCAGGGTCGTGCGGGACCATACTAGTCGGGACAGTTGGAGTTTCTGCAGTTTGTTGTACTTGTTTCTTTTGGTATTGTACTTTTTGAGCTTTCTTGTACTTGTACCTTGTTTCAGAACTATTTAAACATGCATGTGGGATTGGTTTGGGTTTATTTATATACACTCCGTTCTTTTCTTTTTGGTGGCTGACTTGTCCTATTTCCCAATCTTAAATAATAAAAAGGGTAATGTCTCACATATTTGTGAAAACTCATACCCTTGGTGTTAGTCGCCACCCCGGGGCCTACTGGAGGCAGGACTCGGGGGTCATTATCTCCCTTTCACCATTGCCAGCTCAGGAGGGGCATCTTTGGTGGGAGGGGGTCGTGACAGAATGGTATCAGAGGTGATGGTTGAGAGATAGGATGGAGTCTGGATTTAAGCACAATGAGGATTGCATGGGATGGTAGGGCAATAGTGTTGGTTAATCTTGGTGTGTGACATAGGCTAGGGAAGACCGGCTAGGACACGGGATTTTAGGGCCCCCCGTGATCTGATGCAAGGACTATGAGCCTACCGAACGACCGAGTGAGACCACATTGATTGTAGGGTAGAGACCCTAGGGAAGGTACATGCATCATCATGATTGTATTTTACTTGATTTGGGAATTCTGGGAAAGAAATTGAAATAATGTGATAAAATAAAACCTTGAGAAATTTCCTTACTACTTGGGCTTAGGCGATCCTTGTTTACCGTACAGCTATGACACCTGGACGTCATCCCCGTGTGACTCAGACGGCCGAGGCCCAGCAGATCCAGGTGGTCGATCAGTTGAGGATTGACCGAGAGGAGGAAGATAGTCAGTGGCAGAAGACTCTCCATTCTTTCCAGCGGCAGAACCTCAAGAAGTACGAGGGTAGTACTTCGGATACGGAGACGGAGGGGTGGCTTGAGGAGCTAGGGATCACTTTTACCTTGATTCGTGCTCCGAGGGAGTAATGGGTTCCCCTAGCAGTCAGTCAGCTGAGAGGTGCGGCGCGACAGTGGTGGACGCTCTACCTCAGAGAGAGGATAGAGGCAGAAGTTCCGTGGGATGACTTTGAGAAGGAATTCCGAGAGGAATTCCTTTCTTCCATGATCAAGGCGGAGAAGCGGCAGGAGTTACTCTCCATCCAGCAGGGGAGTATGTCTGTACGAGAGCTGGGGATCAAGTTCAAGGATCTCCTGCGCTTTTCTCTGGATCTATTTCCGGATGAGGAGTCTCGAGCGAGACGTTTGGAGGAGGCGCTTCGTCCTTCGCTCCAGTATACTGTTACCCCCTTCACCCTTCCGACGTACTTGGCGGTACAGAAAAAGGCAGAGGTTGTAGAGAGGATGCACTCGCTGGGAGGTGCACCATGAGAGGGGATCCAGCCAGGTTCGTTGAAGGGGAAGGCAGTCAGCAGCAGGTCTCCTGCGACGGGACCTTCCAGGTTCAGGCCAATGGGGGGGAAGGCCCCAGCAGTTCCAGTTTAGATCTTCGGGTCCTCGTCCCTTTTTCACGAGCCCAGGACCGAAGTGTTTTTCTTGTGGATGTTTTGGGCACGTTCAGAGTCGGTGCCCAACCTGAGCTCAGTACGGTGGAGGTGGGAAGGTTCAGCGCCCACCTCAGCAGCACCAGTTGCCGGCGAGGCCCTTCCAGTAGCAGCAGGACCATGCTCCTCCGAGGGCAGACTTTGTGGGAGGAGGCCAACCTCAGGGTGCTCCTCAGGGACCTCGACCAGGTCATGGTCGGGGAGGTGGACGACATCAGAGAGGCAGAGGAGCTGGGCGTGGACAGTTGCACGCAGCAGAGTTGGCAGCTCCAGCAGGACCAGAGGTGGTACGAGGTACGATTTGTTTGTTCAGCACTCTCGTTTCTACTTTGTTAGATTCAGGAGCTTCGCACTCCTTTGTTGCACCTAGTCTATCCCATGCTTTGGGACTAGACGTAGAGAGACTTTCCGTACCACTGGTGCTGAGTACACCAGTTAGAGGCCAGACCAGCGTATCTTGTGTTTGCCGGGGATGTGGGCTGACGTTGGGACCACATCGATCTAGTGGGGATATTCTTCTGTTACAGATGCAGCCATACGATGTCATCCTAGGCATCGACTGGTTGTTTTCTCTTAGTGTCGTTATCGACTGCTTTCAGAGAAGAGTCGTGTTCTCCGACGTGGACGGGCAGCGTGTAGCTTTTGTTGGTGAGAGGAGATATCAGGTGGGAAGTCGGCATGTGGAGCCTCTCCTTTCTTTGTTAGGCGGGTTATCAGTGGTTCCAGCTGATACAGAGATGATGGATGTCCCGGAGGTTGTTGGGGAGTTCCTCGATGTTTTTCTCGAGGAGGTTGTGACTCTACCCCCCCCCCCCCGACGTGACGTTGAGTTCGGGATAGACTTACAGCCTGGTGCCCATTCGATTTCGATGGCCCCTTATCGGATGGCACATTTGGAGTTGCGGGAGTTGCAGATTCATATTGAATATCTGATGGATAAGGGTTTTGTTCGACCCAGCGTGTCGCCATGAGGTACTCCAGTTTTGTTCGTGAAGAAGGTAGATGGTGGTCTCAGGCTATGCATAGACTACTAAAGGTTGAATCAGGTAACGGTCAAGAACCGTTACCCCCTTCCAAGGATAGATGATCTCTTCGACCAACTGAGGGGAGCAGGTTGGTTTTCTAAGATTGATCTACGATCGGGATATCATCAGCTGAGGGTGAAGGACAGTGACATCTCGAAGATGGATTTCAAGTGCAGGTATGGGCACTTCGAGTTTGTAGTGATGCCGTTTGGAGTTACGAATGCACCAGCTGTGTTCATGGGACTTATGAACTTTGTCTTCCGAGAGTTTCTGGACCGGTTCGTCGTTGTGTTTATCGATGACATTCTGATCTACTCAAGATCAGAGGAGGAGCACATTGAGCATCTCAAGGCAGTCTTGGAAGTCCTTCGACACCACCAGCTTTATGGGAAATTGTCGAAGTGTAAGTTCTTGACACAAGAAGTACACTTCCTTGGGCACGTGGTGTCTCAGCATGGAGTGTCAGTGGACCCATCGAAAGTGGAGGCAGTTGTTTCTTGGGCAGCACCCAAGAGCGTGGCAGAAGTTCGTAGTTTCCTGGGGTTAGCAGGTTACTATCGGAGGTTCGTTTCGGACTTCTCTCGAGTTGCTGCTCCATTAACAGATTTGACTAGGAAGAACCAGGTCTTCCTATGGAGTGAGCAATGACAGAAGGCTTTCGGCTACCTGAAGGAGAAGTTGGTAAGTGCTCTCGTACTCAGGTTGCCAGAGGAAGGGTTGTTGTATGAGGTGTTTTGTGATGCTTCTGGCCTTGGTCTGGGGTGCGTGATGATGCAGAATAAGGGAGTAATCTGTTATGGGTCTAGGCAGTTGCTCCCTCACGAGCGTAACTATGCCACCCATGACCTGGAGCTTGCAGCAGTAGTGTTCGCACTGAAGTTGTGGCGACATTACCTCTTTGGGGAGCGCTTTGTGGTCTTCTCATATCACAAGAGCCTGCGTTATATATTCTCCCAACATGACTTGAACTTGCGGCAGCGGAGATGAGTTGAGTTTCTCCAAGACTATGACTTCGAGATCTCTTACACTGAAGGTAAGGGCAACGTTGTGGCTGATGCCCTGAGCAGGAAGTCACATAAGGAAGTGGTTCGGGAATCCGCTGATGCTTGGAAAACGATGGGAGAGTTGGCTGCCTTGCACTTGGATGTCAGGGTAGAAGGTGTTAGAGGCTGTTTGTTTCAGATGACGGTGCAGTCCTCCTTGTTGCAGCAGGTGGAAGAGTCTCAGTGGGGGGACTCCGAGGCGGAAGTAATGCGGGATCGTGTTGATCAGGGAAACGCTCCAGAGGGATGGTCAGAGGACAGCCGACATCGGATTCTTTTCCATGGAAGGTTGTTTGTTCTGGAGGCGATGCATGAGGGAGTTCTCCGTGAGTTCCATAGCTCAGCCTTGGAGGTACATCTGGGAGTTTCAAAAATGTACCAAGGCCTGAGGGAACAATTTTGGTGGCCTGGGGTGAAACGGGTAGTGGCAGAGTTTGTGGCTAAGTGCCTTGTGTGTCAGCAGGTAAAGGCTGAACACCGTGTTCCCAGTGGTTTGTTTCATCCTTTAGATGTCCTTGAGTGGAAGTGGGATGACATCTCAATGGACTTTGTCACGGGACTACCCAGAGATCAGGGTGGTTATGATGCTATCTGGGTAGTGGTGGATCGTCTGACGAAATCAGTTCACTTCTTAGCAATTAAGAAGTTGGGTCCGGTGAGTACCTTAGCACAGAGGTACGTAGATGAGGTGGTGCGTTTGCATGGAGTTCTGAAGACTATCATCTCAGACCGGGATACTCGATTTACCTCACGAGTCTGGAGGGGGTTATAGCATGCTTTTGGCACCCAGCTATGCCTTAGCACTGCTTTCCACCCCCAGACTGACGGGCAGACAGAGCGGACTATCCAGACGTTGGAGGACATGCTGCGAGCATGCGTTCTGGATTTCGGAGGATCATGGGTACGACACTTGCCTTTAGTAGAGTTTGTCTACAACAACAGCTTCCACTCTACTATTGGCATGGCATCGTTTGAAGCTTTGTATGAAAGACCATGTCTTTCACCCATTTGCTAGGCAGAAGTTGGTGAGACAGGTGCTCTTGGGCCAGAGGTAGTGCAGAGCACCACAGAGAAAGTCCAGCTTGTACGTGAGAGGATGAAAGCAGCTCAGGACCGACAGAAGTCTTATGCTGATCGTCGGAGGAGGCCCTTGGAGTTCGAGTTGGGAGATCATGTGTTCTTGAAGGTTTCCCCTCGACGAGGGCAGAGGAGGTTTGGGAAAGGGAGCAAGCTCTCACCTAGGTTCATCAGACCTTTTGAGGTGTTGAGGCGAGTCAGAGAGGTGGCATATCAGCTAGCCCTGCCACCTCAGTTGGAGAAGGTTCATGACGTCTTCCACATCTCCCAGCTTCGTCGGTACTTACACGACGACTCTCACGTTATCGACTGGGGAGAGCTAGATATTGGAGACGATGGGACCTTTGAGGAACGACCAGTCAGAATCGAAGATCGTAAAGAGAAGGTGCTCCGTGGACGAACCATTCCCTTGGTTCGTGTGTTGTGGAGGCATGGCGGCCTCGAGCAGAGCACTTGGGAGCGGGAGACCCAGATGCACGCTCAGTACCCGGAGTTGTTTTGACTTGTGTTTTGCCTTGTTCTTCTGAGCTTTGTTTTTGTACTCTGTACCTTTGATATATGGAATGCTTGGCTTGTCGGTTATGAGACCTTTTGTTTCCTTGTTCTCTGGGAGTGTGTAACATGTCTGGGCGTGTGGGGAAGGGAAAAACCTGATCCTTAATCGAGACGCATTAATGAGGATGCGATTGAACCCGTGCAGGCGAGTCAGCTCCGCCTAAAGCATATAATATCTCGACATAGGAAAGGGAATTTTCCGCAAATCACGTGTTCGGGCAGTGTGTGGGTTGTGCGGTGTTGGGGGCAGTGTGAGTTGGAAAAAAAACCTAATGTATGGAAGTGGGAAGACCCGATTCTTAATCGAGATGCATTAATGAGGATGCGATTAAACCCATACAGGCGAGTCAGTGCCGCCTAAAGCGGATAATATCTCGACATAGGAGAAGGAATTCCTAACACCTATAATTAGGGTTGATGGTTGGGTTCCTGTTATAATGAGGGCCCTAAGAGGTATCTTGTTGGGTTCCTCTGGGTTGGGTTTTGAATTCTCGGGGACGAGAATGTTTTAAGAGGTATCTGATGTAATGGCCCGGACCTCTCTGACTCATTCCTTTGTCAAAAAGAGGGTCACGAAGTGTTCTGGAGGGTAAAATGGACTTTTCTCACACTTTTCAGAATTTTGAAACTACACGCCGTGTAGTGTGAGTACACGTCGTGTACCCCCTCGCCGGGTATACCCCGTGTTGAAGGTCGTGTCCTTACCATGTGAAATAATTGGGTACACGCCGTGTACCCAATACTGCACGTCATGTAGTCCCTCCCCGCGTACGCGTTGCCCTCAAACCGTGTGTTGACCAGTCAATGGTCGTGTGCCGTGTTGGAGCCCAAGACTCTTCGGGCAGGTTTTACTATTTCACAAGAACCTTCGGGATGAGGCTCAGGTGTGTGCAGGCGAGATGCGTGGTTGTGAGGCCCAGGTGTGTGCGGGCGGGATACGTGGTTGTGAGGCCCAGGTGTGTGCGGGCGGGATACGTGGTTGTGAGGCCCAGGTGGGTGCGGGCGGGAAGAGTGTGGTAGCGTCAGGACGTTCGTCGTTAGGAAGAGCAGCTAGCTAGTGGGGGAAAATGGTGCGGGGTACCCAATACTCATGTTCTTATATACTACTACATGTTGTGATTGTGTTTTGGTGAGTGTGGCCGGTGAGGTTGGGTGGATAGAATTCCTTGCTAGGTTTCTTCTGTTGTTCTCACGGGACATTAGGATGTCTCCCCACTTGTGCACGAGAGCTTTAGGTTTCCCTACTGAGTATACTAGTATGCTCACCCTACGTTTACTTTCAGGTTTCCAGGAGGACTACCAGGGCCGTGCGGGACCCTACTAGTCGGGACAGTTGGAGTTGCTACAGTTTGTTGTACTTGTTTCTTTTGGTATTGTACTTTTTGAGCTTTCTTGTACTTGTACCTTGTTTCAGAACTATTTAAACATGCATGTGGGATTGGTTTGGGTTTATTTATATACACTCCGTTATTTTCTTTTTGGTGGCTGACTTGTCCTATTTCCCGATCTTAAATAATAAAAAGGGTAATGCCTCCCATATTTGTGAAAACTCATACCCTTGGTGCTAGTCGCCACCCCGGGGCCTACTAGAGGCGGGACTCGGGGGTCATTATCTCACTTTCACCATTGTCAGCTTAGGAGGGGCATCTTTGGTGGGAGGGGGTCGTGACAACTTCCCTAGCCACATTCTAGAGGTTCTGATCTTCTCATAAGATCGGCCCTAGTTTCCCTAAGAGGAGATCTAAAGGAAGTTCACCAAAGAAGATGTAATCATCTTTACCGGTTCTTTCAAGATTATTTCTTCTTCTAATTCCTCTTCATATGTTATTTTCATTATAAAGTAATAACTCCAGTATCACCTATATGCTGAGATGTTATTATGATTATGGAACAATCATATTCCACCTTTTATCCATCCACTAATACAAAAATTATTTATCATGTTGGTTATTCATTGTCGACGTGACAAAGGCATTTAATTGGCTTTATCGTGTCGGTTTATTATTTAACCAACATGAAAAATACAGATAAGTTTCTTTTTCACATCGATTATTATAAAACCGACGTGATAAAGGACGCTTCCTGGTTTATCATGTCAGTTGTATAATAATTGACATGACAAAGTCACTTTATAACATCGGTTATATAATAACTGACGTGATAAAGCAATTTTTATTCATTTTCCACATCATTTATATAATAATCGACATGAAAAATCAGATTTATCACATTGATTACATAATAAAATACATGATAAATCATTTAGAATTTTATGAATCATCATTTGAATCATTTCGGTGTTGTTCTCCTTTCGCAAAAGCCGACTCATTTCTCTTACACTGAAGCCCTAACCCTCGTTTCTTTTATCCGGTGGACTCGAATCTTGGTTTTCCATATTCTTAGATCCTCAAGTTTCGTCGACCTCATTGTCGCGCATTCGATCTGCACCGCTCTCAAGTAAAACTCACGCATCAATCCTCTCTTTCATTCGTTCAATGTCATTGAAGCCCTAACTATTGTTTTTTATTCCATGTACTCAAATCTCGCATTACCATCTTCTTAAACCATCAGATTTCGTCGGTCTCATCATTTTGTGTTCGTATATAGATTTGTGTGTTTCTCATTATTGTCGATTTAAAGCTTTGTTTCATATATTCATAAGTTGTACATTGTTGAAGCTTTTATAAGCTCTATAATGTTTATGGTTGGGATGACCTATTTAATCAAAGTGGAATTGTGGTAGAATTGTAGTTAATTGATGTGGTAGTGTTTTCACATTCTTTGTTACATCCTTTTTTGTTTTTTTATTAAATTTTGTATACCAAAATGTTGTTTTTATTAAATAATTGATAATTGTTGTGCTTTTGTACCTTGCTCTATAAAATAATCAATTTTAGTTTAAATCGTGTTTTTTAATGTGCATTATTGTCATTTTAAATAATTCTTAAATTAAATCAATTCTTGTGAATTTGACTTTTATATTTTATTCTTTTATTTTTAAAATTTTTCATTCTAATTAGTTTATCAATTCATTAATTTAAGTAATTCTTTATTTTTAATTTGTAAATAAAAAACTCACTTTACTTTTTTGTCTTTTAATAATTAAATTAGTTTTAACGATTTGATTTTATTCAATTAATGTTTTTTATTCTTTAATTTACTTAATTCTTTGATTAATTAATTGGTTGGTTAACTTAAGCAAGTGACTTTAAATATTTTAATTTGTTTTAAATTAATTTGTTTATAATTTTTAACCCAAATAAATTCTTTTTTAAAATAATGCATAATTAATTTTATTATTTAACTTTATTTTTATTTAGTTTTTAATTCTATTTGTTAATTTAAATGATTTATTTATTAATTTATTTTTAGTTTTAGTAAATTATTGATTTATTTAACTTAATTTATTGATTTATTTATTTTGCAGGTGTTGCGGTTGCAGAGAGTCTCTGTTGTTATTTCACCATCTCAATGCCACCGTTTCCAATCATGGTGCCACAGTTCCTCCGCACCGGATGTTGTCCCACCATTCCAATTACTGTATCACCTCTCACGGTGCCACTGTCTCCTCCAAACAGTGGCACTGTTTCATTTTTTTCTTACACCATCATCCATCACCTTGCCACTGTTTGGCCAGTTCTTACTACCCAAACAGTGGCAAGGTCTCATCGTTTCCACCCCTCCATCACCTTGCGCCACTCACTATCACAACTCTTTCCCTCTCCCGTCACACCGTCAAGCACCGCAACCACAACAGCAACACAACAGCATCCACAAATCTCAGCAGAACAATTCAACAGCAGTCTCAACCAAAAGGATAGCATAAACACAAACCACAGCAGTAGCAACAATCAATAATTCAGCACTAAATTCGAACCAGAAAAATCAACGAATCAGAAAAAAAAAAAATCAACTGAATAGAACAATCCAAACTAGAATCAATTTCAAAATCCAAATCTTCAAAAGAAACCCAAATCAATTTCCTTACCAGATCTGCCTCAACCCTAACAGGCGCCACTCTTCATACAGATCTAAACCAGAGTCGCTTGCCGCTGAATCGTCGGACCGCGCCGCCTCTGCTCTCAATCCACGGTTGCGTCGTCCGTGAGAGAAAACTCCCGCCCACTTTCTCCACCTCCAGCCTTGCCGCTCCCAATCCCCACGAACCGCATCCCCGACTCACCACCTCCCCATTTCTTCTCCTTTCCACCTCGTCGCGCGAGCAGAACCCGAAGCCACCGCCTTGCTGCTGCGAGCCCGCACTGCCGCTGCATCCCCTTCTCCAAGGCCGCCGGCACCGCTCCCTCTCCAGAGTCATCCTCCTCTCCCCGCGTCACCTGAAGTCACCACCTTCCCTCTCCCCTACCTACGCGATTCGCACCCCACCCCCTCTCCTTTTTTTTCTTTGTTTCTTTTCTTTTGTTTTATATAATAATTATACTATAATAACTATATATCTATATAATATAATACATATAATACATATATAACAATGTTTAATATGATATAACATAATAATAATATCATTTAATATATAATAATAGTAAAGTAAATATAACTAATAAGTAGTTTTAATAGTTATATTATATATATTTAAATATATTAGTAATAATAATATTAAATATTATAATATATATATATTAATAAGTATTTTCATTAACTAATTTAAGTAATAATATTAATATATAGTTATTTAATCTTAGTTTCATTTTATTTATTTAACGTGTTTTGGTTTTTCTGTTGTTCCATGTAGGGGGTAAGGGAAAGATTGCTCGTAAGAAAAGCACGAGAATATTCGCGAGGTCATTGTAAGGGGATTGTTTGCACTTCCATGGAGTTTACTCAAGAGCTGGTGATGAGTGTATCGGAGCACGCCATGTGGATTTTCTGCCTGCCAGTTTGTCTGTGTTTTCAGTTGAGTTTTTCCGAATAAGAGGAGTCTGACTCCTCTCGCACTTGGGGGGACATCATTCCAGGAAGGAGGAGGGGCGCTCAACCACACTCCATCCACATCTCACTGGGACCATCTTCAACTTGGAGATGGGACCCTGCTCCTCCATTCTCTACCTCTTATCCATGCTATGTTTTTTGGTGTTTTAAGTTGAGTCTGTAAATACTCTCGTAGTGTTTCATGTTTAGTTAATTGAATCGTGATGTTCGTTATGTTTGATTGTTCATGTTGTACATTCTTTATCATCTTCTGTTGTATCTAACTTGCGGAGCTAGATCCTGGTTAAGAAACCAAATGCAATCTGGAGATCCGAGCATCAATGCGACCACTATTTTATTCTTAGCCTTAGTAAACCGTGAAAGTGAATTGGGGTGCGCACGAGCACATCCTTGCATTGGATCAGGTTGTTACTCTCTCGTCTCACTTCTTCTCCCCTTCTTATTGTGATTTCTCGAACTGAGAATCAAGATTGGTCATGCAATTTGATGATCTCAGCAGCATCATTTTTTCTAGTGACAATCTCTGGCTGGGATGACTCTGTTGAGTGAATCACTTTCAGTTCGGAGAGATGCTTGAGCGCTGATGAAATTTCGGTGTTCGTGTGTCTAATTTCTAGGCGAGATTGATGTATGATCTGAGTCATCAATCATGAACTGAGTGAAGTTGACAGTTGTTGGTTTAATTTTAAGTAGATCTAGGATAGGGAGTAGAGGGTGAATTAAACTGGGTCCGGCCTTTGTCTCACTAAATATTGTCTTCTATGTCTTGGTGTCATTTTTGTTGTTTCCACTTTTCTTTATTTCGAGCCTAGAGCACCCTATGATATACTGCTGGATTTTAATGAGCTGCATCCCCAATCTGATTTCAAGAGCTGGCAGGACATGGGATGTGAAGACATAAAAGAAGTTGGACACATATAGGGAGATCATTTTATTTCTTATACTTCAGTCGATGATATTTGTTGTACTAAATTGTCTAATGATTTTTCCTTGTTTTCACAAGACGATCCAACACATGACATCCTAACCTTTGTCTTGGAAGACACCACATCAGAGACCATCTATTTTAATGAGAGGCTGGAGGAGGTTGACTACCTTCCTCCTGCCACAGACATTTTTTTAGGACCATTGCTTAACCAGGAGAAACAAACTGCATTACTTCAAGGAGTTGAGTTCACTTTTGAAGAACCTATTTTTATTTGATTGAGACTGAAATTGATTTTGTTTCTCCCATTACGTACAGGTATTGAAGATGCAGTACATCTTTGTGATTTCTTTGAGAGTGAGGAAGTTGAGGTTGCATTTGCTAAAGAGTTAATGGAACTCCCAATTCTGGATAACACTTCCAATTTGGGAGTTATTTTTTAAGAAGAATTCTTGGAGTTGTGCACAAGTTTACAAGTGGATGATGACAAAGTCCTTGCTTTCCAAAAGGAAATGCTTTATTGGATTCAACCAGAAGACAAGCCATGTCCAAGTTTTCCAACATTAAAGCTTATGCACCCTCAACCTCAAGATGCGGAAGAGGGGTAGTACCCCTGCCTTTTATATTCCCCTCCATCACTCACCATGAAGTATTTCACTACCCAGGAGGGGAATTTGGTGGAAGCTACACATGGGGTACTCTGCAGATGGAAAAACACTGAAGTTGGAAGGAATCACACCTGGTGGTTCTTATGCAAGAAGCTAAATCCCCCATCAGACTTGGGTTGATCCAAGGATTGTCTAGCTGTGGACAGTCAAACTATAGCACCCCCTAGGGGGTTATCCCAGGATTATCCTTTTTAATTTTCTGCTTTATTTATTTATTACATGTTGTTTTTAATTTGATTTTTTTATAGGCAATAAACAGGTAATAGATTTCACATGGCTATCACTCAATTCCCAAGGGAAAAGCTTACTGGATTAAATGGATAAACAACCCCACACTTAACTCACACTTTGTAGCTGCTTTTTATTTGAACTTAAAATCTTGAACACTAATGTTAAACTGTTTCATCATGTGGGTTCCAAACTGAAGTAGCCAGAGTTCATGCATAAAGTAATTAAAGGGATACATTTGTAAATATGAGAAGCTGCTCATTTAAGGAAGTTCTTATTTTAATTCTTTCATATTAAGTCATTCATTTTGCATGTTGTTGTGAATTAAGTGTGGGGGACTTCCCACAAATTTTTGAAACTTGAGAATTGTGTTTCCTGCTTGGGTGTTAGTTTTCTAATATCTAATTAGTTGAAAAAGTATTTTAAGCTACATTTTGAAACTTGCTACACCCACTATTTTTATTCTCATTGAGCTGTTAATGCACATCACTGTTAATCGTGCTACTATTTTAAGTATATTGAGTAATCTTTTGTCTTCTCTTAAAAATTAAAAGCATGAACTTTTCAAAATTAAATACACTTGTTTGTTGTGATGGTTGGTGGGGTTGGGTTCTTATGTTTTTGTTTTTTTTTTGTGTTTTTATTTTCTTTTTCTTTTTTATATGTAAAATAAAATTTTTGAACCTCATTGCTACCCCTCCATATTTTTTTTAAGCTGAACTATCCATCAATCTTGAACTAAGTTGTCTCTCACCTTGAGAGTCAACATTAAGGACAATGTTGGGTTTTAAGTGTGGGGAAGAGAGATCATTTTCTAGTGTCACTTCAAATTCTCCCTTCTTGAACCTTAATTTGTTTAAAAAATGGTCAATTTTTTTCAAAATTCTCAAAACTCTTTCAATTTTTTTTCAAATTCTTTCATCACTTTATGGTCATTTGAGGTTTAGTGGTACTCCAATTCTTTCTTGTTTAGTGGATAATTGCTAGCTGGTTGATGAGAGTGATACTTAGTCAAAAACTGTTAAGTTTGAGTGATTGCTGAGTGGAATTGTTCACTGTCTCTATGGATATGACTATTTAGGAACTGAGGATGAGAGTGTGACAAGATAGGTTTTGTGGAATGAGGATCATGACTTAGGGTGACTAGAAGTTCGCACCGGAACCTAGAGGACTCACATTTTTTTAAATATAATATTCAATCACTTTAGGAAGTCAACTCAAATGATTATAAGTTAAGTCCTTTATAACTGGAGTAAAATGAGAAAATGGGATCCCACAGTGAGTATCTGAGGCAAGGTGCATTGGGTGTGTTTCTGTGAATAAATAAAGCAAATTTCAATTTTAATAAGTGTTATGCACAGTGTACTGCACATAGAATATGGCTGGGAAAAATTAAAATAAAGTGCTCTTATCAAAAATGAACTCATTAAGCTGAGGGGAATTTTGAACCCAGATGAAGAAGGGACCAATTGACTTGGTTAAAATTCATTTGAGTTGAATCAATAAAATGATGGAATCAATGGACTTTAATTTTTGGAACCTAGGAGAAGGTGAGAATGGAATGTGCCTTTGGTTAAGTTTTTAGTTCCACTTGTTCTAACTTGTCATCACCTCTTGAATCAGAACTTGAATTGGAAATTGAAGTAGGACAGTTAATGAGTACATATCAGAGGCATGACATACTTGATAGTGTATGAATTTGTGAGGCTTTTGACTTCCAGTGAATTTTTGAAGCTAGGTGAGACATCATTTTTTAACACCTTTGAAAATCTGACCCACTGTTTGGTATTGTTCCTCTGGATATTAAAGTTTAATCATGCACTTTTTGAACTGGAACTCACAAATCATCTTTCTGTTTTAAAGTTTAAGGAATGCATTTGTTTGAGGACAAACAAAGTTTTAAGTGTGGGAAGTTTGATATGGGCGTGTTTTCATATTCTTTGTCACATCCTTTTTTGTTTTTTTATTAACTATTTTATACCAAAATGTTGTTTTTATTAAATAATTGATAATTGTTGTGCTTTTGTACCTTACTGTGTAAAATAATCAATTTTAGTTCAAATCGTGTGTTTTAATGTGCATTATTGCCATTTTAAATAATTCTTAAATTAAATCAATTCTTGTGAATTTGACTTTTATTTTTTATTCTTTTAGTTTTACAATTTTTCATTCTAGTTAGTTTACCAATTCATTAATTTAAGTAATTATTTATTTTTAATTTGTAAATAAATAACTCGCTTTAGTTTTTAGTCTTTAAATAATTACATTAGTTTTAACAATTTAATTTTATTCAATTAATGTTTTTTATTCTTTAATTTACTTAATTCTTTGATTAATTAATTGGTTGATTAACTTAAGCAAGCAACTTTAAATATTTTAATTTGTTTATAATTAATTTGTTTATAATTTTTAATCCAAATAAATTCTTTTTTTAAATAACGAATAATTAATTTTATTATTTAATTTTACTTTATTTTTTAATTCTATTTGTTAATTTAATTGATTTATTTATTAATTTATTTTTAGTTTTAGTAAATTATTGATTTCTTTAACTTAATTTATTGATTTATTTGATTTACAGGTGTTGCGATCCCACCGGGTCCCTCTGTTGTTGTTCCACCATCTCACGGTGCTGCCACCATTCCATCTCCAATCACGGTGCCATCGTTCCTCTACACCAGTTGTTGTCCTACCATTCCAATTACTGTCTCACCGCTTAGAGTGCCACCGTCCCCTCCAAACGGTGGCACTGTTTCATTTTTTTCTTCCACCTTGCCACTATTTGGCCAGTTCTTGCTACCCACGCCCTTGCCACCGTTTCTCCCTCACGGTCTCACTGTTTCCACCCCTCCATCACCATGCGCCCCTCACTGTCACAACTCTTTCCCTCTCCCGTCACACCGTCATCACTGCGGAGGCACCGCAACAGCAACACAATCGCCGCAGCATCCACAAATCTCAGCAGAACAATTCAACAGCAGACTCAACCAAAATGATAGCATAAACACAAACCATAGTAGCAGCAGAATTGCAACAATCAATAATTCAGCACTAAATTCGAACCAAAAAAATCAACAAATCAGAAAAAAAAAATCAACCAAACAGCACAATCCAAACTAGAATCAATTTCAAAATCCAAATCTTCAGAAGAAACCCAAATTAATTTCCTTTCCAGATCTGCCTCAACCCTAACAGGCGCTACTCTTCATACAGATCTAAACCAGAGTCCCTCACCGCTGAATCGTCGGACCGCCGCTACTCTAATCTGTACGCAGCAACCGCACCTCGTTGCCTCTGCTCTCAATCCGCGGTCGCGCCGTCCATGCGAGAAAACTCCCGCCCACTTCCTCTGCCTCCAACCTCGCCGCTCCCAATCCCTATGAACCGCATCCCCGACTCATCGCCTCCCCATTTCTTCTCTATTCCACCTCGCCTCGCGAACAGAACCCGAAGCCACTGTCTTGTCGCCGCGAGCCCGCACCGTTGTTGCATCCCCTGCTCCGAGGCCGCCAGCACCGCTCCCTCTCCTGAGCCGTCCTCCTATCCCCACGTCACCCGAAGTCGCTGCCTTCCCTCTCCCCTACCTACGCGACTCACACCCCACCCCCTCTCCTTTTTTTTCTTTGTTTCTTTTCTTTTGTTTTATATAATAATTATACTATAATAACTATATATCTATATAATATAATACATATAATACATATGTAACAATTTTTAATATGATATAACATAATAATAATATCATTTAATATATAATAATAATAGTAAAGTAAATATAACTAATAAGTAGTTTTAATAGTTATATTATATATATTTAAATATATTAGTAATAATAATATTAAATATTATAAAATATATATATTAATAAGTATTTTCATTAACTAATTTAAGTAATAATATTAATATATAGTTATTTAATCTTGGTTTCATTTTATTTGTTTAATGTGTTTTCGTTTTTCTGTTGTTCCATGCAGGGGGATAAGGGAAAGATTGCTCGCAGGAAAAGCGTGAGAATATTCACGAGGTCGTTGTAAGGGGATTGTTTGCACTTATAGGGAGTTTACTCAAGAGTTGGTGACGAGTGTATCGGAGCACGCTACGTGGATTTTCTGCATGTCAGTTTGTCTATGTTTTCAGTTGAGTTTTTTCGAATAAGAGGAGCTCGACTCCTCTCACACTTGGGGGGCATCATTCCAGGAAGGATGAGGGGCACTCAACCACACTCCATCCACATCTCACGGAATGGGGACCATCTTCGACTTAGATATGGGACCCTGCTCTTCCATTCTCTACCTCTTCTCCATGCTTTGTTTTTGGTGTTTTAAGTTGAGTCTGTAAATACTCTCATAGTGTTTCATGTTTAGTTAATTGAATTGTGATGTTCGTTATGTTTGATTGTTCATGTCGTACATTCTTTCTCATCTCATGTTGTGATCTCAAATCTCTAGAAATGGAGATCTAACTTGTGGGGCTAGATCCAGGTTAATAAACCCGATGCAATCTGGAGATCCAAGCATCAATGCGACCATTATTTTATTCTTAGCCTTAGTAAACCGTGAAAGTGAATTGGGGTGTGTGCGGGCACATCCTTGCGCTGAATCGGGTTGCTACTCTCTTGTCTCACTTCTTCTCCCATTCCTATCGCGATTTCTCGAACTGAGAATCAATATTGGTTGTGCAATTTGACGATCTCAGTAGGATCATTTTGCCTAGTGGCAGTCTCTGGCTGGGATGACTCTGTTGTGTGAATCACTTGTAGTTCATAGAGATGCTCGAGCACTGAAGAAATTTCGGTGCTCGTGTGTCTAATTTCTACGTGAGATTGGTGTATGATCTGATTTATCGATCCTACACTGAGTGAAGTTGAGATTTGTTGGTTTAATTTTAAGTAGATCTAGGATAGGGAGTAGAGAGAGAATTAACCTGGGTCAGGCCTTTGTCTCACTTACTATTGTCTTCTGTGTCTTGGTGTCATTTGTTTGTTTTGTGCCTTGTGTTGTGTCTGTGTCTACTTTATTTTCTTGGTTTTGTCCTGTGTCTCTATGTTTTTGCACTTTTTCATCACTGTTTCTCTCTCCACTGTGCTCTTCAGCACTGATTAGTGATTTCTTAGGAGTTGTGTTTTCTGTTTTCAAAATATTTAAAAACACAAAAAGATTTTCGGAACGACCACTTGTGCATTCGACATTGCTTCCTTGAGAGCGACCACAAGGTTATTCATTGTGCTATATCTTGAGTCTTTATAAATGTAAACTTGAATGTCCTTGCGATAAGGACGATGTCGCTAATGAATTTAGAAAGAAACAAATGCTCAATAGATGGTATAGATTTCTAATTGGCTAACCCTGATTCAATATGTTTTTATGTATCATGAGCATTAGCACTCGAGGTTCATAATTTTGCATTGATTTAAATGAAAAAGTGCGTGGATTGCATTATATGTTGATGTTGTGGTGTTTCGTTTAAGTGGAAAGGCATTTGCACTGAATTGTTTCATTGATGTTTATACTGCATCTCATCTTAAATTTCTGCATTGAATCTCAAAATGTTGTTTACTTAAATGATGTTTGTGAATCATTCATTGTTTATGCATACACTACCATGTATATGGATAAATTTCAATTACTGTTATAAACTTATTAGTGACTCAGTAATCTTAAAATGTAATATATACATACATTGCAATGTGCATACAGTTCAATATACAATATCATAAAACTAGTATATATGCATATCAACACTTTTCTTTTGATGTGAGCATATTCTTACCTTGAAAAATAATATATTAAATATAGAGTCTGCATATTATGAGTTATAGTCAATATAATGTTGACATTATTGGTGAATACACAATAGGAACAATCAATTGGTTCCTTTATATATCATATTATATTCTGATAGATATATTTTTATGGAATTACACATGCATCACATGGTATTCACACTGAAATCATTTTTCTCCCCATAAATTTGGATTTTTATTGTATCAAATGAAGTAAACTATAATATTTAAAATGTGTGTTATTAGTGTGTTATATTCAAATAAAACATGTTTCCATATAATACATAGTACGTAATATGCTTTGCATAATTTTCATAATGCATTAGATATAAATAATATATAATATTAATTTAACAATTGGCTTATCTTGACAAGATATATATTTTTGATATTTTTTATAGATAATAATGAGCTGAATTTGGATTACATCACTTCAAATAAGTGATGAATATGAGAAAGGTGTTCATGCTTTTTTGGAATTTTTTAAACGAAATGTTCCAAATAATAAAATATTTTTCTATCCATGTCTGAAATGTTTAAACATAAAGAAGTTGAAAGGTAGATAAATCAAATATCATTTAATTTTTCATGGTTTTAATCCGAGTTACAACCCTTGGATTTGGCATGGTGAAAATGGACAGAATTTCATATCTCTTGATGATGATGCTTTGCAAGATGATAAGTCTAATCAAATTGAAGAAATGGTTCATGATATTGAAGTAGAGGCAATTGAGAAAGAATCGATAATTGGGTGTCTATATGGAGATGGTGAAAAACCATTGGATTTGGCTTGTACAGAATTTATAGTTTTATTGTCGATATTAAGATTGATTAACTTTAAGGTGAAACATGAAAGGAGTGATAAGAGTTTTATAGAGTTACTACAATTGTTGAAAGATATTTTTCCTAAAGACAATGATCTTCTAGATTCACATTATAAAGCGAAGAAAATACTATGTCTGATGGGATTAGGGTACAAAAAAATACAGGTCTTCCCAAAGGACTGTGTGCTATATTAGAAGGAATACGAATTTCTTTCAGGGTGTCCTAAATGTGAGACGTCACGGTATAAGTTGAGAGAAAAATCACAGGCTAATTTAACAGTTACAGAGACTCATGTCAAGGCATTTTGGTATCTTCCTATAAATCCTCATTTGAAACATTTATTTGCAAATTCACATGATGCAAAAAAGTTAAGATGAAATACAGATGAACATATATGTGATGGAAAATTACGGCATCCAGTTAATTGTCCATAGTGGAAAAAAATGGATCACCAGTTTCCAACATTCGAAAATGAAGTTATAAATCTCAAACTTTGACTGTGCATGGATGGAATTAATCCATATCGAATCCTTAATAGCACACATAGTTTATGACCTATTTTATTGGTAATTTACAACTTATCTCCTAAATTTTGTATGAAGTGAAAATATTTCATGTTGAGGTCAATGATCTATGGACCAAAACAGTCTGGAAATGATATTGACGTTTTCTTGTCACCATTAATTAATAATTTGAAAATATTATGGGAGCAAGGTATAAGGGTGTATGATTCTTATAAAATAGAATACATTCAACTGCATGCAATTATTAGGTTCACTATAAATGACTTCCCAGCATATGAAAATTTGTCTGGATATAGTGTTAAGGGGCATAAAACTTTTCCAATTTGTGAACAATAGACTTCATATTATCAACTGCATCATGGGAGAAAAAACAGTATACATGGGTCATCGAAAGTTTTTGTCTATAGATCACTCTTATAGAAGATTAAAAAAGGATTTCAACAGCTCACATGAATTTGATATTGTTCCAAAACTTTTATCCATTGATCATTATTTTGAGAGGGTGCAAAACATTGATGTGACATTCAGAAAGACACATAAATCTATAAATGATAAAAATATTTGGAAGAAATTTTCAATATTTTTTAAACTACCATATTGGAGATATCATGATGTCAAACATAACATTGATTTCATGCATGTGGAGAATAATATTTGTGACCAATTGATTGGAACGTTAGATATTAAATAAAAGACTAAAGATTGGTTGAATGTAAGATTGGACTTACTCTTAATGGGAATATGTTTGGAGTCAACTCTCACTCCTGATGGAGGGCGAACATTCCTGCCTCCAACTTGTCATACATTATCCAAGAGGGAGAAAATTAGATTTTGTCAATATCTTCATGATATCAAAGTTCCACAAGGTTATTCTTCAAATGTAAAAAATTTATCTTTAAAGGATTTAAAGTTGACATGTATGAAATCTCATGATCATCACATCATGATGCAACACATCCTACCAGTTGCATTGTGTGGAATATTGTCTTTTCATGTTAGAATGACTATCATGAAGGTGGGTTATTTTTTCAATTCAATTTGTAATAAGGTGATAGATTTGAATATTTTGAACACTTTGGAGAACGAAGCAGTTTCTATACTTTGTCAATTGGAAATGTATTTTACTCCATATTTTTTTATGTCATGGTCTATTTAATGGTTCACTTAGTGCGAGAAATAAAGTTTTTCAAACTTGCATATCTATGTTGGATGTATCCTTTTGAAAGATATGTGAAGATATTAAAGGGGTATGTTAAGAATTCATATCGACCTGAAGCATCCATTATTGAGATGTATATTTCTGAGGAGGTTGCAGAGTTTTGTACAATCTATTTGTCTGCAGTGGAGCACATCGATTTGTCTATATCTCACCATGAACGAGTTAATTATGGGGGGCATGGGATTTGTGGCTTGAAAGTCAAATCTTTGATAGGTGAACAGATAAGGAAGGTACATTTATACATCTTGAATAACATAGATGATACTCATCCATATATAACATTACATATTAATGTGTTGAAATAATGTTATCCAAAGAAAAAGATATGTGGATTTTGAATGAGCATAACAAAACTTTTTTTCAATGGTTTAAAGAGACTGTTCTTGGTAGATCAGATGCATCAGAAACATTGAGATGGTTAGTGGACAGTTCAAGTTTAAATTTGATGATATGGTCTGGGTATGACACTAATGATTATACATTTCATACAAAAGATTAGGATAATAGAAGTGCGGTTCATAATAGTGGTGTATTGGTGTTCATAGAAGCAATGCATTTTTCAAGTGTCAAAGACAAAAACTCAATCTCTGCATCAACTACATATTATGAAGTCATTGAAGAAATATGGGAGGTTGATTACATTAAATTTCAAGTTTCATTATTTAACTGCAAATGGTTTGTCGGTAACAACAGTGTCAGACACGAAGAATTTGGAATGACACTAGTAAATCTTAATAAATTGGAATACACAGCTGATCCTTTTATCATGACAACACATGCAAAAAAAATCTATGTTCTTGATCAATTTGATATGCAGTGGTCTGTTGTTTTACAGGGAAAAAACAGTATATTGGTGATGATAAACTTGACGAAAATGCTGATTTATGTGAGATCCCTACTTCAATGGAAAGATTAACAAATAATATTAATGAGCACGTTGTAGACATGGTTTGTGTCATATGGAACGGTCATGATGAAGGAATTTGAGAAAACAACCCTTTAGTGCATTCTTAATATTACAGTTAACATATGTTTGCTTCTAGTTTACTATTTTAAATTTCATAAATTGTTAGATATTTTAATTTGATTATCTTTATTAAAACACCTATTATAACAAATATTAATAAAAATGTGTTAAGTTTAGTTTACTTTTTTTTATAATTGTTCATTTTTTATTTACATTTGTATGTAATAGTTGGGTTTGTACATTTTTGTACTAATTGTTGTTGCTTTGATTTATAGGATAATTACATATCAATCTGATCCACCACATACTTCTGGAGATGATCATACTCATATCTCTGGGGAGGAACGTACAAATGCTCATGTTGATGAGACTCCTCGTCCTGCTTTACTTGAGACATCTATTTCCACAGGGAAAAAAGAGTTTGAGGGTTGGTAAACGTGACACCACACGTTTACCAAAATTATCAGTTGTCTGTACTTATGAACTGAGGATACCAGTAGATTTTGATAATAATGATATTCCAAGAGGTCCAAATTCAAAACAATTCAAAAAAATTATAGCAGTACAGGGTAAAAGCAAAGTTAGTATTTTGTTTGATGATTGGAGAAGTGTTGACAAAGTGACATTATCACACTTATAAGAGACCATTTTGGTAAGCTTGTTTGTTGTTATTTTACTTATCTTGAAATTTTTATAGTAATATATGTTTTACTATCCCTTATCAGATGACATATGATATACCTGATACTGGAGGAGTTATGAAGAAATGTTTATCATTGGCTATTATGGAGGGATTTTAAATCATTTCTCGCATCACGGTTCATTTTTTGGGGATAGACAACATCATAATCCATGTGATATATATCCATTTATAGATGAAGATACATGGAAGCAATTTATTGAAAATAGACGACGAGAACAGTTTTTGGTAAGTGCAATGTTAACTTTTAGAAAAAAAATTATATTAATGACCATTTTAATGATTTATTAATTCTTAATTCTTAATTTATAGAAATCAATAATATCTCATCAGGAGATCCAATCTAGAAACGTATACCCTCATACATTGTCTCGTGGAGGGTATACATTATTGGAAGAACAAATGATAGCAGAAAAACTTCAAAATATGAGAGTTGAGTTTACAGGATCTGCAGAGGTTGCTCCCCAGCTAGACATGAAAAATGGAAGAGGACTCGGATGAGAAAAAAAGGGCATTGTCTTACAGAACAATCGAGGGTTATAGACGAAATGATTGTAAGATGTTTAATTTATTTATTTATTTAAGTTAAATCAACTCTTTATATATTGTGATTCATTACAGGTTTTTTCAAATATTCCATACAAGATTCTCTTGAGGATCAGAGCACATGGGGGGTCTTCATTACTGAGGGTAGAAAGGATATTTTAGCTATAGCATTGGGAAAGCCCAAACACTCAGGTCGTGTATGAGGATACACGATAGGTGTATCGGTAAAGAAAGTGTTTCCACGTTCGAAAGCTCCTTCAATGGAGGATGTTTATAAAAAAATAGAAACTTTGGAAGCTGAAGTTCATGATATTCATGTGATGATGGAGGATAGGATCAGAGCTTCAATATAGTCGATATTTGCAGACATGCAAAGATAGTTTCGGACTGCCGATCTAACTCATCTACCTCTGCCGTCAGATCTCACTCCTCCTACCGATCCTACTCATACATCTCCACCTACAGACCCCACTCCTTCTTATCCTACCCCTACACTCCCTCCTCCACAACTTCCCAATTACTTTGAGTTATATATTGATGATCCTCATTATATTGTTGCATATGGGAAGATATTTTATATCAACGATACCATTCATCATCAACAGATAGAGATAAAGCATCATAGGGTCACTGTACAAGATATTATAGATAGATCAGTAAAAATACAATGACCTTGAGAAGTGATATCATGAAACTTGTAGCTGGAGATCAGTTGAGCATCAACACAATGCAAATTTTTTCTATGTAAGTCAATTGACAAAAAAAATTGTGTTTGTTTAATTTATTGAAAAATTATAATTATGTTTGTTTTGTATTAGGTGTCTTTATAAAATTTGTACAGAGCATGAAAAGACATATGTATATGGATTTATGGACTCATAGTTTATTTCACTTATAGCTAGGACAATGACTGATGCAGAAAGAACAATTTATATTTACAAAAGATTTCAGAATAATACAATTATTCAGTGCAGGATGTTTCCATATCTTCAAGAAGTATGAAACATATTTCTCACAAACTGTTAAATATCTCTTAACATAATAACAACTGACATTAAATTCTCTTATATTTCATTGTTCATTAGATGTTGGGTGTTTTTTTGCTCAATAGAGAAGACATTGTATTGGTTATGCCCTATCATAGTGAAGTGAGAGAAAATTTTAAGAATATATTAAACGTGTAAGTTTGAATGTTTAAATACATATTTATATTATGTGTAAAATTTCTTTTATTCGTATTATTTTCAAACAGGGCATGATATTTCTATAGAGAGACAACAAAAAAGAAGAGCGTCAAGATCAAATTTGTACAAGCTAAGGTGAATTTTCATTTTCAATTACTAAATTTTGGATATATTACTTAAAAATGTTATTTGGAGTTAAAATTTATTTGGAACATCATTGTCATCAACAAGGTGTAAAAGAACGTGGATATTATGTTTTAAGATTTATATATGAAATAATTTCAACCAGGACAATTACGAAGTTCCAGAAGGTTAGACTTCTCTATAAAGTTTTTTGTAATATTTCGTTTGTTTTATTGAAAATACAAGTTAAATGCTTTATTTATTATTTGTAGCTTTTTGATGACCCATAGTCATATGATGCACAAGAGTTGAGACATTTACAAATTGAGTGGAAAAATCATTCTTCAGGTTTGATTGATTTTTAGATCATTTGTACTTGTAAATTTGATAGTTCAATTGTAACTTTCTTTTGTTGGATGTTTTTGCTAGTTTTTCTGTTGTATTTTCTACTGGTGTTTATCTTTTGTATGTTGTGGAGAGGATGTACAATTTAAATTTTAAAAAAAATTGTGCTTTCACGTCGGTTATCCCATAACTGACTTGAAAAATGAAAGGATAATTCCTTTTTCACGGTAGTTAGGGGATAACCGACGTGAAAAAGTATTTTTCACGTCGGTTCTGGGATAACCGATGTGAAAACCCTCAACAAAGATTTATTTACGATGTCAGTTTTAATTAACTGGCGTTAAAAAGTTATTTACAACGTCTCCTTTAACAACGTCACATAATAATTGACGTAAAAAAGAAAAAAAATCGACGTGAAAAATCGTTTTTGCACTAGTGATCCTGTGAAAAACAAAAGCATTGCGCGTGCGTACGTACGACTTACCGTCTCCACTACATGATACAATTCATTTTTCATGCTCACCATTCATGCATGATTATATAAATGTATATAATGAATAAATATGATATATATTATCTTAATATCATTTTAGAAATGATGGAAATATATCCTATGCACAAGAACCATGACTTGTACAATAAAACATGAATAGGAAAATGAAGCAGTTAACACCCGAAAGAAGGGTAATGATGAAATATTATTTAACAGGTGATAAGATGATATAAAAGGATTATATATGATATAATAGATGAAGATACATGGAATCAATTTGTTAAAAGTAGACGATGAGAATAGTTTTTGGTAAGTGAAATGTTAACTTTTAGAAAAAATTTATATTAATGACCATTTTAATGATTTTTTAATTCTTAATTCTTAATTTACACCAATCGAGGAGATCTCATCAGGAGATTCAATCTAGAAACATATAACATCATACGTTATCTTGGGGAGAATATACATAATTGGAAGAACAAATGATAGTAGAAAAACTTCAAAATCTGATAGCTGAGTCTGCAGAGGTTACCCCCCCCGCTAGACATGAAAATTGGAAGAGGGCTCGAATGAGCAAAAAAGGGAAATATCTTATAGAATAGTCGAGGGTTGTAAATGAGAGGATTGTAAGATATTTACTTTATTTATTTATTTAAGTTAAAGCGACTCTTTATATGTTGTGACTCATTACAAGTTTTTTTAAATATTTCATACAGGATTCTCTTGAGGAGCATAACACACAGGGGTATTCATTGCTGAGGGTAGAAAAGATATTTTAGCTATAGTATTGAGAAAACCTGAACACTCAGGTCGTGTACAAGGATACCCGGAAGGTGTATCGGTAAAAAAAGTGTTTCCACGTTCAGAAGCTTCTTCAATGGAGGATGTTTATAAAAAGAATAAAAACTTTAGAAGCCAAAATTCAGGATATTAATGTGATAATGGAAGACAGGATCAGAGCTTCGGTAAAGTCGATGTCTGCAGACATGCAAAGACAGTTTCGGACTGCTGATCCAACTCCTCCACCTCCGCCAGCAGATCTCGCTCCTCCTACCGATCCTACTCATACATCTCCGCCTGCAGACCCCACTCCCTATTCTGCCCCTACACCCCTCTTCCACAGCTTTCTGATTACTGTGAGTTATATGTTGATGATCTCCATCATATTGTTGCATAGGGATGATATTTTATATCAGCGATACCATTCATCATCAACGAATAGAGATAGAGCATCATAGGGTCACGGTACAAGATATTATAGATAGATCCGCAAAAATACCATGTCCTACAGATGAGATGAGTACAGTTGGACAAAGTATCGGTCATTTTTTAGTTTGGCCATCTAGACTATTTCAGCATATTACCATAGAGGTATGTATATATTTTATCTTTTATTTAATTTTGATATTAAATCTTTTTTATCATTTTAAAGTTTATATATTTATCTAATTTTTTACAAGAATACTTTAAAGGTAAAGAAATTCTGTATACATATTCAAATTTGTTATTGGATGTATATGAGATTCTAATTGAAGATGTTGTTTGTGGGCGTGAAGTGACTGTGAGGCTTTTGAGAAGTGATATCATGGAGCTTGTAGCTAGAGATCAGTAGTGCATCAACACAATGCAATTTTTTTCATGTAAGTCAATTAATAAAAAATTTACGTTCATTTAATTTATTGAAAATTTATAATTGTGTTTGTTTTGTATTAGGTATCTTTATAAAATTTATACAAATCATGAAAAGACAGATGTATATGGATTTATGGACTCACAGTTTATTTCACATATACCTAGGACAATGACTAATGCAAAAAGAACAGTTTATATTTGCAAAATATTTCAGAATAATGCAATTATTAAATATTGAATGTTTTCATATCTTCAAGAGTATGAAACATATTTCTCACAAATTGTTATATATATCTTAACATAATAACTCACATTAAATTCTCTTATATTTTAGTGGTCATTGGACGTTGGGTGTTTTTTTCCCAAGAGAGAAGATACCGCATTGGCTATACTCTATGCATAGTGAAGTGAGCAAATTTTAAGAATATATTGAACGTGTGAGTTTGAATATTTAAAACTTTTATGAGTAAAATTTATTTTGTTCGTATTATTTTCAAACAAGGCATGCGATTTCTATAGAGACGACAAAAAAGAAGAGCGTCAAGATCAAATTTGTACAAGCTAAGGTGAATTTTCATTTTGAATTACTAAATTTTGGATATATTACTTAAAAATGTTATTTTGAATTAAAATTTATTTGGAACATCATTATCATCAACAAGAAGGTATAGAAGAATGTGGATATTATATTTTAAGATTTATGTATGAACTAATTTCAATTGAGACAATTACGAAGTTCCAGAAGGTTAGATTTCTTTATAAAGTTTTTCTGTAATATTTCGTTTGTTTTATTGAAAATACAAGTTAAATGCTTTATTTATTATTTGTAGCTTTTTGATGACTCACCCATATAGTGTAAAGAATTTGAAACATTTACAAATTGAGTGTGTGAATGATTTTTCAGGTTTGATTGATTTTTAGTTCATTTGTAATTTTAAATTTGACAGTTCAATTGTAACTTTCTATTGCCAAATGTTTTTTATGGTTTTTATGTTACATTTTCTGTTGGTGTTTATCTTGTGCTTGTTGTGGAGAGGATGTACAATTGAAATTTTAAAAAAATGATTTTTCACGTCGGTTATCTCATAACTGATGTGAAAAACGAAAGGATAATTCCTTTTTCACATCGGCTAGGGATAACCGACGTGAAAAAGTGTTTCATGTCGGTTTTGGGATAACCAACATGAAAACCCTCAACAAAGATTTATTTATGTCGGTTTTAATTAACCGACATTAAAAAGTAATTTACAATATCTCCTTTAACAACGTCGCATAATAATCGATGTGAAAAAGAAAAAAACGACGTGAAAAATCATTTTTGCACTAGTGATCCTACGAAAAACAAAAACATTGTACATGCGTACGTACAACTTATCATCTCCACTACGCGATATGATTCATTTTCCATATTCACCATTCATGCATGATTATATAAATGTGTATAATGAATAAATATGATATACATTACTTTAATATCATTTTGGAAATGATGGAACTATATCTAATGCGCAAGAACTAAGACTTATGCGATAAAACATGCATAGAAAAATGAAGCAGTTGACACCCGAAAGAATGGTAATAATGAAATATTATTTAACCGGTGATAAGATGATATAAGAGAATCATATATGATATAATAAATATGAATATGGTTCTGGTATAAATTAATAACATTCTTTAAACCATCATACATGAGTTTCAGATATGTATAAAGAAAATTAGACCTAAGGTAAGGGTTAATTTCACGATCTCATTATTATTAGAGATTGTTTATACATAAATATTTACTGAGAAATATTTATTTTCTATATCCACATTTCTTAAAAATGTTTTTCAAAATATTTTTACTATTCTTCTACAATTGTTAGTCATTTTTACACGTTTGAATTTTTACTAAATAGTTTGAAATGAATCTTTTGTTGTTTTCCTAATGAGGTACTTTATGACTTTTCCAGCAAAAGTTTTAGAGGAATGTTTTTTTTACTTATACGGTATGAACTGATTTTTCCGCTTTCATGACGTCTTAATGCATTGAAGTTTCCCTTACAAGCTTACAATGTTATTTTCAAAGAAATTGTTTTCTTTTAGAATCGCGCGGCATTTTAATAAATGAAAACGTTTTCAAAGTAGAAAAGATATTTTCCTCAAGAATTATTTTCAAGTGATCTCTCAAAATTATTTTCCATTTATGATAACATTATTTGATGTTGCTTATGCTTTATTGGAGATGTTTTTCAAGGATACTATCTCTGTTCTTTCTATAGCTGGTTTATGTTTATGATGGAATAATATTTATGAAACCCATTTTTTTCATGGGTTAATGTTATGATTGAATGATGTTTATAAAACTCATTTCTTTTTATGGATTTTGATATGATAATTGATTTATGTTCTTATGACATACATTTGTATGGTTTTCATTATGTGATGGGTGAGACCTATATCTCCCTCCAATGCATTGGGTAAAGATTTATATCTTATGAGATAGACATGACTGAAATGAATAGTAAACTCGGTTCAGTGATACAGGGCTAGAACAATGAGTGAACTCAGTTCAATAAAGGACTTTGTCCACTATGATGGTCTTGGCGATGAAGCTTGACTAAAATGGAAATGAATTTTTATTCTTATGTGTATGTCACAATTCCATGTCTTCTGTTATGTTCTCATGGATATGTTCTTTGATTCTTTATGAACTATGATTTATACCATGACCTGACATCCTGATCTTTGATCTGCAAGATATAATTTTCAAAAGCTATTTTCATGTTCTTATACCTTTATGCTTATGTTATCTCCCTTGATTACTCTTATTGAGCATCTGAGCTCACCATTTTCTTATGTTTCTTTTCCTTAGGATATGAAAAAAGATATCAAGTAAGATGTGTCAAGAACAGTTATGAAGAAATAAGTGGGAGACGATGTAGATGTTTTATGAATCAGTTGTTTATATTTCTCAGTTTCCAAAGACACTAAACCTATACAGTTCTGGTGTGGTTTTGTTTTGTTATGTCATGAATATTATTCTATTTAGACGTGATATCTATATATGAAAAGTATGAATCGTAATATTTTAATTGTAATAAAATAAATTCATTGGGTGTTGTGTGGGTGCGCGACAAACGCAAGTGGCAGGGCGCATAGTGGAGCCACACGGCGTGGCCCTTTTCTACATGAGGTGAGGTAGAAAAAAAATCTAGAGCAACCTAAGCCTTTGGGCCACCATCAAGGCCTCCGGACCTTTTAATTGTAATAAGATAAAATCATTAGGTGTTATGTTGTGGGAAAAGACTTGACCACATGGCGTGACCCCTTTCTACACGAGTTGAGGCGGAAAAAAATTCTCGAACTGATGCGCGGCGTCGAACGCAGGGAGGCAAGGGAGGTCGGCTTACGCGGGTGCGTGACGGGCACAGGTGTCAGGGCGCGCAGTGGAGCCACACGGCGTGGCCCCTATCTACATGAGCTAAGGCAGAAAAAATATCTCGACCCACCTAGGCCTTTGGGCCACCATCATCAAGGCATTCGAACCTTTTAACTGTAATAAAATAAATTCATTGGGGGTTGTGCGGGTGCGTGACGAGCATAGGAGGCAGGGCACACGGTGGAGCCACACGGCGTGGCCCCAGTCTACACGAGCTAGGCAGAAAAAAAAGATCCCGACCTAATACGCGGCGACGAACACAGGAAAGCAAGGGTGGTCAGGTTGCGCGGGTGCACGACAGGCACAGGTGGCAGGGTTTGTGATGGAGCCACACGACGTGGCCCCTATCTACACGAGTTGAGATAGAAAAAAATATCTCAACCTACCTAGGCCTTTGAACCGCCATCATCAAGGTCATCGAACCTTTTAATTGTAATAAAATAAATTCATTAGGTGTTGTGTGGGTGCACCAGCGCAAGAGGCATGGCGCGAGCCACACGTTGCGACCCTTCTCCACACGAGGTGAGGCAGAAAAAAAAATCTATAACCTACCTATTCCTTTGAGCCACCATCGAACTTCGGACCTTTTAATTGTAATAAAATGGTGTACCATCGAACTTCGGACCTTTTAATTGTAATAAAATAAATTCATTGGGTGGTGTGCTGTGGGAAAAGGCTTCCAACAGCCTCCGTATGTGTATTCAGTTTGTAATACACTCTACATAATATACATTAATTATTATCAATTAATAATTATTACATTATCAATTAATAATTATTACATTATTAATTAATTTCATTATCATTTATGGTCAATTCATATTTTATCTATTATAAATTCCTACATTAATTACTATCAATTACCTTATTATTAATTATTAATTATATCAATGTTATTATTTATCATTACATATTAATTATTTCATTATTATTAATTACATTATTATTATTTATTTTTATTATTTTGTTCTTCTTCTTCTTCTTCTTCTTCTTCTTCTTCTTCTTCTTCTTCTTCTTCTTCTTCTTCTTCTTCTTCTTCTTCTTCTTATTATTATTAATTACTTCATTATTATTAATTGCATTATATGAGCTTGCACGGGCGTCGTGAATCCAAGCTGTATAAAAGATATGAACCTTGTGTGAATGAGGTTCATGTACGTCATGACCTATTTTGGTAAATAAAATTGGGGCAAGGCAATTCTAGATCGTCAAAATATTGTCTCGAGACATCGGTGCCCCATAGAGAAATTTGAAAATTTTATTAAAAAATGAAAAATAAAAAATTAAGTGATGTTTTTTGAAAAAATCATCATTTAAAAATTAATATTTAGTCATTATTAAAATAACCCAATTAAATAGTTGATATATCATCAACAAAAAATCATGCAAGCATAAAATTCAAATAATTCATTAAATTTAACTATTATTATATTAGAATGAAAATTGAGTTTTTTTATTAAAAATTTGCAAAAGCATAAGCAGGTTTAATATTTATCACTTTTCATGTGTTTATAAAAATACATATCAATTTTTAATACTTTTATTAACAAATTATATCCAAGATTATAATCAAGTATCAACTGAAAATATAAATATTCAATTATTTTTTCCAAGCTAATCAAGTACTCTTTCAAAATGATTTTTCCGACTGAAATTATTTAAAAAGGCATCTTAAAACAACTTTCTTAAACAGTGAGGTTTTTTCCATTATAAGACAATAAAAATTATAAATATCTAATTTCAGACTAAAAAATCAGCATGCCAAAACTTGATTTCTGACTAAAAAAAGAAAAACTACATTGCATTGATAAAGAAAACTGGGAACTGCGTCAGGGAAGTGACCGCAGGCTTGGAATAACAGCTAACTAAACACTCAGGCTACCAGAAGCCTGCAGCCATTCTCCATGAAGGGGAAGAGCTAGGAGGGCGCAGACAGAGAGATTGGCCGGACAGAGCTCTGGATCCGCCGAAAAGCCGTCCTCACTCTCTCCCTCAGCCCTTCATTCTCACTCTCAACCTCACCGCTCTCCAAATCAAGCCACGCAACCTCCCCATCGACACGAATCACCACCTTCCCGTCCCCGCCGGTCTTCACATCTCCAAACAAAGACACCAGCAGCGCATGAACAACCTTATCCATCTTCCTCCGATTCTCCTCCTCACTCTTCACACCCTCTGACTCCACCATCACCCGTGGCATGTCCCGTGTCATGTTCAAAACCAGAGCAACGATGGAGTCTGACACCATGTCACTGATCGGGTCCGCCCCCCAGTGCAGCGACACGTGCTTCTCCGAGTCCTGCCTCACAGTCACCCGCCCATGAACCCTGAGTGTCGGGACACCTGACTCTTCATCCTCCCCACACTCTACGCTTTCATATATTTGCATCAGACGGTGTTTTATCACCCCAAAGGCACCCGAGTAAGGGATCGTGATCCGGGGAACCACGTTGGCAGTGGACAGCTGCGAGAAGACATGGAGATCATCGGGCGCCATTATCTGATACGTGAAGCCTTTCTTCACGAGGAGGCCACTGATGGTCTCACCCACTTCTGGGGTCCTGTCAGCCAGCCTTCCGATGGTTTTCGCCATTTTCTCGGAGGTGAAGCTCATCTCCACAGACTGGCAGTTCTTGGGGGAGATGATCTTTGTGTTGCTGTCAGCGAATTCTGATATGAGCTTCTGTTTGAGGCGCCCCATCTCATTCGCCTCACCGTGGACCAAAATTATGTTGGGCGGCATCAGCTCCTTCAAGAAAGTGTTTGTCTGTGCGAAGTCCGCATGGGCCGAGAAGGAGATGTAATGGACCTGCATGTGGAGAGGAGCAGTGAGGCCGTTCATGAGGGTGACCTCCTTGGGCTCGCTGATGATGGTTTTCGCTAGCGTCCCTTCAACCACATACCCGGGTAAGATGCAAGTGTTTTTCTTGTCAGAGCACCACATGTCAAAGAGCTGCCGGGACAGCCCGCTCTGGAGGCTGCCTGGACTGGCCATCACAACCGACGGGCCCACATTGACAAAATTCTCAATGCTCTTCAGTGGCGAGATGTGGGTGAAGTCAAAGGGATTCGAGCTCACGAACTGGGTCCGGATCCGATCATTCATCGAGTTTATATACGTCTGGTAGACGGCCATGCATCGTTTTGCAAGGGGCGATGCATAGTATATAGGGATGTTGTGGAGCTCCGGGTGGCTAGACCAGTACTCGTCGAGGATAAGGAGGAGTTCTTGGGCGCGTCCAAGGGCAAACACAGGAATGAGGACACGGCCGCCTTGGGAAATGGTGGAGTGGATGGCATCGGTGAAGCGTTTCTCACGCACGTTGCGAGGCTGGTGGAGCTGCACTCCATAAGTTGACTCAATGATGCAAATATCAGGGGAGAACGGAGGGATCTCGGCAGCACGAAGATGACGATCCTCTTCGCGAGAGTAGTCACCTGTATAGAGGACGCGAACTCCAGCTATGTCAACCATAAACATGGCGGCTCCAAGAACATGGCCAGCAGTGTAGCACCAAAAACGTATGCCGCTTACTTCCAGAGTCTGGTGGAAATCAATGACCTGCACAGTGATGTAGAATTGGTAAATTTTTTCAATTGATCGTTGATGATGAGACCTGAATTCCATGCAAGTAATTTATCATAATCATGTTTGTGCAACGGCATGCCAACAAGAATCTGGTCATTTTATAACAAAGAAATCAGAACAAATAATATAAGACTCGTTAGATTATTAGAATCAGAGGTAAAGGGATGAAGTTGATGATCAACTTCATACATCAGGTAGAACAAGGATTTGGAAGTAGTAGAGTAAAATTGTAAATAAACGAGATATAAGAAACGGTATTTTAACATCAGGTAGAACAAGGATTTGGAAGTAGAGTAAAATTGTAAATAAACGAGATATAAGACACGGTATTTTAATAATGGTCGACGCTAAGTGTTTCATTGATGCTTCTCATCAAAGAAATGAAAAGAAGACTCGTGTAAAATGAAATAAATCATTAACTAAAACAATTTATTTTTTCCACCAAGGCTTGCAATTTGGGGTTGGACCAAAATGTTGGGAAAGACGGCAAGCGACGAACGCACAAACAGCAAAGCAAACGCACAGCAAAATAAATTTTTTTCCCTTCAAACAAGGTTGCAAAATTAAAACAGATACGCAACGACCAAATAAATGTGTTCAGAAAAATAAATGTTGACACCAGAAACTTCATAGGTCCTAGTCCAGAAAGCGGAATCCACTAATAATCAAGAGTACAAAGCAGAGACTCCCAAAGATGAGCGAGATCTCAAAAATAATACTCAGATAAAATAGTGGATCAAAGAAATGAGATGCAATCTAAAGGCAGCCTGAAACGAAGAACGCAGCCTGATAAAGAAACTCAAATAGATCTGACCGGGTAAAGCAGGTGTTCGTTGTCCGAATAAAAGATGCAGATAAAAAAGCACCAGGATCAGATCAAATACCACCGCAAATGAAAGCCGATCAGACCCGAAGAGTTTCGCCGATTGCAGAACTGAAAACAGCTGGGTATAACCCTAACTGCATTGCACTGAAGATGGAGAGCCGCACGCCTTGAATGAAAAAATAATTGCACACCCCAAGCCCTAAAAAACGTCCGCTTGAAGAATCCTGTACCTCCCCCAACTCTTAATATATTTTTTTTTTGTCACGCGACGTCCCCACGTGAAGGAGAATGCCCAACAAACTCCACCTCCGACTCAAGTGGGATGAGTGTCAACTCTGCAATTAGTCGGCAACTCTCAAATTTACCTCTGGGTAAACTCTTGGTCAACATGTCTAACTCATTGTCATCGGTGTGGATCTTCTCGAACTCCAACTGTCTCAAATCAAGAACTTCGTGGATCCAATGATGCAGAACATCAATATGTTTCGACCTGTCATGAAAAGTGGAATTTTTTCCCAAACTAATAGCACTTTGTCTATCATAAAATAAAGCATATTTGTCCTGATTAAAATTGAGCTCTCGAATAAAAATTTGCATCCACAACAATTCTTTACAAACCTCTGTAGCTGCAATAAACTCAGATGGAAGATAAAGCAACACGTCTCTACAATCTAGACTGTCAAGATACAGCTCCCCCTGCAAAAGTGATCAAATAGCCTGAAGTAGACTTCCTCGAATTCATATCTACTGTCATATCTGAATCTGTAAAGCCACAAAGCATAGGTTCTCCATTGCCAAAACACAATCTCATATCAGAAATACCACGAAGATAATGAAATATATACTTCACTACTCTTCAATGCTCTCTAGTTGGATTTGATAGAAAATGACTAACCACACCAACTACATGAGCTATATCAGGTCTAATACATATCATCGCATACATCAAACAGCCAACAACGGATAAATAAGATATGTGTTGCATCTCATCTCTCTTTTCATCAGTAGAAGGCGACTGACTGGTATTGAGCTTAAAATGTACAGTAAGAGTAATAATCACTTTCGCTTTGTCTATAAAAAATCTCAACATATCTCTCCTAAGATAACCATACTTGGTCTTTCTGTTCTGAGAAATCGACATGCCAAGAATCTGTCGTGTTGGCCCCAAGTCTTTCATCGCAAAAGACTGACATGAATCCTTCTTCAATGTGTCAAATCTAGAAGCATCATGGCCAACAATAAGCATATCATCAACATAAAGCAACAGTATAATAAAATCATCACCAATAAATCTCTAAACAAAAACACAATGATCAAATGATGTCTTCCTGAAACTCTAATGAAAAATGGCAGATTCAAACTTCTTATACCAATGCCTCGAAGCTTGCTTCAAACCATACAAACTCTTCTTTAACCTGCAAACATGGTTCTCTTTACCTGTTTCAACAAAACCCCTTGGCTGCTCCATATAAATCTCCTCCTCTAAATCTCCATAGAGGAAAGTTATCTTCACATCCATCTGCTCAATCTACATATCCAAACTAGCAGTCAAACCAAGAACAACCCGAATGAAATCCATTTTGACAACAGGTGAAAAAATCTCATCAAAATCAATACGTTTCTTCTGACGAAAGTCTTTAACAACTAACATTGCCTTGTATCGTGGAACAAAACTGAATTCTTCATTTTTAATCGGATAAATCCACCGATTTTGCAAAGCTCTCTTACTTGTAGATAACTTCACCAGCTCAAAAGTATGGTTGTCATGCAATGATTTCATCTCGTCATCCATTATCGCAACCCATCTTTCATTCTGATCATTTTTCATCGCCTCATCAAAAGATTCTGGTTTTCCCCCTCCAGCAAAGATACTCATCAAGTGAATATCGATTAGAAATTGTACGATATCGAGATGATCTCTGAAGTGGAACTGCGGGTGCATTAATAACCCCAAGAACCGGATCATTGGAAACAAAAGGTGCATCGAAAACATCAACTCCAACCTGTTCACCCTGAACATCATTTTGCACATCAACATGATCATCATAATCAACAATATGAGGTAAATGTGAATCAGAACCTGGCTCAAGACTGACAAAGTCATCAGAAGTTGGAAAAGTAGATTTTTCTCGCTTATCAATATTTGCAACAGTCTGATCCTCCTTAAAACTGTATCATAGCTCTTGACAAGTTTTTTCAAAGCAGGATCATAGAACCTGTACCCAAACTCATCGTGTTCGTAGCTAATAAAAACACTATTGTAACTTACCATCCAATTTGGACCTCTCATCTCTAGGCACATGAACAAAAGTCTTGCAACCAAAAACACGTAAATGATCATACTTGATCTCTTTGTCATACCAAAATTTATTAGGGGTGTGTCTGCAAAGCAACCGCAGGTGATAAATTGATAATATAAGCAGCAATAAATAAAATCTCACCTCAAAAATGTCCAGGCAACTTTGCTTCTGAAAGCAAACAAAAAACTCTTTCCAACAAAGTCTTGTCCATCTGCTCAACTACACCATTTAACCGAGGTGTCTTAGGAGATGTCTTGTGATACCGAATACCTTCCTACCTGCAATACTGATCAAACTAACCACAATACTCACCCTCATTGTCAGTGCAAATACATTTCAACTTCTTACCAAATTCTCTCTCAGCTAAAACCTGAAATTGCTTAAAAAAACCGAGCACCTGACTTTTGGCATTCAAAACATAAACTCAAAGTTTACGTGAGTGGTCATTAATAAATGTCACAAAATAAAGACTGTCATTAAAGATCTTAGATTTCAAAGGACCACAAACATCAGAATGTACTAATTCAAGTACCTGTGACTTCCTGTGTAAAAGATGACTGCTGAAACTCACCCTGCTCTGTTTTCCAGTCATACGGTGATCGCACGTGTCCAATTTGACACTCTTCAAATCTGGAAGCAGATTTCTCTTCGCCAAACAACCAAACTCTTTCTCATTAATATGGTTGAGCCTCTTATGTCATAACTTGGACGAAACACTGCACTCAACAACGCAAACAGTATCACAAGAAATAGAAACTTTAGTCCAGTACAAACCTGACTACTTCTTCCCTCGAGCCACAATCAAAGAACCCCTGGAAATCTTCCATTGAGCATCACCAAAAGTACTGATAAAACCTTAATCATCAAGAACGCTGGTTGAAATAAGATTCAAACGAACCTCAAGCGCATGTTGAACATTCTTCAAAATCAGCTTACTTTTTGTGCTGGTCTCCAAACAAACAGTCCTGATACCTACAGCATCAGCATGATCATCATTACTCATCTTCAAAATCTCAAAATTACCTGGGTTATGAGATGTAAAGAGCTCCTTCCTCGATGACATGTGAAAACAGGCACCACTGTCAACAACTCAGCAAGAATCATCAAAAGCAATGTTAATGGAGTCATAAACAATAACAAGATCACCCCCTGTAGTGGTGGCAACGCGATCATCTTCATCACCATTCTTTTGCTGGTTTTTCTTCATTTTGTTTTCTCTTTCCAGCTGATAGCAAAACTTCTTAACATATCCTTTATTACCACAATGATGACATTTGAACTCTCTGCTTTGATCTGGATCTGCTTCTGCCTTTGCTCTTACCCCAACTACTTTGTCCCTGATTCTTTTCCTGATTTCTCCCTCTGTTCTCTGTGACTAAAAGCTCTGAAGAGAATTTCTCCTGAGTACGTCTTCTGATCTCTTCATTCAAGACAGCAGACTTAAAAAAACTGAATGTCATAACACCATTCAGAGCAGAACCGGTTAGAATAACACACAAATTCTCCCAAGAACCGGGTAAAGTATTAAGCAACAAAAACGCTAAAACCTCATCTTCAAAAGTAATACTCATACCAACCAATTGATAAAAAACATATCTGATATTCACTCAAATAGTCAGAAATAGACGTACCTTCTTTGTACCTCAAATTCATCATTTGTTTGAGGAGAAACAATTTATTGTTTCCTGTCTTGGAAGCATAGGTAGACTCAAGCTTCTCCCACAAAGTTCTAACATGAGAGGTATTGACAATATGGTCCATCACGTTGACTTCGATCCATTGATGAATGAAACCACAAACCATCTCATGCTCAAACTCTCATTCTTCATCTGACATTCTTTCTGGCTTCTGAGTACTAAACACCGGCAAATGAATTCACTTGACAAAAAGAAGATCATTTTTAATCGCCGCATATGGTAGTTGGTACCGTTCAAGAAAATCATCCGACTGTAATTGGCTTCCATAATTTATCTGAATAAAAAACCAAACCCTTTGATACCAGATGTTGGGAAAGACGGAAAGCGACGAACGCGCAAACAACAGCAAAGCGAACGCGCAACGGAAATAAATTTTTTTCCCTTCAAAAAAAAGCCTGCAAAATTAAAGTGGATGCGCACCAACCAAATAAATGTGTGCAGAAAAATAAATGTTCACACCAGAAATTTTTAATGTGGAAACCCCAAAAGGGAAAAACCACGGGACCAAATCCAAAAAGCGGGATCCACTAATAATCAAGAGTACAAAGCAGAGACTCTCAAAGATGAATGGGATCTCAAAAATAATACTCAAATAAAATATTGGATCAAAGGAAGAAAGCAAATACAGTCAGAAAGCAGTCTAAAACGAAGAACGCGATCTAATAAAGAAACCCAAATATATCTGATCAGGTAAAGCAGGTGTTCGTCGTCCGAATAAAAGGTGCAGATGAAAAGGCACCAAGATCAGATCAAAGACCACCACAGATGAAAGCCTATTAGATCTGAAGAGTTTCGCCGGTTGCAGATATGAAAACCATTGGGTATAACCCTAATTGCACTACGCTGAATATGGAGAGGAGAGTCACACGCCTGGGATGAAAAAATGGTCGCACGCCCCAAGCCCTAAAAAACGTCTGCATGAAGAATCCCTTAACTCCCCCAACTCTTCATATCTATTTCTTTTTTTTTTCTTTTTCTTTTTTTATGAGTCACGTGACGTCCCCACGTGAAGGACACCCAACACAAAAAAATCTATATGAATTAGTTGCAATGGTCATGAAGGTGAGATAATGAGCAGGTTGTGCCTAAAAACATAATTGAGAGATGCTTAATATGTTGTGCCTCAAACCATCCTCAAATAAAATCTATATGAATTAGTTGCAATGGTCATGAAGGTGAGATAATGAGCAGGTTGTGCCTAAAAATATAATTGAGAGATGCTTAATATGTTGTGCCTCAAACCATCCTCAAATAAAACTTGATTTTTTACAACACAATTTGGGGCATTTACCCCCTCCACCCCCACCCCCTATTGCTCTTAGCATGCTAGAATTTCTTTTCTTTTTTGGTTGGACCTAATTATGTCTGTTAGAGTCCCACATTGGTTTGTTGGGTCTTGTAATCCTTTTCCTCTATCTATAAAGAAAGGGTCCCTCCACTCATTGAGGTACGAGGTATGGTTCTACATGGTATCAGAGGAGGTTACCTAACCCTAGCCCCTCCTGCGTTTTTCCCCTCCCCACCCTCCTCCTACTACGCCCAGTATCCACGGAATTGAATCAAAGATTTAGACAAAGGAATAGAAACCCAGAACCAAGAGAGAGGATCAACATATTTTGTTTATAATTAATTTAATTAAATTAAAGAATTACCTCCAAAGTGATTCTTTCTTCGTTGATGCATTTGGCCATGGATCTGCAGGTGTATCGTTGTTGCGTTGTAGAGATCAAGAGTAGATCTCCTCTAGCGGTGATTCACACGTGTTCCACTTATCTCTGAATGTCACCGAAGAAGTCTCCGAGTGCTAGCACGAAGATCCTTCCGCTTGCGATGTCCACCTTTGATCGCCTTGAGAACCGATTCCAAAGCATTCTCCTTGATCCGGTGGAGGAGGATCACTCTCGTTCTTGAGAGCGTTCTTGGAGAAGAAAGAACTCTCTAGGCTTGAGAGCTTTTCTCCAATTTATTGTGCACAACCAATAGGCATCCCTTGGCTAGCGCTTAGTTAATAAGAGAATAATATAACCGGGTATTTAATTCACTAGGGTAATAATAAATAATTTGCACAAGTGCCTTAATTATTTTATTAATCCTAGCGAAACCGTCATGTCAAATAATAACGACAACATTATTATTTCTTAGCATGCACTTACATTGCAAGTTATAATTAAATATTATTTAATCAAATAATATTCAATATTATTATTTCTCATTGGACCGTTAACTTGGTCCGCCAATCCTCTACCATATTTATTGAACCTTGAATAATGACTTTATTTATTAAATAAATATCACTGGATTATTCACCAATAAATATATAAATATTATATTCACTAAATATCAAATAAATAATTATTAATTATTTTGCCCACAATATATTTTCTCGAATAACTAGTATCGAAATAAATGCGATCAGACATCCATGAATAATTATTAAACCACAACCGGAAATAATCTTTATTCAACTTGTTAAATAATAAATAATATATTATTTAATTGAGATATTGGATACACTTGGTGTGTGACCCTCTAGGCCTCTTTCTCAGTGGCATTAGGTGAACCAGCCTAAAGTCCAAGGTTAGCGTCTACCAACACGCCAAGGCACCCATAGAGAAATAAGTTAATGTCGCAATGACGCGTCACCTCATACGAACGCTTACCGTGTAATATAATTCATTTGTCTCGATATCTCCAATCAAACAGGTTGCATGCAAGTGTCATTAACCCGTGTGCTCGATTTCTCATTTTTAGACTTTCCGAAAATTGAACTTGTTTATAGAATACCTTGGTCATGGATTTATTTAGACTATATCATTTCTATCAAAGGGTCTGAGATGTAAACTTCCGTTATGGAACATAAAGGACGAATCATTTCTCGCATTATTTATTAATGTCGTATTACTCGTGACGCACCCAACATATCATACCTCGCTGCGAACATATATCGTCACAATTTTCGCCAATACATCTATGTGCACGAGTCATAATACCCATTAATAATAATCTTAAAGTCTGAGAACCAAATACACACGTCCACAGATAGGAACATCCAATGATACTTATAATATGGATTTCCTACTGACGGGTCTCGTTCTCATAATATCCTCTTGAACATTACCAAGAGCATACACCATGAGAAGGTGTCTCAAAGTCCTACGAATCTCCACCCCTGATAGTCTGTATCATTTGTCTGTTCAAATGATATCATCCAGCTATAGAACATATATTCACGAAAGTGTCATGGCACTTTCAGGTTCTCATCATAGCAGGGATACGCTATGACATTTTAGTGCGACAGCTACTCTTAGGACATTATCACATACAATGTCATGCAGAAAAACAATCATAATGTGATAAGGAGTTTATTAATATCAATCCAATGAATACATGTTTATCATAAAGTACAAAGAAGTTGGTTCTAGGGCACCAACTCCAATAGATTCTCACTTCCACTAAAGTCAACTGCTAACAACCTTCGGTCCGCTAGCTCTCACATGATACTCATGCTTCTGCTGAGATAGGCCTTTAGTCAAGGGGTCTACCGCGTTTTCTTTCGTGGATACTCTGCTCACTGCAACTTCACCCCTTTTATAGAAATCCCTCAAGAGGTGATACTTCCGAAGTATGCGCTTTGTCCGTTGATGTGACTTTGGCTCTTTTTCAAAAGTCACCGCTACAGTATTATCACAATACAATGTGATAGGGTCTTTACTGCTAAGTACCACATCAAGCTCCTAGACAAAGTTCTGAATTCTGACAGCTTCCTTAGCTGCGTGAGAAGCCGCTATATACTCGGACTCCGCTGTAGAATCAGCGACAACTGGCTTCTTTGAACTCTTCCAGCTTACAGCTCCTCCGTTGAGACAGAAAACATATCCTGATTGCGATTTCAGATCATTCTGATTTGTCTGAAAACCAGCATCAGCATACCCTCTGATGACAAGCTACTCATCTCCTCCATACACCAGGAACATATCCTTAGTTTTTCTCAGATACTTAACGATAGTCTTAACAGCAGTCCAATGTTGTTCTCCTGGATCTGCTTGATATCTGTCTATCATGCTCAGTGCATAGGCAACATCAAGTCTAGTACATAACATGTCATACATGATAGATCTTATCGTTGAAGCGTATGAGATCTTACTCACTCTATATTTCTCATGTTGTGTCTGGGAACACATTTTCTTAGAAAGATGTAAACCATGTGACACTGGAACAAATCCCCTCTTAGATTGTCTCATACTAAATCTATTTAGTATCTGGTCAATATATGTACTTTGACTTAGTCCAAGCAGTCTCTTAGATCTATCACGAATGATCTTGATCTCTAGAATATAGGTTGTTTCGCGTAAGTCCTTCATGGAGAAGCACTTGTTCAACCAGTCCTTAACAGATTGTAAGACTGGTATGTCATTTTCAATAAGTAATATGTCATTAACATATACTACTAGGATAACGACCGCATTCCCATTAAGCCTTTTGTAAACTCATGGCTCACATTCGTTTTTAATAAAACCAAATTCTCTTATAACTTCATCAGATCGAATATTTCGAATATTTCATGACCTGGATGCTTGATTCAATCGATAAATGAACCTCTACAACTTGCAAACCCTTTTGGCATCACCTGGTGTCACAAACCCTTCTGGTTGTGTCATATAAACATCTTCTTGAAGGTTCCCATTAAGGAATGCAATTTTGACATTCATCTGCCAAATCTCATAGTCATGATAAGCTGCTATGGTAAATATGATTCTTATGGATTTCAACATGGAAAATGGCGAAAAGGTTTCGTCATAGTCAATTCCTCGACGCTGTTTAAAACCTTTAGCCACTAGCCTTGCTTTATAGGTACTTTACCTTCCATATCCAATTTCTTCTTAAATACTCATTTACACCCAACAAATTTTACATCAACTGGCGCATCGACCAGAACCCAAACTTGGTTCAGATACATGGAATCTATCGCAGAATTCATAGCTTCTAGCCATCTTGCAGCTTCTGAGCTCTCTACTGCCTCCTTGTAGGAGAGAGGTTCATCATTGTCCAACAATAATGAGTCACCATCCTCAGTGACTAGAAAAACATCTCTCTGGTTCTCTTACCTCTCTTGAGCTCCTACGCAATACTTGTGTTTCAGGAACTACTTCTTTCACGGGGACCTGTGGAACTTGTTCCTATACCAACTCTTGTGTATCCTAAGCATCAACTTCACCAAAGTCAATCTTGCTTCCACTATCCTTTTTGAGGATGTGAACTCTCAAAAAAGATGGCTTGTCTGGCGACAATTCATTTCTTGTCTAAGGGGTTATATAGGTAGTATCTCTTTGTTTCCTTGGGATGCCCTATAAAGATACACCTCATGCCCCGAGGTGTTAGTTTGTTGCCTGAGAAAGCTTTAACAAACGCCCTGCATCCCCATACATGTGTATGCGACAAAATGAGTTTTTTTTCACTCCGTAACTCGAAGGGAATTCCATTTGTCGCCTTAGTTGGTACTCGGTTTAATGTGTCTGCCGTAGTTTGTAATGAATATCCCCAAAAGGATAATGGAAGATCTGAATGACACGTCATCAACCTTACCATGTCCAACAAGGTACGATTCCTCCTTTCATTAACATCATTCCACTGTGGTGTATAAGGTAGAAGTGAGTTGAGATAGAATCTCAAACTCCCGCAAAAAGTCGATGAACTCTTGGTTAAGATATTCTCCACCTCGATCCGATCGAAACTTCTTTATCTTCTTACTTTTAAGCTAATTCTCTACTTCATTCTTGAATTCCTTGAATTTCTCAAAGGACTCGAACTTATACCTCATCAAGTAAATATAATCATATCTACTCAAGTCATCAATAAAAGTTATGAAGTAAGAATATCCACCTCTAACTTCTACTGAAAATGGTCCACACACATCAGTGTGTACCAATCCTAAAAGCTCTGTGGCCCTTTCACCATGTCCACCAAATGGTGGTTTGGTCATTTTCCCTTGTAAACAAGCGTGACATCTATCAAGTGGTTTTAACTCAGGAGAGTCTAAATAACCATCTTGACAGAGCTTTGTCAAGCGCTTCTCGTTTACATGACCTAGACAGTGATGCCACAATTGAGTGTTATATGAGTCATGTGAACTTGATTCGTTATCAATTGTCAGCACTTGGTTTTCGTAATTTAATACATACAGACCGTTAATTAAATGTGTCATACCATAATATATGTTGTCCTTATAAAAGAAACTTTTATTTCCAAATTTGAAAATAAACTCATCTGTATCTAAACTTAATACATAAATTATGTTCTTGGTAACACTTGGTACATAATAACAGTCATGTAAAACTAAAATCATCTTGGTCGGCAACGAAATGTGGTAGTCACCAATGGCAAGAGTAACCAGCCTCAAACCATTGACAGCTCGTAGATCCACCTCTCCTCTGACAATTTTCTAAAATCTACTTGGTTCCTGCATTTGAATACAGATGTGAGCACCGCAAGCTGTATCTAATACCCAATGTGTAGAAATTGAAAGATTGCACTCGATAACGAACGCACCTTTGGCTTCCCCTTGCATCTAAGTGTAGCTCCTCTTCCAGTTGCCTGACTTGCCGCATGCATTAGTGATTAACCATGTATTAGATAACGAATGCACCTTTAGCACCGCCTCATTTTCCTTGTCCTGCCTTTGGATCTTCTTCTTCTTGGTCAGACGGTGCTCGGGGGCTTAAGCTTAAGTGATTAACCATGTATTAGATAATATTTACGCATAGCCAGTTTATTTTAGTTCCATCTTGCATGATTGCTAATTCACTAATTAAGTGATCGAGACAAAACATTCATAATGAATAATCATACAACTGACAGAAATAAAATAAAGGGTATGATCATTAGTTTGTTCTAATGGTTAGTTTATCTAGCGGTTGATAAACTAACCGTTGACCTAGGGGAGAAACACCTTGAACCAATTAGGTTCGTGTTTACAGCTTTCCACCTATCCACCTTTGTATCTCCTTGAATTGGTTTCGTCTCGGCTCCTAACTTGAACCGCCTCCACTAGCTTGGGAGCTTCATCCATTACATATGTTTTTACTCGCACACCACCTACATATTAATTAGGAAAGAAGGTACGTAGGCCAACAATTTAATTTAATAATAAATTAAAAGGGAAACCAATCACATACAAATGTCTGGTCTAGCTCATGATCATCCACATGCATGCAACGAATTACGCATTTAATAAAACTAACATTCAATTTTTTAATCGTTCTTATTTAAAACAAATCGTGTTTGAATCGATTAATTATTATCTTTAATTAATCAATCCTTTTATCTTAAACCTTTTCGGAATTTCCTTAAGATTCTCATCCATTATAATTTTAAACAAATTAATAAATTCATTTAAAATTAACTGTGTACATAAGTTGTACCTTGGAGGTAACCCGGTAAACACCTGTCCAAAACTACCCAAAATGTATTATATTTGTATACACTTTATTCTTTGTGACATTTAGCATGCACATAGAATAATAACTGTAATACAACTCATACACGATGTGCAAATTTTGAATATTATGCAGATGTTAATAAAACATATATATATATATATATATATATATATATATTAAAGCCTATCACATGGTCTGTTCCAGCTTTACGCCCACACACAAGTACATGTCTCAAGGGTTACATAATATAATAAATTTTAAATCTGCGTAACTGGTAACAGTACACGACATGTAGATCCGATCTACATGGCGTGTACATTCTTCACCGTGTATCCTAAGTACACGCCTAAGGACTCAGCGTGTGAGGCGTACTTCGGAAATCTTTGGAGTACACAACGTGTCCAGTGGGCCACACGCTGTGTTGACTCCCCGTTACACGGTCACCGGTCGGCTAAGTCATGTATGGGATACACAGCCCGACCCTGACCCGAAAGGGACTACACGTCGTGTCCAGTGGGCCACACAGCGTGTAGTCTGACTAACCGTGCGTCAGTCTGTCCTTGTCAACACGCAGTGTAAGAATTAACTACACCGTGTGTCATTCATGCACACGGGTTGAGTAATTGTCGAACTACTATTGATGCATTGAACACAACTACACGGCGTGTAGATCCGACTACACGGCGTGTAGATCCGACTACACGGCGTGTACTACTGTGTTACCTGGACAGAACCCTTGGCACCTCCGGATGAGATACTCGATATAATTTTAATCATAAAATTAATCGTTTCTGTTAGATCTGCGAGAAATGATAGAGGAAGAAACAAATCTCTTAATTCAGATTAAAAGAACGATTAAACATGAATTGACAAACTAAATTATTAAAGCGTAAATCATCAACGAATTATTTAAATAATTATAAACAATAATATGTCCACTCTGATACCACTTGTAGGTTCTGGGCACAGTTGAAGCGCAGGAGGGACGGTGCCCAACTTTAATTTTTTTCATATTCAATGAACAATCTGGGATCAATACGACGATGAACGCCAGTATCCACGTAATTGAATCAAAGATTTAGACAAAAGAATAGAAACACGGAACCAAGAGAGAAAATCAACATATTTTGTTTATAATTAATTAATTAAATTAAAGAATTACCTCCAAGGTGATTCTTTCTTCGTTGATGTGTTCGGCCACAGATCTGCAGGTGTATCGTCGTTGCGTTGTAGAGATCAAGAGTAGATCTCTTCTAACGGTGATCCACACGTGTTCCACATATCTCCGGACGTCGTCGAAAGAGTCTCCGAGTGCTAGTAGGAATAATCCTTACTCTTGCGATGTCCGCCTTCGATCGCCTTGAGAACCGCTTTCAAAGCGTTCTCCTTGATCAAGTGGAGCAGGATCACTCTCGTTCTTGAGAGCGTTCTTGGAGAAGAAAGAACTCTCTAGGCTTGAGAGCGTTCTCCAATTCTTTGTGCACAACCAATAGGCATCTCTTGGCTAGCGATTAGCTAATAAGAGAATAATATAACCGGGTATTTAATTCACTGGGATAATAATAAATAATTTGCACAAGTGCCTTAATTATTTTATTAATCCTAGCAAAGTCCCCATGTCAAATAATAACATTATTATTTTCTAACATGCGCTTATCTTGCGAGTTATAATTAAATATTATTTAATCAAATAATATTCAATATTATTATTTCTCACTAGATCATTAACTCGGTCTGCCAACCATCCACCATATTTATTGAACTTTGAATAATGATTATTTATTTATTAAATAAGTATCACTGCATTATTCGCCAATAAATATATAAATATTATATTCACTAAATAGAAAATAAATATTTATTAATTATTATGTCCACAATATATTCTCTCGAATAACTAGTGTCGAAATAAATGCGATCAGGCATCCATATATAATTATTAAACCACAACCGGGAATAATTTCTATTCAACTTGTTAAATAATAAATAATATATTATTTAACTGAGATACTGGATACACTTAGTGTGTGACTCTCTAGGCCTCTTTCTCAGTGGCATTAGGCAAACCTACCTAAAGTCCAAGGTTAGCATCTAGCAACACGCCAAGGCACCCATAGAGAAAGAAGTTAATGCCGCAATGACATGTCACCTCATACAAACGCTTACCGTGTAATATAATCTCTTTGTCTTGATATCTCCAATCAAGCGGGTTGCATTCAAGTATCATCAACTCATGTGCTCAATTTCTCATTTTTTAACTTCCCGAAAATTGAACTTGACTATTGAATACCATGGCCATGGATTTATTTAGGTTATATCATTTTCATCAAATGACATGAGATATCAACTTCCGTTATAGAACATAAGGGACAAATCTTTTCTCGCATTATTCATTAATGCGGTATTACTCGTGACGCACCAAATATATCCTACCTCGCCGCGAACATATGTCGCCACGGTTTTCGCCAATAAATCTAAGTGCGCGAGTCATAATACTCATTAATAATAATCTTAAAGTCTACGGACCAATACACACGTCCGCAGATAGGAACGTCCAATGACACTTATAAATGTGAATTTCCTACCGGTGAGTCTCATTCTCATAATATCCTCATGGACATTACCAAAGGCGTACACCATGAGAAGGTGTCTCAAAGTCCTATACCCCTGATAGCCTGTATCATTTGTGTCTCTTCAAATGATATCATCCGGCTATATAACATATATTTGGAAATAGTGTCATGGCACTTCCGGGTTCTCATCATAGCAAAGATCCGCTATGACCTTTTAGTGCGACAGCTACTCTTAGAACATTATCACATACAATGTCATGCAGAAAAACAATCATGATGTAATAAGAAGTTTATTAATATTCATCCAATGAATACATGTTTATCATAAAGTACAAAGAAGTTGGTTCTATGGTACCAACTCCAACAAATACCAATTGTAGTGCCTGGAAAGAACATTCCAGGAGGGACAAAAGAGTATTTGTGGGGGTGGGCAGCTAGCTGTGGGCCACAGGGAGTTGGAAGCAGTTATGGGGGAATCTATTATAGGGGAAAATAGCTATATAAGGGAGAAGGGGTACTGCACATACACAAAGAATATTTGGTTTAGTATTGGCCTGGGGCTTGGGTGGGAGAACCAAGGGGGACTCTAGAGCATTTTTCTTCTCCTTCTCACATTCTTCTTCCTCCTCCTGTAATTCTTCCTCTAGAGTGGGCTGCTTTGTATGTATTGAAGCTATATTGAAGCTATATTGAATCTGTTTTGGAGTTGTCAACAAACCCAAATGGAAGATTGTTAGCAAAAATCCCCTTAGAGTGCTTTTTGGATTGTGTTTATTGACAAGGCCATTGAAGAAACTTTCAAAGTAGCTCCCAAAATCGTGTAGAAGTTGTGACATGAAGGCCGAAGGAGCTTTGGAAGCATTCTGGAGATGTTCTGGTGGTTGAGCAGATTTCTGTGAATTTGGCCAAGTCCTGATCTGTGAAGGTCACTATGTCAATACGTAAAGGTAACCCAGACCAATACGTAAGAGTAATCAGAAGGATGCATAAAGGTAGTTGCAAGGAATTGCAAAGTCCTGAAGAAGCCTCACTGTGATACGTAAGGGACATCAACCCATATGTAAAAGTAATCCAGGACGCACTCCGAAAGCTGGAAAAGGCATTGCATAAGAGTTACTCTGCTGGATACGTAAGAGTAACATTTGCACACTGAGTGGAAAAATGGCAGTGTCAAACTACCCTGTGATATGTAAAGGTCATCCAGACTAATACGTAAAAGTAACATCTTGCAGATTCCAGAAAAATGATTTAAGTCCCGAACATAAGAGTCATTAACTCTGATACATAAGGGTTATCAACCTGATACGGAAGAGTAATTTCTGTGACAGGGACGATACGTAAAGGTCAACAGGCCAATACATAAGAGTCATTTCTATGACACAAGGATAATACGTAAAAGTATTGAGGGCTCACTGGGCGATACGTAAGGGTCATTCCCGCAATTTGAGTTGAAGGATCGGCCTGTCGTGGATGCTATCATGTCATGGGAAGGATGGTCACGTCATGAAGAAGCTCAGGCAGATTTCGATGTTTCTTCCTATTTGGAGATGTCCAAGCCATGGAAGAAGATAACACCGCAATGAGAATAGAGAAGAATGAAAAAGAATGGACTGCAGGTTGAGATCACGCGATGACACTTGGCCGTGAGACTGCAGGTTGAGATCACGCTGTGACACTTGGCCGTGAGACTAACGTGCAGCGCTGTTCTGTGGAAGATCAATGGATCACACTGAGATACAGTGGATCACACCGCAACAGGTTCGGAGATTGAGAAGTCTTGGAGAATCACGCTGCGATATTTCAGTGATTTAAATATAAGATTTGTGCGGATTTAGTGGACCTCGTTATTGAATAAACCCCACACCATGCAGAAGGAAGTCACGTCATGATCTGGGTATTTCCAGATTTGGTTAAAAGTTTAAAATAAGGAGAAACAATGTGGAGTTCAAAGAGCTGACTCAACCAAATTAGAAGATTTTACACAGAAATTGCTCGCAGCAGTCCTGGAGGAGAAAAGGCGAGACATATCGGATTGAGAAGGATAGAGAGGGTTGTACAGATAGGAGAATTATCGAGTTCAGAGGACAAGAGAAATTCCAGAATTGTGCTGGAGAGACAGAGAAGAAGAAGGATTTCAGACCTGCCCTGGAAAGACAGAAAACAGAAGGGAATTCCAGGAGGCCATCTCACTGGAAATTTGTGGAGTTCATCACTGGTGTAATTTATGTTTGTCGTTCGTGGAAGGTGTAGCAGATTACAAGAGGAGCAGTGAGTTCTGTCTTGTAAGTGTTGGAACCACTTTGTGTATAAAGTTGTATTTGTTGTCAATAGTTGTCAATGAAGATCAAAATGAAGGAGATCAAGAAGTACTCCAATGAAATGGAGGAATGGAAGATCAAAATGAAGGAGATCATGAAGTACTCCGATAAAGTGGAGGAATGGTAATTCAGACGATTGTTGTTCTGATCATAAGTTCAAAGAACATGTGTCAAAGGTGATACATTGTTTACAACAATGAAGAATGTGAGGTGTAATCCATCTGAGGGTGATTAAAGAAGAATGGGGTTTTTGGATGAAGACCATGCAATTCCTCCTTATTGCATGAGAACCATGGGTTTTGATGAAGACCATGCAATTCCTCATTATTGCATGTGAACCATGGGTTTTTGATGAAGACCATGCAATTACTCATGATTGCATGAGAACCATTCAAGAGACTTCTTGACGAATTGAATCATATGGTTTGCATGAAGTAGATCATGACGGTTGATGAAGAATAGAATGTGCAAATGATTGGAATTCTAAGATGGTCGTGCGGGGATTGGAATTCTGAGATAGTCATGCACATCACATTGTCATAGAAGATGATGATGCTAAAGTTATTCCTTCAAAGAATACATATCACAATAGTGGAGTTTGTGATAAAAGCAGAAGAGTTGCCGAAGGATACAGATCACCAAGAAGAAGTGCTTTTGAGGTGATCGTGCTTGTTGACAAAGCAAACAAACGACATACAAATTTGTTGACAAAGGAGATTCCATGGTGGCATGTCGAGTTCAAGGACTGTGGATAATGATCCATGTTTTATTCAAGGAACATCGACAAAGGAATGGATGATCTAGAGGCGGACAAAAAGAGCAGATACAAGGTGGCGCCGTTTCTCAGTGTTTGCCAAATTTTTTGGCCTGAAAATCGACAAATAAAGAAAAGTGTTTTTGGCAAAGGGACTTGCGCGCCGAGGTCTTGGAGGATAGGAAACTTGCTTTTTGAAGATCAGATCATCAAAATATGGCAAAGGGATAAGGGTCGCGCAAGTTTTGGTGAGGTCGCGCAGGTGACTTGCGCGCCGTGAAGAGACTTGCGCGCCGATGCCTTGGAAGCTTGATAACTTGCGCGCCTATGGTTTTTCAAGATCAGGAGATCAAAATTTGGCAAAGGAAAGAGGTTCGCGCAAGTTTGGAAGTTGGTCGCGCAAGTGACTAGCAGGGGAAAAGACCTGCGCGCCGAGACTTGCGAGTCAATGGTTGACTTGCGCGCCGTCGCGCAGGGTGGTCAAATTGCCTATAAATACTGGACCACCCCTCCTCATTTACTACGGAGTTCAACACTTAGAAAAATCAGAGCTCACGTCGCGCAGGTGTGGAAGTCGCGCAAGTAGTGTGGGGTCGCGCAGGTAGACTTGCGCGCCAGTGTTTGAAGCTGCGCGCCGGTTTTTGGTTGCGCGCCCAAGGCGGTTTGGGCGAGGAAGTGTGTCGCAGGTTAGAAGTTGAGGAAGGCATTGTCGCGCAGGTGGTTTGGTGATACCTGCGCGCCAGTTTAGACCTGCGCGCCGAGGACTTGCGCACCGTATTGGGACTTGCGCGCCAGGCTTGGAGAAGAGCGGCAGGTGTTGTTGGAGCTCGCCCGTCTTTGTGGAGCTGCACGAAAGCCATAAGATTGACCGATACCTTCGGTGCAACAGATGATGTATTCATTTACAAAGACGGAAGAACAATGAACAATTTGGTTCTTTGAAGAGAAGTGGTTCCGCACACACATGACTGGTGTTTAACACCCTCATTGTGCTTTGCGAAGATAAGAAGAACAGTTCGTGCAACTAAACTCAGATCTGCACAGAAAGAGGGGATTATTTCAAAACACTAAGGTGTCGGTATTTGGAATCAAAGGAAGAGAATAAGAAGATACAGTGCATTCAGTTATTGCACTAAAGAAGAAGATTGAATACAAAAGAGCATCAACTCAGTACTCTGATGCAAGCATCGTCTCATGGTGAACAGGAGACAAAGACTTCAATGCAAATCTATTGAAGAGACCTTCACGTCTATAAACTGAGTGTGACTTCATCAACGACAATGAGCCAGGGGGAGTCAACGGGAGTGACCCGAGGGACGCAGTGAGTTATCCCTGAACCTTTTGTAAAGGCAGTGAGCCTGGGACAGAGTGACTGTTCCCGAACCATTGTAATTCACAACTAGTGAAGATTAGTGGAATTTGGTACGACCGGCAACTTGTCGGCGTATGCTCTTTGGACGTAGCCCTTAGTGGTGAACCAAGTAAAATTGTTGTGTTATCTCTTTGCATGTGAATGTTTCATTGCTGATCATATCCATCATACAGGTTTAAGTAGTTCCTACCAACGTGGGAACAAGATCCACAACTTTAAGAATAAAAAGTTGACACCCTGATTCACCCCTACCCTCTCAGGGTGTCTCGGGGTCCTACAGTAAGGAGAGCAATGAATTCTCCATTTGTGTTGTGAAGGTTGTAAACCTAAGGGTCAGTGTGCCCGCTCTAAACTGTAAAAACAAGCAGTGCGCCTAATGTTTCAGGTGGATCGGCACATCGTCATTGCATACTCCTTGGATTAGCTCGGTTTGAGTGAACCAGGTAAAATTGTTTGTGTCCCTCTTTTATTTGTTTTATCACTTCATATCAGTTGTGAGGAAGAGTGTTCCTAATAACGGTAGAACAAGATCGTTGGCAAGGGTCATTTAAAGAAACCGATATACCCTGATTCACCCCTCCCCCCTCTCGAGGCATTTACCTTGCTTGGGGCCAACAAGAAAGGATTGTCAAAACTCAAAAGGTGCCTATAAAAATGTTTGATCAACATATTTATAACAAGGCCCAAGTTATCAAGGGAAATCCGCGTAATGTGAAGTGTCAGTTAACCCCAGATGGATCGTCTTCTTTTGTTTTGTCCTTGGTGAGGTGTCTTGGTAACGAAGGACAAAGACGGACTTTGGATCTCATGCATCATGTAATATCAAAATAGGGAATCCATGGCATATGCACAAATACTTTTGTGAAAAAAGAATTTGATATACAGCTGGTTTTGAAGTTTTGTAAAGAACTAAAATTAGTTGTGAAATATTATTTTGGGTAAAAGTGATCTGAAAGTGTTGGAGTCTGCGTCTCGGACTTGTGGTCTGATATGGTCTTTATTATTCATTATAAAATAACCTGGCCTCCCTTAGAGAGGAACTTTGGGTATTGGGTCTCACCTCTCTTTTATCTTTCTACATGGTATCAGACGAGGTCTAATCCTAACCCGAGTCCCCCCTCCCATTTTTTTTCCCGTCTAGGTTTTCCACTGATTCCCCCGTTGGGGGACGGCGACCTCCATGGCAGGGAGTCATACCTCCTCCGTCGTCGCCCCCTGCAGGCATCTCCCTCCTTGCAGGGCCCCTCCTGTGTGTCGCCCTCCCTGTTCGACGGTCTCCTCCAGGTGCGACAGCCTCGCCCTTCCCATCTGATCCCTCCGTCTGCGCGTGACGGCTCCCTCCCATCGGTGCTCCCGTGACGGTTCCCTCCCAGTCGCCCTTTTCTGGGCGTCAGCCTCCTCAAGCGACACCGCTCCGCCGTTGGCTCCCTCTGACACCCTCACAAACTAGATCTGAACAAATCCAGCTCGCAGGTGCACCGCCGCCTTTCGTCGGACCTCAATCGAATAGATCTGCCCCCCCCCCGGACGAGTCCCTGCGCGCCGCTCCTTCCTGCCAAACGAGTCCCTGCACGTCGCACCCTCCCAGTCGCCCTGTTCTGGGCGTCGGCCTCCTTGTGCGACACCCATCCACTGCTTCTCTGTGGGGCAGCCCCGAATCCCATCCACGGCCCCTCCTGCGGAATCCCCACCTCCCGTTGCCTCCTTCACCGTGGCCAGACCGCCGTTGTCGGTTCCCTGGGCAGCACCCCTCCCGAGCAACCTCACTACTCGCCTCTACACCTCTATCATCAGATCGTCGTCGATCTCCAGCGCGGCGCCTCCTGCGGTTTTCTCGACGCTCTGTCGTTCGGCCCCGCCTATGTGGATTTCCCGGCGCTCCGTCGTCCGGCCCGCCAGTGCGGCTTTCCCGACACTCCATCGACCGGCCCCGCCTGCGCGGTTCTTCTGCTGCACCACGACAACTTGCCGCACCGCCGATGTAATCAGGCACATCTTCCATCATTTTTCATCTCAAGGGGGAGCTGCGATTGCGGATGATTTATTGTGTTTTGTCTTGTTTTGTAATCAAGCTGGGTATATCCAGCTTGAGGGAAAGTGTTTGCAGTGTCTGTTAATTGCTTTGTTTTTCTTTGTTTTGATCTATTTTTCGTTATGTTCAAGCTAAGTATACCTAGCTTGAGGGGGAGTGTTGGAGTCTGCGTCTCACATCGGACTTGTGGTTTGATGTGGTCTTTATTATTCATTATAAAATAACCTCAAGGTCTCCCTTAAAGAAAAACCTTGGGTATTGCGTCTCGCCTCTCTTTTATCTTTTTATAGAAAGTGATGTAAATTGTGAATTTTATTTTATTTCATTTTAGGAAGATTTCTTTTGGCATCTCACTATTTTAAATGAAAAAGGGTTTTAAATGAAAAGTCATGGTGATGCTTTCAAAGGTGTTTTAGGGAAAACCTTCTATGAGCTAAATTTGTTGATTTATGTTGGAACCCATTTAAGTTTAAATGGGTGAGTCCCACATCGGACTTACCCTGCTTGTATTTTGGTTTCCTAATCTATAAAAGAGTATCCTCACCTCACATTGAGGTAAGGGGAATTCACCCATCTACAATTTACATTAGCAAATTTGGAGTTAAATTTCTTATGCAAGTGTTCGGGAAAAGAAGGATTGTGAATGCGCGGAGTTGATAAAAATGTATTTTGGAATGGTTTTTGAAAATATTATGTGGATTCAATAGATGAATTTTGATGAAACCTAAAAAAAATGTAAGTTTCGCTTGTGGTTGTGTTGAGGGAAGCCCGCAGGGTTGCTATAAAGGTGCTTGGAGATGTTTCAAGAACCTATTTAGCTAGATATGGTAATGGAGATAAATTATAAATTTTTCAATTGGTTGTTTTGTAGATGGGGATTTTTGAAAGCGGTGGTTTTGTGCAAATATGTCATTCAATGGGTGGGTGATTTTGTGTGGGTTGCATGGATTTATTTAAAGCTGGAAAATTTTGATGAGTTTGGGAAAGAATGTTTTTCAAGGGCTGGAAAATTTTCATTTGAGTTGAATGGATTTATTTCAATTGGCGGATTTGGAATTGAAAGATGCAGTGGTAATGTTTTTAAAAAGGAAAGTTTGAGGTTGAATGGATCAAGGAAAACCCATGAAACAGGTGGTATTCATATGAGATGGTTTTAAATGTAATAGACTTGAACTTGTTTCATTTAAAGTGTGGGGCTTTTGATTGTGTTTGGATATGTGTTTGGGTTTTTAATAGGTTTTGATATTATGAGATTTGGAAATTTGATATTATGATTATTTGTTTAAGAGATTCAAAAATTTGAACTTGGGCATGGTTTGAAAAACCAATGGGGACAGTGTGATTGGATTGTAGGATTGTTTTGTTAATGTCTGATATGAGGTCCCATAAAGGGAAAGGATTATGGACCAATTAAAAGTCATCGAATGATTATATAACACGAGTTAAATAATTAATTGAATGGCGAATTAATTGACCAAAGTGAGAATTGTTGTTTGATAGTAGGCTAGTGTAGCTGGTTGAATTGGGTTAGGAAGGTTGTTTTGTTAAGTAGATATGTTTATGTGAATTGATTCAGTGGGATGTGCTAAAATACGGGTTAAGAATTTCAAATTTTAGTGGAGTGGGTGAAGTGTTTTAAATGAAAGTGGGTGAGGTCTGTTATGATGTGAGATGTATTTTGACGGTTGCGTATGTGGTGGGTGTATTGATCGAGAGCTTTTTTCCTAGAGAAGCAGATAAGAGGTAGAAGTAGAAAAAAAGATGAATTCAGATCTCACTATAGCTGTTGACCTTTACAGACAATCCAGGGAGAGCCTTCCTCCACTGGCCAAGGCGCTCGGCCTCCAACAAACCCTTCCCCAACACTTGTACCCCTATACTCCAACAATTACAGACATAAATTTACAACTCTGCCCCCAGGAAGTAACAACCTCCCCTCAAGGACTTCCCCCACGTGATTCACCACCTGATACCCTCCTCTGGTAAGTATATACTATAGGGGGTCGGGTCGACTAACAGCAGGCTCCTCCCAATTATTCCAATCATGTATAGTGAGGTGGAAAAAAGCTGAAATGGTGTTTTGGGATCTAGAAACCAATGTAAGTAGGTAAGGTGTGATTGGGTGGGAACGTGAGGATTTGGTGGAAGGAGGATTCAGAATGTTTGAGTTGGATGTATGGGTTTTGGGTTTTAAATGTGTTTGGCTTGGAGTAAGAGTTCATGGGTTGCTTTTTCTTGCTAAATCTCTCATTGTAATAATTATGATGCCCCCCTCCTGAAAGTCATCCTGCTTATATTTATTGCTTTTTCCCACTTCACTTACCTTTGCATCCATTTTCTTCCTAACAAACAAGGGATCTTTTCCTACCCTTTGTCTAATTTAAATCTAGAAGTGTACCAAGCAATCCCGTACCAGAATAATCTTTTTCAGAACTCAAATTAGCAAAAAAAAAATCAGAAGAGCAATTCATGAAAAATAACACTTTATGGAGCTGCTTGCATTAAAAAAACATCAACGATATATATTTTGGTAAAAATTAGTGCCACAAATAGTTTTGAATAAACGACAAGTTCAAACAGAACATCAATCTAATAAAACTTACCTGAAAAACACACTCATCAGTCTAAATGCATATCAAGAATTATGTTAGTCGTCTTTGGGTGTGCGCAAAACAGACTAATCACATGAAACAAGTAAATCAAACATGGGTTATTCCAAAAATAAAACTCCCATGCAACAAAGTGGCAGTCGCCCCAGAAGTTAATGGTGAGCTATGTTTCCTATCTCTTTAAAGAATTGGCATTACAGAAGTGTACTGTTACCAGATTTGCTTTGGTTTTGTTGGAGTCTGTATCCCACATCGGACTTGAGGTCCGGTGCGGTTTTTATTATTTGTTATAAAAGCACCCCAGGGGCTTCTTTAGAGAGCACACCTTGGGGGTTCGGGTCTCACATTTTATCTTCCTACATGGTATCAAAGGGAACCTAATACCGACCCCCTCTCATCTATTTTTATATTGCTCTAGGGTTTCTCTTTATTTTATTTTTTCCCATGGGAGGCGGCGGCCTCCATGGCCTACGAGCCATAGGTATTCTCCACCGCCCCCTGTCGGCCATCCCTTCCCGGCGCCCTTATTCTTCCCGGTACCCTTGTTCTTCCCGACGGATCTCCCACCCCGACGGTTGCGCTCCTTCTGTGGGAGACTCCTGCGCGACGTCGGCTCCCGCATCACCCGCCGCTGCTCCCGACCTCCTGCACAACCGCGGCTCCCGATTCCCCCGCTGCGGCTCTAGTTCCCGGCGACCCTTCCGGCTGGCCGCCTGCGGCTTTCCCCGGCGGCCCTCCTCCCGTCGCGATCCCGACGGTTCTCCCCCCTACCCTACGACGTCGGCCTCCTGCACTGTTCCTGCACGACGGATTTGCAACGCCGGCCCGCCCCTCCCCAGTTCGCCTCTGCGCGCGCGACGGCCACATCCAGGCGACCTAGTCTGACGCCCTCGTCCCGGTGATCTCCCCCTGTTGCGTGTGATGGCCGACGGCCTCGACACCCGATCCCGACGGCTCGTCCCGACCCTTGAGCGGCTTCCGGCGCGACTCTCGTCCTCCATGCGCGCGACTCCAGTCCTCCATGCGCACGGCCTCCCGTTCGACGGCATCCAGCGCCGCCTCCCTCTACCCAGGCGCTGCCCTCACCCACACGCGGCTCTGTCGCTAGCAGCTTCTCTCGCCCAACGGTCCGCTGCTTGCCGGCCCTCCCAGCGACGGACTCCAGGTGACCCCTCCCTTCCTGCGCACGATGGACTCCAGCGGCTCTCCCGGCTCCCGTCGCGCCTCCAGTTCCAGATCCTCCTCCGCCTTCCATCCCAGTCTCAGCGCCGCTGATCTCCCGTCGGCAGCCCCCCCACCCTGCGTTCCTCCCTGCTGCAGTCCCCCCCCTCATCCTACGCTCCTCTTCCGGCAGCCGGTTCCAGTTACTCCCAGCGGCTGCCCTGCTTCCAGTTTCGGATCTCCGGCACCTCTTGCGGAATCCCGACCTCCCGGCATCTCCCGGCAACCGCATCCCTGTCCATCGGCACGCCCTTGCGCTTCCTCCACCGTGGCGCAGCACTTCGCCCAACTCGGACCGGGCCATTTGGCGCCGCCAGACCCCGCAACAATTCTGCGGAATCCTCGCCTCCCGTCGCCGGCCCCGCAAGTGCGGCTTTCCCGGTTCTAGTGTGGATTTCTCGGCGTTTCATCGACCGGCCCCACTAGTGCGGCATTCCTAGCGCTCCGTCAATCGGCCGGTCTGCGTGGTTCATTTGCTGCGTCCGCGGCATCATCCATCCATCATCTTGCGGGGGAGCTTCGATCGTGAGGGGGAGCAGCAGCCTTGCAGCTTTATCTTTTATTCTGCTTTGTCTTGTTTTGTCATCAAGCTGGGTATGTCCAGCTTGAGGGGGAGTGTTAGTCTGTTGCTTGCTTTGTTTTTTCTTTATGTGTCCAAACTAGGTACACCTAACTTGAGGGGGAGTGTTGGAGTATGTATCCCACATCGGACTTCAGGTCCGGTGTGATCTTTATTATTTGTTATAAAAGCACCCCAAGGGCTCCTTTAGAGAGCACACCTGGGGGCTTCGAGTCTCTCATTTTATCTTCCTACAGGTTTGAATCAAAGAAGGGTCACTTATGGAACTGAATTTCAAAATAAATAAAATACACTACAAAATACATGAAAGAAATATAAAAGCAAACCTCAATTTTGTCCATAGAGCGGAGAATATCTTGTTCATCATACAACATATCTTCAACTGAAACTTTGCTGACTTTTATATAATCAGACAGAAGCAACTTGTAGATGGCCTTTGTTGCATGTGTCATAAAAACTCGGCCTTTGAATGTAGTCTAGCAACAAACAAAAATAAACTGGTTGGTCAAGAAACAAAACAAGAGAAGTTGAGAAAACAAATATTTTCAGAGCAACCAACCTTTTCTAAAAAATACGGAAGAGATGCAGCATGGTCCAAGTGGAAGCTGTGGATAAAAGAATCACTTTCAGATGATTGCAGTAACAAGATAAATTGTTACAGAAAACAATGTAGCTCCGGAAACAAGAATATGCAAGTACAGCGATTTGAAAATTTTATGCAGAAATTTCCCCTTGGCCACAGAAGAGTTGTAGGAAAGCTTTTTTGTTCGTTTTTTTCTTTTAATATTCAGTTTATTGGCATCTTTTTTTTCTTTTTTTTTTAAGAAGGCTGGCATATGCATTAGAGAATAGAACGAAAATCAGTATGTACAAAATCCAAATTGTGAGCTGGTACCAACCCTGCCCAATGGTGTTCAGCAACTGCAAAATTACATCTAGCGAGCATATGGGCAGGTTGGTTACCTAGCATTCTAATAAACGAGAAATTACAAGAAATAAAGCTTAAGCTCGACGAACTTATCTCATCCAAACGAGGATCCATTTCCATAAGCGTCCAATGACCCCCCCCCCCCCGAATCATATTAATCAGCACTTAGCAATCAGCATCAAAGACTACTCTGTCCCATCCCTGTTTCTTCGCCATTCACATAACATGGATTGTGGCCATTGTTTCGGCCACAAGTGGGGCTCCAAGTTGCTTGACAGTGTTTCACTCCTGCTCCAATCAGCTCAGTCTAGTATCAACAAACAAAACTCAAACCCACCAATCCTCGTGTGTTAAGAGGCCCAAGTCATCTACTGAGGCTGTTGGAGTTCTTATTTCTCAACCTTTGAAGACTTACTCTAGGAGGAAGGGTCAGGCTTATTTGCCTTAGGGGCAGTTTTGTTAGGTCCACTAGGCTATATACCCTGAGAGGGAGGTGAATCAGGGTATGACAGATTAAAACAACTGTCACTTTTGATCTTGTTTTGCAGTTAGACAAAACCCTCTTCTCTCTCCTTCCCGATGCAGAGTATGAATAAAACTTAAAGCATGCACAGGACACAGCAATTTTTACTTGGTTCACCCTCACTGGACTACATCCAAGGAGCATACACCGGCAGTGTGCCGATGTATCAATTCTACTATAAGCACACTGCTGTTTACAAGTTCGAAGCGGACTCACTGTCCCTCCTGGTTTACAACCACTCACAATTTGAGAACTCACTACTCTCTCAACTGAAATGAGTTCACTGCTTCTTCAGAAAATCCACTCACAGTTTATAGATTTGTAGGTCTCTTCATTACCACAAATGAATGCATCCTCCATTGTATGTAGATGGTCTATTGAAGTCCAAATTTCATCCACTGATGAATACCCTTTTGCCTCTGAACACCGGGCAACTTACTTTGGAAACACCTTCGCAAAGCACTCTACTTCGCGAGGCTCCCAATTTCGCGAAGCTCAAACAAGTCTTCGCGAAGCTCCTGCCTTTTCGCGAAGCACTCTCGCGAAACTCAAGTCGTCGCAAAGTGACTTCCCTCGCAAAGCTCACTGAGCCAACGCGGAGCTCACAACTTTCGCAGAGCTAGATTAGCCGCTGCAAAACTCCTTCCTTTCGCGAAGCACACTGCCTTCGCGAACCGAGAGCAAAATATTTTCTCTGAAAACTCTATCTGTTTCTCTCTCTACTTCGCTCAAGGGGGTCGAGGTCTATTTATAGGCGATTCCACCGACCCTCGAACTTTCCACGCGAAGTCAACGCCACGTCAGCTCATATCGCGAAGGTCCGAAGTTTTTGCCGAAATTTTCTCAAAATCGCGAAGCACCACGACAATTTTCCAATCGCGGAGCTCGTCGTAATCGCGGAGCATCCCGTCATTTCCTTCGCGCCTTCATCGCGAAGCTCCACTCGCAATGTCCTTCGCCGCCGCAATGCTCTTCAACTCTTCCGTTCGTGAAACTTGACGTAATCGCGAAGCTTGACGTAATCGCGAAGCTTGACGGTCAACATTCTTCTGGTCTTCGCAAAATTCAATCCATGAAGCCTACCTTCGCGAAACTCATGCATTTGCCATATTTTGATGAGATCTTCAAGGAAATCCATATTTCGCGATGCTCACCAAACTTCGAATTTTGGACCCCAAAAATTTGGCAAACACTGGAAAACGACGCCACCTTGTATCTGTTTTTTTATACCGCCTCCAGATCGTTCATTCCTTTGTCATGGTTCTTTGTCAACATGGATTGTCAACATCTCTAGAACTTGTCAATTCACCATGGAAATCTGTTTTGTCAACAAACACAATCAACCCAAAAATGTTGCAATGTTACCTTGAGGGATTTTTGCCCAACAAGTTTTGACATTGTTTTTCTTTTACTATTTGTTGGGAGTTTGTTAAGGGAGGGGGCAGTCATGATTGCACAGCTCAGCTGTGGGAGATGAGAGCCTTGGCCCCTGGAGTGATTCGAGGGGAGCATTTCTTCTTCTTCTTGGTTCTTCTAGAACAAACTCTCCTGTAATGGCTGGATACCAAAGAATAATTCTGAAATACTCCTTAATCCTTTGTCTGTGACTCTATCACTTTGGTGCTTCCATTGAGTTCTTGTTGCATGCCGACTTGGATGGAGTCACGAGTTGCTTCAGTTGAGTTTGTAGGAGCAAGTTTGGAACAACAGGAATCGCTTAGGCGGCATGAAACGCAAATTGGCAAGGTGCAGCCGAACGTTGATTTTCCAGTTCATGGTCAGTCGGAATTACTTTGCCAACAATGCAATCTTCAATTGGCTTTGCAAGAGCAAACAAAGGCGTTTCGGGCTCTCTCGATTCATCCGTCTTCTTTCAGTGCTATGTCCCACGCCGAAGAGGTCGTCGCACCTATGCCTTTATTTCCATCGCACCATCTTGGAAAGGAACGCGCCAACCTTCACTCCAATCGTGTACTTGAGGTATGCACTGATCCTGCTATAGAAATTGGATGTTCCAGTGGTTCCTACTACTCCATTTGGTGTACGTTTAGGCGATGGCAACAGAGTTCTTTCGAGTGGAAAAAATATCGTTTTACTGTTCAGTTCGGCGAGTTGACAATGTAGGTTGATGCTTACCTTTTTTATACTTCCGGACCTGACTGAGTTCTTCGCGCGGCTTGGCTCGAGACTCTTGGCTATGTCACTACTCATTGGAAGAAGCTCGCAGTAAGTTTCGACTATGATGGTTCTAATGTTCTTTTGTGGAGCCTGCGCTCTTCCCCGAATGTTCGTTGGGCTTCTCTATGATGTGGAAACGTCGGGAGTCACAGCGACAAAACAACGATTCAAAGAAGAGTGGGGAAAAACACTTATGACACAAAGATTTATGTAGTTTGGGAATAATCCCTACGTCTACGAATAGGCAGAATAACTTCACTATGAAGAATCCGGGAGCACAATTTACAGGAGTTTATCAGAGTTTCTCACTAAGGAACCCTAGCCCGAAAATGGGCTACAAAAGGAGGAAGACGATCCACTGTTTCACCTACCACACAGGAAGTCCGCATCGCTACAGTGAAAGGCGGTCACCCAAATCAAAAGTGCTACAGTGGCTACTGGCTGAAAATCCAAGAAGCTACAGTGAATGGCAGCTAGAAGTCCGCTCCGCTACAGTACTCTGTCGGTGTCGGCCGGTCAGCTTTGCTACAGTGGTCAGCATTACAACATTTCCCCAAAATTTGGGTCGGGACCCTTCAACCCCCGGAGAAGGGGCGCGTTACCCCCCTGCAACCCCCAACGAGCTCACCGCGGAGCTCAACCCGCGAAGGTTGCGGCCTGGTACGCGGTATGGGCCAGAAGCATCCAGCCCGACAACATCCGAAAAGGATTTAGCTACACCAATTCCAACACTCTACAATGTTTTCTTTCTGATACCCAGTGTTTGGACTTTCAATCTTTATTGAAAACTGGATCCGCAATTTCAGCCCCTGCTTCTGCCTTGGATTTTGATTTTCAGTGGGATCTTCAACCACTTTTCTCTGCCTTCCAGGGTGTTTTTGCTGAGCCCACGGGGTTACCACCTCCGCGACTTACAGATCATGCCACCAACCTTGTTCCAAAGGCGGTACCCGTTAATATATGCCCGTACAAGCTGTCTCATTCTCTAAAAGATGAAGTTGAGCGTCATGTTTGGGAATTATTGGCTTAGAGTAATTCTAGCCCAATACTTTCAATGAAAAAGAAGGATGGCGGCTGACGTATGTGTGTTGATTTTCAAGCCTAAAATAAGCTTACTATTCTCGATCGATTTCCTATTCCTTTGATCAAAGAGCTCTTGGATGAATTATACAGGGCTACCTATTTTACCGAGCTTGATTTGAATTCGATTTTTCATCAAGTTCGTATGTGTGAATCTGATATTGGCAAAACCACTTTTGGTACTCATTAGGGTTGTTGGAGTCTGTGTCCCACATCAAAATTCGGTATTTTTTCATCTTTATTATTTATTATAAATAACAAGGCCTCCCTTAGAGAGGCATCTTGGATCTTGGATTTTTAGTTTACCTCTTTATCATTTTACATGGTATCAGAGGAAGTTCTTCAACCCTAACCCACTCTCCCGTATCTCTTTTTTTTTATCAGAGGAGACCTCCATATTTCCCCCTCTTGGGGGCGGCGGCCCAGGTCATTGGCCACCGTCACAGCAGCGCCACCCCCTGCGGCGCTCCTCCTGGGTAGCGACCCCCCGCGGCGCTCCTAGTTTGTCGGCACCTCCTGCGAAAGCCCCACCTCCCGTCGCCGGTGCCTCCTGTGGACGCCCCACCTCCCGTCGTCGGCGCCTCCTGCGGAGGCCCCTCCTCACACGGAAGCCACCGCCTCCCGTCACCGGCCCCTCCTGCACGGAATCCTCGCGCCCCCTCACCGACCCCTCTCGACAGGCCGCTCCTCCTTCCTGCGACGACGACTCCCTGCGCTCTAATCGTCATCTGGACCGTCGGTGTCATCTTCGTCGCTGACCTACTCGTCAGTCCTCATCTACCTGCCTACACGACCCATGCGTGTCGGCCCTCTCACAACATCGGCTCCCCCGTGCCCCTGTCGTCGGCACGCCAGTGCGGCTCCCTCACACCCCCTTGTCGAGCCTCCGCTGTCCCCGATGCCGACTCTCCTACAAGGCAGCCCCCTTGCCCTGTCACCAACCTTCCCACACGACTCCCTGCCCCCCCCTGTGCTGCTTTCCCGACGCTCCGTCGACCGGCCCCGCCAGTGCGGCTTTCTCGGCGCTCTGTCAACCGGCCTCGCCTGTGCGGCTTTCCCGACGCCCTGTCGACAGGCCCCGCCAATGTAGCTTTCCCGGCGCCTCGTCGACCGGCCCCGCCTGTGCAGCCTTCCCGATGCGCCCCAGCTACTCCTGTCAAGGCTCGATTTAGCTATTCCTATTATTGCATCCTCTTTCTGGCTATTCATGTTGGTTCTGCATAACGGGCGTTGTTCCTTGGTTGACACGTCCTTTTCAGCAATATCTTCCACCATCCATCATTTTTATCTCGAGGGAGAGCTACGATCGCTGATAATTTATTTTGTTTCGTCTTGTTTTGTAATCAAGCTGGGTATGTTCAGCTTGAGGGGGAGTGTTTGCAGTGTTTATTGTTTGTTTTGTTTTTCTTTGCTTTGGTTTGTTTTCTTTATGTGTCCAAGCTAGGTACACCTAACTTGAGGGGTGGTGTTGAAATCTGTATCCCATATCGGACTTCGGTGTTTTGTCATTTTTATTATTCATTATAAATAGACGTCAAGGCCTCCCTTAGAGAGGCATCTTGGATCTTGGGTTTTGGGTTCACCTCTTTATCATTCTAGAAGGGTCATTATGAGTATTTAGTTATGTCATTCGGCTTTATGAACGCTCCCACCACTTTTCAAGCTTACTATGAATGCAGTCTTCCGACCATATCTTCGAAAGGAAGTCCTCTTTTTTTTATGATATCCTAATTTATAGTGCTTGTTGGACATCTCATTTGTCCCATTTACTTGTGGTCCTGATTTATAGTACTTGGGACATTAGATTTCCCAGCAGGGAATTTCGGTAGATCCAACAAAGGTGTCTGTTGTCATGTTTTGGCCGATTCCTACAAATGTTCAAGGCATTCACGGGTTTTTGGGACTAAACGGTTATTATTGAGAGTTTATTAAAGACTATGGTAAAATCGCCAAGCCTCTTACGCAGCTTACTAAGAAAACTACTTTCCAATGGATTGCACGGGCCCAAGAGGCCTTTGAGACGCTAAAGACTACCTTGGTTTCTGCACCAGTTTTAGGGTTACCTGATTTCTCAAAACATTTTATAAGTGAATGTGATGCTTATAGGAGTGGGTCAAGTGTTGTCTTGCTACAGGATGATCGTCCACTTGCTTATTTTAGTAAAACACTTTTTTATTCTAGTTTGACTAAATCAACTTATGAAAAGGAGTTGATAGCTTTAGTCCATGTCGTGCAACATTGGAAGCAATATTTGCAGGAACGTTCTTTTGGTGTACACACAGATCACAGGAGTTTAAAACATTTATTGACTCAACGGATCCCTTCAAAGGACCAACAATGTTGGCAAGCGAAATTATTGGGCTTTGAGCTTCAGGTTGTTTACAAAGCCGAGAAACATCTCGCTCTCTGGATCAGAAGGTCTTGGGGTTGCTGGTCTCTAAACCCTTTTGGATTGATTTTTAGCGGGTTCGATCTGAACTTTCAGTGGACGACCTGCAGGTTATTGTTCTCCTTTTAGAGTAGGATCCTGGTGTGAAATCGGGATATACCCTTCGACATGGTTTGTTATTTTTTCGCCATAGGCTGGTTCTTAGCAAAAGCCCTTCTTTGATACCACACCATTTTCCCCCAAAGGGGGTCATAAAGGGTTTTTAAAAACATATAAACGTTTGGCAGCTAGTTTGTTTTGGCGGGGCATGACTCGAGCCGTTATGAGATCTGTCCGTGAATGTCCAATTTGCCAGCAGTATAAATCCCTTACACTTTCTCCCGAGGGGGGCTTCTCAGACCTCTGCTCATACCGGAACTTACTTGGGAAGATATCTTTATGGATTTTATTTCTGAGTTCCCAAAATCATAGGGATATGAGGTTATTCTGGTTGTGGTTGATCGCCTGTCTAAATACGCTCATTTCTTACCCTTAAAGCACCCCTATACAGCTCGTGACGTGGCCGCTTTGTTCATGAAGGAGTTTGTCCGTCTCCATGGCGTGCCAAGTGTGGTTTTCAGTGATCGTGATCCACTGTTTACAAGTGTTTTTTGGAAAGAATTATTTCGTTTGCATGGCACCAAACTGAAGATGAGTTCATCTTATCACCCCCAAACGAACAAGCAGACGGAAGCTGTCAATCGCATTATTGAGACGTATTTACGTTGTTTTTCCTCTTCGAAGCCAACTCACTCAGCACGATGGTTACCCTAGGTTGAATATAGTTATAACACCTCTTTCCATGTGTTTGTTGGTTGTACTCCTTTTGAAATTAATTACGGTGCCTCTAGCCTTGATTCGTTTCACAAAAGGAGAGACTGTTGTTGAAGCTGCTGTCGTGGCTTTGCTTGACCGGGATGAAGTTTTACAGCAGCTTCATAAGAACCTACTAGCTGCCCGACATCAAATGTGTCAGCCTACTAATCAGAAGCACCGCCCCATTACTTTTCTTGTTGGAGACAAGGTGTTGGTAAAATTTCACGCTTAGAGGCCCTATTTTTCCGGTTCTAAAGTCTACCTGAAGTTGGCTGCCAAATTTTATGGTCCTTTTACGGTAGTTGAGTGTGTTGGCAGTGTTGCTTACCGGTGGGATTTGTCTGCCCATATTCGGGTTCATCCCGTCCTTCATGTCTCTCAACTTAAGCGGACCATTGGTGATCATTTTGCTGATGATTTTCCAAATCTATTTCCTCGCGATGTTCAGGACCAGGTTACTCCGGAAGTCGTCCTCTGTGTCTGTGGTTCTGCTTTGAAAGGTCCAATGGCTGAATCTTTGGCGTGGGCACACTCCGGAGGATGCTACTTGGGAAAATGAAGCCCTTATTCAAGCCTATTGCCCTTATTCTCACCTTGAGGACAAGGTGTAACCTCGGGATGGAGGGAGTGTTAAAAGGCACGAGTCATCTATTGAAGCTGAGGCTGCTAGAGAGTTCTTATTTCTCAGCCTTTGAAAACTTACTCTAGGGGGAAGGTTCCGGCTTATTTGCCTTAGAAGTAGTTTTGTCATTTGTTTTTCTTTTACTATTTGTTGGGAGTTTGTTAGGGGAGGGGGGCAGTCATGATTGTACAACTCGGCTGTGGGAGGCGAGAGCCTTGGCCCCTGGAGTGATCCGAGGGGAGCATTTCTTCTTCTTCTTCGTTCTTCTAGAACGAACTCTCCTGTAATAGCTGGATACCAGAGAATAATTCTAAAATGCTCCTTTCTTCTTAATCCTCTGTCTGTGTCTCTATCATCGTGGAAAAATAGCAGCAACGATATTTATTTCGAAATACTCATTGGAAGGGGTCCATTGCACAGATTCTTAGCAGGGATGTGTCCCTGATAGTGTAAGACGATGACAGAAACCGATATCATATCTCGACAACTTCAAACAATTATCCACTTGGTAGATTTCAGTCAAAACTATGTTTTTTTTTTAACTTGCTCTACGGGACACAGTTCATGGACTTTATTTGTCCAACCTACTTCAGCAAAATCTTAATTTCCTCACAGATGAATTCTAATGTACATGAAAAAACCTCTTTAGCCAAACTTCCATGTTAGAAACCACCATGTGAGAAGATGCATAGAAGACCCACAAGGGAGCGTTCAATGGGTAAGGCTTACCATTTTAACAAAAGGTCATGTGCTAAAGTATTTGGCATTTGTGAGACTCGCAAACTATAAGCCTCCAGAGGGAAATCAGCCCTTCCAACCAACTTACAAGAGAGAGAGTTGGGGGGGGGGGGGGGGGGGTATGAGAAACGCTGATAATTTCAGGACTGAAGCCTTGGTCAGGTGGGTGTATTGGCTGAATTTTCACGAGGGTGTGCTTTCTTCAACACCGTCAACCTATCTTATTTATTTTTCTATTTAAAAGAATGAAGTTTCAGTTTGTATACTGATAAGATCCAGCGACTCTTGAACTACTTCCTTTAATTAACAAACAGAATTACAAACAGCAATAGACAGCAGATTGAAGAAACGAGGAAGAAGAAAAAATGGAGAATAAAAGAGAAGACTGGAGGAACCCCAGGTCCACTCGCCCAAACCCACTGGCCAACCTCAACTGAAAACATCTCTTCCTCGTGCCTGCCCCATTCTCTAGCCGCTCCTCCCTTCATATAACCTCCCCCCACATGCCAGTTGTACTATCATGACCCTTTTGCTCTTTCTAGAATATTCCACCATCTATAATCTACTTATTCCCTATATGTCCAGGTCTGTATCACTCCCACTGTCTTGAAAATCAGTCTTGTCCTCAAGACTGAGGAAAAGAAACTAATTGCGAGGCACCTCTGTAGCATGTAGTCTCCAAGCAATATGCCAAATGAACCGCCCTAATTTAAGGTCCTGCAGAAATCGAGCGCGCACCTTCTTATCGCATACTTTCCAAGCAATTTCCAAGACCAACCGTGCTCCATGTAACTGAGGACAAGAGTCGTGCCAAGCAATTAACCAAATGACCCTCCTACGCGAGGACCGCCTCTGAGTGCCCTTACCCCACCTGAAAGAGCTATGTGGGTCATCCCCATGACCCTCACCGCTCCTCCCACCGTCTTGAAAATCAGTCTTGTCCTCAAAACTGAGGAAAATAAACTGATTGCAAGGCACCTCTGTAGCATGTAGTCTCCAAGCAATATGTCAAATGAACCACCCAGCTTTAAGGTCCTGCAAAAATCGAGTGTGCACCTTCTTATCACATACTTTCCAAGCAATTTCTCAGACCAACCGTGCTCCATGTAACTGAGGACAAGAGTCGTGTCAAGCAATTAACCAAATGACCCTCCTCCTACGGGGCGAGGACCGCCTCCGAGTGCCCTTACCCCGCCTGAAAGTATGTGGGCCATCCCCATGACAGCAGAATTACAACAGCAATAGACAGCAGATTGAAGAAACGAGGAAGAAGAAAAAATGGAGAATAAAAGAGAAGACTCAAGGAACCCAAGGTTCATTCGCTTAAACCCACTGGCTGACCTCAACTGAAAACTTCTCTTCCTCATGCCTGCCCCATTCTCCAGTCGCTCCTCCCTTCATATAACCTCCCCTCACGTGTCAGCTGTACTATCATGACCCTTTTTCCCATTCTAGAATTTCCCACCATCTATAATCCACTTATTCACTGTATGTCCAGGTCTGTATCATATACCTAATGCTTATCAAACACAATATAATTAAATTTATTTTTCCTAAATCAAGAAGTGTTAACTGCCTACAAAGACAGTTTACAAAGTTTTATTTTGATTTGACAAATTATTCCACATTCAGAAAACAAAGAATATATATGTCATGTAATTGGACTAAGTCAATTGTTCTTGCAAAAGCAACACCATGATCTTTAAAAATAACAAAATATTGCAAGACATGAAATTGAATCAAGTCGGTGTTTACTTTTGTAGAATGGGAAACCGCCTTACCTCAAGGTGAGGCGGAGGCCTTCTTTTATAGATTGAGAAAGAGGAATACATGCAGGAGTATTCCGATGTGGGACTCGAAAATACCCTAAATAATAAAAGAGGGTTTAACACTCCCCCTCAAGCTGGACATGTCCCGCTTGGACCACGAGTCCCACAAAAAGAAATAGGACACCAGACAATACCAGACACACTCCCCCTCAAACTGGGTCGCAGATACTGGGGATGCCCAACTTAGAACTGAGCAAGGTCAGGCGAACCCCTGGGAGACCTTTGGTGAAGATGTCAACAAGCCGGTCCGCCGTCAGGATGTGGCTAAAGCTGACATGATTGTGCTTCAGGTGGTGTCGAAGAAAGTGACAGTCCACCTCAATATGCTTCGTGCGTTCATGGACGAGATTCGAAGTAATCTTGGTGGCTAACTGATTGTCACACCAGATGTGAGCAGATGTCTGCTGAGGAAAGTCAAGCTCCTGGAGGAGTTGTCGAAACCAAAGGATCTCCGTAGTGACGGTGGTCATGGCACGGTACTCAGACTCTACACTGGATCGGGAGACGACAGTCTGTTTCTTGTTGCGCCAAGAGATGAGGTTGTCTGCTAAGAACACAACAAATCCAGAAGTAGACTTCCGAGTAGCAAGACAACCAGCATAGTCAGCATCACAGAAGGCCTCAATATTCTGATGAGCGTGGTGAGAGTAGCGAAGACCACGGGCAGGGTCTCGCTTGATATATTTGGCGATGCGGAGTACAACATTCCACTGAGAGGTGGTCGGATGCTCCATGAATTGGCTCACTTTGCCAACAGCGTAGGCAATGTCGGGACGAGTCATGGTGAGATAGTTGAGTTTGCCTACCAGTCGACGATACCGCTCTGGGTGTGAATACGGTTTTGAGGAGTCAAAGAGAGACCGTTCTCCAGGCTCAAAAGGAGTGTCAACAGTGGTGGTCTGTGTCATCCCAGCATCCTGTAGAATATCCAAAGCATATTTTCGTTGATAAAGGAAGATTGTGTCCGGAGAACGGAAGACCTCGATGTCAAGGAAGTATGTGAGAGGGCCAAGATCTTTGGAGTGGAAGTGCTGGTGAAGATGTCCTTTGAGGTGGGCGATACCAGCAGAGTCACTCCCGGTGATGATGATATCATCCACACACACGATCAATAGGATGCAGCCGGTGGATGTCGTCCTGTAGAACATGGTGTGATCCTTCATACTGCGGGAGAGCCCAAAGTCGGTGACGACGGTGCTAAATCGGTCAAACCAAGCACGAGGAGATTGCTTGAAACTGTATACAGAGCGGCGTAGTCGACAGACTTGGGACCCGTAGCCGGAGGCACAAAATCCGGGGGGCTGTTGCAGATATACCTCTTCCTCAAGAAATCCGTGGAGGAAGGCATTTTCGACGTCCAGTTGATGAAGCGGCCAGTGATGATGAGCGGCCAAAAAGATGGATAATCGAACGGATGTCGTCTTGGAAACTGGAGAGAAGGTGTGAAAATAATCGACGGCATATGTCTGAGCAAAGCCCTTAGCCACAAGTCGGGCTTTGAGTCGATGGAGAGTGTCATCGACGTCCAGACGGACTGTGTAAATCCATTTGTTGTCGACCGCCTGTTTACCGGCATGGAGGGGAACCAGATCCCAAGTATGATTGTCCTCCAGAGCCTGCAATTCATCTCTCATCGCTTGCAACCACCCCGAATGAGATTTGGCCTCGCCAACTGTGCAGGGAATAGATATCGTCTCCAAAGCTGACAGACCTCTATATGAAGATGTAAATAAAGGATTGTTCTGGCAAGAATGAGTACCTTTCCGTAGTGCAATGGGTAGGTCGTCCGGTGGCGGTGCAAGAGCATCAGACGAAGTTGGGACAATGGTCTCCTCGGCCTGGATGGGGGGCACAGTCGATGGGCGGCGGTAGTAGACCGTACCAAACCGGTGATCAGCAGAAGGCACCACCGGAGGAGGATGGATGATGAGTGGAAGATAATCATCGATGTCAGTATCTGGATGCGGAGAGGGAAGTGAGAATGGAGAACTCTCAACAAATGAGACGTCAGTAGAGGTGATATAACGTCGTAGGTCTGGAGAGAAGCACCGGTATCTGCGCTGAGTGCGTGAATATTCGAGGAATATGCAGCGAAGGGATTTGGGAGAGTTTGAAGAGGTCAGGACGAGTGTCATAGACATAACAGAAACATCCAAATACACAGAGTGGAAGTGAGTGAGGAGAAAGAGAGGAGAACAAAGTCCGAAAAGGAGTCTCCCCCAGAAAGATAGAATAAGTGAGTCGGTTTAGGAGGTACGTTGCAGTCAGGATGGCATCGGTCCAAAAGCGGAGTGGCACCTGCATGTGGAATAGGAGGGCACGAGCAGTCTCCAGAATATGACGATGTTTCTGCTCCGTCACTCCATTATGCTGAGGTGTATTAGGACAGGATGTCTGATGAATGATGTCGTGATCCTTGAGAAATTGTTGAAAAGAAGTAGATAAATATTCTCATCCATTGTCGGAGCGGAGACATTTGATGGAGGTGGAGAATTAAGTATGAATTTCATTGTAAAAGTTCTGAAAGGTAGGAAATACTTCAGACCGATCACGAAGCATGTAAAGCCATGTCATGCGGGAGAAGTCATCAATAAAGGTGATATAATAGCTGTATTCGGGCTGGCTCGGAACCCTGCAAGGACCCCATACATCGGTATGTACAAGATCGAAAGGATTCACTACACATGGTTCCTGTCGATGAGTATATGTTACCCGATGATATTTAGCAAACTTGCAGGATTCACAATGGAATGATAGGTGAGAACTGAATTGGGGACACATTTTATGTAGGATGGAAGCTGGTGGATGACCAAGATGGGAATGTAGGTCAAGAGCACGGGCCGAGGTGGACGAGCAAGCGAGATAAGGTGGGGTATCGAACATGTAAACCCCATTCCGAAGATGACCTCGACCAAGCTCCTGATTCGTCATCTACTCCTGAAAAACAACACCAGAAGAAGTAAAAGTAGCAACACAATTTAAATCTTTGGTGAGTTTGCTGATAGAGAGAAGATTAAATGGACTTTGAGGAATATAAGCAACTGAATCCAGGTGAATAGACGGGGTCAAGTGGCATGTGTCAAATCCGACAATGGGGATTGTTGATCCATTTGCAATAGTAATTGTAGAGGTAGCGGTGTACGGATGATAGGTGGTGAACATACCAGAGTCCCCTGTGAGATGTTCTGATGCACCCGAGTCTAGCATCCATGCTGTCGGTTGTTGAGATACACAGGCGGTAGAGCCGTCAGTCTGAGCAATGGGGGCTAGAGAAGAGGACAGTGGCACAGTCGCCCGATAAGATTGTATCCAGTCCATTTCTTCTGTCGAGAGTGTTGTACTGAAACTAGGGCTGGATGAAGGGGAACTGTTGTGCGGCCGAGCCGATGACAGAACAGGGGATGGCATCTTAGGTGGTCGTACAGATGCACGAATGAAACGTGGTGTTGTTGGTTGGAAAGGCCGACACAGAGAAGAGTCGGTGGGCCGGGAAAAACGCCGAGTAGGGCGGGGGCTGGGACGACGCCGCAAGAGGCGGGTTAGGAGTTCCTAGCAGGGAAGAGCCGAGATGCATCGCCGGAGGCTGGGGCAGTGGGGGTCGGGAGTCGCCAAGAGGAGGGGGACCGAGATGTGCTGCAGGAGCTGCTTCGCGCAGGAGTCGTGAGTCGCGGAGAGCGAGACCAGTATGTGGCAGAGGCCGGGATGCCGCGGGGAGAAGCCACAAGGAGGCGGGGCCGGTTGAAGCCGAGAGGTCGAACCGGATGAAGTCGGGATGCGCCGCTGTGAATGTCGTCGAGGAGAAGGTCGGCGTGGAGTGGTGTTGTCGGGAAGGCAAGCAGAAGGGCGCCTGGACGAGCAGGCGGGAGGCTGGGCTGGGCACCGCGAGTCGGGAGCGTTGCTGGGAGAAGGTCGCGATGGGAGTTCCGATCGAGGAGGGGTGCCTTAGGCGAGGCGGGAGCCAGGAACCGCGAGAGCCGACAGGTGCGGGAGCCGGGAAGGGCTGCGCGTAGGGCGGGAGCCGCTGTAGGCGAGCCGGAAGTCGCGACTGGACGGCGGGCCGAGGGTCGTCAGGAAGCCGCGGGAGAGGCCGACTACGGGGAGAACGACGCCGCGGGGAGTGAGGGGCCGCCTGGAACAGGCAGGAAGGAGGGGCCGCTGGAAACGGCCGGGAGGGAGTTGACGCTGGGCGCCGGGAGAGCCACTGGAAAGCGGGAGCCGGGAGCATCGTCGGGACTGCCGCAGAGGAGCCGGAGGGTTGCGGACGTGAGGAGTCGCGGGGGGGCGGGGCGCCATCGGGAGGGATGGGGGCGCCGGGATGTGTCGCGACGGAGGGGCGCAGGGAGCCGAGAGCGGGAGCCGAGGCGACGGGAGCGGGAGCCGAGGCGACGGGAGCGGGAGCCGCGCAGAGCGAAGGAGGCCGCAGGGGAGGGGCGCCGTGAGAAACCGCATAGAGGGGGTGAAAAAAAAATGGATCGGGAAAAAATTAATTTTCCTCTGATACCGTGTAGAATGGGAAACCGCCTTACCTCAAGGTGAGGCGGAGACCTTCATTTATAGATTGAGAAAGAGAAATACATGCAAAAATATTCCGATGTAGGACTCGGAAATACCCAAAATAATAAGAGGGTTTGACAATTTTTTTCTTTACAGTTAGAAATATTTAATCAAGTTTTCAAACTGAAACAGCCACAAAGCAAACAGTCCATCTTGTAAAAATATTTTTAGGCAAAAAGAAGATCAATGTTTATTGCTAAATTTTATATATCCAATTTCTTTTCTGTGTGGAATTAAAAACAGTCTAGTGGATGCCCACAACAGAAGAGAGTTTTGAAGATCACACGACGGAACGTCATTGGGTTATTTAGATATGACTGATACAGCAATGTAATATAGTCATAAGTATGGCTTTTATCCGTTCAAATTCATTCCACTCTAACAGAGTCACACGAGAAGGCGCAAAAGGAAACAAATGTTGCTAATTTTTATCCAAAAGAAAAAACACAGAAGGCAACATACTTGAAATTGGTAACGAACTAGCAGGGCAAGACAGAATTAACAATTTAGACAGAAACAGCAACACATACTGAGTAACAAGCAAGACATCAACAGTTGAAGGATCAATCTCGTCAAAGTAGGGCAGAGCAGCCATGCCAGAGTAAGCGGGGTGGATTCCACAGTCAAACTACAGTTCATTAAACGTAACAAACATGAATTTCAACAAAAACGATGAAAAGCAGACAAAATTTAATCCTATGGAACGCACCAAAACAGTTTTCCCTTTGAAAGACATGTGAACACATGATCGACCCACTTCACTGCCAGCCCCTAAAGGGGTTACAATAAGCTGGTCTCCTTCCCTTGTAATAGATGATTCCCTTCTCTTCAAGGATGATAGTGGTTGTCCTGTAGAAGCCATTTTCCTTGCTGAAACATAAAATTAAAAAAAAAAAAACAATCACAGTGAACAGCCATATGAATCGTGCACAAGCAAATTAGAAATCTGGGAGCAGCCAAATCAGGAATATATAAACAAGCTTCAAGGACAAATTGTAAATAACAAGCAAATGAGCAATTGATGGGCGGAGGACGAGGATGGGTTCCCTAACCGTAAGGTGTTTCCCTCCACGTTTTTAAGAGCTCGTGTCAGAAATGAGGGCAATTTGCAGCAGTGGTGTCGGTCTGGTTTAAGCGCTGAAGTCACCTGACACTAGTTCAGTTTGCCCCCTTTCCAATCTCCTCCCTCCGAGCATCTCTCTTGTATTTTTAACCTGTTTTATTACTTTTATTTATTATTTTTAATCAATAGTTAACGATAATCCAGGATTTAACAATGTTTAAAACTCATGATATATAGAACATAAAATTTCAGATAAACCGAACGAAACTGATCAACGTTGAAAACCGAACGGAAAAAACCAATTAAAATTTTAAACAAATTGGTTAAACCGAGTGCACCTACTAGACCTTCAAATTCAAAGAATCGTCCGAAGATACAAAGGAGAGCAGGCCCGAGCTGTCCGAAGAGAGGGCGACTCTCTGTAACACGGTTCCTCAAGGACAACAGGCACATATGGATCTCGGGCAAGCCCGCCTCCTAGGTCGTCGTGGATACCGATCTTCTGATAAGGATGTTTATTTCTGTGGTCCCGCTGCCGGTGAGCACTAAATAACCAGTTTCTGCGAGGAGGGAGCAGCGAGGGACATGCCTGAATTCCTTCGGATCCTTCGTCGGAGGAGCCGCGGGAGAGGGACACACCAATGCAGAGAGATAAAACGTGAGAGTGGGTTTTGTTAAAGTTTCGATGCAGCAGTCCGGGCAGCGGAAGGTGGATATTGTTGTGTGGATGAGGAGACGAATGGGTTTTGGGTAGGGAGGAGGCGACAGACAGATCAGGAAGAAGAACGAGGGCGGAGGAGGAGGAGCCCGGGCGCGCCGCGTGAGTGCTTGAAAAACAGGAATTTTATGGTGGGACGTTGAAGTAGCAATTTTAGTCTGGAGTTTATTATGTTTCAACAGGCAATTCCTAGAAGCAATTTATATTGGCAATTTCCGCCGGTGATTTCTACTCTCATCCAACCACTAAGATTTTTGCTTGGGCGTTTCAATTGGAAATTTTCATAAGGAATTTCCGATTTACTAGAATTATGAATTTCAACTTCTATTTGTTATTGTCAATTTTCACAGGGAATGTCTAGTACGAATTTATTGTGTCAATTGTCCATCAATATTTCACATAGAATATTTCGAATTGGTTTAAAGAACTGATAGTGTGTAGTGAAATTTTTCAATTAGTTAAAATTGATATATTTTGAAGGGATTGTTGTCCTTTTACAGTATTTGCAAAATAAAAAAAAATTGCTTGGCATTTTCTATAATGATTTTTTATTGAGAATTTTCAACATCAATATGCATTTGTTTTTCAATGAGAATTTTTTGTGGGGGTCGCTCCCAATATGGGGTGGCATTTTTCAGTGAAGGAAGAGTTGTTGTCAGCTTCATTTTCTTCGGGCGTCAACTAACCATAGTGAACGCAGCAGTAGTCATGGACGGGAGAAAAATATGGGGTAGATGAACCACCCCCAACCATTGGAGAACGGCTCCCCCCCACCCCCCACCCCTCTTCTATTTAATGGGATGTAATCCCATGTTTTGTAAGGGTGGTGAAATCTGTGTGATCCTCCGTGATTATTCGGAGAGAGTGAAATAGAGAAGCAACTCGTTTCTCTCGTGGATGTAGGCATACTACCGAACCACGTTAAAAATCCATGTTAATCCGTTTTGATTCTGTTTTGTGTGTTTTGCGGTGTCACACATCTCCGATTCGCCCCAACAAGTGGTATCAGAGCCGAGTCGGAGCGAGCGAAGTCGAGACGACGAGGCGACAGTGAATTTTCCGGTGACCGGAAAATTGGAAGTGGTCGGAAATTTTTTCCGATGTCAGATCTGTGAAGAGGACGGCAAGACAATTCCAACGGCGCAAGCGGCGATGAAAACGAAGTTGAAATGAGCCCGATAAGCTCGGTCAAACATTGGTCAAAATCACAGGTGAACGGTACCCCGTGCCGGAGAAGACAACACTGTTTTTGCCGCCAGTGAAAATTCTGGCGAGATTCCGGCAGAAACTCCGGCGTGCCGCATTAGCGCGATGTCAGCGCCACGTCAGCGGGCGATCTGGACCGTTGAACGTGTTTTGACCTTATCTCAGTCAATTGGTGTCCGTTTTTTGTGATCCAGAAGTCGATTCCGACTATTTCGACCGTTCTGGACGCATCTGTATGGTTAGTTTTTCAAAATTTTCACTTCATCAGGTGGTAACAAAGAGGTGCGACATCGACGATAGTGACCACATTTTGCAACAACGACGATGACTGATGGCAGAGCACTACCAAAATTTGAGATCAAGAAGTTCGATGGTCGAAAGAATTTCGACTTGTGACAAAGCACGGTGAAAGATCTTTTGGTGCAACAGGGCATGATCAAACCGTTGATCGGAGAAAAGCCTGAGACAACCAGTGCTGATAATTGGGAAAAGCTCAAGATACGGGTCGTCAGCACAATTCGACTATGTCTAGCGAATGAGGTAAAATATTTGGTGTTGGACGAGACCTCACCGAAGGAGATCTGGAAGAAGTTGGAACAACGATATATGACAAAGTTGCTCACCGGAAAATTGTTCTTAAAGAAAAAATTGTACCAGTTGCAAATGGACAAGGGGACAAATTTGTTGGATCATATCAATGAATTCAACAAGATCCTGACACAATTATTGGGGCTCGATGTGAAGGTTGGAGAGGAAGACAAAACACTTTTGCTTTTGTCATCACTACCAAGTTCATTTGATGGGCTTGTGACTGCATTGCTCGTGGGGAAGAAAACATTGAAGTTGGACGAGGTGATGGCGCCACTTCAAGATTCAGAGGCATTCTGAAGACCCGTAATGCATTCAGGCGAGCAAATCATGGTGATGCGAGATTATCAACGTGAGAGGAGCCAACATCGGAAGTCAGGAGGTAAAGAATGACGACCAAAATCGAGGGGGCGTGATCCTAGCGAAATCACATGTTTCGGGTGTGAGAAAAAGGGTCATTATAAAAGTGACTGTAGAGAGCGCAGGCGGTACGTTGCTGGGAAAGAGAAAGTTGAATAGAGGGATGTGAACATCACAGGATTATCAACAGATGATGAAATCTGCGTGACAACGGGAAGTTTGCACTCAGATGAGAGAGTTGAATGGGGAGAAGTGCATTGTCATTACTGCAAAAGATACGGGCACATGAAGCGGGAATATCGTTTTCTAAGAAGGAAGAACGAGCGGGCTCAAAATCTAAAGGAATACGGATGAGTTCTGGATTCGGGGAGCTCGACACACATATGTACAACGAGAGGCACATTTGATACTTTTCAGCAGGTGCAAGACTTGGTGAGACTTGGTGATGGGTCAATATGCGAGGTTCGAGGAGTCGAGATAGTGAAATTGAAGACACCCGATGAAGCAGTTCGTAAACAAACTGATGTGAAATTCATTTCGATGATGAGACAGAACTCAATATCATTGAGTAGACTCGATGCGAAAGGGTTCAAGATTTCCATAGCGGGTGGTGTGTTCAAAGTTTCACGTGGGGATGCAGTGAAGCTTACTGGGAAGGAGCCCCAAGGGTTGTATCATTTGATGGGGACCGCAGTCAACCCGGGGTCAAATGAAGATGGTGGAAGTGCCATGTCATCTGGTGTGAAGAAGCGTGTTCAATTTGCTGATGAAGTTTTCAACACCTGCAAGGAGGCTGCAGGTATAACATCTATCCCAAATTGGTCATGAGGAGGAGATTTGTGGGGGCCACTCCCAATATGGGGTGACATTTTTCAGTGGAGGAAGAGTTGTTGTCGACTTCATTTTCTTCAGGCGGCAACCAACCACAGTGGACGCAACAGTAGTCATGGATGGCAGCCTATGTGCTAGACGCGCAACACCTAACGACGGGAGAAAAATATGGGGTAGATGAACCATCCCCAACCATCGAAGAACAACTTTTTTCCTTATATTTAATGGGATGTAATCCCATGTTTTGTAAGGGTGGTGAAATCTATATGATCCTCCGTGATTATCAGGAGAGAGTGAAATAGAGAAGCAGCCCGTTTCTCCTGTGGATGTATTCATACTGTCGAACCACGTTAAAAATCCACGTTGATCAGTTTTGATTCCGTTTTGTGTGTTTTGTGGTGTCACGCACCTCCGTTATGCCCTAATATCTTTCTTCTAATATCTAGTTGGAGTTTCCACTAGAAATTTTCAGTGGGGATTTTCATTGAGGATTTCCAGTTGAAATTTCTACCAAAAATTCTCATTGACAATTTCCACTGATAATTTGGATTTTATACAACAAAAATAATTTGTAATTACCAATTGATTCAAAGTGAAATTGTCATCTGAAAATTTGTAGTTGGAATTAAAAGTTGAATATAAATGAAAATTTCCTCTAAGTGTTTTCAATAGGGATTGTTACTGGAAATTTCCAATGAAAATTTTTACTAGGGATTTATATTCAGAAGGGATTGGTGCTGAGAATTATCACTGGGAATTTCCAGTTGGAATTTCCCACTTGTCATTCCCTATGGAAATTCCAACTGAAGATTTCTACTCAGGATTTTTAAGCACTAGTAGTATCTATTTTATATTTTCATTGGGAATCCCCACTGAGATTTCTCAGTGGAAATTCCCACCTCAAATTATTAATTGAATCAAAAGAAGCATTTTTTAATTTTTAGTTGATTGAAAGTGGAAATGTCATATGGTAATTTCCAATTGGAATTTCAAATTGAATACAATTGGAAATTTCATGTGATGATTTTCAAACAGTTTCAAAGAACTAATTTATAATTTTGAATTGATTAATAGTGGATGACTTCGATCAATTTTTAGTTGAAGTTTTTAATTCACTACAACTGGAAATTCCCACATTGGGTAATTGCCTCTAGAAATTTTCATTGGAGCATTCCCAGTTAAAATTCTCAGCGAAAAGTCTCATTGGAAATTACTGAGTGAAAATTCCTTGTGGAAATTTCCAGTTGGCAGTGAAAATTTCTAATTGAATTCAATTATAAATTCCAACTACAAAATAATTTTTTTTGAATCAATTGAAAATTTCCACTGATAAATCCCAGTGGAAATTCCAACCGAGCAATTCTCAATGGGGACTGACAGTGAGAATCTCCAGTGAAAATATCTATGTAGTGGAAATGTCCAGTGGGAAATTTCTAGTGGGATTCTCTGGTGGCAATTTCCACCGATCATTTTCCATTGATTTAAAAGAATTGATTCAAAGTCATTTGGCATTTTGAAGTTGCAATTTAAGATTTATTTGAGGTGAAAATGTCAAGTGGGAATCTCCGATGAGAATATCTATCAACTAGAATTTTTCAATTGATTATAAAGAATTATTTTTTGTTTCAAACTGGATGTCTTTTGGAAATTTGCAATTGGAATTTATAATTGAATACATCTGAAACTTTCCACTGAGTTTCCAGTGGGGATATCCATTGGAAATGTCTATGCACTAGAAATTTCTAATAGATTTGAAGAACTAAACAGTTGGAATTTCCAATTGATTCAAATTGGATATGTCATCTGCCAATTTCTAATTGTAATTTCTAATTGAATTGCCTTGGGGAATTGGTGGTTCAAATTGCCACTGAGAATTGATAATTAGAATTTCCACTGGGATTTTCTTTTTTCCTGTAACACCCCGAGCTTCCACGATACGCTTCTCATTCAATAATGCAATAACTTGCATTGTACGCAACTTCGAGTTCTAAAACACCGCGACTAATCAAAGTAGACGTTATGAATAGTAATAACCACTTTTTAAAATTATAGAAATTTTATATTTCAAAATGGACTTCATTTTTGGATTCGGAATATCGAAATTAGCCTATGATGAATTTTTGGTATTTTTCTGAGAACTTCTAAATTTTTATGAATAGTGAAAAATACTTAAAACAACTTTTTAATCAAAATAATTTATTGTGATAAATTATACTATTTAGTGGTTTTAAGGTATAATTAGAATATATTTTTACCATTTTATCCAATGGTGGTCATTAGAATTAATTTAACATTGAAATTGGACATAAACAATTGCCAATCTTTTGATATAAATTGTTTCTTAAAAACACGCTATTTGTCGTAACAGCGGGAATTAATTATAAAATTAATTAATGCAACTTATATGTTTGGAATTTTGTAAAATATACATCATTTTTGAATTCGGAATATCAATTATAGCTTAGGGTGAAATTTTGGCCATGTTCTGAAAAACTTCAATTTTTGATGAATAGTGAAACCACTAAGTGGTAGTTAAATAACTGATTTTTCGTTTAAATAAAATATTACCACTTCTGTGATTTGATTTTCAAAAATCCGACATACATGGTTTTCATTAAAAAGTAAAATGTGGTTCAATGAGATTAAAATAATTTTTTGGTGAATAGTAACTTTTAAGTTCTTAATCGCGATTAGAGGTAATTAGTGTAGTTTAAGGTACAAATAATGTTTTAATAATATGAGATGAGCATGAAACTTGTCCTACTCCTATTGGACGAGTCATGTCCAACCAAGACAACCCATGGGTCAACTTGGGGACCCCATGGAGCCACTTTAGTTGGAAAATGACATTAATATATATTTATTTAATGTTAAAATTAAATTGACACAAACATGAGTTATTTTACTAAAACAGTTTTTAAGTTGGGTTACACAAGTCCAAATTTTGACTATAAATATTCATTAGAAATCTAAAAAGATTTCCTACATCATAGTATTTTTTTTATAATTTTTCAAAATTAAATAAATTAAATTATTTATGACATCATTATGATGCAGTGATGGCCTCATTATTTAACGATTTAAATAAAATGAGAAGATAATGCAAAATCCAAGGCTTACATTTGTCCAAAGACTATTGGATGAGGAGATTTAGAACCCTTATCACCTTAGACACGAATTATATAATTGTGGGACCTTTAGAATCCGAAAAGCATTGTATAATAATGTAAACTTTCCTTACTTTCCAAGAGTGCCCCTCCTCTCCACTTATAAAAGGCCCCCACCTCTCCCACATCATTTACACTTTCAAGCCATTTGGCTCGGCCAAACTCTGCCCAAATACTCTCCCAACTTCCCCCTCTTACTCCTAGAAGCCTCACTTTGGGCATAACTCTTCCCAAGGAAGCCTTTGGCTCAAATCAAAAAGAGTTACCCGATTTTGAGGTAATGTCTTCTCTAATGTTGGTTTGTTTTATTTTTCTTCTCCAACCCCCTAAAATCTTTTTATTCATTTCTTTTGTAACAACACCAGTATCCTCAATATACTAGGATGTTTCTATAATAAGGATTCGAGCTACACTTACACACACCTACATCTAATGGTTAAAGAACATACAGTTTCTGTGGATGGCGAATTTCTGCCTCACGAAACGATGATTGTTCAACACTCATATAACACCTTCAAAGGTGGCCATTAAGATGTAACTATATTTATATATGATATATAATGGGTTTATGTTTTACTTATGCTTCTGTATTTCTCATTTATGGCATACTTTATGATTTCCATTATGGGTAAAACGCGATAATTTCATTTTAGGAAGTGCGGACTACCGCCCCCTCAAAGTGATTTGAATCGTTAATGCCATATGTGGGATGTATAAAGGATGGATTAAATGGTATTATACACTATATTATACTGTAATTATATTATAAATTTATATCATTATGATTCCTTTCCATTAAATACGAAATAGAAATGAAAGTAGCGTTCATGCGTACGTACGGCTTACCGTCTCCATGAACGGTGCATTTCATTTCTTACCTCTAAATGTTACGTGACATTATGAATGAATGTATATACTGGATATATATCATATATATGATATCTACATCATGAATATAATTCTGGATATAATGGATATTTCACCACATGAACAACTTGAAATTATAGGAAGTTTATTTTTGACTCAAGTACCAAAGATCGACAAAACGACCGTTATTAACTTAAATAATTACATAATGTTCATAACATGGTAATAAAGGATATAAAAGGAATAATGAACATGAAAAAGGTTCTTAAGTAAATAGAAATTAACTCTAGTTTATTATTCAGGAGGTTAAAGAACGGTCGAGCCAGGACAAGACGCAAGGTAAGGGAACTTCTTAACCCAATTTCCATTCTTTGGGTTAATCTCCTACTTTCAAATTATGTCATTATTATGTCTTATTTTGTATTTTTACTTTCTTTATGTGTACCTATAGTAAATACACATAATAGATCTATTTTATTTAAAAAATGATCTTTGTAAGGGAACTTCTTAACCCAATTTCTATTCTTTGGGTTAATCTTCTACTTTCAAATTATGTCATGATATTTTTATGTCCTATCTTGTATTTGTACATTATTTATGTGTACTTATAGTGAATACACATTATAGATGTACTTTATTTAAAAAAAATGATATTTTTAAGGACTTCGTCTCAATCCCCTTTCGTTGAGGCATATTTGGTTTTATACACAACTTTCTTTTATACGGTGTATAAAACCTTTTGACTTTTACGTTTATTCAAAAGGAATCTTTTTTATACAAAGCGTTTAATAAACGACAAAAGGGAATGTTTTTGTCATACGTATGCGGCGACAACGACTTCTCCGCCGCCGTGACCACTATTTGAGTTTCGGCTTCCTCTACAAGCCATACCCTTTTTTTAATGAAAAATAAATACCATGTTATACTTTTCTTTTGTTTTGGTATTGAAAATGGTTTTGAAAGCGTTTTTATTATATCAATGTGTTGTATTGATATCTTGTGATTGAAATATGGAAATGTTATGTTTCCTTTATGCATGTTTTATGTGATACGATTATGTTATGGTTTATGAGATGTTTAAACATGTTCATATGAGGAATGTATTGGACTTAATAAGTGACGGGTGGAGCCCGCTATAGCTCCTCGATGCATCGGTAGGTCTCATGAGACAACTAGACGTGGAATTGGCCGAGACCCTTTCCCAATTTGATTTATGGTTTTGGCCGAGGCCTTAATCATTTTAGACGTCTTGGCCGAGGCCTTGACAAAATGTTTCAGAATGTCCGGAATTATACATTCCCTCATTATGAAAGTGGTTATTGATATTTAATGTGATTATTCGACCAGTATAATATCCATGTGAAGAAGTGAATGACATTATCTCATTTTACTTTTGCCATATTATGTTGATGTTCAAGTTTAAAAGGCTTTTGTTTTAGTTATACATTGCCTTAAATGTTAATGTTTATTTATGAAAGCTTCTGCTATATTGTTAACCTTAATGAGCATCCGAGCTCACCCCTTTCAATGTTTTAATATTTTCCAGGATGTGAAGAAGTATTTTATGAATGACCTGCAGGGATAGTCCGAAGAGGATAGAAGTGTGGACTATGGAGACTATGTTATTATAGTTTTTCACTTTGTGATGTAATGTAACATTTATGAATGTATCTAGTGTTTCCAAGGCTACGAAACTAATCGGTCTTTCGAGACTTGATCTTTTGTGATCATGCCAATGTTACGAAGTAATGCACCGGCTCTGGGTAGCAGGGGTCGGGGCGTTATAGTTGGCATCAGAGGAAGTTTAGTACTAACCTTGTAAGCTAGATTTAGATAAACTCTGATTAGAGCACATAGCCCAAAGATAGACTTTGAGGATTAGTATAGAAGAACTTCCTAGAATTTTGTTATTGTAGAGATTTTGTGAGTTTTCCGAGCAATACATCCCTATCTGGATACGAGCAGGTAGAGGCGGCTCTGGCACAGATGTACCTAGGGGTAAAACCCGAAAACACCGCTTTGAGCTAGACTCGAACGGGAACTGGTGCAGGACAACGGGCCTTGCTGCACTCTTGGTTACGACACTCCCGGATGATATGCTTAGGATAATTCTCATTTTCTTTACAAACCACTATGAAGGGTTATGAGTATATACTTCCTCAAAGGAAACATTTCTTTTTATGATTATGGATTATATCCATAAATAGTTCAATTTATGTTACGTATTTTATAAGTATGGAATTATGTATTTTGATTTATAAACTAATCTAGTTTATGCCATTGTATAGAAATGTCGCCTAGTGGAAGGAATGGAAACCGTATCAATGCACGAACTACGCGTAGGGATTGCCCTCCTGCTCAAGATAATTATTGTGGATCTGGAGAGACAACTGGTGTTGATCAACTTATTACCATACTGGGACAACTCACTCAAGTTATGAATAATAACCTTACTCATATGGATCACCCTGATCCACAACGTGGAGGATCAATGTTAGACCGCTTCATGAGGCAACAACCACCAACCTTCAATGGGAGTACAAATCCTATAGTAGCTGAGCAATGGATAAATTCCTTAGAGAAAATATTCCATGCCTTGGGGAGTAGTGAAAGGGAGAAGGTTGTCATGGCAGTTTACCGCCTCACTGGAGATGCCGATCAGTGGTGGTCGCTGATTCAAAAGACAAAGGAAGATGATGACGTATCGAATATGGAATGGAGGGAGTTCAAAGAGCTTTTCTTAGAAAAATACTTTCCTCGTGACCATCGAGCAGATATTGAAAGGAAATTTCTGAGTCTGAGGCAGAAGGAGGATGAGAATGTCGCAAAGTATGAGGCTAACTTTACAAGGTTAGTGAGACATGCAGCCGATTATATACGTAACCCAAGGAGTAAGATTGATAGTTTCTTTGATGGGTTAAAACCATTTCTCCGTCGATCTTTAGTATCACAATCCTTCTCATCATACAAAGATATTATCTCATGTGCTATCAAGACAGAAAAGGAATTCTCTAAGTCTTATGACAACAAAGTAAAGCAAGAGAAGAAGAGAAAGGTGTAACAAGAGACAGATAAAGGAAAAAAGGGAAAGAAGGATTTTCCATTATGTGATAATTGTGGGAAGAATCACCCTGGTACGTGCCTAAAAGGAATGAGAGTTTGTTACAAATGTGGAGAAAAAGGTCACCAGGCTCGTGATTGTAAAGGAAAGAAAGAGGCAATCAATGTTGAATGCTACAATTGTAGGGAAATGGGGCATTATGCAAATGAATGTCTTAAGCGTCAGGGAAACTTACCTCAGAAAAGGCCAAGGGATCAAGGGAAATCTTATGCTGTTACTACAGTTGAAGCAGAATAATTAATGTATTGGTGCTTTTGGACTCATGGATTATATTCTGGTTATTAGAATAATGTGATAGATATATAAGGATTGTACTGCAGTACTTTTTGTTTCATTAAGGTTTTAATATGATGAAGGAAATCATATTTTTAGTATGTGACAATAAGATAAACTTTACTTTGTTTAGGGAATCTAATGTTACAATTGATTTTGGAATTTAAAGACCCTTTAGAGAAAGTCTGGACGGAGGTATTTTGGATAACTATAAAGGTTGGAATGGATTAAGTTGAACTTTGGATAGTATTGTTAAAGGTTAAAACATTTATGAAGATTATTTTTGGAATATTATAATACTATAGTTTTAGGAAAAGGACAACCTGCAGGGTGAGGCATAACCCGTCGCGTCGGGCAAAGCTGCAGGAATCGAACCCACAACCATAGTGCGACAGACCTTTATTTCCTACCACTAGCCTACAGGAAGTCCCTGGTTATTACAAAATAGTTTTACTAATCTAAATGGTATGTGTTAACATTTGGAACCTTATACAATTAGGATAAGTATAATATTTTTGAGTTCTATTATCTTTTTGAGTGAAAGATGAGTTGAAGGTTGAAACTCTAATTGTCAAGAATAATTATATATATACCTATTTCTTATTCAATGAATAAATTAATTCTTAAACTTTAGTAAAGGGATATTAAAACAAAAAAATATGTTATCCTAATACCTTATGTCTTGTTGAACTGATGATATTTTAAATCAACATAGATTGAAGGCTTTGAGGCCCTCAATTTGACAGTTGATTGTGATTGATGACCTCAATCACTCCCTACAAATATTTACGTTTTTCTTCCAATTATATGTCTCTAATTGCCACCAATGTTCTCCTTATCGAGATCATAATTTGGTGGTGACTTTCTTATTTCCATTTCCCTCTTATTAAGGCTAAATTTTATTAATCTTATTTCCGAAGTGGGTTTTCCACAAAGGTATTTTCTCTTTTCAACCTTTTATTTTCAAAGAAAAGTTTCAAATTGCGAGGATTCAATTTATTTAAGGAGGGGAGAATGTAACACCCCGAGCTTCCACGATACGCTTCTCATTCAATAATGCAATAGCTTGCATTGTACGCAACTTCGAGTTCTAAAACACCGCGACTAATCAAAGTAGCCGCTATGAATAGTAATAACCACTTTTTAAAATTATAGAAATTTTATATTTCAAAATGGACTTCATTTTTGGATTCAGAATATCGAAATTAGCCTATGATGAATTTTTGGTATTTTTCTGAGAACTTCTAAATTTTTATGAATAGTGAAAAATACTTAAAACAACTTTTTAATCAAAATAATTTATTGTGATAAATTATACTATTTAGTGGTTTTAAGGTATAATTAGAATATATTTTTACCATTTTATCCAATGGTGGTCATTAGAATTAATTTAACATTGAAATTGGACATAAACAATTGCCAATCTTTTGATATAAATTGTTTCTTAAAAACACGCTATTTGTCGTAACATCGGGAATTAATTATAAAATTAATTAATGAAACTTATATGTTTGGAATTTTGTAAAATAGACATCATTTTTGAATTCGGAATATCAATTATAGCTTAGGGTGAAATTTTGGCCTTGTTCTGAAAAACTTCAATTTTTGATGAATAGTGAAACCACTAAGTGGTAGTTAAATAACTGATTTTTCGTTTAAATGAAATATTACCACTTCTGTGATTTGATTTTAAAAAATCCAACATACATGGTTGTCATTAAGAAGAAAAATGTGGTTCAATGAGATTAAAATAATTTTTTGGTGAATAGTAACTTTTAAGTTCTTAATCGCGATTAGAGGTAATTAGTGTAGTTTAAGGTACAAATAATGTTTTAATAATATGAGATGAGAATGACACTTGTCCTAATTCTATTGGATGAGTCATGGCCGACCAAGACAACCCATGGGTCAACTTGGGGACCCCATGGATCCACTTTAGTTGGAAAATGACATTAATATATATTTATTTAATGTTAAAATTAAATTGACACAAACATGAGTTATTTTACTAAAACAGTTTTTAGGTGGGGTTAAACAAGTCCAAATTTTGACTATAAATATTCATTAGAAATCTAAAAATATTTACTACATCATATTATTTTTTTTATAATTTTTCGACATTAAATAAATTAAATTATTTATGACATCATTATGATGCAGCGATGACCTCATTATTTAACAATTTAAATAAAATGAGAAGATAATGCAAAATCCAAGGCTTACACTTGTCCAAAGCCTATTGGATGAGGAGATTTAGAACCCTTATCACCTTATCCACGAATGATATAAGTGTGGGACCTTTAGAATCCGAAAAGCATTGTATAATAATGTAAACTTTCCTTACTTTCCAAGAGTGCCCCTCCTCTCCACTTATAAAAGGCCCCCACCTATCCCACCTCATTTACACTTTCAAGCCATTTGGCTCAGCCAACCTCTGCCCAAATACTCTCCCAACTTCCCCCTATTACTCCTAGAAGCCTCACTTTGGGCATAACTCTTCCCAAGGAAGCCTTTGGCTCAAATCAAAAAGAGTTACCCGATTTTGAGGTAATGTCTTCTCTAATGTTGTTTTGTTTTATTTTTCTTCTCCAACCCCCTAAAATATTTTTATTAATTTATTTTGTAACAAAACCAGTATCCTCAATATACTAGGATGTTTCTATAAGAAGTATTCGAGCTACACTTACACACACCTACATTTAATGGTTAAAGAACATACGGTTTCTGTGGATGGCGAATTTCTGCCTCACGAAACGATGATTGTTCAACACTCATATAACACCTTCAAAGGTGGCCATTAATATGTCAATATATTTATATATGATATATAATGTGTTTATGTTTTACTTATGCTTCTGTATTTCTCATTTATGGCATACTTTATGATTTCCATTATGGATAAAACGCGATAATTTCATTTTAGGAAGTGCGGACTACCGCCCCCTCAAAGTGATTTGAATCGTTAATGCCATATGTGGGATGTATAAAGGATGGATTAAATGGTATTATAAACTATATTATACTGTAATTATATTATAAATTTATATCATTATGATTCCTTTCCATTAAATACGAAATAGAAATGAAAGTAGCGTTCATGCGTACGTACGACTTACCGTCTCCATGAACGGTGCATTTCATTTCTTACCTCTAAATGTTATGTGACATTATGAATGAATGTATATACTGGATATATATCATATATATGATATCTACATCATGAATATAATTCTGTATATAATGGATATTTCACCACATGAACAACTTGAAATTATAGGAAGTTTATTTTTGAGTCAAGTACGAAAGATCGACAAAACGACCTTTATTAACTTAAATAATTACATAATGTTCATAACATGGTAATAAGGGATATAAAAGGAATAATGAACATGAAAAAGGTTCTTAAGTAAATAGAAATTAACTCTAGTTTATTATTCAGGAGGTTAAAGAACGGTCGAGCCAGGACAAGACGCAAGGTAAGGGAACTTCTTAACCCAATTTCCATTCTTTGGGTTAATCTCATACTTTCAAATTATGTCATTATTATGTCTTATTTTGTATTTTTACTTTCTTTATGTGTACCTATAGTAAATACACATAATAGATCTATTTTATTTAAAAAATGATCTTTGTAAGGGAACTTCTTAACCCAATTTCTATTCTTTGGGTTAATCTCCTACTTTCAAATTATGTCATGATATGTTTATGTCCTATCTTGTATTTGTACATTATTTATGTGTACTTATAGTGAATACACATTATAGATGTACTTTATTTAAAAAAAATGATCTTTTTAAGGACTTCGTCTCAATCCCCTTTCGTTGAGGCATATTTGGTTTTATACACAACTTTATTTTATATGGTGTATAAACCCCTTTGACTTTTACGTTTATTCAAAAGGAATCTTTTTTATACAAAGCGTTTACTAAACGACAAAAGGGAATGTTTTTGTCGTACGTATGTGGAGACAACGACTTCTCCTCCGCCGTGACCACTATTTGAGTTTCAGCTTCCTCTACAAGCCATACCCTTTTTTTTAATGAAAAATAAATACCATGTTATACTTTTCTTTTGTTTTGGTATTGAAAATGGTTTTGAAAGCGTTTTTATTATATCAATGTGTTGTATTGATATCTTGTGATTGAAATGTGGAAATGTTATGTTTCCTTTATGCATGTTTTATGTGATACGATTATGTTATGGTTTATGATATATTTAAACCTGTTCATATGAGGAATGTATTGGACTTAATAAGTGACGGGTGGAGCCCGCTATAGCTCCTCGATGCATCGGTAGGTCTCATGAGACAACTAGACGTGGAATTGGCCGAGGCCCTTTCCCAATTTGATTTATGGTTTTGGTCGAGGCCTTAATCATTTTAGACGTCTTGGCCGAGGCCTTGACAAAATGTTTCAGAATGTCCGGCATTATACATTCCCTCATTATGAAAGTGGTTATTGATATTTCATGTGATTATTCGACCAGTATAATATCCATGTGAAGAAGTGAATGGCATTATCTCATTTTACTTTTTCCATATTATGTTGATGTTCAAGTTTAAAAGGCTTTTGTTTTAGTTATACATTGCCTTAAATGTTAATGTTTATTTATGAAAGCTTCTGCTATATTGTTAACCTTAATGAGCATCCGAGCTCACCCCTTTCAATGTTTTAATATTTTCCAGGATGTGAAGAAGTATTTTATGAATGACCTGCAGGGATAGTCCGAAGAGGATAGAAGTGTGGACTATGGAGACTATGTTATTATAGTTTTTCACTTTGTGATGTAATGTAACATTTATGAATGTATCTAGTGTTTCCAAGGCTACTAAACTAATCGGTCTTTCGAGACTTGATCTTTTGTGATCATGCCAATGTTACGAAGTAATGCACCGGCTCTGGGTAGCTGGGGTCGGGGCGTTACAGTTGGTATCAGAGGCAGTTTAGTACTAACCTTGGAAGCTAGATTTAGATAAACTCTGATTAGAGCACATAGCCCAAAGATAGACTTTGAGGATTAGTATAGAAGAACTTCCTAGAATTTTGTTATTGTAGAGATTTTGTGAGTTTTCCGAGCAATACATCCCTGTCTGGATACGAGCAGGTAGAGGCGGCTCTGGCACAGATGTACCTAGGGGTAAAACCCGAAAACACCGCTTTGAGCTAGACTCGAACGGGAACTGGTGCACGACAACGGGCCTTGCTGCACTCTTGGTTACGAAACTCCCGGGGGATATGCTTAGGATAATTCTCATTTTCTTTACAAACCACTATGAAGGGTTATGAGTATATACTTCCTCAAAGGAAACATTTCTTTTTATGATTATGGATTATATCCATAAATAGTTCAATTTATGTTACGTATTTTATAAGTATGGAATTATGTATTTTGATTCATAAACTAATCTAGTTTATGCCATTGTATAGAAATGGCGCCTAGTGGAAGGAATGGAAACCGTATCAATGCACGAACTTCGTGTAGGGATTGCCCTCCTGATCAAGATAATTATTGTGGATCTGGAGATACAACTGGTGCTGATCAACTTATTACCATACTGGGACAACTCACTCAAGTTATGAATAATAAACTTACTCGTATGGATCACCCTGATCCACAACGTGGAGGATCAATGTTAGACCGCTTCATGAGGAAACAACCACCAACCTTCAATGGGAGTACAAATCCTATAGTAGCTGAGCAATGGATAAATTCCTTAGAGAAAATATTCCATGCCTTGGGGAGTAGTGAAAGGGAGAAGGTTGTCATGGCAGTTTACCGCCTCACTGGAGATGCCGATCAGTGGTGGTTGCTGATTCAAAACACAAAGGAAGATGACGACGTATCGAATATGGAATGGAGGGAGTTCAAAGAGCTTTTCTTAGAAAAATACTTTCCTCATGACCATCGAGCAGATATGGAAAGACAATTTCTGAGTCTGAGGCAGAAGGAGGATGAGAATGTCGCAAAGTATGAGGCTAACTTTACAAGGTTAGCGAGGCATGCAGCCGATTATATACGTAACCCAAGGAGTAAGATTGATCGTTTCTTTGATGGGTTAAAACCATTTCTCCGTTGATCTTTAGTATCACAATCCTTCTCATCATACGAAGATATTGTCTCGTGTGCTATCAAGACAGAAAAAGAATTCTCTAAGTCTTATGACAACAAAGTAAAGAAAGAGAAGAAGAGAACGGTGGAACAAGAGACAGATAAAGGGAAAAAGGGAAAGAAGGATTTTCCATTATGTGATAATTGTGGGAAGAATCACCCTGGTACGTGCCTAAAAGGAATGGGAGTTTGTTACAAATGTGGAGAAAAAGGTCACCAGGCTCGTGATTGTAAAGGAAAGAAAGAGGAAATCAATGTTGAATGCTACAATTGTAGGGAAATGGGGCATTATGCAAATGAATGTCCTAAGCGTCAGGGAAACTTACCTCAGAAAAGGCCAAGGGATCAAGGGAAATCTTATGCTGTTACTACAGTTGAAGCAGAATAATTAATGTATTGGTGCTTTTGGACTCATGGATTATATTCTGGTTATTAGAATAATGTTATAGATATATAAGGATTGTACTGCAGTACTTTTTGTTTCATTAAGGTTTTAATATGATGAAGGAAATCATATTTTTAGTATGTGACAATAAGATAAACTTTACTTTGTTTAGGGAATCTAATGTTACAATTGATTTTGGAATTTAAAGACCCTTTAGAGAAAGTCTGGACGGAGGTATTTTGGATAACTATAAAGGTTGGAATGGATTAAGTTGAACTTTGGATAGTATTGTTAAAGGTTAAAACATTTATGAAGATTATTTTTGGAATATTATAATACTATAGTTTTAGGAAAAGGACAACCTGCAGGGTGGGGCATAACCCGTCGCGTCGGGCAAAGCTGCAGGAATCGAACCCACAACCATAGTGAGACAGGCCTTTATTTCCTACCACTAGCCTACAGGAAGTCCCTGGTTATTAAAAAATAGTTTTACTAATCTAAATGGTATGTGTTAACATTTGGAACCTTATACAATTAGGATAAATATAATATTTTTGAGTTCTATTATCTTTTTGAGTGAAAGATGAGTTGAAGGTTGAAACTATAATTGTCAAGAATAAATATATATATACCTATTTCTTATTCAATGAATAAATTAATTCTTAAACTTTAGTAAAGGGATATTAAAACAAAAAAATATGTTATCCTAATACCTTATGTCTTGTTGAACTGATGATATTTTAAATCAACATAGATTGAAGGCTTTGAGGCCCTCAATTTGACAGTTGATTGTGATTGATGACCTCAATCACTCCCTACAAATATTTACGTTTTTCCTCCAATTATATGTCTCTAATTTCCACCAATGTTCTCCTTATCGAGATCATTATTTGGTGGTGAATTTCTTATTTCCATTTCCCTCTTATTAAGGCTAAATTTTATTAATCTTATTTCCGAAGTGGGTTTTCCACAAAGGTATTTTCTCTTTTCAACCTTTTATTTTCAAAGAAAAGTTTCAAATTGTGAGGATTCAATTTATTGAAGGAGGGGAGAATGTAACACCCCGAGCTTCCACGATACGCTTCTCATTCAATAATGCAATAGCTTGCATTGTACGCAACTTCGAGTTCTAAAACACCGAGAATAATCAAAGTAGCCATTATGAATAGTAATAACCACTTTTTAAAATTATTGAAATTTTATATTTCAAAATGGACTTCATTTTTGGATTCGGAATATCGAAATTAGCCTATGATGAATTTTTGGTATTTTTCTGAGAACTTCTAAATTTTTATGAATAGTGAAAAATACTTAAAACAACTTTTTAATCAAAATAATTTATTGTGATAAATTATACTATTTAGTGGTTTTAAGGTATAATTAGAATATATTTTTACCATTTTATCCAATGGTGGTCATTAGAATTAATTTAACATTGAAATTGGACATAAACAATTGCCAATCTTTTGATATAAATTGTTTCTTAAAAACACGCTATTTGTCGTAACAGCGGGAATTAATTATAAAATTAATTAATGCAACTTATATGTTTGGAATTTTGTAAAATAGACATCATTTTTGAATTCGGAATATCAATTATAGCTTAGGGTGAAATTTTGGCCTTGTTCTGAAAAACTTCAATTTTTGATGAATAGTGAAACCACTAAGTGGTAGTTAAATAACTGATTTTTCGTTTAAATGAAATATTACCACTTCTGTGATTTGATTTTCAAAAATCCGACATACATGGTTGTCATTAAGAAGTAAAATGTGGTTCAATGAGATTAAAATAATTTTTTGGTGAATAGTAACTTTTAAGTTCTTAATCGCGATTAGAGGTAATTAGTGTAGTTTAAGGTACAAATAATGTTTTAATAATATGAGATGAGAATGACACTTGTCCTACTCCTATTGGATGAGTCATGGACGACCAAGACAACCCATGGGTAAACTTGGGGACCCCATGGAGCCACTTTAGTTGGAAAATGACATTAATATATATTTATTTAATGTTAAAATTAAATTGACACAAACATGAGTTATTTTACTAAAACAGTTTTTAAGTGGGGTTACACAAGTCCAAATTTTGACTATAAATATTCATTTGAAATATAAAAAGATTTCCTACATCATAGTATTTTTTATATAATTTTTCTACATTAAATAAATTAAATTATTTATCACATCATTATGATGCAGCGATGACCTCATTATTTAATAATTTAAATAAAATGAGAAGATAATGAAAAATCCAAGGCTTACACTTGTCCAAAGCCTATTGGATGAGGCGATTTAGAACCCTTATCACCTTATCCATGAATTATATAAGTGTGAGACCTTTAGAATCCGAAAAGCATTGTATAATAATGTAAACTTTCCTTACTTTCCAAGAGTGCCCCTCCTCTCCACTTATAAAAGGCCCCCACCTCTCCCACCTCATTTACACTTTCAAGCCATTTGGCTCGGCCAAACTCTTCCCAAATACTCTTCCAACTTCCCCCTATTACTCCTAGAAGCCTCACTTTTGGAATAACTCTTCCCAAGGAAGCCTTTGGCTCAAATCAAAAAGAGTTACCCGATTTTGAGGTAATGTCTTCTCTAATGTTGTTTTGTTTTATTTTTCTTCTCCAACCCCCTAAAATATTTTTATTCATTTATTTTGTAACAACACCAGTATACTCAATATACTAGGATGTTTCTATAAGAATTATTCGAGCTACACTTACACACACCTACATCTAATGGTTAAAGAACATACGGTTTCTGTGGATGGCGAATTTCTGCCTCACGAAACGATGATTGTTCAACACTCATATAACACCTTCAGAGGTGGCCATTAAGATGTCACTATATTTATATATGATATATAAGGTGTTTATGTTTTACTTATGCTTCTGTATTTCTCATTTATGGCATACTTTATGATTTCCATTATGGGTAAAACGCGATAATTTCATTTTAGGAAGTGCGGACTACCGCCCCCTCAAAGTGATTTGAATCGTTAATGCCATATGTGGGATGTATAAAGGATGTATTAAATGGTATTATACACTATATTATACTGTAATTATATTATAAATTTATATCATTATGATTCCGTTCCATTAAATACGAAATAGAAATGAAAGTAGCGTTCATGCGTACGTACGGCTTACCGTCTCCATGAACGGTGCATTTCATTTCTTACCTCTAAATGTTACGTGACATTATGAATGAATGTATATACTGGATATATATCATATATATGATATATACATCATGAATATAATTTTGGATATAATGGATATTTCACCACATGAACAACTTGAAATTATAGGAAGTTTATTTTTGACTCAAGTACCAAAGATCGACAAAACGACCGTTATTAACTTAAATAATTACATAATGTTAATAACATGGTAATAAGGGATATAAAAGGAATAATTAACATGAAAAATGTTCTTAAGTAAATATAAATTAACTCTATTTTATTATTCAGGAGGTTAAATAACGGTCGAGTCAGGACAAGACGCAAGGTAAGGGAACTTCTTAACCCAATTTCCATTCTTTGGGTTAATCTCCTACTTTCAAATTATGTCATTATTATGTCTTATTTTGTATTTTTACTTTATTTATGTGTACCTATAGTAAATACACATAATATATCTATTTTATTTAAAAAATGATCTTTGTAAGGGAACTTCTTAACCCAATTTCTATTCTTTGGGTTAATCTCCTACTTTCAAATTATGTCATGATATTTTTATGTACTATCTTGTATTTGTACATTATTTATGTGTACTTATAGTGAATACACATTATAGATGTACTTTATTTAAAAAAATGATCTTTTTAAGGACTTCATCTCAATCCCCTTTCGTTGAGGCATATTTGGTTTTATACACAACTTTCTTTTATACGGTGTATAAACCCCTTTGACTTTTACGTTTATTCAAAAGGAATCTTTTTTATACGAAGCGTTTACTAAACGACAAAAGGGAATGTTTTTGTCGTACGTATGCGGCGACAACGACTTCTCTGCCGCCGTGACCACTATTTGAGTTTCGGCTTCCTCTACAAGCCATACCCTTTTTTTTAATGAAAAATAAATACCATGTTATACTTTTCTTTTGTTTTGGTATTGAAAATGGTTTTGAAAGCGTTTTTATTATATCAATGTGTTGTATTGATATCTTGTGATTGAAATGTGGAAATGTTATGTTTCCTTTATGCATTTTTATGTGATACCGTTATGTTATGATTTATGAGATGTTTAAACCTGTTCATATGAGGAATGTATTGGACTTAATAAGTGACGGGTGGAGCCTTCTCCTCGATGCATCGATAGGTCTCATGAGACAACTGGACATGGAATTGGCCGAGGCCCTTTCCCAATTTGATTTATGGTTTTGGCCGAGGCCTTAATCATTTTAGACGTCTTGGCCGAGGCCTTGACAAAATGTTTCAGAATGTCCGGCATTATACATTCCCTCATTATGAAAGTGGTTATTGATATTTCATGTGATTATTCGACCAGTATAATATCCATGTGAAGAAGTGAATGGCATTATCTCATTTTACTTTTGCCATATTATGTTGATGTTCAAGTTTAAAAGGCTTTTGTTTTAGTTATACATTGCCTTAAATGTTAATGTTTATTTATGAAAGCTTCCGCTATATTGTTAACCTTAATGAGCATCCGAGCTCACCCCTTTCAATGTTTTAATATTTTCCAGGATGTGAAGAAGTATTTTATGAATGACCTACAGGGATAGTCCGAAGAGGATAGAAGTGTGGACTATGGAGACTATGTTATTATAGTTTTTCACTTTGTGATGTAATGTAACATTTATGAATGTATCTAGTGTTTCCAAGGCTACTAAACTAATCGGTCTTTCGAGACTTGATCTTTTGTGATCATGCCAATGTTACGAAGTAATGCACCGGCTCTGGGTAGCTGGGGTCGGGGCGTTACATTTCCACTTCTATGAATTATGTTATGATTCAAAATAAAGATGCTAATTTGTTAGGGATGTTGTTTTTTTATGAAATAAGAAGCCTATACATCAACCAATGACCATTACAGGTATTTCATGACTTGTTTGTGGCAAATATTTGATGAGATTAGGAAAAAAATTATTGACAATCACATCAAATTTCTTAAAAGTATGTCATTTTATCTGTTGTTTAAAGTGTTTCTTGATAACACAATGTCACTCAATGGATGTAAAAAAATTGATGGCTCCATTTCATTTTTATTACATAGGTACAACGTCGATTTAAAAATGTTTAACATGGTAGAAAGGATGATGAAGTTAACAACTTTTGACATTTGCTATATATTTTACATTGAGGATGATGACATACTATTGCCAGTTTCCTATACATTAAGGTAAAATAGTTCAGTGCTATTGAGGAGGAGGTTTGCACATGTTAGTCATCTATTATCACAAGGAGTGTTATAGAGATCAATTATTGAAATCGTTAAAGGTTCTGAAGGGTAATATTTCTTTGATGTTTCATGTTTGATTTGTCTTTTTACATTTTCAACATTATTTTTCCCCACAAGTGGTTTCTATGTGGGTTGGAATTTTGTAACATATTTTGAATAAATTTCAAAAGTGAAGAGTTATTCTTGGGTTGTGGGTATCCATGACCAATTGATTGCCTCGATGAAAAAAATTACACCACTCCTTTAAAAGTTATAGGTTGTGTTGTCAGTTTATTGGTAAGGCCTTATACTTTATTTAACTATGTTTTTTTTGCTAAGTTAGTTGAGTTATTACTAACAATATTCACTATTATAGTATTGATATGCTAAGAATTTTGGGAATGTGTCAACAAAAATAGAGGGAACTCCATTATTTGTTAGGTGGAGTTTGCAAGATGTCAATGTCGCTCCACAAAAAACTAATAAGGTATTATTACTAGAACATGTTTATAAATAATCATTTTTTAAAATTAATGTCTAATAATTTAACGTGTCCAATTATGTTTTCACTATTCCATGTTTACTCCTAGCACACCAAGACATAATTACAGGTTGCAATAAATTCCTTCAGAGGTTAAACAATCGGTTCAGTTGGTTTTCGATGAAAAAAACTCTCTATTTACCATCAAAGGATGAGCGAGAGTAGTTTCAAATGAGGAGACTATGAGCTACTATATAGAGAATGTGAAACTTTATATAAAGGTGAAGAGACTAGAGGCCCAACTAAAATTGAAGATTAGAAATTTTTTGCTTTTGATAGAAAGACTAAAGATCAAATATAATGAAGAGATGAAAGCAATTTTTTGTGAGGAAAAAGGTAGTGTTGAAGTAGATGTTGGGATTCAAAAAATTCAGAAAAAAATAAATAAAACTTCAACCACTACTACCAAGGAAAGCACCTCATAAATTCATGGTGATGATACAATTGTGAGGGAAACTAGTAGTACATAGGTAAGCCAAAGATATGAAGATGCCATTGAAGAAGTATAAAAGTAGAAAAACGTTTTGAGGAGTCCAATGCAGTCGCTTCTACCTCGAAGAAAAAAACATCATTTATTAGTGGTGTAAAGAGTAGGGTGAGGAGACCAAAGAGTCAATCTCCATATATATATATATATGTCCAGAAATGATCGCGAATAAGAGACGTGCACTGCCCCAAAATTTCTCCTAGTTACTACCTAGGTGGGTGAAGTAGTGGACTATAGTCACAAAACATGATATGAGTCTACTGAAAATGTTTCTTGATGTTGATAAAGAGATTTAATGTTAAAAAAATTATGAAGTTAGAATTTCTTATTATATATTTTACTCTGTACTGAAAATAAAAATAAACTCTATGAAAAAATCATGGTAGTTTTAGAATTTACTGAGAAATCATATCATATCAATTTGAAGAACATTATTGGTTTGTTAAACAAGAGGCCCCTAGTACAGTATGTGTCATACTCTCAGTTTTATTAACTAGTGCTGATGTTTTATCTTTTATTAAGTTATATTTTTGGAAATAGGTTATAGATTCATACACATTAATAATTGAAAAAATATGTTGGTTATGCAGTATGACTGACATTGCTGAAATAAAAAGTTGTTACTTTATTCCCAACACATTTACTATAAGACTGAAGTTCATTTTTGAGATAATGAATGACCATATTTTTCCATGATTTACATTTATATAATGTATGTTTAAATCTAACAATGAATATTTTAATTTATTTTCTTTTGTTCTTGGATTCTAGGGAGTTCTGTATTCAAAAAATGACAAATTAAAGGAAACCCTATTAAATTGGGAAACAACTAACGGTATGAGGAGCTCTATGTTATTATTGTGGCCATTAAACTCAAACAATATCCATTTCACTTTGTTATTTATGGATATGAAAAAAAGGTAGTTTAGATATTATAACTTTATGCAACCTATTTGAATGACAAGAGCTAGAGATACATATATCAAAGATGCAATCAGTGTGGTGAGAAGTTATACATTGTTCAATAGAATTTTAAATACATTGAAATATGGACTACTCATTCTATTTTTTATAGAAATCATATTAGGAAAACATTTTCACCAGAAAAATATTGTAAGAAATTTCAAGTAACAAAATGGGATATGATAATTGAAAATACACCATAGTACAGAGACACCACTTTGGATTATGGTGTCCTCGTTTCTTATGTAATGAAATGTTTGGAAATAGGAGTTGTAGTGGTAGATCGTTTGAGTGAAAAGGAATTCAGTGACCAATAATTTTCTATGGTTAATTATTTTCTAAATGATCCTATAAGGATAACATCGAAGATGGATACTGAGAGAAAGAAGTATTTGGTTGTTGTATGAATCTTTGAAGATAGTTAAATCATTTTTTCACCAAAATTGAAATTTGGATGTCGGTTAACAAATGAAAATAGTATGATTTATTATGACTATTTGGGGTGTAAATGGTTATTTAGTGATCTAGATGAACATATTTATGAAGCTGATATTGATTTAATATGTGATTGTATGATAGCTTTTAAAATATAATTTGATTTTTTAATGTCATCACGGTCAGTTATTGAAATCAATTAGAATCTTTCAATGCATAAAAATTCCCATTGGAAATTACCATTAGAAATTTCCATTGGAAACTCCCACTATAAACTCAAAGTGGAAATTTTCACTTTGATTCAGTGAAAATTGCCAATGGAAATTGTCACTAGTGCAAATTATCACTAAAAAATAGCAGTGGAGTTTACACTGCAAAATAATTGTAAATTTCCTATGGAGATTCTCACTAGAAATGACCATGGGAAATTCCTAATTGTTATATCACACTATAAATTTATAGTTAAAATTCAGTGGAAGTAAATTGGAATTTCCCACTGAGTTTCCAATGGGAAATTACAGTGAGAATTTCTAGTGGTAATCCCCACTGAATTCCTAGTGAAAATTCTCATACTTTTAATTATTGGAAATCAATGATACATTCCAAAAATGTCATTTTGGATAACATTATAAACTTATTCATAAAGGAACCAATTATAGTAAACATACACTGAAAACTCTCACATCATTATCTATAAAAACTAGTTTTTACGAGTATCTAGATATTGTGATGACATCTGCAGCTAAAGTCGTATATCATCTAAATTCTGGAATGTTTCCATCAATATGTCAGTTCTCAAACTTATGGTTTCAATATGATTTTTGGTGGATGCTTTCAAAGTCTTATTTTTGGAGTAACCACTATCAGTAATTACCCCTATAATTTTATATAAAATGGTATCTTCATTGCTTCAAGTATATGGATTTTTTTAATATAATAGCCAATTTTGAAGAACATTATTGTCAGTTTTGGTGAATCCAAGTAATGGGTCATTGGTTTTTGAAATTTTCACTGTAACTGGATTAAAATTTTTCTCCATTGGCTCCTAGTTTTAGTAACAATTTTGTATTAATAACTAAAAAAAGAAACAATATAAGTGTTTCATGAAAGTAGAAGTTAAAGGAGAATTCAAATATTAGAATATATAAATTCTTGTGAAGTATGTTTAAATATGAATTTTTTCAACCTACGATACAATAATTAAAAAATTACATTTATATCCATGATAATATCATCATGGTATCCAACATTGGATAGTTCTTCATCACTTCCCTGAAACAACATTATAACATTATTTATGCATGATATCAAAAAATGCAGTGGTTCGTTGACATAAGAAGAAAATAAAAACTGCATACAGGTTTTGTGGTCTCTTGATATCTGATATTGTGCCTGATATTTATGAATTTTCTTGCCTGCTCTATAAAACTTTTGAACCTATCACCACATTTACTTTCATCTTTCTTCTTGAATTATGTTCTAGATTGTTATCGACGTTCCATGTTAGATTCTTCTTGAATGCGTTTAGAGGGTAAATTATTTCTATCTTCCTGCAATTCCCTAGCATAATTGTTTATATTTAAAATCCCAATCATATATCCCTATTCAAACTCATAAGATTATGTTACAAGTTTTATTGTCACTCATGCCAACTATTGGTAACATTTAGTTTTTCTTGCTATCAAATCTTTGTTAACATTATTAAACAACATGTCCATCATATGGTTGTCATGATAATTTCTTATCCATATATTATGGATATGTAATGCTAGAAATCATTGCACATCTAGCCTCTCTAATATTTTGAGTGAATGATAACACAAATACCCATAACTCTCAAATTTCATGCAACTACAACCAATTCCCATAGGTGAATCTTGGTACACTACAACTAATTTTTTTGAGGAATCATTCATCCAAACAATAAAACTTTTTGGGGTAGTATTTTCATCAGAAGACTCAAGGAAATAAACACCACATAGTTGGTTTTCATGTTGAAAAAGATCAAATATTTTTTGAGTGCGCAACTGAATTTCTTGAACCATGATCAAATGATATGGAAAGTGATTGTGTGGAATCTTTTCCCTTCCCTCAAATATAACCTTAATTTCCTAATACCGATTATTCTCTAACACATGCTTGATTGTTCAAAGAATTACAAGACATTGAGATTATGATTTAAGTAATACTTTAATACACTGTTGAAATGCTTACTCAATTCCATGATTCGAATTCTTAATGTCAATGTAGTATTTATAAAACAATGATATTTTCCCCTCAACTTGTACATATCTTCTAAGCATTTAAAATTTGTATTACCAAATTATTCATGAATTTGTTTTCATAAAGCCTCAAATTTTGAACTCTCATCAACCCCGTGCATACAGTTTTGAATTTTTCCAGCAATGTTGATGCATTTATCATTAAAGGTCCTAAGTGTTTAATGCTATTTTACATTAAGCACAAAGTGCATAGGTCGTGTCTTGTTTTTGGCAGGGTTAAAGCAATGTATTTAGACATAGTTGCATCTTGATTTGTGAAAATCATCTTGGTAATATTCCCACCAAGAAAACTGATAAATCTATTAAACAACCAACTAAATGAGTCTGTTTTCTCATCATATAAAAATGTTGCTCCAAAAATTACAATATCCTTATAATGTTCTACACCTAAAAACACTCCCAAAGCCCTATAATCCTTATTTTTGTTGAAGGAAATGTCAAACACTATAACATATCCACAATTATTTAATCCACCTTCATTTTTTGATCAACCCAAAAAACATTGCTAATTTGACCACACATGTCTTGTTTCATTAAGTACAAGAATGATGTGTTGTCCATTGATTGATTCTTTAGGTATTGTAACATGCCACCGACATCATCTTGAAGCACCCCCCTTTATATTTGGACCAAAAAAATCTATTAGTCCACTCATGTGTATACAAGACTCTCAAGACCACCGAAAATGGCTATTATAAGTGAAAATGAATCACTAGGATTTAGACTAACTTTATCATTTACATCCAACTCGACACCTTGTGCATCGCTGATGTGTTGTTATTACATAATCAAATACATTATACTAGGATAATGTAAAGAGTGGTTATTCTCCTCAATAATTTTCCCACAATCATACTAGTTATTGGACATGTAAACAACTCCCATTCATGATGGATAATTGGTCCTTGTTTTGGCATGTGTCTTTTTGACATTGACATCACATTTTTCTGATCTTTAATATCCTTCTTTTCTATATGTATACAGTTTCAATGTTACTAAGTTGTTATTATTTTTATGTTTGTTAACATACTAATTTCATACACTAAAACCAATAATGCCTTCGTAAGAAACATAAAATTTATAGGCTTCATACTTTGATTTAAAAACCACCCCAATGTATGGTCTTCATGCAGTGCTCTGTTTATAAATGTTATTGGATGAGGTGCTTTCTTGTGAATCTGGAACCTCATATATATCGACAAAAATTTTATCATTACAATTTGATTTTGAAATGTTAGCACTTCCATGTTCCCTCATGTAAGAGTTAGATGAATACCACTCAATATTCAAATCTAATGAATTTATGTGTTCTGAATTGTGTACGCTGTGTAGATTCAGCTCAATCTCATCCATTATGACATATACAAATCATGGTCATAAATTGTTAGATCACCTTTAAATTCCATCTACAAATTACTAGATGAAAAATCATTTATTTTGAATCAATTGGAAATTCCCATTGGAAATTTCCAGTGGAAACTCCCAATTGAAATTCCGATTGGAAATTTCCACTTCAATTCAATTTTAAATTCCTATAGAAAAATACTAGATGAAATTTCCACTTTAAATCAATTAGAAATCATAAATCACTTCTTTTGAATCAATTTTAAATTTTTAAAAGGAAATATCCATTGGGAATTTCCTATGGAAATTCACAGTGGAAATTACTAGTGGGAATAGGTCGCTTCTTGGAGTCAATTAGAAATGTCCAGTGCATAAAAATTCCCATTGGAAATTTCCAATGGAAGCTCCCAATGAAAACTCAAAGTATAAATTTATAATTTTATTCAATTTTAAATTACAACAATGAAATATTGGATTTAAAGACCCTGACCCTAGTATCCCATAGTCAATGGTTACTTTATTACATTAACACTAAATACAAGGAATTTCATCCTGAAGGATTGAATAGTTTAGTAGTCTTGGAAGACTAAATACATACTTGAATTTCATATTATAATTGAAAACTTAAAATGTAACATAAAATTTTCTTTGAGAACACCATTATTACCTTTATCATATCCTTACATATCAATCATAATACACTTCTTGGAATCCTGGGGAAAGGAAACATAAGAAAGGGGTGAGCTCTAATGCTCAGTAAGGGAATGCATACAGTAGAATATATCATGAATAAATAAAGAATAATCTATATTAAAGGGTAAATAACTTAAACTCATGTCATTTAATCGATAACTTAAACATAAAGAATAATATGGTAGGAATAAATGATGATCAAATAATTTTATATAAATAATCACATGTGCTTAAAACTTATCTATGAATATTTTAACTATTTGAATAATCACATGAACATAAATAACTAATCTCATAATTAGGGAATGAATAATTTTATACATCATAACCATATCGTTGAAGCCTAATGCTAAGAAATCTTACATAAATAGGAAAGGTCTCGACCAAATACTCAAGCTAGTTTATCTCATGAGACCCACCGATACATCGAGGGCCTATAACGGGATCCACATATTACTAAGTCCAATTCATTCATCATATGAAAGGGAAGAAACATAATCAATTTAAATATTCATATTAAAAACTATCATACAAAATGTTAATAATTTCTCTAATCAATAAACATAATCATAAACCATTCAGAGTAATATAGAGAATGGTATCAAAAGAGTGCATCCCCAGTCAAACTGATCATAAAACATCTAAATAAATAATAATGATGGTATTATTACAATATATTATCAATGGAGAATAAGTAAAATTAGGGTTTTATTCATTTATTAATATAAATACTATAAAAATATCATTAAAAACATTATTGAGGAAAATACTATTTTCACTTTGAAAATCAATTTTAAAATTAAATTTACCTAATATTAGGGAAAAAAATTATTTGAAACTAATCATGAAAAATTATAAAGTAATATTCAGAGTAACTATTGGTCATGATGTTAGGAAATTACATTCATTCCAAGTAAATTAAAAAAATATTCTATTCACATTTTCAGTAAAAAGTCAAAAAGTACATTGTTCGGAAAATGATAAGAAGATTCCTTTTAAAACATTTTGTAAAAATATAATCATGGGTAAAATGACTTTAAAAAATCACAGGATAATTATTTAAAACATATTTATAAAACATGGAAATGTAATAAAAATTATTTTTGATTTGAGAGAGAAATAAAGTCATCTTTTCTTAAAAACATTTTCTCAATCATTTTAAGTAAAAATGAGAGGAAAATGGTATTATTACTTGAAAATTTCATGAATAAATAGTGTATAAGAAAATATATATGGTTTAATATAGAAATATCAATTAATTCCCTCATCAAATACTTTAACATAAAGAATTCTAATTAATTGTGAACTAAACCCTTACCGATTAGGTAAATTTTGAATCACAACCCCCATGACATAAATAAATTTAAATGAAACTTTAAATGCCATGAATATAAAGAGATTAATAATTTAAAATATAAAAGTTGTAGTATATAAACCATACAAAATAAATAAGTGGTGAATATGACATATGAATCAAGGAAGTAAAAGTAAGACAAGAAACCTTTACCTTAGGTCTGACATCCTTTGTACGTGTTCAAACCTCCTGTATAATAAATATATTTGTATTATACATATATTATAGAACCATAATAATATATATTATATCATATATTATTTAATTATAATCTTTTATCACCCTTTTGTTCACAATTCTTTGTTAAAATAAGTGTTTTAAGTAATAACTGCTTTGTTTTTCATGTATGTTTTGGTTTGATAGTTTTAATCCGTGTACTTTGACCACGGTTCCAAAATATACCAAATTTTAAACATTATATACACATAATTTATATTAATTATATAAGAATTTATAATATTTCATAAAAGTTAGAGATATAAAAATGAGTTACACCATTCATGGAGATGGTAGGTTATACGTACGCATGAACACTGTTTTCATTTTTTGACGGATGGAATGAAAGAAAGGTAAATAAAATTTTACCATTATATAATAATTATTACATAATATATATCATATATATTCATTAAATATATCCATATTACCACACATGTCAAAATAAAATGAAAAATGTTTCACATCGCTTCGTGGAGGCGGTAGTCCACACGTACGCATGAGCGAATTTATCAACTTCCAACAGATTGGAAGGTTAGAAGGTAGATGTGATATTATAATTTAAGAACTTTAATTATTTCATAAATATAATATATATAAATTAAATACATCATTATATCCATGCATTAGAGGTGGTGATGTAAAATGAATTAAATCGGTTTGCAAGGTGATAGTTCGCTATACACATGATCGACAGTTTCGTTTCCAATTTGATAAAAGAGGAGATAAATATAGGTTATGATATTAATATAATAAGATTTTATTATATTTTATATACTATTTTTATTATTTTATAATAGTTTATGTAGATTTTAAATATTTAAAGGAATAAATAAAATGAAAATGTATGGTAAAGAACTATACCTCTTCCTCAGACAACCTCTTTAGGTTTATACCTAAAGTATTCCTAAATTGGTTTTATGATCAAAATAAAGACTCTAGGAATTTTTTAGGCATTTAATAAATATATTTGGGTAGGAATTGGATTAACCAAAGTTCTTTTAAAGTGCGAAGAGGAGAGAATATGGGGTTCTCTTTTATAAGTGGGGAAGGACACACTTGAAATTTTTGAAAAGAATAAATTGTACCCACATTTTTTATATGATAAAAGGATAAAAAATGAATCATTATAAAACCTTATATTGTATAATTTCAAAATATTTCCATAAAATTGGAATTAGACAAGTTTTTAGGTCATTTTAACCCTTATCTTCTTAGTTTAACCCCTATTAACATATTTTAACCTTAATTGTGGTAATTAATTTTTACTATTTTTAGTATAATTATGAATAAAAATTAAGTTAAAATTATTATATAATATTAATTATGATAATTAAAAATATGGAATCCATTTTTATTAATTCTATTAATATAAGTGGTAGAATTTAATTTTAAACTTAACCTGCAGACATGATGAAAAAATGATTTTTCAAAGATTTTTTTTCAAAAGTATAAAAAGTTTTTATATAAAATCCCAACATAAAATTAATTATAATAACCTAAATTTTATTAATTATGATATAATTTAAATAATGTTACTTTAAAAAAATTTAAAAAAATTAAAAAAATTTAAAAAAATAGATTTTGTAAATGCTTTAAATGAAAAGGCAATTTTCAACAAAAAATTAGTATTTTTTTACTATACATTGAAAAAATAATCTTTTTTGAAAATTATCAAAAATTAATTCTAAGATATTTTTTAATTTTTAATTTCAAAAATGAAGTTCATTTTTTCAAATAAATTTTTGAAAAGTGGAAAAAATTAATTTAAAATAAGTGTATAAAATGCGACGAAACCGATTTTTAGAAAAAATACAGTTTTTCAAAAAAATCATTTCTTTTTCTTTCAAATGATTTTTATTTTTATTTTTAATAAATTGATAGCCAATAAATTTATTTATATTTATATAAATAATATAATTTTCATAATTTAGTTAGTACTATTCATACCCTCGATTTAACGACTAGGTTATAAGGGTATACTATTTTATAGTTCTTTTAGACTCAAGGTTGCGTGTATCACAAGATATCGAACATAATATATTTATTTTAAAATATTAGGGTGTTAATCCAGATGAAATTTTCACTTTAAATTAATTTTAAATCAAAAATCACTTATTCTGAATCAATTTCTAATTTCAAGTGGGTATTCTAACTGTGAATCCATAGTGTGAATTTCTAGTAGGAATGTCATATGGTAATTCCATGTGGACATTCACAGTGGAAATTACCAGTAGAAATTCTTATAGGTTCTTCTTAGAATCAATTGTAAATGTCCAGTGTATAGAAATTACCAATGGAAACTCTAATTGAAAATTTCTACTTTGGTTTATTTTTAAATTCTAACAATGAAATACCAGATGAAATTTCCACTTTAAACAATTAGAAATCACAAAACACTTCTTATGAAAAAATTGAAAAAATTTAGTGGGAATTTCCACACGGAATTTCCACAGGGAAATTCCCCTTTAAAATTCTCTATGTACATTCACAATGGAATTTTCTAGTGGATATTTCTAATGGAAGTTACAAGTGGAAATTCCTACATATCGATTTTTGGAATCAATTGAAAATTTTCACTTTGAATCATTTGGAAATTTCAAGTGAAAATTCTTAATATCATCTCGACTCTGATTCAATTGCAAATTAACAGTGGAAATTCTCATTTGAAATTTCCAATTTATATTCACACTGCCTATTTTCTAAACAACTGGGGAAAATTCCATGAATAAATCCCAACTTGGAAACAGTTCAAAATTATTAGTGGAAAACCACACTAAAATTTATCGAAATAAATTCCCAATGAAAATTAAACAAAAAACATGCAAGATTATTTTTCATTGTAAAAATTACATTTAGGTTAAAATTAGAAACTTAATCATAAACAAACCAATTTTTAAAAAATTTTCTTACAAGAACCAACTATAAATATTATACAACATGTAATTTTACAATGAAATATTTAAGTGGATTATTATAAGGTTTGAGAACTAAAATTAGAGAAAAAAGATCCACCCTCAGCTTATATATCCTTCCACTACTGGAAACCACACTTTTACCAACACTTATATCTCAACGGTTTATCTAAACTGTTGGGAATGTCTATGTATACCAATGGTTTTCATAAACCATTGGTATAAAAGATTTTATAGAGGCTTTTACCAACAGTTTTTCAAAACTGTTGGTAAAGGCCTTATCCATATCACTTTTTACCAACGGTTTAAGTAAACTGTTGGAATAAGCGACATCCATACCACTTTTACCAATGGTTAGTCTCAACTGTTTCTATAACATACATTCCCAATGGTTTTTAAAAACCGTTGGGAAAGATTTACCCTAAATACAGATTGGGTATCCAGTTCCCCCTCCGCTTGATTATAGTTCTGCTTCGCTGGATTGGTGCCCTAAATCCAATCTTCCTCCTACCAAACTTATTCCACATATCGATCCATCTTTAATCAAGGAATTAATTTCTTATACACATCAAATCTGTAAGTGATTCCTTGGTTTTTTTGTTATGCAACTATGTGTTTTTGTTTTCACTTTTTATTTGGACGAAAGGGGAGCTTTTTGGTCATTAATCATGGTCGTGGGTGGTCATTTAGGATGTAAGATAGTATGAATTCATTTTACTTGATATATCCAATATTATTATTGATGTATGTTCAATTTGATTATCTTTGACAAGTGATGTTGTTTAATAAGTTGTTATTAATGGTTGTAATAATGACGATATGGTATAAGGGTTCACATGGTGTGTATAGCAGTTGACATGGTGTCTACGATAATCTAGTGTCCTAGGAATGTACACACAGTACATGACTTGGATAACCATGTAAATATACATGGCCAATCTCTTATGGTGAAAAGTATGTTTGGCCAAATGAGGTGCTGAAAACATCCCATTTACACATGGATTTGTTTCATGGGTATGCCCACATGATGTGTTTTCCATACTATAGAGTAGGTAGTAATTAGCAAGTCAAAACACTTTCATCCCTGAAATTCAAGACTACATGGTTAAATAGAAGGAACCATGTTCTAATGACATGCCTAACATGGTTTCTAACTCACCTCACCTAAAAATAAACTAGAACACTGGTTAAATGAAAGAATTCATCCTAAACGTACACTATAACATTGGTTAAATGGAAGAAATCATCCTCGTTACTGAATTCCATACACATTTGGGCCAAAAACCATCATTCAAGAACATCACTATAATGTATAGGTTTTTTCACAAAACACATATCCCTTAAATTTCATGAAATTACAGTAGGCACCGATTTAAAGTTGTCATGTTTACAGGTGTAATCTTTGTAGCTTTGGATAATATATTCTCAGAACTATAGAGTGGAACCCCATTCGGTGTTTTGAGGTCCACCCAGAACAACCACCCTCCTTTCTAGACCCAGGACAACCCCCCTCCTTCCTGGACCTTGGACAACCCACCACCCTCCTCCCTGGACCCCGGACAGCCCCCCACCCTCTTTCCTGGACCCTGGATAGCCCCCTTCCTCCCTAGACCTCGGACAGCCCCACCCACCTTTCTAGACCCAGGACAACCCCTCCTCCTTCCTGGAACCTGGACATCCCCCCCACCCTCCTCCCTGGACCTCGGAAAGCCCACCACCCTCCTCCCTGGACCCCGACAGCCCAAAAATCATTATTTGTATGTAAGATAAAACACAATAGAACTTGAAGGTCCCTCTCCAATGAGCGGCCATCTAGGTTCGGGTCACTAATGAGTGGCATCCTGGTTTGGGACGTCACAATTCCCGAATATCCTTTTTATAGGTGTTTCTAATCAAATCCATACCTATAACTATTGAAGGTCCCTATCCAAAATAAATTGGGACATGATTCAATGAATACACCCTACCAACCTATGATCTATGGCCCCAAAACTAGGATCCTTTAATCCATGGTTAAGGTTAAACTTGATGAGGCCATAACTACTTTTGATGTGATCCTCATCCTACTCCTCATCCTAATCTCCCTGAAGAAGTTAAAGTATAAAACTCATGTACTCCCAACAAGACCCTTAAGGATTATGTATTTCTTGATCCACTTCCAATATCTTACTGGGAAATCCTTGAATATAGGCATTAGAAATTCTTTATCTTATTTTCTTATATACACTGTATTTTTTTGTATTTCTTAATATGATTCTCATATAGAGTAATGTGTCAGTTATGCTTTTATATAAAGTAAACAATTTTCATTTACCTAAATATTTTTTTGATTGAACTTCAATATTATTGAATTACTTTGAAATGACTTATTGATTTTTTTTACAGGATGGATAAAAGTTGGATGTACGAAACCGATTAGATTTCAACCGATTTTCAAAATAATTTGAACAACTTTTTAGATTTTTCATTTGACAAGGCTTCAGATAGTAGTCGTATACACTGCCCATGTTCTAATTGTGTTGGAAGACCTTGGTTGAGTCATGAAGCAGTTAGCTATCATATAACCAAATATGGTTTCCAAACAAACTATTATGTGTGGTATCACAATGGAGAGAAAATGGAATCTCAAAATGTTAATGATATAAATGATAGGGATGAATTGGAGAGTTTGATATATGATTAGTTTCCATTTATTCGACATCATGAGAAGGAAAGGATGTCCAACCAACAAGATTTCGATACAAGCACACATGATGCGTCCAATGAAAATGATGATGTTGATAGGGTGAAAAAATTGAATGATGCTGCGACGACTCCAGTATATCGGCAATGTGGTAAAATAAAAAATTTGGAATTTTTAATCTGATTGTTTCATAGGAAAACTATGTATGGGATTTCAAATACTAAAATCGATTATATTCTTACCTTCTTGAAGGACTTACTTCCAGATGATGCAGATATTCCCTCAAACCACTATATGACATGGAATTTAGTTGATGAAATTGGATTCTCAAAAAAAAATCATGCTTTCCCGAATGATTGCAGCTTATTTTGGGAAGAAACTGCTGAAAGAAATGATTGTATCAAATGTGAAACCTCCCGATGGAAGCAAAAAGATGATGGAACACCATCTCGTGTGCCACAAAAAGTAATGTGGCACTTTCCATTGATCCCCAGATTACAGAACCTTTTCATGTTTGATGAAATATCAGTAAAAATGTGATGGCATGACACCGAGATAAAAAAGAATAATGAAGAGTTGGTTCACCCTGCAGATGTATTTTCATGGCAGAGATTTGATGCTTGATATCCTGAATTTGCAGCCAACGTGCGTAATGTGAGACTAGGTCTTTCATGTGATGGTTTTAATCCATTTGGGAAGATTCTTACTTCTCACATCATATGGCTAGTTTTCATACACATTTATAACCTCCCCCCATAGTTGTGTATGAAAAAGCCTTACACTTTCTTGAGTATACTGATATCTGGCCCTTCTGATCCCAATAATGATGTAGTTGTATACATGAAAACTTTAATAAAAGAGTTGAAACTTCTTTGGGATTTGGGTGTGCCCACATATGATGCATGTTTGAAAGACATATTTCAGACATGTGCTGCGCTTATGTGGATGATCAATAATTTTCCTGCTTATGCAATGATGTCTGGATGGAGCACAAAAGAAAAATTTTCATGTCCTGTTTGTATGAAGAATAGTCAATCAAGAAGACTGAAATATCGCTGTAGTTTTTGTTTTATAGGAAATCGACGATTCTTTCCAATGAACCATCTATATAGAAACAATCGTTGAAGATTTTACAATACCATGGAGACTGACGATCCACCTCAGCGTATGTCTCGAACTAATGTACTTAATGAATTGAAAGATTTCAGTTATTCATTTGGGAAGGGTGTAATGAAATCTAGAAAGAGGAAAAATGTTTCCAATGATACTTGTTACAATTAGAAGAATAAGATTATATTATTTGAGTTGACGTATTGGTCAACCAACTTGTTACGTCATTTCCTAGACGTAATGCACATTGAAAAGAATATATGTGAAATGTTGCTTTCGATTCTTCTAAATGTCAAGGGGAAGACAAAAGATGATTTACGATCTCGGAGTGACTTGTTAGATTGGGGGATCAGACCAGAATTGAATCCTGTCTATATCAGTGAAAATAAATGGCAAGTTCCATGTGCTTCTTATGTGATGACACTGACACACGCCTGTCGCGGGGCGTGGACAAAAACAATTAAATTTTTCCTAGTGCAACACAGTGGCTGACCAGGGTCGTCTCTCTTGAGGAGCCTTTCAATTTGGTTCACTTAATTTATCTAATTCACCTAATCTATCTCTTTTTGATATTTGGTTATTTAAATTAAAGCTATAAAAATATTTTTAGGGTTTTTTATTTAATAATATAAACAATAATGAAAATCTAAAGAGAATGAGTTATTAAGAAAGAACTTGGCTTTGGGGTTTAGTCTTGAATTAAATAATTATTTTCTTTTATATGTTGATTTTAGTTTGATAATCCAAACATGAATTCCCATGTTTGTATCACTACTCTTTTCCAGAATAGGAATAATTTGAGTTTCATGTCATTGGGAGACGTTACCCAATCAGGGACATTCGCCTCACCGATGCATGATACTCAAATCTATCACAAACAATAAAACAAACTTTAAAGGGAATTCATGAATATATTGACCTCCCCCCAATACAAGTCTCAAGTTAGCCTCTCATTTCCGAGAGTATGAGATTACTTTGTGTATTGTGTGAAGGAAGATAGAAAGATTGAGAGAGGGAGAGAGGGAGAAAGAAAGAAAAGATGAAAAGTGGATGGAGAAACACAGATGCATGGATTAATAAAACTAAAAATAAAATAAATTACAACTAAAAATGAAATGAAATGAAAACTAAAATGAAAATAAAAATAAAAGAAGAAATGAGGGGGGAAGATAAGAGAAGAAGCGGCCCATGCCCCGGTGGGATCCCTCCTTGGATTTGGGTGTCGAGCTGATGATTTTGGAAGGAGGGGAGGGCCTCCTTTTATAGGTAGCATTCTGTACTCATAAAGTTTTCACGTTTTTGACCCAATAAATAGCCGATTCACGTGTGGACCCCTTCTTAAATGTTGTTTATATATGTGTTTTCCGTTCACCCTCAAAATTTCAGAGCATTTGGACACTGGATGAAGGAGTTATGAATTTTTCATTGAAGTCTTCTGTTTCTGGATGAAGCATCCAGGAAGGTTCCTTTAAGAATATGTCGTTCAATAGCCACCTTAATGGATTCCAAACTCCATGAAATTTATTATGTGAATGAATATTTTATTCCTATTTACTACCCAAGTATAATAAACGGATTTTAAGATTTTTACGTCGAGTTGTGGTTCCGTTACAGTGGTGTGGTCCACGCTGTCCGCCCAAAAAAAATGTCAAACTTCAATGAATTTTTAGGACCACTAGATGGCCGAATAAGCTCCTAGTCCAGAAGACAAAAATGAATTAAATAAAATAAGGATTATAAAAAAATTTGAATCAGAAAATTTGGAATTGTATTTTTCAGGAAATTACCAAAATACCCTTGTGTTAAAATTCTGTCCAAAAATCCAGAATTGTGCACTTTTGACAATTTTGCACATTTTCATTATAAAATTCAAATTACCCATTATTTTAATAAAACAATGAAATACATGGGTTTTATAATTGAAAAACATTAAAAAATACTCATTATTTGATCAAAAATATGCACACAAATTTGTTCTGTCAAATACCCCCACACTTAAACCATGCTTGTCCTCAAGCATAAAATCTCAACATGGAAATCAGAGGACACCAATGTTACCAATATTCAAATTTCAATGTAATAAAATCAAAAAAAATTCAATATAAAATCAAACTTTCAAAAATATGCATAAAATATCAATTTAAGTTCCCATTTTTCAAAGAAACAAATAATTCACCTATTTTACTTTTCCCATTTGAAAGTTGATGGAACTTATCCTTTCATTCATTCAAGCTCCTCGATTCATCATTATTAAACATGACATGTCATGATTTACCTCAATTTTGATTTTTTTCCTCTCATCACTCATGATACAATTCAAGTAGAGTTATGCTCATATCATGAGAACATGCTTCTTATCTATAGGCTTGTAAATGAACTACTTTCTCCACTTTGTAAAGACAAAAGACTCATAAAATCATGAGGACTTGCAATAAAGGTTCAAATGACTTTGAGGCTTAAGGTTGGTAGGATTTGATGCTTTAAAAATTAAGGCTCAAGGAGGAGGATAATCTCTGAAGTACAATGCATGATATTAAAAGTAAAAGTGTAATGAAATTATCCTCTTTAAAAATAGCAACACCCATTTCCCAAAACTCAAAAAAAGTTATGATCATGTAAGCATAATGAATGATTTGTGAACCCTCTTGATTTTTTTTATTTTTTACTTTTTTTTTTCATTTTTCGAAAGTTATGATTAGATAAAACCTCACATCCATCACCTAACCACATACAATCATAAGATCGTTAGTCTGGAAAATTGTGATTTTTGGTTCTCCAAAATCAAAACCCATTTTTCTATTTTTTTTTTCTTTTTGTCAATTTTTTTCATTTTTTTAATTCAAGAGGGGAAAAAATAGAGTATAATGAATGATTTCACAACCTTTTACAATCCCCACAATAACACCCCCACACTTCTTCCTCATAATGTGTATCACCCCGTCCACCATGATTCCCTTTACCCCCACACTTTAACTTTAAAATATCATGCAAATACCAAGAGTAGGGTAGGAATGGATAAAAATGGCTTGAAACATGGCTCATCCCTATAAAGGTCATTCATGGTCTCTATGGGCTAAACAAAGGATTGAAGTAAATATGGTATTTTAAGGAAATGTAGCTTTTTAAAGGATGCCTCAATCATTTTAAATGTGTTTTTGCACAGTCATAGCTTTGACAAGTTTCAATACAAGTTCTGGTCAGTTACATGTCCCAAGATTACTCAAGAAATATGCTCAAGAATAAATAGGAAGTACTTGGTCTAGAAATCCTCTTGGGAATGAGAAATATAACATTGGACAATCACTCATGACATGAATAAAAATAATAAATCAATTCACATAAATTTCAGAAATTCAAAGCATGAAATATGGTTGAGAAATTTCATTTATATGAATTAATTAATTCCTTCAAATCATGAGTCATCATTTCAATATCTATGATTCATTTTAAAAATTCAATTCTGTATTTCAATCATTTAATCATATAAACATTGAAATCTAAAACATGGCATCACTAGGTTCCTAAGAAACTCATGTCTCCTAGATAAGTCGAGTAAAACATTAATTCAAGTGTGGGCATGCAATTTTATCTTTAAAGCTCAAAACATTTTGTGAACTAAAATGTGGAGAGTTTAAAAGATAAAAAACTAAAATTGAACTCCCTTTTTCCATGAAACTTAGTCTTGTACTTCCTCATCACTTTCTAGGGATTCCTTCTTCCATCGTGATCCTATAAAATAAAATAACACAATTAAGCATAAGGATCATGTCTTTTAAGCTCAAAATATAGGAGGGAGGGGGCTTCATGCTAGACTACTTCCTAAGAAATGAAATTGAAATCTAATTTCCTAAAAAGCAAGTAAAGATAAATCTTGGTACGATCCCCCAAGTGGGCCCTGAATTTTTACTGCCTCCAGAGGGCAGTACCAGCTGTTATCCAAAATCTGATGGAGGATGAAGCTTCTTTGATTTGAACCACCACATGTGGCTTTTCCCATCATGTGCTTCATCCTTATGGGTGAGTAATGACCTATGGATAGAGTACACCATATCCACACCCTTCACAATGATGTATAACTTTCATGGTGGGGGTAGGATGAAGTATGAACCATCATCCTTCTTCTTGGTTGCTACTTGTGCAACCTCTTCTTCTCTATCCAGTGGTTCCTCAAGGTACGCTGCATCCAAAGAATAGTCAATGGGAAAGTCAGAGTGCAATTCTATTTGAATAAAATTAAAACAAGAAGTATTGAGATCAAATTATTCCCCATCAAAGTAAGAATCTTTTGTCATGGTTTCCTTAGGAAAATCCACCGGCATTTCCTCATGAAATTCCTTCAACAAATATTCAACATGTTCAGGGAGCTCTATATGTTCCTCAACAGGTGCACATCCAGGTTCTTCGTCATCCTCCAAGGCATAGATGAGATTTTCTGATTCTATATAATCAAAATCACAAGGAGTTATGTAGAATTCAGATTCAATAAAATTAGAAGATATGTGGTTAAAGAAAGGTTCCACTCCCTGAGTTGGTTCAGCTTCAATCTTGGCCTCAGTGGTAAGTGCCTCTTGGAGTAGACTCTTTGAGGATGGAGGCAGGTAGTCGGGCTCCTCCATCTTGACTTCAAATTCCACCACTTGGGTGGTGTCTTCTTTTGGTGGTGATGGATCTTATTCCTTGTATTTTATGGGTAGATCAGGTAGTTCCTCACATATAATCAAAAAATCATCCAATCCTTCTTGATCTCCCACTTGTAGCTCAGCAGGTATGTCTTCCCCCATTTCCACCTCAGGTTCTTGATCCTGCTCAGGGTTTGGTTGCTCCATTAATGCATGAACATAGTCAAATGCTCTTTTAACTTTTATCGTCAGTTGTTCAATGTTTTCTCTAAGTTATTTCACCTGAGTCCTTCTTAAATCTTCTTCTTCTTGTTGTTGATGATGCACCTGTGAGTAATTTATCCATGCATAATAATATGAATTTGAATCCATCATGAATGCTTTTTTTTGTTTTTTTAGTTTTTTTATATTAAAAAAAATGAAATCTACCTAAGATGTGAAAATAGAAAAAATAAATGAACAATTGATTGGATCCCCGACAACGACGCCAGTTTTGACGCATGCCTGTTGCAGGGCGTGGACAAAAACAATTAAATTTTTCCTAGTGCAGCACAATGGCTGACCAGGGTCGTCTCTCTTGAGGAGCCTTTCAATTTGGTTCACTTATTTTATCTAATTCACCTAATCTATCTCTTTTTGATATTTTTTTATTTAAATGAAAGCGATAAAAATATTTTCAGGGTTTTTGATTTAATAATATAAACAATAATGCAAATCTAAATAGAATGAGTTATTAAGAAAGAACTCAGCTTTGGGGTTTAGTCTTGAATTCAATCATTATTCTCTTTTATATGTTGATTTTAGTTTGATAATCTAAACATAAATTCTCGTATTTGGATCACTAATCTTTTCCAGAATAGGAATAGTTTTATTTTCATGTCATTGGGGGCCGTCACCCAATCGGGGACATTCGCCTCACCGATGCATGATACTCAAATATATCACAAACAATAAAACAAACTTTAAAGGAAATTAATGAATATCTTGACCTCCCCCCAATCCAAGTCTCGAGTTAGCCTCTAATTTCCGAGAGTATGAGATTAATTTGTGGATTGGGTGAAGGAAGATAGAAAGATTGAGAGAGGGAGAGAGGGAGAAAGAAAGAAAAGATGAAAATTGGATGGAGAAACACAGATGCATGGATTAATAAAACTAAAAATAAAATAAATTACAACTAAAAATGAAATGAAAAGAAAACTAAAATGAAAATAAAAATAAAAGAAGAAATTATGGGGGAAGAGAAGAGCAGCAGCGGCCCATGCCCCGGTGGGATCCCTCCTTGGCTTTGGATGTCGAGCTGATGATTTTGGAAGGAGGGGAGGGCCTCCTTTTATAGGAAACATTCTGTTCTCTGAAAGTTTTCGCATTTTTGACCTAATAAATGGACGATTAACGTGTGGACCCCTTATTAAATGTTGTTCATAAATGTGTTGAACGTTCAAACTCAAAATTTTAGAGAATTTGGACACCGGATGAAGGAGTTATGAATTTTTCATTGAAGTCTTCTGTTTCTGGACGAAGCATCCAGGAAGGTTCCTTTAAGAATATGTCGTTCAATAGCTGCCTTAATGGATTTCAAACTCCATGTAATTTATTGTGTAAATTCATATTTTATTCATATTTCCTCCCCAAGTAGAATCAATGGATTTGAAGATTTTTAGGCCGAGTTGTGGTTCCGTTACAGTGGTGTGGTCCACACTGTCCGCCCAGAAAAAATGTCAAACTTCAATTAATTTTTAGGACCACTAGATGGCCGAATCAGCTCCTGGTACAGAAGAAAAAAATTAAGGAAATAAAATAAGAATTCTAAAAAAAATTTAATCAAAAAATTTGGAATTTTATTTTTCAGGAAATTACCAAAATACCCTTGTGTTAAAATTCTGTCCAAAAATCCAGAATTGTGCACTTTTGACAATTTTGCACATTTTCATTCTAAAATTCAAATTACCCATTATTTTAATAAAACAATGAAATACATGGGTTTTATAATTTAAAAAAATTAAAAAATACTCATTATTTGATAAAAAATATGCACATAAATTTGTTCTGTCAGACACCTGCTGAAAAAAATCAATTTCTGGAAGTGATAGAGACTATTAAAGTTCCTGATGGATATTCAAGCAATATATCAAAATGGGTCAAAAGAAAAGAGTTGAAGTTGAAATCTTTTAAGAGTCATGATTATCACATCCTTTTTCATGAGTTGATTCCAATAGAAATCCATCATCTCTTGTCTAATAATGTAAGAGTCTCAGTTATTCGGTTGCGCTATTTTTTTAGAGATCTTTGTGCTAAGAAGTTTTCCAAATCCTTCTTGCAAAAACTGTTGGCAGAGACACCATTAATTTTGTGTGAATTAGATAAAATATTCCCTCCATCATTTTTTACATGCATGTTGCATCTGACTATCAATCTTCTGACCAAAATACTTCTTGGAGGACCCGTTGCTTTCCGTTGGATGTATCCAACTAAAAGAAACATGTACACATTGAAATCATATGTTCAAAACAGGAATTATTCCGAAGGTTCTATTGTGAATGGTTACTTGGCTCAAGAATGTATGGATTTCTTCTCAATGTATTTGTCTGATCTTACTATGAGAATAAATAGACCAATGAGAAATGAAGAAAAATAGTATGAACAAATTGAACCTAGTTTTCCATCACTTCTTCAGACAGGAGGAATTCTGGGATCATATACATTGACGATATTAAGCCTTGAAGAGCGAGAGATGTCACATTACATAGTGTTGTTCAATTGTGATTTGTTCGACGAGTATATCAAGTAAATTGTACATGTATCTCTTATCTCATCTCTTGTAATTTTAAATATTTGTTAAACTATTATTATTTTTATCTATAGGGAACATAAAGAATTGATATATAGAAAGCATTGTTCTTTATCTTTGAGAAGGAAAGAGACTTTTCATAGCAAAGGGTAACCTGCTTGGTTGAAATTGAAGGTAAAAATATTTCTATAATAACTAAATAAAAATAATATTTAATGAAGTTTACTATTTTTTATATTTAAGGTATCGAGTTTGCCTGCAAACTCTGTTTCTAAGGAAATAAGAGCTTTGGATTTTGGTCATAATACCATGGTTCATGCTTTTAAATCACTTGTGATCAATGAATACAAATTTATTATCACTGAATGAGCAAGAAACACAAGAACACAACATGATGGTGTTATGCTAACTGCCACAACAGACTGTTATTCCAGTTCATTAGATAATAGACCTCGTTCTGAAAATGTAGCTTATTATGGAGTCGTGGAGAAAATAATAATTTTGGATTATTAATCGCATGTTCGAGTCATGATGATGAAATGTCAATGGTTTGATTCAATGACGAGGCAAGGCACCTTTATTGATGATTGTGGATTTCAAGTTATTGACATGACTCGCACTCTTGCCACCGATGAACCATATGTATTGACATCAATGGTGAAACAAGTTTTTTATCTCAAAGATCATCGTCATCCTAAATTCGGTGTAATTATTGAAGTAAATACCATACATGTTTTTTATGATGGTGATGATGAAGTTGACATTATCCCTACTACAATTGGAAGCAATCAATTTATTACTTATGATGACTCCAATAGCTCAATTGTCAGAGTTGATTGTGAACCTGAATTTGTGGTGGGAAATATATAGAATCATACAGTCGTGTTCTCACCTACATGTTTCACCTACATCATTCAAAGTGTATATCCTAGTACTTACCTTCAAACCACTATAAATCTTCTATTTATTTATGTTTTTTTATCAGAATGATTTTTCTATATTTTTTTTGGGTTACACATTAGTTATCTATTTCTAATTACTTCCATATTTGTTTTCATTGTAGGAAATGACACCCATTGAAGAGAGGCGGTGAAAAAAGATGACATAAAATAATCGTCGCATGACACAGATGGGCGTTCCTCCACTCATCCCTTTTGTGAGTATTTTATTTCAAATGTATATATTTTAATAACTTATAATATCATGTGTTTACTTTTGTGTTAATTTTTTTTTAGGATCCACCCCCTAGACGAGAGATATCCGACGAGGAGCCTGATATTGCTCCCAGTACAGAGGCTGATGGTAGGAGGGGGGGGGGTGGTGTCAGAGTTAGATGATCATCTGGTGGTCCTGATACTGAGGCCGATGGTACGAGGGATCGTGGTGTGAGATTTAGACGATCCACTGGTCATACTCGATTGGACTATGCCCCTAACACAGACATATCTTCTACACCCCATTTTGATCCTAGTGTGTCTTTAAGGACACACGAGATATTTAGGCCTCCGATGTTTACACTACCAGTTGTCCAGATGTCTGTGCCATCATATTTTTCTTCTGGTTCATTATCTATAAGCTATTATATTCCGCCTTCTTCGACTCCTGATCTGACACAGTATGTAGCTGAGGAGCGTACACTGAGGGACACTCCACCTGTATAGGATATTCCTTCAGCTTCTTCACATCCAGTGACACCCATTGATCTGACTACCACAAGTATATTTATATAACTCTAACAAATTTTTATACTAAAATTTATTTTTATTATAACTTGTACTGATATTTTTTTCTTTAATAACAGATTCATCTACTGATAGGAGGCGGGGGAGGGGGCGTACTCACTTGCGTGTGGTATGGAACCACCAGACACAGTTTATGTTTGAATATAATGATGATAGACAGATGATTGATAAATCTGGGTAGGAATGTCGAGGTTTTTTGGAGACGCTAGCCAAATACTCCGACATCATTCCAGTCAACCCTCTCTCTTGGAGACATCTACCACACAAAGTTAAGGATAATGCGTTGGCACAAATATGGGTAAAAAATCTATTGGATTTAATGTATTTTTTTGTATTTATATGAATTAATCTACTGGGTGTCAGCTTTGATTTAACTTACCTGATGGCGAAGGTGCACGACCAACACGTTTAAAGGAGATATGAGAGATTTGGAGAGCTTATAAGTATGAAGCTGTATGTTGGCTGGTGTGATAGAGTGGGCACAGAGTTGGAGACATTACCTATCTTGGATGACTGACCGATAGAGCAATATCGCCAAATTATTACCCATTGGGAAACTTCCAAATTTAAGGTATTAATCCCATTTGAGGTATTTAAATGATAGTTTTCATATTTTGAATTAATATTATCTTATTTATTATTAAACATTATTTAGGAATATTCTGAAAAAAAAACAAAAAAAAAACAATGATTCAAAGTAATAACTTCACACTTTGGGGCGCACTACTATGTCAGATCATGAGAGGAAGCTGGTATGATATAGTTGTTTATAATTTTTCTTTAGGACTTTCCCTTTTTATTATTTCCTACTTAAATTATGTGATTTACTGAATATTTAATATATGATTATACTTGAACTTTATATTATTTCAATGTCATTACAGAAGCACAAATTGAATATTGAAGGATGTATCCCTCGAGCAAAATTGTTTTGCTCGAGTAGAAGGAAAAAAGATGGAACTGCGGTTAATGAACCGACACAAGAAAAGATTTTAAGTTTTAATTTGTTTATTTCAAAGTTTAATATCTATTTTAAAATTTAATAATCTATTAATATTTTTAACAGGCTACTTTAGAGGCCCTTGATGCCCAGGAGCCTGACAATTTAGGGTCACACGATCATTTATATCAGGTTTTGGGAGATGAGCACTCTGGTCGAGTACGCTGCTGACCTGGTAAGAATATAGTCCCGACGAGGTATTAGTCCTCTCCAGGTATCCATTCTTGTACCACTGAGTTGGAACAGGTCAAGGAGCATGCAAGATAGTCTGATAAAAGGGTTACAGAGTTGGAAGAATAGGTTCAAACAAGGGACAAAGAATTTATGAAACTGGTCAAAGATTTATCTTCATCACTTCCACCAGAAGCCAGCGCGGCTTGTCAGACATATATGTCATCGATGGGTGCATTATCCAATGCACCAGACAACAGTTCTAGTTTCGTTCGAGATGATGAAGCTCCTTGTGATGACGAGGATGCTGAAGAGGACGAGGGCAAGGATGAGGATGAGGGCGAGGGCGAGGATGGGGCCGAGGGTGAGGATGGGGCCGAGGGCGAGGATGGGGCCGAGGATGAGCATGGGGATGATGACTAGGATGATGATGAGGATAGAGATGGCGGCGAGGATGAGGCTGATGATGAAAATAGTGATGGTGAAGGTGATCAGGGGTAGATTGATCCATTACATTTTTGAATTCTGTACAACTCTTTATTTTTGAACATGTTTTTTCACTCTGGTATGGATATTTTTGAATTCAGTATAACTCTTTATTTTGACCAAATATGGAATCCTAATGATGTTATAATGGTTTATGGGGATTTTGGGGCTTGTTCGGAGCTTGGAACCCCAGTCGGCGTAGAAAAACACTATGCCTCACGGTTAGAAAAACACTATGCCTCACGGTTAGAAAATAACATGTTGGTTATTTATAGAATCCCCTGGAATAGGTCTCATAGAACACTAGACACTTTTTTACTTCCTTTTATAACCAAAATAAGAACTTTTAATAATTATTACATCCACTAAAGATCCTCCTAAGTTTATCCTTCCAAATATGTCTTCTTTAGCAAAATAAACATTATCCAATACCTCCAGGAAAGTTGGAAGGATAAAAAGAACTATCATCAACCAAACATCGTCCCTTAGTCCCATATCAAACCTACAAGATTTTATGTAATCATTTTTGAAAAGATCTAGTATAAGATTCACCAACTCAAAAAAGTGGTTGGAGAACTCTAGAAGATTACACTTCACTTTCTCCAACTTCAAAAACTCCAAAGTATTTTACACGTGTAAAGTTTCATGATAAAAAGCTAGTTAAATATCTTATTGAATGAAACCCAGGTAAGACCTTTATGAAACTTATCCTACACTATAGAATCCCAACATATTCATTCTGATCCCTCAAGAATATACATGGAAAAACCCACATGATAATACTCAGGGCTCTTCAAAAAATTTGAAGACCCTCTCAATCAATTCAATCCACTCCATAGAATCATGTTGTCCACTATCAATACAGAATACAAGTGGATGCTACTTGGTAAATTCCAATCCATTATCCACTTTCCATCCTAGGATTATTGGGACAAATGACCCTAGATTCTGAATGATATGGATCTTTATCTCATCCAAATATGGGTTTGTTGGAGGATCTTCCTGCAGAACCTAAATTTTGGTTAACCATATTATATTTCAAAGATCTCAATCAAAGGAATGATGTGGCCAGTATCACTCTAAATGTCTCTCTTTTGTTTAAAATGGACACCATTTTAAGTAAAAACAATTGGCATATGGAAAACCAACCAAATGTATTCATATTGTCTTGATACTTTAACACAACAATCCATGGGTCATTCTTGAGGTGTACGAGGAGACGACACATCATTCTGATGCGCGGTTTGCACGGAACAGTTGAATATGTGTTTTTTAGGTGTTTTACGCACTTGAAAAGTGTGCGTGGGGTGGTCAAAACTGGCCGAACGACCTCGGAATGCCATGAAATTGGACGAAAACAAAGGGTGGGTGAATTGTGAAATGTTTTAGTAGACGTCACGTCAATCAGAGGTGTTGTGTGACCGCGGTGGCTGAAAACTCACTTTGCGTGTCATAAATGGCCAAAACATGCATTTAACGGTCAAATACATGTCGAAAGACATCAGAATGACTTGAAATCACACAAAACACCCTAATTTTTATTTGTGAGGTGTACAAGGAGACGACACGTCATTCGGATGCATGGTTTGCATGGCACGACTGAATATGTGTTTTTTAGGTGTTTGGTGCACTTGAAAAGTGTGCGTGGGGTGGTAAAAACTGGTCGAACGACCTCAGAATTCCATTAAATCAGACGAAAACAAAGGGTGGGTGAATTGTGAAATGGTAGGTTAGACGACACATCAATCAGAGGTGTCGTGTGACCGTAGTGGCCGAAAACGCACTCTGCGTGTCGTAAATGGGAAAAACATGTGTTTTACAGTCAAATACATACCCAACAACATCATAATGACTTTAAATCACACAAAAACACCCTAATTATTATTCTTGAGGTGTAAAAAAAGACGACATGTCATTTGGATGCTTGGTTTGCGCGACACGACTGAATATGTGTTTTTAGGTGTTTGGCGCGCTTGAAAAGCCTGCGTGGGGTGGTCAAAACCAGCTGAACGATCTCGGAATTCCATGAAATCAGATGAAAACAAAGGGTGAGTGAACTGTGAAATGCCCGGCTAAAAAACACGTCAATCATAGGTGTCGTGTGATCGCGGTGGCCGAAAACACACTCTGCGTGCCGTAAATGGCCAAAACATGCGTTTAACGGTCAAATGCATACTGAACGACATTAGAATGACTTTAAATCACAAAAAACACCCTAATTTTTATTCATGAGGTGTACGAGGAGATGACACATCATTCGAACATGCAGTTTGGGTGGCACGACTGAATATGTGTTTTTTAGGTGTTTGGCGCACTTGAAAAACGTGCGTGGGGTGGTCAAAACCAGCCGAACAACCTTAGAATACCATGAAATTAGAAGACAACAAAGAGTGGGTTAATTGTGAAATGGTCGGCCATACGACATGTCAATCAGAGGTATCCTGTGACCGCGGTGACCGAAAACGTACTCTGAACAGCCCCCCTGGATAGCCCCACTCACCCCCGGATAGCCCCCTGCACCCCTCGAGCAGCCCCCCACCCACCAGACATCCCCCCCTCCCCGCCCACCGGACATAACCCCCCTCACCCCTGACAACCCCCCAACCCCTCGGACAGCCCCCCTTACCCCGGACGACCCCCCACCCCCCAGACAACCCCCACCCCCCGGACACCCCCCCACTCACCCCGGACAACCCCCCACCCCCGAACAGCCCCCCGCACCACTCGGAGAGCCCTCCCACCCCCCAGATAGCCCCACACACCACCCGGACAGCCCCCCACCCCCCAGACAGCCCCCCACTCAATTATTTAGTTTTAATCTATAAGTCCTAATGTTATCATCTATTTTTTTTATTTTCTGTTTTGATTTGGTCTAAACTAGATCCCTCTCTCTTTACCCAGGCTGGTAACTCCTTCCTCCCTATAGATCCATCTGAAGTCAATTAATTTTTTAGTTCTACACTCCAAATCGGTAAGGCTTAACTTAGTTTTAATATTTTGCATATATTAGAAATGAGTCTCGACATCCCATCATGAAACTGCACCAACACTCATGTTCTAATTCTCAATCATGGGTCGTTCATTATATACAATAACATACAACAAATAAATATCATATAGTGATTTCATATGAAACCTATGAACACTCAAGCATACCATATAACAAATTGGTCAACAAGGCTACACATAGATTCTTGAAAAATAAGTTTCAAAGTATCATAAAAATACCCCAATGGTGAATAATACATATGGTGACACCATAGCCCCATGGATCACCTCAATCCCATCCTCAAACAGTGGGTTCTAAGACCAAACCAAAGTCCCTTTGGGAACCCAATACCAAAGACTTAATTGAATATTCATACCCACTACCCAAGATGGGGATTCATCTCACATCACACCCAGGAGACCAAATTACAATTAGCCACATACCCCCTTATTCTAATTGAAAAGTCTATGAAAAACATGTAGGTTATTCTGGTAACCCACTCATATGTCTAGATTGTCCAATGTTTCCCACTAACACATTAGGAACTATTTATACATGGATACATAATCATTAGAGGAATATAAAAATCCCATGTGCTTCCTATAACTCATCCTAGGTCTAAGCACATGACCACTACCATTGTCTATCTTATGGGTATCATGATCCTTGTCCACTATACCCAAGTTTTTCTGTTGGTTTTAAGATACTCAACTCAATACCATGACTAAACATCCCACGTGCTTCCTATAACATGTAGGTTTTTTCTCTTGTGTGTATTGGTGTTGTGGTTTGAGTGAGGAATGAATTCTAAATTTTTAATACTCTTATGTGTGTTGGTGTTGTGGTTTGAGTGAGGAATGAATTCTAAATTTGGAATACTCTTATGGGTGTTATTTCATTTCCTATAACATGTAGGCCTTTTCTCTTATGGGTTTTATTGCATTTGAATTTCTAAATTTCTAAATTTCTAAATTCTGGAATGTATTCTAAATTTTGAATACTTTGGATGGGGATTTTGTATTGGTGTTGTTGCAGGTCTGGAGAGGGGGAGGTGTGTTGCTCTGTGGAGCTGTGTTGTTGCAGGTCTGGAGAGGGGAGAGGGGCCTGCTGCTGTGGAGTTGATAAAATGTATACCAACGGTTTTAAACCGTTGGTATAGATGCTATAATATAACTATACCAATGGTTTTGTTATAACCATTGGTATAGGTTTATACCAATGGTTATAAAAAAACCATTGGTATAGCCTTATGGCTTTCCATATCCCCTTTATACCAATGGTTGTAACTGTTGTTATAAGTGTAACACACATATACCAATGGTTTCACAAACCCTTGGTATATGTTATACTTTAACACACATATGCCAACGGTTTGTAGAAACCGTTGGTATACCTTCTATTTTGACACTTATACCAATGGTTTTCACAGAACCGTTGGTATAGGCCTATTGTCACGACTTACTTGGCCACGGTTGAGGGAACCGTTGTTATACTATATACCGACAGTTTCCAGGCCTTTACCAACGGTTGTGAACCGTTGGTAAAGTGTAAAATTCTAGTAGTGTTCGTTTCGTGCATCAAAAATATTTTGTAGTAAAAGTTAGACCAATTCCAATTTCAAGTTCTCCAAGATTCATCAATCTTATCACACCGGCATCGCTGTCCTCATACCCGATGAAGAAATATTTCATGGTTTATTTAGAAGAAAAGAAAATATATCCTACCTTTATTTTATTTTCAATAGCCACATTATTTTTTATTCATCACTGTTTTAACGATATGGATAAAACTAGCATATGTGGTAGTCATCCAATGACCAACCTGAGGGTTAGGTAGAGAGGTGAACCTGAGATGATATCAATCACTCCAGTTAATTGGGATATCTGGTATAACAGGATGATGTTACACCATATTTTTTTTGATAATTGGATTGAAAGGAGTTAAAGAAATAGAATTTCTAGATTTTTTTTCAAAACACTGATTATAACTTTACCGATGTACAAGTATGTTAAACTTTAACAAGTAGTAAAAAATCAATTTAAAATATTTTAGCAAATTATAAAACTTAAAAAATGGTTTATCCATATATTAAATATTTTATAGATTTATAGTTAACTATTAATTTTTTGAAAATAAAAAAAATTAAATAAATTGTAATTACACTTTAAAAATATATTTTATAATTGAATTAATAAAAATGGGGAAAAATTAGTCTGAAAAAATTAAAAAATTATAAATAATTTAAAAAACAATTAATTTTTTTATTGTAGTAAAATTTTGATTACTTTAATTACGTAGTATTTTTTTAAAACCTTATAAAAATAATATTTTTTATTTTTATGTTGAAAATAATAATTTGAAACATAATTCATAAACAAGGAAAAAATTATTCTTAAAAAAAAATTTAGAATAGTTATAAAAAATTAGAAAAAAATTGTTCATTTAAATATTTTTTTTTAATATTTACAAATAATTAATAATTTCTCATTCCTATTAAAAAATCATATTTTTATATTTTAAAAATAAAATAAAATTCATAAAAATACTTTAAAATGGAAAAATCAATTACAAAAAATTTATTAGAATTTAATAATGAAAAATTTCATTAAAAATTTATTCTATAAAACCGCATTCAAAATGTGCACATAAACATTCTAATAAATAAATTCAAAAAAAATTATATAATAAAATTTCACTATAATTTTACAGTATAATTTTCCACTAGGAAATAATATGTAAAATAATTTCACTGTAAAATTTCATTAAAATTTCACTTGAAATTTGCAGATGACAATTCAACTAGTTTTTTAACTACAAATTCACATGAAAAATTACATTAAAAAAGCATACTACTTATGTAATTTTTTATTGAAATTTTATATTGAGAAGCATAATATTTCCAATAGAAAATTTTAGTGGAAAGTTCAAATTCCTTTTTAAAATTCATTGAAGGAAAATTTTGATTCAAAATTTTACTAGAAAATTTTAGTATCAACGTTGAAGAAAAAATTACAGTAGAAACTTCCAATGGAAAATTCTATTAGAAAATCCTTTCATAAAATTAAAATATTTCTATTGGAATTCAATTGAAACTTTCACTGGAAAATTTTAGTTGAAACTTATAATATAAAATTTTAGTGGAAACTTTCAATGGAAAATTCTAATGGATAATTTCAATGGAACTTCAACTTTAAAATTCAAGTGTAAACTTCAAATGGGAAATTCCAACTGAAAATTTTGATGGAAAATTTTAGTATAAGAAAATTTCACCTTCCATTGAAAATTATTATCAAAACTTCCACTTTAAATTTCAATTAAAACCTTCACTAAAAAATTAGATTTTAAAATTCCATTAAAAAACCACTTGAAACCTCTAATATAAATTTTTTAATAGAAACTTTTCCTAGAAAATTCCACTGTCAATGTTAGCTGGAAAATTCCAGTGAAAATTTCACTAAAAAATTCATATGAAAATTCTATTAGAACATTCCAGTGAAACTTCCACCAGAAAATTCCAGTGAGAAGTTCCACTTGAAGTTTTAGTAAAATCTTTTATTCAAAGTTCCATTAAGAACCTTTATTAAATTTTTTTATTAAAATTATAGTGAAAATTGTCATTAAAAATTTTTAGTGGAAAATTTTGTTAAAATTTCTTATGCAACTTTCAATAGAACTTATAATGGCAGTTTCATTGGAAAATTTCAATGAACATTTCCAAAATAAAGTTTCATTGGAAATGTTTAGTGGAAACTTTAACAATTAATTTAGCTGCTTTCTTTAAAAATTGTAGTTGAAATATCTATTAAAAAAAATTAGTGAAAACTTTTACTGGAAGTTTCAATGAAATATTTCATTGGAAATTTCCAATGAACATTTCCAAAATAAAATTTCCTTATAAAATTATAATAGAAATGACACTGATTAATCTAGGCACTTTTATTAAAAGTTTTAGTGGAAATATCTTATAAAAAAATTTAGTATATTTCTTCACTGGATGCTTTGGTGGAACTTTCACTGTATATTTTAGTGAAATATTTCATTGTGAATTTTCAATGAACATTTCCAAAATAAATCTTTCTTGGAAATTTCACTAATTACAATGTTTTCCTTTACTAAAATTTTAGGAGAATATCGCATTTAAAATTTCCAATTGAAACATCCAATGGAAAATTTAAGTGGAGAATTCCACCAGAAAATTTAACTAGAAACATCCACTGAAAAATTCTAGTGAAACCCTCAACTTCCACTGGTAAATTCTAGTTGAAACTTTACATGAAAAAATTATTTCGATACTTCCACTGAAAAAATCAAGTTGAAACTTCTAATTGAAAATTTCAGTGGAAACTTACACTAACAGTCAATGGAATCATTCATTCGAAAATTCAAGTATACAACTCAAAAGAAAGTTATCATTGTAAATTTCAATGATTCAATTTAAAAATTTCACTCAATAAATAAAACTGAAAACAATAATTCTATTAGAAATTTATAGTATAAAAATATACATAAAAATTACAGATAAATCTTACACTGGAAAATTATATTCACAACATTTTCTGGAAAATTCTAATGGAAAGGTTCACAGGAATATTTCAGTTGACACTTCCACTGGAAATATTCCACTGAAGGATTCTATTATAAATTTCTCATGGAAATTTCCACTAGAAAATGGATCAGAAAATTTCACTTACAGATTCCATTGGATAATTGAACTGTAATTATCTAGTGGAAATTTTAAATGAATTATAATTATCTAGTTTGATCCAGCACTATAATACACTTTGATTTTTTAGTTGTACTTTATAGTGAAATTTTTCATTAACATTTTATGATATAATTTTTTAGTGTATTTTTCATGTAGTTTTCACTGAAAATTTCAAGAGGAATTTTAGAGAAATGTCCTAAAATTTTTTCCCAAACATTTTTAGAAAAAAATATATGGTTTTTATTACTTTAATTTTAATTTTTTTTTCACATAAACGATTTTTTTTTTAAATTTGTAAAAATAATATTTTTTTGATGAATACTAATATTATTATAAATTTTAAAAGTAAATTATAACAATTTATTAAAAAATAATGATGTTGTATGTTTATAAAAAATAATTTATATATCCTTTCATAAAATCATATTTTTTTTTAATTTCATAAAAATAGTATTTTTAAGATGATTAATAAAATTTTAAAAAAATTTAAAAGTAATTTGTAATGGTTTTAAAAAAATAAAAAAATTCCATGCTTGCAAAAGAATTATAATTTTTTTATCCTTAAAAAATATTTTTATTTGTCTATAAAAAATATTAATTGTTAAATAAAACTAGGATTATTTTCTTTATAAAATGTATTAATTTTTTTAAAACTTGCAAAATCATATAACTTTTTCAAATTAATTAATTTTTTCCAAATGATTAAAAAATTAAAAAAACTAGCATAAACTAATTTATCTTTTTTAAATATGAAGAAATTTATTTTTTAAAAAAATATAAAAAATTATTTAACGTGATATTAATTTTTGGACTCTCAATAGTTATGTTAGTTTTTATAAATATGAAAAATTATTTTCCACGCTATCAATTTTTAGTGTAAAGAACCCTACCCTAGTGGCCTAGAGTCAGTGATTACTTTATTACATTGGTACTAGATACAAGCAATCACATCCCAAATGACATAATCACTTAGTAGTCTTGGTAAACTAGATACATGCTTGAATTTCACATTACATTTGAAAACTTAAAACCCAATATATTATTTTCTTTGGGAAAACCATTATTCCCTTTAGGATATCCCTACATATTAATCCTAATATACTTCCTGGAATCCTAGGGAAATGAAACATAAGAAATATGTGATATTAAATTCTTAGTAAGGGTATGTGTACAATTAAAGTTATCATGAATACATAAGACATAATCAATATGGCGAGGTAAATAATAGAAGACACATGTTGCTTAACCAATAACTTGAGCATGAAGATTAATATGATATGAATAAATGGTGATCAAATAATTCCATATAAATAATAAGATGAGTTTGAAACTTATCCATAGATATCATAAAAAATCAAATAATCACATTGACATCAATAACTATTCCCATAATGATGGAATACATAATGCTAAATATTATAAACTCACCGTCAAGGCATTGTGCCAAGACATCATACATAAATAGGTAAGGCCTCAGCCAAATACCCAAACTAGTTTGTCTCATGAGACCTACCAATGCATCTAAGGGCTATAGAGAGGCCCACCCATCACTTACTAAGTCCAATTCATTCATCATATGAAAGGGGATAATAAGAATTCAATAAATAATCAATATAAAAATTCATATTGAAAAACTAGAATACAAAATGTTAATATTTACCCTAATCAAACTTATCATAAACCATTTATAGAAATAATAAAGATGACATCATTACAACATATCCTTAGTGGAGAATAGGTAAAATAAAGGGTTGTTATTGATGAATATAAATACTATAAAAAATCATTTAAAACATTCATGAGGAAAATACCATTTTCAATTTGAAAATCATTTTTTAAAAACTAAACATTTCTAAAATATGAGGGAAAACATTTTTGTTTGAAAATAATCATGTAAAATTGTAAAGTAATCTTCAAAGTAATGAGTATTCATGACGATGTAAAATTTCGTTCATGTCAAGTACGTTAAAACATAAATCTCTTTCTCATTTTTAGTAAAAAGTCAAAAAGTACCTTGTTCAGAAAATAATAGAAAGATTACTTTTAACCCATTTTGTAAAAACATGGGTATAAATTTCTTTAATAAATCATTAGAGAATTTTAAAAATATTTTAAAAACATTGTAAGTAAAATATGGATATAGAAGAAAAATATTCCTGACCGAGTAGAAAAATAAATTTGGTTTTCCTTAAAAACATGGTTTTGGTATCTTGATTAATTAAAGAGTAAAAAATGAATTAAATATTTTAATTTACATAAATAAATATAGGATAATAAAATATATTAGGTTTAAGATAGAAAGATTAAATAATTCTCCAGTAGAGACTTTAACATAAACAATCTCGAATAATGATGAGATTGTAAAATTAACCCTTACAATTTTAATAACATTCAAATCATAACCCACATTAAATAAATAACTTAAAATGAAACATTAAGTACCATGAATTTAAATATATTCATTATATAACATATAAAATGGGAAGTAGATACACCTCATAAAAGAAAATGGGTGTATAACATAATGAAGAACCCTTACAATGATCATAACATTGAAGCGATAATTTATCAATGAAGTGATTATGTGTAATAAATTTAAATCTACAAAAAACAATTTGAAATAAAAAATAAATAAAAAAAGGTAATTTAACACATAATATTTACATAATATAATCAATTAATAAGTGATATAACCCAATGAAAGAAAATTGAGTTATAAAATACTTACCACTTGACGACTTTCAAGTCAAATCCCATTTGATGGAATAATTTGAATTAAAACATAAAATACCATGAAGTATGGAGGATTCATGATATAACATGTAAAAGGGTAAATATATTCATCATATAAAAGAAATTAGGTGCATAACATTAAAATATTCCTTAACGAAAGGAAATCGAGATGAAATCCCTTACCTCAGGTCAGACTTCCTTTGTACGTGTTCAAACCTCCTATATAATAAATATATATTTATTATAAATATATTAAATAAACATAATAATATATATAATACCTTATATGATTTACTTATAATATTTTATCACCCATTTATTAATAATTATTTGCTAAAATCACTGTTTCGGGTAATAACTACTTCATTTTTCATATATGTTTTGGCTTTGTAGTTTCAGTCCTTATAATTTAATTATGGTTTTGTCACCTCTATAATTTTAATAATTATATAAATATAATATGTATACATTATATAAATATTCATAGTCATCCATACAAGTTAGATATAGAAAAATGAATTACACCGTTCATGGAGACGGTAGGTCGTACGTACACATGAATGTTGTTTCCATTTTTTGACGAATGTAACGAAATAAAGGTAAAGAATAATAAAAATTTAAAGAATAATTATTATATCACATATATAATATATGTTCATTAAATATATCCTTATTACCACCCATTTCAGAATAAAATAAAAAACACATCACATCACTTCATGGAGGCTGTAGTCCTCACGAACGCATGAGCGATGTTATCATTTTCCAATGAATTGGAAGGTAAGAAGTTAGATATTATATTAAAATTATAAAAGTATAATTATTTAATAAATATCATATATATATATATATTAAATCCATAATTATATCCAGCTGGGAGAGACGGTGATGGAAAAAAAAATAACATTGGTTCGTGAGGTGGTAGCCCACCTTATACACGATCAACAATTTCGTTTCCCATTTGATGGAAGAGGGTATGGATATAGGTTATTACATTAAAACAATAAAATACAAGTATATTTAATATACCAGTGTTATTATTTCACCATAATTTAATAATATTTGAAGGAGGTAGAAAAAGAAATAAAATAAAAACACATGGTTAAGAAATATACCTCTTCTTTGGAGAACCTCTTTAGGTTTATACCTAAATCCTTCCTAGAATATTTTTTATAATAAAAATAGGGAATATATATTGAGTGTATGGATTTAAGGAATGTATTTGGGAAATTATTGGCTGTTACAAAAGGATCTTGAAGTGTATATAAGAGAGGAGAGTATGTGTCATTTTATAAGTGGGGGAGCAGACCCTCTTGGAAATTTCTTAAAAGAATACAAAATGTTAAACTCATTATCGAGAAAAATGATTCCAAATGGTAATATATTTGAATTTGGTATAGTATAAGGTATAAATATATCCATATAATGGGATTTATACAAGTTTAATTAGAAAACTTATCCTTATCTTTTAATTGGACCCCCCAGTAAGCCTGTTTTAACCTTAACCATGATAATTAATTTTTATTGTTTTTACTATTAATTATGACCAAAAAATTATGTTGGACTTATTAAATATTATTAATTATTATTACTACAAATATTAAATCTATTTTTTCAAATTCAATTCACAAAATTGGAATAATTTAATTTAAAATCAAACTCACAAGTGCGACGAAAAGCAGGTTTCTAAAGAAAAAGTTTTCTTAAGTATAACAAGTTGTTATGTAAAAATTAAACATAAAATTGATTAAAATTAAATAAATTTAATTAATAATAATATAATTTAACTAATTAAACTTTTAAAACTATTTTTAAGAAAAATGGTACTTTGTAAATGCTTTAAACAAAAAGGCAGTTTTCAATAAAAATTAGTATTTTTCACTATTCATAAAAAAATTAGTATGCTTAGAAAATTCTCTAAAATTAACTCTAAGATAATTTTAAATGTATATTTTAAAAATTTATTTCATTTTTTCAAATAATTTTTTTAAAAGTGGTAAAAATTAATTTCAAAATAAGTGTGCAAAACGTAATAAAACCATTTTTTAGAAAAATACAGTTTTTAAGCATAAAACTAGATTTATTCTTATCTCATGACTAGAAAAAAAATATTAGATGAATGGTGGAACATTTTATTGAATATATAATATATAAATTTCATTATAATCATTTAAAAATAATGATTAATTTAATTTATTAAGATAAAAACACATTGTGCGCATAAAAACAATTTTTTAGAAAAACATTTATTTTAATTTCAAATGTTTTTTATTTTTATTTAATATCAATTGATAACCAATTATTTTATTTTATACATGTTTAAACCATTTAATTTTTATAATTTAGTTGTTACTATTCATATCCACCAATATAAGAGCTAGGTTATAATAGTCTACTACATTATGATTCGTCTAGACTCATGATTGTGTGTATCACAAGCTATCTTAGAGATTTATTTAAAACTAAATATATCATGAAATATTAGGGTGTTACATACTACCCAAATTAAAATAAATTGTTCCCTTTAATTTTTATTTTGTTCATCAAAGGTATAACATTTTTTGAAACCCTACATCATAAAAAGGGTTAATAAAACTTCCTCTTAAAAAGATAGAAAGGAAAATATTAAAGTCATCTAGAATAACAAATAACTAGGTTTCCAAATAGGTGAACATTAGCGGGACATGAAAATATATACATAGAGAAGAAAACTAATGCCTAAATAATGATGGTGAGTGATAGAGATCATTGATCCCATGGAAGTGAATGATTAAGAGAAAGTTAATGACCACAAAACCATAAATATGTGATGGGTTAAAAGACCATTGATTCATTAGAAATGAAGTTAAATTTATAACATTTTTTTATTTCAAGATCATTTGACTAAAGTTGAGGTATTCTTGTACTATCAGGATAGAGAACAACAAAAAATATACTTACTTGATTTCTTTTTATTTCATAAGCACAATTTAATTATTTGGTTTTTCTTCAATCAATTTCCACTTCATTTATTACTCTAATAAATGATTATCCAAGACGATTTTTTATACCCAAAGAACTAAAATTAACTTTTAACAGATCGTAATATCCATAAGTCATTCCTTTTATCTCAAAATATTTTCCAAAACCAAAATGGCCAGCATAAGTCTTCCAATATAGATAAGTATAACACATTAATCTCTCAAAACTCAACAATAACCCCCAAATTTAAACATAATTCATTCCATATATAGATAAACTTAATATTCCTCCAAAATATTCCTAAACTAATTCAAACCCAAAAATAAAAAATATTTGATCAAACATTTATCCACATACAACATAAAGTATCTCATAATATCACATACCAAACATGTGAATACCTTGATCTTATATTCTCTTAAAACACACTAATAACCTGCATCACCATAAAAAATTAATGAAATCATAGGATATTGAATATATTCCATTAATCAAAAAATGTAGTAAACTCCATCATAAATTACTTTTTCACCAAATCATTAGTAATTTTCAAGGCCACCATACCGTCCCATTTACTTTATCAAAATCAAACATCTCTTTATCTCAGTTAAACATTATTATCTCAACATCAGGCACATATTAAGGGTTAAATTTTCCTTAATCATGTTTTTTACAAAAAAATATCAACTTAACTCTAAATAAATTCTCTTGGTTATCAGTATTATTCAAAATATGTTTTTAAATCCTTAAAGAAAAACTCTCATGGAACAATCCTTAGATGTTCCAAAATACCATTAATAAAAATACTTCTACAACATAATTCTTGATTACCAATATATAAACACTTAAATCATATCACTTCAATGATTGGTATAATACAAGCCCTTCCTTAGTCTAGGAGTTAACATTTAGAATAGGTAATTAACTTAGATAATGCCTAGGTTCCCCAAATTCAAGATAATTAACTATAATGTATCTCTATAATGAAATTTATTTCTCTACATTGAAATCACTTTTTTCTAGAAAATTAATTACTTTATGTCCTTTATTTATGCACAAAAAATATCTTCCACTTCATTAGATACATTTCCCAGGGTTTCTATTTCTACATTTCTGACATGAAGTAAATTGAGTCTTCTTTCCACCATGGCCTCCACTATCCGATCTCTTAGAAAACTCTATCATTTTCTTCTTTTGTGAGTTAGAGAGTTAGTTAAGGTGTAAGTTAATAATAATATATCATGATAACTGATTATACATAACCAAAATATATTTCTCTACTATCATCATCCAATTTGTTTGCTCATAATAACATTATTATCCATCACATTCAGTGTTAACATGGTTCCTTCTGGTTCTAGACATTGACTAAAATAAAAAAGCATAGTATGAGCATCAATATTCGTAGTGGGAAACCACATATTCATTTATAGGATGTCTAAAACATGAAACATTATTTTTAATATAAGACACCTTATATTTAACCTAGGACATTAATTGTTATCATCTATTTAAATCTTTCATAATTGTTCGTAAAGAAAATGTGAATTAATCCCAAGTATATCCCTCAGAAGTGAAAACTAGGTGTGCAGTAAGAGCACACTCACTATGCACTAGAATAATGGCCGAGATATACTCAAACTAACTCTTTTTGGGGTTATTAACCCTAGATGCATCGATGCTAAAACCATGTACACTTATAGTATCCTAACAGGGATGTATTTCTACACTACTAGAAAAAAACCTATACCAATGGTTTTGTAAAACCACTGGTATAGGTTATATGAAAAACCTATACTAATGGTTTTTCAAAATCATTGGTATAACTAATGTAAAATATAAAACCCAGTTGGTTTTGATCTTAGAACCTCCCATTTATATTCCAATGACCTAACCACTAAGCTAAGATGACTTTTGTGAACATAATTTGATATATATATATATTTACAAGTATTTTAATTTTTTATGTATTTAATGTTATTTGAAAAAATAACCCATAAAAATATGGGTAACTATAACAATAGTTATCAAAACCATTAGTGTAATTTTATACCCACATTTTTGGGAACCGTTGTTATAGGTACCATGATTTTTTGACCTATACCACCGGTTTTGGCCAAAACCATTGGTATATGGTCTCTCTATGGTACTTATACCAACGTTTTTCCAAAACTATTGGTATAAGGTCTCTCTATGGTACCTATACCAATATATTTGGCCAAAAATGTGAGTATATGTCACTATAAGGGACCCATACCAATGGTTTTGGCCAAAAACGTTGGTATAGAGTCTCTTTAAGGTACCTATACCAACAATTTTGTCCAAAACATTGGTATAGGGTACCTATACCAATGGTTTTCCAAATCCTTGGTATATGTCTATTCGTATAACTCCAATTTCTAGTAGTTCTAGGAAAACGACATAATCTCCACCTTACCCAAACATTAAGATTATCTCCTATACGTAAACTTATTCTCAAAGTAAGTCATAGGGTTATATTCCCTAATCTATGTTTTCCTAAATCAAGTTCCCAATGTTTCTATTAAACTTCCTCTGATACCAAGTGTAAAGAACTCGACCCTAGTAGCCCAGAGTTAGTGGTTACTTTATTACATTGGTACTAGATACAAGTGATCACATACCAAATAAACAAATAGTTTATTAGTCTCGGTAAACTTGATATATGCTTTAATTTCACATTATATTTGAAAACTTAAAATAAAACACATTATTTTCTTTGAGAACACCATTATTCCCTTTAGAATATCCCTACATATCAATCATAATATACTTCCTAGAATCCTTAGGAAAGGAAACATAAGAAAGGGATGAGCTCAGATGCTCAATAAGGGTATGCATACAACAAAAGCTATTATGAATACATAAGGCATAATTAATATGGCAAGGTAAATAACTGAAAACATGTGCCATTTAACCAATAACTTGAGCACAAAGATTAATATGGTGAGAATAAATGATGATAAAATAATTTCATATAAATAATCACATGAGCTTGAAACTTATCCATAAATATCATAACAAATAAAATAATCACATGATCATCAATAACCATTCTTATAATGATGGAATTCATAATGTGAGACATCATAAACTTACCGTCAAGGCCTTGTTCCAAACATCATACATAAATGGGTGTGGCCTTGACCAAATACCCAAACTATTTGTCTCATGAGACCCACTAATGCATCTAGAGGCTAAATCAGTCCTCTCCCATCATATACCAAGTCCAATGTATTCATCATATGAAAGGGTATAATAACAATTCAATACATAATCCACATAAATACTTTTATTGAAAAACTAGCATATGAAATGTTAATATTCCCCCCAATCAAAACTATCACAAACCATCTAGAGAAATAATAAGAATGGAATCATTATAAAATATCCTCAGTGTATCATAGAAAAAGTTAATGATTGTTGTCATTGATAAATAGAAATACCATACAAAGACCATTTAAAACATTCTTGAGGAAAATACCATTTTCACTTTGAAAATCACTTTTTAAAAAATAAAAATTTATAGAATATTAGGAAAAATATTTTATTTGAAAAGAATCATGGAAACTTGTAAAGGAATATTCAAAGTAATTAGTGGTCATGATTTTGGGAAATTCTATTCATGCTGAGTATGATAAAATAAAGATTCCTTTCTCATTTTTGGTAAAATTTCAAAAAGTACCTCATTCGGAAAATGACAGGAAAATTATTTTTAACCCATTTTTATAAAAACATGAATAGAAATTTATTTAATAAATCATTGGATAATAGTAAAAATATTTTAATTTTTTTAAGGAAAATATGAATATGGAAGGAAAAGATTCCCAATCAAGTAAAAAAATAAAGTTGGTTTTCCTTAAAAAAATGGTTTCATTACCTTGAGTACTTAAAGATTAAAAAATGAAATAAAAATTTTAATTTCCATAAATAAACATAGTAAAATAAAATATTTTTTTTAAGATATAAATATCAAATAATTCCCCCTACGAAGACTTTAACATAAACATTCTCCAATAATGATGAGATTGTAGAATAAGCCTTTACCACTTTGTTAGCTTTAAAATCATAACCCCCATGAAATAAAAAACTTAAAATGAAATATTAAATACCATTAATATAAATATATTCATGATATAAAATATAAAAGGGGTAATATATACACCTCATAAAGTAAAATAGGTGTATAACATAACATATGTCCCAAAGAAGACAATTTGAGATAAAGAACCCTCACTGTGATCATAGCATTGAAGTGAGAATTAAACAATGAAGAGATTATGTATAATGAATGTAAATCCAAAAAAATAAGTGTAAATAAAACATAAATAAAAAAATTTCATTTCACACATAATCTTGATATAATATAATCAATGAAGAAGTGATATAACCCAATGAAAGAAAATTAAGTTATGAAACACTTACCACTTGGTAACTTTCAAGTCAAATCCAATTGGATAAAATAATTTTAAGTAAAAAATAAAATACCATGAAGTATGAAGGATTTATGATATTACATTTTAAAAGGTAAACATATACACCATATACAATAAATTAGATTCATAACATAAAAATATGCTCCAATGAAAGGAAATCAAGACGAAATCCCTTACCTCAGGTTAGACTTCCTTAATAAAAGTTAGAACCTTATGTATAATACATATATATGTATTATAATTATATTAAATAATTATAATAATATATATCATACCTTATATTATTTACCTATAATCTTTTATTACCTGTTTATTAACAATTCTTTGTTAAAACCATTGTTCTAGGTAATAACCACTTTGTTTTTCATATATGTTTTGGTTTGGTAGTTTCAGAAATTATAATTTGATCATAATACCATAACCTAAAGAATGTTAATAATTTTATAAATATCACATATCTTTATTATATACATATTCAAAGTCATTCATAAAATTTAGAGATAGAAAAAATGGATTACACCATTCATGGAGACGGTAGGTTGCACGTACACATGAACGTTATTTCCATTTTTCAACGGATGGAATAAAAGAAATGTAAATAAAAATTAACCTTTATAAAATAATTATTATATCATATATATCATATATATTCATTAAATATATCATTATTACCATCCATGTCAAAATAAAATGAAAAATGTATCACATCGCTTCGTGGAGGCGACAGTCCACGCATACGCACAAGCGACATTATCATTTTTCAAAATATTATAAGGTAAGAAGGTAGATATTATATTATAATTAAATAAGTATAATTATTTCATAAATATAATATATATACATTAAATTCATAATTATATCCATCCGTGAGAGATGGTGATGCAAAACGAATTACATCGGTTCGTGAGACGGTAGTCTTCTGTACACAAGAATTGTGGTTTTGGTATCCATTTGACGGAAGAGGATATGGATATAGGTTATGAAATTAACATAATGAAATATTATTATATTTAATATATTTTTTTACCATTTTAACATAATTTAATAATATTTGAAGGATGTAGAAGAAGAAATAAAATGAAAATGTATGGTTAAGAACTATACCTCAACTTCATAGAATATCTTTAGGTTTATACCTAAAGCATTAATAGGATAATTTTAAGATAAAATACATGAATCTAAGTAATTTTTAGGGATTTAAGTAATGGATTTGGTCAAGTATTGTCTAAACCAAAAGGATCTTGAAGTATGGATAGGAGAGGAGAGGAGGTGTCCTTTTATAAGTGGGGGAGGCGACTCTCTTAAAAATATATTAAAATTATACAAAATTATAAAGTTATTATCAAGAAAAATGCTTCAAAATGGACATATATTCATATTTGGGATATGATAAGGAAAAAATATGACCAGACAATAGGATTTATACATGTTTAATTGGAAAACATACCCTTATATTTTGGTCTAACCCTTCATTAAACCCATTTTAACCTTGACCTTATTACCTATTATTAATTATTATGATTACAAATATAGAATACATAATTTTAAATTCAATTTATATAAGTTTCATAATTTAATTTAAAATCAAACCCACAAGTGGGATGAAAAGCAGTTTTCCAAATAAAAAGTTTTCTTAAATATAATTTTTTATGTCAGAATTTGACATAAAATTGATTCCAATGACCTAAATTGGATTAATAATAATATAATTTAAATTATTAAACTTTTAAAAGTATTTTAAATCAAAATTATATTGTGTAAATGATTTAAATGAAAATTCATTTTTTAATAAAAATTAGCATTTTTCACAATTTAGTGAAAAATTAATCTTTTCAGAAAATTATCAAAAATTAACTCAAAGATAATTTTTATACACATATTTAAAAAATTAATTTTATAATATTGAATAAAATTTCTAAAATTTGAAAAAATTAATTTAAAAATAAGTTCGTAAAACGTAATGAAACCATTTTTTAAGAAAAATACATTTTTTAAGCATAAAACTAGATTTATTCTTATCTCATTCCTAGAAAAAATATTAGATGAACGATGAAATTTTTTATTGAATATATAATATATAAATTTTATTAGAATCATATACCAATAGTGATTAATTTAATTTCTTAAGATAAAATCACATTACGCGCATAAAAACAACTTTTCAGAAAAACATTTCTTTTACTTTCAAATGTTTTTTTATTTTTATTTGTTACTAATTGATAACTAGTGATTTTATTTTATAAATGTGTAAACCATATAATTTTTACAATTTTTTTATTCCTATTCATACCCAATAATCTAATATCTAGGTTACAATTGTATACTATATCACGGTTCTTTTCGACTCGGAGTTGCGCGTATCGCAAGCTATCAAAACGATTTATTTAAAAAGGAATATATCCTGAAATCTCGGGGTGTCACATTTAAGCATTTATTTTTTACTTTTTTGGATAAAAATTTTATTCACTGAACCAAAATAACCATTACTCTCTCTTATTGTATGATTATGACGCATCATAAAAATTCACGTGTCAGTATCTGAGGCCAGCACTAAAAGATTCTATACTTTAGGGAACTAGTGACGATAAAAACCAAGAAAGAAAGAGGAAAGAAAATTGAGACTGTTCTATTTTTTTAACGAGATATGACAGGTAGGTTTTTATATATTAATTAGTTAAATTTACTAATTTTATTTTCAAAATTAAAACTGAACACCCATTAAACTGATCACAAAACCAAAATAATAGAATTATATACAATATAAAAAGAAAATTATCCAAATATTCTTAGTTTTTTTAGTTAATTCAGTTAAACCAAATAAATACTAATTATTACATGGTAAATTACCAAGTATAATACATTTTAGGGTAAGATAAGTTCATAACTTTTAAAAAAATCATAATATGTGATTAGTGAAGTCGCCAACTCAAGAGATGCATCACTCATATGATTGGTGAAGTTGATCACGTCAAGCATTTCCATAATTGTTTAGGGAAACAGTATACATAATTGGTGAAGTTTCTCACATGGAGTGTCAAGTGAAGCCACCCCTCGTGAAGACCGCTTATGTGGTTGATGAAGCACCCATGTGGAGTACCACTTGCACGCCTGTGTGACTGATTAATCTCGCATGACTTTGAAAAATAACCCATTTGTGAGATACACTACCCATAACCGATCCACATGAAAAATCTAGAGGAATCAAAAATATTTTTTGTGGGGTCAGTATTTGAATGATGGTTGCACACCAAACCAATATGGTGTTTTTACCACTAGATTGGATGTGATCGGGGAATATAAAGCATATGACATATATAAAATGCGTGAATGCACATGTGTTTCATAATATATATAAATTTATGATACATATAATTTAAATATATATAAAACACATGTTATATATAAAAATATGAATATATATATATCATAGAATATGCAAATTTCTATGAAACACCTAGCATATGTAACTATAGTATTGGAATTTCTCACTAAAGGCACTATCACGACATGGTGGTTTAGAGAATTTAATGAATCACCTTGGGATATATAATTATGTGGTGAGTGTCTCCACATCGTAGTGATATTCACAGAAATTTATGTGATATGCAATTTTACATGGTTTTTCCATAATCTTTTACTCTAAATTATCATTCTTGGTTGGAATATAATATGATGATTGTTGTAGGAGTTTGAAAGTCCCAAATTAATAGTTAAAATGTTAAAATATTAATCATAAATGAATATCCAAGAGTTATTATAATTGAAAATCATGAAGCATTTATGAAACACTCCATTTAATATAGAAAAATGTTTGGTATCTAAAGGTTCTCCATTGATGGATATATAAGTTGTCTCTTAGTTTGCGATTCATGTGAAAATTTAATGACGTACAAATGCTATGAAACTCTTAAAACAAACTACTCTCTAGAACTCAATTCTCTCATACCTTTAAACTCAAGGTAGAAAACCATGGATTGATAGGGATCCTTCCTAATCATTGGGAGATTCATACAATTCATGGATACCTCGGGTGGGAGGAACCCATTGGTTGCTCCTCAGTGATGCCGATTAAGCTCATGTAAAGCGAGGACATGATGGATCATCAAGGTGTAGGTTACATCATTCTTATATTCATTTTATGATTCATTCCAAACATATAGACATATTTCATGTTTTTTTGGGTTTTGGTGTTGTATTTATAATATGTTTAGGATGTTTTTCATCTCTCTAAAACCATCTAGTTGCATTAGATCCAATTTATCAATGTTTGGATTGATCTTCTAATGAATGGAGAAACTAAAAAAATGAGTTTCCTAGGTACCATGACATAGTTGGATATGAAATTCCCATTTTTGTTCTTTATATTGTAGGTCATGACATACAAGTTATGAAAAACGAGTGTTATGATTCATGTTTTAGCCAAAACATGGCATGATCCAAGGTATACAGACATTTTGAGCATTGCAATAAAAGCACAAAAAATAAATCATCACAATCAACCTCACGACTATGTAGTCAAAAGGTTTATTCACTGTAGATGTGGGAACCACAAAAATATACCACATCATAGTGAATGTTAACTATACATTTTGGAAACAACCAATCCAAGTGAAACAACTTAGCCAAAATGGACAACTTGAAATGGTTTCTACTTAAAATGGATTATAAAATGGTTTTGGTGCTTCCCATGGAAAGATTTGTCACTATAGGGAAGACCATGTCATGGTGAAAGCTATAGTGGGTATAATTTTAAAGAAAAATATGTTTTGTTAAAATTCTCAAAAACCCTTATCAACCTGAGTAAAAAATATTTTGGTAGATTTGATCTCAATTTAAAGCGATTTTACACGGTTGAATAATTTATAGAGTGTTTATAAATTATAAAACAACTTAAAATATAAAATTGTTTTATATTTATTTATTAATTGTTCATAAATGTAAATATAAAATGTTTATATTAAGGTTTTATTTGGAAAATTTATTTAAACCATTCTGCAATGACTCCATTTTTACTATTTGACACTTTGAAATATTTTAAATAATATTTTTGGAGTAAGGCACAAAGTTGGAATAGAGTTCCAGTCCTTGTGGATCCTTAGTATGAATATATTAAAAATAATAAATATAATATATCACATACACATAGTTTTTAAAAAATAATGGGATATCTTATAAAAAAAGTCTCAGATGGAAAAACTGAGATTACCATTAAATATTGGCTACACCCGATGATTTCTTTGTCTTTGAAAAATTATAATTATGTTGTAAATATAGAAGTTAGGAAAAAGTTGATCTAGTTGATGTGCTTGCTAAAGGAGTTAAGAAAAGGGTCAGAAGGCGGAGTGTTATTATGTGAAATTCAAAGTTCTATCCATCATTCCAAGGATCTAGAATTTCATGAAAGAACAAAACACATTAACCTAAAATTATATTTTATCCAGAATCTTTCATAAGAAAATGTGTTAAAGCTATAGAAGATCATAGGGAAGCAAAATCCAACTGATATGTCCACAAAAGTGTTAGTCCAAGAGAGACTAAGGTAGAATTATGCCTTAATGGGACTCAACTAAATGAAAAGAGGGACGAGATCATTACTTTCATGCATGAGGATCCCAAAGTATTAGAGGATTACAAAATGATTACCAGAAGAAATATTCAAGTGGGAGATTTTTGGGATTTTGAATCTTCTTTAAATCATTAGATTTAACTCACTAGAATTTTAGGCTTCAATAGTTTTCTTCATCCTTGTTAGAGTAGTGGAAACAACAAGCTTCATTATGTGGGTGTGTTTATTGGAAGATCACATACTTTTGATGAGTTGAAAAGGCTAGTCTATGTTTACCGAATGGGGGTAGTGAATAGTCTACTAGCTATGGTGGTTGATTTAATGTTGGATACTACAGAATGGTGAAGTCGATATATGGATGATTATGATTCTTGTATGGTGTTCCAATCAGTTTATTTAATGATAACTTCTATAAATAGAGGTGGAACTTATTGTTGAAATATACCATATGATACTTTGAGTGAAATTATTGGCATTTAGCTACAATGATTCCTACGCTTATTTTCTTGGTAATATAATAGTTTATAGTGTTCTCCCATAGACATCAGATTAAATTCTGAACCACATAATCTTGTGTATTCATTTATTTTATTATTTATCTTTTATTTCTTGAGTATGTTTGGAGTGTGCTTGGTGTGAGACTTAGAATTAGTGATTAAGGTGTACCAAAATTCATAATTCTAGTACTCTAAGTCAGGTATAGAAGTACCAGTATTTAAAGTTATATAGATTAGAATTACTGGTGAATATGAAATTCTAGTTAACTTAGGTTCATGTATCTGATGATAGTATTGATTTTTTTCTTATACTTCACAATATATTCCTTGGGGGAAACCGTGATCTTTGAGTCTAAAACCATTCCATGAACTGAAAAAGAACTTTTAGAGGTTAAAACAATGGTTTTAAAGAAATAAATTGATCTTGATTCTAATTCAAAATATACCTCATGTGATTTTGACTAACCTTAAATTGAACTCAAGTTTTTACCTTCATCACTTAAGTATGCATTCTCAAGGAATAACCAAATACTTCCTATTTTAATTTATTCTTCTCTTGAAGCCAACCAAGAGAAAATGATTATTGATTTCTTAAGAAAGCACAAGAAAGTAATTTTATGGACCCTTTTTTATATTCATAAGATTATACCACTCACAATGACACACATGATTATTCCTAAATTATATTCTATACCTTTATGAAAATATCAATAGAGACCCAGTACTTATCTACCGGAAGTGGTGCAAAAGGAAATCCTTAAATTTTTGAAAGATGGGATTCTCCAACCCATTTTTGAGAGTGAGTGGGTTATCCCAATTAATTTGGATCCTAAGAAACCTAAAATTACCGTGACAACCAATGAAGATAGATACCTCCTCCCTATATGGGTGATTAGTGGATGGAGAGTGTGTATAGATTATAGGAAGTTAATATCATTCACTAAGAAAGATCATTTTCTTTACCCTTCATTGATCAAGTCCTAGATCGAGTAGTAGGACATGCGTTTACTATTTTCTATATGGGTATTAAAAGTATAATCAAATCAAGGTTTCCTTATAATAATAAACACAAAAAACCTTTACCTATCTATTTAGAAAATTTTCCTTAAAATTAATGCCCTTTGGGTTGTGCAATGCCCCCGATACCTTCCAGCGGCGCTTGATGAAAATTTTCTTTGACATGGAGGTTTATAGAAAATTCCTCCATTTTTGGGGACACATTGAGGGATGATTGAGCAATGTTGAGAGGATTATATCTAGATTTGAGGATAATAATCTTGTTCTAAATTTAAAAAAAATACATTTCATAATAAAAAGAAGGATTATCTCCCAAGAATCTTGTTTTTAATGAGAGAACCTAGGTTGATAAATCCAAGGTAGATATCATCTATCACCTTAATACATTTCAATTTTTATAGAAGTTTCATTAGAAAATTCAACTCTATTTCATGACCCCTTTATGTTTTTCTTTCAAAATATGCTCATTTTGTTTAGACTGAAATCTATGAGTAATCATTGTAAACTATCAAGTCATGTCTTATCTATGCACACATCATGTAAGATCATAATTATAAACTTCCTTTCGAAATCATGCTTGATTTGAGTGACTTTTATATAGAATTTATTTTAGAAAAAAGACAAGAAAAAACTCTATTTGTCATTTATCATGTGATAAAATCATTGAATAAGGACTAAATCAACTATAGTACAACTTAAAAGGAATTTTTTATTATTTTATTTGCCTTAGAGAAGTTTATATATATATTTTATAATCCACAGTCACTGTTTATATTAATCATTTAACATTAAAATATCCTTTCCAAAAAATAATATGCTAATTGTATATTGATTAGGTGGGGGGGGGGGGGGGGTTCTCTTAAAATAATTTTACATAATGATAAAGTAAAAAAATGGCATGGAAAATGTGGTAGATTAACACCTTTCTAGGTTGGAATTTAAATATAATTCATCCCATTTTCTTTATTTGATTCATTCCTTAATGAGAATCCCTATTCTATGAGTGATTTCATATGGTATGATGATATAGAAAGATACTTGTAAAAAATAATAATTTCCAAATTATTAGGACCTCAATCTAGGAATAAATTCATTTCTAATGTCAAATACTGTTTGTTTGACCATATTTACCTATATAAGTTTTCCCCCAATCAATTCATTAGGAGATGTGTTCCTAAGGATGTTATTAATTTATATCATGGAGAGTCATGTGGAGTCCACTTTTCTCACAAATAAACCACTATAAAGGTTGTTAAAAGTTGTTTATTTAGGCCTAACCTCACTAGGGATTCCTATAAATTCCATCAAAATTTTCCCCAATGTTAAAAAATAAGTACCATCACTAAAAGGAACTGAATACCTGTTAATCCAATTATTCTTACAAAGATATTTGATTGTTGGAGAATTGATTTTATGTCACCATTACCATACTATAGGGGATATATATACATCCTCATAGCTTTTGATTATGTTTATAAATGGTTTTAGGATATTCCCACAAAGTCCAATGATCATTAAGTTGTGATTCTATTCTTCAAAGGAAACATATTTTCTAGATTTAGAATTCCTAGGGTTATCATTAGTGACTGTGGAACCCATTTATGTAATCATCCCTTCTTAACACTCATTTCCAAGTATGGTATCTCCCATAAAGTGTCCATAGCTTACCACCCTCAAACAAATAGTTAAGATAAGTTAGAAAATAGGGAAATGAAGTAAATTCTTGAAAAAACTATCAAACCTTATAAAAAGTATTGATCTATAAAGCTATTGGATTCCCTTCGTTCATATCTAAACACATAAAAAACCATACTTGGTATGTCATCATATCAGTTAATTTATGAAAAATATTGACATTTTCAAGTTAAAAATGATAATAAAGCCTTTTGGGCCATCAAAAATATAAAATTTGAACTTTTCATGGATGGAACAAAGAGAAAATTATGCCTTAATAAACTCGATGAACTTAGTATAGAGGATTATAAAAATTTAAGGACTAATAAATTTAGAGTTAAAGCCTACCAATACAGGAAAATTAAATTCAAACAATTTTAACTAGGAAAATCTGTACTCCTTCATATTTCCAAACTCCATTTTCACCAAGGTTAGTTGATATCGAGGTGGTCAAGGCCCTACATCATGAATCATGTCTTCCATCATGGGTCCATTGAGTTTCATGACCCCACTAGTGGTCACATCTTTAAGGTAAATGGTTATAAGTTAAATCCATTCATAAAACCATACCATAAACATGAACTTGAAGATGAATTGAATGATCAAATCTATGAAAGAGATGACATTTGATAAATCAAGGGGCCCATGTCAAGTTAATGACTCAAATAAGATATTTTCTTGAGGAAACCCAACTTATTTTTAGTTGATTTATTTTGTTTTTTTCTTCTTTTAATAAAAAAATAAAAAAGTTTTTTTAATCCTTTTTTTGGGATTTTGATTATTTTTAGTTAGGGTAACCCCTTAGGGATTCCATAGTGATCTAATGTTGTTTTTGTATGAAATTTAGGATATGAAGAAGTTTAAGATTTTCAATTGAACCACGTGAATTCCAGAGTTAAAATATAATATTTAATCATACATGAGGAGACTGTGTGACATGGATACAGAGTGATCAATTACTTGAAGTTGGGTCTCTATATTCAAACTTAGTGATTTTGTTCCATGATTTCATTATTAAATTTCCCTCCTTCACCTTTTTTCTAATTTTGAACGATATCTTATCTTATTTTTCATCACTAAGGGTAGTTACCTTCAAAGGTAGGGATCAAAATCTGAGATTTTTTTGAAAAATGGGCTTTTAGAAAAATTTAATTTATTTATCCTTTTATGTGATAATGTAAACATGAAAACTGAATTTCAAATGATTTTTCATGCCTTTATTTTGATCTTTTCTATGTTTAAGTTCACGAGTATAAATTTTGATAAGTGTTGTTATCTAATGTGTTTTCCACCATCTACACCTTCATCCATATAAAAATGTCACAATGCACATCCATTGTATTTTTAGGTGTAAGTTTGAGTTATTGGGGCCTATTATTCACATTATAGGATTTGGTATCACTTTAAGTTTAATTTGAGTATCCAAAAAAATAAAAAAATAAAAAATAAAATGTCTGTGTAGAGCAATTTTTTGACCTAATTAATGGCGTTAGGTTCTTGGGTATAACGACTACATAGTTTTATTACCCAGAGTTAGGATTTATATCTCTATTATAGAGCATTTAGTTGACATAATGTGTGGTGTCCGACACTTGGGGATAGTGAACCCATAGTTTTTGAGCCCAAAGTTATTCATTTAATATTTATTATTTTTAAAAAAATACAAAACAAATTGGATACTCATCTTAAGGTTGAAATGTGATTTCCACCTAACACTTCCATCTTTTCCCATTGATCTAAAATGAACCCCTTGTATTTTTTTATCCACAACACATATTTATAATTAATTATAATTGATAAAGGTATGAAATAAATTTGAATAATGGAATGGGATTGAGAATAGGATCTTCTTGTCTAGTCATATTGTTTAAAAGGATTTTTTTGGGCCGAATAATTATTTAATGTGAGTTCATTGTATAAAAAGTTTTATGTTAAATTATGTTTGGAGAGAGGAATTGAATTTTGATATCTTTGATCTAATAATTTTCTAGGGATTAGAAAAACTTAAGTAGGGGGGGGGTAATTATTTAATGAATTTAGATAATTTTTATTATATTTTAAAGAGTTTTTGTGTGCTTTATTATTTATAAAATCCAAGGTTAATTTATTTTATAATTTAAACTTCATTTCTCATCATTTTTGCAATCCTTATTTAAAATGTATCAATCTTATCCCATTTAAAGACCACATTATGGAACACTCTCTATCTATGATTGTAATTTGAGATTTTAGGACCAAGTTTTTAGATATGTGGGAAATGTTTTTTTCTCATAGAGGAATAGTATATTTATAAAGGAAGTTGATCATTTTGGGCCTTGAATCCAAAAACTTTTTGGAAAAGAAAACTGAACACCTGAGAAATAAAATGGATGTAGATCCCATATTTCACCAATAATTAATATTAAAATTTAACAAAATATATATAACTTTATGAATAATATTTCATTCAACTATGTCACAAGATAATATAGTGTTTGGAAGGTGATATAGCTGGCCCAAGTTGAAGTTTAAATTATAGTCCATATTTTAGCCCCCAAAAATGTCATCCCATAATTTATATCATAACTTAAAAATGTATTATTAAATTTGGATGAAATTTTACCATATATTATATAGAATATTGATTCAAATATTATTAATTTATGACCTATCCTATTTTTCTTACTTTGAAGTTTGTTTTGGTAAATCAATTAGGAGAGTGAAAAGATTACATGCGACCTTGGGAATTATGGAAAATCAATTATCCACCCACTTTAAACCTTCATTTGGTGTAGATTAATGAATGGGATAGATTTTATATCCATGTTCTAGAAAAAAGGGACACAAAATATCTATTTAAGGAAACTTTTAGGGAGTAAATGGTGGAGTTTGATTACTTATTCTTCAAGTAGTGCTATGCTATATTTTTCTCATTATAATTGTGTTCTTCATTTGTAGGTTGTCCAAACTCACTCTTTTTTTTCTAATTAAAATATTTGATTATTATTGATTATTATTTTTCATCTTATTATATGTATAATATATTTTTAAAAACTTCACATAATGGTGGATTAATCTTTATTTTATTGTTTTTCTCTTCTTCAATTCCACTCCTATGAGTCAACTTTCATCTTCTATTAAGAGCTTTGCATCAATGTAAGGATAACCATATTATTGGATGATTATAAGGTGTTAAATGGATAATATTTGATGTTATTTAATTCCCTTTAAATATATAATTAGTTATTTAATTTTATATTCCCTTTCAATGACTTATTATAATACCAGAGACCCTGATGTAATAGGTAATCACCATATCCTGAACTATCATGCAATGCTCACTATGAAGAGCCTTTATTTATAAGTATATTTAAAATTTTAATTTATAAATTTATAAATTTTATTTTAAAAAAACAATTTTCATTTTTGAATCCCTTATAATGATATTATCTTAAGATGAATTTTTTGGATTTTTCTAAAAAAATGATTTTTAGGTGAATAGTGAAATATATTGATTTTACTAATACTACGACTTTTATGAAATTATTAGTATATAAGAAATTTATCAAACCATTTCATTAAAAAATATGTATTTTATAATTTAAATTATAAATTTTAAAATATTAATTATAGTTGACAAACCCATGACTGGTATTTTGGAACTCAAGTGATATTTTTCTCAAAGATTGTTTAATATATTATATATTTTTCATATTAAAATTAATTTTAACAATTATATAAATTGAATCATAAAAAATAGATTTAAAATTTATAATCATTATTTCCAACTTATCTAATAAGGTTCACTTTATTTTTAGTTATAAAGGTTAAGTTACCTTAGGTAAAAACTAGTTATCGTGATAAAAACTAAAATGGTAAAAGTAAAAATTCAAGTGGTAAAAGGATTGAACCATGATAAAAACATGTATATAAATGAGTTTATGAGGTTTTTAACAAAAATTATATAATTTAAAATCCATTATTTCCTATTTTTATATCTACTTGAAATGTTTAACATGCGATCCCTTTATAATTAGTTGAAATATTTACAAAGATTCCAATCTCACCACTTATAAAAGGGGTCTCTCACCACACCTTCATGTCACTCATAAAAATATTGTTTCCTCCATAAAACCTACCATTTTTAATTACCATATAATAATATTCCACTATAATAAGATCATGGTCACTATTTGTTTCATAAGGCCTTCATTTCCAAGGAGACTTCCAAGGAAAATTCAAGTCCCCGATGTGAGTATTATCAACTACTTAGTTTTTTTCTTAATTATATTATTTAAAATTTATATTAGACACACTAATATAATGATATTAGTATCATTTATACACTTAAATGTTACTATATTAAGGTTATTGTCATTTTTATTCATATACCCCATCCATTAAGAAGAACAAAATCGTTGCTCATGCATTGCGCAGACTACCTTCTTTACGACATAACATGTTTCATTTTCCTTCACCACATTACAAGAATGGATGTAAGTATGTTATTAAATGATAAATATTATTTTTATTACATAATTAATGTTATTTTATGAAAAATTATATAACATATTAATGATATTATCAACAAATTATTATCGTTAATTTAATCATTTAAAATAAGCATACTAAGAGGATGATATTTTATTCAAATTGTGTAATATTTTCATATCCATTAATTATTATTATACTTACTTAAAATTATAATATATCTAATTAATAAAAAATAAATAATATCATTATGCTTATAGTATAAAGATATTACAACAAAACCACCTCATAACCATTCATTAAATCAGGATATGTTTATGTTTGGGTTGGTTTAACCACATAATTAAATAATACTTTGAATTTATACCGTGAATGATTATGGGAATATAATTAATTTTATAATATGGTATAAAATTTTAAATAATTATTTTTTATTTCAGGATATATTATATAAATATTTAATCCATCATTTATGAAAACACCATCCGTTAATCAAAAATCACCAAAACATGTTTATTATTGACCTGATCTTCAAGGATAAGGTCTAAAACACTTACTAATGGAATTTGAAACATTATAAATTATTATAAATCATCCATAATAGTGAATTTAATGACTTATTAATAATTAAATTTTTAATAATAATTAAATTTTTAATAATAATGAATACAAACACTTCTATTATGAAACTAGTACAAACGATCAAAACTATAAACATCGATGTGGAAAATCGGAATAATTCAAGTATAAAATGACTACTTATGAAGAGTATTGATGAAAATGGGTATTATTAAGGTTATTAATCAATTTATTAAAATATATATTTTTATTACACATTATTTTTTAGTACATTCATGGAAGTAAGGACAAGAGGTAAGGGGTTTCCATCTCAAATTCCTCTCTCTGAGACAAGTTTTGTATTATGAACCTAATTTATTTTATGTAGTGTATATAATTCCTATTTGAGATGTTATATAATTAAATGGTTTTATTAATGGTATTTAAATATCATTTTTAATCCCTATCTTTCAACATGTTATTATTTAATTTCTACCCAAGCTATAAGTGGGGTTTTTTCATCTCAATCTTCATTCTTTGGGACTCATGTTATAATCACCACCTATTTTATTTTGAGTGGTTCATACATTTACATGGAATAATTTTTTGGTATTAATCATGAAATTTAAGGGATTTACAAGTCTATATATTTATACCTTTATCACATTCTTTTGATTCAAGAGTTACCAAAACCATTGAAAAACTATTTTTCCATGGTGGAAAAACCATTGTAAATTTTGGTAAAGTAAAAGTGTGTATAATTTACAAGAAAATAAATACCTGTATGGATATTGGAAAGTGGATGTGTCTATGGCTCAAATGAAACTAGGGTTAGTCACCGTGAAAAGGGTTGGTTGATCATTTACTCAATAACCACCTTGATGCATGATGGGTGGGATTAAGACTACACACCCGACAAGACACTCTTAGGGGACATGATTTGGAATATTCACATGCTATTAATTAATGATGATGAAGTATTTTTTCTACCATTTAATTATTATACTACCAATTTAAACTATTGAACCTAGATACCATTTTTCATTGATAACCCAACACATTTAAGGTACCCTCACCCCTATATTTATTTGATAAGGGTTCTACCTATTACTTTGATGATATCCCACAACTTCCAAGTTAATTAAGGGATATTATCCTAGAAATAAACATAATTATATTGAATGGGTAAGTATTTGATGTATGTATTTCTCAATATATGAATAACTAAGTTTTATTCGGTAAGTGGTTTCTCTAGGAACATTCTGAAAGGTCTTGATGACTCTTATGGTGAATGCATTGGAATTAATTAGGTGACAGGTGGGCCCCAAAATTATATATCCCCTAAATTTATTGATTGGTATCATGAGAAAAATAGTTTAGGTTTTTGTGTATACCTATTCCAATAATAGGATAAGTGTCTTGGTATAAGGACTTGATAACAAGTTTTGATGTTCGACATTGTGCATTCTATCAATATGAGATAATTGATTATTATTATCTATGTTTTAATTTATTATCATGGATATAGTATGAAATTATTTTCAATTTATTATGCCTTCATATTGATTATTTATTCTTTCAATATCACTTATTTCATGTTTATGTTATGTAATCCCCCGCTGTATGTTACTTCTTACTGAGTATCTGTGCTCACACTTATTTTTCTTCCTTTACCAGGAAATATAAAGGAGGACTATATATAATTTTAAGGGATATTATGTAAGGGATAATAATGTTATTTCAATATGTTTATGTTTCATATTATGTTTTTAAGTTTAATGTATCTATGTATCTATACTTATAATACCACTAAGCTATTTGATCCTATAGGATCTCTTATATTCTATACCAATAATGTAATATAACTATACACTCTAGGTTTCTAGAGTCTAGGATGTTACAGTTGGTTTAATATAAAGTTTATTAAGAACATTGAGGACTAGATTTATATAAACCAAGTTAGATAGCACAAGTTTTATGAAAAAGACCTCAAGATTTATAGGGAACAATCTAGAAAATGTAATAGGAATTGTATTTTACAATTCAATATCACAAGTTAATTATGTGTATTCCATTATAAAAATATATAGAATACCAAGAGGAATGATAACCATATCAAATACCATATTCAATATAGGTATATACTTCATAAATGAGTTAATGAAGTTGGGGTTTAGGTTAACCAGTTCATAACCATATTGGGACAGTTGTCCCAGGTTATGATAAATAATATTTCCCTCATAGAGCGAATTTCTGATCCAAAACATGGTGAAACTATGTTGGACCATTTCATGAGACAACAACCTCTATTATTTAGTGTAAAAAATAATCTATTAGTAGTTTAATAATGGATCAAGTCTCTAGATAATATCTTTCTCACTTTGGGAAGTAATGAAAAGAAAAAGGCCTTCATGATGGTCTATCTAAAGGGAGATGTAAACCAATAGTGGTCATTATTTCAAAACAATAAAGAGGAATTTGAGATCAAGTGTATGTAATAGAGAAATTTTAAGGAGTTATTCTATGAAAAATAATTCCCTCATGAACAAATAGTGGAAATGGAAAGGAAATTATTCAATATTAGAAAAAAGGGGAAGGAAAATGTTGCTAAGTATAAGGATAACTTTACAAGGCTATATTGACATGCTATGAACTATGTACATAGACTAAAAATAAATATCAATCATTAATTTTATGGGTTAAAATGATCCTTAAAAGGGTTTTGGTATCTCATTACTTTTCATCATATGAGGATATAGTCTCAAGTGAAATTAAGATAAAAAAGAGTTCTCTAGGACATATATATTTATGGGAAATCAAGAGAAAAATAGTTTGAATTAGAATCATGGGAATAAAATGGGGATAATTGTAAGAAAGAAATGATTATATTTCTCACATGTGATAACTATAGGAAGAAACACCCTGGGGATCATAGTAAGGGAATAAGAGTTTGTTATAAGTGTAGAGAAAAAGGCCACCAAGCTCACCAATGCATGTGTAAGTAAGAAGATATTGATGTTCAATGATTTAACTGTAGGGATAATGAAAATTATTCAAAAAATGACCTAAATTTCAAGGAAATTTACCTTATAAAAGGACAGGGAGCATGGAAAATCTTATACAATTTCCACAACTGAAGTCAAAGTTCCTAATGATGTAGTGGCAGGTACTTTGATCGTTGATTCAAACTTAGCTAATGTTTTATTTGATTCTAGATATTTATAGTATTTTATATCTTCTATGTTTTCCAAAAACATTATATAATTCCCTAATACCATAGTAATGGAGTTATCAATTTAGACACCAAGTTGTAGTCTTATTACAAAAAAGATAAGCCAAATGGTTCTAATTATGATACAGGGCATACCTTATTTACAATTTTTTTTATCATACCTTTGGTTGAATTTGATATGGTCCTTAGTATGGATTGGATTTCAAATTAGATTGCAAAAATTTATTTTCAAGAGATGAATATTATGATTCATAAAGGTGAAGTTGAATCTATTGTCTTTATAAAGAAAAATTCATCATCTAAATAATGTCTGAATCCTCCCCCAATAGTTATCCTTAATGAAATTTAAGGTAGAGAGAAAGATGAAGTATGATATATGTATGAGTAATATATCCTAATAATAGAGTAAATACCTATGGTACAAAAATATATTGATGCTTTTCCAAAATAATTAACTATCCATCCACCATAATATGAAGTTATGTGATCGCACCGCGATTCAGTGTTTTATTTCACCCTTATACCATTGTTCTAAACAATTTGTTTATTGAAAATTAAAAATTTAATAAAAAAATTCACTGCATGTTTGATTCAATTAATTTGTTTTTTTCACTATTAAAAAGGATAATTTCAATTTTTTATGATTTCATTGTAGGTGGAGGTGATTTGGAGAGAACACTATGGAATTTAAGAAAAGTGGACTATACTACACAGGAGCCCAAGCACACATGTAGACTCAAACGCACACTGAATCTAATTTGTGCATCCAATTGGGTTGAAATTTTCTAGGATAATCCAAAATTCAGTGATATACAACTATTATGAATACACCCAATCCAAATTTATCAATCAAGGGGCCCGATAAAACTAATCTATCTAAGAAACAAAATCTGCTTGAAGTCAAAGTCTGGTTCTGTATTTTGGAAATATGTAAAATTTTATACATTAAATAGATTCCAAAATTGATAGATATATATTAAATATAACTTTAAATAAATTTTAAGTTTTTTACAAATCAAGATAAGGTTATTTACCTACCCAAAACCATGGTCCAAGTGGTATCTCAAAATCTTAGTGCCCAAAACCACCACCCATTTTGGCTATAAAAGGAAACCTTGGGAACATAATTTTCAAGATCAGACAAGGAGAAAATATCTACCATTTTTAGAAACCCAAATGAGTCCTATACTCATACTATAATTTCTAGATCCCCCTATCCTCATAGTGAGATCAATGATGAAGTCGAAGTTCCACACGAGCTTCTTCTACCTCTCGATGTCGGGCTAAATGGTGGGTGATCATTACAAGGGAGATACACACTTGAAGAGGGAGTTTTTACACATAATTATCTATTTTTTGGTGTATATTGTGGTTTATAATTGTTATTTTAGATTTGTCTTAAATTCTTTTGATTCATTTAATTGAAACACTTTTTATTTCATAACCGATCGATGTGAGATTTTAAGTGCGTGACTTGTGTTGTTCTGATTGGAAAACATCAGAATCCTTTTATTTCCCAAAAAAATGAGATTTAAGTTTTCCTTAACAAAACTTAAATCATGATAATAGTCTGAAACTTTACTACATAATTTTTATGTCAAGGTTTAGTCCTATGTGCATTATTTTAGAGGCTTGTGGGTACCCAAGATTTTGGTTAACTCTCAACCAAAGGATTACACCAAAACCTAATAATAAACTAAGAAAAAGGAACTTTTAAAGTGGTGTAGTAACTTATAAATGATCACATAATTATCATATATTTTTCAAAATCCAATTGTTTTTAAACTATTAAACTCTTTAAATTAAGTCATTTTTTTAAAACTATATTCAAAACCACCCCCTCTTTTAGTCCATTTTATTAAATATACACACTTTAAACCTCCAATGATCCTTGAGATATGACCAAGGGTCCTCTATATGATATAAATAAATATTAAAAACACAATTAATTTTATATTTCATGAAAACATGGTCAAATTTTGATTTCATTTCCAAGTAGCGCTTTGGTTTTTAGTGTGTGTTTTTTATAAAAACATTGTGTATTTTGTAAATATTTCTGTTCTTATTTTATTCCTTAAATTTTAAAGTTATTTTCTAAAATCTTCCTTTTGTAGGCCTTGTTCATGACGTGGTCTTCATTGGGGTAACTACTTCATTTCGAACATGAACCAGAGAGGATCGTGCATCATCAACACTAAGAATCACCAAACGATCCCTTGAAGGAGGATGCACAAAACATCGACACTCTTCTTAATCCTTATTGTTATTCTTTTGAAACCAACATTAAGACTAAAATAAACTTACTTAACATGGATGAAAATAACCAGAAATTAAAATAACTAACCACACCTAATGTATATATCCATCCCATATACATTCAAATATAAGGCAAAGCACATAATTTTGAACTTAAATTCAAACTCATTCACTTATTACCAAAATTTCATAGACTAATTGGAGAAGACACACATAAGAACTTAAATTAATTATATACTATATATTCAAAGTTAAAACCTAATAATGTAGATGATGAATTATTTAAGCTTATGGCATTCTCATTCTCTTTATAAGACACTATAAAAGACTAGTTATACTCTATTAACTCCTCAATTAGAGGTTAGGCAGACATGAAATTCACTTTTCTTGAAAAATAATTCACATCCCCTAGAACTAAAACTATAAGGAAAGAAATTTTTGAAATAAAAAAATAAAAATGAGAAAAACTTCATGAATACTAGGGATGATTTAAAATGTTATGTTCAAGTTGTCCACACCATCAAATAAGTGAGAAAATTTTAATATAATACTTTTATGAAGGTTTAATTAAAATCAATCATAAAATGATTGATGATACTAAAGATGGTTCCCTAGTTAAAAATACCCCAATTAATACAAGAACACTCATAGAAAACATGAAAAAAACACCCAATAGTTTGGTACAAGGTCTAATATACCCATAAGTGGTGTCCATGAGGTGCAATGTTTATAATTTGAGAAGAAGGTTTGACACAAAGTTTGAAGAGGTAAGCACCCTACTCCAAAAAATTTCTCTTTATCAAGGTAAATCCCAACCTACTCCTCCAATTCATTATGGTATCTGTGATGTCGACACCCAATATTCTGACCTATGACCCCAATTGAGAGAATATTCTGAGAGTTTTGGGCAATATTCCCAGGTATACCCTATAACCAAACTATTAGGAAAGTACCATACTATCCATACAACTATAGATAGAAGGATAACCAAGCCTGTAGGTTGGGGGGGTATTATAACCAACCTCAAAAATCCTGGCACCAGTTGGGGCAGAGTAGTCGTCCTTCACCACCACCCATAAATCTTCAACAACTATAAAGGAATTTCCAACACCCCATCCAATACCCGATCCTAGCCTTGATGATATGATGAAAAAATTTCCGCAAATAACCCCCAATTTCAAAAAACCACCCAATTATCCATATAAGACCTAAAATCTCAATTAGGCTAACTTTATAACTTGGTGGGTGGAATCTAAAGTCAAGGTCCTGGATAAATACTATCCAAATCCATTGTTAATCCCAATGAAAAAAGTAATGTATGTTTTATCACACATTGTAGTGGTAAAGATCTTTATCCTTATAATGATTCAACACATCAAGCATGTCCTCCTCCTGAAAACACTATTTCTCTACCCTTCAAGTGAAGAAAAAAGGGTAAAAAAGTTATCAATAAGGATTCCCATGAACAATACATTACTCTTCCCTTTCCCTAAAGACTCTCTAAATCTAAGAAATTTTTTTATAGTGAAATTGATAAAGATATCATGGATACATTTAAAAAGGTACAAGTTAACATTACTCTCTTGGATACAGTTAAACAAATTCTTCTCTATTTAAAATTTCTTAAAGAACTTTGAAACCACAATTGGTGACTGAAGGGGAATGATAGATTCAACCTTGTAAGGAATGCCTTGGCATTAATACAACTATCGATTCCAACCAAATGTAAGGATCCAAGCAATTTTATGATACCTTTAACCATAGGGTAGACTTTATTTACTGATGCAATGATTGATTTAGGTGCTTAGATTAATGTGATGCCTCACTATGTGTATACTTTTCTTCAGGTAGGAGAGATTCAACCAATGTGAATCATTGTGAAACTTTCTAACCAAATCACAACACACCCAACATGAGTGATTGAGGACATCCACATGTGTGTAAAGAATCTCATCTTTCCTACAAAATTTTATGTTCTTGAGATGGAAGAAACCCAGGCCCAAGGACATGCTCCTCTCATACTTGGAAGATCATTCCTTAAAACAACAAAGAAAATCATCAACAGTCACAATGGTATTCTTTCCATGAAGTATGGGGGAGAAAAGGTAAGTTTCAATATCCTAGATGCTTTAAATACCCTGTTGAATCACACTCTACTCTTCCCATCTATTTGATGAAAGTGCTCTATGAAAACACACACAAACAAAATTCTCTCCTTGAACTATACTCTAAATTGTTTTTGTCTTATTTACTCTTTGATTATTTGGGTTTTGATTCATCTTTTTAGTGTTTTTTGGGTTTGGAAAAGTGTAAATATTGTGTTTTAATTGATTATTTCTTGATCACTGAGGATCTTATGAACATTGATAATACTTCTCAGCTTTTAAAAGATTATTTATCATATGGGGATGTTACCATTGAGTAGTTAGATGATATCATTGACCTCTCACTTTCAAATTCACTCTCTTCAATCCAAAATCCCCCTAAATTAGAACTTAAACCACTACCTCAAAACTTGAAATGTTCATATCTTGAGAATGGAAACAAGTTTCCTATCATCATTTCTAGTTCACTCCTTCCAAAGAATGAATTAAAATTACTAAACCTTTTTAGGGAGTATAAATAATCATTGGTATGGAAACTTTTTAACATTCCTGATATTATCCCATCAATTTTCATGCATCATATATTGTTAAAAGATGAGGCTAAATTGGTGAGGTAGGCACAACATTGACCAGACCCAAAACTCCTTGATTCTATTGCAAAGTAGGAAAAAAAATTACTGGTTGACGGTGTCACAACCTGACCCATGCTGGGGTTCGAGCCACAACTACCCCAAACCCACCTCCACAGGCCAGGGGTGGTGATAAGTGCTAAAGGAACAAAAAACTTGGGGAGGCCTTTGCCTAAGTACCTGTACACATGCACACAACCAACTCAATGAAAAATTGTAGAGGGAAATGAGTAAAAGATGCTACACTACTATAAATAAACCAAACATTCATGGACTTTTATATAGTACAAGTACGATAATGTAAACTGAAAGGTAAAATGGAAAAAAATACATGTCCAACCAGAAAAGTGTCCCAACCTGAAAAAAACTAGAAAAGTAAAATAGATGAGAGATCCCCACTCCTGGATCTCAAGATATGACTACCATATACTGTCCAAGCACCCCGTATCCCTAAGATCCTATGAAGTCATGATCAACCTGCCTATCATCTTCATAAGGAACGATACGTGTAGGAAAATCCCATGTAAGGGTGAGTATAAAAATACCCAGTAGGATGCCCCAAAATCTGAAGGGGAAGTAGTGATAGATACACTAAAGAGGAAAGAAGTATATAGAACAAGGTATAATGAAAGAGTGCAGCTCGACCCTAAACCAAAAGAGTGAGGAAAAAGATATATATATATATATATATATATATATATATATATGTGTGTGTTTTCAGTTGAAAGAAACCCAAATGAGTGAGTAAGGGGGTCTCTATCTCATAGCCTAACTCAAGAAGAAGAGTCACCAATAGTTCTAGGATAATCCATCAATGATACCTAGTATCCCACATATATTCCCTGAACACGAAAGTCAAAGGGGCTCAATCACCACACCTTGATACTATCCTCTTTGGGTAGAACTGACTCACCTGCATAGCTTTAGGTTGCATCACAAGGATGCGTCTCTGCGAGGAAAATGTCCCTCTTTCTCATGATCTCAAAGGTATGTCAAAACACCTCTCACCACTGATCTGTATTGCCAAATGGTGAAAACTCAAAGTAGAAGACCCACATCCTAGTGAATCATGGGGGTTATACTCTAATAGTAGTTATAAAGGACCCATGCCCTAGTACATTGGGGGGGGGGGTTCCACTTTAATGGTAGTCGTAGAGGACCTGTGCCCTAGTGCGTCATGGGGGTTCCAATCTAATGGTTTAAGAATCACGCCTTGGAATCACAATGGGGTTTCACTCTAGGTCATCAAGGACCCACACCCTACCTAATAGGGGGTTCCACTTAGAAGTAATTGTAGAGGACCCGTGCCCATACCTATGGTAGGTTCCACTATGATATCGTCGAGGACCCGCGCCCTAATGCATCGGGGGGGGGGGGGTGTCCACTCAGAAATATCTGATATTCTTGTTTGACCACTACCATTATAAAAAATCACCTAAATAAGCATCATGCTTAGAACAACTCGTATCGTAACTTGAAAGCCGCATCAGAGATCACCATCATGCTCCACGTGGAAAAACACGCAGGATAGGCTATTTACTTGCATAAACTGGGAAACCAATAAAAAGGGTTCTTTTCACCACAACATTCCCAAAACTTGAGACGAACATAGATATACAATCCTCGGGACCCAATATACATAGATACATGCCCCTGATTGATGATCCATTATCGTTTCGATGAGTCAAAAAGTAAATGATGAAGAACGTGCAAAGAATGAATAAAGGGGAGAAAATAAAAGGAATCCAAACATAGATCGACGGCCGTGTTAGTTTGACCATAAATGATGATGTTCAAAATGATGAAATTGATAAGGAAACAAATTTATAATTCCATAATGGGGAAAGGAATCCAAAGGAACAATACTACCTCGATTTGGATCCATTCGTCGTCGATGAATGTGCCCGCCTACAATCATGCGATCCGTCGAAGGTTTTTCGTTTTCTCGCCAACATAGGAAGAGAGAGAGATTTATGTGGTGGGAGGATTATGAGGAAACCCTAACCAAAATCTCATAATCACATATTTATAACCTTATAATTAGGTCAAGGTTAAACTACTTAACCACACCCGCCAAGAGTCGCGGGATCCAAACATCCCACACCCTCTCACTTTAGGTTGTGCCTAGGGAAAACACTACATTACAAACTCAACGCCAGTCTTAGATTTCCAATTTGATTCCTCATTAAATAGTTATTCATTTTAACATCCAAAATAAAATAATTTTATTTTATTATTTTATTTACGATTATGTACTCGATGACTTTTTCTACATAAGACCCACACTGACAAAAGTTATGTCTCGTCTTGGGTAAAAGCCACATTTTAGACTCAACTGTGCCCTCAGATTTCTGATCCGGTATATAGTTTAAGAGTTATACCATTTACTTCATGTGAATAGTATAAATATACTTAATATTTTTATAAAATTTATTTCGGGCACACCGGGCTTCAGAATCGCATGCCGTCTTAGTGCCTAATTCTGGAAATATATATAGAAATATTTCAAAGACTTATAAGGAAAAAACTGGGTCTCTACATCATTTTATACTTCAATATTTTCATCCCTAAAAATAAAAAATAGGAAAAAAACTCAGGATACTAAGCCTACATCTGGATCTCTCATTCCCAGAAACTCTCCTGCACATTTTTGTGCGACACGTGGAAGACGTCGTGCACCTTCTCCAACTGTGGGGGTAGGGAAAGGTGATAGACAACCTCGCCAACCCTCTACACGATCTCAAATGGCCTGATGAACCTTGGGGATAGCTTGCATCCCTAAACAAACCTTCGCATTCCACATTGTGGGGAGACTCTTAGGAAGATGTGGTCTCCCTGCTCAAACTCCAAGGGCCTATGATTGCGATCAGTATAGGATTCTTGTCTACTATTGGCCATCTTCATTAGTTCACAGATGACCTGTACTTTCTCCATCGTTGCTTGCACCAACTCTGGGACCATGAGGGATGACTCTCTAACCTCCATCCAGCACAAAGGTGACCTTCATGGCCTCTCGTATAGGCCCTCAAAAGGTTCCATGCCGATAGTAGAGTGATATCTTTTATTGTATACAAACTCTACCAAGGGTGGGTGATCCTCCTAGATTCATCTGAAATCTAACAAGAAATCCCTCAATATATCCTCCAGTACTTGGATAGTACACTCAGTCCGCCCATCGGTCTAGGGGTGAAAGGTTGTACTCATCTACAACTGGTTCCTAAATGCCTCCTGCAAAACTCTCCACAATCATGAAGTATACCTCGCATCACGATCAGAGACAATCATTGAGGGTACCCCATGAAGGTAGACGATCTTCCATATGTACAACTTCCCCAAAATATCTACTTAACTTTTCTCCATGATAGAAAATAAGTGCGCCAAATTCATTATTTAGTATACTATCACCCAGATGGAATAATGGCCCTTCACCATGCACAGAATCCCTATGATGAAGTCCATGTATATGCCATCCCATTTCCACTCTGGAATCTCAAGAGGCTGTAACAAACCCACTGAAACCTAGTGCTCATCCTTCACCTACTGATAGGTGAGGCATTGTGAGATGAACTCAGCTACACTTCATCTCATGTCGGACCAAAAAAACTAATTCTAAATATTCCTATCCATCTTCCCCACATAGGGATGTAAAACTAAGGTAGAAGTGTGGAACTACCGCATCACCTCCTCCTGCATCGCGATTGGAACCACTATTTCCCATGGAACAAGATCTCATGATTCTCTCCTTCTGAATATCTATCTGATGAGTCACCTATGGATATATAATCTTGTAGAACTTCACAATTGATGTCTCCCAGTTGGGACTCTTTCACACCCTCAAGGAGAGAATGATTCTTCACCATTGAATGTAGAAAAACTGTACCCTCCTTCTCTACCAGGGTCAGTTTCAGGGAAGCTAACTACTCTAAAGCTTCCCACACTAGGAGATCCTGATATTTACAGCTAATGGAATATGCTACAACATTTCCCTTTCTTATATTATATACTATCTTGAAGTCATATTCTTATAGGAACTCCAAACAACATTACTGCCTCAGATTCAGGTTTCTCTGGGTAAAGATGTACTTGAGGCTCTGGTGGTCTGAGTAAACCACAAAGTGCTCTTCCATAAGGTAGTGCTTCCACATCCTCAGGGAGAAGACTACCTCTGATGGATTTAATTCATGAGTCTCATAGTTCTGCTCATGGGGTCTCAACTGCCTTGACCCATATGTGATGAATGCTTGTTGTTGAATCAACACACAACCGAGTCCATCTCCTAAGGAATCAAAATACACTATGAACTCAACACCTTCCTCTAGTTATCTCAAAACTGGATCACTCGTCAGCCTCTGCCTCAACTCCTTGAAGTCCTTCTAGCACTACTCAGACCAGGTAAATGGTTGTCCCTTCCACGTCAGATCGGTCAAAGGGGTTGCAATCCTAAATAAGTATACCACAAATCTCCTTTAGTACCCTACCAAATAAAGAAATATTTTCACATCTAATAAATTATTATGTGGATCCCAAGAAATATATACTTCGATATTTGCTGGGTCTATGACTAAACCTTGTTCAGAAATATAATTCCCCCAAAAGTGGACCTCGTGTTTCTAGAATTTTCACTTTGATATCTTTCTGTAAATTTGGTGATCTCGAAGTAAATCAAGAACCATCCTCAAGTGCTCCACATGATCCTCCTCTGATATAGAGTAGATGATTATGTCATTGATGAAGATAAAAAAAAGCTAGTCCAAGTAAGGTTGGAAGATCTGGTTCATCAAATCCATAAAAATGGTGGGGGAATTTGTCACGCCAAAGGGAATCACAAGGAACTCATAGTTCCTATAACAACATCGAAAAGACAACTTTAGAATATCATCCTCACAGACCCATAGCCGGTGGTATACAGACCTGAGATTGATCTTGGAGAACCATCTCGCACCTCACAACTAGTCAAAGAGGTCGTTGATTCTCAGTAAGGGGTACTTGTTCTTTATCATGGTCTGGTTTAGGCGACGATAATATATGAAAAGTCGTAAGCTCCCATTTTAATTCTTCATGAATAGAACTGGAGCTACCTAGGGGGACACACTGGGTATGATGAAACCTTTCTCGTGAAGGTCCTCCAACTATAACTGTAGCTCCCAGAGCTCGGTGGGTTCCATCCGATATGACACAAAAGATATCGAGTCAGTCCCTGGTTAAAAGTCAATGAAAAACTCTAAATACAACCTCTGAGGTAGTCCCAAAACATCTTCAGGGAAGACATTCATATTATCCTCCACAACTGAAGGAACCAAGATTCCTGAAGAGTCTAATGCACCAAGGGTTACACTCTCTAACTGATGGGTGATAGGCTATAGCCTCATTCTCACAATACCTTCCTGCCCTGCTACGAGGTCCCTTTCACCAAGAAAGGAGAATCTCGTACCTTCAACACGTAGGAATATGCCTAGTCTACAGTGACATGCGAACCTGGATCGAACCATGGAAAGTGAATCCATGCCCAAGATGGAATTTTAGGGTTCCATTATGATGAATAGTAGGTTCCATGTGAACCTCTATCCTCTAAGAGATAGCTCACACTTCTGGTAGATGAAAGACACGAAAGAAGCACTCCCTGTAGGAACCTCGAGACAAAGATGATGTGCTAGCACCTCTACTAGGAGCTTTAACTACCATACAAGGAGTAATAAGATAAAATAATGACTAGAAACTGTGTTTATTAATACTGGAGCAAGAGTAGAATAAACAAAAATCGTACCTCGAATCATCTCGTGCGTTGCAGGATCGCAGACATCCACAACATAAGCTATCTGTGGCCCTATCCAACATCTCCCTGAGTCTGACATGGGTCATTCGATGGTGATGGTGGGAGAAACTCATAGCATAGTCCCCCACCTATAGCTCCTCCCACTCTGATAACATCACCTCTATAGGGACCACCCTAATCACGATGCTATCTCTGTCGTGGTGGTCCATCTTCTATCTGTCTAGGATGCTCAACACGTCTGGTCAGGCAGTCCCATGATATGTGACCTTGCCCATCACAAGCATAGAATCAGACCTCCCCAGTCTATCCTAGTGCTTTGAACTACCCTGGTTCCATCCAACCACATGCCTATGTCTGATTATGGGGAGGCCTCCTGCATTGAGATCCTATCAATTGATGTATGCTAGATATCATAGACATCTCAAATATGTAGTATCCACTGCCAGTCCTTGATAACTGGCATCCATCTGATAGAAATCTATCTATCACCAATGCCTGATCTTGCACACCGACATAGCTGGGGATGCACAAGAGTACTATGCTGACACAGATCTCTCTGTGATGCCCCTACTCAAACTTTTGTGCTCGAAAGTATCCATCACATATAATGTCTAGAGAGTACCAAGTCAGGTCTGTGAACCTAGTTGAGTACTATTACACCATCATCCCTCTATGTTGAATCTCTAGAAGCTCATGAATACAAATAGAGCATAAGTATGAGGGGTAGTACTCCTCACAGAACAACTGATAGAAGTCATACCATGAGAGTGTCGACTCATCGTGCATCTGAGTAAAAAATCTCTACCAACATCCAGTCGCTTCATGGAAAAGAATGGATACCAAATCCACCATCTGATCTGTTAGGGTCTGAACAAGTCGGAAGAGTCAGACCATCAACTCTAGACAATCCTCTGCTGCCTTAGGATCTGGCTCATTGTGAAACCTTAATGGTCTCTGATGCAGGAACTCGCAGAGTGTGCTCAACCTATGCACATTCTCAGCCTGCTTTACTAGGACTATCATCTTCTCAATAGACGAAGGTGCTACTACCTATCCACTTAGAAGAAGAGGATCACATGATGGAACCTGAACAGAGGCCTCATAACTCTTAGGGTTGTTTTCATAAACCAGATCTGGTATCCTGGCTGGTTGTCATTGTAGAGGCTTCCTAAAAGTTATCAAGGAGTATCATGATCAGATGAGAATATATATACATAAAAAAATGGGGAGATGACTTAAGAAGGATAGTCAAAGAATCAATCCTATATTATGCATGTACCATTGATCCCTATAACAAATTTCTCAGTATGCCGAGTTGAAAAATGGGTAATCAGGTTCCTAGTGAATGGATACGTCGGCCGTCCATACCATCACTGGACTCCCTGGCTTGAGAGACACTCTCAAGATACTTCGACACTATTTCCCTAAACCCAACCAATCCTTTTAAGGGAAAAAACCCCAACAATTTCTCAAGGAATGAACTTGATCTGATATTAATTTTTCATGACTCGACCCATGTTGGGGATTGATCTGTAACTACCCTAATCCCACCACCATAGGCTAGGGGGTGGCGACAAGCATCGAAGGCACAAAAAAACCAGGGAGGCCTTTGACTAAGTACCTGTACACACACACACAACCAACTCAATGAAAAATTTCATAGGGAAAGGAGTAAAAGATGCTACACTTTTTTAAATAAACCAAACATGCATGGACTTCTAAATAGTACAAGTACGGTAATGTAAGTTGAAATGAAAAAGGGGAAAAATATATGCCCAAAAAAATGTCCCAACCTAACAGAAACTATAAAAGTAAAATATCTGAGAGATCCCTACTCTTGGATCCCAATCTATGAACATCATATGTAGTCTAAGAACCCTGTATCCCTAAGCTCATTTGAAGTCATGATCAACCTATTCGACGTCTGTATAAGGCACGATACATGCGGATAAAACCCATGAAGGGGTGAGTATAAAAATACCCAGTAGGATGCCCAGAGAGCTTAAGGGGAAGTATTAAGAGATATAGTGAAGATGAAATCAGTAGATAGAACAAGGTACAGTGAAAGAGTGCAGCTCTACCCCAAACCAAAAGAGTGAGAAACAGGATATATATACATGCTCAGTTAAAAGAAACCCAAATGATAGAGTAAATGGATCTCCATCTCACAACCCAACTCAAGAATAAGAGTCTCAAATAGTTCTAAGAGTATCCATCAATGATGCCCAACATCCCACATGTCTACCCTAAACACGCAATTTAAAGGGGCTTAATCACCACACCTTGATACTATCCATTTTGGGCAGCACTAACTCACCTGCACAGTTTTAGGTCATGTCACAAGGATGCATCTTGGTGGGGAAAATGTCCCTATTTATCATGAGTCCAAAGGTACGTCAAACCAAATCTCTCCACTGATCCGTATAGCTGGATGATGCAAAATCTAAGTAGAGGACTCACTCCATAGTGTGTTAGGGGGTTCCACTCTAATAGTAGTAGTAGAGGACACATACCCTAGTGAATCAGGGGGTTCTACTCTAATGGTAGTCATAGAGGACCCGTTCCCTAGTGCATTAGGGGGGTTTCACTATAATAGTCGAGGAACCATGCCTTAAAATCACAAGGGGGTTCCGCTCTAGGTCATGGAGGACCCGTACCCTACCCGGTAGAGGGTTCCACTCAGAATTAACTATATAGGACCTACGCCCATGACGATGGGGGGTTCCACTCTGATATCGTCGATGACCCGTGCCCTAGTGTGTCGGGGGGGGGGGGGTCCACTCAGAAATCTTTGATATCCTTACCTGAACACTTCCATCATCAAACACTGCCTACATAATCATTATTCTTGGAACACTTTAAATCGTAACTCAAAATCTACATCAAAGATCACCATCACACTCCATGAAAAAACACATGAAAGATAAGCTGTTTACTCACCTAAATCGGGTAACCAGTGAAAAGGGTGCTTTTCAGCACAACATGCCAAAAACTTTAGATGAATGTAGATCTAAAATTATCAGGCCCTGATCTACATAGATCCATTCCTCGCTCGATGATCCATTTTAGTTTCGATGCATCAAAAATTAAATGATAAAGAACGCATGACGAATGTATAATGGGGAGAAAATAAAATTAATCCAAGTATAGATCGATGGACGTGTTTGTTTAGCCATAGAAGATGATTTTCAAAATGAAAAAATTGACAAGGAAACAAATTTATAATTCTAGAACGGGGAAAGTAATCCAAAGGAAGAATCCTACCTAGATTTGGATATGTTCTTTGTCAATTAATACGACCATCTATGATTGTGTGATATGTTGAAGGTTTTTCATTTTCTCACCAATATAGGAAGAGAGGGAGCTTTCCAATGTGGGAGGATTATGAGGAAAGACTAACCAAAACCTTATAATCACCTATTTATAACCTTGTAATTAGTTCAAGGTTAAACCACTTAACCACACCTTCCAACGGTCATAGGATCTGAACATCCCATGCCCTCTCACTTTAGGTTATGCTTAGGTAAAACACTACATTACGAACTCAATGGCAGTATCATATTTCTAATACTAGTCCATATTCAAGAGTTATTCAGATTAACATCTATAATAAAATTAAATAATTTAATTATTTTATTTACCGTTATGTCCTCGGTGACTTTTTCTATAGAATACCCACATTGAGAAAAGTTATGTCTCACCTTGGGTAAACACCATGTTATAGACTCAACCACACCCTCATATTTCTGATTCGGGATACCATTTAAGATTTATCCCATTTCAGTCACATGTGTAGTATAAAATATACTTAATATTTTTATAAAATTTATTCTGGGCACATCAAACCTCGGAATCACACGCCATCTCAATGCCTAACTCTGGAAATATATATAGAAATATTTCAAATTTTTACAAGGAAAAAACTGAGTCTCTACAAATGGAATCATTTACCCCATCTCTAAAAACCAATGGGTTTGTCTAGTGTAGATAGTTCCTAAAAAATTGGTCTGACAGTAATAAAAAATGAAAACAATGAATTGGATCTGACCTGTGTGAAGAATAGTTGGTGTGTTTATATATACTATCACTGATTAAACCATAACACTAGGGAGGACCATTTCATATTATATTTCATTGACCAAAATCTAGATAGGATACCAGGGAAGTCCCACTATTACTTTCTTGATGGGTATTTTAGATACTTTTAGTTATATATTTCGCCTGAGGATTCGGAAAAGGCAACATTTACTTTTCCCTTTGGAACATTTTCATATAGGAGGATTCCATTTGGTATGTGCAATGCTCTTGGTACTTTCTAGCGATGCATGGTTAATATTTTTTCATATTACCTAGAGAATTTCATGGAAGTATTCATTTATTATTTCACTATATATGGTTCATCATTTTATTAGTGTTTTAGTAGTCTCAGTTATTTCCAACATCACTGTATTGAAAATAATCTTGTATTAAATTATGAGAAATGACATTTCATGGTGCGGTAAGGTAGATTACTTGGAAATTTAATTTATAGGTATGGTATTCAAGTAGATAAATCAAAACTATAGATCATTTATTCCCTAACATTCTCAAAAAATGTGTAGGACATGCAGTATTTCTTAGGTTATACTAGATTTTATCATTGTTTCATTCATGACTTTAGTAAGATTGCACCCCCTCTATAGCTTACTCCAAAAAGAACAAATATGTTTTTTGATAAAGACTATGAAGATGATTTTAAAAAATTAAAATGGAGTCTCACATCACCCTTAGTAATCCAACCACCTCTATGGGATTTACCATTCAAGCTCATGTGTGACGCCTCTAAATATGTAGTTGGGACCGTCTTATCACAATGGTTTGATTGAGCTCCACATGTCATAACCAATGCCTCTCACACAAACACACTATAATCTACCCAAGTAAGCTATATCACAACTAAAAAAATAACCACTTTACATTGGTTTTGCCTTGGATAAATTCAGGTCATACCTTTTAGGGTCCAATGTAATTGTGTTCTCAGACCATGCAACCCTATGGTATATCCTTAAGAATCCAAAATCCAAACCACATCTCATTCACTGGATGCTACTACTTCAGGAATTTAATCTAGAAATTAGGTATAGAAAAGAATAAAAGAATATGGTAGCTTACCACATTAGTAGGATTGCACCACCATTAGACCACCATATTGACCCATCCCTCCCCATTGAAGAATTATTCCTTAATGAGTAACTTTGTGATGTAGTGGACATTATCCCTTAGTATGCAGACATTGTGAAATTTTTGGTAGTATTTAGGGTCCCCATAGATTTTATCACTTAATAATACCAAATATTTAAGCACAATTCATGAAGGTACATTTGGGATGACCCATACCTATGGAGAATTTTTAGTGACCAGGTTGTTCATTGGGGTGTCCTTGACCATGAGTTCACCAATGTTTTAAGATTATACCACAATTTGGCTTATAGAGGCCACTTTATCTCTCAATATACATCTCAAAAGTTCCTTGAATCTGTAATTTATTATCTAACATTGTATATATATGACCATTAGTTTTGTAAGTCATTCACATGATGTTAATTCACTAGGAATATCTCCAAGAGGAATGAATTTCCCCAAAAACCCATGTTATTTTGTGAGATCTTTGATGAATGGGGAATTGAATTCATGATACCTTTTCCAAATTAATTTATATTTTTATAAATATTATTGTCTACTGACTATGTATCTAAATGGGTGGAAGTAAAGGCTATAAGTACCAATGTCTCTCAAGTGGTTATCAATTTTGTGAGATCTCAAATCTTCAGTAGGTTTGGTTTTCCAACATTCATCATTAGTGATCAGGGTTCACATTTTTGTAATTAAAATATGGAAACCTTTATTTTTAAGTATGGGGTTTTACATAAAGTCACTACCTCATATCACCCCATACTAACAGACAAGTAGAAATTCCATATTTGAAAGCTAAAAAGTCTTAGAAAAATGGTACAACCCAATAGAAAATATTGGATTTTATGCTTGGATGATGCACTTTGAGAATAATATAGAACTTTTAAAACCCCAATAGGAATGCCAACATATAATATTTTTTTAAAGTCTTTTAACCTCCATATGAAGGTAGAACACCATGTATATTGGGATATTAAATAATGAAATATAAAACTCTTAGTTTCAAGTGAACATACGAAGTTGTAAAATTCAGAAGTTGGAGGAAATTAAAATAGACACATATGAGAACTCTTGGATATATAAGTAGAGAACCAAGGCTACCCATGACTTCCTCATCCTCCATCGTCAATTCCATATTAGGAAGAAGGTCCTCCTTTATAATTTAAGGCTTAATTTTTACCCAGGTAAGCTTCGTTCCTGCTTGTTTGGCCCATGCACTATCACTAATTTCTATACATTTGGTGTTGTATAGGTTCAAAATGAATAAAAAAATAAAAAATTAACTATTAATGGGAATTAACTGAAGTAATTTCATGAAACCATTCATGATTCACCTATAGAGGAACTACACCTTCAAGAAGAAACCTACCAGTGATACCTACCAGGTTTTATCCTTCCCACATTCTCTTTTCTTATAGTGAGGAAACAAAACACTTGAGTTGTGTGTGTGTGTTGTGTGTGTGTGTGTGGGGGGGGGGGGGGTAGATACATTCCCGAGTTCAAATTATTTTCACCATCTTTCTTCTTTTTCTTTTTTTATTGATTCATAGTATTCTTACTTTCCCCTACTTTCTTAAGTTCATTAGGATTTTTATAATCTTTCTTCTTTTTCTATTTTTTTCATATTGTATAGTATTTTTAGCTTATCTCCCTCTTTTTATTAGAATACACATTTTTTATACCCACATAATCAAGGAAATTATTGAAAATGCATAATTAATTTCTCTATTTCAAGTTGTTTTAACATTTAAATAAAATTTTGTTCACTGATGGAATGTGAGTTTTAACAAGAATTTAACATTGAGGTGTGATTTTTTAGTAAATTAGTTGTTTTTTATGATATAAATATTCGATCTATATGAAACCTTTGAGATGATTGATACCCTATGTGTGAGTAGTTTATGGGTTAATAATTTCACTTAATATCTCTACACCACATTGCAATCAACTATGAAGTGTGGATATTTCTTACTTAATAGAAGGTAAATATAAGTTAGGTTAATATTTACCAGATTTAAAAAATTATTTTCCCATATGTTTGTTTCTTATCCAATATTTTTCATTACTATACCATATTGACCTACGTGTATGTACCTATTATCCGACTATTGTGCACCCTAAAAAAAACAAAAAAAACACAAATAAATAATGATGGGAGTGATAAAATGTAAAAAATATGGGGATATCTAGGTTGGGAGATTATATTTTTACTTCTAGAAATGCTTAAGTGATTGGGTCTTTAAATTTGATTTCAAAGGATGTAGGGTAGGTTTAGTATAAATAACCAGGAAAAAATAATTTTTTAAAATAACCTATATTTACTAGATAGAAAGTGGGAAGACTAACCTATAATGGTTTTCAAACACACATGTGAGGATTTATTGGCATATTTTACTCATGTATTTTCTTTCTTGAAAAAATATCATACATCTCCTTGAATTTCATTCTGATACAATTTATGAGACATATTTTCCCATAATCACTAAGAATAACTCTTTGTTTACTATCATGAATTAATTTTTCTCTTAATATTAAATCTTCATGAAATTTAGAATATCTCTATGCATCATTTTTGGAAATTTGAATTTTACTATGAGTGAAAATTTTTAGGTGTGGGGGCATGATTACTCCATGATTCACTGTTTTTTTCACCCTTATACCACTATTCTAAACAATTTTTATATTGAAAATTCTAAATTTAATAATAAGTTAAACTTATGTTTGGTTCAATTATTTTGTTTTTCACTATTAAAAAGGTTAATTTCCCTTGTTACGATGTTTTCATTTTAGGTGGAGGTGATTTGGAGACCCCATGATGAAATTCAAGCAAAGTGGTCCAAACTGCACAGGAGTCCAAGCACACATGTGGAATCAAATGTGCACTACAACTAATATGTGCATCCAATTGGGATGATATTTTTTCATCTGATCCAATATTAATTTTTATAAAACTCTTATAAAGAAACCCAATCTGAATTCATCTATAAAGGGGCAAACTGAAATGATCTATCCTAGAAAAAAATCTGCTCTAAGTCAAAATTTTGGTTATTTATTTTGGAAATATCTCCCATTTTATACATTAAATGGATGAAAAAATTTATAGGGAGATATTCAAGAGGATAAATAATTTTTTTAGTTTTTTTATATATTTATATAAGGCTTTTTACCCACCCAAAACCATGGGCTAAGTGGTATTTAGAAATCTAGTTTCCCAAAACCACCTCCTATTATAGATATAAAAGGGAACCTTGGGAACCTAATTTTCAAGCTCGAATAGGGAGAAAATTTATTCCATTTTGGAGACCCAAAGGAGTTATATATGAATAATATAAGTTATTGAGGCCTCTATCCTCATAGGGATATCAAGGATGAAATCATATTTCCACATGAACTTCCTCCTCCTCTTGATGACGAGCTAAATAGTGGGAAATCATTGTGAGGGAGATACACACTTAAACATAGAGTTTTAACACATAACTCTCTACTAGTTTGGTGTATTTTATGTTTGGAATTGTTCTTTTAGATTTATCTTAATTTTTTTGATTCATTTAATTGAAAACTTTTTTATTTTATAACAGATTGATGCGTGATTTTAAGTGAGTGACTTTTGTTTTTCTGATTGGACAACATAAGAATCCTCTTGTTTCCCAAACATTTGAGATTTTAGTGTTACTTGAAAAACCTTAAAGTATGATCATATAATGGAACTTGAATAAAAAATTGTTATGTCTAGGTTTAGTCATATTTTCACCATTTTAGAGGCTTGTGGGTACCCAAGATTTTGGTTAACCCTCAACCAAAGGATTATTCCAAAAACTAATAATCAATTAATAATAAGGAACTTTTCAAGTGGTGTAGTAACTTATCAAGGATAATATATTTATCATAAAATTTTAAAAATCCACTTTTTTGACAACTATTAAACTATTTAAATTAATTAATTTTATTTTTAAAACTGTATTCAAAAGCACTCCTCTTTTAGTCTTTTTTATTAAATATACACACTTTAAACCTCCAACACTCCTTGAGAAACAACCTATGGTCCACCCTATCATATAAATAAATATTAAAAAATAGTAATTAATTTGATGTGTCATGAAAATGTGGTCATTAAGTTCTCTATTTAACTCATTCTTAATGTAAGGCCAATACATAGAAATCCTTACAAAATGGAACTAGTGGAGTTGGTCGAGTTGAAGAAACAATTACATGAGTTGAATAATAAGGGGTATATATGACCTAGTAGTTTACTATGGGGATCCCCTATTTTATTCATGAAAAATAAGTATTGGTCCATGATATTTTTCATTGGTTATAGGGAGATCAATGCCATCACTATAAAGAATAATTACCCTTTACCATGCATTGATGAATTATTTGATCAACTTCAAGGAGTATAATACATTTCAAAGACCAAAATTCAATCTAGTTATCATCAAGAAAGGGTTAAGAAGGATGATATTCCAAAGACAACATTTCAAAAAAGTTATAAACATTATGAGCTCATGGTAATTCCTTTTGGATTAACTGATGCACCTTCTATCTTTATGGATCTAATGAATACAATATTCAAAGAGTATCTTGATAACTTTTTGGTGGTATTAATTGATAATATCTTGATATACTCTAAGAGATATGAAGAGCATGATATTCATTTATAAATAATTCCAAATACCATAAAAAAGGAATTATATGGTAATTATAGTAAGTGCGAATTTTGGATTGATGAAGTTTATTTTCTTGGAAATATTGTCTCTAAGGAAGGGATATCTATTGACCCTTCAAATACAAAGGTAGTAAAAGACTGATCTACATCGATTAACATAACTGAGATATAAAGTTTCCTGGGATTAACGGATTATTATCTATAGTTTGTTCAATATTTTTCCTAAATTTCCCATCCATTAAACAAGTTAACACTTAAAGGGGTTAAATTCACATGGTCAAGGGAATGTGGGGAATGTTTTGAAGAGATGAAGAGGAGACATATTAATATAGCAGTATTAAATCTACCACTAATTAAGGAATGATTTTTAATTTATAGTGATGCATCAAAGAAAGGAATTGATATTTTCCTTATGTATAATTATATGGAGATTACTTATGCATCATGGAAATTGAAAATTCATGAACATAACTATCCAACTCATGACCTAGAGCTAGTATTCGTAATATTTACTTTGAACATATAGATATACTACCTATATGAAAAAATATATGATATATATATATAGAACATAAGGTTTTAAATTATATATTCTCTCATAAGGATCACAACATGAGGAAAAGAATATGGTTAAAATTACTCAAGTACTATGATTGATTGATATACTACCACCCTAGGAAGGGAAAAAAGGTGGATAATGCATTGAGTAGGATGGAATATATAGTTATGACCATGATGAAGATTGATAAGGATACTATATATATAGATCTAATAAATATGGATATGATAATATTCAGGCAAGGGGATCCACCTTTAATTTTTCAAGAAATTGCTAAACTATCCTTACTAGAAAATATAAAGAAGTATTAGTAGGATTATGAGAACCTACAAAGGAATATTAAATCATTGAATGACAAGAAATTGATATAATTCATCTATTGAGATGAAGTGATGAAGTTTGGGAAGAGGTTATCTATTCTATACATACCATAATTGAAGTGGGAACTACTAGATGAAGAACATAACTCAAATTTCCCCATACACCTTGGTAGCACAAAGATGTATGGGAATTTTAGATAAAATTTCTAGTGGGATGATATGAATTGTGAAATTACATATTACTTTTCTAGATACTTATTATGCTAGCAGGTGAATTTTAAAATAAAAAAACCTAAGAGAGTCATGAAACCTATGCCTATACCTATATAGAAGTAGGACAATGTTATAATGGACTTTTTCACTAGATTCCCAAAGTCTCTAAGGAAGAATGATTTTATATGGGTTATCATTGACTATTTTACTAAGTCTGATAATTTATTAGTGATGATATAGGATCAAACCCTTGACCCCCTTACCTAGCTCTATATCAATGAAATCATAATTCTTCACAGGGAACCTCAATCAATTGTATCTGACCATAAACCTTAGTTCATATTGAAGTTATAAAAGAGTATTCAAGGGGATCTCAACACCGAGATACATTTAAGCACCACCCATCATCCTAAGAATGATGTTTAATTGAAAAGGACTATCTAGACTTTAAAAGATATGATGAGATCATGTTATCTTGACTTCCAAGGTATATGGGATTTGTATCAAACTTTAGTGGAATTTTTATACAATAATAGTTTTCATTCGAGCATCCAAATGACACCATATGAAGTGATGTATGGGAATATATTTCACATGAAAACCTATTTAGAAGAAGTTGGAGAGAGAAAATCAGTCATCCCAGACCTTATAGAGGAGAAAATAGTTAAAGTTATAACTATTCAGGATCACATTAAATCACCCCAAAGCAGATAAAATAGCTATGATGATAATAAAAGGAAATACTTGGAGTTTCAGGTTTGGGATCTTGTAATCTTGAAGTTTTCACCATGAAAGGGAGTCATAATATTTGGTAAAAAGTGGAATTTAAGCCTTATTTACATTCAAATTTTTTAAATACTATAAAGAATTAGGGTTGTAGCTTACCGACTGGCTATGTTGCCCAATATTTCTAAAGTACATAACATTTTACATGTTTTTTTACTGAGGAAATACATTCTAGATCTAATTCATGTGATCACATATGAGGAAATATAGTTGGGGAATGACTTGTATTATAACGAAGAATTTATCTTGATTCTTGACATGAGAGAGAAAGTATTTCAGAATTGGACAGCTCGATTGGTGAAAGTCCTTTAGAGAAATCACAAACTAAAAGAGACAACCTAGGAGCCTGAAGAAGCTATGAGTAAGGTATATCCATAATTGTTCATTAGATGATATATACTCACAATTTTTAGGAAAAAATTATTGGGGGGGGGATGCAATACCCAAGACCCTACTGTAGCAAGTAAACACTATATCCTGAACTATCATGAAATGCACACTCTAAGGAGCCTTTATTCATAAATATATTTAAAATTTTAATTTCTGAATTTTAGAATTTTATTTAAATAAAATAAAATTCATTTTTTTAATTCATCATAATGATATTATAATAAGATGAATTTTTGGTATTTTTCTAAAAAAATTGATTTTTAGATGAATAATGCAATATACTGATTTTACTAATACTATGAATTTTATACCATTATTAGTATATAATAAATTTATTAAAATTATTAATTAAAAAATATGCATTTTATAATTTACATTATAAATTCTAAAATATTAATTATATTTTACAAACCCATGATTGATATTTTAGAACTTAAGAAATATTTTTCTCAAAAATTGTTTAATATATTATACATTTGTTAAATTAAAATTAATTTTAAAAACTTATATAAATTGAATTAGTAAAAATTTATATCTAATTTATAATCATTAGTTCTAAATTATATAATAATAATCACTTTATTTTTTGGCATAGATATCACCTTAGGTAAAAACTAGTTACCATGATAAAAGCTAAAATGGTAAAAGTAATAATTCAAGGGGTAAAGGGCTTTAAAATTGATAAAAACATTTATATAATTGATTTTATGAGTTATGGATAAACCTTATATATTAATAATTCCATGATATTTTATTTTTTGAGCCAATTTACATGATTAACATGTTCTCCCTTTATATTAAGTTGAAATATTTACAAAAATGCAATTTTCACCACTTATAAAAGGGGTCTCTCACCACCCCTTAAAGTGACTCAAAAAAAATTTGTTTCCTCATAAAAACCTAATTTTTTTTATTCCCTTAGAATAATATTACACTCTTATAATATTCTGGTCACCATTATTTATCCTAGGTCCTTTATTTCCAAGGAGAATTCCAAGGAAAATTCAAGTTTCAGATGTGATTATTATCAACAACTTAGTTTTTATTATTAATTATCTTATTTAAAATATATCCTAGAAACACTAATATAATTATATAATTATCATTTATAAAATACAATGTTACTATATTAAGGGTATTATCATTATTTATTCATATACCCTATCCATTAAGAAAAACAAAACTGTTGTTCATGTGTTGTGTAGACTACTGGCTCCACGATGTAACACATTTCATTTTCCTTAATTGACTTAAAATGATGAATATAAGGATGGCATTAAAGGATAAATATTATGTTTATGATATCATTAAGGCCCTGTTATGGTAAATTATAAATTATATTAATGATATGATCAACAAATTATTATCATAATTTAATCATTTAAAATATGCATACTAAGATGATAGTTCTTTATTCAAATTGTGTAATATTTCCATATCCATTAAAAATTATTATAATTACTTAAAATTATGATATATGTTGATAATAAAAACCAAATAATATCATTATGCTTCTAAAATAATTATTTTACAACAAAACCACCTCATAATCATTCATTAAATCAGGGTATATTCATATTTGTACTACTACAAAACCGATGTTTAATAGCATTGGTATTTATCAGCTCTAGAAAAAAGCGCTGATAAAGGTCTGAATAAATAAAATGAAATAATTAAATAAATAAAAAACAAAAATGAGTTTATTAAAAATAATATTACAAATTTTATTAATTAAATAATTATTGAAAAAAATGAATTAATTAATTACACTAAATATAAATTATAAATACTAATAAATAGTATGTATTAAATATATAGATATGCAAAATGAAAATTAAACAAATTAAAATTAAAAATAAGTAAATTGAGAAAAATATTAAACATTTTATTAATTAGATGATTATTGATAATATTAACAAACAATATATATTAAATATATATATATTAATGTATATAAACATGATTTATATATTACAAAATATTTATGCACTTTACATTAAATAGTCATATATTAAGTGAATAATGGTCTATAATTACAAATTTATATGAATTAAAAATACTGACTAATTGTATAGAGTAATGAATATATAATTGAATGTCATTTGATTTTTCAATTTAACATAGATTAAATGTGTGTTATATTGATTTCAAATATACATAATTAATGCTTTTTTATATACAATGTACACACACAAAACTTATCCATTTTTTCAATATTATCAAAGTGTACTTATTTTTAATTTATTCAATTTCACTCATTTTTAAAATGCATGCACTTAAAATTAGATATTCATTAATAATGTTAAAAAAATATTTGTAAAAAAATATTTATAAAAAAATATTTATAAATAAAAATATTTATAAATAAAAATATTTATAAATAAAAATATTTAAAAATGTAAATACTATATCTATAAAATTATATACTTATAATTATAAATAAATAAATATTTTTTAAAATCATTTATATAATTATATATATTTAAATAATTATTAAATTTATAATAAATTTACATAAATAATGAATATATTTACTATATATATATATTAAATATATATACATTTATAATTATATAAATATATATAATGATATAAATATTATTTTTTAAAAATATTTATATAATTATAAATAAATATTTATATATTTAAATAATTATAAAATTATAATAAATATATTTAAATAAGAAATATATTTATTATATTTATATTTATATATATTGATTAAGCATATATATATTTACAATTTTTTTATTTATAATTATAATTACAAATCTTTTATCAGTGCTTAAGTAATAAGCGTTGATAAAAGAAATCTTTATCAGTACTTTTTTAGCACTGATAAAGACCAACCTTTAACAGTGCTAAAAAAGTGCTGATAAATATGCCTTTTATCAGCATTTAAATAATAAGTGCTAATAAAAGTGTCCCAATCTAATTAAAAAAACCTAACCTATTACGAACCCGTCGCGATATCAGAAGCTTTTCATAGAATAAATTCATTGCCGGTGTTCCTCCTCGATGAATTGAAGCTCGAATCACACAAACCCACTCGAATCACCCAAACCCACTGCCTCAAGTTGCTTGTACATCACTCGACATTCGGTGTTCGGTTGCAGTTAGGGTTTCCAAAGAAAACATTGAGATCTGGATCTGAGGGTCTCAGATTTTCTTCAACCTAGTGAGGTGGGCCTATGTTTTCCTTTGTAGGTTCTGATTTTATTTCTTTATTTTTTATTTCGAGATCTGGATATGAGGGTTTCTGATTTTCCTTTATAGCAACTGATTTTATTTTTATATTTGTGCTCCGATTGTTGCATATTGTTTTTATTTTGTTTATGATTCGTTGTTTGCTTGACTACTATTATGGATACCTTATTTTTGTCTTTTTAAACTATTCTTTTGAATCAATTTTCTTTTCCATCTACATCTATACCCCAGCTTTCTCAAAAAGATTAATTTTGTCACTGTTTTGAAATCTTAGCGAATCAAATCTAGTCCACAGATAAACGAATTAAATAAATATCCATTCCACTGTATAAACAACGGAGGTTTTGGATATAAAAACCTTAAATAAATGAGAAAATTGATTCAACAAACCAATTCTCAGTCTGATGATGGTGTGAAGCAGCGAAAAAAGCTAATTTTATATAATTCATGTAAGGGAATTTATTTATTTAAATTCTATTTTAATATTTTGATGTAAGGGTTTTGCTTAAAAATTTATTTTCTCAGAATTATGTTGTTTAATTTTAAGATAAATCTTATTAAGGGTGATACCATATTTATTTATTTTTAATGATTCTATATTTTCAAAATTAGTATGAGGTTGTATATATTTTACTATGTTGTGATATTCTGCTATAAGGGTTACATATATTGACCAGAATTGTGTTGTTTTATTGTTTTATGCCAACTTATTTATGGACCTCCCTAAAATCTCAAGGATGGGTCAATGCATATTAGATGGTCTCCCTAGAATCCTTTGGTTGCTACATCATTTTTTCCAAAAAATAGAATGGGAGTTATCAAACTCTATATATTAGAATTTTTTTAGGTATTCATTATTTTAGGTCTATATGTACATTTTAGGTCTATATATACATTTAATTAACAGTAATATAATTTATACTTAAATAACCAATAAAATATTATAAACTCATGTTACTTTCAAAATAATAAAATAAGATAACTATATATACATTTTTTTTGAAATAATTAAACTTTTAAAAATTTAAATTATTATATTTTATACACAATTACCCAGAATAATAATTATTTATAATTAATATAATTTAAAAATTATTATTAATAGTATTTGTTTTAGTTTCATTAGAAAAAATAGTTTATATATATATATATATATATCGAATAATATATTTTATATTTAAATAAATTTAAATATGATAAATAATATATATATATATATAATTATATTCAAATAAAGTTACTAATAATATATATATATATATATATATATAACATATATATAAAATATTTAGGTAGATTGACTTTATTTATCTATGTATCGAATGAGGAGTGACCTCCATTTTATATTTTTTGATAGTGGAAGGCGTGAACCCCATTCAGATTTATTTCCTATCAAGGTAAGTGTGAACAAAGTACATACCTCCATCAACCTGTTTTTCCAATCATATAAAACCCTATAATTTTTTTAATAAAATAAAACATATTAAAAAACAAATTTATAAAAAAACATTATAAAAAAAATCCTGAACCAGTTATTGTATTAAAGTTTTATTCAAATCCTTGTGGATAAATTAGAGGATAAAAATGAAAGTAATTCATCATTAACTTTTCCTCCACATCAAATAAAATAAATTAATTTCAATAACATACATTTTTCATATGAAATTACACTGTAGTAATCTAAGACCCCCGGGTGCGCAACACTACAATTTCATATTTTTATTCTTTCATCTTCACCCTCTATATTTATTTCCCACCCTTCACTCTATCATTTCTCTAGTTGTGTGGAGCTTTGATCTAGAAGGAGTTCATGGCAATGAAAGCATCGAGTTAATAACTAGTTCTAATGGTGTAATTCTCACAAATGAGAGGTATTTCCCCTTTTAGAGAACATAATGAAGTACAATTGTCATCTTCATTAGATTCATCTCCCAAATAGTTATTATTGAATTTTGTTTCCTTGAGACTCATCCCCCATATCTTTTATGTTTCTTTTACTAATTTGAGAATTAGTCATCCCATGGATGACTACTGCTTAGAGTATTTCAAGAAACATAAGTGCATGTCCACAAGAGATGGAGGATGTGTTTCAAACAACAAAATGCAATGATAAATGTTCGAGAGATGAGCTAGCAAGGATGGAAGCTGTCTATAACTTTCACCTTTTAATTAATTCAGAGGATAACACCAACCATAGTGGAGAAATTATCCTTATCCTCATCACTCGTCGATTGATTGTTTGATGAGATCTATTTGCATTTTTTTATCATCATTTTTTCTTTACCATCAGCATATCCCTGTGGTAAAAAATTTTTGCACAGAAAAATCATCATCCATAGAATTAATGTATTGTTTCATATTTATTTTTAATTTATTTATTTTCATTCTTACTCATATAATAATTTTTTTCTTGTATAATTGGATTATTTTGTTCGAGCCTACAACTGAGATAATGATAATAAGAAAATGTTTCAAGAATGCATACAACCATCAGAAAAAGGTGAATTCATACTACTTATTTAATTAATTTTGTCATCATTTTATCTAATATTTTTATTATTTTTATCTAATACTTATATTTTTCATAGATCTTTTTGTGAAGTCATATTTTTCTTTCAACTATCTACAAAAAGCCACAAAAGAGATAAAATGATTCTTTCTACCAATGTTTTCGAGATTTATATTTTCATTAATTTTTTATCGATCTAACAACAATACATATTGATTCATTATTATTAGCTGAGAAACCTTTCTCGTTTTTGAAATCCTATACTCTTCTGAATTTCAACAACGAGAAAGGTTTTTCAGTTAAGAACATCGAGTCAATATGAAGTGTTGGAAATTCAACATTAAAAGACAATAGAAGCATGATAACATTGGAAGTTAGAATTGTTTTGAGAATTTGGGATGTGTTGGAATCAGACACACCTCAATCTAACACATGATGTGTCTGGTATGACTCTAAGCGTTTCTTTTTATTTAAAATTGACATTAATTTTAGTAAAAATTACAACTAACATACTCAAAACCAATAAAACGTATTCTGATTGTTTTGATAATTTAGGTAAACAATAAATAATTCATTTGAGACATGTAGAAATCAGATGAACCTCAATTCAACGCATGATGTGACTGCTATGACTCAATGTGTCCGTTATCAATTTAAAATTGACAATTTTGTTCAAAAAATGTCACTCACTGAAAACAAAGAAAAAATTCTCATATTTTCTTGATAATTTAGGACATCAATTGATAAGACATTTGTGATGTGTTGGAATTTATATTATGTCAAACCAATACATGATGTGATCGGTATAGGTCAAAGTGCATGTTTCCAGTTTAAAATGACATTTTAGTAAAAAGAAACAAGTGACATAATAAAAACTGAAAAACACACTCTTATTGTTTTGATACTCTAGGAAAATGATCCATATGTCATTTAAGATGTGTAGGAATTAACCGTACCTCAATCTAATGCACGGTGTGATTGGTATGACTCTAAATGTGTGTTTTTATTTAAAAATGGCATAAATTTTAATAAAAAGGACAATTTACCTACTCAAAAATGAGAAAACACATTCATATTGTTTTAATAGTTTAGGTAAATGATCCATAAGTTATTTATGACATATAGGAATTAGATGTACTTCAATATGATGCACGGTGTGCCCGGTATGACTCAACGTGTCCGTTGTCAGTTTAAAATTGACAGTTTAGTTAAAAAAATTTCACTCACTGAAAACCAAGAAAACATGCTTGAATTTTCTTTATAATTTAGGAAATTTATTAATATTTCATTTTTGATGTGTAAAAATTAGTCTCACACCAAATTGATACACAATGTGATCATTATGATTCATAGTACGTGTTTCTAATTTAAAATGAAATTTTAGTAAAAAAGACAAAGGACATACTCAAAACTAAGAAAACACATTCAGATTGTTTGTATACTTTTAAAAACAACGATCCATAATTCATTTTTGAAATTTAGGAATCAGACGAACCTAAATCCGATACATGATGTATTTGGTATGACTCGATGTGTCCGTTATTAGTTTAAAATCAACATTTTAGTTCAAAATCTATCACTCACTAAAAACTTAGAAAACACACTTGGATTGTCTTTATAATTTAGAAAAATGATTCATAAGTCATATGTGACATGTAAGAACCATTATCACATTAAACTGGCACATAATATGATCGGCATGAGTCAAAGTGAGTATTTCCAATTTAAATGACATTTTAGTAAAAAAGATAAGCGATGCACTCAAAATTGAGTAAACACATTCATATTGTTTTGATATTTTAGTAAAATGATCCATAAGTCATTTGAGATGTGTAAGAATCAGCTGCACCTCAATTCGATGCACAGTGTGATCGGTATGACTCCAAGTGTGTTTTTTCAATATATAAGTATCATTTTAGTTTAAAACGTGCACCAAATTTCCAAAACCAAGGAAACGATCCTAGATTGTTTTCTCTTCATTTAAATTATGTATTAATACTTTATTTTTCTGATTTCATGGTGTTTTTGGTGATGCAGTGTGCTGTTACACCACACTACACTGGTGGGGCAGTGTGCTATAGCAACACATTGTAATATGCCCCTTTATCAACAATTTTTTAGCACTGAAAAAAGACTTAGGCCTTTAATCTCTCTCCAGTAGTTAGTAATTCTCTAGCACCGATAAAAACCATTTTTAACACTGTTAAAGGCCTATTTTTTAGTAGTTTTGAGTTGGTTTAACCATATAATCGAACAATACTTTGAATTTATACCATGAATGAATAAGGAAACATAATTATTGGTATAATATTATGTAAATGTGTAAAAAATTATTTGTTTTTTATGGTGATTCTATATCAATATATAATTCATTAATTAAGGAAACATCCTCCATTTGTCAAAAATCACCAAAATATGCTTATTATCGACTTCATCTTCTATGATAAGGTCTAAAAACTTACGAAGGAAATATGAAACATCATAAATTATTATAAATCGTCCATAATAGTAAATTTAATATCCTAGTAATAATTAAATTTGTAATAATAATGAATACAAACACTGCTATTATGAAAATAGTACAAATGATCAAAACTATAAACACCAATGCAGAAAATCAGAAAAATTCATGTAGAAAATAACTATTTATGAAGATTATTGATGAAAATGGATATGAGTAAGGTTATTAATCAAGTTATTAATATATATATATATATATGTTTTGGATATAATAGGTTAATGTACATTCATGGAAGTCAGGATAAAAGGTAAGGGTTTTCCATCTCAAATTCTACTCATTGAAATAAGTTTTGTATTATGCACATAATTTCCTATATGTGTTGTATATACTTCCAATTTAAGATATTATACCATGATATTACTTTATTCATGTTATATAAAGACCAAGTTCATGCATTCTCTTTCAAGATGTTATGATTGAATTTCTATCCAAGCCTTAAGTGGGGTTTTTCTGTATTAATCTTCATTTTTTGGGACTAATGTTATAATCACCACCTATTTTATTTTTTGTGATGCATACATTGACATGGAATAATTTTTCCTTATTAATAATGAAATTAAATTGGTTTACAAGCCTATATTTTTATCCCTTTCTCGCATTCTTTTAATTCAAGAGTTACTAAAGTTGTTGTAAAACTCAATCTTTTCCATGGTGGAAAAACCATCCTAAGTTTTGATAAAGTAAAAGTGTGTGTACATTTATATAAAATAAATCCTTATATAGATACCATAAAGTGAATTTAGTTGTGTATTTGATACAACTATGGGTAAGTAACACCCCAATATTTTAGAATATACATCTCATTAAAATAAATTGTATGTGTTCAATAGCCTGCTTGATATGCAACATTGAGCCTAAAATGAACTGTGATATATTAAAAACTAGTTGTTAAAATAGGTGGTATAAATAGGATTAACCACATTATTAAATATATATATAATTTTTTTACATAATTAAAATTTATTTATTAATGTATAATATTAATGTACTCAATTTTTAGTAAATACATTTTATGGTTCAAAATTATGTTTTCTATAAAAATGGTTTTTATTTTTTTTATGAGAGAATTTTGTAATTAATTTATACTAATTTTATAAATTTAATTTTATAAAAAATATATAATTTTTTAAATCAGCACGTCAAAATTATCTTAGGATAAAAATTTGGGATTAATCGGAAAAGATTGTTTTTTAATAAATAGTGAAAAATACCGATTTTTGTAAAACTATTATTTATTTTCTTTGAAAGGTCCCATTATGATTTAAATTTTATCTTTGGGTAAAATAATTATCCTTTAATTAAATATAATATAATATAATTTCCTATTAATAATAATTATTCTTTATTTTGATATAAGTTCATTTTTGGGCTTAAAAAAATATTTTACCTAAAACTGTTTTTATGCACGCAATGCATTTTTATCTTAATTAATTAAATAAATCACTATTGATTAATTATGTTAATGAAATGTATAGATTATATATTAAATAAAATTATTTTAAATTCACTTAATGGTTTTACTAGGCATGGAATAATAATAAATTCATTTTTATGCTTAAGCATGTATTTTTTTTTCTAAAAACATTTTTCGTTGCTTTTTGCGTGATTATTTTAAATTTAATTTTTTACACTTATATAAATTTAATCTTGTAAAATAGATTTTATATTTATAATCATAATAATTAATATAATTTAATAGGTCCAACTTAATTTTTGTTCATTATGAATAATAACCATGATAAAGATTTTTCACCTCGATAAAAGAGGTAAAACTAGGTTAAAACTATGGGGTAAAATATTAAAATCTCACTAACACTTTACTTTATCCAATTTTATAAGTTTTTTAATCTAAATATATGTTTAATTATTTAATTAATTTATTTTAAAACATTAATTTTAAATTTATAACCTAATATTGACTTTTGTGAAGATAAGTTATATTTTATTTAAATTTAAAACTATTTTTGGGTCTTTGAATTTAATTACATGGTTAAAAAATTAAATTTAGTCTTGGATTGATAAAAAGGTCTAAAAAATAATTTTTTTATTATTAATTTAAAATAATTAATTGAATACAATTTATTACATAATTTCATGGTGAAATTCGTTTTACTCTTAAATCTAGTATTTTCTAAAAAACTGTTTTTCATGCATTCTATGTTCACATTTTTAAAGTAATTTATAACACCTATAAAAATTGAATCTGGTAAAATGGATTAATTTTTTTTAATTACAATGTAATTTTTTTAAAATTTCACTTTTATTTTTTTCTTTATATAATTAAGTTATCATGGTAAAAAGTTAAGTTATCACTGTTATGTTAAAATGAGTTTGAAGCGGTTTAACAAGGAGATAAAGATTAAGATGTGTCAAAAAAATTATAAATGTGATTGGTTGAATTTTTTTATACCCTATCACATATTATATTAAAATTTAGGTTGACTTGGTTCCAATTTACATGATTTTGATATATATATATATATATATATATATCATTTAACCTTTTAAGTAATTCTAAGTGTGTCCTTTCCCTCCCTTATAAAAAGATACCACCTATCCTCTCTTCTCCACACTTCACGAGACTTATATATTGAAAAATAACCAACATAATAAATTCCTATATTAATTCCTCACATACTATAGCTTCTATTATTTCCAAAATACCATTCTTTCAAGGCATAAGATGTAAACCAATAGAGGTTTCTCAAAAAAGAGGTATAACTCTAAAATGATTACATTCACTTTAATTTATTCTTATACCTAATATAAATATATGTTATATATTATAAAATAAATAAATAAATATCCTAAATATACATAAATTTTATTATGATGATGTAATAACTATCATCTACCTCCTTTCTATCCATTAAAAAATGATTACATCGTTCGTGCGTACGTGTGGACCACCACCTCCATGAAGTGATGCATTTCATTTTTATCACCATTTCACCTTGATGCTTATAATTATGAATATAATAAATATATATTATATTTATGATATTATTATAGTTCTATAAAAGGTGAATTATTTATTAGTTTTCTTTCATTCCATCCATCGAAAAGTGGAAACATTGCTCATTCGTATGTAAGGACAACCGTTCCCACAAAGTAATATAATTTATTTTTCATCACTGCTTTATATAAATAGTTATAAAAGTGTATATAATTTTTAAATATTATTATAATGACACAATTAAAATTTTGGATATGATGGGACCATGATCAATGTACAAGGATTGGGATTTTCAAACCAAAACGTGTATGAAAAAAGAAACAGTTATCACCTGGAACAATGATTTTAATAAAGAATTGTTAATAAACGGGTGATAAGACATTATAATTTAATAATATATGGTATTATGTATATGAGTATAGTTATGTAATATATTTATAATAAATCTATATTTATTATACAATAGGTTTGAACATGTTCGAATTAAGATGGGACTTTAGGTAAGGGTTTCTCCTCTCACTTTTATTTCTGTGTGACATATGCCATATTCGCCACTTGTTTCATTCATGTGTTGTGTATATAATTACCATAAATTTATTTTATCATTATTATAATTAAAATTATATGGATTTAAAAACCCATATATGGTTATATATTTGATGAGTGTTTTATTCAGAGATTACCAACATAATAAAGCTTTATCATCTCATATTATCTTATTTGAGACATATGTTATGCTATGAACCTATATTCTTTTATGAAGTGTATATACATCCCCTTTGACATTTAATATCACGAATCTCATTATGTTCAATATATTTAATGTTTCCTCTTAAGTTATTATTTTATGAGGCTTAAAATCCAAAAGTTACCAAAGCGGTAAGGGATTTATGTTTGAATATCATTTTAATGAGGATTGATTATGCTTGTATTTTAATTAAGGAAAATTATATAATACTTATATGATAAACCCAATTTTTTTATAATCTTTTCATTTATAGAGTTTTTATCTATTATTACCTTGGTACTTAAAATGATCTAGAAAATGTTTTTTTTAAAAGTTGGCCTTATTTCGTCTTTGGTCGAAAAACTTTTTCTTCCATGTCCATGCTCTTAAAAGTTGTTCTATGAAAGTTCTTATATATACTTGAAATGTTTTAAAAAGTTCATTTTCAATACCTTTGACTTTTTTACAAATATTTTAAAATGAATCTTCTAAATGTTTTCTAAACAATCCATTTTTGACTTTTTACAAAAGTGAAAAGGAAATGTTTTCTTTTAATGTATACAACAAGGATAGATTTTCTCGATGCAATGAATATTATTTTCTTTGAGGATTTTTTAATAGGTTTCTATTTTTATTTTTAAAGAAAATTATTTACTTAATATTTTGGAATTTCTTATTTTTTAATTAAGTGATTTGAAAATGAAAATGGTATTTTTCTAAAGAAATATTATAGTGATCTTTTAAAGACATTTTTCATCTATGATAGCATCCTTTTATGTTACTTATGATTTACTGAGGATATGATCCAATGATTATATCCTTATTCTTTATATGTATGGTTTATTATTATAATGATGAAACATTTATGATACCCTTTTATTTTCTATGGGTTATGCTATTATGATGTGCTAAATGTTTTATGATATTTTGGAACACATATAAATGGATTTATGATTATGAGATGGGTGAGCCTAGAATTATATATCCTTATAATCCATTGGGTAAAGATTAATGTTTTATGAGACTAAAGGGTATATGGTAGGTTATCCCAATCCCGAAATAGGGTATGTGGGAGGTCTTTATAGTGACCCTATCCTTTTATATATAAAATTTCATGATTTTAAGCATAATTATACATTAATGTACAAGCCAAGGATCATAAATTCTAGTGTCTTGGAAGACTAGGTACATAATCAAACATTATAAAAATAAATTTTTATTTAAACTACATAATGAGATCCTATATTCCATTGTGATCATACATATGCATAGGATAACCCGGGGATAACATGAAAATATAGATGAGCTAAAATCCCAGTAAGGGAATAACTATAAGAACAAAGCATTATCACATGGGATAGAAGGCATGACATGATGATATAAAAAAGGCATGTAACATAAGGAATCAAAACATATAAACATGGGATCATATAAATATGGAATAATAGAAATGTGGAAGAAACATAAAACATGAATTTAGTATGAGTCAAGGATAAACACCAAGACCTTTCCCCATAGTAGCACAATCCAAGACTAACCGCCAAGACCGTTGCACATTGTAGCACAAGCCAAGGCTAACCACCAAGACCGTCGCACATAACGTCTCATGAGACTCAAATTTACCCAATGCATTGGAGCACTATCTCGGTGCACCCATATTAAATTCCCATTAATATATTTTCCACAAAATTAATCATACATAATCAATCATATATAAACATAAGGGTTACCCATGGAAAGGATTGGGTACCATAATAATGACATAAAGCATAACAAATGAGTGTATAATAAAAGTGTCCATAAAAGAAAGGAACTAAAATATACATGGAAATTAATAAGGAAAAATATTAATGTATCATGATAAGTGATGTCAAGTATAAGTTACAACATATAAGAAACATATTTAAGAAATTTTAGCATTAAAACATTTTTGAGAGGTTTTAAGGAAAATACTATAGAGCCTTTAAAATAGAAAAGGGAAAAATAATTTATAAAAAAATAGAAGTGAAACCAGAAGGTTTTCATAAAAAGGAATGATTTTATAAAGAAAATGGTGGCTTAAAACAAAATATAGAGTGCACTTGAAATTGGGTAAGAATTTGGGAAGTTCCCTTAAAACAAGTTTGCTTATCGGGAAATATTGAGGAGGGAATCACTTAAAAACATGTATATCCAAAAAACAGAATGATGGAAGGGTCTTGATAAATGAAATTTTTACATGTAAAAAATATTTATAATATTAAAATAAATATATAAGATAACTTCATTTTGGTATAAAGAAATATAAGGCAACCTGAAGGAATAAAGGAGATTCTGGTAGAATTCCTTACAGATTATCGACATGGTTTTGAGTGTACATAAGAGGAATTAATGAGATGTAAAGGGGTTTATAATAACTTATAAATCACGAGGAAAGTATGGGGGATGTGAGAAATCATACCCCATCATTATGGATTACACATAAAATGACATAGCATAGAGGACATTCTTGAATAAAAGTGAAATAGAGAGGATCCCTTACCTTAAATCCGATGGTGATCTTTGCTTGAACTTAATGACCTGAATAATCAAATTAGGTTCATTAATTATTAATTAAATAACCTATTATATATGTAAAATATTTATTATAAACTTTTTAAGTACATTTATAACCATTTTGATTGGTTATGAGGTTCAATTTCATTGTTCGACTTTGTTTGCTTGCTTGGTTTTAATGATCAGTTTATGTTCAGATAAACATGTATGATGAAGGTGGTGGTACAAAATTGAAGTTATATTTTATTATTGAAAAACCAGAAGGTTACATGATTTAAAATTTAATTTTTTTACTTGGAGTGAAGTTGAATCATTATATAAAACTTTAGTGACAACCTTTTGGGTTAATTGGCGGTTTTTGACCACAAAGAAAACGTTTTGTTTTATAAACCAAAATCATGTGTACAAAAGGATTATATAACTATAGATGAGGAATAATACATATATTATGTTCTGTTTAAACCATGAAAATGGTTTCATAACCATAATTTAATATGTTAACATAAATTGAAAACCCATCGTCCTTGAATGTGGTGAATTAACACATCTCGGATGGTGTCTTTACTACTAAAATAAAATAAGAGTAAAAGAGAGATGATAATAACTTATTACATTATCATAAAAATATTCTAGTAAATGTAAGGTACTATAGTTTTCATAAAATTTGGATGATTAGAGGTAAAGATAGAAAATAAAACAAATGAACTTGAAAAGAAAAAGAAAGAAAAGAAAAGAGGAATTTACCTCTTGATTCAATCTTCCTTGAGAGACTCTTAAGGGGAGGGGATTTGGTCTTTTGAGGAAACCAAGGTATTTTGAACGTGGGGGAGGATCTTGAGGATAGATTTGGGTATAATATAGAAAAAAACAAGGATTTATAGTAGTTAAGAGAAGAGGTAAGGAGGGGTGATATTTCTAGTGGAGGAGAGGAGGGTTTTCATAATATTATAATCATTAGTTTATTATTTTTCCATAAGACAAGAAATAGTGATGATTCAATGACCAAGAATAGTAATAAGTGTATGTGAGTTAGATATTTGGGTACTTACATCACTTATGATTTTAGGAATAGTTGATTTAAATTATAATTTATTTATACGGTTAATTAATGTATTTTACTATTCACCAAAAATTCAAGTATTTTAGAAAAATCCCAAAAATTCACCCTAACCATTTTTCGATGTATAGAATAAAAAAATAAACTTCATTTTTCAAAAATAATTTTCTAAATATGATTAATTTAATTTTTAATTAAAAATATAATTTACTTGAAAAACAACAATTTGAAAACATTTATTTTCTTATTCCTAGATATAGGTATATCGTAATTCCACTTGAATATTATTTATATACTATCATAGGTAAGGTTAATATTCATTAGGGTATGTTACTATTCATAAGGATAACAATACTATTCATAAGGGTATGTCACTATTCACCAAAAATTAAGTTGGTCATATTAGACTCCAAATAACTTACTAATCGCAACTGTGTTTGTTGGATTTTTGAAATTAAAATCACATAAGTGAAAAAATTATGTTTAAAGGTCACATAGTACTTAGTAGTTCATTGTGTTGTGATTTCATGTGATTATATGACATATTTATAATAATGAAATTTTCATTGAAAACTTTGGGTCGTTAAATTATCCCCTCCTTATGAAATTTCACCCTTGAAATTTCATTTTAAATTCTAAGACATAAATAGGTGTGGGTAATTTTCTTTCATTGCCTCCTCCAGTTCCCATATTTCTTCTTCATACTTATGGTTCTACCACAATACTTTGACTAGGTGAGTAGTCTTGTTACGTAGAACTTTATCTCTATGATCCATGATCTTCACTGGATGCTCCTCATAAGAAAGATCATCCTCCAACTATACCACCTTTGAAGATAGTACATGTGAAGGATATGGTATGTAATTTCTTAAGAGGGATACATTGAAGACATCATGTACTTGGACATGGTAGGTAGAAGTTCCAGTCGATAGGCCACAACCCCAATACGATCAAGAATCTCGAAGGGGCCGATGTACCTGGGAATTAGCTTCTATTTCTTCCCAAACCTCATGAACTTCTTCCATAGAGATATGAGTAGAAATACCATGTCTCCAACTTTGAACTCAAGGTCTCATCGATGGTTGTCTGCATAACACTTTTGTTGACTTTGGGCTACCTTGATGTGTTGCTGAATGGTTTTCACCTTATATACCATTTGTTCAACCATTTTAGATCCTAGCAGCTTACGCTCACTAACTTAATCCCAACATGCTGGTGTTCTTCACCTTTTCCCATAAAGGGCTTCGTATGGTTCCATTCAGATGCTCGAGTGGAAACTGTTGTTGTAGAAGAATTCAACTAGTGTAAGATGTTGGTCCCATCATCCTTTGAATTCCATTGAACATGATATCAACATGTCTTCTAGTGTCTGAATGGTTCACTCAGATTGGACATCATTTTGAGGATAATAGTCTATACTGAGGTTTAGTTCAGTTCTTAGAGCATGTTGTAGACTTTTACAGAACTTTGAGATGAATCTCATATCTCGATCAGATATAATAGATAGTGGTAATCCATGAAGCCTTACCACCTCTTTGATATATATCTAGGAAAGTTAATACAATGATAATTCCTATAGAATTATGATAAAGTGAGCTGTCTTTGTAAGACAATCCACAATAACCCATATATCATTATTTCCTCTGGATGTCCTTGGAAGTCCAATGACAAAGTCTATGGTATTGTTCTCCCACTTCCATGTTGGTATGGTTAGTGGTTGCATCATCCCCTTATACTTTTTCCTCTCATCCTTAACTTGCTAACATACCGGGAACTTTGATGTATATTCATAAATCTCCCTTTTCATATTGTCCCACCAAAAGTTTTATTGGAGATCTCAATACATCATTATGCTCCCTGGGTGGATAGAGAAGGCTGAGCCATGTGCATCATTCATAAGCTCCTTCTTTATCTTTGGATCAGATGGTATACATATTTGTGATCCAAATATTACAACTCCTTCCTTATCAATCATTAAATCTGAGGATTTCCCATTTCTAATAGCTTCCACTCTTTTCAGAATTTCCACATCTTTTCTTTGAGCATCCTTTATTTTATCCATAAGGGATGGTTGATCAATAATTTAAGGAAGGATTGATAATGTTACTCCCTTAATTATTCCCATGTTCATCCTCTAAAAATCTAAGAAGACCGGATCCTTTTAAATTGTCATCATTGATAAAGATTCCAGATCCTTTCTACTTAGAGCATCTGCCACCTTGTTTGCCTTACCGGGATGGTAGTGGATTGAGCAGTTATAATCCTTGACGAGCTCTATCCATCTTTGTTGGTTAATTTTAATCTCTTTCTATGTGAATATCTATTTTAGACTCTTCTGATCGGTATATATCTCACACTTCTCCCCATAGAGATAATTCCACCAAATTTTCAATGCAAAGATCACAACCGCCAACTCCAGATCATGCGTGGGATAGTTTTTCTCATATATTTTCAGCTACCTTGAGGTGTAGGCTATCACTTTATTATTTTTCATCAACACAAAACCTAATAACTTATTTTAAGCATCACTGTACACCACAAAGAGTTATCCACTTGTTGGGAGTGTGAGTACTGACGCAATGATTAACCTCTTTTTCAACTCCTTAAAACAGTCTTCACATTCCTAAGTCCAGACAAACTTCACTACCTTTCATTTCATCTTGGTCATTGGGTTTGAAAATCATGAAAAGTTCTTCACAAATTATCGATAATACCCAACTAGACCTAGAAATATCTAGATCTCTGTTACATATGTTGTCCTAGGACACTCTTCAATTGCCTTTGTCTTGGAAGGTCCACAGATATCCATTTGCTGGTGATAACATTCCCTAAGAATGATACTTACTCTATCCAAAACTCACATTTAATATACTTTTCATATATATTATCCCTTAGCAAAGTCTTTAACATAGTATTCAAATTCTCCTCATGTTCCTCCTTGCTCTTGGAGTATATCAGAATATCATCAATAAAGACTACCAAAATTTTTTCTAGGTAATACCTAAAGAATCTATTCATTAAATCCATGAAAATTTCTGGAGCATTAGTGAGTCCGAAGGGAATAACTATGAACTCATAGTTTCCATACCTCATTAGAAAGGTAGTCTTGGGAATATCTTCCTTACTCACCTTTAATTAGTGATATCCTGACCGAAGGTCCACCTTAGAGAAATAACTGGCCCACAAAGATGATCAAAAAATTCATCTATCTATGGTAGGGTATATTTTTTATTTATCGTGATTTTATTAAGATCATGATAATCAATATAGAGGATCATTGATCAATCCTTTTTCTTGAAGAAGAGGACTGGCACACCCCATGGTGAAGCACCCAAGCATATAAAACCCTTCTCTCCATATTCTCATGTAACTGCTTCTCCAGCTCCTCGAGCTCTACGGTGGCCATTCTATAAGGTGTCTTTGATATAGGAAAAGATCTAGGAATCATTTCAATTAAGAAATCAACCTCTCAGTTAGGAGGAAGACCAGAAAACTCTCTAGAGAATACATTAGTGTAATCCCTCACGATGTGCGTGTCTTCAAGCATGGTTCTCTACTTTGTCTCAATCATTTGAGCTAGAAATTATTTCTCATAAGGAATTAATATCTACACTTGAGACACTGATTCTAAAAGAGATTCATCTTACTCCTTGAACTTGTAAAGAATTTGAGGATGATTCGGTATGTGAAGAGTGATCTCTCTTTCCTGACAGTTGATGTTGGCTTTGTTTAAAGATACCCAATCCATACCCAATATAGCGTTGAACTCCACTAAAGGAAGTATGATGAGATTTTTTGGAAGGTTCAGTCCACAAAGTTTAATCGGGGAGGAGTTATAAACCATGGATGCAATAATTTTCCCATTCTATGTTCTCATAGATAACTTATCCTCTAAATTTTGAGGTGGTGTTTGAATAGTTATACTAAACTTGCAAGATATTAAAGAATGTGTATAAACAAAATAAAATAGTATGTTCGCTATTCTCAAATGAATAAATAACATACCTTTCACCACATCGTTGTTCGGATCCACCTTAGTAGTAGTGATATCATAATCCATTACTTGGTTCCTTGGAGGTTTTTATTGATTTCCTCTGACAACCCTTGGATTAGGGAAATTGTTCACATAATTCCCATGCTCTTTGTAGTTATAAAATTGCACTATATGCTGAGTGTTGATCTGAACCTTCATTTCTTCTACCAAATTAGTGGAATTCTTCACATCCCTTCTGCAGTTCTTGGCCAGATGTCACATTATTCCACATTTGAAGAAATTCTTGGTTCCCTTTAGACAGTTTCCAAGATGATTCTTCCCACAACTTTTACAAGTGGGATATTTGGGCTTCTTTCCATCATGGGATTTTTTTGTTGAAGCACCCATGTTGTTCTACATTTTCTTCCTCTTGTCATTAGGCCCACGAGACCACTGAGAGTCTCCAATCTCCATTTCAACCTTTAGGGCATAATGGACAATCTCCTCATAACTGTCAAATTCTTGAATCACCAATGATTTTTGTAGACTCAAATTTAGTCTACTAAATAAGCAATCCACCTTGATTTCGGTGTTCATGAAAAAGCCAGAGGCATACCTTTCAATCCTTGTAAAGTTTTCTTCATATGCCCCGATGAACTCATCTTCCTTTTACTTGAGACCAAGGAACTCTCTTTCCACCTTGAGATGGAGGGTTTGAGGAAAAATATTTATTGAAAAACATCCTCTTGAATTCCTCCCAATCCATGGAATCAATTTTCTCTTAGTACATTGTATTATTGATCAGTTTCCACCACTGATCAGCTTCCCCATTAAAATGATAAACCACAAGTACAACTTTATCTTCTTCTAATTACTAGAGGATGGAGAATATATTTTCAATAGAGTTAATCTATTGTTCTGTGAGTAGGGGATCATAAGATCTAATAAACATGGGAGACCTTTGCTTCATAAAGTATTATACGACAACTTTCTCTTTTCTTGGAGGAGGAGGGCGTTCCACATGATTCAAGTTATTATTCATAACTTGATCCAGATAAGCAAGTACTGTCATGAAGTTTTGAGAACCAGTTCCCATCATATCAAGCATATTATTAGGGAAATATTAAAATTTCCTATAACATTGGTTGTTGGAACATGTTCTTCTATTTCCTACCATTAACTAAGAAAAATAACGTACAATTATAGGGCTTGAATACTTAGTTATTGAACATAAAAAGGAAACTTTTGAACATAAAAGGATAAACTTGTAAAGAAGAAGTATATCCTAACTTTTGATTCATTAGGATTAAATCTAGGTTATCCTTGATCTATTTCTTAACTTATATTCTTATGGTATTTTTTTCTTAATAATGGTTTGTACTAAGCTCATGAATTTACCAAATAATATCCCCCAGGAGTGTCAAACCAAGAGTGCAACAAGGCCTGTTGTCGTGTACTAGGATACCCCAGGTCAGGCCCAAAACTCCTTGTCAGAGTTTTCACTCTTAGTTACATCTATTATAGAGCCATCTCTACCTGTTTGTATCCATATATGGATTTATTTTCTTGATAAACCACTTACTCTATACTTACCAAAATTTAGGGATGTTTTATTATACTTAGTCTCATCCTTAAGGTTCTCACTAAGGTGCTCTATTCTTAATCTCCAAAAATAACTAGACCATCCTATGACAACAAATATAGTGACCCTAGACTTTTACATATAACATTTCATGATTTTAAGCATAATTATACATCAGAGTAAAATCTAAGTATCGTAAATTCTAGTGTCTTGGAAGACTAGGTACATAATCAAACATTATAAAAACCACTTTTTATTTAAACCCCATAATGAGATCCTATATTCTATTGTGCTCATACATCTATATAGGATAACCTGGGGATAACATTAACAAAGGGATGAGCTAAAATCCCAGTAAGGTAATAACCATAAGAACAAAGCATTAACACATGGGATAGAAGGCATGCCATGATGATATAAAAAAGGAATGTAATATAAGGAATCATAACATATAAACACGAGATCATATAAAATTGAAATCATAAAAATGTGGAAGAATCATAAAACTTGAATTTAGTATGAGTTGAGGATAACCACCAAGACCGTTTCCCATAGTAGCACAAGCCAAGGTTAACCTCCAAGACCGTTGCACATAGTAGTATAAACCAAGGCTAACCGCCAAGACCGTCACACATAACGTCTCATGAGACTAAACTTTACCCAATAAATTGGAGTGATATCTGGGTGCACCCATCTTAATTTTCCATGAATATGTTTTCCACATAATTAATCATACATAATAAATCATATTTAAACTTATGGGTTACCCATAGAAAGGATTGGGTACCATAATCATGACATAAAACATAACAAATAGGTGTATCATAAAAGTGTCCATGAAAGAAAGGAAATAAAATATACATGGACATTCATAAGGGAAAATAGGAATGTATAATTGGAATTGATTTAAAGTATAAGTGAAAACATGTAAGAAAATTATTTAAGAAATTTTAACATTAAAATATTTTTGATAGGTTTTAAGGAAAATACTACAGAGCCTTTAAAACAGAAAAGGGAAAATAATTTATAAAAAACTAGAAGTGAGCCCAGAAGTTTTTTATAAAAATTACTGATTTTATAAATACAATGGTGGATTAAAATAGAAGATATAGTGCACTCTAAATCAGGTAAGAATTTGGGAAGTTCCCTTAAAACATGTTTGCTTATCGGGAAGTATTGAAGAGGGAATCACTTAAAAACATGTATATCCCAAAAAGAGGATAATGGAAGGGTATTTATAATTGATTTTTTACATGTGAAAAAAATTTATAACATGCACATAAATAGATAATATAAATTTATTTTGGTATAAAGAAAGATAAGGCAACCCGGAGGAATAAAGGAGATTCTGGTAGAATTTCTTATAGATTATCGGCATGGTATCAGGTGTACATAAGTGGGTTTCATGAGAGGTAAAGAGGTTCCTAATCACTTATATATAATTAGGGAAGTATGGGAGAGGTGTTAAATCATACCTCATTATTAGGGATTACAGATAAAATGGCATAGCATAGAGGATATTCTTGAATAAAAGTGAAATAGAGAGGATCCCTTACTTAAATACGATGGTGATCTTTGCTTGAACTTAATGATCTGAATAATAAAATTAGGTTCATTAATTAATAATTAAAGAAACTATTATTTATTTAAAATATTTATTATAACCTTTTTAAGTTCATTTATAACCATTTTTATTGGTTATGAGGTTCAATTTCATTGTTTAGGTCTGTTTCCTTGCTTGGTTTTAATGATCGGTTCATGTTTGGATAAACATATATGATGAAGGTGGTTTTACAGAATCAAAGTTATATTTTATTGTTAAAAAAATATAAGGTTACATGTTTTAAAATTTAATTTTTTTACTTGGAGTGAATTCGAATCATTATATAAAATCTCAGTGACAACCTTTTGGGTTAATTGGTGGTTTTTGACCACAAAGAACACGTTTTGTTTTATAGACCAAAACCATCTGTAAAAAAGGATTCTGGAACCATAGATGAAGCATAATACATATATTATGGTCTGGTTCAACCATAAAAATGGTTTCATGACCATAATTGAAGATGGTAACAAAAATTGAAAACCCATCGTCCTTGAATGTGGTAAATTAACACATCTCGGATGGTGTCTTTACTACTAAAATAAAATAAGAGTAAAGGAGAGATGATAATATCTTATTACATTATCATAAAAAAATTAAAGTAAATGTAAGGTAATTTAGTTGTCATAAAATTTGGATGGTTATAGTTAAATATAGAAAATAAAACAAATGAACTTGAAAAAAAATAAAGAAAAGAAAAGAGGAATTTACTTCTTGATTCAATCTTCCTTGAGAGCCTCTTAAGGGGAGGGGATTTGGTCTTTTAAGAAGACCAAGGGATTTTGGGAATGGGGGATGATATTGAGGAGATATTTGTGCATAATATAGGAAAGTAACAAGGATTGAGAGCAGTGAAGAGAATAGGTAAGGAGGGGTGGTATTTATAGTGGAGGAGAGGAGGGTTTTCATCATATTATAATCATTAGTTTATTATTTTTCCATAAGACAAGAAATAATGATGATTACATTACCAAGAATAGTAATAAGTGCATGTGAGTTCTATATTTTGGTGATTACATCACTTATTTTTTCCAAAATAGTGGATTTAAATTATAATGTATTTATACGGTAAATTAATGTGTTTTACTATTCACCAAAAAATTCAAGTATTTTAGAAAAATACAAAAAATTCACTCTAACCATTTTTCAACGTGTAGAATCCAAAAATGAACTCCATTTTTCAAAAATAATTTTCTAAATATGATTAATTTATTTTTTAATTAAAAACACAATTTACTCGAAAAACAACAATTTTAAAACATTTATTTTCTTATTCCCAGATATAGGTATATTGTACTTCCACTTGAATCTTATTTATATACTATCATAGGTAAGGTTAATATTCATTAGTTTATTTCACTATTAATAAGGGTAAAATTAATATTCATAAGGGTATGTTACTATTCACCAAAAAATATGTTGGTCATATTAGACTCCAAATAACTTACTGACTGTAACTGTGTTGGTTAGATTTTCAAAATTCAAATCACAGAAGTGACAAACTTATGTTTAAAGGTCACATAGTACTTAGTAGTTCATTATGTTGTGATTTCATGTGATTATATGACATATTTATAAGAAGGAAATCTCCATTGAAAACTTTGGGTCATTACAGTCTTCCCAAGACCAAAAGAGGGTACACGAGAGGTTATCCTTAGGCCAAAATGGGTACATGGGTGATAAGTACAAGAATAACATGTTATGAATGTATTAGTGGGTAGACTTGACATAATATATATATATTATAATGATTATTACACACTTTATTCCATTATTTTATGATATGTTCTTATGCCAATGTTATGCTCACATGGTTCATGTTCTTTGATTAATTTATGATTCATGTCTTATGAACTAAAAATATTTATATCATAACTTATGATTATGATCTATGAATTTTTGGGTATAGTTTTCAAAGGTTAATATCATTTTATTATACCCTTATACTCATGTTATACTTAAATTATCATTGGTTTCTCCCTTTTTTACCATTACTGAATATATGAGCTCACCCTTTATTATGTTTCATTTTCCTCAAGATATGAATAAATGTTTTAAGTATGATATATATAATAAGGGTGATAAATGTGAAGAACTAAGTGAGATATAATGTAGATATTTTTTATATTAGTTGTTTATGTATCCATGTTTCCAGTGATACTAAACCTTTATAGTTATGGCGTGGATAAAAAAGTTATATAATGAATATTCATCTAATAAGATATAATATTTATGTACAAAAATTATGGTTCACTATAGTTGGTATCACAACAGGGTTCAGATAATCTTTAGAGATTAGGATTAGAGAACCTTTATGAAAACCATGGGGATAATCCTAAGTATAGGATAATATCCTAAAGTTTTGGTACGATAGAGATTATGTGGTTTTCCTATCAATACATCCCTGTATGAATACTATAAGTGGATGTGATTTTAGCATAGATTCATCCAGTGGTAATAACCCCAAAAATAGTTATCCGACTATATATTATCCATTATTCTAGTTCATAGTGAATGTGACATTATTGTGCACCTAGTTTGAAACTCTTGGGGGATATTCTTGGGTTAATTCACATTTTCTTTATAAACCATTATAAAGGGTTTGAATATATGATGACTATGAATGACCTATTTTAAACCTAAGGGGACACAAATTGAAAATAAGGTGTCATGATTTAGATATACTATTATTTTTTTCATGATTATATGATTTCTCAATATTACTATTGTTTATCACACTATTATTTTGGTATTAGTCAATAGCTGGAACTAGGAGGATTCAAGTTAATGCTAAATTTGATGGATAATGGAATGATTGTCTTCATGAGTAAACAAATTAAATGGGATTTTTAATGTTAAAACTTGTGATTTTTCCTAATAATATGACCCATTATATGATTAAAAACCTCAACTTGGGTGTGTTTCCTGACACACCTAATAATAAAAAAATATAGTTTCATAAATACCATGGAGTAAATAAGATTAAAATTCCTACATGTAGAGAATGTGGGAAGAATCACTCAAGGGATTTTCTTTAAGGAACAATAAGATGTTTTATATGTGGAAATAAAGGGCACAGACTAAGTAATTATTAAGGAAAATGAGGATTTTGGTTGAGGGATATGAATTTCATCCTAATATTATTTTTTTAGTTCAACATATTATGTGTGGGGAACATGAACATTATCTGAGTCAATGCTCTAATACAAGGGTTAACTCCTAGACCAAAGAAGGACCTATGTTATGAAAATCATTGAATTGTAATTATTTAAGTGTTTATGTTTTTGGATTCAAGAATTATGTTTTAGAAGTTTTTTATCAGTGATATTTTGGTTATAAGAATCATGAAACATCAACATATTGTTATATGATAGTTTTTCATTAAGGATTTTCAAGCACATGTTGAATGGTACTAATAACCTAGAAAAGTAATTTAGCAATAAGTTGATATTTTTGGAAACCAAATTATCTAGGGGAAAATAACCATTAATTTGTGCTTTATTTTGGGATAATATGTTTAGTTGGGATAAAGAGATGATTCATACTAATAAATTAAATTGGATAGTATTTATGACCATGTAATTGATTGATGATTTGATTACAAAGTGATTTATATGATCTTTGGTGAAGTTTAATGTATTTTTGGATTTATGGAATATATTGCATAGTTTGTAAGAATATATGTTTTCATTGAGTTTTTATGGTGATTCAAGTTATTAATATGTTTTAAGGGAATATATTATCATGTCATTCACATGTTTGGTAAGTGACATAATGAGATACATTATGTTATTTCGGGATAAATGTTAAAGTTGATCTTGGAAAAATTTGTGGCCAAACCTTTTATATTTTTTTAGGTTTTGAATTTGGCCCAAAATATTTTTGGGGAGTCAAGGTTAAATATTTATGGAATGGTTTAAGTTGAAATTTGGGTTCTATTATTATGGTTTTAAAGATTAATATATTATTTCAAAATATAAATATTAATCCATATTAGATGAATTGTGCTAATAATTTTGGTTTTGATAAATATCTAGATATGGAATGAATGAATTTTCATTCTTTAAAATTTAATTTTAGTGCTTCAAGCATGAAACATTCATCTTGAATATTTATTTCTTGGAGTAAGAGATGAGATAAAAGTGAAAATTGAAAGGAGAAAAACCAAAGGATGAAATTTTATTTATGAAATTTAAGGATATCAAGTAAATTTATGTTCTCATGGTCTATATCTTGATAGTAAAAAAATCCCTCTACATTAAGAAAATGATCTTGAAATAAAAATCTTATTCTTTTACCATTTTTTATGATGAATTTATAGTCTCTTAACCCCTTACTGATTTATGGTTTTGTAGCCATTATCATTCTCATGACCATGTTCTATATCATGATCTATTAATCCTTGGAATTTATTTTTCTCATCCATGTCTATATTTTAACTTTCCACTAATGTTCTCCTTATCTCGTAACTTTTTATTTCCATTAACCTTTATGCTTCCCACTTCCTTTTTTAAAGGAAGTTTTACTATCCCTTTATACGATGTGGGTTTTTAAAAAATGTATTTGAAAATATTGAACCTTTTATTACCAATATAATTTTTTTTATAGGGAAATTTAAACAGGGATAAAATGTAACACCCTGATATTTTAGAATATATTTCAATTTAAAATAAATTTTAAGTGTTTGATAACTTTCTTGGAATATAATATCGTGCGTAAAATGAACAGTGATATACTATAACATAGACATTAAAATTAACTATATGAATAGTATTAAACACATTATGAAATATATATATAAATTTTTTATATAATTAAAAATATATTGATTAATACATAATATTTACATACGTAATTTTTAGCAAAGTCATTTTAAGCTTCAAAAATACGTTTTCATTAAAAATGAGTTTTATTATTTTATGTGAGTGAATATTATAATAAATTTCTAATAATTTTATAAATTTAATTTAATAAAAATAGATATCATATTTTTAATCAACATATCAAAAATATCTTATGGTAAAATTTTGGTATTTTTCTCAAAAGATTGATTTTTAGTGAACAGTGAAAAATAACAATTTTTGTAAAACTATAATTTATTTTATTTAAAAGGTACCATTATGATTTGAATTTTATATTAAGGTAATATAATTCTAATTTAATTAGATATAATCTAATTAATTATATAGTAATCAACATTATACTTTATTTCGGCATAATTTCATTTTTGGGCTAAAAAACACATTTTTTCTAAAAACATTTTTTTTATTTCCAAAATGTGTTTTTATATTAATTAATTAATTAAATAAATATTTATTAATTATATTAATTAAATTTATAGATTATATATTCAATAAAATTTCTTTACACTCATTTTATGGTTTTTACTAGGTATGAAATAAGAATAAATCAATTTTTATACTTAAAAATGCATTTTTCTAAAAATGGTTTTCATTATTTTTTGCATGATTATTTAAAAATTGTTTTCTAATAATAATATAAATTGAATATTTTAAAATATATTCAGTATTTATAATAATAATAGTAAATATAATGTAACACAATTAACTTAATTTTTGATCATTATGAATAGTAACCATAGTAAAGATTTTCCACCTTGGTAAAAGAGGTAAAACTATGGGGTAAAACATTAAAATTTATCCATAACTTGAATTTATCATATTTTATGAGTGTTTTTTGACCAAATATATGTTTAGTGTGTTAAATAATTTATTTTAAATATTATTTTTAAATTGAGAACCCAAGCTTGACTTTTATGATGATATGTTATATTTTATTCAAATTAAAAACTATTTTTGGGTCTTTGCATTTAATGTCATGGTTGGAATACTCCATTCGGTTTTGGATTGATAAAAAAGTTTAAAACCTTATTTTTTTTATTATTTAATAAAAAAAATCATGGAATCTAATTTAATACTAAATTTCAGGGTGAAATGATTTTTACTCTTAAATTTGGTATTTTCCTAAAAATTGTTTTTCATGAATTTTGTGTTCATATATTAAAAATAATTTACACCAACTATAGAAATTTAATATGATAAAATAAATTATAAATTTGGAATCATAATCTACACATTTATTTTGAATTCCCCTTTTATTTTTAGTCTTATAATTATGTTATCACGGTAAAAAATTTAATTTATCACCATTAAAGTTAAATGGTTTTAAAGTGGTTTAACTAGAAGATAAGGATTAACATGTGAAAAAAACTTGTCCAAATGTGATTGTTTGTGTTTATTTAGACCTTATAACATCTTATATTCTAATTTTTGGTTTCTTGGTTCCACTTTACATGATTATGATATATATATATTATTTAATCTTTTAAGTAATTACAAGTGTGTTATTTCCCTCCCTTATGAAAGGATACCACCCATCCTTTATTATACACACTTCACGAGCCTTATTTATCAGAAAATAACTACAATAATACCTTCTTATCTTCCTTACCCATTTCCTAGATCTTCTTTTATTTCCAAAAACCAACATTTCAACTCTTATGGTGTAATCCAAAAGAGGTTTCTCAACGAAGAGGTGTAACTCTTAACTGAGTACTTTAAATATTATTTCTTATTCTACCACCTCTAAATATATGGTATCCATTATAAAATAATGAATTAATTATCATAAATATATTTAATTGTTATTATTATTATTTAAGAACCATTATCCACTTACTTTCCATCTATTGAAAAACGATAATGTCGCTCGTGTGTACATGCAAACTACCACCTCCACAAAGTGATGCATTTTATTTTTCATCACCATTTCACATTGATGGTTTTAATTATGGATATAATTAATATATATATATATATATATTATATTTATGATATTATTATAATTCTATAATGGTGAATTATTTATTACTTTTTTTCATTCCATCCATCAAAAAGTGGAAACATCACCCGTGCGTAAGTACTGAAAACCGTCTCCATAAAGTGATGTAATTCATTTTTCATCATAAATTTATTTGAATAGTTATAAAATCATATATAATTATTAAATATTATAATAATTTAATGATTAAAATTATAGATATTATGTAACCATGATCAAATTACAAGGACTAGGCCTACCGAACTAAAACATGTATGAAAAAAGTAGCAGTCATCACTCAAAATAGTGATTTTAGTAAATAATTATTAATAAATGGGTGATAAGATGTTAAAATTAAATCATATATTATATAGTATATATTATTATGGTTCTATAATATATTTAAAAATAAATCCATAGTTATTATATAAGAGTTTTGAATATGTACGAAGCAAGACGAGACTTAAGGTATGGGTTTCTTGTCTCACTTTTATTTCTGTGAGAAATATTCCATATTAACCACTTTTATCTTTTTTGTGTGGTATATATAATAACCATGAATATATTTTATGATAATTATCATGAAATTTATGTGTATTTGTAGATAAATCTCAGTTTATTTCTTCTATGAGATCTTTGTTCAGATATTACCAAAGTAGTAATGCTTTATCATCTCAATTTATCTTATCTGAGAAATATATTATACTATACAACTATATTATTTTATGAGGTTTATAAAAATCCCCTTATAAATTTTTTATCATTAATCAACTTATTTTCATGATATTTAATGTTTCATTTTATGTTTTTATTTCATCAGGCTTATGATTCAAAAGTTACCAAAGTAGTGTGATATTTATGTTTCAATCTCATTTTAATAGGGATTGATTATGATTAAATTTACATTAAGGGAAATTATAAAATCCTTATATGATAAACCTAATTAATTTTTATTCTTATCTAGTTATTTATATAGTTTTTATTTATTATTACTTAAAATGATCAAGATTTTTTTAAAGAAAACCCAACCTTATTTTGTCTTTGGTCGAATTTTTTTTTATTATATGTACATGGTTTTCAAAGTTATTTTATAAAAATTATTACATATAATAAAAACGTTTTTAAAATTTAATTTTCACTACATTTGAATTTATTTTAAAAGTTTTAGGAAGGAATTATCTAAATGTTTTTTGAGCAAGTCATTTTTGACTTTTTACAAAAGTGTGAAAGGTATGTTTTCTTTTAACATAGACAATATGAAAGGATTTTCTCACAATCATGATTATTATTTACTATGAAGTTTACTTTAAAATTTTCCATGGTTATTTTCAAAGAAGTTTTTTTCCTTAATATTATGGAAATTTTGAAATTTTAAATAAGTGATTTCAAAATTAAAAGGGCATTTTCCTTAAAAACATTCTAATGATCTTTTAAAGGAATTTTTCATCTATGATATCATCCTTTGATGTTACTTATGATTTATTAGGGATATTATTGAGTGATATCATCCTTATTATTTCTCTGGATGGTTTATTATTATGTTGATGATATATTTATAAAACCAATTTATTTTCAATAGGTTATGCTATGATGATATGGTGAATGTTTTAAAATCTATGGAATATATATGAATGAATTTATGACTATGTGATGAGTAACCCCATAATTATACAACCCTATAATTCATTAGGTAAATATTAATGTTTTATAATATCAAAGGGTACCTAGGAGTTTATCCCAAGAATAAAAGTGGTTATATAGGAGGTTATCCCATACCTAAAAGAGGATATGTAGGTGGTTATTCCAAGCCTGAATCAGGTACATGTGAAGTTATCCCAATCCTAAAATGTGATGAATGTCTTGATGGGTAGCCTTGACAAAATATTTTTATGATTATGATTATTCCACACTTTATAAAATTCTTTTATGACATGATCTTATGCTAATTTTATGTTTTCATGGATCATGTTCTTTGATTCCTTTATGATTCATATATTGTGAAATGTCAAGATTTATGTCGTGACTCATGATTATAATCTATGAATTTCTAGGTATGGTTTTAAAAAGTTAAGATCATTTTATCATACTCTTATTCTCATTTCATACTTAAATGATCATTTATATCTCCCTTATTTACCCTTACAGAGCATCTGATCTCACCCTTTATTATATTTCCTTTTCCCCAAGATATGAAGAGAGGTTTTAATTATGATATGTATAATAAGGGTTCTAGATGTGAATAACTATGTGGGAGATAATGTAGATATTTTATGTATATGTTTTTTATATATCCAAGTTTTCAAAGACACTGAAACTTTATGGTTATAGCATGGATTGTAATGTTATATAACGAATACTCATCTAATAAGATGTAATATTTATGTATGAAAAGTATGGGTCACTATAGGGTAACCACCTTGAAAAGGGTTGATTGAGAATTGAATCAATCATCACCCTGATTCATGATGAGTGAGTCTAAGACTACAACCCTGAAAATAAACTCCCAGGGGATATGCTTTGGAATATTCACACACTCTTAATGAATCATGATGAAGGATTTTTCCTACCATTTCCTTGGTCTCCTACCAATGAAAAATATTAAACTAAAATACTATCTTCAATGGATAACCCAACACATTGAAGGTACCCTCACCCTTATATTTATTTTATTAGGGTACTAACTATTACTTTGATTATACCCCATGACTTTCAAGTTGATTAAAGGATTTTCTCTTATACATTCACATAATTTTATTGAATGGGGAAATATTTGATATTTATATTTCTCAATATATGGATATCTAAGTTTTATTCAGAAAGAGTTTCCTTAGGGAATGATATGAAAGATTTTGATGACTCTTATGGTGAATGCATTGGACTTAATTAAGTGATGGGTGTGTCTTGAAATTATATATCCCCTTAATGAATCAACATGTATCATGAGACAAAACAGGTTGGGTTTTAGTGTATACCACTTCCCATAACAGGATAAGTGTCTTGTATTAAGGCTTTAACAAAAAGTTTTTATTTCCAATATTATGAATTCCATCAATATTATATCAATGATTATTGTTATCAATGATTTAATTTATTTTCATGGATATATTATGCCCTCAGTTTTAGTTGATTATGACTTCATGTTGTTCATTTATTCTTACAATATCACTTATACAATGTTTATGTTATATAATATTCTACTTTATGATATTCCTTAATGAGTATATGATATCACACTTTTTTTATTCCTTTATACATGAAATATAGAGGAGGGTTATGTTTAATTTTTAGGGATATTATGGAAGGCATACTAATTTTCTCACAATGTGTTCATGTTTTATCTTATGTTTTTATGTATAATGTATGTATGTATCTAGTCTTCTAAGACTAATAAGTTGTTCTATCCTATAGTAAATCTCGTATTCTGTACCAATAATGTAATATAATTACTGGGTCTAGGTTTTTGGAGTCCGTTATGTTAAACTTATTTTCCTCTTCATCTTAGCTGAATTCACAAACTATATATCTAATGTACTAATGCGATCCTACATGTTGGAGTGATCATGAAAATGATCCTATAAGTTATTAGTTGATTAGAATTGTAATTTTATAATTACTAAATCAATGGATGATAATTTTCATTTTTATCTCATTTAATGGATTTTTCTTGAATTAATGACCTGAAAATTTCTAAGAAAAAAATCCACCCAATATTGCCCTAACAACAACCTAGGATCAACCCATATTCATTTATTACTTTAATTAAAACATTTAAGTGTTTTTTATTTAAATAAAATTAACCTAAATAGTTGGAAACTTTATATCCAAAACCCACAAAAACATTTATGTGTCTCAAGTTTCACTTCATTGTTCTCTATGTATTCGATACCCTATATGTGTTGCAAACGACCAATTTAACCTATAAGGTAAATTTGGAAGAACCAGTTAATAACACAAGCTATGAGTTATGTAATATATATTCAAAACTAAATCATTAGAAGAATGCATATACATACATAAAGGGAATAACATGGGATAATACGGTGAGATTAAATCTTCTTTAAAAATACTTGGTATTAGATTCCTTCTGAAGAAAATACTTATGAATACCTTGATCATTAATCTGGGTAGTTTCATACTAAATATGTTTTCCCATGGATTATCTTGTATAAGGAAATCAAGTAATTAGGTTACCCTAAGAGTTAGGTTCCATGTTTTTGGAATTTTATTTGGGTTTCACTTAGCTAGGAAACCCACGTGAAGGATAAACAAGGAATAATGTTGAGTTTATATATATAATGTATTGAGAAAATATTTGTTTGATCAACTATACAAGATTCATATATGATAATATTGACACAATTGACTAATTAAATAGCTAATTAGTGAGAGTAATTATAAAGTTGACTCATTAATTAGTAAAATGCGGATCTTGAACCATTAATGGATATAATGGATTTAAAAGGGGGTCATAATTTTAGTGGAAACACATTTAATAAAAGTTTTTATTAAATTAATGTAAAACATGATACTCATCTTATAAAAACTTTTATTATAGATAAAATGGAATCATCATCATCAAATATAACTTCGAGATCAATATTTTAAAAAGGAGAAGCTTAAAGGAAATAATTTATTAGATCAGTATAGGAACTTGAGAATAGTTCTCAATAAAAAAGATGAACTCCCATGAAGAACCATTAATTCCAAGTGATGAAAAAAGTATAGAAATTATGTGCCTGATCCTTTACTATACTACCAAATCATAAAACAATGTCATTATGAGGTCTTTACCATGAGGAATACGTGTGATCTATAAAATATCAGTGTGATTTATTGTTAACTTGAATACACTATAAAATAAAGGAACATAAAATGGAATAAAAATGAAACCAATTAAAATTAGAATCAATAAATCAATTTCAAAGAATGATTAATGAAATTAACTACCTTCTTCATTTATGAATTCGTCTAATAAATTGGTTGTAATAACATTATATGATCACTAAATCCCACTACTAGAAAATGAGGCTACTTCCACAGACCTATAGCCATGGTTTTAAAACCATTGTTATAGGTGGATATAGCCACGGTTCTGTGGCCTATATCCATGGTTTTAAAACTGTGGCTATAGGCTGGTTTTCCATGGCCTATTGCCACGGTTTTGAAAACCATGGCTATAGGTTGTGGCTATAGCCACAGTTTTAAAAATGTGGCTATAGGCCAAATTTTTCAATGTCCTATTACCACGGTTTTCCAAAACCGTGGCAATAGAGTTCCCACCCTTCTACGGGAAAAAAAATTTCCCGCCAAAAAATTTGTGGGAAGACCTACCAGCACAGTTTTGGGGATATTCCCACGATTTATATTAATATATATATCATAATATATATATATATATATAACTGAAGTGTGGTGTGGTGTAGTGGTAAGTATGTTGGTTTGTAAAGGGGAGGTATAGGGATCGAAACTCGCTGGTTTCATTTTGTATTTAGGCTATTTCCATAGTTTTTCGAGTCTATTTCAACAGTTTAAACTGTGGCTATAGTTCAATCGTCATGGTGTCCAGTTTGGAGGCCTATTTCCATGGCGATAGCGGCCACGGTTGGTCAAAACTGTGGCCGTAGGCTATAGGCACGTTTTTGGGACCTATTGCCACGGTTTTGAACGATGGAAATAGGATTGTTTTTTCTATTTGTGTTCATTATGGTTATTTCCATTGATGTTACTATTTGATATGATATAATGATGGATGGGAGTCAAGAGGGGTCATGGTGAATTGACAAAAATAAAAACTTAAAACAAAATAAATAATTTAAATAAGAACACATGAAATTTTTTATAGTAGTATGGATAAAAAATACACTACATATATTTTCACACTCATTTACTCCTTAATAGGTATGACATACACTAAATAAATATGATTTTTCATGGGGAGTTACATCCCAATTATAACCTACCTTTTCTAGTGGAAGAATAACCAATACACAACCCACCTTTTATAGTGAAGGCACAACCAATTACATACATTTACCTTTTATGAAGTCATAACAAATACATAACTTTTTTTTCTGAGGAAAATAATAAACTAATTATAATTAAACCATAGAAAAATAAATAAATAAAATACAATATAAAACCAAAAATATAGATTTGGACTAATATAGCCTGAACAGATGTAACAACTTGAAAACACTTGATAATAAATCCTATAATTATGAATCTTTCATGAGAATTATAGAAAAAATACAGTTGTGATCAAAAAAGTTTCAAGCATTATATATCTCCTTAAGTTTTTCCGGATCTCTATTTATATATATTTCTTTCAGCAGTCATCATCTTCAATTCCTTATAACCATTGGACAATTTATTTCCCAAAATATCATTCAAAAATACCAAATAAAATTTCCAAAAATAAAACCTTTTAACAATAAACTACTTCATAGTTGAATAACCCTCCTTTAATATCTTTATTTCCATTGGAGATTCTAAATAATCCCTATAATTTTAGAACTGATAATATTATTTTAAATCTGTATGAAAATAACTTCTATTTTTTTTGTGAATAATATAATTTAAATCCCCCAAATTATCTATCATATACAATGAAATGTTATCTATCATAATTTTTTTTGATAATTATTCATCAGCTTCATACATAAAAGTAATATCAAATTTTTTTGAAAATATGTAAAAGTAACTTTTCTAAAATTGTAATGGGAAATTATGACCACACTGTAATACATAAAAGTAATATCTTTACTAAAATATCAATGTATAAAAGTAATTTTAAAAATTCACAGAATATGTAGGGTCTATCTATGAATATGGATTCATATATAAAAGTAAAACTTGAATATGTAAGAGTAAAAATTCAATACATAAGAATAATCTCAATACTTATCATGCATACATAAGGGTTCATACTCGATATGTAAAGGCTAAAACTTCACCAAAATTATAACCATTCAATACGTAATATCCTATATTTAGAACATTCCTTCAACAAAATATATGAGAAATCATATAATAATAAAATAATAATATTAAATAAGAACAAATAATGAGATATTAATAATAATTAATAATATAAACAATATTAAACATAATGAATAATAAATTAATAAAATAAGAGATGGATAAGTAATTATCAAAACATAAACTAACTCAAAACATAAATAGAGTGACAAATAGGTACTCAACATAATTTCCCTATTTGATAATTTCAAAATTTTAAGAACTATCCCCCTTTTTGTATGATCAAAAGTATTAAAAAAGAAATTGAGGCATGAAATGTAATAAATAATCATCCAACCTATATTTAAATAATAAATAACACAAAAAAAACATTGATTATGTGAGGAGTAAACAATAATTCTTAACAGTAAGAAATATCAATCATATAATACACAAAAATTTCAATAGAAATACTAATATTTAAAAGGACAAATCCCCTAAACTCATGAATAATAAAAGATATACCAACTATTAATGAAATAAATAAATATTAAAAAAAGTATAATATTTATCTTAATCCAAGATTTATCTTCTTAAAATGATAAGACAATGAATGCACATCATGAATACTCATCCTATATAAAAAACTACAAGGATCCATGAAACCAATTAATAGTATTCAATGAATTATAAAATATATTCAAATATTTAAATACTAATCTTATATTTTTTAATGTAGATATACTATTGAGAAATTTTATCAAGATTCAATCATTCAAAGATCATATTTAATATTTTAAAACTTTATAGCTTTCAACGTATTTATACACATATCAAACAATTGTTCTTCATTAGGAACAAAATCCTAACTGATATAACCTTTCTACACATAATATATGATAAAGTTATACTTTAATTTAATATGATTTGTCTTAGAATATTGAATAGGGTTCTTATAAATCTATACAATTGATGAATTATCACACATAATCAATATACCTGGAAAATGAAAATCAAAATATGTCAAAGCATACCTAATCCAGAGAGTTTTTTCATAAAAAATTTCTATTTTGACATACTCCACTTCAAACATTGATAAATATACTGGAAATTTCTTCTTTTAACACCATGAAACCAAAATTTTACCAAGAAAATGACACATACACTAGCTATATTCCTATCAATCTTACAAACTATAAAGTCCAAATATAAATAACTCAGTAATTCCAAATATTTCTTACTTGGAAAGAATAAACCAATATTAATAATAACTTCCCCATACTTTATAATTATCTTTACTGTAGTCAAGTGACTTTCCTTTGGGTTATCCTAAAATCTTTCACGCATAAAAATGTTGTACATTAAATTAGGTATGCTAATTGTAAAATATAATAGTCTTGTAATCATACCTCTAAAAGTTTTATGATCAACTATTTTACTAATATAATATTCATCCATTCTATATTAATTACTCATAGGAGTATTCATACTTTTATCAAGATCAAGTTTGAACCACTTCATGAATTCATTGGTATGCTCATTTTGATTCATAAAAAATCCATCTTATCATTGATAAACTTGAAATCCTAACAAAAACTTGAGTTCTCCCATGAGACTGATATCAAATTCATTAGTCATCAAATATGAAAATTATTTACAAAAAGTTCTCTGGATGAACCAAATATAATATTATCTACATAAATATAAATAATAAAAATATTTTTGGAATATTTTTTAATATATAGAGTAGGATCAAATTTACCTTTAACAAAATCATTATTAAAAAGAAACTATAATAGCAACTCATACCAAGATTAATATGCCTATTTCAATATATAAAGTGATTTAGATATATTAAACAGGATTCTTATCATGCTTAAATCATATTTTTTGTATTATATATACATCCCATGAGATAAATCCATTAAGAAATTCACTTTTCACATCTATTTAATATATCTTGAAACCTTTATGTGATGTATAAGATAATAAAATCTAAGTGAATTTTAGTCTTGCAACTGGTGTAAAAGTCTCTCTATAGTCAATGCTTACCTCTTGAATATAACTTTGAGTATCTAGTTTGGCCTTATTCCTTTTAACCTGACTACACATATCAATTTTATTATTGAAAATATATTTAGATCCAATCACATGATAATATTTAAGTGGATAAAATAATTCCCCAACTTCATTCCTTGAAAATTTATTAATCTCTTCTAGCATGGACATAACCCAATTCAGGTATTTAAATTTTTCTATTAAATCATTTAGAATAAAATTTGAAATGAAAGACGAGTGCTCACAAAAATTCCTTATCAAACTTTGAGTTTTAAATCTTTAATTAACATCACTGATTACTCTTTCAATAGGGTGATCTCAATGCATATTTTAAATAATATATTAATCTAATTTATGCTTTACCCCCTAAATAGGTTAATCTACCATTTGAGTTTAACTTTCTATAGACTGAGGATCTCCATAACTTAACTATCTAAAATATTCTTCAATCTGATATTCATTAGTAAACTTCTTCTTATAACCCTTTTCATCAAATTTGATATGATTTTTTAATTACCATGGTCTTTTTATTATAAAATATAAAATAATTAATCATAATATAATATTCCAAAAAGTATCTTCATCATATATTGCCTTAAATTTATCCAAACTATCCTTAGTGTCGAGAATAAACACATTACATCTAAAAACCATGAAATAACCAACCTCCAGTTTATTAACTTTACACAACTCATAGGGAGTCTTTTTGAGAATAGGTTTGATAAGAATTTGATTTAAAACATATAATTATATATAAAGATCTTACATCCAAAAATATATAGGTAAACCATACTCACTTAGCATGTTCCTTTATATTTCTTGAAGTGTCATATTTTTCCTCCACACTACTCCATTTTTCCATGGAGTCCTAGGAGTTGAAAAGTTAAGAGAATAACCATAATTTTCATAGAATTTATCAAACTTCAAGTTTTGAAATTCACCTCCATGATCACTTATAGTAGAGATAATCATATATCTATTCTCACTATGAACTAAATTTTTGTAAGTATAAAACTTAGATGAATTTTCACTATTGTGAGATAGAAAATATAACCAAGTAAATATGCTATAGTCATCCACAATAACAAATAAATAATTATTTCTACCAAGTCTATCAATCTAATAAGGTCCAAATAAATCAAGATGAATCAACTGGTGTGGTCTAATGGTGTTCACTTTCTTGATTAGACTAAATGAATCCTTGTGCTACTTACCCTTCATGTATAGATAACAAACATGATACCTGTCCACCTTAAGTTATAGAAATTATAATACTATTTGATGCTTTGAAGGATTGTGAAATCTTAAAATTGACATTCTTGAGCTTCCTATTCTATATGATACTATCTATTTATACAATATTTATACACTATATGTGTTGCATTGTTAGATCAACATGGTCAATTGAATAATTATTCTCCTTTCAGTTAGTATAAAACAATATAAAGTCATCTTTAATAATAAGGAATTTATCATTTTAAAATTTAACATTATTTTTGATCATCACATAATTAAGATATTTTAATTAGGTTATGTTGTAATCCATTAACATAGAAAAATTTACTACTAATAGTAGAATTCGATATATCAACCTCACCAAAACCATTTACATTTCCTTTGTATTTATCCCAAAAAGTGGAAATAACCCCACCAAATCTATTATTAGAGATGAAGTTTTATAGGTCTCTAATCATATTCATAGAGTATCTACTATCAATGTACCATAAATCTTTTCTGAGTCTTACAGAATTTCCTCTTGCTTCCCTTCTCCCCGATGGGGTAGGTCATGGCTGCGACACCACCGCCCCTCCTCGGTCCTCTGTGGCTGAGAAGAGGCATTAATACTCATTCAGATTTAATTTCTTCCCATAACCCTAGCTTCTCCCCCTTCACTGACCCGTCTTCCCTATCACTCTTTCCTTTAATCGAATTTATCCCTAAGTTACAATCTTGCACGGATGAATTTACCTCGGTCCTGATTTCTTCACTAGAGTTCACGGAAGCGTCAGTGCTCTTGAAGTTCACCCTGGTGGCCTAATTTTGTTAGAGACGTCTATCCGTTGATACTTTCGACGGGTTTGTGCACTCTTCTTGGAATCTACAGGACCGTGTGATTGTCGGTCTTCTTGATGCGAAGCATATTCAAATTCGTTTCTCGATCGAAGATGACCTGGTTTGTGCTTTGTATTTTGCTCCATAAAGTATGGAGGGTTTCCATTTTTACCTCTTCCAGTGGTCCTTCAACTTCCACCAGATGCGAGACCCTTCAGTCTCTACACTCTGGATTTATCTCCTCAGACTCCCACTACCATTCCAGAACCAGAAGATTCTCCTGTTGATTGGCAACATGGTAGGGCGCTACCTCTGCTCAGATTCTCATACCAATGTTGTATTCCATCCAGTATCTCTGAGGATCTATGTCAAAACTTATGTGTCAATGGGACCTATAGATTATATTATCATCGAGATTGAAGGTGAACTTCTCTAGCATCAGAAGGTATGCTATAAAACCTAGACTAATTATTGTGGTCTTTGTGGTCATCTTGGACACTTAGATTCAACATGCTGGCGAGGGTGTAGTTTCATCCAAGAACGTTCCTCAAAGGAGGGGGTGGTTTTTATGATGGCAAGGTTTAGTCAAGTCGCTCCATGGAGAAAAATATTGAAGCCTCAATGTAGAAACCATTCCTCCCACTAAATTTCATTTGAAGATTGATGCTACCAAGAATTCCATTTGTGATGCAGGGAATAGAGGATCCAACCCAACGGTTGCGGACATCTTCGGGCACCTAAAGCAGGACCTGGGTGTCTCAAACGGGATGAAGAATGCTTCAAGACCTAAGAAAACATGTATTCCGGGGATCCAGAGTGCTTCAGTGATGCCTTTGCAGGAGGTGGAAGCTCAAATAGGACAAGACTTGGGAGGGTCTGAAGAGGTGCAAGTCTTAAGTCCACTGGACCCGAACAATTTAATTTCTAAATCCCCATCCTCAAAGGATGTATACACCAGTAGGCAGGATGGCCTTAAGTCACGTCTCAAAGGGATTAGCTCCAATAATCGGTTTTCAGTTTTGGGTAAGGAAGATAGTAATGCACCTGAATATTGGACTGAAGTGGAGGTAACTCAAGATGAGGTTCCTCCTATTGGGATGAAGCACCATAAAGAGGACAATGATTCTACCTCGGAGTTGTTAGAGTCCACGGAAGTTCGCATTGCATAGGATTATTTGAGGCACTCCTCCAAGGAAGGAAAGAACACCATCATAGACTCAGATGAATTTATCCAACACTCCCAAAGGGAATGAAGACGTAAGGACTATTCTAATTTACCTAGACCCCCTATTACAAGGTCTTATAGCAAAGAAAAATTACCTCTAGAATGAGGGGACAACAACCTCAAGAGCAAGCATAAAGGCCCTGGCAAGCATGTGGAGTCAGAGTCTCACAAGGAGCAACAAGATCAAGCAGGCGAAGCAACGGTTACAAATCGGGTGCATGCAGAAAAGGAGATTGATGGGGTAGATGTCTCCCTGAGTAGCAATGAACTGGTAGAGTGTGATGATTGGGATATTATTATAATTTTCAATTAATAACTCTTAGAGTAGGAGTTAGAGTCCAACACATCAAAGGAGGATCTGGTCAACTATGGAAAGAAGATCTCTGTGGAGGAGTTTATTCAAACCTGGGACAAGGTGGCTGATAATATCAAAGAACTTCTCCAAGAAAATCCAGATGCAAATGCCAATGATCTATAATGGAGTCTCTATAGAGGTAAGGTTTCTAAAAGACTTAAACAACAGTTCAAAGAGTTTTCCATTACTTATGAAGTTGGTTGACTGCATGTTGTTGAACCTGGATGGTTTTCCACTTTTTTCCTTAAAATCGCTTTAATAAAAATATTATGTGTTGGTTGGTTGGTATAAAGTTTTGGTACTAATGAAACTTTATTTCCAATAGGATCCATTAATCTATTATTTATAACCCACACAAATTTCAAACAAGTATGAATAGGAATACTAGAAAATAAGGATTTATATACATATGTTTTTATGTGTCCTAAAGATTGTGGATGTATAAGGGATCATTAACTTGCATAGTATCCCTACATTCTTTATCCAAAATAGTTGGAAGTAGAGATACCACCTTTTATACTTTTTATAAATAATTTCCTTTATATTTTAAATAGTTTCCTATTTTAACCAATTCCAATTTTTTTTTTCTAGTTATAAAGTTCATTGACATCATCTTATTATAACTCTCTCTTCCTTGAACAAAATTTTCCAAAATGTCCTTCATACTTTCAATATATTTATTAATATTTTCATTATACTTTAAAAAAACCTCAAAATCCTCACAAACTTTTTTATTTATACCTGAATTAGTGATCTTTAGCTTCTCATTTTCTTGATAAAGAACCACTTTTTCCTAAGCAAGTTTTTTATTATCACCTTTAAGTTCCATATACAACTTATAAATTATAATAATATCTATTTGTGACTATTTAATTATTCAAAATAACTCATAAATAATTAGTTTTTAATAATTATATTTAACATTAGAATCAAAGTTAGAATTGAAACTAGAATCACTAACCTCATTCATTGTTTCCATGAAGCACAAGTTGACTGAATACTTCTTGGTTTTAGATTCTTCACTTGAATTAAAATATTCATTATAGATCCATACTATATCTAATTATTTTTTATCTTCCTTCTTAAAATTTTTTCCTTCATTCCACTCTTTAGTATTGGAAAATCATTTTTACATGACCTTTCTTTCTACACTCATAACTGGTGTGATATTATGTATTTAAATTAGAATTAGAACTATCTTTATTATTTCCATTTTGATCATCACTTCGATAATCACTTATAAATCACATTTTAAAAAAATTATTTCTTTTTTATGTCTCTATAGACTCATTTCAGAATTTGGGCTAATTTATATTTTTTATTTAACATCTCAAAATTATAATTGTTAGATGATTTTTTATAGATTTTAATTCCACACATTTTGTTTTATTTTCCACTTCTTCAAATATTTTCTTCAACTCCAATTTATATTGCATAAGTGAACCAATCGGTTCATCAAGTTTGTGCTCCTTGATGTTATTACTTTCATCAATTGATAACTTATTGGCATGCCACCTCTTTGGTAGTTACATGAAAACTCTTTCAACCATGATAGTGTTGTCCAAGGTTTCACCAAGAGTGATAATTTAATTCACAATTCTTGTGAACCTATGTAATATTTGATTAAAAATATCATTTTCTCTCATTTTAAAGCCCTGATACTCTACTCAAAATATTCCAAGATTAGTTATTTTCAACTTATATTCACCATAATGAGTAACATTAAAAATTATAAAAATATCATGAGTAGTCTTACAAGTAGAAACATGACTAAAAATATTTCGACTTAAACCACAATACAAAATATTCATTATTTTATAATTAAAACACACTTATTTTCATCATTTATAGTGATAGAATTAGGGAAAGTCTCTAGAAATTTATAAGGTTTTACTATTAATTTCTAATTTTAAATGCTTAGTTTCTTAAGGTAGGCTTCCTTTTCAGATTTCTAGTAACTATAACCATTCTTATAAAATAAGGGTTTCCAACGTGGAATCCATCCATAATTAGATACTTAACATACTATCTATAATGATCTTTTTCTAAGACTATTAATCCTAGGATAAGGTTATAAATAAAATATATCCAAATGAACTAATGCGCTAATTCTAATTGTTTAGTATCAGGTAGAATAATAAAGAAAAACTATCCTTAAAAGGGCAGGATTTGATACTAATTATTTTTCTAGATTAAATTATGGATAAGATTCAGGTGGGGGGTGAATTAAATAAAATAAAATCTTAAAACAAAATTCAAAAGTTAAATAAGAACACAAGTTATTTTTAAATTAGAATAGATCACAAAGATCTCAAATCTACTCTTTACACCCACCCACTCCTTAACTGGTATGGTACACACTAAACCAACCTAACTTTTCAAGGGGAGTGACAACCCAATCACAACCTTCATATTATAGTGGGAGCACAACCAACACATAACCTTCCTTTTATAATGGAAGAAAAAATAATAAAAAACACATACCTTTTATAGAGGTATAACCAATTTATAACTTTCTTTTGCAAGGAAAATCATAAAACAATTACAATTACACCATAATGGAGTAAATAAAGAAAATAAAATGAAAAAACAAAAATATAGATTTATATAGATATATATTTAATAGATGTATCATCTTTATCACACTTGAAAATGAATCTAATCATGATGAATCTTTTAGAAAAATTATAGTAGAAAGACAACCGTGATTGCAAAGTTTCAAACATTCTATATCTCCTTCTACTTTTTCTTGATCTCTTTTTATAGAGATATCTTACAACAATCATTATCTTTAATTCCACATAATAATTGGAGAGTTTATTTCTTGAAATATTAGCCATAAATACTAAGTCATATTTCCAAAATCATACCTTTGAATAACAAACTACTGCAAAGTTGAATAACTGTAGTGCCCTGACCAGAATTTCCACTTGAACAGTGCTTTCAGACCGAGTGACACCGGACTTAGGTGTTCCTCCCCATATGAAAAAGGCTTATGACTAGTATTGAGGGTGATATAGGAGAGACTATACCCTCAGGTGATGATATAGTAATGGTGTGAGTACATAAATAATAAATAGAAGAAGAAAAGACTTAGCGGAATCGAGCCAGACCCACCCACGGAAAAATCAAAATCAATAAAAAGAAATAGTAGAATCATAAAGAACAACAACAGTAGAAAAGTTAACACATCAACATGCCATTTCCAGAATATAATACAAGACATGTATCCAAAATAGGTCATATAATAAAATATCCATAAGGGGTTGCTAATGGCTAACCACAGTGTATACATTTAGGCAGTACGCTAATACAATAAAAAAAATAAAAATTAAAAATCCAGCTGAGGAAGGAACCTTAAGGTCCCCTTCCATCCATCCATGCCAACTCAAACTAGGATCCAGCTCCAGAGCCTAAAATCTTACCTAAATTTAAAATCATAAATTCTACACGCATTCTGAAGGGACCATGTAGGGTGAGATAATGAGTCTCAGTAGGGTACCACCCATGTGTGCATACCCAACATATGTGTTTAAGAAGGTGTGTAATATAATAAGGACAAACACTCATGAAATTTAAATAAAACAAACAAGCTTACCTGGTGATCAATAGCTACCAAGAAGCTATCACCTTCTTTGGCCAACACCAAAAATACTGAAGAGAAGAGGATCCTTGGACCATGGTCTATGGTATCCCATGATGTCAAATAGTCCTAGGTGAACCCTCGGGTTCCACCTTTAGTAATGTAACCCGAAACCATGTGCCTCTTGAATCCTCGTTTCCAAAACAAGTCACTGATTTCCAAAATTCATGCCTAAATGATACAAATCTGGTCCCTCAAACCCTTACTCAAAATCACTCATTGGCTCGAAGCCCAATGTCCAAAGGCACAATGATATTTATCCTCAAAGTAAAATCTTTTTTGTCTTATAAAATGATGCCATGAGGACCAAAAATGCTTTTCCTCCAAAATGATCTTGGCCTAAGGGTCTCAAGCACAACATGCCTCATCCCCCAACCAACAGCCTCATCACTTTCATCTGAAGGCTCCTCAGCTTCCCTGTGACTTTCTATGGAAATCACCACAATTTTTTTCCCTAAGCTGCACTACTAGGGGCCTTTACCCACAAGAGTAATCAAAACCACCTCATCATTGTGTCAACCTATATGCACACAACAACAATAGTGCTTTGGCCAATCACAAGAGAGTAGAATCTCTAAAATAGTACCTAATCAATACCAACTTTGTCACCTCATGACCCTACGACCGTGTCACTCAAAACCAATGGCCATGACATTCAATATCATGGTCTATGACCTCAACCTAATGACAATTCCACCTCAAACCGATGTCCATGATGCCCAACCAGTGATCACATCACCCAAGTAAACCGAGCCTAGCCTAAACTAACAATTACATCACCTCAAACGTGATGGACATGCCACCTCAATTCATCAGGCTAAGACCACCACAACCCCATGGATCACAATTGTATATCAAAAGAAATTTATATATGTAATTTAATTCAAATTAAATTAAAAATTTGATTCAATTTATAAAAACAAACCCCGGCCTAACTACCTAGGTGGTCGACGACCTATAAACTGACCTCACATGAGCGAACAAGGTTTGGGAATGCCCAAAAACATACCATAAGGTCATACAATTAATTTAACATCAAGCACTCAATTTTATTAGGGTCTCACTCATTTAATCAATAGTGTGCTAAAAGTTTCACCCCCAAAACAACCACAAAAACATTAAGAAAGGTACGCACCACCTACCTTGGATTATTAGATGTAGGTACATCCAGTATTAGCCTCTAACTATGACCATTTTATAAGAAATCAATGTTTTTGTTGAACTCCCTGAAAATAGGGAAAAACGACTCACAAGGATTTAACGATCTGTGAGGCAAGAGAAAAGAAGATAAGTGGCATGGGTGAGGAGAGCCTTACCGATATGGTTCCAACACACCCGATGAATAATGAAACAGATCTCAAATGAAGGATAAGGATCACACCCTAGGGGAGGAAGAAAAGTTCAAGTCCCCTGTTGTGCGTGAAACCAAGAGGGTAGAAAAGAAGGAGAATAAATAAATAAGAGAGAGGGTAAATTTGGTAATTTCATACCTTTAATGAGTTCGAATGGTTAGCTCACATAGTTTTACATATTTTGTACAAACTATGCATGCTACAGTGTTGAGGTACTACCTAAATAGAACTACCCATATGGATTGCACAAGTTTTTCCCGAACCATGCACAAACCATGCGAAATCCTTCTACCAAAACTATGGACCTCCACGCATGACCATGCACCACAACCTATACAGTTTTCCAAACCATGCGGTAGTATAAAATTGGGCAGCACAGTTTACCCAAACCATTGTTCTTGACCCACAATCTCCAAAACTGTGCCTTCAGGCCTCCAATTCACTCAAAACCCATTCAAACACCCAAGGGACTTTACAAGACTCTAAACCCATAAAAAAATATAGGGTTGATGGAGAACTCATAATTAGGTTACAATGATCTAAAAATAAATTGGAATACCCACCAATTACAAAAATTCAAAAAGGGAGAGGTTTTCAACCAGCTCTGAAAACCTAGGACATCACAATACCCCCACCTTAACATAATTCATCCTTGAGGTATAAAAAAGATACAAATATGGTGTTGAACATACCCATCCTGGTAAAATTAACCCGGACTACCCTGGTCTTAAGGGAACAATTCAACTACCTCAAGGGGATCCACACCTTAGGAGTAACCTACCCTGGTCCCAAGGGCACAAGTAAACTACCCCAAGGGGGCTCCCCACCTTAGGAGTGACCTACCCCAGTCACATCCCAACCCAAAGATGAAATCAAAAAACCGGTCCACCAACCATTCCCAAACTCAAAAGTCCTCCCGTGATGCATCATCACTTTTTTACCTCATCAAGTGTTTCCATGTCATACTCTACACCCATTAGAATCCCACACCACATCGATACCTTCATCATGACCATGTCACACATCGAACCAATGAGATCCTGCATCTCATTAGATGCTCAAAATCCAACCCAATTCTTTACACCTCAATCAAGTAGTGTATCAAAATGATACCCAAATGCTAATTCACCTTAAGTAACCCACATCTCCTTGATGATTTGATTCTAAAAAAACTCAATAAACACACATCCATTGATTCTCACATACAAGTCATGGTTCCACACACCTCATATATATATATATATATAACATAGCCGAACTGGTTCCAACCTACTAACTAGTGTCTGGTCAGTCCATATATATAGCACATGTACCTTTTATACCCAAAACATACATGACCCAAAAGTCCATGTAAAAAAAATCATGACTACACCTATGTTGTACCTTTGACCATTATTGGTTCACCAGCCTGGTCTGACCCTAGAAGCTCTATGGCATGCACTTGGCCTGAAGCCCGACTGCCTGAAGCTTAACCTCCCTGTGGTGTTGCTCTAGCTACCAGCCACTGATCCCACTGTTGGGTCCCACTGTCTCTACCATGACCTATGAATGTAGCTGAAGCTTAGATACCATCACCTGGAACCACTCCCAGTATAAACTTTAAACCTTGATTCTATCTCAAACCCTGACTGCCAGCTATACGAGAAGGCAAACTGCAGAACCTCTCAAGATTCTCAACCTATCCACATTCCTGACACTCCTTTGGAGGCTACTAACACCAATTCTGAACATGTCCCGACTACCCAAAATTAAATAAAACCATTTAAGACCCACTCCTAGGTGGTCTACCTAAGTCCTTGGACTAACTGCCATGCTAGAACTCTTCTTGTCCTTGCTTCCTATTATCTGAAGTATCGCCAATGAAATCACCTGAATCTATTAACTAGTTTAAGTAAGACCCATCTTTCAAGTTTCCATTAGTTATGAGTGTCTGGTTTACCACATATAAGGATGATTCCAACCTAAATATGTTCACCTACACCTGAATGAAGTGCTATAAACTATCCTTGAAATGCCTCACCCTCGAGGTGTCGTCTCTCACCATGTCGTTTTCGAAGTGAGACAATTAGGTGAACGTCACTGCATAGTCCATGGTGAACATGTAGCCCTGCTGAAGGCTCAAGAACTATCGAGCTCTCTCTTCTCTTAGTGTCTTAGAGGATATGTGATCGAAGAACCTAGCCTCAAAATCCTTCCAGGCTAGTCCCTCATGTCTGTCTACCTGAACCTGCTTGTCTCTAGCTACTTAAAGAAAATTTTCATGGACTTGATTCAATTCTCAGCTACCTATGGACCACCCTCACCTTGAAAAAGAGGTGGGTTTATGAATGAAACTCCTGATTCATATACACCATCAAAGGATATACTCCCTAATATCCCCTATCAAAACCCTAGATAACTTGTACTAGGCTCACTTTGATCTGATCATCAAGCCACAAACCAAAAGAATTTAAGTCTGGAAGCTACCCCACCTGCACTGGAACCTACACCTAAGCATGTACTTTCTATACCTAACCCTAATTGGTCTCAACCTAATAATTCTCCTATAGTACTAAACTATCACCTTCCTGATGCTCTATTTGAGCAGTCTAGGTGGAAACTCTCTAAATACCATTACATCATTAGACAACTCAGATAAAATATATGATTATTTCAGATATGGAAAGAAATAATAGGAATCACAACCTCACTACCCTTACCCTTCCCCATCGAAACCATGACTCATGGTATCCTGAACTCATGGATTCCTTAACATCCCTCAACAGAGACAAGTATCAAATATACCCTAGGCCACGCCCGTCCTAATGAATCACGTCACCTAAAACTGATGACCATGTTGCCCAACCTGGTGATCAAAATCTCCCCATGTAATTTCACCTACCTTCTCCTATAATATTTAGGCCCGTATTTATAATAATCACACATCACAAGTAATTTATATCATGACACATACAAGTATATACATTACAATCCTACTATGTTCTTAATTAAGCATAAACATGCGTAAAAAACATCCATTGCCATACCGGGCTAAGGGTCCAAATCACATTCCTTATTTTACCATGCCAAGGATCATAAGACATAACCAATAACAATCACATTATAAGTGTACCACCCAAGGTAGAAATTATATAAACTATAAAATAGAAAAAACAGAAGAGTAATTCCCACCCCTGATAACTTGGTCCATCCCTCATACATTGGGCTATAATAACTCAAGAATGATCTATGAATCCAGTTCCAACCACATCCTAATATCTAATCTACCATAGCCCAAATAGTAATACCAATGAAATAGGTAAAATAAACTACTATGATACCATTTGTAGTGACCCGACCCAAATTACCACCCAAACAGTTCTTCTGGGCTGAGTGTCACTGACCTTAGGCTCACCTCCCCATACGTCAAAGCCTTCCAACTAGAATTGTGGGTGTAATAAGGGTGATAGTAGAGGGAATATACCCTCAGGTGATTATATAGTAATGTTATGAGTATAGATATAATAAAAATAAGAATAAAAGACTCGCTAGACTCGAACCAGACCCACCCATGGAAAAAGCGCAATCAATAACAAGAAATAGAGGAAGAATAAAGAAAAATAGTAGCAGAAAAGTAAAAACATAAACATTCCATTTATAGAATATAATAAAATAAATGCATCCAAAATAGGTCGTACAATACAATATCCAGAAGGGGTCACTAATGGTTTACCATATTGTATACATATACGTAGCATGATAATACAATAAAAGAAAGAAAAATTGAAAATCCAACCGAGGCTAGAACCTCAAGGTTCCCTGCCATACATCCATGCCAACTCAAACTAGGATCTAGATCCAGAGCCTGAACCCTTACCTAAACGTAAAAGCACAAAGTCAACAAGTATCCCAAAGGTCTTGTGTAGGGTGTGATAACTAGTCTCAATAGGGTACCACCCATGTGTGCATACCCAACATATGTGTTTAAGAAAGTGTGTACTATAATAAAGAAAAAAATCATGTAATTTAAACAAAACAAATAAGATTCCATGGTTCTCAATAGTTACCAAGAAGCTATCACCTGCTTCATCCAACGCTGGAAATAATAAAGAGGAGAAGATCCTTGGCCCATGAACCAAGGTATCCCCTGATGTCAAATAGTCCTAGGTGAACCCTCAAGTTCAACCTCTAGTAATGTAACCCAACACCATGTGCCTCCTAACACCTCGTGTCCAAAAAAAAAGTCACTGATGCCCCAAAGGCACGCCCAAATGATACAAATCTAGTCCCTCAGACTCCTGCTCAAAATCACTCATTGGATCAAATTCTGATGTCCAGTGGTACAAAAATATCCATCCTCATAGTAAAAAAATCATTGTCTCATAGCATGAAACCCCAAGTAATGGCGATGCCCATCCTCCAAAATGATCCTGGCCTAACGAACTCAAACATGGCAGGCCTCAGCTTCCAACCGACAGCCTCAGTGCTGTCATCCAAAGGCTCCTCACCTTCCTCATGGATTTCTATGGTAAGAACCCCCAATTTTTTGTACATAACCCACACTACCAGGATACTCTACCCATATAAGTGGTCAAAAGCACCTCATAATTGAGTCAAACTATGTTCAGACAACTCCAATGACACTTTGTCCAATCACTGGAGAGCAACATCACCAAAATAGTACCTAATCCACACCAACTCCAACATGTTATTCCAATGAGACCATGTTTCTCAAAACCTATGGCCATGCCATTCAATATCATAGTCCATGACCTTAACCCAAAGGCCTTTCCACCTCAAACCGATGTCTATAGAACCCAACAGGTGATCAAATCATCCAAGTAAAACAAGTATAGACCAACTCGACAATCACATTACCTCAAAACTGATGGCCATGCCACCTCAATTCCTCAACCCGGGCCCTCTATGATCCCATGGATCATAATACTATATCACAAGAAATTTATTTATGTAATTCACTTGAAATTAAATCAACAATTTAATTCAATTTAAAAAAACACACCCCAGACTAACTACCCAGGTGGTCAACGAACTCTAACCCGACCTCGCATGAACGAATACAGTTTGGGAATTCCCAACAACATCCCCTAAGTTCATAAAATTAATTTAACATTAACCATTAAATTTTATTAGTGTCTCTTTTATCTACCCAAGGGTGTAATAAAATCCACACCCCCCCAAAAAACCATTAAAACTTGAATAGAGGTATTCACCACACACCTTGGAGTCGTAGACGTAGGAACGTTTGGTATATCCTCTAACTCTTACCAATTTGGAAGAAATAAAAATTTATTTTGAATGCAATGAAAATATGGAAAAATGACTCACACATATTTAGAATTCTATGAGGTGATAGAAAATAAGATAAGAGACATGAGTGAGGAGAGTCTTATCGATACAGTTCTAGCACACTTAATGGTGGATGAAACCGATATTGGAAAAAGGAGATGGATCACACCCTAGGAGAGGAAGAAAAGGGAGATCCCCAATTTATGCACGTGACCAAGAGAAGAGAAAATAACGAGAATAAAGAAATAGGAGAGAGGAAAAATTTGGTATTTTTACACCTTTAATGAGACCACATGTTTATCTTGCACATTTTTTCAATCCATGCACAAACCATGCATGCTACAGTGTTGAGGTATTTCTTAAATTAAACTATTAGTGTGAATTTAATATTATTTTACTAAACCATGCACAAACCATTCGATAATACAAAATTGGGTTGCATGGTTTTCTGGGAGAGGCCACATGGTTTACCCAAATTGCGCACCTTGACCTACAACCTCCAAAACTGGGATTTTGGGCCTTCAACACACCCAAAACCCATTCAAACACCTGAGGAACTTTTAAATCCACTTAACCCATAAAAAAAAGATATAGGGTTGATAGAAAACTCAGAATTAGGTTTTGATGATCGAAAAAGAAATTAGCATACCCACCAATTCCAAAAATTCAAAAAGGGATATGCTTTTGATCCACTCCAAAAACCAAAAACGTTATAATCTCCCCAAATTAACATATCTCATCCCCAAGCTATAAAAAAAACTCAAAGCTAGTACCTAACATACCCATCCTGATAAAATTAACCCAAACTACCCAGGTCTCAAGGGCACAAGTCAACTACTTCAAGGGGTATCCCCACCTTAGGAGTGAACTACCCCGGTCTCAAGGGAACAGATAAACTACCTCAAGGGGGATCCCCACCTTAGTTGTGACCTACCATAGTCACATCCTGGACCAAAGATCAAATCAAACAACTGGTCCACCAACCATTACCAGACTCAAAAGTCCTCCTGTGATGCATTGTCACTCCTGCACCTCATCGGGTACTCCCATTTCATACTTGACACCCATCATAATCCTACACCGCATCGGTACCCTCCTCTTTCCCATATCACACATGAAAACAATGTGGTCCCACATATCATAAGATTCTCAAAATAAAACCCAATTATTTACACCTCAATCAAGTACCACATCGTAATGACACCCAGATGCCAACACAAATTAAGTGAACCGCATCTACTCAATGCCCTGATTCCAACACACCTCAATAAACACACATCCATTGATGCTCACATACAAGTCCTAGTTCCACGCACCTCTTATATATATATAACACCCAATCTAGTTCCAACCTACTAACTAGTGTTTGGTAATTCCATACATATAGCTCATGTACCTTGTGTACCCAAAACATACATGCCCTAAAAGGCCATACTAAAACAAAATAAAAAGCATAGATATTACCATAGCGTACCTCTAAACATTTTCATCTCACCATACTAGTTTGAAACCAGCAACTCTATGACATGAAACTGGTATGAATCCCAACTACCTGAAGCCTGATCTCCCCGTGATGCTGCACCACTGACCCCACTGTTGGGACCCACTGTCTCTACCAAGACCTCTACATGCAGTAGAAACTTGGCTACCATCACCTGGAACCAATCCTGGTCCAACCTTAGAACCCTAAGTCTACCATGGCCCCTGACTATCATATTTCTAAGAAGGATTCCTACTGAACCTCTCGAGATGCCTGACCAGTCCACATGCCCGATACTTCTTTGGAGGCCTCTCACACTGAGTCCGAACACATTACGACTTCACATAATAAAATAAAACCATCTAATACCACTATAAGGTGGTCTAACTAAGTCCTTGACCTAATTTACCTGCTATAACTCCTCTCAACCTCGCTTCTTTCTATCCAAATCATCACCAATAAAATCACCTGAATCCTTTACCCAGATTGAGTAAGACCTATTCGTCAAGTTTCCCTCAGTTATGAGAACTTGGTTCACCACCTATGAGGATGAGGACAACCTAAATATGTTCACCTGAACCCAAATTAAATGTTGTAAATCATCCTCAAAATGCATCACCATTAAGGTGTCATCGCTCACCATGCTGGGTGTGAAGTGAGACAATTTGGTGAATGTCACTGCATATTCCACGATGGACATGTCGCCCTACTGAAGGCTCAATAACTCTTAATCTATCTCTTCTCTCAGTATATATTGGAAGAAGTAATCAAATAACTTAGTCTTAAATTATTTCAGGTTAGTCCCTCATGTCTTCCTACCTAAAACTACACATCTACAACTAATCAAAGACCATCTGCATGGACTCGATCCAATTCTTATCCACCTTAGACCACCCTCACCCTAAAAAAGTGGTGGGTGATGCGATTAAAACTCACAAGTCAGATACTTAATTGAAGGATCTACTACCTGATCTCCCCTATCAAAACCTTGGATAACCCATACCAGGATCACTCTGAGATGTTTGTCAAGCCACAACCCAAAATAATTCAAGTCTGGGGGCTGCCCCAACTACGTTGAAACCTGCACCTGAGCTTATACTTGCTCTACCTGAACCTTTGGGGTCTCAAACTAATCATGTTCCTACAACACTAAACCATCACCTGTATGATGCTCCATCTGATCTATCTAGGTGGAACACCACTGAATACCATTACATGTATATACAACTCAGATAACATATATATCATTATCACAGATAGGGAAAGAAGTAACAGGCAGTGCAGGCTCACTACCCTCACACTTCCCCATCACAACCATGAATTAAGGAATCTATACTTATTTTCTTACTTACCCTCCCTCAACATATCTAGTATCAAATATACCTTGGTCCACGCCCATGGTAATGATCCACTTTTCCCTAAACAGATAACCACGTTTCCCAACCCGGTGATCAATATCACCCCATGTAATCACACCTTCCTTCTCCTATAATATTCAATCCTATATGTATAATCTTCACACATCACAATCAATTTCTATTACAACACATACATGTATATATATAAAAATCCTACTATGTGCCAAATCAAGCATAAACATACATAACAAACATCCCTTTCCATACTGGGCCAAGGCTATAAATCACATTCCTTACCATACTAGGATAAGGATCACAAGCCATAAAAAATAACAATCACATCCCAAGTGTACCAATCTAGGTAGTTTATTATATAAAATATAAAAAGAGAAATTTTATAACAGTAATTCCCACCTCTGGTAACTTGGTTCATCCCTCGTACATGGGGCTACAGGAACCCAAGCATGAGTTATGAATCTAGTTTCGACCACATCCTAATATTCAATATACTATAACCCAAATATTAATACCAATAAAAAAGGTAAAAAAAACTCCTTTGATACCATTTGTAGTTCCCTGACCTGAATTATCACCTGAATAGTGCTTCCAGATTGAGTTCCACTGGCCTTAGGTGCGTCTCCCCATACACCAAAGGCTGTCGACTAGAAACGAGGGTGTAATAAGGGTGATAGCAGGGAGACTATACCCTCAGGCGGTGATATAGTAATGGTACAAGTACAAATATAATAAAAATAGGAGGAAAATAATCAACAGACTCGAACCATACCTGCCCATGGAGGAAGCAAAATCAATAACAAGAAATAATGGAAACATAAGAAAGAACAAAAAAAGAAAAGTAAAAACATAAACATGCCATTTTCAGAATATAATACAAGACATGAATCCAAATCAAGTCATAAAATATAATATCTAGAAGGGGTAACCAATGGATGACTATAGTGTATACATATAGGTAGCATACTAATACAATAAAAGAAAGAAAAACTGAAACTCTAGATGTGGAAAGAATCTCAAGGTCCCCTGTCATCCATCCATGCCAACTCAAACTAGGATCTAGTTCTAGAGCCCAAACCCATACTAGAACATAAATTCATAAAGTCTACATGCATTCCGAAGGTCCTGTGTAGGGTGTGAGAATGAGTCTCAGTAGGGTACCACCTACATGTGCATACCCAAAATATGTGTTTAATAAGGTGTGTAATATATTAAGGACAATATCTAATGAAATTTAAATAAAACAAACAAGATTCCCTGGTGCTCAATAGCTACCAGGAAGCTATCACCTACTCCTTCCAATTCCAAAAATAATGAAGAGGAGAGGATCCTTATCCCATGGACCAAGGTATCCCCTAATGTCAAATAGTCCTAGGTGAACCATTAGGTTACACCTCTAGTAATGTAACCTGACACTAGGTTCCTCTAGACACCACATGTCCAAAACAAGTCACTTTTGTCCCAAAGGCACACCCAAATGATACAAATATGGTCCCTTATACTACTGCTCGAAATCACTCATCAGTTTAACTCCTGACATCCATAGGCACATTGATATCTATCCTCAAAGTAAAACCATCATCAGATCATAGTATTACGCCCTGAGTAATGATGATGCTAGTTCTGCAAAATGATCCTAGCCTAATGGCCTAAGAAAAACATGCCTCATCCTCTAACTAAAAGCCTCAGTGCTGTCATCCAAAGGCTCCTCACCTTCTCTGTGGCTTTGTATGATAAGAACCCCCATTTTTTTACCTATTCGCACTACCGGGGACCTTTAACTACACGAGTGGTCAAAAACACCTCATCACCGAGTCAACCTATGTGCACACAAATCCAATGATGCTTTTTCCAATCACATGTGAGCATCATAACCAAAATAGTACCTAATCCACACTAAATCTAACACCTTGTTCCCCTATGTTAGGTCCACTAGGATAGATACCATGAGGGGGGGGGGGGGGGGTGAATCAGGGTATGAAAAATTAAAACAACTGCCCCTTTTGATCTTATTTTGTTGTTAGAAAAAACCCTCTTCTCTCTCTCCTTCCCATTTCAGAGTATGAATGAATCTTAAAGAATTCATAGGACACAACAATTTTACTTGGTTCACCCTCACTGGGCTACGTCCAAGGAGCATACACCGACGATGTGCCGATGTACCAAATCCACTATAATCACACTATTGTTTACAAGTTCTAAGAAGACTCACTATCCCTCCTAGTTTACAACCATTGACAATTTGAGAACACACTGCTCTCTCAAATGAATTGAGATCACTGCTTCTTCAGAAGATCCAATCACAGTTTATAGATCTGTAGGTCTCTTCATTATCACTAATGAATGAATCCTTAACTGTATATAGATGCTCTAATAAAGTCTAAATTTCATACACTTATGAACAACCCTTTTCAACTGATCACTAGGAAACACACTTTGAAAATACCTTCGCAAAGCACCGTATGTCACGAAGCTCCCAATTTCGCAAGTCTAAAACAATCCTTCACGAAGTTCCTACCTCTTCATGAAGCACACACCTTCGCAGAGCTCACTACCTCGAGGAGCACACTTCTTCGTGAATCTCAGAACTTTGCAAAGCTTAAGACTTTGAAAATATTTGGTCTTCAAAGAGCTCAATTCTTTGCAGAGAAACTTCCTTAGTGAAGCTCACTGAGCCAACGCAGAACACACAACTTTCACAAAGCTAAATTAGCCGCCGTGAATTTCCTTCTTTTGCGAAGCACACTAACTTCGCGAACCTCCTTTGCGAGTTGAGAGAAACAAATTTTTCTTGGGAAAATCTCTCCTTCTCTCTAGGGGGTTGACGTATATTTATAGGATATTCCGCTGAAACTTGAACCATCCATGCAAAGTCAGTGGCACGTCAGCTCAAATCGCGAAGCTCTGAAATTTCTGCCGAAATTCTCTCTATATCGTGAAGCACCACTGAATTTTTTGGATAGCAGAGCTTGTCGTAATCATGGAGCATTCCATCAATTTATTCTCACATTTGTCACAAAGATCCACTCATAATTCCCTTCGCTGCTGTAATGCTCATCAATGCTGCTGTTCGTGATGATCTTTGGAATCATGAAGAACACTATCAACTTTCTTCATGTCTTCATGAAATCCACATCAAGAAGACCATATTTACAAAACTCATGCCTTTTATATATTTTTATGAGATCTTCAAGGAAATACATATTTCATGATGCTCACCAAACTCCAAATTTTGGACCCCAAAAATTTGGAAAACACTATAAAACGACGCCACCTTGTATCTGCTTTTTTTGTACCACCTCCAGATCTTCTATTACTTTGTCATGGTTCTTTGTCAACATGAATTTTCAACAACATCTCTATAAATCGAAAAATTACCATGGAAACATGCATTGTCAAAAAACACAACCAACCCAAAAATGCTGCAATGTTACCTTGAGGGATTTTTTCTCAGCACCCTACAACCATGTTGCTCAAAACCAATGGCTATACCATTCAATATCACGGGATATACCCTCAACCCAATGACCTTAATAACTCAAACTGATATCCATGGCGCCAAAATGGTGATCAAATCACCCAAGTAAATTGGGTATATCCCAACCTAATGATCATATCACCTCAAACTTGATGGCCATTCCACCTCAATTCCCCAAGCTAAGCTTGCCACAATCCCATGGATCATAATAGTATATCACAAGAAATTTATATATGTAGTTCACTTAACATTAAATTAAAAATTCAATTCAATTTAAATAAACACACCTCAGTCTAACAACCCAAGTGTTTGAAAACCTCTAACCCAATCTTTCATGAGAGAATAAGGTTTTTTCACACCCAACGACATCCCAAAAGGTCATATAATTAATTTAACATCAAGCATTCAATTTTATTAGGGTCTCGCTCATCTACCCAAAGGCGCGCTAAAAGACGCACCCAAAAAAAACTTCGAAAACATGAAGAAAGGTATGAACCACCCACATTGGAGTCATAGACGTAGGTACATCTAGTATTAACCTCTAAATATGGCTTGTTTGGATTAAATCAATGTTTCCATCGAATTCCCTAAAAATAGGGCAAAATTACTCAAAATTATTTAGTGTTCCATGAGGTGAGATTAAATAAGATAAAAGGTATGGGTGAGGATAGCCCTACCAATATAGTTCTAATTCACCTGATGATGGTTGAAATAAATATTAGATGAAGTAGATGGATCACATCCTAGGAGAGGAAGAAAAGTGTGAGCCCCTTACTATGCACATGTCCAAGAGAGGAGAAAAGAGGGAGAAGAAAGAAATGAGAGGGAGGGGAAATTTGGTAATTTAACACCTTTAATGATTCCAAATGGTTTTCCAAACCACTCATAATCCATGTGTACTATAATGTTGAGTTACTTCCTAAATGGAATTACCTGTGCGGCTTGTGAATGGTTTGCTCGAACCATGTGCAAGCCATGCGGAAGTCCTCTGCAAAAAATTTAAACCTCCATGCATGATCATGTTCCTAAAACCACATAGTTTTCAAATTCATGTGGTGGTAAAAAATTGGGATACACAGTTTGTTGGGAGAGGCTGCACGATTTACCCAAACCATGCACCTTGACCTACAACCTCCAAAACTGGGCCTTCCGAGCTCCAATGCACCCCAAACCCTTTCAAACACTTGAGGCACTTTTCAATCCTCTAAACCCATATAAAAATAAGTTATAGGGTTGATAGAAAACTCATAATTAAGTTCCGATGATTGAAAAATAAATTGGAATACCCACTAATTCCAAAAATTCAAAAAGGGAGAGGTTTTCAATCCACTCCAAAAACCTAGGATGTTACACAACATTCCTTTAAGATATTCATAGATGTTGGAGTTTCAAAATAATATATATTATTTTAGCATTGAGAATATCTATTTAAATATTCATGAAAGTCACTCCATGTTTTTTGTAAAGAAAGTAATTTAAATAATTTAAATACTTTAAATAATATATCGTAGATAATGACATGTTATCTCTCATAAACATTGATTGATAATTCTTTAACTAATTTACACATAAAAGTAATATCACAATTGTTATGACAATACATAAAAATAATTTCTCTGAATATGTAGAGGTAAATTATAACCGAACTTTAATATGTAAGATACATCTATTTAATTAAATCTTAATGTGTAAAAGCACTTTTCAAAATACACATAATATGTAAGAGTCAATATGTATGGGCCATCTCTGAATATGTTTTCATACATAAAAGAAATACTTGATATGTAAGAATAAAAATTCTATACATAAGAATAATCTCAACACTTATCATGCATACAAAAGGGTTCATACTCAATACATAAAGGTTAACACTTTTCCACAATTATAAACTTCCAATACATAATATACTATACTTAGAAAATTACTTCAAAATAAAATATGAGAAATAAAAAATAAAAAATAAATAAATAAGAACAACTAATGAGAGAATAATAATAATGAATAATATAAACCATAAATGAATAATCCAAGATAAGGATAAGTAATTAATAAATCATAAATATAATCAAAACATAAACTAAGTGATAAATAGATACTCAAAAACTAATTAATTCAATTAAAATCTCTTGATTAGATAAGAAAACTAATTTAAGTTCATTAAGTTCAATCTTAAAGTAGAATAAAAATCCAAGATCCTATTAATAGCTTAATCCACTCAATTAATTTGGACTTTTTCCATTAATATGTCTTTTGGTAGAAGAAGTATTAAGGACTAATATGAGGGTTAGAGGGTCAAAGTGATTCCTAATAAAAATTATTATCCATTAAAAAATTTGGTAGTAAAAATTCAAACACTCATTGTATTACACTCAATCCCTCACCCCATAAGTGACCAACCACTCATGGTTGAGAAAAAATAAATCACGTTTGACTTGATTATCTTAAGACATTAGTTAAAATAGGTAAATAAAAATAAAAAAACTAAAAAAAATTGAAATACAAAATAAAATACTTTAACTAATGATCAAATCAACCAGAGTAGGTTTCAAAAATGAAAAAGGGAATAAAAAAATTAAAATGAACTAAGAGAATTTGGAAAAAGAACCAAAAGTATCCTAAAATTAGAATGTCATATCCTATTTATAGACTTTATAATCACTATGGAATAATTTTATATATCCCATAATGAAGAGGTAAAACTAAAGATATAACTCTTATCTATTCTCCATGGGTGACTTCATCATGGCGTGATGGTGGATTCTACGGTGTTACACCCATATACACCTTATTAAAAATATGAATCTTGTAGATATAATGAAATATAATTATGAGTTATTTGGACATGATATTATATTTCATTATCTTCCTCAATACCATCATGATGTGAAGAGGAATTGACTACAAAGAGATTCTTAAGTAATTCTTTGTCTATCATCCTTCATCAGATCACAATGTGAAAATGTAGACTATGATGTGAAATCATACAGATCATTTGAGGGGTATTTGTAACACCCCTAGATTTTTTGAAATATCTTTTTTAAATGAATTTAATATTTCCAATATTTTTCATTACATGTAACACTGATTTTATCTTGCATTATATGCAACCCCGAGTTTAAATGAAACGTATCATGTTATTAAAATGTTATTATATATTATTTATCACCTAGCCATTATAATTATGGGTATGAATAGTATTAACTAAATTATGAAATTATATGGTTTACAATTGTATGTAAAATTAATTCTTTGGTGACCAATTAATTGAAAATGAAAATAAAAAACTATTTGAAAATAAAGGAAATCTTTCTCTAAAAAACTATTTTTATGAAAACAAAACAAGTTTTACCTCAATAAATTAAACAAAAAAATTTTGGTGACTTATTTTAATAAAATTTATATATTATATATTCAAAAAACTATTCAAAATTCATATTATGTGTTTTCTAGATAAGAGATAAGAATAAATCAAATTTTACGTTTAAAAAATGTCTTTTTCTGAAAAGAAATTTTGTCACATTTTTGCACACTTATTTTAAAAATATGTTTAAAAAATTTTAGAGAATTTATTTTAAAAAATAATTTTCATTTTTTAAATCATAATTTCAAAATTATCTTAGGGTTAGTTTTTTAGAAGTTTTTGAAGAATAGTGAAAAATACTGAATTTTAATTGAAAACTTCATTTTCGTTTAAATTAATTATAAAGTTAAATTATATTTTAATTTTGGTTTAAATTAAAATGAGTTAAATTATATGTCTATTAATAAAATTTAGGTTATTGAGATCATTTTCACATTGAATTTTGATATAAAAACTTTGTACATTTTTGAACATTTTCTATTTGAAAAACCTACTTTCTCATCACATCTGTGGGATTAATTTTAAATTAAATTCTACTAATTATATGAATGGAATTTTAAAAAAATAATCCCATATTTTTAATAATAATAATTTATATTATACAAAAACGTTAAATTAATTTTTTGCCAAAATTAATAGTGAAAATAATGAAAATTAATTACCACACTTAAGGTAAAAATTGGTTTACTAACTAAAACATTAAGGGTTAAAATAACCTAAAAACTTGTATAAAAGCTATTATTTGGACATATTTAGACCCTATTATTTATAAGGATCTATAATACTCCATTTTGGATCCTTTTTTCATGATAAAAAAACATGGTTACACCTTTTTTATTTTCAAAACAATTACCAGTGTTCCACTCACCTCACTTATAAAAGGTCACCCCGCTCCTATCTTATTCACACCTTTAAACCCTTTTGGTACATAAAATACCTAAAACAATACCATCATAAATTCCCTAATATCATCCTATAAGCCTTAATTTTTACATAAATCCAACCTAGGAAGGCTTTTGGTGCAAACCTAAGGAGGATACCCGAAGAAGAGGTAATGTTCTTTAACAAGCGTTTTTATTTCATTTCTTCCTCCACCTCCTTAAATTATTATTAAAACATGATGATATGATATACTTAGTATCTTAAATATAATTATATTTTGTTATGTTAATTTAATTATCTAAAAACATCTCCAATTTAATCAAATGGGTTATGAAATCATCATTCATGTGTGCGACGGACTACCACTTCATGAACCAATGTCATTCATTTTTTCATTACCACCTCTCATGGTTGGGTATGATGATAAATATAAAGTATATATATTCTATTTATAAAATATTTATACCTATATAGTAATTATATCATATATAATTTTTTTTACTTTCCATTCTATATGGGATAGGATAACGTCGCTTGTGTGTATGGTGAACTACCACCTCATGAAGTGACGTGATTCGTTTTTCACTAACGCTTTATATGGAAGATAATAAGGATAAATTTAATGAATATATGTGATATAAATGAAATAATTATGATATTAATTACTTATTTATCATTATGAAAAGATAATATATCATTTTATTTCTTACCTTTTCACTCACGGAAAGATGATAATGTCGTTCGTGTACGTGTGGACTACCACCTTCACGAAGCGATTTGACTCTCTATTTTAATCACCACACCACATGGATGATATATAAATGTATATTTAAAGGAATAATATTTTATTTATGATATTATGTTAATTATTTATAGATAAAATATTACTTACCTTCTTTCCATAATGATTGTTGAAAAATGGAAACGTTACTCATGCGCACGTACGACCTACCATCTCCATGATCATAACACACTTAATTTCTCAAAAACACATTTCATGATTGATAATAAAATTATAATTAATGTATAAATATTATAATAATATAATAATTATTATTATGGATATCAAGTAAGCATGATCAAAGTAAATGAACCGAAAATGAAAAATCAAAACATATAGGAAAAACAAAGTGGTTATTACCCAAAATGTGATTTTAACAAGGAATTGGTAATAAAGGGAAGTGAATGATTATAATTAAATAATATATGGTATAATATATATAATTATGGTTCTATAATATATTTATAATAAACTTATATTTATTATACAAGAGTTTTGAATGTGTATGAAGGAAGTTGAGACTTAAGGTAAGATAATTTTATTCTCTCTTTTATTTTTGGGAGACATATGTAAATTCAACACTCATTTATTTTGTGTGGTGTATATACAAAAACTTTGAAATTTTATATCATTAATATCTTCCTTTTAATTATATTCAAAATTTCATTTGATTTTATGATTTATTATGGATTACGATTGAAAAGATTACTAAAGAGGTAAGGGATTTCCATCTCACCTTTTTTACTTCTATGAGACACATGACATATTCACCACATATTTATTTTATGTGGTTTATATAACACCAATTAATGTATTTTATGATTATTTTATTAAAAATTATGGGTATTTACATATTAATTTGATTATCTATATTTCATGGGGTTTATAGTTCAAAAGTTACCAAAACGGTAATTGATTTTTGTCTCAATTTTACTTATTTATGTTATGTTATGAACCTATATTATTTTATAAGGTGTATATATATCCCATTTTACATATAATATCATGAATTTATTTATTCTCATGATATTATATGTTTAATTTAATTTTATTATTTCATGGGGCTTACGATTCAATGTTACCAAAGTGGTAATGGTTTAATGATACAATATCATCATTTATCAAGATCATTTATGATTATGTTTATAATGATGAAATATTATGATATATCTCTTAATAAACTATTGAATTTTCTTATACTTTTGTTATTTCATGATAATACATGTTTTCCATTCATTTTACTCTCTTTATATACTCAAGAGTTCAAATTTTTTTTAAGAAAAAACATCTTTATTTCCATCTTCGGTCGAAAACCCCTTTTCTTCCAAAACAATGTTTTCTAAAAATGTTTTTAAAAATGTTTTTAAAATTATTAAAATGATTTATTAAATAAATTTTCACCCAAGTTTTACTTTTTAAAAAATGTTTTGAAATGAATCTTCATGTCGTTTTCCAAACAATGCCTGTTTGGATTTTATTAAAAATGTGAAAGAAACCTTTATTTTAACATGTAAGACATGAACAAAATTTTCCACCATCATAACCATTATTTTATTTGAATATTACTTTATAAATTTTTAAGGTTATTTTCAAATAAAATTATTTTTGAACTATTTTATATATTTTTAGTTTTAAAAATTGATTTTCAAAGAAAAGTTATTTTTCCATGGAAATGTTCCAAGTGATCTTTCAAAATAAATATCTATATAAGATGATATATTTTGATATTACTTATTATTTGAAGCGAATATGAACCAATAATACCATTATTATTCTTTATATGAATGGTTTATCATGAAAAGATGTTTATGAAACCCTTTTCTCTTCTATGGGTTATACTGTGATAAAATTCTTATGAAACTCACTTATATTTACACAGGTTATGCTATGATGAAATGATGAAATGGTTATGAAAAATATTTCTTTCCCATAGGTTATGGTATGATTAAATGTTTATAAAAACCATTTTATTTCATGGGTTATGATATGATGAATGTTTTGTGATCTTGTGACACACATATATATGATTTTCATTATGTGACAAGTGGGACCTATATTTCCCTCCAATGCATTGGGTAAAGATGGATAATGCACGAGTAAACATGTTAGGCATGGACTTGATTACATGTTCAAAATGTTATGTGTGAACCTGATTACATATTCACAATGTTATGAATAAACTTGATTACATGTTCACAATGTTATGCATGAACTTGATTACTTATTCACAATGTTATGCGTAGACCCATATTTCATGTCCATAATGTTATGAGTGGACCTAGTTGCATTTCCATAAGTTTATGTGAGAGATTGATTTCATGTACTTAACTTAATGAGTGAACCTATATCTATTTATACATTTTAAAAATGTTATAATCTGATGTATATTCCATAATTCCACGTCTTATGACAATGTTTTTCTCTCATGTCTCATGTTATTTTATTTACTTATGATTAATGTCTTATAAAATGCCAATATTTTTTCCATGAATCAAGATTCTAAAATTTATATGCATGGTATGATTTTCATATGTTATAATCATGTTCTAATACCATTATGTTCATTTTTATACTTATATATCTCCCTTATTTACCCTTACTGATTATATGAGGTCGCCCTTTCTTATGATTCCTTTCCTTAGGTTATGAAGAAATTTTTTTAGTAGGGTATGTTTGTGAAGAGTAATAAAGGAGAAGATATTTATGGGAGATGTTCAAGAACTTTAACCAAATTAAAATATTGTGCACCTAGTCTCCAAAGACACTAAACAATTATGGTCCTCATGTGTGTTTTTGTGTAATGAATTGAATATTCATCTAAAAAGATGTAACATCCATGTATAAAAAGCCTTGGTATCTATAATTGGCATCAAAGTAAAGGTTTAGTTAACCTTTTAAAACTTGGATGAGAAAGATTTAGTGATATCCCTATAAATATTTTTGAGTATTTTTAAAGGTATTTCTAAAGGATAAGTATAAGGATGATTCAAAGTATAAGAAAATGTCTTGGAATTTTGGTAAAGGATAGAGCAAGTGGTTTCCAAGAAATTACATCCTCGTGTAGATACTACAAGTGGAAGTGACTATGACATAGAGAAATATAACAATGATAACTCTAAGAAGGTTGCATTGAGTTGGAATTTATCATCACCTGGTTTATGAAAATGGGCCTTATTGCACACTTGGTTTGACACTTTTGGGGGATATGATTTAGAAATTCAAAAACTCTTTATGAACTATTGTGAATGATTTAAATTGACGATGAATATGAATTACCTAGGATAAAACTAAAGTGTAATAAATTAAAAAGAAGGTGTCATGATTTATACATCTTATAAGTTATTTTTTTCATGATTATGTGGTTTTACATTATGATTAGTGTTGCTCACACTATGCTTTTTGGTTTTAGTTAATGGTAGGAACCTAAATAAATTGGGTTAACATTGAATGTGATGAACAATTTATTAATGAGTATCCAAATGGGACGATGAATAGAGTGAAGGATATTTTAGTTATTCCTATTCATATATCATAAAATATGATTAAAAACATACACCTTAACCAACTATAAAATGCATAAAATAAGATAAGGATAAATTTTGCTGAGATTTTAGGTAGTAGATAACTTGTAAGAAAGAAGATTTAGTTTCCTATATTTAAAGAATGTGGGAAGAAGCACTCAAGGGAATGTCCTAGAGTGATGATAATATGTTTTGGGTGTGGAAAATAAGGACACAAAGAAAGTAACTTCAAAAGAAAAATGAAAAGTTCAGTTAAATAAATGGATGAGAATAATGGTATCTTGAAGGTATTATTTACTGTTGAATGATTTGAATGTACAAAGTATGGACATTATGTAAATCGATTCCCTAAGGGGAAAAATCATAAAGATAATCAACAAGGTTATACAAGTGATGGTTTTTATATTAATGATGAAGAGATTATGAATGAGATATGAAAGGAAAGAGGTATTAAGGAATAAGATGATGAATCATAGTTAATGGTTTGATAAGGAAGTGGTATGATTTACGTATTAATGTATTATAATTCAAATATTATGTTTTATAAATAATGAAATATATAAGGATTGTTCAGTATAAGTTTTTCATTAAATATTTTCAAAAATATGTTAAATGGTACTAATTTAGATTTTCAAGGTGATATTTTGAAAAGTTATTTTCAAGGTGATTTTCAGATGTTGATATAATGATATTGGGATAAAGAGATTTTGGACATGAATAAGTAAATTGGATAGTATTGATTACATTGTAAATGATTAATAATTTATTAACAAAGTGATTTATGCTATCTTTAATGGAGTTTACAACATTTTTGGATTTAAGGAATATATCATATAATCTATGTTTTATTTAAGGAATGAGGAAGTATGTATGTTTTCAATATGGTTTTACGGTAATTTAGGTTATTACCATATTTAAAGAGAACACATGATGAAGGTATTTATATGTTTGGTATGTGAAAATAAAGAGCTACTTTATGATACATGGTGGATTAATGTTAAGTTTATTTTGATAAATTTAGTGACATTATTTATAAAATTTTAATTTTTGAAGGGTTATAAGGTTAACCATTTATAAAATGGTTTAATTTGAGCTTTGTATGAGGTTTTAGAGATTAATGTATTACTCTACCATTTGAAGATTTATCCATATTAGATAACCAATGTTAAACTTTTTTTACTAGTGTTATAAGGAATGACATGTCATTCTATTATGGATCTTATTTAGTGATTCATAAATGATAAAAATTAATCTCTTATAGTAAGAGATAAATTGAAAATTGATCAAGGCACAAACAAAGGATGAAATTGTGCCTATTAAATAAAAAGATACCAAGTAAGTACATTTTAATATGTTATCATTATATATATAAATGTAATTACCCAAAATTAGGAAAATGATATTAAATAACTTTTTTTTTATTTTTATCATCATTTTTATGATATCAATTAAATTTTTCATTCCCATTTGAATTATGACTTTGTGGTTATTAACATTCTCCTGACCATGTTATCTATCAATATCTATCAATATTTTGATGTTAATTTTTGGTTCTATGTCCATGTTTTCACTTCCCAACTATGTTATACTATTTGGAAACCTAGTATGTTCTATTCTAGATGACTTTCATTCATCCCTTTCTTTTTTAGAGGATGTTTTATTAACCCTTTTTACAATGTGGGTTTCTATAAATGAATTTTCAAATGTTAAAATTTTTATGACTGAGATGAATTTTGAGGGTGAAATTAATTTTACGGGGGGTATAATGTAACATACCTATATTTTATGAAATATTTTTTTCAAATGAATTTAATATTTTAAATATTTTTTGTTACACATAAAATTGATTTTAGATTGCGTTACACGCAACCTCGAGTTTAAATAAAACATGTCATATTATTAAAATGTTATTATATGATAGTTATCACATAACCATTAGAATAGAGAGTATGAATATAATTAACAAAATTATGAAAATATATGGTTTAAAATTATATAAAATTAATTCTTTGGTGATAAATTAATTAAAAATGAAAATAAAAAACTATTTTAAAATAAATGAAATTTTTCTCTGAAAACCATTTTTATAAAAAAACACATTTTACCTCAATAAATTAAACAAAATAATTTTGGTGAATAATTTTAACGAAATTTATATATTATATATTTCATAAACTATTTAACATTCATCTTATTTTTCTTATATAAATATATAATAATAAATCTAATTTTACGCTTAAAAACTATATTTTTCTAAAAAGCAGTTTTGTCACCTTTTTGTGCACTTATTTAAAATTATTTTTTTTAAAATTTTATAAAATATATTTAACAAAATAAATTTATTTTTTTAAATTATCAATTCAAAATTATCTTCAGGTGGAATTTTTTATAATTTTCTAAAAAGATTAAATTTATGATGAATAGTGAAAAATACTAAATTCTAATTGAAAAATACATTTTTGTTTAAATTATTTATAATATTAAATTATATTTTAAATTAATTTTAAATTAGAATTATTAAAATTATATATATATTAATCCAATTTATATCATTGGAATCATTTTAATATTGAATTTTGATATAAAAACTCTGTACACTTTTGAACATTTTCTCTTTGAAAAACCTGCTTTCTCGTCGCGTCTGCGGGATTAATTTTAAATTAAATTTTGCCACTTATATAAATGGAATTTTGAAAAATGGATTTCATATTTGGAATAATTTTAATTTATACTATCTAATAAGATAAAATTATTTTTTTACAAAATTAATAGTGAAAAACGTAAAAATTAATTGTCGCGATTATGGTAAAAATGAGTTTACCGGGGGTTAAACTAAGAAGACAAGGGTTAAAATGACCTAAAAACTTGTATAAAATATATTTTATGGAAATTTATATACTATATAATTTATAATTATTTATAATAATTCATTTTTGATCATTTTTTCATGATAAAAACATGAGTACACGTTTTTCTTTTCAAAAAAATTACAAGTGTTCTACTCACCTCACTTATTAAAGGCCATCCCCTCTAATCTCTTATTCACACATTAAAACCCTTTGTTTTGGAAAATACCTGAAAAAATAAATTCCAAAATCATATAATATCATCCTAGAATCCTTATTTTATACATAAATACAACCTAGTAAGGCTTTTGGTACAAACCTAAGGAGGATACCTGAAGAAGATATAACATTCTTCAATGATAGTTTTTATTTTATTTCTTCCTCTAACTCCTTAAATTATTATTAAACCATGATGATATAATATCATAAGTATCGTATATATACTTATATGTTGTTATTTTAAGTTCATGACCTATAACCATCTATACTTTCATCAAATGGGTTATGAAATCATTATTCGTGTGTATGGAGGACTAGCGTGTTGCAAACCGATGTCATTCATTTTTTCCATGACCACATATCATGGTTGTGTATAATGATGGATATAAAGTATATATATTTTATTTATAAAATAATTATACCTATTATTTAATTATATAATATAAAACATTTTTTACTTTCCATTCCTTATGGGATACGATAACGTTGCTCATGTGTACATCGGACTACCGCCTCACGAAGTGATGTGATTTATTTTTCACTAATACTTTACATGAAAGATAATATGAATAAATTTAATGAATATATGTAATATAAATGAAATAATTATGAAATTAATAACATATTTTTATTTCTTAAAATATAATATATCATTTTATTTCTTACCTTTTTACTCACTGAAAGATGATAACGTCGTTCATGTACGTGTGGACTACCACCTTCAGAAAGTGATGTGACTCTCTATTTTCATCACCAAAAAAAATATATGACATGTATAAGTATATTTAAATGAATAATATTTTATTTATGATATTAGTATTATTCTATAAATATAAAATATTACTTACCTCTTTTTCATAATGATCATTGAAAAATGGAAATGTTGCCCATGCGTATATACAACCTACCATCTCCATGATTGTAACGTAATTAATTTCTAAGAAACATATTTAATGATTGGTTTAAAAAGTATAATTTATGTATGAATATTATAATAATTTAATTATTATTATTATTTATATTATGTAACCATGATTAAATTTAGAGGATCGAAAATAACAAATCAAAACATATACAAAAAACAAAGCGGTTATTACTCGAAACATGATTTTAACAAGGAATTGGTAATAAAAAGGTAATTAATGGTCATAAGTAAATAATAAATGGTATAATATATATAATTATGGTTCTATAATAGATTTTAATAAACTTATATTTATTATACATAAGTTTTGAACATGTATGAAGGAAGTTGATACTTAAGGTAAGAGATTTATATTATCTCTTTTATTTCTAGGAAACATATGAAAATATAACAATAATTTATTTTATATGGTGTATATATTGAAACTTTGAAATATTATATCATTAATATCATAATTTTTATGATATTAAAATTTTTATTTGATGTTATGCTTTATTGGGTATTACTATTCAAATGATTACTAAAGCGGTAAGATATTTTCGTCTCACTTTTTTTACTTCTATAAGACACATGCATTATTCACCACCTATTTATTTTATGTGGTGTATATAATACCCATGAATGTATTTTATAATTATTATACTGAAAATTATGGTGATTTAAATATCCATTTCATGATCTATTTTTTATGGGGTTTATGATTCAAAAGTTACGAAAGCGGTAATTAATTTTTGTCTAAATTTTCCTTATTTGAGACATATGTTATGCTATGCACCTATATTATTTTATGAGGTGCATATACATACCCTTTTGAAATGTAATATAATTAATTAATTTATTCTAATGATATTATATGTTTCATTTAATGTTATTTTTTCATGGTTCTTACGATTTAATATTACCAAAGTGGTAATGGTTTTATGATACAATCTTATCGTTTATCAGGATTTTTTTATGATTATGCTCCCAATGATGAAATATTATAATCTATATAAAAATAAAATCATGAATTTTCTTCTCCTCTAGTTATTCCATGATAATATATGCTTTACCTTCATTTTCCTCTCTTTATGTACTCAACAGTTTAAAAGATTTTTTTTAAGAAAAAATGTCTTTATTTCTCTCTTTGATTGAAAACCATTTTTATTACAAAAAAAAGTTTTTAAAATTTTTAAAATTATTTTTTAAATAAATTTTTACCCATGTTTGACTTTTTACAATTTTTTTTAAAGGAATATTCATGTCATTTTCCAAATAATTCTCAATTGGATTTTACTAAAAATGTGAATGGAACCTTTTTTTAACATGAATGAAATGAATATAATTTTCCACCATCATGAACATTATTTTATTTGAATATTCATTTATAATTTTTAAATTTTATTTTCAAAGAAAATTATTTTCGAAATGTTTTATGATTTTTTTAAATTGATTTTGGAAGAAAAGTTATTTTCCTCAGGAAATGTCCCAAGTGATATTTTAAAATAATTATCCATATGAGATGATATCCTTTAATGTAAATTATAATTTTATGGGGATATAACCCAAGTATAAAATTATTATTATTTCTATGAATGATTTATCATGAAAATTTGTTTATGAAACTCATTTATATTCAACAGGTTATATTATGATAAAATTATTATGAAACCTTATTCTTTTTACACAGGTTATGCTATAATGAAATAATGCAATAATTATGAAACCTATATCTTTTACATAGGTTATGATATGATTAAATGTTTATGAAACCCATTTCATTTCATGGGTTATTATATGGTGAACATTTTATTATCTTGTGGCACACATATGTATGATTTTAATTATTTGATGGGTGTTACCTATACATCCCTCCAATTCATTGGGTGATTATGGGTAAATTATGTGTAAATATGTTAGGTGTGAACATTATTACATGTTAAAAATGTTATGCATGAGCCTAATTAAATTATCATAATGTTATTCATAAACCCGATTACATGTTCACAATTTTATGCGTGAACTTGATTACATGTTCACAGTGTTATACATGGACCTACCTTTGTACATAATTTTATTTTTGGACCTAGTTTCATTTCCATAAGTTTATGCGATGGCATGATTTCATGTCCTTAACTTAATGAGTGAACCTGTCTCTATTTATACATGTTCACAATGTTATAAGCTGATGTGTATGCTACAATTACATGTATTATGACATTGTTATTATCTCATGGCTCATATTATTTCATTACCTTATGATTGATGTATTATGAATGGGAAATATTTATCACATGACTTAAGATTATGATCTTTGATATGTACGGTATGGTTTTCATATGTTATTCTCATGTTCTCATACCCTTATGTTCATGTTATGCTTATGTATCTCCCTTGTTTTCCCTTACTAAGCATTTGATATCACTAGTAATTCTTATGTTTCTTTTACCTAGGTTATGAATAAGAGTTTTAAGTTAGGTATGTGTGTAAATAGTACTAAAGAAGAATATATTTATGGTAGATGCTTAAGATCTTTCACCAAATTAGAATATTGAGTACCTAGTCTGTAAAGACACTGAACTATTATAGTCTACAGGCTTTCATTTGTGTAATTTATTTAATATTCATCTAAAAATATATAATATTAATATATGAAAAGACTATCCTATACTCTTGTATCATCATCACACAACCTTGAATCATTGAGTTAGGTTTCACCCTCATGGTGTTTGTCCCAGCTCTAGTGGCTAGTTATGGCCTTGGTGTGCATGAAAACATAGGAGGGGTAGATGGAAAATTATTCATTATTTTTTTCCTTACCTAAAATGTTTCATGATGTGTTACTATAGGGTTGTGGAATGATATAATCTTTGGTATCCATATGTATCCCTTATGATAACATGTTATGATGTGATGTTATATATTGTGGCATGATAGATTTTTCTTCACATTCATTCACACCATTATGATTAAACTTGTGGAATTAGTTCCTTTTAAGTATTGAAAATATAATTTGGGTCTAACTTATCAAGTCATGATATGTGCTATCAGGGTGTTATTTGTCTATAAATACATTGAATTCTTCTAGAAAATTTCCAAAAGTATTTAAAAGCTACATACTTCTAAAAATCATTAAAACTGGATAAAAATAGACAGTATTAAGTTTATATAATGGTGAAAAACATGCCAAAAAAACATATGTAAAATTAATAGTTATCAAATATAACCACACTTCAAAATTTGACTATCCCCAGGAAAAGCATCTCAAAAAATATTATAAATAAGTTTCATCCCTCAATAAGTGAAATACAATACCAACCATATCAATAAAATGAAATATTAATTGAAAATTATAAAATTTAAATATACTCATCCTTCATAGGTTTCCAATCATGCCTCATTATTGATTGCACACTCCAATTTATGTTCACCTACATTATCATTTTTCATCCTTTCCTTATACATTACTCAAAATTATTTTTTTTGTTAAACTGAAAGTACCATAAATTCACATCAAGGTGATCTAAAATGATAGAGGCCCAAGGAATCCTATCTTAAAATATTAAAACAAATGAGTGGTAAGGACCCATGATTGGAGTAAATAATCAGGGGGTCATCCTACCCCCCAAAATCCACAAGTTTGTCAGCTGCCTGATTCCCCTCCCTCCATGTGTGATGAATTTCGACTTGATAACCGAGGAGGTTTTTACATGCTCTAATTTTATATGAAATGGACAAATGAGATGGAAAATAACCATGAATAAAATCATCCCTCAAATAATAATCCTATTTAACTTCATCTAGAATGACATTGCAATTTTTTTACAAAGAGATACCGCTAGTAATTTCTTTATTATTATTTTAAATGAGATTTCCCTATCCATAGAATATACTAAAAGAAAACATAACTTATCCTCACCTATCATGGATGATACCACCTCCTCTTATGATACCCTAGTCATAAGATCCATTAGTTTTAAGATTTAATCCTTCTCTAGGTGCATGTAAGTAGGCCCAATAACCCTAGTTTTTAGGATTTTGATTCTCTATATCTTGATCTATAAGTAAAATGATATTAAAAAGAGAATGATAAATCACCCTATGATTGATTTTGGAAAAGAAATATAAAATAAAATACCTCACTTTCACCTTAAGGAAAATTAACAAGAATCACTGAACGTTAATTTTAGAATCATTATAAGCCTCTTACATGACCTAATATCCCATAAACAAGGATATAATTCATCCTTTGGAATCCATAATTTATTTATCTATCCCATGAAACCAGTTTTATAATAAAAAATTCATGGCTTCACCTCTGGTCTCAATCTTGAAGCACTGCCTGAGCATTTTATAGATTTAAATTTCCCAATCACATTCGAAGAAAACATGGGGGAAATTTTCAACTTTATAGGATAAAAAAAAATTTCATTTGAAAGAAATGTGAATCCATTTCTATTATACCTTTTTATCAATAAAAAATTTATCACTATAGATATATAATAACATGAAATTTAATTTAGAAGGATCGTCCTTATACCATATCCAACCTACTTAGGGATCATCATCACGCTGAGAGTGTAAGGTCCGATGAAAATAAAAAGTGTTTAAAGCTTCTGAAATTGATGCAATAAAGACACACCGGTCCTCCTATTCTAAAATATAAATCCCCTTTAAGAGCCTTTACCTAGACATCTATGCTCATATTGTGATATAAATTTATAAAAAACTTCACACTCAACACTTAAGAATAATATAAAACATAAGTCACGATCAATATCAAAAGATGGTATTCTATCTATAGGATTGAACAATATCACAATATATAATTATAAAAATCAAACCATAACCATTATTATGAATTTTTAAATAAGTTTATAATTTATTTAATATTTAATGTGTGTAGTTATGTTGTAATCATTATTAATTAAGGATTGAAAAGTAAAGATTAATTATTTAATCACAATGCAAGATATTATATTTAAGAATATTTAAAAATTAATTTTTCTTCCTAGTAATTATCTCTTATCAATATCATCTTCTCTCAATGATTCTTATCTTTCATATTCAAGAATAATTATATGATTTATCTTCACTTTTTCAATGTAAATTACACAAGGAAAAAATTTCACACAAATCAAGATACCTTTGTTTGATCTCCTTATGAAATTAGTTGTAATCATTGTAATAAGATCATAGGTTATGTATGAGTGGTCATAAAAATATCTAATATACAATCCATTATTTCAAATTTTCTTCTAAAATTATAGAAGAATCAAATTAACATAGTATAAAATAGCTTAGAATTAACTCCCCAGTCACCGAAGAAAATTTCAAATATTTACTTTACATATAATTCTCAACCGGTAGTCTATATATCACCAATGTCCCACATGAAGATTAAAATAAGAATCATGAAATTATACTAAATAATTTAAGGTAGGAAGGGAAAATTGGCTTATAATACGGATTTACTATCAAGGAATTTCATAGGCCCTACATTCTTAAAAGAAGGTTAGATGTATGGTAAGTCCAAAGGTAAAAATATATAAAAAATTTTCCTTAATCATATCAATGTGGTTTGAAAAATCAACTGTCTTTGAAAAAGATCAAAGTTCAAGTTCTATTAGTGGTGCATATCCCGAGCTCTCTAAATAAACATAGAATAAGAAAGAATATGTTAAAAATGGATAAGAATACTTATTGGGAATGGGTATCATAAAATATTAGATGATAAATAATGAAATTAATTATAATTAATCAACTAATCAATAAAAACTTTATAAAATTAAAATTATAAGCAAAAAAAAATCACCAATCATAATAGATTTTAACTTAATAATAAACAAGTAATCGATTTTCAATGATTTTAACTTAATATTTTCACTTTTATTTCCATATTTATCTTTATTTTTTTTCAATTCAAGAAATGTATCCTAATAAAAATGTATCATAGACTAATGATTTAAAGAAAAAGGTTAAGTGGATCCAATGATCCCCCACCCACACTTAATTTCAAATAGTGTCTCCACCTTTTAAAATTTAAGTGAAAGAGTTATAAGTATAAGAATCATGAAAATTTATCAAAGGAATGGACAAAAAAAGAATAAATAATATGATAACTTCACTAATTTAAACAAAATTTATTCCATTGATTATTTTATGTAATTTAATTAATTGAAAGCCCATGCATTTAAGAAATAATTTGGATTTTGAGGCCTAAAATTTGAGGTCTGCACTTGAAAAAAGGTGAGTGAAAAATAATATAAGCACATAGTTTAAATAAAAAGTACTACTCAAAATAAAATTCTTATGCATTCAATAAAAATATTAAAAAAGTGATATAAATGAATCTTATAAAAAAATACATGAGAATTATAAAAAAATAGAAAATAGACAAAATAAATGGCCAAAACATAAAATAATGGGGAGGGGTATTGTATTATAACTCTATGATTTTGTCCCCCATATCCATACTAGTACCTTCCTCCTCTTGGTATGATTATAAATTTGTGGTATCCTATGATTGGACCTTTTTGGATTCATTTTCCTTTGTGACATAGGTTTACACGTTAACCCATTCATATCTATTGTATTCTTTCTTTAGTCGGCCCATTTTAGCTATTAAATAGAGGTCAATCATTTTAAGATTACCTAATGAGGATGTGGGAATTTTTGAGTAAAAAATACTAAGTACTTCATTAGATGTATGCTGAAATTTCTTCTAACAATCATACTATTTTACTTCTTCAGTTGTCTATTATAGTATAATTAAAACTATTAGTTCATGTTGATGAATGACCCAATTTTGAAAATGGTGGAAATAATTTTAATGTACTGAGTTTATAAAAACTTTACATTGTTTTTAACAAGTATTAGAGGTGTTATGATGGATTCAAGGTCCCATTACCTTTGAAATTTCTAATTTTTTTCTCACAATCATTTGACTGATCATGCGATTTCTTGCTCCTTCATGAGGTCAGTCAGTTTGTTCTCACAGTAGGTCAATTGCTCTTATGTTCAATTGGTATCTTCATGTATTTAGTTAGTTAATTCATGAAATCACTTGGTTTGGTCATGTATTAGGTTGGTTTCTTCTTTTAGTCACTTGTTTTGGTCATGCGGTCACTTGGATTAGTCATACGATAGATTGGTTCCTTTGTGTGGTTACTTTGTTTAGTTGTGTGGTCAATTGGGTAGGTCATGTAGTATATTGGTTTCTTTATGTGATCAGTTAGTTTCTCATGCATCTTGTTTAATTTTCATAAAGTAGGTTAACTTATTTATATGGTTTCTTATTTCTTTATATGGATTCTTGGGTTGGTCATTAAGTCACTTGGTTTGGTCATGCAGTCGCTTGGGTTGTTCTTACAGAAGTTTAGTTTCTTCATGCGATTGGTCTGTATGGTTGCTTCACTTCATATAATCAATTCCTTCTCACTATTGGTCTGACTTTTTTTCAAAATTTACAGTTCTTCAAAATACCAAAAATTTTCTAAAGCATGGGATTTTCTCCCATTCTGTTATTATTATTTTTCCTTTGAGTATGAAAAATCCTGAATCCTTATTCTTAAGACTTGGATTCATATTCATTTAACCCTAAGCCTTCATTATTTTAGTTTTAGGAATGTTTGATAACCCTTTATTCCTATACTTTCCACAGAATCATATAACATTTGAGTCGACATCATTATCTTCCTTTCCCCTATTTCTAGTACAATATGTTTCATAACTTATTTTCCAAGTAGGGGATCCATAATATATATTTTTTCATGAATCTATGCAACTATCATGATTTTATTTTCTAAAATGTTGGTAGTATAGATTATCTAATGAAGATAATGAACTATATTAAATTGAATTGAAAAGTAATTAGGTGTTTTCACGTGTTTATCTACTTCATTGTTATCATTTTTACTTCCTTGCTTGAGTTTGAAACTGTTTTTATATGAATTTGATGGATGTTATGATATTTTAAACCCTTACCATGGATTGATATCCCTTATTTTGAATCTTTTATTGCACCCCCACTCATAAAATTTTAACCACTTATATATGGATAAAGAATCAGTTGTGTGTAAATCTGGAAGTTGTGTGAAAATAACCTTGAAATATTATGAAAGCCCCATTCAAATGAATTGATGAATTTATGTGAACTATAATGTGATTTTGGGTGTTACTAGTATATTTTTTGTTGGCCTTGTTGTTGTGTGGGTTGTGTGGGGTTTATATGGTGATGGTAGTGATCAGTTCAGATGTGGGATGTGTTGGGGGGTTCCTTTAGTGGTTTAATTATATCGATGTGTTATGGTTGGTTTGTGGTTATTATTTAGAGAAGGTTGTTTTGTGGTGTTGTATTTATCCATTGATGCATTGGTTGCTGTATAAGGTGAATGGGTTACTATGTGATGCCTTATTGTAGTATCCTAGTTTTAATAAAATATTAAAGTGTTAAGTTTGAAATTGAAAAGGGCATGGACTAAAATTAAATAACGTGGGATAGAGTTGATTTATGGAAGATAATTAATTTTTTAGATATTAATGAATGTGTTATAATTAAATGGGAATTATTAGAGAGGGTAATCTTTGAATATGAGGTTAAATGGTTTAATTAATGATTAGTGGATGGTAATCTAATAATCTAAAAAAATTATTGAATCTATAGTTTCAAAGAAAGGAAATTGTGGGATGTGTGTGGCTATTTGGTGTAGTAGAGTTTCATTTAGTAGTGGAAATGTGTGGTAATTTTATTATGGTGTTTATTATATATGTATATGATTAAGTATTGATGTAAAATATTTAGGTTGGGTTTGTGTTTTATCTCTGTATATGTATATGATTGTATTTTTAAGTCACTTTTATATGCACCCAACCCTCACTGAGTATTAAGTACCGACACCCAAATGTTTGGGGGGTGGGGGGGGGGGTGTTTTCCTATATATTAAAATTGTGAAAATAGATTAATTATTACCCCCTCTTATACACTCTTCCTTTAGTAGAAGTATATGGCTATGGTACTCAGTTGGTGGACAGTATTCATCGATGATGGTGTAGTTGGTAGAGATTCCCAGAGACAAGAGGATGTGATATGTAGTGGGGGTTATGCGTGGTTAGAGGAGGGATCAATATTGATGTCCTTTACATTCATGATACCCTACTATCCTGGTTATGAGGTTATAGTTGGATGTGTGATGATGTAGTAGTGTCATGTATGATTTGGATGATGAAATTGATTCCAACACAAGATGTTGGGCCATGTGAGAGGCTGGGGTGGGTAGGGTTGTGACCCGAGGCACATATGTGTTGGATAGATATGTGGTGATGTGATGGAATAACTGGAAGGGATGAGATAACATGGTGTTTGATGTTGGGTCATGAGAGTGGAAACTCAGTAAGGGAAGTGGATGCATGAAACCTTTATCAACGCCCTCTTCATATTATTGATGCAAGAGGCTATTTCAGGCCTCATATAAAAAATTTATTTTATCCTAGAATGCAGTCCAATGGGACTGGCTAGGGCCATTCTCAAGGATTCATGGTTCTATTCTTCACTATCTTGATCACTTATTTTTTTTATTTTGTTTTAAATGTTTTGAAATTATCTAGAAATGATGTTTGGTTTTTATTTAGTTTTTACTGTGTGTGAATGAAAAAAAAGAAAGTATTATAAAATTGGACACAAGTATTAGTGAGGGAAGTGGGATAAATCCTAGGCTTAGACACTAATAACCTTTATTATACATTTATATTGTTATTATCTAATTTATAATGCAATAAATAAAATTCATGCATCACCATCCTCTACTAATATCGTAGTTTCCTATGTATTTTTAGAGATCTCTTAGGCATACATAATTTCACCTCTACCATGGTTTTGTATGATGAACATTCCATGACCATAAATATGTCACCAAAATACACCCAACACAATCCTTTTTTATTCATGATTTGATTCCCTCCACTCCATCATGTGAGAAGGGAACCCGAACAATGGAGGAAGAATCAACAGAGGTTGGAATGAAATAGGAATAATACTAGGGAAGGTGGATGATTACTACACCAATCCCAAAACACCCCCACTTCCCATCACAACTGAATAAACTTAAAAAATTATAATGGGTATTTGGGAAACAATGAACCTCCCTTTGGAATTACACCCTCAATATTGTACTCTAATTTTATAGATTTTGAAGAGATCATGTTATGGAACAGAGGTTGAAGAAAGAAAAAATAAAAAAAAGAAGAATGGGGAAGAAGGATAGAATTTCACATAATAAAACTAGATTTAAATATAGAGAAAAATAAGAGTTTTATAACATTCATCCCACAAAGGGGTACATTTCTCTCACTCACCCCATCCCCTTTAAACATAGTCAATCTAGCCTATCTTATAAGAAAATGATATAATATGATATCAGTTTTTCCACAACAGGTTTTGTATAAATTCTATAAGAATTAGAGTATAAGTTTTCATTTCTTTATGGATTCAATGGAAGTAAAGATATACTTTAATAATTTATATCTAGTATATTTCTAAAATCCTCATGTGAGGAGATAATGTGATGTATGTGCAATTGCTAATTTAGGTTGGGGTTGGTGGTCTTTGAACTGAAATTTAGTTGAGAAGGTATGGGAATGCGTTGATTCATGCGTTAAGTCTACTTTCAAGATGGTTTGGGTTCACTAATCTTGGGATAGTTTTCTATTGATGAGGCTGGGATGGTGTTAAAGTGGCCCTTCAAAGGCCGGGCCTGGTCATCACCGCACTTGGGCTTTAAAAATGGCGAGCCTAAGCTTGGATGTCACCAAACTTATTTAAGAGTTTTTGTGCACTAATTAGATATTGGTCCAGTGGGATTAAAAATTGGGATTTAAAGAATTGGAAATTTGGGATTGAATCATGAATGAGAGATCTTCAAGCTGGTTAGATGGTGTGCCATCAGTGGAACTTGTACACAAGGCTTCAATCAGCTAGGTAGATAGGCTGTAATGATTTCTTTTGAGGATTTAAGTTGAAAAGTCTATGTGTGGTGATCTTAAAATTTTTAGCTGGCTCAATGAGAATGAATTAGGCCTAACTGTCTTTGACTCTTCATAGTAAGCAAAAAAATACCCTCAGTAACCATAATTATTAAAGGTGAGTCACATGTCACTTATCATTTAATGTTTGGATTTATCCAAATATGCATGATATGGGATGATTATTTAGTGAACGGTCTTCAATATTGGGTCTTCTTCTCATTAGGTTGAGTTTCTTTAATCAAATAGATCTGACTCTACATGGATCGAGTTTAGTGTGGATGAGATCTAGTAAAAATCAAGTCTTGGGGAGTCTTAGTGTGAGGACGATTGATTTGGTTCATAAATCAACTTTGGAAAGTTTTTTTTGGGAATTTTCTTGATCACATGGGGTAATTACACCTTTAAACATGCATTTGGTGAATTTTGGATGATTGAGGTCCCTCTATTTTGATTTTGGACCTTCATAGGGAACCCACGATAGCTAACATGCATAATTATTCAATCTCAAGCTTGAGGTAGATCGTTATTTGGGTTACACAAATCGATTATGATTCATGAAGACTTACTTTGGTTAGAAGAAGGTATTCTCATAGAGTACTATACATGGGTACTACAACTTTCTATATGGCATGTGATTTGGTTGGGACCTAGACACGTGTATTGGGGCTTGGATTTGAGGTAGTGTTACAGTATGTTTGATATAATTTAGTATTAGGGATAGTATAGAGGATTGGTTCCATCATTTCAATGAGCACATTTCCTGAATTTCAACCTATCAATACATCTATTGGATTAGGAAGTAATCACAACCCCATCATCTTTGATTATCTCTTACATAGGGAACAAACAACAAGAACATTGGCTTCAACAATAATGACCAAATCATTTCCTTATATCTCATTTCAACTATTATTAAAATTACTAGATTCTCATAGTATTATATTTTCATTTCAAATAGATAAAGTTTTGAATAGGTTTCCATGGTTTTATTTTCCTATATTCAATTTTTTCCTAGGATAAATTCGACTAATGTAAACTATCTCAACATTGGTCACTCCTATTTGAAATATTGTTCATAAATATAAATAAGGCTTGAGCTTAGTAAGTAATTCAGTGCATGATTAATTTATATTTAATTCTTCATTCAAATAGGCACGAATTGAAGAGGGTAGGATGCATTCTATTGGATTCTTGAGGTAATAGCTGGAGTGTGTTTCATCTTGGATCATAATTTCTTGATTGACCATGGATAAGGGATTGTGGTAGGTTGAATTTTGTCTTATGGTTAGTTAAGGATTCATTTTTGGTAGCTTGTGGAAGAGTCCATAATAGGTTGAAGGCATATGAAGGCATGATCAATGTGGGGATTTAATTAGTTTCTCGGTGGAGGTTTACTTGCATCAGCTTTGGTCCTTTCCAAAATTTGAGCATGGTAGGTAGGTGAATTTCTCATAGTAAATTGAGGCTTCTTCATGTAGTATGTAAGTGTAGATTATCTATACCTTTGTGGGATTTTCTCACATAGTCATTTGGATTTCCTTATATGGTCCAAGTAACAGTCACTTGAGAGTATTCATGTGATCAACCATGGGGTCTTTATGTGGTCAGTGTAATGACCAACCATGGAGAGGTAGTGAAACAACTTGGATTTTCTGCATGCAATCGCTTGACCCTTTTCAATTTTCATCTTCATCCTACACATAAATTGGAGATACATTTTTAATATATACTTAATTCTAGATAATAAAGAACATTTAAAATTAAAGGCCTTTAAATAATTAAACTATAGAATACCAAATTAATTTATAGATTTCAATTTAATTTCAAAATTATTAAATCATTAAAAATAACTATTTAAGAAATTTCACTTACCAACACCAAATTTCCAATATTATAAAAAACACATATGATTTACCAAGGATTGAATGGAAAATGAGGGAGTTTAAATAGTGAAAATATTATTTTTTTTGAATTTTTAGGTTTTATCACCCCCATACTTGAATTATTACACTCCTAGACAATTCATTGTTAATTAAATTTCAAAACCATGATAAACAGTCCTTAAAATCATGAAATTTTTCTAATTTCATCTCAATTAAAAAGTAACAGTCCCACCCTATACAAATTCATGGGATGGGGCAATCACAACTTCAAAGGGTATTTACATTTTCAGGATAACAAATAGAAACACTTATGTATGTACAAGGATAACCTTGATCCATTCTAGAATATCTAAAATAGTTCTAATTAAAAAAATCTAAATAATATTTTTTAATTCAAGTTCACCTAGATTTATTCAGAAAAATTCAATCAATAAACTAGAAAAGATAGTCTTACAGTAATTCCAAACAGTCAGGAATATAACAAGGGAGATTTTTTAGTTCTTTTCACCAAAAATCACATCATCCTACATAAATGAATTTAATTAAAAATACATGAAATTATCCTATCAAAATTAAATTAAACCTTCAATATCTATCCAAGAACTTTTTGTAACCTACCTCACATGATGTATTAATATGGCTCTTCATTCAAGGGAATATATTTATGTGGAGTTATACTAAAAATTTAGAAATGAATGATTACTATAGGCTTAAAAAAATCATATCTCCACACTTTGAATCATGAAAATAAAATTAATCAAAAGGGATTAAAAAGGTTTTTTAATGGATTGAGGTTAGTGGAAAAGTGTTAAAAATGGAATCAACTAGAATGATAATGATTTTACTCTTTTAAATACAATGCATTATCAAACAAGCAAAGCATGAAATAATCCCACACTCAACCCCCTATAAAACGTGACACTCATAATTACCATTATTTCTTATTTTTCACCGGCCATGGGTCATGAAAATGAATCCAATGAATTTCTCATCCTTATTATCCTTTTTATATGTTTTTTGAATATACATTTTTCTATATATACATTTTTTATATAATAGGATGATAAAAATAGAATGTACTGATAGTGAACCATTCCCATTTACCTGTTTCAAATTCCTTAAATTTATGACAGTTTACTCTCATAGTCCCTTTTACATGTAATTATTACCTCATAAAAACACATGGAATCCCACTTTTCCACCACACTTAAACTCGAATTAATCATGGAATTGAATTTATATTAGAGGAAGGTAAGAGGTGATTAGGCTTAAAATGCATCTTAAACCTATAAGGGAAGTTACAGTTATCTAAGGGATTGAATAAGATTAATGTTTAGGGTAGTTATCAAGAAAAAATGAGGGGATATTCAATTATATGCCTCAATCATATTTAAAATATCTCATGAATTCCAAATATTTTAAAGATAATAGACATGAGTTCTGGTTCATAAATAGATATCAAGATTCTCTCAATAAGCGAGGGTAAGAAAAATATGATGCGAAAGTGGTTCAAAAACCTCTCATAATGGGAATTAAAATATTGGTCAGTCACTAGTGGATTTGAACTTCAATTTCCAATAAAAAATCATGCAAATGATTAAAAATCATAGCCCAAGAAAACAAACAAAAATAGGAAATCATTTGATCTTTAAGGCTTTAATAAAATGATTAAGATCCTTATAAATTTCTTGAAGTTCAAAAAATTCATTTCATATTTCAATTGATCTCAAAGGAATATTGAAAAAATAAAAAACTATACAAACATATTTTCATATATTCAAAATAGAGAAGATTTTGTGTGTGTGTGTTTTTTCATTTTTTTAATAATTTTTTTAAAAAAAGCACACTAAAATAAAAATAAAACAAAATAAAAGAATGAAAACAATAGACATTAGTTACCCATCCCCCGCACTTTGTTTTATCTACATTTTAAATGAAACTCAACATTAATATGCATATTTCAAGTAGATTTTAAAAAGGAAAACAAAAAATAGTGTAATAGAAGGAGTTCACTTGGGTGTAATTATTCCTTTCTTTTGGAAAGCCTTGGGAAAGAGTGATTCCCACTTTATTTAGATTTTAATAGATCTTCATTAACTCTTATAGCTTCCGTCCACTTTATTATTAACATAAAAAAGAAACAAAAATTAATAGTTTATTCAGAATTAAAACTCAGAATTGAAAATAATTAGAAATTTGAGAAAAGAGAAGAATAACATTTGGTATAACTCCCCAAGCAGTGCTATAGTTTTTCCTATACATATCCATATGTCACTTTTAATTATCCGCAATCCATTAGTTGGTTGTATTTATTTAAATTAAATCACTATATTTTTGTGGCTCCCTTGACATTCCTTACTAGCTTTAGGTGGAGATCCCCCTGGTGAGTGTCCACCCTATTGGCATTGTAAAACAACTTGAAATGTGGGGTAAAAAGGATAATTTATGGGGCCTCTTGTTGTTATTATTGGATTAATATGTTCAATACTCCTTCCACCTATTCTTTAAATTTATCTATAAAATAATTCAGTAATTTTTTAAAATTATTCTAATCTAGTTCAATTTATTTAAAAAAATCCCTTAGGAAGTCACTCAAAGTGCTTGCAATCTGGGGTTCTTAAAATCTATCTTAAAAAATAAATCCATTCTACTTATCCACACCATCCTCTATAGTAGAAATCAATTGGGTTGAATATTATATTACACCATAAGAGAGGTCATATTGCAAAGTAGTATGAATAAAATGTGAGAAATATAAATTCAGTTTAATATTGAATCCCTATTTAGTTTTATTATGTAGTTCATCCTAAAGGTTTAATGACACTCACTACTACAAATACGGCTTTTATCAACGCTAAAAATGGCCTTTAATAGAACTATAAAAGCACTATAAATACCGGTAAAGATAAGGGGGGGGTCCCCTTTACCAGTGCTCCAAAAAGCGCTGATAAAGACCCATTTTATCAGCGCTCAAAAAAAGCACTGATAAAAGGGGTCTTTTATTAATGCTAAAACAAAGCGCTGATAAAGGGGTCTTTTATCAGTGCTTTCTTTTTAGAGCTGATAAAATACCCCTTTTATCAGCGCTTTTTTTGAGCGCTGATAAAAGTTAAAAAAAATAAAATAAAAATTAAAAAAATCCTGCCAATCCGGGGGGGATTTTATAGCGCTTGAGCCCTCCTTTTACAGCGCTTTTCCACCCCCCTCCAGTGCCCCACACGCACGGCTCCACCCTTTATCAGTGATAGCCCCAGATTCACCCATGCGCGCGCATCCTTGCCTCCACCCAGATTTGATCTCGAGACCCCCCTGCGCGCCTGAAGCCTTTGCCACTCCCCTATACTGATTTGTTCTCCTATTAGTGATATATCTATTTATTTATATATATATTTAGTTATATTTATTTGTATAGAAATATATATTTATATTAATATATATATAGTTATATTAATATAAATATATAGTTATATTACTATATATATATATATTTATAGTGATATTAATATATATATTTATAGTTATATTAAAATATATATGTAGTTATATTAATATATATATATATAGTTAGATTAATATATAGGTATATAAATATTCATATATTTGTATTTTAAATAAAATGGATATTATTTATTATTTAGATAAAGCTAATATATTTTATATGTAAATATATTTTATTATTTATATTTATAATTAAATTTTTAGTTGTGAATATATAAAAAATATGTACATATAGTTATATATTTGATTATAAATAGCAGTGAAATATAAAAAACAATAAAATTTAAAAGAAATAATATCAATATGAATGTAATACCTTGGAATAAATTCAGTCCCCACAAAAAAAGCCAATAATACCCCCTTAAACGAGACTCAGAATCCACAAAATGTTAAAAAATCGGGGTACCCCGACTAAAAACTCAGTTTTAGAGGCCTTCTGGGCCTATTTTGGCCTATAAAAAACCTTTACTGGGGTCCCCTACAGTCACAACGATGTAGAGCTCATCGCATGCTTCGATTTGATATGTGGTAGATCTCAAATGGACACCCATATCAAAAGTTATGGCCGTTTGAAGTTCGAGTTGCGTTTTCAACATATTTTGGATCTTTTTTTAATTTTTTTTTTAAATTTTTTTAGTCTTCAAATTTTTATTAAATGACTATTACTCCATAATAATTAGAAAATTGTTAATTAAAAATATTTTTTTTTAATTTTTTTATAATCCATTTTCACTAAATATCTTATATATTAAGTGTAACTGTATATTTATACTTATCTAAAATATATTTAAAATTATATTTAAAAAATATATATTATATTTATATCAATATAACAATATCTATATATTTAAATATTAATATATTTTTTTTAATGATTTTTTTGAAATTAGACCCTTTATCAGCGCTACTAAAAAAGCGCTGATAAAGGGGTACCCTTTAACAGCGCTAAAAAAAGCACTGTTAAAGGGGGTACCTTTATCAGGGCTAAAAAAGGCACTGATAAAGGGTTACTTTTATCAGCGCTTTTTTTAGCGCTGATAAAGGTACCCCCCTTTATCAGCACTTTTTCATTAGCACTGATAAAGGGTGGCACTAGGAATGCCCAGTTTTGTGGTAGTGACTTTAAATTCTTCTAGTGTGGATGGCAGTAGCAGCAGGAATCCCATTTTTATTTCAATCTCCTAGTTATCTTCCTCAAATGTTGTAGGGAGGGGATTTTTATGTTCTTAGAAAAAATATTGATTGAAATATGGGAAGTATTCTAGGATCTCGTTAATCTCCTAGACCAATGATTATAGTATTGATGGTTTGATTTCCTTTTTGAGGTCATTGAAGAGATTCTTTAATGCATATTTACCTATTTCAATAATATCTCTCTGTATCTATTTGACCCATGTAACAACAATTTCTTTATGGGATGAAGTTGATTCAAAAGTATAATCCTTTCCATTTTATTTGATTTTAAATTTTTAATTGAAAATATTAAATTATTCACAATTTTAAAGAGATAAAATGAGTTTTTGACCTAAATCCTTGGAAATGGTTCCAGTGATGTGAGAAGAAATTACGAGCCTCAAATAAAATATATATTTTAAATTAGAATGTAGTGTAGTGGGAATGACCTAGGTCATTCTCATGGATTCATGGGCCAGTTCTTCACTATATCAATCCCTAATATTTTTTTTATTTTTAAGTGTTTTGAAAGTATCTGGGAATTATTTTTGGTTTTTGTTTGGTTTTTATTATGTGTGAATGAAAAATAAAAGAAATAAAAATTAAACCATACACAAGTGTTTCTGAGGAAGGGGGATGATTTCTAGGTTTTTACACTAATAACCTTAATTATCCTATTATATTGTCAATATCCAATTGATAATTTAATCAATAACATCCATGCATCACCATCCTCTATTGATATTTCAAGATCCTATTCTATTTTATAGATCTCTTAGGCACATATAATTTTACCTCTCCTATGATTTTGTATGATGAACATGCCATGACCATAGACATGTTACCAAACTCCACACAACTCTATTATTTATTTTTCATACTCAGACTCCGTCTATTACATCATGTGAGAATATAACCAAAATGAGGGATAAATAATCATCATGGGATAGAATGAGATAGGAAGATTTCTAGGGAAGGTGGAAAATTACTACACTAATCCCAAACACCCCCACTTCCCCATTACAGTTGAATGAAAAATTAAGAAATTAGATTGGGGATTTGGGAAATGGACCTCCCTTGATAATTGCACCCTTGGGTTAATACTCTAATTTCATGGAGTTTGAATAGATTATGTCATAATATAGAGTTTAAAGAAATCAAAAATAATAAAAAGAAAAATAGAGTAAGAAGAACATAATTGCATATAAAAAAATTAGATTGAAATACAGAGTAAAAGAAAAATTTTAGAACATTCATCCCATGAAGGGGGAATATTTCTCTCTCTCATAATATCCCCTTTAAATAAAATTTATGCAACCTATATTGCAAGAAAATAATATAATTTGGTATTATTTTTCCCACAATTATGTTTCATCCACATTTGAGATTAATTAGATTAGAAGTGTTTCAGTGCTTCATGACTTCAATGGAAGTAGAGTTATACTAGATGAATTTATGTTGAGTATGTTTATGAAAGCCTTATGTGATAATATGAGCCGATACATGTGCTACTGCTAATTTGGGATAGGGTTAGAGGGATTTGAATTCATATTTGGCTGAGAATACCTACAACTAGGATGATTCCAGTTTTAAGTCTACTGAAAAACTGGTTTGGGTTTACTAATCTTGGAATGGTCTTCAAATTATAAGGCTAGACTGGTGTTAAAAGTGGGCATCCAAATGTTTTTTCTGGTCATCCTGGCATATTTTCATTTAAAATAGTGATCCCTATCCCAGAATTCACCACACTTCTTCAAGTGTTTGTGTGCCCTTTTTGTATGTTGGGTCATTGGGATTAAAAATTGGGATTTAAATAATTGGCTGGTTGGGATTAAAGTGTGGTTGGGAGAGATTCAATATGGTTTCCTGGCATGACATCAGTTGACCTTGTACTTGTGGATTCAATAAGATAGGTAGATTGGATGCAAATATTTTTTTGGAGGCTTTAAGTCGAACACTTTGTTTTCAGTGATCCTAAAATCTGTGGTTGGTGCAATGAGAATGAATGAGGTATAACTATCTATGGCTCTTCATAGGAAGAAAACATAGGCCTTGTTCAATCATAATTCTCGATGGCGAGTCACTTGTTGATTATTATTTCATGATTGGATTCATCCAAGAATGAACTATGCTGGATGATTATTCTAAGACTGGTCTTTGAGATTGGATATTCTTTGTATTGGGTCTATCTACTTTCATAAAAAATACCGAATCTACTTCAATCGAGCTTGGTGTGTATGGTATCAGGTGAAAATGGGAGCTTGACCTCGATCTTGGGGCATCATGGTGTGAGGTTGAGTGATTTGGTTCATACATCGTCTTTAGAAAGATCATTTGGTAATTTTCTTAATAACACGAGGATCATCTACCTTTAAAAATGTAGTCAGTGAATTAGGGATGACTGAGGTCCCTCTATTTTGATTTCAGACCTGCATAGGGAACACACGATAGCTAAGAAGCATGATTTTTCAGTCTCAATCTTAAGGTCAATCATTATTTGGGTGCCATGAATTAATTTTTCTTCATACATAAATGCTCTGTTTTGGTGTGGGTGTGATCATGGAGTGCTGTAGATGGATACTGTAGCATGATAAATGACATGGTATTTGTTTGATACTTGGCCTGATGTATTGAGTCTTGTATTTTAGGCAACATTATAGCATGTTTGGGATACTTTGGTCATGGGTTTGAGATAGATGATTGGTTTAGGAATTTCAATGAGCACCTTACATGGGTGTCAAATTTTCAATGAAGACTATGGATTATGAAGTAACCACAACCCCCATCATCTTTGATTGGGTCCTATACAAGGGAAAAATAAAAAGAACATAAACTTTAATAATACCACTTGAATAATTTTCTTATATTTTTTTCTGCCTATTTTTTGAATTCCTAGATTCTTTTAGTCACATATTTTTAGCACAACTTGAAAAATATTCAAATAGATTTCTATGGTTTCAATTTCCATTTATTCAATTTTAGACTAGGATAGCTTTGACTCATAGAAACAAGATCAATGTTGATTTTTATCATATGAAGTCATATTTATAAATATCAATGTGGTTTGAGCTTAGAAGGTAATATTCAATGCTACATTCATAAATATTCAATTCTTTATTAAGGTAGGCATAACTTAAATAGGGGAGGGAACTATTGATTTAATTTTTTATGGGGAAGTTGGAGTATGTGTGGCATCTTGGAGTGCATCCGCTTAATTAACTGTTGATAAGGGCCCATAATAGGTTAAATTGTGTCTTACAGTCGATGAAGGGTACTTTTATGGAAAAATGTAAAAGAGGGAATATTAGGTTAAAGGTAGATGGAGGCATGATTAATGAAAGGATTCATGTGGCACCTTGGTGGAGGTACACTTATAATAGCTCTAGGCATTTCCAAATTTTGAGCATGAGAGGAAGGTGAATTTATCATGGTAACTTGAGGCTTCTTTGTGTGACAGGTAGGCATGGTTTCACCATGAATTTGAAGGATTTTTTGACATGATAAATCAGATTTACTCATGTGGTAAAGGAATGGTCACTTGAGAGCCTTCATGTAGTCAACCATGGGGTCCTCATGCAGTCATTGCAATGATTGGACATAGAGAGGCAGTGTGACAACATATATTTTCAGTGTGTGGTGATTTCACCCTTTAACAGTTTCAACTTTATCCTAAACTTCAAGTGGAAATAAAATTTTAATATAGGATTAATTCTAGATAAGATAAAAAGTATCAAAATTACAAGACTTTAAAAAATTAAACTCTAGAATACAAAATTAAAGTATGGATTTCAATTTAGTTCAAAAAATTAATAAAACACTAAAAAAACCATGTAAGATATTTCACTAAGTCAAAATTTCCAATATTATAAAAAAATGTATGATTTGACTAGGATTTAATGGAAAATGAGGGGGTTTTAACAGTGAAAAGCTTGATGTTTTTTTATAAATTTCATGTTTCATAAATTATCTTACTACTTGATTGCATTATTTGGTGAGTGAGTCATGGTGAGGTTAAGATGGATAATTTAAATAGTTAGGTTTTTATTAGTTATGTTGTTTTTTTATTGGTGAATTAATATTTTATTTTCAAATTTTCATGGGAGAAATTGGTTATGATCCTACTTAGTATACATATTATGATCACCCTGCGTATATATAAACTAATTTTTAGGTTTATAGAGAGGTTTCAGAGACCAAGATGGACATTACTAGCTTAGAGGCTGGAGTTTTTATAGAGTTTCTACTATAGTTTTCCTTTTGGTTTTATTTTTGATAATTTCATATGTATTTCTTATCATACACATGTAGGATGGTTTGGTTTAATTTATATTATATGATGGGATTTTAGGATGGTTGTTCATCCTTTCTCTCAGTCCTTTTCACATATTTAGGGTAATGCCTCCCATTTGAGTGTTTTACACCCTCAGTGTTAGTCACCAACCTGAGGCCTACTAGAGTTGGGACTTGGGATCAATTATTCTCTTCACTATTATCCCAAAATGGGTACCAGTGGGGGGGGGGGGGTCGTGAAAAGTGGTATCAAATGCTTTTAGTTGAGATATAGTGTAACAACCCCGACCCCAATATCCTAGAGTTGGTGGTTATTTTATTACAATAGCATAAATAAAATAGATCACATCACTAAGGATCGATCAATTTAGTAGTCTTAAGAACTAGATTCATAAATGTTACCCTTATTACATTGTTAATTAAACATAGAACATAATAAAAGAAAATAAACTATTTCCGTGATATTTATTTAAATATTTCATCTTCATAGCCTATGGAGGGAAAACAAATAAAAGGGTAAGCTCAAATGCTCAGTAAGGGTTAGGTAGAATGGAAGATAACTTGAATCAATAATTATGATAAAAATGGTAAGGTGAATAACTGAAAAACACATTCAAATCAATAAATTGAGAATGAAAATAAATCTATATATTTTTTCATAGTGAAAATATCATAGATAGTAATAATTGAATATTGAATGAAGGGAATGATTAATTATTGGACATCATGTATCTGGTATATGAACCACTACCATTAACATAGTTTAAGTTTGTGGGTAGAAACCCATATTATTCTGATTTTAGACAGACATGAAGGGTTTGTCACCAACTAATTTTGTCTCACGAGACTACCTATGCATTGAGGGGATATCTATAACTGGGCCCCACTCATAGTGCTTGCATTAACTGGTCCCCAACCCATAGATTTTTCATTATCCAGTCCCCAAACCATGTAATACTTGTCTGAATCATTCCTCATATATCAAATAATTGATTTAATTAATAAATAATATGCCTTATTATCAAATATCCACATTAAATAAAAGATACAGATTTATCAATATTTCCCCAATTAATCAAATAACTATCAAGGTAAAATTCATACATAAAAGTGATATATAGATTAGACAATAATAATATCCATGAAATAAGGGATTAAAAAGTGTAAATAGGCATGATTCTTGATAAATTATGTACAACTGAATTGAAAACATGTAAAAAGGGTGTTTTAAGAAACTTTAGAAATGAGCCATTTCAGTGCGGTTTAAGGGAAAATATAAAAGAGAATTTTAAAGAGAACAATGGAATATTTTTTTTCATAAAACTATAAATGAACTAAGATAGTTTTTTTGTGATAAAAATATTTATTTTAGAAAAATATTGGTGTCTTAAAATAGATTATGGAGTGTACTTCAAAATGAGTTAGAAATTGGGAAGTTCTCTTTAATCGGGCTTGCTTATCTGGAGGAATTGAAAATGGAACCTTTTAAAAGCATATATTTCTCATCAAATAAGGATGAATTTATCTGGATACATACTTTTTAACATATAAAAATAATTTAGACTAATTATTTAAAACAAAATAATAATTACATTGGGGTAAAGAGAGAGAAAACGTAAACTGAAGGAAAAATGGGGGTTCAGAGAGAATCCCTTACCACTTTTCCATCAATCGAATCATATGTCCTATATAATTAATAATCATAGAATGAAACATTTAATACCATAAAGATAAATTAATGATATGATATGATATATCAAATATCATAATATATATACCACACACAAGGAATAAGTGGTAAATAATGTATATCTCACAGAAATAAAAGTGAGATGAGAAAACCCTTACCTTATGCCCGGAAGTGTTCTACACTTGCACTTAATGTCTTGGATAAAGGAATTAGATTCATTAATAATTTAATTAAGAACCTATTTGACATTTATTTTATTTATCATAATTTTATTAAATTTATTTATGTCCTTTTTTATGAGTTATAAAATTCAGTTTTTGTCATTTGGGAGTGTTCGTTTCCTTGGTTTTAATGATTAGTTCACTCGTATACATGTATGAAAGATCATGTAAAATGGAAATAGTAATCCAAAATTGAAATTATATGTTATTAATTAACTTAAAAGAGATTAAATGTTCTTATGTATTATTTTTTCAGCTATTATGATGATTCATTAGATAAAACGTTAATGATAACTATTTAGATTATTTAGGCATTTTTTCAGTCATCACACACTAGTTTTGTTTTATCAATTAATATTATGTACATAAACTAGTTCTAAAACACTAAATAAGTTTTAATATAAATTTTAAAATCCTTTTTAACCATTATAATGGTTTTATGACCATCCTTGAAGGAATTATTAGAAAACAAAAAATCATCGTCCATGAAGGTGGTGAGTCGACACATCACAGACGATGTTTTCAATTTTAGAACAAAAGGGGAAGAGAAGAGAATTGATGGTGGATATACCATTAAAATAATAAAATTATAGTATATATATTATACTAGAGTTATAATGTTACTTTGGATAGGTTAGTTTATGGAAGGATAAGAAATAATAAATTTAAATAGAGAGAGAGAAGGTTTTACCTCTTGAGTGTCGTCTCCTTGAGAACCTCCTTAAGGGACTTGGAAATGGTCTTTTGGTGAGACCGGCAAGACCAGAATTAAAGGAAGAGGTTTGAAAGAGGAATTGTACATAATATTATAAATATCAAATTCTTATAATGTGTGAGGAGAAGTGGTGGCGATGAGTGGTATTTATAGTGGAGGAGAGGGGTGTTTTTTGATTATTTTATTCATTTGTTTATTAATTTGGCTCAAGACTATCAATAGTGATGATTATTGTGAGTAAATATAGTAAATAGAGGAGAGTTTGAGATAATGGTTCTTACATTATCCATACATCATCAATAACTCAAAAATTCATTTATTTACTTATAATGTTAAATACCATAAATTACCATATTTCGCTATTCATAAAAAAATCATCTATTTTAAAAAAATACCAAAAATTCACTCAAACCATTTCTCAATGTGTAAAATTCAAAAATGGACTCCATTTTTTGAAAATAATTTTCTAAATATGATAAATTTAATTTTTAATTAAAATCATCATTTATTCGAAAAATATAGATTTTAAAATTATAATTCATTTTATGAAACTTTACAAAATTAATTAAGGTCTTATAAAATTATATTATAATCTTAAGACAACAAAATATTAATTATAAAATTGTAAATAAACATTTACATTTCACAAAAATTCTAATAATTAATTTATCATTTTTAATAAATTTATTTACTTAATCATTGATATAAATATATCATATTTTAATTTATGTTATACCTACATTTTATTTATACTTCCATATGTGAGATCAAATTCAAATCATAAATTGATGTTTAATATAATGAAATTTATAGTTTTATAAAAATTTGTATTTTTCACTATTTATTGGAAGATAAATATTTTCAAAAAAATACTATAATTTCACCCTAAGATAATTTTGAAATTCCTCTTTTAAAAAAGAAGTTTATTTTGTATAATAGAATTTATAAAAGTTTCAAATTTAATTTTAAAATAAGTGCACCACTAAAAAGTGGTAAAACCGCCTTTAGAGAAATATAGTCTTTTAGGCGTAGAATTTGATTTATTCTTATATTTTTCCTATAAAAATCATTTGGATGAATTTGAAAGCATAAATTTTATAATGTGGTTAATACTATTTATTACCACTAATTTAATGACTAAGATATAATGGTCACATTTTAAATAGTATATCGTGGTTTTAAACTCTGTGTTGCGTGCAACATAAGCTATCGAAGTTGTTAAATTTAAAAGAGACAAACTATAAAATCTTGGGGTGTTATATATAGGATGGTGTTTGGAGTTGGTCACTAGAGAGGATTTCATGAGAATGTTAGGAAAACAATGATTATTGAACCTAGTGTGTGATGTATTAAGGGAGGCCAACTAGGAAACAAGTTTTTAAGCCCCCTATGACCCAATGTAAGGATATTAATCTTAATAAACACCCAAGGTAAGATAATACTAATTGTAGGGTAGAGACCTATGATAATTACATGCATCATTCTCATTAGAATTTATGAATGAACAAGGTGCTTTTAAGAATTAAAATAAAATAAAATAAATTAATATTAATAAATTACATGATACTAAGATTAGGATTTATTACCTTGTGTTTTTTAGAGATGGATCATGGTCTTCATACATGTGTAGTTTAGGAGGTAGAGGTTTAGTAGGCTAATCTAGTTGATCATTGGAGGATTGATCCGACAGAGGAGCATGGGACATGGTAGAGGGAATTGCATAATTTCCACCATATTTCTCTAAAAAAGTGTAATGGGAGTGTATCTAATATAGATACAGAGAATTAGATGAAATATATTGAGGTCACATTTAGTTTGATTCATTCTAAAGATGAGTACTGGGTTTTTTTGGAAATCATTCAAATGCAAGGAGCGATGCGCTAGTAGTGGATTATAAATCTTAGAGAGTAGAAGTAGGAGGATGTTTCTTATGATGAATTCCAAAAGAAGTTTTTTTAGAGTTCTTTTCATTGATGATGAAATAAGAAAAGTGGAAATATGCACTCTCTCTTCAGTAGGGGAGCCTATGTATACAGGAGATCAGGATCAGGTTCAAGGAACTTATAACGACCCATAATTTTTATACATAAATATTACATCATTTTAGATAAATATTTAATAAATTTAATAGTAATACATGCCTAAGGACCACGTATGTTTAGTGTATTCATAAACTTGTATTTGTAAATAATTGGTATATAAAATATCTACATCATTTCAGATTAAGTTCTTTTTACCTAACACCCTTCTTAGACATGTCTACTTAAAATATTTCTCCATAACTTGGGGAAAGGGCACATAATAAAGAGTGAGATTAAGTACCCATTAAGAGTAAACATAGTAGACCTAAATCAATAATCATAAGTGATCATAATATAATCATAAGGGTATAAGAACATAGTCATGAATTATAATAATCATACCTAATCAGTCAAAGATCATTAATCATGAAACATGGTGTAAGGATTTTTCAAACAAAGAACACAAGACATAAGAGTATAGAATCATAAATAATAAATTGTGTTCCATGATAACATGTCATAATCATAATACATAAGTTTTTTTCATTCACATAAGCATAGAAAATCACTTCCTTAGTCAAGGATCACTTCCAAGTTTATCATAGTGAATTGGGTTCACTCCCCATTCCATTATTTTCTTAGTCAAGGTCCACTCCCAAGACTATATTATTGGGAAAGTCCCTTACTCATTTGGTTTCACTACCCATTATAGTACTTATTATCTAATGATATATACTTTTTTACCCAATACATTAGAGGGATATATAATTTTAGTCCCACCAATCACATAATGAAACCATATATATGTGTGCTATATAGTCATAAAACATTCATCATATCATCAAATCATAACCCATGGAAAAGATACAGGTTTCATAAAAATTTAATCATCATAATAGTAAACCATACATAGAAAGAATAAATATGGTAAAATTATATCACATACCTAGTAAATCATAATAAACATAAAATATTTTTTATAGATAAAAATACCTTTAAAAGATCACTACAAAATTTCTTGAGAAAAATAGACTTTTCATTTGAAATCACTTATTTAGAATTAAAAAAATTCTAAAATATTAATGATTTTTTTAAAATAACAATGTAAACTTATAAATTATTATTTAAATAAAATATTATTCATGATGATGGGGAAAACTGATCATGCGATGTATGTTAAAATAAAAATTTCATTCACATTTTTAGTAAAAAGTAAAAACTACCATGTTGGGAAAATGATATGAAGGTTCCTTTTAAACCTTGGAAAGTAAAGTAAAATATAGTAAAAAATTAATTTAATTTTTTTTTATAATAGTAAATACAATCTTGAAAAAAAATTATATAAAATATGAACATGAAAAAAAATATTCCCGGCTGAAGGGAAAAAAATTTCGGTTTTCCTTAAAAACATTTATTCTGTCTCTTAGTTCTTAAAGAGAGGAAAATAAAATAAAAACATGAAATATACAGAAATAAATAAATGATAATAAAATAAATAATATTTTTGGAATATATATCATACAATTTCATTATCATAAAATTAAAACATAAACAATCCTAATAAAAATGAGATTATAACATTAAACCCTTACCTAAAGTCCATATTTCTTCATAAGTGATCTAAAATACTATATAATAAATTTAAATTTATTATAGTTATATAAAAAAACATAATAATACCTATAATACTATACATGGTTTACTCTTAACACTTATCACTTGTTTATTAACAATCATTCATTATCATCATCATTCTGGGTGTTAACTTCATCATTTTTCGTATATGTTTTAGTTCATCGATTATAGTCCTTGCACATTGATCATGGTTTCTACATATAAATAATGTTAATAATGAGTTAATTATCATATATATTCATTATATACATATTTATAACCATTCATATAAATCAGTGATGAAAATAAATTACATCACTATGTAGAGATGGTAGTTCATATGTACACATGAGTGACGTTTCCATTTTATAATAGATGGAAAAAAGAAAGGTAAATATTAATTCATATTTCCAGATTAATTATTATAATATAAATATATTATATCAAAATTAAATCTATCATAATAAATAACCATGAATGATGGTGGTGAAAAATGAGTTGTATCACTATGTGGAGGCAGTAATCTACGCGTACGCACGAGCGATACTTTCATCTCCCATTGGATTGAGAAGAGGTGGTAAATGGTTTTTAAATCATAATAATAACATATAAATATATTTATGATACTATATTTAATATTTTTTATGTATAAATTTTTTTAGAGTAAGTAGAAGAAGAAATAAAATTGAAATAGCTTGGTTAAGATCTATACCTCTTCTTTGAGAGACCTCCTTTTCCTTACTCCTTAAGACTTGAAGTATTAGTCTTAGAAGAAGAAAATAATATCCAGGATGAAGGTAAGTATTAGAGTAAGGTTTTGGATCAGATATTTTCTGATATATAAGGCTCAAATTTTGTTAATGAGGGAAGATACGAGGCGCCCATTTATAAGTGAGGGGGGGGGCATGGAATTTCTTAAAAGATTTCAAGGATTTATGGTCACTTTCATGATAAATCATATCCAAATGGATAGTAATTAAAATTTAGGATAATATAAGGTTGAAATATCTTCAAAAAACAATATTTTTATAGGTTTTTGTGGAAATCCAATCCTTATCTCAATGTTTAACCCATGGTAAACCTGTTTTAACCTTAACTGTGGTAACAAAATTTTACTATTTTTACTATTCAATATGAAAAAAAATTAAGTTGAACTTATTAAATTATAGTAATTATTATTATTAAAAATATTTAATCCATTTTTATAGATTAAATTTCTATAATTGGCATAATTTAATATCAATTTAGCATGTAAACCGCAATGAAAACCATTTTTTAAAAATTGAATTTTTAAGTATAAAACATAATTTACATCCATTACAAGCCTTGTAAAAACCATAAAATGAATATTAAAATATTATATTTAATATATAATCTATAAATTTCATTAAAACGGCTAATAAATATATATTAAATTTTTTTATTCAAATAAAAACACATTGCGCGCATAAAAACATTTTTCTGAAAAATGTGTTTTAAGCCCAAAAATTAACTTATACCGAAATCAAGTATAATGATGATTTATATTTAATTAATTATATTATTTATAATTAAATTATACTTATTTTAATTTAAGATAAAATTCATAACATAATGGGAAATTTACTTGAAAATAAATGTATTTTTTTTATAAAAATTTGTATTTTTCACTATTTACTGAAAAATAAATCTTTTTAGAAAAAACCTAAAAATTAAACCTAAGATAACATTTACATGATGATTTAAAAAAATTTATTCATTTAATAAAATAAAAATTATTAAAATGTTATAAATTAATTATAATTTCTGTGCATGTAAAATGCAATGAAAACCCTCTTTAAAGAAAACACAATTTTGAAGTGTAACATAACTTTACTAAAATTGAGTTCTTATTTAATATGCATTAATAAATAAAATTTAATTTATTAAAAACCTTTATACATATTTTTCATAAAGTGGTTATTACTATTCATACCTTCTAATTTAATGGTTAAGTTATAACAATTTACTATATCATGATTTATATAGACTCAGGGTTACGTGTATAGAAAGCTATTAGATAATTCATGTTTTATTTCAAAGGAAATACATATAAAATCTTGAAGCATTTCATTATACCCCCCTTAAATTTAATTTCACCCTCAAAATTCATCACTATGGTAAAAACATATGAGTATATCTCTGGTTCATCACATCCTCAAGTTCCCATGTAGCTTCCTCAAATTTTTGATTCCTCCAAATAACTTTAACTAGGTGTATAGTCTCATTCCGTAGAACTTTTTCTCCACTATCCAAGATTTCTACTAGTTTTTTTAATAGGAAATATAATTCTATATTGTTATGACCTATAAATTTAGTTCATGTGAAGTATTAGGTATTCACTTCCTTATGATAGATATATGAAACACATCATGAACTCGAGAGGTTTAGTAGGAGTGCCAAGTAATAAGCTACAACCGCTACTTGAAAAAGAATCTTAAAGGGACCAATATATATAGGGTTTATATTTCACTTATTTTTAAATATCATTACCATATTCCATATATAAATTCATAGTAAAACCTTCTCACCATAATTTAATTCTAGATCTCACTGATGATTGTGATCATAACTCTTTTAGCGACTCTAAGATGCCTTAATATACTGCTGAATGGATCTAACCTTCTCTACCATTTCATAAACTATATTAGGTCTTAATAAATTTTCCTCTCTAACTTCATCCTAATATGTTATAGTTCTATACTTATTTACATAGATGAATTTATAATTATTTATTTGAATTCTATAGTGAATGTTATTATTATAAGAAAATTAAACTAGAGGAAGATGTTGATACCAACCACCTTTGAAATATAGAGTACATAATCTCAAAATATCTCCCAGTGTTTTAATGGTCCTCTTAGACTGAATATTTATCTGTGGATGATAATAATTTTTAAAACACAACTCTGCATCTAGATATTTCTAAATAAGTCTCTATAACTTTTAGGTAAACCTCATATCCTGATCATATACTATAGCATATGGTACCCAATGTAACCTTACCAATTCATTAATGTATATCTTGGAAAATTTATCAATATATAAATATTATCTGATATAAATGTAGTGTATTTACTTCTTAAGGAGATCGACTATAACCCAAATAACATTATGACCTTTAGATGTTTTGGGGAGTCTGATAATGAAATTCATAGTGATATTTTCCCATTTCCATTATAGTATGGGTAATGGATATAACACCTAATTATACTTCTATCTCCCAGCCTTAACTTTCTAATATAATAATCATCAAGATACATACTCTGTAATATATCTCTTTATATTGTACCACTAGAAATACTCTTTCACATCTCTATACATCTTCATACTTATTGTATGAAAAGAGAATGATGAGCTATGAGTTTATTCAAATAGTTCCTTATTCATGTACTGTATTGATGAGATTCATACTCAGTTACCGAACCTTATCATTCCATCACAATCAAGGTTAAAATCAAGAACATTTCTCACCCTCTTTTTCAGCTCCAAATCATCCTTTTTAACCTCATTAATCTTTATATAGATAAATGGTTGAACACTCATTTGAGAAAGATAAAATTTCTCCCCTCACTTAAATATTTAAAGGTTAATCCTTTAAAAATACATAAATATTGGATCTTTTATCATCCTCATCAAAGATAAACTATCATGAACCTTTTGACTCAAAACATTAGCTGCCTTTTTCTCTTTCCCAAAGTGGTATCATATTGAGAAATTGTAATATTTAATCAACTATAACCAACTTCTTTGCAACATTTTTAAACCTTTAAAGGTGAATATATACTTTATACTTTATGATCAATATATATGCCACACATTTCTCTGTAAAGGTAACAATTTTAAATATTTAATGAAAATATTACCATTGCTAACTCCAAATCATGAGTTGGGTAATTTTACTCATGAACCTTCAATTGGAATGAGGCATAAGCTATCACCATACCGTTATATATTAGAAAATATCCCAACCCTTTCTTTGATGCATCAATGTAAATAAAAAACCCTTCTCTACTATAGGGTTGTGTGAGCATGGGTGCACTAACCAACCTTCTCTTCAGTTCCTTTAAATTTTATTCACACTCATCAATCTAAAGGAACTTAACTCTCTTCTGATTTAAATTGCTGAGTAGATTAGATAGTTGTTATAAATCCTTTAAAAAGAGTCAATAATATCAATACAATCTAATAAAATTACTGATTTTAGTCATATTGGTTAGTATGGACCAATGTTCAATAACTTTTATCTTTAATGGATTCACCGATATGCCCTTTCTTGAGATTATATGACAAAAAATGAAACTTTCTGTAGCCAAAATTCACACTTTTTAATTTTTTCATACAAAATATCATCCCTTAGGGCATTAAATACAATCCTAAAGTGATCTTAATACTCTTAGTTTCTCTTATAATATATAATAATATCATCTATAAAGACCAAAAAAAATAATTAATGTAATCTCTAAATACTCTATTAATTTAATCCATAAAGATACTGGGGGAATTAGTAAGAGTAAATGGAATCACTATAAATTCATATCATCTATACCTCAAATAGAAAGCTTTCTTGGGTATGTCTTCAATTTTGAACCTAAACTAATAGTATCCAGATCAAATATCAATTATGAAAAAATATTTATATCTACATAATTGATAAAAAAATTATCAATACGGGGAAAATAATACTTATTATTGATTTTTATCTTTTTAATTTCCTGATATTGAATGCAAAATCACATTGATACATATTTATTCATAATAAAAAGTACAAATTCTACCTATTATGATGAACTTGTATTAATGAATCCAAAATCAATATTATTATAGAGTTGCTTCTTTAATTACAATAATCCGATATGGTCCATTCTATATGGAGTATTTGAAATAAGTGTAGAACCAGGTATGAGTTCTATTGAAAATTAAAATTCATGATTTGGAGGAATATTAGGAAACTATTCTATAAATACATCAATAAAATTCAATATAATTGGAATAAATTCTAATTTGGGTTTCTCTACAACTATTAGAGATAAATACCCCCTTTGAATGTGAATCAATACCCATGAAACTAATGTAATTTCCACTAGATGTTCATATTTATCCTCTCACTGATAGTCAATCATAATTTGGATTAGGATATCGAATGTGATTTTATTATTATATAAATTTATAGGGAATCTTTGTAGAGTGAGATATCAATGCTCAAAATTGCATTAAATTCCACTAAAGAAAGAATAATAATATTTTTATAGGGAATATTCTTACAAACTTTAACATGACATACCTAACTTTGGAGTGGAGGATAATCATGCCTTAACCATTATGATTCACTTCAATAATTTACATATCATAGAATCTTCATTGGTATAGGAGTTATCCATTGGAATGAGTTATTAACTCAGATAATTCCTAAGTTCCCCACATATAAGGCATCAAATTCCTTGGTAATTCATTACTTTATTCCCTTTATTTCCACACCAAAATATCTTACCCTTCCTTTGAGACATTCTCTTAGGTTCTTCTTCCCACATTATTGATATGAAGGAAATTGAGATTTCATTCCTCCATGATCATTTATACCTGAACTTTTATACCAGCCCATTTTACTCTTATTTTATGTGTTAGGAAACTTGTAGAGACCCGATGCCTGACGTACATGGACATTACATTACTTTTGCGGAATACTTGGTACATAAAAAAAACACACACACAAGGATCGTAATAGTTTAGTGTCTTTGGAAACTTGGAATGTAATCTTCTAATCGTGGTGAAAGATCTTCAATATCTCCCATAAAGATCTTCCCTTTTTTTTACCTAAAACCTTTCTTTATATCCTGGGGAAAAGAAAACATAAAAGGGTGAGCTCAAATGCTCAGTAAGGGTAAACAAAAGAAATATCAATCACATCGTATACACAAGCACATAACTTTTGGAAATCTTAACCTGCAAAAGAGATCATAATTTCATAACATGGGATAAATCATGGCAGTGAAATGTAATAACAATAATCATAACTTAAAACATGAAACTTTGTGGCATTCACACATAATCATAGAGAATCATTTCTTGTTAGTCAAGACTCATTGCCAAGACTATCTTAGTGGACAAAGTCCCTTTCTGAATCGAGTAACCCTCGTTTCAGTCCTGTTTCACTGAACCGGTATAACCTACCATTCCAGCCATGTCTATCTCATGAGATATAAAATCTTTACCCAATGCATTGGAGGGAGATATAGGTCCCACCCATCTCATAATGATACCATTCTTATGTGTGCCACAAAATCATAAATCATTGCATAACCCATGTAACACAAATGGGAATCTTAAACATCATGACATCATAAAACAATTCATATATGATAAAGGAATTCATAAAAATTATTCCATCACAACATGATCAAATCAATGTAATAAAAGGGATAAAAATAGAACCCTTTATTATCTTATATGGAAAATAATTTTGATAAAACACTTGAACTTCATTCTTGAGGAAAATATCCTTTCTACTTCAAAAACACTTTTCCTTTCTAAACATGTCATACAATTTTAAACTAAAATAAGTTGATTAAAAATAAACTTGAAAACTTGTAAAGGAAATTTTTTGGAAATAATGTTTTAAAAATCCATTCATGTCGTAGAAGTTAAAAAAAACATTCTTCTCGTACTTTTGTCGGAAAAGTCAAAAATTACCTCGTATGAAAAACGACAAAAGATTCCTTTCATATCTTTTACTAAAAACTCACCGAAGGGTAAAATTGGATTTAAACAATTGTAGGTGGATGTAAATAACATTACATATTGAGAAAACATGGATGTGGATGATAAAATACACCCCAATAAATACTTACGAATAAGCAATCTCGGATAAAAATGAGATTGTGATATTTCCCTTACCTTAGGTCCAATTTGCTTTGTACGTGTCCGAAGCTCCTGTATAATGGTTTAAATAATGTTATTGACTTATTCCAGAATCATACATATTTATATGATATCATATATGGTCATATTCTTAGCTTCTTGATAATAATATTTCATTGTTACTTGTTACTCGGGTCTTTATTGCCTTTTGTTCTTATGCGTGTTTTGCCGAATACATTCTTATTCTTCTTTTAAGGTTATAGATACCTTATATCCAGAATGGTATTAGTGTAAAATATATCATATTTATTCATTCAATTCATTTATATAATTACTATGTAATGATGATCATGTAGAACGAGTCGCATCACATCGTGGAGACGGTATTCCGTACGTACGCACGAGTGATGATATCGTTCCTATGATCGTGGAATTGTATTGGAGTATATATATATTATTTCAGTATCAATATTACTTTATAATAGTCATAAATATTTACTCATTACACCATTATACCCATCCTTTTAAGGTGATGGTGGAAAATAGATTACACCACGGCGTGGAGACGGTATTCCGTACGTACGCACGCGCGGTGATTTCATTTTTCCGTAGGATGGATAGAAGGGGAATTAGGGTTGTTTCATATTTATAATAACATATCAGTATGTAAGTAATACTGATGTTATTACTTTATCATGAAACAACTAAAAAAGAAGAAGTTGAAGAAGAAATAAATTGAAAAGACCGGTAATGGATATTACCTCTTCTTTGGAACGCTTCTTTGAATCCTCCACTTAGGGAACTAAGATTGGTCTTTGAAGAAGACCAGGACCTCTAAGATTATTCTAGGGAAGTGGAGAGGAGAAAATGGCAGGGTTTGGCCGAGCTTGAGTGCTCAAATTTGTGTGAGGAGGAGGGGGAGGAGGTGCCCTTTTATAAGGGAGGAGAGGGGCACTTTAGGAATATCTCAAAATATTATTTTATATTAAAGTCAAAATCGGTTAATAATGGTTCCAAAGGGTCTTATTTCTAAGCTAAAGTGGGTATGGATCGAAATAATATCATCCAATAGGATTTAGACAAGTTTAGGGTATTATTTTAACCTTGTCAATTAGATTTAACTCTAAGTTAAATAATTTAACTTTTACCGTGTCTTTTTGTTTTCTTTCAAAATATGGTTAATACACTTACTATAACATGCCAAACGAACCCCAAATTGTATATTATTAATACATATATCCTTATATATGTCATTTGGACGAAACTTAGATTTTTAGGAATAAAATAACAATTAATAATATAATATTTGATTTAAAAACTATTTTGTGTCAATTTTGACACTATTTGATATATGATTTTTGTGAAAGTCATAACAGAATTATATGTTCGAAAAAAGTTTATTAAATCAACACTAATATATCATAGTAACCTAGAAAATTAATGTAATTCATTAAAAGTCTCAAATTACATTTATTTGGGTGTTTATAACATCAATTATGTCAATATTTCATTAATAAGATAATTACTGCATCATCTTTGTGACATAAATAAATTAAATTATTTGATGTCTAAAAATTACAAATAAAATACCATTATGTAGGAAATCTTTTTATCTTTCTAATTAATATTTACAATCGAATTTATCTTATGTACAACCCTATATTAAAAATGTTTTAGTAAATATACTTTGATTTTAACACTTTTAACTCTTCTTTGAATTAAATAATAATAAATGTCCTAATCTAATCCAAGTGGGCCTAAATGATAATATTTTACACTTAAGGTTGTTTTTGGTCGATATACACTTGTCCAATAGAATTAGGACATGTGTTAGGGTAATATTAATATCATTCTTACCCTTAATTACCCTATTTACTTTTAACCGTGGTAAATAAAAGTAAAAAGTTACGATTCACCAAAAATTATTTTCATCTCATTGAATCACATTTTAATTACTGACATCAACCGTGTCTCTCGGATTTTTGAAATTCCATTCACAGAAGCGGTAAAATTAAGTTTTATGAAAAATTCAATTTTTTAACTACCACTTAGTAGTTTCACTATTCATCAAAAATTGATGTTTTTCAGAACAATGCCAAAATTTCATCCTAAGCTATATTTCATATTCCGAATTAAAAAATGAAGTCTATTTTACCAAATTCATAACATAGAAGTTTCATTAATTAATTTTATAATTAAATCCCGCTGTTAAAACAAATAGCGTGTTTTTAAGAAACAATATCTATCAAAAGATTGACACTTGTTTATGTCTGGTTTAAATGTGAAATTACATTCAATGACCAACATTGTATTAAATTGTAAAAATATATTATAAATATACTTTAAAACCACTAAAATTAATAATTTATCACTATTAATTATTTCGATTGAAAAAGTTGTTTTTAACTAAAATTTAGTAATTTTCACTATTCATCAAAATATGAAAGTTATCCGAAAATTACCAAAATTTCACCCTAAGCTAATTTCGATATTCCGAATCCAAAAATGAAGTCCATTTTGAAAAATAAGATTTAAAAAATTTCAAAAAGTGGTTATTAATATTCATAACTGCTAGTTTTAATAATATTTTAATAGCATATCGTTGTTTAGTGAAACTCAGTATTACGTACTACACACGCTATCGAGGAAGGTCGCGATTGCGTATAATTCAAGGCAAGTCAAGGATGTATGTTGTGCAATATCCTTTTGGTGTAGCGTACAACACAAGACATTAATAAAATTAAAAATAATATTTTTCATAAAATCTCGGGCTGTTACCTTCTACCCCCCTTAAAATGAATTTCTCCCTCGAAATTCGTCGGGGTTATAAATGGTTTACTATTCGAAAGTTTCTTTAATAGAAACCCACATCGTAAAAAGGAATATCAAAACCAATCTTTAAAAACAAAAGTATGAAACGTAACGGTTACCCAAATAAACTAGTCACTGGGTTTCCACATAGGTGAAAATATGGATATGGAAGAGAAATCTAACCATCATGTTCTGATGGAGAGTGGTAGAGAACATGGCTATGGAAAATCCAGCAATCACAAAGCCATAAATTTGTGACGATCTAAGGTACCATCTGATTCATCAGATATAAGATCACTAGGACAACATTTTTGGTTTTCAAGATCGTTTCCCTAAAGTTAAAGAATTAGAATAAATACTTACTTTATTTTGGTACAATATCACTGTTGTTCGTGCCTTTAACAATTTCCACTTCATCTCTCAAATAAATGAAGTTGAATTTGTTATTCGTGAAGTGTTAGCAGATCATGTGATAGAATGATAGGTCATTCCATCTTTCTCAAACAAAAGGTTAGCAAAAATTATATACATAAGTCGATCTATAGTGAGATTAATCATATATGGTTCCTAAAATGGAATTTATACTTCATATATCATACTGCTTAATATAATAAAACTATTTTCTAATAAACAGGGACTTCCTGTAGGCCAGTGGTAGGCGATAAAGGCCAGTCGCACTTCGGTTGTGGGTTCGATTCCCACATCCTTGTCCGACGCGATGGGTTGTCGCCCGTCCTGCAGGTTGTACTTTTTCTAAAACTATATTACTATAACATCCCATCAGTAATATCGAGAAAACTTCTATCCTTAAACAATACTAACTTATGTCCAACATAATCCATTCCAATCTTTAGGCTTATCCATAATACTGCAGTCCACTCTCATAACATAGTGAAAACGATTACCAGAGATTTAACACCATCGTCGATCCCCATATATCATAAGATATGTTTTGTTGGTCACATTCCAAACATTCAAAGGCCTTAATCATGTATTCTCTTGAAGAATGAATACCCATTGAACCTTAGTGAAAACATGAATAATGTCAAAAGTTAACTCTTTCCACATACCAAAATCCAAAAAATCTATATACTCAAACCATAATATAACCTTCTCCTTATATCAGTCATGAGATCATGAATACTATCAAACATTTAATTTTCTCTTTATCCCTTCATTATGCGCATATCATCAACATTCCAAAAATATCTGAATAACCTTTCATGGATACTGGTAACATTAATCATACACTTTCAAAACTCAAGGAAAGACAACAGTGTAACAATCCATAGATGTCTCTTTATTCCATAGTAGCATGAGATTACTTATACAACATTACACATGATAAACATGTAATCATTCCACTACATTCTTAAACCATTAACCGAGCTTCAACAATTCTTTCATCTCACATATCATTTGTAGTCTCTTCATCATCATCCACATAAATACTACCCATACGACCATACTGATTCTCTTCATGAGTCTTTCCCTTAGGACATTGGTTTGCATAATGCCCATACATTCCACATTTAAAACACTTAACCATTTTTGATGTCGTAGTAATACCATTATCCTCGTCCATGGTGTTAACTGAACCTTTTCCTTTGCACTTACTTGCTTTGTGTCCTTCTTTTCTACACCCAAAGCATCTTCCAGTTCCCTTGAAACATTCTCCTTGATGCCTCTTCCCACATGATTTACATAGGGGAAATTGAACTTTCTTTCCTCTATGATCATCATGAAACTCCATCTTTCTCTTATTAGTCAAGTCAGGAAACTTACCAAATTTTACTTTATTGATCATATTATGAGATTGTTGATTCGGCATAATAATGATGTTTGGACTTCCAAATCCAATTTCATTTGGTTTCTCATGAAGAATATCATTCCATTGTCCATCATATCCTCCATTATCGTGAATCAGCTTGTTTCCAGCCATTTTCTAAAACCCAAAAAGAATAGTGTGAGAGGCAAAAATCATAATAAAGGGGGAGTAACTTCAATATCTAACATCTTTGGTTTAATCTAATATCGTTACCATAGTTATAGGACTATATCCTATACGTATACTTATCCTTAGGGGCATCCCTAGACATACCTTAGAAATATCTCTAGGGATCTCACTAACGTTCTCACATCCTAGTTTCCAAAGGTTGACTAAACCTTTCCTCTGATACCAACTGTAGAGACCCGGTGCCTGACGTACATGGACATTACATTACTTTTGCGGAATACTTGGTACATAACAAAAACACACACACAAGGATCGTAATAGTTTAGTGTCTTTGGAAACTCGGAACGTAATCTTCTAATCGTGGTGAAAGATCTTCAATATCTCCCATAAAGATCTTCCCTTTTTTTTACCTAAAACCTTTCTTTATATCCTGGGGAAAAGAAAACATAAAAGGGTGAGCTCAAATGCTCAGTAAGGGTAAACAAAAGAAATATCAATCACATCGTATACACAAGAACATAACTTTTGGAAATCTTAACCTGCAAAAGAGATCATAATTTCATAACATGGGATAAATCATGGCAGTGAAATGTAATAACAATAATCATAACTTAAAACATGAAACTTTGTGGAATTCACACATAATCATAGAGAATCATTTCTTGTTAGTCAAGACTCATTGCCAAGACTATCTTAGTGGACAAAGTCCCTTTCTGAATCGAGTAACCCTCGTTTCAGTCCTGTTTCACTGAACCGGTATAACCTACCATTCCAGCCATGTCTATCTCATGAGATATAAAATCTTTACCCAATGCATTGGAGGGAGATATAGGTCCCACCCATCTCATAATGATACCATTCTTATGTGTGCCACAAAATCATAAATCATTGCATAACCCATGTAACACAAATGGGAATCTTAAACATCATGACATCATAAAACAATTAATATATGATAAAGGAATTCATAAAAATTATTCCATCACAACATGATCAAATCAATGTAATAAAAGGGATAAAAACAGAACCCTTTATTATCTTATATGGAAAATAATTTTGATAAAACACTTGAACTTCATTCTTGAGGAAAATATCCTTTCTACTTCAAAAACACTTTTCCTTTCTAAACATGTCATACAATTTTAAACTAAAATAAGTTGATTAAAAATAAACTTGAAAACTTGTAAATGAAATTTTTTGGAAATAATGTTTTAAAAATCCATTCATGTCGTAGAAGTTAAAAAAAACATTCTTCTCGTACTTTTGTCGGAAAAGTCAAAAATTACCTCGTATGAAAAACGACAAAAGATTCCTTTCATATCTTTTACTAAAAACTCACCGAAGGGTAAAATTGGATTTAAAAAATTGTAGGTGGATGTAAATAACATTACATATTGAGAAAACATGGATGTGGATGATAAAATACACCCCAATAAATACTTACGAATAAGCAATCTCGGATAAAAATGAGATTGTGATATTTCCCTTACCTTAGGTCCAATTTGCTTTGTACGTGTCCGAAGCTCCTGTATAATGGTTTAAATAATGTTATTGACTTATTCCAGAATCATACATATTTATATGATATCATATATGGTCATATTCTTAGCTTCTTGATAATAATATTTCATTGTTACTCGTTACTCGGGTCTTTATTGCCTTTTGTTCTTATGCGTGTTTTGTCGAATACATTCTTATTCTTCTTTTAAGGTTATAGATACCTTATATCCAGAATGGTATTAGTGTAACATATATCATATTTATTCATTCAATTCATTTATATAATTACTATGTAATGATGATCATGTAGAACGAGTCGCATCACATCGTGGAGACGGTATTCCGTACGTACGCACGAGTGATGATATCGTTCCTATGATCGTGGAATTGTATTGGAGTATATATATATTATTTCAGTATCAATATTTCTTTATAATAGTCATAAATAGTTACTCATTACACCATTATACCCATCCTTTTAAGGTGATGGTGGAAAATAGATTACACCACGGCGTGGAGACGGTATTCCGTACGTACGCACGCGCGGTGATTTCATTTTTCCGTAGGATGGATAGAAGGGGAATTAGGGTTGTTTCATATTTATAATAACATATCAGTATGTAAGTAATACTGATGTTATTACTTTATCATGAAACAACTAAAAAAGAAGAAGTTGAAGAAGAAAGAAATTGAAAAGATCGGTAATGGATATTACCTCTTCTTTGGAACGCTTCTTTGAATCCTCCACTTAGGGAACTAAGATTGGTCTTTGAAGAAGACCAGGACCTCTAAGATTATTCTAGGGAAGTGGAGAGGAGAAAATGGCAGGGTTTGGCCGAGCTTGAGTGCTCAAATTTGTGTGAGGAGAAGGGGGAGGAGGTGCCCTTTTATAAGGGAGGAGAGGGGCACTTTAGGAATATCTCAAAATATTATTTTATATTAAAGTCAAAATCGGTTAATAATGGTTCCAAAGGGTCTTATTTCGAAGCTAAAGTGGGGATGGGTCGAAATCCTATCATCCAATAGGATTTAGACAAGTTTAGGGTATTATTTTAACCTTATCAATTAGATTTAACTCTAAGTTAAATAATTTAACTTTTACCGTGTCTTTTTGTTTTCTTTCACAATATGGTTAATACACTTACTATAACATGCCAAAAGAACCCCAAATTGTATATTATTAATACATATATCCTTATATATTTCATTTGGACGAACCTTAGATTTTTAGGAATAAAATAACAATTAATAATATAATATTTTATTTAAAAACTATTTTGTGTCAATTTTGACACTATTTGATATATGATTTTTGTGAAAGTCATAACAGAATTATATGTTCTAACCAAGTTTATTAAATCAACACTAATATATCATAGTAACCTAGAAAATTAATTTAATTCATTAAAAGTCTCAAATTACATTTATTTTGGTGTTTATAACATCAATTATGTCAATATTTCATTAATAAGATAATTACTGCATCATCTTTGTGACATAAATAAATTAAATTATTTGATGTCTAAAAATTACAAATAAAATACCATTATGTAGGAAATCTTTTTAGCTTTCTAATGAATATTTACAATCGAATTTATCTTATGTACAACCCTATATTAAAAATGTTTTAGTGAATATACATTGATTTTAACACTTTTAACTCTTCTTTGAATTAAATAATAATAAATGTCCTAATCTAATCCAAGTGGGCCTAAATGATAATATTTTACACTTAAGGTTGTTTTTGGTCGAGATACACTTGTCCAATAGAATTAGGACATGTGTTAGGGTAATATTAATATCATTCTTACCCTTAATTACCCTATTTACTTTTAACTGTGGTAAATAAAAGTAAAAAATTACGATTCACCAAAAATTATTTTCATCTCATTGAACCAATTTTACTTACTGACATCAACCGTGTCTCTCGGATTTTTGAAATTCCATTCACAGAAGAGGTAAAATTAAGTTTTATGAAAAATTCAGTTTTTTAACTACCACTTAGTAGTTTCACTATTCATCAAAAATTGATGTTTTTCAGAACAATGCCAAAATTTCATCCTAAGCTATATTTCATATTCCGAATTAAAAAATGAAGTCTATTTTACCAAATTCATAACATAGAAGTTGCATTAATTAATTTTATAATTAAATCCCGCTGTTAAAACAAATAGCGTGTTTTTAAGAAACAATATCTATCAAAAGATTGACACTTGTTTATGTCTGGTTTAAATGTGAAATTACATTCAATGACCAACATTGTATTAAATTGTAAAAATATATTATAAATATACTTTAAAACCACTAAAATTAATAATTTATCACTATTAATTATTTCGATTGAAAAAGTTGTTTTTAACTAAAATTTAGTAATTTTCACTATTCATCAAAATATGAAAGTTATCCGAAAATTACCAAAATTTCACCCTAAGCTAATTTCGATATTCCGAATCCAAAAATGAATTCCATTTTGAAAAATAAGATTTACAAAATTTCAAAAAGTGGTTATTAATATTCATAACTGCTAGTTTTAATAATATTTTAATAGCATATCGTTGTTTAGTGAAACTCAGTATTACGTACTACACACGCTATCGAGGAAGGTCGCGATTGCGTGTAATTCAAGGCAAGTCAAGGATGTGTGTTGTGCAATATCCTTTTGGTGTAGCGTACAACACAAGACATTAATAAAATTAAAAAGAATATTTTTCATAAAATCTCAGGCTGTTACAAAACTCACCCAGGTTTATGTTTTAAATCATATATTATGATAACTGATTAGGAATAATCATAAGGATTCACCTTCCATCTCTTACCTAAATAATTTTCTCAAGTGTAAAATTATTGGATTTTCCTTAAAATTTAGTGTTAACATGGTTCCTTCAGGTTCCAACCACTGACTAAAACCAAAAATCATAGTGTGAGAAACAATAATCATAATGGGAAATCATACAATCATAGAAAAATCATTGATAATATATATAAATATTGATATCTTCTTTTCAATCTATGAAACATTAATTTTAACATAGGCCAACCATGATCATTATTTATTCAAATCTTTCGTAATGGATCTTAAAGAAAATATGAATTAACCTATGCATATCCAATAAGAGTTTCAAAACAGGTGCCCAATAAGGGAATATTCACTATGAAATGGAATGATGGATGGGATATACTTTACCAACTCTTTTATGGGTTATCACCCCTAGATGCATTTGTGTTAAAACCAAATGTACTTGTAGTATCCAGATAGAGATATATTTTCTTAGGGAAACAAAACACTTTTATTTACCATAAAATAGGTTTTTATCCAATAATTATTATTATTATAAGGGTTTTCAATAAATTTTCTTCATCCTAGTTTCTAAAAGTTACTAAACCTTCCTCTAATAATAGCTATAGAAACCCATACTTTTCATACATAAATATTACATCATTTTAGATGAATATTCAATATAATTCACAATAATACATGCTTTATAACCATAGAGGTTTAGTGTATTCACAAAATTGGATATTTAATTAACTGGTATATAAAATATCTCTATCACTTTTGATTAAGTTCTTCACAACTATCACCCTTATTAGAAATATCAAAATTAAAACCTTTCTCCATAATATGGGGAATGAAGACATAAGAAAGGGTGATCTTAGATGATTAGTAAGTGTAAACATAAGATGTATAAATAAATGATCATAAGTGAGCATAATATAAGAATAATGGTATAAGAACATGATCAAGACTTACAATAATCATACCCCATCATTCAAAGATCTTTAATCATGAAACATGGTGTAAGGTTTTTTCAAACAAATGACATAAGGCATTAGAGTGAAGAATCATAAATAATCAGTCATGATCCATAAAAGTATATCATAAGTATAAGACATAAGTTTTTGGAATGAACATAATCATATAAAATCATTTCCTTAGTCAATAATCACTACTAAGACTATCACAGTGGATTGGGTTCACTCCCCATTCCATCATTTCCCTAGTCATGTTTCAATCTCACGACTATATTATGGGAAAAATTCCCTTACTAAACTGGGTTCAATTCCTATTATAGTTCTTATTATCTCATGATATATCCATATTTACCCAGTGAATTAGTGTAATATATTATTTTTGGCCCAGCTATCACATAATGAAAACCATACATATATGTGACACAAGATCATAAAAAAATTCATCATATATCATCAAATAATAACCCATATAAAAGATACAGGTTTCATAAGCCTTTCATCATCATAATAATAAACCATCTAGAGAAGGAATAAATATGGTAATATTAACTCATTTCTCTAGTAAATTATAAGAAACATAAAAGGATGTTATTATAGATAAAAATACCTTTAAAAGATCACTAAAACATTCTTGAGGAAAATAACCTTTTCATTTAAAACCACTTATTTACAATCTATTTTTTTAAAATATTAAGGAAAAAATTTTATTTGAAAATAATAAAGGAAAATTATAAATACATCTTTAAATAAAATAGTATTCACGATGTCAGGGAAATTCATTTATGTAGTTTGTGTTAAAATAATAATTTCATTAAAATTTTTGGTAAAAAGTCAAAAGTACCATGTTTGGAAAATAATAAGATGGTTCATTTTAAAACTTGGTAAGGAAAGTAAAATGTGTTTAAAAATGAATTTAAAAATATTTAGATATTAGTAAAAATATTCTTGAAAACATTCTAAAGAAAATGTAGACATGGAATAAAAGATTCCCAACCGAAGGGAAAAACAATGTTGGTTTTCCTTAAAAAAATAATTTCAATTTATTGGGTGATTAAAGAGAGGAAAATGAAATTAAAACATGAAATATATAAAAATAAACATATTATAATATAATAAATATTATTTTGGGATATATATCATACAATTTCATCATTATAAAATATAATCATAAAAAATCCCTATAAAAATGAGATTATAATATAAAACCCTCACCTCAAGTTCTTCTTTCTTTGTAAGAACTATAAAATCATATATAATAAATTTAAATTTATTATAATTATATAATGAAACCAAAATAATACCTATATTACCATACATGGTTTACTTGTAACATCTTATCACCTTTTCATTAAAAATCTTTCACTATCATCATCATTTTGGGTGTTAACAACTTCGTTTTTCATGTTTGTTTTGGTTCGACGGTTATGGAACTTTCAATTTTATCATGGTTACTACATATATATAATGTTAATAATGACATAAATATCATATATATTTATTATATACATATTTATAACTATTAATATAAATCGGTGATGGAAAATTAATTACATCACTACACGGAGATAGTAGTGTGTACGTACGCATGAGTGATGTTTCCATTTTCCTATGGATGGAATGAAATAAAGGTAAAAATTAATTCATTTTTCCTGAATAATTATTATAAAATAAATATAATATATAAAAATTAAATCTATAATAATAACTAACCATGAATTATGGTGGTTGAAAATGAGTCGTATTGCTACATGGAGGCGGTAGTCCACACATACGCACGAGCGATACTTTTATCTCCCATTGGATGGAGAATAAGCGGTAAATGGTTATTAAATAATCATAATAACATATAATTTTATTTATTATACTATATTTATCATGTTTATATGGACAAAAAAATTTAATAGGAATTAAAATAATAATTAAAATTGAAAAATCTTGGTTAAGATCTATACCACTTCTTTGAGAGACCTTCTTTGGATTACTACTTAATCATTAAAGGATTGGTATTAAAAGAAGAATAGAAGTTATATGATAAAGGTAAGGATTATATAAATGATTTTTAGTAGGTATTATTATGTCTATAAGGCTAAAATTGCGTGAATATAAAGGAGTAAAAGAGGCCCTATTTTATAAGTGAGAGGAGGGACACACATGAAATTTCTTAAAAGATTTTAATGTTTTAAATTTAATTTCATGGGAAAGTGGATCAAAATTGATGGAATTTGAATTTACGATAATATAAGTTTTAAATATATATAACCAATAATAATTTTATAGGTTTGGGTGGCAATAATACCCTTATATCATGGTTTAACCCCTCGATAAACCTGTTTTAACCTTAATCGTGGTAACATTTTTTTTGTTTTTACTATTCATTACGAGAAAAAATTAAGTTGAAACTATTAAATTATATTAATTATGATGATTCAAAATATTGAATAAATTTTCTCAGATTCAATTTATATAAGTGGAATAATTCAAATTTAATTAAGTGCACAAGCTGTAATGAAAACCCATTTTTGAAAAATGATTTTTTAAGCGTAAAACTTTATTTACTTCAATTAATTAACTTGTAAAAACAATAAAATTAATGTTAAAATATTATATTAAATAAATAATCTATAAATTTCATTAAAACTATTAATTAATATAGATTAAATTAATTTATTAAGATAAAAACACATTGCATGTATAAAAATAGATTTTTGGAAAATGGGTTTTTAAGACTACAAATTAACTTATACCAAAATCAAGTATAATTATGATTAATACGTAATTAATTATATAATTTATAATTAAATTATAATTATTTTAATTTAATATCAAATTAAAAACATAAATATATATTTACTTAAAAACAAATGACATTTTTTACAAGAAGCAGTACTTTTTACTATTCACTGAAAAATAAATCCTTTTAAAAAAATCGTAGAAATTCACTCTAAGATAATATTGATATGATGATTTAAAAAATGATATTAATTTCCTAATTTTTTTCTAAAAAATGTGATAAATTAATTATAATGTTTTTTCATATAAAATGAAATAAAAATCATTTTTGAAGAAAGTACATTTTTGAAGCGTAAAATGAATTTTTTGAAAATTGAGTACTTATTTATTATGAATTAATAAATTCATTTTCATTATTAAAATTTTTATACATATTTTTCATAAATTGGTTATTACTATCAATTTTTTCTCATTTAATGGCTAGGTTATAACAGTTTATTATATCTAAGTTCATATAGACTATGGGTTGCCTGTATGGAAAGATATCAAATTATTCAAGTTTTATTTAAAAAGAAATACATATAAAATATCAAGGTGTTACAAAACTCATGTGTTTTTATCCTGATCACTTTCAAGGTAAGGAGTCTAGATCAGGATTTCTTGAGGATGCGTTGTATTCAGTAATCAAATATATAGTCACCTCATTTATGCTCCCTACATATCTAGCAGTGTAGAATAAAGGAGAAGTGATTGATAAAATGAACTCATAGGGAGGAGTTCCTTGAGAGGGAGGTCAACTGAGATTCATGAGGAGAAGGACTTCAGGTGGAGGATCATCGATATCAGGTAAATAGAGGTTTTGATTAGCAGGGAGTCAATTACCACAATCTGCTTCATGCTTTTATAGGGTCGATGGATCCCATAAATATATCAAGGGTTTTCCATTTGAATTCTATATATTAAAAGGTTATATTCAATATCAAGATCAGTTCTTGACTACTCCAGGAGGTCGATTTAGTTTGAGTGTTCATACCCCCTTCTAGCCACAATAATAGTAGAGGCCGCTAACGTTTACTTAATATCTGAGGAGAGATTAATCAATTAGATGCCAAATTCATGATGGTCCTTATACTCAAGGACCCAGAACATAGAATGGCCAGAGAGGTCATCAATAGTAAGGTAGAATAATTGTGTGTGGGTAGGTTTATTCTATGGAGGTGCCGACACTGGAGGGGCTAGAGGTTGTTCAAGGTATGATCAGTTTATCAACTACCATAGTTTATGCCTTTTTTGATTCATCATATTATCACCCATTTATTACACTTACCTCAGTCTATGTGTTAGGACTAGATGTGGGGAGGCTTATAGTGCCTTTGGTGTTATCCACACTAGTTGGAGGCTATGATTTCTTGTTTGATGTGTACCGAGGATGTAAAATGATGATTAGGCAAGATCAATCGGTATGAGACTTATTATTATAGATAAAACCATAAAATGTTATCATTCATATTTATTGGATATAATATATTCATATAATTATTGAATGTTTTTAGGGGAGTGTCCCATTTTCTATCACATATGGCCATCATGTCATCTTTGTTGGTGAGTGTAGTTTTAAAATGGAAAATAGGCATGTGGAGCCTATCTATCTCATTTGATAGATTTTTGGTGGAATTTTTGGTAGAGGAGGTTCCCATAGTTTTTGAGGTGTTCCCAGATGTTTTCTTAGATGAGGTCATGACACTACCCCCTTGACGTGATGTCGAGTTTGGGATAGAGATACAATCGGGTGGCTATCCAGTTTCTATGTCTCCCTATCCAATGAAACCTATAATATTGCATTATTTGTGACTCTAGATCAATGATTTGTAGTATAATAGATTCATCTAACCCAATGTATCTCCTTAGAGTACTCTATTTTTTGTCCAATAAGGAGGATTGTAGTCTGGTGTTGTGGTGGACTATTGGAATTTGAATAAGGTGACGATCAAGAAACATTACCCCCTTTTGAGAATAAATGATATATTTGACTATGCAAAAGAGACTGGTTTGTTTTCAAAGATTGATTAGTGGTTTGGATATCACTAAATGAGGTAGAATAAGGTGGATATGCATAAGTCTACCTTTTAGTGTAGGTATTAGCATATAGAGTTTGTATTCATGCCGATAAATGTACCAAACACACCATTTATGTTTATGTGAATCATGAAATAAATATTCCATGTGTTATTAGACTAGTTCATATTCTTGTTCATCAACAACATCCTCACACTCTTTAAGTTATCGGAGGATCATGTAGAGCATCTCATAATTTTCATTAGTATTTACGATACCATCAACTCTATGGAAAGCTATCCAAGTTCATGTTTTGGATATAGGAGGTTTATTTCCTTGGAAATGTTGTGTCTCGGTAGGGAATTCCCATGGAATCATCAAAGATAGAGGCAATCATTTTTAAGGAATCACTCTAGAATATGAAAGAGGTTCACAGCTCCCTTGGTCTTTCTAGATATTACCAAAGGTTTATATCTGAATTCTCTTAGATTTTAGCCCCATCAAAAACATTGAATGGGAAATACCATGATTTCATTTGTAATAATTAGCATCAGGTATATTTTAATTACCTAAAGGAGTGGTTGACCAGTGCCCCTTTACTTTATTTTCTTGAAGAAGGGGTAATGTTTGAGGTATTTTGTGAAACTTACTATTTGGGATTGGGATGTGTCTTAATAAAACAAAGGAAAGTTATATCTTATGTTTATAGGAAGTTTCATCCCCATGATTATAACAATACCACTCATGATATAGAGTTTGTGATAATGGTGTTTTCCCTAAAGCTATGGAGACATTACCTCATCAGTGAATATTTTTTTGGTCTTCACTAACCACAAGAGTCTGAGGTATGTTTTCTATTAGTGGGACCTAAACCTATAATAATGGAGGTTTATAAAGTTTCTATAGGATTATGATTTTGAGATCTCCTATACCTTGGGAAATTGGAATGTGGTTACTAACATGCTGATTCTAAATTCAAGGAGATATTTTGTTTGAGAGTTTGAGGATGTTTGGAAAAGGTTGTAAGATCCTATAAAAATGTATCAAGATGTGAAGGAAGTCATTTTTATAGGTATTAATTATCAAATAATGGTGGAATCATCTCTGAAGTGGTAGGTAGAGGAGTCTCAGTGGGGAGACTCATAGGTGTAAGTGATGCAAGATTGCATCAATCATGGTGATGCTCCAAAGGGGCAGTCCAAGGATGGTTATAATCAAGTGTTGTGTTATGTAAGGATGTTTGTTTCATTTTCCATGCACAAGGTATTTTTCCATGAGTTTTATAGATTAAAATTAATGGTTCAACCGAGTGTATCCAATATACAATTTGGGTTGAGAAGGAAACTTTGGCGGCCTGGGATGATTTGACCAGTGGTGTAGTTCATAGCACGTTGTATAGTTTTTCAGCAGCTAAAAATAAAACATCATGTTCTTGGAGGTTTACTACAACTATTGTATATTCATAAGTGAAAGTGGGAGGAAATATTGATGGATTTATTCACAGAGTTACCTCAGGCCCAAAGAGGTTATGATATTATTTAGGCAATAATGGAGTGAATGATGAAGTTGACCCATTTTTTGAGAATTAGGGAGTCAAGTGCCAAAGATGTTCTAGTGAGGAAACATGTGGATACAGTAGTGAGACTCCATGGGGCACTGAAGACCATTGTATCTGAATAGGATGTTTGTTTCACCTCATGATTATTGAGAGGATTTCAGTATTCTTTTGGATATTAGTTAAGACTTAACACTCCTATTTATCCCCAAATAGAAGGGAAGACAAACAAGACTATACAAATGTTGTAGGATTATGTCTTAGACTTAATTATATTGTGGGTAGAACACATATAATTGTTTTAGTTTTCCTATAAAAAAATATATCACCCATACATTTATATAACTCCATTAGAGTCATTTTATGGGTGACTATGTCATTATGCATTATGATAGAGTGAGTTTGGGGAGTTAGCAGTCCTTGTTCATGATGTGGTATATAGAATGATAAATAATATCTAAGTGGTTTTAGAGTAGATGAAGGTGGAATAGGACCACTATAAGTCCTATGAAAATCATAAGTGGATCCCCTTAGAGTTTGAGGTTAGAGACAATGTGTTATTGAATGTTTATCCACATCAGGGGAAGAAAAGTTAAAGGGAGTAAGTTTTTTCAAGGATTATTAGGAATTTATAGGTGTTTGAGAATATTAGAGAGGTATTTTATTAGTTTTTTCTCCCACCATAGCTTGATAGGGTTCACAACATTTTCAATGTGTCCCAACTTTGGTGGTATATTCACGATGACACACATGTCACTGGATGGGGAGAGTTAGATATAGAGGATGAAAAAAATGTGGAGAAGATAGTTGATATCCAAGATCATCAGGAGAAGGTGTTTCATGGGTGACTTATTCCCTTGGTTCATGTGTTTTGGAGGAATGGTGGATTGTAATAGAGAACTTGGGAGAAGGATTTGTAGATGCTCTCTTAATACCTCGAGTTGTTTTGATTCCTCATTTTACCTTTTATTGAAATGATGTGCTTAACCTTATGCTTTATATGAGTTTGAATCTATTTCTTAGTTGATTATGTCACCTTATTATGTGCTTTGTTCATTTGATGTGTGATTTTGTTCTTATTATAGTAAGATCCTTGAGAGGTATCTCATAGGTGGCTGAATAACCCAAATTTCCCTTTTTTTACGAGATTTGTTTTGATTCTAAAGGATGACAATTTTTTGATAGCTATTTAATGTAATGTATTGGGTTTATAAAACATTTTATTTATTTTTACCAAATATTTGGATGTTTCAATAGGGAGTTTAGGGCCTTTTTCATTTTGAAATTTGTTTGTTTTTCCTTATGGTCACTTGCCTGACTGTGCAGTCGCTTGTTGCTTCATGAGGTTAGTCAGTATGTTCTTGCAGTATATCATTTGTTCTTACAGTTGATTGATAAATTCATGATGTCAGTTGGTCCTTCATGTGTTCACGTTAGTTTTTTTTATTGTAGGTTGATTCCTTCATGGATTTACTCAATTTGTTCTTGTGATCACTAGGGTTGGTCATGTGGTAGGTTAGCTCCTTCATGATATTTCTTGGTTTGTTCATGTGGTCACTTAGGCTGGTTATATGATAGTTTGGTTCCTTCATATGTATTTTTTGTTCCTCATATAGTTACTTAGTATGGTTGAATGTTTGGTTAGATTTTTCGTTTAGTCACTTGTTCCTTCATGCAGTTTCTTGTGTTGCTCATGCGGTCACTTGGTTTGGTCATGTGGTCACTTGGGTTATTCTTATGGTAGGTTAATTTTTTCATTTATTTAGTCTATGAGATTACTTGGATCAGTGTGGTCAATCCCTTCACATGGTCAGTCCAACAATTTACAAAATTTATAGTTTTTCAAAGCACCCAGATTTTTTCAAAATGACTTAAAAATGAGTTTTAACATAAAATAAGTATTTCAAAGTTTAAATAAATGTTTTTAAATTTGTTAAACCACATCCTTGAAATCCTAAAAGTAAGGGTTTTAAATATTTCATTCTAATCATTTTATATGAAAATTAAAAAGGAAAACTGTCTATGTAAATCTTTTTGAGTCATTCTAGGATATGTATTTAGAATATTAAAGTAAAATATTTCCCCCAATTCAAGTCTTATTATTTACTTTGATAGCAGATATTTCTGAAAACTTATTCTTGAGTATTGGATTTATTCACCTTTGACCTAAAGCCATTTTGTTTATGATTATAGGAATGTTCAAAAACCATTTCTTCCTTTTCATTCTATAATATCATGTATCATTTGAGGTGGAAACATTATCTCCCTTTTCCCTTGTTTTCAGTAAATCATGTTTCAAAACTTATTTTCGAGGTCGTAGATCCTTATTCTCTCTTCTTTTCATTTATCTTTGCAGCTAACATGTTTTTTTCATAATAAATGAGTATTATGGATTAAATAATAAATATAATGAATTTTATTAAATTGAATTGAAAGTCAAGTGAGTGTTTTTGCATGTATTTATCTATTTCCTTGTTATTACTATTACTTCCTTGTTTGAATTGGGAACTATTGTGATATGTATGTGGTGGTTGTTATGATATTGTGAACCCTTTCTATGGATTGATAACCTTTTTTTTTGAATTATTGATCAAAACCCCCACTCATAAAATGTTAATAACTTATATACGACTAAAGAATCAGTTATGTGTTAATATGAAATTTTTGTGAAAATACCCCTCCAAAGGATGACATAATCCTATGAAATCCTCCTTTAAATAAATTGTACAATTTGTGTGAATTGAAATCTGATTTTGTGTGATGATGTTATGTTTTTTTTCCTGGTGGTTATGTGGGATATGTGGGGTTTGTGCGGTGATTATGGTGATTAGTTTATATGTGAGACATATTGGAGGATTCCTATAGTGGTTGGGTTATATTGATGTGTTTTGATTGGTTTATGGGTATTATGGTGAAAATGTTGTATTTTGGTGTTGTATTTTTTAGGAGATGTGTTGGTTGTTGTAGTTAGGTGAATAGGTTATTATGTGAACCCTTATAGTAGTTTCATGGAAGTAATGGAAGATAAAAGTGTTAATTTTGAAACTGAAAAGGTTATGGTTGGAAATTAAATAATGCGGGATATAATTAATTTATGGTAACTAATTTATGTTTTATATTTTAATTAATAGTGTGAACTTAAATGGGAAATTTTTAGAGTGGGTTATATTTGAACATGAGGTTAAATGTCTTAATTAATGAATAGTGGTTGGTAATGTAGTAATCTAAAAAAAATGGTTGAATATGTAGTTATAAAAAAAAATATGGGCTATGTGTGGATATTTGGTGTGGTAGAGTTTCATTTAGTAGTGGAAGCATGCAATAATGTTAGTATGGTGTTGATGATAGATGGAGATGATGATTTATTGATGTGAAACCTTTAGGATGAGCCTGTGTATTATATATGTTTATGTATATGCTTGTATTTTCATGTTACTTTTATATTCAACCCACCCGCACCAGATACTATGTATTGACACCCAAATGTTTTGATGGGTGATTTCTCCAATATCTATATTTTGAAGAATAAATGATTTATTACCCCCTTCCCCACTCCTTTGGTAGTAGTACTTGGCGGAAATACCCAGTTGGTAGTGAGTATCGACCGATAATAGAACAATTGGTGGTGATACCCAGAGATGGGAGGATTTTATCTGTAGTGGGGATCATGCATGGTAGAATGAGGGCATAAGGTTGATTTCCTTTACGTTCATGATACCCTACTTCCCTGGTTATGGGGTTATGGTTAGATTTATGATGATGTGGATGATGATACAAAAGTGGAAAGAGATATTTGGATGATAAAATTGATGCCAAAATAATATGATAGGCCTTGTGGGAGGGTGGGGTATGTAGGGTTGTGACCCGACACACATTAGTGACGGTTGAATATGTGTTGATGAGATGACATGCATGAAATAGATGAGACCACATGATGTTTGATGTTGGTGCGTGAGAGAGGTAACTCAGTAGGGGAAGTGGATGTGGTGAACCTTTATCGATGTTATCTTGATATTATCATGACAATTTCTTTCATTATTTTGTGAGCGAGCCTTAGTGAAATTGAGATGGATAGTTGAATTTTTTGGATTCTTGTTGGTTCTGATGTTTGTTTACTGGTGCATTAGTATTCTCTTTCCACATTTTCATGGGAGAACTTGGGTATGATCCCACTTATTATACATGTTATTCTCACCCCAAATATATATAATCTATTTTTTAGGTTTCTATGGAGTTTTTAAATATCAAGCTATACATTACTAGCTTGGATGTCAAAACTATTGTGGAATTACTATTATAAGTTTCACTTTGGTTTTATTTGGAGACTTTTATATAAATTTCTTATTATACACACATGGGATGGTTTGGTTTCTATTATATTATGTGATAGATTTTTGGGTGGCTTTTCATCTTTTCTCTTGATCATTTTCACATATTGAGGGTGATTCCTCCCATTTGAGTGTTTTACAACTTAAGTGCTGGTCTCCAACCCAAGGCCTATTGGATATGAAACTTGGGGGTCACTCCTTATTTTCACTACTGGCCCAAGATGGGTACCAATGGAGGGTAGGGGGGTTGTTACAAGAATAAGAACATCTAGTTTTCTTATAAAACCCTATGAATATCCCTTGGATAATTAGGAGTAGGTGATGGTCCATTGTATAATCATTAAGAAAGAACTATTTATCCATGTTCTCTTGGTTTTGATTGGATATTTCCTACTTAATGGGTCATTGAAAATGTTCATCCATCGTTGAGGGATCATGTTCTTACTAGGATTAAAGATAAGCTCAACACATGCCACTATATCCACAAACTTATTATTGTAGATTCCCAATCCCACTCTAAACTATATCAATAAAATGATCAAATACTTTAATCCTTAATAGATTCAATATGCTCTAATGTTATCTCTAATATGGAAAATAACTCAAATATCAGCTCCCTATAAGCCTCCTCTATGACCTTAATAATGAAATATAATTGCATAGCTCTCAAGGCATGCATCAACATCTTAAACATATGAATATGATCCATAATAAACTTATTGAGTGCCATGTTGGTGAGAATTATCTTCATTTTAAGTCTTCACATCCAATCCCAATGTGTAGGATCAGTGGACTATAGGTATTAGTGAAGGTGACATTAGGAAGAATCTCTACTTAGAGATGAACAAGGGCCAATTTGGTTATATTTTCTTGGGGTAGGTGATGAGGATGAGGTTTTGGGATTCATAAACTACCAATCACTAGAAATTAAACCACAAAAACTTATAAAGGTGGAAACAAAGCTTCCAAGCTTTATAGACTGGAAGAAACCCTCATGTTGATGTATCATAACTTAATAAGACAAACACACTCTAAATCACCACACTAGAATGATGCCCTAATGAACACAAAAAAACATATCTCACATGAAAAAAACATTCAAGAATAAAAAATAAATCATATAAGAAATAGGCAACATAGATCTACATAGTTCACGTGTTAAGTCCTACATCCATAGGATAACACTGTTGCACTTTTTATTTCACAGAAGTTACATGTTTATAATCTCAATTGGAAATTCATACAATTTTTAGATCACTAATCAATAATTTCAAGACCCATATTCAAGTGGTACTACCCCACCTTTATAGTTAGGTCCAACTAGTTCCACTAGACCTTGAAGCTTATGGGGGACCCACTATTTTCCTTGGTTTCTTCTAATTTCCCATAACTCCTCTACCGTGACTGCCAACTTTTTATAGAAGTGAAAGTTACTCTTATATAAAATTATGAAGAATATTATGTATTTATTTTTTCATAAAAATTTGAGAATAAACCTTATATAACTTCCAGAAAAAACTTATATATGCTATAAATTTTACACAACTATATTTTAGAACTTAACCATCATATGAATGATTCCAGAACATAACATCTGGACCACCAACTTCATTGGACTTATTCTTCCCATAGTATAAAAATATAGTAAAAAGGTATCTTCTATAGTTTATCTTTCCATACATCTAAATTGAAACTCGAAACACAAATAGAATTTTCTAACAATATCCCACTTGAAGACTTCTTTACAGAAAAACAAAAAAAAATTCCAACACATAGGAAAAATTAATCATTACAACTCTTTTAGAAACTATTAGTGTCTCCACAACCTCCAAGTCACCCTAGTTCCACCATTGTATAACCTTTCCTCATAATTTATTAGAATAAATCCTTGGTGAACATGTCAATGGTATTTTGAATTCTGCTTATCTATCACATCTTAAGAACCCTTTTAATGACCCAACTCTAGTAACCCAGAGATGGTGTCTACTTTATTACATTAGAATGAGATACACCTGATCACATCCCATAATATCAAATAGTTTAGTAGTCTTGAAGAACTAGATATATATATATGATTTATATATCACACTGGAAATATAAAATACATATCATAAAAACATTATTACATTATTGATTTTATTCATAATATCCTTCTTCATATCCTGGGAAAAACAAAACAAATAAAAGGGTGAGATCATATGCTCAGTAAGGGTTATGTACATCAAATGTTATCATGAGTAAATAAGGAATAATCAATATTTAAAGGTAAATACTAAAATAAAATTACATTTAATCAATAAATTGAGCACAAAATGCATCCATGGATAATATCAATTTAGTAATCTCATTAATAATAATAACTAAATTCTCAATGAAGAAAATTAGTAATATTGGATGCCCTGATCTCATACATCATGGTATCTATAACATTGAGGACTTGTGCCAAGAAATTTTAAAACTATGGGAAGGTATATACTAAAAACCTAGTTAATTATATCTTACTATTTTTTCTCATGAGACCTATCGATGAATCGATAAACTATATAGTTCTAGGCCCCACCTGTCACTACAGGTCCAATGAATTCCTCATATATTTAATGATCAATTTAATTCATGAACCATATTAATTATCAAAAAATATTCATATTGAGTAAAGAATACATATTTATCAATAATTCCCTAGTTAATCAAATGCTTTCAAAGTATAACATTGTATGTAAAAATGTAATGGCCTGGACCTCTCTGGTCCATTCCTTTGTGAAAATGTGGTGCTGGAGGTGTTCTGGGAGGTCAAGGTGACTTGGTGTGCATTTGGGTGGACTTTTAAGGAAATTTAAAGGGTTATGGATTTCACACGGTTGGCGCACGGTTTTCCTAAACCGTACGACCAAACCGTGTAAGGCTGGTCTTGGAGGCAGTGGCTAATGCATGATTAGCACACATTTTGTCTAACCATGCGGACTAACCGTGCGGGGGGTGTTTGAAGAGGTAGAATCTAGCGCACAGTTAGCGCACAGTTTGGTAAACCGTGCGGACTAACCATGCGGGCACTTAAAGTTAGATCCTAAAATTGTGGATCTAACTCGTTTTGCCTTTAATCACCTCGTTTAAGCCCATAAGCGGCCATAAATCGGGATTAACCTTCCTTGGAGGTAGAAGAACCTCTCCCAAGTGTTTTGGAGGTGATTCAAAGGCTTCTCTTCATGAATCGAAGCCGGTTTCTCGAGGTATGTGACCCTTTTGTTTGCTTTCTTAGATCTACCTATATCTTCTCCCCCTATTCTCTTGGGATCTTAGATCTATGCCTGTTATGGGTAGATCTAAGTGTGTGAATATATTTTATGATGAGCTTTGGTCTTGGTTGTGTTAGGAGAAGAGATCTAGGGAGGATCCTTGGTGAATCGGCCCGGTCTTCTTGGGCGTTCTTCGACCGTTGAGGTAGGGGATTCATGGCTTCTCTAATTGTTTATGTGAAATCGTAGAGTTAACATGATTTAGCCCTTTGGATCACAATGGAATTGACCTAATTAAATACTTGAACCAGATTAAAATAACTGTTTTGATCGCATGTTGTTGCTTTGTACCGTGATAACATTTTGCCTCTTTATTTGATAGATAATGTGATATCTATGCCTTGCTTGTTAGCATGGGGTTCTTGATGAAATTGATTAAGAACGTAAAGCCGAAATTAATTGATAATTAATTGTCTAAAGATAAAGAGGCATGTAAATGAATCTGAATGTTGTTGTTGTGGTTGTTGATTCAAATTTATGTTAATCAAATTGATGTCGATGTATGTGTTTAATTTAGTTAGTTGGTAAACCTGAAATCTTTTGGTTCTTGTTTTTTGAAGGTTGGATGCCTTGTTAAAGGGCCAAGAGGCCAAATTGATGTGATGTTTGTTTTCCTGCTGCCTGTGTGGTGATGTGACCCTGGGAGGGTGTTGTGATATGTGGGGGCATGGAGGCCTTGTGGTTGTGGCAGTGGATGATGCCTAGAGTGGAGAGATGCATTGGTTTATGCATGTGGGTGTCAGGGAGGACACCAGGGATGATGGAATGAGATGGATGTGATTGTTGGATGCTTGATGATTCTTGGTTGTTTATCTACTTTACTTTTCCCCACTGCTCAAGGCATCTGGTCTTGCTTACCCTTCTTCCAAAGGAGGCGAAGACACACGGGGTATGGAACGTGCTTTCCGTGTTTAGCCTCTCAAGGGAGAATGGATCTACGCTCTTTCTATAGGTAGCAAAGACTCAACGGGTAGTACGTCTACTCACCGTGTTGAGCCCCCTTGTGTTAAGTAGCATAGGTTTATTTTCTAGAATGCCTGGGAATATGGGAAAGTAATTCCATATTGAATGTTTGAATAAATTATGTTAACCCATGGGGTTAGAGTTTGATGAAACTTAATGATGAGGTTGAGAACTTTGAAGGGACAATGGTTTTTGGATGTGATGTTAATGGAACTTAATGTGGAATTGTTCTTGGTTAATTAATGTCTGAATAATTAATTAATGTACAATGAAATTGATAAAAGGGGATGAAGTAATCTAATAAATCTATCTAAATGGTTGTGTGGTTATAGGATACCTAGTCTTAAAAGTAGCAGCCCGGAGTCTGAGAGACGTTAGCTGCAGTTGTGTCTAAGACTAGGTAATGCCTATAGTGTGGTTGTGAGATATAATATATTCTGTACTTTTTGTGTTCTATACGCTACTCCACCCTGTCGGTAAGGGCAACTGACACCCTGAGGATTCTGAGCCCTAGGGGGTGTTTTCCCCAGCATTCTGATGGGAGGTTGAATGGCTGACTACCCCCTTTAGCCCCGCTCTATTATCTTGGTAGATACTAGTTCCATTGGCACGACAGTTAGTTTTCCCCATATATATGTGTAGAGGGATGTAATGGCTTGTGGTTATTTCACACACATATATTCTGGATATAGTATCATATGGACTCCTATAGGTGTAACGTGTATAGGATGTGATGAATTGAGGATCCTTACTTGGTGTATGGGTTGTAATGGCTTGAGGTATAATACCCGACGTATGATACATGTTATGTGAGCTGTGGTGGCTCTCAGAAACTACCTGGTTACTTTTGGTTGTGAGGATGGTGTGGTGCTTAGCCCAGGTTTCTGTGGGCAAGCCTTTGTGGTGCACATGGTGTAGATTGTGGAGCTTAGCCTAAGTTTATATGGGCAAGCCTTTGGAGAGAGATGCACAAGACGTATGTTGTTGGGGGAAAAGCGACAAACCAGTGGAGAAGTAGTAGCGGGGTACCCTTGATATCCTTTATTATATGATATATTCTTGTATCACTACTGGAAAAACGACCTATACCCACGGTTCAAAACCGTGGGTATAGCCCCCAAAACCGTGGGTATAGGCTATACCCATGGTTTTGGGAACCGTGGGCTGGAATGGCGTCGGGATAGGGGTCTTGACCTATACCCACGGTTTGGTAGAACCGTGGGTATAGGTAGTTCACACATGAAACCGCTGTTGTACAGCGTGGCATGGGGTTTTCCCACGGTTTGAAAACCGTGGGAAAAATTTATATTCAAAAAAAACGCTCAGCAGGTTTCGAACCCGCGCCATGCAGAACACCTACGGGAAGCACCTAACCAGCGAACCAACCGAGCTGTTATATTTATATGTATATAATGATTATTCTATTTTAATATATTAATACTGATGCGGTTATTAAAAAAAAGGAACCGCCGGGTTTCGAACACGGGACCGGGAGGGAAAGAATACCGCGGCGAACCAACTAAGCTAGATCGATTTTGTTAATTTAAATATACAGTGTTATACTTATATTAATATTGTTGATATATTTAAAATTACATCCTACCGAGTTTCGAACACCGCACTTTCCAGAACTGAAAGACTAACTAAACCAACACACCTAGCGAATTTATGTTCATTAATACCAGTATATGTGTAATTAAATTATTTACAACATTGTTCCCACGTAAAATTTATTTTGTCCCGCGCAATTTTTTTCCCATTCCCTCCACCCGCAATAACGCGGGAAACCTATACCCACGGTTTTGAAAACCGTGGGTATAGGTATTTGAAAAAAATACCCCCTATACCCACGGTTTTTAAAAACCGTAGGTATAGGTTTCCAAAGCAATGCCTATACCCACGGTTTTGGAAAAACCGTGGGTATAGGTCTTCACCAAAAAAACTATACCCACGGTTTGGTCCAAACCGTGGGTATAGGGTACCTATACCCACGGTTCTGGAAAACCGTGGGTATAGGGGGGACCTATACCCACGGTTTTCTGAAAAACCGTGGGTATAGGCCCAATTTCCAGTAGTGTATGCGTTACTTGGTGAGAGTAGCCATGGTGAGGTTGGGAAATTAGTATACCTGTTTAGGTGACGAGTTAGTTTCACTTGTTGTTCACTGTGCTTTAGCATGATTTCTTTACTTTTTCATGAGAGGCTTCGGGGAGGATCCTACTGAGTATACTGTTATACTCACCCTACATATATATAAACTGTTTTTCAGGTCACTTGGAGCAGGTTGAAGATCAAGCTGGTTTCTACTAGCTTGTGGTTGGAGGAGTTGTTCGGGCTTGTGGTCACTGTCATTTTCCTTTCTTTTGGGTATTTTTAGTTTTCCCGTTCAGTTATAGTACTTTTGCATGTCATTTCATATATGTACTGGGGTTTCTTTTATATTTTAGTTCTGAGTTGGATTTGGTTGGTGTCTATCTTATCTCTCTCTTCCGCATGTGTTCTCTTAGAGGGTAATGCCTCCCATTTGAGTGTTACTATACCCTCGGTGCTAGTCGCCAACCCGAGGCCTACTAGAGGCGGGACTCGGGGGTCATTATCTCCCTTCTCACATTGCCGGCCCAGGAGGGGTACACTTTGTGGGAAGGGGGTTGTGACAGAGTGGTATCAAAGGTCAGGTTGAGGGATAAGATATAGTTTGAAGTTAGGAACATGTGAGGTTGCATGGGTTGGTAGGGCAACAGTGTCATTCATGTGTAGCAAGTGAGGTAAACACTGGAGACCATCTGATACATAGGTGTTTAGGGCCCCCTATGATCTGATGTACAAACCTTTAAGTTTACAATGGCTACTAAACATGGTGATACTGGTTGTAGGGTAGAGAACTAGGAAAAGATCATGCATCATTCTTCTTTGTGCCTGTTCTTGAATGGGTAGACCTTGGGATAGGTTAACCTAAAAAGAATGAAAGAAAACAATTAATTAATTAATGTTGAGTCTTCCATATTCCAGGATTAGGAGATCTAATTGTTTGTTATTTTGAAGGTATGGCTCCAGGTCGACGTCCTCATCAGGGTTGCGTAGAAGATGTCCAGCAGGCTGTTCCAGCAGGTTACCGTAGGGTAGAGGTTGACGACGACGAAACATGGAGGAAGACACTCCGAGATTTTCAGCGCTAGAGTCTGCAGAAGTATCAGGGCTTCGTTTCTGATGCAGTCATAGAAGACTGGTTGGAGGAGGTCGAGATAGGCTTCAGTTTGATCCGGGCTTGGAAGGAGCACTGGGTGTCCTTGGCTGTGACGATGCTGTGTGGAGCAGTGAGGAAGTGGTGGTTCTTGTTCCTTAGGGATTGTGAGGAGACAACGATCTCATGGGAGGAGTTCCGAGACAAGTTTAGATCTGAGTTCCTTTCTTTGACTACAACGGCGTCCAGTCACCAGTAGCTTCTTACCCTTCGATAGGGGAGCTCCAGTGTTCGAGAGTTTGGAATATGTTTCAGGAACCTTTTAAGATATGCTTCGGACCTGTTACCAGATGAGGAGGCCAGGGCGAGGCATTTCGAGGAGGCTTTGCATCTATAGATCGAACACTAGGTCACCCCATTTATGTTAAACACATATCTTGAGGTGCTAGCGAGGGCAGAGGTTGTTGAGAGGACTTTGGCCAGGACTAGATCATTATGAGAGGGGAATCAACATGATTCCTCATGAAGCAAGGATGTGGTCTGGGGTTCCCGGTTTTCAGGGCAGAAGAGTTTCCATTTAGTCGGGGGTAGGTCCCAGCCCTTCAAACCTCATTTCTCCAGAGGTAGAAACACTCAGGCCTATGCCAAGGGATCAGATGCTTGTTTTTCTTGTGGTGGTTGTGGTCATCAGCAGCGAGAGTGCCCAACCTTTCAGAGTGGTCATTGTGCACCGGGCACTCCACTCCAGGTTCCTCCGTTGAGGCAGTTTTCACTGAAGCATCAGCAGCCAGTTCCACCAGCTTTAGATCAGTAGAGGGTAGATGAGGCAGACATAGGAAAACCCCATGACGCTCCCCATCCTCAGAGAGCAGAGCGCGGTCGTGGTGGTGGTCGTCATCAGGGTCAGAGAGGCTGTGGAGGAGGCTATGGTCAGCTTCATGCTCTAGCGTTTCCAGCACCAAACGAGCCAGATGTCGTTCGAGGTACCCTTTGCTTGTTTTATACCTTGGTGTATTCCTTGTTTGATTCAGAAGCAACACACTCCTTCATATCACCTACCCTTGTCCATGCTTTGGGACTTGAGGTAGAGAGGCTTCCAGTGCCCTTGGTGTTGACTATGCCAGTTGGAGGTCGAGCTGACTTGTTTGAAGTATGTAGAGACTATGAGCTAGTGTTGGGGAAACACCGCTCTTGGGGAGATTTTATATGTTTATGAATACAACCATATGATGTCATCCTTGGCATGGATTGGTTGTATTCAGTGTAGGCTATCATGGATTGCTTCAGGAAAAAGGTCGTCTTCATTGGTGAAGATGGAGAGAAAGTGGTGTTTGTGTGTGAGCGAGATCCTCAGATGGGTCATAGACGCATTCCATCCTTATAATCCATGATGGCTGAGTTGATGCTGAGTTCTTAAGAGGTTCGGCAGTTGGCGTTTCCTAGGGTCGTAGAGGAGTACCCTGATGTTTTTCCAGAAGAGGTTGTAGCCTTACCCCCTCGACGAGAGATCGAGTTTGGGATCGAGCTACAGCCAGGAGCGTCTCCTATATCTATGTCTCCATATAGGATGACCCCTTCTGATTTATGAGAGCTACGTATACAGCTTGATGGTCTGTTGCAGTGCGGTTTTATTCCGCCAAGTGTGTCACCATGGGGTGCACCAGTTTTGTTCGTGAAGAAGGCCGACGGCAGTTTTCGGTTGTGTGTCGATTATCGTCGCTTAAACAAAGTGACAATAAAGAATCGCTATCCTCTTCCGTGGATTGATGATTTATTTGATCAACTGAAGGGTTCAAGTAGGTTCTCAAAGATCGACTTGTGGTCAGGATATCATCAGATGTGTGTAAAGGATGAGGATATCCCAAAGACTGCTTTCCGTTGTCGTCATGGGCATTATGAGTTCGTTGTAATGCCGTTTGGTGTGACGAATGCTCCGGCTGTATTCATGGTATTGATGAATGCTGTGTTCTGTGAGTTCCTGGACATGTTCTTTGTAGTTTTCATCGATGACATCCTTGTGTAATCCACATCTAAATCAAAGCATGCAGAGCATCTACAATCCGTTTTGGGCGTTCTTCGTCGACATCAACTATTCAGAAAGTTGTCAAAGTGTGAGTTTTGGGCTCAAGAAGTCCGTTTCTTGGGGCATGTTGTGTCCCAATAGGGAGTATCTGTATATCCATCGAAGATTGAAGTAGTTGTGTCATGGGAAACTCCCAAGACAGTGTCAGAGGTGCGAAGTTTCCTTGGTCTCGCGGGCTACTATAGGAGGTTCGTAGCCAATTTTTCCCGAGTTGCAACTCCTCTGATAGCTTTGACTAGAAAGGATCAAGTGTTCATATGGACTGATCAGTTTCAGGCAGCTTTCGAGTATCTAAAACAAAAGTTAGTAAGTGCTCCAGTTCTTTGTCTTCCAGCTGAGGGAGTTCAGTTTGATGTCTTCTGCAATGCGTCACATCTGGTGTTAGGCTGTGTTCTCATGCAGCAGAGGTCAGTTGTTTCTTATGGGTCTCGGCAGTTGTATCCCCATGAACGCAACTATGCCACCCATGACCTTGAGTTGGAAGCCGTGGTTTTTGTTCTGAAGTTGTGGATACATTACCTCATTGGTGAACGCTTTGTGGTTTTTACTAATCATAAGATTTTGAGGTATGTTTTCTCCCAGCATGACTTGAACTTATGACAGTGTCGGTGGATGGAGTTATTACAGGAATACAACTTTGAAATATCGTATACACCTGGAAAAGGAAATGTTGTAGCTGATGCGTTGAGCCGAAGGTCACATAGTGATGTTGTGCGTGAATCCGGTGATTCCTAGAGAGTAATGGAAGAATGGTCAGCATTACATCTTGATATGGGAGAAGTTGGGGGTAGATGTTGTCTTTTTCAGATAATGGTATAGTCATCCCTGGTGCAGAAGGTGGAAGAGTCCTAGTTGGGATATCTAGAGGTGGAGGTTTGGAGAGACCGAGTTGTTTGTGGTGAGGCCCCTGATGGTTGGACAGAGGATGAACAACACCGAGTGTTGTATCATGGAAGGATTTTTGTTCCCTTAGAGACACGTGAGACGATTCTCAGAGACTTCCATAGTTCGCCTTTAGCTGTACATCCTGGTGTGACAAATATGTACCGATCCTTGAGGAGTCAGTTTTGGTGGCCTGGGCTAAAGCGTGCGGTTGTGGAGTTTGTGTCTCGATGTTTAGTCTGTCAGAAGGTGAAGGCCGAACACCGTGTTCCTAGTGGTCTTCTCCATCCATTAGAGATTCCTCAATGGAAGTGGGAGGAAATCTCAACGAACTTTGTTACCGGTTTACCTCGAGCTCCAGGAGGACATGACGCTATTTGGGTGGTATTAGATCATTTGACAAAATCATCCCACTTCATAGCGATCAAGGAGTCGAGCTCAGTGGAAGTTTTGTCGAGGCAGTATCTAGAGGAGGAGGTGAGACTTCATGGAATCCCAAGGACGATCATTTCTGATCAAGATCCTCATTTTACCTCCAGGGTATTGAGAGGTCTCCAACATGCTTTTTGTTCTCAACTGTGCCTTAGCACTGCTTTTAATCCTCAAACAGATGGGCAGAAAGAGCGAACCATCCAGACTCTTGAAGACATGTTGTGCTCTTGTATTATTGATTTTGGAGGCTCATGGATGAGGCACTTAACCTTGGTGGAGTTTTCCTACAATAATAGTTTTCACTCCACCATCAGTGTGGCACCATTTGAAGCCTTGTATGGCCAGCCTTTCCGTTCTCTGTTGTGCTGGACTAGAGTCAGAGAGTCAGCAATTCTTGGACCGGAACTAGTGTTGTATACAACAGAGATGGTTCAGGTGATTTGTGATAGGATGAAGGCATCGCAAGATCGTCAGAAATCCTATGCCGATCAAAGAAGGAGGCCCCTAGAGTTTAATGTTGGGGATCATGTGTTTCTGAAGGTGACTCCCCGTCATGGGCAGAGAAGGTTTGGTCATGGGAGTAAGCTTTCTCCCCAGTTTGTTGGGCCTTTCGAGGTGTTAGCTCATGTTGGAGCTGTGGTGTATCGAGTAGCACTTCCCCCGCAGATGAGTTGGATACATGATGTTTTCTATGTATCGCAGCTCTGAAGTTATCTTCATGATGACTCTCACATCATCGATTAGGGAGAGATCAATGTTGATGGTGATGCAACCTTTGAGGAGCAACCTGTGGAGATCCAAGACTGCAAGGAGAAGGTGTTGCGTGGGCATTCTATTCCCTTAGTTTGTGTCTTGTGGCGACACAGTGGCTTGGAGGAGAGTACCTGGGAACGTGAGTCACAGATGCGTGTCCAGTACCCAGAGTTGTTTGATGTTTGACTCTTTTCATGTATCATTGTAAATTTTGTGGTTATGAAACTTTCATGTTTATGAGATGCTTTCCTTTGTTTATTTTTTGGCTTGCTCTCTTTTGATAGGTATCTGGATGAGTGGTTGTTCAGACCCTGTTTCGTTTTCTCTTTAGGTGGGTTTTGGATTCTCGAGGATGAGAATGTTTTGAGAGGTATCTGATGTAATGGATCAGACCTCTCCGGTCTATTCCTTTGTGAAAATGTGGTGCTGTAGGTGTTCTGGGAGGTCAAGGCGACTTGGTGTGCATTTGGGTGGACTTTTAAGGAAATTTAAAGGGTTATGGATTTCGCACGGTTGGCGCACAATTTGCCTAAACCGTGCAAGGCTGGTCTTGGAGGTAGTGGAAAACGCACTGTTAGTGCACAGTTTGTCTAACCATGCAGACTAACCATGTGAGGGGTGTTTGAAGAGGCAGAAGCTAGCGCACGGTTAGCGCACTGTTTGGTAAAGCGTGCGGACTAACCGTGTAGGCACTTAAAGTTAGATCCTAAAATTGTGGATCTAACTCGTTTTCCTTTAATCATCTCGTTTAAGCCCTTAAGCGGACATAACTTGGGATTAACCTTCCTTGAAGGTAGAAGAAACTCTCCCAAGCGTTTTGGAGGCGATCTGGAGGCTTCTCTTCGCAAACTGAAGCCAGTTTCTCGAGGTATGTGACCCTTTTGTTTGGTTTCTTAGATCTACCTAGATATGCTCCCCCTCTTCTCTCAGGATCTTAGATCTATGCCTGTTATGGATATATCTAAGTGTGTGAATGTCTTTTATGATGATCTTTGGTCTTGGTTGTGTTAGGAGAAGAGATCTAGGGAGGATCCTTGGTGAATCGGCCCGGTCTTCTTGGGCGTTATTCGACCGTTGAGGTAGGGGATTCATGGCTTCTCTAATTTTTTATGTGTAATCATAGAGTTAACATGATTTATCCCTTTGGATCACAATATAATTGAACTAATTAAATACTTGAACCAGATTAAAAGAATTGGTTTTATCGCATGTTGTTGCTTCGTACCGTGATAACAATTTTTCTCTTGATTTGATAGATAGTGTGATATCTATGCCTTTCTTGTTAGCATGGGGTTCTTGATGAAATTGATAAAGAACGTAAATCTAGAATTAATTGATAATTAATTGGATAAAGATAAAGAGGCATGCAAACATATCCGGTTGTTGTTTTTGTGGTTGTTGGTCCAAATTGATGTTAATCAAATTGATGTCGATGTATGTGTTTAATTCAGTTGGTTGGTAAACCTGAAATATGTTGGTGCTTGTTGTTTGAAGGCCGGATGCCTTGTTAAAGGGCCAAGATCCCAAATTGATGTAATGTTTGTTTTCCTGCTGCTTGTGTGGTGATGTGACCCTGGGAGGGTGTTGTGATATGTGGGGGCATAGAGGCCTTGTGGTTGTGGCAGCAGATGACACCTAGAGTGGCGAGATGCATCGGTTTATGCATGTGGGTTTCAAGGAGGACATCGGGGATGATGGAATGGGATGGATGTGATTGTTGGATGCTTGATGATTCTTGGTTGTTTATCTGCTTTACTTTTCCCCACTGCTCAAGGCAGCTGGTCTTGCTTACCCTTCTTTTGAAGGAGGTGAAGACACGCGAAGTATGCCACGTGATTTCCGTGTTTAGTCTCTTAAGGGAGAAAGTGTCTACGCTCTTGCTATAGGCGGAAAAGAATCGATGGGTAGTACGTCTACTCACCGTGTTAAGCCCCCTTGTGTTTAGTATCATAGGTTGCTTTTCTATAATGCTTGGGAATATGGAAAAGTAATTCTATATTGAATGTTTGAATAAATGATGTTAACCCATGGGGTTAGAGTTTGATGAAACTTAATGATGAGGTTGAGAACTTTGAAGGGACAGTAGTTTTTGGATGTGATGTTAATAGAACTTAATGTGAAATTGTTCTTGGTTAATTAATGTTCGAAGAATTAATTAACGTACAGTGAAATTGATAAAAGGGGATGAAGTAATCTAATAAATCCCTTTAAATGGTTGTGTGCTTATAAGATACCTAGTCTTAGAAGTAGCAGCCCGGAGTCTGAGAGACGTTAGCTATAGTTGTGTCTAAGACTAGGTAATGCCGATAGTGTGGTTGTGAGATATAATATATTCTGTACTTTTTGTGTTCTATACGCTACTCCACTCTGTCGGTAAGGGCAACTGACACCCTGGGGACTCTGAGCCCTGGGGGGTGTTTTCCCCAACATTCTGATGGGAGGTTAAATGGATGACTACCCCCTTTAGCCCCACTCTCTTCTCTTGGTAGATACTAGTGCCATTGGCACGACGGTTAGTTTTCCCCATATATGTGTGTAGAGGGCTGTAATGGCTTGTGGTTATTTCACACACATATATTCTGGATATAGTATCCTATGGACTACTATAGGTGTAACGTGTATAGGATATGATGGATTGAGGATCCTTACTCGGTGTATGGGCTGTAATGGCTTGAGGTATAATACCCGACATATGATACATGTTATGCGAGCTGTTGTGGCTCCCAAAAACTACTTGGTTACTTTTGGTTGTGAGGATGGTGTGGTGCTTAGCCCAGGTGTCTGTGGGTAAGCCTTTGTGGTGCACGTGGTGCAGATTGTGGAGCTTAGCCCAAGTTTATACGGGCAAGCCTTTGGAGAGAGATGCACAGGATTTATGTCGTTGGGGAAAAGCGGAAAACCAGTGGGGAAGTAGTAGCGGGATACCCTTGATATCCTTTATTATATGATATATTCTTGTATGCGTTACTTGGTGAGAGTAGCCATGGTGAGGTTGGGAACTTATTATACCTGTTTAGGTGACGAGTTTGTTTCACTTGTTGTTCACTGTGCTTTGGAATGCTTTCTTTACTTTTTCACGAGAGGCTTCGGGGAGGATCCTACTAAGTATACTGTTATACTCACCCTACATATATATAAACTGTTTTTCAGGTCACTTGGAGCAGGTTGGAGATCAAGCTGGTTACTACTAGCTTGTGGTTGGAGGAGCTGTTCGGGCTTGTGGTCGCTACCGTTTTCCTTTCTTTTGGGTATTTTTAGTTTTCCCGTTCAGTTGTAGTACTTTTGCATGGCATTTCATATATGTACTTGGGTTTCTTTTATATTTCAGTTCTGAGTTGGAGTTGGTTGGTATCTATATTATCTCTCTCTTCTGTATTTGTTCTCTTAGAGGGTAATGCCTATCATTTGAGTGTTACTATACCCTCGGTGCTAGTCACCAACTCGGGGCCTACTGGAGGCGGGACTCGGGGGTCATTATCTACCTTCTCACATTGCCGGCCCAGGAGGGGTACACTTTGTGGGGATGGGTTCGTGACAAAAAATGTTATACATTTTAGGCAATAATCATATTCATGATACAAAAAATTTGAATATTTAAGAGAAATGTAATATTCAATGATCAAAAGTAAGTGAATATTTCAAAGGATGGTATCATTAAAACATATCACCAATGGTGAACATGTAAAATAAATGGTTTTTTCATTGATTGATAAAATTACCATAAAAATATCATTAAAAACATTTTTGAGGAAAATATCTGTTTCACTTAGAAATTAATTTTGAAAAACTAATTTTATTAAAAATGTCAAGGATTTTTTTTTAAAATAATATTATAAAATTTTAAAGTAAGATTTAAAAAATTTAATGGTCAATATATAGGGAAATTATTCTCATGCCATATATATTAAAATAAAACATATCTTTCCCACTTTTGTAAGAAAAGTACCTCGTTCGAAAAACGATATGAAGGTTCCTTTTTAACCATTTTGTAAAAAAGTGAAACATGGGTAAAAATTACTTTTGATAAATCATCGTATAATTTTAAAGAAATTTTTGAAAACATTTTAAAGAAAATATGGACATGGAATAAAAATATATCTAATCAAAAAGAGAAATAAGATTGGTTTTTCTTTTAAACATTTCTTTGCTTGATTCAAGTTCCAAAGAGAGGAAAAGTTGGAAGAAAATATAGAAAATCATTAAAAGAGTAAACTTTAATTAATATTTAATCATAATTAATAAATATATATTCATTTTAAATATCTCAAAGGGATAGTATATACACCATATAAAATTAAATAGGTGCATATTATCAAATATGTCTCAATGGAGTGGAAATTGAGATGATATTCATTACCTCAAGTTTAACTTTACTTGTAGGTGATCTAACATCCTTTATAATAAATATAAATTTATTAAAATTACATAAAATAACTATATTAATATATATAATATCATTTATGATATATTTATAACATTTATCACATTTTTGTTAATAATATTTTATTATTATTATTATTTTGAATGTTAACTGCTTTGTTTTTCAACTATGTTTTGATTCGGTAGTTATGGTCCTTGTAATTTTATTATGGTTACATCATATCCATAATTTTATAATGGTATAAATATCATATATATTAAATATATATATGTTTATATTCATCCATAGAAGATAGAGATATAAAAATGAATTACATTGTTCATGGAGATGGTAGGTCGTACGTACACATGAACGCTGTTTTAATTTTTCGATGGATGGAAAGAAAGAAAGGTAAATAATAATTAAAATTTACAAAATAATTGTTATGTTATATATATAATATATATATTCATTAAATTTAACCTTATTACCATCCATGTATAGTGTAAATAAACAATGGATCACATCTCTTGGTGGAGGTGGTAGTCCATATGTACGTGTGAGAGACGTTATTGTTTTTCAATGGATTGGAAGGTGAGAAGGTATATAAGATATTTTAATTATAGAAGCATATTTATTTCATTAAGATCATATATATTTTTTATTTCAATCTTTATAACCATTCAAGTGAAATGGTGATGAAAAATGAATTACACCGCTACGTGGAGACGGTAAGCCATACATACGTACAAGTGATGTTTTCACTTTTTATAGGGTGAAATAATGATGGAATATGGTTTCTACATAATAATAATAACATATTACTATATTTATGATACTTTATATATTATATAAGTATGGTTACAACACTTTAAGATGGATTATAAGAAGAAATAAACTTAAAGGACTTGGTAATGACAATTACATCTTCTTCAGTAGAATTCCTTTAGATATCTTCTTAAGGGGACTAGGGTAGGTATTTTTGAAAGAAAAAAAAACTCTAAAACTTGGATTATTATGTTTAAAATATTAATTTGTAGTTTTTGGTCGAGATATATGGCTCAAATTGGGGAAAATAAGTGAAGGAAGGGGTGCCCTTTTATAATTGAAGGGAAGGGAACCCTTGGAATTTATTAAAGTATTAAATTAATATAAATTATTTTTAATTCTAAAATGAATAAAAATTGATATAACTAAAATATAATATGATTAAAATTCAAAATAAAATCATAAAATAAAAGTTTGGAAATTTTTGGGTATGTTTTCACCCTTAAATTTTAGTTTTAACCCCCCCATTAACCCTTTTGACAATTGTCGTAATATTAATGTTTTATATCCTTTAAGTGTTAATGATGTTACTATAAAATGAAAAAACCCATAAATAGGCCATTGTTATTTTTTAAAACCATATAACATTAATTTTGGCTGATATAATATTTTTATAAATTTTAAAACATTTAATAAATTATTATTTATTATAAAATATCATTAATGTCATTTGTGAAACTATTCATTTAATTTGACTTGAAATGCATCAATAAAAATGGATTATTCGAATATAATTATTTAAAAACTTCATAATAAGTCATATAAATATATTAATTTTTTGGTACACATTAACTCATTCAAATTATATCACTTTTATTATTTTTAATTTCTTTTATTTTATTTTCAATTGAATAAATATTGTATTAACATTGTGCAAGAATTTATAGTAATTATATAATCACTAGAAATCATAAATAAATTATAATCATGAATATAATTTCATTATTCACAAAATTAACATTTATATTTTTCATAATTTTCTTTTGTCCCTATGTGGACACATAATAGATATTTAAAACTAAGAGAGTGACATTTTGAAACTTTCATTGATTTAAATATTATATTGGTCACGTTCATGAAAAAATGTCCATTAAACATATCAATTTAGAGCCTAATGTGATAAGTCTATAATTAAATTCTTCCAATAATAATTAAGATGAAATATTACGACCTTATCACTTAGTTTTAACCTAGATTAACTCAATTTACCCTTTACTGAGGTGATAAATTTTACCATGGTTACTATTCATATTGACAAAAAAAAAGGGGCATATTTACCTAATTTGAAAATCCTGATTCAAAATATGAAATCCATTTTTTAATATTCATTTTCTATAATATTTAGTAATTAATTTAAAATCAAAATGTAAAATTCAACGAAAAATATTTTTTTTCCTTCAGAAAAATGCCTTTTATGTATAAAAATGTTTTTATAACAAATTCAACCATAAAACTGATTCTAATGAAATTAATTGAATTATTAATAATATAATATAACTAATTTAGTTTTAAATTATTTTAAAATAAAATGGACCTTTGTAAATTCTTGAAACAAAAATACGGTTTTCAATAAACTTTGGTATTTTTCACTGTTCACTGAAAAATCAATATTTTTAGAAAAATCTAAAAATTTCACCCGAAGCTAATTTTGATATGATAATATGAAAATTTTTATTATTTTTATAAAAAAAATTTACATAAGTTCTACAAATTATTTATAATATTTTCTCTCAAAATGTAATAAAATTCATTTTTGAAGAAAGCGTATTTCTAAAGCATAAAATAACCTTACTGAAAATTGAGTATTTATTTCCTAAGAATTAATAAATGCATTTGTATTGAGTAATTCCTTTATATATATTTCATAATTTATTTAATACTATTCATACCTACCAATTCAAAGACTAAGTGATAATTGTGAATTTAATAATAATATTTTATTAGTATATTCCGGTTCATTTAGACTTGGTGTTACATGTTGTGTATGCTATTAAACATAGTGTTATTTTAAAATCTCAGGGTGTTATATCATCTCCCCTTAAATAAATTTCATCCTCACAATTTGAACTTGTGCTTGATAATAAGTAGTTTTTTCATTTGAAAGTTTCTTTTTGTAAAATCCACATAATAACAAGGGTTAATAAAATTTCCTCTTAAAATCAGGGAAAGAGAAATATAAAGGTCATCTAGAATAATAAATAACTAGGTTTCCAAATAGAATAACATTAGTGAGAAGTGAAAATATTCATATGGAAGAGAAAACTAATTCCCAAGGATTAATATAGAGTGATAGAGGACATTGTCATGAGAAAGTTAACCATCAAAAAACCATAAATCAATGATGGGTTGTAAGAACATTTATTTCTTGATAATAAATATAAAATGACAACATTTTTATTTAAAATTAATTTTCCTAAATTCTATGGATTATTTTACGATCCAGATAAAGTATTCAAGAAATTAAACTTACTTTATTTCTTTCCATGTGATAAGAACAATCTCATCCTTTGGTTGTTCTTTGATTAATTTCACTTAATCTCTTATGCCATGAAATAGATATTCAAGAAATTTTTTTTATTGCCTGAAGTACTTTTAATGAATAATAAGATCCATAAGTCATTCTTATGGCCTCTAAATATTTATTAAAATAAAAATTGGTACAACAAGTTATCCAATATGATAAATCATAATTTAACCTCAAAAAATAACATCCAAATTCAACTTAATCCATTCCATAAGTAGTTAACCTTAAGAATCCTCTAAAATATTTCTGACCATATTCAAAACCCAAAAACTTGATTAAACATTTACCTCTGGAAAACATAAAGTATTTCACAACATCACATTCCAAAAATTTGAATAACTTGATCACATATACTAATAACCTGAATCACCATTAACTTTATCCTTATAACATATATCCCATAAATCCAAAAAATGCAGTAAACTCCATCATAAATTAATTTTTCATCAAATTACTAACAATTCTCATGGTAACCAATACTACTCAATTAACTTTTCAAATTTCAATATTCTCTTTATCCAAACTAAACATTATTTAATTAAAATCAAGAACACATTAAGGGTTATCTTTCCTATATTCATGTATTTTAAAAAATATATCCTTAACACCAAATCACTTTTCTTGGTTATCAAAACCATTAAACATATTCTTTCAAATCCTTAAATAAGAGTAATGTAGCACAACCCTTATATATTTCATGATCCTTATAACCAAAATATCATTGATATAATTCTTAAATCTAAATACACAAGCACTTTAATCATTCCACTTTGGCTGTAGTAATAGCATAAACTTGATGTTATCCCCTTGGTCTCTTCCAGGGTAGGTTGCCTTGGATCTTGTGGAACTGGTTTGAATAATGCCCCATATCTTTATAGTTAAAGAATCGAATAGTTGTGGATTATGTCTCTTCCTTACAATCATTATTTAAATGAACCTTATTTTCACACTTGTAAAAAACTCCCATGAACTTCATGAATTTCCTAGGATGTTTCTTTCCACAATTTTTATATGATGGAAATTGCTTCATTCTGATCCATAATTGGTTTTTTATTATTCAAACAAGGGAATAAAACCTTTCCACGAAGACAAGAAATCAAGGAGGTCTAAAGTGATGGATCCCAAGGGCATCCCCTAGGACAAAACCATTACATTCCTGAGGTAACGACCCCATATTAGAGAAAACCAATAGGGGTTCCTCAGGACTTCTCCCCTGAGAAAGAGCATCCGCAAAAAAGTTTCCCTCTCTTGGGATATGATGAACAGAACATCCTTTAGCAATCTCCAAGACACAACTAGGGATAAGGTAAGTCAAAAGACAAGGCGACTCAACTTTCCCATGCAAGGCCTGAATCAACACCTCAGAGTTCAATTCCACTTCTGATAACACCAATGAGAACCTTTTGCAAAGCATGACACCCGTGTGCAGTGCTCTTACTTCCGTACCCAACGAACTCCCCGACCCATGAAAGATACTAAAATCCAATAATACTGAAAAATTACTATCCTGGACTAGACCCCCCCCCACACATCTGACCATCCATAAACAATCCATCAACATTAAGTTTGAATCCATTCCACGGGGGATTCTATCTAACCCAACAACCCTGGGATCTCGGTTGGGCAACTGGTTTGTTCTGGAGTTTTCAAAGAAGAAGGGATTGCTGACCACCCTTAATCATCAATCCTAATTCATGCAGAAAAGCCTTCATATGCACCTACTACAGTAAAACTATCATCCACACTTCTGTTCGAGCCTTATTCCGAGCCTCCCACAGTGTCCGGAAAATTGTAGTTACAATGATACTGTGGATCTTGGACTCCATCCCATGTTGATCTGAACCCAAAAACTAGCTCACGAAGAACTCCTACATGGATGAGCATGTTCCATCATATCAACCCCATTTTCCATGCAAGACCATAGACTGACATCCCATCCACTCTTGATAAATAGGTGAACCATCATCTTCGCCTGCAGATTAGAGGAATAGAAGCATCAAGAGGCCAACTGAATTCCTTTCTTTTGGATATTGTCCTCTATAGAGAGGTCTTTGTGTCGAGCTCTCCAAACTAGAAACAAATATTCATGGGTACCTCCTTAAACCATAATCATAACCCCCACTCATCACGATCCCCTCCCTACCATATCAAAACACGATAATCGAGCCCATTAAAATACCCTGATCTCAACTCTGTGAAACAACATCGGCCATTCTCATTAGTAAACACAACTTCTTTAAATAGTTCCATATGTTCTATGCTCATAATGGATTTAAGTAATCTAGGATGGTGGCTATCCTCTCTTACCGACATATCCAGCCCAGGACAGTATGGGGAAACCAATTTCTGCCCAGCCCAATTGTCTCTCCACAAATTTATCTCCCCTCATCCAACCACCCAACGAGAAGACTCCAGAAGGATTTCTAGATGAAACGCCACAATCTTCCCCAACCTAGATAGTTTCCTGTTGTCCCAATCCTCCCAATTATTTCCATATTTAGTTCTAAGAGTTTTGGCCCACATTGATTTCCCAACCATAAAATCCCATTCTAGTCGAGCCTGCATGGTCTGCATGGAAACTGATATGTCCCTAAGGCCGACTCCTCCATCCTCCACCAGTTTCGCTACCCCATACCAAGCATCCCAATGATCCCTACCCGATGAGTTGGCGTCCCATAGAAACCTATTCACCAGCTTCTCTATGGAAGAAATTATCTCCTTGGGTGGAGTGATAATGGACATGACATGCATTAGAATAGAATAAATCACACTATTAATCAATTCCACTCAAACCCTAAAGGAGAGAAACTTATTTTTCTAATTAAGAATCATCCCAAGTATTCTATTAATGATACCCTCAAATAAGATATTTTTCACTTGACCATTATAAATAGGTGCCCCGAGATAGGTCATTGGAAACTATTTTCGATGAATTCCCATAATGTCTTGTATGACCCGCATCCTTCTTATGGAACATTTATTGGCTATAAAGACATTGCCCTTCTTGGATTTGATCTGTTTACCAATTAGGCTACTATAAATCAACATAATCCACATAAAATTAACCATAGACGATATCATGCCATTCAAAACGATGAGAATATCTTCAGCAAACATAATATGGGAGAAAGAGCCATCCGAGGCTTTAGAAAGATAAGGCAAAATCCTCTGATCCATCAAGCATCTGTATAGGTTTTTTGATAGAGCCTCCTATGTTATGATAAATAGTATGGGGGATAGGGGGCCCCCTTGATGCACACCCCTCACATTATTTAAAAAACTAAAACCTTTTCCCAAGAGGGAAATGGTGAGACAAGGAGAGGAGAAACATCAGAAGCAAAGATCACAAACTCATTCCTGAAAACCAAGCTTCCTCACCACGTGAATAATGAAACTCCATTCCAGTTTTTCATACGCCTTATCCATGTCTACATGAATAATCACATTGAACCTGACCACCTTCTTATTCAAATCCACCAACAATTCTTGAGCGACTCCCACCGCCCCTTGAATACCCCTACCTTGGACAAAGTCGTGTTGTTCTTAAGAGATGACCCTTGGTATCACCTTGCTCAGCCTCCTATCTAGTAAACTTGCTAAAATATTGTAAGATACATTGCAAAGACATATCGGTCTATATTAATTAATGGAGGATGGGTCTTTGAATTTAGGAAAAAGAACCACCCTGGAAGAACAAGAAATCCTATTGATGGCACCCCCGGAAGAAATCATGTACAACTTCGATAACAAGAGGTCCCGCGAAGTCCCACGATGCCACATAGAAAGCACCCGAGAAGTCATCCGGGCCAGGAGCACTCTCCAAAGGCATGTTGTGAACAACCTACCATACCTTATCACCGTACAATATGCAACATAATGAGTGATTATCCTCAGCATTAACCCTCCTGGAAATACTCCCCATGAAAACCTCATGTTCAAGCTCCGGGATTTCCTCCCTCGATTACCCTATACGATCACCTACAAGAAGTAGCTCAAAGTGATCCAAAGCCATAATTCTGGTGACACCGACATCAGAAGAAAATGACCCATCCTCAAGGCTAATGTTGATTTTCATATTTTCCCATTCCTTAAAACATGCATGGAAAAAAACCATAGTTCTTGTCGCCTTGCTTAAGCCACCTGACCCTGGATCTTTTCCTGGAGTCCTCTCCACCTCCAACAACCTTTGTGCTAGGAAAGAACGTTTGTCACATAACATTAGGAAGGAAGATTCATCCCAAATATGTTGAAGCATGTCCTCCAGCTGGTCGATTTCATCCTGAAGCGCCTCCACAGACTCGAACACTGCTGGTTTATTCATGAACCACCTGTCAATATCATTCTTGAGATGCTTGAGATGCCTAGATAGTCCAACCCAAGCTCTACGATCCAAATCCCGCTCCCAGGAATCCTTCACCATTTTCATGAACCCATCCACCAAATGCCAATTAATCGAATAAAAAAACGCCTTATTATGTGAACTCTCTTGCTTCAGCTCCACTAGCAGAGATGCATGATCTGAAAGAGCTCAAGACAAGTGCGAGACTGTGGTCCTGGAAAAAGACTTTAATCCCTGGATATTATCAAGGAATCTATCCAGTCTACTCCATATGCGACTACCACCTCTGCGGTTGTTACACCGGGTATATTTACACCCACTAAAGCCCAAGTCCAGGAGCCCCTTCCCAGAGATGAAGTTATTAAAATCCAGCATACCATTATTAAAAGCCACTGAACCACCTTTCTTCTCCAAAATGTCTACAATAGAATTAAAATACCCCCTACAAAACATGGTAATCCAGACACATCAAATGTGGTGAGACACTCCCACAGGTTTATTCTTTCCACGACATTACTACTGGCATAGACGAAGGAAAACAAGATTTCGAAACCTTTGAACCCAAGCTTCACCATGATACACTGTTCTTCTACCTCTACCAAATCCACCTGAATATAATTCTTCCATAATATCCATATATTCTTATTAACCGGATGTCCATGAAAGTGAAACCCAAACCCCATCTTACTTGCAAATAAATTGATCTTGCTATGGTCCGGCTTTGGTTCAAGAATAACCGCCATAGAAGACCTACATCTCCTTTTTGGCTTGCACCCACAGACCACAAGCATTCCAAAAAATCAGAGAAGACATTAATGAAGGGGATTCCTAGCCCTTTGGGCATTGATACCTGGTCTCGGAATGAATAGCTACCTATAGAACTCCTCCTTGGCCATCGAACGTGTCACCGGTCTGGAAGAACCCTCCAAGAAACACCCCTTCCTTGAGATGGAAACTTTCTTCTTCAAAGGACTATCCAATTCTTCCAGCAGTGATAACCTATTCACCAACGTGATGGGAGGGGACAATGGAGTCGTCTCCTCTTGAAGCAAAGAGTCCAACACCAACCGGGGCGGTGAGTTGCGGGCCGCTGCGAGTTCCCTCACCACCCCCTCTGGCAAATCCCTATTCGAAGAATTCAACTGAGCATCCTTGGAGAATCGTATCGTATCCAACAGAGACAGCTTCAACATTTCCAGAGACAGCAGAGAAGAAATACAAACCTCTAAAACAGGAGGCGATAACCCTCTTGAAATGCCTGGTAAAACCGTAGCGATGAACTTGACTTTACCTATAATATGCTCAGATAATGCCGAAGACGCCACCCTCGCAAATGCGCAACCCTCCGCCTCTGCCGGTGTGGACCACCTAGAAACCAACGGTAGCATTTTGGAAGGATCTGAAGACTCTGGAAAAAAGTTGTCCGCCTGCACCTTTTCAAAAAAGAAGATCCGCTTTACAGCCTTGGATCTGAAAACATTTGAAATTTCAGAGGATGTTTTTGGACCGTTGACTTTAACCACCCCCGTTGAGGATGACGGAGAATAGTCCCTTGTCGTCTCCACCGCACTAGAAAGGTCTTGTAACCCTGCCTTACCACCAGGACTGATCACAGACTCAGACACCTGAACCATCTTGCTGGATCCCTTCTTGTAAGCGGCCCCCCCCCCCCCCCCCCCCCCGGCTCCGTGCTCTTCCAGGAATTTCTGGATAATCTTTTAAATTTAGTCTCATACTCTATTACAATTTCTTCTTCTTTTTTATTTAAAGTGAGGAACTTTATCTCCATTTCATCTCATTATTCCCATGGGAAGTATTTATAAAATAAAATCACATTAAAAGTTATATATTCCAAAATTTATATTTCTTTAGACTCTTTAGTGTTTTGGATCGACAACCACCATTGATTAACATCTCCTTTTAAACAATAAATTTCTAGAATAACCTTTTCACTTTCATTATATCCCAAATATAGGAATATCTTTTTGAGAAATTTAATCCATTTCTCATCATCTAATGGATTAGTAGTTTTACTAAAAGATGGAGTTTTTTATTGCATGAAGTGATCCAACATAGGAAATCATGCTATAGAATAATATTTTGTTCGATATGAGTAAAGTTATTTTTCATAACTTGAGTAAAATGCCCTAATATAGCCACGATCTTATCATCTTTAACACCAACTATGTTGGTTTTCTCAAAAGATAAATCCATAAATTTTCTATGGGCATTGATTCCCATTATTTAGTTAGGATCCATCACTAAATAATGGCACACACTGAGTTTGCTCATAATCATCATGAATATTGAGGCATAAAATAAAATCTATATAATTGTAAAAGTTCTAAAATACTATATGGGATTATCATAATTCTCATGTTAAATATTTTTATTTAAATTATAGTTCCAAAGGTTTCTACTAAATTTGCTCTCATACCAACTATAATGATCCTAACTCAAGTAACCCAGAGATGGTGTCTACTTTATTACAATGGAATAAGATACAAGTGATCGTATCCCATATGAACGAATAGTTTAGTAGTATTAAAGAAGCAAATACATACATGATTTCCATATCACAATGGAAATATAGAATAATTAGAATAAAAGTATTCTTGCTTCCTTGATATTATTCATAACATCCTCCTTTATATCTGAGGGAAAAGAAAACAAATAAAAGGGTGATATCAGATGCTTAGTAAGGGTTACGTACAATGGAATATATCATGAGTAAATAAGGTGCAATCAATATGGAAAGGTAAATAACATAAAACACATTCCATTTAATAAATAACTTGATCCCAAATCCATCTACATATAATATTAATAAAACAATCGCATGGATAATAATAACTAAATTCTTAATTAAGGAAATAATAAATATTATATGCCATGATCTCAGACATCATGACATCTATACCATCAAGGCCTTATGCCAAGATAGCTTAAAACCATGGATAAATATACAAAAAACCTATTTAATGCTAGCTTACTAATTTGCCTCATGAGACCCATTGATTCATCAAGGGGCTATATAATTCTGCACCCCACCCTTCACTGCATGTCCAATGCATTCCGCATATATCGAACAATCAATTTAATTCTTGAAAAATGTGCCTTATAAAAAAACATCAATATTGATTAAAGAATAAAGATTTATCAATAATTCTATATTCAATCAAATAATTTCAAAGTATAACACCATATGTAAAAAATGGTATACGGGTTAGGAAATAATCACATCCATGATACAAAGCATATGGATATTGAGTAGAAATGTAATATCTAATGATCATAAGTAAGTGATTGTTTCAAAGTACGGTATCAATAAAACATGCACCTAGTAGTGAATAAGTAAAATAGATATTTTTTTTTCATTTAATAATAAAAGTAACATAAAAATATCATTGAAAACATTTTTGAGTAAAGTATACTTTTCACTTAGAAATTCTTTTTTAAAAACAAAAAATTTCACAAATATTAAGGAAAAAATTTTATTTGAAAATAAAATTGTAAAATTATAAAGGAATATTTAAAAAATTAAATGTTAATGATTATTTGAAATTATATTCATTCCATATATCTTAAAATAAAACACTCCTTTTACACTTTTGTAAGAAAAGTACCTAATTTAGAAAATGACAGGAAGATTCTTTTTTAACCATTTTGTAAAAATGCCAAACATGGGTAAAAATGCCTTTTGATAAATCATTTTAGAATTGTAAAAAACATTGATTTTTTCAAAGAAAATATGTACATGAGAGAAAAATATATCTGATCAAAAATAAAAATAATATCAGGTTTTCTTTTAAACATTTCTTTGCTTGATTCAAGTTCTAAAGAGAGGAAAAGTTGGAAGAAAATCTAGAAACACATTAAAAGAGTAAACTTTAATTAAAATTTAATAATCATGAATAAATATATATTCATGTTAAATACCTCAAAAGGATAGTATATACACCATATAAAAGTAAATAGGTGCATATTACCAAATATGTCTCAATAGAGTGGAAATTGAGGTAATATCCCTTACCACAAGTTTGACTTGACTCATTGGTGCTCTAACCTCCTATATAATAAATATAAATTTATTATAATTAAATAATAGAACCATATTAATATATATAATATCATATATTATATATTTATAAAATTGTATCACCTGTTTGTTAAAAATTAATTATTATTATCATTATTTCAGGTGTTAACTACTTTATTTTTCAAGTATGTTTTGATTCGGTAGTTCTGATCCTTGTAATGTTTTTATGGTTACATAATATTAAGAATGTTATTAATTTTATATAATATATATATATATATATATTTATAGCCATCCATAAATTATATATATAAAAAAATGAATTACATCGTTCATGGTGATGGTAGACCGTACGTACGCATAAACATTATTTTCATTTTTCTACAGATGGAATAAAAGAAGGTTAAATAATAATTAAATTTTACTAATTCATTATTATGTCATATATATCATATATATTCATTAAATTTAACCTTATTACCATCTTTGTAAATTGTAAATGAAAACTCGATCACATCACTTCGCGGAGGTGGTAGTCCACACGTACACACGAGCGACGTTATCATTTTCCAACGGAGTGGAAAGTAAGAAGGTATATATTATATTTTTATTAAATAAGCATATTTATGTCATAAATATCATATATATTCATTATTTATATATTTATAACCATCCAAGTGAAATGGTGATGAAAAACAATTTACACCGCTACATGGAGATGGTGAGTCGTACGTACGTTCAAGTGTTGTTTTCACTTTTTGTAGGATGGAACAGAGATGGAATATGGTTTTACCATAATCATAATAACATATAAGTATATTTATTACACTGAAGATATTATCTTAGAATGGTTACAATGATTTAAGAAGAATTAGAAGAATAAATAAACTTGATGGACTCGGTAAAAACAATGACCTCTTCTTCAGTAGAATTCCTTTAGATATCTTCTTAAGGGGCCTAGGGTAGGTGTTTTGGAAGTAAAAAACCTATAAAACTTGGTTAATTGTGTTTATAAGATAAAATATAAGGTTTTTGTCGTGATGTATGGCTCAAATTAGTGTAAAGAAGTGAAGGAAAGGGTTCCCTTTTATAATTGAGGGGAGGAAACTCTTTGAATTTCTTAAGGTATTAAATCAATACAAATTAATTTTCTTTCCCAAATGTATAAAAAATGATATAATTATAATATAATATGAGTATAATTATAAATTATATCATAAAATAAAATCTGGACATCTTTTTAGTATGTTTTCACCCTTATCTTTTAGTTTTAACCCCTCTTAACCCTTTTGACAATTACCGTAATATTAAAGTTTTCTACCATTTAAGTGTTAATGATGTTACTATAAAATGAAAAATGACCCATAAATGTACCATGGTTTATGTTTAAGATAATATCCCATCAATTTTTTCAAATATAATATTTTTATAAACTTCAAATCATTTAATAAATTATTATTTATTATAAAATATCATTAATATCATTTTTAACACTATTCATTTAATTTGACTTTAAATACATAAATAAAAAATTATAATTTGAATATAATTATTTAAAAACTTCCTAATATGTCCTATAAACCTATAAAATTTATGGTACACATTAACACATTAAAATTATATATCTTTTAATATTTTTAATTTCATTTATTTTATTTTTTGTTAATTGAATAAATATTGTATTAGCATTGCACAAGAATTAATGGTAATTATAAAATCACTAAAAATTATAAATAAATTATCATCATTAATATAATTTAATTATTCATAAAATTTATATTTATATTCAATCATAACTTTCTTTCCTCCATATTTGGATACATAATATATATTTAAAACTAAGAGAGTTACATTTGGTAACTTTCATTGATTTAAATATTATATTGGTCATTTTCATGTAAAAGTATCTATTAAACATATAAATTTTGATAATAAAGTGATAAGGGTAAAATTAACTTCATCAATTAAAAATTAAGATGAAATATTATGACCTTATCACCTAGTTTTAACCTAGATTAACCCGATTTACCCTTTACTGAAGTGATAAATTTTACAAGGGTTGCTATTTATATTGACCATAAATAAAAGGGGTATATTTAACAAATTTTAACCTAATGATTGCAAACATGGAATCAATTTTTTAATATTTAATTTCTCAGTGACAATAATTAATTTAAAATCAAAATTCAAAATGTAACAAAAATCGGTTTTTCAGAAAAATATCTTTTTATGTATAGAAATGTTTTTATACCAAATTAGATCATAAAATTTATTATAATGAAATTAATTTAATTATTAATAAAATAAGAGAACAAATTTTAGTTTAAATAATTTTAAAACAAAATGGTAATTTGTAAATCCTTTAAACAAAAATACATCTTTCAGTAAAAATCGTTATTTATCACCATTCACTGAAAAATCAATCTTTTCAGAAAAATAAAAAAATTCACCCAAAGATAATTTTGATATGTTGATTTCAAAATAATATTATTTTTATAAAATAAATTTTTTATAAGTTCCAAAAAATAATTACAATATCTTCTCTCAAAAATAAATTAAATTCATTTTAAAAAAACATATTACTAAAGCATAAAATAACCTTACAAAAAATTGAGTTCTTATTTTCTAAGAATCAATAAATGAATTTATATTGAGTAGGTACTTTATATAAATTTCATAATTCATTTAATACTATTTATACCTACCAAATAAACTACTAGGAGATAATTTTTAATTTAATAATATTATTTTAACAGTTTATTACTGTTCGTTTAGACTTGGTGTTGTATGTTGTGTATGCTATCGAACATAGTGTTCTTTTAAAATATTAGTGTTTTACAACCTGATCCTCCAGTATCTTCCAGATGAATTGATATTTTAGATCAAATCACTTTTTCCATGAGTGAAACACCATATTCATATCCAAATGAATTGTATTCTCACTATCATAGTATAACAATCCACTTTCATGATTTCTTTCAAGATAATCCAACAAAAACAATAACCATATAAATTATTCCCCCACTTCCATGAAAACAATAAATTTAGATTCTATTATAGACATTTCTATAACTAGATGTGACCTCAACATCAAGCTTATGTATATTCCTCTTAATGTAAACACAAAACCTGTGATACTCTTATAAGTGTTTGAATCTCTCCCAAAGTTTGTATCTATATAACCTTATAATGAACCATCCATTCCAAAACACAAAGTAATATCATCTGATACTTTGAGATATCTGATAATCCACTTTAAATATTCTCAGTGTTTCTTTTCCATATTCTCCATAAAATTATTGACAACAACCATTGCAAATTAATTTTCCAACCTTGTACATACCATGGATTACATCAAGCTACCTATTACTGATGAAAATTGAACCTTTTCTATATAATTATCCTTATATTCTAAATTTAGTTCTTTCTATTTGGATAATTTTATGTGTTCAACCAATGGGGTTGATATCGGCTTACATTCAATGATTCCAAATCTCCCGATGACCTTATACATGTATTCATTTTGAGACAAAATAAAAATTTTAATCTTCTCATGCCCCTCAATTTTAATTCCCATGATTTTATTGGATTCATCAAGATATTTTATCTTGAAAATTATGGAAAAATAAAACTTCACCTCCTAAATCCATTTAATATCAAGACCTTCCAGGATCACATCTTCCACATACAAAATAAAAAGGATTAGTCTCCCATAAATGAAAACCTTTTGGTATAAATAGTGATCTTAGTTTCTCCGAATGAAACCCTTATAATTAATAAAGGCTTAGAACTTCTAGTTCCACTATCTTGGTGCTTTTTTCAAGCCATAAAGACTTATTTTCATCTTACATTACAATTCCTCACTCCATTGATCCATGAAACTATCTAGTTTATTCATACATATTTTATCCTCCAACTAACCATGAAGGAATGATATTTTCACATCTATTTATTCCAGCTATAATATATTTTATATAAAGATACTCAATATGATTTGAATGGTTGCATATTCAATAATGGGTGAGAAAATTTTATAGAAGTCTACTGTTTTTTCTAATGAAAACCCTTAACAACCAATATATCCTTATACCCCTTAATAACATTAAATTATTATTTTAAGCAGAAGACCTACTTATTCTGTAGTGATTTATTCCCCCGTTCTAATTTTGCAGCTCGTAGGTTTCATTTGAATACAATTAATCTAAATTATCTTTCATAGCTAACTCCCACTTTCCAAAATCACTAAAACTGGATGATTCTTCTAGGATCTTGGGATATCCCCTATACATTAGAATAAATAAATGAAAACTAGTTCCTAACCTCCATACTAGTATTCTAATTATAGTATATCTCCATAATTAAACCTATAACCTTTATATTTCTAGAAGCATTGATTCCAAAACTTTGACTTTTGGAACTCTGCCATGAGATTCCATAGTTATCGATCTCTCTAGTATATCTTCCAACCTAACTTCTAGAATTTATACACCCCTTAAAATTTATGTATTTTATATCCTTATGGAACTCTTGTTTAGATAAAATTAGATCTAGTAAAATAATTCATTATTCATAACATCATTTTCCATCAAATTTTGGTCTTTCAGTAAGAACTTATCAATGAAGTTAACATTCTATCTTCTAATAATCTAATGATTATAATCAACCCAAAGTTGGAATTTTTTTTTCATCTCTATATCCCAAAAAGAAAAATTATCAGGACCCAACTTTGAGTTGGTCTCAATACTTGTAATCAACATGAATATAAGATAAATTTCTAAAAAAATGAGGTGGATAAATTTTGTTAGTTTTCTAAACTAAAGTTGTTCTAGAATCTCTTACTGGAATGATGTTGAAGGACCCCCGTTAACAAAGTAAAAAACACAATTAACTACTTCCACCTAAATTACCTTGTACATTATGGAATATATTCTTATGCTCCATGCCTTTTAAATTAACATCCAATTAATCCACTTTTTAATATAATATGTTTTTTTGGGTAGATTCTTTTCGAACATGATTAATTTCCTCTATTAAATGTTCAAAAAAACCCTTGCTACTATATTCACCACCATTATTAAAACTTAAAAATTTATTCTTAATTTCTATCTCTTTTTTCACCTTGGACCTCCATAGAACAAACACTATGAAAACCTCATATTTGTAATTAATTAAGTAAAACCAAAATTTCCTTGTTGAATCATTGATAAAAGTAATGAATTAAAAAATTGACCATGTGAATAGGCTGGTGAAGGCTCCCAAATGTCTATGTGTATAAGATCTAAATTCTAAGACTTGGGAAACATTCTATTCAAGTTAAATGACACATTTATCTACTTTCTAAGTATAAAAATTTAATAACTTCCATACTCTATGTGATTTAGATTTAGTATACCCTAATATTAGAACTTTCATGTTATTCTCACTAAGATGACCAAGATGATAGTTCCACAACTTCAAACATTCAAATGTTTTCATTAAAAATATTTTTGCTACATCTGAACTTCCAGGAAAATAAAAATTCCCATATTTTACAACTCTAGTCATGACCATGAAACCATGAGTAATATTATATACTCCATTTGTGAAACAAGTTCCAAAACCTTCCACATTCTACTGACCAACATAAATTAAGTTCTTCTATAAACCTAATATGTGTCAAATTTCTTTAAAATCAAGAAAGATTCCATTATTTATTTTGAATTTAATATATCTCTTCCCCATGATCTAGTGCACATCACCATACACTAAGTGAACCTTCCAAAAACTTCCAAATACATAAGTTTCCATGCACTCTCTCTCATTTGTAGAGTGGAAAAAATCCCTAAAATAAATGATCCATGATTTTAATAGAACAATAACACACAAAATAAAACTGTTATTACCATATGTTATAAAATTAATGGAACTAGAACCTCTAGAATAACCTCTTTTAGAATTCACCCTATGATCCTTGTAATTTTTATGTATATGACCTATTTTCCTTCAATTACAACATATGGGTTTGAGCCCAATTGATCTATCTTGTCTTCTCTCCCAAAATCTATCTTTCAATTTATTCTGACCTCTCTGATGAGGAGACTATCCTCAACCTTCCCCATTCAATGAAGTTCCTATAGGTTCCTAAAATTATCTCTATCTAAGTTAATCATTTAGAATAATATCTCCCACATCCTCAAACACTATGTTAGATTTCTTAAAAGAGTTACCTATGATAGTTACCACCACATCCCATGATTCAAGTAGTGATGATAATAATAATAGAGTTACACCTTGGTATGCAGAATCAGGTATATAACCTCTTTTTTCATTTTATTTTCATTTTACTAGTAATTCATAGGTTGAGAGAGGTGAATTTGACAATTGGTGGCAGTCATAGGCCACCGTCTAGCCAGTAAAGGCAACTAGTTAGCCCGTGCATTCTGGAAGAACACCAATAGGTCTTTAGGTGGAATAAAATATTGGAAAGACTTATGTTGATCCAACATATCTAAGTATTTTATGTTATCTTATTATTAAAAAATCCCTATCTATTTTAATAATGAATTTATCTTAAGTGTTTCAAGATTTTACCCTATCTAAAATTTAACTCTCTTTAAAAGTTATGAGTTATTTATCAAATAAATTCCAAAGGAATATATCTTACATGGTTGATATGTGAAAGATAATTTATTCTATGAGTGTAAAGATAATTTTTCTACAGACACTATAATTCAATTTTTGATAAATAAATTTATCTTATGTAGTGTAATTTATCTTACACATCAAATAATTATGTTACAGAGTGAACTTAGTTCTTGTGTTGGAATTAAATTTGAGATAAAGTAATTACCTTACGAAACACCAATGTATGAAAATTATCCTATATTTAAAAAGAATCATCTTACATAAAGGAATACATAAATGAATTATCTTATGAAATATAAATTCACAAGTAAGTTATTAAATGAAATCTTAAGTATCTGAATAAGTCCTTTATCTTATTACAATCTATAATTATCTTATAAATGTCAAGGAATCTATATAATAATCCATTTTCTTATGAAAGTTGATGTTTATCATATGAAATATGATGAAAGCATATAAAAAAGAAATTATATTACAATAAATATTTTTATCTCATGATCTTGAAAAGTCAAAGCATTTATAATCCATTTATCTTATGTTTGATCAATTTTTTCTACAAATAATAGTCATAATATAAAAATAGTAAATCCAAATCAATTATCTTACATGATGAATAAGTCAAAGATCTGATAAGTGTTTATTTTATGGAATATTTTTATCTTTCAATTTTGAAATTATCTTACGAGAATAGTGCTTCTAGGAATTTATCTTATATAGATAAAGTAATCTTATAGTGGATTGATATAACATTCTCAAAATTATAGTTTCATTTAGATATAATCTACCATTTCAATATCTTTTGAAAAGATAACTTATGATTTTATGTACATCAAAAAAGAAGTTGTCTAAATAAGGAAAGGTTGATTTGGATAGAGTGACTATTTTCCATGAATATGAAAATATAATGAATACACAATCTACTACATCATGTTATATATGTTCATGACTTATTTGGAAAAGAAGAAAACATGATAATTAAGAGATTGCCACATAAAATTTCAAAAAAAATATTCACTCGACCATTGGGATTAACAAGTGTGCTTAGTTCAAATTCAAAACGAGGATATTTAAAAGAAGATAACATGAATTATTATATATATATAATAGAATATATAAAAATATAGAGAATATTAATAGTCTTTTCTCTGTTGATCAACCAATTCTTGATCACCTCTGTTGTTGTGCTTACAAGATTATACTTAGAATTGAGGAACCTATAGACCCACTCTTTAAAATATTATTCTTCTATGGATGTTTCTTATTCATCTATTAGTTACTTCTTATAGCTATGCACCACACTTATATCAATATTTATATTTCATATTTGTGTCATTCTGTACTCTGTGTTTTTTAGTATACTAAGATAGTGGATAGGTCTTGTAAAGGGAGAGTTTGGTTGAGAGATCTTGGAACTTTTTTTAACAAGTAACAACTACTTTCACTTAGTTGGGAAGCCTTATAAAAAATGATGGTATAATGGAGATCACCAAACTTGTAGATCATTGGTGAAGTGGAATTAGTTATATTTGTTCCCCGAACCACTATAAATACTCTATGATTTATCTTTTTCTTACCTTTTTTTCACTTTATTTCCTATTTATAATAATATAAAATTAGAATCTTTATTTCCTAAAGAGGGGTGGTTTTTAAGTGAATAAAATTTCAAGAACTCAATTGAGTCCCCACTTATGTCATTGTGCTTCATTTATTCGACCAATGATTTGTGTTAAAGGAATGGAATCTTGAGTTCTCAACTCTAAAATTTGAAATTGTGAAGATCATATTTAAATGGATGCAATGGATAATAATAGAGAATAAATGTATATGGTTAGAGAACCTTACATTAATGATGAAAATTATTGATGCTGGAAGGCTCAAATGATTATCTATATGAAAAATATTGGTCTAAAAGTTTATCAGAAGGCTATTAAGCCATATAAAATCCCCAAGAATAAACCTGAGACATGTGATGTTGTTTTCGAAGCTAACTACGATCTGAACTCCAAATACATGAACATTATAATATGTAGACATGGTCCCAATGAGTTCAATAAAGTTTTATAATGTGTCACAATGTATGAAATGTGGACTACCATTTTAGTAGATTATGAAGGTATTGATAATGTGAGATAGCTTAGATAAAACATTGAAAATATAAATCTTGATACATTAATAATTATTAATAGTGATAGAATCACTCATATTAATACAAGTTTGGTATAAATTTTGAATATTATTTCTTTTTTTGGAGAAATATTTCCTAAATCAGATAAATATCTAAAAGTTATATTTGTTATTCTATCTAAATGGGGTGTAATTCCAACTACCATCAGGTAATCTACTACTATGAAGTATTTCCAAATAAATGATCTTATTGAAGAAATCATTATGTATAAAGTTTATAAGGAAGTTTAAGCTATATAGAATAATATGATAAAACGATAGAATGATACTTTAAAATAATCTACTTAAAAGGATAATAATAAAAAACAAAAAAACATCATTTTCATGCTTAGATGATGAAGAAATTTCAAGAAATTTAGAATCAAGTGATGAATGAGCTCAATTTTCAAATAAGTTTAAAAATTTATACAACAGGAGAAGAGGATTTAGAAAACCCTTTAAAAAGTACAATAAGTATGATGGAAATTCTAAGGAAGTCAAATGTCATGAGTACAAAAATCTCAGAAACATCAAACCAGACTCTTCTTAATTGTAAAAAAGTAAGAAATCTAAGAAAAAATAGTTAAAAAAGGTTGTCTATAAGAAGAAAGAAAATAAATGTATTAATTATACATGGAGTTCCTCAGAGGTCCCTAGTAATGATTCAAATTTTGATTCTAAATGTGAAGTATCAAATTTTAAGGCAAACGTGTGATTTATGGAAAAATAGTTTAGGTATATTATACCCATTACTCTTCCTTTGAATCTGAATATGGAAACTGCTGTTATGATAAATTAAATGAGTACTATTCCATATTAGAAGACCACTATGAGTATCTAATGAAAAATAAAAAGATTCTAAAGAAATAATATGATGTTGTTATCAATGAAAAATAAGTTTTAATTAAATAGATTGCTGAAATCAATGTTAAAATAGATGATTCTATTTCTAGTTATCCTACCATGAAAGAAATATTAAAGAATTAGAGGTTAAAGTTAAATATCTAAAGTATGTTGCTAGTATTTTTACTAAGGGTAGGTATATTTAACCAAAATCCTAGGTAAGAACAAAGAAAATAATAAATTTTTTGCATATTAAGTAAGGAAGAAAAAATCATTCTATATAAAAAATATTTTATATCGAGTTCCCAAAATAGAAATATGTCTAAGATCACCTAATTTTACTATGAAAAGATGGTCATTTTTTAAATTATTATTGAATAAAAAACTTTAGATGTGTGGAATAAAACCTGATTTTATTTCTTCAAGGTTATCTAGTTATATTTCTGAAAAATCTAGAAAATATAAGCAGATTTGGATTCCTAAATATTTTATAGATAACGTTGTTATAACCAAGAGATTTTGGGTACCAAATCATATTTTATATTAATTTATTTTTATTGAGAACAAGATAAATCAATATAAATGAAAAATGGTTTATGGAAATTTACTTTTCAAAAAATATGAGTGGATATTTTTACAATTTTCACTCACTATCTAAGATTTATGGAGGACATGTCACATTTGGTGATAATTCCAATCAGAAGATAATTAATATAAGATCTGTTTGAAATCCTCATCAATCATCATCATCAAATTACTTTATGTTTAAGGCTTAAGGAAAAACCTGATAAGTACTTATCGAATTTTTAATGATGTATATTTAGTTGATTTTTCTAATAATTATTATTTAGTATTTAAAGATCAATCCCTTAAGTTTAAGGAACCAAGAACTGAATATTTCTATACCTTAAATCTAAATTCTTTATGAATAAAAAATTTCATCTATTTGAATTCTAAACTAAATAAATCATGGATTTGGAATATGAGACTTGGAAATTGTAATATATATTCCTTGAGAAGGTTTTTCAAAATAAATTTGATTTATTATTTTCATAACCTTGTATTGGATAAAAATAAACTATGTGATGCATGAAAAATTAGCAAGAAACACAAAACAACTTTTAAACCAATAAAAGAGGTTGCTACTTATAAACCCTTAGAAATTATACACATGGATCTGTTCAGACCTTATAGAATAGTAAGACTAGGTGGTAAATGATTTGTTTATGTTTTGGTTGAGGATTTTTCAAGATTTACATGTGTCTATTTCTTGAGACTCAAAAGTGAAGCTTGTGATATTTTTATTAATTTTTGAAATTTTTTACAAAATTAAAATGATTCAAAAAATTTAACTTTTATGAGTGACCATGGGAGAGAGTTTGGGAATCATGAATTCAATTCATTTTACTCAAAATATGATATAAAACACACCTTTTCCCCCCTATATCACCTCAATATAATTGTGTTGTTTAAAGGAGTAACAAGACCTTCCATGAAATTTTTATACCAATGTTATGTGAATATATCATGACCACTCACTTTTGGGATGAATTTATCAATATAACATGTTATGTCCTTCACAGAGTTCTAATATGTTATATCTTAAAGAAAACACCCTATGATATATGTAATAATATGAAACCAAAGGTTTGATACTGTTTTTAGATGAAAAGTTTATATCTTGAACAATAAATAAAATCATGGTAAGTTTAAACCAAAAGATGATGAAGGAATATTCATAGGTTATTCACTTTGAAATCTTATAGGAGTTTCAATAATAAGTCAAAGGTAAATGAAGAATTAACTCATGTTAATTATTTAAAGTGATCATTTTTATTACAATAATATTCGAATTGATAAATTAATTTATTCATTGGAAAACCGAGAATTTGAACCTCTATTTGATGAAAAAAAGTATGATGATTTGGAATATGATCAAGAATAATTAATACTAAAAGGTATAGATTCTAAAGAACCATGAATTTTATTGCTCAGACAACCTAAAAACCTTAAAGACTATCCTCTAGAAACTATTATAGGAAACATAGATGTAGGTGTTAGGCCTAGGAGAAGTGTATAAAACCTTTATGAATTTTCTGAATTTCTTTCCCATCTTGAACCTAAAATCATAGAGGAATCCCTAGATGATAAAAATTAGGTAGTTTCTATGCAATAAGAGCTTAACCAGTTCAAAAGGAATAAGTTATGATAATTAATTGATAGAACCTATGACTATCCTATTATTATTACTAAATTCATATTTAGGAACAAATGGAAATATCAAGGTGTGATCACTAGGAATAAGTCTAGACCAGTTACCAAAGATTACAAATAAGAAGAAGAAATAAATTATGAGGAAATCTTTTCCCCTATTTCTAGATTGGGATATAATAGAATTACTTTAGGATATTCATCTCATATGAATTTTAAATTATATAATATAGATGTTATATCTAAATTTCTTAATGGTTTTTTAATGTAGGGAGTTTATGTTAGAAAACCACTTGGTTTTTAAGACACTCGTTTTCATAATTCTATTTTCATACTCACCAAAGCTTATTATGGTCTTAAACAAGCACCTAGAGTTTGATATGAAATATTTATTTCATTTATTTTATAAAATTATTTTAATGTAGGATTAGAAGGATCCACTCTTTTTAAGAAAACTTCATCAAATGATACTTTGATTATGTAAATATATGTTGATGATGTTATTTTTGGTTCAAAAAATCTAAATATGTGCAATGAATTTTCAAAACTTGTGAAAAAAAAAATTGAAATGAGTACGATGGGTGAGTTAAACTATTTACTTGGTTTTCAAACAAAACAAAAATATTTTTGAAGTATTTTAAAACAAATAAAATACGTACTAGATTTACTTAAAATATTTGTATTTGAAATTATCAACCTTTTTTCAACTACTATGAGTTCCCACATTAATCTTGACTTGGATGAAGTTGGAAAGCCAGTTAATAACAATATAAATACAAAAATAATTAGGATCTTTATTTATCTCACTATAAGTAGAAAAAATATTATGTTTTAAATGTGTGTTTATGTTCATTTTCAATAAAACCCAAAATAATATCATTTAATTACTAGAAAAAAAATTTAAGATATTTAAAAGGAAATATATCTCTTTCTTTTCTTTCTAAAAAAACCTCTAATTTTGATTTAACTTCATACTCAAAAACCAATTTTGGTGGGTGTAGACTAGATATAAAAACTACCCCAATAACCTGTAATATTTTGGGAAAATCTTTAGTATAATGGTCTAGTAAGTAGAAACATTCTATTGTATTATCAACTACCAAAGATAAATATATTACAGTTGGAAGTTTTTTTGAACAAGTTCTATGGATGAAACACACCCAAATGGATTTTGGATTCAATTATAATCATGTACCAATTAAATTCAATAATAAAAGTGATATAAATATTTCTAAAAATTCCATAAACTATTATATAATAAATTATATTGATCTTAGGCATCTATTATTAAGAGATCAAGCACAAAAGGGGATATATCTTCAGAATTCATTTGTACAGAGAATCAATAAGCATACATTTTTACAAATCCACTACCCACTGATTGTTTTTTATTTTATAAAATATGAATTAATATTGTTTAATTTCATTTTATTTCATCCTAATAATTTATTTTTTGATTTTATAAGTGAAACTCTATTTTTAGTTAAATCATTTTTTTCTTTTTGTATTTGGATTCACCATTTTGGTACTCAACATGTGATAATGTGACAGATTGCCTAATTTTTTTATGATTACTTTTAACATCATTGTAGTAGTGAAATTTTATATATCCTGAAAGATAAAGTAATTCAATCCTTCACACATAAAACTAAAACCTTTTCAAACCTTAGATCTTATTCCCCATCCTCAAAACCCATTTTACCCTAAAACCTTTAAACCTTCTTTCCTTTCATTCTCTGACCATGGAACTAGTGAAAAAATACTTTTTAATGTTGGGTGTTTTGCTTTTTTACATCAGTTATTAGCCACCGTTATTAAAGGATATGTTGTAAATATGTATTTAATGTTGGTTAAAAAAAGAACATTGTAAATGTATCATGGAACTGGTTTTTTACACCATTTTTCTAGGAATCGACGTAATAAACCACCTTGATAAGGTGTTTTTAGGTTAGTTATTTAATAATCGACGTAAAAAAGAATCTTTCATGTTGGTTCCTATATAACCAACATAGAAAATCTTCGACATGAAGGGGTTTTTATATCATTTCTTAAAAACCTGATGTAAAAAAAGCTATTCCACATCAGTTTCTACATAATCAACATGGAAAATCTTCGAGATGCAGGGTTTTTTAGGTCGGTTATTTTATAACTGACATAAAAAAACACTATTTCATATTGGTTCCTAGATAAACGATGTGAAAAAGCTTCTAGATGAAGGGTTTTTACATCATTTATTTTATAACCTGCATAAAAAATTATTTTCCACATTGGTTATTTTATAAATGATGTGAAAAAACATTAATATAGGGTTTTAATTTCATTTATAAAATAATTGATGTGAATTTTTTAAATATTTCATTTAAATGTTCCTCTCCACTACTTACCGAAACAAAAAAAAAATAGAAATAATAAAAATAAGAAACAAAAACAAAAAAACTAGAAAATAAAAATTTATAATTACACATTCAAAATTACAATATTAACTAAAAACAAACTAAAATCCAACCAAAACAACTAGAAAATACACATTTATAATTAAAACATTCAAAATCACAATATTAAAAAAACAAACTAAAAACCAATCAAACCTGTAAAATGATTTTTTTCATTCTAATTTTAAGTGTGTGAGATCTTGTGCACTATAAAGAAAGTAGTCATAAAAAAGATACAAATCAAAAGAAAATTATTTAACATGTATAATGAATAAAACAAACTAAATATTAAGTAATAGTTTACAAATAAATCTAACCTGATTAAACTTCGTAATTGTTCCAGTTGTAATAATTTCATACATAAATCTTGACACATAATATTTTCATTATTTAATGCCTTATTATTTATGAAAATTATATTTCAATAAGTTTTTCAATTCAAAATAATTTTTTAAGTAATATATCCAAAATGTACTAATTATAAATAAAAATTCACCTTTTCTTTAACATATTTGACCTCGAAGCTCTTTTTCTTTATGGTCTCTCGAAATAAATTCCATCCCCTATTAGAAAATAATATGAATTAAATAAATTTAAAATTCATTATAATTGAAAAAACTATTAAAAAATTAAAACTTATAGTTCCAATACATTTTTAAAATTTCCTTGCACATCACCATAGATAGAGAATATCCTGTAAAGTGTATTCTCCCTTGAAAAAAAACACTTAACATCCAATGGTCATTGATATAAAATAAAATTTAATGTTAGTGGTTATTATGTTAAAAGATAAATAACACTTTGTGATATATATGTTTCATACCTCTCAAGATTAGGAAACATCCAGCAATGAGTAATTATATTCTGTTCAAATCTTTCAGTAATATAAACTGTTCTTTCTTATTCAGTCATTGTTCACACTTTTGGTGAAATGAATTGTGGGTCCTTAAATCCAGAGACATATATATTTTCATTCTTCTCCCACATTTTATAAACATAACTAATACAAAATATATATAAGTATAAATTTTCAATAAATTTAATATAGGGAAAGATTTATGATAAGACTTACATGGAAAAAACTTGCATCATGTTGATACCCAACTTATCACTAGTTACAATCTCCATGATATCATTTTTCAAAATCCATAAAGTCATTTCACTCCCACATACATTATCTTCCATTTGAATCTCATAAACACCCGATAATAAATTTGAATATCTTAACAATCTTTCATGACTACTAGAATCTGCATCAGAAGTCATAGCCCTTTGTATTTGTTATTTTCTATATAGCATTTATTTACCTTTAAAGTATTACTATAAATAAATGGATAAATATATAAACTTTAAAATGTTAAATAAAATTTAATACAAAAAATGAAATAAAAGATAAAATATACACATACCACTATGGTAATATGTCACAGAAGTCTAGATGACCAAACTAAGAAGTGGTTGAAACTCTGTACAACTATCCTCACCTCACATATAAGTAACTATACTCCAATTGATATATCTATAATATCCTATACCATAAATATATTATTCTCTATCTCTAACTGTTGATGATGAATGGTATCTCCAATATAATATATAATCCCATATGCAATAATATGATAATACAAATCATCAACTTATAACTCACAATATTGAGGAAGTTGTGGAGGAGGGGATGTAGGAGTAGGATAAAAAGTGGGGTCTTCAGGCGAAGGTGGATGAGTGGGAGCTACTAGTGGAGGTGAAGGAGTGGGAGATGCAATCTGAAATTGTATTTTCATGTCTACAAACATGGACCGTACTGGTGCTTTGATCTTATCCTCCATCATCACATTAATATTCTGAACTTCATCTTCAAAAGATTCTATTTTTTTATAAATATCCTCCATTATATAAGATGAAGAATGTGGTAACACTTTTCTCACTGATACACATACTGGGTATCCTTGTACATGGCCCGAGTTTTTGGGCTTTCCCAATGATGTAGATAAAATATCCTACCTCCCCTCAGCTACAAAGACCCCCTGTGTTCTTTTCTCCTCAAGATAATCCTGTATGAATTATTTGAGAAATTATGTAGTGATTCAAAATATATAAATAATTGAATTAACTTAAATAAATAAATTAAACATCTTACAATCCTCTATTCTTCTATAATATATTTCCCTTTTTTTCTCACCTGATCCCTCTTCCATTTTTCATGTCTAGTCAGGGAGGATGGAGGGGAAACCTCTTTAGAGTTTGAAGACTCAACTCTTAGTTTTTGAAAATTTTCATCCATAATTTTTTCTTTCAATAAAGTATACCCTCCCCAAGATAAATTATGAGGGTATACATTTCTAGATTTAATCTTATGATGAGATCTCCTCAATTACTATAAATTAAGAATAATAAATCATTAATAAGATCATTAATATAAGAAAACTTTTAAAAGATTACATTTAACTTATAAAAAATGATTCTTGTCTTCTACTTTCAACAAATTTTTTCCATGTGTCTTCATCTATGCAAGGATATATATCATATGGATTATGATGTTGCCTATGTCCAAAAATGAAATCAGATGTGATGGTAGATTTGAAATACCTCCATCTTCTAGAAGCCAATGATAAACATCTCCTACTAACTCCTCTAGTGTTAGGTATATCATATGTCATATAATAAGAAGGGAGGAAACATATATTATTATTAAAATTTCAATATCAGTAAAACAATAACAAACAAGCTTACCAAAATGTTCTCCCACAACCGAGATAGTGTTACTTTGTCAATAATTCTATAATCATTAATCAAAATACTAACTTTTATTTTACCCTAAACTGATACAAAAATCTTGAATTGTTTTTCATTAGGACCTATTAGAATATCATTATCATCAAATTCTACCATTATCCTCTAGTTTTGACTATAATAAACTGATACTTTTGGTAAATGTGTACTACCATGTTTACCAACCCTCAAACTCTTCTCTAGATCTATGAGAGTATATGACTCTTGTAAAGAAGGATGGGGATCATCAAGATAAGCATGTGCATTTTCCTCTCTATAGGTATGAGTACGTTCATCTCCAGAAGTATGTGTTTGATCAGTTGATTGATCTGTCATTATCTTTTAAATCAAAGAAACAAACAATTAGTACACAGATATACAAATTCAACTATTAAAATAGTAATGTAAATAAAAAAATGAAAAGTTATGAAACAAAAAAGTTAACATAATTAAAATTAACCCTTTATTATTCATATTTTTTATAGTTAACTAAAATGATAACAACAATAATGATATATAAAATGTCATGTAAATTAATGAAAAAAAATCCAAAAATGATGAATGAATATTAAAAATGGTTCAACCTAATTTCAATATACTATTATACAATATTTTTGTTTTTATTTAACATATTAGATTTAAAATAATTTTATTTCAAAAAAATCAATAAATAGATAAGTTATGTAAGGGTGAACATGTTAAAATAAACAAAAATAAACTACTATAAACAAAATTTTTAACTTATTAGTTTTAATAAGTGTTTTAATAAATAAAATAAAATTAACATATAAAATTTTATCAAATTTATAAAAATAAATGAGAAATAAACATATGTTACTTGTAATATTAAGAATGTACTATATTATTGTTTTCCCAAATTCCTTTATCATGATCATTTTGTATGGCACAAACCATGTCTATGATGTACTCATCATTATTTTCTAATAATATTTCCATTAAATTAGATATATCACATATATCAACATCTTCATCAAGTTGATCATCACTAACATATTTTTTTCCCATTGTAAAACAATAGACCATTGCATATTGGATTGATCAAGAACATAGATTTTTTTTCATGTGTTTCATTTATAAAAGGATTGGCTGTGTATTCCAATCTATTCAGATTAATATGTGTCATTCCAAATTCTTCATGTATGATAATATTATTACCAATAAACCATTTGTAGTTAAACACTAGAACTTTAAATTTAATGTAATCAACCTCCCATATTTCTTCAATGACTCCATAATATGCACTTGATGCATAAATTGGGATTTTGTCTTTAAAACTCGAAAAATGCATTGCTTCTGTGAACACCATTACACTACTATTCTGAACTGCACTTCTATTGTCTCGATCTTTCATATGAAATGTATAGCCATTAATGTCATACCCAGACCATGTTATCACATTTAAACTTGGAACACCTACTAACCATCTTAATGTTTCTGATTCATCTGATCTACCAAACAGGGTATTTTTAAACCATGGATTTGTTTTACTATAATGATTCAAAATCCACATATCTTTCTTCTTTGGATGACATTGTTTAAACACATTAGTATGCAATGTTATATATTTTTGAGCATTATATATGTTATTAAATATGTATAAATGTACCTTATGTATCTGTTCACCTGACAAGTAATTGAATTTCAGGCCATGAATATCCTTTCCCCCATAATTAACTCATTCATGGAGAGATAAAGGCAAACCATTACACTCCACCATAGACAAGTATCATGTACAAAAATTCACAACCTCCTCAAAAATATATTTTTCAACAATGGAGGCTTCAAGTCAATATGGATTCTTAACACACCCCTTTAATATCTTCACGTACCTTTCAAAAGGATACATCCAACATAGATATATAGGTCTGATCAAATTTATTTCTAGAACCAAATAAACCATTAAATGCACTATTATATCAAAAAAATATGGAGGAAAATACATTTCCAATTGAAAAAGTATATATATTTCTTCATTTTTTAAAACGTTCAAAGCATTCAGATCAATCACCTTATTAAAATTTGAATTGAAAAAATAACACACCTTCATGATATTTATTTTGACATATATAGGCAATATTCCATGAAATGAAACCAGTAGAAGTTGTTGCATCATGGCATGAAAATCATGAGATTTCATACCTATCAACTTCAAATCATTTAAAGACACAAAATTTTTAACATTTTATGAATAAACCTAAGATACTTTGATATCATGAATACACTGAAAAAAAGTTAATTTTCTCCCTCTTTTATAATGTATGACAAGCCAAGGGAAGAAATGCTTGTCTTATATAAGGAGTGGGAGCTAAATTATAACATATTCCCATTGATAGTAAGTCCAATCTTGCATTCAACCCATCTTTATTCTTTCCTTTAATATCTAATAATGTTTCAATCAAGATATCACATATATTCTTCTCCATGTCCATGACATCAATGTTATGTTTCACCTCATGATATCTCCGATATGGTATCTCAAAAAATATTGACCGTTTCTTCCAAATATTTCTATCATTACTTGATTTATGTGTCTTCCCAAATGTCACATCAAGGATTTTCACCCTCTCAAAATATTGAACTGTGGATAAAGGTTTTGGAGCAATATCAAATTATTGTGATCCATTGAATGAATTTTTTAATCTTTTATAAGAGTGATCCATAGACAAAAACTTTCTATGATCCATGTGTAATGATTTTCTCCCATGATGCAGTTGATAATATGAATTATGTTGTTTTCAAATTGGACATGATTTATGCACCTTAACATTATATCCAGAAAAATTTACATATGCTGGGAAGTCACTTATAGTGAACATAATCATTTCATGCAATAGAAAATATTCCATTTCATAGGAATCATACACTCTAATACCATCCTCCCATAAGAGTTTCAAATCATCAATTAATGGTGAAAAGAAAACATCAATATCATTTTCACGTTGTTTTGGTCCTGAGATCATTAAACTCAACATGAAATTTCACGAACCAACCTGGGTTGACCCTGAACCAATCACTCGAGTCAGTTCGCGACATGGCCCGAAGGGTGTTCCTGATCCCCACGGGCTGACAACTAGTGTCGAGCACCAAAATAAATCAGTTGGGAATGATTTGGCCCAAAATAAAAGATAAATAAGTAAGCATAAACTGAATAAAATATATTAATATAAGGAAACAAACCGAACAAAAAGGAAGAGGAAAAAAATGAAATAGCAATGAGACATACCTCAAGTGACCTCGTGGGTCACCATAGAACATAAACTACACTCACTCCAAGAGAGATCCAAAAGTAGAAAAACTTGAAACTGAAAAGTAAATTAGGTGTGAGCACCAAGATTCTCAGTAAGAAATCCTAGGAATAACAACACCATATGCCCTTACCTTTAAAAAAATATCCAATTATGCTAGTTTGAAAATAATACATAATAAAGTAATGTTTTCATTCTTTCCAAATTCAAGTAACAAGTTTCGCCTTTACAGAAAACATTTCACTTCTATTATATTTCAAAGTAGATTCCAAGATTACATTAACACTTCAAAATGAAAGGAAAATAGTTTGAATTCAATTATGGTTTTCACAAAAGAGGGATCACGCATGAAACAACTGAAATGAAAAATCACTCCACAAGCATTAAGTTATAAGCGATCACCATGGTCAAAACCCCTAAGGTTCATCTAGCTAGTGTGGGTCCCTATAACCTCACATCTCGATGTAAGAGTAACCATAACAAATATATGTTCTCATGCACAAGCCACTAGTAGGAAAAATATACATAATCTAGTGGTATCCAACATCATCATAAATGTTTAGTTAGTGTTGTAAGCGTCAGACTTGCTAAGTGAAGTAGGGAAGAACCACTCAGAATCACTTGCATGCTAGAACTAGTCTGCCCACCTAGATACCCTGGGTTTCCCATGTGCTCTATTTACACTTCTCCCTTCACATATATCTCACCACTTTCACTTTCACACACTAGAAATGGTAATACACAATAAAAAAACCACCATTTCTCATAAGAAAAACCTTTTCCATATTTACATGAACATAAAATCCAATTTCAAACCAAATTCATCTTAATAACTTTCAAAAACACCTTTTTCACCATACACATAAGTCATGAGACCTTTAGAATCCAAAACAAGCATTTTCAAAATCATTTTAAAAGACTAAATGAACAACCATATAATCACACGTTTAAAAGAAAGCTTTATACCATGCATAATTCAAATTATTCATTTTTAAAGGTTTATAAGAAAATCTAATAACCAAGTGTGAGGCCATTTTTCAAAGTTCATGACCCATTACGTATATGTATATAGCATATTAATTTCATATAAAAATGGAAAACACATTTTTAAAAAGGTCACTAAGCAATAGAGGAAATTCTAAATAAAGACCAGGGCATAGGGAACCTACCTTAGAGTGGAATCAAGCCATCCACTTAGGATCTTAGAGCTTTCTAACTCAAGGATACTGCTCTCCCACTAAGCATACACACTTCACATACATGAAAGGACACCTAGACCCTTTGCACACATCCACATGGCCATGGGAATGTGCAAGGGGATCCTTACATATATGCTTATATGCATATACCAGTATCCATTCACCTAAGGATGCACTTATATATATATACATAGGATAACCTAGCCCCATACATGTATAAACACTTCCATGAATAAATATACGTATAAAGGGGGAACCTATATATATATAAATACATTCCTATGAATACACAGGTGAGTCTTCCTTGACTTGGAAACTAGAAACCGATGAGAAGGGATAAACATACTACACAGGTAAATACTAGCACTCTAAAACACCCAAATAACACCATAAAACAAGTGTGAAACCAACCAGTGGCATAAAAGTCCATACCTAAAAATACGCAGCTTTTGATGATGGCAGCCCGAGACCACTTCACCTTACACACATATACATTTTCATATATATATATATATATATACACTCTTTGACCCAAGTACATATTCCCCATTCCATGAGGGAATATTCATAAGGAGGATATACATATATACAAGCTTACCCATGTATATACATGCAGGCCTTTGTTGTGGACGACTCGTGCCCACGCCGTGATAACCAAAACACGCTATAATGATAAAAAGGGAGTCTATAATTAAGGGCCCCAAACAAAACTAAATTAAATGGGGAACCAAGAGAAACCTCATCCCAAAACAGTACCCAAACATGTTTCACACATTTTATAAGATTTAATAGATTACTTAAGAATTTTATAAAACAACTCCAAGTGGTATCAAAAGACTTTGAACACAAACGCCCACTCAAAAACCTCTTCTAAGTCCAAACGCACACCAATAACATGACAAAACAGAATTCGCAGCCCTTGCACAACATAATAAAGAAACAACATAGTTTAGAAAACACGACGAATGGATTAGCACATGTTTTCAAAAAATCAAAACATTCATGTCACATACATACGTTACTAAACACATTGAAAGCATATTAAACCTCATTTAAAACTATATTCCCACCAATAAAACTAATCAAATAACACACTAAATTGATTAAACACACAAATTAATTCATAAAATAATAACTATACATAGTACCACCTACCTTAGTGTAGGAAACTTCAAAAATTCAGTGCGAACTCACGCCGCATGACAATCGCACCACAAGGGGTCTACTAAGAACCCTAAAAACAAAGTATCAAAGAAATTTCATCAAAAATGACCCAAACGAAACCTAAAAATCTAACCTTACCACATCCAAAAAACAAGAAACGATCGGTCAAAGGGAAACACTCCTATGACAGGGATGCAAGAAGCTAGATGGAGCTTGAAGGAAGCTGCCGGAGGTGCGCTGCACTGGGTGGAGCCTTTCTGGAAGGAGGTCGTGACCAAGGGGTGACAGTTTTGGGGTGTTGTGTGAAGATTATACAATGCGTGCAGTGGAAGTGGAACGAGGTGAGTTGAAAGGATGATATAAGGGAATCCAAGAACGACAGGGGATGAGTCATGGCTAGCTGGTGGTTCAGAGGTGGCTGGGTTGTGCAACCAGGAGAGGGGAGGGCAGTCGATTCATGTGTTCTAGAAGGAAGGCAGGAGGATGGGAGAGCACCCGCTTCTAGGGGGGAGGTGCGATCTAGGGTTGGGGTGAACCTGTGCACTGAGCCACCAAGGGGAAGTGGGGGGGGGGGGGGTGGGGTACAAGAGAAAAAAAAAATAAAAGAAAAAATAAAAGGAAATTAATATAAAACCCTAAAAAAATTATAACCCAACCTATTAATTGTAATAACAAATAAAATAATAATAGTAATAATAATAATATTAATGATATTAATAAAAATATCTTTCTTAAACTATTAATAATAATAATAATAAGAACAATGTTCTTAAATAATATTATCATTATTATCATGAGAAAATTATTAATTAAATTATAAATATATTTTTTAATTTTATTTTGTGATGAAATTGTTATTAAACTCATTAATTAATTAATTAACCATGCAACGGGCAACCTTCTGGTAATTTGGAAAAGCCAGATAGCTTTGACCATGCCCTGCTTCTGTGCCGGATACTAGAAAACCAAAAATGATCATTTGTTAACAAAATAACAAAAAAATCAACTAGGCCTGGACTGCAATAAAAATGAGGATTGAAATGGTTAAAACAAATATAATAATTAAATTATTATGGTCGGGGTGTGACAATTCTCACCAACACAAAAACTTTCTACCCCCATAGAGTCACCCAACTAGACGAGGAATCAAACTCATACTTGAAACTGAACCATACCACTTAAACCACAACTTAGTGTGAACTTTCATTCTACGAGTCACACTCGACCAGATATAAGGGAAACTTCAATGTGAAGAGCCATCAGGAACCGAGTAGGGTTCTCCCCACCACAAGAACTTGACTAGCACAACCAACATTGAGAATCTCATCACGGGCTAACCCTAGAACTACTAATTTGATCCAAATATGAAACCACCAACACAGAACAAAACTCTCACACAAACCAACTCTTGAAGAAGGCACATAAAGATCCATAGTGGGTCACTAAAGGAGCTATCCACACAAGAGATACAATCATCTAGAGATTCACATATATAAAGAGACAACCTTCAAATCTCACATTTTGAGGAGGCACAACTACTGAAATTACAAGAAAACAAGATCACCACGCTTTCTTACAACCAAAGTGGGGTATCCAAAGAACAAATACCACAATGAAGAAATGATACCTATATGCCTCTTATAGAAAAACAGAACCTTCAAAGATGAGGGAGCTACAATAGAGAAATTTAAACTATCCCTATTTCGGTACTGGAGACAAAAGTTAGACCAATGTTCCCCACACCCAACGATTCATGACTGTGTGAAAGGCTTCACTCCAAGACCTGTGTTTGGAGCTATGATGTCTTAAAGTATCTTCTACCCCACAATCAAGAGCTGACATCCTTTGGTCGATACTCCTTTTGGATATGCCACAAGTGGAACCTCTCTAAGTGTCCCAAATGGTTACACCAACGACAAGACTTCGGAGGATGATGACAAGGTGACGTAAAGTACCCAAACCGAACACACCAGAAGCAAACAAGGGGTGGCTCGACTAATAGAATATGGAATTGACAAGAAGACTTGTATGAGATAGGTTCCTCCATTTCTCTCTCATCACTGGATGGGGGACCTTCCCAAACACCAAAAATAATTGGTCTTGGAACCCTGGGCAAAGATCCCACACAAGAGAAACTTTAACTGATTCCACGATGCTACCTCCAGAGAAAAGGGAATCAACCCCTTGAAATGCCCGATGTAATCCTTTACTGTTCATTGGACTTGTTGGACACTCACAAGCTATGCCACTTTCCTCACATTCACTTCCCCAGATATAAACCATGGGATGAGAGTGGTATTAAACACCTTCCAAGGCATCCCATCATGCAATGATGCTGGGATAATCTTCTTCCATCAATCCAAAGTCGAACCTTAAAAAGAACCCAAACTAGCACACAATCTCAAATCTTTGGGAGTTTCCAATAACTTTAAAACACCAATGATTTCACTAAGCCAGTTTGGTACCTTTAATAGATCATGATCACCATGGAAGATAGATAAAAACTGAAAAAAATCAATTCCACAACTCCGCTAAGAGTCTGGGTAGAACTAACAACTAGAAGAGACTTGCTAGAACCCTCTGGGAATTTTCTGGGAGGCATACTAAAAAACAAGAGGCACAAAGCTGAATCAAAACTCATCATAAATCAAAATGCCACACTTCAATCAAAAACTAAAGATCAATCTCAAAACACCTTTCCGACCACAATACAATATGTAAAAACCAAGAACCAAATAAAAAGGATACCAAACATGAAAAAAGAACACTAAAAAATTGCTCACTCACTTTCCAAAACATTTAAAATATACTTTTAGAAAACCATTTTTCAAAAAACAAAAAAACTTAAATATCCACCATTTGTATCCCATTAAGTCTCACATATACATACACCCTTGTGATAGCTCATTCAACCATCAAAAAATACCACAAATTATCCATGTGCCACATGCGTACCTCTATATATTTGATCCCTCATAGGAATACCAAGTTTTAATTCAAAACACATCTCATTTTCAAAACATACCATTCAACGTAGATCACAAATTCTCAACCAATTTGAAAATTTCACTTATCATTAAAGAAATACATTTCCAAATTCCCAAAAAATTTCCAATTTACATTCCAAAAAGTTTTATAGAGATCCCAAAATAGCTTCCAAAACACCTCCCATTTTCCCTTTAAAACCACACATTCCATTAAAAGAAAACAATTTCCATTTCAAAACCACTTTTTGACTCTAAAACAACATTCCCTTTTAAAAAAACCTTTTTCTATGAACCATTTTCATTTTTGAAATCCACTCAAGTCATTGAAAACTAATCCCAAACATAACTCTCATCAAAACTTCCAAAAATAAGTAACTAGTGGCTATGCCAACCCGGTAACATGGCTTAGTAGACCATGCTCTGAGTGAACATTAACCACAAGAATCATCTTAAACCGTGCACTCAGGTTTTACATGGGTTTATAATCCATGAAATCCCCCCATGTAACACTGACCCACTTCCTTTTTCATCCCTCATCCACACAGACCAAGCCAAAGAAGAAAATTCAAATCTCGGACCACCCCTGGAAATTCAAGTCTTGGGATGGGCAATGGTTCATGACTTCCTTCCCGCACCTACCTATCAAGTCCCAACAAACCTAATCACAAAGATACTTGACACCCCAAATAACAAGGTCCTCCTCTAATACCATTTTTTCATGAACCAACCCATGTTGACCTTGAACCGGTCACTCGAGTCGGTCTGCGACATGGCCCGAAGGGCGTTCCTGATCCCCATGGGCAAGAAATTAGTGTCGGGAATCAAAATAAACCAGTTGGTAATGATTTACCCCAATATAAAAGATATATAAGTAATCATAAACTGAAAAAAATAGATAAATATAAGGAAAGAAACTGAAAAAATAGGAAGCGGAAAAAATGAAATAGCAACGAGACACACCTCAAGTGACCTAGTGGGTCACCACAGAACATAAACTACACTCACTCCAAGAGCGGTCCAAAACTAGAAAAAACTGAAACTGAAAAGTAAAGTAGGCATGAGAAATGATATGCTCAGTAGTAAAGACAAGGAATAACAACACCCTATTCCATTACCTTTAAAAAGATATCCAATTATGATAGTTTGAAAATAAGACATAATAAAGTAATGTTTTTCATTATTTCTAAATTCAAGTAACAAGTTTTACCTTTATGGAAAACATTTCACTTCCATTATATTTCAAATTAGATTCCAAGCTTATATTAACACTTCAAAATGAAAAGAAAATAGCTTTAATTCAAGTATGGTTTTCACAAAAGAGGTATCATGCATGAAACAAATGAAACTAAAAATCACTCTACAAGAATTGAGTCATAAGTGAGCACCATGTTCAAAACCCCTAAGGTTTATCTAGCTTGTGTGGGTCCCTAGAACCTCGTGTCTTAGTGTAAGAGTAACCATAACAAATATTTGTTCTAGTGCATGATCCACTAGTAGGGAAACACATCCATAACCTGGTGGTCTCCAACATTGTCACAAACCATCCCACAGGGCCCGGACGTGACTACCCTAAGCCTGCCTTCCATAGGCTAGGGGTTGGTGACTAGCACTTGAAGGATTTTTCCAAATAAGGAAGGGATTACCTTAGAGATCTGTACACACTCAAAACCGGAAACTGAAGTAAGCAACCAAAAAAAGTAAGATATAACCAAAAGATTAAAGTACAACCATAAGTACAACTATAAAATGAAAACAATGGGCTAGAATACAAGCCCAAGAAACTGAAAATAAAGTAAACAGTTGTCGCATCTGCTCTAGATCTCTATCTGGAAGGTATTAGCTATAAGTCTAAAGTCTAAGAAGAGGATCTCAAATACTCCCATCTCACAAAGCTCCACCAAGTCCCGAACCTCTAAATTCTACCTTGGAGTATTAGTAGTCTGCACTAGACACACACATGCGGGCAGAGCCTGTTCAAGGGTGAGTATAACAACTCAGTAGGGGACCATAGGATCCCCGAAGGTCTCTTAGTAATCCAAAAAGGAAAAAATCACAAGAAATATCACAAAGGTAATATCACAAGAATGATCTAAATCATGAAGCACAAAGAAAAAGAGACAGCTCACTCTAATGGTATAAATTCAAAGTTACTGGGATAGGGATGACTAGTCATAAATCCAGATCATCCTATCCATAGTAACTCTACTGCTGACCTGTATAGGTCATTGCATGCTGACCCATATTGGTTGCTAGATGCTGACCCGTATTGGATGCTGGTGCTGACCCGTATTGGTCACTAGTGCTGACTCGTATTGGTCGTTGGTGCTGACCCGTATTGGTCGCTGGTGCTGACTCATATTGGTTGCTGGTGCTGACCCGTATTGGTCGCTGGTTCTGACCCGTATTGGTTGCTAGTGTTGACCCGTATTAGTCACTGGTATAGAGGTACGGATGATTAGACGTACATCTGGATCATCCCACTCTAGAGTTTCTGATGCTGACTTGTATTGGTTTCTCTTCTTCTTCATGTCACAACCAGCCACTGGATTCGCACACAAAGTATGCCTGATCTCCAGAATACTTTACTCCTTAACCCATAGGTCATATTTCAACTATTATTAAGTCACAAAAAATCATACCCAAGGTACCTCCTCGCTATAGGGGTCCAAACGTGCCAGATGACGCATCGATCGGATGCCCGGTCTGTGAGATATGGGCTGACCCATATTGGTCGCTAGTGCTGACCCATATTGGTCACTAGTGCTGACCCGTATTGGTCACTGGTATAGAGGTAGATATTATTATTCATAAAAATAGATCATCCCACTCTGGAGTTTCTAATGCTGACCCGTATTGGTCGCTCTTCTTCATCATGTCACAGCCAACCACTGGATTCCCACACGAAGCACGCCTGATCTCTAGAAGACTCTGCTTATCAAGCCATCAAACATATTTCAACTAGTAAAAAGTCCTGAAAAAACCATACCCAAGGGACCACCCCAACATAGGGGTCCCAACGTGACATACAACACGTCGATCGGATGCCCAATCTGTTAGTTACACCCCTTTCTGTGAAATGGGGGTGATCGCACCTTGATCTGGATCAACTCGGTTGGACCCGCCAGAATATGTCAAAGGGAGCGATTCCCAAAAATGAGTCCCAACGCCACTGATGGAATGTCAAACAGACACTCAGTTCGTCAGTTATGGACGTTTCTTTATTCAGGGGATGGTTGGGTCTGGGTCCGATCCGACTCGGTCAGGCAGGCCCGACGCAATGGGTCCCAGGGTCTACCTAACCCCACCCAGGTCCAGCCCATTAAGGGTTGGACTGGTTCATTGGTTCCGACCCATCAGGGTCAGCTCGGATGGTTCGCGGACCCGGGCCTCAGTTGGCCTAACCTACTGGGTGGGGCTCGGCCCACCTGCGTCGGCCCGCTAGGCTGTGGGTCCAGCCCGGTCCGCCTGAAGGAGGACCGTTGTCTCCAGCTGGCCCCAGGGATGTAGGACCATTTCACCCAGTTGGTGGGTCACTGCCCCACCACGTGAAATGGTCGGCTAGGGAGGGAGACTAGTCTCCAGCCGATGCGGCGGGGCGTGGGCCCACACCGCCCCCTTCTGTCGTAGCTCGCTGGTCGTGGCTACAGCCACCAGATGCACCTGCGGGCACCGCCCTTCTCCCGTGTGGCCGGATCAGGCCGGCCTCCTCTGGCCACATCGGTGCGCGATGGCGTGTCACCTTCTCACCACCCACGATCGGTTGCCGCAAGCCTCCTTTGGCCACCGCCGGCCGCCACCGACATGGCGTGCCAACGGTTCTTTCTGCAGGACACCAAACGTGATCTAATGGTCTGTTCTTGGTGTTGTCTATGCCTATGAGTCTCCCGGACTGCCTCCGTCATATCATGACCCTCTGTCTCACATTGCTGTGAAAATTTAGGAAATCCATCCCTGAAGAACTCAACATGAATGAAGCGGCGGAGGGTCCGTGCCTTGTTCATTCTGCCCACACCCTCCACGTTAACATGATATTAAGCAGGAGAATATTTATCTAACATTAAATATTAAATAAACTCATTTCAATAATTTTAAATCAAAACCAAACATAAACCCCCTACCTTGAGATCTGTTGGAGGTTTCGCGGTTGCGGTGGGAGGAGCATCCACATTGGATAGAGTCATCGGTGTTTGTTAATCCTAGATCTTTTCTGCCTGAGCTTTCATCCTCTGTCGATGGATGTTTCTGCAGAACTCTACCAGAGTTTCCTTGTTTGAAGAAGCCATGCCAAAACCCCACCCCGAGCTCCATTTAAATAGAAGGGGGAAAGGTGAGTAACATGTTGAAGAATTAATGAGGTTCATTAAATGAATTAATGAACCTCTTTTAATTCACAATGGTGGAGTTATGTAGTTGATGATTCAAGCCATTAAATGGCTTGAAAAGTCACCAGTCCCACCATCACTACTCATCCGTTGGAGAAAAAGAAAATAAAATAACAATTACATGTTATTGTATTATTCTTTAAAAAGTCCAAAAACTAAAATTTTCTCCAGACCTACTACGGTCGAAGTGAAGCCTCCCTTAAGAGAATCCTGGCACTATGGATTCAACGGTGTCCTTAGATTTTTAATCTGAGCACCGGTTTAAAAGATAGAAAACTACACCCACGTGTTTACTAAATGTACCTAAAAAAAGTTCATAAATTATTTACAGGCACACCGGGCCTCAGAATCACACACCATCAAATTTTTTAGACTTGTAATAATTCAAAATAATTAAAAAAATAAATGGAATTTTTTGGGTCTTTACATTATCCCCACCTTGGGGCTTTACGTCCCCAAAATCCAAACAAGACTACACAAACAAAGAGGGGTACTAGGCATGCATATGATCCTCTTGAGCCCGTGTGCTCTCTTAGAGATTTTTGTGCTGCAATAGAATGCACACCAGAGGTATCGACCACCCACGAAGGATCCACTCTTATCGATCCTCTATCTCCATCGAGTACTCCGTAAAAGTTTCCCCATTGTCAATATCCAGCTCGCCATGGTCGATAACGTGAGATGGGTCATGCATGTATCTCCTCAGATGGGATATATGGAAGACATCATGCACCCTCTCCAACTGCGGTGGCAGTGCCAAGTGGTATTCCACCTTTACAATCCTCCAAAGTATTAGGAATGATCTGATAAACCTCAGTGAGAGTTTTCCACCTTGGCCAAATCCCTATATACCTCGTCGAGGAGAGACTCACAAGAATATGTGGTCTAACTCTTGGAACTCCAGTGGTCTTCATCGCCTATCAACATAGGACTTCTATCAACTCTATACAGTCTTCATATGCTCTTGGATGACCTACACATTCTCAGTGGTAGCCTGTACCATCTCTGGGCCCATAAGTGCTGGATCTCTTGGATCCGTCCAACACAAGGGTGATCTGCACAGTCATCCATACAATGCCTCAAAAGGGGACATACCAATGGTGGAGTGATAGCTGTTATTGTACGTGAACTCCACCAAGGGTAGGCGGTCCTCCAAAATAAGACCAAAATCTAGGACACATGCATGAAGCATGTACTCCATGGTCTGGATGGTCCGCTCAGTCTGCCCATCTGTCTGCGGGTGAAAAGCTATGCTCAAGAGAAGCTGAGTCCCAAAATCCTCCTACAATCCTTTACAAAACTAGGATTTGAAGTGTGTGTCATGGTCTGAGACTATCATCAAAGTCATCCCGTGAAGTCGCATGATCTCCTGAATGTAGATACATCCCAAGCTCTCTACTGAACCCTTCTCTCGAATAGCAAGGAAGTGGGCCGACTTGGTGAGTCGGTCAATGATCGCCCAGATGGTGTCATGACCGCTGGGCACACATGGTAACCCTGTCATGAATTCCATAGATATCCCTTCCCACTTCCACTCTGGTATCTTGAGGGGTTGGGTCAAGCCTACTAGTACCTGGTGTTCGGCCTTCACTTGCTAGAAAGTGAGGCATCTTGAAACAAACTCCGCCACAGATTTCTTCATCCCTGACCACTAGTACTGACACCGAAGGTCTTGATACATCTTTATCACAGTTCTATGTACTTATAAGGGAAATGTATGAAACTCCTTTAGAACCTCCTCTCGTAGCGCCACTGGTACAATTGTGCGTCCTCTAAAAAGGATATCATGCTCCCCACCTTCAGAATATCTGTCAGGTGCATGGACTGAGGATATCTAAGCATGTGTAGTCTTGCAATTGTTGTCTCCGAGTTTCACCTCCCTAAATCACTGAAGGAGTGGAGGGGAAACTACCATCGACTGGAGGTAGAATATCTCATCTCTATCCACGTAGGATATCTAAAGCGAGGCTAACTGCTCTGAACCCTTGTTCAGTAGCTGCGAACTTGATCTCTGGCTAAGTGAATTTTCCACTATGTTACCCTACCTAGAAGTATAGACTATCTCAAAGTCATATTCATAGAGGAAATATAGCCAACATCATTTTCTTATATTTAGATCTTTCTATGTGATGATATATCCGAGACTCTTGTGGTCTGAGTAAACAATGAACTGCTCGCCCATCAAGCAGTTTCGCGACATCTTTAGTGGAAAGACTACTCTTCCAAATCCAAGTCGCGAGTCGCATAATTCTGCTCATGAGGCCTCAGCTGTCATGATCCATAAGAAATCACTACATCATCCTACATCAGGACGCAACTGAGTCTGGTCCCTGATGCATCACATTAAACCACATAGCCAGTTCCCTCCTCCAGCAACCTTAGGATGGGAGCACTAGTCAAGCTCTGCCTTAGCTGTTGAAAGCTATACTGGAATGCCTCTAACCACAGAAAGGGTTTCCCCTTCTTCTTCAAGGAAGTCATAGGGGTTTCTACTCTGGATAAATCGGGTACGAACCTCCGATAGTAGCCTGCTAATCCAAGGAATCTTTTCACATCAGTAACACTCCACGATGGATCCCTAGAAAGCGCTGCCTCAATATTCACTGGATCCACTGCAACCCTATCCTCTGAGATGATGTGTCCCATGAAGTGGACCTTCCGTATCCAGAACTCACACTTCGAGAGCATCCCATATAACTGGAGCTCTCAGAGTGTTTCCAGAACTATCCTCAAGTGTACAACGTGCACTTCCTTGGATGCTGAGTACACCAAGATGTCATCGATGAAGACCACCACAAAGAGATCGAGGTATGGCTGAAAGATCTTTTTCATGATCCCCATGAACACTTCTGGATCATTGGTCATGCCAAAAGGCATCACCAAGAACTTGTAATGGTCATACCGACATATGAAGGTTGTCTTCGGTACGTCCTCATCCCATACCCTAAGCTGATGATAGCCCGATCTAAGGTCTATCTTCAAGAACCACTTCGCTCCTTTCAACTGATCAAATAGATCATCAATCCTCGGTAAAGGATACTTGTTCTTCACGTTCACTTGGTTTAGGTGCCAGAATTCCACGCATATCCCCAAACATCCATTTTCCTTCTTGGAAAACAACACCAAGGATGCCCATGAATAAACACTGGGTCTTAAGAATCCCTTCCCCTGTAAGTCTTACAACTATAACCTCAGCTCCTGGAGCTCTGTAGGGGCCATCCGATATGCTGGTGTAGATATCAGTGTTGTTCCTGGGTACAAGTCAATGCGGAAGTCTACCTCTCTATGAGGAGGTAGTCCTAGGACATATTCTAGAAATACGTCCTCATACTCATCCACCACCACTAGAAATTGTGGACTCGCCTCATCCACCATGTCCAATGTCATTCAAGCTAGCTGATATATAATCGACTTCACCCTCTTGAGTGAAAGTCCATCTCGTGCTGCTTTGTTTTCCTTCTCACCAACAAAGGAAAACTGGCCTCTATCTCTGCACATACATCGCACTGTATGTCTCAAGTAGTTAATCTATGTGTAAACTTCCGATAGCTAGTCCATTCCTAGAATGGTGTTTCATGCCTTCAACACTGCTACTAGAAGATTCCATCTAAAACTCTATCCTCCGAGAGTAAGATCACACTATCAGTACCAGTGTTTGACCACAGAATCTCCTCCCGTAGGAGTATACAAACACAAAGGTCAATCTAAAAGCTTAGTCTGAATCTTAGAGTCCTGAACTAAGTTCACATGAAGGAAAGAATTGTTATCACCTGTGTCGATAAGCACTGATACTAAAGTATAGAAGATACAAATTGTACCTCATATCATCTCAGGGACATTAGGATCATGAGCCTCTAATACATGTAGTTGGGCCTGTCCCCATCCACACACTCCCTGATCTCATAGTAGACTGCCTAGGGGTGGGGTGGTGGTGCCTGGTGACCCCGACCACCTCCCACTACAGGTCCTGCTCCCTTTCCTTGTCCACCACTTGGATGACGCTCATGCTCCTACCACTGTCACTACCTCGGGTCCCCCTCCACCATCTACGAATCATCCGTGTAGGGATTCAGACAATCAAGAGCTCTGTTACCCAGTACCCTATAAGAAAAATAGATCATGCCTCGTTGGTGGATCCCTCGGGCTCTCGAGCCTCACACCTCTGACCCTGCATCTTTGGGTCTCCCTCCGAAAGGTCTAGACCACTTGGACTTCTGCATCGTCTGTCTACTGCCAGCTACAGATGACTCTGCTATCTGTTGTCTGGTAGGGGCTCTCCCTATCGGTTCCTCCTCGGCAAGGAATATATCCATCAACAAAGCTTTCTCTAGCACCCCAGCCTGCGTCGGGATGCTGAGAGAAACTGTCACAACTCTAATCTCTCATAGGAGCCCCTGATCAAAGGTCCAATCCTTGAAGTAAGGGTGTTGTACCATGTCAATGGTGTATCAAGAGAGGACAATAAATATCTCCGAGTATTGAGCCACAGTCTGGCTACCCTACTACAGATTCAGTAGCTTCTGAATACGCATAGAGCGTAGTGTCGCTGGCACAAACTCCACCCTAAAAAGGCTCTCAAAGTCTGTACAGGTGAGGGTCATCTCCTCATGCACCTGGATCATTGAGCTCCACTATCGTCCTAACAAGCCCTGAAGAAGGCTAGAGGCCAAGATCTCCATCTTTTCAGCGGGTGTCTCTACTAATAAAAAGACCCAAGAAACTGCCACAAGATAGTCCTCTACTGCACGGGGGTCCATCTCTCCTCGAAACCTTGGAGGCCTCTATACCTGGAACTCATGCAGTGCGCTCAGCTGGCGTGCATGATCCATTGGTAGCATCTGCTGCTCAACGGGTGGTGGTGGTTCTGGTACACCACCTAAAGGTTCCATCACTATGAGTAGTCCCTATATCGACACCTCATCGCTCGATGGGCTACTGTCGTGATCTCTAACTGAAATCCTGGATGGATATCTTCGTGGATGCATCCCGTAAGAAATAGATGCACCACAATCAATAATTTATACTTGGTGAGCTAACTCAAGAAAGATCAAGAAAACTTTTCAAAACACTAGCAACTAGTGTTTTCATGTACTGAGCCGAAAAATAGAATTTAGGGTCCTGGTGTATGGATACGTTGGATGCCTCACCAAAACTAGACCCCCTATACTTAAAAAAAAATTCAAGACACTTTATATCATTTCCTCATTAAAAGTAGACTCTTAGTTCTTCAGGTAGAACCGACCACCCTATGATACCACTTTGTCACGAACCATCCCACAGGGCCCAAATGTGACTACCCCAAGCCCGCCTTCCATAGGTCATGGGTTGGTGACTAGCACCTGAAATCTTTTCCCGAATAAGGAAGGAATTTCCTTAGGGATCTGTACACACTCAAAAAGGGAAACTGAAGTAAACAACCAAAAAAAGTAAGGTATAACCATGAGAGTAAAGTAAAGTTATAAGTACAACTGTAAACTGAAAACAGTGGGCCAAAATAAAAGCCCTAGAAACTGAAAATAAAGTAAACAGATGTCGCATCTTCCCTAGAGCTCTACCTGGAGGGTAGTAGCTGTAAGTCTAAAGTCGAATAATAGGGTCTTGACTGCTCCCATCACACCAAGCTCCACCAAGTCCCGAACCTCCAAAGTCTTCCTTGGAGCATCAGTATTCTGCACCAGACACACATGTGTGGGCGGGGCCCATGCAGGGGTGAGTATAACAACTCAGTAGGGGATCCTGAGATCCCCAAAGGTCTCTTAGTAATCCACAAAGGAAAACATCACAAGAAATACCACAAAGGTAATATCATAAGCATGATCTAAATCATGAGGCACAAAGAAAAAGAGATAGATCACTCTAATGGTATAACTTCCTTGTTACTAGGATAGGGATGACTAGTCGTAAAGCCAAATCATCCTATCTATAGTAAATCTACTATTGACCCATATTAGTTGCTGGTGCTGACCCGTATTGGTCGCTGGTGCTGACCCATATTGGTCGCTGGTGCTGACCTATATTGGTCACTCGTTCTAACCCATATTGGTCACTGGTGCTGACCCGTATTGGTCGCTGGTACAGAGGAAGGGATGATTAGTCATATAACTAGATCATCCCACTCTATAGTTCTTGATGCTAACTTGTATTGGTCACTCTTCTTCTTTATGTCACAGCCAGCCACTGGATTCTTGCACGAAGCACGCCTGATCTTCGGAAGACTCTGCTCCTCAAGTCATCGGTCTTATTTCAACTAGTATTAAGTCCTACAAAAATCATACCCAAGGGAATTCCCCTCTATAGGGGTCCCAACATGATAGACGATGCGTCGATCGGACGCCCATTCTGTGAGATATGATCAGTTTTGTAAAAAGGCCCCGATTGGATTCAAGTATGATCAAACCCAGGTAACATGTCAAACTTCTTCAAATCTCACTTAGAGTATCTCCAAAGGACCGTCTTGTCACAAGGGTCCTTATGACACAGACAACGTGTCAATCGGATTCCTGGTTTGTTAGTTACACCACTTTCCATGAAATGGGGGTGATCACACCTCGGTCCGGCACGGCTTGGTCGGGCCCGCTGGAATATTCCAAAAGGTCCTCTTCCCAAAAAGGGGTCCCAATTCCACTGATGGCATGTCAAACGGACACTCAGTTTGTCAGTTATGGGTGTTTCTTTATTCAGGGGCTGGTTGGGTCTGGGCCCAGTCTGACTCGGTCAGGCCAACCTAATGCAACGGGTCCCGGGGTTTACCTGACCTCTCCTGGGTCTGGCCTGTTAAGGTTTTTCCCAGTTCACTGGGTTTGGACCTTCAGGGGTTGTCCTAGCTGGTTCACGGTCCCGGGCCACGGTTGGTTCGGCCCACCGGGTGGGGCTCCGCCCACCCGCGCTGGCTCGCTGGGCCGTGGGTTCGGCCCGCGGTTGGCCCAGTCTGCCTGAAGGCGGACCACTGTCTGTAGATGGCCCTGTGAACGCAGGCCATTTCATCTGGCTGGTGGGGCGCTGCCCCACCGCGTGCAACGGTCGGCCTGGGGGGCTGACTGGTCTCCAACCGATGCGGGGCCGTGCCACCCCCTCCTGTTGCAGCTATTTCCACTGGCGGCGCCTCCCTTCTCCCGCTCGGTCGTCTCTGGCCGGCCACCTCTATCCACCGTCATGCGGGACGGTGCAACACCTTTTCACCACTCGCGACCGATTATTGCGGGCCTCCTTCGGCCCCCGCCAGCATGTCGCTGCTGCGGTTCTTTCCGCGAGCTACCATACGTACTCTATTGGTCCGTTCTTGGTGCCATCTGTGCCTATGAGTCTTTTGAATTGCCACTGTCACAACATGACCCTATGTCTCACATTTCCATCAAAATTAAGGAAAACTGTCCCCGAAGAACGCAACATGAACGAAGTGGCGGAGGGTTCGGTCCTTGTTTGTTCGGTCCGTGCCGTCCGCGTTAACATGATAACATGCGGGATAATATTTATTTGACATTAAATATTAAATAAACTCATTTAAATAATGTTAAACCAAAACCAAACATAAACCCACTACCTCCAGATCCATTGGAGGTGTCGCAGTTGCGGCGGGATGAGTATCCATGTTGGATGGAGTCGTCAGCGTTCATCGATCTCAGATCGTTGCCTCTCAAGATTTCATCTTCCGTTGGTGGATGTTGCCACAGAACTCCACCAGAGGTTCCTCACGTGAAGAAGTCATGCCAAAACCCCACCCCGAGCTCTATTTAAATAGGAGGGGGAAATGTGAGTAACACATTGAATAATTAATGAGGTTCGTTAAATGAATTAATGAACCTCTTTTAATTCACAACGGTGGAGTTACGTAGTTGATGAGTCAAGCCATTAAATGGCTTTAAAAGTCACCTGTCCTCCCACCACAACTCATTTTTTGGAGAAAAATAACATAAAATAACAATTACATGTTATTTTATTATTCTTTAAAAAGTCCAAAAACTAACTTCTTCTCCCAACCTACTACGGTCGAAGTGAAACCTCCCTTAAGCGAATCAAGGTGCTCCGGATTCAACGATGTCCTCAAATTTTTAATCAGAGCACCGGTTCAAAAGATAGAAAACTCCACCCGTGCATTTACTGAACGTACCTAAAAAAAAGTTCAGAAATTTCTTCCAGGCACACCGGGCTTTAGAATCACACGCCGTCATATTTTCTAGACTCATAATAATCCCAAATAATTAAAAAAAACTTACATGGAATTTTCTAAGTATTTACAAAAATCATCATAAATGTTTAGTTAGTGTTGTAAGCATCAAACTTTCTAAGTGATGTAGGGATGAACCACTTAGAATCACTACCACACTAGAACTAGTCTACCCACCTAGATAGATTGGGATTCCCATGTGCACTATTTCCACTTCTCCCATCACATTTGTATCACCACTTTCACTTTCAAATACTAGCAATGTGAATACATGATAAAAAAACCACCATTTCTCATAAGAAAAACCTTTTCCATATTTACACACACACCAAATCCAATTTCAAACCAAATGCATATTAATAACTTTCAAAAACACATTTTTCACCATACACATAAGTCACAAGACCTTCACAAGCCAAAATAATCATTTTCAAAATCATTTTAAAAGTTTAAATGAACAACCATAGAATCACACATTTAAAATAAATCTTTATACCATGCATAATTCAAACTATTCACTTTTAAAGGTTTTAAAAAAATATAATAACCAAGTGTGAGGCCATTTCTCAACATCCATGACCCATTACGTATATGTATATAGCATATTCATTTCATATAAAAATGGAAAAAACATTTTTAAAAATAACACTAATCAATATAGGAAATTCTAAATAAAGATCAGTGAATAGGGAACCTACCTCAAAGTGGAATCAAGACATCCACTTAAGCTCTTAATGATTTATAACTCAAGGTTTCTGCTCCCCCACTAAGCATACTCACTTTCACATACATGCAAGGACCCCTAGCCCCTATGCACACATCTGTAAGGCCATGGGCATGCACAAGGGGATCCTTACATATACGCCTATATGCATATACCAGTCTCCACTCACCAACGCATGCACTTTTATATATATACATAGGCACACCTATCCCCATACACGTTTAAACACTTCCATGCATGAATATACGTATAAAGGGTAACCTATATATATATATATAAATATAAATACATACCTATGCATACACAGGCGAGTCGTCCTTGACTTGGAAACTCGAAACCGATGAGCAGGGATCAACATACTACACAGGTAAATACTAGCACTCTAAAACACCCAAAATAACACCATAAAACAAGTGCAAAACCAACCAGCAGCATAAAAGTCCATACCTCAAAATACACAGCTTTTGACGATGGCAGCCCGAGACCACTTCACCTTACACACATATACATTTTCATATATATATATATATATACTATTTGACCCAAGTACATATTCCCCATACCATGAGGGAATATGCACAAGGAGGATATACATATATACATGCTTACCCATGTATATACATGTAGGCCTTTGTTGCAGATGACTCGTGCCCACATCGGGATGACCAAAACACGCTACAATGATAAAAATGGTGTCTAAAATTAAGAGCTTCAAACAAAATATAATTAAACATGGCACCAAGAGAAACCTCACTCCAAAACGGTACCCAAACATGTTTCGCTAACTTTATAATATTTAATAAACCACTTAAGAATTTTATAAAACAACTCCAAGTGGTATCACAAGACTTTGAACACAAACACCCACTCAAAAACCTCTTCTAAGGCCAAACACACACTAATAAAATAATAAAATGGAATTCTCAGACCTTGCACAACATAATAAACCAACAACACAATTTAGAAAATATTACGAATGGCCCAACACAGGTTTTCACAAAATCAAAACATTCATATCACATACATATGTTACTAAACGCATCAAAAGCATATTAAACCTCATGTAAAACTATATTCACACCAATAAAAATAATCAAATAACATATTAAATTGATTAAACACACAAATTAATTCATCAAACAATAAATATACACAGTACCACCTACCTCGATGTAGGAAACCTCAAAATTTCAGTGCGAACTCACGCCGCATGACAATATCACCGCAAGGGGTCTACTGCGAACCCTAAAAACTAGGTATTAAAGAAATTGCATAACAAATGATCCAAACTCAACCTAAAACTCAAACCCTACCACCTCCAAAAAGAAAGAAATGACCGGTAGAAGGGAAATGCACCTACGAAGGGGATATGAGAAGCTAACTGGAGCTTGAAGGAAGATTCCAGAGGTGTGTCCCACGAGGTGGAGCCTTTCTGGAAGGAGGGAGTGGCTAAGGGGTGATGGATTTGGGGTGTTGTGAAAGGATTATGCAGCGCGTACAGCGGGAGTGGCACAAGGTGAGCCTAAAGGATAACAAAAGGGAATCCGAGTGCGATGGGGGAGAATTCGCGGTTGGCTGGTGGTCCAAAAGTGGCTAGGTCACACAATTGGGAGAGGGGAGGGAGGCTGATTCATGTGCTTCGATGAAGGAGGGAGGCCGGTCCATGCGTGCTAGTGAAGGAGGGAGGCTGGTCCAGGTGTTGTCCACCAGAAGGAATGTAGGAGGATGGAAGAGCACCAACTATTAGGGGGGAGGCACGTTCTAGGGTTAGGGTGAACCTGTGCACGGTGCTACCAAGGGAAAGTGTGGGGGGGGGGGCAAGAGAAAAATAAAAATAAAAGGAAATTAATATAAAACACTAAAAAAATTATAACCCATACTATTAATTATAATAATAAATAAAATAATAATATTAATAATAATGATAGTAATGATATTAATAAAAATATATTTCTTAAATTATTATTATTGATAATAACAACAACAACATTCTTAAATAATATTATCATTATTATCATGATAAAATTATTAATTCAATCATATATTCTTTTTTTTAATTTTATTTTGTGCTTAAATCATTATTCAACTCATTAATTAATTAATTAACCATGCAATGGGCAGCCACATGGTAATTTGGCGAAGCCAGACAGCTTCGATCGTGCACTGCCCGTGCGCTGGACACTAGAAAACCAAAAATGCTCGTTTGTTAACAAAAGTGAAAAAAAAATTTAACCAGGCCTAGGCTGTTATAAAAAATAGGATTGAAAAGGTTAAAAAAATATAATAATTAAATTCTTGAGGTCGGGGTTTGACATGATATATTTGTGCTTCATAAAAAATTCAAGAGATAAGTTTTAAATTACCAATAAAATAGGTCATGAACTATGTGTGCTACTCAGGCTTCGATATGGATTCATTCCATCCATGTATAGTCCAAGTCTGAGATTTATAACTTCATTGAAAAAAATAGAAAGTTGCTGATCAATTTTCTTCCACTGTGGAAAATCAGTTGGATGCCATAATTTTCCATCACATATCTATTTATCTACATTACATCTTAACACGCATCATGTGAATTTGAAAATAAATGTTTCAAATGATACATTATAAGAAGATACCAAAATTCCTTATTAAGGGTTGCTGTAACTGCTAAATCATAATGTAATTTTTCTTTCAACTTATATCATGACGTCCCACATTTAGGACACTTTGACAGAAATTCATACTCCTTCCTATATAACATAGAGTCATTTGGGAAGGCATATATTTTATTTGTACCTTAATACCATCATAAATAGTATTTTCTTCAGTTTATAATGTGAATCAAGAAGATAATTATCTTTAAGAAGAATATCTTTGAACAATTTTAGAAAATCAATAAAGTTCTTTTCACTCCAACCATGTTTTTCCTTCAAGTTAATCAATCTTAACACCGATGATAAAACCCTAAATTCCATACATCTCAGATTCAATGGATTTTCAGCATCACCATATAGATTCTAAATTTTTGGTTCTTTATCAATTATCTCTACTTTAATATCATGAATCATTTCTCTAATTTCATCTGAGTTATCATCTTGCAAAGCATCATCATCATTAGATCTGAAATTTTTCACTGTTTCACCATACCAAATCCAAGGACTATAACTTAAATTAAAACCATAACAAATTAAATGATCTTTGATATATCTTCTTTCGGCTTATTCATATCTAAGAATTTAAATCATGGATAGAAAAACATGTCATTGTTTGGAATATTTTGTTTAGAAAATTCCAAAAAAATCATCAACACCTTTCTCATATTCATAACTTATTCTAAGTGTTGTAATCCAACTTTGAATCATTATTATCAAAATAAAAAATAAAAAAGATAGTTTTTCAAAAGAATATAGTGGTGATAAAAGTGAGAATAAATTAATCAAGTCAAAATAGGTTTATATTTATATCAAAGATGTCATCATTTGAAAGTAAAAAAACTTTGAAATTTAAAAAAAAAATATGCGTATTTGAAAAGTATAATTATAAATTTTAGAAAACAATCGAATATAATTTTAAATATAATTGATAAATAGGATGTAAACCACTAATCAAAACATAGATAAATACCAGAGTGGATATAATTAATTATATTATATATAATAAGGCTTTTAAGAAAATTATGAATACTTTATGAGTTGTTATGGAATAAATCATGGACATTCATATATAATAGTAATTATACAAAAATGAATGTAGATAACCAATTGTTCCACTAAATATATGACGTACAATTAGTCACTAACATTTCCCCCAAGTTGTTCTATGTTTTCTATTAGTCTACAAGTAAGATGATTAATGAGACACATCTATCATTATATAATACATCATCAAGCCTTACATTTCTATGATACTATATGTCGAGGAAAAACATTTAGTCTATCTGTAACATATAAATAAAAATAAATTCAATAGTATATCTGAAACCTTGCTAGGAATGGTTATATGAGACAACCAATAAAAGAGATTTGTAATATTTCTTAACAATACACATTCAAAATGAAAATCAATATAATTATCTAAGGTATTGAAAAGAATTTACATTACACTAAACCATAAACAAGGTTTCCTATATGAAAGTGTGATTTAATAAAATATCAAATTTCAATAAACATATGTAAAGAAATTTATTGAAAACACTCTTCTATACAATAGAAACACTAGAATATTAAGATATAATGCTGAAATTTATGATCTAACATAAAACATTAAAATGTAATGAAATTCACACCTTTCCACTTAAATCAACATATAACTAAGGTATATGAAGATGGTAATATGAGATTAGAAATGAACAGATCAATATATGAATGTGAAATGATGAGGCCGATGAAACCTGAGTAATAATGTGATATTTGAGTAAATGTAATCGAAAAAAAGAGATATAGGGCACCCAGAACTTTGAACAACCAAAATCGAGTGAGAATCGAAGTGTTATACTTAATTGAGAGTTGAGAGATGATAAAATTGAATGCAGAAAATGACCCAAAAAAATGCGAGGATGTATAATAAAGAAAAACTGATATTTCAGGCCACTGGATCGACAAAAAGAGCTTAGGGTTTCCACACATGATAGAGAAGATTTTTCTTTCTCGTGATAGAATAACACAAAAATAAACCAAATCAAAAATCATAAAATTTTAAAAGCTTTATCATGTCAGTTATTATATAACCGATGTGATAAAGTATTTTTTCAAGATTTTTCACATTAGTTATACAATAACTGATGTGAAAAATTAGATTTATCACATTGGTTAAAAAATAACTGATGTGATAAAGAAAATATCAATGCTTTATCACATTGGTTATAAAATAATCGATGTGATAATGATGTATACCATATTTTTCACATCGGTTATATAATAACCAATGTGATAAAGCATGGTACTTTATTTTTCATGTTAGTTATTAGGGAAATGATGTGAAAAATCTATAGGGATGGTTTTTTCATGAAAGTTATAAATAAATAACGTTATAAATCCAATGTGAAAAATACATTTTATACTAGTGTGGGAAAGACTAAGAAATCATACAATGCTGCTATGATTACTTCAAAGAAAGAAAAAGATTTGTGGAAAGTTCCAAGTAGTAAGGAACTCAATTTCAGTTGGTTGGACTGCACAAATATGATTTTGAAGAAATTCATGAACTTACAAGGATGGGAGTTAATCTTCAATGAAAATCACACCAAGTTATTATATGGCAAGGAAGTCCACGAATTTTACCAGTGTGGGACTTTTCATTTTTGTGAAAATTAAGACCTTACAACCTTGATGGTTAACAATATAAAGTTTCCAATTTCTATGGTGGAAATTGATATAATATTTTACTATTCGTATGAAGGGAGGTATGAGTTTAGTACCTCGTCTGCTATGATTGATGAAGTTAGTATGAAAACCCATATTTTTAATACATTTTATTTCATGATTTATTATACAATGATACACTTAATAAAACCCCATAATATCATAAGTCTTAGTGTCTTTGGGTAATTAGTTAAATAACATAACAAATTTCAAAAGGAGTAGTCCAACATTATTGAAAACCTCCTTAACATGCTCCTAAAATTCCATCATTATTCTAAAACTGCATGGGACAACCTGGGGACATACATAAGAAAGGGGTGATATATAAATCTCAATAAGGGAATAAAAAATGTAAAATATAAGGTAAATTAGTGCATATGATCCAATAAGAATATCAAGGTAACATAATAGGGGTGAGAATCATAATATTAAACAATGAGGCATAATGTGACATGAGAGAATAAAGGCAACATAATAATATGGAAACAATTTAAAACATAACGTAAGAATAAGTCAATGATAATTGACAAGAAAAAATCACATGGTGGAAAAAGTACCATAATGGATTAGGTATACTCTTTAATCCAATACATGACACATTATGAGACTAAAATATTACTCAATGCATTGGAGTGCTATCTAGGTGCACCCATCATTTTCATATCATGTACATGCATAAGCGTGACATATGAATCATAAAAAATAAAGATTCCTTTCATAAATCTTAATCCCATGATAAAATATTTTGGGTTATATAAATTGAAGTCCCAAATCAATAAATTATAGGTACATCTAGGAAAATAATATTGAGTGGAAATAAGTATGGGTATTCACAACAAAAATGTATGGCATGGAAAAATCGTAGGATGATTATGGAAGCATAACGAGGGTACATAAAGGTTTATTAAAGGGAATAATGAGAGTCAAATGGATATATCATCATTTATAAATAATAAGTGAAGTTATAGGAATATTTAAGAACATAATAAAACATGAATGATTGGAAATTAAAGGCACAAGACAAAGAAGGTTATTGAATAAAGAGGAGAATGAGAGGATCCCTTACCTTTTGATGGGGAATGAGAGGAGATTATTAAGAGTTTAGGGAACCTTAGGAGATATCTATAGAGGTAAAGATAGAGGAATGTAATGTTGGGTTGGTTTATATAGAAAAATAGAGGATAATTATTTATTAATTTCCAAACTTAGGTTTTGGACTCTATATGATAAAATAATCAAAACCAAAAGCCTTCACATGGTTTTTACCCATAGTTCCTAAAAAATTGGAGTTTTTTTCATTATTTTACATGTTTAAGAGCCTATATCATTAAAATAACACCCATGGTGATGTGAAAGTGAGTCATTTTTATAAATAATTGATTTTAAAACCATAAAATATAATATAGGCTTTGGAGGATTCGTTAAGGATTTATAAAAATAATAAAATAACCTAAAAAACATTATTTTAAAGGATAAACATAATATTAGTCATTTATATTCTTTATATTATTTATTATATCACTTTTTTTTTGATTTTATGATGTCATAATACACAATGTATATTTATATAGTATTTAATATTGACAAAAAATCAGCTATCTTTGAAAATTATGAAAAAATACCTATTGTCTAATCTAGAAATTCTGATTTCAAAAATAAAAGTTATTTTATCTAGAAAGTTATTTATGTATAGTAATTTACACTTTTAAATCAAAAATCCATATTTATTGAAAACAACTGGTTTTTTTGACAATAAAAATTTTCTGACCCTTATAGAATTTATTTTTGACTTCATAAAATTATATTATCATTTATATTTAATAAATATTATATAATAAGAATATTTTATAAAAATATAATTTATTTTAAAAATTATTTAATTACTTAAAATGTGTGTCTGGATTGAAACTATATATTTCTCAAAAATACAATTTGTGTTTCATCGTATCAAAATCCAATTCAAACTCATTAACTAAAGTAATATTAAAAAGGGGGAAATATATTCATTAATTAATTAAAAAAATTATAAAAATTCCCACTATTATGATCTAAATACATAATCCTTTATTACACCAGTAAATTTCCTAAGGGTAAGGTGTGTGATAGTGATATTTTCTTGGGGTGGTTCAGTGTACATGGTTTGGCCCATAATCTTGATGAGATTGAAATTATCCCATAAACTGTTTCACTCATGATTTAGTTGTTGAATCTCATCTTGGTCTTGGTCAAGGTAAAATCCCAAATATGTTATCTCCCTTAAAATCTCTGATAAACTGGATTCATAGGGTATGATCCTAATGGTCGAGGCCATCGCTTGTTACATCTATATCAATTGAATTTTATAATAACCCTTAATATAACAATGTAAATGGTCACTGTATAATGACTATATTATCAATTCTTATGATGATTAATGAAATTTTAAATCCATAATACTATAACTATTAGGAATAACCAAAGTAGTTCATGTGTTTTCTATAACTACATTACTTGATAAGGTATTTATTAATTTAAAAAGGGAATTTCATTTATAAAAGTTTAAGTCATTAAATTATTAGCCCCATCAGAAATTTTTCCCATGAAATTTTCATTTCATACATTGAAATAGATGAGGGTGCTTATGTTTCATCACCTATTTTATTTCTCATGTTACTTCCTTAAACTTGTGGTTACACTATGACTCTTTAACCAGGCGAGTTGTCTTGTTTTGTAGAAATTTGTCACTATGATATAAGATCTTCACTGAATTCTCCTCATATAAAATTTCATCCTCCAATGGTACTACCTTTGGATTCAGTTCAAGTGAGGTTTTTGGTATGTACTTCCCCAAGAGGGATACATGGAATATATCATGTACTTAAGATAGGTTAGGTGGGAGTGAAAGTCAATAGGTCACTCCTCTAATGTGATCGAGGATCTCAAAGGGGATGATGTATCTAGAGATAATATTTCCCTTCTTCCCAAATCTCATGTCTTTATTCCATGTAGATATACAAAGGAACACCTTATCTCCAACCTCAAATTCCAGGTCTCATCGACTATTGTCTACATCAATTTTGAGTCTACTTTTTTTGGATTTCATGTGACACTTAATGGTTTGAAACTTATCTATCATCTCTTGGAAAAGATCAGGTCCCATCACCTTCTGCTCTCCAAAATTATCCCAGCATGTAAGAGTTCAAAACCTCTTCCCATACAAATCCTCATAAAGTTTCATTTGAATGCTATAAGGGACCATGTTGTTATATGAGAACTCCACTAGGGGAAGGTGATGGTCCCAAAATCCTTGTAAAACCATTGAATATGGTCTCAATATATTCTACAGAGTTTTAATGGTCCTTTCAGACTGGCTATCCATCTGAGGGTGATAAGAAATGATGAAGCTCAGTTCTATATTCAATTCTTCCTGAAGACTTCTCCAAAACCTCAAGGTAAACCTCATATATTTATTAGATACAATAGAGTATGGAATTACATGTAGTCTTACCACTTACCTTATGTATATCTTGGTGATTTGGTCAATATAGAAATATTCCTTGTTATTAATGAAAAGTGATGACTTTTTAAGGCCATTGAAAACCTCATAGATGGAATTATTTCCTTTAGGTGTCTTGGGGAGTCCTATGATGAAATCCATGGTTATGTTTTCCCATTTACATACTAGTATGGGAAATATTTTCATTATACCATTAGAATTATATAATTATACCTTACCTTTTTCTCATACCAAGCATCAAGATACAAACTTCACAATCTATCTCTTCATTTTATCCCACATGAAGTTTTTTATCAAATCTTTATACATTTTAGTGCTTCATAGATGAATTATTAAGAACGAACTATGTGCATCATCCAAAAGTTACCTCTTCAATTATGGTTTTGATGGGACACATAATTGGGTTCCAAACCTTATAACGCCATCTTAAAAAAAGTTAAACTCAGAAATATTCACTACCTTCTTTTTTAGTAACTCATAATATTTCTAGGCCTTCTTGATCCTCTCAAGAATGGATGGTTGAGTAGTTATTTAATAAAGGTAGAATAAAGATCCTCTTATTATTCCCATGTTCATCCTTTTCATGTAAAAGAATATTGGATCCCTTGAAATCCTCATCATGGATAGAGTTACAGGATCTTTTCATCTTAGAGCATCTAGAAATTTGTTTACTTTCCTTGGATAGTGATGAATTGAACAATCATAATACTTAATCTAGTCTAACCACCTTCATTAGTTCATATTAATATCCTTTTGTATGAATATATACATGTGGATTTTATGGTCTATGTATATGTCACACTTCTCCCTAAAGATATAATACCACCAAATATTTAATGTGAAGATCTATATAACCAATTATAGATCACGAGTTGGGTACTTCTTCTCATGGATATGTAATTTTTAGGATGCATAGGCTATCAATTTTTCATCTTGCATGAGTACACAACCCAAACCCCTTTTTATGCATCATTGTAGATAAAAAATTATTCCCCACTGGTGGGTAATGTGAGTATAGGTGCAGTGATTAGCCTCTTCTTCACCTCTTTATAACTTTCCTCACATTCATCAATCCAAAAAAACTTAACTGTATTTCAAGTAAGCTTGGTTAGTAGGCTCGAAAATCATGATAATATTCTAAAAAATTGATGATAGTACCTAACTAATCCAACAAAACATCAAATTTACATCATAGATATTGGCCTTGGACATCCTTCAATTGCCTCAGTTTTTAAAGTTTCCATAGATATCCCTTTATTGGTGATAACATGTCCCAATAAAGTTACTTTCTCCAACCATAATTCACATTTACTATACTTTTCATACCTATTTTCTTTCTTATTGGTCTTTATTACAACATTCAAATGATCCACATATCCCTCCTTGATTTTGGAGTAGATAAGAACATATTTTATAAATAATACAAAAAAAATTCAAGTTAGTATCTAAAAACTCTATTCATCAAGTCAATAAATATTGTTGGATCATTAGTGATTCTAAATGGAATCACTAAGAAACTGTAGTGCTTGTACCTTATATTAAAGGCATACTTGGGGATGTACTCATTATTTACATTTACTTGATAATATCTCGACTGAAGATCCACCTTAAAGAATACTGGGCTACATGAAGCTGGTCAAATAAGTAATCAATTTATGGCATATGATACTTGTTTTTTATTGTGATCCTATTGAGCTCATGATAATCAATGCATAGGTGTATTGACCCATCCTACTTATTGATAAATAGGACCATTTAACCCTATGATTAATCAATTGGGCATATAAACCTTTATCTATATTCTCCTCTAATTGTTTTTTCAGCTTCTCAAGTTCAATGGTGAACATTCTGTATGGAGTCTTGGATATTGGAAAAGATTTTATTATGAGCTTGATTGAGAAATCAACATCATGGCTAGGGGGAAGACCATACAATTATTTGTGAAAAAAAATCAGTGAATTTCATTGCAATGGGCATGTCATAAAGGATGAACTTTCTTTAATCTCAATCATTTGAGCTAGATACACTATCTCACATGGTAATAATATCCATTCTTGAGTATTTGGTACAAAAAAAGATCCACCCTACACCTTTTACTTGTATAGAAACAAAGGGGTATTTACGATACAGAGGTTGATTTACTTATCTCGGAAATTTATCTTGGATCTATATAAGTAAAGATAATATATGCCTAAAATAGAATTTAATTATACTAAAGTATTGAAAGGTTATCTAGGAAGTTAAACTAAATTTTTTTAAAGGGTGGGAGTTATATACTTGGGATGAAATAATTTCCCCATTTTTCATTTTCATAAATAGATCTATTTATATGATTTTTGATGGCTTTTGAATAATTATTCTAAACTTAAAAGATATAAAATAATGTGTAGATCCAGAATAAAAAAGTATGTTCACTATCCTTGAATGAATAACTAGCGTACCTGTTACTACTTCATTGTCATGATCCACCTCATTTCTTGTGATGGAATAAGATCACTCTTGCTTCCTGGGAGGTTTCTATTATTGATTTTTTTAAACTCTTGGATTATGTAATTGGATTACATTATGTACATGTTACTTTCAATTGAAACACCATACTACTGGTGGAGGGTTGACTGGATCATTCCTTTCTTCTATCACATTGGTGGATTTTTTCCATCGACAATCTCTAGCTAGGTTCCCTTCCTTCTCACACCTAAATCATTTCCTCATCCCCTTAGGCAATTTACATGATGCTTCATCCTGCACTTTTTGATAAGTGGGATGTTGATATTTATTTCCACTGTTAGATTTATCCATCACACCACCAGAATGAAACTCTATTTTCTGCTTCTTATCCCCATGAAAACCTTGAGATTAAATGATCTCCATTTCTACTTTGAGGTTACATAAAAAAAATTCATCATAGCCATCAAAGTCTTGAATGGATAAGGCTTTTCATAGAATCATATTTATCCCACCAAAGAAGTAGTCAAATTTAATTTTGGGGGTAATGAAAAATCCATAGTCTTATCATGAAAGTCTTATGAAGTTTTCCTCATATTCCCTAATGGGTTCATCATCCTTTTTCTTGAGGTTAAGGAATTCCCTCTCTATTTTCAGTCAAAGAGTGAGAAAAAAATATTTTTCAAAAAACATTTTCTAAAATTCATTCCACTCCATCGCTTTGATCTCCTCCTTGGGATTTATATTCTTTACCAATATCCACCATTGATTAGATTATCCCTCTATATGTAAAAAAATTGTTGTGACCTTCTCTTGATCAGAGCATTGAAGGGTGAACAAGATATTTTCAATGGAGTTGATCCTTTGATTCATGATTAAGGGATCAGAAGATCCATTAAAATTTAGAGGCCTTTGTCACATAAAGGTCTCAATTACAACTTTCTCTTTCTTAGAGGGATTTGGGAATTCCTCCCAATTCATGTTTTAGTTAAATAATTGATCCAATTTAGAAAGTAATTTCACGAAGTTCATGATTTCTGATCTCATCGAGTTTGGGAATTTAATTTGGTTAATCATTACATTATTCCTTAAATTGGTTGTTGACTCAATTCCTCATATTCCCATCCATTGACAAGAATAAAGGGAAAACTAGGGATGCATTTTCTTAAACTATTAAACACATAAATGGGAAACATGAAAATTTAAGGGATAACTCATTAAATAAATATATTCCTTAACTTATGGATTTATAGGTTTCAATATAATTTTTCTACGATTTATTTCCTAACATAAAATATTATGGTCATTTTTTTCTCTTAATAATGGTTTGTAAGGATCTTTTGAAGTTACCAAATAATATCCCCCAAGAGTTTCAAACTAGGTGTGTAACAAGGATAATTTTTTTTCACCAGGTGATGATCAAGTCTATCTCAATTCACCTTTTAGGGTTATTACTCTTAGGTACCTCTATGATAGTTCCAAATCTACTTTTAGTATCTATATAGAGATATATTTTCTTGGAAACCACTTAATATACACTTTAATAAAATTTTCGTATTTTTTAATATGTTTAGACTTATCCTTATGTATTTAAATAGAGATTTATAATATTAATCCTAAAAATAAATAAACCTATATCTCATACCAACTATGGTAACCAATATTTTTAATACACTTTATTTTATGATTTATTACATAAATATTCACTTAATAAAACCCAAGAAGATCATGATGCATAGTCTCTTTGGGTAATTAGGTACATAACATAATAAATTGAAAAATTAGTACAACAAAATTATTTAAAACCTCCTTTATAAACTCCTGAAATTCCATCGTTCTTCTAAAATTTCATGGGATAACCTGAGGATGTACATAAGAAAAGGGTGAGACATAAATCTTAGTAAGGGAATAAACAAAGAATAGAATAAGTTAAAGTAGTATATGTGATCCAAGAGTCATATAAAGGTAACATTATATGGGTGAGAATAATAATCTTAAACAAAGAGGCATGATATAACATGATAGCATAAAGACAATATAGGAATGTGGAAACAACCTAAAACATGACATAAGCATAAGTCAAGGATAACCACCAAGACAACATCAAATGGTAAAAAAAGTCACATAATGGATTAGGTTTTCTCCTAGATCTTATACATAACATATCATGAGACTAAAACATTACCCAATGCATTAAAGCGCTATTTGGGAACACCAATCATGTTCATATCATGCACATGCATAAATGTTCTACATGAATCATACAACATAAAGTTTCCTTTCATAAATTTTAATCCCATAATAAAGGAGTGTGGTTTATATACATGAAATAACCAAATAAATTAAGTATAGGTACATCTAGGTGAATAATCTTGAGTGTAAATAATGATGGGTATTCACAATAAAAATGTTTGGCATGGAACAATCATAGGATAATTCCAATAGCATAACAGGGGTACCTAAAGGTTAATGGTAGGAATTACTGAGAGTTAAATGGGTGTATAATCACTTGTAAATCATAAGGTAAGTAATAGGGATACGTAAGAACATAATCCAATATGAAAAAACTAGAAATTAAAGGCATAAGACAAAGAAGGTTCTTTACCAAAGAGGAAAAGGAGAGGACCCCTTACATTGAGAGGATTCTTCTAAAATCTTGGGAGGAGATTCTTAAAGCTTGGAGGAACCTTTGGAGGGATATATGGAGGGAAAGAAAGATTAATGTAATGATCAAAGTATTTTTTATTGAAGATGATTGAGAGATTGGTGGGTTTATATAGAAAAATAAAGGAGAATTATTTATTAATTTCCAAACTTAGGTTTTGGACTCTATATGATAAAGTAATCAGAAAAAAAACATACCATGTTTTTTTCACATGGTTCCTACCAAAGTAGAGTTTTTAATTATTTTACATGTTTAAGATCTGATATCATTAAAATAATTCCCTTGGTGATGTTTAAGTGAGTTATTTTTAAAAATAATTTATTTTAAAACCTTAAAATATAATATAGTTTTTAGAGGATTAATTAAGGTTTTATAAAAATAATCAAATAGCATAAAAACAAATTATTTTAAAGGGTAAACATAATAGTTATTTTTATACTCTTTATAGTATTTATTATTTCACTTTTGGTATTTTATGTTGTCATAATACACATCGTATATTTATATCATATTTAATTTTGACCAAAAAATTTGGTTGTCTCTGAAAATTATGAAAATATACCCATTAGATAATTTTGATGTGATGATTTTAAAAATACACTACTACAAATATGGCCTTTATCAGCGCTAGAAAATTTGATTAACATCACTAAAAAAAGCATTTTTAATTGAGGTGAAGATAAAGGGGGGTCCCTTTTATCAGCGCTCAAAAAAGCGCTGATAAAGACCCCTTTTATCAGTGCTTTTTTAGCACTCATAAAAGGATCCTTTTATTAGCATTTTTAAAAAGCACTGATAAAAGTTGAAAAAATATTAATAAAAATAAAAAATATATATTTTTGCAATATGGGGGGCTTCAACAGCACTTGAAGCCCCACTTTAACAGCGCCCACCGCCCATGGTAGCCCATGCACGCCCCAGGCCAGCTCCACCCAGCCCTACCCCCTTTAACAACGCTAGGTAATTCCCCACACCTACGTGCGCGACCTGCCTCCCCCCAGGATTCAAACTCGAGACCTCTTGCCTGTGCGCCAAAGTCTTTACCACTCCACCATATTGTTTTTCTTTTCATTTATTAATATATCTATTTATTTATATATATATTTAGTCATATTTACTCATATATTAATATATATGTATATTTAGTTATATTAATATATATATCTGTATATTAATATATATATATATATATATTCACACACACACACACACACACATATATATATCTTTAGTCATATTAATATATACATATATATTTAGTCACATTAATATATACATATATATTTAGTCATATTAATATATATATATATTTAATTATATTAATATATATATATTTGTATATTTATATCTATTTATATCTATTTATATATATATATATACATATTTAGTTATAATATTTTATTCGTATATTTATTTGTATATTAATATACATTAATATATTATAAGATTAGTTTTAGATATATTTATAAAATATGTTTTCTAATGTGTGTTTTTTATAAACAAATAAATAAATACATACATACATATATACGACACACACACACACAGATATATATTATATGTATATATGTAGGTATAATTATAAATATTTATATATATATATTTACAAATATTATATATTAATATGTATATACAAAAGTTCTAGAAATGGGGTCTCGAAAAACCTAACAAATCACAGTCACTAAAAAAGACATAACTTCTTCTTCGGGTGCCCGTTTCGGCTCTGTGAATAGTTAAACTGAAGCTCATAGAATGAATTAAGATAACACAAGTGCTAGAGTCTGAAAAAACACATAGATCAAAATTTATGACCATTTTAATAAAAATTTAACAGGGGTCCGGACACGGAAACTGAGTTTTGGAGGCCTTCTAGTGGTTTTATGGGATTTTTGTGTCCTTAACGTGAATAAGACTACATTTGAGTCAACCTTTTACGTATATCTCTTACTTTCCTTTGATTTGATATGTGGTAGAGCTTAAAAGGACACCCAGAGCGAACTTTTTGGCCGTTTGAAGTTGGACTTTTTTTGGAGTGCTATAATTGATATATCATTCGTTCCTCTGATCTTCTAATGGTTTCGACTAGACGTGGTCATCAATTGTTTCATGAGATTTTATTTGACTAGTCGCGGTGCTCAAATGGACAACTAGAGAAGAATTCATGCCTGTTTTAGTGAGTTTCTAGTTTCTTAGGTTTTTAGGAGATACGAGAGTTGCAAAATTTCAAACGATAATAACTTCTGTTCTGAGTGTCCGTTTTGGCTCTATCACATATCAAATCGAATCTTTCAAAAAGTTACATACTTTGGTGATCCAAAAAACCCCTTATCGTGTTATTTGAGGTTCAAAAATAACAAAAAACCCACTGAATGGTCATAAGTTTGGCTCCGGGGGTCCGTTTTGCTATAACTTCTGCTTCGGGTGTCCGTTTTTCCTCAACCACATATGAAATCGAATATTACAACCAGAACTACACTATGGTGACCATTTTAATAGCTTCTCATATTCTTCAAGGTATGAAAAGGTCTTTAATTCCTAAAAACAGCCATAATTTCTTCTCTAGGGTGTCCATTTTGGGTCTATGACATATCAAATAGATATAAAACATATTTTAAAAAATATTTATTATATTTATATAAATATAAATATACTTATATATCAATAGATTATTTTTTATATTTTTTTTTGAAATATACACATTTATCAGCACTAGGAAAATGTGCGCTGATAAAACACCCCTTTATTAGTGCTACTAAAAAAGGCACTGATAAAGGGGGCCCCTTTATCAGCACTAAAAAAAGCACTCATAAAGTGATAATATTTATTTTATCCAAAAAATTATCGCTGATAAAGGGTCACTTTTATCAGCACTTTTTTTAGACCTGATAAAAGTGCCCTTTATCAGCACTTTTTTTAGCACTGATAAAGGCCCCCCTTTACCAACGCTTTTTTTAGCACTGATAAAGGGTGGCATAGAGAAAACCCAGTTTTGTGGTAGTGATAATATTTATTTTAGCCAAAAAATTATCTATGAATGACAATTTACACTTTTAAATAAAAAATATATATTTATTAAAAAATACTGGTTTTTTTTACAATAACAGCTTTCCGGCCCTTATAAAATTAATTTTTTACTTCATAAAAGTATATTATAATGTATATTTAATAAATATTATATGGTAATAATATTTTATTAAAATAAAATTTATTACATAAATTCTTAAATTCATTAAAAAAGTGTCATGATTAAAACTATATATTTCTCAAAAATACAATTTGGGTTTCATCATATCAAAATTGAATTCAAACTCATTATTTAAATAAATATTAAAAAGGGATAAATATAATATTTATTTTATTAAAAAATATATATATATAAATTCATACTATTAGGGTATATATACATATCCCTTTATTACACCTGCAAATTCCCTAAGTATAAGGTGTGTGATGGTGAGATTTTCTTAGGGCGGTTCGACATACATGGTTTGGTCCATGATCTCGATGAGATTGAACTTATCCCATAAATGGGTTTTCTCATGTTTTAGTTGTTTAATATTATCTTTTTCTTGGTCAAGGTAAAATCCTAGATATTCTAACTCCCTTAGAATATCAGATAAATTGGATTTATAGGGTATGATCTTACTGGTCGAGGCCATCACTTATTTTATCTATATCAATTGGATTTTATCATAACCCTTAAAAAATAATATTAATATTCAATTTATAATGTACATATTATCTATTCTTAAGATTTTTAATTTTTTTTAAATCCAAAAGTCTATAACGATCAGAAATAACCAAATTAGTTCATGTGTTTTCTAGAACTACATTACTTGATAAGTCATTTATCCATTTTATTAAGGAATTTCATTTATAAAAGTTTGGGTCATTATATTCATCCCTCAAAATATTATGAAATATCTTTTAGGATATCTTTATATAGAAAAACACCATTTAATATCTCAATCAAGACTAAAAATATCTTGCAATGTTTATATAATCTATGATTTGCAATAGAAACAGAGAGTTCGAAAAGATTTCATTCTCGGATGTCTCTTTATTGTATCTCTTTGTAATATAGAAGTGAGGTAATATCTTGAGATATATTATGCATTGTATGATTATTATTTAGAATATATTAGTTATTTTTTATCCATTTGGATGGATTCTAACTGCAATTTTTATGAAATTCAAGGTACAACTTAGTGAGTTAGCAGTACTAGATGGAATGGTTTGAAAAATACCAATGTTGGTGTACTCCAAAAAAGTGGATACATCTAGAGTTTTATGTTTAATAATATATTTCTTGTAAGTTTTTGAGGTTCTAGGCCATTGAATAACATTGAGTCAAACTAATTATTTATAAAACTCTACAACAACTACCTACAACTAGTATGGTGGTGATTATGGGTATCATATCCATAGGGAAGGCTATAGATGAGTACGTGCGACCAAAAAAATTAAAAAAATAAAATAAACTAAAATAGTGAATGAGTAGAGGTGATGGTGATATTGTGAAGTAAAGTGGAAAAAAATTATGAAATAATGGAAATACTAGGGAAAATCAGCATGAGTGTGAACAAAAATAGGCAAGGATAATGTAAAGACCCAAGATTTCCATATAATTTTTTTAATTAAATAAGAATTTTACGAGTCCACAAAAACTGATGGCACGTGATTCTGAGGCCCGGTGTGCCCAGAATGAATTTATGAACTTTTTTTGAGTGCGTTCAGTAATTGTGTGAGCGGGTTTTTCTAAATTTTGAACTGGTGCTCAGAATTGAAATTCAAGGGCACCGTTGAACTCGCAGCACCGATATTCGCTTAAGAAGACTTTCACCTCAATGACAGTTGGTCGAGGATGAAAGTTAATTTTTGGGTTTTTCATGAAAAGAATAAAATAAAATAAAGTGTGTAACATTTTATTTTATTTTGTTTTGAAACTCCCATGTGGAAGTTTCACAGGTGGGGACCACCTGAATTAACCTCCCATGAGAGGTTATGGTGGTGGGAACCACCCTAGGCTTAAACCTCTTGAACTCCACTCTTAATGAGGGAGAAACCTCTCAACTCCCTCTTTAATTTGGAGGAACCTCTTGATCTTCATCCACATTAATTATACCAACACACCACATTAATTTTAACAACTTTTGTGAGTGTGCCAACATAATTTCTTTTAAGTTAATTATACTGAAACCTCTTTCAATTTTTTTGTGGAATTGTGAGAGCAGAACCCTTGGAGGATTACACTTATTCCATGAAGAACGCTCCTCCAATGAAGAACGTTGACTTCAACTTCTTCCTCAGAACACCCTCCAATGAGAAATGTCTTCGACTATGATGAACTGGCGCACAAGCCCTGGATTAGAGGTGTGTGGTGGACGAGACGAACGTCGACAAATTCAACTTCCCGCGCCAACATCAACGAACAATCCAATGTAGGGGGTTATTATTAAATTCTTGAATTATCTTATTTAATTTCCTCATTCTTGGAAATCATGGTGAACGTGGATCAACCAAAACAAGTTGATCCAGAATTCATATTAAATTGAATATTTTTTCGTTCTTGACTCCTAATTTTTGTTTAGCCACTTTCTACTGCTCTATTGTGGAGGGTGTGGGCCAAACAAACATGGCCTGACCCCACCGTCGTTCTTACTTATTATGTTCTTCGCAATGGAAGAAAGTGGCTTACACCACGACAACGAACCAAGAGAGAGGCCAGCTAAACCGGCCACCGGTGAAGGCACGACGCCCCGCCGTCCGCGACCTCACCACCTGAGCTACCGCCGCCATCCGCGGCCTCGCCGCCATCCGCGGCCTCGCCGCCATCCGCGGCCTCGCCGCCATCCGCAGCCTCGCCGCTATCCGCGGCCTCACCGCCATCCGGGGCCTCACCGCCATCCGCGGCCTCGCTGCCCGAGCCACTACCACCGTCCACGGCCAAGCTGCCGCCGCCATCCACGGTCGAGCCGCCGCCCGAGCCGCTGCCGCCGTCCATGGCCAAGCCACCGCCCGAGCCTTCGCCACCATCTGTAGTCGAGCCGTTGCTCGCGACCTCACCGTTTGAGTTGCCGCCACTGTCCGGGCCGAGCCGCCGCCATCGTCCGACCCGATCTGCTGCTCGTGCCGCCACAGTCGGGTCGAGCCGCTGTCGGAACCCCCACCGCCATCCGGGCTGAGCCGCCGCCACCAGGCCGAGCCACCACTGCTGTCCGGGCTGAGCCACCACCCAAGCCTTCATCGCCCTTCTGGCTGAACCACCTCGGCTGAGCCACCCCGCGGCCTCATGCCCTCGCGGAAACCCCCGGTCGAGCTGCTCCGTGGTCTCGCACCCTCACGGTACCCTCTGCGGCCACCCATATCCCTCCATATCCCCTCGCGGACTTTTGAGATGAACCCAATGGGCTGGGCCGCCCAGCGGGCTAGTCCAAACCCATTGGGTTAGGTCGGGTCGGTCCGACCGGGTCGGACCGGACCCGGACCCACTACGACCCATTTACACTCTTTTGGCCATAACTTTGGCACCAGACATCCGTTTGAAGAACCGTCAACAATTCTAGAAACCCTAGAGAAAGATAGTCCCTTTGGTATAACCCACTAGAGTTTTAGATAAAGTTTGGGAAAGTTTGGGTTGGATCGAGCATGAATCCAACTAGGCCCTCGGGACTAAAAGGCTAATAACTCACAGATCGGGCATCCAATTGATGCATCTTCTGTTGAGTTGAAACCCCTATGATGTGGAGAACCTTTGAGATACTTCTTCATGGGAAATTGTGGCAGTTGGGGAATCAACCAGTGGCTTGGGGAGCAGACTCTCCCATAGATGAGCAAGCCTAGTGCGGAAACCCAGTAGTTGGCTGTGACGAGAGGAGTGCTCCTAGCTATCCTGTGCGGGTCAGCTCCCAAAAATCTTGTGTGGGTTAGCTCCAGTGATCCTGTATGGGTGAGATCCTAGCGATCCTATGTGGGTCAGCTCCAAGTGATCCAGTGTGGGTCAGCTCTTAGCGATCCTGTGTGGGTGAGCTCCAATGATCCTGTGTGGGTCAGCTCCTTGCGATTCTGTGTGGGTCAGCTCCAATGATCATATGTGGGTCATCTCCTAGCGATCCTGTGTGGGTCATCTCCAGTGATCCTATCTGGGTCAGCTCCTAGCGATCCTGTGTGGGTCAGCTCTGAGCGATCCTGTGTGGGTCAGCTCATAGTGATCCTGTGTGGGTCAGCTCCTAGCGATTCTGTATAGGTTTGCAGTAGAGCCTATTAATGGAGTAAGATGATTTAGTAGTTACATCTAATCATGTATACTTATGTACCTAAAGATAAACCTGGTGTGAGCTGAGTCAGAACCTTTGTGTTCCTTAATGATTGAGATGGATTACTTGATTACTTAGGTATATGTTTGTGCATATACCTAAGTAGAGTTATCTGTTGATTTCATACTTTTTGGTTTATCCTTGGTGGATTTTGTTAGACCTTTAGGGTCTCGGGGTCCCTACTGAGTATCATTATACTCACCCCTACACAGGCTATGCCCGCACCTTGTTGTGTTGGATGCAGACGACAGACAACGCTGACTGAGGATGAGGGTACTAGGACTGGAGGTAACTCGAAGGTGGACCTAGACGAGGCATACCACAGAGATGATCGATCGAGAGTTTTACCTACCCTTTAGGTAGGATCCTTGGTAGGTGATCACAGGTGTTTTTACAGTTACTTGTACTTTCAGCTGTCTTATACTTATCAAATTTTCCTTATATTTTCCAGTTTGGCTTGTATTCTATCCTCTTTTTACTTATTGTACTCACTCTATTTAATATTCATTTTACTTGAGTTCGTATCTTACTGTGTGCTTGGTTGTGTGTGTTTCAGTTTATAAAGGTAATGCCTTCCCAGTTTTCAGGATTATGCCTTCGGTTCTAGTCGCCAGCCCCTGGCCTATGGAAGGCGGGCTTGGTGTAGTCACGACACGGGCCCTGGGGGACGGGTCGTGACAAATTGGTATCAAAGGGGTCGGTTCTACCAAAGAACATAGGACTCTGATCTTTATTTTTAACAGAAATAGTGTTAAGTGTAGTGAGTGTGGTTATAAATTTTGGGAATCCAGTGTTGGTGTGGCGGCCGATGTATCCATACACCAGAACCCTGACTTCTGATTTTCGACTCAGTGCATGAAAACACTGATTGCGTGTGTGTTTTCAAGAGTCTTCTCTATGAACTATTTGTGTTAACTCACCAAGTATAACTTATTTACTGTGGCACACCTGTTTATTTTCAGGATGCCTCCATGAAGACATCTAGCTTGGGTTCCGAGAGTAGTACGCACTGATATCCCACCAAGCGACGAGGCCTCAGTGAAGGGCCCCTTTCCAGTAGAGGCACCGGTGGAGGCACCAGCGGTACCATTCCCCATTGGGCCACCGATGCCACCAGAACCAGTAGTATATGGTTCACGCCTCTTGAGTGCATTGCACGAGTTCCAACACTAGAGGCCACCTAGGTTCAGGGGAGAGACAAACCCATAGGCGGCTGAGGATTGGCTGGAGGCTGTAGTGAGAATCTTCCGACTGGTAGGGATGCTAGCCGATCACATGGTGATCCTTTCCACTAGCCTTCTACAGGTATCAGTGGGAATATGGTGGAGCTTGATGCTCCAGGTCCACAACAAGGTGATGCTTCTCTGGGCAGACTTTGAGAGCCTGTTTCGGGCAGAGTTTTTCCCGACGACTCTTCACGCAGTGCGCATACAGGAGCTCCTTCATCTACAGCAGGGTATCATGACTGTGGCTCATTACTCAATGAGGTTCACTGACCTCTCATGTTAATACATAGATATGGTGCAAGACCCATTCTATAGGGCCCAGACCTTCAAGCAGGGGCTCAGGTGAGAGATCAGGTCTTCAATGATTTCTCTTAGCATCCCGATGCAGGCAGGGGTGTTAGAGAGAGCCCTTATAATGGAGATTTTCCTTTCTAAGTAGTCTCCAGAAGTGAGATCCACCACTATTTGTCATGTAGCAGAGTCTTCTGCATATGGAAACAGACAAATGTCGCAGAGGTCCAAGAGGACCAGACCTACAGGTGGACGAATGCATGACTCAGGATCAGTTGTGTGGGGCACCCAAGGCGGAGCCAGTCATGCCAGGAGCGGGTAGTGTTTCACATGCAGCGGGTAGGGTCACATGGCTCATGACTGTCTGACCCACCGTATGGATGATCAGCAGATGGTCAAAGGACTTCCTAGAAAAAGACATATATTCGACTAAGGATGTCCGTGGGGAGTAGGTGGACATGGCAGAGGAGCTGGTCATGTAGCTGGCGGTGGGTAATGATTTGATATGTTACTACCACCACCACTAGGAGGTCCACCCCGACCGCAGGGAGTAGGTGGACATGAGAGAGCTCAGCTCCAGGTAGCTGAGGCCTATGATCACGGTGCTCTAGAGATGATACGAGGTACGATATGTGTATACTCCACCTTAGCTACAATACTTATAGACACAGGTTCCAGTCATTATTTTATTTCCACTACCCTCATTTGGAGATCCGAGATTATGAAGGAACCGTTGGATCAATCCTTATGGATAGAGACTCCTATGAGATCAGATTTGATGATTACGCACTGGTGCCGGCAGGTTGATCTTACTCTAAGAGGCGAGAGCTTCAGTTGGGATCTCCTAGTAGCAGCGTAGATGCCTTACGACGTCATCTTGGGTATGGACTAGTTATCTACAGTCCATGCTCAGATAGACTGTATTAGGCACAAAGTGCGGTGTGTCTGCATGGATGGGACCAGGTTTACCTTCACCGGTAAGAAGGGAGCCTTTGCAGCATAGGATAGACTTACCCAGAGGAGATTTCATCTGATCACTCATCAGTTGGATAGCCTTACCCTCAGAGTGGTTTATGTGGAGAGTCCAAGTTATCCTGTAGTGGTGGACCAGTATGCAAATGTTTTCCTTGATGATATTCTGGGTCTACCTCCCCGCAGAGAGGTGGAATTTTACATTGACTTGTACCATGGGACGACACCGTTATCTACACCAGTGTATCAGATGGATCCCATGGAGCTTCGTGAGCTGTGGGTAAAGCTCGAGGACTTGCAGGGGGAGGGATTAATCTGGCCCAGTGTTTCTCCCTGGGCAACCCTGATTTTGTTCTCCAAGAAGGCGGATGGGAGATTGAGGCTTTGTGTTGATTATCGGAGCTTAAACCAGGTGACCGTGAAGAACAAGTACCCAATCCTTAGGATTGATGACCTCTTTGATCAGCTGAAGGGAGCACGGTGGTTCTTGAAGATAGACCTCATATCAGACTATCACCAGCTCATATTTCAAGATGAATATGTGCAGAAGATGGCTTTCAGATGTCGGTATGACCACTATGATTTCTTGGTTATGCCATTCGGTGTAACCACCGCTCCATCAGTGTTCATGGAACTTATGAACATGATATTTCATCCATACCTTGATCAATTTGTAGTATTCTTCATTGACGACATTCTGATCTACTCGGCTACTGAGGAGGAGCATGCTTATCATTTTCAGGTAGTACTGGACACACTCCAAGAGCACCAACTTTATGGTAAGCTCTTGAAGTGCCAGTTCTAGATCTGAGAGGTTCACTTTCTAGGACATGTCATCTCGGAGGCTGGAGTTGCAGTGGATCTGGCGAAGATTAAGGCAGTACTTTCTTGGGAACCACCCAGTATTATGACGGAGATTCAGAGCTTAATGGGGTTGGTTGGTTACTACCGAATATATGTGCCAGATTTATTTAGAGTTGCAGCACCTTTATCGGCGTTGATAAAGAATGGGAAACCCTTCGTTTGGTCAGAGAAATGCCAGCAGAGTTTTCAGGAGCTGAGGTAGAGGCTAACTAGTGCCCCCATCTTGAGGCTTCCAAAGGAGGGTGTAGGGTATGTAGTCTAATACGATGCATCAGGGACCAAACTCAGATGTGTCCTGATGCATGAAATAGAATTTATCACATATGTTTCTTGACAGCTAAGACAACACGAGCAGAACTGTGCTACCCATGACCTGGAGTTAGCAGCAGTGGTCTTCGCCTTAAAGATGTGGTGACACTATTTTATGGGAGAATGTTTTACAGTGTACTCTGATCACAAGAGTCTCAGGTATATATTCTCTCAGAAGGACCTGAACCTAAGACAGTGACGTTGGCTTGAGTTCCTCCAGGACTATGACTTCAAGATAGTCTATACTCCTGGGAAGGGGAATGTTGTTGCAGATGCACTCAGCAGGAGGTCTGGTATACAGCTTCTAGGGAAGGTGATGAATCATCTAGCTGATTTGCAGATATCCATTTTGGATAGAGATGGATTAACTTTCCTTCAGTCTCTTACAGTCACTCCCATGCTTCTTCAGTGAGTCAGGGAGGTGCAGCGTGGAGACGCTGACCATGAGGCTCGACATGATCAGATATCCATATGGTAGGCACCTTATGGATTTTCTGAAGGTGGGGAGTACATCATCATCTTCAGAGGGCGTACCATGGTACCAGTGTCGCTTCAAGAGGAAGCGATGAGGGAGTTCCACACATTCCCTCTTGCGGTACACCCAGGAGTGACAAAGATGTACTGGGATCTTCAACGACAACACTGGTGGCCGGGAATGAAGAAATCACTAGTAGAGTTTGTCTCTCAATGTCTCACTTATTAGAAAGTGAAGGTGGAGCATCAGGTACCAACAAGCTTGGTTCAACCATTGGGGGTCCCAGAGTGGAAGTGGGATGGGATATCCATGAACTTCGTGACAGGACTTTCATATACATCCAAGGGTCATGACTCGATTTGGGTGATCGTCGACCGACTCACCAAGTCGGCCCACTTCCTACCGATCAGAGAGTAGGGTTCAGTAGAGAGCTTGGGATGCCTCAATGTGCAGGAGATTGTGCGGCTACATGGAGTAACCTCAATGATTGTCTCCGATCGTGATACGCGTTTTACTTTCCAGCTATGGAAGGGGTTTCAGGAGGCTTTCGGGATGCAGTTTTGTTTGAACACTGCCTTCTATCCTCAGATGGATGGTCAGACTGAGAAGACCATTCAGACCCTCGAGGACATGTTGTGTGCTTGTGTCCTTGACTTTAGTTGTAGTTGGTAGGATCACTTTCCATTGGTGGAGTTTTCACACAACAACAACTATCACTCCACCATTGGGATGGAACCTTTTGAGGCGTTGTACGAGCGACCTTACAGATCACCTTTGTGCTGGACAGACCCAAGGGAGTCAACACTAGTGGGACTAGAGATGGTATGGGCTACCACAGAGAAGGTTCAAATCATCTAGGAGTGGATGAAGACTACACAGAGTAGGCAGAAGTCATATGCCGACAGGAGACGGAGACCTATGGAGTTCGAGGATGGAGACCACATCTTTTTACGGGTCTCACCTCGATGAGGTTTGAAGAGATTTGGCTATGGTAGAAAGTTTTCTCTGAGATTCATCGGACATTTTTAGGTCCTTAGTAGAGTTGGCGAGGTAGAATACCTCTTAGATATTTCACCTCAGTTGCACTGGGTGCATAACGTATTCCACGTATCTCAACTGAGGAGATACGTGCACGACCCTTACCACATCATCGACCACGGAGAGTTGGACGTCGACGATGGGGTGACTTTTATAGAGGTTTCAATAGAGATTGAGTATCGACAGGAGCAGGTCCTTCATGGACAGTCGATACCTCTGGTGTGTGTTCGCTGGCAGCACGAGAACCTCCAGGAGAGCACATGGGAGCAGGAGGCTCAGATGCATGCCCAGTTCCCCCACTTGTTTACCAAGTTTGAGATGTGGCTTATAGGGACATAGAGCCATGAGTTGGGGAGAATGTAAAGACCCAGAATTTCTATGTAATTTTTTTTAATTAAATGGGGATTTTATGAGTCCACGAAAACTGACGGCATGTGATTCTGAGGCCCGGTGTGCCCAGAATGAATTTTTGAAATTTTTTTGAGGTACGTTCAGTAAACGTGTGAGTGGGTTTTTCTAACTTTTGAATTGGTGCTCAGAATTGAAATTTGAGGGCACTGTTGAACTCACAGCTCCGATATTCTCTTGATAAGACTTTCACCTTGATGGCAGTTGGTCAAGGGTGAAAGTTAATTTTTGGGTTTTTTGTGAAAAGAATGAAATAAAATAAAGTGTGTAACATTTTATTTTATTTTGTTTTGAAACTCCCATGTGGAAGTTTCACAGGTGGGGACCACCTGAATTAACCTCCCATGAGAGGTTATGGTGGTGGGGACCACTCGAGCCTAACCTCCCATGAGAGTTTATGGTGGTGGGGATCACCCGAGACTTAAACCTCTTGAACTCTCCTCTTAATAAGGGAGAAACCACTCAACTCCCTCTTTAATGCGGAGGATCCTCTTGAGCTTTCTCCACATTAATTATACCAACACACCACATTAATTTTTCCAACTTTTGTGAGTGTGCCAACATAATTTCTTCTTAAGTTAATTATACTGGAACCTCTTTCATTTTTTGGGTGGAATTGTGAGAGGAGAACCCTTGGAGGATTACACTTCCTCCACAAAGAACTCTCCTCCAATGAAGAACGCCGACTTTGACTTCTTCCTCAGGACACCCTCCAATGAGGAATGTCTTCGAATACGAAGAACCAATGCATGAGCCTGAGATTGAAGGTGTGTGGCAGACGAGACAAATGTCGACAACTTCAACTTCTTCTCGCACTAACGTCAACGAACAATCCAAGGTAGGGTGTTATTATTAAATTCTTGAATTCTCTCTTTTAATTTCCTTGTTCTTGGAAAGCATGATGAACGTGGATCAACCAAAACAAGTTGATCCACGATTCGTATTAAATTGAAGATTTTTTCATTCTTGACTCCTAATTTTTGTTGAGCCACTTGCTACTGCTCTAACATGGAGGGTGCGGGCCAAACAAACATGGCCTAACCCCTCCATCGTTCTTCCTTATTGTGTTCTTCACGATGGAAGAAAGTGGCTTACACAATGAAGATGAACAAAGAGAGAGGCCGGTTAAATCGGTCGCCGGTGAATGCACGATGCCCCACCGTCCGCAGCCTCGCCGCCTGACCTGTTTCCGCCGTCTTCGGTTTCGCTGCCCGAGCTGCCGCCGCCGTCCTCGGCCGAGCCGCCACTCGAGCTGCCACCACCGTCCCCGGCCGAGCCACCGCTCGAGCCGCTGCCGCCGTTTGTAGCGGAGCCGCCGCCTGCGGCCTCACCGTTCGAGCCGCCGCCACCATCTAGGCCAAGCCACCGCCGCCGTTCGGGCCGAGCCGCCGCCACCGTCCGGGCTGAGCCACCGCCCGAGCTTCCGCCGCTGGGCCGAGCCGTCGTCCGAGTCACCGCCACTCGAGCCATCACCACCCGAGCTACCACCGCCCGAGTCGCCATCGCCCTTCTGTCCGAACCACCCCAACCGAGCCGCCCTATGTCCTTGCGCCCATGCGGAAACCCCGGATGAGCTGCTCCGTGGTCTCGTGCCCTTGCAGCACCCTCCGTGGCCTTGTGACCACCCGCGGTCCTCCGCGGCCCCTCTCGGCCTACCGGGACGCCCAGTGGGCCGGGCCGCCCAGCGGGAAGGGTTGGACCCAACGGGTCAGGCCGGGTCGACCCATACTGGTTCGGTCCAGGCCGGGTCGGGTCGGGTCAGTCCGACCGGGTCGAACCGGACCCGGACCCACTACGACCCATTTACGCTCTTTTGACCATAACTTTGGTACCAGATGTCCATTTGACGAACCGTCAATGATGCTAGAAACCTTGGAACGAGGTGGTTTCTTTGGTATACCCTACTGGAGTTTTGGATAAAGTTGGGGAATAGTCAGGTTGGATCAAGCACAAATCCAACCAGGCCCTCGGGACTAAAAGGCTAATAACTCATAGACTGGGCATCCAATTGACACACCGTCTATTTCATTGAGATCCCTATGACATGGAGAACCTTTAAGATACTTATTCATGGTATATCATGGTAGTTAGAGAATCAAACAAGGGCTTGGGGAGCAGACTCCCCTAGAGACGAGAAAGCCTAGTGCAGAAACCCAGTAGCTAGTTGTGACAAGAAGAGTTCTCCTAGCTAACCTATGTGGGTCAAGTCCTAGAAATCCCGTGTGGGTTAGCTCCTAGAGATCCTGTGTGGGTCAACTCCAGTGATCCTATGTGGGTCAGCTCTTAGTGATCCTGTGTGGGTCAGCTCCGAGTGATCCTGTGTGGGTCAGTTCCCAACGATCATGTGTGGGTCAGCTCCTAGCAATTCTGTACAGGTTAGTAGTAGAGCCTCTTAATGGAGTAATATGATTTAGTAGTTACATATAATCATCTCTACTTCTGTACCTAAAGATATACCTAGTGTGAGCTGAGTCAGAACCTCTGTGTTCCTTCATGATTCAGATAGATTACTTGATAACTTAGTTATATGTATGGGCATATATCTAAGTAGGGTTATATGTTGACTTCATACTTTTTGGTTTATCCTTACTGGATTTTGTGAGATCTTGAGGGTCTCGGGGTCCCTACTGAGTATCGTTATACTCACCCCTGCATGAGCTATGCCCGCACCTTGTTGTGTTAGATGTAGACGACGGACAATGTTGACTGAGGATGAGGGTACCAGGACTGGAGGTAGCTCAGAGGTGGACCTAGACGAGGCATACCATAGAGAAGAACGCTTGAGAGCTATACCTACCATTCAGGTAGGATCCTTGGTAGGTGATCACATGAGCTGTTACAGTTACTTGTACTTTTAGATGTCTTATACTTTCCAGTTTTCCTTGTACTTTCTAGTTTGGCTTGTATTCTGGCCCCTTTTTACTTATTGTGCTCACTCTATTTACTATGTAGTTTACTTGAGTTCTTATCTTGTTGTGTTCTTGGTTGTGTGTGTTACAAGTTATAAAGGCAATGTATTCCCAATTTTAGGGATTATGTCTTTGGTGATAGTCGCCAGTCCCTGGCCTATGGAAGGCGGGCTTGGGGTAGTCATGGCACGGGCCCTGGGGGACGGGTCGTGATAGATAAAGAATCAAGATAGTTGGGGATGATAGTGTTATCATACTGCTTAAAATTAAATTAAAAAAAATGTTTTCTTGACTGGACCGTAAAATTTTATTTATTACACATGGGTGTTGATCAAATTAAATTTATATTTCCCAAACTACACTCATCTACTAAGATGTAAAACAGTGGTGGTCCAAGGTTAAACCTATAAAGACATCTTAGAGGCAGGTGACTTAATATTAAAGACCTTTTTGGTAGTATTCCTCATGATAACTACTTGGTTTGTGGTTTTCTAAGAACAAATTTTCTTGAGATTTAAAACAAATTAAAGTAAGGGTTTAAGGTCAATTTCAAGGTATATTCAAAAGGTAATCTGAAATCTAGCTTGGGATATACCAATATATTAGGCTTCAAAGTGGTTAAATAGACACAAATTTATATTTACCAAACCAATTAGATCCACCAAATCTAGAAACTACTCCTTGGTCTAGATATAGCTTTCAACCTAAGTGAAGGAATCTTGGATTCTTGGCAGAAAGAATCACATGATATTGGTCCTAGCCCACTCAACTTTAATTCCATCAAGGATCCTTTTTTTCACCTATGATGGTCAGGGTAGTTGAGGAATAATGATATTAATAATTTTTTTAACCTAATTACTATCCACAGGGTTACCAAGTTTTGACCTATAAATTCATTAGTTTGAAATCCACCCCTACTCTTGACCCCTGACCCTAAGAGGATTAACCACACATGATGTTATTAAATGAAAGAAAAAAAAACAGATCAAAACATGCTTGACATGAAAAATAAAGAACTTAAATCAAATAAATCAATAATTGAAATCATGAAAATTCAATTAAATACTAACTTGAATAAATAAGCAACTAAGAAAATAGTGACAATTGACATTGAATGGAAATTGGTATTGAAATCAAAACACTAGAACAACAATGAATAGTAAATGAGTAATGGAATGGAAAGAAGTAACAAACGATTTATTAGAATAAAAAAATAAATTAATGGAAACATGTTTGGAAGAAAACAGAAAAATAAATAAAGAAGAACATAGGAAAAGAAGTTGGGCATCTCAAATCTCTTCTATGCGTCAGGTCACTGGATATTTATAGACTTCAAATGCTACAGAATGTGTAAAAAATTCATGTGTAACAATTTTAAGTGTAATTTTCATTGAGACTTTCATTACTTAAATCACCAGCAACAATTAGATTTTTAACTTTGTATGTTTTGTACTGAGCTCATGACATGCACTTCATCATATTTGAAATCCGATTCTTTTGTGATGTGTAAATTTAATTCACATCATGTACTTGGTTTAAGCCTTGTATTTGGGATTCATTACTTGTAATTTAGTTTGATGGTGGCCTGATTGAGGAGCACACATTGTGTACTTCAGATTCATGATGTGTAATGTTGATTTTTTCCATTTTTCCAGGATTCCTCCTTTGAGTCTTGAATTTCTAATTCTCATTAAAACACATCAAAACCCTAGTGTATTATGAAATAAATAATAAATAAACATTAATGAAATGTATCCAAAATATGTATATGAATTCAGATTATCAAATTTCCCCACACTTGAACAATTTTTTGTCCTTAAACAAAAACATATCAATAGGGATTCCAAATCAAACAATTTTTAAATAGGAAATGTGCATTACAACTAGGAAAATAAAACTAAGTGTAAGAAGAAAATGGTAAGTCCTTTAGAATCAATCCTATAAATAGAGTCAGTCATACCTCATAATTAAGTTCTTTATTCATATTCTTTCTTCCTTTAATTAAATGTTCATAACTATTCTTCAGATTCTATACCCATTTTTCAATTTACCATACAATAAATTTCCTCTCATCACTTACGGTAAAATAAAAATAGAGTTATGCTCATACCTAAAATAAATTTTCCTAACCATAGGCTTGCATTGGTTTTAACATATCTACTTCATAAATAAAAACACAAAATTAATTATGATGGCTTCAACAATAAGGTTTAAATGACTTTGAGGCTGAGGGCAGGTGGGTAGATGATAAAATTAAATCTCAAAAAAGGGTAAACTCTCAAGAATAATGAATAATAATTGTTAATAGTGCAGTGAAGTAACTCCTTTTATAAAAAATGTGTCCATGCTCCAAACAGTTCAAAGTGGATCCATAAATATGTAAATATAGTATAAAGAATTTTCCCTATCCCTTCATCTTTTTCATTTTACTTATTTTTCAAAATTCATGTCTAGTCTAGATCCCACATCCATTACCTAACCACATATGACCCATAATAAGGTTCTTTGGCATGGTAATGGTGATTTTTGACCTTCCTAATACATAACCCTTTTTTTTAAGGAATAGGGTATACATAGAAAATACCAAAAGTTATCATGAACCATGTAATATCAATATGGTGAAAATTCCACCATACGACTACTTGGTATCAATATCCCATATATGGAAGAGATGAAAAAACCCCCATACTTCTTCAAAGGAAAATCATATATAGAACCAAGAGTACGGTAGGAAGGGATAATAGGCTTGAAACGACTCCATCCTAACAAGTTTATTTTTGGGTACTATGGGATAAATAAGGATATATGTACAGGTGGGTCTTAAGATAGATGGATAAATAAATACTACCTCAATCATTCTAAAAGTGTATTTCTTCAATCATAATATCGATAAGATATCAATGAAAGTTTTAATAAGTTAATGTGACCCTAGTATCTCTCATGAAATATGATCAGAAAAGAATATAATAATTTGGTCTAGAATCATCTCAGGAATAGGAATATAAAATAGGGAAATCACTCAGGCCATAGTGTCTAGTAATAAGTCAATCAAAAGTAACTGTAAGAATTCAAAATTAAAATTAAATCACTAAACTAAACCATCATTCTAAAAATTGAAATAAGGATAAAATTGATTTCAACAATCTCCAACCTAAAATTGTCTTTTATTTAATTGGTTTTAATGATATTTTAATTTAAATAATTATTTCAATGAAAAATGTATCCTAGAAAAATGAAAATAAGAAAAAAATCTAAGTTCATCAGTAATAAAGCTCAATAATGACTCCCCACACTTAAAATGAAATAATGTATGTACTGTTCTAGATAGAGACATGGGAGAGTTAGAAATAAAATCATAGAAAGATTGAAATAAAAATTATGAAATAAAAATTAGGGAATCAAGATATATCTATAGTGAAAGTCATGTCATGGGTGAAATTATTGGATGGTGATTTGAAATTTAGATACCTGAAAAAAATTAGAAACAAAATAACTACACTAGATAAACCATTAGTACACAGGGGTTAATCAACATATAAATTTACAAAAATTATGTGAACATAGTAAATATTATGATAAAAAATCTTATATAAACGAAATAAGTGGCTATAATGATGTTTTGGGATGACTGAAGAACATAAAATGATAAAAAGGAAACGTAAATGTTCTAAGAACACAATGAAAATATAGAAAAAATATAGGTTGCCTCCTATAAAGCACTAAATATGATATCATTGGCCAGACATATGAATAATATAATTAGTAGGTGTCATCCATTGGATTATATTTCATCTTACTCCTATAAGAATTGGTGGATATATCATTGAGCTTACAGAGGCTCTTGAAAGGATTAACCACCTCAAAAATGGGTTACCCAAAACACTAATTTAGAAGTAGTAAATTTCATAAAAAGGATCTTTTTTAGTATGGATCTAAAGATGTAGATTCTAAATATGTCTCTTTATCTCATCTAGATACTAATAAATGTCATTCATAAGTCCATAGGGTGACCTAATAAACTCTTCAATGACCATAGAGGATTCATTAGAGTTAGAAATGGCTAAATAAATGTAAAATTAAAAAGAAAATAAGAAATCCATGCAGTGAAGTCAAAAATGTATCCCATTCATATATATGAGAAATGTTACATTATTGAAAAAGAGATAAAATGGTAATACAATGTAAATACAAAAATAGACACCTAGATATAGCATACAATAGGGGAGGGGAACTTGGATAAGACTAAATGGTATATATTGTGCCGCATCTATCCACATCAGTAGTCCCCTCCTGAATAGTGGGGGTATAGATAATCTCTTTCCTATCTATGACAATAATGGTGGAGGAGGTAGGGTCATTAACCTCCTTAGAAGGTTTCTTGGTGTTAGAAGCAAGCTCAGTCAAGGATATAGGGGGAGAGGAGGCGTTGGTCTATATTGGGACTGCACATTTGGTAACTAGATCAACAAGAGGCTCCTAATAGGTATATGGAATATAAAGGACCTTATTCCATAAATCCCACTATACTAGAAGCTCCCATTTGGAATAAGGGTTGGTGATCTTGGGAGGGATATCGATGGAGGTGGTGGAGGAGTATGCAAGAAGTGGTGGGTGGGAAGATAAAGGAGTTGGTGGTGTGGCGGGGTGGTGAAATGGGACGAATCAGTTAAGGGAATGTGGAAATGGTGGAAGATCTGGCACTGGTTCACTAGAATGCATTGAATAATATACCATATTTTATATAGAATGGATGAGTTAGGTGTTGTGGTGGTAGGGGTATAGTAGTGGTGGTATTAGAAGGTACAGCTGGAGTGAAGTTGGAAGTAGGGGATAAAGTAGAACCAGGCATAACAATTGGGTCAATAGGGGTAGGGGATCATGAGTGGGTGAAGGGGATGGAGTAGTATCAGGATCCTTCATATACTTAGGGTCCCACTAATAACTCCCCTCAACCTTCCTCAAGATTCCCACACTACAAAAAAAAAATTGATGGTTAGTGGTGGTTTATTCATGGTGGTTATAGTAACTTCCATGAAATAAATCTAGTTAAAAAATGAAAATAATATAGCGGTGGTTTCATAAAACTGTTGTGATATATTTTTTCCAATTAGTTGAAGTTTCAATTAAACCACTACTAAACGTTTAAAAACCCCCAGCCCCCCTCCCTCACTCCCGATGTGTGACCCCGACCCTGACAACTTCCCCCCACCCCCCCACCCCAACCTCCTCCTCTCCTCTCTCTGATGGTGGCCTCAAGCCCACAACCCTGAGTCTACAACCCCAAGACCATGACCCCCAACCCTCACAACCCCCCTCCAACCTCGACCTATCTGATCCCCCTCCAACCTCCTCTCTGGTAGGATCACTAGTGATGTGAACCCACCCCCACCCCCCCCCCCCTCTGACCTCCCTCACCCCAGACCAGTTCCCCTCTTTGGTAGTGACATAGACCCCCCACTGATCTCCCTCTACTTGGCACAGATCCTCCCCTCCTCAACGATAATGCAGACCCCCCGTAAAGGTTACATCATCCTCACTATAAATTTATTATTGAGTATCATTAGATGGACAATCATGGGTGATAAAATCAATATAATTTTTTATATTCATTATACAGTAATTATATATGTAATTTTGGTTTATAATGTGTTATTTAGATTTTTTAGTTAGTTGTTTGGAGTTATAATAATCATTAATTTTGGTTATGTTGTATTAAATTAAAAAAAATTATTTATGATATATGTCAGTTATGGAATCAAGATCATTCATAATTTCATGGTTTTTATTTGATATTAATGAATTCTACTTTTTTTCTATATATGTTAATGCCTCAATTTTTGATAGATAAATAATTGCGGCTATTTTCCAACTCATGACCAATTGGTGATAGGGTTTGGGGTCACACATGGTTTCATCACCAACCCTGGAAAGGTATCTAAGGATAAAGGACTTGAAAATGAGATATTATACCCTTTTTAAATTTATAAGAATGATTCATGTTTTATGCATGTGTGAGGAATCATTTAGTTTAATAAAATCTATCGAATAATGATAGAGTAGTTAGGGTTAAGTTTTACATGCATGTTACTCAATTATTGATTATGGTAGCTGAAACATCCAACATAGTTTCATAGATTTTATTTTTACTAAGTTGATTTTTAATAGAACTAATTATCGCGTGTATTTTTTTTATTGAGTCTAATGAATAATTTTTTTATCATTTTATTTGAAAATAATAATAGACATTATTAAAAAAAAATTTACATTATATTTTTTATGTTTGGATTAAATTGAAGGAACATCCAATTTGATGTTATGTGAACAGAGATTATTTACATAATTCATGGAACAACATGAAGTCACACTAAACCATTTCAATGTAATATAGACATATAGAGTTGAATATTTTGGGTATGCATGACATATCATGATATAAATATAAAGTATACTTTTAATTCATATTTTTAATGGGGTGCTCTTGGTCTTAGTTTGATCATGGTAAATGGTTCAAACATTGATCAATGTAGCTAATTTTTCAATGGAATGAACCCTACTTAGTAACAAAACTAGGGTATAATACACCATTATATTTTATTTTATAAATCCCATTCATCTATGTTTTTTAGAAATAATAATTTATTTGATTGATGTTTTTATATTACATGTTTAGTAAGAAAGTTTTCATTATTTTATTCATCCCATTTTTGTTTATAGTTGTTATGAAGGAGTGATTAGAAAATAAAAACACATATTTTTATTACATTTTAAGGGTACTAAATGATCATTTTTTATCTTATGGTCCTGAGTTAGTGGATTTTAATTTTGAACATCCATTCTCATCATTTGTGCACTTCATGCCTAATATGCACCAATTTAGGTCCAATGTTTCATGTGATTTTAAAGAATGTAATTATCCATATTTTAATTTGATATTTTGGGAAATTTATATAAACATAAATATGAACATTTTTCATTCAAGGATCAATGGAGGATTCATAAAGTATGATGAGGATATTTGGTGATGAAATGAAACAATTATGGAGAAGTAAGATTGGATATCATCCCAATGATGGGAATTTGGGGCCCACAATACAGGCCCAATGAAGCCCAAAATTCACGGAAGACTAGAATACATAAAGTGGAACAAATAATTATTCTGGATCCAGTGCTAATTCGTCCTAAATTATGGTGATTAAGGCGTCCCAAGTTGAAGATTAAATTCTGAGCCAGATTCTGCGGCCCAAAAAAACAGCCAACTATTTATATCATATCTCGCTAAAGGTTTATTATTTTGGGCTTAAATTTTACAGTATGTTAGGAGACATGAGTTTCTTCATTTAATTCTTCTAGTGACCACTCAAATTCGGCCTTCTAGAAGAACCTTTAGGTGCGTCTTTCCAGTGGAAGCAAGCTGGCTGCAACTTCGGGGCAAGAAGTGGAAAAGTCTCTCAACATTAATGTTCCACCCACCTTTCCCCAAAAAAATTAATTAAAGGCACATGGGATATTGGGGGATCTGCCAATAATTCATTTTGTTTCTATTTAAGGTTGTAGTGGTGGAGGATTTAGGCATCTTAGAGCTTTGTTTTGATTGTAATGTTATTATGCCAAATTGTCTTTGTAGCATTTTTCCTTCCCATGTAAGTTGTTCGAATCACCTTAGTTTTTAATAAAAGTTCTTCTTCTTCTCTTGTTCTGTTCTTCCTCTTATCACCTTGATACCGTTTCCTCAAGGTGTGAATTTATTCACACCAAACCTTGTGATTTTGTTCACACAATGGTGGAGTGATCGTTATTTTTGTTGTTTTTACTTCTTCAATTCCACCCTCGTAAGTCTACTTTCTACTTCCGTTGAGAACTTGTCATCAATGGAGGGCTAGCTATTTTATGGGTTGATCCAAGGGAGTATCAAGGGGATGGATTTAATTTTATTTCTCATTCCCTAAATGTGATTAATTTCTTTTAATTGAGTTTCTTTCATTCAATGATTTTTATTCTTCCTCTTCCTTATTGAATTTATTCACCCCACTTTCATGTGTTAATTACATCCTTTACCTTGGAGTGCTCATGAAAATGATCCTACAAGTGTATATGTGATTATCATGTGTTTTGAAGGTGTTTAATCAGTAAGTTATGAGGTTAGTTTGAATTCATTGCATGAATCCTTCTCGAGTCAATGAAATTAAAATCGTAAAAAAAGGAATTCATTCAATCCACCCTGAGCAATAACATAGGATCAACTCATTTTCTCATAATTTGAATTCACATAGATCTTTTAGTGATCTTTCAAAACCATCTAAAATCAACCCAAGTTTTCCACTTCAAATCCAAAAATACATCTCTTTTTATTGAGTGTCTTAAGGTTCTTCTTAGGTCTCTGAGGATTCAACAACCCAAGCTACACTACAAGCGACCGCTTGACCCTTAAAACTTGGGAAAATTTGGGCGAAACCAAATTTTGGCGCCGTTTCCGGGGACCAAGTAAGTTCCTTATACAAAAACCTTCTTTACTCACCCCCATTCTTCTATTCTCACCCAATATCTCTTATCTTTTACCTTTCTCGTTTTTTTCTTTTGGCGCATGTCCGCCTTCACCTGTGATAACTCAAACAGACTAGTTAGGGTGGAAAGTCGTAGGATAGGGGAGTCAAGTACACCATTGGATCCTAATATTCCTAATACCCCAGAGTTAAAGATTGAGTCAATTTAAATGGAAAGTCTTCAAAGAAACCAAATCATAAACCTGGGTGGGAACCAAAATGGAAATCCAAATGAGGCAGCCCCAAATTTGGGGAATGCAGTTGATCAAACCATGAATGACTACCTTACACATACCTAGACCAATGAAACCTCTTGAATTAGGCATGATACCCTAGGATATTCCCACTATGTCTTTAAACCGCATGTCTTAAACCACCTTCCAACTTTCCATGGGATGGAGTCAGAAATGCCTTACCTTCATGTCAAGGAGTTCAATGACATTATTGAAACCATGTGCTCACCACATAAACTTGAGTCAGCTAAGATGAGGCTCTTTCCTTTCTCACTTAAGGATCGAGCAAATAACTGGTTAAATAATCTGATACTTTCATCAATCCACACTTCGAACCAACTGTAAAGAGAATTTTACAAAAAATACTTCCCCCATCACAGAACCATTGCACTAAAAAAGAGCATCCGAATTTTTTTTGAAAAAGAGGGAGTCATTTTATGAAACATGGGAGAGGTTCAAAGACACCCTAAACATGGTTCCACACCATGGTTTTTCTATTCCTGAACAAGTAATAATTTTCTATGAAGGTTTGGGCCTGTGGAACAAACAATTCATTGACATGATGTGTAATGGGACCTTTAAAAAAATCCCCAAATGATGCTTACGAGTATCTAGAAATCCTTGATGAACAAAACCAAACATGGGGAACATCACCTTATTCTGAAAAGCCTCAAAGAACTGATAGAATGCATACACTTAGAGAAGAGGAAAGCCTTAGGGTGAAACTTTCAGTACTCTCTAGGAAGGTTGAAGAGATAGACCATATGAAAATCCATGAAATCCAAACTGTAGACCCTGTTTGCACAATCTGTGACAAACATGACCACAAAATAGACAACTGACCAACCATTCCAGCCATCAAGGATGTTCTTTTAGGATGACCACCTGCTGAAGTCAATGCCCTAAACTTTCAAAAGCCCCAATACCCAAACACATTCAACCCAAGGTATAATGACCACTCAGGCTTCCGATGGAAAGATAACCAACAACCTAGCCAACCACAAGGACCAAACCCCTACCCTACACAAAATTTTCAAAACCATAACCAATTCCAACCACAACCAGTCCAATACCAACATCCTCCAATCCAATACCAACAAACCATCCAACAACCAAAGTATCCCCCTGGGATAACCCAACCAACACAAACCCCTTCCCAATATGTCCCTCTCCCAATACTTGAACAAATGTGCAAACAAATGGAAAGGATAAACTCAGAAGTCTCTTCCCTGAAACAAGAACTTCAAACCATCAAAACTGGAAAGTCACCCATGCCCACAAAGGCCATTCCACAACAAACATCAAGGGGGAGACAAGTTGCACGCAAACAACTCATGAACAACTAAAGGCTGTGACAATTTTGAGAAGTGGGAAATCAATTGAGAAACCTGAACAAATAGTTCAAAACCAACCTGAAGATTCAAAATCTAATGAAAATTCAAATGAAACACATGAACAAACTGAAGATACTAATAAAAATGTGAAATAAACAACTCTTCAAAAAACAACCCCACAACCTGCCCCATTTCCTCAACGCATGAGGGGGAAAACCAAGCCTGAATTGAGTGAAACATTGAGGGAAATATTCTCACAAGTCAAGTTGAACATTCCAATCCTCGATGCCATTCAAACCATTCCTGCATACTCAAAATACCTTAAGGACCTCTTCACATTTAAACAAAAATTATCACATAAGAACAAAGTCCTTCTAGAAGCAAATGTTAGCACAACAATCCAAGGAACCCTTCCTCCAAAGATGAAAGACCCAGGATTCCCTTACATAAATGTTGAACTAGGAGAGAACAAAGTTGTAAAAGCCTTGTGAGATCTAGAATCCAGTGTGAACCTCATTCCTTATGATATGTATTGTCAGTTAGGGCTCGAAGAACTCCAACCCACATCTGTCACTCTTCAACTTGCTGATCGTAGTATTCGAGTTCCAAAGGGGATCTTAAAGGATGTTTTGGTGAAAGTTGAAAATTTCATTTACCCAGCTGACTTCATTATTCTAGACAATCACCCAAGCTTAGGTCCTAGGGATCAAACCCCAATCATCCTTGGTCATCCCTTCCTTGCAACAATCAACTCTGTTATCCGAGTCCGAAATGGGAACATGACCATCACCTTTGGAAACATGAGTCTAGACTTGAACATCTACAATGAAAACTCTAAAATTGGGGATGATGAAGATATCCATAAGGTTAATTGGATAGGTAGTGTTGATAGTTAACTCAAGGAACATCAAGTAATTACCGAAGGATGTTTAAGTCAAGAAGAGATTGATTTTATTTGTTCACATGAGGGAAATTTGTCTCCTTGGCTTGAATCTCTTTCAGATTGCTCTATTGATGATTTTATAGAATTACCAATCAATGATACCATGGGTGAATCAATAACATCGAGTCGATACCTATTCATGAAACTACTCTAGATAATTTAGTGGATGAAAATTCTTTTCACAAAGAACCAATTTTGTCAAGAAATCTGAACAAAGAAGCTGAGTTCAATACAAAGTCTCATCCTTTCTTGGAAAGTGATAACCAATCTGATCTTGAATTTAAGGTTTTACCTTCATCGCTCAAGTATGCGTTCTTAGGGGACAATCAATCCTTTCCTGTTGTCATTTCTTCCTCTCTTGAAGCTGACCATGAGAGGATGCTTCTAGATGTCCTTAGGAGACACAAGAAAGCCATTGGATGGACCCTATCAGATATTCTTGGGATTATCCCACTTATCGGGACTCATAGAATTATTCTAGAATTTGATTCAAAGCCATGTCGTCAACCTCAGCGGCGAATCAATCCTAATCTCATGGAAGTAGTGAGAAAAGAACTTTTGAAATTGTTAAAAGTTGGTATCATCTATCCTATAGCTGAGAGTGAGTGGGTTAGCCCAATCCATGTGGTTCCAAAGAAGGCTGGAATCACAGTAATAACCAATAATGATGGAGAGATGCTTCAAACAAGGGTTAGTAGTGGATGGAGAGTCTATATTGACTATAGGAAGCTCAACTATTGTACTAAGAAAGACCATTTCCCCTTGCCCTTTATAGATCAAGTCATCGAGCGAGTGGCGGGTCATCAATTCTACTGCTTCCTAGATGGATTCTCAGGGTATAATCAAATTGAAGTCTCCTTATAGGATCAAGGAAAAACTACCTTCACTTATCCATTTGGAACTTTTGCCTTCAAGCACATGCCCTTTGGGTTATGTAATGCCCCTGGTACCTTCCAGCGGTGCATGATGGGAATCTTCTCGGAAATGGTGGGGGATTGTTTAGAGGTCTTCATGGATGATTTCTCCATCTTTGGGGATACTTTTGAGGGATGCCTTCTAAATGTTGAAAAGGTTTTGTCAAGGTGTGAGGATAAGAATCTCATACTAAATTGTGGAAAATTCCATTTCATGGTAAGGAAAGGACATGTTCTAGGTCATCTGGTATCTGGTAGAGGGATTGAAGTTGATAAAGCTAAGGTTGACATCATTCGTCACCTTCCCTCTCCTAAAACTGTTAAGGAAGTGAGGTCCTTCTTAGGACATGCTGGTTTTTATAGAAGTTTCATTAGGAATTTCAGCTCTATTTCTCGACCACTTTATGCTCTATTGTTAAAAGATGCTCCATTTTTATGGACAGAAAGCTATGAGGAATCATTCTCTACACTCAAGTCAACTCTTATATCTCCACCTATCATTCAATCTCCAAATTGGAAACTTCCTTTCGAGCTCATGTGTGATGTAAGTGACTTCGCTGTAAGACCAGTCTTAGGACAACGGTGTGAGAAAACTCCACGTGTCATTGATTATGCAAGAAAATATTTAAATGATGCACAAATAAACTACACCACCACTGAGAAAGAGCTGCTTGTTGTTGTATTTAACTTAGATAAATTCAGGTCTTATCTCTTAGGATCACCCATCATTGTCTTCACTGACCGTTCAGCCCTAAAATACCTTTTCCAAAAACAAGATGCCAAGGCTAGATTGATTAGGTGGGCCCTTCTTCTTCTTCAAGAGTTCAATTTAACCATTAAGGATAAAAAGGGTGTTGAAAATGTTATAACTGATCACCTCTCTAGGATGGAATTCAAAGACAACTCACACCACCTCTTTGTGTCTGATTCATTTCTCGATGAGCACCTCTATTCAGTGAGTGATTTCCCTTGGTATGCTGACATAGAAAACCATTTGGTGACGGGTGACATTCCAAAATTCTTGGGGACCCAAGCTAAGAGGAAATTCCTTTCTGATGTCAAACACTATGTGTTTGATGATCCTTACCTCTTCAAGTTTTGTCCTGATCAAATCATCAGGAGATGTGTTCCCGAGTCTGAACAAGAGTCCATTATAAAATTTTGTCATGGAGAGGCATGTGGAGGCCACTTTTCTACAAATAAAACCACTAAAAAGGTCCTTCAAAGTGGTTTCTACTGGACGAACCTCACTAAGGATTCCTTCGAATTCTGTAAAAGTTTTCCTCAGTGTCAGCAATTAGGATCCATTTCCAGAAGGAATCAAATTCCCCTCACTCCCATTCTGGTCATTGAAATCTTTGATTGTTGGGGAATTGATTTCATGGGACCCTTTCCAAACTCTAAGGGATACCTCTACATCCTCTTAGTTGTTGATTACGTCTCAAAATGGGTTGAGGCCATTCCCACCAAGACTAATGATCATCAAGTTGTGATCTGATTCCTAAAAGAGCATATCTTTTCTAGATTTGGAGTTCCAAGGGCTATAATCAGTGATCGTGGAACCCATTTCTATAATCTCCCATTCTCTTTACTCATGTCTAAGTATGGAATTTCTCATAAAGTTTCCACTTCATACCATCCTCAAACCAATGGTCAAGCTGAGTTAGAAAATAGGGAGATTAAGAAAATTCTTGAAAAAACTGTCAACCCCTCTAGGAAAGATTGGTCTGAGAAACTCTTGGGTGCTCTTTGGGCATATCGTATAGCATTCAAAACCATCCTAGGAATGTCAACATATAGGTTGGTTTATGGAAAAGCATTTCATTTACCTGTTGAAATTGAGCATAAGGCATTTTGGGCAATCAAAAAAATGAATTTCGACATTTCTTTAGCCGAAGAAAATAGGAAGTTAGATCTTAATGAACTTGAGGAACTTAGGATGGAGGCTTATGAAAATTCAAGGATAAATAAAGATAGAGTTCAAGCCTACCAATCTAGGAATATCAAAGTCAAACAATTTGAACTGGGAAAACATGTGCTCTTATATAGTTCAAAACTTCATTTACACCCGAGAAAGTTAAGGTCTAGATGGTCAGGTCCATTCATAGTGCATCATGTGTACCCCCATGGGGCAGTAGAGATTCAGGATCCCACAAGTGGTAACATTTTTAAGGTCAATGGTCATAGGTTAAAACCATTCATTGAATCATTCAATAAACAGGAAATAGAGGTAGAGTTAACAGAGCCAACCTATGAACCAGGAAAAAATTGATAGATTTAGGATCCATGTCGGGCTAACGACGTTAAACAAAAGCGTTGCATGGGAGGAAACCCGTGGTCTTCTTGTTTCTAATCTTTTTGAATCATTTTTTTCCATTCTTCTTCATTTTGTTATTTAAAAAAAATATATAGATTGTTGACCTTTTCTTCTTTTATGAGTAAGGATGGGTATGAAAGGGGAGCACCATATTCATCTGTGTCACGCGGTGTGATCCCTGAGTAATACCTTACCCAGAAAATATAAAGAAGACAATGTATCATCAGTTTATTTTATTTTATTTTATATTTTTGTAGGTATTTTAAAAAAAATAGATTGTTGACCTATTCTTCTTTTATGAGTAAGGATGAATATGAAAGGGGATCACCGTATTCATTTGTGTCACGTGGTGTGATCCCTGAGTAATACCTTACCCAGAAATTTAAGAGAAGACAATGTATCATCAGTTTATGTTATTTATACCTTTTTTAGGTTAAAAAAAATACAATAAAAAATATATATATTAAAAAAAAATTAAAGGCATGTCATAGGTCATTGAGAAAAGCTGGTCACAACCGTTCAAGCCATTGGGAGACAAATCAGAACTAAAGGGAGACATGGGAATGCATTTTCAACATCAACCACCAGGTGACTTCATTTCATAATTTACATTTTCAATGTCTTCATTGAACTTCTATCCTGCCCCTTCTATGTTTCAATCCTTTAAACACTGGGGACAATGATATTCCAAGTTGGGGGGGAGATGAAAATGTGTGGAAGGAAAAATTTCATTAACCTTGAACCTGATAACACACATTCCAAACTCTGAAATTGGATATCAAATAATTTTGCATGCCTTGATTCCGATTTTAATGCAAGTTTATGTTCATGTGCATAGATATTGGAAAGTGCGGTTGTCCGATGTGATATTTCACTGTTATATTTTCATCCATTTAATAAAAAAAACAATGCACGTACTCTAGAATGTGGGGTTTTAGTTTGAGTTCTTGGGGACCCATAATAAATAGCATAGGATTGGCGATCATTTTAATTTTAACATGAGTATTCAAAAAAAATCATCAATTGCGCGTAGAGCAATGAATTGACCTAATGTGTGGCTTTTGGCAATTGGAGATCGTGACTCTATAGTTGTCTGGCCCAAAGTTGGGCATTTTATTTCTATTTTTGGTAATTTGAATTTGTTTTTGATTGAGTTAACTCGAGATGATGCCCGAGTATGTGAGATTCACTTGGTGCCCTAAGGTCTTTGAGCCTAGGAGTCATCGGCAAAGTCTTGCTACATGGGTTGACTCGATTGAGTTCAATTTCAATTACCATGGAAAAATTGAAAAAAAAAACCAAAAATAAAATAAAATAAAAAAATGAGTACTCATCTTATTATTAAAATTTTATTGCTCCTAGCGCTTCCATCTTTTCTCCCTCGAATGGAAATGAACCCCCATGTCTATTGTGACACACAACACTTCATCATGCTTAATTGAATTTGGATGAAATATGGAAATGAATTTGAACAAAGTAATGAGCTTGGGCTTGAGATATGCCTATGGAAATAGCTTGTTTTAAATGTTTTTTATGGGTTTCATAATTGTTTGGTATGTGATCTTTGGGTGAGAAATGTGTATTAAAATGTTTTTGGAAAAGGTCATTTGAATTTCATTTTTATGAGATATATTTTGCTCAGGACTAGCAAAACTCAAGTTGGGGGGGTGTGATTAGCCAATATAAACACATATTTTGATTACATTTTAAGGGTATTAAATGTTCATTTTTGATCTTATGGTCCTGAGTTAGTGGATTTTAATTTTGAACATCCATTCTCATCATTTGTGCACTTCATGCCTAATATGCACCAATTTAGGCCCAATGTTTCATCTGATTTTAAAGAATGTAATTATACATATTTTAATTTTATATTTTGGGAAATTTATATAAACATAAATATGAACATTTTTCATTCAGGGATCAATGGAGTATTCATAAAGGATGATGAGGATATTTGGCGATGAAAGGAAACAATTCTCGAGAAGGAAGATTGGATATCATCCCACTAATGGAAATTTGGGGCCCACAATACAGGCCCAATGAATCCCACAATTCATGGGAGACTATAAGACATATATAGTAACAAATAATTCTTCTGGATACAGTGCTAATTCGTCCTAAATTGTGGTGATTAAGGCGGCCCAAGTTGCAGATTCAATTCTGGGCCATATTCTGCGGCCCAGAAAAACATCCCACTATTTATATCATATCTCTCGAAAGGTTTATTATTTTGGGCTGAAATTTTACAGGATGTTAGGAGACATTCGTTTCTTCATTTAAGTCTTCTGGGGACCACTCAAATTCGGCCTTATATAAGTACATTTAGGCACGTATTTCCAATAGAAGCAAGCTGGCTGCAACTTCGGGGCAAGAAGTGGAAAAGTCTCTCAACATTAATGTTCCACCCACCTTTCCCCAACACAATTAATTAAAGGAACATGGGATATTGGGGGCTTGGAAAAGACTTAATTTTTTCCTATTTAAGGTAGTAGTGGTGGAGGATTTAGGCATCTTAGAGCTTTGTTTTGATTGTAATGTTATTATGCCAAATTGTCTTTGTAGCATTTTTCCTTCCCATGTAAGTTGTTCGAATCACCTTAGTTTTTAATAAAAGTTCTTCTTATTCTCTTGTTCTGTTCTTCCTCTTATATCCTTGATACTGTTACCTCAAGGTGTGAATTTATTCACACCAAACCTTGTGATTTTGTTCACACAACGGTGGAGTGATCTTTATTTTTGTTGTTTTTACTTCTTCAATTCCACCCTCGTAAGTCTACTTTCTACTTCCGTTGAGAACTTGTCATCAATGGAGGGCTAGATCTTTTATGGGTTAATCCAAGGGAGTAGAAATGGGCTGTATTGAATGTCATTTCTCATTCCCTAAATGTTATTAATTTCTTTTAATTGAGTTTCTTTCATTCAATGATTTTTATTATTCCTCTTCCTTATTGAATTTATTCACCCCACTTTCATGTGCTAATTACATCCTTTACCTTGGAGTGATCATGAAAATGATACTACAAGTGTATAGGTAATTATCATGTGTTTTGAATGTGTTTAATCAGTAAGTGATGAGGTTAGTTTGAATTCATTGCATGAATCCTTCTCGAGTCAATGAAATTAAAATCGTAAAAAAAGGAATTCATTCAATCCACCCCGAGCAATAACCTAGGATCAACTCATTTTCTCATAATTTGAATTCACATAGATCTTTTAGTGTTCTTTCAAAACCATCTAAAATCAAACCAAGTTGGCCATTTCATAACCAAAAATCCATCTCTTTTTATTGAGTGTTTTAAGGTTCTTCTTAGGTCTCTGAGGATTCGACAACCCAAGCTACACTACAAGCGACCACTTGACCCTTAAAACTTGGGTAAATTTGGGCGAAACAAAAGAGTCAATGGAAATGTTGGGTGATATTTTATTTTGATTTTAATTGTTTTATTAAATATTTATATATTTTTATCTGAATATATAGGGATAATACAATCCAACACTTATGGATAAATGTTGGATTAATTTACCTCAAAACACACCTCAATATGCCAAGGGTTTGGAATAATTTTTAGATTATGTAATTGCAAACTGATCAGTGGATGGTAGAATAAAATGTATGTGTCCTAATTGTAAATTCAAGTTATGGTTGAATAGAAAATAATTATATGTTCATTTGATATTGAAATAGTTTCTTTCTCTATATGTATGTTGTATTTGGCATGGTGAATCAAATGTTTTGGAAAGTCAAAATAATGACAATACTATTAATGAAATACAAAGTGAATAGGAAGAGGAGAATTCAGTTTGAAATTTGTTAAATGACACATTTGGTTTTGTATAATACAATTTAAAAAATTTAAATAGATCAATATAACCTTCAGTTGATCCTACTGAGGTTAATCATTCTTAGAAATTTAGTGACCACAAAAATTATTTTTATGAATTAGTTGAAGTTGAACAATAAGAATTGTATGAATAGTGTGTGAAGTATTAAAAGTTTTCTTCTCTACTTAAGTTGTATCATATCAAGTGTCTCTATGGAATTACTAATTAAGAAATGTCTATGATTTTAGAGTTGATTCATGATGAATTTAGGGAATCTAAGATCCCTGGATCATTCTATGCGATGTAGAAAGTCATAAAAAAACTTGGACTTGATTATACGAAGATACATACATGCCCTAATTATTGTATGATTTAATGGGTAGAAGATTATGATAAAGAAGAATGTGAAAGATTTCATAAAAGAAGATGGAATTCAATGAAAAAATGTGAGAGTATAAATCAATTCAACCCCATGAAAAAATAGAAGAAGAAATGCATTACATTACTTTCCTCTAAAACCATGATTTCAAATATTATTCATGTCATCTAAGATTCAATACAACATGATGTGGCATGATCCAGATAGTAACAATGGATTTATGGGACATCCAAAATATTCCACATCATGGAAGATGTTTGATTCTCTATATCTAGATTTTTCTTTGGATCCTAGGAATGTATGTTTGGGATTAGATTCTGATGGTTTTAACCCTTTTAGTACTTTAAGTACTAATTATAGCATTTGGGTAGTTGTTTTGATCCCTTATAATCTACCTCCATGGATTTGTATGAATAAGACTTCTTTTATTATTTCAATTATTATTCATGGAAAGAAAATTTCCAGAAATGACGTTGATGTATACCTTTAACCTCTAATCAAAGAATTTTTAGAATTATAAGATGGTGGCATGGAAACATATGATGCTTAAATGAGAAAACTATTCAAAATGCATGCATATTAATGTGGAAAATTAGTGACTTTCTTGGACTAGTAAATTTATCTAGTTAGAACACTCATACTAGTTTGACATTTCTAGTTTGTAATTTTGATTTTGAACCTCAACAATTACCTCATAGTAGAAAATGGTGTTTTATGTGTCATTATAAATTTCTTGATGCTTATTATAAATTCAGGTTTAACAAGACACAATTAAATGGAGATATTGAAATGATAAAGTCATTGAAGGTGTTATTTAGTTTAAAAATCTTGAGACAATTATTGAATGTCACTAAAGAATTTGGAAAATTTCATCAGTTTAAATATAGGGGGAAAAGGGATAGAGGTACAGTATCTGAAGAATCTAGAACACAATAATGTAATAAAAGGAGTATATTTTTCAAACTTCCTTATAGGGAGTTTAATTTGATACATCATAATCTTGATGTAATGCATATTGATAAGATCATCTATGACATTGTAATTTTTATAGTGCTTAATGAACAGGGTAAATAGAAGGATCTCCTTAATGCTTGTAAGGATTTCGAGTCAATGAATATAAAGCATGGATTTTAATATCACCTTAGTGTTATTTTCTAATAACTATAAATATTGGAGGCATATTCCTACATCTTGGAAAAATGAGGTTTTTGGTACTCAAGTAAAGGTGATATTAATTTAATATTCCTTGATAAATAATTTAAAAGACTTGAGTAATTTTTTTAATATACTTATAAAGTGTTATGTTTTTTATTTTTATATGTTTTTCTATTTTTATTCCCCTGACTCTGTTTCACACCCATAGAATTTGAAAATAACACATACAACATCCATAAAAAAACTAAAATGACACTTTTATATATAAAACATGAATTTAAAGTTATACTAACCACATATTATTACAAATTGATGTGTTATTGATTCCTACACATCAAAAATAAATTACAAATCATTATCCATAAGTTTGAAAACAATTCGAGCTTGTTTGCTCAGTTTTGACTTGGTAAACACTTATGAAAGGTACAAAATCCATTGAAAACAGGTGTCAGAGGGTAAAAACTATGAATTTTTTTTATATTACCCTGAAATCATGAGATAATGATGATATATTTAATTTAAAAAATGTAGGAATCGAAATAATATCATTCTTAATGATAGTTTTACCATTATGGTCATAAACACATTTTTAGTGTTTTAAAATACTAAACCATGAATGGAATGGTAAAAACCAAGAAAACAATATCATATTATACTGAAATAAGGGGGGAAATATTATATATTTGATTGTAAAATTCAGGAACCAATGACATGTAATTCTGAATGATGGTTTTCCCATTATGGTTGTAAACGTGTTTTTAGTGTTTTAAAACACTAAAACGTGCATGGAATGGTCAAAATTGGATAAACGATATCATATTGTTCTAAAATCAGAGAAAAAAACCATAAATTTAATTTTCAAATGTTGGAACTAATGAAACATCATTCTAAATGACGGTTTTCCCATTATGGTCGTAAATGTGTTTTTAGTGTTTTAAAACACTAAAACATGCGTGGAGTGGTCAAAACAATATAAAAAGACCTCATATTGCTGTGAAATCATGGTATAACCACTTATTAGTTTTTTTTACATGTAATCATAGACAACAAACCAATATGACATGTAGTGTGGTCAGAATTACTTGGTAAAAACTTATGAATGGTACAAAAGCCTTTAAAAACAAGTGTAGGGGGTCAAAACTAGGAAAACGATGTCAGATTTCCCTAAAATTAGGGGAAAATGATCTTATATTTAATTTTAAAATGTAGTAAATGATTTCATGTAATTCTGAATAATGGTTTTCCCATTATGATCATAAACACGTTTTTAGAATTTTAAAACACTAAAACGTGCATGAAACAGTCAAATCCAAGAAAACAATGTCGGATTGTCCTGAAATCAAGGGAAAACACTGATTATTTATTTTTGATGTGTATTTATAGAAAAAACATCAATATAATGTGTTGTGTGATTGTAATTACTCAATAAACACTCATAAAAGGTACAAAAGCCTCTAAAAACAAGTGTTAGGGGGTCAAAACCAGAAAAACGATGTCAGATTAACCTAAATCAGGGAACAATGACTGTAGATTTAATTTTGAAATATATGAACTGAAGAAATTTCATTATGAATGACTATTCTCCTATTAAGGACATAAGCTCATTTTTAGTGTTTTAAAACACTACCACACAAGTCCATCCAGAAGCAAAGCTTTTGACCATTTATTAATAAGAAAGAAAAAGTATATAAAAGTGGAAGATGGGGTCAAACAAGAATAATTTCCCACACTCACCAAAAGAAGGTCTATAGATCATAGTATTACATATCATTTAGATAATCAGAGTCACCACTAGTCTCCTGCTCAGATTGAGACTTATCCTAATTAAAAATTTTAAGGATATTTGCATCTACCTTCCTTGGTACCTTAGTCTACGACCTAGTAGACAGATTCCAAGAAATATTAGAATAATCCCTGTGTGGTCTCCTCTTTGAGGAAGTAGAGGTGAAACCCTCACTATCGTTCATCTTTGTCTTTCCACTTAATATTTCATCCTTGCAAGAGGCATGACCACCACTACCCGAGGCCCTAATCGGGGTACTGACATTCCCCCTATCATCCTTAGAAATATTCCACCATTTCTTAGATAATTCAGATGACTGAAAGAGCTTCTGGATTTCCTGATGACATTCAACATGTTGTTTTCCATCATTATTATTAGAGACATCAAACTGAGAGGGATCAAGGGTTATAATCCTAGGGGCTGTGTATGGGTATCCTAAACTGAGGGAACATATTTAACCAAATCAACTCGAGTATTAGAGGGGCCACTATGAGCTTGATCCTGAGACACATCCTCTAGTAGTACTTTTCCTGACACCTAAGAATCATATTTCCCAGAAATTAACACATTATCCGCAGTGGGAACTAGATCTTTAAGTGAATCACCATCATGAATAGTCAGCTTTGACAGAGACGAATCTTTCATCTTCATCTCTCTTCAACAAATATTTGCGGGATGGCCTCTCATCCCACATTCCTCACATGAAACATTATTCTGAAAGAACTCCAAAGGGTGCCAAACAGTAATGCATTCAGTATAGAAAAGAGGGTTTTTTCATACTCAACATCAAATTGGATGTTGTAAGAAGGATTATAAAGGGTTACCTTGTCGATCAGAGTGGAGACGAGATCAACCTATAACAACATCCTTGAAAAATTACCAAATCAGACATCCTCAGTCTCTTTGTCAAGTTGAATAGCAGTCCCAATTTTTGTGCTAATTTCATTCAAAATATTTGAATGCTAAAGGACCTAATTGAGTCCATGAAGAATAACCCAGACCTTAGAAAAGGCATTTCATTCATGAGAGATATTAAAGTACAAAGGCCATTCATGTTAATGAATCCATCCAGGCTTTAAAAACAGGGTCCCAATGCTCCATGCTTGAAGCTTCAAGTCATCTGAAGGAAATAGGTAATGACAAAAATCCTTGACCAAGTGAGACAAGGGGAAACCGGTACTTATTTGTCATGAAATCAAGGGACCACCACCGCTTATTTGTTTTTGATGTGTATGCACAAAAAAACATCAATCTGATGTGCGGTGTGATTGTAAATACTTAGTAAACACTTATGAAAATTACAAAAGCCTTTAAAAACAATTCTCTAGAGGTCAAAACCCAGCAAACGATGTCTTATTGCTCTGAAATTATGGTGCAATGACTATAGATTTAATTGTGGAATATAGGAACTGAAGACATGTTATTTTGAATAATGATTTTAATTATGAAAAAGACCATAGATTTAATTGTGAAATGTAAGAATCGACTACACATTATTCCAAATGACGGTTTGCTCGTTATGTCCATAAACACATTTTTAGTGTTTTAAAACACTAAAATGTGTGAGGAATAGTCAAAACCAGATAAAAAATCACATTTACATAAAATTGGGAGACAACGACCATAGATTCAATTATGAAATGCAAGAACTGATGGAATGCCATTCTGAATGATGATTTTCCTACTATGGTCATAAATGTGTTTTTAGTGTTTTAAAACACTAAAACATGAATGGAATGGTCAAAACTAGTCAAACGATGTTGGATTTTCATGAAATTAGGGGAAAATTACTGTAGATTTAATTTTGAAATGTATGAAATGACAACACATCATTCTAAATGATAGTTTTCCAATTATGGCTATAAAAGAATTTTTAGTATTTTAAAATACTAAAACATGTGCGAAATGGTCAAAACTAGAAAAACAATGTCAGGTTGTCTTAAAATCTGGGGATAAACACCATGGATTTGATTTTGAAATGTAAGAACCGACGACACATCATTCTAAATGACAGTTTTCCCATTATGGATGTAAATGAATTTTTACTTTTTAAAATAGTAAAACATGCACAGAATGGTCAAAACCTAGAAAAATAAGATATATTATCCTGAAATCATGGGACAATGACCATATATTTAATTTTAAAATTAGAAACTAATGGTATTCCATTCTAAATGATGGTTTTTCCATTATGGTCGTAAACACATTTTTAGTGTTTCAAAACACTAAAACATTCATGGAACTATCAAAACCATAAAAATGATTTTAGATTATCCTAAAATCATGGGAAAAAAGCCATAGATTTAATTTTGAAATTTAGTATTCTATGACACATCGTTTCGAATGATGGTTTTACAATTATGGTCGTAAACACATTTCTAGTGTTTTAAAACATTAAAACATGCGTGGAATGATCAAAACTAGGAAAACAATGTTGTATTGTCCTAAAATCATGGGACAATGACCATAGATTTAATTGTGAAATGTAGGAACCAATGACATGTCATTATGAATGATGGTTTTCCTGTTATGGTTGTAAATTCATTTTAGGTTTTTAAAACACTAAAACATGCATGGAATGGTCAAAACCAGACAAATAATGTTGGATTCTCCTGAAATTAGGGGGAAACCATCATAGATTTAATTTTGAAACCTAGAAACCAATGGAACATCATTCCAAATAATGGTTTTCCTTTTATAGTCGTAAACATATTTTTAGTGTTTTAAAACACTAAAACATGCATGGAACAGTCAAAACCAATAAAACAATGTCAGATTATCCTAAAATTATGGGTAAACAACTATAGATTTAATTTTTAAATGTAGAAACCTATGGAACATCATTCCTAATGAAATTTTTTCCGTTATGGTTGTAAACACATTTTTAGTGTTTTAAAACACTAAAACGTGCGTGGAACAGTCAAAACCATAGAAAACCACATCATAATGATATAGAATCATGGGGAAAACATTACTTAGTTGTTTTTTAAATATAATAAATTTTGTGATATTAAAATATTTAAATTTTTTCATTAAATAAATTTCAAGCACACTACACGTTACTTTAACAATAAATTAGAATATTTACTAATCCCTTTATAGTTTCAAGTGTTGAATCTTATCTTAAATAGGTATGTTTCTGTATTAAAAGTGTTTTGAATTATATATTATTTTTTTTATGTTAAAATTTATTCTATTTTATTAAAAAAATTATATTCATCATTTTGAATATATATTTTTTTCCTTTTTTATTTCACATTTCTTTTCCTAAATGTTTTGGTTTTCATTATAGGTGGCAGCTTCTGACAGTAAGTATGAGGTTGACCATTCTAATCCATTAAATTTTTCAAAATTCAATAATGATGGTTCTTATTTTCTATGGTATGTTAAAATTTTATCAATTATTCTACTGTAATTATGATTTACTATGGTTGGTTTTAATTTTTGTTCCATTTTTTGTTACAGATGATGAGATGACGTGGTCAGTTTCAGTTGATGAGATGATGTGGAGGCAGATAGATGCAGTGGAGGTCATTACATGGATGTATATTGTTCATGGGTTGTTTTTAGACATATTTTATATGTATATTTTGATGAAATAGGTATTTTTTGATGTATGGGGTGACTGAGACTTAGGCTTTGATGACCGTGGTTGTTTGTATATGACTGGATGTGTGATGTATGAATGATGGATTTATCATATATTTATGTTGTAGTTTATAACATGTCATTTTATTTATATTTATAGTTTTTTATTAAATATTTTTTAAAAAATAAATATATATTTAGCATCGGTTTTTAGTAACTGATGATAAAAATATTATATTGAATGTATTTAGCGGTGGTTCAACCTAACCTCCACTAAAAATAACCACCACTAAATGATTTACTATGGTTGATTTTATTTTATTTATATTCCTAGTGGATATTGTTTTTATTAAGAAACATATTCTAATTAAACAACAAACCACCAATAAATTATCCAAAAATTACACTTAAAAAACCACTGGGAAATAAAATAAACCGCCTCTATTCGACTAGAGACTGTGAAATACGCGACGGTTTTAAGAACCACCACTAAAAAATTAGGCAGTGGTTTAAACCACCGCTATACCACTAAATAACCATTTCTATGGAACTTTTATTTTTTATTTACATATTTTGGATCATGGGGATGTCAATTGAATCCATATTTCCAATAAAGAAAAGAGGTTGGGCTGTATCGAAGACACTGAGATGATGAACGGGGTGAGTAATGAAGCTACCACTCATCAGAGTTCCACATGCCCTTCATACTTGGTTCTGGTAGTTAAGAACAAAATGACGGTCCATGTTGATGGTAGGTATGCACATGGATAAGGCTAATATGATAACCTCAATCTGACTTATGCTCCCATGAGCATTACCTCTAGAGATCCATGCATGGGTGAGAGCCCGATGCAGAAACTATAATGTGTAACCCCACAACTGGGTTCTATTCACTGTATGAGGGTCATTGAAGCTCTCTGGATCATAAAAATCAATGTTCAAATCCATACAACATCCCCCTTTCTCATATCTAACAACATGGTAAAGTAAGTATGGGAATCAATGAAATCCTTAGTGCAAATATTGAGTCTGATGCCGAAGTCACCTAAGGTGATCTCACAGGGCCCTCTGCCAAGGTGTAAGGTGACATGTGACACATCGAGCTCTAACATGGATAATAACTTTAAGAATATATCCCTATAAATCACCTCAAAAACCTCAGTGATAAAATAGAGGTTCATTTTATCCAGCAGATCAAGGACCTCCTCATGGATGTGGTGTGATCGAGAACTACCAAATCCAGGGTCTTATTGGACCTCACCAACTTGGATTGAATATGGAACAAATGAACTAATTTATCATGGGAATATAAATAAAGGTATGGGTATAGTTGTGGGCATGGGACAACACCTTGAGTTGGTATAAAAGTGGACCGCGAGTCATCAAAGGCTGATAGAGTGGTCGAACCAGACATGAAGGGTAAAGGGGTGAGATTTATAGGTGGAGAAGGTGGTGTGAGGTCCAGAAATTTGGGTGGTGGAGGGTCATCACTGAGTTGATCCATACACTTTATGGTCTTTGTGTGATACATTTATAATGTAGGTGGAGAATAGGGATGAGGAGCTTACTAAAGGGGGGTCGACTGATAGAGGGAGAAGATTTTGAAGGGGGGAGGCTAGTGGTTTCATGAGAAGAGGAGGGGAGGAGGAGGAATCCTGTGGTTAGGGGGGGTCGCATAGGAGCAGAGTAGAGGAGAGGGTAGGGATCATGTTTGAACCTATATTTAACTGATTTTAAATCCATCTTGAAAATTTTACATCGTATATTTAATAAAATACATGAAAAACATGGGATTTTTTATTTTTCTGAGACTAACACTTTCACTCCATGTATTTTGTTTATAGAACATGAATTTATTTTTATAAATTTTAAATTGTAAATTTTTTGGAAGTAATCCTCTATACTCTCTCTAGAATTATTGAACTTCCCTAATTTTTATAAAATATAATTTAAAATATATCAAGTTCCCTCCCAGTCATCTCTTTGTTTATTTTCAATATCTAGACACACTTCCATTCAAATGAATTTAAATATAAGGGAACACCCCTCATGGAATGGTTTTTGAAAATAGAGGGTACAACTGGTGGGATTTCATTCCTCATCATAGGTGCAATGTAACTCACATCCTTGAGATCACTGTATCCATTTTCATCAAGATTTAGTTTATTTCTGCCATCCTTATTGGTCATATAATCATCTTTATTATCATTAATAGATATTTATTGAAAATCAAATGACTCACCACTTTACTTGGTTGATTTTACTAAATTGAAAACAACATGTTCTTCACCTACTCTAAAAATTAACCTTCCTTGTTTTATATAAATTAGTGCATTACTAGTGCTGAGAAATAGTCTTTCTAGAATTATGGGGACATTTACTTATTCCTCTATATCTCGGGTAAGGAAATTAGTTAGAAAGAAGCATTTTTAAAATTTTACTAAGTCGTCCTTGAGCGGTCCTTTACGGTGATTGACTGAGTAGTTATCACGATGGAATGACACTTTTTTTAAATTCCTTGATCCCCAAATTTTTTAGTACACTCATTGACATTATATTTATAATTTCTCCAAGATTTCACAAGGCTATTTCAAAATTACATGTCTCTATAGTGAAAGTAATTGAGAAACATTCTAGGTCTTGCATTTTGGGCGGGATATTTTGCTAAACAATTGTGGAAAATTCTTTATTTAAGGAAACACCTCCAATGTATTCCATTTTCTTCTTACTTGAGAGTAATTATTTCATAAACTTTTCATAATTAGGAATTTGTGAAATCACTTTTTTAAAAGGAAATATTAACATGAAATTGCATAAAAATATCAAGATTTTTTTTATATTTCCCCTCTTGTTCGGCTTGTATTATCCTATTAGTAAAAGGGATAGGTGGATTGTATGGTGACAGATCCAAATAAAATTTTTCCTTTTTCAACTACTCTTGAATTAGATATTTTTTAGTTGGTATTTTTTTAAAGTTTTCTCCTAACCATTGTTATTTGTGCTATAATATCCATATCAACTAATGATTAATGAATGTTTTTTAGGTTATTACAGTTTCTTTTCTTCACCTAAGAAAGACTGCAGAAAACCCCATCATATTTCCACTCCTGATAACTATAACCTTCACCTCTTATCTTGGATGAGTATTAGTATCACCAGGTAATGTACTTGGTAATCAGTCTGATAGGGTATTATAAATTTTCCCAACTTGATGTTCAAGGTTTTAGAGGGATTCTCTTTGATTATAAATTCCAATTTATTGAGTTTTCATCCTTTGATGTACTTTTTTCATGAATTATGTTAGTAGGTTCTCAATATTAGATTGAAGTGGTCGGTTTTGTTTTGGTTATCTCAATAGAGCTTGATAATACCGTTGTTGTTGAGTGGGTGGAAACTACTGGGCTCTAGGTGAAAAAGGATTTTGTTGATATTGGTGTTGTGATTGAGGAGTGATATTCTATGGGGTGGGTACCTAGGTGGTTCCTGATTTTATGGTGGTTTTGACCACTCCTCTATAAAAAACAACCTTGATTTGGTTGTTTCTTATGTTGAGTTGGCCTTCGTTGATAATATTGTTGTTGATATGGTTGGATCTGCTGAAATTTATGACTATATTGATTTTAATTGATGAAATTACAATATTATATTTGATGTTCTTACATCATTGTACTATAATCCTAGTATGGGTGTTGACCTACTCATATTTCACATGATTATATCTCTATAATAGGGGCCGGTGGTGGCGATGGTGGAGAAAGCTGCTGAAAAGACTCTAGTTTTTTTTTCGGGCTTCAACCTAGGTTACATGGAAGGTAGTCTCTTCCACCGAATGGATTATGGACATAATTGGCCCTCTATTAATCTACAACTGACTATAATTTTGGGATATCTCATCTTACAATGCTCTACTATCTTCAGGTGTCTTTATCATGAGTCTTCCTTCAGCAGAGGCATCTACAACAGTGTGTGTATTGAGTTGGATTCCCTAGCAAAAGGTTTAAAATTGTATACACACATCGAGTCTGTGATATGGGAAATTATATGTTGGATCCTTGAATTGGTCCCAAGATTCCCAGGATGATCCTCTATCCACCTGATTGAGATTTTGAATCTCATTTATGAGATTCTAGGTTTAGATCATTGGGAAATATTTTTCAAAAAAATTATTTTCTAGGTCATCCCAATTCATGATAGACTCTAGAGATTTACTTTTAATCCAATCCTTGGCTATTTAGATTAAGGAGAAAAATAATATTCATAGTTTTATGGAGTTTGATGATACACCTTGGTTTCAAAAGGTGTCATAAACCTCTAAGAAATTTGAAATGTGCTCAAGGGGGCATTCTCTTTGTAGTCCACTAAACTTCCCCATGTTCAAGATCATATGAATGAGTCAAGGTTTTATCTTGAGTGAGTGTTCTTTAATAGAAGGATGCACTATGTTGGCTTCACCACTACTAATGGAAGGAAAGTTGTAATCTATGATGGTGCACTCCTTCAGTTTTGGTCAATCTACCTGAACATTAGGTAGATCATATTGAGAATTTTTCAGGTGTGGTGGTGCAAGATTTTTTGTTTTTCCATGGTTAAGTATCACTCTAAAAAATATATCTTTCAATTTTAGGTTCGAAAGCATCCAATTTTGGTGCATCTGGGCTACTAGAATGATTCATGGGACCCTGAAGCATGCACTAAGCCAAAGGAAATAGGACACAAGTTTTAGTAGATATGTAAAAATGGTAAAAAGAAAAGGGGAAGAAAAAGGAACAATAGAGAAGGTGGGGTGAGATAATCCAAGGTTTTTACCAAAGGTCAATGTGCCTATGCATAGCTATCCCCAACAACAATGCAAAAATTTTACCAGCCTACATGATTTTGTTGATTATGTGAGGGAATTGATCATATTAAATTTATATTTTCAAAATTAAACTCATATATTAAGGTGTAGAACAATAGTAGTTTAGGGTTGAACCCACAGGGACAACTTGTAGGCAAGCGACCTATTAGTAAAAACCTTTTTGGTTGGATTCCTTATCATCACTCTTTGGTTTGGGGTTTTTTAAGAACTATGTAGCTTGAGATTTAAAATATATTAAAGGAAGGGTTTAGGGTCAATGTCAAGGTATAGGAATAAGGTAATCCTAAATCTTGTTTGGGATAGATCTATGGATTAGGATGCAAAACGGTGCAAAATTAACCAATTGATCTTGGTCCAACCAACTGGATCTACCTAAGTTGGAAACTAATCCTTGGTCCAGAGATAGTTGAAAACCTAAGTGTAGTAATCTTGTCTTCTATGATGAAAGAATCACATGCTATTGTTCCTAGCCTTTTAAACTTCAATTTGATTAAGGATCCTTTATTTTTCACCTTCGATGGCTAGTTTAGTTTCAAAATAATGGGATTGAAAATTATTTTTAAACTAATTTTTATCCATAGAGCTACTAAGTTTTGTTTTATAAACTCATTAGGTTCAAAGACACCCCTACTCTCGACCCCTAACCCTAATCATATTATCCATGCATGACGGTATTAAATGAAACCTGGGAAACAAATCACAACATTCTTGATATGAAAAATAAAAAAAATTAATCAAAGAAATACACAATTGAAATCATGAAAAGTCACTTAAATAGTATATTGAATAAATAAAAAATGAATAACATAGTGATAATTGACGTTAAATGATAATTGGTATTGAAATTGGAATGTTAGAACAACAACGAGCAACAAAAAAGTCTTGAAACAAAAATTGGTAACAAAGGATTGATTAAAATAATAAAAGAAATAAATAGAAAAAAGTTTTGAAGAAAATTGAAAAAAATAGAGAATAATAGAGTAAAACAAGTGTGGAATCTGAGCTCTCTTCTGTGTGTTGGTTCACTGGATATTTATAGATTTCTAATATTCCATGATGTGTAAATGATTCACATCATGTAACTCTTTTAGGTGTCTTTTGTATCGAGACTTTCATGGAGTGTAATTAGATTTCATTACAAGTACTTTAGATACAAAGAATTATCTAAATAACTTGGATCTATAGATTTTATGTCTTGAATATTCTGTAGAAAATAAGTTTTGAACTTTTAATGTCATGTATAGAGCTCACAGTGTGCACTTCATCAGATTTGAGATTTGAGTTTTTCACAAAGCGTAATTGTAATTCACATTGTGTGACTTGTTCACACCTTGTATTTGGGATTCACACCATGTAATTCACTTGGTTGGTGTCCTGCATGAGTAGTACACATTGTGTACTTTAGTTTCATGATGTGTAATATTGATTTTTTTCATTTTTTAGCAATCCTCCTTTGAGTATTGTATTCCCAATTATTGTGAAAACACATCAAAACCCAAGTGTATTATCAAATAAAGAACAATTAAATCATAATGAAATGTATCCAAAATATTTATATGAATTTGTATTATCACTTATTTTATACTCTTGTTAACTATAATTATCTCAGTTCTAAAAGAAAATGTAAATATTCATTGTGCTCTCGCTTCAGTGAACTTTCAGATCTCAGTGATCTCTCCTTTGAAATGATCTCTTAACAACCACTCTAGATAAATATTGTTCATTAAGGGAGGAGAGAATCTTGAACTTTTCCAATTTTTAGTAATTTAGTTACAATTCAATAGTTTAAAGATTAACTATCACCACCTTTTAGTTCTTATAACAGTGATAACTGATACTAATTATAAATGAGAAGAAGAATACTGAACTGATTTTTCACTAAAATGATTATAATCAAAAGACCTAAACAGATTAATATGTTTTAATCCATCATAGTCTAAAACCTTAACATTATTTATCTACTCACGTTCAGAAAAAAAAACAATATTATTCAATAGATACATCACCAAAAACAGAAATTATAAAGTGAAGAAGAAAAAATAAGATTCATTGTTGATGAGGTATATACCCTCTAGGTTCCTTTGTTCTCTGCTCTTGAGCAAGTGACCAAGCTCTAGTTCTGATCTCCACTCTCTATTGTATGCTCTCTCTAATGAATGAATGATGGATGATAGATTCCCCTAGTGATCAATGATGGACAATTTTTTCCTTGTGCGATTCTCTATTTTTATTTTATTTCCATCTCATATCCTCAAGAACAAGCTTTCCATGGTCTTTGCTACAATAACTTCCACGAGGAAACTCTAATTGTCCATAATCACCCCTGTGTGACTAACTCTAATCTTTTTAAACAGCCACAACACACCCACATGCAATAGTTACAATAAAACATATATTAAAATAGTATGTATTTCTAAGATCAAACAATTTTTGGAAGTTACCAAAAAATTTCAATTCAATTTTGATTCATCTTTAGGCTTTGATCATCCCAAGCTCTATTTTTAAATTCATTCAGTTTAGCATTGAATGGCTTTAGTCTCCATATAAAAGTTTATCTTCAGTTTTGGTTCATCACAGTAGCTTGTATTGAGTGAATTATAGGTAGAAACTACTCATGTGGATGAATCAAAAAAATCATGGTCACTCTACACTTGATATATTTCATGTATAGGCACAAAAACTCTAATACTTTTCCAAAAAAAAACATTGGGCACAGTCAATCCCAACCTTTGAAAAATTATCATCTTAGTCATGTGGTCAATGAAAAATTCCTTCATGCAGAATCTTGCCTTTATGCATTCCCCACAACTCATGAAAACTTGAGAAAAAGGAATGAAAACTTCAATCCTTTTTGCAAAATTCATCACAAAAAAAATCGATCGTCCATAAAAAAACAGTGAAATTAAATAAACATTTAAAACAATTAAAAAATATATAACTAATAAATTTTTTTATTACTTTAATAAAATCACTAATTGTAAGTAAAAATAATAATAAAAATGTTAATATAATAAAATTTAAAAAATAATTAAATTAAAATTACATTAATTAATTAAAAACAAATAATAATAAAAATTATTAAAGAATTAAATTTTAAATTATCGTTAATTTTTTTAAATCATTTAAAACCAAATATTAAAGAAAAATTTAAATTTTTATCAACTAATTAATTAAAAATAAAAATTATTAAATGAAATATTAAGTTCACATAATCTAAAACAATAATGAATTTAAAAATTAATATTTTAAATTAAACTTCAAAATTATATAATAAAATAAAAGTTCAAAAAAATATAATTTAAACAGAAATCTTAAATTAAACATAAAATTTATTAATTTAATATTTTACTTAAAAAATAACCTCAAAACAATAATTAACCAATTATAAACCTATTTTAATCTTAAAAACATAATTTAAACTACAAAAATGACATGGAAAAGTAAAATAATTAAAGGCCACATGAAATTTTCTCACTCTTAAGATGTTGTTTTCCTCAATTTCCCACTTAGTATATATTCTTTTGTAGAAAATGAATCTAAATTTCTAAAAATAATCTATAATGAATTCATTTTCCAAAATATTTCCCCTCATGGATTCTCTCAGTAAAGAAAAATTTGAATTCCCTCTCAAATTAAACATCTTTAGTGCAAATTTGGTTACTATTTTTCAAAACATTATTAGTTATTGAAAATGTTAAAGTGAGTTTAAAAAACCTAAATTTTTATCCAACTGGAATTCTAAAGTTTTATTTACCTCTAGGAAAATATACTCACATAATTTAAGAAGCCATAATAAATAGAAACACCATTGAATTGGTGGATTCATAATTTATTGATAGAATAACTAACCCATCCAATAGTAAAATTAATTATGAATAAATAATAAAAGAATAATAAGTTCAATCTAGATTAGGTTTTTCATTTCATAATCTAGTTGGATGCATATATTATGAGTTAAATTTAAATTAAAAGTCAAAATTTAATGATTATTATACAAAATTTTACCAAAAGGCATTCTTTTCAAATAGGGAAATAAAAATGTTTTATCCAATTAAATCCATATGGTAATAAATATCAATTTCCTCAAAGTGGAATAAAAAACCTTTACATGGTTTTTCCCATAGTTCCTGAAAATTGGAGTGTTTTTCATTATTTTACATGTTTAAGAACCAATGTTATTAAAATAACACCCATGGTGATGTGGAAGTGAGTCATTTTTATAAAGAATTGATTTTAAAACCAAAAAATATAATATAGGTTTTGAAGATTCATTAAGGATTTATAAAAATAATCAAATAACCTAAAAACATTATTTTGAAGGATAAACATGATATTGGTCATTGATACTCTTTTTATTTTTTATTACATCACTTTTTTGATTTTATGATGTCATAATACACACTGTATATTTATATAGTATTTAATTTTGACCCAAAAAATTGGCAATCTTTGAAAATTATGAAAAACTACATGTTGGATAATCTAAAAATTTTGATTTTAAATATAATAGTTATTTTATCCTGAATATTATTTATGTATGATAATTTACACTTTCAAATAAAAAATCAATATTTATTGAAAAATACTGTTTTTTACAATAACAATTTTCTAACCCTTATAAAATTTATTTTTGACTTCATAAAATTATATTATTATTTATATTTAATAAATATTATATAATAATAATATTTTATAAAAATATAATTTATTTTAAAAATTCTTTAATTACTTAATATGTGTGTTTCTACTGAAACTACATATTTCTCAAAAACACAATTTGTGTTTCATCGTATCAAAATCCAATTCAAACTCATTCTCTAAAGTAATATTAAAAAGGGGGAAATATATTAATTGTTTAATTAAAAATAAAATATAAAAATTCCCATTTTTAGGGTCTAAATACATAACCCTTTATTACACAATTAAATTTCCTAAGGGTAAGGTGTGTGATTGTGATATTTTCTTGGGGTGGTTCGGTGTACATGGTTTGGGCCATAATCGTAATGAGATTGAAATTATCCTATAAAAAGTTCCACTTAGGATTTAGTTGTTGAATCTCAACTTGGTCTTGGTCAAGGGAAAATCCCAAAGATATTATCTCCCTCAAAATATCTGATAAATTGGATTCATAGGGTATGATCCTACTGGTCGAGGTCATCGCTTGTTTCTTCTGTATCAATTGAATTTTATAACAACCCTTAATATACTAATGTCAATGGTCACTATATAATGACTATATTATCAATGCTTGTGATGATTAATAAAATTTTAAATCCATAATACTATAACAATTAGAAATAACCAAAGTAATTCATGTGTTTTATGTAACTACATTACTTGATAAGGAATTTATTCATTTAAAAAGAGAATTTCATTTATCGAAGTTTTGGTCATTAAATTATTGTCCCCATAAAAAATTTTGCCCATGAAATTTTCATTTCATACACTAAAATAGATGAGTGTTCTTATGTTTCTTCACCTATTTTATTTCCTATGTTACTCTGTCAAACTTGTGGTTCCACCATAACACTTTAACCTGGTGAGTTGTCTTGTTTTGTAGAAATTTGTCACTATGATATAAGATCTTCACCGGATTCTCCTCATATAAAAGATCATCCTCCAATGTTACTACCTTTGGATTCAGTTCAAGTGAGGCTTCTGGTATTTACTTCCCTAAGAGGGATACATGGAATATATCATGTACTTAAGATAGGTTAGGTGGGAGTGAAAGTCAATAGGCCACCACTCTAATGTGATAAAGGATCTAAAAGGGGGTGATTTATCTAGGGATAATATTTACCTTCTTCACAAATCTCATGTATTTCTTCCATGTTGATATATAAAAGAACACCTTATCTTCAACCTCAAATTCTAGGTCTCATCGACTATTGTCTACATCGATTTTGAGTATATTTTTTTGAATTTCATATGACACTGAATGGTTTGAAACTTCTCTATAATCTCTTGGATAAGATCAGATCTCATGATCTTATACTCTCAAACTTTACTCCATCATGTAAGATTTCAACACCTCTTCTCATACAAATCCTCATAAGGTTCAATTTGAATGCTATAATGGACCCAATTGTTATATGATAACTCCACTAGGGGAAGTTTCTGGTCCCAAAATCCTTACAAAATCATTGAACATGATCTAAATATATTCCCTAGAGTTTTAATGGTATTTTCAGACTGGATATCCATTTGAGGGTGATAGGAAATGCTGAAGCTCAGTTCTATATTCAATTCTTCCAGAAGACTTCTCCAAAACCTCAAGGTAAACCTCAGATATTTATTAGAAACAATAGAGTATGGAACTACATGTAGTCTTACCACTTACCTTATGTATATCTTGGTGAGTTGTTCAATAGATAAATATTCCTTGATAATAATGAAATGCGATGACTTTCTAAGGCCATTGAAAACCTCCCAAATGGAATTATATCCTTTAGGTGTCCTGGGGAGTCCTATGATGAAATCCATAGTTATGTTTTCCCATTTACATACTGGTATGGGAAATGTTTTCATCCTTCACTTTAGACTTCTATCATTCTACCTTGACTTTTTGGCATAACAAGCATAAAGATAAAAAATTTACAATATATCTCTTTATTTTATCCCACTAGATGTTAGTGCTTTATAGATGAATTATTAAGCATGAACTATGTGCATCATCCAAAAGTTCCCTCTTTAATTTTGGTTTTGATGGGACACATAATTGGGTTCCAAAACTTATAACTCCTTCAGAAAATTTGAACTCTAAAATATTCACTACCTTCTTCTGTAGTGACTCATAATATTTCTAGGCCTTCTTGATCCTCTCAAGAACGGATGATTGAGTAGTTATTTAATAAATGTAGGATAAATATCCTCTTATTATTAAAATGTTCATCCTTTTCATGTCCAAGAATATTGGATCCCTTGCAATCCTCATCATGTATAGAGTTGCAGGATCCTTTCTTATTAGAGCATCTATAAATTTGTTTACTTTCCTTAGATAGTGATGAATTGAACAATCACAATCCTTAATCTACTCTAATCACCTTCATTGGTGCATATTAAGATCCTTTTGTATGAATATATACATGAGGATTTTATGGTATATGTGTATTTCACACTTCTCCCTATATAGATAATGCCACCGAATATTTAATGTGAAGATCACTGTAGCCAATTATAGATCATGATTTGGGTACTTCTTCTCATGGATACTTAATTTTTTGGATGCATAGGCTATCACTTTTTCATCTTGCATGAGTACACAACCCAAACCCTTTTTTTATGCATCATTTTAGATCAAAAATTGTTCCCCAATGGTGGGTAATGTGAGTATAGGTGCAGTGATTAGCCTCTTCATCACCTCTTTATAACTTTACTCACATTCATCAGTCCAAAATAACTTAACTCTATTTCAAGTAATCTTGGTTAGTAGGCTCAACACTCATGATAATCTTCTAAAAAATTGATGATAGTACCCAATTAATCCAACGAAACATCAAATTTACAGCATAGATGTTGTCCTTAGACATCCTTCAATTGCCTCAATTTTTAAAGTTTCCATAGATATCCCTATATTTTTTATAACATGTCCCAATAAAGTTACTTTCTCGAATCAGAATTTATATTTACTATACTTTTCATACATATTTTTTTCTGTGTGGTCTTCAGTACAATATTCAAATGATCCACATATCCCTCCTTGCTTTTGGAGTAGATAAGAACATATTATATAAATAATACAAAAAAATTATCAAGTTATTATCTAAAGACTTTATTCATCAAGTCAATGAATATTATTGGAGAATTAGTGATTCTAAATAAAATCACTATGAACCCATAGTGCTTGTTCCTTATATGAAAGGAATACTTGGGGATATCCTCATTATTTACCTTTACTTAATAATATCTTGACTGAAGATTCACCTTAGAGAAAACTGGGATCCATGATTATGGTCAAATAAGTAGTCAATTTATGGCATAGGATACTTGTTTTTTATTGTGATCTTGTTGAGCTCATGATAATCAATTCAGAGGTGTATTTAACCATCCTTATTCTTTATAAAAAGGACCGGTGCACCCTATTATTAATCACTTTGGCATATAAACACTTTATCCATTATCTCCTATAATTTTTTTCCATATCCTCAAGTTTAATGGCGAACATTCTGTATGGAGTCATGGATATTGGAAAAGATTCGATTATGAGCTTGATTGAGAACTCAACATCATGGTTAGGGGGAAGAACATACAATTATTTGTGAAAAATATCAGTGACTTCCATTACAATGGGAATGTCATCAAGGATGACCTTTCTTAAATCTCAATCATTTGAGCTAGATACACTATCTCACAAGGTAATAATATCTATGCCTGAGTATTTGGTAATAAATAAGATCCACCCTAATCTTTTTACTTGTATAGAATTAGAGGGGGATTTATGATATGGAAGATGATTTAATTATCTTGGAAATTTAAGTTGGATATATATAAGTAAAGATAATATATGCTTAGAATAGTATTGAATTCTACTAAAGGAAGTATTGAAAGTTTCTCTGGGAATTCCAACCAAACAATTTGAAAGGGTAGGAGTGATATAATTGGGATGAAATAATTTCCCCAATTTTCATTTTCATCAATATCTCCATTTCTATGAATTTTTATGGCTTTTGAATAATTATTCGAAACTTAAAAGATATAAAAGAATGTGTAGAACCAGAATAAAAAAGTATGTTCATAATCCTTGAATGAATAACTATTATACCTATCACTACTTCATTGTTGTGATCCACCTCATTACTTATGATGGAATAATCACACTCTTGCTACCTTGGAGGTTTCTATTATTTATTTTATTTGAAAACCCTTGGATTATGTAATTTGATTACATAATGTACATGTTACTTTTAATTGAAACACCATACTACTAGTGGAGGGTTTACTGGATCATTCCTTTCTTCTATCACATTGGTGGATTTTCCCATCGACAATCACTAGCTATGTTCCCTTCCTTCTCACACCTAAATCATTTCCTCACCCCTTAGGTAATTTACAGGTTGCTTCTTCCCAAACTTTTTATAAGTGGTATGTTGATATTTCTTTCCACTATTACATTTATCCATCACACCACCAAAGTAAAACTCTATTTTCTTCTTCTTATCCCCATGAAAACCTTGAAATTCAATGATCTCCATTTCTACTTTGAGGGTATATCAAAAAAATTCCTCATAGCCATAAAAGTCTTAAATGGATATGGATTTTTGTAGAATAATATTTATCCCACCAAAGAAGTAGTCAACTTTAATTTTGGGGGTAATGAAAAATCCATAGGCGTATAGTGAAAGTCTTGTTAAGTTTTCCTCATATTCCCTAATGGGTTCATCATCCTTTTTCATTCGAAGAGTGAGAGGGAAATATTTTTCAAAAAACATTTTCTTAAATTCCTTCTACTCCATAACTTTGATCTCCTCCTTGCGATTTATATTTTTTACTAACATCCACCATTGATAAGCTCTTCCCTTCATATGTAAAATAGCTTGTATGACCTTCTCTTGATCAGTGCATTGAAGGGTGAAGAAGATATTTTCAATGTAGTTTATTCTTTTATTCATGATTAAGGGAATAAAAGATCCATTAAAAGTAGGATGCCTTTGTCACATAAAGGTCTCAATTACAACTTCCTCTTTCTTAGGGGGATTTGTGAATTCCTCCCAAATCATGTTTTAGTTAAAAAATTGAGCCAATTTAGAAATTACTTTCATGAATTTCATGATTTCCTCTCTCATCGAGTTGGTAATTTCATTTGGTTAGTCATTACATTGTTCTTCACATTGGTTATTGACTCGGTTCCTCCTATTCCCAGCCATTGACAAGAATAAAGGGAAAACTAAAGATTAATTTTCTTAAACTATTAAACACATAGATGAGAAACATAAAAATTTAAGGGATAACTCATAAACAAAATATATTCCTTAACTTATGAATTTTGAGGTTTCAATATAAATTTCTATGATATATTTCCTAACATAAAATATTATGGTTATTTTTTTCTCTTAATAATGGTTTTTAAGGATCTTGTGAAATTACCAAAGTATATTCCCCAAGAGTTTCAAACTAGGTGTGTAACAAGGCTCATTTTGTTCACCAGGTGATGATAAAGTCTAGCTCAATGCATCTTTGTTAGGATTATTACTGTTAGGTACCCTCATTCTAGTGCCACATCTAATTTTAGTATCCAGATAGAGATATATTTTCTTGGAAATCACTTAATATATAATTTAATAAAATTTTCATATTTTTTCATATGATTATACTTATCCTTAATTATTTAACTAGAGTTTTATAATCTTAATCCTAAAACTAACTAAACCTATATCTCATACTAACTATGAAAAACTATATTTTTAATACACTTTATTTTATGATTTATTACATAAATATTCACTTAATAAAACCCAAGAAGATCATGAGGCATAGTTTATTTGGGTAATTAGGTACATAACATAATAAATTAAAAAATGAATACAACAAAATTATTTAAAACCTCCTTTATATACTTCTAAAATTCCATCGTTCTTCTAAAATTTCACATGATAGCCGGAGGATGTACATAAGAAAAGGGTGATACATAAAGATTAGTAAGGGAATAAACAAAGAATAGAATTAGGTAAAGTAGTACATGTGATCCAAGAGTCATATCAAGGTAACATAATATGGGTGAGAATCATAATCTTAAACAACGATGCATGATATAACATGATATCATAAAGGAAACATAGGAATGTGGAAACAACCTAAAACATGACATAAGCATAAGTCAAGGATAACCACCAAGACAACATCAAATGGTGAAAAAAGTAACTTAATGGACTAGGTTTACTCCCTAATCTTATACATAAAATATCATGAGACTAAAACATTACCCAATTCATTGAAGCACTATTTGGGGACACCAATCATTTTCATATCATGTACATACATAAATGTTCTACATGAATCATACAACATAAATATTCCTTTCATAAATTTTAATACCATAATCAAGGAGTGTGGTTTATATACATGAAATAACAAAATAAATTAAGTATATGTAAATCTATGTGAATACTCATGAGTGTAAATAATGATGGGTATTCACCATAAAAGTGTTTGGCATGGAAAAATCACAGGATAATTCCAATAGAATAACGGGGGTACCTAAAGGTTCATGGTAGGGATTAATGATAGTTAAATGGGTGTATAATCACTTGTAAATAATGAGGTAAGTAATAGGGATATGTAATAACATAATCCAATATAAAAACTAGAAATTAAAGGCATAATACCAAGAAGGTTCTTGAATAAAGAGGAAAAGGAGAGGACCCCTTACATTGAGAGGGTGATTCTAAAAGCTTGGGAGGAGATTCTTAAAGCTTGGAAGAACCTTTGGAGGGATATGTAGAGGGAAAGAAATATAATGAAATTCTAAAATTATTTTTAGTGAATAGGATTTAGAGGTTGGTGGGTTTATATATAAAAATAAAGGAGAATTATTTATTAATTTCCAAACTTAGGTTTTGGACTCTATATGATAAAGTAATCAAAACAAAAAACCTTACCATGTTTTTTGAACATGGTTCCTAATAAAGTTTAGTTTTTAATTATTTTACATGTTTAGGATCTGATATCACTAAAATAATACCCTTGGGGATGTGTAAGTGAGTCATGTTTATAAAGAATTCATTTTGAAACATTAAAATATAATATAGGTTTTGGAGGATTCATTAAGGCTTTATAAAAATAATCAAATAACATCAAAACACATTATTTTGAATGGAAAAAATAATATTAATTTTTTATACTCTTTATAGTATTTATTATATCACTTTTGGTATTTTATGTTTTTTAATACACACTGTATATTTATATCGCATTTAATTTTGACCAAAAAATTTGGTTGTCTCTAAAAATTATGAAAAAATATCTATTGGATAATTTTGACATGATTATTTTAAAAATAATATTTATTTTATCCAAAAAATTCTTTATGTATGATAATTTACACTTTTAAATAAAAATTCTATATTTATTAAAAAATAATGGTTTTTTTGACAATAGCAGCTTTCCAACCCTAATAAAATTAATTTTTGAATTCATAAAAGTATATTATAATTTCTATTTAGTAAATATTATATGATAATAATATTTTATTAAAATTAAATTTATTTCAAAATTCTTGAATTAATTAAAAAAAGTATCTTAGTTAAAACTATATATTTCTCAAAAATACAATTTGTGTTTCATCATATTAAAATCCAATTCAAACTCATTATTTAAATTAATATTAAAAAGGGATAAATATAATATTTATTTTATTAAAAAGAAAATATATAAATTCATACTATTCGGGTCTAGATACATATCCCTTTATTACACCAACAAATTCCCTAAGTATAAGGTGTACGATGGTGAGATTTTCTTAGGGTGGTTCGATGTACATGGTTTGGGTCATGATCTTGATGAACTTAAACTTCTCCCATAAAAGGTTTTTCTTATGTTTTATTTGTTGAATATTATATTTGACTTGGTCAAGGTAAAATCCCAGATATTCTATCTCCCTTAGAATCTCAGATAAATTGGCTTTATATGGTACGATCCTACTGGTCGATGCCATCACTTATTTCATCTATATCAATTGGGTTTTATCATAACCCTTAAAAACTAATATTAATATTCAATTTATAATGGACATATTATAAATTCTTAATATGATTAACATTTTTTTAAATCCAAAAGTCTATAACTATCAGAAATAACCAAATTAGTTTATGTTTTTTCTAGAACTACATTACTTGATAAGTCATTTATTCATTTTATTAAATAATTTCATTTATAAAAGTTTGGGTCATTATATTAATCCCTCAAAATATTATGAAATGTATTTTAGGATCTCTTTATATTTAAAAAATCTATTGAATATCTCAATCCATATTGAAAATGTCTTCCAATGTTTATATAATCTATGATTTGCAATAGAAATAGAGAGTTCGAAAAGATTTCATTCCAGGATGTCTCTTTGTTGTATATCTTTATAATAAGGAATCAAGGTAATATCATGAGCTATATTATGCATTATATGATTCATATTTTGAATATATAAGTTATTTTTTATCCATTTAGATGGATTCTAACCCCTATTTTTGTGAAATTAAAGGTACAACTTAGTGAGTTAGTGGTGCTAGATAGAATGGTTTGAAAAAATCCCAATACTGTTGTACTCCAAAGAAGTGGATACTTCTAGAGTACTATGTTTAAGAATATATTTCTTGTAAGTTTATGAGGTTCTAGTCCATTGACTATCACTTAGTCAAACTAATTATTTACAAAACTCTACAATAACTACCTACAACTAGTATGGTGGTGAATATGGGTATCATATCCATAAGGAAAGCTATAGATGAGTGGGTGAGACAAAAAAAATTAAAAATTAAAACAAACTAAAATAGTGAATGAGTAGAGGTGATGGTGATATTGTTAAGTGAAGTGGAAAACAATGGAAAAATAGTGAAAATAGTAGGGAAAAGAAGGACAAGTATAAACAAAAATAGGCTAGGATAAAGAAACAAGATAGTTAGTGATGATAGGGCTATCATACTGCTTAAAATTAAATTAAAAAAAATTATCCTTGACTGACCCATATAGTGTCATTGATTACACATGGGTGTTGATTAGATTAAATTTATATTTCTGAAATTACACTCAGCTACTTAAGATATAACACAGTGGTCGTCTCAGGTTGAACCCATAGGGACATATTAGATGTAAGTGACTTAATAGTAAGAACCTTTTTGGTAGGGTTCCTCATGATAACTACTTGGTTTGTGGTTTTCTAAGAACAAAGTTTCTGGGGATTTAAAAAAGATTAAAGGAAGGGTTTAGGGTCAATTTCAGGGTATAGCCAGAAGGTGATCTTAAATCTAGCTTAGGATAGACCAATGGATTAGGCTTCAAAGTGGTGAAATAGACACAAATTTATTTTTGTCAACCCAATTGGATCCATTTAATCTAGAAACTACTCATTGTTCTAGATATAGTCGAAAACCTAAGTGAAGGAATCTTGGATTCTTGGAAGAAAGAGTCACATGATATTAGTCCTATCCCACTCAACTTTAATTCGGTCAAGGATCCTTTTTTTCACCTATTATGGTTAGGGTCATTGAAAATTAATGATATTAAAAAAAATAACCTAATTAATATCCATAGGGTTACCAAGTTTTGACCTATAAATTCATTAGTTTCAAATCCACCCCTACTATTGACCCCTAACCCTAAGAGGATTATCCACACATGATGGTATTAAATAAAAAAAGAAAAACAGATCAAAACATGCTTGACATGAAAAATAAATAACAAAAATCAAATAAATAAACAATTGAAATCATGAAAATTCAATTAAATACCAATTTGAATAAAGAAGAAACTAGGAAAATAGTGACAATTAACATTGAATGGAAATTGATATTGAAATGGAAACACCATAAAAATAATGAATAGTAAACGAGTATTGAAATAGAAATAACTATCAAAGGATTTATTAGAACAATAAAATAAAGTAATGGAAATAAGTTTGGAAGAAAATAGAAAAGAAATAAAGAAGAACATAGGAAAATAAGTCAAGAATCTCAGCTCTCTTCTATGTGTCAGGTCACTGGATATTTATAGACTTAAAATGTTACACAACGTGTAAATAATTCATGTTGTGTAACCATTTTAAGTGTAATTTTCATTGAGACTTTCATTACTTAAATCATCATCAACAATTTGGTTTTTAACTTTTCATGTTGTGTAGTGATCTCATGACGTGCACTTCATAATATTTTAAATCCAAGTCTTTCATGATGTGTAAATGTAATTCACATCATGTACTTGGTTTAAGCCTTGTATTTTGGATTCATGCCATATAATTTAGTTTGCTGGTGGCCTGATCGAGGATCACACATAGTGTACTTCATATTCATGATGAGTAATGTTGATTTTTTCCATTTTTCCAGGATTCCACTTTTGAGTCTAGAATTTATAATTCTCATGAAAACACGTCAAAACCCTAGTGTATTATGAAATAAAGAATAAATAAAAAATTATTAAATATATCCAAAATATGTATATGAATTCAGATTATCAAATTCCCCCACACTTGAACAATTTCTTGTCCTTAAACAAAAACACCTTAATAGGGATTCCAAATCAAACAATTTTTAAATAGGAAATGTGCATTACAATCAGAAAAATAAAACTAAGTGTATGCATAAAAAGGTAAGTCCTCTAGAATCAATCCTATAAATAGAGTCAGTTATACCTTATAATTAAGTTCTTTATTCATATTCTTTCTTCCTTTAATTAAAATTTCATAACTATTCCTCAGAATCTATACCCTTTTTTCGATTTACCTCACAATAAATTTCCTCTCATCACTCATGGTAAAATAAAACTAGAGTTTTGATCATACCTAAAAAACATGTTCCTAACCATAGGCTTGCATTGGTTTTAACATATCTACTTCATAAATAAAAACAGAAAATTATTCATGATAGCTTCAACAATAAGGTTCAAATGAATCTAAGGCTGAGGGCAGGTGGGTAGATGATAAAATTCAACCTCAAAAAAAGGGTAAGCTCTAAAGAATAATACATGATAATTGTGAATAGTGCAATGAAGTAACTCCTCCTAGAAAAAATGTGTCCATGCTCCAAATAGTTCAAAGTGGATCCATAAATATGTAAATTTAGTATAATGAATATTTTGTGTCCCTTTGTCTTTTTAATTTTAATTATTTTTTAAAATTCATGTCTAGTTCGTATCCCACATCCATAACCTAACCACATATGACCAATAATATGGTTTTTTGGGCTGGTAATGGTGATTTTTGACCTTCCTAATACATAACCCTTTTTTTGTAAAGGAATAACGTATGCATAGAAAATACCAAAAGTGGTCATGAACCATTTCATATCAATATGTTGAAAATTCCACCATACATCTTCTTGGTATCAACATCCCATATATGGAAGAGATGAAAAAACCTCCATACTTGTTCAAAGGAAAATCATATATAGTACAAAGAGTACGATATGAAGGGATAGTAGGCTTGAAATGACTCCATCCTAATGAGTTTATTTTTGGATAATATGGTATAAAGAAGGATATATGTACAAGTGGGTCTCGGGATAGATGGATCAATAAATACTATCGCAATAATTCTAAAATTTTATTTTTTCAATCATAATCTCGATAATATCTCAATGCAAGTTTTAATAAGTTAATGCGACCCTAGTACCTCTCAAGAAATAAGATCAAAAAAGAATGTAACAATTTAGGTCTAGAATTATCTAAGTAATGGGAATATAAAATAGGGAAATCACTTAGGGCATAATATCCAGTAATAAGTCAGTCAAAAGTAACTATAAGAATTTAAAATTGAAATTAAATCAGTCAACTCTACCATCATTCTAAAAATATAAACAAGGATAAAATTTGATTTCAATAATCTCCAACCTAACTTTATCTTTTATTTAACTGGTTGTAATGATAATTTAATTTAAATAATTATTTCAATGAAAAATGTATTCTAGACTAATGAAAACAAGAAAAAATCCAAGTTCATAAGCAATAAAGCTCAATCATGACTCCCCTCACTTAAAATGAAATAGTGTATATACTGTTATAGATAGATATATGGTAGAGAGAGAAATAAAATCATAGAAATATTGAAATGAAAATTGTGAAATGAAAATTGTGAAATGAAAATTAGGGAATCAAGATATCTCTATAGTGAAAGTCATTTCATGGGTGAAATTATTGGATAGTGACTGGAAATTTGGATACCTGAAAAAAAAATTAGAAATAAAATAACTTCACGAGATAAACCATTAGTACACATGGGTTAATCAATTTAAAAATTTAAAATTTTTTGGTGCACATAGTAAATATTATGATAAAAAATTGGAGATAAAAGAAACGAGTGGATATAATGATGTTTTGGGATGACTGAAGAACAAAAAATGATAAAAAGGAAACGTAAATATTCTAAGAACACAATGAAAATATAGAAAAAAAATATAGGTTTCCTCCCATAAAGAACTAAATATGATATCGTTAGCCAGAAATATGGATAATAGAATCAGTAGGTGTCATCCATTGGATTAGATTTCGTCTACCTCCTACAATAATTGGTGGATGTATCATTGAGCTTAAAGTGAATCTTGGAAGGATTAACCACCTCGAAAATGGGTTACCCAAAATACTAATTTAGAAGTAGTAAATTCCATAAAAAGGCTCCTTTTGAGTATGGATCTGAAGATGTGGATCCTAAATATGTCTCTTTATCTCATCTAGATACTGATAAATTTCATTCATAAGTCCATAGGGTGACCTGATAAACTCTTCAATGACCATAGAGGATGAATTAGAGCTAGAAATGGCTAAATAAATGTAAAAGTAAAATGAAAAATAAGCAATCCATGCAGTGAAGTCAAAAATTTATCCTATTCATATATATGAGAAATGATACATTAGTGAAAATAAGATACAATGGATATACAATGAAAGTACAAAAATAGAAACCTATATATAGTGTAAAATAGGGTAGGGGCACTTGGATAAGACTAAATGGTATATATAGTGTCGTTGTTATCCACATCTGCAGTCCCCCCCCGAACAGTGGGGGTATAGATAAGATCTACCCTATCTATGGAAGTAATAGTGGAAGAGGTAAGTTCATGAGGTTTCTTAGTGTTGGAATCAAGCTCGGTCAAGGATGGAGGGGGCGAGGAGGAATTGATCTATATTGGGACTGCCCATTTTGCAGCTAGATCTGTAACACCCCAAGCTTCCACGGTACGCTTCTCTTTGAATAATACAGTAGCGTGTGTTGTACGCAACTTTGAGTTCTAACACACACCACAACCAATCAAACTAGTCGTTATGAATAGTAATACCCAATTTTTAAAATCTTATAAATTTTATCTTTCAAAAGGGACTTCATTTTTGGATTCGGAATATTGAAATTAGCTTAGGGTGAATTTTTGGTATTTTTCTGAAAATTTTCAATTTTTGATGAATAGTGAAAACACTGAGTTATAGTTTAAAACCGATTTTTTATTTTATTTAAATTTAATTAAGGTCAAAATAGACACATAATACCTATATAAGTTCAATTTAATTAATTAGAGTCAATTTATAATAATTTTAGATATATAAAAATTTTATAGAACTTTTCACCGTCTTTTACCCACATCCTAGGAGAATTTTCAAAATCACATAAAACTTAATTTTACTGCTTATGTGAGTGGAATTTAGAAAATATGAGAGAAACCGTTAATATCAAGAAGTAAAATTTGGTTCAATAGGATAAAAATATTTTTTGGTGAATAGTAACTTTTTACTTTTATTTACCACGGTTAAAAGTAAATAGAGTAATTAAGGGTAAAAATGATATTAATATTACCCTAACACATGCCCTAATTCTATTGGAAAAGTTTATCTCGACCAAAAACAACCTTAGGAATAAAATAGTATCATTTAGGTCCACTTGGATTAGATTAGGACATTTATTATTATTTAATTCAAAGAAGAGTTAAAAGAGTTAAAATCAAAGTTTAATTACTAAAACATTTTTAATATAGGGTTATACATAAGATAAATTCGATTATAAATATTTATTAGAAATATAAAAATATTTCCTACATAATAATATTTTATTTATAATTTTTAGACATTAAATAATTTAATTTATTGATGACACAGTGGCGATGCAGTAATTACGTAATTAATGAATATTAAAATAATTAATTTTATAAATATCAAAATAAATGAAATTTGAGACTTTTTATGAATTCAAATAATTTTATAGGTTAATATAACATATTAGGGTTGGTTAGATTAATTTTTTTCGAAGTAATAATGCTGTTATGAATTTAGAAAAAACAAAATACCAAATAGTGTCAAAATTGACATAAAAGAGTTTTTAAAACAAATATTATATTATTAATTCATATTCTATTCCTAAAAATCTAAGGTTCGGCCAAAGGACTTATATAATTATAGGTGTATCATTAATGGACCACTTTGGGGTCTCTTGGAAGTTTATAGTAAGTTTATTAACCATATAATATAAAAATACAAAGAGACATGATAAATGTCAAACTAATTAACTAAGAGTTAAAGCTAAAAGATATGGTTAATAAAGTGACTCAAACCTGTATAAAACCTATTGGTTGAGTTGTTTTCGACCCATACCCACCTTATCCTCGAAATAAATCAGTTTTGAGCCATTAGAAATTGAATATGAATTTATTATAAAATAATATTTCTAGCTTTTCCAAAGGTGCCCCTCACCCCTCTTATAAAAGGGCACTCCGCCTTCTCTCTAATTCATACCTTCAAAGCCATTTGGCTCAGAAAACTCCTACCCAAATATCCTCACAACTTCCCTCAATTCAACTTAGAGGCCTTATTTTGATTAGAAATCCAACCTAAGTATCTCTTTTGATCAAATCAAAAGAAAGAACCCGAAGAAGAGGTAATGTTTTCACCACCCTCTTTCAAGTTACTTTCTTCTTCAACTTCTTCTTTATTTGTTATTTCCATTCTAAAATAATAACTCCATTATCTTATATATAATGTGATGTTATTATTAATATGTTACAACCATATTCAGTATTCTATCCATCCTTTGAAAGACATGTCACCATACGTGCGTATGTACGACTTGCCGTCTCCACGTCGTGGTGTAATTGTTATTCAAAAAATTATTATTTGGATGGGTATGATAATGATTTGTAATTGATGTAAATAATAAATATAACATGATAATGATTCTTTATATATTATATACCGTCCAATTATATATTATTTTAATATCAAAATAATGATATTGTCGCTTGTGCGTACGTACGGACTACCGTCTCCACGAACGCGATGAGATTCATTCCCCATCGTATCCATTCAAGTATAATTCTCATTTAATAATTAAAAATAAATTTTAAGGACTTGATATCATTTTGGATATGAATAAGATAAAACCTATCCATAAAAAACATGACTTATGTAACAAAACATATAAAAGAAAACGAGTAAGTTAACACTCGAAACAACGATAATACTAAGATATTATTAACAAAGAAATGTTAAAAGATCATATATGATATCATATTAATTTAAATGATTCTTGTATAATTTAATAACAATTATTTCACCATTATAATGGTGGTTAACCTACCCTCGACCAAGGAAAAGTACAAGGTAAGGGTTTATTTCACAATCTCTTCATTATCCGAGGTTGTTTATACATAATTATCTACTGGGACCTCTTTATAATCCACATCCATGTTTCTTAAAAATGTATTTCAAATCATTATTACTATTTTATAGACTATGGGTTAAAGTCATTTATACCCTTGTTTAATTTTTATAAGATTTTTATAAATGAATCTTTTCGTCGTTTTCCAAACAATGTTTTTTAACCTTTTCGACAGAATTAAGGTATGAATGTATTTTTTTAACTTATATGGCAGGTGCGTCTATTTTATGCCGTTATAAAATATTTGAATCTTCCCTTAAAATATTATAAGTATATTTTCAAAGTAAATGTTTTATTTTATAATTATGTGTCTTTTAAATGATTTCAAAAAAAGATATATTTCTCTCAAATAGTTTTGATTTCATCTATGTCAACATCCTTTGATGGATTTTAAGCTTATTTGAAGTTGATTTATTATGATACAAAACTTCCATATTGTATTGAAGGTTGTGTGATATTTTTGACTGTGGATGTGTTATTTTTATACCATTCATGGTTTATGGAGAAAGTATTGACATTTCGTATGTTAGTTTTAATACGAATGTTTATGTTATGTTTAAACCTGTTCATATGAGGAATGCATTGGACTTAATAAGTGATCGGTGGAGCTTGATACAGCTCCTCAATGCATCGGTAGGTCTCATGAGACAAACTAGTGTCTTGGCACAAGTCTTTGAAAAAATCTTATTTGTAGTCTTGGCACAAGGCCTTGACTATGTGGTTATGATAGTCTGGAATTATGCATTCCATCATTATGAAAGTGGTTATTGATATTGAATGTGGTTATTCGACTAGTAGAATATCCATGTGAATAAGTAAATGGAATTATTTCATTTTATTTTTGCCATATTATACTGAAGTTCAAGTTTAAAAGGCTTTTGTTTTAGTTATACATTGCCTTAAATGTTTATGCTTATTTATGAAAGTTTCCGCTATATTGTTATCCTTACTGGGCATTTGAGATCACCCCTTTCTATGTTTTATTTTTTCCAGGATGTGAAGAAGTATTTTATGAATGACCTATAGGGATAGTATAAGTGGATATGATTGTGGAGACAAGATGTTTTTGTAGTTTTCACTTTATGATGTAATGTAAACTTTATGAATGTATCTAGTTATTCCAAGGCTACTAAACTAATCATTCTTTCGAGACTTGATATTTTGTGATCATGCCAATGTTATGTAATAATGCACCAACTCTAGGTAACTGGGGTCGGGGAATTACAGTTGGTATTAGAGGAAGTTTAGTAAAAACCTAGGGAGCTAGATTTAGATAAACTCTGATTAGAGCACATAGACCTAAGATGGACTTTGAGGATTAGTATAGAATAACTTCCTAGAATTTTGGTATTGTAGATATTTTGTGAGTTTTCCAAGAAATACATACATGTCTAGATATGAGCAGGTAGAGGCGGCTCTGGCACAGATGTACCTAGGGGTAAAACCTAAAAACACCGCTTTGAGCTAGACTCAAACGGGAGCTGGTGCACGACAACGGGCCTTGCTGAACTCTTGGTTACGACACTCCCGGGGGATATGCTTAGGATAATTCTAATTTTCTTTACAAACTATTATGAAGGGTTTATGAGTATATACTTCCTCAAAGAAAACATTTTTTTGATTATGGATTATATCCATAAACTGTTCAATTCATGTTAAGTGTTTTACAAGTTTGGATTTATGTATTGTGATTCATAAACTAATCTAGTTTATACCATTGTTTAGAAATGGTTCCTAGTGGAAGAAATGGAAATCATATCAATGCACGCACTCCATGTAGGGATTTCCATCTTGCTCAAGATAATTATAGTGGAGCTGGTGATACAACTGATGTTGATCAGCTTATCACCATACTGGTACAACTCACTCAGGTTATGAATAATAACCTTACTCGTATGAAGCACCCAGATCCATAGCATGGAGGATAAATGTTAGATCGCTTCATGAGGCAGAAACCACCAACATTCAATGGGAGTAAAAATCCCTTAGTAGCTAAGCAATGGATAAATTCCTTAGAGAAAATATTCCATGCCTTGGTGAGTAGTGAAAGGGAAAAAGTTATCATGGCAGTTTACCGCCTCACTGGAGATGCTGATCAATGGTGGTTATTGATTCAAAACACAAAGGAATATGATGAAGTATCAAATATAGAATGGAGGGAGTTCAAAGAGATTTTCTTAGAAAAATACTTTCCTTGTGATCATTGAGCAGATATGGAAAGGTAATTTCTGAGTCTGAGGCAAAAAGAGGATGATAATGTCACAAAGTATGAGGCTAACTTTACAAGGTTAGAGAGGTATGCTACAGATTATATACGTAACCCAAGAAGTAAGATTGATCGATTATTTTATGGGTTAAAACTATTTCTCCATTGAGCATTAGTCTCACAAACCATCTCGTTGTATGAAGATATTGTCTTATGCACTATCAAGATAGAAAAATAATTCTCTAAGTCTTACGAATTTAAATCAAAGAAAGAGAAGAAGAGATCTGCTGATCACTCTGGAAATGGAAATAAGGGGAAGAAGTGAAAAGTTGAATATCCATCCTGTAATAAATGTGGGAAGAAACACCCTATTACTTTCTTGAAAGGATGGGAGTCTGTTACAAGTGTGGTGAAAAAGGCCACCAAGCTCGTGATTGCAAGGGGAAGAAAGAAGCTATCGATGTTCAATGCTACAACCATAGGGAGATGGGACATTATGAAAATAAATGTCCTAAGAATCAGGGGAACTTACCTCAGAAAAGACCAAGGGATCAAGGACAAGATTATGCTATCACTATTGCTGAGGTTGAAGCTCCGAAAGACGTGGTGGTAGGTAATTTAATGGTTTCCTCAAGTTTATCCAATGCTTTATTTGATTTTGGATCATCGCATTGTTTCATATCTTCCCAGTTTTCTAAGAAAATTAGATATTTCCAATTTGATTTAACAAGGGATTTTTCAGTTAAAACTCCTAAGGGAAGTATCATTGCTACAAAGTTCTGTGGATCCATTCTCATTAGGGAATATAAATGTTCTGTATCTGTTGATCTCATCGTCATACCCATGATTGAATTTGATATAATCCTCGGTATGAATTGGCTTTCTCAACATGATGCGAACATTTATTATAAGAAGAAGGAGGTTATGATTTTTTATGATGATGATAAAGAACACTTTATCTTTAGAGCAGAATCGTCACCACCTGATTCTTACCTATATCCACCCCCAGTAGCTCAACTAAATTCAATTATTAGGGAGGAAGAGAATGAAATAACTGTGAGTAAGGAAAGGAATGTTCAAATAGAGTATGTGCCTATTGTGAAAGAATATGTAGATGTGTTTCCAGAAGATTTACCTGGACATCCTCCAGAATGAGAAATTGAGTTTTCTATTGATTTAATTCCTGGTTCAAGGCCTATATCAAAGACCCCTTATAGAATAGACACTTTGGAATTAGTTGAACTAAAGAAACAACTAGAGGAATTGATTAATAAGGGATTTATTCTCCCTAGTGTTTCTCCATGGGGAGCCCCTGTCCTTTTTGTTAAGAAGAAAGATGGATCCATGAGTTTATGTATCGACTATAGGGTAATCAATACTATAAAAATAAAGAACATGTATCCCCTACCTTGCATTGATGATTTATTTGACCAACTGCATGGAGATCAATACTTTTCAAAGATTGACCTTCGATCTGGATACCATCAGTTGTGTGTGAAGAAGGAAGACATTCTGAAGATAGCATTTCAAACCAGGTATGGGTATTACGAATTTACAGTAATGCCTTTTGGATTGACTAATGCACCCTCTGTATTCATGGATCTAATGAATAGAGTTCTCAAGGAATATCTCAATGATTTTGTGGTGGTATTTATTGATGATATATTGGTATACTCCAAAAGCTACGAATATCATGAAAATCACTTGCGCATTATCCTGAAGAATCTTAGAAGACATGAATTATATGGGAAGTTTTGCAAGTGTGAATTCTGGCTTCAGGATATTTCTTTTCATGGCCATATTGTCTCTAAGGATGGAATCTCTGTTGATCCTTCTAAGACCAAGGCAATCCAAGAATGGCCAGAAAAAATGAGTATAACTGAGGTATGTATTTTTATTGTTTTAACAGGTTATTATCGACGTTTCATCCAGAATTTCGCTCGATTGGCTAACCCATTAACAAAGATCACACGTAAAGGGGTTAAATTTGTTTTTAAAAAAGAGTGTGAAGAATGTTTTGAAGAACTAAAGAGAATATTAGTCAATTCTTCTACATTGACTCTACCATCAGGGAATGATGGGTTTGTTATTTATAGTGATTCATAGAAGAAAGGACTTGGTTGTGTCCTTATGCAGAATGATAGGGTTATTGCCTTTGCATCAAGACGGCTAAAAATTCATGAGCAAAACTATCCTACTCATGATCTTTAGTTATCAGCTGTAATCTTTTCTTTTGAAGATTTGGAGACACTATCTCTATGGATAAAAATGTGAGATTTATACTGATCACAAGAGTTTGAAGTATATTTTCTCACAGAAATAACTCAACATGAGGCTAAGGAGATGGCTTGAACTACTCAAGGATTATGATTGCACGATACACTACCACCTGGGGAAGGAAAATAAGGTGGCAGATGCTTTGAGAATAAAGGATTATGGAGTTTTGAACAAGATGAGAGTTGAGAGGGATCCTATTTTCATGGATCTAGTAAAGTTGGATATGGGAATAATCATGGAAGGTTAAACATCGATACTTTTTCAAATGGTTGCCAAACCATCTTTACTAGAAAGGATAATGAGTTCTCAGACCGATGATGAAGAATTTCAAAAGAAGATTAAAGCTGTGAATGATGGGAGATTGAATGACTTTGTGTATGAAGATGGAATTTTGAAATTTGGGAAGAGACTTTGTGTTCCCGATATACCTGATCTAAAAAGGGAATTATTGGACGATGCTCATAGTTCCAATTTCTCTATACACCCTGGAAGCACCAAAATGTATAGAGATTTGAAGGAACATTTTTTGTGGGACAACATGAAGAGGGAGATTGCTGATTTTGTGTCAAGATGTATGGTTTGTCAACAAGTGAAAGCTAGAAGGAAATAGCCTGGTGGTGTATTGCAACCTCTTCCCATACCTGAGTGGAAATGGGATAATATCATGATTGACTTTTTCATGGGACTACCAAAGACTCCTAGAAGGAACGATGAAATATGGGTCATTTTTGATCGTCTTACCAAGTCATCACATTTTCTTGCTATAAGGGAGGATTTACCACTGAAATTCCTAGCAAGACTATATATTAATGAATTTTTAATACTTCATGGAGTACCCTTATCAATTGTTTCTGATCGTGATCCCCGTTTTACTTCAAGATTCTGAAAAAGTATTCCGAAATCCCTGGATACTGAACTTTTTTTGAGCACTGTTTACCACCCCCAAACTAATGGACAATCAGAACGGACTATTAAAACCTTAGATGACATGTTGAGATCATGCTCACTTGACTTTCAGGGTATGTGGGATCAATATTTACCTCTGGTAGAATTTTCCTATAACAATAGCTTCCATTCAATTATTCGGATGGCACCGTATGAAGCATTATATGGAAAGAGATGTCGCACACTAACCTGTTGGGATGATGTTGGTGAAAGAAAACTTATAGGCCTAGAACTGGTGGAGGAAATGATGGAAAAGGTGAAGGTAATCCAAAACCACATCAAACCAGCTCAAAGTAGGTAGAAGAGCTATGCTGATAACTGAAGGAAGGATTTGGAATTTCAGGTAGGAGATCATGTTTTCTTGAAGGTGTCTCCATGGAAGGGAGTTATACGTTTTGGTAAGAAGGGTAAATTGAGTCCCAGGTACATAGGACCTTTTGAAATTCTATAACGAATTGGGGCTGTAGATTATTGTTTGGAAATGCCGCCAAATCTCTCCAAAGTTCACGATGTGTTCCACGTATCACTGTTAAGAAAATACATGCCTGACCCAACGGATGTACTCACCTATGAGGAATTAGAACTGGAACCCAATCTGTCTTATTGCGAAGATCCCATCAGGATTCTTGATATAAGAGAACAAGTGCTGAGAAATTGGACGACTCGTCTGGTGAAAGTTCTATGGAGAAACCATAAGATGGAAGAGGCAATGTGGGAACCCAAGGAACTTATGATGAAGAACCATCCGAGTCTTTTTATGTAGTAATATTCTAGAAATTTCGAGAACGAAATTATTTGAATGAGGGGAGAATGTAACACCCCAAGCTTCCATGGTACGTTTCTCTTTGAATAATACAATAGCGTGTGTTGTATGCAACTTCGAGTTCTAACACACACCACAACCAATAAAACTAGCCGTTATGAATAGTAATACCCACTTTTTTAAATTTTATAAATTTTATCTTTCAAAATGGACTTCATTTTTGGATTTGGAATATCGAAATTAGCTTTGGGTGAATTTTTGGTATTTTTCTGAAAACTTTCAATTTTTGATGAATAGTGAAAACACTGAGTTATAGTTTAAAACCGATTTTTTATTTAAATAATTATTTATTTTATTTAAATTTAATTAAGGTCAAAATAGACACATAATACCTACAACATTTGAATGTAATTCATTAGATTCAATTTATAATAATTTTAGATATATAAAAATTTTATAGAAATTTTCACCGTCTTTTACCCACATCCTAGGAGAATTTGAAAATTCACATAAAACTTAATTTTACCGCTTTTGGGAGTGGAATTTGAAAAATCCGAGAGACACGGTTAATATCAAGGAGTAAAATTTGGTTTAATAGGATTAAAATAATTTTTGGTGAATAGTAACTTTTTTACTTTTATTTACCACGGTTAAAAATAAATAGGGTAATTAAGGGTAAAAATGATATTAATATTACCCTAACACATGTCCTAATTCTATTGGACAAGTGTATCTCGACCAAAAACAACCTTAGGAATTAAATATTATCATTTAGGTCCACTTTTATTAGATTAGGACATTTATTATTATTTAATTCAAAGAAGAGTCAAAAGAGTTAAAATCAAAGTTTAATTACTAAAAATTTTTTAATATAGGGTTATACATAAGATAAATTCGATTATAAATATTAATTATAAAGATAAAAATATTTCCTACATAATTTTATTTTATTTATAATTTTTAAACATTAAATAATTTAATTTATTTATGACATAATGGGGATGCAGTAATTACCTAATTAATGAAATATTAAAATAATTGATATTATAAATATCAAAATAATTGTAATTTGAGACTTTTTATGAATTCAAATAATTTTATAGGTTAATATAACATATTAGGGTTGGTTATATTAATTGTTTTCGATGTAATAATTCTGTTATGAATTTAGCAAAAACAAAATACCAAATAGTGTCAAAATTGACATAAAAGAGTTTTCAAAACAAATATTATATTATTAATTCATATTCTATTACTAAAAATATATATTTCTGCAAAAGTACTTATATAATGATAATTTTATCATTAATGGATCACTTGGGGGTCTCTTGGAAGTTTATAGTAATTTTATTAACCATATAATATAAAAATACAAAGAGACATGGTAAATGTCAAACTAATTAACTAAGAGTTAAAAATAAAAGATAAGGTTAATAAAGTGACCCAAATCTGTCTAAAACATATTGTTTGAGTTGTTTTAGATCCATCCCCACCTTATCCTCAAAATAAATCAGTTTTGATCCATTAGAAACCGAATATGAATTTTTTATAAAATAATATTTCTAGCTTTTCCAAAGGTTCCCCTCACCCCTCTTATAAAAGGGCACTCCACCTTCTCTCTAATTCATACCTTCAAAGCCATTTGGCTCGGCCAACCCCTGAAAAAATATCCTCCAAACTTCCCTCAATTAAACCTAGAGGCCTTACTTTTATCATAAATCCAACCTAAGGATCCCTTTTGATCAAATCGAAAGGAAGAACCCAAAGAAGAGGTAATGTTTTCACCACCCTCTTTCAAGTTCCTTTCTTCTTAAACTTATTCTTTCTTTGTTATTTCCATTCTAAAATAATAACTCTAGTATCTTCTATATACTGTGATGTTATTATAAATATGATACAACCATATTCAGTATTCTATCCATCCTTTGAATGACATGTCACCATACGTGTGTACGTACGGCTTACCGTCTCCACGTCATGGTGTAATTGTTATTCAAAACATTATTATTTGGATGGGTATGATAATGATGTGTAATTGATTTAAATAATAAATATAACATGATAATTATTATTTATATATGATATACCATCCAATTATATATTATTTTAATATCAAAAGAATGATATTGTCGCTCGTGCGTACGTACGGACTACCGTCTCCACGAACGCGATGAGATTCATTCCCCATCGTATCCATTCAAGTCTAATTCTCATTTAATGATTAAAAATAATGTTTAAGGACTTGATATAATTCTGGATATGAATAAGATACAACCTATCCATAACAAACAGGGCTTATGTAACAAAACATATAAAATAAAACGAGTAAGTTAACACCCGAAACAACGATAATACTAAGATATTATTAACAAAGAAATGTTAAAAGATCACATATGATATCATATTAATTTAAATGATTATTTTATAATTTAATAATTATTATTTCACCATTATAAATGAGTTTAACCTACCTTCAACCAAGGAAAAGTACAAGGTAAGGGTTTATTTCACAATCTCTTCATTATATGAGGTTGTTTATACTTAATTATCTACTGAGACCTCTTTATCATCCACATCCATGTTTCTTAAAAATGTATTTCAAATCATTATTAATATTTTATAGACTATGGGTTAAAGTCATTTATACCATTTTTTACTTTTTATAATATGTTTATAAAGGAATCTTTCTGTTGTTTTCCAAACAAGGTCCTTTTTAACCTTTTCGACAGAATTAAGGTAAGAATGTCTTTTTTTGACTTATATGGCGGGTGCGGCTATTTTCTGCCGTTATAAAACCTTCAAAGCTTCCCTTACAAGATTATAAGGATATTTTCAAAGTAAATGTTTTATTTTATAATTATGTGACTTTTAAATGATTTCAAAAAAAAATAGAAATTTATCTCAAATAGTTTTGATTTCATCTATGTCAACATCCTTTGATGGATTTTATGCTTATTTGAAGTTGATTTATTATGATACAAAACTTCCATATTGTATTGAAGGTTTTGTGATATGTTTGACTATTGATGTGTTATTTTTATACAATTCATGGTTTATAGAGAAAGTATTGACATTTCGTATGCTAGTTTTAATACAAATGTTTATGTTATGTTTAAACCTGTTCATATGAGGATTGCATTAGACTTAATAAGTGAAGGGTGGAGCCTGATATATCTCATCGATGAATCGGTAGGTCTCATGAGACAAACAAGTGTCTTGTCATAAGTCCTTGAAAAAATCTTATTTGTAGTCTTGGCACAAGGCCTTGACTATGTGGTTATGATAGTCTGGCATTATGCATTGCATCATTATGAAAGTGGTTATTGATATTACATGTGGTTATTCGACTAGTAGAATATCCATGTGAATAAGTAAATGGAATTATTTATTTTTATTTTTTCCATATTATTCTAAAGTTTATGTTTAAGAGGCTTTTGTTTTAGTTATACACTACCTTAAATGTTTATTCTGATTTATGAAAGTTTTCGCTATATTGTTATCCTTATTGGGAATTTGAGCTCACCCCTTTCTATGTTTTATTTTTTCTAGGATGTGAAGAAGTATTTTATGAATAACATATAGGGATAGTATAAGAGTAATGAGTGTGGAGAAAAGATGTTGTTGTAGTTTTCAATTTATGATGTAATGTAAACTTTATGAATGTATCTAGTTATTCCAAGGCTACTAAACTAATCGGTCTTTCAAGATTTGATCTTTTGTGATCATACCAATGTTATGTAGTAATTCATAGACTCTGGGTAACTGGGGTTGGGGTTTTATAAGATCAATTAGAGGCACCTCATAGGTAGGTGTAATGGTAAGGCCCTTATTCCATCAAGACCACTTTGCTAGAAGCTCCCATTGGGAATAAGGTTTGGTGATCTTGGGAGGGAGATTGATGAAGGTAGTGGTGGAGTCTGCAGGAAGTGGTGGGTGGGAAGATGAAGGAGTTGGTGGTGCGGTGGGTGGTGAAATGGGACAAATCATTTAAGGGAATGTGAAAATGGTGGAAGATCTTCCACTAGTTCACTAGAATAAATTGATTAATAGACCATATTTTAGATGGAATGGATGAGGTAGGTGTCATGGTGGTAGGGGTGGAGTAGTGGTGGTAGTATATGGTGCAGTTGGAGAGAAGGTGGAAGTAGGGGCTAAAGTGGAACTAGGCATAACAATTGGGTTAGTAGGGGTAGGGGTACCATGAGTGGGGGAAGGGGATGGAGTAGTAGCAGGATCCTTCATATACTCAGGGTCCCACGGATAACTCCCCTCAACCTTCCTCAAGATTTACACACATAAAAAAAGAGATGGTTAGTGAAATTTTATTCATGGTGGTTCTAGTAATCTCTGCGAAATAAATATGGTTAAAAAATAAAAATAATATATTGGTGGTTTCATAAAACTGTTGTGACATTTTTTTTCAATTGGAGGTAGTTTCATTTAAACCACTGCTAAATGTTTTAAAAAACCCTAATCCCCCCTCACTCACTCCCTCTATGTGACCCCGAACCCTTCCCCCCACCCCACCACCCCAACCTCCTCCTCTATTCCCCCCGATGGTGACCCTAAGCCCACAACCCTGAGTCTACAACCCCGAGTCCATGACCCCCGACCCTCGTGACCCCCCTCTGACCTTGAACTATGTAACCATCACCCCTCCAATATCCTCTCTGGCCAGATCACTGATGACATGAACCCCCCCCCCCCACTGAGCTCCGTTTTCTTGGCTCATATCCCCTCCTCGATGACAATGCAGACCCCCCCCAAAGGTTGCATCATCCTCACCCTAAATTTATTATTGAGTAGCATTATATGGACAATCATGGGTGATAAAATCAATATAAATTTTATTTTTTATTCATTGGACAGAAACTATATATGTAATTTTGGTTTATAATGTGTTATTTAGATTTTTCTATTAGTTGTTTGTAGTTATAATTATCATTAATTTTTGTTATGTTGTAAAAAATTTAAAAAAAAATTATGATATATGTCAGAATCAAGATCGTTCATAGTTTCATGTTTTTTATTTGATATTAATGAATTCCACTTTGTTCTATATATGTTAATGCCTCTAATTTTTGACAGATACATAATTGAGGCTACTTTTCAACTCATTACCAATTGTTGATAAGGTTTTGGGTCACACATGGTTTCATCACCAACCCTGGAAAGGTCTCTAAGGATAAAGGACTTGAAAATGATATATTAGACCCTTTTTAAATTTATCAGAATGCTTTATGTTTTATGCATATGTGAGGAATCATTTATTTTAATAAAATCTATTGAATAATGATATATTAGTTATGGTTAAGTTTTATATTAATGTTAATCAATTATTGATTATGGTAGCTAGAACAAACAACATAGTTTTATTGATTTAATTTTAACTAAGATTATTTTTAATAGAACTAATTATAGTGTGTAGTTTGTTTTTTGTTGAGTCAAATGAATAATTTTTTATCATTTTATTTGAAAATAAAAATAAACATTATTCAAATTTGTTTTTACATAAAGTTTTTTATGTTTGTTTTAAATTTAAGGAACATACAGATTGATGTTATGTGAACAGAGTTGATTTACATAATTCATGGAACAACATGAAGTCACACTAAACCAGTTCAATAGAATATATACATATAGAGTTGAATATTTTAGGTATGCATGAAATATCATGATATCCAAATAAATTATACTTTTCATTCATATTTTAAGTGGGTTCTTTTGGTCTTAGTTAGATCATGGTAAATGGTTCAGACATTGATCAATGTAGCTAATTTTTCAATGGAATGAACCCTCCTTAGTTAGAACACTAAGGTAGAATACACCATTATCTTTTATTTGATTCATCACTTTCATCTATGTTTGTGAGAAATAATAATTTATTTGATTCATGTTTTTATATTACTTGTTTAGTAATAAAAAGTTCATTATTTGATTCATCCCATTTTCCTTTATAGTTGTTATGAAAGAGTCAATGGAAAAGTTGGGTGATATTTTATTTTGATTTTACTTTTTTTATTAAACATTTATATCTTTTTATCTGAATGTATAGGGATAATACAATCCAACACATATGAGTAAAAATAAGATTAATTTACCTCAAAACAAACCTCGATATGCCAAGGGTTTGGAATAATTTTTAGATTATTTAATTGAAAACCGATCAGTGGATGGTAGAATAAAATATATGTGTCCTAATTTTAAATTCAAGTGATGGTTAAGTAGAAAAAAATTATATGTTCATTTGATATTAAAATAGTTTATTTCTTTATTTTTATGTTGGATTTGTCATGGTGAATCAAATGTTATGGAAAGTCAAAATAATGAAAATACTATCAATGAAATACAAAGTGAATCGAAAGAGGAGAATTCAGTTTGAAATTTGTTAAATGACACATTTGGTTTTGCATAATACAATTTCCTAAATTTCAATAGTTCAATAGAACCTTCAGTTGATCCTAAGGTTAATCTTTCTTTGAAATTTAGTGACCAAAAAAATTATTTTTATGAATGAGTAGAAGTTGAACAAAAAGAACTATATGAATAGTGTGCAAAGTATTTGAAGTTTTCTTCTCTACTTAAGTTGTATCATATCAAGTGTCTCTATGTAATTACTAATAAAGAAATTTATATGATTTTAGAGTCTATTCATGATGAATTTAGTGAATCTAATATCCATTCATCATTCTATACGATGAAGAGAGTCATCAACAAACTTGGACTTTATTATAAAAAGATACATGCATGCCCTAATGATTGCATGATTTAATGGGGAGAAGATTCTAATAAAGAGGAATGTGTAAGATTTCATACAAGAAGATAGAAGTCAATGAAAAAAAGTGAGAGTATAAAACAATTCAACCCCATGAAAAAATATAAGAAGAAAACTCTTAAAAATATATTACATTACCTTCCTCTGAAACCATGCTTGCAAATATTATTCATGTCGTCTAAGATTGAAGATGACAAGATGTGACATTCTCAGGATAGTAATGATGGCTTTATGGGACATCCAAAATATTCAACATCATGGAATATATTTGATTATCTATATCTATATTTTTTTTTGATCCTAGGAATATACGTTTGGGATTAGCTTCTGATAGTTTTAACCCTTTGGGTACTTTAAGTACTAATTATAGCATTTGGCCAGTTGTTTTGATCCCCAATAATTTACCTCCATGGATGTGTATGAATAATACTTCTTTTATTATTTCAATTATTATTCCTGGAAGGAAAATTTCTGTAAATGACATTGATGTATACCTTCAACCTATAATCAATGAATTATGAGAATTATAGGATTGTGGCATGGAAACATATGATGCTTCAATGAGAAAACTATTCAAAATGTATGCTTATTAATGTGGACAATTATTGACTTTCTTGGACTAGGAAATTTATCTAGTTGGAACACACATACTAGTTTGACCTTTCCAGTTTTTAATTTTGATTTTGAACCTTAACAATTAACTCATAGTAGAAAATTTCATTTTATGTGTCATCATCGATTTCTTGATGCTTATCATAAATTTAGGTTTAACAAGATACAATTAAATTGAGATATTTAAATGATAAATTTTCTGAAGGTGTTATCTGGTTTAGAAATCCTGGGACAATTAATGAATGTCATTGAAGAATTTGGAAATTTTCATCAGTTTAAATATAGGGGGAAAGGGTAAGAGGTACAGTATCTGAAGAAGCTAGAACACAAAAATGGAAGAAAAAGAGAATATTTTTCAAACTTCCTTATTGGGTGTTTAATTTGATACACCATAATCTTGATGTAATGCATATTGAGAAGATCATCTATGACAATTTAATTTTTATAGTTCTTAATGAGCAGGGTAAATCAAAGGATCACCTTAATGCTCGTAAGAAATTGGAGTCAATGAATATAAAGCATGGTTTTCAATATCACCTTAGTGATCTTTCCCAATAATTATAAATATTGGAGTCATATTCCTACATCTTGGAAAAATGACATCTTTGATACTCAAGTAAATGTGATGTTAATTTAATATTCCTTGATAACTAATTTAAAAGACATGAGTAATTTTTTTTAATATACTTATAAAGTATTATGTTTTTTTATTTAAATATAATTTTTAATTTTTATGTCCCTGACTCTGTTTCACACCCATGGAATTTGCAAAGAACACATACAACATCCATAAAAAAACTAAAATGAAACTTTTATATAGAAAACATGTATTTCAAGTTATATTAAACTTATATTATTTCGAATTGAGGTGTGATTGATCCCTATATGTCAAAAATAAATTATAAATCATTATCCATAAGTTTGAAAACAATTTGATCTTGTTTGCTCGGTTTTGACTCGGTAAACATGTAATGTCCTGAAATTTAATTATAATTTTTTTTAATTATATAAAATTATTTTGAGACCGTGAAATCTGACGACGCGTGATTCCAAGGCCCGGAGTTCCCGGAATAATCCGTTGAAGTTTTGTTAAACTTTAAATAGTGCATGTAAGCAGTTTTAATGAAAAAGTGGAATAACTCTTAAACGGTTGCCCGGATCAGAAATATGAGGGCACCGTTGCACTTAGGATGGTGGTTTTATCCAAGGCACGACTTAATTTTAGTCGGTGCGGGCCTCCTGTGGGAAAAACTAAAAATGGCATAACCGTAAATAAAATAATTAAATAAAGTTATTTTATTTTTTAAATGCTTATAACTCACGAACAGTTACTTGGATTAAAAATCTAAGACCACCACCGACCTCTTGAGGGTATGCTCTCTTTAGTCATATACTAACATTGGTCTGCACAGGCCACCAGTGAATGTTAGTTTTTGGCCGTAAATAAAATAATTAAGTGACAATTATTTTATTGTTAAAATCTATAACTTCTAAAAGGTAACTCAGATTAAAAATCCAAGAGTACTGTTGGGTTCGTTGGGGTGTGTTCTCCTTTGGTGGAGACTAAACTTGACTTCTATGGGTTGAGGTTGAACATTATTAATTTATTGAACTTTTTTTAAGGTACATTCAATAAACTTGTGAGCGGCGTTTTCTAACTTTTGAACTGGTGTTCGGATTAAAAATCTGAAGGCACTGTTGAACTCGCAGTGTCGGGATTCTCTTAAGAGAGGTTTAACCTCGACCACAGTGGGTCGAGAGAAGAAGTTGGTTTTTGTATTTTTTATGGAGGTTTAAATAAAATAAATATATTTTATTTTAAATATCCTCTCACCTCTCCTTTTAATTTTTGGTGGCGGGGACCATAAGAGGGTGGTCGGGAATTTAAATGTTGGACATTAAATTCCAGGTTACACAAAATGTGTAACCACAAATCCCTTTAATTAATAGGTTCATTAATTCTAAATAAATGAATCACCTCTTAAACTAAGAGTTATATTAACTCTTCCTTGGGGTTGGGTGTTGTTTTTGGTTGGCAAAAGGAGGAGTAGGATCTTGAGGCTCTTGACGAAGAACGAATATCACAATCGAGAACCAAAGATCTTCATCCGAGTAGTGTCGTTGGAATCTTGTTGCGAGAACGATGAACACTGAGCCACCTTCAATCGTGAACATTCTCCAACGGATTTACAAGGTAGGGGGTTTATTTTGTAGTATGATAAATATCTATTTGTTAATTTCTATTGTTCTTGATTCTCAACGACGATCGACAAACAAACATAGTCATTGATCCGCACATAGACCATCATCCTTTATATTTTGTTCTTCACGTGTTCTCCATAGCCAAATAATTAAGCATGCTAAAAAATTAATGTTTCGTTGATCATGGCATACGGATGCGGAGATCTCGACCTGGGGATCCTGAATTTGCAGTTGTCGCATTTTTTACAGGCTTAGAACAAAGATGAAGCGGCCCGCAGAAGGGGAAATGTGGAGACCCTATTCTGGCATGTCTTCGGGGTGCGTCTCCAGGTGGGATAGGCGGTGTGATGTACTGCAGCGGTCTGTGTGGAGAGTCGAGGCAATTCTGGACATGCGGATGAAGCCTGCGATTAGGGTTGCAGGGAGAAGCCGCAGGCTTGATTGTTGGAAACATGCGTTAGAATTGTGGGGAAGAAGAGTTAATTGGAGAGAGGAATAATTGAAAAGGAATAAATTAAAATTTTAAATAAATTAAATAGGAAATCGTTGAATAAGGAGGAGTCATTAACTTGTGCGTGAATATCAAATAATATGGTTTATAAGGAAAAAAATAATAAAATAATAATAATATAAATAATGTTATTATTATTTTTGGTTGTAAAACTATAATTCATCCATAACGTATCCGTGCGACCTCAGTTTCATGAACCTTCAGCGGCAGTACAACCCTGACTTCGAGACATAAATTATGATTCTAATATTGGATGTATTTTTTAGGGTTTTTGGATCGGGAACCCGAAACACTCAAATAATAATAATAATATATTAATATTATTAAATATTCGACCTGCCATAACTCCTGTGTGCGACGTCTGATTGGCTTGCCGTCAGTGGAAATGTGATCCTGTCATTAATACGGTCGATCCAAGTATAATTTTGAATATTAAATTCTAGAAAGTGACTCGGTTTCATGAAATTCCCAATAATAATGTTATTAATATTGTTGTGGAATCTTTCTTATGTCGTAACTCATTCATACGACATCAGATGGGAGAACCGTAAGCAGTGTTGTGATCTTGAAATTAAGATGAAAATTTCAAGACCAATTTTGGATATTTAAGTCAAGGTCTAGGTGTGGGCCCCATGAGTCCTAGTTCGCGCGTGTTGTAGTGAAATTCAAATTTTTCAACGGGTATCCATTTTGGACAAATGAGTAGTCCATGTCGTGTGTGTTTCCATGTGAATCGTAACGGTGTGACCTGTTTGGTTATCCGATGTCATTTTAAGTATGGTTAGGTTGGATCAAACACAAATCCAACTGGGCCCTCAGCATTAAAATGCCAATAACTTACAGATCGGTCGTCCGATTGACGCGACATCTGTCATGTTGGAACCCTTAGGATGAGGCGGTCCTTACAGATCGGGTGCCCATTTGATGAACCATCTGTGGCATTGGGTCCCTTGGAGCGAGATGATCCTTTTGAATTACTCCATTATAGTTTCAGGGAAACTTGGAGTTCGGTCGGGTTGGATTGCACCTGAATCCAACCAGGCCCTCGGTACAAAAATGCCTATAACTTACAGACCGGGTGTCCGGTTGACATGCCGTCTGTTGTGTTGGAACCCTTACGGCATGGTGGTCCTTTGGGTTACTCCTTTGTGAAGCTTAGTGGTGGTCGAGGTATGACCGGTATCTTGAGGGTCATATTCTATGGAGCTCGAGCACACCGAGTGTGAGGAATCCTATGGCTGGCTATGACATGAAGAAAGAACATCGATCCTGTGTGGGTTAGCACTCAGCAATCCTATGCGGGCCAATTCATACCAATCCTATGTGGGTTAGATCATGTGTGGGTCAGCGCTCAACGATCCTGTGTGGGTCAGCGCATACCGATCCTGTGTGAGTCAGAGGGGGTTAGTTACCTATCGATCCTATGTGGGTTAGAAGCCATGCTCCTTAACAGAATAAGATGATTTAGCCTTACAACTAATCATTTGTACTTCTGTACTTAAGTTATACCTGATTGTGAGATGGGTATTCTATCTTTGTGGTGTTACCTATGTGGTACTTCTATCTGGTGGTGTTACCTATGTGGTTATTCTATCTTCATGGTGTTACCTGTTTGGTACTTCTACCTTCGTGGTTTTACCTTTGTGGTATTCTTCCCTCATGTATGAGATGAGTATATCTTGATAACTTAGGTATATGTATGGGAATATACCTAAGTGGAGTTGATTTCTGGCTTTGTGGTTTTTCCTTTGCGGAAATCTAGGAGACCTATGGGGGTCTTTGGGTCCCTATTGAGTATTCTAATACTCACCCCTACACGGGTTACACCCACACCTTATTGTGTCTTGTGCAGAAAATGGACAAAATTAATTGAGGCTGAGGGTGCTAGGACTGGAGGCTGCTCAGAGGTGGACCACTAGGCATGACGTATCGCAGAGACGACCATTTGAGAGTTGTGTCTACCCTTTAGGTAGGATCCTTGGTGGGTGTTCACAGGAGCTGTTTTTAGTATTACTTGTACTTTTTAGTTGGTCTTGTATTCCGACCCCCATTACTTATTGTACTTTCCTATTTACTATATATTTTACTTTTCACTTGTATCTTGTTGTGTGATTGGATTTTGTGGGTTTGCAGGTTAAAAGTCAATTCCTTCTTGGTTTTTGGGATATGCCTTTCTTGTGCTAGTCGCCAGCCTCTGGCCTATGGAAGGCGATCTTGGGGTAGTCACAACACGGGAACAGGGGGATGGGTCGTGACAAAGTGGTATCAGAGGAGTTCGGTTCTACCGAAGAACTAGGACTCTGATATTTTCTGTGTGGTAATAATGTTAAGTGTTATGAGTGTGGTTTTTAGTTTGGGGAGTCCAGTGTTGGTGCAATGATTGGCGTATCCATACACCAGGACCCTAAATTCTGATTTCCAACTTGGTGCACGAAAACACCGATTGCGTGTGTTTTGGAAATTCTTTTCATTGGTTTCTTTGGAGTCAGCTCACTAGGTATAACTTAATGATCGTGGAGCACCTGTTCCTTATCAGGATTCCACCATATAGATAGCCATCTAGGATTCTCAAGATAGTACACAATGACTTCCCGCCGAGAGACGAGGCTCAGGTGCGGGGCCCACTTACTATGTTGTCACCTTTAGGTGGTGTACCAGCAGCACCACCACCCATTGGGAAGCAGTTATCAACATATTATACCAGTGGACCATGCATGCTGACTGGGCGTGTTGCACAAGTTCCAGTGGCAGAGGCCTCTGAGGTTCTGAGGCGAGATGGACTCACGGGTGGCTGAGAACTGGATGGAGGCTCTGGTAAGAGTTTTCTGCCTAGTTGAGACACCAGTAGAGAAGATGGTGATCTTAAATTCTAGTCTTTTCTAGTGAGTGGACATGAAGATGGTTCACATAGTGATGAGACTTTGGTACTTGGACCGTTGCCCGAGATAGTACCTTCGGGTAGTGTGTCAGCTATATCATTTCCCATTGGTCAGTAGTTACAATCGGCTGTACTGGTAGAGGACACATGTAGGCTTAGTGCCTTATGCCTGTTTCAGCATCAAATACCCCTTAGGTTCTGAGGCAAGCCTAACCCATAGGCGGCTAAGGATTGGCTTGAGGAGGTGGCTGAGATTCCATCTAGTTAGGGAACCATTCGATCAGATGGAGTTCTTGGTAGAGAGCCTTCTATGTGGCTCAACAGAATGATGACAGGGTTTAGGTTACCCTGATCTTGCAAAGAGGCAACTTTTCTGTGGATAATATTGAGAACCTTCCTCAGAGAAGGGGGTCTCTTTTCATAAAGAGCTATGGGATGAGAGTTCCCTAGAGCTTCTACAGCTTCCACAGGATGACATGTCGGTAGCTGAGTATTCATTGAGGCATACTGACCATCTCAGGTACATAATAAATATAGTACGGTCAGTGCTTTAGGGCTCGAACCACTGAGAGAGGTGTGTTTAGGGACATCTAAGCCATCACTATTCATCTATGCATTCCTACTTATGTTAGGGTTCTAGAGAGAACCTTTGTGGTTGAATGTTATTTGGCTGAGAAAATACAGCCAGTGAATGTTAGATGTATGAAAGTAAGAAACTAATGCCAGTCTCAGAGACTTAGGTGTGTAAAATGTTTCAGGAAGAAGAAGTGATAGGTATAGATGGATATGAAGGGCTGCAGACGTGGAAGCAGATCTAGGAGAGCAGCATGAGTTGGTGTACATTTTGACATGTTACAACCACCACCCCAATGTGCTCCCCACCAAGATCAGGGAGTCGAATGACATGACATGGGATTAGATGCATGCGTTCAAGAAGTGTGACCCAATGGCTCTAGGAATGATTCAAGTTATAGTCTGTGTCTACTACTTGTTGTCGTATCAATAGACAAAGGTACCAATCATTCTTACCTTCCACTAATCTTGTTCAAGACCTAGAGTTTCTGGTTAAACCATTGACTTGACCCTTACGTCTGGAGATACCTTTGGGAGGAGACTCGATAATCACCCTTATGTTGATGATGTGATCTGAAACTTGAGGCGAGAGTTTCGGTTGGAACCTCTTGGTGGCAGCGTCGAGGCCTTACAACGTTAGTTTGGGTTTGAACTGGACATCCATAATTCATACTCAGATTGACTGTATTAGGAAAAAAGGTTGTGGTTTATCTACAATGTTGGAATGGGGTTTTCCTTGGTCAGCGAAAAAGGAAACCCAGGCAACACAGGATAAACTCATGCATAGGAGGGTGCAAATGATCACTCTTGAGTTGACCAGACTTACCCTTGTGGCAGTAGGAGTTTTGAGTTTTCAATTTCCAATAGTAGTGGCAGAGTGTGGGGACATCTTTTCAAAATATGTTTCCAGGATTACCTCCCCAAAGGGAGGAAGACTTCTGCTTTGGCTGGGTACTACTGGAGTTTTGAACCAGAATACTCCAGGGTATCAGCACCCTTGTCAGCTTTGACGAAGAAGGGGGGAGCATTTCCTATTTATGGATAGAGAAGTGTCATCAGAGCTTTCAGAAGTTGAGAGCAATGATGGATAGAGTTCCTTTAGGACTATGATTTTGAGATATTCAATACTCCTGGGAAGGGGAACGTGGTAGAAGATGCACTCAGCAGGAGCTCTAGTCTACAGCTACTAAGTGAGGCATCAGATCAGCTAGTCGGGCGTCAGATATCCTTCGTGGATAAAGGTGGATCATCTTACCTCCATTCTATTACTTTCACTCCCCTAATTCCTTAGTGAACTCAGGAGGCATAACTTGGGACGTTGACTACGAGTCCCAATGTGCTCATATATCCTCAGGACAGTCTCCTAAAGGATTTTATGATGGTGGGGAGCATGTCATCCTCTTCAGAGGTCACACCATGGTACCAGTGACGCTTTAGGAGGAGGTTTTGAGGTAGAACATGTCTTCCTACGGGTCTCACCCCGACGAGGATTGCAGAGGTTTGGCTGGGCATCAATCTATCTACGAGGTTCATCATACCTTTCTAGATTCTCAGTAGAGTGGGCGAGGTGGTGTACCATCTATCTCTTTCCCCACATATGCACCGGGTGCATAAAGTTTTCCATGTGTCATAGCTGAGGAGATGCGTGCATAATCCATCACACGTTATCGACTAGGGAGAGTTGAACATTGACGATGGGGTGACTTTTACAGAGTTCTAGGTGGAGATATAGGATCAATAGGAGTGAGTCCTTCGTGGTAAATTGATACCTATAGTGTGTGATCGCTGACAATATGTGAACCTCCAAGAGAGCACATGGGAGAGGGAGGCTCAAATTCGTGCTCTGTACCCCCATTTATTTCCTTAGTCTGTTTTTTGGATTTCAGGGATGAAAATCCCTAAGGTGGGGAGAATTTAATGTCCTGGAATTTCTGTATAATTTTTTTTAATTATATAAAATTATTTCGAGACCGTGAAATCTGATGGCGTGTGATTCCGAGGCCCAGAGTACCCAGAATGATCCATTGAAGTTTTGTTAAACTTTAAATAGCATGTGTAAGAATTTTTCTTGAAAAAGTTGGATAACTCTTAAATGGTTGCCCAGATCAAAAATATGAGGGCACCGTTGTGCTCAGGATGGCGGGTTTACCCTAGGCGCGACTAAAGTTTAGTCGTTGCGGGCCTCTTGTGGGAAAACCAAAAATGGAATAATCGTAAATAAAATAATTAAATAAAGTTATTTTATTTTTCAAATTCTTATAACTCACGAATGGTTACTTGGATTAAAAATCCAAGACCACCGCTGATCTTGTGAGGGTATGCTCTCGTTAGGCAGATACTAACATTGGCTGGCACATGCCACTAGTGAAAGTTAGTTTTTGGACATAAATAAAATAATTAAGTGACAATTATTTTATTGTTAAAATCCACAACTTATAAATAGTAACTTGAATTAAAAATATGAGAGTACCATTGGGTTTTTTGGGGCGTGTTCTCCTTAGGCATAGCCTAACCTCGATTGGCATGGGTAGAGGGTGAACGTTATTAATTTATTGAACTTTCTTTAAGGTACGTTCAGTAAACGCGAGAGTGGAACTTTCTAACTTTTGAACCGATGCTCAGATTAAAAATCTGAAGGCATCATTGAACTCACAGTGTCAAGATTTTCTTAAGCGAGGTTTAACCTCGACTACAGTGGGTCGAGAGAAGAAGTTGGTTTTTTCATTTTTCTTGGAGGATAAAATAAAATAAATATATTTTATTTTAAATATCCTCCCACATCTCCTTTTAATTTTTTGTGGTGGGGACCACAGGAGGGTGGTCGGGCATTTAAATGCTGGGAATTAAATGTACGGTAACACAAAATGTGTAACCACAAATCCCTTTAATTAATAGGGTTCATTAATTCTAAATAAATAAATAACCTCTTAAACTAAGAATTATATTAACTCTTCCTTGGGGTTGGGTGTTATTTTCGGTTAGCAAAAGGTGGAGTAGGATCTTGAGGCTCTTGAAAAAGAACAAATCTCACAATCGAGAACTGAAGATCGTAGTTCGAGTGGCATCATTTGAATCTTATTGCAGGAACGAAGAACACCGACCCACCTTCAATTGCGAACGTTCTCCAACAGATTTACAAGGTAGGGGTTTATTTTGTAGTATGATAAATATCTATTTGTTAATTCCTCTTGTTCTTGATTCTCAATGACGTTGGCCAAACAAACATGGTCATCAATCCACACATAGACCATGATCCTTTCTATTTCATTCTTCGCACGTTCTCCATCTCCAAATAATTAAGCGCGGTAAAAACTTAATATTTCGTTGAGCACGACACACGGACACAGAGATCTCGACCTGAGGATCCCAAATCTGCGGTCGTCATATATTTTTTGGGCTTAGAACAAAGATGAAGCGGCCATAGAAGGGGAAATGTGGCGGCCCAATTTCGACATATCTTCAGGGTGGAGCTCTAGGAGGGATAGGCGGTGTGACGTACTACGGCGGTCTGTGTGGAGAGTCGAGGTGGTTCTGGACGTGCGGAGGAAGCATGCGGTTAGGGTTGCAAGGAGAAGCCACGGGCTTGATTGCTATAAACATGTGTTATAATTGTGGGGAAGAAGAGTTAATTGGAGAGAGGAATAGTTGAAAATGAATAAATTAAAATTTTAAAGAAATTAAAGAGGAAATCGTTGAATAAGGAGGAGGCACTACCCTTGTGCGTGAATCTTAAATGAGATGGGTTATAAGGGAAAAAAGAATAAAATAATAATAATATAAATAATGTGATTATTATTTTTGGTTGTAAAACCATAATTTATCCGTAAATTATCTGTGCGACCTCAGTTTCACAAACTTTCAGTGGCAGTATGACCCTGACTTCGAGATGGAAATTATGAGTCCAACACTGGATGTTTTTTTTCACGTTTTTAGATCGAGAACCCAAAACGCTCAAATAATAATATATTATTATTATTATTAAATCTTTGACCCGCCATAACTCATGCGTGCGATATCCGATTGACTTGTCGTTAGTGGAGATGTGATCCTTTCATTAATACAGTCGGTCCAAGTCTAATGTTGAATATTAAATTCTAGACAGTGATGTAGTTTCACAAAACGCCCAATAATAATGTTATTAATATTGTTGCAGAATCTTGCTTATGTCGTAACTCATTCATATGGCATCAGATTGGCGAACCTTAAGCAGTGTTGTGATCTTGAAATTAAGGTCGACATTTCAAGACCAATTTTGGATATTGAAGTCGAGGTTGAGGTGCGGGGCCCATGAGGCCCGATTCGCGTGTGTTACGGTGAAATGCAACTTTTTCAACGAGTATCTGTTTTGAAAAAATGGGTAGTCCATCTCGTGTGTTTTTCCGTGTGGATTGTAACGGTGTGACCCATTTGGTTATCCGATTCCATTTGAAGTATGGTCGGGTTGGATCGAACGTGAATCCAACCGAGCCCTCGGAAATAAAATGTCAATAACTTACTGATCGGTCGTCCGATTGACGCAACGTCTGTTGTGTTGAAACCCTTAGGATGAGGCGGTCCTTTTGAGATACTCCATGTGACTTTCGGAGAAAGTTGTAGTTTTTTTGGGTTGGATCGTACTTGAATCCAACTGGGCCCTCGGCACTAAAATGCCTATACCTTACAGACCAAGTGCATGTTTGACGAACCGTCTGCGGCGTTGGGACCCTTGGAGTGATACGGTCCTTTTGACTTAACTCCATTAGAGTTTAGGAGAAACTTGGAGTTCGGCGGAGTTGGATCGCACCCGAATCCAACCGGGCCCTTAGTACTAAAATGTTTATAACTTATAGATCGGGCGTCTGATTGACACATCGTCTGTTGTGTTGGAACCCTTACGACATGGCAGCCCTTTGGGTTACTCATTTGTAGAGATTAGTGGCAGTCGGGGTACGATCGATATCTCGAGGGGTAGATTCTATGGAGCTCGAGCGCACCAAGTGCGAGGAATCCTGTGGCAGGCTGTAACATAAAGAAAGAACATCGATCCTGTGTGGGTCAGTGCTCAGCGATCCTGTATGGGTCAACGCATACCGATCTTCTGTGGGTCAGATCCCGTGTGGGTCAACTCTCAGCGATCCTAGGTGGGTCAGCGTATACCGATCCTGTGTGGGTTAGAGGGGGTTAGTTACCTATCAATATTGTGTGGGTCAGAAGCATTGCTGCTTAATAGAATAAGATGATTTATCCTTATGACTAATCATCTGTACTTTTGTACTTAAGTTATACCTGATTGTGAGCTAGATCTTCTATCTTTGTGATGTTACCTGTGTGGTACTTCTATCTGGTGGTGTTACCTGTGTGGTACTTCTATCTTCATGGTGTTACCTGTGTGGTACTTCTACCTTCATGGTGTTACCTTTTTGGTATTCTTCCCTCATGTATGAGATGAGTATATCTTGATAACTTAGGTATATGTATGGGCATATACCTAAGTAGAGTTAATGTATTGCTTTGTGGTTTTTCCTTTGTGGAACTCTCGGAGACCAACAGGGGTCTCAGGGTCCCTACTGAGTATTGTTATACTCACCCCTGCACGGGCTATGCCAGCACCTTGATGTATCTTGTGTAGACGACATACAACATTGATCGAGGCTGAGGGTGCCAGGATTGGAGGCTGCTTGGAGGTGGACCACTAGGCATGACGTACCATAGAGACGACCATTCGAGAGTTATACCTACCCATCAGGTAGGATCTTTGGTAGGTGTTGACAGTCAGTTTTAGTTGTACTTTCCATTTGGGCTTGTATTCCAGCCCCCATTACTTATTGTACTCCCCTATTTACTATATAGTTTACTTTGTGCTTGTATCTTGTTATGTGATTGGATTGTGTGGATTTTCATGTTAAAAGGAAACGCCTTTACAGTTTTAAGGATATGACTTTTTGATGCTAGTCGCGAGCCCCTGGCCTATAGAAGGTGAGCTTGGGGTAGTCATGACACGGGCCCCGGGGGACGGGTTGTGACAAAACACTTATGAAAGGTACAAAAGCCATTAAAAACAAGTGTCGGGGGGTAAAAGCTAGGGAAAAAATTTCGGATTGCCCTGAAATCTTGGGATAATGACTGTATATTTAATTTTGAAATGTAGGAATCGATGAAATGTCATTCTGAATGACAGTTTTCCCGTTATGTCCGTAAACACATTTTTTTTTGTGTTTTAAAACACTAAAACGTGCATGGAATGGTCAAAACCAAGAAAACTATGTCATATTATACCGAAATAAGGGAAAAAATACCATATATTTAATTGTCAAATGTAGGAACCAACAACATGTAATTCTGAATAACGGTTTGCCTGTTATGTCTATAAACATGTTTTTAGTGTTTTAAAACACTAAAACATGCATGGAATGGTCAAAATTGGATAAAAGATGTCATATTATCCTAAAATCAAGGGGAATAACCTTATATTTAATTATAAAATGTAGGAACCGATGACACATCATTCTGAATGATAGTTTTCCCATTATGGTCGTAAATGTGTTTTTAGTGTTTTAAAACACTAAAACATGTGTGGAGTGGTAAAAATAATATAAAAAGACCACATATTGATGTAAAATCATAGTACAACCACTTATTAGTTGTTTTTATGTGTAATCAAAGAAAAAAAACCAATCTGACGTGCGGTTTGGTCAGAATTACTTGGTAAAAACTTATAAAAGGTACAAAATCCTTTAAAAACAACTGGGGGTCAAAACAAGGAAAATGATGTCATATTTTCCTAAACTTAGAGGAAAATGATCTTATATTTAATTTTGAAATGTAGTAACTGATTTCACATCATTCTGAATAATGGTTTTCCCATTACGATCTTAAACGCGTATTTAGCATTTTAAAATACTAAAACGTGCATGAAATGGTCAAAACCAACAAAAAAATGTCAGATTGTCCTGAAATCAAGGGAAAACCACTGAGTATTTGTTTTTTATGTGTACACATAGAAAAAAACATCAATCTTATGTGTGGTGTGATTTTAATTACTTGATAAACACTCATAAAAGGTACAAAAGCCTCTAAAAACAAGTGTTAGGGGTCAAAACTAGAAAAATGACGTTGGATTAACCTAAAATATGGGAATAATGACTATATATTTAATTGTGAAATATATGAACCAACAAAAAATCATTATGAATTACCATTCTCATTTTATTTCCATAATCTCATTTTTAGTATTTTAAAACACTACTAAACAAGTCCAACCAGAAGAAAATCTTTTGACCATTTATTAATAAGAAATAAAAAGTATAGAAAAGTGGAAGATGTGGTCAAACAAGAAGAATTTCCCACACTCACCAAAAGAAGGACTAGAGATCATAGTACAACATATCATTTCCATAATCAAAGTCACCATTAGTCTTCCACTCAGATTGATACTTATCCTGATTTTAAAATTTTAAGGATATCTGCATCTACCTTCCTTGGCACCTTAGAAGACAATCTGGCAGACACATTCCTATGAAGATTGGAATAATCCTTGTGTGGTATCCTCTTTGAGGGAGTAGAGGTGAAACCCTCACTATCGTTCATCTTTGTCTTGACACTGAATATTTCATCCTTGTAAGAGGCATTCCAACCACTACCCAAGGCCCAAATTGGGGTACCAACATTCCCCCTATCATCCTCAGAAACATTCCACCATTTCTCATATAATTCAGATGACTGAAAGAGCTTCTAGATTTCCTGATGACAGTCGAAATGTTGTTTTCCATCATTATGATTAGAGACATCAACTTGATAGGGATTAGGGTTCATTAATCCCAGGGATCGTGTAGGGGTATCCTAAACTGAGGTAAACTCTTTAACCAAATCAAACCAAGTATTAGAGGGACCACTAGGAGATTTCTCCAGAGACACATCCACCAGTAGTCCTTTTCCTAACACCACCAAATCCATTTTTTTTGTATTTTAAAATAAAACTTTTAAAGGGTAAGTGTGAACCCTAACAGCTTCAAACAATTAAAATCATTAAAGTATAGTCATCACAGATAGAGACTATAGGAACTGCCCCTCCCCAGCAACTACATCATTATTTCAAGCCTCCACATTCACATGACTTCTTGGACAACTATTTCATGCAACATTGCATGGGCCTGGTACCGATGGAAAAAGGTCATACCCTCTTGTTCATCCAAATCCGGATGACCATCCTCTAGTGAATACTTCCTACTTTGACTCCTCATCTGGAGTTGTTCCTTGTAGAGAGTCTAGGTGCTTTAACATTCCATAATTAAAATTCATTGAAGAACACCACATCCTTGACATCGTCAACATCCAGAATCCAACATAGACAGAACCACCACAATATGTCTATGATCGCTCGCCCTCACATCCCAAAGCACCATGAATACCACCACTTGAATCCACCTCAAATAGAGTTACGGAGTCCTGGAGCAAGATCAGAGTAATGAGAAACCAATTCCCTTGACGGGTCACATCTCCACAACCCCCTAATGCCGATTACCACCACCGAAAATAATTTCCAACAATTAACACATTAACCACTGTGGGAACTAGATCTTTAAGTGAATCACCATCATGAACAATCGGCTTTTACAGAGCCGAATCTTTCATCTTCGGCTTCCTTCAACAAATATTTACTGGATGGATTCTCAACCCACATTCCTCACATGAAACATTATTTTGAAAAAACTCCAAAGAGTTCCCAACATCCATGCATTTATTACATAAAATAGGTTTTTTTCATACTCAACATCAATTTGGATGTTGTTAGAAGGAGTATAAAGGGTTAACTTATCAATCAGAGTGAAGATGAGATCAACCTCCAACAACATCCTATAAAAATGACCAAATCAGGCATCCTTAGTCTCCTTGTCAAGTCGAATAGGAGTCCCAATTGTCACACTAATGTTATGCAAAATCTTTAAATTCCAAAGGACCCAATTGAGTCCATGAAGAAGAACCCAGACTATAGAAAAGACATTTCTTGCATGAGAGATATTAAAGTAAAAATACCATTCATGTAAATGAAGCCATACAGTCTTTAAAAATAGGGTCCCAATGCTCCATTCTTGAAGATTCTAGTCATCTGAAGAAAATAGGCAATGAAAAAATCCTCAACCAAGAGATACAAGGGACAACCACTACTTATTTTTCTTGAAATCATGGGACAAACACTGCTTATTTGTTTTTGATTTGTATGCACAAAAAACACCTCGATACGATGTGCGGTGTGATTGGAAATACTTGGTAAACACTTATGAAAATTACAAAATCCTTTAAAAATAAGTCTCAGGAGGTCAAAAACCAGAAAACAAAGTTGTATTGCTCTAATATTAGGGTGCAATGACTGTATATTTAATTGTGAAATATAGGAAACGATGACATGTTATTCTGAATAACAGTTTTCATATTATAGATAGAGATGAGTTTTTAGTGTTTAAAAACACTAAAATGTGCATGGAACAATCAAAACCAAGAAAATGATGTTGCATTTTTTCTGAAATCAGGAGAAAAAGACCATAGATTTAATTGTGAAATATAGGAACTGACTACACATTATTCCAAATGAAGGTTTTCCCGTTATGTCCATAAACACGTTTTTAGTGTTTTAAAACACTAAAATGTGTTGGGAATGGTCAAAACCATATAAACAACATCATATTTCCCTAAATTTAGGAGACAAAGACCATATATTTAATTATGAAATATAAGAACTGATGGCATGTCATTCTGAATGATGATTTTCCCGCTATGGTCATAAATGCGTTTTTAGTGTTTTAAAACACTAAAACATGCATGTAATGGTCAAAACTAGTCAAACAATGTCTTCTTTTCATGAAATATGGGGACGATGACTGTAGATTTAATTGTGAAATGTAGTAAATGACATCACATAATTCTAAATGATAGTTTTCCCATTATGGATGTAAAAGTGATTTTAGTATTTTAAAATACTAAAACATGCACGAAATGGTAAAAAATAGAAAAACAATGTTAGGTTGACTTGAAATTGGGGAGATAAACACCATAGATTTAATTTTTAAATGTAAGAACTGACGACACACCATTCTGTATGATGGTTTTTCCATTATGGATGTAAATGATTTTTTAGTGTTTAAAACAGTAAAACATGCATGGAATAATCAAACCCTAGAAAAAGAAGTCATATTATCTTGAAATCATGGGACAATGACCGTATATTTAATTTTAAAATTATAAACTAATGGTACGCCATTATAAATGATGGTTTTCCCACTATGATTGCAAACACATTTTTAGTGTTTTAAAACACTAAAATGTGCATGAAACTTCCAAAACCATAAAAATAATGTTGGATCATCCTAAAATCATGGGTAAAATACCATAGATTTAATTTTTAATTTAGGAATCGATGACACATCATTATGAATTATGGGTTTTCAGTTATGGTCATAAACACATTTTTTGTGTTTTAAAACACTAAAACATACACGGAACAATCAAAACTAGGAAAAAATGTTGGATTATCCTAAAATTAGGGGATAGAGAATGAAATGTTATTTTGAATGATAGTTTTCCTATTATGGCTGTAAATTTATTTTAGGTGTTTTAAAACACTAAAACGTGTGTGTAATGGTCAAAACATGACAAACAATGTTAGATTATCTAGAAATTAGGGGAAAGCATCATAGATTTAACTTTGAAACCTAGAAACCAATGGAACATCATTCCAAATAATGGTTTTCCTGTTATAGTCATAAACACATTTTTAGTGTTCTAAAACACTAAAACATGCATGGAACGATCAAAACCAGGAAAAAATGTCAGATTATCCTAAAATTATGGGAAAACAATCATAGATTTAATTTTTAAATATTGGAACCTATGGAACATCATTCCTAATGAAAGTTTTCCTATTATGGCTATAAACACATTTTTAGTGTTTTAAAACACTAAAACATGTGTGGAACGATCAAAACCATAGAAAACCGCATCATATTGATGTGAAATCATGAGACAACCACTACTTAGATTTTTTTAAATATAAGAAATGTTGTGATATTAAAATATTTAAAATTTGTTTATTCAATAAATTTCAAGCACACCACACGTCACTTAAACAATAAATTATAATATTTACTTATCCCTTTTTAGTTTCAAATGTTGAATATTATCTTAAATAGGTATGTTTCTATTTTAAAAGTGTTTTGAATTATATATTATTTGTTTTATGTTAAAATTTCTTATATTTTATTCAAAAAATAAAAAAATTATATACATCATTCTGAATATATTCTATGCCTTTTCTACTTCAAATTTATTTTCCTAAATGTTCTGGTTTTCATTGTAGGTGGTAGATGATGACAGTAAGCAGGAGGTTGACTATTCAGATCCATGAATTTTTTCAAAAGGAAATCATGATGGTTTTTAGTTTCCATGGTATGTTAAAATTTTATCAATTATTCTACTATAATTATGATTTATTATGGTTAGTTTTATTTTTTTTCCATTTTTTGTTACTGATGATGAGATGGTGTGGTCAGTTTCAATTGATGAGATGATGTGGAGGAAAACAAATGCATTTGAGGTCATTACATGGATGTATATTGGGTATGGGTTGTTTTTAGACATATTTTATATGTATATATTGATTAAAGAGGTATTGGTTGATGTATGGGGTGACTGATACTTAGGATATGATGATCGTGGTTGTTTTTATATGACTGGATGTGTGATGTATGAATGATGAGTTTATCATATATTTATGTTTTAGTTTATAGTATGTCAGTTTTTTTATATTTATAGTTTTTTATTAAATATTTTTAAAAAAAATCAAAATAGATTTAGCATCGGTTTTTAGTAACCGTCGCTAAACATATTATATTGAATGTATTTAGCGATGTTTCAAGCTAACCTTTACTAAAAATAACCACCACTAAATGCTTTACTATGGTAGATTTTATTTTATTTATATTCCCAGTGGATATTTTTTATTAAGAAACCTCTTCTAATTAAACAACAAACCACCACTAAATTATCCAAAAATGACACTTAAAAAAACCGCTGGAAAATAAAATAAACTACCATTATTTGACCAGTGACTGTGAAATATGTAGCAGTTTTAAGAACCACCGCAAAAAAATAGTTAGTGTTTTAAACCACCACTAGACCACTAAATAACCATTTCTAATGAAGACATTGAGATGATGGGCGAGGTGAGTAATGAAGCTACCACTCATCAGAGTGCCCCAGGCCATTCATACTTGGATATAGTAGTTAAGAACAATATTATGGGCCATGTTGATGGTAGGGATGCCCATGGATAAGGTTAAGATGATAACATCAATCTGACTAATGCTCCCATTAGAATTACCACTAGTGATCTATGCATGGGTGAGAGCCTGGTGTATAAACCGTAATGTGTAACCCCACAAATGGGTTCTATTCACTATATGAGGGTCATGTAAGATCTCTGGATCCTAAAAAATAAATTATCAACTCCCCACAACATCCCCATTTCTTAGATCTAGCCACATGGTAAAGTAAGTATGGGAATTGATGAAATACTTAGTGAAGATACCGATTCTGATGCCGAAGTCACCCAAGGTGATCTCCCAGGGCCCTCCACCAAGGTGTAAGGTGACATGTGCCACATCGAGCTCTAACATGGCTAAGAACTTGAGTAATATACCCTTATACATCTCCTCAAAAACCTTTGTGATAGAGTATAGTTTCATTTGATCCAGCAGATCAAGGACCTCATCATGGATGTGGTGTGATCAAGAACTACCAAGTCCATGATCTTATTGGACCTCATAAACTTGGATTATATATGGAACAACTGAACTTAATGCTCATGGGAATATTAATGAAGGTATGGGTGTAGGTGTGGGCATGAGAAAACATCTTGATATGGGATAAAAGTGGATTGTGAGTCATCAGAGGCTGATGGAGTGGTCAAACTAGACATGGAGGGTGAAGGGGTGAGATTTACAGGTGGTGAAGGTGGTTTGAGGGCCAGAAATTTGGGTGGTGGAGGGTCATCACTAAGTTGAGCCATACAGTTTATATTCTTTGTGTGATACATTTATGATGGAGGTGGGGAACAGGGATGGGGAGCGTACTAGATGGGGGTTGACTGATAGAGGGAGAATATGGAGAAGGGGGAGGCTAGTGATAGCATGAGGAGAGGAGGGGAGGAGGAAGCCAGTGGTCGGGGGGTGTCACATAGGAGTGGAGGAGAGGGTAGGGATCATGTTTGAACCTAGGTTTAACTGATTTTAAAGCTATCTTAAATATTTTATATCGTGTATTTCATAAATGATGTAAAAAACTTGGGATTTTTTTTATTTTTCTTAGACCATCACTTTCACTCCATGTATTTTTTTTACAGAATGTGAATTTATTTTTTAAAATTTTAAAATTTAAATTGTAATTTTTTTTGAAGTACCCCTCTAAAGTATCTCTATAATTATTGAACTTCCCTAATTTTCATAAAATAAAATTTAAAATATCTCAGGTTCCCTCCATGTAAGTTCTTTGTTTATTTTCAATATCTAGACACGCTTCTATTCAAATGAATTTAAATATAAGGTAACACCCCTCATGAAATGGTTCTTGAAAATAGAGGGTACAACTGGTGGGATTTCATTCCTCATCATAGGTGTAGTGTAATTCACATCCTTGAGATCACTATATCTATTTTCATTAGGATTTAGTTTATTTCTTCTATCCTTATTGGTGATATAATCATCTTTATTATCATTAAGAGATATGTATTGGCGATGAAATGACTCTCCACTTTACTTAGTAGCTTTTACTAAATCGAAAACAACATGTTCTTCACCTGCTCTAAAAATCAACCTTCCTTGTTTTATATAAATTAGTGCAATACTAGTGCTAAGAAATAGTCTTTCTAGAATTATGGGAACATTTACTTCTTCCTCTATATATAGGGTAAGGAAATCATTTGGAAAGAAGCATTTTCCAAATTTTACTAAGTCGTCCTTGAGCGGTCCTTTACGGTGATTGATTGGGAAGTTATCAAGATAGAGTGACACTTTTTTTGTTTTAATTATTTGAGCCCCATATTTTTTAGGACACTCATTTACAATAGATTTATACTTTGTCCAAGATCACATAAGGATATTTCAAAATTATATGTCTCTATAGTGAAATTAATTGAGAAACTTCTGAGGTCTCGCATTTTGGGTGGGATCTTTCACTAAACAATTTTGGAACATTCTTTATTTAATGAGACACCTCCAATATATTCAATTTTCTTATTAATTTAGAGTAAGTATTTCATAGACTTTTCATAATTAGGAATTTGTGCAATCACTTTTGTAAAAGGAAATATTAATAGGAAAAGGCTTTAAAATATCAAAAAAAATTATATTTCTCCTATTGTTTGGCTTGTATAATCCTATTTGGAAAAGGGGATAGGTGGATTGTATGGTAGCAGTGCCAAATAAACTTTTTATTTTTTCAACTACTCTTGAATTAAAGATTTTTTAGTTGGTCCTTTTTTTAGAGTTTTCTCCTAACCATCATTATTTGTGCTATAATATCCATCTCAACTAATGATTGATGAATGTTTTTTAAGTTATTCCAGTTTCTTTTCTTCGCCTAAGAAATACTGATGAAAACCTATCAAATTTCTACTCCGGATAACTATAAAATTCACCTCTTATCTTGGATGAGTCTTAGTATCTCCAGGTAATGTACTTGGTAATCAGTCTGATAGGGTATTATAAATTTTCCCAACTTGATGTTCAAGGTTTCAGAGGGATTCCTTTTGATTCTAAATTTCAATTTATTGGGTTTTCATCATTTGATATAATTTTTCATGAAGTAATTTAGTAGTTTATCAAGATCTTATTGAAGTGGTTGGTTTTGTTTTGGTTATCTCAACATAGCTTGCTGATACCGTTGTTGTTGAGTGGGTGGAAACTAATAGGATCTAGGTGAAAAAGGTTTTTTTTATATTGGTGTTGTGATTGAGGAATGAGATTTTGTGGGGGGTACCTAGGTGGTTCCTGATTTTATGGTGGTTTTTGACCACTCCTCTATTGAAAAAAACCTTGATTTGGCAGTTGCTTATATTGATTTGGCCTTCGTTGATAATATTGTTGTTGATATGGTTGGAGCTGCTGAAATTTCTGATTCTATTGATTGTAATTGATGCAATTAAAATATTATATTTTAGGTTCTTCTATCCTTTTTCTACAATCCGGGCATTATTGTTGGCCTCATATATTTCACATGATTATATCTCCATAATAGGGGCTGGTGTTGGCGATGGTGGAGAAATTAGCAGAAAAGACTCTAGTTTTTTTAGGGATTCAACCTAGGATCCAAGGTGGGTAGTCTCTTCCACCTAATGTATTATGCACCTAACTGTTCCTCTATTACTCCACCACTGACTATAATTGTGGGATATCTCATTAAACAATGATTTACTGACTTCATGTGTCTTTATCATGAGTATTCCTTCAGCGGAGGCATCTACAACAGTGTGTGTATCCAGTTGGATTCCCTAGTATAAGGTTTACAATTGTAGCCACACATCGAGTGTTTGATGTGGGAAATTATACATTGGCTCCTTGAATTGGATCCAAGCTTCCCAGGATGATCCTCTATCCACCTAATTGATATTTTGAATCTCATTTATGATATTCCAGGTTTGGATCATTGGGAAATATTTTTCAAAAAAAATATTTTCTAGGTCATCCCAATTCATGATATACTCAATAGATTGACTTTTAATCTAATCCTTGTATATTTAGAGCAAGGATAAAAATAATACTCTTAGTTTGATGGCGTCTGATGATACACCTTGGTTTCAAAAGTCGTCATAAACCTCTAAGAAATTTAAAATGTGATCAAGGGGGTATTCTCTTTGTAGTTCACTAAACTTCTCCATGTTCTAGATCATATGAATGAGTCAAGGTTTTATCTTGAGTGAGTGTTCTTGAATAGAAGGATTCACAATGTTGGGTGCATGACCAAAAATGAAAGGAAAGTTGTAATCTATGATGGTACACTTCTACAGTGCTGGTCACTCTACCTGAAATTTAGGTAGCTCATATTTATAATTTTGCAGGTGTAGTGGTGCAAGATTTTTTCATTCATCCATGGTAAAGTGTCAACATGAAAAAATAGATCTTTCAATTTCAGGATTGAAAGCATCCAATTTTGGTGCATCTAGGTTCCTGGAATAATTCAGGGGACCCTGATGCATGCACTAAGCCAAAGGAAATAGGACATAAGTGCTAGTTAATATGTAAAAATGGTAAAAATAAAAGGGTAATAAAAAGAAATAATGGAGAGGGTGGGGTGAGATAATCAAAGGTTTTTACCAAAGGTCAATGTGCCTATGTGTAGTTATCCCTAACAACAATGCCAAAATTTGACCATCCTACATGATTTTGTTGATTATGTGAGGGAATTGATTAGATTAAATTTATATTTTACAAACTACACTCATCTATTAAGGTGTATAACATTGGTAGTCTAGGGTTAAACCCACAGAGACAACTTTTAGGCAAGCGACCTATCAGTAAAAACCTTTTTGGTTGGATTCCTTATCATCACTCTTTGGTTTGGGGTTTTTTAAGAACTATGTATCTTGGGATTTAAAATATATTAAAGTAAGGTTTTAGGGTAAATGATAGGGTATATAAATAAGGTAATCCTAAATATTGTTTGGGATAGACTTATGGATTAGGATTGAAAGTGGTGAAAAATTAACCAATCGATCTTGGTCCAACCAACTGGATCTACCTAAGTTGGAACCTAATCCTTAGTCCATATATATTTGAAAACCTAAGTGTAGTAAGCTTGTCTTCTAGGAAGAAATAATCATATGATATTGGTCCTAGCCTGTTAAACTTCAATTAGATCAAGGATCCTTTATTTTTCACCTTCTATGGCTAGGTTAGTTGTAAAATAATGGGATTGAAAATTATTTTTAACCTAATTACTATCCATATGTTTACTAAGTTTTTATCTATAAATTCATTAGTTTCAAATCCACCCCTATTCTCAACCCCTAACCCTAATCATATTAGCTGCACATGATGGTATTAAATGAAAGATGGGAAACATATCACAACATTATTGACATGAAAAATAAACAAATTTAATCAAATAAATACACAATTGAAATCATGAAAATTCACTTAAATACTAGATTGAATAAATAAAAAATGAATAACATGGTGATAATTAACATTAAACGACAATTGTTATTGAAATTGGTATGTTAGAATAACAACGAGCAGCAAACAAGTCTTGAAACGGAAATTGGTAACAAAGGATTGATTTAAACAATAAAAGAAATAAATAGAAACAAGTTTTGAAGAAAAAATGAACAAAACAAAGAATAATAGAGGAATAAAATTTGGGAAAATTAGATCTCTTATGTGTATTGGGTCAATGGATATTTATAGACTTTAAATGTTCCACGATGTGTAAATGATTCACATCATGTAACTCTTTTAAGTGACTTTTGCATTAAGACTTTCATGGAGTTTAATTAGATTTCATTCCAAGTACTTTAGATCCAAAATATTATCTAAAGAAGTTTAATATCTAGATTTTATGGCTTGAATCTTCAATGGAAAATAGTTTTTGAACTTTTTATGTCATGTAGAGAGCTCACAGTGTGCACTTCATCATATTTGAAATTTGAGTCTTTCACAGAGTGTAATTGTAATTCACATTGTGTGCTTGGTTCACACCTTGTATTAGGGATTCACACCTTGTAATTCAGTTGGATGGTGTCCTTATTGAGTAGTACACATTGTGTACTTCAGGTTCACAATGTGTAATATTGATTTTTTCCATTTTTTCAGCATTCCTCCTTTGAGTATTTTATTCCCAATTCTTGTTAAAACACATCAAAACCCAAGTGTATTTTCAAATAAAGAACAATTAAAAATTAATGAAATGTATCCAAAATATTTATATGAATTTTTCTAATCAATTCTGTTACACTCTCGTTAACTATAATTATCACAGTTCTAAAAGAAAAGGTAAATATTCATTGTGCCCTCGCTTCATTGAACTTTCAAAGCTCAGTGATCTCTCCATTGAAATGATCTCTTAACCATCACTATAAATAAATATTTTTCATTAAGGGAGGATAGAATCTTAAACATTTTCAATTTTTAGTAATTCAGTTACAATTCAAGAGTTTAAAGATTCACTATCACCATCTTTTAGTTCTTTGAATAGTGACTACTGATACTAATTATGAATGAGAAGAAGAACATTGAACTGGTTTTTCACTAAAATGATTATAATCATAAGATCTAAATATATTAAGATGTTCCAATCCATCATATTCTGAAACCTTAAAATTATTTATCTACCATGTTTAGGACAAAAAAACAATATTATTCAATAGATAAATCACAAAAAACATAAATTATAAATTCAAGAATGAAAAATAAGATTCACTGTTGATGAGGTATATGCCCTCTAGGTTCCTATGTTCTCTGCTCTTGAGCAAGTGACCAAGCTCTAGTTCCGATCTCCACTCTCTATTGTATGCTCTCCTAGATGAATGAATGATAGACGATTGATTCCCCCAGTGATCAATGATAGATCATTTTTTCCTTGTGTTATGATCTATTTTCATTTTATTTCCAACTCATCTCCTCAAGAACTATCTTACCATGGTCTTTTCTTTAGCAACTTCCATGAGGAAACTTTGATTATCCATTATCACCCCTGTGTGACTAACTCTATTGTTTTTAAACAACCAAAACACACCCACATGAAATAATTACAATAAAAAATATATTAATCTGGGATGTATTTTTAGGATCAAAAAATTTTTGGAGTTCACTTAAAAATTTGAATTCAATTTTGATTCATCTTTAGGCTCGACTCATCCCAAGTTTTATTTTGAAATTCATTTAGTTTAGCTTCGAATGGATTTGGTCTCCATATAAAAGTTGAGCTTCAGTTTTGGTTCATCATAGTAGCTTGGATTGAGGGAATGATAGATAGAAACTACTCATGTGGATGATTTATAAAAATCATGGTCACTCTACACTTGATATATTTCATGTATAAGAACAACAAATCCAAAGATTTTCCAAAAAAACATTAGGCACAGTCAATCCAAGACTTTGAAAAATTATCAGCTTAGTCATGTGGTCAATCAAAAATTACTTCATGCGGAATCTTGACTTTATTTATTCCCCTAAACTCATGAAAACTTGAGAAAAAGTCATTAAAACTTCAATCCTTTTCCAAATATCATCACTTAAAAAAATCAATCGTCCATAAAAAATAGTAAAATTAAATAAACATTTAAAATAATTAAAAATATATAACTAACATTAATTTTTATTAATTTAATAAAATCACTAATTTTAATTGAAAATAATAAAAATGTTAACACAATAAAATTAAAATAAATAATTAAATTGAAATTACATTAATTAATTAATTAATTAATTAAAAACAAAGAATGATAAAAATTATTAAAGAATTAAATTTTAAATTAATTTTAATTTTTTTAAATCATTTAAAACCTGATATTAAAGAATAATTTAAATTTTTGTCAACTAATTAATTAACAATAAAAATTAAGAAATGAAATATTAAATTTACAAAATATAAAAAAATGATGACTCTAAAAATTAATATTGTAAATGAAACTTCAAAATTATATAATAAAATAAAATTTCAACATAAATTATAATTTAAAAAAATCATTAATTAAACATAAAATTTATTAATTTTATATTTTACTTAAAAATTATCCTCAAAAAATAATTAACCAATTAGAGACATATTTTAATCTTAAAAACATAATTTAAACTAAAAAAATGATGTGGGAAAGTAAAATAATTAAAGGCCACATCAAATGTCCTCACACTTAAGATGTTATTTTTCCTCAATTACCCACTTAGTATATATTCATTGGTAGAAAATGAATCTAAAGTTCTAAAAACAATAATTCCATAATGAATTGATTTTCCAAAATATTTCCCCTCACAGATTCTCTCAATAAAGAAAATTTTGAATTCACTCTCAAATTAAAAATATTTAGTGAAAAGTTGGTTACTATTTTTCAAAAAAATGATTAGATATTGAAAATGTTAAAGTGAATTTAAAAAACCTAAATTTTCACAATTTTGGACAATTTTTGGGGGGTTTGTTGGGTTATCATGGAATTATAGTTTAGATCAATTAATACCCCTCCCCCATATTTAAAACACAACATTTTATCCAATGTTATATCTCAAAGTGGGAGAAACAAGAAAAAAAATTAGTTTAAATATATTTGAAAATGCAGTATAGATAAATCCATTTTGAATTGGTAACAAGAAATTTCATAAATTTTTTTCCACCCAACAATAACACAATACATGACATGCATAAGATATCAATACCAAACACTTATAAGTGGGCTTAGAATAGAAAAATAATTTCCTAAAGTTTCATTAGTCAGGTGAGTTTAAGAATAAATTTTGAAAGAAATAAAAAAAACTGACATGAAATTGAAACATTATTTTCATAGATAAAGTTTGAGAAGTAGTAGCGACCAAAAAATAATTCAATAATTATATAATGAATATAATTCACAAAAACTGGTATCAAAATTAAGAAAATAAAGGGTACTAACTAAATATTAAAAAGTTAAAATAATTACTCTCCTATAATATAGTATCTTTATACATTAAAAGAATTATTTGAAACCTACCTCATGATCATTGAATGAGTAATATAGTTAGAAAGTTATATCTCATAAAATAAAAACATATCAAAATGAGTTTCTAGAATCTTCAATTAACCATATTTATATTTTAGGGAAGTTTTATCTAGTTTTCTCTAACTAATATCTTCTTATGTCTTTGAAAATTAAAATGACTTTGATACTGGTAAGTACATATTACAATATACTATTCTATATTCTAGTGGTAACATGATAGTGAGAATAGAAATGTATCCCTATATATTGAAACACACATGGAAAATCTAGAAAATTTATAAAAAGAGAAGAAAGTGTATGAAAAAAGTTTAGAGAAACACACAATCTAGTAGAATAAAGGAATTTATTCAAACAAAAATATGAATACAATGACTTAAACACCAAGGGTTACCTCCAATGCAGTGCTAAATTTATAGTCTTTAACCAGAATTAACCTCCTAAAAACTATCCATGATCACTTAAAAGGGTATTCATTATTGATGATTTTCACCTCATTTTTTTGTAAGGAAGCATCAATATGCCCCCCAAGAAGTCTTTCACTATGGAACCTAAGAAAAGTATCTATTTTTTATAAAATAGTAGTATGAACCCTACTATAAAACACTTATTTACCCCTAAAAGACTCTTTATTATCTCTCAAATATGTTATAAAATACCTATAAACATATCCTAATTGATCTAAAACTCTCTTCTGGTTTCCCCCACACTTAGAAGGTTGTAAAAACATAGAAAATGGAGTTAAACTAGTTACAAACTGCTCATTTCTAGGTAATATTCCCAAAATAGTTTGTAAAAAAACACTGAAAGATATGATTTTAAAGTATCAAATTCGACATTCAAAAGATATTTTTTAGATCCCGTAAAAGACTCAAATGAAATGAACTTTTCAAATTTATCCTACAATTTATCACCCTGAACAACTTTTCGGGAAGGTATAAAGTTTTAAAAAAAGAAAACTTGTTCATATTGAACAAAATCTTGTTTTCTAGTAGGACTTAAAACTAAAATCTCCCAAAATTTTAGTATTTTTAAACACTCATTACCATATTATAAAAACCCATAAACATGTGAAAAACACTTAGGAAGAAGGGTTTGTGAATCTGACTATAGATTTGTCTCAAAAAATAGAAATTCTCCACAAACATGTGGCTGGAGGGGTGGATTGGGTGCTTTAGTGATACTCTATACCAGATGGATTATTTTAGAATGGATCACTTCATGATCCAAATCAATTAGTTTCCTAATTTGTGTCATGACCCATCCTTGGGGCCCGTGCCATGACTACCCCAAGCCCACCTTCCATAAGTTAGGGGCTGACGACTATCACCAAGGTGTAATTCCTGATAAAAGAAGGGAAGGCATTGCCTTTGTAAAGTAAACAAACACCACAGAGTAAGCAAGAAGAAGTAAACACTAAGTAAAACTAGGTACAAAAGTAAGTGTGGAAAAGTAAGTGGGCCAGAATACAAACCCAAACTGAAAGTAAAGTACAACTGGAAAGAAAGTAGAACAACTGAAAAGTAAAGCCGCAACGTCGTGTCGTCCATAGGAAGTCCCACCTGAAGGGTGGGTACAGATGGCCTCCTCAGCTCCACAGGTCTAGTCGTCTGCTCCGTGTACGTCCTTCCCAGTGGTCCACCTCCAGGTACTGACTTTCTTCACAAGCCTCCACCATGATTAGCGTTGTCTGTCTTCTGCATCCAACACAACATAGTGCAGGCATAGCCCGTGCAGGGGTGAGTATAAGCTACTCAGTAGGGACCCCGAGACCCCCGAAGGTCTCCCAGAATCCACAAAGGATAATCCACAAAGGAAAGATACAATCACAAAGTAACATCCAACACCACTTAGGTATATGCCCATACATATACCGAAGTCATCAATTCTAGTTCGGCTCCAGCATCCGAGCCCAAGTTCAAACATGTCCACACAGGATAGCACAACACGATCCAAATAGGAAAGAAAGTCAATCATATCGAAGATAATGATTTAAAGTTAAGACTCAGCTCCACAGGTATACTTGTTTGTAAGACGATATAGATGATCATATGTAGACATTGATTCATCTAAGACGTCGGACCCACAAAGGATCGATAGGTACTAACCCCCGCAATGACCCACAAAGGATCGTTAGGTACTAACCCCTGCAATGACCCACACAGGATCTGACCCACACAGGATCGGTATGTGCTGGCCCACACAGGACCGCTGAGCGTTGACCCACACATGATATGACCCACACAGGATCAGTAGGCACTGATCCACAGAGGATCGCTGAGTGCTGTAGTCGTCGCTGTCGAGCCCACGGAGGATTCCCGTACAGTCTTCATCGTCGTCGTAGTCGCAGCCAGCTCTAGGGTTCCCGCACACAGCAAGCTCGTTTCGGGAGGGTCCGCTCCACGAGCCGAGGGGCTAATACATCAACTGACACAAAGTCTGAAGTTGATGTATCCCAAAGTTCCGTATCGTCAACAGGAACTCAACGTCAAAGACGGCGCGTCAATCGGACGCCCGGTCTGAGAGTTATTGGCTTTTTCGTCCCAGGGGCCCGGTTGGTTTTTAAGTCAAAACCAACCCGACCGTACTCCAACTGTGTCCAAACCTTGAGAGAAGTAAGCCAAAAGGTCCGTCTCACTAAGAGGAATCCAACAAAGCTGACGGCATGTCAATCGGACGTCCGGAGCTCAAGTTATAAGTGTTTCCGCTCCGATGGCCCGGTTGGTTTCGTGTACGAACCAACCCGGCCGAACCCAAAGTTCTCCAAAACATTGAGTGTAATATACCAAAACGACTGTCGCAATCCAAGGATCATATCGCAGCTGACAGTGAGTCGATCAGAGGCCCGCAACCCAAGTTATGGGAAAAAGACCGAAGAGGTCCGTGAATAGGGGGTTCGGGCCCGGTCCGACCCGGCCTGGTTCGCTCGGCCTGGCCAGCGTGGCCAGGCGGCTCGGCCGTAACGGCCGAGAGAAAGGGTGTGGGGGGCGCGCTGCCCCCCTGTGTGAAACCGCGACCCCCATGAGGGGGGGGGGGGGGGGCGCTTCTGCTGGCCAGCCGGGGGTTACAACCTCCGGACCTTCTCGGAAGCCGACCGGCCCGGTCTGGCCGGCCGGTTGCTGCCACCGCGGGACCACCGGGGTCCTGCTCTCCTGCTCCGGCGCCGGTGGCCGGAAGCCGGCCGCCGCTTCCAGCTCCGTCGTGGCCTTGGTCCAACCGGCGCGGCGCGATGGCGCCGCGGCCCCGCTCTGGTTGTGGCCTCTTCGACGTTCTCTGGCACGGCGCGACGGCACCACGCTTCTTCACCCAATATTTATTATTTTCCACGTGGTGCATCGGCACCGCGCTGCCTTGTTCGTGCCACAAAAAAATCATCAATCAAGGGGGGAGGAGGGTTGGCCGTGTTCGTGCGGTCCGACCTCCTCTCGTTTTTGCGATATCGGGCAGCTCAAATAAAGACAATAATCAGCGATGAAGTAAACACGAAAAAAAAATAAAAATAACCCCTACCTTGAAGAAAAAGTTGAACGAAGGTTCGTCGCAGAATTGCACGTCACGGAAGAAGGTGTCGCGGAAGGGGGATCATCGCGTCGCAGGGAAAGGATTTTTCGGCGTCGCATCATCGATCTCCGAGGATCTGGAATTCTTGTCGACCTTCGTTGGAGGTCAGCGTTCTTCGCATTCTTCACGTTCTTCGTCGAGGAAGGAGTGCTTCAAGGCGTTGAGTGATTTCTCCCCAGCCCTCTCGCACCATGAACCCCTTTAATAAAATAAGACATGTATTATTTTATTAACACACAAGCCAAACGTTTTGAAATTCAAAATTTGAATCAATCAATTAATTGAATTAATTGAAGAGTTTAAACCACCCAATTAATGAGGCACTTATTATTCAGTTTAAACACAAGAGTTGACTTACATTTTATGGGGGGTGTGTGGGTGCGTTACCTAATTAAAGGTGGGGGTTTCGGGGAAGTTGAAAAGGTGGGGCTCGTGTGGGCCCCACCCCACAAATATCCTACCTAGTGGAGTAGGATATAGTGGGTCCTACTTCAACCACTTAGCTTAGGTTAAACAACTTTAAATAAAATAAAGTGGTTTCCCCATTTTATTTTATTCATTTACTTAACCCAAAATTTAATAACCACACCCGAGAAAATGCAACCCCGGAAAAGGTGTTCCTAAGCAATTACCGGCACTGCGATTCCATCAGTGTCCTCATATTTCGATTCCAAGCACCGGTTCAAAAGTTAGGAAAACCCGCTCATTCGTTCACTGAACGTACCCGAGCTAAACTTCGGAAAATGATTCCGAGCACACCGGGCCTCGAAATCAGGTGCCGTCAGAAACTTAGTTCTTGTAAAATACCAAAGAAAATTAAGAAAAAAACTTTCCATTGAATTTTACGGGTATTTACATTACTCCCACCTCAGGGCTTTACATCCCCGTAAAGATACATCATGAACTAGGGAAACAAATGTGGGTAATGAGCACGCATTTGAGCCTCCTGCTCCCAAGTGCTCTCCTGGAGGTTCCTGTGCGGTCATCTGATGCGCACTAGAGGAATCAACCATCCACGTAGGACCCACTCCTATCGATCCTTGATCTCCACTGGGACCTCCGCAAAATTCTCCCCATCATCAATGTCTAGCTCCCCATGGTCAATGATATGCGTCGGGTCGTGCACGTATCTCCTCAGCTGAGATACGTGGAAGACGTCATGCACCCAGTGCAACTGAGGTGGTAGAGCCAGGCGATAAGCCACCTCTCCTATCCTGCTGAGGACCTGGAATGGTCCGATGAAGCATGGAGATAACTTTTCACCTTGGCCAAATCTCTGTAATCCACATCGAGGTGAGACCCGCAAGAAGACGTGGATGCCATCCTCGAACTCTAGTGGCCTCCGCCTCCTGTCAACATAAAACTCTTGCCGGCTCTGAGCTATCCTCGTCTGCTTCTGGATGACCTGGACCTTCTCTGTCATGGCCTGGACCATCTCCGGTCCCACAAGTGCTGACTCCCCAGGGTCTGTCTAGCACAGCGGTGATCTGCAAGGTCGGTCGTACAACGCCTCGTATGGTGCCATCCCGATGGTGGAGTGGTAGCTGTTGTTGTACGTGAACTCCACCAAGGGTAGGTGATCCTCCCAGCTACGACCAAAGTCAAGGACACATGCATGGATCATGTCCTCGAGAGTCTGAATGGTCCTCTCCGTCTGACTATCTGTCTGAGGGTGAAAGGCGGTGCTCAGACGTAGCTGCGTCCCGAATGCCTCCTAAAACCCCTTCCAAAGCTGGGAAGTAAAGCAAGCATATCGATCAGAGACGATAGATGATGGCACACCATGAAGCCATACAATCTCCTGAACGTAGAGGTATCCCAAGCCCTCCACTGATCCCTGCTCTCTGATGGGTAAGAAGTGAGCCGACTTGGTGAGTCAGTCGAAAATCACCCAAATGGAGTCGTGAACTCTGGAAGTGCGTGTAAGTCCAGTCACGAAGTCCATAGATATCCCGTCCCACTTCCACTCCAGGACCTCCAAGGGTTGTACCAAGCCTGCTGGTACCTGGTGCTCTACCTTCACCTGCTGGCAGGTGAGGCATCGTGAAATGAACTCTACCACAGCCTTCTTCATACCTAGCCACCAGTGCTGTCGTCTGAGGTCCTAGTACATCTTCGCCACTTCTGGATGTACTGCTAAAGGGGAAGTGTGAAACTCCCTCAGTACCTCCTCCTGTAAAGCAGCTGGTACCATGGTACGTCCTCTGAAAAGGATGACGTCCTCACCTCCCATAGAGAATCCATCAGGTACCTGTCCTGAGGATATCTGTACGCGCCGCGTCTCACAGTCATCGTCCCCATGCCGCACCTCTCTGGACCGCTGTAGAAGTGGAGGAGTGATTGTAGAAAGGCTGATCCATCACTATCCACGAAGGATATCTACAAAGCGGCTAGCTGCTCTGTCGCCTCCCCAAGTAGCTGAATGCCCTCCCTCCTGCTGAGAGCATCGGATACTACGTTACCCTTTCCATGAGTATAGACTATCCCAAAGTCTAGAAAAACTCGAGCCATCGCCGCTGTTTCAGGTTCAGGTCCTTCTGCGAGAAGATGTACCTGAGACTCTGATGGTCAGAATATACTGTAAAGCGCTCGTCCATCAGATAGTGTCGCCACATCTTCAGAGCGAAGACCACTGCTGCTAACTCCAGGTCATGGGTAGCGTAGTTCTTCTCATTCTGCCTCAACTGATGTAATCCATAGGCGATCACGTCTCACTCCTACATTAGGACACATCCGAGTCCGGTCCCTGATGCATCGCAGTAGACTACGTACCCTAATCCCTCCTCCGGTAGCCTCAAGATAGGCACACTGGTCAATCTATGTCTCAGCTCCTGGAAGCTCTACTGACATCTTTCTGACCACACAAAGGGTTTCCCCTTCTTCATCAAGGCTGATAGTGGTTCCTCAACTCTGGAAAAGTCTGGCACGAATCTCCGACAGTACCCAGCTAGCCCCAAGAAACTCCACACCTCCGTTACGCTCCTAGGTGGCTCCCAAGCTAGCACTGCCTCAATCTTCACAGGATCCACTGCAACTCCCACCTCAGAGATGACGTATCCCAAGTAGTGGACCTCACGTATCTAGTACTGACACTTCAAGATCTTTCTATAAAGCTGGTTCTCTCGGAGTGTGTCTAGTACAACCCGCAAGTGGTAGGCGTGCTCCTCCTCAGTGGTCGAGTAAATCAAAATGTCGTCAATGAAGACCATGACAAATCGATCGAGGTATGGCTGAAAGATCATGTTCATGAGGCCCATGAACACTTCTGGAGCATTGGTCATACCTAAAGGCATAACCAAGAACTCATAGTGGCCATACCGACATCTGAAGGTCGTCTTCTGCACGTCCTCGTCCCGAACTCTGAGCTGATGATAGCTTGATCTAAGGTCTATCTTTGAGAACCACCGTGCTCCCTTGAGCTGATTGAAGAGGTCATAAATCCTCGGTAGTGGATACTTGTTCCTCACGGTCACCTGGTTCAGTCGACGATAGTTGACACAAAGTCGCAAGCTCCCGTCCGCCTTATTGGCGTACAATATCGGGGAAGCCCAGGGTGAAACACTGGGTCAGATAAATCCCTTGCCCTGTAAGTCCTCCAACTGTACCCATATCTCTCGAAGCTCAGAGGGGGCCATCCGATATGCTGGAGTGGATATCGGGGCTGTCCCGGGGTACAGGTCAATATAAAAGTCTACCTCTCTGCAAGAAGGTAGCCCTGGGATGTCATCGGGGAAAACGTCTGCATACTGATCCACCACTGCAGGAAAACCAGGACTCCGCACGTCAACTGCTCCTAGGATGAGGCTAGCCAACTGATGAGTGATGGGATGTCCTCTCCTCTACGAGAGTCCATCCTGTGCTGCAAAGGCTCCCTTCTCGCCAGTGAAGGTGAACCTACTCTCGTCGGTGCGAATACACCGCACCTTGCGCCTAATGCAGTCAATCTGAGAATAAACTGTAAATAACCAAACCATGCCCAAGATGACGTCGTAAGGCCTCGACGCCGTTACAAGAAGATCCCAGCCGAAGCTCTTGCCTCCTAGAGTAAGCTCACACTGCTGGCACCAGTGCATAATCGTCGAGTCTGATCCCGTAGGAGTCTCTAGCCGTAAGGATCGAGTCAACGGCTCCATCGAAATATCTGATCTCTAAACAAGGGCAGAGGCTATGAAATAATGACTCGCTCTTGTGTCTATAATAACTGCAGCAAGGGTGGAGTAGACACAAATAGTACCTCGAATCATCTCGGGCACACCGTGGTCGTAGGCCTCCGCTGCCTGGAGTTGTGCCTGTCTCTGCCCGCCAGCTCCCTATGGTCGGGGTGGACCTCTTGGTGGTGGTGGTGGTAGAGCCTGAAAGAGTCTCCCACCACCTGCTGCTCGGACAGATCCTCTGCCTCATCCGCCTGCTCCCTGAGGACCACCACGGTCGACCCTCTGCCTCTACCTGGGTGGTCCCTCAACCGTCTGCTGCTCCTCGGCACGGTGGGTCGGGCAGTCACGAGCCATGTGGCCCTGCCCGCCGCATACGTAGCAATGTCTGCCTCTCGTAAGACTGGCTCTACGTTGTGTTCCCCGCACCTCTGAGCTAGTGTCCTGAGGTCATCTTCCTGAGGGTCTGGTCTGCCTGGACCCATGTGTCATCCGTCGACTGCCTGCCGCAGAAGACTCTGCTACGTGCCGCCCTACGGTAGGTCTCACTGCTAATGTAGGCTCAACAAGAAAGCTCTCGATGAGAAGAGCTCTCTCCAGTACCCCTGCCTATGTCGGAATGCTGAGGGAGATCAGCGATGCCCTAATATCATGCCTCAATCCCTGCTCGAAGGTCCGGGCCTAGAAGAATGGGTCTCGTACCATGTCTATCGAATAGAGCGAGAGATCGGTAAATCTCGTCGAGTACTGGGCAACCGACAAACTGCCCTGCCACAGCTATAGTAGATCCTAGATACGCACCGCACGGAGGGTGGCTGGGACGAACTTCAAGCGGAAGAGGCTCTCAAAGTCTGTCCAGAGGAGAGATGCCTCGTCGTGCACCTGGAGCATCAAGCTCCACCATCTGCATGCTGTCGCGTGCAGGAGACTCGCTGCAAGGATCACTATGAGGTCTGTTGGTGTCCCTACCAATCGGAAAACTCATACAACTGCCTCCAGCCAATCCTCAACTGCCTGGGGGTCCATCTCCCTATGGAACCTAGGCGGTCTCTGTCGCTGATACTCGTGTAGTGCACTAAGGCGACGTGCACTATCAGCGGCTAGGGCTGTTAGCATCGGTGGCTCGGAGAGTAGAGGTACCGCCGGTGCCTCTTCTTTCAAAGGGCCCTGCACCGAGGCCTCGTCGCTCGGTGGGCTATCTTCATGTACAAAAATCGGAACCCTATCTGGATGCCATTGTGGGGCCATCCTAAAAAGAAACAAGTGTGCCACGGTCAAAACAGTATACCTGGTGATATGACACAAAGTAATCACAAAGAAAACTTCTAAAACACACATGCAATCAATGTTTTCGTGCATTGAGTTGGAAATCAGAAGTCAGGGCCCTGGTGTATGGATACGTCGGCCGCCGCACCAACACTGGACTCCCTGGACTGATAACCGCACTTAATACCCTTAACACTATTGCTTCACATAGAAAAAAGATCAGAGTCCGGAGTTCTGCGGTAGAACTGAACCTCCCTATGATACCAATTTGTCACGACCCATCCTCGGGGCCCGTGTCATGACTACCCCAAGCCCACCTTCCATAGGCCAGGGGCTGGCGACTAGCACCAAGGCGTAATTCCCGACAAAAGAAGGGAATACATTGCCTTTGTAAAGTAAACAGACACCACAGAGTAATCAAGTAAAAGTAAACACTAAGTAAAACTAGGTACAAAAGTAAGTGCAAAAAAGTAAGTGGGCCAGAATACAAACCCAAACTGAAAGTAAAGTACAACTAAAAAGAAAGTACAGAAACTGAAAAGTAAAGACGCAACGTCATGCCGTCCACAGGAAGTCCCACCTGAAGGGTGAATACAGATGGCCTCCTCAGATCCACGGGTCCAACCGTCCGCTCCGTGTACGTCCCGCCCAGTGGTCCACCTCCAGGTACCGACTTGCTCCACAAGCCTCCACCACGATCAGTGATGTCCTTCGTCTGCATCCAACACAACGTAGTGCGGGCATATCCCGTGCAGGGGTGAGTATAAGCTACTCAGTAGGGACCCCGAGACCCCAGAAGGTCTCCCAGAATCCACAAAGGATAATCCACAAAGGAAAGATACAATCACGAAGTAACATCCAACACTACTTAGGTATATGCCCATACATATACCTAAGTCATCAATTCCAGTTCGGCTCCAGCATCCGAGCCCAAGTTCAAACATGTCCACACAGGATAGCACAACACAATCCACATAGGAAAGCAAGTCAATCATATCGAAGATAATGATTGAAAGTCAAGACTCAGATCCACAGGTATACTTCTTTGTAAGACGATAGAGATGATCATATGTATCCATTGACTCATCTAAGCCATCAGACCCACAAAGGATCGATAGGTACTAACCCCCGCAAAGACCCTCAAAGGATCGTTAGGTACTAACCCCCGTAATGACCCACACAGGATCTGACCCACACAGGATCGGTATGCGCTGGCCCACACAGGACCACTGAGCGCTAACCCACACAGGATCTGACCCACATAGGATCGGTAGGCACTGATCCACAGAGGATTGATGAGTGTTGTAGTCGTCGCTATCGAACCCACAGAGGATTCACGTACAGTCTTCATCATCGTCGTAGTCGCAGCCAGCTCTAGGGTTCCCGCACACAGCAAGATCGTTTTTGGAGGGTCTACTCCATGAGCCGAGGGGCTGATACATCAACTGACACAAAGTCCAAATTTGATGTATCCCAAAGTTCTGTATCGTCAACAGGAACTCAACGTCAAAGACGGCGCGTCAATCGGACGCCCGGTCTGAGAGTTATTGGCTTTTTCGTCCCAGGGGCCCGGTTGGTTTTTAAGTCAAAACCAACCCGACCGTACTCCAACCGTATCCAAACCTCGAGCGGAGTAATCCAAAAGGTTCTTCTCACTAATAGAAATCCAACAAAGTCGATGGCACGTCAATCGGACGTCCGGAGCTCAAGTTATAAGTGTTTCCGCTCTGAGGGCCTGATTGGTTTCGTGTACGAACCAACCCGTTCGAACCCAAAGTTCTCTGAAACCTTGAGTGTAATATACCGAAACGACCTTCGCGATCCAAGGATCGCATCGCAGCTGACGGTGCATCGATCGGAAGCCCGAAGCCCAAGTTATGGGAAAAAGACCAAAGAGGTTCGTGAATAGGGGGTTCGGGCCCGGTCCGACCCGGCCCGATACCTCCTGGGTCAGCCCGAACCGGGTCGACCTGACCTGGGTCTGGGTCCGGCCCATTAGGGCGCGGCCCGGCCCGGCCTAGGCACAGCCCGGCCTGGCTCGCTCGGACTGGCCAGCGTGGCCAGGCAGCTCGGCCGTAACGGCCGAGCGGAAGGGTGCGGGGGACGCACTACCCCCCTATGTGAAACTATGACCCCCATGAGGGGGGGCCTCTCCTGCTGGCCGGCCGGGGGTTACAACCCCCGGCCCTTCTCAGAAGCCGGCCAGCCCGGTCCGGCCGGCCGGTTGCTGCCGCCGCGGGACCGCCGGGGTCCCGCTCTCCTGCTCCGGCACCGGCGGCCGGAAGCCGGCCACTGCTTCTTGCTCCACCGCGTACAAAGGCCGCAGCCTTGGTCCGACCGGCATGGCGCGACGGCGCCGTGCCCCTCCGCCACGGACCTGCTCCAGCCGCGGCCTCTTTGACAATCTCCGACGCGGCGCGACGGTGTCGCGGCTTGTTCGACTTCAACGGAACGGCGGGACGGTGCCACGCTTCTTCATCCAATCTTTATTATTTTCCGCGTGGTGCATCGGCACCGCGCTGCCTTGTTCGTGCCGCAAACAAATCATCAATCAAGGGGGGAGGAGGGTCGGCCGTGTTCGTGCGATCCGACCTCCTCTCTTTATTGCAATATCAGGTGGCTCAAATAAAGACAATAATCAGCGATTAATTAAACACGAACAAAAAGAAAAATAACCCCTACCTCGAAGAAAAAGTTGAACGAAGGTTCGTCACGGAATTGCACATCACGAAAGAAGGTGTCGCAGAAGGGGGATCGTCGCATCGCGGGGAAAAGATTCGCCGGCGTCGCGTCGTCGATCTCCGAGGATCTGGTGTTCTTATCGACCTTCGTCGGAGGTCGGTGTTCTTCGCATTCTTCGTCGAGGAAGGAGTGCTTCAAGGCTTTGAGTGATTTCTCCCCAGCCCTCTCGCACCACGAACCCCTTTAATAAAATAAGACTTGTCTTATTTTATTAACACACAAGCCAAACGTTTTGAAATTCAAAATTTGAATCAATCAATTAATTTAATTAATTGAGGAGTTTAAACCGCCCAATTAATGAGGTGTTTATTATTCAGTTTAAATTCAAGAGTTGACTTACATTTTAAGGGGGGGGGGTGCAGGTGCATTACCTAATTAAAGGTGGGAGTTTCGTGGAAGCTGAAAAGGTGGGGCTCATGTGGGACCCAACCCACAAATATCCTGCCTAGTGGAGTAGGATATAGTGGGTCCTATTTCAACCACTTAGCTTAGGTTAAACAACTTTAAATAAAATAAAGTGGTTGCCTCATTTTATTTTATTCATTTACTTAACCCAAAATTTAATAACCACACCTGAGCAAATGAAACTCCAGAAAAGGTGTTCCTAATCAATTACCGACACTGCGATTCCATCGGTGTCCTCGGATTTTGATTCCGAGCACCGGTTCAAAAGTTAGGAAAACCCGCTCGTTCGTTCATTGAACGTACCTGAGATAAACTTCGGAAAATGATTCTGGGCACACCGGGCCTCGGAATCAGGTGCCGTCAGAAACTGCGTTCTTGTAAAATCCCAAAGAAAATTAAGAAAAAAAAAATTCCTTGAATTTTACAGGTCTTTACAATTTGGTTCTCAATTATCTTTATTCTCTCAAATTCTAGTGTAGAACCAGATTAAAAAAAACTAACATATAAAGGCTCATTAACAACTTCATTGACCAAGTCATCAAAAGGATGATAGTTTTCCCTCCTATACTCAACTATAAAGACTTACTTAGTAAAATCTATCAATTTTCTTGTCACAAACCATCTCGAATACCCTGGTACACTAATACCCAAGCTAGTCCTAACATATCCCAAAGGGTGTTCCCAATCCCAACGGGTTGGGGACTCACACCTAACATCGACAAGTGGTCAAAGGAAATGGTTTTTCCCATGAGAAAAAAATATTCAATATAGAACAATGAAAGATAAAAAATTACATAGTCAGTATACCACATGTTCCTCAAGGAGAAAACTACCACAATTAGATAGATAAAACCCCTAAATAATGCATTATCCAAAATCAAATGGTACAACATCCATTAAGATAATATTTAGGGTATCTATGTAATGAGTGGATTAGATCCCTACTAGTAACTATCACTACCCAAGGTCCCTTGCATCAAGCATATCCGCTACCTCCAAGTGGTGATTTCCTTTTTTCCTTGACTCGTAATAATAAAATCTATACATTCCTAAAGGAAAAGGTAGAGTGTGAGTAAAAACAATCCAGTAGAATTATAAAAAATGCACATAATTACTTCCAATAAAAATATACCATTTATTCTTCAATTTAAGTAAAGGTCGGGTATGAAAAAATATTTTAACATTTTCAATAAAACATGATATCAAATCAAGTAGATAAAAAGTATATCAAAATAGGATTAAATTAACATTTCTCATATAACAAAAAGGATATGAATAAAATAGTTCTATAATCATTGTCATGTAATAATAAAATAAAAACTAAGAAAAATATTCATAATCCATGAGATTAGTTAGTTTTTGGCTCCATGATCCCCACACTACTCAGTAAATCAATAGAGCTCAAGTGTAGGTACACATCCCTAAGTATTAGTCCATCAGGATAAAATCAATGAACATCCCATCTAAAGAAAATCTTATTGAGCTCAGTTTAGTTAGAATTGTAATCATAAATACATTACTAGGGAGTCATAGTCCTAACGTTCTTGTCCTAATCACCAACTAAATATTCAAGATCACATTTAGTTTAAATCAATCAATCAATCATGGGAAAATCACTTCAATTAAAATAATAATTCATGGTTCAAATGCCCACTTTCTAGTTTCAACATTCCATTTCAATATAAAAACCAAATCATGTGTTTTCATTAAATTCATGCCTTTCAAAATCAACTTTCATTTAAATCCATTTTCTAAAATATAATTCATCAAATAATTTCGTCAAATCATTTATGAATTCAAGATATCTTTCTCCTAAAAAAAATTTCTCAAAGCCTTTGAAAATGGGGTTTCATTTAAAAAATCCATGCACTTTTAAATCAAACATCAAATATACTCAATTCAAGGAATTCAATTAAAATTTCATTTAAAATAAATAAATAAAATCAAGGATTAATTTTAGTAAAATCCTTACATAACCACCTACCTTTAGTTCACATGATCAATCAATAAATCAACTAAAACAGGAGTCACCAAGAGAAATCCGGATATGAGGAAGATCAAAGAGTAGTACCTATAATTAAAATAAAAAAATCACATTTTAGATCCATAAATAACAAGAGGATCCATTAATCTCTAAGAAGGAGATAAGTGAATAAATGAGGATTAAAAATAAAGGGGAAAACACTTACTAGAGATGAATAAAATGCTTCCAATGACACTTCAATATGAGAATATTAAAGGTTAGAGGATCAAAATCACCACTTAGGAGCCCCCAAAATCCAAAGGATCAGATTCAGTTCAAATGGGATGTGTTTAGAAGTTATATAGTGGGTTTCATAATTTTAATTAAATTTTTTAGTGGATTAAAAACTTATATACATGGTTTTCTAGGTTATGACTCATGGTTAGTACTAATAAGGTTCCCTAACTAGGCTTCTGGAAAGGTTGCACAGTTTAGCTGCACAGTTAGACTTATTTTCTACCAACCGTACAAACCCTAATTATCTATGATCACACAGCTTGGAAGGGATGCTACATGGTTTGAACTGACCATGTTCCAACTATGTTCCACCCTCCATAACCACTACATAGGGTGCATGGTTTTTTGGGCCAAACCAGATGGTTTTACCAAACCATGTTTCAACCATGAATAGCCCCCAAAACTTCTAAAATATTCAAAATCTCCAAAAAATTACCCAAACAATGACCCCAAAAAAGGATGATAAAAAAAGGGTCAAGAAGTAACTAAAATCTGGTAACAAGATATTATAATATCACCACCATAAAAACTTTCTACTCCTAGAATATTTTTCATGAAAAATCCATGTCAAAGAGATGAGACCACTATTCTCTCATCAGTGATTATGATCTCAAGTATCATATGAATCAGAATAGTGCTACCATAACACACTAACCAAAGTTATAAACTTCCCATGAATAACCTTCATCTTAGAATCAATAATTCAAACAGGATACCCAGTCACAGATAAATTAGGTTCAACATCAAGTTCATCCTAGCTCAAAACATGAGATGGGTTATAGAGATACTTTTTGAGATATGACACATGAAACACATTGTGAATCAATATCAACTGGGGTACAAAATCAAAATGTTAAGAAACCCTACCAATATTGTCAACAAACTCAATCGGTCCCATGAATATTAGTGTAATATTTTCTTGTTTTCTAAGCCATTGGAGACCTAACTGAGGTGAAACTCTCAAAAATAGATGGTCATTAGCTAAAAACTCTAAATGAAATCAATGAAAATCAAAAAAATATTTATATCTTCTCTATGGAATCACTATTCTATGATGAATCAAAAAAATCTTTTCTGTCATATATTGGACCAAACCAGGCCCTAACAAGGAAGTTTCACCAATATCAAACCAACACAATGGATATTTACACAGGTTCCCATGCAAAGACTCAAAGGGTTTCATCCTGATGGATGACTGGTAATTTTTGTTATAGGAAAACTCATTTAGTCCCAAGTGTATATCCCAATATCCAATAAAGTTAAGAATGCAAGAATGAATGTGTCTTCAAGAATTTATATAGCTCATTCTATTTATCCATCCATCTACGAATGATATGTTGTGATAAAACTAACTTGGGATCCCATTTTCCCTTATAGGCCTTTCCAAAAATGATAATTAAATTGGGTATCTCTATTAGAAACTATAATATATGAAATTCCATGAAATCTAAAAATCTCAAGTATATATATACTTACTAAGTCCTCAACTTTGGTTGAATCTAAAATAGGGATAAAGTGATCCGATTTAGTTAACTAATCGATTGATACCCATATAAAATTCTTCCCTTTAAGTGCATGAGGAAACCCAACCATGAAATCCATCAACATCTCATCCCACTTCTAATTTGAAACTACAAGGGGTTAAAGAAAACCCAATGGTTTCTAGTGTTCATTCTTGACCTATTAGAAATTATAATAAAAAGAGGAAAAAAATGGCTTTGTCTCATCTCATACCTAGCCACTAGAATCATCTCTACATGTCATAGGACATATTCATGGTTCCAAGTTTCACTACCCACTATGAATTATGGAAAATCCCAATCACAATTTTTCTCATGGGAAAAGGTACAATGTACCAATTATTGAAACATGGGATACCCATAAAGGATAAATACTACTCTTTAATAGTCTCCACACCATAAAGAGAGTCCCTAATGTTATATAATTCATCATAAATCTATTGTTCCTAAAGAATCATCTAGAAAATAGAAAAGGTCAACTAATTCCTAGACAAAATGATCGTGATCTCTTCCTTTAGAACTCCCAAATTCATGCGAGCAAACAGAGCCATTGGATTTTAGTCTTTTAACAATTATTTCACAACATGGGTTGTAAGTTTCATACTCAAATCATCAACAATGAAATTCCACTTTTCAATATTATAGTCAATGTTGATATCGAAATATTGTAGGTACTCTATCAAATGCATCTATTAGAGATTCAAATATTATTGAGATAAGATATAACTTAGACTTTTGTGATCAGAATAAATGGAAAACCATTCTTGGAAAAGGTAATGTGACCAAATATTAAGATCATGCATCACTAATACAAGTTCAAGGTTATGGGTAGGATAGTTCTTCTTGTGTGGCCTAAGTTTTTTGGGAACCATATGCTACTAGATGGTCACCCTAAATAAGAACACAACCCAAGTTCAAACTTGATGCGTTACAAAAGACCATGTAGCCCTGACCAGCCTCTGGAAGAGTAAACATTTAGGAACAAGTCATAATATGATTCAAATCATAAAAATAATTTTTTAATTTAAAATTAAATAAGAAAATTACTACTTTCCAAGTGAGAGTTGTCATCAGAGAATCCAACATTGAGAAATCCTTAATAAACTGGAAAAATACCTCACTATACCCAAGAAGCTTCAAATCTAAAAAACATTTTACATTTTCTCCCATTTCATAAAATCCTTCACCTTCCATGTATAAACTAAAATACCATGTTCTAAGACCTCATGTACCAAGAACTTTACTTCCTGAATCCATAAATTACACTTTGAAAGATTGGAATAAATTTAGTGATCTATCAAAATTTTCCAAACTTCTCTAAAATGACGTACATGATCCTCTTCAGTCTTAGAGTAAATCAAGATGTCATCCAAAAACATAACCATGAATGGATTTATATGTAAATGAAAAATAATATTCATTAATTCCATAAAAACTATAGGAGCACTAGTTAAACTAAAAGGAATAACAAGGTTCTCATAATGGCCATACATACTCTGAAAGGCAGTCTTTATCATATACGATTATTTAATTATAAGCTAGTAGTAAAAAAGAACAGGCACCACCTAATGTGGCACACTAGGGTTTATAAATCCTTTATCCAACAAATCATCTAACTGGTTCTTCAAATATTTTAGTTCAAATGGTTTTATATGGTAAGAAGGGGTGGAGATAGGTTGAGTACTTGGTACCAAGTCAATAGATAACTCTAACACCCTTACTGGTGGTAACCTGGAAAGGTTAGAAGGAAACACATCATGAAACTCAATGAATATTAGAGGAAGATCACCACAAAAAGATTCTATATCCATATCAAAAGAAAACATAGATATCATCCCACTCAACTCCGAAATAGGTGGTCCATCTCTACTCGACCTCAGGTCACATTCTACCTGTAAGGCACAACAAAACCCATCAGGGGTTGTAAAAGAAACCCTCTAAATATAAAAATAAATACTAGATTTATGGGTAATAATCCAATATATACTGAGAATAACATCCAAAGGTTTCATTTTTAGAACTAGAAAATCCCAGGTGATCTCAATCTCTGATAAAGAGTAGACACAAGAAGGTAATCGAAGACCCTTCTCTTTCTTCATTCCAAGCGGTGTAGCAATATCCATCACATAAGACATAAGAACCATAGGAAGATTCAACAAATTAAAAACATGAGTAGATATGAATGAATGAGATGCACCAATATCAAATAAATAAATCACTAAAGATAAAGATATAGAGATGGTACCTCTCATCATCCTTAGGGCCACATTAACTTCCTCTGAATATTCTTCCACCCGGTGAAGAAGTTTTTTCTAGATTCTTTTGGATGGAACACCTTTGTTATTGAAGAATATAATTGAAATATACTACCTTTAGGTGTAAATGATCACATTCTACTATGAGAGGAATAAAATACATGATATAAATTTGCAAGTGTCCGGAGTGACCGCACAATCCATAGATCTTTAGAGCCTCAGAACAAACCCACTTCAAATGTCAAACCTTTTCACACTGGAAGTAAGTTAGAGGGCCTCTGTCAGACACCGCTAAATGTATAGATGATTACTGCTATTTAGATACACTAAGAGACTTATCATGCTTCCTATTTCATTTAAATAAACTAACATAACTTCCACTAGGAGTAAGAGAGACCCTCATCAATCTTGACCTACTAGCCAGGTCAAGCTCAACTATCAACACTCTATCCAATAAATCCATATAAGAGGTGATATTTAATATGAAAACCTGAGATTATATATTAGACTGATGAACTATATCAAATATTCAAGCCTTCAGTTTCTCATTCATTACCACCTTAGGAGAAAACTATACAAGTTTATCAAAACAATTTTCTTATTGAGTCACAGTTTTATCACCTTATTGGAGGTTGAGAAAATATATATACTTTTCCAAAACCATAAAATTAGGATAGAACTATTCCATGAAAGGAGATACAAATTATTTCCACTCTAAGAATTTATGTTTATTTTCCACAACCATCAAATCCCACCATATCCTATCAGGCCCTTCAATCTTGAAGGTTTCACATTTTACCTTTATCGAATCAGGGGTTTCCAAGAACTCAAAATGAAGCTCAATATTTTTCAAATAATCCTCTACCTATTGAGTTTTATTTGATACTTGGAATGATGGTGGATTATAGTGAAGAAACTACTAAGAAATATCTCTATTTTCATCTCTTCGGGGTTCAACCACTAGATCATTAATAGGAATATGTGTAGCTACCTATCCCAAAGCTTGGAAAGAATGTGCCACTATCTCAACAAGATTCTAATCAAATTGAGGGTTTAATTATAATGGTTCATTAGAAATCCCTCTTAAGGTTTGTTTAAACATATTCTTAGGGGAATAGTATTATACAACATCAATAAGAAACATGAAAACATTAGTAAGGATACTCAAATCATCAACTCAATCAAGAGATATAGGGATATCAATTCTATAAGATTGAATTTATTTTTATATGATTAAAAAATAATCAAAAAAATATGGAAAAAGACTAGAATTAAATTAATTTATTCCTAAAGTAAGAATTTTCCCAAACATCTACAGTGACTTAAGGATTTTTATGATGAGATATGTCTATAAACTCACTTGAAACTACCCCTTGAGTCTCAATAACCCTACCTCTTATCTACCAGGACATCCCAAATTGCACATCGACATCAAGGAAAGATGATCAACCTGTACCAATGATACCATTTTTTCACCAACCATCCTAAATACCTTGGTACACTAATACCCAAGTTGATCCTAACATATCCTATAGGGAATTACTGATCCCTAAAGGTTGGTGGCTAGCACCTGGAATCAACAAGAGGTCAAAGGGAATGGTTTTTTTCATGAAAAAAAACATTCTAGGTAGAACAATGGAAGATAAAACATTACACAACCAGTATTCGAAGCAATCTCCAAGTAGAAAAGTACCAAAAGTATATAGATAGAAAACCCAAGTAGTACATCATCTAAACTAAAATGGTACAACTTCCATCAGGACAAGAATTAGGATCTCCATGCAATGATTAGATCATAGCTCTACTAGTCACCATCACTAACCAAGGTCCCATGCATCAAGCACACCCACCACCTCTAAGTGGGAATTTACCTTTTCCCTGACCTAGCATAAGATAATCTACAAATTATTGAAGTAAAAGGTAGGGTGGGAGAAAAAAAACACCTAGGATTCCACTGAATGTTCCATAAGAGGTTCAAATACAAGTAAACCATTTATACTTCAAATTATGTTAAGGTAAGGCATGCTAAATAATTTTAAAATTTTCAATCAAAAATACTATCAAATGAAGTAGATGGAAAATATATCAAAATAGGAATAAACGAACCTTTCTCATAAATTTAAATGATATGAATAAAAAAGTTCCATAATAACTAGAATTAAATAATCAAATCAAAAATAAGAAACATGTTCATAAGCCATGAGATTAGTCAATTTATAGATCTAGGATCCTTAAACTACTCATTCAATATACATGTCTCAGGTGTGTGCATAAAACCTAAAATATTAGGCCATCAGGATAAAATCAATCAACACCCTATTCAGGGAAATAATGCCAAACATGGTTTAGTTATAGTTATTATCACTACTCTACTGATATAGATTTAGATTCATAGTCTGGTTGTCCTAATCACCCGATAACTACTCAGGATCAAAATTTATTTCAATTAATCAATCAACCATGAAAAAATAATTTCAATTCAAATCATCATTCATGGTTTAAATTCCCACTTTAAGTTTTCAACATACCATTTTAATTTTAAAACCAAATAAAAGGTTTTCATCAAATTCATGCCTTTCAAAATCATATTTCATTTAAATCCATTTTCTCAAAGATCCATAATCAAATAATTTCAATAATATTTTATAAATTCAAGAAATATTTCTCAAAATACAATAAATTTATCAAAGACTTTTAAATAGGGGTTTCATTTCAAAAATCCATGCTCTTTGAAATCAAATATCTAATAAAATCAATTCAAGGAAGTCAATTTAAATTTCATTCCAAATTAATAAATAAAATCAAGGTTTCAATTATTGTTAAATCCTTATAGAACCACCTACATTTAGGTCACATAATCAATCAATAAATCTCATGATATGAGAACTACCAATACAAATCCAATGATAAGGAATATCAAAGAGGAATACCTATAATCAAAATACAAAAAAATCACTATTTAGATCCATCAACAAAATGAGGAGCCATCACTCTCAAAGGGGGAGTGAAGGGAATGATGGAGGATTACAAATCAAGGGGAAAAAACTTTCTAGAGTGGAATCAAACACATCCACTGATGTTTCGATATAAGAATATGAGAGGTTAGAGGAGCCAAATAGCCTCTTGAGAGTCTCTAAAAGAAAAATTATTAGATTAGTGTTAAATGGGTGGTGTTTAGAAGTTATAATAGGGGTTTTAGGATTTTAATTAATATTTTTTGGGATTAAAAACCCATATATATGGTTTTATTGGTTAGGATGTATAGTTATTACCAACCATGAGCCTAACTGTGTTCCCTCACTTAGCTTCTAGAAAGGGTGCATAATTTGGCTTTGTAGTTAGGATAATCATGTTCCAACTGTGGAAAACCCTACTATACATAGACAAACTATTTGTACTAACTATGTTCCACCCTCCAGAACCACCACTCAGGACACATGGTTTGTTGATCCAAACCACACAGTTTATCCTAAAAATTTTCCAATCTCACACAACAACAAAACTTCTAAAATTTTCAGAAGGTATCCAAAAAAACTTGAATAATAACCCAAAACAAGGATGGTAAAAACAAGGGTTAATAATTGCCTAAAATCTGGTAACAAGATGTTACTATTAAACTCACCACAATTGTAAACTCTTTAAAATATGGAACTCTTCTTGATCCTCACCAGCTTGAAGAGTTTTTTACCTTTTGAAAAATCAATGATAGCCCCATTAGTGGATAATAAATGTCTCCCTAGAATGATTGAGACTTTATGTAAAACTCCATTTCAAGGATAAGAAAATCAGTGAGAAAATTTATATTCCTCCCATTAACAAATAGACTATCTACCCTTCCATAAGAAAACAAAATTGACCTATCTAGCAACTATAGAGAAACAAAACTTAGATTTAATTCTATAAGTACTAGATTTTAAAATAATGAGTAAGGAATAAGGTTGATGATATATCCTAAGTCATAAATACACTTTATTCCCTCACTTTCTTCTATTTTATAAGAAATAACAAAGCTTCTAGGGTCTTTTAAGTTTGGAGGCAACTGTTTCTGAATAATTAAACTATAATACTCTGTGGGATTAATGGTAGTAAACTCTACCCAATCTATATAATTAGATAAGTAACTTTTAAGAAAATTTTCATAAGATATAATATTGTTAAATTCCTCCATAAAAGGCATATTAATTCTAAAGGTCTCAAATATATGAGGAAACTGAAAATAATCAGGTTCATCGCTTTTTTTAACTTTTGGAGGAAAAGAGATGGTAGGGGAATAATTTTTCAAAATTATTTGATTAATATTCTATTACTAAAACATCATCTTCTTTTTACCCTCATTAATAAATTCCCTCTTCATTTTATTTTTTTATTTAACCTTTTTAGTTAAATATTCACCATTTTTTTCATGCAAAACCTTCATATCCAGATTCCCAGATTTGGCGTTTTCTAGATTATCATTTTCAAATTCAATATTTTCATTAGTTTTGATTTCTTTTGGATATTACTTAACTTGTTCTTGAGTTTGAAGGCCTGAACTAATGGTTACAATAATTAAATTCTCTCTTGGATGAGGCATAATTATGTTGGGAAGAGTTTCCTTATCCCTAACACCTAGGATATCTAGAAATTTAGCCCATTTTAAGTTAAAAACCATGGATCCTAGAATCTATATCTTTTTTAATAAACCAATTTTACCCAAAACCAACTGTAACATTCCATTTAATTCACCTTGAGACTTAGAAGATTCATCCCTATATTGATTTTGAAAATAAAATTTTGGATGCTATGGAAAAGTAGGGGCAGTGTGTTGTTTAATCACTCCTTGATATCTCCAAGATAGGTTAGGGTGATTTTTATATTCAACATTGAATTTATTAGATAATGAACCATTATTACCCTGATTTCTATCTCTATAGTCCAAAAAGTGAGCACTCTCATCATTCTGAAAGGGAATATCAAAATTGGGACAATAGTTCTAAGTGTGAATATACACCCCCCAATGAAAACACTATTCCATAAGATATTTATCATCATCAAAAAAACTTGAGTATTTGTTTCATATATATGAATGACTCACTTTCTTGTGTACTTGTGTTATGATTTTTGAGAAATTTTATCAAAAATTTGTTGGAGTTTATAACTGTTCAAATTTGAGGAGTCACCACTACAAGATTGATAAAAAATGTTGATTATATTGTGTAAGAGAATTATAGAAGGTATCCATCAAAAGATTGGGAGAAAATCAATGGTGGGAAACTATCTAAGTAAGCCTATAAACCTATTTTAATTCTCATGAAAAATATCCACCTCATCTAGAACAAAACCAATTATTTTGTTCCTCACCTCAATTTTGGTATTCTTGGGATATGACATAATAATAAAAGAATTAAACAATACACCCTAGTATCAAATATTTTCTCATAGAAATTTTGAAACCAAATCCTATAACTTTACTTAAGACAGAATGGGGACACCATCAACCTTAATTATTCCTCACTCGGACTATTCAAAGGTAGCTATTGGACATAACTATAAAAGACTCTAATAAACTCTAATGAATCCACTATAAGAAAACTAGTGAATGATGGATGCATGGAGAGATGATACTACTTGATCTAATAGTTCCTAGACTTATATGATAGAATAATATAGGAAGGATTTCTTAAAATAGAATGAATTTGAAACTCCATAAGTCCGGGTCTCTCTAGGGATAGAATTAAGTGATGGTCTACGTTAGGGTTCACATTTTTATCTCTATTTGGTTCCAGATTTTCCATGTTTACTTAAATATTTTTAAGGGTAGAATAATTTTGATTAATTTATGGAATTAAGTATTTTGGTTCTTTATTTTAAGACCTAGCGTGCATTCAATTTGATTAAAAACAATAATTATCTATAGCGCACATAGTGATAAATTTCATAATTTTTTTAAATAGTTTTTTTATAATTTATATAGTTATTTATGAGTTTTTATTTCAAATATTTTATGTATTGAATTTTTTGAATGATTTTTTATTTGGATTCACCTTCTTTCCTCGAAAATGGTGCCCAAATTTGATCATGGAATGTTAGGTCGTTTACTAGCTCTGAATCAAAATAGTTATTTATAAAACCCTACAACAACTATGTACAACTAATATGGTGGTGAGTATAAGTATCATATCTATAGGGAAGGATATAGATGAGTGTTTGAGACTAAAATAAAAAAACTAAAAAAAACTAAAAAAAAGTGAATGAGTTGAGGTGATGATGATTGTATGAAGTGAAGTGGAAAGTAGTGGTGAAACAATGAAAATGGTAAGTAAAAGGAGAAGTTGTGAAAACAATAGAAGGTAAGGATAATAAAGCAGGATAGTTGATGACGATAGGTCTATCAGAATTCATCAAATTTAATTTGAAAATAGGTTTTCTACTCTACTCTCATTAACTAAAATAATCTTAGTGTTAAAAGGAAAATTGACGATTCATTGAGATCTCACTTTATTGAACTTTCACAGCTCAAATATCTCTCATTTAAAATGATCTCTCAATCATTACTCAGGATAAATATTTTTCATTAATAGAGAAGTGAATCTTAACATTTTCCAACTTTCAGAACTATATTTAATATTCAATAGTTTTAAGAGTCATCACCATCACTTATCAGTTCTTATAATAGTGATAACTGATACCCATTAAGAACGAAAATAAGAACATTGAACTAAATTTTCACTAAAACAATTATAATCAAAAGATCTAAATAGATTAATACATTTCAATCCATCATAGTCAAAAACCCTAACTTTATTTAACTACTCATGTTAATAATGGAAATAAAAATTTTATCCAACAAATACATCACCAAAAATAGAAATTCGAAAGATAATAATAAAAAAGAAGATTATTTGTTAAAGAGGAATCCATACTTCAGGTTCCATTATTATTTTTTCTTGGGTGAGTTCCTTAGATCCAGTTCTGATATCTGCTCTCTATTGTATGCTCTCCTTGATGAATGAATTATGGATTATTGATTCTGCCTCGTGTTCAATGATGGACCATTTTTTCCTATGTGATGCTCTATTTTCAGTTTATTTCTAGATCACTACCTCGAGTAATGACTAACCATGGTGTTTACTTCATCATCTTCCATGTGAAACTTTGATTGTCTGCAGTCACCCCTATATAACAAAATTCAATATCTTCAAAAACCATGAAACACCCACATGTGATAGTTACAAAATGAATAAAACGAAATTTGATTAATTTCCAGGATCAAACATTTTTTGTATGGTACCATAAAATTACAATTCAATTTCAATTTATATTTAGGCTATGATCATCCCAAGATCTATTTTGAAATTCCTTTAGTTTAGCTTGGAATGGTTTTGGTCACCATCTGCAAGTCGATCTTTATTTTTAGTTAAGCATGATAGCTTTGATTGAGGGAAAGGTAGGTAGAAACTACTCATATGGTCAATTCATAAAATGAATAATTGTTTTGTACTTGAAATATTTCATGCACAAGATCACTCTAATACTTTCCAAAAAAACATTGGGCACGGTCGATCCTAACATTTGAAAAATCCTCAGCTTAGTCAGGAGATCGATCAAAAAATTCTTTATGTAGTAGCTTTACTTTTTGAATTCACCTCAACACATAGTAGATTGATAGAAAGGCATAAAAGTTTCAAGGATTTTCTAAAATTTATCACAGGCACAAATCGACCGTACATAAAAAATAGATTAAATTAAATAAAAATTTTAAATAATTAAAAATATAATATTAATACAAATTTTGAGTAATTTAATTAAATCAAAAATTAAAAGTTAAAATAATATAAAATGATAAAAAATATAAATTGAAATGAATAATTAAATTCATATCACATTAATTAATAATTAATAAATTAAAAACAAAGAATGATAAAAATTACTAAAAAATTAAATTGTAAATTAATGTTAAAAACTATTAAATCATTTAAGGCTTGAGATTAAAGATTAAATTAACCTTCTATTAACTAATTAATTAAAATTAAAAACAAGTAAATTAAAGATTAAATTTACATAACCCAAAAAATAAGTAATGTCACTAAAAATTAATATTTTAAAATAAACCAAAAAATTAAATAATAAAATCAAAGTTTGACACAAATTATAATTAAAAAATGATAAATTAAACATAAAATTCATTAATTTTGAAATTTTAATTAAAAATTAACCACAACACAATTATTAACTAATTAGAGATATATTTTAACATTAAAAAGACAATTTAAAATAAAAACATGATAAGGAAAAGTAAAATAATTAAATGTTGTATCATTGGTTCTAGTGAATATGTTGAATTAGTCTTAGCTATTTTTGAGGGGTATCATCAAGAATAGAATGTTGGTGTTCCTGCTTTAAGTGATGATAGAGATTCTGAAATAGTTAATGTGGATCCTCAAAGAGACAGTGTTGTTATTGAACAACTAGAAGTTACTACAAATTAAAAATTGGTAGATACTGTCAATCATCTACCTATTATAGATAAAAGTCATGTTTGAATTGTTATTTCTAATGAAATATGAATTGAAGAAGGTGGTAGGGAAGATGGATCTTCTTAAAGAGAATTTCCTAGAGCATGTGAAGTTGTTTTGGGGGATCAACCTATGACTAATCCAGTTTTGATTCCCTATCTTATAAATGTAAAGCCTAGAAAAGGTGTTATTAAAGGAGTATTAGTTGAAAATACCCATTATACTAATTAGGATATGTTGGTTGGTTCCATTACAATACAATAGTGCTGAGAAATCTCAACCATTTGTGGTGCATATCATGACACTAAGAAATTTAATCATATAGAAGCTAATCAAATTGCTATAGTGAATCCAAGTCTTTTTACTCCAAGTGAGATAGTAGGATCTTCTAAATAGGATACAAAGAAACACCCTCATGAAATAAATACTAAAAAGGGTATGGTTCTTGGAGAATCAACTTAACCAGTTCATGGGGAAGATTAAGAAAGTTGTTACCAATTGAACAACAATGACATTTAGACAATCACAAGTCATCTATTTTCTAATTTTAATGATCTCAAAGGGAAATTGTCCCATTTTAAGTCATAGATATCTAAATCCCAGAAGTAATTTCACTATCTTAATGGGAATACCATTTTAAAATATGATATGGAATCTTTGAAGAAGATGATGGTGTCCCAATTTGAGTATATCAAGAGGATTCCAACCACTTAAATGAATTTGGTCTCAAAGACTGATTTTGATGGGCTAAAGAGTATAATCCAATCTCTTGTGGATGTTATGCAGAGATATATATATGTTGTAACCAGTAGGGAAATATATACTGATCAAGTTTCCATTAGAGACGAGTTAGAAGCATTCTAACATTACCTTAACACCTATATTGTCTAGATTTCATCCATGTAATTTGATTTTCTTTCACTAGAAATTATAAAAGCTATCAAGAGATATTGAAATACTGAAATCCAAATTATACCCATCATTCCTTGAATAAATACCCAAGGTATGGATCAGTTGCTAAAATATTTGGGTATTATATTTTATGAAAATGTTTCTTGGATCAAGAAGACATTGATAAAGACTTATAAAGACACTAGTTTTATCACAACAGGTATTGGGAAGATGTCCAGTTCACTATTAAATAAATTTTATTATCTAGAAGATAAGATAATTACACTTCACCAGTTATTTATACACTCTCATTTTTATGAATCTTTTTTATAAGAATAATATTATTTTATAGATCTAATAGAGTGTCATGTTACCCTCACTAGCAAGGAAGTTATGGAATCTACTCCTCAAGCAGTTATAATTTCCTATGCCCTCACAATCAGTGTACCTAGTTTCTCTAATGATAATATGGACACATTAAATAAGTTTATTCTTAATTATCAAGGATTTATGATATGAAAAACCTTATAGCTATATTGTGCCAAAAATATTGACAAGGATTCACCACCCTATAATACTTTTATCGAAATGATCATGTGAAGAGAATTGATATTTTAATGGATACTCTTTTTCACTTGAGAGGAATATGTTATTTAAGACCTTATATTTCTGATTAAAATCCCAACACATCTCATAAGTTTAAGGATATCTTTGATTCAATATATTTCTAAGAATAAGGGAATCAGACATTAGTGGCGACACCCTCTCCTCTTGAATCCTCTACTCCTGCTACTTTTTAACATGATATTTTCTATCATGGTGACATATATAACATTTCCAAATATTAGGATGATATTTATAGAATTAGGGAAATTATAGTGAAGACTATTTCATATGATCAGTATGGAATTTTTTAATAGTTAGGTTCTAAAGTTCACATTGGCTCTCTATTTAGATCTAGTATAGATTCTCCTTTTCGTACATAATCTATAACACTAGGACAACCTTAATCCTTCAAGAAACCACTACAGAAGCATCATTCTATTGATCCCAAACCAACAAGATGACTTTCTATTATGGGTTTTATGTAATTAATTGATGATATTTCATGGTTTTTCTTATTAATGTCTTTTTAATTCATCTATTCATGATTTTATTATCTCTTTTCTTTTTCATGGATGTTCATTTTCCTTCCACGACTTTGAAAAAATATATTCCAATTTAGTACTTTATACTGTTTATGTTCTATAATAACTGAGTTTTAATTATTCCCTTATTCTTTTTGATATCCCAAAAAGGGGGAGAATAAAGAAAAAAAATTACCTTCAATAAAATATGCAATTTTTTGTATTTTTTTTCTATAGGATTATGGGTTTTTTATCATCAAAAAAGGGAGAGATTGTTGGATAGACTTATTTTGATCAAACATATATCAGTACTTTATATGATTTGATGCTCACAAAATCCCTATTTGTTTTACTGATTACTTTATCTTAACCATTTCATGATTTTATCCTATCCAAATATTATCTATATTTAAAATCCAAGATTTGTTTGTTGAATAAATCCCAAATAAATCTATCAAATTCTATTAATACATCAAAGAAAAATTATCCTATGAGTGCAAAGAGAATTTTTATATAGATGATGGAATTCAATTTATGAAATAGGACTTTATAATTTATCTTACACATCAAATAATTATCTTACAAAGTGAACTTAGTACTTGTTATGGAATTAAATTTGAGAAAAATTAATTATCATACAAAAGACCAATGTAAGAAAATTATCTTATGCTGAGAAAGAATCATCATATGTAATGGAATTCATAAATAAATTATCTTATAAAAAAATAACTTCTAAAATAAGTAATTCTATGAACGATTAAGTATATGGAAACATCCTTTATTTTATTCCAATCTACAATTATCTTATAGATGTCAAGGAATCCATATAAGAAGTCATTTTTCTTATGACAATTAATTTTTATCTTACAAAATATTATGACACCTTATGAAAAAGGAATTATCTTGTGATCAATCTTTTTATCTTAAAAAATTATAAAGTCTAAGCACTAATAAACCATTTATATTATGCATGATCATTTTTTCCTAAAAAGAAGAATAATCTTACAAAAATTGTAAATCTAGATTAATTATCATACACAATGAGGAAGTTAATGATCAGATAAGATTTTATCTTTTTGAAGTTATTTATCTTTCAATGATGAAATTATCTAACAGGAATAGTGATTCTAATATTTTATCTTATGAAAATTGGGTTATCTTATAGAGAATCGATATAACATTCTCTACGTTAGTGTTTCATTAGATATACTATATTATTTTCATATATTTTGAAAAGTTAGCTTATTATTTTATGTACATAAAAAAATAATTTTTCTAAATAAGGAAAGGTTGAATTTTATAGAGTGACTCTTTTACATGAATAGAAAAATTTGATAAAGAAACAATTTTTGAAATCCTATTATTTATGTTCATGCCTTATTTGAAAAATAGGTACACATGCTAATTATGTGTCTGTCACTTCATATTTAAAAAAGGATTATTTTCTTGACCATTGGGATTAACAAGTGTGCTTAGTTAAAATTCCAAAAGAAGAGATATAAAAGGATAACACAGATCCATTGATCCTTCCTAGTTCGGTAGGGTGACGTGGTTTTGATGAGGATTTGGGAGTGATCATGGGAGTGGTAAATTTTTCTAGGAGGCGGGACTAGTGTTCCATAATTGGTAGTTATGTTTCTTTTTTGGGTGTTTTGGTGAGGACGATGGTCGTGTGATGGGTTTTCTAGTTTTCAGGATCTTCTTCTGACACTGATTTATGCGTCAAGGAGTTTTTGATTTTTTCTTTGGTGATGAAAATGGTGGTGTGACGATGAGGTTATTTGAAGATATTATATAGTTTTAGTTGTGAGGTTACATCTACTCACACTGTTCATGATCTATTGCTAACTGAGGCGGGTGACAACGGTTTGTGTGATATCTGCAATTCAAAATTTTGAATCTTGGAAAGTGGTTTGTGGCTGGATCTTTTTGTTTTCATGGTGGAAAGTTGTTCATTCTAATTGTTTTGGTATATGTGTTTGAAATTTGAATTTTTTATTTGGAATTTTTTGTTTTGTTTGAAATAAAAGGTGGAATAATAAAAGAAATTAAAAGTGGTTGTTTGAGAATGCCTCCTAAATATCTCCTCCTTAAAGGATCCATTGAGGAACTTAGAATTGGTATTTTGGTGAGACCAGAAGAACTTTTATGTGGGGATATTTAGGAGGATAGTGTTTAGTAGATATTTTTAAATATTCAAGTCTTGTAATTTGTGAGGAGAGGGAGTGGTATTTATAATGGAGGAAAGGGTGTTTTTTGAATTTCTCAAAATATTAAAATATAATAAGATAATTATAGAGCCAAAAACTTTAAAATAGACTATAAATGAATAAGGGATGAAATTTTATACCATATATTATCCCATTTGTTTTTATATAATATTTTTATGATTTTTAAATAAATTATTAATATATTATATTCATGAAATGTCATTCTTTTCAAATTTGATACTATTCATTACTTGGACTATAAAAACATAAAAAAATGAGTCAAATTAGAAATAGCTATATTATTATATCCTAAAAATTATATGATAATATATATAATTTTTTTATCACTTTAAATATCTCAAACTTTATTTATTTTAACATTTTTAATATCATTTATTTGAATTTTCCATTTATTTAATAAATACTCCATCATCATTTTGTAAGCATTTAAGGTAATTATTTATTCACTAAAAATTACAAATAAATTACTAAGATGAAGATAATTATTTTATCTTTCCAAATAATATTTATGGTTGAACATATATTCTAGATAATAACATATTAAAAATGTTATAATTATTAAAAACAATAGTGTGACAACTTTTACTTTTCATTAAATAAAATACTATAAGGGTCTTAATGTCATCCAAGTGGCTAAAAAATGTCATAAATTACACCCATGGATTATTTTGGTCTAGATATACTAAAAAAATAAGATATATTAAATTTTTTGAGTCATTAAAATGTTTTATCATTTTAATTTTAGAGTTTTTAATATTATTTTATTGATTTTTTTCTACTTTCACATGAACTGCATAATTGTTTCATAAGAATTTAAGGTACTTATTTTATATAAAAAGTTAAAAATGAATTAATATTATAAAAATAAAGTAATTGGGATTAATTTAATCATTTAAACTCATTCATTGTGTATATTTACTCATATTCATGTCAAGAAAACTTATTTAATTTTCTAATTAGGCTTTTCTTGCCTTGCGTAAGAATTACATAATCATTTGGACAAGATTCTTGTTATATAACTCAAAAATCAAAAAATAATAGTATAAATAATCATTTAAAGATGATATTTAATAAAATATTCATTCAAATACTTTATAGTTCTCAATTATTAGCAATAATACATCAAATATGACTTTTCTTAATGTTGCACAAGCACTGCGTCATCTCTGAAAATGATTTTCATATTTATTATGAAATAATTTATAATTTTCATGTTATGAATTATTTTTGTATTATATTTATATTATAATATCATACATGAGTTATTCCATAAGTTCTATAAGTTTAATTAATTTTTATATCATAATTATGTCTTCATGATATCACAAAAGACACTCTATTATATAAAAAACATGATTTTATAAAAAACTATATTTTTTACTATTCAAAAAAAATTAAATTTGTTATAAAATTATAAAAATTTCACCATAGACTAATTTTGATATTATTATTTCAAAAATTAAGTTCATTTTTAAAAATACATTTTCAAAAACTTCTAGAATTTAATTGTAATATTTGCCCATAAAAAGCAAGAAAACCCATTTTTGAAGAAAACATTTTCCTAAAGAATAAAGCAACTTTTCAAAAAATTATGCATTATTTTATAATAATTTACCAATAAATTTATATTTATTTGGACCATTTTATTTATTTTATAAATAATTTATTCTTATTCATACCTACTAAATTAATATTTAGGCTATAACAACTACAATTTAAAAAATAATATTTAGTTGATCGTTTTATATTTGGTGTTTCATATCTTGTATACTGTCAAACATAGTGTTTAATTTTAAAATATCAGGATTCTACATGATTCCACCCTTATTAAATTGTACCCTTGAAATTCTATTTTACATACTAAGGTGAAAATAGGCGAGGGTATTTCTCCTTCATAGAAGGATAAACTTCTAAATTAAAAATATATCCCAACTTATGATTCCCTAAGTTTCAATCTAGGTTAACCATGGTGATAGAATTATCCCTTGGGTTCTTACTTAATGTTTGTAGTACTAATCCCAAAAAAAAATAACCATTATTTAATGATTATCATAGCTATCTAAGCCTTTTACACATATTATTACATGATTTTAAGCATAATTATCCATGAAATAAAAACCAAGCATTCCAAAGTCTAGTGTCCTTGGAATATTATATACATAATTAGAAAAAATGAAACTAGAATAAAAAATATTTTTATTAATCTCCACAATGAGCTCCTAACTCCCTTTTATATCCTACAACTACATAGGATAACCTGAGGAATACATAGACAAAAGGGATTATCTAAAAAGCCCAATAAGGGAATAAACATGGGAATGGAGAATACCAAATGAGTTAGAAGGCATAACATGATTATATAAAAGGTATTGATAATGAATAAAAATATATAAGAATAAGTTATAGAACATGTAATCATATGATCATGGAAATATAGAAAGGTGGTAGAAGCATATAATATGACATAAACATGAGTCAAGTCTAACTACCAAGACTATATCACATGGGGTATCATAGTCATGTCATAAGGCATAACTAAAGGGCATATAAAAATGGTATCCATAAAATAAAGGATTTAAATAAATATTGGTCATTAATAAAGGAAAAAAATCAGAATATATCATGAATAATTATTTCCAACTAAATTGAAAACATGAAAGATAGTGGCTAGGTAACTTTACAAATGTGCCACCTAAGTATAGTTTTAGGTAATAAAATAAAGAGTCTTTAAAGAGGATAAAGGAATAATTGTTTCCATAAAACCATAAATGAACTAAAATAGTTTTTCATGATAAATTGAGTGATTTTAAAAAAAATATTTTAGCCTTAAAATATTTTATGTAATGTACTTGAAAATGGGTAAGAAAAAAAGAAGTTCCCTTTAATCAGATTTTCTTATTGACAGGAATTGATAAGGGAGCCCTTTAAAACATGTAATTCCCCATCAAATAAAGATGAATTGAGAAACATACATATTTGTGGTACATATACACATAGTATAGGCTATTTATATATTAATAATAAAGATATAAATTGTGGTAATGATAAAGAAAGCGTAACCCAAAGGAAATATGGAGGTTCGGAGAGATCCCTTACCTTATGTCTGGATGTGTTATGTACTTGCACTTAATGTCCTGGATAATAAATTATATTAATTAATTTATTAATTTAGAACTTATTTAAAAATTATTTGATTTATTAGAATTTTATTATGTTCATTTATGGTCATTTTGATGAGTGATAGGGTTCATTTTTGTCGTTTAGGGAGTGTATATTTTATGGTTTCATGGTTGGATTACTTGTGTATAATTATAGAAGTTATTCGCAAATGGGAATAATATTATAGAAGTGAAATGAAATGGTATTAATACAATTATTTTTTTAAAAAAATTTCACATAAATTATTATTTTTCTAACATGAGGATGATTCATTTGATAAAACATTGATGATAAATGTTTAGTTTATTTTGGTAGTTTTTTTGACAATCACGCATTAATTTCATTTTATTTAATATTATTTCTATATTTTAGTTCCATAACATGAAATAATTAATAATATAATTATTAAAATATTATTTTACCATAATAATAGTTTTTATGACCAGCATTGAAGATGGTAATGGAAAACGAAAACACATTATCTGCAAAGACGGTTAACCGCCATAATTTGGATAATGGTCTCCTTTTATTAAATAAGAGGATATGAGAAAACAAAATGGATAGAAAATATTACAATATAAATATAAAATTAAATTATATAAATGACACTATAGTTATTATTATTTTATGTATTAAATAGGTTAGAATAAGGTAGAAGAAGAAAAGAAATTAAAAGAGGTAGTTTGAGAATATTACCTCTTGAATATCACCTCCTTGAAGGATCCCTTGAGAAACTTAGAATTGGTATTTTTGTGATACAAGTAGAACTTGGATGTGGGGAGAGTGGGGAAGAGAGTGTTTGGTAGAGATGTGGAAAGCTTAAATTCTTGGAAGGTGTGAGGAGAAAGGGTGGTGAGGGGTGGTATTTATAAGGGAGGAGAGGTTGTTTTTTGGAATTTATTAAAATATTAAAATATAATAAGACTATTCTAGAGAAAAATGCTTCCAAATGGAATATAAATGAATATGGTATAAATTTATGAATATATATCATCCCCTTTATGTTTATATAATATTTTTTTATGATTTTTAAATAATTTATTAAAATATTATATTCATGAAATGTCATTATTGTCAAATATGATACTAATCCTTAATTTGATTATAAAAACATCAAAATAATGAGTAAAATTAGAAAAAAAATGTTTTATTATATAATAAACATGTAATTATCATCTATATAATTCTTGTATCACCTTTAACATCTCAAATTATATATATTTTAATATTTCTAATATCATTTATTTAAATTTTCTATTTATTTAATAATAACTTCATCATTGTTGTATAAGTATTTCAGGTAATTATTTAGTAACTAAAAATTAAAAATTAATTATGATGATGTAGATAATTATTTTTATTATTAATTAGAATATTTATGGTTTAAAATATCTTCTGTATAATCATATATTAAAATTTTTATACTTATTAAAAACAATATTGTGACATCATTGACTTTTCATTAAATAAAATACTATAAGGTTATTAATGTCAACCAAGTGGATAAAAGGTTATAAATTAGACCCATCGATGATTATTGTAAATATATACTCAACAAATAATATTTATTCAATTTTTTATGTTATTAAAATTTTCTTATCATTTAAGTTTTAGAGTTTTTAATATTATTTTATTGATTTTTCTTTTTCTTTCACAAGCACAACGTAAGTGTTGTATAAGTATTTAAGGTAATTATTTCATATATAAAAATTTAAAAAAAATAAATATCATAAAAATAAATTAAATAGGCTCAATATAATCCTTTATATTAAATAATTATGTATATTTAATCATATCCATGTTAAGAAAGCTTATTTAATTTGTTAATTTGACTTTTCTTGCCTTGCGCAAGCATTACACAATCATTTGGATATGATTATTTTTATATAACTAAAAGACTAAAAATTATCACTATAAATAATAATGAATAGATTATATTTAATAAAAAGTTCACAAAAAACTGTTGGGAAAAAATCCCTCATGGAATCATTGAAGCATTTTTGAGGTGATTGTGTTTGTTGACAAAGTGGACATCTGAGTGGTACTTCTTGACAAATCAAAACAATGGCATACAAATTTGTTTAAAAATAGGATTTCATGATGGAATGTCGAGTTCAAGAGCTGAGGTCAACAATCCATGTTTGATTCAAGAACGTCGACGAAAGGAATGGATGATATGGAGGTGGTACAAAAGAACAGATACAAGGTGGTGCCGTTTTCCAGTGTTTGCCAAATTTTTGGGCCTGAAAATCGACAAAAGAATAAAAGTGTTTTTGCCAAAGGGACTTGTGCGCCGAGTACTTGGAGTATAGGAAACTTGTGCGCCATATGTTTTTCGAGATCATAAGATCAAAATATGGCTAAGGAAACATGTTCGCGCAAGTTTGGGAGTTGGTCACGCAAGTGTCTAAGAGGACAGAAGACTTGCACGCCGAGACTGGGTCGCGTAGGTGACTTGCGCGTCATCGCGCATGGTGGTCAATTTGCCTATAAATACTGGACCACCCCTTTTCATTCACACTGGAGTTCAACACTTTGATAAATCAGAGCTCCCGTCGCGCAGGTGTGGTGGTCGCGCAAGTGGTGTGTGTGGTCGCGCAGGTGGGACTTGCGCGCCAGGGTGATAGTTGCGCGCCAGTGTTTGAAGTTGCACGCCAGTGTGGAGTTGCGCGCCAATATTGGATTGGGCGTAAAAGGAAGTGAGATGCGTAGGTTTAGAGTTGATGAAGCTTGATTCTCACAAGTGTCTGATGAGGACTTGCGCGCCAGTGGTGACTTGCGCGCCGATACTTGCGCGCCGAGATTGACTTGCGTGCCAAGTAATGTTTGTTTCCAGCAGTGATTTTCGGGCTGCATGGATGCTGGAAGTCTACCCGACACCTTCATTGCAAAGAGAGATTCATTTATGGGTGAAAATTGGGCTTCAACAGAGCATCTACTTACAGAGGAAGATGCATTCTTTCATGCAAATGAAGAGACCTACAGGTCTATAAACTGTGAGTGGATCCTTTCCGAACTAGTGAGTAAAGGAAGAGGAAGAAGGTGATCCTATCCACCGGCAGTGAGCCAGAGAGAGAGAAACAGGGAGTGACCCTTGGGGAAGCAGTGAGCTGACCCTAAACATTGTAAAGGCAGTGAGCCTGGGCATAGAAGTGATCTAGACCGAACATTGTATCCACATCTAGTGAAGATTAGTGGAATTTGGTACGACCGGAAAATTGTCAGCGTATGCTCCTTGGACGTAGCCCAGTGAGAGTGAACCAAGTAAAAATCTCTGCGTCTGCCTGCTTATTTTACTTCATTGCATTTAAATCATCATCATCAGATAAAGAACAAAGTAAGTGATCATAACAAACACACAAGTGCAAACAAAGTGACCCTTGTAAAAAAAAGTGGTCAAGATCCAGTGGGGCAGGAAGAATTTTGAAAAAGAATATCCATACCCTGATTCACCCCCCCTCTCAGGGTATATAGGCCCCTATTGGTCCTACAAAAAACTTTATACTTCTCAATTATTAGCTATAAGTCACAAATTTTTACTTTTGTTAATGTTGCACAAGTACTACATCAACACTTAAATTTTTTTTATATTTATCATGAAATAAATTATAAAATTCATATTATAAATTATTTTTTGTGATATTTATATTATAATATCATACATTATTCATTATATAAGTTTAATTAAATTTTATATCATAATAATGTCTTGACGATATCACAATAGATACTGTATTTTATAAAAAACTATATTTTTTACTATTCACAAAAAATTTAACTTTTTTATAAAATTATCAAAATTTAACCATAGAATAATTTTGAAATTTTGATTTAAAAAATGAATTTAATTTTTCAAATAAATTTTCTAAAACTTCCATAATTTAATTATAATATTCACCCATAAAAAATCAAGAAACCCCATTTTAGAAGAAAACATTTTTCTGAAGAATAAAATGACTTTTCAAAAAATTATGTTATTATTTTATAATAATTTACCAATACATTTATATTTATTATAAACTATATATTTATTTCATAAATTATTTAATCCTTTTCATACCCACCAAATTAATGACTGTGATATAATGGTTACATTTTAAATAATAATATTTAGTTGTTCGTTTTATGCTCAGTGTTGCGTATCTTGTATGTTATCGAACATAGTGTTTTATTTTAAAATATTAGGATGTTACATTAGGAGAAATTGTGGTATGGGAAAAAACTAAGCCTAAATCAACTTTAGTGGAGTAATATATCACTAAGGTAGGTGCTCATTATGCCATGGTTTCTAGTAGGTAGCCTTACCAAGGGATCGATGTTCCAGGACCCTAGGTTTCACTTATGCTTTATAGGGTTTATTAGTGTATATTAGTTGTGTACACCCTCATGTCATGGATTTCCCTTTAGTTATTTTTGGATACAATACATGCATATTTATTTGATATTCTTACTTTACCATTTGATATGGATATTTATGCATGAAAACTTGTCTTCTTCAACTAATTATGCCTCATAGATATTTTTTATATCATATTGATTTATTTATTTGAATATGTAAAGTTTTTAAAAAGAAAAATATGGATGATTTTATATGAAAAATTATTTTTTAGAAGTATATTTTATACAAGAACTAATGGATTCACACAGATAGAAATTTTATAGCTTCTTTGGTGAAATCCTACCAAGCTTTAGTGTCCACACCCTACTTTTTTCCTATTGATGTTTATAAAATTGGTGTTGTAGGATACAAGTAAATATAAGTTAATTATGTAAAGGATGACTCTCATGTACCATGTTTCTATCTGGGTTGGGATAGTGGTGACATATGGCCATGAGGATATGGAACCATGGGTTGTTTAGGGTTATATATTGATGATCTTTCTATTTGTTTATCTAGGCCTTTCTATCCCATTATTGTATATTACATTTATGGTTTGGGTTTTTGGTAATATGATTTATATTTTGATATCTTCTACGACACTCCTATTGTTTCTATCTAATAATATGTCTTTTATAGTGTGAAATCATCCCCACTTCTCTCTGTATTATACCTAGATGTTAATCGTTATCCCATAGTGATCAAGAATGCACTTCAGGACTTGTGGTAGGTCAAGTCAGATGATATTATGGGTTTACCCAGGTTGGTCTATTAGAAATTTTTATCAGGTCCATATTATTATTAAATTCTATGCTCATGCATGTGGATCACCCTCTTGTGTCTGAGGGTTATTGATATTTTGGAGGTAAGATTGTAGTAACTTAAGAGGTAGTGTGGGATTGTGCTTATCCAGCTCATATTCATGAAAAACCTTGAGATATCATGGGAATCTAGGGTTTTTCTAGAAACCTTGTTTATAACTTTATCCCTTTATATTCAATTTTATAAAATTCTGTTTATGATAAAGAAATTGAATTTTATTCTTGATGGTATTTTTTCCATTTGTTTTATAGAATTTTCCTCCTCCAAGAAGACCATCTATGAATTCTATAGAGTAAGTTGTGTAGTGATCCCCATAGAAGAATCCTTTGATTAACTCTATTTTGGGTGAAACTATATTCTGAAGGATCCAAATCTTGGGCCTAGTAACTAGTGTTTAACTACAACGAAGGGTGGGCCATGATTTTTAATTCACTAAGCAACACCCACTGATATTTCATGGTGGTAAGAGACTATAAGAATCATAATAATATCTCAAGGGGATTGAGAGGATTTTCCACTTCTTAAAAACTCTAGAAGATTCCAAGGTCACTTTCACTACTTATATTCTTTAGTGGAAGGGAAGGAATTGGTGGTAATATATTATACAATCCAAGTTGCATGAAGAACTCACTTAGACCACTTTCAAAAAATCTTCCAATCATCAGTTCTATATTAAGGCATTGAGAGTAGTGAATTCACGAGAGGTCGTTACTATTGAGCAAGGAGACCATTATATCATGGAATATGCTACTCAGTTTTCCAAGTTGGTATTCCTTTTTGAATAACTTGTCTATAATTATTATTTTAAGGAACAATGGTTCAAGATGAGTTTGAGGCATGGTATTTGGTTTATTCTAATTCTTATATGCCTATCGACCTTGATATAGGTTTTAGACAAGGAATTTATGGATGTGGAAGATATAGCTAGGAAGACAAGACTCTTTGGAGCATCGGTGATCGCAAGAGGCATCAAAAGTTCATTTTTTAGATAGAATAGGAAGCAGGGTGACCCGCACTAAGGTGTTGGTATGACCGCACAGTATATGTTAGGGAAGATATAGGTGGTATGTTACCAGGGTGGTAGAAAGGAACACCTCAAACCTGATTATAAGGAAGCATCCATGGCATGTCACATATATGGGAGATCTTTTCATCTTAAATTTTTTTATGAGAGAGTATCCTAAATTAGTAGAGTTGGATCCACCCTCAATAAGGGATCTCAATTTAGATCTGATGTGGAAAAATGGGTGGGACATCAACCTCTTTCCAAGGGTGATGCTAAGGTTTTGAAGAAAGGGAATAATGATGTTGGACATTGGTATGATTTGAAGTATGCACTAGAAGATTTAGAGGCTTGACTGGTTACAATGAGAGGTATGATGTTTATTGAATCCTCTATGGTTATGTAATTATTTGACACTAGAGAAACTCATTACTTTATGCCATATATGATTATTGGTGTGTTGGGATTGTGTTCTAAGATTATGCCTTTCATAGTGTATATTTCCACTCATTAGGGAAAGAAGTCAGATAAGGATTTTAGATGTCTTTAATTTCATCTTTTGATCACTGACTATGAAACCATGTGGTATTTCCTAGTTCTTTATATTGATATATTTTATCTCATAATTGGAATAGATTTCATGATTAGATATAAATTCAAGATCAATTACTATCATCATCAGGTCTAGTTCATTTCATTCGATGGAGTTACTCATATATTTCAAGGTGAGTAGGATCCAAGATCTGGGAGAGGAGGTCCCATTGTCCCTAGTGATGTTATGATCTCATGCTAGTTTATAGATATGTTTCTTGATATTGTCTACCCATGTTTTAGTGGACTTATTCTTATTGTATTTATTGAGTATCTCAAAGTTTTTCTATACGATATATCTAGGTTTCCAAATCAGATTGAAGTTAAGTTTTCTATATAATTACTTTGGGGATAGGTCCCATTTCCATACCTTCATACTTTATGGAGCCCACTGAATTAAAATAATTAAAGGTTTATCCTGAGGATTTTGAGGCTAAGGGGTTTATTTTTCCTCACATTTCACATTGGGAATCACTAGTGTTGTTTGAAAAGAAGGAAGACAGAGGTTTCAAAATTTGTATTGATTACTAGAAACTTAACTGGGTGATAGTGAAGAAAAAATATACCTTTACTGGGATTGATGACCTTTTCAATCATCTCAATAGAGCACTATGATTTTCAAAAACTGATATGAGATGAGGGTACCATCTAATGAGGGTTTGAGAAGAATATATCCATAAGATGATTTTCAACTATAAGCATGGGAATTATAAGCATGTGACCATTATTTTTTGTATTTACTAACACTCCAACAATGTTAATTTCTCTAATAAATATAATCTTCCATTATTTTTTTATTCATTCATGTTTTTTTGTGGATGATATCCTTGTTTATTCTATATCTAAGAAGGATCATGATAAGCATCTGAATATCTTCCTTGAGATATTAAAAGAGCATCATATATATGATAATGCATCCAAATTTCATTTTTGGATTTAAGAGGTGGAATTTTTAGTCCATTTGATTTCTAATATGGGTGTCTTAGTGGATCCTGAAAATATTTAGGTAGTGATCTCTTGGGAGTAACCTAGAAATGTGTTTTAGATTTGGAGTTTCTTGGTATTATCTAGTTATTATTGGAACTTTGTTTAGGATTTCTCCAAGAGTTCATTTATTATGATAAAGTTAACCCATAAGGATGTAAAGTTTTTTTTGTATTGATTAATGATAGAGGTATTTAGAGGATTTAAAATTGAGATTAACTTTAGCTCTGGTATCGATCCTTCTTGGGCCGAGTTTGGGTTATTATTAATAATATAATTCCTTAGGTATGAGTTTGGGTTATGTTATAATATATCGAAGATAGGTGGTATATTTTCTCTCTCTTTAACTATCCCCTCATTATAATAATGGACCTATTCATGATCTTGAGTTAGTGGAAGTGATGTAGACTCTTAAGACATGGCACCACTACCTCTTCGAGGATCGATTTATAGTGTATTTAGACCATCGATCCTAAAGTATATTTTTCACTCAAATTGATCTAAATATGAGATAGAGACTTTGGGTATAATACCTTTAGTGCTTTGATTTTGATATTTCATTCAACCCCATAAATGGAAACATGGTCGTAAATGCTTTAAAAAAAATTTCCAAATCAGGCAGTGAAGAAATTAGTAGAAGGGTGGTTCTTTATGGGATTGTTTTCTAAGATTCACTTAGATGAAGGGATATATAAAATATAGGTATTACTAGATTGTGTTTGGTATGAATCATCTGTGAATGATTATATTTGACTTGGAAAATCTGAGGATGTGGAGTGTCAGTGCTTTAGAAGGATTCTTTATAGTGGGATGACCTTATGTGAGTGGTCTCAGTCTCCAGATGGAGTGTTGTGTTTACAAGGTTGGATGGTTGTTCCAATGACTCTAATGTTGGAATTTTTTTCCTAGGACCAACTTTTTGTACTTTGATTACATGAATATTCAATGTATTTAACATTAATAAAACTTATTATTACATATTGTTTGTTGTTTTTCATAAATCTAATATAATAATGTCATAGTATATGCCGCATTGATAAGGTCATAGAAGCTCCTCACTATGATGAGAACCTTGATGCGCTATGAAAATATTCTCAAATAATGTTCTTAGATTAGATAACATACTATGATGATACACATAGTACATAAACTGTTAGGTGCGAGTAATCGTAAGCAGATGAGGATTCTTCTCATGAAGTTTTCACTTGGTAATCTTCAAGACAGGAGACTATGAGAACAAACCCACCAGTAGTAATTCCACATGTTTTGGTCTCATTAGATATTTAAATATATGTGCCTGTGTGATGGTCCTTAGAATTTAATATTATTATTAATGCATGTTAAAACTTGTTTACTTAGATGTATTTCATAAACCGTGACAATAACAGCTCATGGAAAAGTTGGATACGTTGGGTGCATCACGAGTGACATGTCATTAATGAATAAGTCAAGGAATGATTTTTCCCTTCCATATTTATGGAAGCTGATATCTCAATCCTTTGATTAGAATAGAATAATCTCATTAAATTCCACATTCATGGTGTAATGATGTGTTTATTTCAGATAGTCAAAGAAAGACTTATCAACCATATAGGTTTGTGACATAGTTGTGAAACCTTCTTGATGAGATATTGTGATAAAGAGATTATATTATACAGTGAGCTTTCGTATGTGGTTGTCGATATTATAACATTAAGTTCTTTCTTTTGGGTGCCTTGACCCATTTCTAAATAGCAATCTTGGACTTTAAGCAAGCCTACATAATTCCAACAAGAAAGAATCCTAGAGGGTCACACATTAAGTGTTTTATTTGATCTCGATTAAATTCTATTTGAGTTTAATTAATGGAATAATTATTATTCTAAACTCAAAGGAATAATTTTATTCAAGTTATATTGATCTTATAAATTAAATAAATATTTATTTTTCATCTTGTGATTAAAATATTTATTTTATTTATTAAATATTTTAATGAATTTTTATTCACTAGATCATGAATAAAATATTTATTTATGAATAAAAATTTATTCGATTGTTTAATAAATGCAAGAGGAGTTCAAATAGACCAAGACTAAATCTGGTGATAAATATTAATTAACAAGACCGTTATATAATATTTGTTATTATGCAAGTTGGAACGCACCAAAAAATAATAATTATATAATTATTATTATGTGGAATGGGGTTTATTAAAAGTAATAAATGTTATTTAATTTCAGTTATGTAGTTAAATAATATTTTAACTTAAATTCCAACTCTATAAATAGGAGGTTATGTCTATTGTGTAGAGAATCCAAAAACTGATAATAGAGAATTATTGCGCACAACAAATTCTCTCTCAACTCCTCCTCTCTCCCTCTCAAGAACGAGAAGTTCAAGATATATTTCTTCAATACTGAAGAATGAGAAATAAATAACAAACATTACAAGATATTCGACTCACCATGCTAGCACCCTAAGATCAAGCGATGATTCCTGGAGATCATAGGAGCATGTGAGAATTATTTCTAGAGGGATTCAATCCTTGGATTCTCACAGTACAATGAAGGTAATCTGAAAGGGTCCTTTCAGATGATCAACATTCACTAATGAAGAATGTTCCTAAGCCCAAGTATTTATTTCTTCAAATATTAAATAAATTAATCATAAATTTAATGTGAATGATCATCACTCTTGGTTTCGAACGATGATTATTAAAATAAATTTTAATATATCACCCACCTATGCACACTTACACGATTCCCGAAACCATCAAGTGGTATTAGAGAGGTCACATTTAAATTTATAATTATTTATTTTATTGTTGATATATGCACAATTTTGGTTAGATTTTCATTTCAAATTATTTTTTCTTTAATTTTATTTGAATTAACATGTTATCGACATATTAATCATGTTCGTTTAGTGTTTCATTTCATTAAAGGTTTAATAAAAAATAAAGAACGATCAGAGATACCATCAGAAAGTTCCAAATCTTTGTTTGGTAAAACTAGATTACATGACATGTGGCCGCAACACATGCCATATACCCATGTGCATTGTATCTAGATTCATGGAACAATTAATTACACAAGGTAATTTTATTGAACACCATGTGTTGACTGGGACAACCTAACACACGATAAGTGGATACAATGTGTGTAACGGGCATGTACAGACCATGTAGTCCAGCTGAGTTAACACGTAGAAACCCCAGGTGTGTGACTTGGTTATACAACAACTGAGGTACATGGCGTGTAATTTCATGTACATGCCGTGTAGTCTCACATTATTGGAAAACATTAAAATTAAATTTTATTTGAAAATTACTGCATTAAACCATATTTTATTGATTGGAACACCATTTTGTGTTTGAAAATTTAATAATGGTTTTAAATAATTTTAAATGCTCAATTAATTTATTATAATTAATATGTCATTATTAGTTATATTGTTTATTTTTCTTGAATTCCATTAATTATGGGTATCACCAAATCAGATCGGATGATCATTAAGATGAAAGGTAATTAACCAACTAATTAATTAATTAATTAGTGTAAGTTTTTTTATCTTAAATAATAAAATAACGAATAAATAAATGAATACTAGCCATTTACTTTTATGCATTCATTTCATATATGACCGTTCATGAGTTTGAACAAGAAATGTGTATGTGTTGGATGTTTTAATTTAATTTATTTCATGAGTTTATAATTACTAAATATTAAATTAAATGATGGATTGTGAGACATCCCTCCCTCCATTATTATATAGGACCTATGTGTCCAAGGATATTTATGTAATTCCATTTAACCAATCATTTGGTTCCCCTCACCTGTATGTGAGTAATAAATATTTGTAATTAATGGAGCATCTGAAGGTGTATGGAGGTGATTTAAGATAGAACCATAATGATGCCAACCTAGGTGATACACAGGTGGATAGGTGGGATGTTGTAACTCATGCCAAGACCAACAATAGGAGTTATTTCTCCTAGGACAAAGGTTGATTTAATGTCCACTCATTAAATCAACTATTAGATAAATATTATGAACAAGTCATTTAATTATTTATTTATTTCTATCTATACAATTATTTATTTTATGGATGCAAGGTCATGATCACATAAATAAATTAATTGATGTGAAAATATGGAAATTAAATAAATGAATTATGCATAAATGTTTTATCCAACATGGTTAATTAATTAAGTAAAACCAACTTAATATTAACAAGACATGTAAAGGATAAAAAAAAGATAAAAATTTATGTATAATAAATTAAAATACCTAAATTAAATATTAATTCAAACTAATCCTTCCATTACTTGACTAGGAATTAAACCATATAACTATTTTTTTTACATGGCCAATGTCTAGACACTTAATTTTATCAGGGAGTTCTCATGAAATTTTTGGGTTTACTTAACTGAAATTGTATTGAGTTTAACATCTAAAGTATGTTCAATACAAATTTATAGGTATGTTTTGAGGAAATCCAAGTTATGATTTTATGATATGGGAATCCACTTAATGGATCAAGAAGCTACAAGTACATAGTTGGAAAAACCACCTACCAAATTAATTTATTATGGTTTTCATGGACAAAGTTTGGATCATTAATAAAATTAATGGGGATCATTACCACTACAATGTTAAAGCAACTAGAATTTCTAAGTTCAATGGTGAGGGATTTTGAGACTTTATAAAATAGTGGGATATTTAACAAATAAATAAATAAAAATATTTAATTTATTATATCTCACTTATTTTGTAATCAAGCAAAGTACTAATAATCTAATATTTTTAATTGTAGAATAAAATGACAAGTTCATAATCCAGAATATCCCTATGATAAATATTGGATAAAGATAACCTATTAAATGACAGTAACTTCCAACAGTGTTTTAGACTCCTTCGGGTTGTGTTACACCATAAACAGAAATATTTTGTGCTAGAATACTCAATTAATAATCCTCCTGCTAAAGAGTCGAGTGATGAAGAGTTCCTTATCTATGAAAAATAGTTGAGTGATGTGGTCGACATTCAATGTTTGATTATTTCATTGACATATAGTGAACTAATGAAGTCTCATGAAAACATGGATGCATATAGCATGCTTGAGAACCTCTGTGGACTTTACTAGGAGAGATCTAGATAGTAATAGTTTGAGATTTCCAAGATGTTCTTTCAGTGAAATCTTGGAGAGGGTTCCCCAGCTAGGCCTCATGTAGTCAAGCCCATTTGCTACATTGAGAGCTTAGAGGTTATACGGTTTAAACTCCCCAAAGAACTGGGCACCAACCTCATTCTAGAATCACTCCCTCATATTTTCTCCAATTTTGTTGTGAATTTTAATATGAAAAATATTGAGAAGTCTCTACCATATCTTATTACTCTTCTTCACCAAGTAGATAAGGTTACAAAGCATGAAAAATATTCTATCCTTAAGGTGAAAAAACAGAATGGTAAAGGGAAGATCTTCAAGCCCAAAGATTCTTCACACCCTTCCAATAAGAGGAATATCAAGGGGCATGCAAAGGAACGAGATGTTGTCTATTTTACATGTGGTAAGAAGGGTAACTGGAATAAAAACTAAACCCAGCCAAAGAAGAAATGGGAAGCTTCAGGTGCATTTGTTTTTGAATGAAATTTATGTGATTGTAAAAATTGGGTATTAGATACAGATTTTGGTGCTAACATATGTATTCAAATATAAGAACCAAGTAGATTCAGAAATATTAACTGAGGAGAGGTAGATCTTCAAGAATCTAATGTAGCTAAACTTTCTATTTTAGATATTAGGGACTACAACCTCACATTGGAAACCATAATGATCTTGTTTTTAAAGGGTTTTTATTATGTACCTTTGGATTCAAAAAACATTATTTCTATATCCATACTTGATACAGATGTATTTATTTTCAAATTTGGGAATAAATACTACTTATTTTATAAATATATCATTTGTTATGGTAAGACACATTTAAATAACTGTTTTATGTGTTGGATTACACAAGCCAAATAATGAAAATTGATAACGAAGTTACTTCACATGACTCATACCACACCCAACTTTGGAATCACAAGATAGGTCATGTAAATTAAAAGCACTCAACTAAATTATATCAAAATGGATGTTTAGATTCTTTTGAACTAAAACCACTTCGTTTATGTCACACATGTTTAAAAGGAAAAATGATCAAATCTCCATTTAGTGGGAAAGGTGAAAGGGATAAATAGATTATTTAATTTTTTCATACTAATGTGTGTGGACAATTTTTTATTAGAGAAAGGGGTGGGTACTCATACTTCATAACTTTTACTGATGATTTTAGTAGATATTTATATGACTAAATAATGTGGTATAAGTTGAATTATTTTTTAACAAATTGAAGGAATACAAGAATGAAGTTGAGAACTATATTGGTAATAATATTAAGAAAATTCACTCAGAATGTGGTGGATAATATCTTAATCAAGACTTCGTTGATTATCTATGGGAGTTTGGGATTTTATCTCAATTTACTCCTCCTTATACGCCTCAGTGTAATGGTGTAAGTGAAAGTAGTAACTGTACTTTGTTGGACATGGTGAGATCAATAATGATACATATGAGTCTTCCATTATCCTTTTGGGGATATGCGTTACAAACAGAAGCATAAGTACTAAACTGAGTGCCAACTAAATCAACAGATGGTATACCATACCAATTATGGAATGGAAAGAAACATGTGTTGTCTTACTTACATGTGTGGGATTGTGAAGCATTTTTTAAGGCCTCTTTAGGTAACATTATTTCACCCCAAGGAACAAAGTGTATCTTTATAGGATACCCCAAAGAAACAAAGGGATACTACCTATAAAATCCTTTATAAAAAAAATTATGTGGTTGATAGACGTCCCATATTTCTTGAGGAGGATCTCGTATTTAAAATAGATAGTGATAATGAGATAGAATTCGATGAAGTCCAAGATAAAGATATACAAGAGTTGGCATATGAACAAATTCCAAAAATTCCTATGGAATAATAAATTATTCTAAAGACACAATTATTGAATAGGAGTACTAGAGAGGTTAGAGACCCATAATGGTATAGTTTTATAGTCACCGAGGATAGTGAATCATTAATACTTGATAATAATGATCCTCTAACCTACAAGAAAGTAGTAAGCGGCACAAATGTTTACAAGTGGCCAGAAACCATGAATTATGAAATGGATTATATGTACCAAAACCAACTTTTTATTTTGATAGACCCTCTAGTAGATGTAAACCATGTTGGTTTCAAATGGGTATTCAAGAATAAAATATACATTGAAGGATAAGTCAGTGCCAATTGGTTGTGACTGGTTGCAAAAGGTTTTAAACAACATAAAGGAATTGACTATGGTGAAAACTTTTCACTTGTTTCAATGATGAAATCCATCAAAATTATATTTTACATTGCATATTTCAATGATTATGATATTTAGAAAATGGATTTTAAAACATACTTCCTTAACGATAACCTTTAAGAAGATTTCTATATGACATAACTCGAAGGATTTGTGACTCCAAAGAATCCCAACAAGGTATAAAAGTTACGAAGATCCATTTATGGATTAAATAAAGAATTTAGGTCATTGAAAATTCATTTTGATGGGGACATAATGGAATTTTGTTTCATAAAGAATTAATGTGAGTTGGGTGTCTATAAATGGTTTAGTGGGAGTGCATTTGTTTTCTTAATAGTATATGTTGATGACATATTACTCATTAGAAATAAAATACCAGTCTTATAGTCTGTTAAGGTGTGGTTGAATAAATGCTTCCCTATGAAGTACTTGGGTGAGGAAACATATATTCTTGGGATTAAGATCCATTGTGATGGATCCAAGAGGTTTCTTGGACTAATTCAAAGTACATACATTGAAAAGATACTGAAGAGATTCAGTATGGAACAATCCAAGAGGGTATTGTCACCAGTGTCACGTGGGATTCATCTTTCCTAGAAAATATTTCCTTAGAAACATGAGGAAAGAAATGGAATGACAAGGATTCCATACACATCAGGTATTGGGTCAGTCATGTATGTTATGCTATTTAATAGGATAGATATCACCTACGCATTAAGTACGGTAGGAAGATATCAAGATGGTCCATGTGACCTCCCTTGAATGGTAGTCAAGACTATACTTAAGTATCTGAGGCATACTAAGGATGTGTTCTTAGTTTATGGAGAAGATGAGGAACTATTCATCAAAGGATATGCCTATGCTAGTTTCTAAACTGATCGATATGGAATGAAGTAACAAACGGGATACATCTTCACTTTGAATGGAGGTGTTATGAGCTAGAAGAGCTCAAAGCAGGTTGTGGTTGTAGATTCTACAATAGATTATGAGTATATTGTAGCTTCTAAGGGATCTAAAGAAGTATCATGGATGCATAACTTCATCTAATAGCTTGATGTGGAACCTATAAGTAAAGATCCTATCACACTCTATTGTAATAATACTATAATGGTGGATCTTGCAAAAGATCCAAGGTCACATTAGTAAACAAAGCACATACTTCGAAAGTATCATATCTTGATAGATTTTTCTTAGAGAGGTTAAGCTATAGTGAGTAGTATTTTCATGGAAGACAATGTGGTAGAACCCTTGATTAAAACCTTGACTTAGTAGAAACTTGACTATCATGTGAGTTCTATCATACTAAAGGTCGTAGGAAGTTGGCTCTAGTCTAAGTCGAAGTTTGTTGGAGCTAGTGTTCTAGGACTAACTATTTGTACTTTTATTACATGAATATTGGATGTATTGAATATTAATAAAACTTCTTATTACATATTGTTGGTTTTTCTTCATGAATCTAATGTAATAATGACCTAGAGTATACGTCATAATGATAAAGTCATAATAGTTACCTGTTATGATGATAACCTTGATATGCTATGATGATATTCTCAAATAATGTTCTACGGTTGGATAAGTTACTATGATGGGACACATAGTGTATAGGCTATCATCTGAGAGTACTCATAAGAATATGAGGCTTCTTCTCATGAAGTTCTCACTTGGTAATCTCTAAGATGGGAGATTATAAGAAATGGAATGCTAGTAATATTTCTTTATGTTTTGGTGTCATCAGATATTCCTATATACGAGTGTGTGAAATAGTCCTTAGATTTTAAGATTATTATTAATGCATGTTACAACATGCATACTTATATGTATTTTTTAAACCATAATGATAAAAATTTATGCAGAATTTGGATACATTGGGTGTGACAAGAGTGAGAAGTCATTAATGAATAATTCAAGGAAGGATTTGTCTCTTAAACCTTTATAAAAGCTGATATCTTTTCCTTTTGATTGGAATAGAACCATCACATTAAATTCCATGTCCATGATGCAACAACGTGTTTATTTTAGATAGTCAAAGAAAGACATATCAAGTATATAGGTTGGTGACACATATGTAAAACCTTATTGATGAGATATTGTGATAAATAGATTATATTACATAGTGAGCATTCATATGTGGTTTTTGAATTTGTGACATTAAGTTCTTTCTCTTGGGTGTCATGACCCATTACTGGATTGTAATATTTGACTTTAGGTAAGTCCGCCTAATTCCAACAAGAAATAATCCTAGAGGGTCACACACTAAGTGTTTCTATTGATCAATATTAAATTATATTTGAGTTTAATTAATGGAATAAATATTATTCTCAATTTCGAGGAATAATTTTATTCAAGTTATATTGATCATATAAATTAAATTAATATTTATTCATCATATTGTGAATAAAATATTTATTTTATTTATAGAATATTTTAATAAATATTTATTTTTTGGATTGTGAATAAAATATTTATTTATGAATAAAATATTTATTCTATTTTTTAATAAATTCTAGAATATTTTGAATGGACCAAAACCAATTTGGTGACAAATATTAATTAACAAGACCATTATATAATATTTTTTATTCCAAAACTTAGCACACACCAAAAAATAATAATTATATAATTATTATTATGTGAAATGAGGTTTATTAAAGGTAATAAATATTATTTAATGAATGGTATTCAATTAAATAATATTTTAAGTTAAATAACAACTCTATAAACAGGCAGTTATGTCTATCATGTAGAGAATCCAAAACTTAAGAATAGAGAATTATTATGCACAATGAATTCTCTCTCAACTCCTCCTCTCTATCTCTTAAGAATGATAAGTATAAGATATATTTATTTTAGAACAATTAATGAGCTATCAAGAACAAATAATGGAATAAATTTAACTCACTGTGCTAGCACTCAGAGATCGAGCGAGGTTTATCAGAGATCATAGGATCATGTGTGGATCACCGCTAGAGGGATTTTATCCTTGGATCCTCATATCACAACAAAGGTAATCCAAAAGAGTCCTTTAGGACGATCAAAATTCACCAACAAAGAAATTTCCTAAGCCGAGGTTTTTATTTCTTTAAATAGTAAATAAATTAATTGTAAATTTGACGTGTAAGATCCTCACTCTTGGTTTTGGGAAATGATTATTAAAATAAATTTTAATATATCACCCACCTTTTCATGCTTTCATTGTGCCTGAAACTATTATCTAAGACTGGAATAAATGGAAAAATGAACATTGATCTAATTGGTTTGTGTACCCTAGATCTACTAAGATGTATCTTGACTTAATACATCACTACTAGTGGTTCGGAATGAGATGATTGACTATGGATTTTGTGTCTTGGTTCCTTACATGTCATATAATGAAGATGGAACAACAAAGAAATTCTGGTTTTCTATAAATTTTACTCATTCTAGTATGGAAATGAGATGATATAGCCATGGACTTTATGATTGGTATACCTTATACTTCTAGTGTAAAGAATGTGATATGGGTGATTATTGATCGACTCTTGAAAACAATGTATTTACAATCTATCAAGTAGTCATTGAAGGTAGATGATATTGGGAACTTATATGCATGGGATATTCTCAGGATCCATGGTGTTCCATCAACTATTATTTTTGGATAGGGACCCTCACTTTGCATCTCAGTTTTGGAGTGGATTATAGGTAGAAATGGGTTCTTAGTTAAATTTGAGCACAATGTATCATCCCTAGACAGATGGCTAGATAGATTGATCCATCTAGATTATTGAATACATGTAATGAGCATGTATAATTGGATTTAGTGTATTATGGAAGAAATATCTTCCCTTAGTGAATTTTTTCTATAATAATATTTATTTGGATTTTATCTGGATAGCACCATTTGAGGTGTTATATGGGAGGTATTATAGATTGACTCTTTGTTGGGAAGAGGTTGGATACTAGTCCTTGGTTAGACTGAGAAAAAATCAAGTGATGATGGATATTGTACACTTGATCAGGAGAAAGTTAGTAAAAACTTAAAGCCACCATAAATCATATACCAATTAGCACCATTGATTGTTGGAATTTGAGGTAGGTGATTAGGGTTTCCTCTGAGTTTCACCTAATATGGGACAAAGATGTTTGGGATGATGGGTAATATAGAACCTATTTATATTGAACCATTTGAAATTGTGGAGTGACTCGGGAAGATGGATTATTGATTGGACTTACATGATCATTTAACTTATATCCAAGATGTGTTCTATGTTTACCAACTGAAGAAGTATCAACTAGATCTATCCCACATGATCTAGTGGGAGGATGTTGATATTGAACCAGATGCCTTAGTGATTGAAAGGATTGTTCAAATAGTATATTGATATGATAAATTATTGTGTGGCATGAATATCCCATTGGTTTGAGTGTGGTTATAGTGTGGTTTGGAAAACCATGAGACATGGGATCATGGGGTCTTGATGATGCACTGATGGCCTTGTCTCTTTTTGGGTTTGTGATCCTAAGCCTTTTTTGTGACAAAAATATTTTATGATAAGGATAATTATCACACCCTGGTATATGGAATTAGGTATAAAGCCTATTTATTATTTTTATTTTCAGTTTTTGGGTTGTTCGTAGGTCTAGAGAGGTTAATTTGGAAATTAGTGGTAGGAGGAGGTCATTGTCTAGAAGATGAGGTCCACCAACTAGCTTGTGCATACTAACTGAACAATTTTAGGTCTCGAGGTTCCACCAGCTAGCTTGTGTAATATCATAAACCTACCATTGTAGGACCTATAGGTACATGATATCTTTATTTACCCACCTGTTAGTGATCTAGTCATCACCAACCAGCTGGTGGACCACCATCTACTCAGTGGATTCCCAATGACTCACTGAGGACACTATTGAGTGGGCAGCTAAATAGGGTATAATATGTTAGTTTGGTCCAAATGATTATTTATCTCCTAAAATATAATCCTATTTACACTAATATGGTTCAAATTGATCTAGAGGCTCCTTATTGGTGACTTTTTCTCTCTCCCTCTTCCCATTGGTGGATCTTCATGCTGGTCGAAATCTTGGATCTCCATTGATTGTAATCCAGTGAGTTAGATCAATTCTAATATGTTTTATTCTATTCTTATCCATTTTTTTAATCCCTTATGATACTATACCATTTGATCTATCATATAAATGGATAATTGATGTTGTTTCCATCATATCTAGGTTCTTATGAATCTGATATGTTCCTCTCTAATCACTGGTCTAAAAGGCCCTGAGTCTTTCATTACTCTTGAGGTAGGAATCTATATCATATGGTCTATCCCTTGGAATGACTTGAATTATTATGATTTCCTTTGGTTTAAATAAATTAAATTTATGTTTTGATATCTATGGGAGGTTATATGATCTTTGATAGCTATGCATTTTTTTCTTCAAAATGAAATTTCTTTAAAAACTAATTTTTAGTGTTAAATATGGATTTGATTAAATTCCTAAAAGATGAATACTAATTGAAATGGTTTTTCATGCTTGGAAATGTTTTTGGATACGCCTTGTAAATATTTTATGAAATGAATGCTTGTTTTTATTGAAACTTAATGATAAGATATAGAAAATTTGGAGACCATGGGTATAGAGAAAAATTAATCATAAACAAACCTTAGTAGAGTAATATATCACTAAGGTAAGTGACCATGAATCCATGGTTTATAATAGGTAGCCTTACTAGGGGACTTAGGTTCCTAGACCTTAGGATTAACTTATGTTGTATAATATTTCTTAGCATGTATTAGTTGTGTACACCCTCATGTCATGGATTTCCCTTTGGTGCTTTGTGGATATATTGCAAGAATTTTTATTTGATATGATTATTTTCCAACTTGATATGGATATTTATGCATGAAAAACTAGTTTATTCAACTAATTATTCCTTATGGATATTTTTTATTTCATATCACTTTTGTTTATTTGAAAATGGATTGGTTCTGAAAATAAAATCAATTCATGGTTTTAAATGGAAAATGATTTCTTTTGGGAATGTTTTAGAAATATGTTTTATAAAAAAACTAATATATGCATATGTATATACATTGTATTGTTATTTGGTGATATCCTACTGAGATTTATTGATCACACCCTAATTTTTAGTTTGGGAGTTTTTAGACCTGGATTTATAGAATACAAGTAAAGAGAATAGATTCATGTGGGGGATGGATCTCCTATACTATGTTATTTTGACATATGATGTATATTTTGATATCTACTATGATACTTTGATTTTTTCTATCGTATCATATGCCTTTTGGAGGGTGAAATTATTCTCACTTATCTTTGAATGATACCTAGGTTCTTACTGGTAGCCCATGGTGATTAGGAATGAACTTTATACCTTGTGGAAGGTCAATTTGAGTGATATTATGGGTTGAATTGGGTTGGTTTGTTACAAAAAATATCCCACACATATTCCACAAACATTACTTTAATTGATTCAAGTTGACTTTAGATCATTTTAAGTCATTAAAATGATTATCTATTAGTCTTCTTCCTAATGTACTCACACTGAATAACCTCCTCATCATGAAAACATTATTCATAGATTTTGGTTTTGCATACTTGTATGCAACCAAATCCATTAGATCCACTGTGTTTTTCACTTATCAAATTTTATAGGAAACATTCTATGCCAACAACATCTAAATCTATATAAGTTCTTATAAAACCATCCTTTCCCATTCCATTTCATTGATTTTGATTTTATTCCTTTCAACATAACCTCAAGGTCCTTATTATTCATATATTCATACATCTATATCTTCAATAAGCTAAAGTCCAACCCTTTGAATCTGTTTATCTGGACCTTTCCTTCTTCAGGCACCATACCTTATAAAATAGTTAACTCCCATTGAATTGAAAAACGTCAATATAAGAATGTTACCTGAGAAATTGCTACCAAGTGTGATATCTATCCTTACCAATACTAATAGTTTTGATACCACTTTTTTGAGATTTACAAACCATTGATCACTAGAAGTTACACCACCAGAACATACAAAGACTGAAGTAAATCTCCATAACTTCATAGATCAGAATAAATACTTGTACCAATATAATAGAACTTTAGAAGATAAAATAATGATAAATCACCACTCTAGAACAACACCCATATTCATATAAAAAAATATGGATCACACTGGATAAAAAAAATTCAAGTAGAAAAAATAAGGCATATAAGAAATGAACAAAAAATATTATATGATTTGGATGTTAAGGCCTACATCTATAGGATAACACCACTAGACTTTTCATTTCATAGAAGTTACAAGATTATAATCTAAATTTAAAAGCTGTAAAATTTTTATATAACTAATAAATAATCACTAGGAACATGTACAAGTGGTACCACACCCACCATTATAGTGGAGTATAGTAGGTCAACTAGCTCCTCCACCATCCAAAACTTACACAGGACCCATTGATTTCTTTGGAAACCACCAATTTTATATAACTCTCCTTCCATGACCACCAACTTCTGATAGAAGTGAAAGCCACTCTTATGTAATATTCTAAATATTCTTACATACTTTATTTTCCACAAAACAATAAGGAAAAAACATACATAACTTCTAAAAAAACTTATGTATGAATTAACTTTCACACAATAATTTTTCGGACCATAACCAATATATAATCAGTTCTAGAACATAAAATTATTACCACTACCTGCACTAGATGTCCAATATCACTAATTTGTACATTATGATGAAATATATCTTCTAGAGTTTTTTCTTCTAAAAATTTTATTATAAACATGAAATTGACTTCACATTTACTAACATGATGAAGGGTTAATTTAAGGTACTAGGGATGTCCTGGGTGGGAGTGTATGTAGTTTGGTATTTTTCTTTTTGGTGGGTCTCATAGGTATCTTCTTGAGTTTTTTTATGGTTGTAGTTTGGGTTTGGATTTGGGATTAATGGTTTTTGTTAGATCCATAGTGAGAGGGATAAGTATAAAGGGTGTTTTAAGGGGTTTTAAATGGATTTTTGTGTTGGTTTAGAAAATAGATATCAATTTAAATTATTATAGGGAAGGTTTATTGTATCAGTTGGGGAATGGTTTAGTGGGTGAAAATTTTCTTAGGATTAAATAAAAATTGTTTATCAAAATAAAAGGAATTAGAAACCTTAAAACCCAAGATCTACCATGATTGAAATTGAAATACACATTGTATATATAAAATGAAGTAACTATATTATACCTTATAATGAAGAGATGTTACTTATATATTTATTCAATATCCTCAATAAAGATCACTCAAGGGTAACTATTAGACTCTCCTATACATGGTTTATCCATGGGTTGATGTGAATTTTCTGATGCTCAGTCTAGAATCTCTTTCTCTATAATGTACTCTAGTATCTTGTAATGCTAATTAAGAAGGTGAGAACTTTTTATAGGGATATTTTTTGGGAGAGAGGTAAGATAAAACTCTATAAATCATCACTATAGCATTGATATTACCTCTTTATATGGGCCATCAGGATATTCCCATGAATTAACTTATACATTTATAATGTATGAGTGAATGTCTTGGATAACCATGAATTGGTCTCATGGATATATCACTCATTGATGCATGCCTGTCGTAGGGAATGGAAAAAATAGGTTTCTAAGTTTTCCTAATGTAGCACAAAGGCTGACCAGGGTTGTCTCACTTAAGGATATTTCTCAATTTTTTCACTCACTTAATTTAAATCACTAAAACTACTTCATTTTTATTAATTCTATGAAACCAATGAAATTTAAATGAAATAAAATATTAAAATAACACGCAATGAAAAAATGTGATTAGAAAAGAAAGAAATTGGCCTTTATGGTATGTTTTATTAGTTCAATAATTTTTATTGTTTGTGTTAAAATTTAGTTTGATAGTTTAATCATGAAATATCAATTTTAAACTAATATTATTTTATTTAGTAGTCTGAAATCTAGAATTCATTTAGCAATATTAATTCAAACTCCTCCTGTAATCATGGTTGATATCACACCTCAATTGAGAGTGTGACACCTTCTAGGACCTGACTCCATCATGTATTGTTTCATCAAATAAATAACTCAAATTAATCATATGAAGAGATTATATTTAGTGAAAGGGAGGTAAAATATTTAAACAATGAATAAAAATGAGTTTGAGATCATTACCATAGTGTACAATCACCACACTCATGCACTAAACTCTTCCTCACCATAAACATAATAAAACAAAATAATTTACATGTAGACTGAAATGGAAACACCACTTACCTCCCCCAAGGAAATCCTCAGGTTAGCCCCTCATTTTTTAGGGTAAGAGGTCATGGTGGTAAAAAATAAGAGAATATAAGAAGATAAATAAATAAATATAATAAAATAAATATAATAATGAGGGGAGAAAATAAACACATAAAAATAATAAAAATAGAAGAAGATAGAGATAGAGAAGAAAATTAATAGAAAATAGAAAATGATTAAAAATAATTATAATGGATAGAAGGTTAGAAGAATAAGAATATAAAATTAAATAAAATAGAATAAGAAGAAAGGAAATAAGAGAAAAAGAAGAATAAGATTGTATGGAAGAAAAAAAAAACAAAAATGCATGAATCTATTTTATTAAAGAAATATAATTGAGAATTACATTTAAAACAAAAAAATGAAAATAAAATTAAAGAATACAGAAAAAAGATGGAGGGAACATCGTGGAGGATCAGCCTAGCCTCCTTCCTCATGGTCTGTAACTCCCTTGTGGAAAAGGCAAGCCTCTTATTTTATAGGCAGTGAGAAGCCTTGGCTTCCAAATATTCTATAAATCCAAATATCTCTTTAAATATTTGAAATATCCATGTCTTAAATCCCCTTTGAGACTCATGGTTTGAAATGAGAAACACCATCATATCACACAACTTTAGTGGGGATAGATCCAATATGGAAACACTCTCCTTCGAACATGTATGGATTCAGTGGAACTTGGCATGTCATTCATGCATGGATGGTATGGAAAGGTAATAGAGAGCATGGATCTTGAGAAGTTGTTTGGTAGTGGTGACCTCCTCTTCCTCCAGCCTTCAAAGTGACCAGAGGATCATTCAAAAGAATCATCATGGAGGACAATCGAGGGTGCATAGGTGATCAGTGGTTCTACCAAAAATCGACATGGAGAAATGGAACCGAGCCTGATCTTTGGTGGCATCAGTAATGAAGATTATTGGTGGAAGTAGTGGCGGTTGGAGAGGAATAATGTGGTTGAGGATGGTAAATCATGGAGTATAGTGGAAGAGATATGTGCTCAAGTGTGAGGTTTCACGTGGCTGGGCCATACAGTGGAATTTTTGTTAAAAAGGTGAATAATATTAAGAGATTTAATATCCCACATTGAATCCTATATCTAGGGAGGTGATTATTTATACTAAAATCTATGAGTATCCCATCATAATGAAGGTATTTGGGATCTTGAGGGATCCCGCCCACTTCCGTGCACTACCCTGTGCCGACGACGCTCTTGTCCCATCAATCTGTGGGTTTCACCACCATGAGTCGGTGCTCCCATGGCTTCATTCCAGCTAATATCGCATGCAGATCTAACCCCCATGGGCCTTACATAGAACTAAACCCCCATACAATCATCATCTTGTTCCAGACTTCTTAACAGGTTTCTTTTTAGGTCGGACCCCTCATGGGGTTGAATAGGTGGTTGGCTGGCCCTAGATGATGGTTTCCCATCTTGTTGGATCATTTTTTTGTAAAGACCTTGAAAACATTCAAACAAAAAATTAATTTCAAAACACTTAAAAAAAGTAATCAACCAAATTTCCATTATCAAAACAAACCACAAAAATTAAACATTATTCATAAATTTTAAACCATTTAAATTCTATATTCCAAATTTCCCATCATTTATTTAAAAAATTTAAATATAATTGAATGCTCATATAAATTCATCAAAAACATCACTGAAATTGATTAAAAAATTCTTGAAATTTGTGTCTGTCACTCCTCCTGTGCATTTATATTATGAAAATTTTGATATTAATGATATCCAAATATGGGATATTATTCAATTTTTAACTTATTAACATTTTACTGGGAGTAGCATGATATCATTTATCATGTTGTTACAATATTCCCAACGCAAAGGTGTACAATATGCTTTGTATGCATACATGTTGTGTAATATGATACACTATATATCATACATTATGATATGGATTTAGGGTACATCTCCAACGCTCTATTTCTTTCACTAAACCCTCATAGATTTAGTAACACTTCATATTATATTATATCTTATAAAAATACTTTTGAAACCATATCCAAAAAACATTTTTAGATATCTTTCAAAACACTTTTATAACGCTATCATAAACTTTACTCTATATTACATAATATGAAATAACTTGTGAATACCCATCCGGAACTCCTTTTTGATAAACTATAAAACACTTTTAGATAAACTTTAGGAGTTAAAATCAATCCCCATTCAATAAACCATAAAGTGTGACCCCATAGGCATTTGTATCTTTGAAAAAATATGAATTCTCAAATCTATAAATGCAAGAAAAGATAATCATTTAACAAAGAATAAATGAAACTCAATATAATAATGGATATAAAAAATGTATTTTCATACCTATTTCCACCAGTTACATTATATGAAAACATTCATTTTCACTTGATCCCTTATCCAAGACATCAAGTGACCACAATACAAAGAGTATGTCATTCCCATATAACCAACTCACATGTTCTTGATTCTATGATTATATATTGACTAGGTAAATTAATACATCACATTTAATTAACCTTTATGGATAAGCACATCATATTCATCTCACCTGATATATAATAAAATCATATTTCTTATCTAGGTATGATTGTATACTTACTAATTCTGTCACAATGAATTGATAAAATATAATACTCATCATATGAGAGGAAAGATATCATCCTAGTCAATCTTTAACTGACAACATGATCAACAATATACCTGACCACCCCCTGATTAGCTAAGCCTCAATAATCACATAATAAAGGCATCAAAGTATGCAAGCTCTAATTCTAGGTATCTCTATAACCTCAAGTAATAGGGACTCTAAATATGTACCATACACCTTTAGTATACCAAATATATAGTGTATGACACTCCATACAGTATACTTCATGGTCCATCTAGTGAAAAATAATAATTTCATTCCCTATAAGAATATTTTATATCTCGATTTAGGAATACTATTCATGATAACTGTAACATATCAATACATCCTATAATAATCCATGATGAGCATCATTTAGGGATAACTTCAAGTCATACTCTGAGAGATGAATTATGATCTCACTTTATAAATATATATGTGTGTGTGTGTAGCCATTTTGAATAAGTGATAAAGTGGTGATTACCTTGTATACAACATGATATATCTTATACTCTTAAACTCTTTAAGAATATAAAACAAAACCATAAATAAACACCCATCTAACATATCACATATGATAGACTTCCATATCAGCCTTATTTTTTCTCAACTTTCAATGGTTTTGTTAAACTCGTTACATATCTATGTAATTATAACCACATCTATATGTGGCCACTTGATAAGACCATACCACTAAACTCTTTAGTAATTAAAATATATGATTCAAGACATATTTAATAACAGTGAGTGTCATTACTCGACCCTACCGGTCTCGATCCGCGACTACCCCAAGCCCGCATCTATAGGCCAAGGGATAGAGACAAGCGATGAAGGCGTAACAATATCAGGGAGGCCTTTGCCTAAGTACCTGTACACACACATAGCCACACAAAGCAAAAGTACAGAGTAAAAAGGGAACCAAAGTATGGACTACAGAATCCCAACCAAAACATGCATCGACCTCTAAAGTAGAACAAGTAAAGTGTTAGAAATTAGAATGAACAATAAAAAGGGAAAAAAACATGCCCAACTAGAAAAGTGCCACAACCTAGGGACAGGAAAAAAAAATTAACAGCTAGTGAGTATCACAACTGAAATTCCTACTATGACCACTACACATAGCCCAAGCTCATGTGTCCTCTACGCTCCTCCATAGTCTCGATCAACCTGTCCGTCATCTGCAAGGGCACACCAAGTGCGGGAAAAGCCAAAGAATGGGTGAGTATAAAGATACTCAGTAGGATTCCCCGAAAGCTCAAGGGAGAAACAAAGGAGGTACCAAAATGGTGAGTGGTAGACAGAACAAGGAATAGTGAAAGATTATAGTAAATAGAGTGCAGCTCAACCTAACAAAAGAAAGGAAGTAGACTCATCCAACCAAGAGGAGATAGATAAGGAAATAATGTGGAATACCCCACGTGTCTTTGACCTTCCTAGAAGGAGAGTAACTAAACCAAAGGAGTGGGAACAAGATTAGGGTGTATATATATATGCTCAACAAGAAACCCAAACGAGTGCGTAAGGGGATCTCCATCTCCAAGCTCAACCCAGGATAAGTCGCCAATAGTTATAAGGATACCCATCACTGATGCCTATCAGTCCCGCACATCAAAGTTCTCTCATCTCTATACCTTACAACCAAGGGTCCTGCTCCGGTAATCACGGAGAGAAGTCACTGACTAGCCACATAGAAAGGGCTGAGTCAGAAATAATTCATCGGGTAAACCACTACCGAGCCCAGCTGGCGGGTAACTCTAAGAGGTTGTCGGGTTACCCACTACCCAGCCCCACTAGAGGGTAAACCCTAGAGTCAACATGTAACTCACTACCCAGCCCCGCGGAAGGGTAAACCCTAAGGCCAATGGGTAACCCACTGCCCAGCCCCACTGGAGGGTAAACCCTGATACGTCGATGGGTAACTCACTTCCCAACCCCGTTGGAGGGTAAACCCTAAGGTCAACGGGTAACCCACTGCCTAGCCCCACAGGAGGGTAAACCCTGATATGCCGGTGGGTAACCCACTGCTCAACCCCACTGGTGGGTAAACTATGAACTGGTTTGATAACTCCGCACTGCCCGAACCATCTCTGGGTGTCACTAACATCGCTATCATGCGTTGGTTCGGAGTTCATCAAAGGAACCCCTGACCAATGCCCTTTCATGTTTCCAAATTTAATGAGATCTCAAAAGAGGCTCCACACACCCAAACCAATTACACAGTTGCAATCCTCACGGAAAAACACACGAGATAGACTATTTACTCGCTTGAAACGGACTCCCGACGAAAAAGTTATTCAACACCGCTTTATGCCCATACGACGCCTTGTGGAGCCCACACCTCGGTCCTGAAAGAGGTTGGGCGAACTACACCATCGCGATGCTCTCGAAAAAAACACGCCAAAACGACTACTCATTCAACCCGAACGGACATCTGATGAAAAAGTCGCAAAACGCTTCTCACAGCTTAAAAGATGGCCCGTGGGGCCCATGCCTCAACTACGGCTTCAATTCCTGAAACCACCCTGGAAAACTTCATCTCGACGCCAGGGTCAAAATGTCACTGATGGTGCCTTAAACAAACTATGGATGTGTTCGCGCCATCCGAAAGAAGAATCTCGGAGAGGCGCTAAATAATACTTAACGGTGTGATGCGCCACCGATTCCCCATCTCGGGAATTAAAAATCCTTGTTACCATCTCAAAAACTCTAACTTGATCCAAGGATCGCGCTACCATAGATGACATGAAAAACAGACACCCGTAGTGAAAGTTATGAGTGTCTGAAGACAAGGGGGCTAACCCCTTAGGGTTGGACCGGCCCGGTCCCGCCGGTCCACCCGGCCTGGGCCAGCCCGCGCCGGCCGGCTCAGCTTGCAGAGCTGGCCCACGGCCCTTCCGCGCAGCCTGGTCGCTTCCCTGTGGTCCACCCGTGTCGATCGTCCCTCGTGGCCGGTCGTTGTCCCGCGCGGAGACCTGCCGAAGGCGGGTCTCGGTCTCCCGCTTGGGGTCGCACGCCGCGACCCCCGTCGCACCCCGCACCGGCGACCTCTGCCCGCCACACCGGTCCGCCGCCCAGGAGGCAGCCACGTTGCCACCTGGGAACCATGTCTCCACTTCCTGGGAGCCCGCCTCTGCCACCTAGAACTGCCGGAAAACCCAAAATTTGGCCAGAAAACTACCCGGGGTCACCCCGGACACCCTGGGACTCGGATTTTCGATCTGAGAAAAGAGTAAGAAAGCTTAGATCGAATCCTATAAAACTATGGGATTCAATTGATTGGAAAATATAATTTCGATGCTAAAATTTCCATTTGAATAGGTTGAGGAAATTAAAAACGAAAAAAAACCCGAGCCAACTTCGTAGGGAGTATCCCATCGCTTTGTCGACGATCCGCCGGAGCCGCTATGCCTTGGAGAGGTGGGGAGAGGGGATTGATGCTTGTTGAGAGGGATTCCTCTAGGGAGAGGAAAGGGGGAATAAGGAGGAGGGGTGTGTGTTTAACTATTATAGAAACTAATTAAAAAAAATTAATTAGTTTTAAACTCTCATCAGTAGGACCGTACCCAAACTCTCGATGGGGTTGAGGTTAAGCCGCTCCTAGGGTAAAACCCACGTTCTGAGTGAAATGGTGGTCTCAAAATTTTAATCTGAGCATCCATTCAGAAGTTTTAAATTTTACGCCTGAGGCTACTAAATTATGAAAACACCCCTGGTGGCGTTTTCCACAGATGGGCCGCGCCCGTGAAAGTTACACCCCTCCTAGGGTAAACAGCATGCTCCGGACTCAATGGTGCCCTCAGTTTTCCCATATGAGCAACCATTTGGGAGTTATTCTATTTATTTGGAATGTTGAGTGTGAACGCACTTAAAATTTAATTTCGGCTACACTGGGGCTCAGAATCGCATGCCGTTTGAACACCCTGCTCTGGAATAACATCAAGAAAATTTCAAAGTCTTATAGGCTTAAAACCTGGGATCTTACATAATTCCCTCCTTCAAGTTTTTTGTCCCCGAAAAACAAAACTACAAAAACAACTCGAGATATTGAGCCCGCATCTGGATCTCCTGTTCCCAAGTGCTCTCCTGAACCCTCCCGTGCTGCCACAACACTCGATCCAAAGGAATGGTCTGTCCACGTAGAGTTCACTCCTGTCAGTACTCAATCTCCATCGAGTGCTCCGCAAAGGTGGATCCATCCCCAATGTCTAGCTCTCCCAAGTTGATGACGTGCGTAGGGTCCTACACGTATTTCTTTATCTATGACACGTGGAAGACGTCATGCACCCTCTCCAGCTATGGGGGTAGAGCGAGATGGTAGGCAACCTCACAAACCCTGTGCATGATCTCAAAGGGCCCAATGAACATCGGGGATAGCTTGCCTCCCCGGCCAAACCTCTGTGTACCACGTCGTGGAGAGACTCTCAAAAAGACATGGTCCCCCCACTCGAACTCCAAAGGACTGATATGACGGTCTGCGTATGACTTTTTTCTACTCTGAGCCATCCTCATCTGCTCACGAATGACATGCACCTTCTCCATTGTCACCCACATGAACTCTGGGCCCATGAGGGAGGTCTCCCCAACCTCTGTCCATCACAACAGTGACCTGCAGGGTCTCCCGTAGAGGGCCTAGAAAGGTTTCATGCCGATAGTAGAGTGGTAACTGTTTTTGTACGCGAACTCCACCAAGGGCAGGTGATCCTCCCAGTTTAGGAAAAAGTCTAACATGCATGCCCTGATCATATCCTCCAACACCTGGATAGTGCACTCGGTCTGCCCGTCCGTCTGGGGGTGAAAAGTTGAACTCATCTGAAGCCGAGTCCCGAATGCCTCCTGAAGGCCTCGCCACAAACATGACGTAAACCGTGCATCATGGTCGGAGACGATCGTCGAGGGTACTCCATGAAGGCAGATGATCTCCTGAACATACCGCTGCCATAGACTCTCCACCGAACTCTGTTCCCTGATGGCAAGGAAGTTTGCTGACTTCGTGAGTTGATCCACTATCACCCAAATGGAATCGTGGACCTTCGTTGTGTGTGGAATTCCTGTGATGAAGTCCATAGATATGTCATCCCACTTCCACTCTGGGATATCAAGGGGCTGCAACAACCCTGTCGGAACCTGATGCTCTGCCTACACCTACTGACAGGTAAGACACCAAGAAATGAACTCAGCTACACTCTGATTCATGCCGGACCACCAAAACTACTACTGAAGGTCTCTGTACATCTTCCCCACACCAGGATGTATAGCCAATGGATAATTTTGGAACTCCCACATCACCTCCTCCCGCATATCCACTGGTACTATAGCTCGCCCTTGGAACATGATCTCATGATTCCCTCCTTTAGAATACTCATCGGGTGCGTTGCCCGTGGATATCAGATCACGCAGTACCTCGCTGTCAAAATCCCCCAGCTACGACTCTCTCACATGCTCAAGGAGTGAAGGATTCAACACCATCGACTGCAAGAAATCCATACCTTCTTGCTCCAACAAGGTCAGTTGTAGGGAAGCTAACTACTCTCAAGCTTCCTGCACTAAACAAGCCTCGGACTTCCTGCTAAGAGAATCCACTACCACATTTCCCTTCCCTGGAGTGTAGAATATCTCAAAATTATAGCCCTACAGAAACTCCAGCCAGCGCCTCTGCCTCATATTCAGATCCCTCTGAGTGAAGATGTACTTGAGGCTCTAGTGGTCTAAGTAGACCACAAAACGCTCACCCAGAAGGTATGTCTCCATAAACTCAAGGTGCAGACCACCGCTGCCAGCTCCAAATCATGAGACGCATAATTCTGCTCATGGGGCCTCAACTGCCTTGACCCATATGCAATCACTTCCCGCTGCTTCATCAGCACGCACCCGAGCCCATCTCCTGAAGCGTCGTAGTACACCACGAACTCAACACCCTCCTCTGGAAGCCTCAACACTGGAGCACTAGTCATCCTCTGTCTCAACTCTTCTAAAGCCTCATAGAACTGATCAGTCCAGGTAAACAGTCATCCCTTCCATGTCAATGCGGTCAAAGGGGCATTAATCCTGGAGAAATATTCCATGAACCTCCTGTAGTACCCTTCCAAGCCAAGGAAGCTTCTCACCTCAGACACATTCTTGGGTGGGTCCCAAGAAAGCACTGCCTCTATCTTTGTGGGAACTACGACTAAACATTGTTCCGAAATGACATGACCCAGAAAGTGAACCTCATGAATCTAGAACTGACACTTAGAGAGCTTCCCATACAGCTAGTGCTCCCAAAGTAAGTCTAGGACCATCCTCAAATGCTCTACATGCTCCTCCTCTGTCGTAGAGTAGATGAGTATGTCGTCAATAAAGACAACCACAAACCGGTCCAAGTATGGCTGGAAGATCTGGTTCATCAAAGCCATGAAATTTTCGGGGAATTCGTCACGCCAAAGGGAATCATCATAAACTTGTAATGCCCATAACGACAATGGAAAGCCAACTTCAGGATGTCAGCCTCACAAACCCGCAACTGGTGGTAGCCGGATCGAAGATCAATCTTGGAGAACCACTTCGCACCTCCCAACTGGTCGAAGAGGTCATCGATCCTAGGCAAAGGGTACTTGTTCTTTATCTTAGCCTAATTCAGGCGACGATAATCCACACAAATACTCGGACTCCCATATGCCTTTTTCACAAACAAAATTGGAGCTGCCCAGGGGGACACACTGGGCCTGATGAATCCCTTCTCATGAAGGTCCTCTAACTGAAGTCGTAGCTCCTGAAGCTATGTGGGTTCCATCTGATATGTTGCACATGATATCAGGGCAGTCCCCGGATACAAGTCAATGTAAAACTCCATCTCTCGCCTCAGAGGTAGTCCCAGGACATCCTCAGGAAAGATGTCCATGTAGTCCTCTAAAACGGTAGGGATCCAAGTTCCTGTAGCATCTGTTTCTCCGAGATCCATGCTCGCCAACTGGTGAGAAAAAGATCATGGTATCCTGCTCAGAGTACCCGTTTGCTCTACCACGAGGTCTCGTTCACCAAGGATAGTGAACTTCGTCCCATCATAATTGACGCATCTGACTAGTCTACGCCGATAATCAATCTAGGTGTGAACCATGGAAAGCCAATCCATACCCAAGATGACATCATAAGGTTCCATAGTGATGATGAGTAGGTCCCATGTGAAACTCTCTCCTCTGAACGACAGTTTGCACTGTCTACAGATAAAGGTCACCGATGAGGCACTTCCCATAGGAACCTCGAGGCTAAGTGCAGGTGTCAGTGCCTCTACTGGAAGCTCCTACTCCCATACCAAAAGCAGCAATATAAAGGAGTGGTTTGAGCCTGTGTCTACTAGTACTGAAGTAGGCATAGTGTAAATACAAAGCGTACCTCGGACCAACTCGTGTGCTGGGGGGTCACGAACACCCATAGACTGAAGCTGCTCACGACCCCTACTGCCAGATCCCTAAGCCTAGTGTGGGCCGCCCGGTGGTGGTGGTGGAAGGACCTCAAAACATTGTCCCCTACCTCAAGGTCCTGCCGCTCTACCTGCGCCACCTCTTTGAGGGCCACCCTGTCCTCGCCTGGGGTATCCCTGGTCACGGTGTTGCCTCTGTCACTGAGGTGTGCCCACTGCCTGCCACGGCTACTCGATAAGCCTGGTCAGGAAGTCCCATGCTAGGTGACCCCATCTGTCACAGGCATAGCACCGACTCTCTCCTGACTTCCCCAGTGCTTTACGGTGCCACTATGGTGTACGACCCTGCCCCTGAGTCTGCTCACGGAAGGGTCTCCTCGACTGAGGCTCTGCTCTCTGTAGTCTGCTTGCTATCGAAGACTCTGCTCTGAAGCAGCCACTACTAGGCCTTTCCAGCTGGCATCCCTCAGCGAAGAATCTCTCTATCACAAGTGCCCACTCTAGCACCCCAGCATAAGTAGGGATGCACATGGGTAATACACTAGTACGGATCTCACTGCGAAGACCCTTCTCAAACTTCCGCACCCGGAAGTAACTATTGCAGACCATATTCTGTGAGTAGCCTGTCAAATCGGTAAACCGGGTTGAGTACTACGCCACGGTCATCCCCCCCCCTGATTCAGCTCTAGAAGCTCCTGAATCCAAACGGAGCGTAAACAAGAGGGGGAGTACTCCTCCCGGAAGAGCTACTGGAAGTTATCCCACGTGAGAGACAACTCGTCGTGGGTCTATGTAACCAACCCCCACCAACGTCCGGCCATCCTGAGGAAAATAATGGTATCTAGGGCTACCATTTGGTCTGTTGGTGTTCGTACCAGCCTGAAAAGTAGGTCCACGGACTCTAGCCAGTCTTCCTCTGCCTAGGGATCAGGGTCCCTGCTGAACTTCTATGGTCACTGACGCTGGATGTCTTAGAGAGCACTCAGCCTACGCTCAACCTTGGCCTGTGCTACTAGTACTAACTGCCACTCTCCAGGTGGAGAGGCTACTGCTGAAGCACTGGGTGTAAGGGGATCACATGAGGGTCCCTGAACTAACACCTTGTCACTTTCCAGGTCGTCGTCACGAACTGGAGAGGGTAACATGGCTGGCTTCTGTCGTGGGGGAATCCTGAAAATTATAAAGGATTACTGTGATCAGATGAGCATATATATATCAGTAATAACAAAGGGGAGCTGACTCAAAAAGGATAGTCAAAGACTCAATCCTATCGGATGCATGTTTCAAATTCCCTACAACAAGTGTATTAGTGTACTGAGTCGACAAGCAGGTTATCAGGGCCCTGGTGAATGGATACGTCGGTCGCCCGTACCATCACTGGACTCCCTGGCCTGAGATCTTCCCTCGAGACACGTCGACACTATTTCCCTAAATCCCAACCAATTCCTTTTTAGGGACGTCCAAACAAATCCCCAAGGAACAAACCATGCTCTGATACCACTCTATCATGACATTACCCTACAGGTCTCGAGCCATGACTACCCCAAGCCCGCCTCCATAGGTCAGGGGCTGGCGAAAAGAGTCGAAGGCGTAACAATCTCGGGGAGGCCTTTGCCTAAGTACTTGTACACACACACAGACCACACAAAGAAAAAGTGCAGAGTAAAAAGGAAACCAAAGTATGGACTACAGAATCCCAACCAAAACATGCATCGACCACTAAAGCAGAACAAGTAATGTGATGAAAAGTAGACTAAACAATAAAAAGGGAAAAACACGCGCCCAACTAGAAAATTGCCACAACCCGGCAATAGGTAAACAAAAGTAACAGCTGGTGAGTCTCACACCTGAAAGTCATACTATGACCACTGAATGCTGCCCAAGATCTTGTGTCCTCTACGCTCCTCTGTAGTATCGATCAACCTGTCTGTCGTCTACAAGGACACACCAAGTGCGAGAAAAGCCCAAGAAGGGGTGAGTATAAAGATACTCAGTGGGATTCCCTAAAATCTCGAGGGAGAAACAAAGGTGGTACCAAAACGGTGATAAGTAGATAGAACAAGGAATAGTGAAAGAGTACAGTAAATAGAGTGCAGCTCAACCCAACAAAATAAAGGAAGTAGACTCGTCTAACCAAGAGGATCTAGACACGGAATGCACGTGGCATACCCCGCGTGTATTCTCCCTTCCTAAAAAGAGAGTAATTGAACCCAAGGAGTGGAAACAAGAGTAGGGTTTATATATATATGCTCAACAAAAAACCTGAACGAGTGTGTAAGGGTATATCCATCTCCAATCTCATCCCAGGTTAAGTCACCCAATGTTCTAAGGATACCCATCACTCATGCCCATCAGTCCCACACGTCAAAGCTGTCTCATCACTATACCATACAACCAGGGGTCCCTCTCCGATAATCACAGAGAGAAGTCACTGACTAGCCACATAGAAAGGGCTGATTTGGAAAGAATTCATTGGGTAACCCACTGCCCAGCCCAGCTGGAGGGTAAACTCTAAGAGGTCGTCGGGTAACCCACTGCCCAGCCCCGCTGGATGGTAAACCATAGAGTCAACGGGTAACCAACTGCCTAGCCCCTCTGTAGGGTAAAACCTAAGGTCAATGGGTAACCCACTGCCTAGCCCCGCTGGAGGGTAAACCCTAAGGTCAACGGGTAACCCACTCCCCAGCCCCGTTGGAGGGTAAACCCTGATACGCCGGTGGGTAACCCACTGCCTAGCCCCGCTGGAGGGTAAACCCTAAGGTCAATAGGTAACCCACTGTCCAGCCCTGCTAGAGGGTAAACCCTGATATGTCGGTGGGTGACCCACTGCCCAGCCCCATTGGAGGGAATACCCAAAACTGGTCTGATAACTCCACATTTCCCGAACCATCTCTGGGTGTCACTAACATCGCTACCGTGCATTGGTTCAGAGTGCATAAAAGGAACCTCCGACCAACACCCTTTCATGTTTCCACATTTAATGAGATCTTGAAATAGGCTCTGAATTCCCAAACCGATTACACCGTTGAAATCTTCACAGAAAAACACGCGAGATAGACTATTTACTCGCTTGAAACATACTCCCGATGAAAAAGTTATTCAATACAGCTTTTTTCCCATACGGTGTCTCGTGGGGCCCACACCTCAGTCCCGAAAGCGGCCAGGTGAACTACGTCATCACGATGCTCTCAGAAAAATATGCCAAAACAACTACTCATTCGCCCCAAACGGACGTCCGATGAAAAAGTTGCAAAACACTACTCACAGCTTAAAAGACGACCCGTGGGGCCCATGCCTCAACTTCGGATTCAATGCCTGAAACCACCCTGGACAACTTCATCTCGATTCCAGGTTCACAACTCTATTGACGGCGCCTTAAATGGACTTCGTATGTGTTCACGCCATCCGAAAGAAGAATCCCGGCGAGGCGCTAAACAATACTTAACGGTGTGTCGTGGCATCGAGCCCTCTTCTCGGGAATTAAAAATCCCCGAGACCATATCAAAAACCCCTACTCGATCCGATCATCGCGCTTCCATAGACGACGCGCAAAACCGACACCCGTAGTAAAAGTTACGGGTGTCCGATGACAAGGGGGCTAACCCCTTAGGGCTGGATCGGCCCGGTCCAGCCGGTCCACCTGGCATGGGCCGGCCCGCGGCCCTTCCGCGTGCCCCAGATGCTTCCCCGTGGTCCAACCATGCCAACCGGCCCTCGTGGCTCATCACTGTCTCGTGCGGAGACCCCCCGAAGGCGGGTCTCGGTCTCCCGCTCGGGGTCGCGCGTCGTGACCCCCATCGTGCCCCGTACCGGTGACCTCCGCCTTCCACGCCGGTCCGGTGCCCGGGAGCCCGCTGCACCGCCGCTTGGGAGCCACGCTGCCGCCACCTGGGAGCCTACCGCTACCTCTTGGGATCCCGCCACTGCCTAGGAGCCGCGTCGCCGTCGCCGCATGGAACCGCCGGAAAACCCAAAATTTGGCCAGAAAACATCCCGGGGTCACCCCGGACACCCCGTGACTCGGATTTTCAATCCGAGAAGAGTTTTAGAAATATCAGATTGAATATTACGCAACTATGGGCTTCTCTCAACATTAAAACATCATTTTGATGCTACAATTTTCATTTGAATAGGTTTTAAAAATTAAAAACGAAAAAAAAACCCGAGCCTACTTCGCAAGGCGTAGCCCGTCGCTTCGCTGATGATCCACCAGAGCCACCGCACCTTGGAGAGGTGGGGAGATGGGCTTGATGTTTATTGATAGGGATTCCTTTAGGGTGGGGAAATGGGGAAGAAGGAGGAGGGGTGGGTGTTTAAGTATGAGATAAACTAATTAAAAAATAATAATTAGTTTTAAACTCCCACCAGTAGGCCCGTACCCAAACTCTCGATGGGGTCGAGGTTAAGCCACTCCTAGGGTAAAAACCATGTTATGAGCGCAAAGGTAGTCTCAAAATTTTAATCTGGGCCTCTGTTTAGAAGTTATAAAGTTTACGCCTGAGGCTGCTAAATTACAAAAAATGCCCCTGGTGGCGTTTTCCACAGAAGGGTCGCGCCCGTGAAAGTTACACCTCTCCTAGGGTAAACGGCACGCTCTGGACTCAACTCTGCCCTCATTTTTCCAATCCAAACAACCATTTAGGATTTATTATGTTTATTTTGTGTGTCTAGTGTGATCTCACTTAAAATTTAATTCCGGCCACACTGGGGCTCAGAATCACACACTGTCTGAACGCCTTGCTCTGGAATAACATCAAGAAAATTTCAAAATATTACAGGCTCAAAACCAAGGTTCTTACATCATTCCTTCCTTCCTGTTTTTCATCCCCAAAAAATAAAACTACAAAAAAAATCGAGATACTAAGCCCACATCGGGCTCTCCCGTTCCCAGGTGCTCTCCTGCACCCTCATGTGCTGCCACAACACTCGAACCAAAGGAATGGTTTGTCCACGCAGAGTTCGCTCCTACCGGTCCTCAATTGCCACTGGTTGCTCCGCAAAGTTGGCTCCATCCTCAATGTCCATCTCTCCCTAGTCAATGATGTGCGTAGGGTTGTGCATGTATTTCCTCAGTTGTGACATGCGGAAGACATCATGCACCCTCTCTAGTTGTGGGGGTAGAGCAAGATGGTAGGCAACCTTACCAACCCTGTGCATGATCTCAAAGGGCCCAATGAACCTTGGGGATAGCTTTCCTCCCCGGACAAACCTTCGTGTACCATTCTGCAGAGAGACTCTCAAAAAGACATGGTCCCCCCGCTGGAACTCCAAAGGCCTGCGACGACGCTCTTCATAAGACTTATATCAGCTCTGAACCATCCTCATCCACTCACGAATGACCTGCACCTTCTCCGTCATCACCCGCACCAACTCTGGGCCCACGAGGGAGGTCTCCCCAACCTCCGTCCAGCACAACGGTGACCTGTAGGGTCTCTCGTAGAGGGAATCGAAAGGTTCCATGCCGATAGTAGAGTGGTAACTGTGGTTTTACGTGAACTCCACCAAGGGAAAGTGATCCTCCCAGCTTATGCCAAAGTCTAACATGCACGCCCTGAGCATATCCTCCAACAACACCTGGATAGTGTGCTCGGTCTTCTCGTCTATCTGGGGGAGAAAAGTTGTACACATCCACAGCCGAGTCCCAAATGCCTCCTGCATGCCTCGCCACAAATGCGACGTAAACCATGCGTTTCGGTCGGAGACGATCGTCAAGGGTACTCCATGAAGGCGGACGATCACCCGAACATACATCTTCCCTAGACTCTCCACCGAACTCTGCTCCCTGATTTCAAGGAAGTGCACCGACTTCGTGAGTCGGTCCACTATCACCCAAATTGAATCGTGGCCCTTCGCTGTGCGCGGAAGTCCTGTGACAAAGTCCATAGATATGACATCCCACTTCCACTCTGGGATATCAAGGGGCTGCAACAACCCTGCCAGATCCTGATGCTATACCTTCACCTGCTGATAGGTAAGACACCAAGAAAAAAACTCAGCTACGCTCTACTTCATGTCGGAACACCAAAACTACCGCTGAAGGTCTCTGTACATCTTCCCCACACTAGGATCTACAGCCAAGGGAGAAGTTTGGAACTCTCGCATCACCTCCTCCTGTATATCCACTGGTACTACAGCTCAACCCTGGAACAAGATCTCGTGATTCCCTCCTTCAAAATACCCATCGGGTGCGTCGCCCATGGATATCTGATCACGTAGTCCCTCGCTGTTGACATCCCCCAACTGCAACTCTCTCACATGCTCAAGGAGCGGAGGAGTCAACACCATCGACTGCAGAAAATCCATACCCTCCTGCTCCACCAAGGTCAGCTATAGGGAATCCAACTGCTCTAAATCTTCCTACACTAAACAAGCTAGGGACTTCCTACTAAGAGCATTTTCTACCACAATTCCCTTCCCTGGAGTGTAGACTATCTAGAAATCATAGTCCTGCAGAAACTCCAGCCAGTGTCGCTACCTCAGATTCAGATCCCTCTGAGTGAAGATGTACTTGAGGCTCTAGTGGTCTGATTAGACCACAAAATGCTCACCCAGAAGGTAGTGTCTCCATAACCTCAAGGAGAAGACCATCGCTACCATCTCTAAATCTTGAGTCACATAATTCTGCTCATGGGGCCTCAACTGCCTCGACCCATATGCAATCACTACCTGCTGCTGCATTAACATGCATCCGAGCCCATCCCCTGAAGCGTAGCAGTACACCACGAACTCAATGCCCTCCTCTGGCAGCCTCAACATTGGATCACTAGTCAGACTCTATCTCAACTCTTAGAAAGAATTATGGCACTGATCAGTCCAGGTAAACGGTCGTCCCTTCCGCGTCAATGTGGTCAAAGGGGAAGAAATCCTGGAGAAATCTTCCACAGACCTCCTTTAGTACACTGCCAAGCCAAGGAAGCTCCGTACCTCAGACGCATTATTGGGTGGGTCCCAAGCAAGAACTGCCTCTCTCTTTGTGGGATATATAGCTAAAACCTGTTCCAAAATGACATTCCCCAGAAAGTGGACCTCATGAATCTAGAACTGACACTTCAAGAGCTTCCTATACAGCTGGTGCTCCCGAAGTAAGTCTAGGACCATCCTTAAATGCTTTGCGTTCTCCTCCTCTGTTGTAGAGTAGATGAGTATGTCGTCAATAAAGACAACCACAAGCTGGTCCAAGTACGGATGGAAGATCTGGTTCATCAAAGACATGAAAATTGTGGGGGCATTTGTCACACCAAAGGGCATCACCAAAAAATTTTAATGCCCATAATGACAACGGAAAGCCAACTTCGGGATGTCAGCCTCACGATCCTGCAACTGGTGGTAGTAGGATCAAAGATCAATCTTAGAGAACCACTTCGTACCTCTCAACTAGTTGAAGAGGTCGTCGATCCTCAGAAAAGGGTACTTGTTCTTTATCGTAGCCTGATTCAGGCGACGATAATCCACACAAAGCCACAGACTCCCATCTTCCTTTTTCACAAACAAAACTGGAGATGCCCAGGGGGACACACTGGGCCTGATGAATCCCTTCTCATGAAGGTCCTCCAACTGAATTCATAGCTCCTGAAGCTCTGTGGGTGCCATATGATATGATGAACATGATATTGGGGCAGTCCCTGACTACAAGTCAATGCAGAACTCCATATCTCGCCTCGGAGTTAGTCCTGGGACATCCTCGGGAAAGACGTACATGTATTCCTCTACAATGGTAGGGATCCAAGTGACTGTAGATTTTGCTGCTCCAAGAGCCACACTCATCAACTGGTGAGAAAATGATTGTGGTCTTCTACTCAGAGTACTCGTCTGCTCTACCACGAGGTCTCATTCACCAAGGATGGTGAACCTCGTCCCATCAGAATGGACACATATGACTAGTCTGTGCTGATAATCAATCTAGGCATAAACTATGGAAAGCCAATCCATTCCCAAGATGACATAATAAGGTTACATCGTGATGACGAGTATGTCCCATGTGAAACTCTCTCCTCCGAACAACAGTTCATACTGTCTGCAAATAAAGGTCACCAACAAGGCACTTCCCGTAGGAACCTCGGGGCTAAGTGTAGGTGTCAGCACCTCTATTGGAAGCTCCAACTCCCATACCAAAAGCAGCGATATAAAGGAGTGGCTGGCACCTATTTCTACTAATACCGAATCAAGTGTAGAGTAAACACAAAGCATACCTCGGACCATCTCGTGTGCTGGTGGGTCATAAACACTCATAGCCGGAAGCTTCCCGCGACCCCTACCGCCAGCTCCCTGAGCCTGGCGTGGGCCACCGGTGGTGGTGGTGGAAGGACCTCGAAACATCATCCCCCACCTCCAGGTCCTGCCACTCTGCCTGCGCTGCCTCCAAAAGGGCCACCCTGTCCTTGCCTGGGGGATCCCTAGTCACAGTACTGCCTATGCCGCTGTGGTGTGCCCACTGCCTGCCACGACTGCTCGGTACGCCTGGTCGGGCAATCCCGTTCTAGGTGACCCCATCCGTCATAGGAATAACACCGACTCTCTCCTGACTTCCTCAGTGCTCTATGGCACCACTATGGTGTATGACCCTACTCCTAAGTCTGCTCACGGAAGGGTCTCCTCGACTGAGGCTCTGCTCTCTGCCGCCTGCCTGCTACCGAAGACTTTGCTCGGAAGCGGCCACTGCTAGGCCCTTCCAGCTGGCGTCCCTCAGCCAAGAAGCTCTCTGTTACGAGCTCCCACTCTAGAACCCAAGTATAATTAGGGATGCAGAGGGGTACTATACTAGCACAAATCTCCCTACGAAGACCCTGCTCAAACTTCCGCGCCCAGAAGTAACTATCTCGGACCATATCCTACTAGTACCGTGTCAGACCGGTAAACCGGGACGAGTACTGCACCACGGTCATCCCCCCTTCTTCAGCTCTAGAAGTTCTGAAATCCGAACAGAGCATAAACAATAGGGGGATTACTCCTCTCGGAAGAGCTGCTGGAAGCTATCCCACATGGGAGACGACTTGTCATGGGTCTGCGTAACCAACCCCCACCAATGCCTGGTCATCCTGAGGAAAAGGCTAGCAGCTAGGGCTACCATCTGGTCTGCTTGTGTCCATACCAGCCTGAAAAGTCAGTCCATAGACTCTAGACAGTCTTCCGCTGCCTGGGGATCCGGGTCCCCATAGAACTTCGGTGGCCGCTGACGCTGGAAGTTTCGGAGCGCACTCAACTAGTGCTCAACCTCAGCATGTGCTGCCGGTACTAACTGCAGCTCTCCAGGTGGAGGGGCTACTACTGAAGCACTAGGCAGAAGGGGATCACGTGAGGGTCCCTAAACTGACGCCTCGCCACTCACCATATCGTCGTCACAAACTGGAGAGGGTAACCTGGCTGGCTACTGTCATGGGGGCATCCTAAAAATTATCAAGGATTACCACGATCAGATGAGCATATATATATATCAGTAATAACAAAGGGGAGATGACTCAAAAAGGACAGTCAAAGACTCAATCCTACCGGATTCATGTTCCAAATTCTCTGCAACAAGTGTATTAGTGTACTGAGTCGACAAGCAGGTTATCAGGGCCCTGGTGAATGGATACGTCGGTCGCCCGTACCATCACTGGACTCCCTGGCCTGAGAGCCACCCTCAACACACATCGACACTATTGCCCTAAATTCCAACCAATTCCTTTTTACAGACTTCCGAACAATGACCCAAGGAATGGACCATGCTCTGATACCACTCTATCTTGACCCGACCCTACCGGTCTCAAGCCGTGACTACCCGAAGCCTGCCTCCATAGGCCAGGGGCTGGCAACAAGCACCGAAGGTGTAACAATCTCGGGGAGGCCTTTTCCTAAGTACCTGTACACACACACACAACCCATGGAAAGCAAAAGTGCAGAGTAAAAAGGAAACCAAAGTATGGAATACAGAATCCCAACCAAAACATGCATCGACCTCTAAAGTAGAACAAGTAAAGTTCTGAAAAGTAGACTGAACAATAAAAAGGGAAAAACATACACCCAACTAGAAAAGTTCCACAACCCAGTGACATGTAAACAAAAGTAACAGTTGGTGAGTCTCACACCTGAAATTCCTACTATGACCACTGAACACAGACCAAGCTCTTGTGTCCTCTACACTCCTCCATAGTCTCGATCAACCTGTATGTCATCTCCAAGGGCACACCAAGTGTGGGAAAATCCCAAGCAGGGGTGAGTATAAAGATACTTAGTAGGATGCCCCAAAAGCTCGAGGGAGAAAAAAAGTATGTACCAAAACGGTGAGCAGTAGACAGAACAAGTAACAATGAAAGAGTACAGTAAATAGAGTGTAGCTCGACCCAAAAAAAAAGGAAGTAGACTCGTCTAACCAAGATGAGCTAGACATGCAAAGCACGTAGCATACCCCACGTGTCTTCACCCTTCCTATAAGGAGAGTAACTGAACCCAAGGAGTGGGAACAAGAGTATGGGGTATATATATATGCTCAACAAGAAACCCCAAACGAGTGCATAAGGGGATCTCCATCTCCAAGATTATCCCAGGATAAGTCGCCAACAGTTCTAAGGATACCAATAACTAATGCCCATTAGTCCCGCATGTCAAAGCCATCTCATTGCTATACCGTACAACCAAGGGTCTTGCTCTGGTAATCATGGAGAGAAGTCACTAACAATCCATATAGAAAGGGCTGAGTCGGAAATAAGTATTCAGGTAACCCACTACCTAGCCCAGCTGGAGGGTAAACTCTAAGAGGTCATTGGGTAACCCACTACCCAGCCCCACTGGAGGGTAAACCCTAGAGTCAACGGGTAACCCACTGCCCAGCCCCGCTGGAGGGTAAACCCTAAGGTCAACGGGTAACACACTGCCCATCCCTGCTTGAGGGTAAACCCTAAGTTCAATAGGTAACCCACTACCTAGCCCCGCTGGAGGGTAAACCTTGATACGCCGGTGGGTAACTCACTGCCTAGCCCCACTAGAGGTTAAACCCTAATATCAGCGGGTAACCCAATGCCCAGCCCCGCTAGAGGGTAAACCCTGATACGCCGGTGGGTAACCCACTGCCCAGCCCCTCTGGAGGGTAAACCCCAAACTGGTCCGATAACACCGCACTGCCCGAACCAACTCTCGGTGTCACTAACATCGTTGTCGTGTGTTGGTTCAGAGTGCGTCAAAGGAACCTCTGACCAATTCCCGTTCATGTTTCCACATTTAATTAGATCTTGAAAGAGGCTTCACATGCCCAAACTGATTACACCATTTCAATCCTCATGGAAAAACACGTGAGATATACTATTCACTCGCTTGAAATGGACTCCCAACAAAAAAGTTATTCAACACCACTTTATGCCCATACGGCGTCTTGTGGGGCCCACACCTCGGTCCCTAAAGAGGTCGGATGAACTGCGCCATCGTGATGCCCTCATAGAAACACGTCGAAATGACTACTCATTCACCCCGAACGGGCGTCCGATGAAAAAGTCACAAAACACTGCTCACAGCTTAAAATACGGCCCGTGGGTCCCACGCCTCAACTCTGACTTCAACGCATGAAAACACCATGGGCAACTTCATATCGATAATAGGGTCATAACGCCACTGACGGTGCCTTAAAGGGACTCTGGATGTGTTCGTGCCATCTGAAAGAAGAATCTCGGCGAGGCGCTAAACAATATTTAACGGTGGGTTGCGGCACCGATCCCCTGTTTCGAGAATTAAAAATTCATGTGACCATCTTAAAAACTCCGACTTGATCCGAGGATCGTGCTGCCATAGACGGCATTCAAAACTGACACTTGTAGTGAAAGTTACTGGTGTCCAAACACAAGGGGGTTAACCCCTTAGGGGTGGACTGGCCCGGTCCACCCGGCCTGGGCCAGCCCGTGCCGGCCCACGGCCCTTCTGCGTGGGCCGGTCATTTCCCCACTATCCACCTGCGCCAACCGGCCCTCGTGGCCGGTCATTGTTCCGTGCGGAGACCCGCCAAAGGCGGGTCTCAGTCTCCCGCTCGGGGTCGCACGTCGCGACCCCCGTCGTGCCCTACACCAGCGACCTCTGCCCGCCACGCCGGTCCGCCACCCGGGATCTTTCCTCACTGCCGCCTGGGAGCCTCGCTTCCGCCACCTGGGAGCCCGCCGCTACCGCCCGGAACCGCCGGAAAACCCAAAATTTGGTTGGAAAACTTCCTGGGGTCACCCCGGACACCCCGGGATTCGGATTTTCGATCCGAGAAGAGAATTAGAAAGCTCAGATCAAATACTACGCAACTATGGGATTCTATTGATAGTAAAAAAGCATTTATATGATACAATTTTTATTTTAAGAGTTTGAGGAAATTAAAAATGAAAAAAAACCGAGCCTACTTCGTAGGGCGTGGCCCGTCGCTTCACCGACGATCCGCCAGAACCACCATACCTTGGAGAGGTGGGGAGAGGGGCTTGATGCTTGTTGAGAATGATTATTCTAGGGAGAGGAAATGGTGAAGAAGGAGGAGGGGTGGGTGTTTAATTAGGATAGAAACTAATTAAAAAAATTAATTAGTTTTAAACTCCCACCAGTAGGCCCGTACCCAAACTCTCGACGGGTTCGAGGTTAAGCCGCTCCTAGGGTAAAACCCACGTTATAAGCACAACAGTGGTCTCTAAATTTTAATCCAAGCCTCCGTTTAGAAGTTATAAAGTTTACACTTGAGTTCGTTAAATTACAAAAATGCCCCTGGTGGCATTTTCCACAGAAGGGTCATGTCCATGAAAGTTACACCCCTCTTAGGGTAAACGACATGCTCCGAACTCAACGGTGCCCTTGGTTTTCCCATCCGAGCAACCGTTTAGGATTTATTCTATTTATTTTGCATGTCTAGTGTGAATGCACTTAAAATTTAATTCTGACCACACTGGGGCTCGGAATCACACACCGTCTGAATGACCTTCTCTGGAATAACATCAAGAAATTTTCAAAGTCTTACAGGCTCAAAACCTTGGTTATTACAGTGAGACCCAGGATTCATATTCCTAATGTTAAAATCCTTTAACATATTTCAAATTTCGTAACTTCGCAACACCCAATGTTATGATGTTAATAACTTCAGTTTTTTTTCTTATAACTCTTTTTAAGTCCAACATAATCACCATAATTGAACCTTTTCAATACAAATATTCCATTAAAATATTTTGGTGACTAATGTAACTATTTACATTACTCTTTACTAACACATCCTAAAATCCTTTAGAATATTAAGTGACATTCACTTTGTATATTTAATAATATAATATTCATTTTTTAAACTTTTAAGTTCTATAAGTTGAAACATACTCCCACTGGCCTCTTATACATTATATTATATTAAGAATATCATGCTAAGATACAAAAACTTCATTATGTTAGGAAATAACTTTTATTTTATTAGTGGGAATATTTAACAAAAAAACATTATATCCATATCATATATGTTATTCCATGTTTTTGGATCATTGTTTTGAAATAATATTTTATTCTTTAAAACATGCCACTAATGGTGGTGATATCATCTCTTTTATATTTTAGGAAACATTTAGATAAAATCCTTTATCCTCTTTTTATTCTTCTCAAGTATGTTATAGAATCTGATAAATCAATAACCATGTGTATTAATATAATATTATTTATAACAACTCTTTTTTAGTAAAAAAATCCTCTTATCATATATGAGAAATGATATAACTATACACATCCTTTATCTAGATACACCTTATCCAGAGAAATTAAATTTTATTCAATTATTTGATGTAGTAACTCTTTGATTTATAACTTGAATGCAAAATAAAATATTTATTAATTCTTATTTTTAACTCTTGTATATTTACAAAAATTTTAATGTATAAATTTGGTATAATATACCTTTCAAAATCAAATAATTTATTTCTATAACATCAATACTGGACATGGATATTCTATATAGTTTCTCAAACCCCTTTAGGTATCCATAATAATTCTATCCTATAGAATCAAAACTCCTCCTTCTCAACACCTCCTTAAAGTTTCAATGACCTTGTATGGATACTTGAAGAAACATTTTTGGACTTTCCAATTAGATTTTATTCTTTTGTTTTTGACTTTTACCCACTTATATTTTCAAAATCATACCAAAACCGTTACATATCATGCCTATATAATTTATTATAAAAACTTTGATAAAATAGGTTAAACATTTCTTAAACTCATTAACATTATTAGAACATTTCTATCAATGAAAATGGAATTAATTATATAGTTGTAAAATTCCTTAAGTAAACCTTGATTGAATCAATAGATGTTTCTCATAAGCTTTTAGATTCAGTTGCTAAATATTTTTGGTAGTTTGTTTATTTTGGAAATTTGTTTTATTGACACATAGATTTTTCTCACTTAAGAACTGTTCTTATGTTTTTTACCAATCTAAGAATTTTTATACATTAAGCTAATACTTTTCTAAGATTGATCTGAAATTTAATTTTAATTATGTTTCTATAATTGATCTACAATAAAAAAATATCAGATGAGTATCCTTTTTTTCATTTATTTAATAATTACTTTTATTAATTGTTCTCCCACTAAAATGATAATCCCTTTTAAATTCATCATATATATAAGTGGGAAGAGATCCATATTTATCTAATATTTGATCCACTTTAGTATTTATCCTATCACTTATCTATTTAGTTAGGCCATGATTCCAATCATATCATATATGAATCTTGGATGGTTGAGCAAACAAATACTTTCCCAATCTAATATATGGATAAAATCAACACCATTACTCCAGTAACCTAATCTGATTAGGCTATCCCATTTAATATTAACCCAAAGAAAATTATAATAATGAACAACTAATACTATTATGGTCACCAATTATTTTATTGCCTCACACAAGATAATGTTGGGGTACTCATCTTTGGCACAACCTGCACGGTTCGATGGCCGAGGTCATGGAAAGTGTTTTATTTGGAATAAATCTAAAACATAGTATTTTTTAAGGGGATTTAATCTCTCCATATTATCTCATGTTATTAATTTTACATGTAAGCATACTTCTAATGATATAGTTTTTAATCTTATTTCTTCCACCAAATCAATATGTTCAAACCATATTGATGAGTAACTCTTTACACAAATCATAAATTATGTTATTAACTTAAATTAAAATCCAAATATATACATACATATCAAAAATCATCCTATTCATATGTTACATGAAACCATTTCATGTAAAGTTTTAGAATCATATGATATCCACAATCCTCACATGAGTAAGCTTGAAGCCACAGATAGTAAACCCTCACTTTTCATAAAAAGGCATAATCCTATAAATTAGTGCGTTGACTAACCAAAAGTCCCCTTACCTAGGGATACTTTACATAAAAAATATTTCAATTGCATCATAATTTTAACACGTGGTATATATAAAATAAAAATAAATTTTAAATTCAAACACATAATCTAGTATAATCCAAATTCAAAGTAGAAGAAAACTAAATCAATTATCATACCTGTCATGTAACTCCTTAAATGAATGTATGAAAATTTATAGAAGCAGTTTAATATTTAAACTAATGAATAAATTCATTAATAATATAGAAATTATATTCATGAATAAAATAGGGTACGAAATAAATAGATGAATAATTATATATTTAAACATGAGATAAATTATTTATGAACAATTTGATAAATAAAGAAAATTATAAACACCATATAATTTAGTAATTCAATATGGACATTCCATAATTAAATAAATATAAACATGTTATATTTATTTATAATATTACATCTTTAATATAATTCATTATATGAAATTTTACTTAAATATATGATATTAAATGAAATATAAATAATTTATATTTCATGTCTATCATGTAAAAAATTTACATGATCTTAATATTACATATTTAACTTCATCTAAACCTTGATCATATCAATCATAAAAAATATTTTTATTTTGGTTGAACAATTTCTCAAATAAAATATTTAATTTCAATAGTTCAAATTAAGAAATTTGGAATAATTAGGAATTTTAAATATAAACACTTTTATATTTATTCCATGTTTTTTAATTTATAAAACCTTTATAAACTACACATATAATATTAATATAAATATTTTAGATTTATATTATACACCATTCCATATAATTTGAAAAAGTTATTTTCATATAAATAATTAATATTATGTAATATTTAGTTAATAAATATTTCAAAAATATTTAATTTATTAATTATAAACACTTAATTAATTATTGTATAAACACGTTTATAAATTAATAAATATCCCAAACACATTTTATTATGATTTATAAAGATTTTATAAACCATTAAATTCAATTCTTCATTGAAACATATAAAAACGAAATTTTCCTTTTTTTAACCCATATTATATCATATGATATATAATATAACTTTTTATCAAATGTTGTGATATATATATTTCCATAGGTGGCCTATTATCTCTTAAGCATGAACCGAATATTACATAGGTGTCATTGGATTATGATATTATGGTCTGCAAAAGATTAACTCCATAAAACTTAGATATCACGACTTACAATTTGTGGTCAGTTTAGGAATAGGTAGTAACCCTAAAATTATCACACATAACATTAACTAGGTTTGGTGATGTCTTGTATAAGTATAAAGCTCGTAAGGTTTCACTATCATGGATTAAAATAGGTTCCTTAATATGAATAATTGTTCAATGAGACATATTTTACAATAATCCATGATATCATTAGTATGATACGAGGAACTATTGTTCAACTGTGGATTGGTTCCATCATAGATTACAAAATCATATATCACGGACTATGATGTGAAGAAACTGAAGGATTTTGAAGAAATATCTACCTATAATATCATATATCTTATGGTAAAATCCCAAAACATACAATTTTATATCATAACATAATGTTGACATCAATTCAAAATTCCAATTATTTATTATGATATGTAATATAACTAGAAAATATATCATATTTATTTATTTTTAATATGATTTCAATAATCAAACAATATAATAAGGATATGATACCATTAAATGTTTCTTATGATCAAACAACACTTTTTTATCATAGCAGAAGCAATTTTAAAACTCAAAACACAAAATCTATGATTATCGAAACCCGAATCCATATTGTATATATAAAATAAAGTAATTTTTATGTACCTTACCCTGAAGAGATGCTACCTAGATCTTTATTCAATATGCTTGATAAAGATCGCTCAATGGAAACCATTAGAATCCACTCTCTATGGTGTATCTACAGGTTTATGTGAATTACCTGATGCTCAACAAATAATATACTTCTCCATAAGATATGGTAATATATTATAATATAAAGGAGAAAAAATATGAGAACTTTGGGTAGGGAGATTCGGTAAGAGAGAGGAGGGTTCAAAATCCTTAGATCATCACTATATCTTTTTGATTACATTATTATATAGTCCATAAAGATACTCCCATGCATTAACTCATATTTTTATAATATATGAGTGAATTATTATAAAAAACATGAATTCATCACTCCTCCCATGCATTTAAACCTATGAAACATTTTATATTAATGATATCCAATTTCAGAAGATTATTAGAATGTTAACTTATTAGAATTTGACTAGTAGTAGCATGATATTTATTTATCATGATGTTATAATACACCCAACAAAAAGGCATATAATATTCCTTGTATGCATCCATGTTATACAATACAACATACCATATATTACACACTATGATATGGATTTAGGGAACATCTCCAACAGTGGGTAGGCATGAATAGGTAATGTAAATACTTAAAATCAAGTAATAGAGGATCTATAAGCATTACCTTGATTCTTAAATGTTATAAAAACCAAATTAGGTATCTAATATCTTTATTTTAGGGAACACTAGAAGATGGGGAGTGGAAGAGTGGAAAAGTTGGGTTGTCTTCTCACTAGAGTGGAATAAAAAATGTAAAAAGAAAACATACCTAGGTTTCCTCCCATATAGAAATTCATTTAAATATGAGAGATATATATACCTTTGTGCCTTTAATCAAATTTGAGAGAGGGGATATATCAATCTTGTAAATTTTCTATATATAGATTCAACTATTTTCTATTAACCATAAATTAAGTTTTATTCTCTCTTTGGATCTCAATGACTCAATGTGAAGAGACTTTAATTACCATGAAGGGTCTTGACCAATGTGAATTAAATTTTCTTAGAAAAAATATCAAATGAGAGTTAAATAAAAGTATATTATCTATGAATATGAATGTTTATTTATTTATTCATCAATCATGACACTACTTTGTTTTCTATTTGAAAATATTTTTATTCTTATAAGCATATCTATAGATATCTTCTAATTCATCTAATTGTAATAGTCTCTTATTACCAGCTTAATGTAAGTCCATTTTTGTTTTCTTCACAACCTATTATGATTGATGTTTGATATAAAATAGTAAATGGAATGGATTCCCATATATTATCATGAATGGGGTCATACCGATAGGTGTTTTAAAATTTATCTTGTATGCCTATAAATCATTATCAATCTTTTCTCGTAAGTCCTTCTAGATTAAAAAAATATTTTTTTCTAGAATTTTTTTGATATTTTGTTAGATAAATCCACTTGAATGTTTTATAAAGGGTTCTATTTTTGTATAAAAATCCTTAATTTTCTAGTAATACCTTTAGCAAGTTATTGTTTAGGTGTGTCCCCCAATCACTGATGAGTGAGAGAGGAGTCCTAAACTAAGAGTTTTTTTCCTAAAAAATTTAATCACCACATTGTCTATATTCATTTATGTTATCATAAATTCACCCCATTTTGAAAAATAATCCATACTTATTATAATGTATGCGTTATTAAAGGATCTTAAGAAGGTTCCAATGAATTCAATTCCCCATACATTGAACACTTTGACTTAGAGAATAGGTTACTATGACATTTCCTAATTTTTTACAATGTTACACATCCTTTGGTATCGATCATAGTTTTTTCTAAACCCCTTAAATCTATATGGTGAGTATGACAAAATAAAATATTGTTTAATATCTTATACACTATTCTATTTGGTCTTTGGTGTCCTTTGGTAGGCGATTAATGAAAAAATTATATAATTTTCTTCACCCTGGGCTTGGGTACACATTGAATAATGAGTTTGTCTTCATATTTCTTGAATAATATGGGATCATCCTATACATAATGCATTTTTCATCTAAGAATATATTCCTTTTTTGATAAGTAAAATGGGGATAAATGGTCCCATTTTTCAAGTAATTTTCAATGTTGAAAAACCATGGATGTTCTCATAAATTAGTATAGACTAGCGTCTCATCTAGAACTTATAATCAATATCTATTTACTACTCTTTATCCACATTCCTCAGTTGTAATCATGATAAATAATCATCCACGATATTCTCTAAGACCTTTATTATCTTTGATCCTGATATTAAATTATTATAATAACAAGATGCATTGAATCATCCATGGATTAAAATCCTTTTTTCAATAAATGTATTAAAGTATCATGATCAATTTATATAATTATATTATATAGTACCAATATAATATAAACTTATCAAAAGAAAAAAAACATAGTTTAAAGTTCATTATCCATGGTATTATAGTTTATTTTGTGGTATTGTAGTTTGATGTAAGGCGCATGTGATTCCATTGTAGAAGCTACTCTGGTATTATAGTTTTTTTCTCTATAGTATTAACTTTGTTTTTGTTTATTAACTATGTGATCAACTCACTATCCCAGAACATGTCACGACCCTCCTTCACCAAAAGGAGGAAAGGGTCAGCAGATTTCCAGGCCCTTCCTTCTTTAAGTTTAAGGAGAGATAATGACCCCCGAGACCCGCCTTCAATAGGTCCCTGAGTGGAGACTAGCACCAAGGGTATAGAAATTTCTCACAAATGGAAGGCATTACCCCTTTTTGTTTTTATGGGATCTGGAGATAAGATGATGAAACTCAACAACACCAAGATAAAAGAAAATTAATGCCAAAAGTAGACCATTCCCACATGCATGTTCCAAAAGTAAAATCCACAAAGTACAAAAGGTGACTACAAAGGTAAGTACCAAAGAAATAAAAACAGCAACTGCAACTGCCTCAAAGGTCCGAGATAGTATAGTCCTGCGCGATCCTCGAAGTCCTCCTGGAAACCTGAAAGCAGTTTTATATACGTAGGGTGAGTATACAAGTACACTCAGTAGGGAAAACCAAAGACTCTCGTGCACAAGTGGGGGAATTTACTAAAGTCCCGTGAGAAAAGGGAGTAAACCAAACACCTATCAAGGTAAACTATCCACCCAAGCCTCACCAAGGCACACTCCCCAAATAACACAAGTCAAGTAATATATATAATAAGAGCACATTGATTTTTGGGTACCCCGCGCCACTTTCCCACTGGTTATTGAGACACCCTACGCATTGGACCAATCCCGCCATTCTCACCACAGCCCCACTGCCACATCGCTGGCACACACCTGGGCCACAACCACATGTAGTCCCACTGCCAAATCCCACCTGCAAACACCTAGGCCACAACTATCACATGTAACCATGCCTGCAAACACCTAGGCCGGAATAACCACCACCACACCCAAAGACACCTGGGCTAGAAAATCCAATGCCACGCCTGAAGACACCTGGGCCTCATCCCGAAGACACTTGGGAAACCACCTGCCGCACACACCTAGCCAACCACCACACTACCCCGCCCGAAGGTCTTGGGCTAATAATTGACCTCAGGCCATCACAGCCAGCCTGAAGATACTTGGGCTATCTGGGAAAGGGAGCAGAAAAGGAGCTAATCACCAGCCACTAATAATAGTGTTGGAAAAAACACCCTCCCCCATGAAATGGGGGTGTTTGGAACCAAGTGCTCAACTTGGGTGGGGCATGAATAAGAAAAAACAAAACTACAAGTATATATATAGGTAACAAGAACTCACCCAAAGCTAGGTTTTTCTTCAGATAGCCTACAGATCACAACATCACTCTAGTCCGAGTCACGGCTCTTGCCGACAAAACCCATTTGTCCCATTCTTGTTTTCATGTTTAGTAATAATGTTCAAATAAGTTTATGCACTACTGGGCAACTAACACCATAATCATAACCAAGGAAAAGAAAACCAGCCAAACGTCAACTAAGCATCCACACCCGGTTCTCTTGTAATGTTACAAGAACAAGGAAAAAGTGAGAACCCTCGGAGTCCTGGAACTAGAAAACCCTGAGACACTGCCCCGTGTACCCTCCCCCAAAATGGTTTTTCATCAACAGAGGATCCCACCCCAATTCGTGATATAAACAAGGTAACCACCCGGTCTTAAAACTCACAACCACCGAATCCATACCAATAGGGGATCCCATCCCCTCCCACATTTCCACCAATCAGCCGTGAAAGAAAACAACCAAACCACTGTCACCAACACTAAGCAGGTTCATGCCTGTATTTTCAGATTTATAATATTTAACACACTCCATGATTTCAATTCCGTGTTTTGACCGGGGTTAGCACAGAAGGGATTGATCCTGGTGCTTTCAATTATTCATCCAGGTATACGTGATTAACCAATTTAATTTTTGTAGTAGGAGTTTACAATTAGGAAAAAGCCATTTAAAACACCATGAGGGGTTCATTAGTGCACAAACAACGACCACCAATGACCTCGATTTTCAGAAGGCGTAAGCCAGCACAACTCAGGAAGATGATCATAATATAAACAACATCAACGATCACAGCCCCCCTTCATTCCTTATAGGATTCGTTCATTATCCTTATTTAGGTCTGGTTTATCCAATTCTATAGAAACAAAAGCATGCCCACCCCGCATGATACACAAAAGAGAGAGATGAAGGATAAATTCCCTACTTGTTGATAGATGATCGACGTTTAGGCCAGGCGCGGAACTTTAAGGATAACGATGCGGCTCGCCCGATGCACCAAAAGCTGTTCGTTAAAATCCGTGATCGAGGAAATAAGAAACCACGGCTAACCCTTAGTTTATAAGATCCGCAGACGGTTGAGGTGAGAACGCGAAACCGCATAAGGCGCAGGGTCATGGGTTGGCCACGCGGCCCCACTCATCATTAAAGGGGTTCGGGTGGTTTAAACCAACTCATTAATTCATTAAGTATTTAATTAAAACTCTTATGGGCGTTACGGGTCTTTAAAACATGCTCAAATAGGTCAAAATAGGGTTTAAAACCCTAATTGCGCAAGAAGGAACGCCACTGGAAAGAACCTGCGGGGTAGGCCAGAGCCACCGGTGGATGAGGGCTAGTGGTGGGTGACGGCTACCAGTAGGATAAGGCTACCGGTAGGACAAGGATACCGGTACGCCAAGGCTACCGGTAAGACAAGGCTACCGGTAGGCCAAGGCTACCGGTACTCCAAGGCTACCGGTAGGCCAAGGATACCGGTAGGCCAAGGCTACCGGTAGTCCAAGGCTACCGGTGGGCCAAGGCTACCGGTACGGTAAGTCTACCGGTACGCCAAGGCTACCGGTAAGCCAAGGCTACCGGTACGCCAAGGCTACCGGTACGCCAAGGCTACCGGTACGCCAAGGATACCGGTACGCCAAGGCTACCGATACGCCAAGGCTACCGATAGGCCTACACCGCCATGATTACCAGACCAGAAAACCCAACACGACATTTTCACAAAGTAAAGGATCCCCACAAAACCCGAGTTGTTACATCAGATACCTCTTAAACGATTCTCATCCTCGAGAATCAAAACAAACCAGAAGGAAAGAGAAGGTCCGAACAACCACCAGGAAAGATACCTCTTAGAAGTGAACCCACGCTAACTAAAAACACTTCCCTGACAATAACCAAGCAACATACCATGCCAAACTTCCCAGGTGTGTGGGTTGGGGAGTCTCCTCCCCCATGTCAAGATATTATACACTTTGGGTGACACTGACTCGCCCGCACGGGTTTAATCGCATCCACCTTAATGTGTCTTGATTAGGGGGCGGGTTATCTCCTCCCCCATAGCCAGGTCTTTTCACACACATTCAGAGGAAAGAAAACTAGTATGTTTCATATCCAAAAAGACAAAATGTTCTACCACAACAGGTACAACAAGGAACAAAACTCAAAACAACTCGGGGTACTGGGTATGCATCTGTGCTTCCCTCTCCCACGTACTCTCCTCAAGCCCACCATGTCTCCACAACACACGAACCAAGGGAATGGTTCGCCCATGAAGCACCTTCTCCTTGCGATCCTCGATTATCACTGGTCTCTCCACAAAGGTCACGTCGTCCTCGATGTCCAGCTCACCCCAATCAAGGATGTGTGAATCGTCGTGAAGATACCGACGGAGCTGGGACACATGAAAGACATCATGTATCCTCAGTAGAGGCGGTGGTAACGCTAGATGATAAGCCACTTCACCGACCCGCTGTAACACTTCGAAGGGTCCGATGAACCCAGGAGAAAGCTTACTCCCCTTACCGAACCTCCGCTGCCCACGTCGTGGGGAGACCTTCAAGAACACTTGGTCTCAAACCTCAAACTCCAAGGGCCTCCTCCTGGTATTAGCATACGACTTCTGTCGGTCTTGGGCCACCTTCATCCTTTCCCGTATGAGCTGAACCTTCTCTGTCGTGCTCTGCACCACCTCTGGGCCAAGGATGCTTTCCTCTCCTACTTTGGCCCAACACATAGGTGAACGGCAGGGCCTCCCATACAAGGCTTCAAATGGGGCCATACCGATGGTAGAGTGATAGCTATTATTATAGGCGAACTCTACCAGGGGAAAGTGTCGCACCCATGATCCTCCTAAGTCCAGAACACATGCCCGCAGCATATCCTCTAAGGTCTGGATGGTGCGCTCTGTTTGTCCATCTATCTGGGGATAGAAAGCAGTGCTAAGGTGTAACTAGGTTCCAAAAGCATGCTGCAATCCTCTCCAGACTCGCGAGGTAAACCGTGCATCCCTATCCGAGACTATAGACCTCGGAACTCCATGCAATCGCACCACCTCATCCACATACCTTCGTGCCAAATTATCCACTGTACTCGACTCCCTGATCGCCAGAAAGTGAGCCGATTTCGTCAACCTGTCCACTACCACCCAGATGGCGTCGTATCCCCCTTGGACCTTGGGTAGTCCCGTGACAAAATCCATCGAGATGTCGTCCCACTTCCACTCGGGGACATCTAGAGACTGCAGTAGGCTGCCTGGAACTCGGTGTTCAGCCTTCACTTGCTGACACACTAAGCACTTGGCCACAAACTCTACCACTTCTCGCTTCACTCCGAGCCACCAAAAATGTCCCTTCAGTCCCTAGTACATATTGGAAACTCCTGGGTGTACCACCAGGGGTGAGTTGTGTAACTCAATGATAACCTTGTTGCGCATCATTCCTGGAAAAAACAACCTTTTCTAGAAAAGAATCCAGTTCTGACCATCCTTTTTCCATCCTTCTGGAGCATTTCCTTAGTCAACTTGGTCACGCATCACTTCGCACTCTGGGTCTCCCCACTGAGACTCCTCCACTTTTCAAAACAGAGATGACTGTACTATCATATGATATAGGCAACCTCTACCACCATCCATCCTCGCATCAAGGTGTAAAGCGGCCAACTCCTCCATCACTTTCAGGCGTCCGCTGACTCTCGGACCGCATCCTTCTGCGTCCTCCTACTCAAGGCATCAGCCACTACATTTCCCTTGCCCTCAGTATAAGAGATCTCAAAGTCGTAATCCTAGAGGAAATCCACCCATCTCTGCTGTCGTAAGTTTAAGTCCTGCTGGGAGAAAATATACCTCAAGATTTTGTGATCCGTGAAGACCACAAAGCGTTCTCTGATAAGGTAGTGCTGCCATAACTTTAGCACAAAAATGACCACTGCAAGCTCCAAGTCGTGGGTGGCGTAATTACTCTCATGGGGGCGTAGCTTCCTGGACCCATAAGAGGTCACCCCTTGTCGCTGCATCAACACACATCCCAGGCCCTGTCCTGAAGCATCACAGAACACCTCATAGGACACCCCTTCTTCTGGTAATCTCAGCACTGGGGCACTAACCAACTTCTCTTTCAAATAGCTGAAGGCTGACTCACACTGCTCACTCCACCCGAAAACCTGGTCCTTCTTGGTAAGGGCTGTCAAAGGGGATGCTACTCGGGAAAAGTTGGGTACGAACCTCCGATAGTAACCTGACAGCCCAAGGAAACTACGGACCTCTGCCACATTCTTGGGTGATGCCCAAGAAACAACCGCCTAAACTTTTGATGGGTCCACCGCTACCCCCTGCTCGAACACCACGTGCCCGAGGAAGTTCACTTATCGTGTCCAGAACTTGCATTTCGAAAAATTCCCATAGAGATGATGATGTCAGAGGACCTCCAAAACTATCCTCAGGTGCTCTGCATGGCCCTTTTCTGACCTCGAATAGATCAGGATGTCGTCGATGAACACAACTACGAACCGATCCAGGTACTCCCAGAAGATGGAGTTCATAAGCCCCATAAACACAGTTGGGGAGTTCGTAACACCGAAGGGAATGACTACGAACTCGAAGTGTCCATATCTACACCTGAAGGCCATCTTCGGGATGTCTCTCTCCTTCAATCTCAACTGGTGGTACCTAGACCGCAGATCGATCTTCAAGAACCATCCTACCCCTTTCAGTTGGTCGAAAAGATCGTCTATCCTCGGAAGAGGGTAGCGATTCTTGATCGTCACCTGATTCAGCCTCCTGTAGTCTATGCACAACCTGAGACCACCATCTGCCTTCTTTTCAAACAAGACTGGAGCACCCCACGGTGACGCACTCGGCCAAACATAACCCCTCTTCATCAGATCGTAAATCTGAATCCGCAACTCCCGTAACTTTGAAGGTGCCATCCGGTAAGGAGCCATTGAGATCGGACGAGCGTCGGGCTGCAGGTCTATCCCAAAATCGATATCACGTCGAGGGGGTAGATTCGTCACCTCCTCAAGAAATATGTCCATAAACTCACGGACAACCTCTGGCACCCCCACCATCTCAGCATCTACTAACTCTACTGATAGCTCGGCTAACAAGGAGAGGAGGGGCTCCTCTCGCCTACTGCCCTTCTGACCACTCCGCTCGCCGGTGAAGGTAACACGCCGGCCTCCCAAGTCCGAGAACACGACCCTTCTTTGGAAACAGTCGATGACGTTGCACACAGAGAATAGTCATTCGATTCCTAGGATGACATCGTATGGTTTTATCTGTAGCAGAAGAAGATCCATGACCGACTGATGTGGCCCTATCATCAGTCTGCATCCCCGACAAACAAACAACAAGTCAGTCTGACCCCCGACTGGTGTGCTCAACACCAGGGGCACTAGGAGTCTCTCGGAATCTAGACCCAAAGCACGGGCTAGACTAGGAGAAACAAGGGAGTGGGAAGCTTCGATATCGAACAAAGCATAAGCAAGAGTGCTAAACAAACTCATCGTACCTCGAACAACCTCTGGCCCTACTGGAACTGCTTCCTCTGCGGTGTGCAACTATCCAAGCCCAGTTCCTCTACTCCTCAGCTGCCGGACACCTCCTCGACCGTGCCCCGGTCGAGGTCCCTGAGGTGCGCCCTGAGGTCGGCCTCCTCCTCCTACGTCTGCCCTCGGAGGAGCTGGAGCTCACTGTCCCTACTGCTGCTGCTGGAAAGGTCTGGTTGGAAGATGGTGCTAGGGTGGGTGGTGGGGTTGTCCACCACCACCATACTATACCCGGTCCGGGCACTGACTCCGGAGATGTCCAGGGCTCCCACAGATGAAGCACCGCGGTCCCGGGCCTGAAGGAAAAGGGTGAGGACCATGATATCTAAACTAAAACTGCTGCGGCCTGCTCCCTGCGGGTCGTAACCAGGAGGGTCCTGACACTGGAGCCCTGGTGCTAACGGCCTTCCCCTTCGATGGTCCTAGCTGGATCCCCTCTCGTGACACACCTCCTAGAGTGTGCATCCTCTCCACCACTTCGGCCTTCTTCTGGACTTCCAAGTATGTCATCAGGGTAAAGGGGGTAATAGCATACTGGAGGGAGGGTCATAGCACCTCCTCCAAACGTCTTGCCAGAGACTTCTCGTCGGGAAAGTGGTCTGGAGAAAAATGTAGGAGGTCCTTGAACTTTATCCCTAGCTCCCTCATGGACATACTCCCCTGTTGGAGGGAGAGTAGCTCCTGTCTCTTTTCCTCCTTCATCGTCAAAGAGAGGAATTCCGCTCGAAACTCCCTCTCGAAATCCGCCCAAGACACCTCAGCCTCTCTCCTCTCCCCCAGGTAAAGCGTCCACCACTGACGCGCCGCTCCACGCATCTGGCTAACGGCCAGAGGAACCCAGTACTCGGTCGGGGCCCGAATCAGGCCGAAAGCTATAACTAGCTCCTCTATCCAGCCTTCTGTCTTCATATCTGAGGTACTGCCCTCATACTTCTCAAGGGTCTATCGCTGGAAGGCCCGAAGAGTCTTCTGCCACTGATCGTCGTCTTCCTCTCGATCAGCTCTCTACCGATCAGCCAAAGTAGTCTCTGGGGCCTCGATCGCCTGTACCACACGTGGTCGCCTTCCAGGTGCCATAACTGCAAGGTAAACAAGGAATGCCTAAGCCCAAGTAGTGCAGAATATCGTTCTTAAAACTTCTTAAAATTTTAATTTATTCTTAATTCCCAAGACATCCCAGAAACAAAAGAACACAAGTCATTATGATGCATATACCTTTCCTAGGGTCTCTACCCTACAATCAGTGTGGCCTCACTTGGTCGTTCGGTAGGTCCAGAGTCCTTGCATCGGATCACGGGGGGGCCTAAAATCCTGTGTCCTAGCCGGTCTTCCCTGGCCTAATTCACGCGCCAAGGTCACCCAACAATGTTGCCTTACCATCCCATGCATTCCTCACTGTGCCTAACTCCAGGCTCCATCCTATCTCTCAACCTGCCTCTGATACCATTCTGTCACGACCCGCCTTCACCAAAAGGAGGGAAGGGTCAGCAGATTTCCAGGCCCTTCCTTCTTTAAGTTGAAGGAGAGATAATGACCCCTGAGACCCGCCTTCAATAGGTCCCGGAGTGGCAACTAGCACCAAGGGTATATAAATTTCTCACAAATGGAAGGCATTACCCCTTTTTGTTTTTATAGGATCAGGAGATAAGATGATTAAACTCAACAAAACCAAGATAAAAGAAAAGTAAATCCAAAAGTAGACCATTCCCACATGCATGTTCCAAAAGTCAAAGCCACAAAGTACAAAAGGTGACTACAAAGGTAAGTACCAAAGAAAGAAAAACAGCAACTGCAATTGCCTCAAAGGTCCGAGCTAGTATGGTCCCGCGCGATCCCCGAAGTCCTCCAGGAAACCTGAAAGCGGTTTTATATACGTAGGGTGAGCATACAAGTACACTCAGTAGGGAAAACCAAAGACTCTCGTGCACAAGTGGGGGAACGTACTAAAGTCCCGTGAGAAAAGGGAGTAAACCAAACACCTATCAAGGTAAACTATCCACCCAAGCCTCACCAAGGCACACTCTCCAAATAACACAAGTCAAGTAATATATATAATAAGAGCACATCGATATTTGGGTACCCCGCGCCACTTTCCCACTGGTTATTGAGACATCCTAAGAATCGGACCAATCCCGCCATTCTCACCACAGTCCCACTACCACACCGCCCGCACAGACCTGAGCCACAACCACACGCAGTCCCACTGCCGAATCCTGCCCGCAAACACCTGGGCCACAACTATCACATGTAACCACGCCTACAAACACCAAGGTCGAAACAACCACCACCACACCCGAAGACACCTGGGCTAGAAAATCCACTGGCATGCCCGAAGACACCTGAGCCTCATCCCGAAGACACTTGGGAAACCACCTGCCGCACACACCTGGCCAACCACCACACTACCCCGCCCGAAGGTTCTTGGGCTAATAATGGACCTCAGGCCATCACAGCCTTCCCGAAGACACTTGGGATATCCGGGAAAGGGAGAAAAAAAGGAGCTAATAACCAGCCACTAATAATAGTGTCGGGAGAAACACCCTCCCCCATGAAATGGGGGTGTTCGGCACTAAGTGCTCAACTTGGGTGGGTGCGAATAAGGAAACACAAAACTACAAGTATATATATAGGTAACAAGCACTCACCTAAAGCTAGGTTTTTCTTCAGACAGCCTACAGATCACAACAGCACTCTAGTCCAAGTCACAGCTCTCGCCGACAAAACCCATTTGTCCCATTCTTGTTTTCATGTTCAGTAATAATGTTCAAATAAGTTTATGCACTACTGGGAAACTAACACCATAAGAATAACCAAGGAAAAGAAAACCAGCCAAACGTCAACTAAGCATCCACACCCGGTTATCTTGTAATGTCACAAGAACAAGGAAAAAGTGAGAACCCTCGGAGTCCTGGAACTAGACAACCCCGAGACATTGCCCCGTGTCCCCTCCCCTAAAATGGTTTTTCATCAACAGAGGATCCCACCCCAATTCGTGATATAAACAAGCTAACCACCCGGTCTTAAAACTTACAACCACTGAATCCATACCAACAGGGGGTCCCATCCCCTCCCACATTTCCACCAATCGTCCGCGAAAGAAAACAACCAAACCACTGTCACCAACACTAAGCAGAGACATGCCTGTATTTTCAGATTTATAAGATTTAACACACTCCATGATTTCAATTCCGTGTTTTGACCGGGGTTAGCACGGAAGGGATTGATCCTGGTGCTTTCAATTATTCAGACGGTATACATGATTAACCAATTTAATTTTCACAGCAGGAGTTTACAATTAGGAACTAGCCATTTAAAACACCACGAGGGGTTCATTAGTGCACAAACAACGACCACCAACGGCCTCGATTTTCAGAAGGCGTAAGCCAGCACAACTCAAAAAGATGATCATAATATAAACAACATCAATGATCACAGCCCCCTTTAATTCCTTATAGGATTCGTTCATTATCCTTATTTAGGTCTGGTTTATCCAATTCTACAGAAACAAAATCACGCCCACCCCGCATGATACACAAAAGAGAGAGACGAAGGAGAAATTCCCAACTTGTTGATAGATGATCGACATTTAGGTCGGGCGCAGAACTTTACGGATAATTATGCAGCTTGCCCAATGCATAAGAAGCTGTTTGTGAAAATCCGCGATCGAGGAAAGAAGAAACCACGGCTAACCCTTAGTTTATAAGAGTCGCGGACGGTTGAGGTGAGAACGTGAAACCGCGTAAGGCGCGGGGTCGTGGGTTGGCCACGTGGCCCCACTCGTCATTAAAGGGGGTCGGGTGGTTTAAACCGACTCATTAATTCATTAATTATTTAATTAAAACTCTTATGGGCATTACAGGTCTTTAAAACAAGCTCAAACAGGTCAATATAGGGTTTAAAACCCTAATTGCGCAAGAAGGAACGCCACTGGAAAGAACCCGCGGGGTAGGCCAGAGCCACCGGTGGCTGAGGGCTACCGGTGGGTGACGACTACCGGTAGGCCAAGGCTACCGGTAGGCCAAGGCTACTGGTACGCCAAGGCTACCGGTACGCCAAGGCTATCGGTACGCCAAGGCTACCGGTACGCCAAGGCTACCGGTACGCCAAGGCTACCGATAGGCCTACACCGCCATGATTCCCAGACCAGAAAACCCAACACAACATTTTCACAAAGTAAAGGATCCCCGCAAAACCCAGGCCATTACAGAACATCTCCTATAATGGAATCACATACGCCTTACATCATCTCAAAAGTGTTATCCTAATTAGTATAGATCATGATTGGGGTGACCAAAAAATCTCTCTATAGATTAATGAAGGATTGATTTCATGATTCATAAGAGTTTTATAGATCTTTATTTGATAAAATAGGGGAAATATATCTAGATCTCTCATATAAATCCATGAAAAAGTTGTGGTAAAATATTTTATGCCTAATAAATCTTCAAATCCCCATCACTATAGTAAGCCTAGGAAGTTCTTATATCACTTTTATTTTTCATGGATTAAATTCAAGGATTTATTTGGATATCCTATGACCAAGGAAAATACCTTCTTGAACCATTAAATGAAACTTCTCCCAATTAATAACTAAACACTTTTCTTCATATATATTAAGTACCAAATCAAGATCTTATAGGAATACTTAAAAGGATATCCCATATCTATGAATCCATCTATAAAAATTTCAATAAATTCTTTCACTATGTCATGAAAAATATGTCTTCTTTACCATTGAAAAGTCACTGGGCCATTATACATGGAAAAATATATTTTTTGATAGGAAAAAGTTCCATATAGGTAGGTAAAATTTTTATTATCTTGGTCTTCTGAATCCATCGATATTTGGTTATAACCAAAGTATCAATATAAAAAGCAATAAAATTCAGGGATGGTTAACCAATCGAGCATTTGATACATGGATAATAGTCCCCATATTATCTCCATCCCATGAATATTATTTTGGGAATAAACTCTTTTTATTCATTCTTTATCACAATCATGCCTCCCTTATTTTACATGACTTGTAATAGACTAAACCATTCACTATTTTAAATCAAAAAATGACACCTGCATCAAGGATTTTAATAAATTATTTCTTAACCACCTCCTTCATTATTGGTATGAGCCTACTTTTTAGTTTTTGACATGGTTTTATTGATTTTTTTCATTATTATTTTTTTCATGTAAATGGTTAAGTTAATGACTTTGATGTATATAATACCACAAGTGGTTACTTTATTCCATTTTCATAAAAATTTCAGCAAAATTTCCTCTTGATCCTTTTTTAAATCAATATTAATAATCAATGTTAGAGTGTAATTATCTTACAAGAAGGTAAACCTTAGGGTTTTTGGAAACAATTTCAGCTCCATTGTGAGTAGCTTGAGGTTCAAATGGATTAATTATAGCTAGTAATACCTTAATAAATGTTATATACATTACATTGAATTAGATTATTCTTTATTCTCCATAATTATATTTTATTATTTTCTATCCACTATTTCATTAATTAGATACATAATATTTTCTTATTTTACCTAATATAAACTCATTATGGATGAGTGATATTTAGTTGAGAATATTTCATGGCAGTCTTTTGACTCATTGTCATACTTTAAAAAATTTATAAGATCAAAGGTGACTTTTTTTACCAACTATGAAAATAATTCTTCCTTTATGGACATATATTAAATATTTTACAATTTCTATTAATATTCTCCCAAGGATAATGGAAACATTCCTCTCTCCTCCCATCACATGGATCAAAAATTCATCAAGGAATATGAATTTCCACATCCTAACAAGAATGTATTCTAAAATAATTTGAGGGTACTTTACTGATCCATTTAAAATTTATAGTGCTACTCATGTCAATTTAGTCTCATCAAATATCGTATTACAAAATAAACTTGGGGGAATTATATTTAAATTTTCTCCCAAGTCAAAAAGTTTCTTCCTAAATATTTACAAACCAATTATGCATGGGATGGATAATATATCTGAATATCTCATCTTTAGAGGGATTTTACTTTTAACTACAGTGGAATATTCTTTTATAATATATATTACTCCTAGATATTCTAAATTACTCTTGTTTAAAATAATATCCTTTAAGAATTTTTCATAAGTTTTCATTTGATTTATATCTTCCACAAAAAGCATATTGATGTGGAATCGTTTGAAAATATCCAAAAAATTCTCATTTTGAATCTCTAATCTTATTTTCCTCATCCTAAATGGTAATTCTAGATGGGGGATATAATGTTATGGTTTCTTGTACTCTTCCTTATTCCCTTATTTTACTTCTTTTTTAACTTTTTTTATCTTCTCATTCTCTTTTAATCATCCTTTTTCTCATCTTTTTTTCTCTTTTTTTACTTCACTTATTTCTTTTATACTTCAATTGGATTTTTTTTATAACTTTACTCTATATATTTACTATTGTGAATTTTTATAGCCTTCACATATTCTATTAGGTTTTTCTCTGTGTTCTAGGAAATTTTACTGAGTAATCCACTCAATAAAGCTTGTGATATTTTCCCCACTTAATGCTTGAGGTTTTAGAGAGAATATTATAGATTAATTAATGATTTCTCTTGGTTTTCACCCACTAACACATATTCTAAATAAAGGAATTAATCACGTACTTGAGGGGTTTTTTAGGGTTTGGGAAGTTTGTTGTGGATATAATTGCTACAAAGGATTATTATTTTAAGGTTTAATGGGTGGGGATAGTTTGAACATCCTCCAGTTTTCTGGTTGGGGTGAAAATGAAATATTGACTTGGTATCAATTAAAATTGAATCCTCTTTTATATTATCTCTATCCCAGATTAGGTTGTGGATTGGGTTTAACTGGACTCTCTTGATTTTAGGTTTTTCATACTATTTGGGGATCAGTTATAAAACAAGTAATTACATTTTAATGGTTTATTTTCCTCTAAACCATCCCAAAATTCTTAATATTCATGAGTCCCACCACACATATTATAATATTGTGAAATGGGTGTGGGTGATGGTGATTGTGGTTATTGGGGTTGATGTGGTGTTACTAGAAATTTGATGTTTCTTATATTATTATTTAATGATTCTACTTGTATAACCAAATGGGTTTTTTCTCTTACTTAATGTATTCCCCTAATCGTTGGACCCTTATCACTTTTTTATAATCTATAATTATGATAAAACTCATTGATAATGTATTTGATAAATTCAGGTGTTTTCATCTTGATTCTTATATCAGTTTTAGCATCGATCAGGGCTTGAGCTATTGGCTATAAACCATAATATAACATTAGAATTTATATCCAAATATTGATTATGTGATATGGTAACATCCTTAAAATATCCCTAAATCTATTTCATGATTAAAAATCGGAATCTCCATCAATTTGAGAAACATTCTAGATTCCACTTCATAGATTCTATTTCCTTATCAGTAGAAAATATTTTTTTTTAAATCCATTCATCGACTTATCCCAAGTTGTAAAGGATCCATCTAGTTGGCTCTTCAACCAACCATTTTCCAAATATAGGATCGGTAATAGTAAAAACCTTAATTGTATAGAATCCAAGTTTACTCTATTATGCAATAATGTGTCACATATTTCTGTAAAAATGGATGAGTATGGGGATCTTCACTTTATAGTCTACTAAATTATCCTATATTTTGAATCATATAAATGATACTTGGTTTGATATCGATTTTTTTTCTTGAATATAAGGATGAATAATTATTAGGGTATCCCCATACATGCAAGATCATCATAGTCCACTGTATTTCTATCTGAGGGAATTTTTTGTGCTCTATCTTATCTATTTTCATTGGAAATTATTCATCAGTTCCAATGGGGTACACATGTTCTGCCATAGTGTATTATTAGTGGAAAAATAGGAACCTCTAAATATTAAGGTTTTATTCTAATTTTTTTTTTAAATTAAGACTCCTTGGTCTTGTTATCACTTTTAAAATTGTATATTTATATTCTTACAAGATAAAAACAAAACAACCTGACAAAATAAAAAGGAATAAAAATAGAAACATAAATGTGATGAGAAAAGAATGGATTAATAAATAAATTTTATTGGATATAAAGTTAACTATGATCCCTAAAAATGGTTCAAAAAACCTTTACAAACCCACCACCATCATTAAAACCAAATATTTTCAAAGTTCAGAAATTTTATTACTCGATCCTTTACTATACTCTTAAAGCATAAAATAGTGAAATTTCAAGGTTGTTTCCATGAGGAATAAGTGAAATCCCTAAAATATTAGTTTGATTTATTATTAACAAGAATATATAATAAAATATAATGGGAAAATAAAAATAAAACAAGAATTAAAAATAACCAATTCAAATTTGAATCAAGTGATCAATTTCTAAGGATGATTTACAAAAGTTAACTACCACCTTTATTCATAAATTGGTCAAATCAATTGGATGTAAAACCATTATAAGTTTACCAAATTCTTATAATTAAATAAATTGATGCTAATAAATTCAATATAAATCTCTTTATTTTAGAAGTAAACTAATTTAAGTCCATTAAAAAATATTAAAGTAGAAGAAAAAATAAGGATAATGCTAATAACTAGATTCAATTAATTAATCTAGAGTTCATCCCTTAATAATTATTTTGGTCAAAGACTTATTAAGGAATAAGATCTAGTTTAGTGAAATGATCCAAGCATAAAATGTATATATTTTATATCATTTCATATTAATACTCATTATATCTCATAATAAATCACACCTCAGAACCTATAGGTTTAACGTATTTGGAGATTAGAAATCTAAATAACATATTTTACGACACTGAAAATTTATCCATAGTAACACTATACTAGACTATATTTTAGAAATATCATATTTTATAATCTTATTTATAAATTAGGGAATTAAAAATTAAGAATGGGTGAGATAAGATGTTCTGTAAGGGGTGAACATATGAGATATCAATTGAAGATTATAAGTAAGCATAAGATAAACATTTAGGTATTATAACAAAAAAAAGTTGCATAAACATGGTATAATAAAATAATTACTAGTAAAATATATATACCAAAACATGATCTATTCCATAAGGATTTTGGTATAATAAAATAAATGAGTCATAAGAGTGTGTAAACATGAGTCGATAATCAGGAACCATGAAATAATAACATGAAAATAGTATATAATTTAGAAATTTGTCGTAACATAAGAATATAAAACCATTTATTATATCAAGGATCATTGAAAATGTTATTATGAAATAGTGTAAATAGTCCAATGGTGGATTGGGTTCACTCCTTAGTTCCTTACATGTCATATCATTAGATATAAAGCTTTACCCAATGCATTAGATGGATATATAATTATGAACCCACCCATCCCTTAGGGTTTTTCATATAATCCCAATTCCCTATCATCTCATGAGATATAAATCTTTACCCAATACATTATATGGGTATATAATTTTGGGACCACCCATCACATAATGAAAAACTATACATATGTGTGCCATATGAACATGAGAACATTCATAATTCCATTATAACTTAATAAACTTGTGGGAAATAAATGGATTTAATAAAAATTTCAAAAAAAACATGATCATAATCCATAAATAGAAATATTTTTTATGTTATAATTATACAATATCCCCAATGAGTCATGCTAAACATTAAAGTGTGTTGAAAAAATGAAAACACTTTATAAGAGCATTAGAAAAATTCTTTGAAAATTAAGGAGGAATACCCTTTACATTTATATTAAATTTTATTTAAAAGGAAATAATTTATAAATTAATTAATTTATAAATTAATTTATAACATTAAATATTTTAAAGGAATTTTCATACATAAAATAAAATAACATAAAGAAAAATTGATCATGTATAAATCAATTAAAAAATATCCCTTCCACACTTTTCTAAAGAAAATCAAAGTCAATAGAAAATAACCTATGTAAAAAACATAGAAAAGAGATTCATTTATCACTTTTATTATGATAGTAAAAGTCAAAAAAATGAACTTAAACAATCATATAAGTATAGATACAATCATCCATAAGATAATATAAATAAGACAGACATGGAGGAGAAAGGTTCTTAACTGAAAGAATAGATAGAGCCGACTCCACTTACAATCATCCTTTTGATATAATTGTGAACCAAAGGTGGGTAAAATGATAATGAGAAATGAAAAACCTAGAAATTACTTGAGGTAAATAAAATATATGGGTTTTTTAGATATAAAGAACATAAAATTTCCCCTAATGAAAATTTTTTAAGTGAAAATTCCTATTTCAAAGTGAGATTGGAACAGAAGTCCTTACAGTTTTGGTAACTTTTAAATCAAAATCCCTTGAAAGAGAGAAAATGAAATGTATTTTTAAATAACATTAACTTAATTAAAGGTATGATAAAATATATTCATGGTAATTATATTCACCAAACAAAATAAAACAAGTACTGTATATGGGGAATATCTCAATAAATGGAAATTGAGATGATAAACTCATATGACTTTGGTAACTTTTGAATCAAAATCCCTTGAAAGTGATAACTTGAGATAAGTTTTAAATCATTTTAATTTTATTAAAGGTATGATAAAATATATTCATGGTTATTATATACATCATATAAAATAAAACAAGTTGGGAATATGGGGTATATGTCAATGAATGAAAATTTTGATGAGAAACCCTTAAAATGAATTTACACTTAGTTGGAAACACTCTCACCTATTTTATAATCAATTTAGGTTCATATTCATCTATATAAAAAATATTTATTTTTATTTTTCTTTATAAAATTTAGTTATAACTTTTTATTTTTTTAATCATCTATTATTAAAATTATTATTTGGGTATTAATTATCCCATTTTTATGTGCTTTATTCGGTGTGGTGGTTCTAGTACTTACCCCTTTATCATATTACCATAACCTATATAATTTATATAGAGTTTAAATAGGTTTTAATTTTATAGTTCTAAAGTCTAATGGTCATTTTCTATGATTTATAATGACAGTTTGTATAGAGCGGTTAAAATGTCCTTTATTTTAATTTCGTTTCAATTAAAAGAATTAAATTTATTAATATATATATATATATATTACCATTAAATAATTATTAAAAAATCTTAAATTTATCACTATATTATATTACATGTATGTAAGTTTTCCTAATTAGTCATGATGATCATGTTATACCAACATTCATGTAGGAGGTAAAACATACCCAAACAAGAATGTGCTATAACTAATGAATGAGTAGGAATGTAAAGTTATATTTTGATAATATCAATTATAAATAAGAATAATAATGCTAATATTAAATCATTATAGTGGAGAATAACATTTAAGAATAGTGGATATGAGAAAGTAAATGAAAGGAATGAAGAAGAACTCAGTACTTTGATGGAATCACTCTTTTTCACAGCATCTTCCTTTGGAATAGAGGACTTATGAATTCTTATTTTAAAAAAAAAAGATACCAAAAAGGGTAAAGGATTTATGATATTGAATTTTTTTATTTATTTAATAGAAAATTTAAGGATATAAGTTGTTTTTAGTGGGTGTAATATAACTTCTTTTATAAGTTAAAATGATGGAAAATTCTTTGGAAACTTGAGTTAAGGTGAAGGGTAAATATGAAATCACATGAGAGTTAGTTGAGTTAGGTAAATAAATTTTTATGATAATTTTAGTATTGACTCATAAACCTAACAAAGGTCATATATAATGAATTTATATCATTTTAATTATAAAAAATTTGATCCATTTAATTTTTATCCAACTTATCTCTTTTTATCATGTTTAAATATTTACCACGGTAATTATTATTTTTAATAAAAATATAAGATGTACCATATTAGATTATTTTTAAGTGATGATTTAAAATTTGGACTCCATTAAATCTAATTCAATTTATAAATATGATAAATTTATATTTTAAATGAAAATATAAAATATATTAAAAACCTATTTTGTGGAAAAATGTTCTTAAAAAATGAAGTGTTCTTAATCTCATTTCATATAATTAATAATTAAATGAGTGTTAATATAGTTTTATATACATATAAACCTTAAATAATATTATAATAATACTTTAAAAGTTATCAATTTTATTTATTAATATAAAAATACAAAACACTTAAAACAAATAATTCCTTAAAAATAACCCTAACATTAAATAATTTTAATCACATCAAATTATTTATCTTTAAACCATTAAATGTTATCAATACATAGGTATAAAAATATTTCTTTTATTTTTATAAACACATTAAATAACTCTTTAATAAAAATAGTATGTAACAAATAAAAATGCCTATTTTTATAATAATTCATTTTAATTAATTATTAGCTATTAATTTCCTTAGCGAATTATTTTTTATGGGTGAATTTCATTTTTTAATTTGTTACTAATAATTATAGAAATTAAATTTAACTATTTAATACAATTATATCCAATTATCATATTCACAGTAACCATATATCCAATTAAAATATATCTAATGACCATATATATAATGGTAATATTAAATTCCTATTTATAGCCTTACACTCATATCTAAAATCATTCATCCTATTTGTTTACTCCATTATCAAAAATTATATTCTATTTATGATTTTTTATTTTTTCCAATGGTTATAATCAGATGTATGATCTTCAAAGAAAACCACAGGTATGTGATTTTCATGTTCGTGATTTTTATTTACTTGTGGGTTTATTCCTATTAAAGTTTTTAAAATGATTTTCATAAAACATTGTTATAATATATTGATTTTTATCTTTAATTGTAATATTTTATCTTAATAAAATATTTCATGGTTCATTTTAGTTCTATGTTTTATACGAAATAATATATTCAATACATTTAAGTGAAAAAATTTGGGGTGTTGCATTCTGCTCACCTTAAAAGGATTTCAGCCTCAAAATTTAAATATTCATAAATGATGGTGTTTGAAAGATGGATTTTTTATAAATACCTATTAGTAAAAAAATTTACCTAAGTATTAACTATAGTAGAACAACCTAGGGTTGATCTCTTGATGTGGCCAATCTTAAAAATTGATTTTCTATTTTTACTATGTATATCTAAAATATACTGAAAAAAGAAACCTAAAATATTGGGAGGGTAAATGAAATGTATGATATATAAATATGAATGAAAATAAAAAACACAAAAATTTAGTGAGAAATAAGTTTGTATAATCAATATTTCACAATGATACAAATTAATTTTCATAAGAATATAATTATCATTATCATATTCAATGTATAGATTATAAACTATCACTCGAAACCCTACCATTCTAATGGTAATTAACATACACCAAGACCTCTGTATATAAGATAATACTCTTATATATCAATACTTACTCCAAACCATCACACCCTGACCTTATTTCATTTATTATTTTAATTTAATCAATTAATTTTACTACCATTGTTTATTTTTAGGATAATATATTTTGAAATTTTGAAATTTTGGAATTTCTGTATAGGAACACGATCGACGTACAGTTAGAGAAAACCATTCATGAACCATGCAAACATGTTTTCATCTTAGTAGATCCAAAATTCATGGTTAGATCACTATTTATCTAACTATGTTTCCTACTCGTGCAGGGTTCTCCTGACCCACTAGTGACTCTCCTACGATTGGCATATGGTTTGTAAAACCATGTGGCCAAACCATGCATGATGCTCTGACATAAAAATGGGTTTTATTATGTTATTTTTTCTTTTTTTTATTTCTTATTTTACTCCCATTAATCGTGATATCCTATTTCCTATCATGTTTTCTGTATGCTATCCTAGGGGGAATCCTTGGTTATGCCTCCCTCCTCCAACCCTATCTATATCTCAGTGATTTTTTGGAGTTTCTTCATGATCTGATCCCAATCCTTTGAGGCATGACCTCTTATTATTTACCTTATATCTTCTTCTTTATTTTATTCTTTACCATAACTCTTCCTTGTCTTTTTCTGGACCCTAGTGTGATGGGTGTATTTTATTTGGATGATTTTTGGTTGCCTTGGGTTTATGATCCTTGATTAGGGCCAGCTCTAGCTACAACTATTAATGGCGTTATATTTATCATTAATTCTAGGTACAGTTGGTCTGATTTCCTTTGTATCGCAATTTAATTTTGTATTTTCATAATTTTTGAGTTCATTCCTATTCTATAGGGTTTCTTTTAACTCATTGAGATGGAAGAGAATCACCTTTATCGAAGGCAATAAGTTCTAGGTAGGTTTTCTCTTGTTTTGGTCTTTAGATTTTGGAACCTCTACAGATTTTTATTTTATACACGTTTTTTATGCCCAATGAATTTATTATGTGTAATTAAAATTCTATTTAAAACGAAATAATAGGTTTTACTAGGTTTCCATTAAGTAAAGTTGACTTTTTTCCTTAAAATTTATTATTTAAAAATGATTCAGCAACTTCCTAGCACACCAGTTATTTTATAAAATGCTTAAATGGCCTTTAATCACATGTTTTGGTATTCTTAAAAAAGTTTTTGGTATTTCAAGGTAAATTTAAATTAGTTTTTGACTTTTACTTATCACTCCATGTAATACATGGAATTCCAAGTTATATTTGGTTATTTAAAAATTGGTTTTTAATAAAAGTGTGAGGTTGTAAATATATTTTTATATATTTAGTGGTTATAAGCATATACAAAGGTTAACACACACACACACAGATGTGTGTGTGTGAGTACAAATTCACATGTGAATATGTGAATTTGTGTATTGAGAGAAAAATAAATATATATATATGTGGAAATGTATATGGTTATGATAATTGGGAATCTTGGATTTTTTAAATGTGTTAATAAAACTTGGTTTTGAATAGAATTTTAAATAGATTCCTAAAAGTTAATTGTGAGGACTATTTGGCACTTTTAAAGTGGTTAATTTTATGATTTCTATGGTTGATGCATTAAATTTACTTTATTGTTTTCCAAAGAATGGTTAAAATTATCTTAATGTGTAAGTGGTTGTTTCAAGGATAGATTTTTCATGAGTAACATTTTGAAATTATTCTCCCCTTTATGTGAAGTTTGATATGGATATTTTGGCTTGGTTTGACATGGAACAAAATTGATAATTATTTTATGAAAGGAGAATAACACATGGTACCCTTAGGAACTTATGTGGGTAGACTATGAAAAGTATTCTAGGAAAGGTACATTCTCCCCATCCCATATAATACTAACTAAACTATATGATGATAATATGTATTGGTTACCACTAAAAATTTGGTTTCATCCTCTCCAGAGGATTGTGATCAGTAAAAATTATACGTGGTTCAATCACCAAGAGTATTAGGACATTGGGATGAGGCCTAACCTTAGTGACCTAGGGCTACCCATTATCCTTGATCCATTTATTTACCTTTTATACATTATTTTCAAAATAATTAAATTGTTTAATTTATGTTAAGTGAAATATTTATTTAAAACCAATGTTTCCTTCAGTCTAATGTTTGAAATGAATGTTTTCTTAAAAATGTACATCCCTTCATGTTTTGAAAATATTCTACCTTTGAAAATGAATGAAAATAATATATTTTATTTCTAAATAAAAACTATAAACAAAACTTTTTTTATAATTTTTTTCAAACTAGAAAAAATGCTATTTTATTTAAAGACTTGAACATGGTTTATGGTTTACCTTTGGAATGTATACTGAGATTTATTCTCATTCCTATATTTATAATTTTAGTTCCAAGTTTTGGTTATATTATTATCCACTCTTTTAGTGTTGATTCACATTGGATGGTGAATTGTATAGTCACAAGGAGGTATATTGATAGTTTGTTTTATTTTATATTTTCTTCATCACATCATACACATAATATTTCACTAATTTCTATGGAAAAGGCGCATATATATCTACACAAGGATGGGAGAGAACTGGAGATGAATTTATTTTTATTTATAGGGGAGGGATATTGGGGGTTAGTGGAGGGATTAGTGTAAATGTTTATTTCTGATTGTTTATTTTTCATTACCACTTTATTTATTCATATAGATTTGATTTTGGCATGGATTTATGACTTGTGGGTGGATTATTCTAAAATTTTATTTAATTTATTCCATGTCCTTAATTATTTAATGAGTGAAATAATTCCCATTTGTTATACTTTGATACTCATGGTTCTTGTTTCCACCCAAGGATGATAGAGAATGTGCCTTGGGGGTGTCACAGGCCGTCTTGGGCATCCGATAGAGGGATGAATTGGGATGGTTCATGAAAAAATGGTATAAAATCACCTTTTTCTATTTGGTTAGTAAATGTAGATAGATATAGGGCTATTTGTACTTTGGGTGTATGTATGAAAAAGTGTCTGGATAACACTTTTAGTGCTAAACCTTGAGCTTCCATGGGAAGTCGCATTAGAGTCTATTATTTATTTTTGGTTTTTTGGTTTATTTAAATGATTTATATGTTTTTAGAGATGATTATGGGAGTTAACTAGTGCCAAATGGTGAGATTTTGTGGCCTATAAACCCATGTGTACTCTGAGTTCATGATTTAACATGACTTATAGTGGCAGTTTCATACTTTTCACATGGTCCCCTAAACCATGTGACCAAGTCATGCATAACCATTAGTCACTATGATCAGATAGTGATGTTTTGTACTGTTATTTATTGAATTAATATTAGTGTGTGTTGGTATAAAAAAATGGAAAAAATATTTAGTTTTGTAAAATTGGTAAAATGTGTTTTTATACCTGGAAATTAATTTTTAAATAAAGTTCTAGAATTTTAGAAAATTAAAATGTTTGAATCTAAATATTTAATGGTTTGGGTTGGAAGTTTTTTATTTTATTTAAAAAGTAATAAATAATTTTCCTTAAAATGATATGATGGGAATTTATTATTTTGGATTTTCAAGATATGTTAAAGAGGGAAAAAAATTTGGACTTATAAAATGACTTCCATGTTTTATTTTAAAATTTAAAAATTAACATGAACTATCTTGGAGTTAAAATTGAAAATATTATTTTAAATGATAAATTTAATGATTCAAAAGTATGTTTTGGGAGAAAATTTTATGTTTTTTGGGGAATTTGAAAATATATTTTAAAACTTCATTTGGGGGTCTTATTTGGCCTTGATTTTTTAGTTTGGTATTTTATTTTCTAAATAGTGATGATTGTGATTTGTTCTTTTGGGTTTTATTTTGTTTATATATGATTTAATCGGTTGGGATGAGTTATTTTTTTATACATCTTAATTTAAATTTTATGTTAATTTTGCGATCGGCTTTCCCATAAAAAGTTTTGGTGGGTTTCCCAAAGTTCGTGTCTTATGATATAACTGATTGGTGTCTATTGTAGTAAGGGAGTGAAATTTCTTATCAATTACCTTACCCAAACTCCAACTGTAGTGGTAAATTCCAATCCACTCCTTGTGAGTTAAGATTTTTTTTGATATCCCTTGGATGGTTTTTCTCTTGGGGTTTTTGCTTGAGTCTCTTGGTAAAAGGATGAAAATCTTAGATATGTTCTCATTTTAGTAATTAGTAGTGCCCATTATTTTCATGGATATTCTAGTCTTAATGTAGAGTTTGTTTTGATGTGTTAAGGAATGGAAGTGTTGGGTGCATTAATGGGAATCAAGATAGGTGATACCCTCATCATAAGTATAAACCTAGATAGAACCTTGTTTATTTAGATGAGTTTATAGGGAGATCGGTGTTCTAGATGTGATAGGCCAAGTTGATTCTTCTTTAACCACTATTTTAATGATAACATTGAATACTCTTGTTCTGAAAAGTTTTTTTCAAGGAAATTTTGGTTGGGCCATGTTCTTTCTCATTTGGATCCCTTGGTTTTTTTTCTCTAGGTGATGTTGGTTCTGAGATTTTGGAGACTTAGATGTTTGGATCGATGTAAATTTTGGGTGTGTTTTCAATTGAGTGCCTTGATTAAGTTATTTTGATATATATCTTCTCTTATCCAAAGTGTTTTCCCTTTTTGTGGCCTCTCATTCCTTGAACTTTCATGTTAGTGAAATATTTATAGTGGAGAGACCATATATTATTCTATATTTTCTTTGCTTTTCCCTTAAGGGATTTGGGATTTTGTGTTTGGTTTTTAAGTGTGGTTCGAGGTCTTTGGGTGTTCATACTTTTTGAGTCATGTTTCGATCAGATTGGATATCAATCCTTGGTTATATTGAAGGATGAGTGTTTAGAGAAAATATAAAATGGTTGGGATGTAACCCCCATTGTTTAATCTTGTCTCTTTAGGTGATTCAGTTTAAGGCCCCTTATGAGTGATTTTTTGAGTGATATAGTGCTTAATTGTTGATTATATAGGTTATTTTAGGGATGAAACTGGGTTGTGAGATCATAGTGTCTCATTCTAGTAAGTTGTTAGGTTTTATCTTGGTGTGTTCATAGTGTTCCTTAATTTTAGAGACTTTAGGTATATTGATAAGATCTGATCTTGTCTCTTTCTTTGATCATTTGATCTAGTTGAGGTTTTTTGGGACAAAAAGAATTGTGGTAGAGATAATTCTCACACAACAACCTTGTTTTATTTATTATTTAAATTTAATTAATTATTTTTAATCCCTCTTCTGATTTCTAAGATAATCCATTTTGGAATTTTGGAATTTTGGAATTTTGGAATTTTTACACTAGTGCATGGTCGAATAATAGTTATTGGAAATAGTATATAAACTATGAAAATGTGTCTAAATATTAGCAGAGGAGAAATTCATGGTTGGTGCATGGTTTTTCTGACCATGTGACCTGACTGTGTAGGGTACTCCTGACACACCAGTGAGTCTCAAACGTTTGGCACATGGTTTGTTCAACCGTGTGGCTAAACCGTGCGCGATTCCCCAATGTAAAAAATAGGTTTTATTATTTTTTATTTTTTATTTTTCCCTTTTTTTTCTTCACTTAATTGAGATCCCACCCTGCCTCTCCTATTTATCACGTTCTAGCCTAGGGTAAATCCTCAACCACACCTCCCTCCTCAAATCCTCTCCCTCTCTCAGTGATTTCATGGAGTTTCTTCATAATTCAATCCTAATACTTCAAGGTGGAACCTCCTCTTCTTTACCCATCCCTCTTATTCTTGATTTTATTATCTTCCATCATGAAGCATTATCTTTGGTGAAACCCTATTGCAATCTGGGTATTTTATTTTTTCGATTTTCGGTTACCTAAGGTTCATTATCCTCAATTAGAGAACACTTAAGCTACGACCATTGAAGGTGATAAATTTCTAGCTAATTTTATGAAGAATTTGTTACGATTTATTTTATAGCTTGATTTAGTTATGAAATTTATTAATTTTTGAGTTACACCTTATTTTACAGGGTGTCTTTGACATCATTGAGGTGGAAGAGCATCACTGCTATCAAAGGTAGTGAGTTACAGGTAAGTTTCCCCTCTTTTTGGTGTTTCAATTTTATAAAATCTATTTCTTATCATTTTAATCCATTTTGTATGCCTAATTAATTTATTATGTATAACTACAAACCTATTTAAAAAGTTAAAACAAATTTTAATTGGTTTCCATTAAGCATTTTTGGCCTTTTATATAAAAATGATTCATCTAAAAATAATTTAAAAAATTCTCAGTGCATCAGTTATTTTATAAAATTCCTAAATAGCTTTTACTCGTGTTTATTTGTATTCTTAAAAAGTTTTATAGGTTTTCAAATGATTTTAAAATTGGTATTTTACTTTTACTTGGAATTTCAAGTAATACTTGGAATTCCAAGAAAAATTTTTGTATTCACATATTGATTTTTAATATAATCATGAGGTTGTAAATAATTTTTTATATATTTGGTGGTTATAAGAATATAAATAGGCAAACATATATGTATTTATATATATGTAAATGTAAAAATTCACATATGAATATATGAATTTGTGAATTTATAGAAAAATATATGTATATATATGTTTAAATGTATGTGGTTTGACAAGGGGAAATATTTTGGTTTTAAATGTGTTAATAAAACTTGTTTCTCAATATAATTTTAATTATATTCCTAAAAGTTAATTATGAGACCTAGTGGGTAATTTTAAAAGTGGTTGATTTCATGATTTCCATGGTGGATGCATTAAATGTACTTTCCTTGTCTTCCAATGAATTTTTAATATTGTCTTAATGTGTAAGTGGTTTTTTCAAGGATAGATTTTGTGTGAGTGATGTTTTGAAAGTATTTTCCCCATTATGTAAAGTCTGATATGGATCTTTTGGATTGGTTTAACATGTAATAAAATCAATAATTATTTTATGAAAGGGGAATATCACATGGTAACCTCAAGTAATTATGTGGGTAGACAAAGAAAGGTATACTAGGTAAGGTATGTCCTTCGTAGCTTTTGAATTATGCTACAACACTAACTAAACTACATGATGATGATATGGATTTATTATCATTGGAACTTTGGTTTCATCCTATAAAATGGCTCGTGAATGGGAATAGTTATATGTGGTTAAATCACTGAGAGTATGAGGATCCTAGTATGAGATCTAACCTTTGTGGCCTAGGTATTTCCATTATTCTTGGTCTGTTTATTTACCTTTTATACTTTCTTTTAAAAATAATTAAATTTTTTAATTAATGTTATGTTAAATGTTTTTTTGTAAACTAATTTTTTCATCTTTATAATGTTTCAAATTAATTATTTCTTAAAAATACATAGACCTTCATGTTTTGAAAATATTCTACCTTTTATAATGAATGAAAATACTTTATTTGATATCTAATTAAAAAACGAAACAAACCTATTTTTATAATGTATTTAAAACTATAATAAACAGATATTTTATTTAAATACTTGAACATTAGTTGTGGTTTACATTTGGCATGCCTACTAAGCTTTATGCTCACACCTATGTTTATCATTTCAGTTTTAAGTTTTGGTTCTCTTCATAAATGGTCTTTTAGTATTGATTCTCATTGGATGGTTACTTGTATAGTCATGCAAAGGTATGTTGCTAATTTGTTTTATTTTATATTTTATTTATCAGATCATAAATATAGGATTTTAATACTTTCTATGGATATATGGTAGCAATATCTATGGTAGGTCAAGAGGGAATTGATGGTGGATTTGGTTTTCTTTATAGGTAAGGGAGACTAGAGGTTAGAAGAGTGATTGGTGTAGATGTTTATTTCTGATTGTTTATTTTTCTTTACTAAATTATTTATTCTTAAAATTTTAATTTGGAATGGGGTTTTAACTTATAGATGGGTTATGCCAAAATTTTATCTTATTTACACTACTTAATTAATTACATATTTGGTGAAATCATTTCCACTTATTATACTTTGATGCCCATGGTGCTTGTTTCCTCCCCAAGGTAATTAGGAACGCCACTCAGGGATACCGTCGGCTGGATTAAGTATCTGGTGGAGGGACAACTTATGATAGTTCATGAAAAAAACTCTACTATATTAATGAATTGAATATTTAAGGGAAGGAAAATATATGAATGAGGAAGAATAACACAAAAACAAGGGAAACATAATGGTAATACATTTCTCTTGGTTTAAATACTATAGAATTATTCGAATAGAATAAATAGAGAACATTGAAGTATAAGAAAAATCAAAGAATCATTGTTTCCCCCCTTAGATAACAAGGGTTTTACTTCCCCATAACCATGGATATGGGAGAATTATAGTGGAAAAACAAAAAATAAACATTTATATGATAAATTTAAAGTGATATTTTTATTATTAAAAATATATATAACTATTACAAAATAAAAATACCTTCCTTGGATTTTAAAAATAGAAAAATATTAGAATGGCAGTAGAGTTACATATTAATAAGCTTGAGAGGTGGATGGTTTTCAATCCATTTCCTTCCTCCTAAAGTTCACACATTTTTGTCTCATTCAGTGGATTAATATTTTAAGTTATCTTATAGTAAGTTTTTATAAAAAAATTAACTATCCACCCACAAAATTTCATCTCCATTGACATGTGTAGAAAAATTTATAACCATGTTACTAAAGTTAATTTATTTATCTTGTCAAACTCTTTGAATTCCCATGATCCAGTTTCACATGCATTTAAGGTATTTAAAATGGAAGATTCTTAAGAATCTATAGTTACTTAAATTCTTTCTCAAAATCATATATATCTCCATGAAAATTTTGATATCTTTTGGACTAGTATTTTGTAAGATATGATCCCATTATTAAAAGTCATACAAACTATGGATAAATTTCCTTATCCCACTTGTATTCTTTAACTGTCCCTCCTATGGATAGAATCAAAAATTGGTCTAATTAAATTAAATATATAACAATAACTATGTAATGCTAAAAAATATTTTTTTTAAATTTGAATTAGTTTAGTGAATGTTATAATGAAAATACCAAACTGATGTTTTTTTATGAAAATATCTAACATAGTAAAATTTTACTTTTTTAGTGTATTCTTATATAATGAATGAAAAATGAGGGTTGAATGAAAAATGATTAAATTATAAGACACTAAACCTCATAAATAATGTAAAAACATATGTAAGGGTGAAAATATAGGATAATTCATTGTATAATTACCCCCCCCCCACACACACACCTAATATTATATAATCCTAGGTTGAAATCAAACATCTGAATAAAAATGAACACCTAAATAAAAAGTGAGAAAATTTCCAAAATATTTTACAAAATATAATTTCATCATGTAATATATATAAAAAACTAATTTATATTATTTTCTTCTCTTACATTTAATTTTTTTAACCTAAAAAATCCATCCTTGACTCAATCTCAAGTTACCTAACATGGAAATTCGTGTCACTCTTCTCTCAAGATAAATTTAATCTAGAGTTGTGATTATACTTGTAAAATTTATGCATCACCATAGTCTTGTGAAAATTCACATCTATTCCTATCATGATTCAAAAAACTATTTCCAGTCATGAGGTCTTTTTTAAGGTGGTATAGTGGTTAAGGGTTAGTGGGTAAAAATATTAAAAATTTAAGGATAAAGATATGAGTTCAAACTCTTAAATAATATGCATGAATAATAAAGTGAAACCACAATAAATTCTTCATTAAATTCCCCTTACATGATAATCACTACACTCTCTTTTCTTGAAATGGTTCATGGGTCAGACAATAAATGCAATTAATGGCTTCATCATAATTCTCCTTTTCTAAATTTTATTCTTTTTTTAAGGAAACTGAGATGTAAATTTAATGTAATTAATGAATCAAAATTCATGACCTTGATTTTTGAGAGGGGTATGAGTCATAAAAGTAAGCATGATGAATAATTCAATCTCATACCAATTTTTCTATTTTTAGAAGAATAAGATGATATAAATGAAGAAAAAATGATGAGAATGAATCGTTCTAATTCTCTCTCTACTACCTAGAATAGTGACACACTTCTCACACACCCAATAGTAAGATGATTCCCAAATAACACACACAAAATTATCCTCACCCACACTCAAACTTGAAATATATATGTAAAAATATTAAAAGTGAAGGTAGGTAAGGATAAATAAAATTAAAAATTTGGATTAAACTAATAAGTTAATTCATGGATTTTAAGGTCTAAAAAGGGTTAATATAATGGGTATGTATCAATTTTAAAATGTTTCAAGAAAAAAAATTCCTTAATCATATTAAAAAAATCAATGAACACTAAATCTTTGAATGAAATATAATCACAAGTTCTGGTTCTCAAATAAACTAAAATTTTCTCTCAATAAAGTGTTGGTATTATGAAGGATGTGCTAAAAAGGGTTTAGAATACCTCATAGGATGGGAAAAATATTTTCATTAATTTTTTATAGATATGTATTTAAAAAAAATAAAACTAACAAAAATGTTTGATAATCAACTTTAAAGAAAATTTTCCATATCAATAATCATTTAAAACCCCATTTATTTAAAAATAAATTCAACTCTCTCAAAATCAATTCAAGAGTAAAAAATGATAATGAATATTAATTAATTCTCAATGTTCCTAAAAATGAAAAAAAAATAAAGAAAAAAATAACCTCAAATTAGTTTGAAACATCCCCACACCTTAATTTATCTAACCTTAAATTAATTTTGAAAGAAATTAAAATAACTGCGAAGATAAACCAAATATAAGGAGAGGCACAGCCTGAGTTTATTTTGGGAGTAGAAACCTTGAGTTATGATTAGATTCTTCCAATTTAAACCTATAAGAATGTAAGAAAAAAACATAAGAAATTTATTAAAATTAAAATAAATATAATGAAAGATAAAGATAAGAGAGGTCTTGGTTTGAACCCCTAAGTGGATACTATTTTTTGACCACCTCCAGTTAGTATTCTAGTTTTCCCCCTTAATCGGATAGTGGGTGTAGTTTGTTTGATTTAAACCACCACATTATTTTCCTTCTAGTGTACACTACTTTAAACTGGTTATAAATGGATTCCTAGATAGTTCACTACAAATATATACTTATAGAGTTTTTTTGTTACTTTCATGGTAGGGGAAGGAAAAGGTATGAGTCCTCTTATTCTAATACCACTATCAGTGTAGCCTCTTCTTTAACTTCATTATCCTACTCATTTGTTTTTTTATTATAAATTATTCTTAAGGGTAAGTTAATGAAAATCCTCATTTGAAAATAATTAAAGAAAGATGTATCAATATAAAAATATTCCCCTTCAAGTAGGCCATCTTGAAACATGATCTCTTTAGGTTAGGACACTGAGAATTCAGTCTCAATAGGTGCATATTCTTCTTATTATTCATCATCCTCAAAGAAAATCCATGTGTTTGATGAATCTAAAAAATCAAATTAGTGGGAGGTAATGATCAATTATTTTTCAATAAAATGAGATAAAAATGAGTTCAATAAAAGATTATATCCCAATATTGGATTAGCTTGAATTTATTCTTCAATATTGAGTGCCTTTTGGAGTTAGTTTGTTAGAGTTGGAGGCAATAAATCAATATACTAAAAGTTTTCTTAAAATTACACCATGTATATAGTTTATTCTTCTAAATTAAGAGAGTGGTATAAAATTACTTATTTTTCATTTTCAAAGATGGGAGAATCACCTGAAATTTTAATACGTAAAAAATATGACCATAAGTTTTCCAAAACCTACCAATATCCCACATGTGTATCACCTGGAATGTACTCTTCAGGAGCCTCTTCTAGAAATTACTAATAAATATTAGGTTTTTGATCTTAAAAGAATCCATTCATGGTTGGCTCAGGTTATTCAACTCCAAATCTATATGGAATAATATTCAATTCGTCTTCAATTTGTTTTTGTTTTTGTTTCAACCTTGAAGCTTTAATATCCTTGGGATAAGTGCAAAGCATCTTTATTTTCATTCTCATTTCTTCAAGAATTTTAAAATTTTTCTACACTTTAATCCTTAAATATTATTCCTTGATAGAATCATTCAAAATTTTAATAGGATAATTATATGAATAATTACTATGAATTTCCATCTATGAACTGGTATTTAATAAAGTTCTATATATTTTTTAGTTTTTTAAATTTATGATTTTATGGGTGTTTTTTTTTGAAAAATAGTGTGTGCAAGTGACAATCCCCATAGAAAAAATTCTAAATAGAACAAGTTATTTATCATTAATCCCTATCAATAAATTGTTATTACCTAAGAAATCACTATAGTGGCATGACCTAGGGTTAATATCTTGAGAAATCCACTCATATAAACTGCTCTTCTATTGACACTATTTATATCTAAAATATAATAAAAATGGAAATCTAAAATAATAGAGTGTTTAATTAAATGTATGATCTATATATATATATATGAATATAAATGAAAAACACAAAAAGTTGGTGGGAAAAAATCCATTATCCTTAGGAGTTTAGAGTGATTCAAATCATTATTCATTAAAATATAAGTCTCGTTGTCCTATTCATTAAAGATATTAATAACTATAACTAAACACCCTCCTATTATAAGGGTAATCACCCTACACTGAGACTTATCCATGTAGGATAATACTCTTTCACATGTATTTATAATCCAAACTCTATTATATGAATGACTTAAATATTGAAGGGAATGAAAATAAATGAATGAGGAATACAAATTTAGCGGCATGGACAACACAATGACCATATATTTATCTTATATTAACAATTTATAAATTCATGGAAAAGTATAATAAAACTTAAAAAATCACTATTTACCCCTAAGATAACAAGTATGTAAGTTCTCCAAAACCATGGAGATAAGAGAATTACAGTGGAGGAAACAAAAGGGAAAAAATTATAGGAGAAAGATAAATATATTCTATTACTATTAAAAATATTGAAAACTATTTCAAAAGGAAAATCCCCTCGTTTTCTTATAGAAATGGATAACTCTTTGAATATAAGTGGTGGTGCATATTTGTAAGATAGAGAGGTTCTTGATTTTCACTCCAATTTTTTACTCTTACTATTCACACATGTTTGGAATATTAAATGATCAAATCTAGAAAGTTGGAATTTTAGGTTTTGTTTATTATATACCTTAACTATTCTCACCCAAAACCTCATCTACATTGGTTATGTGTAGGAGAAGTTAGGACTGGATTACTAAGATATAATTTTCTATCCTAGAAAACTCATCAAATTACCATGATCCAGTTTCTCATGCATTTATAGTCTTGAAAATGGATAATTATTAAAAATCAATTATTTACAAAAAAATCATGAATCTTATATATTTACATAAAAATAGCTCTTTTGGACAAGTATTTTGTGAGATATGTGCCCATTAATAAAAGTTATTCAAACTGTGGAAATATTTTTTATCCCCACTTATATAAATCATTTGGGCCTTCTATGGTTGGATTCAAAAATTATTCTAGTTAAATTAAAAGAATCTCAATGACCATAGAATCAAAAAAAAAAGTGGATTTATTTTTTTATATGTTATAAAAAAAATACAAAACATATGTTTTTTGGAAATATAAAATAGTAAAATTTCCCTTTTAATGTATTTTTATATAATGAATGAAATATGATTATTGAATGAAATATAATTAAATTATAGGATACTATACCAAATAAATAATGTAAAACACATGTGTATGAGTGAAAATATAGTATATTTCACTACACGATTAGTACTTATTCCTTATTACATCTTTAAGCTCCCAAGAAACTTCCTCAAACTGATGATCCCTTCAAATATATTTAACTAGTTAAGTGTTCTTTCTTCATAGTTCTTTACCTCTATGATCCAAGATTTTTAATGATTGTTCATAATAATAGAGATCATTTTCTAGTAGTTCCATCTTTGAGTTTAGTATTTACGAAGGGTTAGGTGTGTACTTCCTCAAAGGGGATACATGGAACACATCATGCACTTGGGTGAGGTTTAGTGGAAGTGAAATATGATAGGCTACGATACTGACATGGTTGAGGATTTAAAGGGGCCTGTAATGAACTGACCCCGAATACCATCACAAACTGGTACTCAACCCAATCCATCACATACCTAAAGGATATTTATAATCCCCACGGGCTGGAGACTAGCACCCAAACATCAACAATAACCAGAGGGAATGATTTTTACCAACCTAAAGTAGAAAAAATGGCATATATATACATAGTATAAAGAAACAATGGAATAAAAACTAGAAGAAAATATATTCCATAACTGAAAGAAGATAGAATAAGTGATACAACTCAAAACATTCAGAACATCCCAAAGTACAAGTCCAACAGTAAGGGACAACAACAAAAAAACTAACTACTCTATGTGATAATGTTGGAAACGTCTCATCATCTTACCACCATATACCCATACCTAGATGACAGAAAAAAAACCTCACCACTTCACTGCATCACCTTTCCTTTTCCTATAGCAAAAGACATAACTAGTTCTACGCACCACTGATGGGGTGTGTAGGGTGTGATCTAAACAAGATCAGTATGATCTCACCCAGGCATTCTATATCAAGTCTCTATAAAAAAAATCCAAATATATTCATTTTAAAGAAAACATGGAATGTTAAGCAGTTAAACGATATTTATATCAAAATCATAGTAAAACAATTCCCCTTTTTCTATAGTTATAAACAATCTAGGTAAAATAGTTTCAAAGAATATCACATATATCAAAGTAGGTAATAAAAACCATAATAATACAAATCCAATCAAAGTTAAATCACATTAAGGATCATTAGGGGTCAGGCTAGCTAGATCACTCATAACCAACATAGAAAAGTGCACCCAACAAGTCCCTATACATATGCATCAAATCTAGAGAGAAGAGGAACAACCCAAAAAGTGAACCCCCTTCCCAATAGTGTCTCACAATCCCATTGGACACTTGGACTAGGGAGAATAGGAACACCTCATGAGTGAACCCCTTGATATAATCAATAGAAGATAACTATTGATACACCTTCCACCTAAATACCCAAAGCTTACTATGTGATACATTTCACAAATAATTTCATCAAAACCATGCTTTGAAAACCATTTCATAAATCCATTTCTCAATGCTTTGAAAATACATTTTATTTCACCAAAACAAGGGGATAACCATATTTTCTCAAAAAAACATTTACACACACACAAAAATCAATAAATCATGCCAATTAATTTATAAAACAATTTATAAAATAGGATCAATCATGGTTTATTCCACAAGGGCTAGATATAGAACCACCTTCCTCAAACTTAGGTTACACATGCCCACAAAGGGATCCACCAACACCAAAAAGAACACAAAGAAAAAAATAGAGGCCCAAGAATTTATTCCCATATATTATAATCAATTCAACAAGAAAATTGGTAGAAATAGAAGATAAAACAACACATACCTCAAAGAACACACACACCACACCCCAACCAACATGAGGGTCAGCCTCTGAGTGATGATCACATGATGGATCTTGAAATAAAAAAGTAAAATGTCACTATAGGGTTGATGAATCCAAAATTTAGTGCCACACCACTATTGTGACCAATGGAAATGAAGAAACAGAAAGGTTGCTTACCAGGGAAAAGTGATGCAACCACCATAAAGATCAAACATTGAACAAAATAATCCTGAAGGATATGTGATCATCCAAATCATACCTAAAATCACCAAGGGTTCAAGGATGGGATGAATAAACAAAATTATATAAGGGTTATGTGTGAATCATGATAAAACCTAATGAACCGAAATATTTACAATGTAAGCACCTCATTTATGATGTAAATACCTCATAACTCATATATTACAAAAAAACATGTCAGATTGAATTAAATTTACCATGATTGATGATTTTAGTCCATCCTCCTCCAAATCATTTTTTTTTTATTTTCATAAAAAACACTTTAAGGGGAATGTGGGAACCTCATAAATTCCAAATACCACATTCCAGTGGGCAAGTGATCACAACTTCAAAATTCAAAAACCCAAAACCAGACCACACATTCCAGTGGAAAAATATCATAGACTAAAAATTCAAACACATAAAAAGACACCCAACTTGAGGGGCCTCAATTCATAACCCACCCGTGACAGCCAGTCGTGTCGCCATCCACCATCACAGCCAGGTCGGTTTGTCATCTTCCACACACCCTGGTCCCATCGTCGTCTGCCATTGCAGCCAGAGCCGATGACCAGATAAAATACCACCGAAGACATCCCAATATAGAATCCTTAAAAGAAAACATTCACACTATCATTGTTTAACCCTCATCACCCCAGTCAACGTCAATGTTCGACACCACACCAGAAATGAAAATCACCTCAACCAGAAACAAAAATTGAGATCTTCCCAAAGAAAATATAAAATGGATCAATCATCTCACAAAAAATGGAACAAACCTTAATCAATGGAAAATATGAGTAACCAACAAGAATATAAAACAAACTGGTAATCTCCTTCACACTAACACATGTCGCATGTGGAGCACCGACGGCCACTGACTCACATCCCAGAACCTCATAGTTCACCACTTCAAATCTGGCTAGGAGAGGCGCAGAGGAACACAGGGCCATATTAGGGTATTCAGAGGCTAAGGGCTTAAATCATAGGCATCATTGATGAAGAGGAAAACTAGTAGCTCACAGAACAAGAGAAGGCCGACTCTGGAGCACCTGAAACCCATCAGCTACCGAACCGTATAACCCAAACCCTATTTGTTACAACTGATCCAGCTCCAAAAATGAGAGGCATAGAAGAACATGAGGTAAGAGTAGGGTTTGAGAGTTTGAGGGACAGAACAAGAAAAAAAGAAACACTATAGAAGATCAGAGGAAAAGAGTAAGAGTTAGACAATGGCCTCGACAACAAACAGTGACTACAAACCATCAACACATCTCAAACCACTAATAAGAATGTTGAACAGTCTACATCCTATGTTCTCTAGTAACTCCCAAAAACCACTCTTATTCCCTTCTAACTTGAGATATAAGACCTTAAAAAATAAAAGGATCATACCTTTTTTTTAAATATGTTACAAACTATCCACTATAAGAATTTTAATCCTTAGGAAGTCATGTGGAAGAAGGGTTCTTTGGAAATAGATTATTCCACTGCTCCCTCGTCAATGATTCACACTCCCAAGTCTCATGACAATCTAATATGTACTTCCATAACACTATAAACAATGGGAAAAACTTCCCACACAAGACTTTCTCCTATGAATCCATGATCTCCACTGGTTACTCTACAATTAAAACATATGGATCCAACTCAATCTCTTCCCAACTCAGAATGTGAGAGGGATCAGGATGGTACTTCCTAAGATGATATATGTGGAAAACATCATGGATACTTGTCAACTGAGTTGGTAATGATAACCGATATGTGACCTACCCAATCCTCCCATCAAACTCAAGTGGTCCAAAATATATCAGATACAACTTTACCTATTTCCCAATTCTAGGATGACCCAACTGAGAAAAAAACATTCAAGAAAACTCAATCACCAACTAAAAACTCTAGAGGATGGCATTGACGATCCACATAAGATTTCTACTATCACTACGCTATGGCCAGAAACTGACATATATCCTGAATACTCAGTGATGTATCATGAATAAGACCCAGTCCCACAAGAGAGGATTCTCCCCCCTATACCTAACAAAGAGGTGATCTGCATGGGTTACCATATAAATATTTAAAGGGTTCCATTTTGATCGATGACTGGTAACTATTATTATAAGAAAACTCAACCAATCATAGATGGCTATCCCACAATCCACCAAAATTCAAAACACAAGCATAAAGTATATCCTACAAGATTTTAATATCTTTCTCCATATGACTGTCTATCTATGGATAGTAATCCGCACTCAACCAAAACTGAGTCCCCATTACCTCCTAAAGACTCTTATAGAATTGGGAGGTGAACCTGGTATCCATATCTGAAATAATAGCATAGGGAACCCCATGTAACCTCAAAATCTCATGTATATACAACTTACCCAGATCATAAACTTTATAAGTGTCCCTGGTCAGAACAAAATGAGAATATTTCATCAACTGATCAATAACCATCCAGATAGATTTCTTCCCTTAGGGATTCCATGTTAATCCAACAACAAAGTTTATGGACACCTTGTCCCATTTCCAAACTGACACTGGAATATGTTAGAGAAAACCAAAAGGTTTCAAATGATCTTCCTTTATATGTTGGTAGGTGTAACAATGGGACACATAATTTAATGTCACACTTCATACCCAACCATCAGAAACATTGTCTCATGTCATAATACATCTTTATAGTTCTCAGATGAATGTCTCATGAAGAACTATGATAGTTAAATAAAACTAAACTTCTCATAGATACTAGGATAAAAACCTGATCCCTAAATTAGAGAATACCATCTTAAGGGAGAGACCAACCAGAAAGGGTCTTCCCAACATAAAGGGTTTCTATAGATCATATGAACTCACTTGAACTCATTATCTTTCCGCTGAATCTATAGAATAAACTCAAGGATAGATAATGATAGATAAAAATTATTCATAACCATACCTGAACGGTCCTCTAGGACATCCATATGAAATTAAAATAATATCCCCATTAGTTTCCATACCTCCTTCAATTCTAAGATATCCTATGATGGTACTTTTCTGATGAGAGCATACATAATGTCATTTCCCTTCCTTGGGTTGTATGAGATGTCAAAATCAAATGTCAAAAGTTACTCCACTCACCATCTCTATCTATGATTCAAGCCCTTATGAGAAAATATATACCTCAAACTCTTATGATTAGAAAAGAATGTGGACCTCTCCCCAAATAGATAGTGCTTCCAAAACTTAAGTGCTTTCATAACTAAATAAAACTCTAAATCATGAGTGAGGTAATTATTCTCATGCAGACAAAGTTGATGAGATCCATAGGCCATGAAATGATCATCATTCATAATAATACAATCCAAACCAGCACCAAAAGTATCACAGTACACCACATATCACTTACCAAGATCAAGTAAGATCAAAATATATGCTGATCTTAGAATCTATTTTAGCTCATTAAAGAAGTCTCACACTTTTCATCCCATATGAATTTCACCACCTTCCTACTAAAAGTAGTGAAAGGTGATTCTAACTTTGAGAAATCCATGACGAACCATCAATAGTATCCATCAAGACCAAGGAATCTCTAAATATAAAATATGTTTGATGGATCTTCCCATGAAAATAAAACCTTAACCTTCTCAGGATCGACTAATAAGCCATGTTCAGAAATCGCATGGATCGAGAACTTCACTTTTTTGGAACCATAAACTGCATTTTAAAATTTTTACATATAGATAGTGACTCCTTAGGATTTCCAAAACCAAACTCATATGGTTCTTGTTCTCATGCTTAGACCTTGAATAAACCAAGATATAATATATGAACACTACCAAAAAAGTGTTGATATAATGATGTAATATCTAATTCATAGAAGCCATAAAAACTATAGGATCGTTAGTTTGAACAAATGAAATTGTAATATATTCGTAAATTCCATACCAACTCTTCAAATCCATCTACAGTATATCAGACACCTAAACCCTGAGTAGATGATAACCTAACAAAAGATCAATTTTTGAAAAAACAATTCTCCCCTTTCAAATGATCAAATAAATCATCCACATGGGAAATAGGATACTTATTATTAATAGTCACCTAGTTCAAATTTTGATAATCCAACACAATATAAGTGAACCATAATCCTTCTTGGAAATGGTCACTGAGGCCACCCATGAAGAGACATTAAGGCAGAAAAAACCTTTCTGTATCAGATCGTCTAATTGAATCTTAAGCTCCTTCAACTCTACTAGTGAAATAAGATAAGAGAGCATCGAGATTGGTTGTGTATAAGGAACTAGATCAATCTTTAACTCCACCTCTATCTTTGGAGGAAGACTAGAGAAGTATTCTGGGAAGATGTCAGGAAAGTCCCAAACAATCGTGAGAATATCTCCAAAATAAGAAACATCATTAGGCATGACTAAAACAATAGACAAAAAAATCTTAATCTCTATAAAGCTTCAGCATAAATACTAGTTATTTGATATCTGGTTACAAACCCTATAGGAACTTCTTAGATTTAAGTTTATCATTATTTACCAGCTCTTGAGAAAAATGAACCATCTCCACAAACCTATTGGTGTACCCTAACACCAAATGTTTTCCATACTACATAGAGTGGAACTCTAGAGACATTTCCATCATCAGAGACTCTGGGAAGATCTATTGGAAGAAAGGTGCTTTGAATCCCTTCCGATCCAATCCCATGTGACTATCTTCATTTACCATATAATACCACCATGGATTGTTGGGACCCTCAGGTATGAATGCTACACAATTCACCTTAATAGCTTCATATGTATCTAGAAAGTCAAATATATGGTCAATCTTGTTCATCATATCCTTTTCCAATTGAGTTTTATTTGTACCTTAAGAGGATGGGGTATTCTCATGTAAGAACTCTAGTGATCAATCAATTTTCATCTAAACTCCTGGATACGACTTAAAAACTAAGTTATGAACTTACAATACATTTTGGTCCATGACATGAACTACTCACACAATAGCCTCTATAAGATTCTAATCTAAAGGCGGATTCCCTTAAGGAGAATCCACTGCACCCTCCTATGTAACCCCTAGAAGATGTCTTGAAGGAATACTAAAACACACCAAAAATTAAAGAAATTATCATACAACTAGATAATATCAGTTTGAACTATAAAAACCATAAGAATAAACTGAGATTAATAACAGAACTCAATATATGAGACACACATCCTAAAATCTCATGGAAACTTGAGTCTTTTTATGGAAATATCTAGCCAGTAACTCACTACAACCTACCTCTAAAGTAAAAAATCCCATATCATTATTACTAACTTCACAAGACCAATATTAACTAGCCTATGATACCATTTTATAACAAAAAAACCCAAGATACCCTCACAAACTGGTACTCTACCCGATCTACCACATACATGAAGGGAGTTCCCAATTCCCATAGGTTGGTGACTTGTACTTAGGAATTAACAATAACCATAGGGAATGATTTCTCCCAACCCGAAGTATAAGACATGGAATATATATACATAGTAGAAAGAAAAAGTGGAATAAAAATAGAAGAAAATATTTTCCATAACTGAAATAAGATAACAAAAGCGATACAACTTAAAGTAGTTTGAACATCCCAAAGTACAAGTCCAATGGTAGGGGAAAAATAAAACCAAAATGGACTACTCCATATGATTATGTGAACAACCTCCCATCATCTCACCACCATATACCCATACATAAATAATAGAAAAAAACTCACTACCTCACTATGGCTCTTTACCTTTTTACTACATTAAAAGATATAACCAAGTCTACACACTACCAAAGGGGTGCTAAGAGTGTGAACTAAACAAGATCTGTAGGATCCCACCGATGTGTTCTGTATCAAGACTTTAAACAAACAATCCAAAATATTCACATTTTAAAGAAAACATGGCATTCTATGTAGTTATATAGTTTTTATATCAAAATCATGGTAAAACATTTCCCCTTTTTCTGTAGTTCTAAAAAATCCAACTAAAACAATTTCAATGAATATCACATATATTAAAGTTGGTAATCAAATCCATAATAGTAAAAATCCAAGCACATGTAAATCATGCCAAGGATTACTACAGGTCATGCTAGCTATATCACTCGTACTAAACATAGACATGTGCATGTAATAAGTCCTTAGACATATACATCAAATATAGGGAGTATAGGAACGCCACATAAAGTGAAGCCCCTGTAGTGTCTAACAATTCCCTAGGACACTTGATATAGGGAGTAGAGGAACACCCCAGGATTTAACCCCGTGATAGTATCAACGGACAAGGCCTATTACTACACCTTATACCTAAGTACTTAAGGCTTTCCATGAGATACATTTCTTAAATATTTTCATCAAAACCATGCTTTGAAAACCATTTCAAAAATCCATTTCACAATGATTTGAAAATACCTTTTCTTTCACGAAACAAGGGGATAACCATCTTTTCTCAAAAACTCATTTATACACACAAATTAATAAATCATGCCAATTTTTTTATAAAACCATTTATAAAATAGGATAAATCATGTTTCATTTAACACAGGAAAGTGATGGAACCAAAAAACTCAAACCTAGGTTGCACATGCTCACAACAGGATCCACCAACACTATAAGGCACATGAAGATAATTACATAGGCCCTATAATTTATTCCCACATCTTGGAATCAATTAAATAATAAAGTAGGTCGGCATAGAAGATAAAACAACACATACCATAAATAATACACACATCGTAGGATAACCAACTTAAGGCTTGGAATTTAAGAGATGACTACACGAAAGATCTAGAAAGTACCAAACAAAATGTCATCATAGGGTTGATGAATCCAAAAAATGTAATGTCATTCCACTAGTGTGACCAATGGAAATGAAGAAGTAGAAATAACTCTTACCAGGGTGAAGCAATATGACTTCCACAGAGATCAAATGCTGAAAAAAATGATCCTGATGGAGAGGAGATCACCCAAATCACACCTAAAACCACCTAGAGTTTGAGGCTAGGTGGAACAAACCGAATGAGTGAAGTTTTACACGTGCATCTTGATAAAACCTAGTGGGATGAAATATCTATAGTGTAAACACCTCATTTATAATATAAATACCCCATATCTCATATACACCAAAAAACATGTATTATTGAGTTAAATTTACCCCAATCGATGATTTTACGGTGTAAAAGCAGGCCTTATGGTGTAAAAGTAATTTAAAGTATATAAGAGTATTTTATAGATTTTAATATTCTTGTTCTGTAAACTGTATTTTAGCCAGTTCCCAGCAAAGAGCTTACGTCGTAAGCTAAAAATTGTGATGTAAAGGTGTCCAACAAATAGTCTTCACCCCAAGTTTTGTAGTGACTTCCAAAAAAAAATCTTATGCCCTCTAAACCTCATAGATAAACCCTTAAACAAGAAAAAGAGAATACCTTTTTATCCAAGATGTTACAGGGACAATGTATCTAGGGATCAACTTTAAATTCTTATTTAATATCATAAAACTCTTCCATAGTGATATTAAAAGTAATTCCATGTTTACAACTTAAACTTTTAGGCCTCTTTAATGATTATTAACATGGATCTTTTGTCACCTTTGTGCAGTTTTAATGTGTTTCTAAATGATTTTAATATTCTCTAACATATCTTGATAAAAATATATCCTCAAAGAATTATTCTCTCTAACTTCATTCCAACATGATGGTGTTTTATACATTTTCCCATATATATCCTCATATGGGTCCATTCTAATTATTGAATGAAAATTATTGTTTTATGATAACTCTACCAGGGGAATTTATTGATTCTAAGATCCTTTTAAATCCATTAAGAAATATATTAACATATATTCCAATGTTTGAATGGTCCATTTAGATTGATCATCGATTTTAGGATGATAATATGTGCTAAATTTTATCTTTATGTCAAACTCTTGTTGGATAATTCTTAATAACTTTGAAGTGAACCTTGGATCTTGATTAGATATAATAGAAGTGATACTCTATGAAGCCTTAATAATTCCTTTATATATAAATTTTAAATTTGATCAATTGAGAAATAATATTGAATAAAAATGAAGTGTTTCGAATTCATAAGTCAATCAACTACAATCCAAATGGCACTCTAGCCTTTAGAGGCCCTGGGAAGACCCATGATGAAATCCATAGTGATGTTCTCCCATTTTCATACCGTTATAGGTAATGGATTCATCATCCAATTACCCATGAAAAGGATTTAAGGGTGTTCCTGATCTCCATGGGATAGAAATGAGTTCTTTTGTGTCAATAAACCCACTTTGGGAATAGTTTCACCCAAATAAACTAATTATCCCAAAAAGGATTTAATCGGGAACCCGACATGACCTTAACATAAGTTGGTGTTTCATGCATCCAAAAAATAAAACTATAACTATAACTCATCAACCAATCATAAAATAAATAAAATATTAATGAACTAATAACAACCAATTACAATAATATAAGGTATAATCCAGAATATAACCAAAAGGAGTCAAGATCACATATACTAAAAGGAAAGAGATGGGAAGACGAATTGGTGATACAAGAGAAAGTATAAAAAAAATAATCAAAATGACCACTACACATCTTTTTGTGACATGAGGGATCACTCCCACCATGTCCCCATCTCTAGCCTAAAATCAAATAACAGCAGAATCCACCACCTCTAAGATGTGAATTTCCATTTCTTATATCTGTCAAAACAAGGTCAATATACCCTTGAAGGGTGTATATAGTTTGTGAGCATAACTAGACCAATAGGATCTGACTAAGTGTTCTATAAAACCCCATTTTTAGATAATCCAAGCATGCTAGTTTGAGAATAAACCATATAAAAATATTTATTTTTAACATTTTAAAGGAAAGTAACACATAAAAAGCTATATAATAGTTTAAACATGAAATTATATGTCAAGTAAACAAACACTTAAAAACAAGAACCATGGGAGAATCCCTAAGTTAGCTTAGTTCAAGGAACACTAACATCCCTATACTTTCTTATATTCAAAAATAATCATATCCAACCACATTCAGGCCTCTAAGGAGAGATACATTACATTCCTAGTTTCATAGTGGCACTCATATGATAGTATCATAAACATATCATCTATGTCTTAGTAGTGTTATAGTTAGTTGGTGGCATGATCCAAATCTAGGTAGATCATATCAAATGCCTAAATATATTTGTCTTAGGTTTCCCAGCTAAGTACATGGGGTTCCCATGTGCCGCCACATTTTTTAAATAATTATAATTTTACCATTAAGTAAATTTATATTCAAAGGGTAATTTCATCAAACACATAGAGGGAAACATTCAAATTTCATATATAAACACGAATTTGAAATGGATTTAATTTCCCACATGAAATGAGAATAATTAGAAAAAATTATATCACATATATCAGTCCTTAAAGATTGAATAAAATGATTTAAATAATTTAAAACACTTTTTAAAAGTAAGAAATAAATTATGGTTCCTCTAAAGAAACTATCTCATGAAACCATATTCCATAATCAATGTAACTATTGGAAAATTTAGTGAATACACTAGAAATGAGGAAGAAAGACCCTTAAAAGGAAATAAAAATCCCTAAAAATAAAAAACACTTACTTTAAATTTGAGAAAAGAAAACCCTAGGCTGCCATGGGAAAAGGGGAAGAGGAAAACCAAAAAAAGAGAGGATATAACAAATTAAGAATGAAGAGAGATACTTATAAAATTATTCCTTGAACAATCTAGTCAAAAATACACTTGAAACCAATCCAAATGGAGGAAGGTGAGGACATCAAGCATGGAAAATAAGTTCATTTTATATTTTTAATGAAACTAGGAAGATTGAAAATTTTGGCCACATGGTTTAGAAAAATTTGTACCAAATGTAAAAATGAAACATGACACACCTGGAGGAACTGAACTATTTGGAAAACCATGTGGTGACCATGTGAGAACCTCTGAAATGTGATGCAAGTTTTTATGGATTGGTCACACAGTTTGTAATAACCTTACAATAGAAAAAACTTCCCCATTTTCCAAAAAAATCAATGGAAAATACCTAAAAGTGAAATAAAAATAAAAAAACGAATAAATAAGGAATCCCATACCTAGAAATGACCCCATTGGTGTGAAAATTATCCCTACCATATCACTTTTTCCTTTAGAATGTCAATTAAAAAATGGATGTTCAACAAAAAGGTGAGTGACCTTCTCCCTCACAAAGGATTTTCACTCCCATATATAATGAGAATCACTCCCATGATACCATAGTACCCATACCATAGGAATACAATTCTTCCGCAACACTTTATATTAAGATTCAATAATCCAAATTAGTCTCCTTATCACTAAGAAATCTTACTTTAACCTCATCTCTTACCTACTCAACTCATGGGGGATCTAGATGATACTTATTTAATTGGGATAAGTGGAAGAAATTATGAATTTATGTCAACTAAGGGGGTAATTCCAACTGATAATAAACCCTTAAAATCCTTTTAGGGGTATTAAATTCCCCCACATAACTCGGTGTAAGCTTCCCCTTCTTTTGGATCCATCGGTGACCCAATCAAGGTGATACCTTTAAGAAGACCCAGTCACCGACCAAAAAATTAAAAGGAAGGTGCTGATGATCCACATAAGATTTATGGAGTCTCTGGGATATCATCAATCACTATTAGATAATATGGATCTTACCCGTTGTTTCCTATATAATGCCTAGTTCCACTAGAGAAGTCTCTCCCACCTCAGTCAAACATAGGGGGAGTGACATGGTCAACTATATAAATATTAAAAATGATCAATATTGATTGAATCTTGTAGATATTATTATAAGTGAACTTAACTGATTCCAAATGGATATCCCCCAAGCCTCCAAAATTCAAGACACAAGCATGAATCATATCCTCCAAAATTCGGATCTCTTGCTCCATCAACCCATCCATATGAAAATGGTAATCCGTTATAAGCTTCACCTAAAATCCCATCACCTCTCAGAGGCCTTTATAAAATTAGGATGTGAATTAGATATCTCTATATGAAATGATAGCATAAGGTACCCTATAAAATCTTACTATCTATTTCACATACAACTTTACAAGATCCTCTACCTTAGTGGTGTCCTTGATTAGAATGAAATGAGATGACTTACTCACTCAATCAATCAAAACCCAGATGGTATTCTTTCCTCAAGAGGTATGAGGTAAACTGAAGATGAAGTCCATATGTATCTCTTCACCTTTCTAGGTGGGGACAAGAAGAAGTTCAAAGCTAACCATAAGTTTTTTTATACTCATCTTTAACCTGGTAATAGTTATAAAATCATGACACAAAATTATCTATGTCACATATCATCTTAGGATACTAATATCTTCATTTTACATCATAATACATATTGGTGTAACCTAGGTGAATTGGCCATTGAGAGTGATGGAAATCATTCATCGCCACTTTCCTCATGGATAAGGGAACCACATAATGACTCATAAAAAAATAATTTCCTTAGAAGATAAAGACCACTTGCTGGTATTCTCACCACCATTTATAATCCTCCTAAAACACTGGCACTTATTATCTCCTACTTATTCCTAATGAAAAATATCAATAAGAGAAGGTGCCAACTGAATTATAGAAAGAAACATATCCTCATTCTATTCATTTTACTCTAAATAAATCTATGGAAAATGACCCATGATTTTCCATTCATCAAGGGACTCTTTAAAATATTGTGATTCCAATTTTCCATTGAGAGTGTCAACATCCATGTTCCCCTTCCATAATGTATAGGTTAGAAAAAAATAAAATGTGGGTATTCAACCCATCACCTCTACCTATAATTCAAATCATTATAAGAAGAGATATTACCCAAACTTTTATGATCATAATACACAATGAATATATCCCTAAAAATATAGTGATTCCATCATTTAAGAGCACAAATATCCACTAGTAGATCATGGGCATGGTTCAAGTAATTCCTTTCATGCATTCAAAGTTAGTGAGAACCATACACCACCACATGATCACCCCACATAATCGTTCAACCCAATCCCATACCCAACACATCATAATAAATGACATGGCTCTATCCGACCTCTGGTATAACCAAGATAGTGGTTGATGTCAATTGTTGCTTTAAATCATCAAAAGGTACTTGACACTCAGGGATCTATAGAAATTTTATCACATTCCAAGCGATAGAGTTCAAAGGATACATAATCTTGCAAAATTCCTTAACAAACAGAAGGTAGTAACCCACTTGATCCAATATATTTATATCTCAAAGACATTATTTGGTTCTTCCCAAGACATAACAAGACTCCCCATCTTAGGATTAACTGAAATGCCTTTTTTTGACACCACAAGTCCCAAGAACTTGACTTTTTGTATCCATAGATTAACCTTTGTGTATTTTTATAAAGTAAATGATCACATTGAGTTCCCAAAGAAATTATCAAATGATGCTCATGTTTCTCTTTAGTTCTTCATTAAAGAAAATTTTCATATATGATGTAATGACCTCAACCCCGATAACAAAGATCCAGTGTCTACTTAATTACATTGGAAATAGATACAAGTGATTTCATCCCAAAGGAATGAATAGTTTATTAGTCTTGGTAAACTAGATACATACATGATTCCCATGTTACATTTGAATACAAAAATTACAATATAATTTTTTTCAAGAATATCATTATTCCCTCTATCATATTCTTTCATATCTTTCATAATACGCTTCCTAGATTCCTAGGAAAGGAAACAAAATAAAGATGAGATCAAATTCTTAGTAAGGGTTAAGTATAGCAAAAGGTATCATGAATCAATAAGCATAATCAACCTAGAAAGGTAAATAACTAAACACATTTACATTTAAATAATTTTACTATCATGATTAGATAAGGTATAATAAATATCGTAAGTTAAATAAGAAAAAACACATTCCATTTAATCAATATATTGAGAATGAAATGCATCATTAGATAATATCATTGTGAAAATATCATGGATAAAAATAACTAAATTCTTAATTAATTAAATTCTTAATTATTGGATGTCATGATCTTATCCATTATGATACCTCCACTGTCAATACCTTTCAAAAGACAATTTAAAACTGATGGGTGGGTATACAAAAGAAACCAATTTAACTAAGGGTATCCAACTAATTTGTCTTATGAGACTATCGATGCATCAAGGGGCTATCTATAACAGGGATCCACCCATATCTTCATGTCCAATTCATTCCTTATATATCAAATTATTTATTTGATTCATGAACAATATTCCTTATCAAAAAATTTCCATATCGAGTAAGGAATACATATTAACAATAGTTTCCCCAATCAATCATATAAATTTAAAAGTAAAATACCATATGTAGAAATTATATATGGTTTAGGTAATAAGTATATCCATGATAAATAATATAGATATTTAGGGAAAATTTAATGTCTAATGATGATAAGAAAGTGAATCTTTCAAGGGAAAGTAAATGATTGAAAAAATTAATCAAGAAAGAGAATGTAAATACTTTCCCTCTTCAAACTGAGCGTAAACCATCTAGAAAAATAATAAGGATGGTATCAATACAACATATCCCCAGTGAATCATAAGTATAATAACTTTTTTTGGTCGTTGATAAATAAAAATACCATAAAAATGTCATTAAAAACATTCTTAAGGAAAATAATATTTTCACTTTGATTTTTTTTAAATAAAAGTTTACAAAATATTTTTCAAATAATTTTATTTTAAAATAACCTTTAAAATTTATAAAGAAATATTTAAAACATTTAGTGGTTTTGATGGCAAGAAATTTCATACATGCCATACATGTTAAATTATAGATTTTTTTCACATTTTTGGTAAAAGCCAAATATGCCTTATTTTGGAAATGACATAAAGATTCACTTCAAAACATTTTGTAAAAAAGTAAAAATGGGTAAAAAAATGTATTTAATAGGTCATTTGGAAAAGGTTGAAAAGATTTTTGAAAAGATTTTTAAAAAACATGGATTTTGATGAAAAAATATTTTCAACTGAAGAGAGATATAAGGTCGTATTTTCTTAAAAACATTTACTCAATAATCTTAAGTGCCAAAGAGATAAAAATGGTAATATATCATGAAAATATCATGAATAACCATAGTAAAATAAAATAAAATTGTTTTATTATACAATAATCAAATTATTTCCTTCAATGAAAATTCACATATAAATAATCCTGAATAAAATGAGATTGTGAAATAAATGCTTACAAAGATCATAACGTTGAAGTGATAATTAACCAATGTAGTGATTATGTGTGTAAAATGTAAATCCGCATAAAAAAAGTGGAAATAAAACATAAAACAATCAATGGTCATTACACAAATTATCTTTGAATATCAAAGACAGTGAAGAAGTAATATAACCCAATGAAAAGAAATTGAGTTATGAAATTATTTACCACTTGATAATTTTCAAGTTAAATCCCCTTGGATAAAATAATTCAAATTAGAACTTAAAATACCATGAAGTATGAAGTATACATGATATTACTTGTAAAAGAGGCAGTATATACACCATAAAAAAATAAATTAAGTGCATAACATTACAATATACCTCAATGAAATGAAATTGAGATGAAATCTCTTACCTCATGATTCCTTTTAGTTGAATGTGACTTAAACTCCTGTATAATGATTTTAAGCATGTTATTAATTTATAATAGAACCATATTCATATTTATAATATCATATATGTCCCCCCTTATAACATTTTACCATCCATTTGTTAATAATATTTCATTTTTTCATTGGTTCGCGTGTTAATTGCCTTGTTTTCTCATCTATGTTTTTTCATGAAAGTTATGGTTCTTGCACATGTTATATAGTTCCATAATATACAGAAGGATATTAATGTTATAAATATCGTTTTTTATTGGATATGTTTTTATAATTATTATTGAAATTTTAACATGGATAATGGACCACATCGCTTCATGGAGACGGTAGGTCGTACGCACGCACGAGAGACGTTATCATTTCATTAACGAGTGAAAGGGTAAAAAATTGGGTGATATATTAATTTTATAGAATCAATATTATGTCATATATATCATATATATTCATTAAATTTGTCCATATTACCTTCCATGTAAAGCGTAAGTGAAAAATGAATCATATTGCTTCGTGAGGCGGTAGTCTGTCGTACACACGAACGACATTATTGTATTTTAAATGGAATGGAATGTAAGATGGTATATGTGATATTAAAATTCCATAAGTATAATAATATCATAAATATATAAATGTTTTAAATCCATAATTATATCCATCCTTGAAAGGTGGTGATGGAAAATGAATTACATCGGTTTGCGAGGTGGTAATCCATCATACACATAATCAACTATTTCGTTTTCTATTAGATGGAAGAGGGGATATATATAGGTCATGAACTTAATATAATAACATCCCAATATAGGTAAGATAATTAGGTTATTATATAATCAAGCTTTAATAATATTTGAAGGATTTGGAAGAAGAAAGAAAATAAAAATGATCGTTTAAGAATGTTACATCTTCTTTGGATAACTTCTTTAGGTTTGCACCAAAAATCCTTCCTAGGTTGGATTTATGATCAAACCAAGGGATCTAGGATGTCTTTAGGGGATCAAATAAGTTATTTAGGTAGGTATCTTCTGATATAAAATGGCTTTGGAAATGTGAATAGGAGAGGATATAAGTGACCTTCTATAAGTGGGGGAGAAGACACACATGAAATTTTTAAAAATAATCAATTACACCCATGTGTTTATCATGAAAAAACCAAAAAAAATGAGTTATTCTATAACATTAGAAGTTATAAGGTCTAAATATGGCCATAAAACGGGTTTTGAAAAATTCTTAGGTCATTTTAACCCTTATCTCTTTAGTTTAACTCTCGGTAAATCAGTTTTTACCTTAACAGTGATAATTAATTTTTTTAGCTTTTACTATTATTAATGGTAAAAAATTAAGTTCAAATTATTGGATAATATAAATTATTCTAATTACAAATATGAAATCCATTTTTAAAAATTCTATTTATAGATTTGATAGAATCTAATTTAAAATTATATCAGTAGATGTAATGAAAAAGCGGGGTTCTGAAGATAAAATTCTCATAAGTATAGGAGAGTTTAATATAAAAATTTAATATGAAATTGATTAAAATAACCTAGTTTAGTTAAATTTTAATATAATTGAACTAATTTTACTTTAAAAATAATTTAAAATATAATTTAAACTTGTAAATTATTTAAATGAAAATGCAGTTTCAATAAAAATTAATATTTTTTTACTATTCATCAAAAAATGAACCATTTCAGAAAAAATCACAAAGATTAACCATAAGATATTTTTTATATGAATATTTATAAAATAAAGTTAATTTTATCAAATAAATTTTCAAAAATTAGTAAAAATTAATTTTAAAGTATGTGCACAAAGTGCGACTAAACAGTCTTTTAGAAGAAAAAAATATAGTTTTGCAGAAACGATTTCTTTTTCTTTCAAATGTTTTTTATTTTTATTTATAATCAATATATAACCAATGAACGTGTGTAAACCATATATTTTCATAAATTAATTAGTATTATTCATACTCCAATTTAACAGCTAAGTTATAACGGTATAATATTGACACGAATATCATTGAATTTTGTGAAAATTAATTATTTATAAAACCTACTAATAACTAGTACCATGGTGAGTTGGTGTCGAACCAAAGAGAAAGAAAAAATAGATGTGTGACCAAACAAATAAACTGAAACAAATAAACATAAAATATCAATAATTATAGGGAGATGATGATTGTGAGAGTGATATAAAATTAGTGGAAGTAAAGAGAGAGAAAAAAGCAATAGGAGAGGGAAAAGATTAAGTAGGAGATGAGCTAAAGAATTAGAAAAAATTGGATTGGTTTTTTTAGAAAAAAATTCTTAAATACTTATTAAATTCACAATTATTCCAATGATTAGAAAAATGGTGATGAAATGCCTAGATGTCGTTAGGTGATCAAAACTGTCAATGATCTCTTATTAGAAGTGATTCGTTGATCAATATAAGAAAATGTTTGATTCTTTATAGAGAAGAGAATCACAAATATTTTTCGATTTTCAATACATCGATTGATGCTCAAAGTTAAAATAAAAATCTAATATCATCACTTTTTTGTTTTTAGATCAGTTTAAAACTGATTCTCATAAAGAATGTAATTGAAAACAATGAACATAGAATCATACCAGAATTATTACAAGAACAAGAGTAGGAAGACAATACTACAAATAGGATTTTTAATAGTGCTAAAAACTGCCTTTAACAGTGCTAGAAAAGCGTTGTTAATCGCGGCGAAGATAAAGGGGGTCCCCTTTATCAGCGCTGATAAAGGGTCACCTTTATCTGCGCTAAAAAAACACTGATAAAGTCGCCCTTTATCAGCACTATTTTGAGCGCTGATATAATACACATTTATCAGCACTTAATTAGCGCTGATAAAGGCCAAGTTGCCTGAGCAAACTCAGCACCTGCATAGCACTTGCACGCCTGAGACAACACCTACACATACAACACAAACAACACCTACACACAAACAAAGCATATAAGAACAAAACAGTACGCACATGAGTTTCCCAAACAATGCTATATACATTTACTTGAAATCATGAATACAAAAAAAAACACACTGTTATATACATTTCAAACAATATTTAATATGGCTACAATTACAATTATCCAACAAACAGTTAAAAATATTAATGTTTCGTCATTTTTGCATCCGTGATCCGCTCTCAAAAATTGTTGTTCATGGTATTAGTTGCCGAACAAAGCATTCGAACTCATGAATTTTTTTTACCAATATAAGAAAACAGATATTATGTTAGTTTTACAATAATGAAATAAATTAAACATTAATATGAAAGAATACATCAATAAAATGTCAATTGTTACCTGTTACAACCTTTACATGGCCATATTTCCTTGGATTGAATTAATATTTTAGAAGAGGCTCAACATGATTCATTGACTTATAAATATTGTTTTGTTAAGATTACATGGATGAGAAAAGAAGAGAAAGAAATGTCAACAACATGGAATCCAAAAGGTTTCATTTATTAACAATAAAATAAGGGAGGAATCTCCACAGGTTATACAATATGACACATATATGATGGTGTATTCAATTTCATAGAAGTATTCAATTTTAGAATAAATTCTAACATTTTCCTAGTGATACCACCATCCTAGATAGGTTATAAACCTAATAGTTACATATATTAGGAGCATCTAAGAGTGTACTCTCTGTCACGACCCGCCTCCCTGGGCCATGAACCATGTCATTTGACCTCATAGGTCTCCCGTAATACATTGGTTGCCTTCTCAGCACAGCATAGGCTATTACTCACTAGGGTCGCTTATCAGACTAAAGACTGTCCCCACAGGCCAACACATGTTCTTTCAGTGTGTTTTGTCCTCACTCACACACACCCTATGAAACTTCTCAGAAGGTCACTCATCCTGATTACTACTTCAGACCAAGCATGCTTAACTGTAGAGTTCTAATCAAGTAGGCTCCCGAAAAGAAAGGTGCACCTTGTTGACATGGGTAGTAACATTTAGCCTTTTTAAGTCTCACTTTTTCAGGGGTGTTACATTATCCACCCCTTTAAAGCACAACGCCCTTGTTGTGGACCCCAAGCCTCAAACCCAAATAGGTCATAAACCTAATAGTTACATATATTAGGAGCCTCTAAGAGTGTACTCTATCACGATCCGCCTCCCCGGGCCATGAACCTTGTCATTTGACCTCATGGGTCTCCTGTAATACCTTGGTTGTCTTCCCAGCACACCATAGGCTATTACTCACTAGGGTCGCTTATCAGACTAAAGATTATCCCCACAGTCCAACACATGTTCTTTCAGTGTGTTTTGTCCTCACTCACACACACCCTATGAAACTTCCTAGAAGGTCACTCATCCTGATTATTACTTCATGCCAAACATGTTTAACTATAGAGTTCTAATCAAGTAGGCTCCCGAAAAGAAAGATGCACCTTGTTGACATGGGTAGTAACATTTAGCCTTTTTAAGTCTCACTTTTCCAGGGGTGTTAAATTATCCACCCCTTTAAAGCACAATGCCCTCGTTGTGGACCCCAAGCCTCAAACCCAGATAGGTTATAAACCTAATAGTTACATATATTATGAGCCTCTAAGAGTGTACTCTCTGTCATGATCCGCCTCCCCGGGCCATGAACCTTGTCATTTGACCTCATGGGTCTCCTATAATACCTTGGTTGCCTTCCCAGCACACCATAGGCTATTACTCACTAGGGTTGCTTATCAGACTAAAGACTAAAGACTGTCCTCATAGGCCAACACATGTTCTTTCAGTGTGTTTTGTCCTCACTCACACACACCCTATGAAACTTCCCAGAAGGTCACTTATCATGATTACTACTTCAGGCCAAGCATGCTTAACTGTAGAGTTCTAATCAAGTAGGCTCCCGAAACGAAAGGTGCACCTTGTTGACATGGGTAGTAACATTTAGCCTTTTTAAGTCTCACTTTTCCAGGGGTGTTACATTATCCACCCCTTTAAAGCACAACACCCTCGTTGTGGACCCCAAGCCTCAAACCCAGGCAGTGCCTAAGCACTTCTGGCTGGGTATTGGCTCTGATACCATTTGTCATGGCCCACCTCCCTGGGCCATGAACCTTGTCATTTGACCTCATGGGTCTTCTGTAATACCTTGGTTGCCTTCCCAGCACACCATAGGCTATTACTCACTAGGGTCGCTTATCAGACTAAAGACTGTCCTCACAGGCCAACAAAGGTTCTTTTAGTGTGTTTTGTCCTCACTCACACACACCCTAGAAAACTTCCCAGAAGGTCACCCATCCTGATTACTACTGCAGGCCAATCATGCTTAACTGTGGATTTTAATCAAGTAGGCTCCCGAAAAGAAAGGTGCACCTTGTTGACATGGGTAGTAACATTTAGCCTTTTTAAGTCTCACTTTTCCAGGGGTGTTACACTCTCATGCCAGGTCAAAGGGAATGAGTGTTAGCGCGTCCGCATCAGACATCGGGTCCAACCCTGCTTGGACCATAACCACTTATGCCTCTCCAAGGACCCCATACAATATCTAAGGTCTCGTTGAAGGTATGGAAGGAATGTATTTCTCAGTTTTAGAGAAGGCCTGATGAGAACCTACACAATTAGATAGGCCATGATCATACCGGTTCACTTTTCTCTTGATCTCCTAGTTCTTTAGTGTGATTAGCCAGACCCCCCCCCCTCCCCCCTCCCCGAGACAGCCCCCCTGGACAGCCCCTCCCTACCCCTGGACAACCTCCTCCCTACCCTTGGACACCCCCTCACCACCACCACTCCACCTGTAGCCCCCCTCCCTCCTCCTGGACAACCCCCCTCCCTCCCCCTACAGCCCCCTTCTCACCCTTTGGACAGCCCCCTTCCCAGCCCCTGGACAGCCCCTCCCTACCTTTGGACACCCCCCCCCCCACCACCACCACCACCACCACCACCACCACTCCACCTGCAGCCCCCTCCCTCCTCCTAACCACCCCCCCCCCCCCCCCGCAACCCCCCTCCCACCCCCTGGACAGCCCCCCTCCCTCCCCCTGCAGCCCACTTCCCACCCCTTGGACAGCCCCCTTCCCACCCCTGGACAGCCCCCCCCCCACCCCTGGACAGCCCCCCCCCACCCCATGGACAGCCCCCCTCCCTCCCCCTGCAGCCCTCTTCCCACCCCTTGGACAGCCCCTCACCCCCCCCCCCCCACCCCTGGACAACCCCCTCCACCCCCCCACCCCTGGACAACCCCCTCCCCCTGGACATCCCCCCTCCCCTCCTGGACCCCCCCCCACTCCTGGACACCCTTCTTACCCCTGGACAGCCCCCTCCCTAGCCCTGGACAGCACCCCCCCCCCTCACCACCACTCCACCTGCAGCCCCCCTCCCTCCTCTTACACAACCTCCCTCCCTCCCCCAGTAACCCCCTCCCTTTCCCTAGACAGCCCGCTTCCCACCCCTTGGACAACCCGCTTCCCACCCCTAGACAGCCCCCCCCCCCCCCTCCTGGACCCCCCCCCCCCCCCACTCATGGACACCCCCTCCCTCCTGGACCCACCCTCCTTGGACACCCCCACCCTCCTAAACACCTCCTCCCTCCTAGTTCTTTAGTGTGATTAGCCAGACCCACCCCCCCCCCTCCCCTCCCCGAGACAACCCCCTGGACAACCCCCTCCCTACCCCTGGACAACACCCCCCACCATCACCACTCCACCTGCAACACCCCTCCCTTTCCCTGGACACCCCCCCCCCCCACCTCACTCCCCCTACAGCCCCCCTCTCTTTCCCTGGACAACCCCCCTCCCACCCCCTTGAAAATAAAGTAGCAGACAATTAAAATAAAGTATCAGACAATCCTAAAATGATGTCAGTACGACCTGGACAACCCCCCTCCCACCCCCTTGAAAATAAAGTAGCAGACAATTAAAATAAAGTATCAGACAATCCTAAAATGATGTCAGTACAAAATGGATGAATCTAGTGCATACCCATTAATAGCCGTCTTTATCCAACTATATTTTCATCATTTATTTGATAATGGAATAAATATTATTCATACACCATCATTCACTAATATGAATTATAAAATCATATATAATTTTAGAAATGTCCTAAGTGTACTAAATTTCAAATCCTACATGGTTTTAAATATTGATGAGTCCATAATCATAGAAAAATAATCAAACTCCACCTAACCCCATCGTCTTTTTTTCATGTACCTAACTTCCTCCATCACATTGGGTATAACGAGAGCTAGAACAAGGGGTAAATAATGGATTTTCTGAGGTTATAAAGATACATGAAGATCATTAGAGAAATTTATTGGTCTTCAAACCAAACATGAATAAACTTTGCTACCTCCTCTCAATTGAATAAGATATTCAAAATTAGAAAAAGTGATTGGAGTACTTAGTGTCCACCCCTGGGAATTCATAAACTTGGATTAGTACTCCAATTTCATGATTTTTGAAGAGATGCAGTTCAACAAATCAAGGAAAAACACCAAACAAATAATATATTGGAGGAATAGGAACGGAATTTCACATAACATTAACAAAAATATAATTTAAAAATACATAAAGTAGAAACATAGAAATTCTATGACACAACCGACGGACGCCAATCCTATGGAAAGTGGGGAATCGTGTAGTTGTACCCAAAGCGGTCTGATCTAAGTCTTCTAGACCTTTACCGATTCCTATGGGATACGGGTAATTGATATTTCGTAGCCACATGCCAGGATTAAGGGCCAAAATTGATTTAGTTGAGTGTCCTCACAACTCTTCTAGATCAAAAATTATTCCTTCCATCAAACTCATATATCATCAGTAATTTTTCTAGCAGATGTATTCTACTACAACGTTGGTTCAGAGAAAAAGTGTGTTTCTTAGAAATCTAATGTGAGAAAGGTAACTGATGCATATGTTTGGTCTTTATGACATTAAATAAGATATATTGGGCCTCAAATTGAACTAGAATATAATTCTTAGGCCTTTACATGGGCTTGGAATTGGTTTGGTTGGTTGGAACTTTTGATGTCTCACTACGGACCCACTTCAGGCTACTCTAGAAGTGATCTACCCATTGCATATTATCAATATTGAATGGAATTGAATGGATCTCTACCTGGACACCCCCTCCCTTCTAGGCACACCCCCCTCCCTCCCCTCCTGGACACCCCACTAATGGACCCCCCTGGACACCCCCTCCCTTTTGGACACCCCCCCACTCCAGGACACCCCCTCCCTCCTGGACACCCCCTCCCTCCTGGACACCCCCACCCACCTGGGGACCCCCCCTCCTACCTGGAGACCCACCACCCTCTTGGACACCTCCCTCCCCTCCTGGACACCCCCCCACTCCCGGACACCCCCACCCACCCTCACACCTAGACATCCCTCCCTCCTGGACACACCCCCTCCCTCCTCTCCTGGACACCCCACTTATGGACACCTCCTTGGACACCCCCTCCCTTTTGGACACCCCCTCCCTCCTCTCCTGGACACCCCACTCATGGACACCTCCCTGGACACCCCCTCCCTTTTGGACACCCCCCCCCCCCACTCCTGGACACCCCCTCCCTCTTGGACACCTCCCTCCCCTCCAGGACACCCCCTCCCTCCCGGACACCCCCTCCCTCCTGGACACCCCCACCCACATATAAGGGAAAGTAATTAGAAAATTGAAAATCCAAGATATTGGTTTCCATCAAACTTTTAAGATGCTCGTGAGTGGACTGAATGACTATGCATTGGTCGACTTCCACACTATCGACCATTGTAGTCCAATGAACTATAGCCTCCTCAGCTTCAATTCTTGAATTCATTTGTATCATAAGAAAGAGAAAATTTCGATTAATTATGAAAATGGAGGATTTTGGGTTAAAAATGGACTTGAGTAAGAAAGGGGCACATGACTAATTAGAAATATCATATTAAATGCATGACTTGTTCAAAGTCATGTAATCACATGACCATAATAGGATCACGTGATCAAATGAACCTGGGAGATTTATACGATTACACAACCCTTGAAGGTTTATGTGATCATGTAAACAAGACAAGAATACACAAATCATGGTTCAAGTGAATTATCTTAATTGATTATGTGATTTATTTATGTGATTTGATCATGTGATGAGATCACACGATCAATTCACATGAAGCATTCATACAAAGGAGCTTATGTGACACGATCACATGAAGAGGCTTATGAGAAGTAGAGCAAAAACCTAAGAGTTCTCGTAGAGCTATGAAATATTGAGTCATTAGTGAAATAGATTTCTCATTACCTCTGTGATTGAGCAGACACAGCGTCGTTGCTCTTCCTGCAAAGGCATATCACATGGACAAAAATCTTTTAAAATAAACTAACCCTGCAAGGAATATTGAAAATCAATTCAACGTTTCATTATATAATTTTTCGTTAAAATAGACATATTATATCGTAACATTACCTTTACATCTTTCCAAATGGTTTCTTTGGTCCAAATATAAGCTAATAACAAAACTAATGATTCTTTGTGCACTTTACTACTATTGGTTAACTACCGCTTACCATAACAACAGATCTGAACTTCTGATCCGGCGTCCCCGTGATGCTCTCATCTGACATCATCTATGTGGGGGAGGGGGTGTGGGTTGTCCAGGGAGGGGGGGGGGGTGGGTTGCCCAGGCGGGGAGGGGGGGGAGGGGGTACAGGGGTGTGGGGGGAGGGGGTATGGGCTGTCCAGGGGGGTGGGTTGTCCACTATGAAACGACCATTAGGGATCCTAAAGAGTGAATTATGAGGGGAAAATTATGGTGAAGAGGGGTTTGGGTGATGGTGTCGAGTGACAAATGAGGAATAGGGGAACCACATTAAAAAGTCTAAAAAATCCTTTTTCATTTCAAGAATAGAGTACATTATGGTGTAGCCTAAGAGTCTATTGCATAGTGCACCCTATGATGTCACATTGTTGAATTACAACAAGGTATACACTGCAACACTCATCCTCTAGGCAGAACCATTAAATCTTGATCATGAATTGTGATGTGACTATATGCCTCATGAAATAACATCCACCCCCAAAAAACAGTATGGAGGGCATAACATAGCCAACCTCCCACATGATCCAAACCATTAACATAAGGCGGGTCCCATGGATAAACTCACATACATAAAGGAGGACTTAAAGAGGAACAATCAATCTAACCTTCAGCACAATCCGAACCACTAAAATAATTTATGTCTTGTGGAAAACCGCATATACCCCATGATGTATAGCCAAACATAAACTTTAAAAAAATTGAAAGAATGTTCACCTTGTGGAGTATCTCTACATTGCAATCCCAAGGTCTCTAGGCCTCATCCTCATCACAGATATATAAGCAAGAGGCTATTACATAAGAAGTTCATACATGACACATCCTAAGCAGCCTCACTAAACATATCCATCATTAGCATATCCTATAGTTAAAAAATATATCATGGCGATCCCAAGACCTATAGGTAACAATATATCAACAAGAAATCTCTTTATTCATATTTAGTTACCAACCTACACCACCCCATGTGTGGATTTCCCTACCCTTAAGGTCATAAGGAATCCACATTATCATTTCCAGTAACATCATAATCAACCCCACTCCATGTACTGTACCTATAAGGGTTCTACGGGAGATGTCACAATTTCATATAGCCATGATAAATTTTTTCTGTGGGATAATCAATACAAAGCATGTACTCAACATGATATAAGATTTAAAATAATCATTGATATATCTCACACAACCTACCCACTGGTTATTCCATCACTAGTACCCACCAAGGCATCCCCCCAATCGAATGGTTGAGGGATAAATATCTTAGGAGAACACAAATACCATGGGACATATCCTTACCTTCCATGATCTAATGATCACTCTCTAATCTATTATCTCACTCAGTCCAGTGGGCCACCCTCCAAATATTATAGACATCCTATACAATGGTTTACACATATTCAAATCAATACCTAGCCTCCTAAGAGTCCTAAGACATCAAACAAGGTGGTTAGAAATCAATAAATTCAATGCATCAAGAATCATCCAAATTGAATACATTTATAAATAAATGATCACCCAATCTCAAATTCCCTAGAAAGAAACATCACTTTTCTCTATCACAAGAACACCACATGTATAGAGAACCACCCATTAGTTAGAACAAAACAAAAATGAGAATAATTTGATCACAAGGATTTTATAAAAAATCATTTCTCATAATGTCCCAAATGAACAAAAAAAACATTTTAAGGGTGTGAATCCAAATAAAATGATTTAAAATATCTTTCAAATCAACTCTTAAGACCAATATTATGAATATAATTTTATAAAACCACATGGGATCCAAAAATCCAAAATAATAACATTTTTAATAGTGAAAGCATATCACAATGTTTACAATATAACTCATATGGGTTAACACACCCTTGTAAAATCTAACAACCCCTTTAGGACACTTCAAGAACATTACACACCCCAAACACATTATTTAGAAATCAATAGGTGTAAAACTCCCATTAAAAACCCTTTATATATTACTGAATTTGAATTTTTAAAATATTTTCATGCTTTGAAGGCCACTTGAGAATTTTTCTATACAATTGGTACTTAACCTATTCCATAATAAGGCTTAAAATCTCTTAGAAATCAACATTATTCTATTATATGGCACATACATATAAACAAGATGGATGATTCTTCCTTCAATGAAAACTAGTAAACCAAGCCACAATATGTCCTTATAAACCATTAAGGGTTACCAAGTAGGAGGGATCGTGGCGGAGGAGGGATCGCGGCGGAGGCGACGGCGGCGAAGGCAAGGGTGGCGGAGGAGGAGGATGATCGCGGAGGAGGAGGAAAAGGCGGTGGCGGAGGCGGTGGCGGCGAAGGAGGAGGACGATCAGCGCTAAAAAAAACGCCAATAAATGATACACCTTTATCAGCGCTTGTTTTAGCGGTGATAAAGGTTATCTTTATCAGTGCTTTTAGTCGGCGGTGATAAAAGCACACCCTTTTATTAGGCCTTTCTGTTTAGCGCTGATAAAGGACGACGCTTCTATTGCCCTATTAAGAAATGATTTTAATCCATCACCGTCCAATTACCTAAAGATATTTAACTATGCATATTCGAAGCAACAACTGCAATTGTTTTCCATAAATACATTGAAATAGTAGATGAATAGAAAGAAAAAGAAATAAAGGATGAAATCTTATCTTTCGAAGTCAATTTCCCCTCTGTCTTGAGCTTCACCGGTTGGTCGTCGTCGTTGTTCTGATCCTTCTCCCATCGTGCCTCTACTCTCATCCATAATATTCTGTCTCTCCCTATAAAATTGTCCCCAGCACCTTTTACTTCACTCCCACTTACTGAAAAATATCCTCCAGCTTTCTGCCATGACAGTCAAATTGGAGAAACAAATGCAAGTCATTCGATCACCGCCATTGTTCCTTAGCCTAACTTCTTAATGAACTCATGACATAATTTTGAAATGGTGATATTTTACTTTAAACCAGATCCCTCTCTCAATCACCCAGGTGAAGTTAATTAGCATGGCCTTGTCCCCAGATTTCTTTACCTACGCTGCTCATCTTCAAGAGCAGGTACACCACGAACAGCTTGAGAGACACCTTCCATTGTTACAGGTAAATCCTTCAGACTAAATTTCATTAATAAATTACTGCGAGCATGTTGGGTGTGTAAAACCAAGTATTTTTAACTGAAGAGAAGGGAGAATTCAAGGTCTTTACACTGTCTTCATCAGTTGAACTTGACACAACAAATCAAAAGAAAACTTACCTTCTTCAGCTTCAACAATGATCGAGCTCACTCAGCTTCAGTCCAGCATCGAAGGAAGAAAACATCTTCAACCAGATCTGGATCCATCGACAACAGTTCAGAAATTCTTCGATTATCCTCGAACAACAAGACGACCTCAAATCAACGCATCCCTCATCACCGTCTTCATTGGAGTATCTGCCAGCTCGGGTTCAACAATCAAGTTCGAACTTCGAATTGCCAACTCTGGTCGTCATCTTCAACAGATCTGAGCTCCGGCGATGCGGGGTTAGCCACTACTACGTCGCCTTCCTTAGCAGCGAACTCAGACAAATCCAGATCTGAAATTTTTAAACAGCAACAAAATCGAACCCTTCTTTAAATTCAATGGAACCTCAACTCAGTTCGTCAGCCACAACATCATCGGATTCAGATTTAGGGCCTCATCACCCTTCGATTGTCGAAGACAGTACAACTTCATCCTCTTATTCAGCGGCATCGATTGGCTTGAGAATTGGCGAGCTCTGGAGGCGACACGCCATCAGCCTTGCGATTCCAGATCTCGGATTCGACTCAATTTTGGTTTCCACCGGCGTCGTATTCATCAAGTGGGCTCGGACAAACCTTCAGGTGTCTTTGTTTTCTTGTAATCGGCTACGTGGGGAGCCATTTGAAATCCCTTAATGGATGCTCTCCATATACCCATTTGTGAATTTCCGAACATAAATAGTGGTGCATCCAAAATAAAATTCTTGGATTAATAATTGATCAAAAATAAGATAAAATCGCAATTTCATTTGTAAAATAATTAAACACAAAAATAAACATTTAAATTAAATAATTAAAACTAAATATAATTTTGTTAAATCCAATAATGTTGTGAAATTGATCGAACTCCGATTGAAACCGCGAAACATTTCGAAACCGAAAATGTAAGATCGGTCGTAGGCGAAACGCATCGTTCAGAAAACGAATGTCGAATTTACGTATGACGATGATAATGACAAATAGAAATACAAATTAAAGAGAAATACAAGAAGTAGAGAATACAATGTAGAGTCAAAAGTGTATATCATTTCATTAACATATCACCATATTTATAGAGTACATGAGATCTGATTCAACGGTTGAGATTAATCCCTACAATATTTAATCTAATGGCTAGAATACCAATGGTTTGAGAATATGTAAGGTTGGACATTAAGAGGGAAATTAATTGGGAATTTTGGAGTCGTCATTATTGTCATAATTATGACGTCCATTAATAATGTTTCATAACACTCCCCCTTGAATGTCATAATTTCATGGAATCTTATTTAATCTTCACTTAAAAAACCCCTGTGGGAAAAATAAGTGAAGCCAAAATAAAAGAATTTTATGTCATACTACCTCATTAAAAACCTTATCAGGAAAACCTAGTGGGAAAAATAAGTGAAGCCAAAATAAAAGAATTTTATGTCGTGCTACCTCATTAAAAACTTTATCAGGGAAACCTAGTGGGAAAAACCTGATGAAGGGAAAAAGAGTGCAACGTTTCCAACTCCCCCTGATTATATCATTTAGTTATGTCTTTAGGACATCAATTAATATTATTATTTAATTATGTCTTCAGGATATGGGAGGAAGACCATAAGTAATAATGAATAGTCTCATTAAAAAATACAACTCATGGGGAAGACCAACAATTTCCATTAATTATAGATATCCATAATAATTTATAACATTCCCTTGGATATCTGTTATGATGTATGATTGCCTCATTAAAAACCTCATCAAGGAAAAACCCTTCAGGGGAAAACTCTTAATTAGGAAAAAGAGTACAATAACATAAAGTCCCCATAGTGTTGCCATGTTAAAAACATTATCAAGAAAACCCAGCAGAAAACACTTGTCTAAGGGAAAAAAGAGTACAACAGTTACATCTCTCATTCATAATGATCATCATTTAACTCATATAATGTTCATGATCAATTCATAACCAAAATATTCAGTTTTGAATTTTGGAATAATAATAACTTATACCCTTTAGATTTCAATGAATAGGGAAGAACATTACCTTGCATCATAATGTGATTTATTGTTATTTGAAAGGTACACATGCACATGTACAAGTATATCCTTCAGGGATAAATAAAATGTGCATTTATATTTAATCCTTCTGGAATAAGTATGTTTTTCATCAACCCTTTATGTATGAAATCTACCACTCTTGGAAGTAAGAGATTTAATTATTCATTAAGGGTAAAAAAATTCCAAAATTTAATATTTCATCTTCGGGATGATTAATTCAAAATACAAGGATATTCTATGTAATTTCATGATCAAATAATTCATTGATTTTAGAAAACTCTTTAAGAGTTTAGATATTTTTCAAAACACCTTAATAATATAATGAATACAATGATTCATACAAACCATGGGATGATAAATTCAGTTTATATTCTTCCTTAACTTAGTATGGATATATCTTATTTTGTTCACCCCATAATTTATCATATTGGGTGAAACTTTCATAATTAATTAATATGCTTCAGGCATTTCGAACCCTACTGGGATTCATATATAAATATCCAAATATACAAGGAAGAATATTTCTTATAATAAGATCATCGATATTCAATAGTCTTGATAGTTTGGATAATTAATATAGAACTTTATATGTTGAACATTTTATAAGTTCCTTTAATAATTTTGGCTAATTATTATGATGTCGACATCTATCAAAATCCATTGCCATCAATGAGTTTTAAAAGCGTTTATAGAAAATATATCATAAAAAACACTTGATTGAGATCTCATAATTTTTTCTGCTACTAGTGTCACTTCAGGGACAATATCTAAATATATTCGATATATTCATTTTCCTCTTCAAGGGAAAATATATTTTTTACTTTCTACTCATAATAAACAATGATTTTATATAATCAGTTCAACCACACTTCAAGTGTGTATAATCAAACTATTGATTTCCAACACTTTACATTCATGTAAGTGTTGTGAGCATCTTGTCAATGGTTTTTCAAGACCATATAATATATGATACTCAGTATTTCTTTTAATCAATATGCACAACATGCAATGTATACTCACCAGCAGTAAATAACACATGTGATCATTTAGTGGATGAATCTTTCATATAGATGGATCACATGGTAGGTGGGCACACCCATATATACTTCTTCATAAGTATATGGGAAATTTATTTCCATAATAGTTGCTAATGATATAAATAATTTACCTAAAAAATGGGTACCTCATGGTAAATTATTATACAAGGAGAATTCATAATAACATAATGAGAATGAATTCATTGATAATTTAGTAGACATGCATCCATTAAATAAATTCACCATTCTCCCCCCAGATGGATGTCTACTATGTTATCAACAAATCGATGCTCATGTATACATGAATCAATATCTTTCATTACAATTGATCACAGATGGCCTAAATCATCATGTCATGTATTTGAAGTGCCAGGATCGGTAAACTTTTGGTTTACCATTATTGATTCGATTGTATATAACAAATTCTTTATAATCACTTTTATGAATGCTTGTTACATATCGAGGTACCTCTTTTATCAAATTTCTCCATATGGTATTCATTTTCAAGAATACCATTCATATATCTCATTGAGACTTCAAATATAACAAAGCATTAAGAATTTGTACTACCAAGTAGGGATATATTCACCTTTCTAGAGTTGTTAATTAATTTTCTCTACCGGTAAATATACTTATATGAGCATATACTAACGCATTTATGAGTTATTTTGAAGCATTTAATCAAAATAATATTTATAAATATTTTTCTTCAAGATTGACGCATATAAGATCTTCAAAATCTTTCATTGTGTAAACTCATATTAGTCGTTATAATTTCCACTTATGGTGGTTGATGAATTCATAATATAATCATAACCGATTAGGACCATCACCAAGAGGATTATTGCATAATTTAGAACTTATGGCCAAAATATTTTAGAACTTCATGCCCAAATATTATTTTACAACACATCTACATGGGATAAGAGCCCCCACGTATTTTGAAGCTGGTGAATGTGGTAAAAATAACTAATATGGAAGAATATTCTGGATTCACAACCCACACCTTATCATCATACAAAATTATAATTCACAAACAACATTCACTTTATAAAATGAAGGAGAAATCATTTGATCAAACCCCATCAACTCTCAAATATTCATGACATCACAAATAATATAAAAAAATTTCATGAATAATTTCATTTTCTTCAAGGAATGAGATATAGTAATTAATACTAAATTCACACCAGGGAATTCATTCATTCATTCATTGGATTTCATGATCCATGAATGATAATTTATTATTTATCAATAATGATCATCTTTCATAAAATATAAATTTTATTAATTATGATGATCATTGCTTTAACCACTTCAGGTGCACATTTTCATAATGTATATCGGATTATCAAAACTATGTAATTCAATCATTTCATTTATGAACTATAGGAATAACAACCTCCACTTCAGGGGATAAATTAATTACATGATATGATATTGATAATTCATAAGAATATGATAAATAATAATTTTTTCACTTGATATTGCTGCTGCCAGAACAATAATTGATAAATGAAGATATTCTTCAGTATAATGTCAAAGGACATTATTTTCATATCATCCTTTAGGGATGCATTATTTTATAAATATTAATAAAATTCATTGTGCTTTGTAAATATTTATTATCATCAAACCACTTTTGGTGGTTATATTATTATTATTTGTTATAAACAAATACTACACAATGATCATTCACAAAAGATCATATTCAATTCGAACTTGATTTAAAATAAAATCATGAATATTTACATTCACTTTGGGGAGTGAAATAAATCATTTTCAATAAATATTCTCATTAACTTCAGGGAACGAAATAAAATTATTTTTTCGAGTTTTATAGGGTCTTCAAGACAATTTCATAAATATTTAATTCTGAAATTTCATCAATTTTCATCCACTTCGGGGGATTAATATATATAAAATATATTTACGCTTGTTCATCAAGAATATTTAATCTCTCTAAAACATTTTATAATAAATAAAAGAAATAGAAAATAAATAAAACAAATATCTACAAATATTCAAATTAAATATCATCTTCATTACGAGCCTTTATATATCATAATCAAACTTGTCACCTTCAGGGTGAACAAAAGAACAAGTGAGATGAAATTTCATGGTTCATGGAATGATTAGCAAACTTCAGATCAGCGTATGATAGGTACGTGATGATCAATAAACTTCATCTTGATGTACGATAGGTATGCGATGTTCATCAAACTTCAGCTCGACGTATGATGAGTACGTGATGATCAACAAACTTTGGCTCGATGTACGACGGGTACACGATGTTCATTAAACTTTGGCTCGACGTATGAAGGGTACACGATGTTCATCAAACTTAGGTTCGATGTACGATGGGTACGCGATGTTCATCAAACTTTGGTTCGACGTACGATGAGTACGCGATGTTCATCATTCAATGGCATGGCATACGACAGGTACACAATGTTCATCATTCAGCGGCTCGACGTACGATGAGTATGTGATGTTCATCATTCAACGGCTCGACGTACAATGGGTACGCGATGTTCATAATTCAACCACTTATAGTGGTGTAGTTTTTTTATTCATTTGATGAATGATGTTTGTCTCGACATTAACCACATCAGTTATTAATCAAACACATTCTCTTCTAGGAATGGAGTGAAAATTTTCAGCCATGAGTCGTTACAGCTCTTCAAGAGCTCATTATTTTTCTCGCAACAAAAGATTAAGAAAATCATATATTATTTTTATATTTATCAAGAGGGTAAAAATAAATGCAAAAATATATTATATGTAAAATAAGACTCATCTTTTGATGTAGCTCTTTGAATGAGTGAAGTCGATGCACACGTGAAAGAGTATGTCAAAAGAAGAATGTGTATAAAAACATGTGACATAACTTTTTCCTATGAGATTTTTCTTATGCTGATGATGGGGATGAAGTCTACGATGTCACGATGTGCAATGCGGAGAAGACGATCATGCTGATAACATGTTGTGAAATTGATCGAACACCGATTGAAACTGCAAAGCATTTCAAAACCAGAAATGTAAGATCGGTCATAGGTGAAGTGCATCGTTGAGAAAGCAAATGTTAAATTTGCATATGACGACGATAATGACAAATGGAAATACAAATAAAAGATAAATAAAAGAAGTAGAGAACACAATGTAGATCCAAAAGTCCATATCATTTCATTAACATATCACCATATTTATAGAGTACATGCGATCTGATCAAACAGTTGAGATTAATCCCTACAATATTTAATCTAATGGCTAGAATACCAATGGTTTGAGAATATGTAAGGTTGTTCATTAAGAGATAAATTAATTGGGAATTTAGGAGTCATCATTATTGTCATAATTATGACATCCATTGCTAATGTTTCATAACAAATAAAATATATTTAAATAAAAACAACTTTCTTAGATTAATTCAATAATTAATTAATTAAGAGAATTAAGAGGTGATAAAAATTTATTAAAGAAGAGAATTATAATTTAAAATCAATAAATGTAAAATTAATTAAAGAAAATGAATTTAAAGTTAAACATTAATTAATTAATAAAAATGTAAATAAAAAACAAAAAAAATATATTAAAAAACAATTCACATAAATAATAAAAACATGGAAATGATAATAAACAACAATTATACAATTGATAAATAAAATGAACATTATAATTAGAAAAAACATTGATTTATAAATTACACTATAAAATAACCATAAAGAGATAAATAACCAAATTAATGTCATTTAAAGCATTAAATACCTAGTAAAACCCCCAAAAAGCATGTGGTAAAATGAAATGAATAAATTACATGACAAATTCCCCCACATTTAATACATTGGTTTTCCTCAATCAATCCTTATTCACATTCAATGGTAGCAAATAAATCTCAAAATGGAAAAGATGAAATGCCACTAAGAATTAATTTTCTTATTGATTTTCCCTTATAGATTATTTCAAGTAGTTATTATGAATTCCCTCTCGAATTAAATTTCATCAATGAAAAATCTGTTTCTGCTTTACAAAAAAGATTTAAATTGAAAATTTTAAAGAGAATTTAACAAACATCAATTTTTATCCAGCTAAAAGTCCAAAATTCCATTTACCTCTAGGTGAACATACTCACATAATTTAAGAGCGCATAATAAATAAACACTTTATTGAATAGGGTGGAGTGAAAATTTATTAGTGGAATAAATATCTCATCCAACAGTATGATAAATAAATAATAATTAATGAAAGAGGATGAAATAACAAGTTCAGCCTGGATTAGGATTTTCATTTCATAATCCATTTAGATGCATATCTTATAAGTTAAATTCAAATTAAAAAGTTCAAAGTAAATAATTATCATATGATATTATACAAAAGTTTTACCAATATTTTTTTAGAGGACAAGAAAAATGATTCACCCAATTAAATCCTATAGGTAATAAATATTAACCTTCTCAAAGTGGCATCACAACCTTCAATCTTGAGAAATTTTTTCACCCAGTGACAATTTATAACTAAAGCTGAAAAATGGAAAAATTTAAAAATTTCTAAGGGTATTTATGGGATATCAGTGAATTATAGTTTAGAACATTTAAATACCCACCCCCACACTTAAAACCCAAAAATCTTCCTGTTGTTGAACTCAAGGTGGAAGAGAACTGGAAGACAATTAAAGTTAACAAATATTTTCGATTCAACAGTGAATGTTTCATTTTTAGGGGCCATAATAAAGTTTAAAAATTATTCTTACACATCAAATTAAACTATCACAACATGTACAAGAATTCATATTGTTTACTACTTTAACAATTCAATCACACAAAAGGAAAATTTTCAGATAGGTTTCATGCTACATGTTGAATTTTAAAAGGTTAGTTAATAAGACACCACAAAGAGCATTCAATACACAAATTCATCATTCAAAGTATTTAAAAAAGAAGCAATGAACAGTAGGTTTTACATGGTTAATTCAACATGTAAAAGCACTTAAATATGAAGTATACAATCATTTATTACACCCAATGCAACAATCGACAAATATTTTTAATTAAAAGCAAAATAAAGTATCCAAATTTTAATTTTTACTCCCCTAGAGTAGTGCCTTAATACCTGAGTCTCAGCAAAATAAACTTCCCATATTCATTACTTTAATAAGTCCCTCTAAAAGTCCAAAATTCATCTCCTACAAAATGAAGAAGTTAAACATAAATTTACATAATTTAAAGTTCGAAACAAAAAATAACTAGAGAGAAGAGTTAGTGAAGTGTAATACAATTTTTCTTCAAGATATAGCTCCTTGATAATTGTTACACATCTAGACTCTTACAAGAAAGTATTAAAAAGAAAAGAAAAATCATTAATTCTATTTTTTCAATGTCAAAAAAATGAGGACAAGAAACAAGTGGGAGTTTGGTGTGAAAATAGATAGCGATAAATATTTGAGAAGGAGAATTTTATTCAAATAAATAAAAAAATAAAGCATAGAAAAACATGGGTTTTCTCCCATGCAATGCTAAATTTAAAATCTTTAGCTAAACATCATCCCCTAATGTGTTATATCCATGATCATTAAAAGTATATGACTCATTGTTGGTTGTAAAGTCATTAATTGTTGTGAAATTTTTTTCTTGTTCTCTTAGGGATTTAAACACTCAAGCTTCAAAAAACACTCTTCCCAAATACTCCAAGATTTTATTATTTAGCCTCTTACTACCAGTAGGTTCAGGTTTAATAACTTCAAACAGTGAATAGAGGATGTAAATAAGTAGCTTATAATTTTTAGTAAAAATGTTAACTTCACTTACCAAAATCCCCCCTCCCCCCACACACACACTTGAGAGGTTTAATAATTCAGAATTAAGCACAACAGTTATTGTAACCAACTCATTATTAACCAAAAAATGATGCTAAAAAACAACTTCATTAGGCAAAAAAAAGAAATATTCATCAATGTCATCAATTAACTTTTAAAAGTGATGGAAAAAATTCTCATCATTTATGTTTTAAAATGAAGAAGGTTCTGAAAAAGGATCAAAAGTTTCATCAGATTACCAACTACAAACAATATTACCATATTCAGAACCCTTTTGTGTTATAGGGGAAAATTTCTCAAGCTTCCTTAAGAATTATTTAAGCTATAGAATTTAAACATCTTCATTTAAAGAACTTATAATAGCAGGGACAAACTTGCTATCCAAATATGGAAAATATCTCAAATTCTCACTTTATACACCTTGAATAGGTTGGTATGACTCATTATCAGTTACTAAAGGATCATAAATCACCAAAAATTTCTCCTCAACCTTTAAACGCTCACTTTTAGTAGAAGAAACACTAAAAATATTCTGAAACTTCTTAGGTTGATGGGAATAAGAAGCTATTTCCAAGTTGGAAATAAGAGTGGGCTATGAACTTTGAACATAATCTTGAGAAACCCTTTCAACATGAAGGTTTGGATGTGGATGGACCAATTTATAGTCCTGATAAATGTATTTCCTTATTTGGTTATCAATTTTTCTTAGCCTTTCCATCTCAAGTATGGACTTATATTCGACAAAATTTTCTTAAAAATGGTCATTAACAGGTATTTCAATTATTTCATCAAAAGGAAAATGATTATCCTTACTAATATCTACTCTAAACACTTCCTCAAACACATCAATAAAGTTACAACTAACCAAAATAGGTGAATCTTCAAAAACATGGAACTCCTCCTGATCATCATTTCCTGAAGGGTCACTTTACCCTTTGAAAGATCAATTATATCCATGGATATAACTAAAAATAGTATTCCTAAAATGGATGGAACTTTATTATTACTCTCTATTTTAAGAATTAGAAAATATTTAGAGATTGTGAGTTTTCCTACATCAACTAACAAGTCATCTACCCTTCTATAAAGAAAATCATGTGACTTATTAGCCAACGTTAGTGAAACTAAAGTTGGTTTCAACTCCCAAAGACCTAACCTCATGAATAAGGGGTAGATGTTTGATACTAGCACAAAAATCACACAAGATCCTAATATCCTCTCTCTTACCAATTCTATAAGATATAAAAAATGAACCAGGGTCTTCTAGTTTGGGAAGAATATATTTTTGGACAATAACACTACACTCTTCATTAAGGTTAATTATTGAACACTCATCCCAATCCCTCTTATTTTCCAAGAAAATTTTAAGAAATTTAAACCAAGAAGGGACTATATTCAATGCCTCAATAAAAGAAATATTGACATTAAATCTCCTAAACAACTGAAGTAATTTCAAGTAATCGGGTTCATTGTTCTTTTTAAGTCTTTGTGGAAAAGGAATTGGAGGAACATAATTCTTCAATATTGGTAGTTCACTCTCATAATACCCAATACTAACCTTTTTCCTTTATTTAACAAGTTTATAATTCATTTTCCTTTATTCTTGTGATTTTTCACTTAAAGATTCATCATTTTGTTGTTTCTGGACACTGCTTTCCAAATTTCCAGATTTAGAGTTTTCCAAATCTTCATTTTCTGGCTAATAAAAAATCTCCCATTCAACTTTTCTTGGATATCAAATAACTTTTTCTTGAGTTTTCAGACATGGTCTTTTAGTGGAAACCATCACATTTTCTCCAATATTTTTCTCAGTTGTCCTAGGAAAGTTTCTTTTGTCCCTTCTACCTAGATCACTAGCCATTTGATCCAATTTAATTTCTAGGATATGAATCCTAAAATCTAGTTCTTTATTTAGTGAACCAATTTCACCCAAAAACTATTGAAAAATCCCCTTTAAATCCCCTCTATAATTAGAAGATTCATCCTCATACTAATTTTGGAAATATTGTTTAGGCTTTATGGATAAGTAGGGGTAACATATTGTTTAATTACTCATTGCTTTCTCCATGAAAGGTTTTGGTGATTTTTATATCTAGAATTGTATTGGTTTGAAAAAGGATCATTATTACTTTGATTCCTATCTCTATTGTCAACAAACCAAGTACTATCATCCTTCTGAATGGGTAAATCAATGTTTGGAAAACATCTGCTACAATGCCCAAGCATACCGCAATGTAATAATTTATCTCTAAGAGTATTGTCATTAACTACAGTAGCTTGTGTGTTTGTTTTATCTCTATTAATGACTCCATTTATTGCACTTATTCCAATATTTTTGAGAAATTTTATCAAAAATATTTTTACGTTCATCTTTAGTTAAGTTAGAAAAATCTCTTTCACAATATTGATCAACAAGATTTTGATTATAAGGTGTAAAAGTGTTATAGAATGTATCCATCAGCAGATAGAGAGCCAATTAGTGGTTAGAAAACTGTATAAGAAGTTCTATAAATTTGTCCCATGTCTCATGAAGAATCTCTCCCTCAACCTAAGAAAAACTAGTTATTTTGTGTCTTGACTCTATTGTAGTATCCATTGGATAGAACTTAGTAACAAAAGAGTTGAATAACTCATCCCATGTATCAAATATATCCTCATAAAAGTTCTAGAACTAGTACTTAGACTTTACTTTAAGGAAAAAAGGAAACACCCTCAACCTCAGATCCTCCCCACTCAACCCTCATAAAGGTAGTTTATACACATTACTATAAAGGTCTCTAATAAATTCTAAAGAATCCTATGCAAACAAGTTATTAAAGGATGAAATCATGGAGAGGTGTGATTGTTTGATCTCATAATTCTTAGACCGAGGATATAACCTTATACATGAAGGATTATTAGAGAATTAAGGAAGCTGAAAATCCTTAATTCTAAGTCTATTAGGGGAATTAGTTTTTGGTTGAGGAATATTCATGTTCCTATTTATATTTCCAGGTTCCAAAACTTCTAGATTTTCCATTTGAACCTTATTTTTATAATTCTTATTAATGGAAGAACAATGTGTTTTTATTTTAGGAATAAGTTGTTGAAGTTTAGATTTATAATTTTCCCCAATGTTCATGTGAATTTGGGTCCAAAATTTTCAAATAAAAATCAAATATAAGTGAATGAAACAAGCAGATTATCTATATAATTTTTTTGGTATATTTTTTAATTATTTTTAGAACATATTAAATGTTTTTTTCATTGGTCCCATGAACCATTACTAAAAATAGTGCCAAAATTTGACATGAATTTCGTTGAAATTCAAGAAAATTAATTATTTTTAAAACCTACTAATAACTAGTACTGTGGTGAGTAGGTATCAAACCATAGTGAAGGAAAGAATAGATGTGGGACCAAAAAAATAAAATAAAACAAACAAAATGAAAAAAATGATAGGGAGATGATGATTGTGATAGTGATATGAAATCAATGAAAGTGAACAGAGAGAGAAGAAATTATCAAGAGAGGGAAAGGATTAAGTAGGATATATGTTGGAGAATTTGAGAGCTTTGGATTAATTTTTTTAAAAAATAATTCCAACCTACTTCTTAAACTCACAATTATTCCAATGCTTAGAAAAATAGTGATGAAACACCTAGATGTCACTAGGTGATCAACACTATTAATGATCTCTTCCTAGAAGTGATTTTTTTATCTATCTAAGAAAATGTTTGATTCTTTATGGAGAAGATAATCGCCAATGTTTTTCAATTTTCATCACTTTGATTGATGTTCAAAGTTAAAATAAAAATTCATTATCTCCACTTGTTGGTTCATAGTGTAGTGTAAAACCAATTCTCATAAAAAATAAAATTGAGAACTTTGAAAATTGAACCATATTATAATTATTAAAAGAATTAGAGTAGGGAGAGGAAATAATTTCTATCCATCACTATCCAATTACATGAAATTATTTAGCTATGCATATTTAGAGAAAAAACTACAATTGTTTTTTAGAAATAAATTACAATAGTAGAAGAAAAGAAATAGTAAGAAATAATGAAACAAATATTCTTTATCAAACTCTATTTCTCCTCCATCTAGAGTTTCACAAGTTCATCATTGTTTTTTTTCTCCTTCTCCCATTGTGTATCTACTCTCATCCGAAATATTCTGTCTCTCCCAAGAAAATTAACCCAATAACTTTTATTTCACTTCTAGCTCACTAAAAAAAATCCTCCACCTTTCTTCCATGATATTTGTAATGACTATAATTTTCTCCATGTATTTCATTAGAATATTATATGGATTTTTTTAAGATAATAACCGAGATGACATGATATTCCGAGGCCTAGTGATCCTAAAATTAATTTTGAAATTATATTAAAATCATATGTGTAGTTTTCATGAAAAACATAATAACTACTGAATGGGGGCTTGGATTAGAAATCTAAGGCCTATGTTGAGTACAAAGCATGATTTTTACCCTAGGCCCAATATTTTTTTTGGTATCAGAAATTAAGGTTGATCACCTTCATGGGAAAATAAATAAATAAATAGAATTATATTTATTTAATTATTTAATTAAAAGCCTAAACCTAATGATCTCTTATAAATATGCTTATATGGCCAATTTTCAGGGTTATTCGCATGACCTTGTGAATTGAGAGGAGTCGTTGGGGAGTATTATTTGGAGGATCATTGGAGGACGACATCAGATCAGATCAAGATTGAGGATCATTCCTCCATATAAGTTCATGGATCTCTCCAATGATTCAATGTAGGACCGTTCTTCATCAGTGATTGATCTAAACTATAGGTAGGATGTTTGATTTTGTGTTAATTAATCATGTTCTTTATCTCAATCGAATGTGGATCAATTCCACGAACAAGAATTGATTCACACATTGATGGTTGATTTAATTTATGGTTGATTTTATTTGTTTATTGGTTTATCCCTTTTCATTCATCTAATTCTTTGATAATAGATCAAGGTCTAGAAAGAACAAAGTATGAGGTTCATTATTCACATCTTTTGGTTCATGTATTTCTCCCCCATTTCTTTTCATGTTCATTATTGGTATTTTATTTGGCCAATAGTTTGATGAATACCTATTATTTGATCGTTACATGACTATTCTTCAGCATAATGGATCAATACCATAGGTTTGGTTTTCTATTGAGGGTTTTATCGAGGTGCGACAATAATGAAAGATGATTCAAGGCAGAACATATGGATTGATAGATTCCGTTCTTCATAGTTTTGATGTATGGTAGTGATGGACGGTTCGACGATGATGTTTTCCAAGTAGATCCAAACCTGGATCCTAGTGAGTGGTGACAACAGAGGTCAGCTGACCCTGGATCCTTGATTTCTAGTGAGGATGGTGGTGGTGGTGATCCAGAGAATGACATGGAGGAGTACTCGTGGGATCTAGAAAATCCTAGGTTACATGATGTGTAATTTGGAATTACACTCCATGTGAGACCTTGTTGTGTGGTGCTAGGGTTTCTGCAGAGGGAAAATGATCACACACCATGTGACCCCTATCACACGCCGTGTGGACCATGTTGGTGGCTTAATGTTTATCTCAAAGTATAGAAAAACAGGTAAACCGAAGTACATGGACATGACCATAGTACATGGGCAGAGCTGTGTACTTGGACACGGCCTAGTGTACACAGGCACAATCAAGTGTACATGGGTTGGTACATAGGAGAAACTAGTAGTTCATGGGCATGGATAGATGGTATGGGTAGGATACTATCATAACTCTACACATTTTATATACTTACTTTCACGCTATGTACTTTGAGGTTTACATGTTGTGTGAGGAAGCACCTCACAGACAGACTAGGGATTGGATAGACATGTCATGAACCCCCAGTACACTCCATGTACTCACTTTGAGGGTATTTAGAGCCCTTCATTTCTCCAGTTCATTCCAGTATCAGTTGAGTGTGTTCCCATGGTCCATCCCCTTAAGGGTACAATGCGACATTATGTCGACATCTCTAGATTGTGATCCCCTCTAGAGGATGAGTCTTAGATAGAGTTTGTGGTGTCCCTTCGCGAGACCTGAGTGTGATCATCTATATTTTTTTATAACCAAGCTGGGGTTTGTGGAATCGGCATGAACTCTATGCATGGGAAATTTATACTCCATCCAAAATACCTTTTTATTTGGGTTTGAGGTATCATTGGTATACAATCCCCTATATAGCGGGTTGATCCATATTGGGTTTGTGGTGTCCCCCATCAGTCCTAGGTGTGATCCCCTATCTGAGTATCAAGTTCTTTAGATACTAGTGAGTTTTATTGGGTGGTAAAAAATGATCATGACCTCTTGGATGAGTGTCTCCAGTGATATCATGGCTCATAGAGAGGTTTCTTCCAGAAAGAGAATTGCTTCGAGCAGAATCTTGTGGTTGACAGTTTGGTTGTGACCGCCCAGAGGTGCGTTGTCTTTCCTGAGTATATCTAGGTTTTGTTTCAACATTTATTTTCATATCCTTATTATGAGATTACTATTAATGATTCAACATGTTTAGTGTTTCCAAGGTGTTTTACTAGGTATTTTTATACTCATCCCTACATGGGATCTTCTCACACATGTCATATCTTATGTAGATGACAGACCATTTGCTAATGTCCTGAGAGGACATAGAGCTGGTGGATCATAGATTGAGCTAGATAGGATGAGGTTTTTTTGTGGTGGTTTCATTTGATAGCATTCCTTTCCTTCTAATAAGGTTGAACTCTTTGCATTTTTTTGTTGGGATTTTATTTGGACCCTTTATCGCTTTTATTACATCACTATCATACTCTGATTGTGGGATCATATATGTATGCATGCATTGGTTTTATTTGTTTTACATTTCTATATTTTATAGGCTTGTATATATGTGAGAGTGTATAGGTGCATTAGGATAATGCCTCCCATGTGTGTGATATGCCTACTCAGTGTTGGTCTTCAGCCCTTGGCCTATAAGAGGCGGGCTTGAGGTAGTCGTGGTTCAGGCCCTATCGGGTTGGGTTTTGATAGTGTTATCAAAGGAGTCAGTTCTACTTTAGGTTCAGAGTCTATGAGATTGGTTTGAGGAAATAGTTTTAAGGGTTTCAAGTTCAGATCTTAGACCAAATAATCCAATGTTAGTGCAGCGGTTGACATATCCATTCACCGGGACTCTGAATACTTACCTTTTGACTTGGTACATGTAGACATTGGTTGTAGGTAAAACATTGGTACATGTATCATATATGAATGAGTTGTGGTTTCCATGTCCTTCTTGAGTCATCTTCTCCAATATACTCTTTGACCACAGTACATCTTGGTTATCTCAGGATGCCTATGTGAAGATAACTAGCCAGGATTCTAATGTGTGACCATGAGGATGATCCAATGAGTAAAGAGACTTAAGTACAAATACCTACACTAGGGATAGTACCTTTGGATGGTTTACTAGCTATACCACCACCTCTTAGGTAGCAATTATCACTGGCAGTGCCAATATAGGATTCACATAGGCTGAGTGCGCTTCATGAGTTCTAGAGGTAGTGACCTCTCAGGTTTCAGGGTGATATAGACCCCCCAGGTGGCTATAGAATGGCTAGAGACATTAAATCAAGTTTTCCTCCTTGTGAGGATTCCTATAGATTATATGGTGGTTCTCATAGTGAGCCTTTTCAAGGCTCTGTTGGGTAATGGTGGATTTTAGTGACTCAGTCACACGACGAGACAACTCTATCTTGGTCAAACTTCAAGTGTCTATTTAAGGAGGAGTTTTACCTAGCCATATTGTGACTAGTTTGCATCCATAAGATTTTTTATCTGCAGTAGGGAATTATGATCATGAAAAAATATTTAATTAGGTTTATTAATCTCTCATGGTACTCCATAGATATGGTGCATGATCTATTCTTTAGGGAATAGACCCCTGAGTAGGTATTACACTAAGTTATTAGGGATTAAATGATATCTCTTTTCACTCCCACATATGATGGAGTGATTGAGTGGGCCTTAGTGGAGGAGATATTCCTGCAAGAGAAGGTGCTAACAATGGGTGATTACAGTGGGCACCTAGGAGTTGAGATATTGGAAGTAGGTAGTCAACAACATTCATAGGGATCTGAACATGTCAGAAGCTTCAGGAGATGATATATAGAAATAGGATCAATGGTGTAGGGATCTCAAGATGGCTCGAGTTAGTCGAGGGAGAGGTGGTGTTTCTCCTACAACAGTCGGGGACATCTTTCTTGGGATTTTCAAACTCGTCGTACATCTGATCGAGATATGGTCAAGGGACCACCAAGGAAGAGACATGGGTAGGATCAAGGAGGTTTATAGGGTGGAAGATGTGGCAGAGGGTTCGATAGAGTAGCAGTAGGTGGTCGGAGGTTTGACTTATTTTCACCACCACACCTAGGTGGTCCTCTCTAGGATTAGGGAGCCAGTGGTTAGATATGAGGAATCTATAGGATATGGAGCCCTATATCCCTGAGGTTCCAAGGTTTATACAAGGTAAAATCTGTGTCTTTTCTACCTTATCTATAATACTGATAGACATATTTGTGATCCATTCCTTTCTTTCCACTTATCTTCTTTGAGACTTAGAGATTCCAGTTGATCCCTTAACTCGAACTTCACGCTTAGAGACTTCAACAGGAGGTAGTTCAATGATTTCACATTTCTGCTAGTAGTACGATTTAATGATGGGAGGCAAGAGCTTCATATGGGATCTCTTTGTATTAGTGATGAGGCCTTATGGTGTGACCATATGTATGGATTGGTTATCCACAATTCATGCCCAAATTGGATATTTTAGGTGGATGATGCAGTGTTTTCATAGTGATGGGACAAATTTTTCCTTTATGGGTGAAAAGGAAACATTTGCGGAGTAGGATGAGCTCAAAACTAGGAGATTTCAGCCGATTACTTACCATTTGGCTAGAATAACTCTTGGAATAGTGGATGATATGGGCTACCAATTTCCTATGGTGGTGGTGGAGTATAAAGATGTCTTTCCTATGAACCTATCTAGATTACCACCTCACCAAGAGTTAGAATTCTACATTGAATTATACCCTAGTATGGACTTTATACCAACACTAGAATATTATATGGCTCCCATAGGGCTTCGTGAGATAAGGGTGCAGTTGGAGGACATGTAGAAGAAGGGATTTGTGAGGCCTAGTGTTTCCCCCTAGGAAGCCCCAATATTGTTATCCAAGAAGGTAGATGGGAGCTTGAGGTTATGTGTGGATTACTAGTGCTTGAACTAGGTGAACATGAAGAATAAGTATCCACTACTGAGGATCGAATACATCTCCAACCAGTTGAGATGGGCTTGATTTTTCTCGAATATTGGCCTCAGATCAAGCTATCACTAGCTACGAGTACAGGATGAGGATATACTGGAGATGAAATTCAGATGCATCCATGGTCACTATGAGTACTTTATGATTCCCTTAAGCATGAAAAACACTCTAGAAGTGTTAATGGTACTCAAGAACCGGATCTTTCATCCTTTCTTAGATCGGGTTTTGGTGGTATTCATTAACGATATTCTAGTGTACTCGGTGTCTGAGGAGGAGCACTTGAGATACTTGAGGATGGTCCTGGACACAATATGAGAGAAACAACATTATAGGAATCTCCCAAAATCTTAGTTTTGTATTCAAGAGGCACACTTCCTAGGTTATGTCATCTCAGATGTAGGAGTGGTGGTGAATTTAGTGAAGGTGGATGCAGTTCTAGCTTGGAAGCCACCCAAGAGTATTATAAAGGTGCAAAGTTTCCTTGGGTTTGCAGGGTAATATCATGGGTTTGTACATGATTTCTCCATAGTAGAATCACCCCTGTCATCTTTGGCCTAAAAGGGTACAACCTTTTGTGTGGATAGAAAGGCACCAATAGTATTTTCAGGAGCTGAGGCAGAGATTGATGAGCACACCCATCTTAAGATTTATTGAAGAGGGTGTTGAGTACGTAGTGTTATGTGATGCCTCAAGGACCAGAATTGGATGTATTCTGATTTAGTGGTAGGAAATTATTTCCTATGGGTCTATAGAGTTGATACAACATGAGAAGTATTACGTGACCCATGATATTGAGCTAGCAGCAGTTGCCTTCACCATGAAGATGTGGCGACACTACCTGATGAGAGAGTGGTTTATCATCTACTCTAACCACAAGAGTCTCAAGTATATCTTCTCTCAAAAGGATATTAACTTGATTTAGAGACAATATATATAGTTATTCCAGGACCATGACTTTGATATTGTCTATACTCCTGGAAAGCGTAATGTTGTGGCAGACACTCTCAATAGAAGATCTTATTCTCAATTGTTGGATGATGCGCCAGAGTAGTTATCCTCCTTGCAGTTGTCCTTAGTAGACAAGGATGATGATTTATATCTCTAATAAATGATTTTTACCCCACTAATTTTACAGTGAGTTAGGGAAGCTCAATATAGATATACCGACTGTGAGACCTTACATACTCAGATATCCACTGGATGTTCTTCTAATGAATATTATAAAGGTGGGGAGCAAGTTATAGTTTTCAGAGGATAGACAATGGTACCATTGACATTGAAAAATGAGGTGTGAGGGAGTTTAATATATCCCCTTTTACAGAACATTTAGGTGTGTCTAAGATATATCAGGATCTACAATGTCATTTTTTGTGGCTAGACGTGAAGACTTGTGTTACAGAGTTTGTCTCTCAATGCCTCACTTGTTAGTAAGTGAAGTATGAACACCAGGTTCTAGTGGGTTTAGATCAACCCCTTGAGGTGCCGAAGTGAAAGTGGGATGAGATATCCATATAATTCATGAAGAGTTTAACATATACATCTAGGGGACACAATGCCATTTGGGTGTTCATAGACTGACTCACCAGGTCGACCAAATTTCTGGCCATTCAAGATTAGAGTTTATTAGATAGATTAAAACACTTGTACATGCATGATATAGTTTGGATCTATGGAGTTCCCTAACTGATCATTTAAAACCATGATGCACAATTCACATCATGATTATAGAGAGGATTTCAGGAGTCCTTTGAGACTCAATTGGAATTTGAGAATGATGTTTCACTCCCAGGTTGATGACTAGACTGAGCAAACCATTCAGGACCTGGAGGTCATTCTATGAGCTTACATATTGGATTTTTTCCATATTTGAGAGGATCACCTACCCTTAGTGGAGTTTTTGTACTACAACAGCTATCATTCTACCATTGGTATGACACCATTCAGGTCCTTTTATAGAAGGCCCTACAAGTCACCACTTTGTTAGAATGATCTAGGAGAGTTATCACTCATGGGTTTAGAGTTGGTACGTGCTGTGAAAGAAAAGGTGCAGATCATCTAGGGGCATATGGGGACTACACAAAGCCATCAAAATTCTTATGTGGACTAATGATGGAAGCCTATAGAGTTAAATTAGGGAGACTATGTGTTCATGAGATTCCCACATCGATGTGGATTGCAGATATTTGTCTAGGACAATAAACTATCTCTAAGGTTCATTGTACCTTTCTAGATACTATGTAGGGTTGGTGAGGTGGTGTACCTCTTAGCTCTATCAATGCAATTAGACTAGGTATATGATGTCTTCCACCTGTCACAACTGAGGAGGTACGTGCATGACCCATCAGATGTTATCAACTGGGGTGAGTAGGACATCGAGGAAGGATCTACCTTTGCTGAGTAGTTAGAGGAGATCGAGGATTGAAAGGATATTATCCTTTGTGGGTGATCGATTCTTCTAGTGCGTGTCTAGTGACATCGTGATAATCTTTAGGAGAGCACCTGGGAGCGGGATACCTAGATGAGATCCCATTACCCTCATCTTTTTAGTAGGTTTTTTTATTTTTAGGATGTAAATAACTAAGGTCGAGGTAATGTAATGAATCTGATTTTTTCATGTATTTCTTTAGAATATTATATGGATTATTTTCAGAGCCAAGCATTGAGATGACATGAGATTCTGAGGCCTGATGAGCCTGGAATTAATTTTTGAAATATATTAAAATCAAACGCATGTAATTTTCCTAAAAAAATATAATAACTCCTAAATGGAGGCTCAAATTGGAAATCTTAGGCTTCCATTGACTTCAGAGAATGGGATTTACCCTAGGCGCTACATAATATTTATTGGCATCAAACATTAGGATTGATCACCTTCGTTAAAAAATAATTAAATAAATTGAATTATATTTATTTAATTATTTAATTTAAATCCTAAACCTAACAACCTCTTATAAATATGCTTATATGGACAATTTTTAGAGTTAACTGCGTAACCTTACAAATTGATAGGAGTTGTTGGAGAGGATTCATTGAAGGATTGTTAGCAGACGACATCAGATCAGATCGAGATCGAGGATTATTGTACCATCAGAGTTTGTGGATCTCACTAAAAATGGAAATACATGGACATTATTTTTCAGTGATTAATCTAAACTCTAGGCAGGATGTTCGATTTGTGTGATTTAATACCTTTCTTTATCTTGGTCGAATGTAGATAAATTCCATGAACAAGAATCGATTCGTTCATCAATGGTTGATTTAATTTATGATTGATTTTATTTTCTCGTTGGTTTATCCCTCTTTGTTCATCTAATTATTTGATAAAAGATCAAGTTCAAAAACAAACAAATGCCAAGGTTTGTTCCTTACATCTTGTTCTTTATGGATTTCTCCTTTGATTCTTCACATATTGATCATTGGTATTTTCTTGGACAACGGTTCAATGAATACCTAGTATTCCATAATTGTGTGACCGTTCTACGCCACAATGGATCAATACCGTGGGTGTGGTTCATGGTTTAGGGTGAGATCAAGGTGCAAAGATGATGGAAGATGATTGGTGGTAGAACAAATGGATTGACAGATTCTGTTCTTCCTGGTTTTGAAACGCGGGGTAGCGACTGATGGTTCAATGGTGATGTTTTCAAAGAAGATTTGAACCTTGATCCCGAATAATGGAAATGGAAATGGTTGAATGGCCCCGTATCCTTGATTTAACATGAGGATGAAGGTAGTGGAAACGTAGAGGATGACACGAAGGAGAACTAGTGGGATCTAGAAAATCTCAGGCTACACATCATGTAATATGGAATTACATACCGTGTGGGACCCCCCAGTATGGAACTAGGGTTTCCATAGAGAGAAAAATATCACTCTCTGTGTGACCCATGTCACATGCTGTGTGAACCGTGTTAGAGGCTCAGTGTGTATCTTATAGGATACACAGGCATGGGCAGACCAAAGTACATGAACATGACTAGAGTACATAGGCAGAGTTGGGTGTTCAGACACTACTAAGTGTACATGGGCATGACGAGGTGTACGTGAGTTGGTAAATGGGAATGAACATCAATACATGGGCACAACCACACATCACGATGAGGGTGCTGGAAGACCACTACATACCGTGTATACTTACACAACATGTACTTTGAGGTTTACATGTCGTGTGAGGTAGCACCACACAGGAAAACTCGGGGCTGGATATACATGTAGTGTACCCACTTTGATGGTATTTGAAGCTCTTTGTTTTTTTAGTTTGGACCATTATTCATTGAGTGCGTTTCCATGGTTCATCCCCTTGAGGGTACAATGTGGAATTACATCCTTATCTTTGTATTGTGATCCCCTCTAGAAGATAAGTCTCATATAGAGTTTGTGGTGTCCCTCCATGAGACCAGAGTGTGATCCTCTATCATTTCTTCTTATACCCTAGGTGGGGTTTGTGGAATCAATGGTAACTCCATGAATGAGAAGTTGATCCTCCATCTAGTAGGCTATTTCAATAGGGTTCACAATATCATTGGTATACGTTCCCCTACATAGGGGGTTAATCCAGGTTGAGTTCGTGGTGTCTCCCAATGGTCTTGGGTGTGATAACCTATCTGAGTATTGAGGTATTTGGATATTAGTGAGTTTTCTTGGGTAGTGATAAATGATCATGACCTCTTTAATGAGTGTCTCTAGTGATAACATGACTCATGGATTTGGTTCTCATGAAACATGAATTTGTTTGAGTAGATTCTTGTGGTTGACAGCCTCCTGGAGACGCAATATCCCTTTGAAGTATATATGTGTTTTGTTTATACATTGATTTATATATCTTTGTTAGGACTTGACTATTCATGATTCTAGGTGTTTGGTTTTTTTAGAGTATCCTACTGAGTATTGTTATACTCACTCAAGCATGAGCACTTTCCACATGTGTCATGTCATATGAAAATGACGACCCATTTAATGGTGTCCTGGGAGGACATGGATCTAGTGGAGTATAGCTTGAGCTAGATAAACTAACGTGTTTTCTGAGTTGTTTCATTTGATAATAGTCATCACTTTTTGACCAGTTTAGACTCTCTACAGTTTTTGGTTGAGATTGTATTTGACCCCTTTATCACTTTTAGTATTTTAATGGCATACTCTGATTATGGGATCATAGATGTATGCATACATTGGTTTCAGTTGTTTTATATTTTAGCATTGTATGAGCTTGGAGATGTGTGTGTGTTCCTAGACACATTAGGCTAATGTCTCTCATGTGTGCGATATGCCTACTAGATGTTGGTTGACATCTCCTAGCCCATTGAAAGCGAACTTGGAATAGTCATGGTTCAGTCTCTATCAGGCCGGGTTGTGACAATAATAAAATTGAAGAAATAAATGAAAATCATTCTATCACATCCACTCTACCCTTAGCATAACTTCCCAACCAACTCTGGAAAGAATTTTGAAAGTAATATTCCACTTTAAACCATCTCCCTCTCTCAATTTTGTGAAGTCAATTAGAATGGAATCATCCCTAGCTTACTCTACCAATGTTTCTCGTCTATAAGTGCAGGTACACCACAAACAGCTTCGGTGACACCTTCCATTACTACATGCACATCCTTTAGACTAAATTTCATTGAAACATTACTTCTATCATGTTGGGTGAGTACCACCGAGTCTTTGACACTGAAGAGAAGGGGGAATTCAAGGTCTCACCACCTTCTTCATCATTTGAACCTTCCAAAAAAAATCAAAAGAAAACATGGGTTTTTTTTATTTATGGGTTTTATTTTATTTTTTTATAGAAAAGGGATAGGGTTCAATTTTTTTAAAAATGGGTCTCAAGGTGCGTGAACCCCATTCACACATCTGGCCAAGAAAATATATAAAAGGGGGTCTCCCCCCCAAAAAAAATTCATTTTTCACCTCTGGATTTTACTGTGAAGCCCTGCATAATTTCTTTCTCAACAAATTTTTGATGCTTTTAAGAAGGTAAAATTTCTATTTAAATTTTCAATTGTTTAATTGTGTTTATTTATTTCATTTGTATGATTTATTTATTTAATTTGTAATATGTAGAAATTAGTGTTTGTGTGTATAGTTTATTTATTTCATATGTATTGATGTGTAAATTAGTGTCTTTTGTATGATTTAATTTTTTAATGATGTTTTTATTGTATGAATTCGTATTTAATGTTTAGGAAAATTAATTACGTCATGTATAAAATGTTGTATGAATTCATATTGAATATTTATGAAAATTAAATATGTTAAAAAAAAATTATTTTGAAAGTAATATTAATTTAAATTATAATATTTTATACACTAGTAATATAATTTATGAATAATATATTAGTTATATGTATCATATTTGAATTTATTAAAAAAAATAGAAAACTTTTTTTGTTAATGGTATAAAAACAGTTTTGTATAAACAATAATATTAAATTATATTATTTATAATTAAATTTATTAAATATAAAAGAGATCTAGATATTTAATATGTATTTCATCAAGTAATAGATATAATAAGTATACCCAAAAACATGGTAAGTTGTGTGATGACTGATCTTGAGATGACTGACCAATGCATAATTGAAATTGCATGTCTTGTTTTGTGAACGTGGTTATTTAATTTCTAATAATTGCATTTATTTTTCTATATTGATGTCATGTGAGTCATCTATGACTAATTATGTAAGGACCTGCGTGTCCTCTTAAAAAAAGTTATGTATTTCATACCCCTAGACCCCTCACATGCATGTGAGTAAATTTGTAATTAAAAGGCAATCAACAAGAGGTGTCCTCGAAGAGGCGTCCCCGAAGAGGTGTCCCAGAAGAGGTGTTTGAGAACAAGAATTCGACAGAAGGCATTGCTATTTGAAATGATATAAACGGTTGCTGGAATATTTGATAATAGATACTCCATGAGTCTACCCATAGGTTTTGGTTAGTTTATCAAATAATGATAAACTAATCGTAAGTCTCAAGATCAAGTCATGATTATTTATTCATAAGTAATTAAAATATATAATATAATATTTAATTTGATTTGGTAATAACACCATCATCATTATACCTCAATAGTGAAAAATCAATACATAAAAAGTCTCCAAATAAAGTCAATTATTCAAAACCAATTTAAATAATGTAAAATATTGATGTAGTATATAATATTTTATTAATTAGTTTTTTATAGGTAATAATTTCTGCACAAATATATTGCAATGGTGAGACCATTTATATGGAGCAAGGATTTAGTTATAGTGTTCCACCTGCCAGAGTGGTAAATCTTCATGGTTGTATGAAATTGGATGCAGTTCACATTAAGATTCATAATCAGTTAAAATTGAGGGTCAATCAATCCATTTATTCAATCACATATCGAAATCTAAAACATCCTGAATGTTTCTAGTACACTGAGTACCCTTTGGTCGATGATGATGATTGAATGGATGCATCTTCCTTATTTATACAGTAGTGTGCTAATGGTTTGATAGAGTTGTATGCGGTGATTTATGATATAGATGTGGTGAAACTGAATACTATAGAACCGTGTTTTGTGAGCTCTATAGAAGTTAGTCCTTCACATCAGTATTTTTCATTTCCTCCTTCTCATATGACTACAGTAATAGAATAGAATTATAAATAAGATGATCAAAATTTGGAAGGAAATGTAGATGACATCCCTTTGTGTGTTGATATAGTGAATGAATGTTTATTAGAGGAAGAAGAATCTGGGGAGCCATCAGGAGATGATGTGGGTGAGGGTGATGTGGGGAATAAAACTTCTGAGGTTCCTTTGAGAGATGTGGGTGAGGGTGATGTGGGGAATACACCTTTTGAGGTTCCTTTGAGAGACAAGCATCCATGACATCCACCAGTTAGTGGTAATCATCCTTCAGTATTGAGTTCCTTAGTTAAAGGAATGTCTCTTGAACAACATTTTTATTGGGATGTCATTACACCGACTTCTGAATTCCCTATAATTATAGGGAATAGGTCTACATCAAATGATAATTACATCTATGTTGGGCAGGAGTTTGAAAGTAAATTGGCCATGAAAAATGTGATAAAGAAATACCACATTGAGTGACATTTCACATTTGTGGTTGATAATTCAAAGAAAACAAAATATATCATTCGTTGTGAAAAATATGGGCCAAAATATAAATTTTGATTAAGGAAAATATTTGATAATTTTTTTTCATCTTGGAGGATAACCAAATTAGAAGGGCCACACACTTGTGTGCATCCAAGCTTATCGCAGGATCACTCTTCCCTTAATTCAGATTTTATATCAAATGTTATTTGTGAGATGATACGAACATGTCAGGATGTTCCCATTTCCCTTGTTCAGGAAAGAATTCAATAGTTTCATAACTATAAGATATCATATACCAAAGCATGGAATGTAAAGCATAAGGAAATTGTAAAAGTGTATGGTGATTGGGATGAATATTATGCTATGTTTCCACAACTTATGGAATTATTGTCTCTTAACAATCAGATTGTTTATTAGTTGGACATTGTTGAGTATGTATCCCCCAATCATTGAGTTGATCGAACAAAGTCGAAGTTCAATAGACTTTTTTTGGGAATTCAGGCCATGAATTGCTGCCTTTCCCTATTGTAAAAAATTTATTCAGGTCGATGGAACTTTCCTGTATGGAAAGTATACAGGTGTTCTACTCATTTCTACCACACAGGATGGTAATCGTGCTCCTCTGCCACTTGATTTTTCTATTGTTGAAAAAGAGAATTTTGAATGCTGGAGTTGGTTTTTGGCATGTGTACGTGTTCATGTCACACAAAACCATAGCATGTGTCTGATATCTGATCTTCATCAAGCGATTATAGAGGTCGTGGCTAGTGATGGGGTTTCATGGACTGAGCCGAATGCTTATCATCGTTATTTCATTAGACATATTGTAAGTAATGTGCATAATCATTTCAGAGATGATTCCATAAAGAAGGAGATCCTAAAGTTGGGTATTTTTTTCTAAACTTACTTTTTTAAAACAAAATTTATTCTCAATTTTAATACATTATTATCTTATGGTTTTAGCATATGATCCCTAACAAGAAAGGTTTGATCGATGCCTTGAAGATATCCGAACTGCTAATGAAGATTTAAATGAATATATGATGCAAATTTTGAAGAAAAAATGGTCATTAGCATATGATTGGGGCAGAAGATATAGCCATATAACCACTAATATAATGGAGTTCATAAATGGGGTCCTCAAGGGTGTCTTAAAACTTCTGATCATAGGGTTAGTGCAAGATACATTTTATAGATGTGTTCACTACTTTGTTGATCGGTCCCAAAAGTCCTATCAGAGGATGGAAAATGGAATGCATTTTATGCAACATTTCTAAAGTGATATTGATCATATACTGAATGAGGATTCAAGATAGACTATTCTAGCCTTTTATAGGGAAAATAAGAGCTTTCAGGTAAGATTGTGCTTCGACCGGGCTACATGCACTAGTGGTCGAGTGTTTGTAGTGATGTTAGATAACATATACTATGATTGCGGAAACTTTCAGGCATTTAGATATCCATGTGAACATGTTATCGCATCTTGTGCTTCAGTAAATATATCATGGGAGCCATATTTTGATCCAGTGTATCACATGAGTACTTTGGTTAACTGTTATAGTGCGGCTTGGATGCATGTTGGTGACTTTCATTCTATCTCACTACTTGTTGATCAGCCGACCATTGTCCCTGATATTTCTAGGTTTCATAATTTGGTTTTATTTTCATTTATGATTTTTTCAATGTTTGTTGTTTTTAAATTATTGGATTTATACTACTAGGTTACGACCCCGAGGAAGACCAAAATAAAGTCAAATCAGAAATGAAATGGATTGGCCTCGACAACGAGGAGGGAGAATACGATGCAATATTTTTCACGCAGAAGGACATACTCATAAGAGATGTCCCCAAGTGGTAGGACAAAGCTCCACATCTCGTCATCCATGACCGAGTTTTTGTATTGTATCATGAATATGTATATTTTGTTTTGTATGTGGAAGTTTCAGTATTGAATCCTTTTATTTCTGACTTGCTCTATTTATGATATGTTTCAATTTTGGTTTATCTCATTTTTTATTCTCTAATAAATAATTCTGTGAGACTCAAACTATTAAAAAAAAACAACATAGAACGAAAATGAATATATCATGCTTCCACATGTAACAAAGACACTAATCCACACACAACAAATCAAGTATAAATAAAAAATATTAACACAATCATTTTTCATTTGACTGTTCTAGATTTATTTAAATAAAAGTTTCAAATTTTTATTGAACCTATCATACCACATGCACCAATGCATACTACCTTGAGATTAAATGAGAAAAAAAACATATCACTAATACTATACATAGGATTATCATCCATATTCATTCAAGTATCTTATGGCCCACACAAAAGAACTAGCTCATGGAAAACACCATTTAGGCTGTAATTGACATTTTAATTAATGAAGACCTTATAAATAATGAATATCAAAATTAGGTAATAGGGTCCTTTATTTATTGAGGTGATTGGTAAAGTAACAAAAACACTAATCCACACACAACAAATCAAGTATAAATCGAAAATATTAACACAATCATTTTCATTTGATTGTTCTAGATTTTTTTAAATAACATTTGAATTTTTTTTATTTAATTCACTATAATAAAGTAATTATGATATCATTTGCGCAGATAATAGGTATTCTATTGCTCAAATCTTAGGCTACTCATGTATCATGACTGATTTTAGAGGGACTTACAGTGCCTCTTTTGAGTGTACACAGATCTCACCATTTCCATCATACCATACCACCTCCCGCTATCATCCCTCATCTTCGTCGCGCTGGATTATATGGCGTAATGATGCGTGACTTCACCTTTCTCGATCATCAGCTCATTGCTGCGCTTGTAGATAGATGAAGGCCAGAGTCACATACATTCCATTTTAGAGAGGGGGAGATGACTATTACCCTATAGGATGTGGCCATTATGTTGGGCCTCCCCATCGATGGTGTGGCTCTGACAGGCCGAGTTGAAGCAGATTGGTCGGATCTTGTTTATAGACTACTGGTCATAGAGATCCCTAATGATGGTAGGAACATTGTTGGTGGTAGATTACGTATTCCTTGGTTAGACCAGCACTTCACATAGTTAGCAGAGAATGCTGATGAGATCACCGTGCTGCGATTTTCACGTGCATATATTTTGAGGCTGATCGGTGGAACACTTTTTTTTGATCACTCCAATACTTTTGTACATTTGATGTATTTATCTTTTTTAGAGGATTTGGACAAGGCAAGACGGTATAGCTGGGGGTCTTCTTGTCTAGAATATACATACAGGGTGTTATGCAGTGCATATCACATAGATAAGATGCAAATCACGGGATGCATGGTTCTTCTATAGATGTGGGTATGAGAGCACATCCCTTGTTTAGCTCCACATGCTCGTGTTCCATTGCTAAAATATATTGTATCAGAGGCTCCACGTGGACATTAGTATGTTATTCCTTCCTTATACTGGCTAACTTAATTGTATAACTTTATATTATGAAATGTAAATATAACAATATTATCTACAGGTGGAGTCAGGCACATCGACATTTAGATTCCCCTAGACATGATGTCCACACCTACAGACTTATGTTGGACAACATTAGACCACACGATGTAAGTGATTATTATTTATATTGTTAAATATTTATTCTTTATTGTACATGTATTCATTTATTCATTTATTATTTATTTTTTCTTTCAAATTTTATGGATGTCATATACAAATGATATTATTTAGAGTCTTCCACCGTACTGTATGGTGATGCTTGATATCATCTCTTACAGGGTTCCATTGATTCATTTTCATATAGTTGAGTGGCATCAGACTGACAATGTTATGAGGCAATTCAGATTCTTTCAGTCTATGCTTGACCCACACAGTAAGTTAGATTCACTGCATTATCTGAAGATGTCAGGGAAGAGAGGTTTTTATTGGAGGAGATACCATGCTAGATATATTGATTTATGGGAAAGATGACAGGAGTTCTAGTTGCGAGGGGTGGGGAAAATGTGTTTTCATTTGGTGGATCAGACGGATTACGCATCTTAGTAATATAGGTCCCTAGTCAGATTTTTGACACGACACAAACAAGGCTGTCATGAGCTGGTATACATAGTTCCTTCCATTGTTCAGTAGAATTTTTATTCATATTACTTAAAAACGGAATTTTTTTTGCAGGATGCTCATATCTATCGTCTACTTCATATGCTGATCCAGTAGAGATCACTGTATTTTACCTGACATATTTTCACAGCCTTGTCACATAGTTGCTTCCTTCGATGGATGAGATTTATAACAACATTTTCTTTGATCCACCACATGCTGAGGAGGCTACGGATCCTATTGAGCCTCATATAGATGTACTAGGGGGTGATGAACCTGTTATGGATCTTGTTGTTCCATAGGAGTAGGATGCTCAGATTGATTAGTTAGATGTTTTTTTTCCACAGGAGGAGGGTGTTCAACATGATCAGTCATATGCTTGTCCAACTTCTTAGGCTCAGCCACAGGTAGATACAGATGTTGACTGGGATGAGATAGATTCTTTATTACAGATATCCCCAGCACACAACCATATTCTTTCCATGTTGGTGAGAGTTCCAGCTAGCCTCCACTATCCTTAGATGCAGGATAGGGTACAGACAGTGAGACTGTACATCCACCGCCTATCACATAGGAGGATGTGGAGGTGGCTGCTGAGGATGATGAACAATGTATTCCAGAGTGCAGACAGAGATGGACACAACGTGGACGTGTCCAGTATACACCTAGCTATAGGACTGAGGAACATCCACCCCAGAGGCATATATTAGGTTGAATTTTAATTTACGATAAATTATATATGTGCATTACTATTATCATTTATAGAGTCCTACTTTTTTAATGAGTGTATTACTGTCATCAAATTATCTTCAAAATTTAATAATTTATATTTAGTATTTATTAATAACTATTAATACTCTGGATGAAAAGATCTGCGAACATCAAGAAATCTTGAACAATATTATTGATCTCAATGATTTGAATCAAAAAAACATGAAACATGATTCTTTGTTTAAAAAAAATTAAATTGCATGAAGAATAATTTCAATGAATAATGGATAATTGTGAAGAGTAGATAATTATGATTAAAGATCAGAAAAACCACAATATGAGATGTATATAATTAGAATTTTATTTTTCCAATTTTGAGAAAATACATATTCAAACATTATAAAAGTACACATGTTCTACTAGTACAAAATTTTCACTGGAGGATTTTACTGTTAAATACCTCCATCATGTGATAAAATTATGGACATTATGGAAAATATTGATTTCATATTCTTCCAAAATAATAAAAAATACTTAAGAGTGTTAATAATTTGTTAACATATGTATATCAATTAGAATCAAATCTAATTACTGTAGAAAGGGGTTGTAATTGAAGTAATCAAATACATAAGAAAAATTTTCCTCTAAAAAATTAATGAATTTTTATTTATTTAAGATTTCTGTCGGATGCACGAATGGGGTTTACGCATCCTGTATAAACTTTATAAAGGATGTGTGAACCCCTTTCACACATATACCTTCACTAGGATGTGTGAATGGGGTTCACGCATCCTTTATCAAATCTTCAAAGGATGCGTGAACCCTGTTCATGCATCTTCAGCGCGGAGAGATGCGTGAACAGGATTCACGCATCTTGAGACCCATTTTTAAAAATATTTTCAACCCTATCCCTTGAGACACATCTTCAACCAAATCTAGAACCATCAGAAGTAGATCTGAAATTATTTGGTTACCCTCGAATGGAAAGATGACCTCGAATAATTGCATCCCTCATCACCGTCTTCATTGGAGTATCAACCAGCTCAGGTTCAGCAATCCAGTTCGAACTTAGAATCCTAACTCTGGCCATCATCTTCAACAGGTCTGAGATTTGATAGTGTGGGGTTAGCCACTTCTACGTCCCCTTCCTCAGTAATGAACATGGAGAAATCCATATCTGAACCTTTTTAATAGCAATAAAATAAAACTATTCTTGAAATTTGATGGGAACCTCAACTTGGTTCGTTGGCCGCAGCATCATCGGATCCAGATTTATGGCCTTGTCACCATTCAGCCATCGAAAACAGTATGACTTCATCCTCTTATTTAGCAACATCAACAATATTCAACATTGGTGAGCTCTGGCGATGACACACCATCAACCTTATGATTCCAGACCTCGGATTCAACTCAGTTTCGGTTTCCACCAACAGTGTCTTCATCAAGTGATCTCGGCCAAACCTTTAGCTGTATTCTTTAGTTTCAATCGGTATATGGGGAGCTCGACTAGTTTGGGGGCCCAAACCCTATACGTGGGATTTTGGCTGCATTAAGTTTTTTTCTTTAAATTGGATATGTGGTAGCACTATAAATTTGGATATGTGAGATCCCTTCTATTTTCACAAAAAAATTAATTAATAAAAATGTAAATACCAAAAAAAGGGAAATATTACAAAAAAATCACATAAATAATAAAAAAAGGAAATGATAAAAGAAATCAATTAAATAATTGATAAATAAAAAAACTTATAATTATAAAAACCATTGATGTACAAATTCCACTATAAAATAACCATAAAGAGACAAATAGCCAAATCAATTCCATTTCAAGCAGTAAATAAACAGTAAAACCCCTAAAAGTATGTGAAAAAATGTAATAAATAAATTTCACGTCAACTATATTATAGTTTATTTAGACTCAGGGTTGTGTGTTCCATAACCTCTTAAATATATTGTATTTATTTAGAAATAAAAATATCATAAAGTCTCATAGTGTTGCATTCGCTTCTAAGCTCTGTGTTTCATGTTATATAAACTATGGAACCTAATTTTCTTATTTTTTAAAAAATATTAGGGTATTACATATGAATACTCTCATAAAGGGTTCAACCCAACCCCATACCCAATGCATTATAATAAATGAAAAATCCATATCCAGCCTCTGGTGAAATCAAGATTTTGGATGATGGAAATCACTATTTTAACTCATAAAAAGATACTTGACACTTAGGGATCAATAGTATAGTGACCCTCACTTTTCATACATTAACATTACATAACTTTTGTGGAATACTTAAAACATTATGCAAACAGACACCCAAAGACCGAACTAGTCTAGTGCCTTTGGAAACATAGAAAACATAAACACTGGTACAAAAATGAGCTACATTATCTCCCACTAGGTTCTTCTTAACCATCATCTTTCTTAGACACATAAAACATTATACATATCTTCATATCCTGAGGAAGGAAACATAAAAATGGGTGAGATAAAATTCTTAGTAAAGGTAATCAAGGGAGATATCTAAGTATAATCATGGACATAAAGGTATGAGAACATGATCATGAAAATAGAAGATCATACCCTGCATATCAAAGATCATTTACATGAATCATGGCATAAATATTGGTAGTTCATAAGACATGAATCATAAGGAAATAAAGAACATAAACCATGAAAAAAAACATAGGAATAAAACATGGAATTTTGGAAGACACATAAGAATATATAATATGATCTCTATAGTAGCCAAGACATCGCTTCCAAGACCCTCTTGGTAGTATAGGTTCACTCCCTATACCGTCTTGGTAGTCATGGTTCACTAATATGGTCATCTTAGTAGCATGAGTTCACTCCTCACACCATCTTGGTATTCATGGTTCACTCTTATGGACATCTTAGTAGTCAAGGTTCATTCCCAAGATCTAATGAGATATAAATCTTTACTCAATTCATTGGAGGGAGATATCCGTATCACCCATCTCATAATGAAATCATACATTCATGTGCCACAAGATCATATATAATCATATCATAACCCATGAAATAAAATGAGTATTATAAACATGTAATCATATCATAACATGTGGAAACAATATAGGTTTCATAATCATTTCATCAAAAACATAACCCGTGAAAGAGAAATGGGTTTCAAAAACATGTAACATGTGAAAGAGAAACGAGTTTCATAAACATCATGTCATCAAAACATAATACATGCAGAGAAATAATATGAATGGAAACATTAAATAATTTCCCCATTAATTCATGAATAACACCGAAGGATGTTATCTTAGATGAGAAATAATTTTGAAAGATCTTTTAAAAACATTTCTTGAGAAAAATACCCTTTCTGCATTGAAAACTCTTTTTAAAACATAAAACCTTTTTATTTGAAAATATCTTTGAAAAATTATAAAGGAAGAATTTAAAACTATAAAACATTTTTAAAATCACTTTTCCTTGAAAATGGGATTCAAATATATTTTTAAAACATTTTTGAAAACATAATTTTTGAATATAATAGATTTTTGACCAGAGAGAGAGACAATCAGATTTTACTTAAAAACATTATATTAAGTACTAAAGAGTGAAAAAATGGTATTATTACATGGATATATCCTGAATAAATAGAGTATAAGGAAACTCATTAGCATTCTTGAAAGATGGATCACAAGATTTCATCAAAGTAAGTATAAACATAAACAATCTTGAAAAGTGATAACTTGGGATCACACTCTCCATGTAAGAAAAATAAATTAAATGAAGCTTATAATATCATAAAAATAAGTATATTCATGATATAACATGTAAAATGTAAGTATATACATCTTGAAAATAATTTAGGTGCACAACAAAACATGAGTCTCAAAGAAGGAAAATTGTGACAAAACTATTTTACCGATTTGGTAACTTTTGAAACATAAACCTTATGAAATAAATATCATAAAATGGATATGTTAATACCCATAAATTTAATTATAATATACATATAATACAATCATGGACAGTACATACACCACAAAAAATGAAAGAGTGGCGAACATAGCATGTATGTCACAGAAATAAAAAGTGAGATGAAATCTCCTTACCTTGTATCTTGACTCTTACTATACTCGTTCAAACCACCTTTATAATAAATATAAATTTATTATACATATTTTAAAGAACCATATTATTATATCTAATAACATATATGGTTTTATTACGACCTTATATTCCATGCTTGTTAACAATCCTATGTTAAAGTTTCACTTTGGGTAATATTCGCTTTATTCTTCACATGTGTCTTAATTTGTTATATCTTTGGTATTTATACTTTATATCATGATTTAAAGAACGTAAATCATGATATAAATATCATTTATATACAATATATGTGTATTATAATAATCTATAGAATATAGAAGTATGAAATGGAATGCACCGTTCATAGAGATGATAAACCGTACATACACATGAATGTTGTTTATGTTTTTATTGTCGTGTTGAAAGAAAGAAAGTAAAAGATATATATGTTTATATATATATATATATCATTATTAAAGTATATTTATGATATCATATATGTCTTATATATTCACTAAAACCATTCTTAATACAATCCATGTAATGTATAAACGAATCATATCACTTTGAAGGGGAAGTAGTCCACACTTCCTCAAACGAAATTATCATATTAACACCAAATGGTAAGTAAAAAGATATGTGTTTTAAAAGGTATAAAAAAGATTAAATAAATAATAAATATAATATATAACATATATAAATATATTTTCCATCATAATTTCCACCATAAGAGGTGGTAAGGAAAATTGAACAATCATTATTTAGTGAGGTTGTAGTTCGCCCTACACATAAATAATATGTTCGTTATCCATTAAATGAAGGTGTGTGTAAGTTTAAGTCGAAAAATTAGAATAATTTTTTTTATTATATTTAGGATACTTTTGTTTTTATACAATAATGTAATAAATAGAGTGGAGGGGATGGAGAAGGAAAATAAAAGAAAGGACTTGAGAGAAGATGTTACCTATTAATCGAGTAACTCCTTTTGGTTTGTGCCAAAAGGCTTCCTTGGATAGATTTATTCCCAAGGGAAGGATTCTAGGAAGAAGGGGGTATGTTGGGCAGTTTATTGAATATATATTTTCCGAACTTAAGAGGTTTGAGAGGTGTGAATAAGTGAGAGAGGTGGTGGCCTTTTATAGGTAAAGAAAATGACTCACTTGGAATTTTAGAAAACATGTTAGGTGTACACATGTTCTTACCTAAAAATAGTCATACCAAACCAACATAAATCAAAAATGGAATGTGTATGGACAAATAACGACCATTAAATGGGTTTTTAACAAGTGGATAGGTCATTTGGGCCCCTAATATTGAGGTTTAGTCCCTAATTAATCATAATTTGACCTTAATCGCTGTGATTAATTTTAATCACTTTTACAAATATTTTTGGTAGAAAATTAATCCAATATTATTAGAATATAAATATTATACTAATTAAAATTTTTTATGTTGGTTTTTATAAATTAAATTAATATAATTGTAAAGATTAAGATTAATTTTAATCCCATAGATGAGACTAAATAACGAGTTTTTAAAGTAGAAGAATGTTCAAAAGTATGTTGAGTTTTTATATTCAATTTCAAAGTGAAATTGTTTATAGTAACCTAAATTTTATTAATATATATATAATTGATATAATTTTACCTTAAAACAAATTTAATGTATAATTTAAAATTAACAATTATTTAAATGAAAAGGTAGTTATTAACTAAAACGCAGTATTTTTCACTATTCACCATAAAATGAAGTTTCTCAGAAAAATCCCAAAAATTCATCCTAAAATAATTTAGGCATTATAAATTCAAAAATGAAGTATATTTTATAAAATTAAATTTCTAAATGTGTCTAAAATTAATTTATTATTAAAAGAGATTCATTTGAGAAAATGATATTTTTAAACATAAAAGGACTTTATAAAAACTTATATCTTTTTCTATCAATATATTTTATTTATATAAAATAATTATAAAAAATATTTAAAAGTTATTTATTAATATTCATATATATAAGTTTACCATCTAGGTTATAATTATCTCATTTAAATAATTATAACAATAAAATGATGTTTTGTAGAAACATCGGTGTCATATGTAACGTACGCCAAGTCGGTGTTCTGTATAACTTACACCAAGTCAATGTTCCATGTGAAAGGAATGTTTGAATTAGTTCATTGCAAGAAATAAATGAAAATTTAATTTATTCAAAAAAAGGTCCATAAAAACACGAGGTGTTACATTCTATCCCCCTTAAAATGAATTTCGCCCTCAAAATTCATCACTGGGGTAAAAAAAAATAAGGATACTTATGATTCATTAAATACTAAAGTTCCTACATAGCTTCCTCTAATAGATGATTTTTACACAAAAAATTGACCAGGTGAGTGGCCTTATTTCGTAGAACTTTCTCTGCACAATCCAGAATTTCAACAGGTTGCTCCTCATAAGAAAGATCCTGCTCTAGCGGTATGAACTTTGAGTTCAGTACATGTTAAGGGTAAAGTATGTACTTCCTTAGGAGAGATACATGGAACACATCATGGACTTGAGAGATATTCTGAGGGAGTTCCAAGTGATATGCTAACATCCTAATACAATCAAGAATCTCAAGAGGTTCATGATTGACTTCTCAAGATTAACAACCCCTTTGACCACCCTAACATAGAAAAGAAAGATGTTTATCTAGACCAAGCAATGTCAATAAGCCTTTGAGCATTTGAGGCTGAGGGTTTCTAGTTCTCCTATGTCGAGACAACCCATAGAGGACATGGAGTATATAGTGTATTTTGACACTTCTAGTGTGGGACTCGGCTGCGTGTTGATGAAAAGGAAGGCGGTGATCACATATGGTTCAAGGTAGTTGAGACCACATGAGAATAACTATGCTACTCATGGCCTAGAGTTAGGAGTCATAGTCTTTTCTCTGAACATGTGGATGCACTATATTATAGAATATTGCTTTGTTGTTTGTTCAGACCACTAGAGTCTTAGGTACATATTCATGTAGAGAGATGTTAACCTAAGATAGGGGAACTGGTTGGATTACCTATAGTACTATGACTTCAAGATAATTTATACTATTGGGAGGGGAAATTAGTGGATGATTCCCTTGATAGTAAGTCCTATTTATGCATGGTGGATGAGGCATCTGATTAGTTGGATTATGTATAGCTAACCCCAGTGAAGGAGAGGGGTGAAACTTGTATTCAGTCGATGGCGCTGACTCCTCCACTTCACCAGCATATGAGAGAGGCCCAATTGAGAGACATTGACTATGAGGTTCTTTGTGACTAGATATCCAAAGGGATGCACAAGATGGATTCTCTAAAGGATTGGGGAAAGTCATCCTTTTCTGATAATGGATGGAAGTTTTGGTCATGATGTGCGAGGATGTGATGAGGGTGTTTCATACTTAACCTTAGTCTATAAACCCTAAAGTAGTGAAGATGTTAAAATATCTTCTATAGAAGTTTTGGTGGTCTTATATGAGGCGAAGCATAATTGAGTTTGTCTCTTGGTGTATCAAATCATAGCAGGTAAAGGCTAAGAACCTTGTCCTGGTAGGTTTGACAAAGCCTCTTGATATCCCAGAGTAGAAATGAGATAACATATCCATGTAATTTGAAATAGGGATTCCACAAACATTGAGAGGCCATAATTCCATATGTGTGATAGTTTAACAACTTACCAAGTTAGTGCACTTACTTTCTATTAGGGATCAAAGTTTGATGGGGAGTTTGGGGAAGTTGTACGTGAAGGAGACTGTCCAACTCTATGGGTTACCCTCGAAAATTTTCTCCAACCATGTTTCATTATTTATATCACATTTATGGAGAGGCCTGTGGGAGGAATTAGGGATGTATCTAAGGGTGAGTATAACATTCCATCCCCATATGGATGGGTAGATTGAGCAGACTATCTCATTATTGAAGAATATGATGGGGGCTTTCATTTTATACTTTGGTTGGATCTAGGAGGACCACTTTCCACTAATGGAGTTTTATTATAATAACAACTATCACTCTACTATTGACATGACATCTTTTGAGGCCCTATACAAAAGAATTTTTTAGCCACCCTTATGCTGGATTGAGATTAGAGATACATCTCTTGTTGGGATAGAGATAGTGTAGGTGATGATGGAGAAGGTTCAGGTGATCAATGAGTGTATGAGGATAGACTATAGATGACATAAATTATACATAGATTGACATCATAGGCCCTTAGAGTTTGAGTAGGGAGAACATGTTTTCTTGAGAGTCTCCCCATGATGAGAATTATAAAGTTTTTTCCAAGGAGGAAATATATCCCTTAGGTTCATCAGGCCATTCAAGATATTTTGGAGGTTTGGTGGGGTTACTTACTTGTTAGATTTACCCCCATAGTTAGAGTAAGTGCATGAAATCTTCCATGTTTCACAGCTAAGGAGATATATGAATGATCCTACACACATAATTGACTAGGGAGAGCTAAACATCAAGGATAGATCCACCTTCATAGAGTACCCAATGACGATTGAGGATTAGAAAGATATAATACTGTGTGGATAGACCATTCCCTTGGTTTGTGTGATGTGGCAACATGGGAGCATGCATGAGAACACTTGGGAGTGATAGTGACAGATCCTGGCTTAGTATCTGTATCTTTTTGTTTATCTTATGTTTTTAGGAGAAAAAACCTTAGATGAGGGAAGAATATAGTGACCTTATTTTTACCTTGTAAGTCTCTAAAATATATTAAGGAATATTTTCATATCCAAGCACTAAGAAAACATGATATTCCAAGGACCAATGATCTTGGAATTGATATTATAAAAATATTAAGTATTTTATTATCACACATGATTTTTTTATATATAATGAAATATATTATAAACAGATCTTCAGATTAGAAATCCGAGACCATAGTTGAATCCAAAATGTGGGGTTTACCCTAGTACGACCTAAGGTTGGCCGATGCCAGATGTTCGGATGAGGCAACTGTTGGCGAGTATGTTAAGTGGATTTATTTATTTATTTATTTAATCCATTAGATTCCAAGAAACCTAATATATTATTTAAATATAATATTATGGAAATTATCTAGGGTTATCCACATAACCATGGGAGATTGTATAGGATCCTATGATGTTCTTTGTTGGTAGATTAAGATCAGAGGATGATGGTTGATTGGATCGAGGTGGATTGAGAGGAAGGGAATGTGGTGGGACTTATCCTTCTCTGGTGAAAAAATTATTCACCAATAATCAATCCCAAATTGAGGTAGGGCCTATTAATTGTGTATTTATCCCTTTTTATTTAAATATTGATCATTTATTTATTATATGTTTTTGATTCTGTGATCGTAAATTCTTTGAATGAGCCTCATAGATGAGTTAAGTTATTTAATTTATTTAATTCTTGAATTATTCCCTGTTTTCACCTCGAATTCCATGATATATGATATTTGTCCAAGAATAATTGTCTAAAAACATTTTAAGATTTGTTATTGTGCCTTTCCCCGACCTATTCTTCATGTTCTTCACAATTTTCCCACTAGTTCAAAGTTCGACATTTCTTGGGAGGGTTCAAGCATGATTGAACCCCCAGATTCATGGTAGTTTGTAGAATTATGAATGGATTGAAAATTTTAAGATGGATTGGAAAAGATCATGAGTTTTGGGTGATTCTTTCTGAATCTGGGATCTGGAGCAGTGATGACATCGGGTGGCAGGTGATGAAATGCATGACAGTCGGCTTTGTGAGATTCGTTTGAATCTCCAGATTCCATTTTCTAGCCATTAAAGGCTGGGAAACAATAAATAAATGGAATTTCCTTAATTTTGGGTGGTCAAAAGGTGATATACATGATAATGGGTGCAGATTTGGAAATTTCACGAGGAATCAACATTTTTTTGTGAAAAACTCAACTGTACACCATGTATCCCAGAAGAACACATGGCATGTAGCCTGACATGCCCACATACGTTGTTGGGTTCATACAGGAAGCGGTTAGATTATAATTGTGTGTTATAAACTTTACTAACTATAAGTGAATAGTATATTATAAGTGTGGGGTCGATCCCATGAGGAGGAAGCTTTATCTTACAGAGGATCACTGGATTGAGACCCTTACAAGAGTCCTTTCAAGTTACCTTGGTTTTTGGGAATTTTACTAAATCTATAGTTGGGAGTGAAGTCAATTAATTAATGAGGGGTAGAAATAAATTTTGAGTATCTGGGTAGAGGATGATCTTAATTATAATCTTGGAAGGTTCCTAAGGCTTAGGTTGTGAAGAAAATGGCGGTCGCTAGTTGAATTTGGTCAAGTCACCTAGTTCTACCAAGGAAGTGACTATTCTATGATCAGGATATAGTAACAACCTAAGTTAATTAAGTTTATCTTCTTTGGTAGAATGTATCCCAGAAAAGTTATTGTAGCCAAGTCTACTTTAATCAAGATAGGGTCTTCTTTTTGAATATACCGTGGTCAGGGATGCTCGCACGAATGGGGTAGACTTTTGGTTATTTATCCTAATTACTAATTCATTAGGGTTGCCAAAATTATATTTAAGGATTGATTATGGGTTTAGATACATCTACTATTGAGCCCTACCCCTAAGAGGTTTTACAACTCATAATGGGTGGATATGAAATTAAATAAATAAATAAATCCAGGATTGACATGCTACTTGAATTTAAATGATTCCCAATCATGCATGGATTTATAATTATAATGAGAATGAGCATGAAATCAAGTTTGCAAAAGATAAATAACAAATGTAATAAATTGCTTACTTTAGATTAAAAACGGAAATGAATCTAACATGTGTCATTGAAAATTTATGATGTACAATAAGAATCGATGCAGCGTAAATTTTAAAGCATTAAAGAAAACAGATCCACGACTCTTGAATTAAAATAAAATGTAAAACAATGAAGAAATTTGGAGTTTAAATGGAAAATGGAGAAAAGTAAAGTCGAAATGAATGAAAAACAGAGAAGAATATTATTTGGAATTGTTGTGAAATGCTCTGTCGGAGCTCTATATTTATTGGTAGCTTTGGTCACGACGTGTACTAGAGGTAGATGTCGTGTACCATTGATCCATGTAGATTTTTACAGATTTTGGATCTTCCACATGCCTCATGCATATCTAGATTATTTATGAATTTTTATTGATTACACATTGTGTACTAAGTGTTCATGACATGTACTGGCCTCCAGCTGTTCCTCCACACGGATTGCTCATGGATTTCTCACTCAACTGTTTTGACTAAAGTCACGGTGTGTACTTAGCCTTCATGACATGTACTGGCTATTTCCTCTATTGATTTCATGACTTGGTTCATAGTTTGTCTCACAGCTTATCACACGCTGTGAACTCTTACTACACGACATGTAATGACAAGTCACAACATGTAATAGGATTTTTTTTCACTTTTTCTACATTTCTTCTTCTGAATCCTGTGAAGCCTCATTCCTACAAAATTAACCATATAACAAGTTAATTATCGAATAAATCAATGAAAATACATAAGTAAATTACAATAAAAAGTGTATATGAATTTAGCTTATCAAATCACCCCACACTTGAACAATTTATTGTCCTCAAGAAAAAAATGTCTCAAAAATGATTTAAAAAATAGATAATAAATTTTTAAAACAGAAAACATATATCATGTCTAGTCAAATAAAACTAAGAGTAAGAGAAAAAGGTTGTCTCCAAAATCATCCCTGCGTAGAAAATTTATCTTGCCTCATAGTTTAGTTCTTTAAAACAAATTCTAATCTTTTAATTACAATCTTTTAACTGTTCCTCAAATCTATACCCATTTGTAATTTATCTCTGAATGAATTTTCACTCATCACGTAGGGTAAAATGAAATTGGATTTATGATCATACCCAATTTACATGTTACTAACCATATTCTTGAATTGGTTATATCATATCCACTTAGTAAATACAAGTATAAAATTAATCATGAGGGCTTCAATAGTAAGGTTATGATGACTCTAAGGTTATGGTTAGGTAAGTAAAAAGTTAAAATCAATCTAAAAAGGAGGGAAATATTTGAATCATAATGCATGAATGTCAAGATAAATGTAACATAATGTCTCCTTCCAGCTAATAAAGTCCATATTCCACCAGCTCTGGTTGGCTCCATATATATCAAGTAAGTATACAATGATTATTCTGTTCCTTTCCTTTTTCTTTTGTATTTCTATTTTTGAAATTCATTTCTAGGCTAGATATCACATACATCCCCTAACCCCATATGATCCTTCAAGAGATTCATCGGTTTTGAAATGGTGATTTTTGAACTTCCTAGTACACAACCCATATCAAAATTGTCTTTCTTTTGAATTTTGAAAAGGAACAAAAAAAAAATGAAATGTGACAAAGTAGATATGGATCACAACTAATAAATCTGATGAGTACAATACATCTCTAAAAATAGAATCATCCCATGCTGTCTGAATGCCTCCCCTACACTTTTTCAAAAGTAACATCATGAATTTTACAAGGATAAGGGTAGGAAGGGAAAATAGGCTTGGAATAAGTTCATCCTATAAGGTCATTCATGGAAACTATGATCTAAACAAAGTATATATGTAGGGAAAGTCTCAGAAAAAATGGCTAACAAATATTGCCTCAATAATTTTAAATTTTTACTTTTTCATTCATCGCCTTGATAAGATCTCAATGCAAGTTTTGTTAGGTTGACATGTCCCAGGTATCTCTCAAGAAATATACTCAGCAAATATTATGCAATTATAGGCTTAAAGTCCTCTCAGGTAGTGAGAATAAAATAGAAACTGTTAATTATAATTGGTATACAACTAAGTAATGGGCAAAAATGTTGAGTTTGAATCAAATTACTAAACTCATAAATCACTCTAAAATTCCAAATAGAGGAAAAACGTGGATTCCATCAATTTTTATCTTAACTATTTCTTTAATTTAAATTCTTATAAAGTTTTTCAAGTTTAAAGAATGGTTATAATTTTGAAAAATTTCTCCTAGATAGGTGGAAACAAACAATAATGCAAGTGAATCGTCAGTGAAAATTTTGATAAACCCCCCCACACTTATAAAGAGACAATTTCCACACTATCCATGAAATGATTGTGGGAGTAGAATAGTAAGAAAATTTTAAATAATTTGAAATGGTATTTTTGAAAAAAAATTAAAGGATGGAATCGAGAGCACCCTGAATAAGTGGTGTGCCATTAGGGAATTTGAGTTGTCTCAATGCGGAGTCCATGTTACTTGAAAAATGGGTTAGAGAACAAATCCTACACTAGATAAAATATTAGTCCATAGGTTAAATCATTGTAAGAGAAGAATAATAGGAAGGTGTAGAGAATAATAAGAAGAGATAACCAAGTTTTATTGAATTTATTGAAATGTTTACAATTCAGTTCAATCAGAGACTAAAAATGAAAAATAAAAAAAATACATCTATAAAAACTCTATCTAGATAAAAGATCAATTATGGGTTGCCTCCCATAAATTTCTAACAGGAAATCATTATCCAGATGGATGGACCAAGATATCCTGTAGTGGGTCCATCTGCTCAGTTTCTCCTTTTTCACCTGTAGCTACTGATTTTTGTGTCTTCCAGGTCTTGAGGTCACTTGGGTGGGTTTATGACTTCATGTGCTACAACAGAAGTGTGAATGAGGTGAGGAAGGAAAGGGATCAAAGCTCCGGGTGGTTGCTTCTATGCATGGATTTCCATGGAAAGTTTCTGAAGTTGACGTGTGATGTCTATGAAGTGATGGAGTACCCTTTATTCCAAAAAATATTGTGGTATCAAACCATCAAAAACCATAGAATATTTGGAGGAGCTATAAATTTCTATATAACAAAAAAAAAAATAGGTGAAAATAATGCTCAAAATAGATGAAATAATCAAGTCCCACATATATATATATAGAAAAAATCAGTATATAAGAATTCATAAAAAAATGATAAAATAAACTCCCAACCCAATCACAAAAAGTCCCGAATCCCAAAAAGAAATAGAGTGGAAATATTAGGCATCCAGGGTAAAGATATCCTCCAACATCATCCCTCCATCAGGTGGTGATACAAGTGGTCCAACTGGATTAACATCTACTACAACAACAAGAGTAGGTGGAATGGTGGATAAAGTTTATTGTGGGGCCATGGAGGTAGGTAAATGGTTTGGGGTGGGTGATAGAGAGGTCCTGATCCGTAACGAGGTCATGTGTCTAAAAGTTGGATCCACAAAAGTTACCTCTGGGGCGGAGTTAGTGGTCAACCCCTTGCCACACTGGGCCTACTCCTCTAAGTACTCCTGCTGGGCAGAAAGGTCAGTAAGTCCTGGAGGAAAGTCTATATAGCATCCTGCCTTTTTATTACATAAATTTTCATTACATTTTACATACAGAGGATCTTTAAAGTCTAGTGTCTTGGAAATCAGGGACATAAAACATGAAAACAATATAAAACATTCTTAAAATCCTCTTATAAGGCTTCATTATAAGTTCATCCTATATACCATTACTGCATCTCATATCCTGGAGACATACATCAAGGTAAAGGGTGAGCAGAAGGCCTAGTAAGGGTAAACAAGGGAATCATTTTACTTGTGTTAACAATAAGAACTTGAATATGAACATAAAGACATGAGCAATGGTAGAATAGGCATACCATGATAAAAGAACTTGAAACATAACTTAAATATGTGGCTTCAATATTTAATTTATACATTCATGAACATATCACCAAGGTCCATCCTCATGGTGTCATAATAATTACTAAGGTTATTCACCAAGGTATTGTGAAACTTATCATCTCTAGAGATTAATTCTTTACCCATTGCATTGGAGCGCTATCAGGGTGAAACCTTAATATGTATTTAATTTCATGTGATCCACATAGATCATAATCAAACATTTCATAAATAACCCAAATGGAATCAAATAAATGGGTTTCATGTCAAAATCGTGACGTTTAAACAGTACTTAAAAACTTGATCATTATTTCATTTATAACCCATGGAAAGGGAGTGAGAGTTATATGTATATAAATTATAGAATAAAATAGATAAATTATATGTATTTATGAATACCCATGGAAATGAAAATATATTTGGGTATTCTCATAAATAATACAAGATAACTTCTTGAGAAAAAGAGAGAGATTTTGAGACGAAAATTCTACAGCATAACAACTATATAACATAGTTTTAGAAAATAATAAAAAGAGAGGGTACAAGGGTAACCCACTCATAAATAACTCATATTAAAATATAAATACAGAATAAAATGGAGATAATAACATGGTATGGATATTTTAATGACATACCATAAGAAAAGGAAACTTGAAAGGAAAGGGAAGATGCGATTTCTTTTATAAGAAATTCTACAGCCTAACAGCGTCACTTAAAAATTCAGAAAATCAATTGATGAGAGAGAAAAGGGTCTCTCATCATTTGGACATGAAATTTATAGTAGTAAAGATATATAATAACAATCCCCCACATAATAAAATGGAACTATAAGACATAACATAAAGGAAATCATGACTTAAAGGAGGAGGGTGAAAGGATCCCTTACCTTGAAGAGTAACTTTGAAAGCTTGAAGGTTGGGAACTTGGGAGGCTTGAGGGAACCTTAGGAGGACTTCTTAGGAGTTAAGGAGACCAGAACTTATTTGAGGAGGATTTTGGAATGAAATGGATGAGGGAATGGCTTGGTATTTATATGGGAAGTGAGGGAACAAATCATTAATTTCCAAGGGACACCTCATTGGTGGTATTGGAAAAACCATGGGCTTCCCATGGTATTTTCCCATGGTATTGGACACTTAGGACACCTCATACCTTATATTACCATTAATAAGTCGACTATAATGATTACATAATTATTACAACCTTAATGATGTCATTAAACACCCGAAACTAAAAACTGTATTTTCACTATTCACTGAAAATTCAACTTTTTCAGAAAAATCCCCAAAAATAACCTTAATCTAATATCAATGCTCTGAATTCAAAAATGAACTCCATTTTATAAAAATAATATTCTAAATATTTTTAATTCAATTTTTAAATAAAAAACACTATTCACCTGAAAAAACTAATACTTAACTAATAATTTTTGAAATAGTTATTTACATATTTTATTGAATCACATTACTTAATCAAGGTACCTAAATTATAATAGTACTTTCTTAAGTGAGGTTACTAATACATTTGGTCACATTACTATTCATAAGCGTAAAATTACTATACATAATTTACTATTTACCAAAAATTAAGTTGATCTTATTAGACTCTAAATTTCTTGCTAAACACAACTATAGAAGACCGTTTTTTGAAAATCATTACACATTATTAATTATTTAAGGTTTACATAAATATTTTAAAATATCCCTTTTTATTTTCAAAAATCATTAATAATATACATCCTATATTTATCCAGACATTTGAAAATTCACAAACTTCACCATAAGAAGAAATCACAATTTTTATTTATATCAAAGGATTACACAAAGCAGCTAAGGTATCGTTACATATCCCCTTATAACACCAGAATATGACCTAAGTGTAAGGTGTTCTAAGGTGATAGAATCTTGGGGTGGATTGGCCAACATTGCCCGAGTGGTAATTTTTATCATCTTGAACTTCCCCTGAAGGCGATTTCGTTACAGCTTCACACGATGAAGTTCAGATTGGGTTTGGTCCAGAGCAAAGCCCAGTGGTGCTACCTTGTTACCAAGTTTCGTCAGATGGGCTTTGATCGGCCCGATACTACTGGATGAGGCCATCAAATCTTCTTTTTGTATTAATTAACCACGATCACTTGTATTTATAAACAATAATTGTAATGTTAAGAGTTTAGTTTCCAATGGTCATATTGACCAACGGTCATATAACAGTCAAAACCCAATAGTCTCATTTAATTATACTCACTCTGTTAATTAAATAATATAGTTTTGTTGAGTATAAATTAAAATAACACACAAAATTATGAAAAAAAATTATTCAAAATTTCGGGTCGTTACAGTCAAGGTGGACGGAAGGGGGTGGGGGAATGCTGGAAGATAAGGGGTTGTCTGGGGTGGGTGGTGGTGGTGTGATAAATGTCATGGGCTCAATGAATAGGAGATGAAGTTCAGTGGAGATCTGGCATAGGTTTTCCAAGATACACTATTAGGTGTCCTAGATCTCAGTTAGGGTGGGGTGGGATGATGTAGGAAGGGTGGATGGGGTAGAGGTAGAGGTGGGAGGAGGAATGGGTGGTATAGGTGCTAGGTAGAGTGTGGTTGAATGGGTGGATCTGCTACCACTGGAGGATCTGCTACATGAGGTGGTGGCTCCTGTGGTGTTGCCTCCTAGATGTTGGGTTCTCAAAAGTAAGCATCATCCTCTCTCACTAACATATATATCTTTTGAATCATCACAAGATTGATAATCTTGATAAGTCCTAAGGCGGTGAGGGGTAGTGCTGCATCAAAGACATCCAAGTTCCTGGACAAATGTGTAATAAAAGAGACACCCATCAATGTACCATGCTACCTTTGAATTTGTGTCTTGTAGTATTGGGAAAACTATGCATCCATGTTAATAGCTGGGCCACCCATGGCTACTGCAAGAATTAGCATGTCCACCTGGCTGACACTACCATGAGACTCAGCTCGGGAAAACCATCCATGTAACATGGATCTGTGTAGGATATGTAGTGCTGAATACACAATTTTGGATCCCGCAGCTAAGTAGAATTCGTGATTCGAGGGTCATGGTGTGACTGGGGGTCGCAGGCTATTAAATGCCAAAACTGCGGAGAAGCTTCGCAAGGTGGATGCAGCTGAAGTGTAGGATAAATATCCAAAGTGATAAACTCCTCTGTGTAAATACCCAACTCAAGACCAAACTCTGCAAACCAGAGCTTATGAAGCTGTCCATCGAGATGGAACTAAAGTCTATACACAACTATCTCTAAAGTGGATAGAAATTCTAGAAAGAACTCTCGAAAGGTCTCCTCGAAAAATTTGAGAATTCTATCAATGTGAAGCATCTCCATAAATTCAAGGACAATGTTAGTGATGTTCAGACAGGCTAAGACACACATTTCTAGAGTCTTTTTTGTACACATGGGTTTTTCCTACAACCAGAGAAGATTGACCCAGTGCTACAGGTTGGAAAAACATGGAATTGGGTGCAGGTGGATGTCGTTGTCACTAGAAGTAGAGGTTGGGGTGGATTAATCCTAAGGATCTGGTGCAGCACGGGCTGCAGGTGGTGCAGAAGGTTTGACAGGTGTATCATAGGGGCTCTTGGATGGAAGTTTCTCTTTAAAGGTTGATTATGAGGCAGAGGAGGATGAGTATGAGGAAGGTTGGGTCCTTTTGGTGCAATCCATGAAGGCAAGAGGAGGGTGTGTGAGATGTTAGACGAAAGAGGGTAGGGGGTGTGATGGTAAGAGAGGAGAGGGGCTCAGAGGGGTCTGGAGGTTGCGCGTGAGAGAAGAGGATGGGAGGGAGTGGTGTATGGGTCTGAGGGTGAAGGATAGGAGAGGTGAGGCATCACAGGTGTTGTCGAGCAGGAGAGGGGGGGTCGCGAGAGACAAAGGGTAGGAGGTGTGGGGTGTGTAGGTCATGAACCACAGGTTCACAACCTATGTTTTGAAAAAAAATACCCAACCTATTACATGACATGTACTAATGGTTCACGTCATGTGCGGGTAAAATAAATGTGATTTTCAAGAATAAAAGTACACATCATGAACCAATGGTACATGACGTGTACCGAACTGTTTTTTTATTTGTTCCCCTTTTGTGCCTTTATCTTCTACCCTAATCGAGGATCTTCTAAGAAAATCCTACTCTAACCTAATATGTCCTTATCTAGGTTGCCTCCCAATAAATTCTTCCTTTTAATTCGAGAGCTTGACTCCATTAAATCGTAAGTGAATTTAAGGATGATGACACAACCTTTCTAGAAGGGTTCTTGAAAAATCTCTTGCCTTTGACTATTCAATTTAAATGGAGGCCCACCTTCTCACTTAATCTCAATAGTTCTGTAAGGGAATACTTGAACTACTTAGAATGGGCCTGACCAAAGAGACTTCATCTTACCTAAAAATAGTTTCAATCTCAATATAAACAATAGAACCTTGTTCCTAGGTACAAAGGTACATCCTGAAATATACTGATCATACCATTTCTTCATCTTTTCCTTATAGATATTTGCATTTTCATATGAATATATTCTTATATCTTCCAAAGTGGTCAATTGAAACATCATGGCTTCTCCATCTTTCTCTGAATCCAAATTCAATTTCTTGATCATCCAAAATGAGTGTGGCTCTAACTCGACTGGAAGATGACATGGTTTTCCATAAACTAATCTGAATGGGGTGGTGCCTATGAGTGTCTTGTAAGCAGTTCAGCATTCCCATAGTGCATTATCCAATTTGAGAATACAATCACTTCTATTTTTATTCATGGTCTATTCCAAAATTTTCTTGACCTCACTGTTATACAATTCTACTTGCCCACTTTTTTGTGGGTGGTAGGGAGTTCCGGTATTATATCTGATGCCATATCTTTATATCATTAATCTCACAACTTGGTTTGTGAAGTTAGTTCCTCAATCACTAATGAGTAATATCAGAAATCCAAATATTTAAAACAAAATATTTCTTATAAAGTTCATGAAAACATTTGTTGTGTTATGTGTAGTGGCTTCAGCTTCCACCCATTTTGAGATGTACTCAACCGCAACCAGAATGTAGGTTTTTCCATGTGATGTAGGAAATGGTCTCATGAAATTGATGCCCCAAATGTCAAACACTTCAACTTCCATGATGTGGTTTTGTTGAATCTCATTTATTTTGATAATATTTCTGGTCCACTAACATCTGTCAAATTGTTGGAAAAATCCCCTTGTGTATTGGTGCAGTGTAGGCTAAAAACTCCACTTTGTAGAATTTTGACCAATGTACGCTCAGGTCCATGGTGTCCACAAGTTAGTAACGTGTGAAATGTATCAATTACATTATGGGTTTCTTCTTTAGGGATTTAGCATCTTAATAGTCCATCAACACAATGCTTGAATAATAGAGGCTTATCCCAATAGTAATGTTTGGCATCTAACAAAAAAAATTCACTGCTAGTAAGAGAGGTCTTGATGTAGAAATATCATGGAAAGATAATTGGTAATATATGAGAACCATGGTTGAACATTAACACTTAATAGGGGTTTATCTAGAAAATTAACTTCAATGTCTTCATCTTCATCTTCTTTGATGATGAGTAGAGGAATTATGGAGAGATGATCTGCAATCACATTCTCTATCCCTTTTGTATCTTTGATCACAATATCGAATTCCTGCAGTAAGAGGATCCAACGTATCTACCTTGGTTTGGAATCCTTCTTTCTCATTAAGCATCTGAGGGCAGCATGATCAGTGTGAACAATTACCTTAGACAAAACCAGATATGAAAAAAAAATCAAATGCATATACAATGTCTAAGAGCTCTTTCTATGTAGTTGTGTAATTGACTTGAGCTTCAATTAGCACGTGTATTTCATAATAAATGGTACAAAAGATGTTTCTAATGTTCTTCCCTAACAAAACTCCTATATCAAGGTCACTATCATCACACATTAACTAAACTTCTTTCTCCCAATTGGGTACAATTATGACTGGTGATGCTATCAGAATTTTCTTCAGCGTGTTGAATGATTGTCGGTAGAACTCAGTGAATTCAAAATCAACATATTTTGACAAAAAATGTTTCAATGGATGGGAGAATTTATAAAAATCATTCACAAATCATCTGTAAAATCCAAAATTTCCAAGAAAACTTATGATACCATTGACGGTTGAGGGTTCTAGAAGATCTTTGATGAATTTGATTTTAGCTGGATCAACTTAAATGATTTCCTTGGAAATTTTTTGACCAAGGAATATTTCTCCTTGTACCATAAAATTGAATTTCTCCTAATTCAGTACCAAAATTCTTTCCTCACAATGCTGGAGATCTAATTCCATATTTCTTAAACCGACATCAAATGATCTCCCATAGACGGAGAAACCGTCCATAAATATTTCGAGGAATTCTTCAACCATGTCATAAAAGATATGTGTCATACATATCTGAAATGTTTTTGGAGAATTCCACATTCCAAATGACATTATTCTGTAAGAAAAGGTACCAAATGGTCATGTAAATGTGGTTTTTGGGAAATCAATGGGGTCGACTACAATTTGCTTGTATCATGAATATCCATCTAGGAAATAGTAAAATTCAATCCCTGCAAGTCTTTCTAGTATATAATCCATGAAGGGTAAAGGAAAATGATCATTTCTTGATGCTGAATTCGATAATATTTAGTCCATTCATACTCTCCATCCAATGATGGTGCACGTTGAAATCAGTTCATTGTCATATGTTATTTTCACCATGAGTCCTCCTTTCTTGGGCACAAATTGAAGGGGGATCACCCATTAATTGTATGATATTGGAAAAATTATTCTGGAATCCATGAAATTTAGAACTTATTTTTTTAATGACTTCCTTCATTGGTGGTGTGAGTCTCCTTTGAGGTTGTCGTTTAGACTTTTCATTCTCTTAGAGTAGGATTATATGAGTTCATTCGGTAGAATTAATCCATTTAATGTATTCCACTCCCCAGGAGATTGATCGTGTATACCTTTTTAAAACATCAACTAATTTCTCTTCCTATGCCTGGGTCAGTTCATCTTTGATAATGATTGGTAGAGAGGATGACACTCTTATGTATGAGTACTTCAGTGTACTGGGTAGAGGTTTCAATTCTAGATGGGGTGGCTGAATTATGTAAGATGTGATGGGTGGAAAGGTGTCCCTTGTGAGTGGTTCACTAAATCTCACTTCCTCAAATTCATATTATTCTTCCATCTCTAAGATTAAATCTTTTATTTCTTCTTTGATGGCCATGTACTCATCTCCTTTCCAAGTGAGAGATATGGCGTTACAATCCATAGTATCATTTAAGTGTTGGGAAGCTTTAATTAGTTTGAATAATACTAGTTCTTCTCCAAATATAAAGATTAGATTTCCTTGATTTACATCTATCAAATCCTTTCCTGTGACCAAGAATGATCTTCCAAGTATGATAGTGATGTCACCTTCTTCTTCCATTTCTAGCACTAGAAAGTTCCTAGAAAGATAAATTTCCCAACCTTGACCAAAACATATTCAAGAATTCCTCTGGGATATTTTACTAATCGGTTAGCTAATTGTAATTCTACCCTAGTTTTCTTGAGTTCTTGGAGTCTGAGCTTGTGAAAAACACTCATCGACATTAAGTTAATGCTGTATCCAGGATCGCATAGTGCTCTTACAAATTTGCAATCTCTTATAGCACAAGAAATTGAGAATATTCCAGGATCTCTCATCTTTGGGGGAATTTTCTGTTGCATGAAAAAATAAAATTCCTCATTAAAATATATTAATCCAAGATCTTTTATTTTTATTTTTTTTGATAGAAATTCTTTGAGAAAATTTTCATATATTGGCATCTAGGAAATGAATTCTGAAAATGGTATGTTGATGTAAAATTGCTTGAACATCTCTAGGAACTTGTTGTATTATGACTCCTGTTTACCTTATCTTTCTCTCTATAGGAAGGGAATATGTGGCTTGTATAGAGGTGGGGAAACATAAACTTGTTCCTTTGGATGTTTAGGCATTTGGTTCTTTTCAGCTGGTACTTCTTCTAGAGTGGTGACTGATGTAGTCTTATCAACTTCCCAATCTTCTTCTAGTTGCTTATTAGGATATTTTTTTTCCTTTCATCTTTACCACTTGGTTGTTGAAAATCCAAAACTTTACTAACTACAAGGGCATAGTATAGTATAAGTGAGGGTTTGATCCCATGAGGAGGAAGCTTTCTCTTAAAGAGGACCACTGGCTTAAGACCCTTACAGGATTCCTTTTAAGTTACCTTGGTTTTTGGGAATTTTACTAAATATCTAGTTGGGAGTTACTTCAATTAATTAATGAGGGTTCAAGATCAATTTCAAGTATCTGGGTAAAAGATGATCTTAATTCTAATCTTGGCAGGGTCCTAAGGATTAGGCTACGAAGCAAATGGTGGTCACTAGTTGAATTTTGTCAAGTCACCTAGTTCTACCTAGTAAGTGACTATTCCATGATCGATATATTTCAATATCTCAAGTGAATTAAGTTTAGATTCTTTAGAAAAAGCTATTCTAGGCTAGTGATCATAACCTATTCTACTTTAATCAGGACATGGTCTTCTATTTTAATATTTTTTGGTCATGGATTCTCACATGAATGGGGTAGAATTTTGGTTATTTATACTGATTATTAATTCATTAGGGTTTCCTAAATTAGATTTAATTATTGATTATGGGTTCAAATACATATACTTTTGATCCCTACCCCTAAAAGGTTTAGTTACTCATAGTGGGTTGAGATTTAATTAAATAAATAAATAAATTCATGTTTGACATGCTATTTGAATTTAAATGATTCTCAATCACACAAGTATTAATATTTATAATGAGAATGATCATGCAATCGAGTTTTCAAAAGATAAATCACAAATGTAATAAATTGATTACTTGAGATTAAAAATGGAAATGAATCTAACATGTGTCGTTGATGGTTAATGACGGAAAATGAGAATCGATGTAGTGGAAATTTTAAATAATTGAAGGAAACAGATCCATGACTCTCGAGTTAAAATAAAATGTAAAACAATGAATAAATTTGGAGTTTAAAGGGAGAAGGGGGAAAGATAAATTTGAAAGGAACGAAGAAATTTGGAATTTTTATTGATGTATTTGTTGGAAGGGATGTTATTTCACTTATTACTGAGGTCTTGGCATATAGTTCATTGGAGGATACCTTGGTGGTCCTTGATTGCAGAATTGTACTTGACTACTTAGTGGTTGAAAATAGCCTTGACTACTCTAAGGTTACTACTGAGAAGGACTTTGTTGGTAATATTTCTACTGTTGAAATAGATGGTTCTATTTATTTTATTGAAAATAATTACAATCCTATAGTTATTCATATCCTTCCTTGCAATCTTGGTAAAGATGTGGGTGACCTCACATCTCTCATGATTGAATTTCCATTATAGGGGCATGAGGGGGTTGATTTTGAGGTTTTGTAACTGGTATCTGAAAGGATTAAAGATTTTTTGTGAGTAATTCCACTTGCACTACTAGTCTAGTGCTCTATTCAACCTGGTGGATACCATAATGTGGTGGTCCATGATTACTTTTCCATAGGATTGCATTGTGAGAGAATTAATCTAGTATTACTCGTCTTGACTTGGGGGTTTTAAACATTAATCCCCCAACAACGGAAACATCGACCACAATTAGTGCATTTGGATGGAGTCCTTGATAAAATGTATGTAATTGAATCCATGTATCTATTCCATGATGTGGAAAATTTATCATGAACTCTTTAAATCGGTCCCATTCTTCCCATGCCGATTCTTCATTAGATCGAGAAAAGTTTTGGATGTCATTTCAGAGCTTCCAAATCCTTATTGGTGGAAATTACTTGTCCAAAAACTTCTTGGTAAGATCATCTTAAGTCAAGATTAAATCGGGACCTTGTATTTTAATCCAGTCCTTAGCTTCATATCTCGGTGATAATGGGAAGACACGTAGTCTTATGGAACCTGAAGAGACTTCCTAATTGTGAAAGGTGTCTCAAACTTCCAAGAAGTTGGCAATGTGATCATGTGGGTCTTCACATTGGATACCACTGAATTATCCCATATTATAGATCATGTGAATGAGTCCAGGCTTGATCTCAAAGGAGTGGGATTGAACTAGGGGATGAAAAATTATTGGGGTTTCACCATGGATTCATGGAAATCCATAATCCATGATTATCTTTTCAGGATGTATCTGGTGTTCTCCTGGAATTATCTGATGGGGTTTTGGCAGGTTGGGTCCCGTAGGATGATGTTGCTTTCCCATTGTTAACCAGTGATGGTTTAACAAATACCTTTTGATCTCGAGATCAAAGTCCAAGGGTTATTTAGACTCAAGGTTCCTTGAATGAGTCAAGGGACCTTGGTACATGCAATAATGTGGAAAACAGAGATGGAAGGGCGTCTTTGAAATAAATGAAAGAAGGGGGGGTGAGGGAAAGTCAAAAGGAATGAAAAATAGAGAAGAATCCCATATGTAATTGTTGTGAAATGGTCTGCTGCATCTTTGTATTTATAGGAAGATTTGGTCACGATGTGTACTATAAGTACACATCGTGTACCATTGATCCTCATATATTTCCATGAATTTTGGATCTTCTGTGTGCCTCATGCATATTTGGATGATTTATAAAGTTCGGATAATTACACATCATAAAATGAGTGTTCACGACATATACTAGCCTCTAGCTATTCCTCTGCACGGATTTCTCACGAATTTATTGCTCAACTATTTTGACAGAAGTCACAACATGTACTTAACCTTGACGATGTGTATTGAATATTTCCTCTACTGATTTTGTGACCTAGTTCATGGCTTGGATCATGGCTTTTCACATGCTATGAACTCTTACTACACTATGTGAAATGACAAGTCATGACATGTAATAGGTAAATTTTTCACTTTTTCTGAATTTCTCTCTTTGAATCCTGTGAAGCTTCAGTCCTGAAAAATTAAGCACATAACATGTGAATTATCGAATAATTAAATTAAAATCCATAATTAAATGATAGTAAAAAGTGTATATAAATTCAAATTATCATATCCCTCTTATCTGCGACACTAGGGTTTTGAGAAAAAATTAAGTATCACACACCATGTCATCAGACCCACATGATGTGTGACCCTCCCTAGGTGGAAAAGACATGTTTCAACTAGAACATACCTAGGACCCATGAGGAAGGACATGCCATGTAATTTGGGAGTGAACAGGAATAGGCCGATACCTTGGCATGACTAGGTACACATCCAGGTACACAAAAATAGACCAAAGTTAACAAGCATGGCCAGCCAAACATGGGCAGACCCTGAGTGGATGAGATACACCATGCACCAATTGTACACTCCATGTATGGTGACATAGATTCCAATATGTGTCTATAGGATAACATGAATATGCAGCGAGGTGGGGCCACATACCATATGGACACCTTACACTCCATGTACTTCGCTCCAAAACTTCTTCTTCCATATTTTCTTCATAAGGACTCAGATTTTGGTTTGTAAGTAGCCTATCCTAAGTTTTTTTCTGTATAGAACATGATAAAGGCCTTTGATGTGGAATAAAAGATACAATGTGAGATGTTATGAGCATGATGTTTATTTAGGAAATACTTGATGATGAAAATGATCAGAGTAGGATCATCATAGAGTTTCTAGGTTTGATACTCCCATGTCACACAAGGTTGATGGTTCTCCATACTCTTTATTTAGATAGAGATTGTGCTCCCCTACATTGGGAGCATACTCACTTTCTATAGAGTGGTACTCCCCTATCATTGAGCTCCAATGGTGTGTGGCTCCTCCATGGGTGTTGTGGATTCCTTGGATATGAAGTTCTGTAGTAAGGGGTGGAAACTAGTACACTTATTCTGGTGAGGTTGCGTTTGATGTTGGGAATCATTGATAGAATTTTGGAGTTATAGGCCGACTCATCGACCATGGATGGTACATGAGATGGATATCCCCTTTCTCTTTCATATGGATTTATTTATGAGTATATATATATATATATATAAGTCTACCTATTAGATTTTATTTACCTCTTTCTTTGGGATGAGTTGACTATAATTGTATCATTCTATCACTCCCTTTCGGTTTTTGGGGTGTTTAACTGGATATGTATATACTCACCCCTTGATGGGATTTTCCTACACGTGTCACATCTTATGAAGATAACAGATATATCAATAGTGACTTTAGTGGATCATAGTGATAAATAAGTGCATTGACCACGTATGGTGGCTGAACTTGCATATCAGGATCCATACTCTCTTATCTTTCTTTATTTATAGTTGTTTTTAGGGTTGGACTTCATTTTTGTTTGGGTGTGTATTTTACCTTCTATACTTTGGTTTTATTTTATCGTACTCTAATGTATTACCCAGAGTTTATTGCATGTATGGTATAACTCTAGATGTTTCAATATTTTATTATTCCTCTACAACTTTGTATAGATATGTTTGGGTGTATAAGTATAGGTATATTAGGAAAAAGCCTCCCATTCCATTTATTCATTCTCGACACCAGTTGTTATCCCTTGACCTATTAGAGGTGGTCTTGGGGATGTGACAGCTTAGCCTTCTACTGGCCAAGTGGGCCTCGATGGGTTGGGTTGTTATAGGGTTACATGGTTTTCACTAACCATGTGTAAACTATAATACTTGAATAACTTCCCCATTTTTCAAATTTTTTTTAAGGGAAATACAGATAAGTGAAAATAAATGATAAAAATAAATAAATAAGGAACCCTATACTTGAAAATGACATTATGAGTGTGAAATTATAACTCTATTTCTATAATTGTTTAACTTTGAAATATTTCCTACATTTTTTCATAGTCCCACATATTTTTTTTTCTCCTTGATCTTCACATGGATGGATGGTTGAGCATTAATTTGGGAAAGATAGGATTTTCCCATTTCTCTTATGATTCTTAGGTATATCCTTTACAAATCCTTGAGTATTGGGTCTTTTTAAATCCCAATAAAGGATATGGTAGAATGATATTTTCTACTCAGAGTATCAGCCACCCTTTTTTCCTTACCAAGTTGGTAATGTACTGAGCAGTCATACTCCTTGATAAACCCCAACCACCTCCTTTTGGTGAAGGTTCAACTCCTTCTTGTGAATATATAATTTAATCTCTTATGATTAGTATATATTTGAAACATTTCACCATTGAGATAATGACTCCACATATTTATTGAAAATATCACAATTTATAGCTCGATATCATGAATCAGTTAATTTTTCTTAAGGAAATTTAAGTGACACGAGGAATAAGCTACCAACATATCATTTTTCATGATGACACATCCCAATCCATTATTTTTTTCATCACTGTATATCACAAACCCTTATACACTATATATTAGTGTGGGTATAGGTTTAATAACTATCCTTCTATAGAGTTCCTTGACTTTTTTCCATGTTCATCAATATCACTACTACAAAACTGGGCAAGGCATGCGCCTCCCTTTATCAGCGCTAACGAAAAAGCGCTGATAAAGGGGTGGGCCTTTATCAACGCTAAAAAAAGCGCTGACAAAGGGCACATTTACCAGCGCTTTAAATATCCCTTTATCAGCGCTTTTATTAGCACTGATAATATTTATTGTATACATTAAATATAAAACACATGTTATAACTATATATATATATATTAAATAATTATAATATTAATACTAAATATATTTATTAGATTTATTAATTCATTATATATTTATTAGATTTATTAATTCATTATATATTTATTAGATTTATAAATTCATTATATATTTATTAGATTTATTAATTCATTATATATTTATTAGATTTATTAATTCATTATATATTTATTAGATTTATTAATTCATTATATTTAATATATATATTTATTATATTTCTTTATATTTAATGTATTTGTTTTATTTATAAATATATAATGTGTTCTAATATATATGTATAATTGAAATTATTGAATATATATGTGTTTTTCAATGAATTGGGATCGATCAATATCATACATGCGTGCGTCTATATATATGTGTTTTCCAATGAATTGGGGTCAATGAATATATCATACATGCGTATATATATGTGCATATTGAATAATGTTCATTTATAGATTATAATTCATTATGTTACCCATATAATATATATATATATATATATATATATATTAAATGTACACTTAAAATTAAATTATATTTTAAAAATAAATATATATTTTATTATATTTTCAATGATATATATATAAATATACCTTTCAAATAATTTTATAAGTATAAATAGAGATATAAATATTTAGAGTTAAATAAATATATAATAATATAAAGAAATTATTAAATTTATACATTTTTCAGCGCTTTTATTAGTGCTAATAAACTACATATTTATATATATAATTAAATAATTATATATATATATATAATTAAATAATTATAAGATTAATAATAAATATATTTATTATATTTATTAATTCATTATATATTTATTAGATTTATTAATTCATTATATATTAATTTATTAGATTTATTAATTCATTATATTTATTAGATTTATCAATTCATTATATTTAATATATATTTAATATATTTCTTTATATTTAATGTATTTTTTTATTTATAAATATATAATGCGTTCTAATATATATGTACTATAATAAAAATTATTGAATATATATATGTGTTTTCCAATGAATTGGGGTCAATGAATATCATACATGCGTGTATATATATGTGTTTTCTAATGAATATATCATACATGTGTATACATATGTGCATATTGAATAATGTTCATTTATAGATTATAATTCATTATGTTACCCATATAATATATATGTTATAAAAAATGTATACTTATAATTAAAATTAAATTATATTTAAAAAATAAATATATATTTTATTATATTTTCAATGATATATATATAAATATACCTTTAAAATAATTTTATAAGTATAAATAGAGATATATGTATTTAGAGTTAAATAAATATATACTAATATAAAGAAACTCTTAAATTGATACATTTATCAGCGCATTTATTAGCACTGATAAACTAGGTATTTATCAGCGCTACAAAAGCGCTGATAAAGAGTGTCTTTATCAGTGCTAAAATGAAAAGCGCTGATAAAGTCACTCTTTATCAGCGCTACAAAAGCACTGATAAAGTCAGGCCTTTATCGGCGCTAAAAAAGTGCTGATAAAGGTGGTATTTATCAGCGCTTTTCAGTTTAGCACTGATAAATAAGCCCTTTATCAGTGATTTTTACTAGCACTGATAAAGGTCCATGCGGGATTGATAAAATCCACCAGGTCCTCTTCCTCCTCCCCACACCCTGTCAAGCTTTTGCAGAAGCCCTCCTCTGCGCTGCTACCTCCTCTCCGCCGCTACCGCCGCTGCTTCCACTGCCGCCGCCTCCTTCTCCTCCTCCTCCACCGCGGCCACCACCTCCTTCTCTTCTCCTCCTCCTCCTCCACTGCGACCTCGTCCTCCTCCTCCTCCACCAGCGCCTCCTCCTCCTCCTCCGCCTACTCCGCTGACTTCTCTCCACCGCGGGTCCTCCACCTCGGCCTCCTCCTCCTCCTCCACTACCTCCGAGCTTCTTCCGTTGCCTCCGAGATGCTTCTATTGCCTCCGCTGCCTCTGCCCTGCCTCCGCGCTACCTCCGCGCTGCCTCCGGTGCCTCTGGTGCCTCCGCTGTTGACGCCTCCTTCTCCTCTGCCACCGGGTCCTCCTCCTTAAGGTGAGTAAAATTGAATTTGAATGAATTAATTATGTTTTCATTTATTTTCAATATTGAGATTAATTATGATTTGGCGTGATTCTTGGGTGTGATTATTGTGTGTGTGACACATGTATATGTCATTGGTTACTTGTTTGATCTTGATTAGCTCTCCCTACTTACGGTTGGTTTACTTGTGAATTGATCTTTTTGAGTGGGTTTTGGTGCCCTTTATGTTTTGGTTCATTGTGTGAACCCTTGTGATTAATTATAATTCCCCTTGTGTTTATTTAATTAGAATTTTTTGTATTATTTTGGCCTCCATAAGTGAACTATTGGATGTAGGAAAATTCATATGTGCACAGGGTGCAAATATGGATTGATACACAAATGATAATGGATTTATAAAATGATGCTCACTTTAAACCTTGGATTTCGAAACAATTTCCCTCCTTTCCTCCTTATTTTCCTTATCCCTCATCATTTCAAATGGTTCTTATAAAACCCGAATGTTTCAAAAATGGATCCTTGGTTCCCAAATTTCAAATTTAGTTTCAAATGTGTTCCCTAAATCTAGGTATGTTTGGCTTCTTGATGTGTGGTTTGGTTTCTAAATGGCATAAAGGCCCATTTAGAATCTTTAGATCTTATATGGTGTTTTCCCCTTGGTTTTGAAAATGGAATTTGATTTGTAAATTTTAAAGATCTATTGGTATTTTGTGGTGTTTTGGAAATTGGTTTTGAAACTCATGTGATGTATAGTCCTGGTTGGCACTTGTGTGTTATTGGTTTATACCATGCATGTGATGACCTCTTCATTCTCTGGTATACTACTATAATGGATCATCAATGTTGGTTGTTTACTATGGAGGTACACCATATGTCGGCAGGTGAGTCTGAACCTAGTAAGTCTAGATATTTCTTCTAGGTATGTTTAGGTAATTCTAATGATTACCTATCTATATGTTCTTCTTTATTTTTCTTCACTTTGGTTATATAGTTTTCCAGTATTTTTCTACTTTTATTGTTTCAATTAATTTCATCATGGCTCTGTGATCACCTTGTTTGGATTCTTATATTGAATTTGAATTCATTTTTTAAACTAGATATCTATTTTAAAAAGGGAAGTCGTGATTTGTTTTGAAAATGGATTTTCTAAAAAATATGTATTGGTTCTTTAAATGATAAAAACCTATTTTATAAATGTATTTCAAACTAGTGTTTTTGTATTATTTCAAGAAAGGTAATGTATGGATTCCGTGGTACTTACCTACTAAGTTGTTTTATGCTCACACCCTACTTGTGACACTCGAAATCAGTAGACCCAAGTTATTTTTAGGTTTGGGTTTCTTGTTTAGGTTTCCTTTAAAGCAGGTTGGTCTTATAGTTAGTGGTAACCCAAAGGTCACGAGGATATCTGGTCGGGTTCTGATTTATTCAATCTCTATTTTTAGTTTCTTTTTTGTTCAGTTGACGCTGTATATGGATCATGTTTATGTATTCTTTATGTTCTATGCTTATGGATCCTCATGGTTTTGTTGTGTGCTCTATTTGGTTTATATATATATCCCCATTTCTATATCTGACATCATATTATCACACCATGACTCTTATATATCCTTAAGAGGGTGTTCCTCATCATACGTGATATATAAAACTATATGATCCATCTTCTTTAGGCCTAAGACTCTAATCAAATAGCCTTAGAAAACCTAACTAGGCTATAAAAAACTCATACCAAACCTGATCCTTTCATAAACACAACTAATCCATGGAGACATAATCTCTGGATGATCACAAAATCACAAAAATTCAATAGAACCCTCACTCTATCTCTTGGTGGATCAAAAACACCCTATTTATTTACCTTGGTTTCTCTTGATTTCTATCCCTTTCACTGGAACACATATACTCATGCATGAATGCACAATCATTCATAAATTGGAACATAGTTTTGTATTATAGGGTCCACCTACCTCAAAAAATGGAGTAACCCCCTCACCAAGATCAACTCATCCTCAACAAAGACTATACATGCCTTATCTAATCTTGTACCAATGATTGAGACCCAATCTCAAGGCACAATTCCCAAATAATTAATTATATAAACTTATAATTAATTATTCACCTTAATATCATTAGGAATAATCTTTTAAAAACTCACTGGGAAACACAACACCACCTAAACCACACAAAACATGGTGCGTTCATCATACAAGGATAAACTCTAGCCAATACAATCAAAATCTACATCATCTGAATTGATTTGAAGATGATATAGTGAAGTCATCACACAAAACCTAGTTAAAATCATCCCAAATAATAGGAAAATAAAGGATAATAGTAATGGAGGAAGTATTATGGGAAAACTCACTAACACACTATAAAAAACTCCCAAGAACCACCCCTCATCAGGGGGGATCGAAGAGAGGAAGAGATTGGATGAATCCCAAGAACCACCCAAGATTTGCTATTAATGAGCACGCCCCTACCATTTTTGAAGTATCTAGTTTTTTATCTAAATTATACTCATATTATTTCTCCCCTAACCTATATACTCATCCTATGGATTTAAAATAGGATGAATATAAATAAAGAATGGATGAATGCCAATCGGTTGATAAAAGAGTATGAAGAAGGCGTGAAAGAGTTTATCAAGTTTGAAAAAGATCATGCATGTGACTCTTCTCAAATCCTTTGTCCGTGTTTACGATGTTGTTATTAAAAAAAAATTAGTCCAGAGGAGTTGGAAGAACACTTGATCTGTTATGGAATAGATCAGAGTTATACATGTTGGAATAAACACAGGGAAAAAATGAATGTAGGTAGTGACTGGGATGACACTGTGTTTTATGGATCATCTGATATGATTACAAACATGAACAATGAAGATGATTGTATATAGGATGTGATTACAGATGTGAATGATGATGAAGATCGTATTGAGGAAATGATAAGGACCGTCGAAGATGAACTTCATGATTGCCCAAAATTGTTTGAGAAGTTAAAAAGTTGTGAAAAGACACCATTGTATGCTAGTTGTACTAAATATACAGCATTTTCAGCCATACTGAAGCTGTATAATTTGAAAGCAGACAATGGGTGGAGTGACGCCAGTTTTACGAAACTACTTGCTCTCATGAATGACATGCTCCCAGAAGACAATGAGCTCCCGAGCCGAACATACGATGTCAAACAAATGCTACACTCGATGGGTATGATCTCTGAAAGAATACATGCCTGCCTGAATGACTGTATAATATTTCACAAGGACCACAAATCACTTAAAGAATGACCAAAGTGTGGTGCTTCTCGATACAAGAAATATTAATCCAGTCCTACTAAAGTTTTATGGTACTTTCCAATCTTTCCAAGGTTTAGAAGCCTATATGAAAGTGAGGAGACTACAGAACAATTAACATGGAATGCAGATACAAGAATTAAAGATGGGATACTACATCACCCGGTAGACTCTCCTCAGTGGAAGAGAATCGATCATGAGTATCCTGAATTTGGAAACGAGTCAAGAAACCTTCGTCTTGCGTTATCTACAGATGGAGTGAATCCTTTTGGTTTTCAAAGCAACAATCACAGTACATGGCCGATTATGTTGATAAATTATAACTTAACACCGTGGTTATGAATAAAACGAAAATAAATCATGTTATCTATGCTTATATCAGGACCAAAACAACCAGGTAATGATATTGATGTTTATTTAGCTCCATTGATCAAAGATTTGAAATTATTGTGGGATTCAGGTGTTACATTGTATGATGCTTACAGAAAGGAAGATTTTACTTTGAGAGTCATGTTGTACGGGATGATAAATGACTTCCCTGCTTATGGAAAATTTTTAGGATATAGAATTAAAGGAACTCAAGGCTGTCCCGTTTTCAAAGAAGGTACACAATCAATTAGGTTGAAACATTCATCGAAAACTATGTTTCTAGGACATCACAGATTTCTACCGCGATGACATAAGTACCGTTCTTGGAAGACATCATTCGATGGAAGTTCAGAAGAACTTACAACACCATCTCCACTAACAGGTGATCAATTGTTTGATAAAGTTAAAAATTTGGACACTACTTTTGGTAAACTGGCTTCGAAAAACCTTACAAAAATTGGTTGGAAAAAGAGATCAGTTTTTTTGAATTACAATACTAGAATTGTCTATATGTAAGACATTTTTTTGATGTTATGCATGTAGAAAAAAATTTATTTGATAGTGTCATTAGCACGTTTCTAAATACATCTGGAAAAACAAAAGATGGAATTAAGGTTAGGTTGGACATGGTTGAGATGGGAATATGAGAAGAGTTGGCACCAATGAAGGGTGAAAAACGAACATTTATTCCTCATGCTGCTTACACTCTTTCCAGGCAGGAGAGATATCGGTTTTGCAACTTCTTGAATGACGTAAAGGTTCTAGAGGGGTATTCGTCAAATATAAGTAACCTCGTGTTAATGAGCAACTTGAAGTTAAAAGGTCTGAAATCACATGACTGTCATGTTTTGATGCAAGATCTCATTCCAATTTCTTTACGTTGTATTTTTCCCAAGAATTTCCTCCATACATTAACGAAACTATGTTTCTTCTTCAAAGATATATGCAGAAAATTTATAGACCCAACGAAATTGCCAACTATGGAAAAAGAAATTGCCGTCATATTATGTGAATTAGAAATGTTCTTCCTGCCTTCATTTTTTGATATGATGGTTCATTTGATGGTCCACTTGGTGAGAGAGATTTTACTATGTGGTCCTGTACATTACAAATGGATGTACCCCATTGAACGGTATATGAAGATTTTGAAAGGGTATGTCAAAAATTGAAGTCGGCTAGAGGGTTGTATTGCAGAGCGATATATTGTTGAGGAAGCCGTTGAATTTTGTACCGAATACTTGTCTGGTGTGGAAAGCATTGGCCTACCAAAATCTTGTCACACTGGGCGGCTTGAGGGTAAAAAAATTTCTGGAAGATAGGTTGTCACAATCAATATTACAGATTGGGAGTAGGCCCGCCTTTATGTTTTTCATAACAGTTTCGACATTGACCCATATTTTGAAATCCACAAAGAAATTATTTGGCATTTGAATCCATATAGGGATGAAAAATGGATATCAGATACACATAATCGACAGTTTATAGGATGGTTTCGAGATCACATTTTTATGAAGTCAGATGAAATTCCAGAGTCAATTTCGGAACAACTTCGATGGCTAGCCAGAGGACCAAGTGTGTAAGCATTATCTTATAATGCTTATGTAGTTAATGGTTATACATTTTATACTAATTAACATGATGAAGACAGTACCATGAAGAATAGTGGGGTTACACTTGTGGTTGAAGCGATGCATGTTTCCGGTGCTAAGGACATAAATCCAATTTATGCAAATATGTCATACTTTGGCATCATCAAACAAATATGGGAGTTGGATTATACGAAATTTCAAGTTCTGATATTTCAATGCAAGTGGGTTGATAACAAGAGTGCTGTTAAGATAGATGATTTGGGATTTGTGAAAGTTGATTTCAATAAGGAAGGGGAGAAAGAAAAACCGTTTATAATGGCAACACATACAGTGCAAGTATTTTATGTTTCAGATCCTGCTAACCGAAACTGGTCAATTGTTCTGTTATCGACCAAAATAGCTGAAGGGTCAGATGAAAATTCAACAAAAGATGACCCTTTCATTGGGACTTCACAATCATTTCGCAGTGGTCCCAATGTAGACGACGTTTTGTATGTCAGAGGAGACCACAATGAAGGGATATGGATAGTTGATAGCGGGGTCAAATCCCTTCAGCCTTAAAAAAAAGAGAGTTCAATAATCAAGTTATTTTTTTATTGTAATATAGATTGTGTTACATTATGTTATTATCTGTTCACTGCTGATTTTATGTGATCTAAATTAAATGTTAAACCAGTTCTGCAGATAATGACTTCTTCACCTGCTGATGCACCCAATCTCGAGACACAACAGGTCTCTCAACCTGTTGCAGCTGGTCCCAATGCTGAGAGACAACATGTCTCTCAACCTGTTGCAGTTGGTCCCACTGATGAGGTATAACCAGTCTCTCAACCTATTTCATCTAGTCCCAGTGCCGATGCTAGCGCTTCGGAGAAACATAATGATGATGCAAAAACCGAGGAAATAGTATGCGATGAAACCCTGGAGACACAAAAAAAAACAGGTGCGCCGTAGTTTGACAGTTTTAGCCAAAATCCTTAAGGCAAAAAAAAGGCATCAAATATGTGGTGGGATGGAATAAATGAGGCCAGCATGTAAACCCCAACAAAGCCATGTTTAGTAGCTACATTGGAATCGTCACTCGACAACGCGTTCCGATTGATGTAGAGTCGTGGCACCATGTTGTCAGCGGGTTGAAAACATTAATGTGGGAAGAGATTACGGTAACATTATGATATCATCTATTTAATTTATTAAAATAAAATAAAATAAAATACTGAAATATTGACTAACTCTTCATCATCTCTTACAGAGTGCATTTATAGTATATTTTTCGCACAAAGAATATGTATTAAGACTGACAGGAAGGATTCATAGAGGCTTTCGTACCATTTTAATGAAACATCATCTGAAAGATGATGAAGGGAAAATCAAGACGCACCCACCTCCTCTTTATGCACACTTGATATCCCAAGGAACGTGGGATGCGTTTTTCAACCGTCGTGCGGAATAGACTTTTCAGGTACATTGTGTTTGGTTACACATTGTGTAACGTTGCTTGTATTCATCACGTTGATTGAAATGTTTTTATTTATGAAACAACAACTGAGTGCTGAAAATAAAGAACGGGCAGCAAAACCAGCATACCCCTACCGTAAAGCAAGGCTGGGGTACGCTTCAATTGAAAAACAATTGGTACGTATTTTAAAAGTACTATAATAATTTTATGTGACATAAAACAACACTGTAACCATGTTTCTCTGTTTATATGCAGATTGATGAAGAAAAATCCCAAACCACTTCCATTCCACGCCATGTGCCATGGAAGGAGGCTCATGTTAATAAAGAGGGGAAACTGGTAGATGAAAACACACAAAAAGTGTGGGAAACATGTGTAAGTATGACATAATATAAACTTGTTTTTCTTTAAATCACTATTAAATAATGATGATTACTTATTTTCCCATATTTTATATTTGACATAGTCACAGGAATCAACAACACCCGCACCAGATATAGACATACTTTTAGCGGCCTTGAAACAGCCAGAATAGTATGGTCGCGTCAGAGGTGTGGGTTTTGGGGTGTCACCCCAGGCATATTTTCAGAAGAAAACAAGAGGATGAACAAACTAAAGAATTGCAAGTAATGAGAGATAGAGTAGATATCCTTGAAGAAAAATTCCAAAGTCAGGGAGAGATGATAGCAAGTTTGATGGAGGAGAGGCGAAGAGAATAAATAACTCAAGAACAACCCGCGTGAGAAGATCCCGCCCCACCCCCACAAGCTTTGAGGTGAGCCATTCCCCTCAAAGAACTGACTTAACCGAGGTAATAAATGTTCTAATATTCGTTTCTATGAAATTTGAATCACATAGATACTGATACCTTTCATGTAATGATATTCTACAGGGTGAAAATGACTGTGATTTATATCTGTCAACTCCCACCCATCGCCTTGTAGAGAGGGCTACAATGTTCAATATGCAGAATGACACGCTACACTCCAGAACACTTCCAACCGGTCATGTCAAAGTGTCGATTAATTTAGCTCATGAGCCAAGCGCTGAGCTACCCATGCCAAATGACGATGACAACATTCATACGGTGGAAAAAGCTGTTGAAACATTCGTTGCATGGCCGTCGAATCTTGTAAAAAAACATGTCGACCAGGAGGTATTCATTTCCAATTCATTTTTCAAGTAGAACCTTTAACATTAAATTAGAAAATGTCTGAACCGATTAATGTTATTAAAGAAATACAAAATGGAGGAGCTAAAACAAAAGAGCATCTCTAAAGGATTAACCAACCGATCAAAACGATCTATTGAGAGCGCGTTCACCTCGCCCGTTCTATATCCACATTTACTATCATTGCAAGATCATGTGGATACAAAAATGATAGGTGGAAAGAGTCACACAATTGTTTGTGAAAAAGATATGTACAGAGAGGAAACATTATATTTCGTTAGTGCAGACGTTGTTGCTGAGATCATCACATACGACTGGCTAGGCGCCTCAGTTATAAATGTATACATGAGGCATGTTTTCATGATTTGATTTTATAGAAGCTGATATACTTTGATAATTATGGTTAAATACATCTCATATTTTTCATAGGCGTATATATGAAAAAAAATTGAAGGTATTTTCCCATGAATACAAATTTGGACTCGTTAGTCCTCACACCATTTCTACACAATGAGATGAAATAGATTCTGATTTTTAGGCTGAATTAATGTCAAATATTCTCAGAATGTTTCAAAGCAAAATTACGACTGACAGACTCTTTTTAATACCAACGTTTCAGGGGTAAAACTCTAAATTTTAATCATATCAATTATATTTTCATTTCTATCAGTACTTATTCTTTTTTGTGTTTTTAGGGATCATTTGATGCTCATTGCAGTCAATTTGGATACTCCAAAGATTTATTTTCTGGATTCACTGCATGGATATCCAACAAACCGACCACACATGATGGCGATTGTCAATTTTTAATACACTAGATCCAACATTTTAAAACTAAATATCCAGTTATATAATTTATATTATCTTTTAATGAGGATTTTGTTATGATAGGGCGGTGTATGAATATTGTCTAAAGGCTGGAATGAATCCAGGGAATAAGGAAGACAATTCCCACAAGATCTACAAATGGAGAAGTATCTGGGTATATATAATTATATTTCACTATCCAAATACATATCAAAACAAATTACTTATTTTTCTCGATGTTTCTACAGTGTCTGAAACAAACAAACGACAAGGACTGCGATTATTATGTTTGTAAATTTATGAAAGAGATGATATTTCATGAACACACTAGAATCCATGAAGAGGTATTTTTGAAAATAATTACTCCTTCATTTAAAATAATTATTAATCCTTTGTGTATTTATATTTTTTCAGTACTACTATGACTGTCGCAAAAACTTCTATTCAGAAGATGATATAAATGTGTTTAGAAACGAATGGGCAGCGTACCTGATGGAAGAATGTAAACAAACAGGATAATGAAGGTGAATTCCTAATAATTATGTTATCTTTATATGGTCATTGATATATCCCTTTACACTGATTTAGCATCTATGATCTCCCTTTCTTATGTTTCATATCCTTATATTAGTGAATTCCTACTACTCAGTTTGAAATTGACATAACTTTAGAAAACAACACAAGTGACATATGGAAAACTAAGAAAACATGTTCGGATTGTTTTTATACTTTAGGAAAAATATCCTTGAGTCATTTGTGACGTGTAAAAATCGACCACACCTCAATCCGACGCACGGTGTGAGCGGTATGGCTAAAAGTGTCTGATATCAGTTTCAAAATGACATAAACTTTAGAAAACAACACAAGTGACATACGGAAAACTGATCAAACACATTCGGATTGTTTTGATACTTTAGAAAAATGATACATGAGTCATTTTTGACATTTACGAATCGACCGCACCTCAATCCGACGCATAGTGTGACCGGTATGGCTAAACGTGTCTAATATTAGTTTCAAAATGACATAAACTTTAGAAAACAACACATGTGACATACGGAATACCGAGTAAACATGTTCGGATTGTTTTGATACTTTAGGAAAACGATCCATGAGTCATTTGTGACGTGTAAGAATCGACCGCACCTCAATCCGACGCACAGTGTGACCGGTATGGATAAAAGTGTCTGATATCAGTTTCAAATTGAGATAAACTTTAGAAAACAACACTACTGACATACAGAATACCAAGAAAACGTGTTCGGATTGTTTTGATACTTTAGGAAAATGATCCATGAGTCATTTTTGACATGTACAAATCGACCTCACCTCAATACGACACACGGTGTGACCGGTATGGCTAAAAGTGTCTGATATCAGTTTCAAAATGACATAAACTTTAGAAAACAACACAAGTGACATATGTCAAACCAAGAAAACGCATTCAGATTGTTTTTATACTTTAGGAAAATGATCCATGAGTCATTTGTGACGTGTAAGAATCCACCACACCTCAATCCGATGCACGGTGTGATCGGTATGGCTAAACGTATCTGATATCAGTTTCCAATTGAGATAAACTTTAGAAAACAACACAAGTGACATACGTAATACTGAGAAAACACGTTCAGATTGTTTTGATACTTTAGGAAAAGGATCCATGAGTCATTTGTGACGTGTAAGAATTGACCGCACCTCAATCTGATGCACGGTGTGACCGACATGGCTAATAGTGTCTGATATCAGTTTGAAATTGACATAACTTTAGAAAACAACACAAGTGACATATGGAAAACCAAGAAAATGCATTCGGATTGTTTTGATACTTTAGGAAAATGATCCCGGAGTCATTTTTGACGTTTATGAATTGACCGAACCTTGATCCGACGCACGGTGTGATCGGTATGGATAAAAGTGTCTGATATCAGTTTCAAATTGAGATAAACTTTAGAAAACAACACTACTGACATACAGAATACCGAGAAAACACATTCAGATTGCTTTCATACTTTAGGAAAACAATCCATGAGTCATTTTTGATGTGTAAGAATTGAACACACCTCAATCTGATGCATGGTGTGACCGGTATGGCTAAAAGTGTCTGATATCAGTTTCAAATTGAGATAAACTTTAGAAAACAACACTACTGACATACGGAATACCGATCAAACGCGTTCAGATTGTTTTGATACTTTAGGAAAACAATCCATGAGTCATTTGTGACGTGTACGAATTGACCACACCTCAATCCGATGTACGGTGTGACCGACATGCCTAAAAGTGTCTGATAACAATTTCAAAATGACATAAACTTTAGAAAAAAACACAAGTGACATACGGAAAACTGAGAAAACACATTCAGATTGTTTTGATACTTTAGTAAAATAATCCATGAGTCATTTTTGACGTGTAAGAATTGACCTCACCTCAATCCGACGCACGGTGTGACCGGTATGGATAAACGTGTCTGATATCAGTTTCCAATTGAGATAAACTTTAGAAAACAACACAAGTGACATAAGAAATACCAAGAAAACGTGTTCAGATTGTTTTGATACTTTAGGACAATGATCCATGAGTCATTTTTGATGTGTACGAATCGACCGCACCTCAATCCGATGCACGGTGTGACCGGTATGGCTAAAAGTGTCTGATATCAGTTTCAAAATGACATAAACTTTAGAAAACAACACAAGTGGCATACGGAAAACCAAGAAAACACATTTGGATTGTTTTGATACTTTAGGATAACGATCCATGAGTCATTTTTGACGTGTAATAATCGACCGCACCTTAATCTGATGCACGGTGTGATCGGTATGGCTAAAAGTGTCTGATATCAGTTTCCAATTGAGATAAACTTTAGAAAACAACATAAGTGACATACGGAATACCAATAAAATGAATTCGGATTATTTTAATACTTTAGGAAAAGGATCCATGAGTCATTTGTGACTTTTAAAAATCGACCTCATCTCAATCCAATGGACGGTGTGATCGGCATGGCTAATAGTGTCTGATATCAGTTTGAAATTGACATAACTTTAGAAAACAACACAAGTGACATATGAAAAACCGAGAAATCACATTTGGATTATTTTGATAATTTAGTAGAATGATCCCTGAGTCATTTTTGACGTGTATGAATCGAACTCACCTAAATCCGACGTACGGTGTGATCGGTATGGCTAAACGTGTCTGATATCAGTTTAAAATTGAGATAAACTTTAGAAAACAACACTACTGACATACAGAATACTGAGAAAACGCGTTCGGATTGTTTTGAAACTTTAGGACAACAATCCACGAGTCATTTGTAACATGTACGAATCAAACACACCTCAATCCGACACATGGTGTGACCAACATGACTAATAGTGTCTGATATCAGTTTGAAATTGACATAACTTTAGAAAACAACACAAGTTACATTCGGAATACCAAGAAAACACGTTCAGATTGTTTTGATACTTTAGGAAAACGATCCATTAGTCATTTGTGATGTGTACAAATCAACCACACCTCAATCCGACACACGGTGTGACTGGAATGCCTAAAAGTGTCTGATATCAGTTTCAAAATGACATAAACTTTAGAAAACAACACAAGTGACATACAACAAACCGAGCAAACGCGTTTGGATTGTTTTGAAACTTTAGGAAAACGATCCAGAAGTCATTTTTCACGTGTAAGAATCGACCGTACCTCAATCTGACGTACGATGTGACCGGCATGACTAATAGTGTCTGATATCAGTTTGAAATTGACATAACTTTAGAAAACAACACAAGTTACATACAGAATACCAAGAAAACACATTAGGATTGTTTGGATACTTTAGAAAAACGATCCATTAGTCATTTGTGACATGTACAAATTGACCGCACCTCAATCCGACGTACGGTGTGACCGGAACGCCTAAAAGTGTCTGATACTAGTTTCAAAATGACATAAAGTTTAGAAAACAACACAAGTGACATATGGAAAACCGAGAAAACACATTCAGATTGTTTTTATACTTTAGGACAATGATCCATGAGTCATTTGTGACATGTATGAATCGAACACACCTCAATCCGATGCACGGTGTGACCGGTATGGCTAAACGTTTCTGATATCAGTTTCCAATTGAGATAAACTTTATAAAACAACACAAGTGACATACAGAATACCGATAAAACACGTTCGGATTGTTTTGATACTTTATGAAAATGATCCATGAGTCATTTGTGATGTGTAAGAATCGACCTCACCTCAATCCGATGCACGGTGTGACTGGTATGGCTAAAAGTGTTTGATATCAGTTTCAAAATGACATAAACTTTAGAAAACAACACAAGTGACATACGGAAAACCAAGAAAATGTATTCGGATTGTTTTGATACTTTAGAAAAATGATCCATGAGTCATTTTTGATGTGTAAGAATCTACCTCACCTTAATCCGATGCACGGTATGACCATTATGGCTAAACATGTCTGATATCAGTTTCCAATTGAGATAAACTTTAGAAAACAACACAAGTGACATACGGAATACTGAGAAAACACGTTTGGATTGTTTTTATACTTTAGGAAAAGGATCCATGAGTCATTTTTGACGTGTAAAAATTGACCGCACCTCAATCCGACGCACGGTGTGAACAGCATGGCTAATATTGTCTGATATCAGTTTGAAATTGACATAACTTTAGAAAACAACACAAGTGACATAAAGAAAACCGAGCAAACACATTCGGATTGTTTTGATACTTTAGGACAATAATCCCTGAGTCATTTGTGACTTGTAAAAGTTGACTGTACCTCAATATGATGCACGGTGTGACTGGTATGGCTAAAAGTATCTGATATCAGTTTCAAATTGAGATAAACTTTAGAAAACAACAGACTGACATATGGAATGCCGAGCAAACACATTCGGATTGTTTTGAAACTTTAAGAAAACAATACAAGAGTCATTTTTAATGTGTACGAATCGACCACACCTCAATCCGACGCACGGTGTGACCGACCTGACTAATAGTGTCTGATATCAGTTTGAAATTGACATAACTTTAGAAAACAACACAAGTTACATACGGAATACCAATCAAACGCATTCGGATTGTTTTGATACTTTAGAACAATGATCCATTAGTCATTTGTGATGTGTAAGAATTGACCGCACCTCAATCCGATGTACGGTGTGACCAGCATGCCTAAAAGTGTCTGATATCAGTTTCAAAATGACATAAACTTTAGAAAACAACACAAGTGACATACGACAAACCGAGCAAACACGTTTGGATTGTTTTGAAACTTTAGGAAAATGATCCCTGAGTCATTTTTCATGTGTACGAATCGACCGAACCTCAATGTTACACACAGTGTGACCGGTAAGTCTTTTCATTAGATAAATAATCAGTATTTATTAAATGAGATAAATCATCCAAAAACATATTGATTTTACATTATTCCCTCTCATAGTTATCATAATGAAAACATTTGAGTTTAAAATTTCATATTTTAGTTTCACATTTCCATATTAATGTATTCTTTCATATTATTGTTTTAATTTATTTCATTATTGCATTACTAACATAATATTTGTTTTCTTATATAGGTGAATTTTTTTCCTTGAGTTCGGATTCTTTGTTCGACAACAAATACCGTGAATGACAATTTTTGAGAGTGGATCATGGATATCAAAGGATGAAACATGAATGTTTATAACTGTTATTGAATAATTGTAATTGTAACCATGTAAAACAATGTTTGAAATGTATAGAGCAGTGTGTTTTTTTGTATTCATGATGTTAAGTAAATGTATATACCGTTGTCCGTCAAAATATAGTGTGCGGGTGCTATTTTGTGCAGGTGTGCATGTGCTACTTTGTGCAGGTATTCTGGTGTGCAGTGTGCAGGTTCTGTTTTGCAGGTTTAGGCGATGGTGCCTTTATCAATGCTTTTTTGAGCGCTGATAAAGGACACCTTTAACAGCGCTAGAAGAGCACTGATAAAGGGGACCCCCCTTTATCTACGCCAGCATTAAAAGCGCTTTTCTAGCGTTATTAATGCCGGTTTTTAGTGATGATAAAGGGACAAGTTTTAGTAGTGTCTAGAGGTACTTTAATCCCTTCCAATTTAACTTGGTCGGTGGATTTGACAATCATAAGAAATTTATTAAATTTTTTTGATAGTATCTTTTTAATCTAAGAAATATATTGATATCTATCATAGGTTTTGGTCTAATCCATTCTTAAATTACCTATATCATTGAAAGATCCATAGATATACCTCTATAATGATTACATGATCCACAAATGATTATTTATATATATATAATTCAAATTTTCTAAATTTGGCATATATTTTCTCCTTTCGCAAGGCCTTAAACACTATCCTCAAATAATATTCATGTGATTCCTTAATATTAAAATATATGAGAATATCATCTATAAAGACTACCAAAAATTGGTCAAGTTAATTTTTAAAGACTATTTATTAAATCTATGAATATAGAAGGGGAATTTTTAAGTCTAAATAAAATCACCATGAATCCATAGTGTCAATATCTTTTACTAAAGGCTATCTTGGGAACATCATATATTTTCAAATTTAATTAATGATATCCCGATCAAAGTTCAGTCTTTGATAAGTATTGAGCCCCTGACTGTTTATTGAAAAATTCATCATTATGAGGTTGAGGATACTTGTTATCAATCATGATTTTTTAAGTTCATGATAATCAATTTAAATACCCATTGATCCATATTTCTTCTTGATAAAGAGGATTGGTTCACCCAATGGTGAATCACTTGGGTAAATAAAACCCCTATCTAGGTTTCATTTGAGTTGCTTCTTCAATTATTCTAATTTAATTTTGGACATTCTATATGAATTCATTGATATAAGCATAACAATAGGTGCATGTTCTATGGAAAACTAAACCTCATGATTTAAAAAAATACTAGAAAATTATTAATGAAATAGATTAATACATTACCATTCAATTTTCATGTATTCAATGTTGAGTTCCTTCATGATCATTTGATCCAAGTATCTCTCATTATTTTGTATTAATTCCCATATTAAGGAATTTGTTTCCAAAGGGAGTTCATCATCATAATTGAATCTATATTTGATAATGATATAATTTAGGATATGAAATTAGATTCACCTATCTCAATAATTGATATAAAATCTATGTAAGGAGTTCTAATATATTCCCAATATTAAATTTTATTATACTAATAAGAATTATATGAATAAAAATTATCTTCTGAAAAAACTTGATTAGAGAATATTTATATACTTTAGATGTAATCATTGCACTACCAAGTGTTTTCATTAATAATTAAATATCCAATGTTGGAGGTAGCGAGTCAAACTTCCTAGAAAACTTGTATTATATGAATTAATATGAAGAAACAAAATCACATATGACATTTGTAGATATGGAGTGGAAAATAAATGCACATTTCACCATTCATTATCATGATCCACTTTATCAATAATGATTGCATAGGATCTTCCTTGTTACCTTGATCTTGGAGATTACCGGTGTCTATTATCCTCATTATCCCTTGTATTGGGGAATTAATTTTCATAATAACCAAAATCATTATATTAGAATCATTAGAGTTTATGCAGTGCATTATGTTTTAATTTACCCCTTCTATTTCATTAATTGGCCTCTTCATCTCTCTTAAAAAATCATGAGATATATATCCAACTCTTGCACACTTAAAAAATTTTCTCCTTCCTTTCAATAAATTTCTCAGGTTTTTTCTTCAATTTTTTTTAATTTAGGAAATTAAATTTTTCCCTCAATGTAATTTATCATTTTAGTTTCCATGAAACTTTGTTTTTATATTATTTAATGTGTTTTGGAGTTTTATATGGTTCTAGTTTCTAATAATATCTCAAGATAGATAGGTATTCATAACCATAATATTTTCAACACTATATCCCATTCCTTTTAGTTACTCATTGGGGAAATAATTGCATTATGTAGTACATTAACTGCTAACTCAATTCCTCTTAGTTCAATCCATTGAACAAAACCAAAAACATTAGTGTGAGTTTCAAGAAATAATAACTAGATTAGTAAATCATATAATAAATAAAATCAATCCTATGATATCCTAAGTTATGACATATTCATTTCAACCTATGACATATTATGCTCATCCAATATTACTTTGGTCCAACATAGGTTGTTTTAGGTTTAATCCTCTTATTCCTCATAACCTAATCCCCAAAAATAACTAAAACCTAATCTGATATCAACTAAGAAAACCCAATAATAACATGTATATATTTTTACCATTTACCATGAATATTCATTAAATTTAATAATAAATCACACTCTAGAACCTATAGGTTTAGCGTATTTGGAGATTATATACATAGAAAACTTATTTTACAACTCTATGAACATTTCTCCATAGTCACAAAAAACTATAATCCCTTATGAAGCCTCGGTCTCAAGACAACTCCTCAGTTCAATGTTCGGGGTGCTACATGAACATAGACACTCCTCATATTCTAGAGGCTAACAACTAGTGGAAAGGCACTAGATTATATATATGGGATACCATTCCCTCAAATTAGAGTCATGAAATAATGAAAATAACCAAACGTCATTAATGTCAAATATTAGAGTACACAAAAGTAATACATAATTTGAATGATATAAAAAATAAATGTGGAATTGATACAAATATACATCCCATTAATTTTCCACTGGGCTGATCACATATACCAAAAAAAATACACAAGGGGCTAGACAACAATACCCTCACCTCACCTCAATGAAAACTTTGATACCCTATTGAGTTGCTCCAAACCCATCTATTACACAAACTTTGACCAACCTATAAAGTAGAAATAATTTTTTTACATGAACTAGAGTACCCATACAAAGTGTAATAAATACATCTTATTAGGGTCTCAACAAGTATACCTTGTATACACCATCATATATGTGTATGCATCTAAAAAATAAATTACATAAATAAACATGAACACAAAAGTTCCTTAGAACATCGTATTCTAACCATATCCCCATGACTCCATGCACATTAATTCATTGTGTGCTAATTAGACCACTAAGACACCCAATCATACATTCTTTTTCCTAAGATAGAATCTAGTAACTCAATTTCATTAAACCTGTAACCTAACCTATACCCAAAGACTAAAGGTAGGGAGTATCAGTAAGTCCCAACCACTAACCAAAGAAGCAGGGTAAGGTCTTATGTCGAAGTATTGGAATAATACTTATCACTCAAGGGAGGTCATCCATAAAGTTCTGAACTCTATCTTATTACTCATGGAAGGGACTCACATTTAATTCCTAGAATAAACTTCTCACTCAAAGAGGTCCTACTATATAAAGACCTAGAATTTCCATGTATTTTTTTAATAAAATGGGAATTTTACAAGTCTGTGAAGATTGACGGCGCGTGATTCCGAGGCCTGGAGTGCCCAAAATGAATTTCTGAACTTTTTTTGGGTACGTTCAGCAAACGTGCAAGAAGATTTTCTAACTTTTGAACCGGTGCTCAAAATTGAAATCTGAGGGAACCATTGAACTCACAGTGCCAGTATTCTCTTAAGGAGACCTTAAACTCAACTGAAGTAGGTCAAGGGTGGAAGTTAGTTTTTCACTTATTTTTGAAAGATTAAAAATAAAATAAAATGGTGTAACATTTTATTTTTATTTTATTTTGAAACTCCCATGTGGAAGTTTCACAGGTGGGGACCACCTGAACTAAACCTCCTTTGAGAGGTTATGGTGCTGGGGACCACCCAAGTATAAACCCCCCTTGAACTCCCCTTCAATGGGAGAAACCCTCAAACTTCCTATTAAATGTGGGGGAGCCTCTTCAACTCCTCCAACATTTATTATGACAACTCCATTAATTAATTAAGCCTTTTTGAATTTATTCCAATGAACTAAATAGACAACATAATCTATTATGTTGGCTACTTGGAATTTTTGGTGGAATTGGGATGAAGGATCCATGGGAGAAATCTCTCCAATGAAGAACGCCAATGAAGAACGTCGACTTTGACTCCGAATTCTTCCATGGGACATTCGTTGATGAGAAAATTATTCAACGTCAATGAACCAATGGTCAAGGAAACATCGACATCACCAACATCCATCTATTCCCAATGAAATTGTCTCCTTCCCCACAGACAATCTTCAACGAATCAAATGAACGAGGTAGGGAGGGTGTTTGAATTATTTTCCTTTAACCGTTTTTGATATTCTTGTTCTTGTTGAGACGATTTATACCACTCTAATGCAGAGGGTGTGGGCCAAACAAACATGGCCCGAACCCTCTGTCATTCTTCTTAAATGGTGTATCCTTCACAAGGAAAGAAGATGACTTTGGTGACGACCGGTGCCGGTGATTGGCACCGGTGGAACTTGAGAACCACCGATGAAGGCACGACACCCCGCCCAAGCCACCCCGCGGCCTCACCGCACCACCCCGGATGAGCCATCCCGTGGCACCCGCGGCCTCCACCATCCTAGACAAGCCACCCCACGACCTCCACCCTCCCATCTGAGCCTCCCCATGACCTCGTGCCCTCGTGCCCCCCCCCCCCCCCCCCCCGCTGCCGAGCCGCCCCGTGCCCTCGCGACACCCCCGTGACTGAGCCGCCCCGCGCCCCCGCGAAACCCCCATGGCCTCACGGTCCTCGCGGCCTTAAGGTCATCACAACATGCCAGGCCAAGCCTAGTAGTCCGGGCTACCCAGTGGGCCGGGTCGGTCTGATTGAGTTGGACCAGACCTGGACTAGATATGACCCTATACTTTACTTAGGCCATAACTTTGGCATCGGACGTCCGTTTGATGAACCGTTTGCAGCACCTAAAATCTTGGATAGATAAGGTCCCTTCACTATACTCCACTAGAGTTTTGGATAAAATTAGGGAACAGTCGGGTTGGATCGAGCACGAATCCAACTGGGACCTCGGGACTAAAAGGCTAATAACTCATAGACCGGGCGTCTGATTGACATATCGTCTATTGCGTTGAGACCCCTATGACGTGGAGGTCCTTTGGGATACTTCTTTGTGAGAATTTGTGGTAGTTGAAGTATCAACCAGTGGCTTATGGAGCAAACCCTCCTAGAGACAAGCGAGCATAGTGCGGGAACCCAGTAGCTGGATGTGACGTGAAGATGTACTAGGATCCTGTGTGGGTCTGAAGATGTACCGAGTGATCCTATGTGGGTCAGCACCTTGCGATCCTGTGTGGGTCAGCACCTAGCGATCCTGTGTGGGTCAGCACCTTGCGATCCTGTGTGGGTCAACACCTTGAAATCCTGTGTGGGTCAGCACCTAGTGATCCTGTGTGGGTTAGCACCTTGCGATCCTGTGTGGGTCAGTACCTTGCGATCCTGTGTGGGTCAGTATCTTGAGATCTTGTGTGGGTTAGCACCTAGCGATCCTGTGTGGGTCAGCACCTTGTGATCCTGTGTTGATCAGCACCTTGCGATCTTGTGTGGGTCAGCACCTTGCGATGCTGTGGGGGTCAGCACCTTGTGATTTTGTGTGGTTCAGCACCTAGATATCCTGTGTGGGTCAACACCTTGCGATCTAGTGTTGGTCAACACCTAGCAATCCTGTGTGGTTCAACACCTTGCGATCTTGTGTGGGTCATCACTTAAAGATCCTGTGTGGGTCAACACCTAGCGATCTTAGCGATCCTGTGTGGGTCAGCACCGAGCGATCCTGTGTGGGTCATCACCTGGGGATCCTATGTGGGTCTGCCTCTTAAAAGAGTAAGATGATTAAGTAGTTAAATCTAATCATCTCTACTACTGTACTTAAGATATACCTGGAATGAGTTGAGTTCATACCTATGTTGTACTTTCCTTTGTGGTAATAACTTGGTGGTATTCTTCTATGTGGAATACCTATGTGGTTCTTGTCTTTGTGGTTTTCTTTCCTTTGTGGAATAGTTGAGCTTTGGGATTTTGGGTTGGACCCTGTGTTTCCTCATGACTGAGATGGGTATACTTGATAACTTAGGTATATGTATTGGCATATACCTAAGTAGGGTTGACAGTTGACTTCATGATTTGATATTTATACTTTATAGATTTTGTGAGACCTTGAGGGTCTCAGGGTCCCTACTGAGTATCATTATACTCAACCCTGCATGGGCTATGCCCTTACTTTGTTGTGTCTGGTGCAGACGACGGACAACGCTGACTGAGGATGAGGGTACCAGGACTGGAGGTATCTCGGAGGTGGACATTAGAAAAGGAGAACTGTAGAGACGGTCGTTCATGAGCTATACCTACCCATCATGTAAGATCCGTGGTGGACAATCCAGGAGTTGCTTTCCACCTATCAGTTATCTTTTACTTTCCAGTTTTTCCTTGTACTTTCCAGTTGGTCTTGTATTTTGGACCCTTTTTACTTACTGTACTCACTATGTTTTCTATTCAGTTTACTTGAGTTCGTATCTTGACGTGTTCTTGGTTGTGTGTGTTATAGGTTATAAATGAAATGCCTTCCCAGTTTTAGGGAATATACCTTTGGTGCTAGTCTCTAGCCCCTGGCCTATGGAAGGTGGGCTTGGGGTAGTCACGACACGGGCCCCGAGGGACGAGTCATGACAAATTGGTATCAGAGGAGTCAGTTCTACTATAGAACATATGACTATGATCTTTTTAATGATAATAGTGTTAAGTTTAGTGAGTGTGGTTATTAGTTTAGGGAATACAATGTTGGTGCGACGACCGACGTATCCATACACTAGGACCCTGGCATCTGATTTCCGACTCAGTGCAGAAAACACTGATTGTGACATATCCATAAACTAGGACCCTGACATCTGATTTCCGACTCAGTGCATGAAAACACTGATTGCGTGTGTGTTTGAAGAGTTTTATTTGTGATCTATTTGAGTCAGCTCCCCAGGTATAACTTTTTGACTGTGGTAGACCTATTTCTTTTCAGGATACCTCTACGAAGACAGCCAGCTAGGGTTCCGAGAGTTGTACGCACTGATAGCCCACCAAGCGATGAGGCCTCGGTGCAGGGCCCTCTTCCAGTAGAGTCACCAACGGAGGCAACAGTGGTACCATTACCCATTGGGCCACCGATGCCACCATACCTAGTAGCAGAAGGTGCAAAACACTTTAGCATGTTGCATGAGTTCCAGTGCCAGAGGCCACCCAGGTTCAAGGGAGAGATGGACCCACAGGCGGTTGAGGATTGGCTGGAGGCTGTGGTGAGAGTCTTCCGACTGGTAGGGACACCGGTCGGTCTCATGGTGATCCTTGCCACCAGTCTTCTATATGAAGTAGTAGGAAGATAATGGAGATTGATGCTCCAGGAACATGACGAGGTGACACTTCTCTGGACAGACTTCGAGAGCCTGTTTCAGGCAGAGTTTGTTCTAGCGACTCTTCACATAGTGCGAATACAAGAGCTTCTTCATCTGAAGCAGGGTAGCATGACTGTGGCTCATTACTCGGTGAGGTTCAATGACCTCTCACTCTACTCCACAGATATGGTGCGAGACCCATTATTCAGGGCTTGGACCTTCGAGCAACGACTTAGGTAGGATATCAGGGCTTCGATGATCTCACTCAAAATCCCGACGCAGGAGGGGGTGTTAGAGAGAGACCTCTTAGTGGAGAGTTTTCTTGATTAGCAGTCACCAGTAGCGAGACCCACCACAATTCATCATGTAGCGGAGTCTTTTGTCGCTGACAGAAGACAGATGACACAGAGGTCTAAGAGGACCAATCCTACAGGTGGACGACCACATGATTCATGGTCGGTTGTGCGAGGCATTCGGGATAGATCTGGTCATGCTAGGAGTGGGCAGTGTTACGCATGCAGCGGGCAGAGTCACATGGATCATGACTGTCCAACCCACCATATGGATGATCAAAATACGTTCTAAGAACCACCTAGGAAGAGACATAGATTCAACCAAAGAGGTCTGTAGGGAGTAGGAGGACGTGGCAGAGGAGATGGTCGTGCAATTGGCGGTGGGAGACGATTCGAGATGTTATGACCACCACCACTAAGTGATCCACCCCGACCATGAGGAGTAGGAGGACATGGGTGAGCTTAGCTCCGGGCAGCTGAGGCCTACGATCAAGGTGTTCCGAAGATGATTCTAGGTATGATCTGTGTCTATTCCACCTTAGCTGCAGTACTTATAGACACAGGTGACAGTCATTCTTTTATTTCATCTGCCCTCGTTCAGATCTCAGAGATTCCGACATAGCCATTGGCTCAATCCTTATGTCTAGATACTCCTACGAGAGTGGATTCGATGATTAATCACTGGTTCTGGTAGTGTGAGATTACTCTAGGAGGCAAGATATTCAGTTGGGATCTCCTAGTAATAGCATCGAGGCCTTACGACGTCATCTTGGGTATGGAATGGTTATCTATAGTCCATGCTCAGATAGACTGTATTAGGTGAAAAGTGCGGTGTGTATGCACGGATGGGACGAGGTTTACCTTCATTGGTGAGAAGGGAGCCTTTGCAGCACAGTATGGACTTACCCGTAGGAGGGTGAAGCTAATTACTAATCAGTTGGCTAGCCTTAACCTTAGAGCGGTTGATGTGGAGAGTCTGAGTTATCCTGTAGTGGTGGACCAGTACGCAGATGTCTTCCCTGATGATGTTTTGGATCTACATCCTCATAGAGAGGTGGACTTTTACATTGACTTGTACCCCAGGATGACACCGATATCTACACCAACATATCAGATGGCTCCCACAGATCTTTGTGAGCTGCAGGTACAACTAGAGGACTTATAGGGGAAGGGATTCATTTGGACTAGTGTTTCACCTTGGGAATCCCTGATTTTGTTCTCCAAGAAGGAGGATGGGAGATTGAGACTTTGGGTTGACTATCGGCACTTGAACCGGGTGACTGTGAAGAACAAGTACCCACTTCTAAGGATTGACGACCTCTTTGATCAGCTGAAGGGAGCATGGTGGTTCTCGAAGATAGACCTCAAATCAGGATATCACCAGCTCAGAGTACGAGATGAGGATGTGTAGAAGATGGATTTTAGATGTCGGTACGAGCATTATGAGTTCTTAGTTATGCCATTCGGCGTAACCAATTCTCTAGAAGTGTTCATGGGACTCATGAACAGGATCCTTCATTCATACCTTGATTGCTTTGTAGTAGTCTTCATCAACGACATTCTGATCCACTCGGATACTGAGGAGGAGCATGCCTATCATTTTCAGGTAGTACTAGATACACTTCGAGAGCACTAGATTTATGGTAAGATCTCAAAGTGTCAGTTTTGGATCTGAGAGGTTCACTTTCTGGGACAAGTCATATCAAAGGCTGGAGTGGCAGTTGATATAGCGAATATTGAGGCGGTACTTTCTTGGGATCCACCCAGGAGTGTGATGGAGGTACAGAGTTTCCTGGGTTTGGCCAGATACTACTAGAGATTTGTACCAGATTTATCCAGAGTTGCAACACCTCTATCAGCATTGACAAAGAAGGGGATACCCTTCGTGTGTCCAAAGAGATGCCAGTGGAGTTTCTAGGAGCTGAGGCAGAGGCTGACTAGTACCCCCATCTTGATGCTTCCAGAGGAGGGCGTAGGGTACGTAGTTTACTGTGATGCATTAGGGACTGGACTCAGATGTGTCCTGATGCATGAGTAAGCAGTGATCGCCTATGGTTCTCAATAGTTGAGACAACATGAGTAGAACTATGCTACCCATGACCTGGAGTTAGCAGCAATGTTCTTCGCCTTGAAGATGTGGCTGCACTATCTGATGGGCAAACGTTTTATATTCTACTCGGATCACAAGAGTCTCAGGTATATCTTTTATCAGAAGGACCTAAACCTGAGACAACGACATTGGCTTGAGTTCCTCCAGGACTATGACTTCGAGATAGTCTATACTTTTGGGAAGGAGAACGTTGTAGCAGATGCACTCAGCAGGAGGTCTGGTATATAGCTGCTAGGTGAGGTGACGGAGCAGCTGGCCGCTTTGCAGATATCCTTTGTAGAACGTGATGGAGTAGCTTTCATTCAGTCTCTTACAGTCACTCCCCCACTTCTTCAGTGAGTCAGGGAGGTGCAGTGTGGGGACACTGACTGTGAGACACGACGTGCTCAGATATCCATAGGGTGGGCAACTGATGGATTTTCTAAAGGTGGGGAGCACGTCATCCTCTTCAGATGACATACTATGGTACCAGTATTTCTTCGAGAGGAAGTGATGAGGGAGTTCCACACATCCCCTCTCATGGTACATCTAGGAGTGGTGAAGATGTACCAGGATCTCCGATGACAACACTGGTGGCCGGGAATGAAGAAAGCAGTAGCAAAGTTTGTTTCTCGGTGCCTCACTTGTCAGCAAGTGAAGGTAGAGCATCAGGTACCAGCAGTCTTGGTTCAGCCTTTAGAGGTCCCAGAGTGTAAGTGGGATGGGATATCTATGGAATTTGTAATAGGACTTCCATGTACATCTAGGGGACATGAGTTGATTTGGGTGATCGACAACCGACTCACCAAGTCGGTCCACTTCCCACTGATTAGAGATCAGGGTTTAGTAGAGAACTTGGGACACCTCTATGTGTAGAAGATTGTGCGGCTACATGGAGTACCCTCAACGATTTTCTCCGATTGTGATGCACGTTTTACTTTACGGCTATGGAAGGGGTTGCAGGAGGTTTTCAGGACACAGCTTCGTTTGAGCACCACCTTCCATCCTCAGACGGATGGCCAGACTGAGCAGACTATTCAGAACCTCGAGGACATGTTGTGTTCTTGTGTCCTCGACTTCAGTCGCAGTTGGGAGGATCACTTTCCTTTGGTGGAGATTTCATACAACAACATATATCACTCCACCATTGGGATGCCACCTTTTGAAACGTTGTATGAGCGACCTTGCAGATCACCATTGTGCTGGACTGACCCAGGGGAGTCAGCACTAGTGGGATCAGATATGGTACGTGCTACCACAGAGAAAGTTCAGATCATCTAGGAGTGGATGGAGACTACACAGATTAGGCAAAAGTCTTATGCCAAAAGAAGATGGAGACCTCTAGAGTTTGAGGATGGTGACCACGTCTTTCTATGGGTCTCAACTCGATGAGGTTTACAAAGATTTGGCCGAGGTGACAAGTTATCTTTGAGGTTCATCAGACCCTTTCAGGTCCTCAGAAGAGTTTTAGAGGTGAATTACCACTTAACTCTACCACCTCAGTTGCACCGGGTACATGACATCTTCTACGTATCCCAGCTAAGGAGATACGTGAATGACCCTTCTCACATCATCGACCATGGTGAGCTAGACATGGACGATGGGGAGACTTTTACAGAGGTTCTAGTAGAGATTGAGGATCTACAGGAGCGGGTCCTTTGTTGATGGTCGATACCTCTGGTGTGCGTTCGCTGGTAGCACGAGAACCTATAATAGAGCACATGGGAGTGGGAGGCTCATATGCGTGCTCAGTACCCCCACTTGTTCCCTTATTTTGAGTTGTGGCATACAGGGGCATAAATCCCTGAGGTGGGGAGAATGTAAAGACCCATAATTTCCATGTATTTTTTTAATTAAAAGTAAATTTTACGAGTCTACGAAGATTGATGGCGAGTGATTCCGAGGTTCGGAGTGCCCGAAATGAATTTCTGAACTTTTTTTCGGGTACGTTCAGTAAACGTGCCAGCGGGGTTTTCTAACTTTTGAACCAGTGCTCGGAATTGAAATCTGTAGGCACCGTTGAACTCGCAGTGCCGATATTCTCTTAAGGAGACCTTCAACTCGACCGCAGTAGGTTGAGGGTAGAAGTTAGTTTTTCACTTATTTGTGAAAGATTAAAAATAAAATAAAATGGTGTAACATTTTATTTTTATTTTATTTTGATACTCCCATGTGGATGTTTCATAGGTGGGGACCACCTGAACTAAACCTCCTTTGAGAGGTTCTGGTGGTGGGGACCACCCGAGTATAAACCCCCCTTGAACTCCCCTTTAATGGGAGAAACCCTAAAACTTTCTATTAAATGTGGGGGAGCCTCTTCAACTCCTCCAACATTTATTATGCCAACTCTGTTAATTAATTAAGACTTTTTGAATTTATTCCAAAAAACTAAATAGACAACATAATCTATTATGTTGGATACTTGGCATTTTTGGTGGAATTGGGAGGAAGGAGCCTTGGGAGAAAGCTCTCAAACGAAGAACGCCAACGAAGAATGCCAAATTCGACTTCGACTTCTTCCACGATACATTCGTTGACGAGGAATGTGTTCAACTTCAACAAACCGATGATCGAGAAAATGCCGACATCACCAACATCTGTCTATTCCCAAAGACATCGTCTCCTTCCCCACAGAAAATATTCAATGAAACAAACAAAAGAGGTAGGGAGGGTGTTTGAATTATTTTCCTTTACCCGTTCTTGATATTCTTGTTCTTGTTGAGCCGCTTGCTACTTCTCTAACATGGAGGGTGCGGGCTAAACAAACATGGCCTGACCCCTCCTCCATTCTTCTTAAATGGTGTATACTTCACGATGAAAGAAGGAGACTTTGGTGCCGGTGACCGGTGCCAGTGATTGGCACTGGTGGAACTCGAGAACCGCTGAATAAGGCACGACGCCCCTCCTGATCCGCCCTGCAGCACTCGTGGCCTCACCAAGCCACCACACGGCCTCGCTGCACCGCCTCGCGGCCTGGCCGTGCCGCCCCGCGACCTCACCGTGCCGCCCCAGCCGAGCCGCCTTGTGACACCCGCGACCTCCTCCCTCCCGACCAAGCCACCCTAGACGACCCGCCTCGCAACCTCCGCCCTCTCGGCCAAGCCTCCCCGCGGCCTCCACCCTCTTGGTTGAGCCGCTCTGGTCGAGCCGCCCCGTGACCTCGCACCCTCGCGACACCCCCCATGGCTGAGCCGCCCTGCGCCCTCGTGGCACCCCTGCGGCCGAGCCGCCCCGTGTCCCCTATGGAACCCCCACGACCTTTCTATCCTTGCGACCTTCCGGGTCGACCCAGGCTGGGTCAGGCTGGGTCGGTCCGACTGAGTCAGACTAGACCCAGACTAGATACAACCCTATACTTTACTTGGACTATAACTTTGGTACCAGACGTCCGTTTGATGAACCGTCTACAGTTCTAGAAAACTTGGAGCGATATGGTCCCTTTGGTATACTCCACTGGAGTTTTGGATAAAGTTGGGGAATGGTAAGGTTGGATTGAGCACGAATCCAACCGAACCCTCAAGACTAAAAGGCTAATAACTCACAGACTGGGTGTCTAATTGACGCACCATATGTTGCGTTGATACCCCTATGATGTGGTATTCCTTTGGGATACTTCTTCATGAGACTTTGTGGTAGTTAGAGTATCAACCAATGGATTGTGAAGCGAACCCTTCCGGAGACAAGCGAGCGTAGTATGGGAACCCAATAGCTGGCTGTGACGTGAAGATGTACTAGGATCCTATGTGGGTATGACGACGTACTGGAGATGTACTAGGATACTATGTGGGTCTGACGATGTACCAAGCGATCCTATGTGGGTCAGCACCTTGTGATTATGTGTGGGTCAGCACCTAGTGATCCTGTGTGGGTCGGCACCTTGTGATCCTTTGTGGGTCATCAGCTAACGATCCTGTATGGGTCATCACCTTGCAATCCAATGTGGGTCAGTAATTAGTGATCTTGTGTGGGTCAGCACCTAGTGATCATGTGTGGGTCAGCACCTTGCGATCATATGTGGGTTAGCACTTAATGATCATGTGTGGGTCAGCACTGAGCGATCCTGTGTGGGTCAGCACCTGGAGATCCTATGTGGGTCTGCCTCTTAATAGAGTAAGATGATTCAGTAGTTACATCTAATCATCTATTCTACTATACTTAAGATATACCTAGAATGAGCTGAGTTTGTACCTATGTGGTACTTTCCTTCATGGTAATACTTTGGTGGTATTCTTCTGTGTGGCGTACCTATGTGGTACTTGCCTTTGTGGTTTTCTTTCCTTTGTGGAACAATTGAGCTTTGGGATTTTGGGTTGGACCCTGTGTTTCCTCATGATTGAGATGGGTATACTTGATAACTTAGGTTTATTTATTGGCATATACCTAAGTAGGGTTGACAATTGACTTCATGATTTGAGATTTATCCTTTGTGGATTTTGTGAGACCTTAAGGGTCTCGGGGTCCCTACTGAGTATCGTTATACTCACCCCTACACGGTCTATGCCTGCACTTCTTTGTGTCTGGTGTAGACGACAGACAATGTTGACTGAGGACGAGGGTACCGGGACTGGAGGTAGCTCGGAGGTGGACGTTAGAAGAGGTGAACCATAGAGACGTCCGTTCGTGAGATATAACTACCCATCAGGTAGGATCCATGGTGGATGATCTAGGATATGCTTTCCACCTATTAGTTGTCTTTTACTTTCCAATTTTTCCTTGTACTTTCTAGTTGGGCTTATATTCTGGCCTCTTTTTACTTGCTGTACTCACTCTATTTTCTATTCAGTTTACTTGAGTTCGTATCTTTCTGTGTTCTTGGTTGTGTGTGTTACAAGTTATAAAGGCAATGCCTTCCCAATTTTAGGGAATATGCCTTCGGTGCTAGTCGCCAGCCCCTAGCCTATGGAAGGTGGGCTTGGGGTAGTCATGACACGGGCCCCAAGGGACAGGTCGTGACATGCTAACACCATCTTACTCTAGTTGAGGACAATTTTCATGTCCCAAACACTAATTTATCCAACAAGGTAGGGTCCTGTCTCTTATCACAACTTGAACAATCTCCACACTCAATAATATCTATAATCCAGACCAATACATTATCACTCAAGGTAGGTCTGATATCATACCACAACTACTACCTTTTCACTCAAGGTAGGGTTTAACCATCACCTCCTAACCACTTTCTTATCACTCAAGGTTGGGATCAATACCACATCAAAACCTCTACCTTCTAACTCAAGGTAAGGTCTAACCATCACCTTCTCACTCAAGGTGGTATGTTATATAGACATCTACCTTATCACCCAAGGTAGGTTCGATATCACATCACAACCCCAACCATACCACTCAAGGCAAGGTTCAACCAACACCTTATAACTCATGGCGAGGCTAAGACTTAGGATATGTCATCAACTTCACTAATATTCATTACATATTACATGCATTCGATAAAAATAGGGTACAAACCATTCAAACAAGATCACCATCTCTTCACTTGGGCACTGATCACTCAAGAACTAGTCCCACTCATAGATGTACCTCACATTATCCATCAATCCCCATAGTAAAATTACCTTGATACCATCTCAATCACCCAAGCATAACATGATGGTCCCCTCAATATTCTCATCTCTCCCATCAAGTAATCCATTAAGTCCCTACAAACCCATCCTAGATTTTCAATATCCCAAAGTACTCATTACCCTAGGTTTACCTCATATCCCATAGGATCTTCCTGACATTGACCACAAGAGGTTAGTCCATATCCTTGTTTGAGACCTCACATCAAAATCCTCACATGAGTTCCTTATCACAACACTCTTGGAATAGCTCCCAAGACCACCACAAGTAGAATAACCTCCTCCTTCAAACTTAATTTAGTCCTAGCAGATTCATCCCATTCTCAATGATCACCAAGACTCATTCAACCCTAAAGAGTGTGTCACTTCTCATACATGGGATGTACGACCATCTCACCCATCTTATTAGGCCTAAGCCTCTAATTCATGCTTAACTAGATCTAGGGAATCCATTCCATGCTATAAAAAACTCACCCTCAACTCCAATACCTCCCTAGGTCTTACATATACTAAACTGGTATCTCTTTCCCTTGGTGAAGCAGTATTTGAGAAATCAAAAATTCTTTAAAGTGAAAAGGATCACTTAACTTGAGTATATGATTCTTGAAACCATCTTATCTCTTTCTCTAGGGAACTCTCAAGTTCCTGTTACTTTACCTAGTCCCATGAAAATGCATTCAGGTAAAAAATATTTCATAATAAAGAATATAAAATTATATTATAGGGACCACCTATCTCTATAAAGGAGTTACCATCCCCACAATGCTTTACACATCCTTAACCAATCCCACTAATGCCTCATTCAAGCTTATACCACCACTAGATATTTTATCTCACACAAAAAATCCAAATAATTAACTACATAAATTAATCCAAGGAAGTATATTCCTTAAAAAACCCATTAGGACCCATCAAATCACTAAAACTATACAAAACCTCAAGTATTCATCATTTTGGGGCCTCTTTTAGACAATACAAGCAAAATTAACACTGAATCGGGATTATTTTACCATTATTTAGTTAAATATTCACCGAAAACCTATCCTAAATACATAAAAAACTAGTTAAATAAAAAGGAAAGAGGAACTTGGGGGGAAATAGAAGAACACAACTTGATTCTTCTATATAAATTCAAAAAAAAACCCAAACCTTTTAAAGGGGGGTTCAATGGGAGAGGATAGGGGGAAGACCCAAACAAATAAACCTTACCAAAGTGCCTCTTACCCTAAAAATAGAGAGGGGACTGATTGGAAAATTTCTTGTCTTCCCCCACTAAAAAATATTCTAGGGGTTTTATTTCAGCATGGCCTATTGGCATTAGGGTGTAATAACTCAACCATGGGATAAGTTATGGTGTATACCAAGTGGTCATGGTAAAATTACCACCACCATTGACCCTATATGGTGTAATCAAGAACCAAAAAATGCAACCAAACTCTAGGGGGAAGCTCAATGGACCTACCTATTAGGGACCCTCTATAGTGTTTTCCTCCTACTGTGGCATGATACTTCCCCAACAAGCACCACCATGACGCAAGTCCCTCCTCCATGATGCAAGCCTCCTCATTAAGGTACCTTAGTCCCTACCTCCTAGGATTCATACAAGGTGAAACACTCCAACTATAGTGAAACACTCTTCCTCCATTAAAAAACTCTCTTAATAATTTCCACACTAAAATTCACCTAGGCTAAGCCATGGTCTATCTCCTATAGTAGAATTCCATAGAAGGGTCACTCCGACCGTACTTCGACACTCACTCTATCCCTTGAAACACATCTCAGACCTTAATACATATCCAAAAACAACTTCAAAATATGTTTCATTCTCAAAATCTAAATATGAGTCCCAATTCTTGAAGTACCCACTACTACAAGATAAAGAATTCATATTTCATCCGAAAAAATGACCCGTAAAATTCATGGGTCATTAAAAAAATCCCCACCATAACATTTCCCATCTTTGAGAAGCTATGGTGTTCTTGTAGACATCATTCCTAACTTATCATAGTCACAAATTCACCACCTTCTCACCACATTCTACCCCGAATTCTAAAATTGCTTCCATTGTACAACTCCAAACACATGGGAACACCATCCACTGAAAGTAGAGCCTCATACTCATTATCATCATCAACATTTATACATAGGTCAAATGAACCTTTAAAGCCTAAGACACTAAAGAACCATCATCCATTTGAAGGTTCCAGGCACAAAGGAAGCATGGTTGGGACGAGACCCAAAAATGATTTTTACCATGATCAGTGATTATTTCGGGATAAATACGACGACGAATTCCAGTCTCCATGGAATATAATCAAAGATTTAGATAAAGAATATAGAGGCCCAAAACCTTAAAGAGAATCTTTCACATCATGTTCATAATTAAATTAATTAATTTCATAAAGAAAAATAATACCTGTATCTTTGGTATTTTTCTTCGTTGATGATGTTGATCATCCAGAGTGACCCTTCTGTATTATCTCATTGCACTTGTAAGGATTCAAACTCGAATCCCTATAGCGGTGATCCACACATGCTCCGATGGCCTCTGATCGACATCGCTCGTTCTCCGGGTGCTAGCACGGCGAAACGAGTGTCTTGTGTCGGTAGTTCTTGATCGCTTGTTCTTTAGCCTTAAATAAAGTATCTAGTTCTTGAGAGGGGAGAGAAGAGGATTCAAGAGAAAAATTGTTTGGATCAACAATTCTCAATTCACAAGGCGTGTGGTGTGGTATCTGGCATAATAGGCATACTTGCCTATTTATATACATGGAATTTCAGTTACAATATTTAATTGCATAACAACAATTAAATACATTCATGAACTTAGAGAAAACCCATGCATTTAATAATAATACCGTGTCATTATTTATGGTGTGCCAACTTGCGCAAAACATAATTATAAATAAAATTCCATGTCATAAAATAATAATAGTGTTATTTTAATTTGTGGAAACTAGTTAAATAATTATTTACCGTCTTACAAATAATTATTTTACTACTGGACCAACCTTGGTCCACTCGAACTCCACTTCCATTTATTGAACACCCAAATAAATAAATAAATAATTTATTCTCTTAAATAAATATTTTATTTACAAACTATTAAATAAATATTTATTAAATGTTCAATAAAATAAATAAATAAATTTTATTTAATTTATACCATCATCGAAACTTGAATAAAATTATTCCACGGTCTTGAGAATAATATTTATTTCATTAATTAAATTCAAATAGAATTTAACCATGACCACCAAAAACACTTAGTGTGTGAACCTCTAGGATTCTTTCTCATTGGCATTAGGCGGGATTGCCTAAAGTCCAAGAGTATTGTCTATCAACGATTCAAGGAACCTAAGAGAAAGAACGTAAATTCGCAACAATGACATCCACATATGAACGCTTACTATGTAATATAATATCTTTGTTGCAATATCTCATCAAGCAGGTTTCATGATTGTGTCATAAACTTTTATGCTTGACACTTCGTTCTTTGACTACCTAAAATAAACTCATAATTACACCATGAACATATAATTTCATGCGACAGTTCTATTTCAGTCAAAGGGACGGGATATAAAATTCCATAAATGGAAGGGACAAATCCTTCCTCGACATATCTATTAATAACATGCCACTCATGATGCACCTAACATACCCTACTTTCTGCCAACAGTCTACATGAAGGTTTTCATCAGAAAATAAAAGTTCATAAGTTGTGACACGTATTAATGATAATCTTAAAGTCTAAGGATCATTACACATGCTCACAGATAGAAATATACGATGACACCAAAACATGTAGAATTCCTACTAGTAGGTCTGTTATCATAATATCCTATCTTGGAGATTACTAAGTGAAAACTTCATGAGAGGAAGTCTCATCTGCTTACGAGTACTCGCACCTGACGGTCTGAATGCTATGTGTCCCATAATAGCATGTCATCCAATCGAAGAACTATATTTAATAATATTGTTATAGCATTTCAAGTTTCTCATCATAGTAGGGAACTTCCATGACCTTATCAATGAAACAAATACTCTAGGAAATTATTACATCATAATCATGCAGAACAATAAACAATATGTAATAATAAATTAAATATCCATGTAATAATTGTAAAACTAGTTGAGTTTAGGGAACCAAATCTTACAAACTCCCACTTTGACTAGGGACAACTGCCTACGAATTTCAGTCCGCTAGACCTCACAAGATGATCATGTTTCTCCAGAGTCAAGGATTTAGTCAAGGGGTCCTCCATGTTATCTTCCATGGAAATACTGCTCACTGCAACTTCACCTCTCTGAGAAAAATCCCTCAAGAGATTATACTTCCAAAGTATGTGCTTCGTCTGCTGATGTGACCATGGCTCTTTTGCAAGAGCCACCGCTACAGTATTATCACAGTATAGTGTGATGGGATCTTTATTACTAGGTATCACATCTTGCTTCTGAATGAAGCTTTGCATCTAAATTGCTTCTTTAGATGCCTCTTAAGCTACGATATACTCAGACTCTAATATAGAATCTGTGACCACATTCTACTTTGAGCTCTTCCAGCTCATTGCACCTCCATTCAAAGTGAAGATGTATCTCATTTGCGACTTCATGTCATCTTGATCAGTTTGAAAACTAGAATCAACAAATCCTCTGATGAATAGTTCCTCATCTCCTCCATAAACTAGGAACATATCCTTAGTATGTCTCAGATACTTTAGGATAGTCTTGACCACCATCTAATAGCGGTCGCCTGGGTCATCTAGATATCTTTCTAACGCACTCGATGCGTAGGCGACATCTAACCTAGTACATAGCATGGTATACATGACTGACCCAATCACTAATTCATATGGAGTCATTGACATTATCTTTCTTTCCTCATGTGTATGAGGACACATTTTATTAGAAAGATGAACGCCATGTGACGCTGGCAACAATCCCCTCTTGGATTTTTTCATACTGAATCTCTTCAGTATCTTATCAATGTATGTACTTTGACTTAGGACCAATAATCTCTTGTATCTATCATGATGTATCTTGATCCCAAGAATATACGCTGCCTTGTCCAAGTCTTTCATGGAGAAGCATTGATCCAACCATGCCTTAATAGAATGTAAGACTGGTATCTCGTTTCCAATAAGTAATATGTCATCAACATATATTATTAGGAAAACGACTTCACTCCCACTAAACCGTTTGTAGACACAAGGCTAACATTCATTCTTGATAAAACCAAATTATTCTATGGCTTCATTAAAATGAATGTTCCATGACCTAGATGCTTTCTTCAATCCATAAATGTATTTCTAAAACTTCCATACCTTATTTGAATCCTTTAGAGTCACAAACCCTTTAGGTTGTGTCATGCATACATCTTCCTGAAGGTTCCCATTAAGGAATGATGTTTTTACATCCATTTTCCAAATCTCATAGTCATAGTAATCCATAATGGAAAGTAGAATTCTAATGGATTTTAGCATTGAAACTGGTGAGAAGGTTTCATCATATTCAATTCCTTAACACTGTTTTAAACCTTTTACAACCAGTTGTTCCTTATAGGTACTGACTTGTCCTTCCATGTACGGTTTATTCTTGAATACTTATTTGCAACCAACATGATTTACATCAACTGGAGGATCTACCAAAATCCAGACTTGGTTTTGGTGCATGTAATCCATTTCAAAATTCATGGCTTCTTTCCACTTGGAAATTTCTATGCCAATTACTGCTTCGTTGTAGGTTATAGGATCATTATTATCAACTAATAAGGAGTCACCATCCTCGGTAACTAGAAAACCATACTGTTCTAGTTCTCTAACCTCTCTTGTACTCCTACGCAGTACTTGTGTATCTAGAACAAATTCTTCTTCCATGGGGCTTTGTGGAATCTATTCCTATACCAACTCTTGTGTACCTTGAGCCTCGACTTCATTGAAGTCTATCTCTCTCCCACTATATCTTTTGGAGATGTTCTCCCTCTCAAGGAATATGGCATGTCTTGCCACTATGAACTTTTTTTCCAAGGGGCTGTATATGTAATATCCCCTTGTTTCCTTGGGGTATCCTATAAAGGTTAACTTTGTGCCTCAGGGTGAGAGTTTGTTACCTGAAGAGACCTTAATAAATGCTTCGCTACCCCACACATGTAAATTCAATAACATGGCTTTTCTTCCACTCTAAAACTCGTATGGAATACCATTTATCGATTTAGTTGGTACTTGGTTTAGTATGTGTTCCTCTATTTGTAACGCATATCCCCAAAAGGATAATGGAAGACTCACATGACTCATCATTGATCACACCATGTCCAATAGGGTGTGGTTTCTCCTTTCTCTCACACCATTCCATTGGGGCATGTTTAGAGGAGTGAGTTGGGATAGGATCCCAAACTCCTATAAGTAATCAATGAAGTCTTGATTAAGATATTATCTACCTCGATCTGAGCAAAGGTTCTTAATATTCTTACCAAGATGGTTCTCAACTTCATTCTTGTATTCTTTGAACTTATCAAAAGAATCCTTATACCTCATTAATTAGATATATCCATATCTACTAAAATCATCAATAAAAGTTATGAAGTATGAGTTCCCTCCCCTTGATTCAACTAGAAATGGTCTACACACATCGGTATGAACCAATTCAAGAATTTATTTAGCCCTCTCACCTTTCCCACTAAATGGGGATTTGGCCATTTTCCATGTCAACATGCATGACATATGCTAAGTGGTTTTAGTTCGAAATAATCTAAATATCCATCTTGATGTAAATTTGTCAATAATTTCTCATTTACATGACCTAGTCAGTGATGCCAATGTTGGGTGTAGTATGAGTCATGTGAAGTATCTTTGTTATCGATTTCCATTACTTGGTTTGCATAATCCAACATGTAAAGTCCGTTGTATAAATTTTCCCTACCATAACAAATGATATCTTTGTAAAAGAAGCAACATTCATTTCCAAACTTGAAAACAAATCCATCTGTATCTAATATGGATACAGAAATAATGTTTTTAGTAATAGAAGACACATAATAACAACCCTTTAACACCAAGATCATCCTAGTTGGCAATGTGAGGTGTAGTCCCCGACAGCTACAGTATCAAGTTTGGCTCTGTTGGATTCTTGTGGATCTACCTCTCCTTGATCAATCTTCCTAAATCTACTTGGTTCATATATTTGGATACATATGTGAGCACCACAAGCTATATATAATACCCAATTTGTAGAAATAGATAGATTTCATTTGATAACAAATGCACTTGAAGCTTCCCCTTGCTTCTTAGACTGGGTGTATTTCTTCTTCCAGTGGCCCATCTTGCCACATGCGAAACAAATAGCCTCCTGTTCCCTTGCCTCCCCTTTGATCTTCATTTTATTGGAAGGCTGTGAAGAATCTTTGGTCTTAAAGCTCTTCACCTTCCCTTTCCTCTTATTCCCCATAAGGACAGAAGGATTTTCACGCTTCATATCTTTTTCCACTTGGTGAATGAGGATAAGAATATTAGATAGTGACTTCTCAATGTTGTTCATATTGAAATTGACAACAAAGTTAGAGAATCTCTGAGGGAGTGATGAGATAATGAGATCGGTGCCCAGTTCTTCAGGGAGTTTAAACCCTAGAACCTCTAGGTGCTCAATGTAGCCAATGAGTTTGACTACATGAGGCCCAGCTAAGGCACCTTCTCCAAGCTTACTCTGAAAGAGTGCCTTAGAGATCTCAAAACATTCCTGTCTTTCTCTATCCTGGTAATGACCACAGAGGTGCTTGAGCATGCTATAAGAATCCATGCTTTCATGAGATTTCATGAGCTCACTAGACATTGATGATAAAATCAAACATTGAACGTTGACCACGTCGTTCATATGTTTCTCATAACCAGAAAATCCTCATCACTTGCCTCTTTGGCAGGCAGATCAGGTAATGCTGACTCCAGCACGTAATACTTATATTCATAGCGTAGGATAACCCGAAGGCATCTAAACTATTCTTGGAAGTTACTACCGGTGAGGATGTTGTCTTTATCCAGAATTGATCGTAGGGATAATGTGGTTGATGAGTTTGTCATTTTTATTCTACAATTAAAAGAGCAGATAATTATTACTTTCTTGATTATATTTTATAAGAAATAATAAATTTTATTAAGTCTCCCACTATTTTATGAAGTCCCAATAGCCCTCACCATTGAACTCAGAATGTCCAGTTGGTATGACATTCTAGTGGAAAGGATCCATATTCCCCTTCGCATAACCCCAACAAGGGTTGGTCAATCTATTAGAAGGTATTTAGGTAGGCAGGTCTTTGCCAACTGCAGGCTTGTAGCTCCTTGATATGTTGAGTGGACTCCCCAATCCTGAAATCATGACTTTGGATTTCCTCAACTCTTGCCTCCAATATTACACAAATTCCAGCAAGGGATAATCCTCTTAATGTAATATGATTAAGTCAACCTGAAACCTTTCATAAGGGATTCTTGTATAAAAGTAAGTGTCCCAACAAGGGTTGATTAAACACATAGTTTTATTGAGTTTTTCCCTTAATCAAGTAACGAAAGGCTTGTTCTGACCTAATATTTTATTTAAGGTATTTTTTTCTCTTATGCATGAATTTCTTATTATCATTATCACATTCTTGTTAATATTAAGTGGAACTTAATTAAGTGATTAACCATGTCTTGATAATATTTACGCAAAAGTCTAGTTTATTTTAGTTCCATCTTGCATGCTTTTTTAATTCATTAATTATGAGATCGTGACAACACATCCATAATGATAAACCATGAAACTGACAGAAATAAAATAAAGTAAATGGAATCATCATGATCTTTTCTAATGGTTAGTTTATCTAGTGATTGATAAACTAACCCTGACCTAGGGGAGAAACACCTTGAACCTTTTGAGTTTGTGTTTATAGCTTCCACCTATCCACCTCTATATCTCATGGGATTGGTTTGGTCTCAACTCTAGCTTGAACCGACTCCACTAGCTTGGGAGTTCCATCCATTACATATTCATTTTTTAACTCACATGTAGGTGAGGGGTAAAAATGGGTTTTACATAAAATAAACATTGGACACACATACCCTACATATTAATGAGGAAAAGGCTCATGAGATAACAAATTTAATTAAAATAAATAAATTAAAATAAACCATCCAATACAAATGTATTGGTCTAGCTCATGATCATCCATACATGAAACAATATTTATGAATAAATAACACTAGCAATCAATTCTTTAATCGTTCTTGTTTAAGATACATCACGCTCGAATCAATTAATTATTATCGTTAATTAATAAATCCTTTTATCTTACACCCTTTTCTGAATTTCCTTGAGATTCTCATCCATCATAATTTTAAACAAATAAATTCATTTAAAATTATATTTGTACGTAACTTGTACCTTGGAAGAAATCCGGTGAATTCCTATTCATAACTACCTAATGAGTAGAAATGAACATTATGCAGATGTTAAATTAAACACATATATATAAAACACATATCTCGTGTTGTGCCTCAGCTTTATGCCCGCATGATGGTACACGTATCAAGGGTTTGTATAATATAATAATAAATTTTAATAAATCTGTGTAATTTGGATGAATACATGACCTGTAGTTCCAACTACATGGTGTGTATTATTTTTCACCGTCTATCCAAAGTACACGCCCGAGGAAACGCTGTGTGAGTATAGTTTGGAAATCTTCAGAGTACATGATGTGTCCAGTGGGCCACACGCCATGTAGTTCCTTGTTACATGGTCTTCAGCTGGGAAAGCCATGTATGGGGTACACGGTCCAACCCTAACCTGAAGGGACTACACGCCATGTCTATTGGTCCACACAACGTGTAATCTGAAAACTGTGTGCCACCTATTCCTGGTCAACACACATAGTCATTTAAGACTTAGAAAGACTCCAACACACGGCTTGGTTTGGCGGAGTGGTTTGATGCATTGAATATTGACTACAAGACGTGTACTACCGAATACACACCGTGTGTTCTGGTGTTTTATGGTCAGGAAGCTTTGGCACCTCTGGATGAGATCCTCTATTTTATTTTAATCAAAATTAAAAGAAAATATCATTTCTATAAGGTGAACGAGAAATGAAATAGGAGGAATAGATCTCCAGATTCAGAATTGCAGAACGATTAACTTGAATTGAAACAACTAATTTATTAAATGCGTAATTCGTCAACGAAATATTTAAATAATTATAAACTATGATGTAACAACTCTGATACCACTTGAAGGTTCTGGGCGCAGTGGAAGCATGGTTGGGACGATAACCAAATTTGATTTTTACCGTGATCAATGATTATTCCGAGATCAATACAACGATTAACGCCGATATCCATGGAATATAATCAAAGATTTAGATAAAGAATAAAGAGGCCTGAAACCTTAGAGAGGATCTTACACATTATGTTTATAATTAATTTAATTAATTTCATAAAGAAAAATAATACATGTATCTTTGGTATTTTTATTCGGTGATGATGTTGATCATCCATAATGACCCTTCTGGATTATCTCATTGCGCTTGTAAGGATTCGAACTATAATCCCTCTAGCATTGATCCAAACGTGCTCTAATGGCCTCCGATCGACACCGCTCATTCTCTGGGTGCTAGCGCGGAGAAGAGAGTGTCTTGTGTCTGTCGTTCTTGATCGCTTGTTCTTCAGCCTTGAAGAACATATCTCTTTATTGAGAGGGGAGAGAAGAGGATTCGAGAGAGAAATTTTTTGGCTCAACAATTCTCAATTCACCAGGTGTGTGGTGTGGTATCTGGCACAATAGGTGTACTTGCCTATTTATATACATTCAATTTTAGTTACAATATTTAATTGCATAGAAACAATTAAATACATTCATGAACTTAGAGAAAACTTATGTATTTAATAATAATATTGCATCATTATTTATGGTTCACCAACTTATGCACAAACGAAATTATAAATAAAATTATGTGTCATAAAATAATAACAACATTATTTTAATTTATGTCAACTAGTTAAATAATTATTTACCATCTTGTAAATAATTATTTTACTATCAGACCTACCTTGGTATGCTTGAACTCCACTTCCATTTATTGAACACCTGAATAAATAAATAAATAATTGATTATCTTAAATAAATATTTTATTTACAAACTAGTAAATAAATATTTATTAAATGGTCAATAAAATAAATAAATAAATTTTATTTAATTTATGCAATCATTGTAACTTGAATAAAATTATTCCACGGTCTCGAGAATAATATTTATCTCATTAATTAAATTCAAATATAATTTAACCGAGACCACAAAAAACACTTAGTGTGTGACCCTATAGGATTCTTTCTCATTGGCATTAGGCGGGCTTACCTTAAGTCCAAAATTACTGTCTAGAAATGGGTCAAGGCACCCAAGATAAAGAATGTAAATTCACAATAATGATATCCACATACGAACGCTCACTGTGTAATATAATCTCTTTGTCGTAATATCTCATCAAGTAGGTTTCATGATTGTGTCATCAACTTTTATGCTTGATACGATGTTCTTTGACTACCTGAAATAAACTCGTCGTTACACCATGACCATGGAATTTTACATGACGGTTCTATTTCAATCAAAGGGACGAGATATCAAATTCCATAAATGGAAGGGACAAATCCTTCCTTGACTTATCCATTAATAACATGTCACTCGTGATGCACCCAACATACCCTACTTCCTGCCAACTGTCTGTGTAACATCACGTTACTATTTCAGGTATTCCTAATCCTTTTTATTTTAAATTATTATTATATAAATTGAAGAAAATGGTTTATCAGTAAAAATTTGTGTTTTTTGTTAAAACACATCACAGAATGCTAAAACACCCAATTAATGCTCCAGAATATTCTATTACATATTTTCTAAGTTAAAAACTATGTAAGTATGATTTTTTGAGGTTAACAAAGTCTTAAAGAGGACGGAATAAAAATATTAAATTTATTATTTTATGCATGATGAATTTATTCAAAATAATTGAATAACTCTAAAATGGTCTGTCGTATGAGAAATTTGAGACCACGATTATGTCCAAAATATAGTTTTTACCCTAGGAGGGGTATAAAATTCGATGGTTCCGGACATTTAGATGTCTTGCTCATGAGATAAAGTTATTAAATAATATTTAATATATTATTTATTAAAGATAATTAAATATCTTCCAAACGGTATGAAGTATGGGAAATCTGAGACCACCAATAAGTCCAGAATGGGGGGTTTACCCTAAACAAGGTATAACTTTTGTTTGCATCGGGAGTTTGGATGTCTCGCCCGCAAAAATAATATTTTTATATTGATTAATTAATTATTCTGAGTTTAAATTAAACAATCATTAATATCTATCAAACCACTCATCTTTTGAGAAATCTGAGATGAGTGTTGGGTCCGGAACGTGGTGTTTACCCTAGATGGGGTATAACTTTCATTCTCAACGAGATTTTGTTATCCTTTAATTTTTGTTAAATTATTAAATACATTAAAAGAAATAAAAAAACAGATGTACTATTCAATCATCTTCCAAACGCCATTCTCCTGCATTTTAACTCCTAGGTGAAACCAAAAGCTTGTAAACCAGCTGTTTTTTATGATTTAAAAACTTAAATGACTTAATGAGATGATTATATTAACTCCGTAATCAATTTTCCAATTCAGTTTTGGATTTAACATGTGTTTAAAGTATGGGTTATAAATCCTAAGATTATAGGGTTATAAATAGCCAAAACATTTTTTTACGGATCTTAGTTGATGTGGTTGAGTTTGATAAACTTTGGGAGTCCTCTACGCGCTACATGTGAAGCTCCTTCGATTTGATCATTTTTTTCTTCCATTCTTCGTTCGTGCCTCCATCCGATTTTGGTGCTGTGCATAAGGTGTCTTGTTTTTTATATATTTATTCAATTACTCTATTATCTTGTTCCTTTGTTAAAATAAAGTATTATTGAAGGTAAATTAATTGAATATTTAAAATAAAAAATCTAAAGAAAATAATGGTGGTTTTTAAACAAAATTATAAAGACCTAAATTATCAAATGATAATCCTAAAATTATCAAATAATAATTTAAATAGGTTTTGGATTATCAAAAGATATATATATATATATATATATATATATATACACATACATACATATATATCAATAAATGAACATGGGATAAACAAGGTTTAATTAAATGAAATTGGAAAATGATAATTTCAATGATTTATTGAAGGATAATTATTTAATTTATCAATGGATATTTATAAGGGACTATCACATGTGTTCTTGTTTTAATTTAAAGATATTTCAATATCAAATGTGGTTTATACTTATTCTAAGTATACTATTGTGAACATATGGGCTGACATAAAATGATAATTTGGAATTTTATTGAGGATAGTGGAAATATTATCGCATGAGATAATTAAAAAAATAATTCGATAATTATCCAGGAGAGAGAAAATGTAATCGCATGTGATATTTTACTTGTGAAATAAAATAGATGTTTTGGTTCTATGACCCCTTGACGAACATCAAACTTTGGTGTGTCGAAATTTTCATTATTAAGGCCATGAGAAGGTGTCTTGAACCACACAGGATGGTTTATCTTTGTCGTTGATATCGATGATCTTGAGGTAGGTGGTTCCATCCCGACTTTCCAAATTGATTATCCTTGTATTTATTGATTTATTTCAATTATTAATTTAAATTAAATTGCTCAAATTTTATTTCAATTAAATTGATAAAAAGTCTATTTCAGTGAATCAAGGTATTTGAAATGGTTTTGGAATGAATATTTGGAAACCCCCAAATTCCATTGAATTGGGTGTGTTTATGGAAATTTGATGATTTAAATTGTTTAATTTAAATTGTGGATTTGATGGAAATGATTTCAATTAAATTGTTGAATTTAATTGTGAAAATAAATTGTGTGATGGTGGAATTAGTTTTGATTGGTTTTCAAACTGGTTAAAATGGCTTAAAATGATTTGATAGAAACCCATTGGTTTTATCTTGTGAAAAGGCATGTTTTTTAATACAACCTGTTTTGGTTTTAAATGGAAAGAAATTGGAACATTTGAAATGGAAGAATGGGATTTATCATATTTTTAAGTATTCTTAAAATAGTTCTCACATCATGTAAGAGTGCATGCAAGCCTTAGGTAGTTAGTGAGTTATTTGGATACACTCTACGCTACGACAACGTTCTAAAACATACTTGCGGAGGGTCACATCCCTGATGGGTTGGTAACGAGTCTCCTTTGGCCAGTTTCATAGGGACGTGTGTATACACATATTGCTGAGTTCACATAGAGAGTACCGAATATTATAGTTGGTAAATACTATTGTACCTTTTGGCAGATGACCATGTTGCTCGCTTGTTTATTTATATTTGAGATATAAATTTATTCCAATGCTTTTGAACTGCTTTACATGCCTGATGAATTTATATAAACTATTTTATATAAATGTTTTATTTAAGCCATTGTTTTAGAAATATTACATCATTTTAAATCCTTTCTTAATGTATTTTCCAATATTTTGAAAATGTATAACATGTTTTGTTTAAATATTCTTTTGAATTTCCAAACTTGTTTACTTTAAAATTGAAGATTTTATTTGGATAATCTATATTTGGAATCTATTATTGAATCTTTGGTGGTATCCTACTGGGCTTAGGATCACACCCTACTTTTTCTTTTAGGTGTTTGTAGACTTTCTTCTTCCAGGTCCGAGCTATGGGAAAAGATCTCTTGGAGGTGGATCTAGTTGTTGAGCGTTGGGCTTGGGGAGTTGTGTTCCTCATGACCTTGGGGTGTTTTCCCCATTTTAGTTCTTTGTTTGTAGTTCTTTGGGCTGGTTTATGCCTTGTTTTATTCTGGTACATCACTACCAATAGAGTTTCTTTTGTAATGCATACTTCTTTGTTTTCTTTTTCTTAAGCATTCTTGCAGAAAAAATCATTCCCACTTATATGTTGTACGATGACAGGTGCTAGTCGCCGAACCGTGGGGATCAGGAACACCTTTCAGGTTATGTCAAGTACGGCTCGATTATCAGGTTACCAGGGTACCTAGGCTGGTTCGTTACAAAATGGTATCAGTGGAAGGTTAACCATCTTGACTTGATGACAGTATGTATTTGAGTATTCTTGTCGGGACTTAGGAGGTAGTTGCGATTGAGTGCCTGGTTAGATCTCACCGCAATGAACCTTAAGTCACCAGGGGTGGTTAGGGAAAGATGAATTGTGGATTTGTTCTAGTATTTTCCTTATTTTGATTTGGATAGAGTGAAATGAAAATATTGTTTATCCCATATTTTGATAATAGTTTTCCTCGTTACTCAGTTTGTGTGTTAATCTAATGTTTTTTTTATTTGATGATGTTGTGTAGAATCATGCCTCTGAGAAGATGTGGGAATCGAATATAGAAAAAGGTTGCTACTGAATCTCAGTAAGTGAGTCCTAATGTGGATATGAGTTTTTTTGAGGTGATTTTTCGCACTATCCAAGCTCTGGGACATGAACCACCTCTAGTTCCTGTTCAGGCTCCAGCTATAGATCCTCAAAGTGATATTCTCCAAAATTGATCTCAAGAGTTCCTACACCAGAAGCCATCTGTTTTCAAAGGCTCCACTGACCCTCATCATGCTGAGGAATGGTTGAGTAATATTGAACGTCTGTTTGGGTTATTAGAGACACCTGATGTGATCAAGGTGAAGTATGCCACCTTCATGCTGGAGGGACCAGGCATGAGATGGTGGGACACGATGGTGACAGCTCGGAAACATAATGGTTTTGAGTGGAAAGACTTTAGGGTTCTTTTCACTAAATAGTTATATATATAATCAATGGTGTTGGCCAAGGCTGTGGAGTTTTTAAATCTTGAGAAGGTCAACAAAACCACGACTGAGTACTCAAATCGCTTTTCTGAGTTGGTACAGTTTTCTCATGAGATTGTATCTAATGAGAAGATGAAGGCTTGACGATTCGAGTTGGGAATTCGTTCAGATATCCGTTCTCATGTTTTCTTACTAAAGCTACCCACTTATGCTGATGTGCTGGATAGGGAAATGATGGTTGAGATAGACCTGGAAAGAAAGTCAGGGTTGAAGGGAGTTCCTTTTCCTCCTAGTGGCAGTGTTGGTTCCTTTAAAGGAAAACAGAAGAGCGACGTTTCTCATGGTAGTTCTCGACAACAGAGTCATTCTAGACCTCTTGTTGCACAAGGAGGGGCTTCTTTGACTTGCTATCAGTGTGGAAAGATTGGACATTCTAAGAGGGTTTACACCGAGGTACCCAAGAACTGTAGCTCTTTCGGATGTTTAAGGAACTTATAGAGATTCTTCCATCACTTCTCTACTCTGCGTAGTGGAACATGATCATCAGCACCTCCAAAAACTAAGGGGAAATCAAATGATTCACTTACAAAAGGGTTCCAGCCACAAGCATCTGGAACGAAGCTTCTTCACACCGTGGAAGAGTTGCCAGAGGTAGCTGATATAAGTCCTGCAACTGTGAGAGGTACCATTACTCACTTAATCTTTAGTGACTGATCTATTTGATACGAGTGCATATCACTATTTTATTTCAACCCATATTGTTAATATGCTTAATCTACATATGGAGCTTTTATCTTGTGCGATGGATATTACTACACCACTTGGTACAAAGAGAGAGAAGGGTCTTCGTAGTCCTCCTTGTGTCTTTTCTCTATCAGATGTCGAGCATGCTTGGAGTTTTTTGGTTCTCGACATGAAATATTTTAGCATCATATTCGGGATGGATTGGATTATTTCCAATAAATCCTAGATCTATTGTTATCTTAGATGGATCTACCTTAATACACCTAGTGGTGTACCTCTTGTTTTTCAAGGAGAATGAGACCCAAGTTCAAGCAGAGTCAGACGCTCTTATCTAGAGTTGGGGAAAGTTATATTAGTGTTTGATTTTGATCTAGAGAGAGATTCAATGCATGGTTATCCTCCTTCAGTCGTTGTTGAGTTTCCCGGTGTGTTTTCTTCTCACTTCTCTAGTTTTCCACTAGTAAGGGAGGTTGATTTTCCTATTGACTTAATTCCTGGTACTGAACCGGTTTCTATTTCCTCTTACCGAATGGCTCCAGCTGAACTAAAAGAACTGAAGTATTAGTTAGAAAATATTCTTGATAAAGGATTTATATGTCCGAGTGTGTCACCTTGGGCAGCACCGGTTCTTTTCACCAAGAAGGATGATGGTTCTCTTCACTTATGTGTTGATTAGAGAAATATCAATTGAGTTACGATAAAGAACAAATATCTATTACCATGAATTGATGATTTATTTGTTCAATTGAAAGGGGAGAAGTGGTTTTCAAAAATTGATCATCGGTCTGGTTACCATCAGTTGAGGATAAAATAATCTGAGATTCATAAGACCACTTTTCGAAGTAGGTATGTCCATTATGAGTACCTTGTTATGCCCTTCGGCCTAACAAATACTCTTGTAGTTTTCATGGCTTTGATGAAAAAGGTTTTCCATGAGTATCTAGATACATTTGTGGTAGTCTTTGTGGATGAAATTCTTGTCTACTCCAAGTATGAAGAGGATCATGTGCATCATCTAAGAATAGTTATGAGTCTTCTAAGGAATCACCGACTTTATGCCAAGATTTCAAAGTGTGATTTCTCGCTTTAGGAAGTGAAATTCTTGGGACATGTGGTGTTAGAACAAGGAATATCAGTTAATCCTGAGAAGGTGAAGGATATTATGAATTGGGAACAACCACAAAATGTTTTTGAGATTCAGATCTTCTTGGGCTTAGCAAGATATTATTGCCAATTTTTTAAAGATTTCTCAAATTTAGCTTCTCCAATGACTTCTCTGACTCGAAAGGGAGTGAATTTTTCATAGAATGATAAATGTCAGAGTTATTTTGTTGATATAAAGAGTCTTTTGACTACTTCACCGGTGTTAACTCTTCCTGAGGCTGGGATAGGGTACGTGGTCTTCTGTGATGCATCGAGTTTAGGTTTGGGATGTGTCCTTATGCAAGGTAATCATGCTGTTACCCATGGATCTCATCAGCTTAAGCATCATGAGAAGAACTATCCTACCCATGAACTTGAACTTGAAGCTGTAATGCACACACTTATATGTTTGAGACATTACCTTTATGGAGAAAGGTTTACTGTGTATTCAGACCACAAGAGTTTGAGTTATATATTCTCTCAAAAAGATTTGAATCTCCTCCAAAGGCGTTAGGTGGAGTAACTATAATCTTTCAACTTTGACATTGCCTATACCCTGGGGAAATGGAATGTCATTGCAGATGCATTAAGTAGGAAACTTCCCTCGCAGGCTGTGAAAGAATCTTTGGAAGAGTGGAGTTTGATGGCCCTTTTTGCTCAGTTTCATATTGGAGTTCAGTGGAAGGGGGATGAAGTTTACTTAGCTAGTGTTCAGTTGACATATGATCTTCTCGAGTTAAATCTTCAGGAACCAAAACTTGATGATGAATTCTATAGAATTAGGGACTCTCTTTATATTGGGGATACAAATACCCAGTGGTCGTTCTCCAAAGAGGGCGTTCTGTGTTATCAAAACCGTTACGTTGTGCCGTTAGTGGCAAAAAAGGATGTGATGGGGGATTGCCATAACTCCCAATGGGCTATGCTCCCAGGAACCACGAAGATGTTCTATGATATGCAATTACAGTTCTGGTGGCCAGGTATGATACGGGACATTGCTGAGTTTGTATCTCATTGCTATACATGCCAACAAGTGAAATCCGAACACCGAAAACCTTCGAGTTAGCTTCAACCACTTCTAGTCCCTATATGGAAGTGGGATGAAATCTCTATGGACTTTATGGTTGGGTTAAATCAAACCTAGAGGAAGAAGAACGCTATATGGGTTGTGATCGATAGGCTAACCAAGTCGACTCACTTTATACCTATTCGAGATACAACCAAAGTTGAGGAGTTGGGAAATATCTACGTGAAAGAAATTGTTCATTAACATGGAGTTCCATCTGTTATAGTCTCTGATAGGGATCCTCAGTTTACTTATCGCTTTTGGAGAGGCCTTCAGGAGGCACTGGGATCTCAGGTCTGTTTGAGCACGACCTACCATCCATAGTCAGACAACCAAATAGAGAGAACTATATAAATCTTTGAGGATATGCTCCATGTCTGTGTTCTCGACTTTGGTGGGACTTGGGATGATCATATGGGGATGGTTAAGTTTTATTGTAACAACAGTTATTAGTATACGATCAAAATGAAACCTTTTGAGGCATTTTATGGCCATCCTTGTAAATCTCTTTTATGTTGGTCATAGATTGGTGAAAGTTCCTTGGTAGGACCAAGTTTGGTCTAAGAGACGAAAGCTAAGATCCAGTTGATTCATCAGAGAATTTTTTCAGCACAGAGTCTGTATAAGTCTTATGCTGATCTTAGCCGTGAACCTTTTGAGTTCTCATTTGGTGACCAGGTGTTCTTAAAGGTTTCACCCCAATTAGGTCATCGATGGATTGAGAGGGAAGGGAAGATTTCTCCTCATTTTGTGGGACCTTTCAAAGTTGTTTATCAGGTAGGGAAAGTTGCTTACCATCTAGCTCTACCACCACAGATGACATCGATACATAATGTGTTCCATGTATCACAGCTGCAAAAGTATCTCTCCAATCCATCTCATATTTTGAGCTGGAGTGATCTTGAGATTGAACCAGATTTATCTATGACTGAACGACCAGTCAGGGTTGTTGATTATGAGACCAAGGTACTTCATGGAAGGACAATACCTCTGGTCTGTGTACCATGGAAGCATGTTTCTAATTCTCATGAGATGTGGGAAATGGAGGCATTGATGAGAGAGTAGTGGCCTCATCTTTTTGACGTGGAGGATTCTTCATAGGCTTTCTAGGGATAGAAAGTTCCTATGGTGGGGAGGTTGTAACATCACATTACTATTTCAGGTATTTCTAAACCTTTTTATGTTAAATTATTATTATATAAATTGAAAAAATGGTTTATTAGTAACAAGTTGCGTTTTTTGTTAAAACACATCGCAGAATGCTAAAACACCCAATTAATGCTCCAGAATATTCAATTACATATTTTCTAAGTTAAACACTGTATAATTATGAGTTTTTTAGGTCATCAAAGTCTCGAAGAGGAAGAAATAAATTTTTTAAATTTATTATTTTATGCATGAGAAATTTATTCAAAATAATTTAATAACTCTAAAACAGTCCGTCGTATGAGAAATTTGAGACCACGGTTATGTTCGAAATATAGTGTTTACCCTAGGAGGGGTATAAAATTAGATGGTGCCCGACATTTAGATGTCTCGCTCAAGAGATAAAGTTATTAAATAATATTTAATATATTATTTATCAAATATAATTAAATATCTTCCAAATGGTGCGATGTATGGGAAATCCAAGACCACCGATAGGTTCAAAATGGGGGTTTTACCCTAAACAAGGTATAATTTTTGTCCGTATCGGGCGTTTGGATGTCTCGCCCAAAAAAAATAACCATTTTATATTAATTAATTAATTATTCTGAGTTTTAATTAAAAAATCATTAATATCTCTCAAACCGCTCATCGTTTGAGAAATCTGAGACCACCGTTGGGTCTAGAACATGATATTTTACCCTATATGGGGTATCACTTTCATCTTCAACGAGCTTTTGTTATCATTTAATTTTTGTTAAATTATTAAATATATTGAAAGAAATAAGAAAACACATTTTCTATTCAATCATCTTCCAAATGCCATTCTCCTCCATTTTAACTCCCGGGTGAAACCAAAAGCTTGTAAATCAGCCATTTTTTATGATTTAAAAACATAAATGACTTAATGAGATGATTATATTAACTCCATAATCAATTTTCCAATTCAGTTTTGGATTTAACGTGTGTTTAAATATGGGTTATAAATCCTACGATTCTAGGGTTATAAATATCCAAACCATTTTTTTGGATCTTATTTGATGCGGTTGAGTTTGATAAACTCTGAGAGTCCTCTATGCGCGACATGTGAAGGTCCTTGGATTCGATCAGTTTTTTTCTTCCATTCTTCCTTCGCGCCTCCTTCCAATTTTGGTGTTGCGCATAAGGTGACTTGTTATTTATTTATTTATTCAATTACTATATTATCTTGTTCCTTTGTTAAAATAAAAGATTATTGAAGGTAAATTAATTGAATATTTAAAATAATAAATCTAAAGAAAATAATGGTGGTTTTTAAACAAAATTATAAAGACCTAAATTATCAAATGATAATCCTAAAATTATCAAATGATAATTTAAATAGGTTTTGAATTATCAATATATATATATATATATACATATATATCGATAAAAGAACTTGGGATAAACAAGGTTTAATAAAATGAAATTGGAAAGCAATAATTTCAATGATTTATTGAAGGATAATTATTTAATTTATCAATGGATATTTATAAGGGACTACCACATGTGTTCTTGTTTTAATTTAAAGACATTCCAATATGAAATGTGGTTTATAATTATTATAAGGATACTATTGTGAACATATGTGCTGACATAAAATGATAATTTGGAATGTTATTGAGGATAGTGGAAGTATCATCGCATGTGATAATTGAAATAATAATTCGAGAATTATCCAGGAGAGAGAAAATATAATCGCTTGTGATATTTTACTTCACTGTGAAATAAAATAGATGTTTTGGTTCTAGGAACCCCTAACGAACATCAAACTTTGGCGTGTTGACGTTTTCATTATTAAGGACGTGAGCAGGTGTATTGAACCACACATGGTGGTTTATCTTTGTTGTTGACATCGACGAACTTGAGGTAGGTGGTTCCGTCCTGACTTTCCAAATTCATTATCCTTGTATTTATTGATTTATTTCAATTATTGATTTAAATTCAATTTCTCAAATTTACTTTCAATTAAATTAATAAAAAGTCTATTCTAGTGAATCGAGGTATTTGAAATGGTTTTGGCATGAAAATTTGGAAACCCACCAATTCCATTGAATTGGGTGTTTTTATTGAAATTTGATGATTTCAATTGTTTAATTTAAATTGTGGATTTGATGGAAATGATTTCAATTAAAATTTTGAATTTAATTGTGAAAATAAATTATGTGATGATGGAATTATTTTTGATTGGTTTTCAAACTGGTGAAAATGGCTTAAAATGATTTGATAGAAACCCATTGGTTTTATCTTTTGAAAAAAACATGTTTTTGAATAAAACTTGTTTTGGTTTTTAATGGAAAAAATTGGAAAATTTGAAATGGTAGAATGGGATTGATCTTATTTTTAAGCATTCTTAAAATAGTTCGCCTATCATGTAAGAGCGCATGCAAGCCTTAGGTAGTTAGTGAGTTATTTGGATACACTCTATGCTACGACAACATTCTAAAACATACTTGCGGTGGGTCACATCCCTGACGGGTTGGTGACGAGTCTCCTTTGACCAGTGTCATAGGGACGTGTGTATACACATCTTGCTGAGTTCACATAGAGAGTGCATAATCCTATAGCTGGTAAATACTACCGTACCTTTTGGAAGATGACCATGTTGCTCTCTTGTTTATTTATATTTGAGATATAAATTTATTCCAATTCTTTTGAACCACTTTACATGCCTTCTGAATTTATATAAACTATTTTATATAAATGTTTTATTTAAGCCATTGTTTTAGAAATATTCCATCATTGTAAAGCCTTGCTTAATGTATTTTCCAATATTTTGAAAATGTATAGCATGTTTTGTTTAAATATGATTTTGAATTTCCAAACCTATTTACTTTAAAATTGAAGCTTTTATTTGGATAATCTATATTTTGAATCTATTATGGAATCTTTGGTGGTATCCTACTGGGCTTAGGCTCACACCCTACTTTTGCCTTCGGGTGTTTGTAGACTTTATTCTTCCAGGTCCGAGCAAGGGGAAATGATCTCTTGGAGGTGGATCCAGTTGTTGAGAGTTGGGCTTGGTGAGTTGTGTTCCTCAAGACCTTGGGGTGTTTTACCCATTTTAGTTCTTTGGTTGCAGTTCTTTGGTCTAGTTTACGCCTTGTTGTATTCTGGTACATCACTCATAGTGGAGTTTATTTTGTAATTCATACTTCTTTGTTTTCTTTTTCTTCCGCATTCTTGTGGAAAAAATTGTTTCCACTTGTATGTTGTACGATGCCAGGTGCTAGTCGCCGACCCGTGGGGATCGGGAATGCCTTTCGGGTTATGTCAGGTCCGACTCAGTTATCGGGTTACCAGGGTACTCGGGCTGGTTCATGACAGTCTGCATGAAAGTTTTCATCAGTAAATCAAAGTGCGTAATTTGTGACACGCATTAATGATAATCTTAAATTCTAAGGATCATTACACACACTCACAGATAGAAATATATGATGACACAAAAACATGCAGAATTACTACTAGCGGGTCTATTATCATAATCTCTTATCTTAGAGATTACTAAGTACAAACTTCATGAGAGGAAGTCTCATCTGTTTACGAGTACTCGCACCTGACGATATGCATGCTATGTGTCCCATCATAGCATTTCATCCAACCACAGAACTAAATTTAAGAATATTGTTATAGCAATTCAAGTTTCTCATCATATCAGGGAACTTCCATGACCTTATCAATGCAACAAATACTCTAGGACATTATTACATCATAATCATGCAGAACAATGAACAATATGTAATACTACATTAAATATCCATGTAATCAATGTAAAACCAGTTGGTTTTAAGAAACCAACTCTTACACCATTTTATCCTAAGTCTTTTGGTGTTCCCAACCATAATAAATCACTTAAAAAGGAAAATTATATAGCAAGGAGATCCCCACCATATGAATCACCTACTAAAAATGCACTATGAGTGGTTTATCGACACACTTGACATAGTTTCCTCCTCAACACATGCAATTATTTGAAGTAATACTAGTAGGTCCTTCTATAATTGATGTATCATAAAAATTCTAAACTAAACCACTAATGTGCTATCACATATCCCAATCACAATACCTTAACTCTCATATGCATCACTTGATCATCCAAACATCCTCATAAAAATAAAACTTGAATCGTGGTGTAATTACATGATTGGATCACCAAAAAACTCATTATATGTCATTCTCTCATGCCGAGCATTGACACACCTCTTATCCAGCTAACTCTCAGATCACACTAACTCCATCTCGAGTTTGATTCCAATATCCAGAATCCACCTAAAATATTATTTAAATAACAATTATAGTATTCTTATAAGGAACCTGATATTATAAGATCATTCCACACTGGCATCCCATTTTCACTACAACCATGTATCCAACTACTATCAACAGATCCATGACCAATTTATTGCTCCTCATTCTAGGAGTATCCTCATTATAGATCCAACGAAAAAAACTATCTCTACGGTCAATTCTCTATCCATTACCAAAACTAATGTCTGGATGTGAGTTATCTATGCGTACTTAAGCCCTAATATAAAACACATACCACCACCCATTCCAAACACACCATAAATTTTATACTTAACATCCAAAAAATTCATCCAAAATGAGGGCCACACCCTCCAATTTCCCATGGTGAACCACATGTCTTCCTTTACACTACTCATGCACATGAATTCCTAACAACCTATGTTAATGACCAACTCTGATTGAACATACCCTATTACCCTAATCCATCCATGATTTCACCACCTTATCATGAAGGGACATCCAACAACCTCTAAAAACATATCATTCCTTATCCCACATATAGGCATCCACTTATTGATAACCCAATAATAATTTCACATAACTATCATACACTTACCTTAACACAATGATAATTTCCTAGAAATCCTTACCCACACTCACTATCCTTTCCCTAAGTAGAGAGAAACTATAAAGAGAACCCTATCATAGGTTCATACCCTCAATCCTACTTGATATCATCCAAGAGAAATGGGTGTATTCTACCATACAACCCAATCACACACAACAATATTTACACTTCAATGAGTCGCATCCGATCAAACTTAGGATCACATGATTAACCCATTGACCATTCTACTCTCATATACCTATCTCATATAACAAAAATATAACAAATGATTAATTACTATAGGCCTAAGGAATATCACTCATTACAAGGCCTAACACATGATCACCCTACCCCATACATTATTCTAAAACCATAAGTGTCTGCTCATTCTCTTACATTACCACCAAAAGAACATACAAAATCAATAGAGACTTGAATCTAATCGATCCTTCCCTCTAAAACCAAACCTAAATAATAAGAAAAGGTAATTAAAATTTCTCTTCCTCTACCCTCTTAGAGGTATCCACATAACCACTTGGCCTATTTAAGTAGAGTGAAACCTACTTCCTACTTCTCACCTACGTCGTACTCCTCAAACCCTATATTTTCATTTTTAATTTTGAAATTCATTAGTGATTGATCTTGTCTGTTTATAGTATTAGTGGGTTAATGTTGCATGGGTTCTCACTATACTGATTAAAATTGTTATTAAAAAAAATTCAAAAAAGTATTGGAGGAAAAATTTATGTAACCAAACCAGTAGCCCATTCACCTTTAAGGAATCCATCACTAGGGCATATAATGCTTTAACCAACCAACTAGGGGTTAATATACATCTATTATACTAAGAGACTATATATTTTTTATTTTTTTGTTAAATATGTTGTTAATAATAAATAACATAATTTCCTCACATTGTGTTTAATATGTTTATTTATGCAATGTTTGGGATTAGATCATTTATTTTCAAATTCGATGTAAATTCAAGTTTTGACACTTTAAAGTAAACTGTAGTATTTCATCCATTAATATTTCTACACGACTTATTTGAAATTATAATTTTGTAAAAATTTTATTCAACAAATTATGTAAAACTTTAATTTAGATCATCCTAGTTGGATCCTAAATTTGATTTGAGTAAATGATCCATGAATTTAAAGCGGGACTGGACTTTTCTGATTGGAAACCACTTCATGGTTTGGGCCATATATTCTACATATAGGATTGGATTGGGCTCTAATTTGGAAATTATATTTAGAAATAAACTACTAACAAAACATATTTCTATAAGGATATATTTTTCAAACGTTTTAGAGTTCAAAAAGTCAATGTAAGTTGGATTAAAATATTTAGAATAATTTCCCATTAACACTTGTAAATTATTAGAAATCTATCCTCACATTCACTATATAAATGTATGTTTTTATAATTTAGCGGAGGTTGAATGTGAATTAGGATATTTAGGTTATTTAATTAGTGGATTCACTCCATTTATTTAATAATTTATAGAGAGAGATCTATTAAATAAAAGATACCTTTGGTGAAGCCTTATTATACTTCTTTTCATTGTAATTTTTATGTTTTAATAATAAAATTCTTAGTTTATATTTTATTTATTATAGTTTTTTAATTTATTATTATTAAATTCAATTATTTGGGCTAGAAATTAGGAGTATAAATGTTGCTGGGTTATACCCTTTCTATACCATTGCATATGTAATCTGTTTTTGTGATGACTACTCCGCCCATGGAAGAGTTGATTTTCTTAGTAATCAATCTAATTATCACCAACTTCAATAATTTGTTTTGAATATAAAATCTCATTTTAATTCAAATAAATATAATATATTAATTGGGTTTTAATTTTATGATAATTTTAAATAGAAAACAGTTTGCACATGAGGTCTAGTAATGTGTGAATTTTGAGAATTCAATATTAATCAGAAAATAAATATAATTTGGAATCAATTTTTAGTGTTCAAATATAATCACTAAATTCAATTCATTAATAATTATAGATTATTTTGGTGGCTTAATTAACCACTAAAAATAAGTTATCCTAGTAATAAAAATCATTCTAGGGTGCTAATATTGTGTATTTTAAGGTTAGCCTAAGTTCTAATCACATTCATCATACTGGATGTGTTAATTTTCTTAAGGTTTGGAAATTGATAAATTAAGGGATTATAATTTAATTAATTTTAATTAAAATATAATTATTAATTAATTATATAAGTGGTAGATTTATATCAATTACACCTTTCAGAAAATATTTTATAAAAAAATATTCTCATTGTGTTTTATCAATCAGATTTAAAAAAGAGAAAAAACCAAAAAAATACAATATTATTCAAAAAAATCTTCTATTTTTATAAACATAAAATAAACCTAACCCCATTATTATAAGTTTTGTGTTTATTTTTTTTAATTTTCATAATACATTTAAGAATTTTTTTTATATATTGCCTCTTTGAGAGACCACCTTGGCCAACCACTATACTGCAACTAAGTACAAAAGAACAACACTTAATTTGAGAGAACCTATGATAGAACCATTAAAATTGGAACTGTTTATGGGGAGTATAATATTTTATTCAACTAATTATAGGTATTCTTTCACTTTTATTTTATCCTTCTATTTCTTCTTCTTTATTCTTTTTGATTTACCCTTCCCCGTTTTTTATCTCTTCTTCTCTTTTGAACTATATATTGAAACTTATTCTCATGATATTATGGAATATTATTATTATTTATATCTTTTATATGATTCATTACATGATCCCATCCCAAAGATATCTTTTATCTAGACCCCAATATTTAACACATACTTAGGAATTTAATTAGAAAATATCATTCTACAAGAAGTGTCAATATTTACCCAACTGGGGACTTCCACCATTCTGAGAATTTTGAAATAAGAACAACATATGAAACAAATATAAAACTAGAACCAGTGGATGGAAATAAAAATAATGAAATAAATAGAACCATTCAAGATTTGGCTACACCTAATATTAATTATCAACCTACACTCATTTCATATCCAACTTTCAAATAAAAATTTAAACTAAAATATGGTTTAATTTTTCTTATCCCACAATTTCATGGCTTATACATTGAGGATACAAACAAACACCTTAAATAATTCAATATGGTATGTTCAATAATGAAAGCAAGAAATGACTCTGATGATCAAATCAAACTAAGATAATTCACATTATTAATTTATGGATATGAAATGGATTAGATATATTATTTACAACCCAGAGACATAACATGTTGAAATGATTTGAAAAATATTTTCTTATAGATATTTTTTAAAGTATAAAGGACCTCCGTTATTTGAAAGGTGATATTAAAGATCCAGAAAGAACACAGTGAGTTAATGTATGAGTATTGGGAGTGATTGAAAAATTTGTTCTCCAGATTCCCACATCACTAAATCAGTGATAAAATTATCATAAAATAAATGACTCACATCTATAGAGAGGAATATGATGGATGTTTTATCAGTAGGATAATTGTTAAATAAAACTATATAAACTACATTGGAGTTTATTGATAATATGACACAAAAGTCCTAACAATTTGGTGATCAAGGTACACTACTAGTTATAGGAGTACATCAGGTAAGTCATTATTCTCTTGAAAATTATTTAATTGACACTAATTTGTATGAATTAACCAATATGGTGAGATATATTTATTTGGAATAAAATAAATCCCAACCCAATCCTATGAGGTCTTGTTTCATTTTCAATGAACAAGAACACCATACTGACTGTCACTCACAACTACAATAGATTGATGATCATGTAGCTGTATTTATTGGGAGACCATATTAACATAAACAATAATCACATTCGAACAAGTTTCATGATTCCTTCACAACAATATAAAACCAAGGGTGGAAGGAACACTCAAACATGAGGTATGGCTCTAGAAAACAATAAATGCCTCCTTTTCAATAAAACTTTCACCAGCCTCTACCTTACCAACATTGTTTTCAACAATCCCAAAGGATATTTTAACCCAAACATATAAATTAAAAAAAAGGAATTATCAACCAAATATATATTCTAATATCAATGGAATTTTGAAAAAAAAATAGTTTTTAATAAATATAATGAGATGAAGAGTAAAGGCTCATATTTTAGAGAGTTTAAGAGACAAATGATCCATATTTACACCTCCTTCCATGAACTGGTAAGTAATAACTCTGAAAATATTCCCACCAAACCTAATACAAATCACAAGTGGAATTTCAATTACATAATATTGAGTATTGGGAAGAAAATTAATGATATATTTCAACCTATTATTCTATCAGATCCACCACAATATGAGAATCTCTATTAAATACCAACTGATGAGTAGCCAAAGGATAAAGAAAAAATAAGAAAAAATAAGAAAAATATTGATGATATTCTTCCTAAACCCATTAAATTTCCAAATAGAGTTGTACAAATGATGAAGATGGATAAAGTGGAAATTCAAAAAGAGGTTTTGGATATATTCAATCATTTTGAGATCAACATCACTCTACATGAAGCAATCACAAAAATTCTATGGTAAAATATGTTTTTGAAAGAACTAGGTACAAATAGAAGAGGGCTAAAGGGAAATGAGTGGATCAACATTGGGGGGAATATATCTACACTAATAAAACCAACCTTGGTGATGCCTAAAAAGTTAAAGGACCCCAATACATTTACCATTCCATTCACTATAGGGGAATTCCAATTTTCTCATTCTTTGTGTGATTTGGGATCTTTAATAAATGTAATTCCTCACTCTATTTTAGATTATTTATAGATTTATGAGTTGAAGCTGACAAGAGTAGTGGTATAATTGGAAAATAGATCTTTAAAATATCTTATGGGAGTCCTTGAAGAAGTACTTGTTTGGGTAGGTGACATAGTCTTTCCTACATATTTCTATGTGTTGAATATGGAGGATAATCAAGTAAGTTCTCATGCTCCCATAATTCTTGGAAATCCATTCCTCAAAACTACTATGAAAATCATAAATGTCCATTAGGGTACACTTTATATGGATTTTGGAGATGATATCATAAGATTTAACATTTTAGGCTCCATGAAGTACCCCTTAGAAGACCATCCCGCTCTGTTTATCTCCCATTTTGACCCATCTTGTGATTATCCAAATAATGATTTTAAAATTTTCTAAATGGGGATAATTCCATGATTAGAGAGATATTGAGGATTGGTTCAAGTTTGATGTTGAAAAATAATTTCACACATATTTATCATTATCAAACCACACTCATTTTTTATTATTTTATGGATTATTTTTCTAATTCTAAGCATGTAATTTAAGATAATGACATGGTTATTGATTTTGTAGATGGATTTGATTCATTATTCACTGATGTTGATGATGTGTATTCAAATAATAACCTTAATTTTTCACATATTTCAGTTCCCATATAATTACCATTAATACAGAACCTACCCAAATTATATCTCAATCCATTTCCACAAAACTTAAAATATTCATAACTATTGAATGATGAAACATTTCCTATAATAATAGCTAATAATATTCTACATGAAAAAGAAACACGACTTTTAAATATTTTAAAGGATAATATTATAGAAATTTGGTGGACCTTATCAAACATACTAGGCATTATCCCATCCATTTTTATGCATATATTTCTTTTAGAGGATGGGGATAAACCAGTTATAAAACCACAAAGGAGACTTAACCCCACATTATTAGAAGTTGTAAAGAAATAGGTGGGAAATTTATTGAGGTAGGTGTCATTTAACCTATTTAATTTTCTCAGTGGGTTATCCATGTCTAGGTTGTACTAAAGAAAATTGAGTTCACTATTATAAATAATTAAAATGATGAGTTTGTTCTCATGAGAGTAAAAAAAAGTTGGCGAGTGTGAAAATATTATAGGAATCTAAATCAATACACTCATAAAGACAATTTACCCCCTTAAATTTATTGACCAGATTCTTGAGATAATTTTAGATAGGACACAATATTTCTTCTCATATGGTTTCTATATCTATTTTTGGGTTCCCATAAAAGTAGAATACTAGGAGAAGACAATATCCAATATACCATTTGGTACATTTAATTACCGAAGGATGCCATTTATACTTTATAATACTCTAGGTACCTTACTTAGATTAATGGTGAATATCTTTTCTAATTTTATTTATACTTTCATAGAGTTATTTATGGATGATTTTACTATGTATGCTTAATCATTATATTACTTTTCATTAAGTTTGGTTAATGTATTACATCATTGCATTGATAAAAATATGGTTTTGAACTTTGAGAAATGTAATTTCATGGCAGAGAAGAGATTTTTTCTAGGCTATGTTGTTTTATAACATGGAATTGAGGTTAATATATATAAGTTAGATATTGTTTTATTCTTTTTATATCCTAAATGTGTACATTACATTCGATAAATCCTTATACATGATGGTTTTTATTGATGCTTCATCTGAGATCCTAGTAAGATCGCTCTACCATTATCTCAAATGCTTAAAAAAGATATTTATTTCTTTTTTAATGATTCATGAAGGGTATAATTTGGTGAGATATAGAATCATCTAACCACACCATTGATTATTTATCCCTTATGGTGGGAGTTTCCATTCGAGCTTATGTGTGATTCTTCCAACTTCACAGTTAGAAAAGTATCATTACATAGGGTGGAGGGCCATTCACATGTGATTCCTATGATTCTAGGAAATTGGATTTAGACTAATAAAACTACACAACTATAGAAATGGAGTTTCTTATAGTGATATTTTATTTAGATAAATTACATTCTTATTTATTTGTCTATAAAGTAGTTGTTTTTTCCGACTATACAGCTTTGAGGTACTTCTTGAAGAAGCTAGATGCAAGGACCAAAATTATCATTTGGATGATACTTATTCAAGTGTTTTATGTTGAGATAAATGATAATAAGGGGTCATGGAACTTAGTGGAAGAATACATGAGTAGGATCACTCACACACTAGAGGATGATACCTTGGATTGGGTACCACTTCAAGACACATTTCCCAATGAGCATATTTATACACTCTCATGTATAAATCCTTGATATGTTCATTTAGTTAAATATATTGTTTACTATAAAATAACTAAATATATAAATAAACACTAAGTTCAAAAATTGAAAAGTGAGACTAGGTATTATGTGTGTGATGACCTGTACCTTGGGCTCATATATAGTGACCATGTTATTAGGATATGTATCCTTGATTAGAGTTTGAGTCTATTCTACATCTCATATTTACACTTTATTTTATAGGAAAATTACCCCCCCACCCAAAGGACATCTAGTAAGGTATTAGAATCAGGTTTATGCTGGCCTACGTTTTTCCATTATTATCATGTGTTTTGTAAATCATACTCATGTTTTCAACACACTGGTAATATTTATAGGATACATGAGATGCCTTTACAGCCTTTATTATTATGTGAGATTTTTTATGTATGGAGAATCAATTTTACAGGTCCATTCCTAGTTCATTTAGTTTCATATATATCCATTTTGTTTTTTATTATGTTAGAAAATGGGTGGAGACCAAGGCCATCGGGACTGATGATTCTCAGGTTATAGTCAATTTTTTAGGGAATTTTTTATGGTTTGGAATATCAAAGGATATCATAAGCGACCAAGGAACACACTTATGAAATCAGAATTTGGATTCCATCCTTTATAATTATGGGGTGACACAAAGAAATTCACTCTGTTCCACCCCCAAAGAAATGGCTAGGATGAAGTTTCAAACCAGGAGTTGAAACAAATTTTAGAGAAAACCGTGCATCTGAATATAAAGGATTGGATATAGTTCTTGGATGATATGATTTGGGCTTATAAGACAGTGTAAAATTCACCCATTGGTATGAACCCATAGATATTTGTTTTTGGTAAATCCTTTCATCTCCCTATGGAAGTTAAGTATCAAGAATTTTGGGTGATAAGGAAGAGAAACAAAGATTTAGAACAAGTAAGTCAACAAAGGAAGATACAAATTAAAGAGATAAAGGTGATCAAACTATAATCATATGAAAACTCAATGATCTAGAAATATTAGGAAAAATTTAACCATGATAATATGATCCATAAGGGTGTGTTTTATGAGGGTGAAAAAGTTATTCTGTATAGTTCACAATTGAAGTTGATGCTTGGTAAGTTATATTATAGATGGTTAATTCTTTATGTTTTATCTATTTTTTTCCATAGGGTATAGTGGATATCACATAATATGACACAATAAGGATATTTAAAGTAAATGGGCAATAGTTTAAGAAATACATTAAGTAAATTCCTACACTTGTAGTTGATTTCAGCACACCACATGACCCCATTATCACTTGAGAACATCAGGCTAACCCTAATCCTTTCACGTTTATATTATTTGACCTATTTAAAATTCAAAAATTAAAATGTATATATCATATAATAAGGTTAAAATTGAGGAAAATATAACACTTTGTGTGTGGGGGAGGTGGTAATATTTTGGGTTTGATTCTTTAGGATTTTCATTTGTGTTTTTTTTGTTCATTTTCAAAAAAGAAAACAAAAAAGAAAAAAAAACCAAAAATAAAAGAAATAAAAACACCATGTCACATGATAATTTACATTTTTAACACATGGAAAATGATTTATAATTTTTTAAATTCATTGGTATCATGATAATAATGAGAAACATTTCATCTTTAAAGGTTGATTTTTATAGAAACATAAGTCATCAATGATATGATTTGGTTTTTTCATTATAAAAACTTTTAGATTTTGAAACCATTATTTGTGGTATTTTTTCATGGAAAATTGCGTAATTTATTTCTCAACATTACTTTAAACACAACCATAAATTGTGAGATTTTTCTTACTTAATTGAATGTATATCCAAGTAAGGTAATTTTTTTTATCTTACATCAATGGTTAATCCATACATTTTTTTCTCTTTCGATCAGTTTCATTATTATACCGACTTGACCTAGGATTGTGTATTTGATATCAAAAACTTTATACCATCTTAAAAAAATCAAGAAAAAACAATCAAAACATATTATCTCAATAAATAGGGGAGTAATGAAATGTATAACATGTGATGTAATGCCCTGACCTTTATAGCCCGAAGCTGGTGTGCATTACTTTATTACATTAGCATGATTACAAGGAATCAAATCCAAAAGGACCAATTAGTTTAGTAGTATTGTAGAAACTATATACATACTTGGATCCCATTTTACATTGGGAAAACAAAACAAAACACAATACATAAGAAGAGATAATAAACTGAATCCATGAATGCTCAATAAAGGATCTTTTCTTCATAACCTGTGGAAGGAAAACAAATGAAAGTGGTGAGCTCAAATTATTGGTAAAGGTTACATATAAAGGAAGAATGAATCAATAATAAGTTAATCATAACCAATTTTACATAATCAATATGGCATGGTGAATAAAGGAAAACCACGCACCATTAAAAACTGAGAATGAAAATGCATCCATAGATTTTATCATAGTGAAAACCTCATGGATAATAATAACATAATAATGAATAAATGTAATGATTATTATTTTTACATCATGTATCTAGCATATAAACCATCATAACATCGAGATGGTTTAATTCTATTGGTAGAAACCCATCTGATTTTTGGAAACAAACTCGAAGGGTTTGTCACCATCTAGTTTGCCTCATGAGACCTGCCAATGCATTATGGGGCTATAACGGGCCCCAACCATCACTTCCATTCCAAATAACTCTTTATAAAAATATTTAATACAATAAAAATATACCTTTTAAATATCCTTATTGAGTAGAGGATACAAATTCATCAATATTTCCATAGTTAAAGTAGCATTCAACATAAACACCATATGCGAAATGGTATACAACTTAAGGAAATAATCATATCCATGATACAAAAAAATGGATATTTAATAGAATTATAATTTCAAATGAAAAAGTATCTCAAAGGGTTATTATATATACCACATAATAAATATTAGGTGTATAATACCAAGTAAGTCTCAATGAAAATCGAAATTGAGACAATGTCCCTTACCACATTGTAATCAATCAAATCGTATGACCAAAAATTAATAATCACCAAATTAATCACATAATACCATGAATATAAAGAGAAAAATGATATTATATATAAAATTTAAGTATACATACACCACATACAAGAAATAAGTGGCGAACAATGGAAATATCAATAGAATTAAAAGTGAGATAAGAAAACCCTTACCTTATGCCCGAATGGGTTCTTAGATTGATCTTAAGGACATGAATAATCAAATTTATATTGATTAATTAATAATTAAATAACCTCATATACATGTAATTGATTTATTTTAACCTTATTATATTTATTCATGGCCTTTTTCATTTGTTTAATAGGTTTAATTTAATTGTTTTAGAAGCATTTTCTTCTTTGGTTTTCATGATCGGTTAACTTGTATTCATGAATGGAAGTTTGTTTGAAATGTGTATAAATATACAGAATTGTTAATATATATTATTAGTGACAGTAAATAGATATAAATTATCTTATAATTATTTTGGTTATATACCACAAGGATGACTCATTAGATAAAAGTTAATGATAAATGCTTGGATTAACTTGGCAGTTTTATGCATAATGATTTTTTTTGTATTATTATTTCATATTATGAGTGTGAAAGGATTAAATAACATTAAATAAGATAAAATACATATATTATGATCTTTTTAAACCATTAAAAAGGTTTTATGACCAGTCTTGAAGATATTAATGCAAGTTGAAAACTCATCTTCCTTGAACGTGATAAATTAAAGCATCTCAGATGGTGATTTCATTAATAGCATGGAGGGAGGGAAAATAAGAGATTATGATGTAATATTCCTTTATAATAAAAAACTTACAGTACATATAAGGTACTGGAGTTTTCATAACATTTTTATGAAAAGATCTGAGAATATAAAAGATGACAAAGGAACTTGTAAAGAAAACAGAATAATTGAAGAGAGGAATTTACCTCTTGTATCTATATTCTTTTGAGAGCCTCATTAAAGGAGAGGATTTGGTATTTTTAGGAGACCAAGGTCTTATGGACGTGGGGGAGGAGATTAGGGAGATATTGGAGCAGAATTTAGTCAAGTATTGAAGCTTTATAGGTGTGAAGAAATGAGGGTGTGAGGTGTGGTATTTATAGTGGAGGGGAGTATGGGTTTCTTAATATTTTAATCATTAGTTTATTATTTTTTCCTAAGATAAGAAATAGTGATGATTACATAACCAAAAATAGTAATAAGTGCATGTAATTTCAAACCAAGTGTGATTACCTCAGCAGGACATCATCCATGACTCAATAAATCATGTATTTAGCATTTATCATAAATTATCGTATTTTACTATTCACTAAAAATTCATGTATTTCAGAAAAATCCCAAAAATTCACCATAACCATTTTTCAATGTGTAGAATACAAAAATGAACTCCATTTTCTGAAAATATTTTTCTAAATATGTGAAAATTAATTTTTAATTAAAATCATCATTTAATAAAAAAAATACAAATTTTAAAATTAAAACCGATTTAATGACACATTGAAAAATTAACTAAGATCCCGTTAAATTATCTTAAAATCATAGGAAAAGAAATTATTTTTTTATGAACACATTTTATGAAAATGAATTATCTTTTAAATCATTTTATTAATTATAATATTGGAATTAAATATTTTTTACTCACAAAAATACCAACACTTAATTAAAAATATTCACCTTCATTTATAAGATGACCGAATTTAATTTATCCACTCATGGGTGAGGTTACTATTAATTTGGATGATTTAATATTCATAAGGGTAGGTTACTATTCATAAAGGTAGATTACTTTTCACAAAAAATTAAGCTGATTCTATTATATTCGAAATATCACCCGGAGCTGGTGCATTACTTTATTACATTGGCATGATGACAAGGAATAAAATCCCAAAGGACTGATAAGTTTAGTAGTATTGGAGAAACTAGATATATACATGGATCCCATTTTACTTCGGAAAAAAGAACAAAACACAATACATAAGAAGAGCTAATAAACTGCATCCATGAATACTCAATAAATGATCTCTTCTTCATAACCCTTGAAAGGAAAACAAATGAAAGGGGTGAGATCAAATTATCGGTAAATGTTACATATAGAATAAGCATGCATCAATAATAATTTAATCATAACCAATTTTACATAATCAATATGTCATGGTGAATAAATGAAAACCACACACCATTAAAAATTAAGAATGAAAATGCATCCATAGATTTTTTCATAGTGAAAATACCATGGATAGTGACAACTAAATAATGAATAAAGAGAATTATTATTATTTGGAAATCATGTATATGGCACATGAACCATCATACTCTCGATATGGTTTAAGTCTATGTGTAGAAACCCTTCTGATTTTTGGAAACAAACTCAAAGGGCTTGTCGCCAACTAGTTTTCCTCAAGAGACTTGTCAATGCATCATGGGGATATAGTGGGCCCCACCTATCACTGCCAGTCCAAATCATTATTTATAAAAATATTTAATACAAGAACAATATTCCTTTTAAATATCGGTATTGAGTAGAGGATACAGATTCATCAATATTTCCATAGTTAAAGTAGCGTTCAACATAAACACCGTATGTGAAATGGTATATGGATTAAGGAAATAATCATATCCATGATAAAATAAAATAGATATTTAATATAATTATAATTTCAAATGAAAAATGATCTTGAAGGTGTATTAGATACACCACATAAGAAATATTATGTTCACAATACCAAGTAAGTCTCAATGAAAATGGAAATTGAGACAAAGTCCCTTTCCACATTGTAATCAATCAAATCGTATGAACAAAAATTAATAATCACCAAATGAACCATATAATACCATGAATATAAATATAATAATTATATTATATATCAAATGGTAGTACACATACACCACATACAATAAATAAGTGGTGAATAATGGAAATCTCACAGAATTAAAAGTGAGATGAGAAAACCCTTACCTTATGCCCGAATGTGTTCTTTGATTGATATTATTGACCTGAATAATCAAATTTATCTTAATTATTTAATAATTATATAAACTAATATACTTTTAATTGATTTATTTTAACCTTATTAGGTTCATTTATGTCCTTTTTTATGGGTTTAAAAGTTTTAATTTAATTGTTTTGGAAGCATTTTCTTCCTTGGTTTTCATGATCAGCTTACTTGTATTCATGAATGGAAGTTAGTTTGAATTGTGGATAAAATTCAAGAATTGTTAAAATATATTATTAGTGACATAAAAAATATATAAGTTATCTTATAAAGATTTTGGTTATATACCATGAGGATGACTCATTAGATAAAAGTTAATGATAAACGCTTGGATTAACTTGGCAGTTTTGTGCACAATGAACTTGTTTTGTATTATTATTTTATATTATGAGTGTATAAGGATTAAAAAACATAAAATAAGATAAAATAAATATATTATGATTTTTTTTCAACCATTAAAATGGTTTCACGACCAGTATTGAAGATAGTAATTCAAATTGAAAACTCATCCTCCTTGAACGTGATAAATTAACACATCTTAGACAGTGTTTTCATTTATAGTATAAAAGGAGGGAAAGGAAGAGATGATGATGTAATATTAAATTATCATAAAAACATTCCAGTACATATAAGGTACTGGATTTTTCATAACATTTGGATTAAAATAGTTGAGAATATAAAATATAACAAAGGAACTTGGAAAGAAAACAAAATAATTGAAAAGAGGAATTTACCTCATGAATATATCTTCCTTTGAGAGCCTAATTAGAAAAGAGGATTTAGTATTTTGAGGAGAAAAAGGGATGATGGACATGGGTTATGATATTAGGAAAATATTTGAGCAGAATTTAGGCAAGGATTAAAGTTTGAGAGGTGTGAAGAAATGAGGGTCTAAGGGGTGGTATTTATAGTGGAGGGGTGTAGGGTTTTCTTAATATTTTAATCATTAGTTTATTATTTTTTCCTAAGATAATAAATAATGAAAATTTCATGAAAAAATAATAATAAGTTCTTGTGAGTTTTAACTAAGTGTTCTTACCTCAGTAGGACATCATTCATGACTGAATAAATCATGTATTTGGCATTTATCATAAATTATCATATTTTACTATTCTAAAAAAATTCATGTATTTAAAAAAAAGACAAAAAATTTACCATAACCATTTTCAATGCGTAGAGTCCAAAAATTAAGTCCATTTTTTGAAAATAATTTTATAAATAGTAGAAATTTAATTTTTAAATAAAATCATCATTTAATTGAAAAATACTAATTTTAAAATTATAACCAATTTTATGACACATTGAAAAGTTATTTAAGGTCTCATTAAATTATCCTAAAATTATAGGGAAATAAATTATTGACTTATGAACACATTTTATGAAAATTAATTACCTTTAAATCATTTTATTAATTATAGTAATGGAAATAAATATTTTTTACTCTAAAAAATACCAACACTTAATTAAAAATATTCACATTCATTTACAAGGTGACTAAATTTTATTTATACACTCATGGGTGAGGTTACTATTCATTTTTTCAATTTAATATTCACAAGGGTCGTATTACTATTCAAAAGGGTAGGTTACTATTCACCAAAAATTAAGTTGATTCTATCAGACTCCAAATATCACCCTGATCGCAACAGTGTATGTCCATTTTTCAAATTTTAAATCACAGAAGCGGCAAAATTATGTTTAATGGATAGGTTATGACTATCTCATATAACAAAGTGTTATTTCAAAGAGTCTTAGTGTTCCATGTATTGTAAGATATCTAATGTATTGAAATTATTCATACCATAAAATATTGGGGTGTTATATTCTTCTCACATTCAGAAATTTTGTCCTCAAAATTTCTCATTTATAATGCCCTCAAAATTGATGTGGGTGGTTCTTTTATTTTTGTCCTCAAAGTCTATCTTAGGGTTATGTTCCCTAAACTATGTTTCCTAAATCTAGTTTCCAAGGTTGTTGCTAAAATTCCTCTGATACCAACTATAACGTCCCGAACCCTATAGCTTGGAGCCGATGCAGTACTTTATTACATTGGCATGATTACAAGGAATTAAATCCCGAAGGACCAATTAGCTTAGTAGTCTTGGAGAAACTAGATAAATACATGGATTCCATTTTACATTGGGAAAACAAAACAAAACACAATACATAAGGAGAGATAATAAATTGATTGTATGAGCCCTAAATTTGGACAGTAGATAGAGGATTCAATTAAAAAAAATATTTCTTTAATAATTGTTGGTTAATGAATTTTGGAGTTCAACAAGTCAATGAAAGTTGGATAAAAATATTTGGTAAAGTTTCACATTCCCTCTTGTAAAATCCTGGAACCCTAGTCTCCCCTCCACTATATAAATGTGTGTTTTCTCATTTAAAGGGGTTTGAATGTGCTTTAGTATATTTAGGGAAGAGTGAAAGTGGTTTCACTCTATTTATATATAATTTCAAAAGGGATATCTCTTGAATCAAGTATCCCTTCACTGAATCTTTCTTCTTCTTCTCATCAATGTAATGTTTATGTTTTCATAATAAACTTATTAGTTCTTATTCTATTTATTTTGTCTTGTTAAATTTTATTCTTCTTTAATTAAATTATTAGGGATGTAAATTAGGAGTATAAACGTGATTGGGTTATACCCTTTCTAGACCATTTCATATGGAAGTCATTTCTATGATGACTACTATTCCCATGAAAGAGTAGATTTTCTTAGTAATCGGTCAAAATATCAAAAACTTAAATAATTTTTTTAGTATATAATATCATTTTAATCCATATAAATATAATCTATTAATCTTGTTTTAATTTCATGAGCATTTAAATGGAAAATACTTTTCATATAAGGTCGAGTAATGTGTGAATCCTAAGAATGCAATCTAAATCGAAAAAAAATTTGAATCAATTTGTAGAGATAAAATATATTCCCTAGACTCAATTAATTCAAAATTATAATGTGGTACTATTATTTAATCAACCCCTAACTATAAGTTATACTAGGAATTAAAATCAATGTAGGGTGATAATATTTTACGTGTCAAGGTTAGCATAATGTCTAATCACTTTCATATTAGTGGTTGTGTCAATTTCCTTAGGGTTTTGAAGTTACTAAATTAATGGATTATATTTTAATGAATTTTAATTAAAATTAAAATTATTAATTAATTATATTAGAGTTAGACTTAGATCGATTATTCCTTTTAAAAAATATTTTCAAAAAAAATCTTCTCATTGTGTTTTATGAATTAGATTTAAAAAAGTGAAAAAATATAACCTTCTTCAAAAAACCTTTTTATAGTTTTTAAACACTAAAAAACCCCACCTCCATACTTATATATTATTTATTTATTTTATTTTAATTTTCATAATATCTTTAGGAATTTGTTTTATGTACTTCCTCTTTTGAGAGACGACCTTGGTCATCCACTCTACTACACCTAAGTAAAAAATAAAAACACTTCATTTGAGAAAACCCATGATAGTTCCTTTCAATATTTTCCAAAAAAGAACATCCCATAATAAGATCCACATGACTTTCCAGAAAAATAACTGACCATGAGTGAAAATTATGGTCTATCTAAGTAGAATTCCACCAATAAGTTATATGGTAAAAATTATATATAAGATGTTGTTAACAATTTAAATAACAAACCCTCTCATGAATAAATTCAATCACACACAAACACACATATGTATTATGAATACTACATGCCAATAATGTTACATGAGGATGCCTCTTTCCACTATGGGATAGAAGTATAACTAGTAAACTTACAACCTCTATGAAACATATCATATTTAAATAAACATATCAAATATAACAACAAAAATAATGAACAACAATTTTATACCCCTGGTAACTTGGAATTCCCATTGGAAAAAGTGTTCACAATGCACTAGTTTGAGATCATTCACAAAATCTGACCTATCCCTATTACCTTTCTTCCACATCCCTAAATAGTATGAAAAATAAAAAGATTATATAATACAAAATTTTTATTTCCTTATACATAGAACACTCCTCAATTCCCATACCATGGTGTCACATGACCTCATACATGACTACCTATATTCCAGATTCTCTTGACTAATGGATAGAACCAACATTATAAATTTATGATAAAATGAACTTGAATATAATTCAAGTAATAATAGAAATAAAAAAACCTCATCCACATAAAATAGAGTATACATAACAAATAAATAATATCCATGCTGTAAAAAATGATTGGGGAAGTTATAAAAATATATATCCCCCTGAACAACAAATGGGATGACCACTTATACCAAATAAACAAAAGAATTAAATACACAATAATTTCCACTACCATCCCCAAGACTTATAAAAACCCTGAACCTTGACTCCCAAATCTGGAGTTGAAAACATAATCTTTACATTTTTAGATTTAATACTGATAAATATGACCCAATTTTAGCCATCAAAAACATAAAACATAAAAAAAGTATTTTATTGCTTATATAACCAAGGAAATTTAAGTTTTATAGTTTTATAGAATTAGGAAAAACCCTTTCATAATAACACTTATGCCTTTAAGTGATAATTTTGTCACTAAATAATTTATTTATAATGACACACTTGGTTCATCAATGTAACTCCCATATCTTGAACTTTTGAATTTATTAATGTTTCAAATAATTTATAAGCCCTGTCAAAAATCATTTCAAATCATGTGATGAGAAAAAAAATAAAAAAGGGATATATAGAAAAAAGGAAAATAAACTCTTTAGTCTATTTTAAAAACATGATATCATATAAGAGAGTTTGCCTTTAGCGTAATAAAATTTGAGCTCAAATAATCATTTACTTACACATGAAATCAGATTTAATTCCCTAATATCTTGGTAAAACAATTTTTATGAAAAAATAATGTAAAAATAATAATTATGATGGTTTATTATAAAAAATGATAATCCATGAACAAAATTTTCTTAAAAACATACATTTTTCCCTTATAGGGAATAATCATTCCTTCAAACAATAGACCATTATCTTATCTCATTAAATTGAAATATTTTCATCAAAACTCATTAGAAATCATATAAAATACATGTAGGTTACTTAGGATATCTATAAAGACCTGAATTTTCCATGTAATTTTTTTAAATAAATAGGAATTTTAAGAGTCCACAAAAATTGATGGCGCGTGATTTAGAGGCCCGGTGTGCCCGGAATCAATTTCTGAAGTTTTGTTTGGGTACGTTTAGTAAACATATGAGCGGGTTTTTATAACTTTTGAACTAGTGCTCGGAATTGAAATCTGAGAGCACCGTTGAACTCGCAGCACCAGTATTCTCTTAAGGAAACATTCACCTCGACAGTAGTGGGTTGAGAATAAAAGATAGTTTTTGGGTTTTTCGTGGAAAATAATAAAATAAAATGAACTACACTTTATTTTATTTTTGAGCCACCATGTGAAAGTTGGAGGTGGGTTCCACCAGAACTAAACCTCCTTGTGGGAGTTGAAGTTTGGGGACCACCCGACCATAACCTCCCATGAGAGGTTATGGTGGTAGGGACCACCCAAACCTAACCTCCTGTGAGAGGTTGTAGTGGTGGGGACCACCCGGGACTAAACCCCCATTTTAAATTTGGAAAAACTCTCAACTCCCCTCATTAATGAGGGGGAGCCTCTTGACCTCCTCTACCCAATTAATTCTACCAACACACTTTCCATTAATGTGCCAAATCCTCCCCATTAATTAATTGAGCACATCAATTAATTAATTTAAATCTTTTTTTTAATTTTGTGCCAACAACTAAATAATAGATAAATTAAATATATTATTTTGTCTTGGATCACTTTCATTTTGGTGGAACTTGGGAGAGATCTTGGGAGAAGGCTTCCAACGAAGAACTTCATCTCCCGACGAAGAACACTCCATCCACGAAGAACGACTTCGACTTTCTTTCTCAGAACCTCCTTTGATGTAGGAAATGCTCATCTATAACGAATCAACATCCACCTTCTCATGACAATGTAGAAAAACAACGAACAAGGTAGGGAATTTATTTTAATATAATATTATTCCTTAAATTCTTCCCTTCTAAAGCAAAGAATCATTTTGGATGTTTTTCCTTGCGGGTTGGGAATTGTTTTTGCGGGAAGATGTGGGGTGTGGTATTGATTTTTCTTCTACCTTCTTTTATTGTTAATTCATTGAAATTCCAGAAAGAATTGATCTGCTTGCTACCACCCTAAACACAGAGGGTGCGGGCCAAACCAAGATGGCCCAACCCCTCTGCCGTTCTTGTTTGTGATGTTCTTCGGATTGGCGATGAGGCAATGAGACGACGAATGCGACGAAGGCAATGGCCGCACTACCCGTGGCCTCCACAACCTGTGCTGCCCTCCTGCCATGCCACCCGCTGGCCGAACCGGCCCGAGCCGCGTCGCGCCCCGGCTGAACCGACCTCGGCCGCGTCGCAGCCCGGCCGTGCCGCCCTGGCCGCGCCCTCCACCTGACCGAACCGGCCCCGGCCACCCCATCCGCTAGACAAACCGACTCTGCCGCCCTGGGCTGAACCGCAGTGCCCTCCCGGCAATCCGCGCATCCCGGACACTCGCACCCTCCTGTCTGCCCGTGCCTCCTGACCGAACTGGATCCCAGATGAGCCGACCTCCTGAGCCCCCGGCTGAACCGCACCCACATGGTGCCCCGGCTGAGCCGACCTCCCACACCCCTCGTGGAGCCCCAGCTGAACCGACCTCTTGTGACCCTCGTGGAGCCCTGAACAAACCAGCCCACCCCCTCGCGGCGCCCTCCGGGATGAACCGCCCCTGTGCCGAACCACAGCCGGTCCACGCCCTCGCGACTAGTCCACACTCTCATGGCCCTCCGCGACCCCTCGTGGCCTGCTGGGCTGGGCCCAGTGGGCCGGGCTGAAACCAACGAGTTGGCCAGCCCAACGGGCTAGGCCAGACCCAACAGGTCAGTCTGTGTCGACCCAGACTGGGTCGGGCCGGGTCGGTCCGACCGGGTCAGACCGGACCCAGGCCCATTACAACTCGTTCACTTTCCTTTGGCTATACCATTGGCACTGGACGTCCACTTGAAGAACCGTCAGTGGTGTTGGTAATCTTGGAACTTGATGGTCCCTTTGAGTATACCCCACTAGAGTTTGCGGTATAGTTGAGATATGGTCAGGTTGGATTGTGCACGAATCTAACCGGGACCCTAGAACTAAAAGGCTAATAACTCACAGACCGGGCGTCCAATTGACGCGCCGTCAGTTGCGTTGAGACCTCTATGACATGGAGGACCTTTGAGATACTTTATTCGTAAGACTTAGTGATAGTTGGAGTATCGATCAGTAGCTCATGAAGCAGATCCTTCCAGAGATGAGCAGACAGAGTGCAGAGACCTAGTATCTGGATGAGACTTGATGACTATTGACCGATTGACTCAGAGTGACTCGACTGGCCGAGTGGGGAGAGCCTGGTTGTAGCGACAGACACATGATAGAGGAGCATCTGGTTGTGGCGGCAGACCCGCGGTACTCGACAGGAGGAGTACCTCTGCAGGCTATTAGGGGGAGCACCTGGTTGTGGTAGCAGACCCACGGTGGGGAGCACCTTGGTGACGTAGGAGACCCATGGTACTCGACAGGAGGAGTACCTCATCAGTCCAAGTTTAGTGGGAAGCGCCTTGGTGTCGCGACAGACCCATTGTACTCGATAGAGGAGGAGTTCTCCAGAAGTTGTGGTTTTGTTAATGTGAATAAAAATCTTGGTTGAGCCGAGTGAGTAAATTTTGTGTTTTTCTCATGATTGAGATATATTACTTGACAACTTAGGTATATGTATGGGAATATAACTAAGTAAGGTTATCTGTTGATTTCTTAATTTGTGGTTTATCCTTGTTGGATTTTTTGATACCTTGAGGGTCTCGGGGTCCCTACTGAGTATCATTATACTCACCCCTGCATGGGCTATGCCCGCACCTTGTTGTGTTGGATGCAGACGACAGACAATGCTGACCGAGGCTGAGAGTACCAGGACTAGATGATAACCAGGGTGGACCTTACGACATGTCGGTACACAGAGGAGATGGACAGAAGTGGAGTGCTGAAAAGGCGATCTGTACCTACCCTTCTGTTAGGAACCTCAAAGGATGACCTAGTGGCTATTTTTCCTATTTCCTCAGTTGTACTTGTACTTTCAGTTTCTTGTACTCTCCAGTTGGGCTTGTATTCTGGCCCCTTTTTACTTATTGTACTCACTTGTTGGTTATTCAGTTTACTCGTGATCCTATCTTCTTTGTGTGTTCACAGGTTATAAAGGCAATGCCTTCCTAGTTTTAGGGAATTACGCCTTTGGTGCTAGTCACCATCCCCTGGCCTATGGAAGGTGGGCTTGGGATAGTCATGGCACAGGCCCCAGGGGATGGGTTGTGACAATATAATCTTTATAGAACCCTTTCAAGCACACTTACAAATGGAATAACTTACTCAGTTAATTCCAACATAATTAACTTAAGAACATAATCATTACCCAATGAATTGGAGTTCTATATGGCTCAAAAATCATCATAAAAAATATTCAATGACTATAACATGAATGAAACACATAAAATATTTCATTTACATAAGAAAATCTCATAAAATATTCTGTTTAACACATATGTAGAAGCAATTTTGGGTTCTTGTAAAAATATGGATAAAAATCCTTTTTCTTTGAAAAATATTAAAATAAAAATTACCATAAAAATTTGAAATAGAATATTATTTGGAAAAACAATGAGAAATTGAAGAATAACTTCTTAAATAATAATATTCATTATAATGGGAAATTTTATTCATGCCATATACATCAAAATAGAACATTCCCACAATTAGGGTAGTGACTAAGTGGTAAACCCTATAATCCTACATCTAAAAGACCATGGATTTAATCCTGGAAAGCCCCTTGGGGGATTTACGACATAGGTGGTGATGCATGCATGATGTAGGCAGGTGGTGACATAGGCATGATGCATACATGGTGATGTAGGTAGGATGATGAAGGCATGACGCTGCACTAGGACTTCGAGTCATGTTCATGTGTCACTTATCCTTGGGATTATGGGCTATGTAATGGGTCTCCCTATAAAAAAATAGAAAGAGGTATATTATTTTATAATAAAAATATGCTTTATCCACAACTTAAAAAAATTAAAATAGAACATTCCTTTTTTCCTTTAGTAAAAAATGTTCTGTCTAAAATATGTAAAAGGATTCCTTTTGAAAACCTTTGAAAGAAAGTCAAAAGAGACATAAAATTTCCTTTATAATTTATCTAAATATAAATAAATCTATAAAATTATCTTATAATATATAAATCGAGTAATTTTTTTTTTATAGACCATAAAACATTGAAAACGAGGTTTTAAGGTAAAGTGTCCCTTAGGATGTGATAACTTTTGAATAAATGAAACATTGAAGGAGAGAGCATGAAATGGAATTGTAAACACTTTAATTTTAGAAAATAATGATAAAATACATCCATAAGTAAGTTTATATCTCACAAAAATAAATTGTTTGGTGAAAATAACTTAAGACTCAAAGAAAGGGAATTGAGACTAGAAATCCCTAACCTTTTCACCTAACTTGCCACATACATTATTTAACTCATATATAATGAACTTTTATTAATTATTTACTCTATTAATAAATTATTCTAGGTTTAATACCTTATCATTAAATCGTTTATTTAATTTATTTTAGAGATATATTTAATTACATATTTGGTTAAGTCCATGTTGGGTGTTTTGAGGGCATTTAGTTCATAATTTTAAAATGACTTCGGTGTGCTGACCATGATCAAAGAGTTCATTGTTACATCATCTCAAGAATAATAATCATGAAATAATTATAATTTTTATAAATAAATTATAATTTTATAATAAATCTTGTAAGGTGGAAATGAAAGAAAATCAAATCACTTTATAGAGGTGGTATTCCAAATGTATGAATGAGTGATGTTAACATTTTTTAATGAGTGGAAGGGTAAGACAAACTGTAATATATTATATTTCTAGAATCACAATCATGTTATGAAAATAATATATATTTATTAAATTTATCATAATAACTAGCCTTGTGAGACGATGATGAAAAGTGAAACATATCATCTATTTTAGATACTGATTTTATTATATTGGAATGGTTAGGATAAAATCGAAAGAGTTATTTGAAGATGTAAAATGAAAACACTTAGTTCAGTCGATTATATACTATTTGAAGAAAATTCTTTGGATCTATCCTTAAGGACCCTAGGGATGGTGTTTTAAGAAGACTAGGACTTATAGAATGTGACTAAGTAAGTTAATAATAAAATTTATTAGGGTTGGATCAAAATAAGTGGATCAGGGTGGTGTAAAAAATAGAGATACTTTGTTCTTTTATAGTGAAGGAAAGGACACACTTGGAACTACTTAAAATATTTAAATAGAATAAATTATTTTTCATGTAAATTTTGAATAAAGTGGTCAAAATTTAAAATTAAATATAGGTTAAGGTTACAATCCTTTCAACCAATAAAATTTGTGTATGTTTATATGGAATTTTAAACCTTATCTCTAGGTTTAACCCCTTCATTAACCAATTTTAACCTAAACCATGGAAATAAATTTTTCAATACCGAAGAGTTAAATTTTTTATTTTAAGATAAAAATTGGATTATAAAAGGTAGAGGTATTTCATTTCAGACCATATCCCATCCCCCCTATCTACTTTCCATATTTTTATAATTTTTAAATTATTTAATAATATATTATTTAACATTAAAATACTATTAAAGTCACTTGAAGAATTATTCACATATTTTTTCTTTAAAGGCATCATGATAGGTATGGAATTTGAATATAAAATCTTTAACCATAAATTATACATTATCATGAACCATAAAATTTATGTGACACCATAATTCATCCAAAAATATATTTTTTTAATTTTTTTAAAATCATTTACTTTGATTTTTGAACTCCTTGCATAGGCACTATGTTAGCATTATGTAAGGATTTAATGTAATTATACTATAAATAAAAATAAAAAGTAAATTACCATAATAAAAATAAATAAATAAATTTTAAAATAAAATTTTATATTAATTGATAAAATCTTATTATCACTATGTGAACATATAATAGAAATTAAAATAAATAAAGTTAAATTTTTGAATTTTCTTTTACTTAAAATAATATAATGAACTTTATCAACGAAAAATGGAAGAAAAATGACATATTTTAGAATATATGAAGGGATTTGTCTAATTAAACTCTCCCAAATTAAATAAGGTTGGTGTTAGAAAAACTTTTAAAGCCCTATCACATTATTTTTAACCTTAATTACCAGAATTACCCTTATTGAGGTGACAAATGTTCACCATGATTACTATTCCTTATGGTAAAAAATAAAACTAACCTATTTAAAAAATTTGAATATCCATATTCCAAATATTGAATCTATTTTATCATATTAATTTCCATTGAGTTTTATAAATTACATTAAAAATTAACCTACAAAACATGATGGCAAATGATTTTTGAAGAAAAATGTATTTTAAGTATAAAAAATGTTTTTATAGCAAAATAAAGCATAATGTAATTTAAAACGACATTAATTAGATTATTTTTAATACAAATGAAATAATTAAATATTAAAATAAATTAAAAATAATAGGACTTTGTAAATAATTGAAATGAAATGTTAGTTTTCCCTAAGATCATTATTTTTTCACTATTCATTAAAAAGTTATATTTTCTTAAAAATCCCAAAATATAATCCTAATATAATTTTGATATGATTATTTTAAAAATTATTTTCTTTTTATCAAATAAAATTTCCATAAGTGGTATAAATTAGTTATAATATTCGCTCATAAAAAGAAATAAAAACTATTTTTGAAGAAAACATATTTTTGACGCTTAAAATGAATTTTCTAAAAAAATGAGTTCTTATTTATAGGAATTCATAAATACATTTATATTGAGTAATACCATTATTTATAAATTTAATAATTCAGTTACTATTATTCATACCCACCAATTTAATGTCTCGGTTATAACTATTATATTTAAATAATAATATTTTGTATAGTATATCACGATACACATGAATCTCAATGTTGCGTGTTAAAAAAGCTATCAAGAATAGTATTATTTTATAACAAATTTTTAGGGAATTCCATTAAATCCTAATAAAGAAATTAAATCCTTGAAATTTTATCTAATTCATGATAAAAAGGGTTTAACATTTGAAAACAACTCTATTTAAAACCCAAATAAAAAAAGGGTTAATAAAAATTGTCCTGAAAAGAGGGAAATGGAAATATGAAGGTCATATGGAATAATACATAACTAGGTTTCCAAATAGGAAAACATTAGTTGAAAGTTAAAATGTGGATATGGAAGATAAATTTAATGTCCAAATAATGATAAGGAGTGATGGAGAATGCGATCACGAGAAGGTTAATAACCCTAAAACCATAAATCAATAGAGGATAAACAAAACATCAATTCATCTCAAATGAAGGTAAAATAATAATTTTTTTTATTTCAATATTATTTTTTAATAATTGAGGGATACTTTTACCATCAAGATATAAAACATGATAAAATATAATTTCTTGATCTCTTTCAATTTCATAATCACAACTTCTTTATTTTGATGTGCTTCGATCAATTTTTACTTTTATCTCATCACTCACTTTAAGAAATGAATATTCAAAATGATTTTTTATGCCTGAATCACTAAAATAAACTTCTAATAGATCATAATATCCAAAAAATGATAGAAAGTTATTCCTCCTATCTTTAGTAACTAACCAAAACAAAAATTGTAAGAAAAAATTTGGATAAAATCCAATATGAATAAACTTTTTTATGAATAAATAAAAAATAAATCCCTAAAGATTCAATGATAACATGAAAAGTTTAAATTATATAATTTTATAAATAAATAACCTTAAAATTATTAAAAATATTTACAACCAAGTTCAAAACCCAAAATTCACAAAGATTTGATCACATAATATTGTGATATAAAGTTAAAATTTATCTCAAAATAACATCAATAAATACTAAAATAACATAAAAAATATATATTCCCTAATCATATAGTCTATAAAATATACTTATATTTTATATAAATAACCTAAATTACCATAAAGATAAAATATAATCCTATATACTTCACAAAGATAATTCCACCTTTATTCCTCATATAAAAAACTCATCTTAGTTAAAAGGATTTCTATTTACCTTAATCATATAATGTTCCTAAAATATTGAACTTATTTAAAAATAAAATTAATCACAAAGTCACCAAATCACCTTTCAATCCCATAGTTATCTGTATGATAAAACATATGTTCCTAAATATAATAACCCATTTATCCCAATTAACTATAATTAAATCAACATCAAAGATCATCTTAACCCTAAAGGTAATCAATACCTTTAAGATTAAGTACAAAAATATATAAAAGCATTATTCCACAAATAAACTTTTCAATAGCACATAGGATTAACTTAATGGATATATATACCTCAAAAATTTATGAAAACTCAATAAATTTCTATCAAAGTATCATTAATCACATTAAAATCCCATCGCTTAAAACCTCAAAAGGGGTTTCTACACCTTTGAACTCATTATCAACCTTAAACTTATAAAACCATGATGGTACCCAAAAATAATAAGTTAACCTCTCATAAAAACATCACAATCACCAAATTTATCTAAAACCTGCTCTGATACCAATTATAATAGCCCTGAACCCACACTCCTAAATCTGATACTAAAAATATAATATTTAAATTTCTAGATTTGATAATGATAAAACTGACTAATTTTACCCACCCAAAACATATAACATTAAATGGAAGTCTTGTATCAATTACATACCCAAATACCTTTTAGGTTTATAGTTTTTGATAATTATCCCAAACTCTTACATAACAATACCCATGAATTTAATTGGGTATTTTTCTCACTAAAAAAGTTATTTATATAGATACACTTGCTTTATTAAAGGTAACTACCATATCTATATCTAATAATTTTTTAATGATTAAACTCATCCATAAGATTTGTGAAAATTCATTTGAGAACATGGGATTATAAAAAAAATATCAATGAGGGACATATAAAAAAAGGAAAATAAACCCGTTAGTCCATTTCAAAACCATTAGATCATATAAGAGAGTTTTTCTTTAATATAATAAACATTGAGATCAAATAATCATTTACTTACACATGAAATCATATTTACTAACCAAAATTTTTCATAAATCAACTTATAGGAAAACATAAAATCATAATCATAATCATAATCTTGAGGGTTTCTTATAAAACACAAGAATCCATGAATTTTTTTCTTAAAAATGAACCTTTTACCCTTAAAGAGAATAATAATTAATTTTAGAAAAAGTTCATTAAATTATCTTATTAAATAAAAATATTTCCATGAAAAATAATTATCAATAATAGAAAATTTATCTTCATAGAAACCTTACAATAACCCTGATAAGAACCCTTGAAAATGGAATAACCAACTCAATTAATTCCAACTTAATTATCTGGAGAACTTAATCAATACCCAATGTATTGGAGAGATATATAAAGCTTATCCATAATCATAAACAATTTAAAAGAACCATAAAATACATGAAACACATGAAATATTTCATTTAAATAATAAAATATCATAAAATATTTTGTTTAACACATATACAGAAGCACTTTCATTTTTATATAAAAATAATGATAAATATACTTTTACATTGAAAAACTTAAATTAAAAATTCCTAGAAGAATGATAAATAGAATATTCATTTTTAAAAACAATAAAAACCCGATTAATAATATTCTTAAATAATAACACTCATGATGTTGGGAAATTATGCTTATGTCGTATATGTTAAAATAGAATGTTCATTTTTTTCTATTGTAAAAAACATTCCCTATAAAATATATAAAAAGATTCATTTTGAAAACCTTTGAATGAAATTAATAAGTTAACCAAAATTCATTTTATAATTTATGTAAATATAAATACATCTATAAAAGTATTTTTTAATAGATACATATAAGAAAAAAATTTAGAAAGTAATTCTTTAAAATATTTAAAATGAGGTTTTAAGGTAAAGTGTCCCTTATGATGTGATAATTTAAATATTTAAAAATTGATGGAAATAACATGAAATGTATTTTTAAAAAATTTAATTTTAAAAAATAAGAATAAAATACATTCATAAGGCAGTTTGTACACCACGAAAAGAAAACCTGTGGTGAAAATAACTTAAGTCTCAAAGAAAGGGAATTGAGAATGAAAATCCCCTACAATGTCACCCATATTTACATGTATATTTTTAACTACTCTATAATGAAATTATATCAATTCTTTAATATCATAATATCCTTTTCAATGTTTAATACCTTTTTGTTAAATCATTTATTTCAAATACATATTTAATTTCTTAATTGGTTAAGCCCATGTTAGGTGATTTGAATATGTTCAGTTCATTATTTCAAAACAAATTTGGTGTGTTGACCATAGTAAAAGAGTTCATTATTACATAATCAAAAGAATAATAATCACAAAACAATTATCATTTATATATATAAAATAAAATTTTATAATATCCCATGAAAGGTGGACATGAAAAATGAATCATATCGCTTCATGGAGGCGGTATTCCACATGTAGGTACGAGCGACGTCATCATTTTTTAACAAGTAGAAGGTTGAGAAGAAAATTGATATATTATATTTGAATAATTAAATCTATGTAATTAATATCATATATATTTATTAAATTAATAATAACTATCAGGCTTGTTAGGTGGTGATGAAAAAAGAAACACACCGCTTCATGGAGGTGGTAGTCCACACGTACACACGAACTTTGTTTTTGTTTCCTATAGGATGGAAAAGGAGATGGATAATGTCATGAAATTTACATAATAACATCTAAATATATTTTATATAGTAATTTTATAACATTATAATGATTATGATATAATTTAAGGAGGTAAAATAATAAGTAAAATAAAAATTCTTGGTTGAGACGATTACCTCCTCTTTGAAGAACTTCCTTTGGATATCTCCTTAAAGACCATAGGGATATAATTTTAAGAAGAAAATCACTTGTAGAATATATCTAATTAAGTAAGGAATATTTTTTATTAAGGTTTTTTCTAGAAAAGTTCCTCAATATTGTGTGAATAATATAGGAGAGGTGGTGTCCTTTTATAGTGAAGGAAATAACATACTTGGAATTACTTAAAAGATTTAAATATAATAAATTATTTTAAATGTGAAAGCGGTTCCAAGTGGATTTTTTTAATATGATATATTTTAAGGTTTAAATCCTTTCAAAAGCTAAAAATTGGACAGGTTTATGTGTTATTTTAAACTTTATCTTTGGTTTTAACCCATTCATTACCTAATTTTATCTTTAACCATGGTAACACGTCATTTAATAATAAAGGGTTATAAATTTACTTCTAAGAGAAAAGTTAGCTAAAAAATAGTCAAGGGATCAAATTTTAGATCATAAACTATCCCAATTTACCTCTTTAAATATTTTTATGATTTTCAAATCATTTAATAATATATTATATAAGATAAAATACCATTAAAGTCATTTTAAGAACTATTCACATATTTTGAGTTTAAAGGCATTAATACATGTACAGAATTCGAATATAAAATATTTAACCATAAATAATATATTATTATTTATAATAAAATTCATGTGACACCATAATTCATCCAAAAAATATTACTTTTTATGTTTTTAAAACCATTTATTGTGATTTTTTAATTTCTTGCACAAGCACTGTGTTAGAGTTGCGTAAACAATTAAGGTAATTATAATATAACTAAAAATTAAAAGTAATTCACCATAAAAAAATTAATTAAGTTTTAAATAAACTTTTATATTCATTAATAATATCCTATTATCCATATGTGAATATATAATAGAAATTAAGAGCAAGCGAGTGACATTTTGGAATATTCTTTCAATTAAAATAATATAAATCTATTTATCAAAGAAAAATGTCACAAAAATAACATAGTTTTTAAACTATTTAGGTTTTTTTTTAAAATAAAATCTTCCAATATAAATAATTCATGTGTTAGATGTATTTTTAAAGCCTTATCACATTATTTTCAACCTTAATTACCCGATTTACCCTTTCTGAGGATACAAAATTTATCACGTTTACTATTCATTATGAAAAAAATAAAGATAAAATATTTAATAAATATGAACCTAATTATTCAATATATGAAATAAATATTATCAAAATAATTTCATTTAATTGAAAAAATTACTTTTAAAATAAACTTGCAAAACATGATGAAAAAACGAGTTTTGAAGAAAAATGAATTTTAAGTATAAAAAATGTTTTTATACCAAAATAATTCATAATGTAAATTAAAATGAAACTAATTAGATTATATTTAATCAAAATTAATTAATTAAATTTTAAAATCATCCCAAAAATTGGACTTTGTAAATACTTGAAAATAAATGACAATTTTCTATAAAATCAGCATTTTTTTGCTATTCACTAAAAAATTAATCTTTTTAGAAGAAACCCAAAATTCAATCCTTAAATAATTTTTATATTTAGATTAAAAAAATGTTAAAAAAATTTAAATAAAACTTCTAAAATTGATATAAATTTATTATAATATTTTGTCTCAAAAAATAACTATTTTTTGAAGAAAATGTATTTTTGAAGAATTAAATGAATTTACTAAAAAATTGAGTGAAAATTTATAAGAATTAAACAATAAATTTTAATTGAGTAATAAAATTATATATATATTTCATAATTTGGTTACTATAATTTAGATCCACCAATTTAATAGCCAGGTTATAATAGTTACATTCAAATAATAATATTTTTATAGTATATCAAAATATGCTTAAATCTTGGTGTTGTGTGTCAAGAAATACATCAAGAATAATATTATTTTAAACTAAATTTTCAGGGTGTTACAATACTCAATTAATCCCAAAATTTGATAACCTATGAATATTATCTATCTTGACCCACTATACAACCTATGATCAACTAGTAAAGTAGATATATGGTCTACACATGCACTAGAGTGCATGTACAGGGTGTTATAAATATATCTCAGCAGGGTCTCAAAAATTTCCCTATGTATATGCCATCATGAATATGTTTTCATGAGGAAAATAAATGGAATAAATAAAATTCCATACATAAGAACCTCATAATGTCATGTTCCAACCAGACGACCATGAGTTTATGTGCATCAAGTCATCATGTGCTAACTAGGCCACCACAACACCCAATCATACCTACTTAAGATAAAGATATAATCTACTTTCCTTATTCCATCAAACCTATAACTTAACCCATACCCAAATACTTAGGGTAGGGAGTCTCATTAAGTCCCAAAAACATCCTAAATTTGTAAGGTAGGGTCATGCATCCAAATCCTGGACCAAACCTTATCACTTAAGAAAGGACATCCATCATGTGCCTCCACCTTATCACTCAAGTTAGGGCCTCATGTGTAAGTAATGAACTCACCTTATCCCTCATGGAAGTCTTTCTAATACATTCTCTATCAAGGTGAGGCCAACAGACACATCTAGACCGATACCTCATCACTCAAGGTAGGGCCCTTTATCTCATCACAATTATACCAGCCTTTTCACTCAATAATGTTCATTATCGAGAAAACTACCTTATCACTCAAGATAAGTCCAATATCACACCACAATTGTTATATTCTCACTAAAGTTAGAGTTTATCTAATAACTACACACTAAAAGTTAGTTCGTTATCCTGACTAATGCCTTATCACTCAAGGTAGGGTCTAGTATCACATAACAACCTCTATCTTCTCACTCAAGGTAGGGTTCAGACATAACCTTATCACTCAAGGTGGGATATTATCCAGACCACTACCTTATCACTCAATGTAGGTTTGATATCACATCAAAACCTCTACCTTATCACTCAAGGTAGGGTTCCACCAACACATTTTCACTCAAGGTAAAGATTGTCCTTGAGATAAATCATCTACCTCATTGAGATCCATCACTTATCACACACAGAAAACACAAGGAGAGAATATAAACCATAAAAAAAGTCACCATATTTTTAGTTAGGAACTAGTCACTTGATACTTAATCCCACACCTCGACGCACATCACGTCATCCATCAATCCACATAGTGAAATTTTTTCAAGACCATCTTAGTCACCTAAGCACAACATGACAATCCCTTCAGTATTAACACCTTTCCCAGAAGGGTGTCTACTAAGGTACTTTAGACCCATCCCATATCATCAAAAACCATAATTACTCATCAACCCATAGTGACATCACACTATATAGGTTATTCCTAACCTATACCCTAGGAGGACAATCCATATACTCACTATAAACCTCACATCACAATCCTCACCTAGGTTCCTTCTTACACTGCTCTCAAAAGATATATCAATCCCAATACCTGGAAGGAAAACTGTTTTTTCACAACTCATTTAGTCCTAAATGATGCACCCCATTAACAGATCTCACTAAGTCTCAATCCACCCTCATGAGGGTTCTCCTTCCCAAGTGTGGGATGTACGACCATCTCACCCTTCCCACTAGTCTTAAGCCTCTCATTCTTGCATGAATCGCCCCAGAAAACATATACTAGGATACCCAAAACTCACCAGAGGCCTAATATATACTTTGGTTCTTATATAAACTTAACCGATATCTCTACCCATGATGAAATAGTCTCTAGGTGATTCAATATTACCCATATTTTGAAATAGAACTTAACTAGAGAATAAGAGGCTCGATGCCATTATATATATTTCTCTAGAGCACTCTCATGTCCCTATACCTTTACCTAGTTCCATGTAATATGAATTTAGGATATAAATCACTCATATACATAAAAATTAATTTATATTATAGGTACCACCAACCTCTATAAAGTATTTACTATAATTATGATGCTTTATATATCCTCATCCAAGCCTATCCATGCATCATTATATCACCACTTAATCTCCTATTTCATTCCAAAACATCCAAATAATTAATTATAAAATTTTATAACCCTTCCTAAGAGACATAAAAATCAGATAAATCAAAAGGAAAGAGTAATAAAGGGATAAATATTAGAACAAACCTCAAGTATATGGCATAAATTCCAAAAAAATCAACCACTTTACAAAGGGGTTTTAAAAAAAGGGAGGAGAGGGGTAGGAGCTTGTGAATGACCCTAATTGAAACCCATATTACCTCTAAATCAATGGGTATGATTTGTATATTATAAAGTCTACCCTAACTAAAAAAATAGTCTAGGGGTCTATTATGGCGTAACCCACTGGTGTTGAAGCACAACATCCCAACCTGGGGGCAGGTTACGGTGCAACCCAAGGGTTCATGTCTCAATGCCCACTATGGGTACCAATTTATAGTGAAACCAATAAACCAACTATAAAGTACAAATTTGGGGGGTAAAATGATATTACCACTTCCCCAGGACCCTTAATGATACAACCCCATTACTTCATTGTGGTCCTTTCCTCACAATAACCACTGATATGTAACACCCTCCTCTATGGTAAAAACCTCTATGTGAAAATATTAGCATGTGGGTATGAGAGTATAATCAAGTTCCCTAAACATAGTATTATAAAATTATACCAAATAAAACATATATCATAAAACATGATTTATGATATAAGGGTTTTGGGATAATATATGAAATGAGTCATAGGAGTTCATAAACATGAGTTAATAATCACGAGCCATGAAAACATAACATAAGAGTATTTCATTACATATAAATGTGTTATAAAATAATCATATAAAACTATTTTTTATGATAAGGATAAATATCAAGACCATCATCACATAGTGGATTTGGTTCACTCCCTAGACCCTGACTTGTTTTCTTATGAGATATAAGGATTTATAGAATGCATTAGAGTGATATATAATTTTTATATTACCCATACCTTATGGGTCTAAGTTCACTCCCCATTCACTATTATCTCGTGAGATATGAATCTCTAACCAATGAAATAGATAACTAAATAATTCTAGTACCACCCATCATATAATGAAAAACTATAAATTTGTATTCCACATGAACACAAAGACATTCATAATTTCATTATATCCTAATAACTCCATGATAACAAATAGGGTCATGAAAATTTCAACAAAACATGATCATAATAAATCTATAGAAAAAGGTGGATGGTATTATTAGATTATATCCCCAATAAATAATACAAAGTATTAAAAGACGTGGAGATTGAATAAAAAAACTTTATAACAGCATTAGTAAATTTTTTTGAAAAATAATAAGAAATACCCACTATATTTTTAATATATTTTATTTAAAAGGAAATGTTTTTTAAAACAATGATAATAATAATTAATTTGGAAAACTATAAAAACATGTAAACAAGGATCATAGATAAAATCAAATAAAATGGTGAGAAAAAGAGATCATTTAGAAAAAATATTATTTACACACTTTTGTAATGAATGTAAAATGAAATTTAAATGACCCATGTATAAAACATTAAAAATGTATTTGTTCCACACTTTTATAAAGATATTAAATATCAAATAAAAATGAACTTAAAATATAACATATCAGAGTTTTTTAGTTATTTACACCATAATTTTGACCAATATTTAAGTGTTTTAGAGTTATTCCTTTCTTAGGTAAAGACTTAGGTAGATTATGGTTTGTTTTGGAGAGTTTTAGGGGCCTTTAAGGGGTTTCATGGTTGACAAATGGTTAAGATAAACCATACAATTATCCCTAAGAAACTATATGACTTTTTTTGTGGGATAATGGGTGGTGTATAGTTATATCCAACACTGTGACATTTCCTAGAAAATATGTAGCTCAGGATAGAGGAGAAAAGTATGACTGGCACATGATTTACCAAATCATGTTATCAAATTGTCTGGGTTCCCAAAAGAGGTTGAAATCCATGCATGATTGTTTCCTGATTTGGGAAACCATGAGAACAAACCATGTGTAGGTTATTAATTAATATGAAAATTGGATATTTATTCTGAAAACCCTCAAAAACCTCTCATTTCTTCTTATATTCCTAGGTATCTTGAACATAAGGACTCTAGAGGCCCTCCTTAGTGAATTCCATCCCTTCTTATTCTAATTTCTATAGATCCAGTGATGTTGGTTCATAGGATCAAGGCATGAGATCTATCTTCACACTTTCTTTATGTTTCTTATAAATCTACTCTTCTTCCCATGAAATTAATCATACATTATAAATTTCATGGATATATATATGTGGGTTTATATGTGATCTAATGATGAAATCTTGTAACATTGATAGATTGGTGATGGTTTTAGTGCATTGGTGGACTTCCTTTAACCAATATTAGATATAAGAATGCTATTATATTTTGCAAGGTATGTTGGCATGTCTCTAATACTTTTGGATTATAATCCTCTTGGATATAAATCTAAATTATCTTTCTTGATGAATTAGGATTGGTTATTGGAGTTCTTGGTGTTTGGTTTTAATATGTTTGGTGTGAAATGTGGTATGAGTTACAATTCCCTAGAAAATCATGGAATTGGACACCAATGAGCTCCAGGTAGTAATACCTTACCATACTAAGACATTATTTGGTTTTTTTGACATTTTTGGTTTCTATTTATATCTAGGGTAGATTCCCTTACTTGGTTGGCATTATTAACTTACATATGGTGGCCTTTGATACCCCAGTTTGGATGGCTTGTGTGTTTTTAATATGTTGTGTATTATTTGAAAAATATTTCATAGCCTATGGAATGTTGCTATTCCATGTTGTTTCATTCCATGTAATTTATTTCTTATGTAATATTTCACATCCTTGGGAATTTCTTATTATTATATATTTTTCCTTTATATGTTATGCCATATATGTCATTTTGTGCATAGTTAGTGAAATATCTATTTTAGTGCTCATGTTTACAGGTGTCCCTGAAGGATTTAGTTGACTCCTTAGAGGGGGAGTTTAGGCATTATGACTCATTGGATGTGGATATTCATAGGATGGTTAGAAATTTATCTTGGAATTTTTATCCCAAGGTAATTTCATACACTATTGAAAGAGTATAAATTTATGCTAGTATGACCTACTGATGGGGAGCGTCCTTGAATATGAGAGAGAGAGAGTCCATTTCTTGAGTGTTCCATGCATGTGTACCATCAAATGTGATAAGTTAGTCATGTGATTTGGTAGATAACTTCCCCTCAATAAGGGTGTAGATTTGTTCCATAAAAGAGGAATGAACACTATATTTAAAAGTAGATAAAGTTACATGGCATGATCTAAGTCATGCATTTGACCATATTTTATATTATTTAGATATTTCACCAAATATGGTACAATCGGGGTTCATGGTGGCTTGGTTAGTGCATGATCTATTAGTATATGGTTGATTGTATGAATGGGTGTGTACTTAATTTCCCATCATGACATACACTTCTATATACATGTGCAATTATGTTAAGGATGTATTGGTGGTGTCCTAGTTGGTTTATACTCACACCCTACATGGGGTCTATATACAGTCTTATTATTGTTATCACTACACTTTAATTTATTTATTTATCTATACTAGTTATACTTATTGACCTGCCACATTTGGGATCTGTTTGATTCCACTTATGTGATATAACTAGAAATATATTATAGAATTTTTTTATGTTAATATCTTCTATGTTGTTTTGTTGGATTTTATTTGTGTCATATTATCCTATGATGGATATTATTATTTAGGGTATAGTCTCCCCACGTAACTTCAAAACCTCACCGCTAGTTAGGAGCCTCTTGTACATGGGGAGGCATGAATGTGGTTATGTGCCACTTCAGCTCGGACTCGGTGATTCAGGTTGTAGTGTTATAAAATGGTATCAAAGGACATGATGTTTTCTTTATATTATTTTGGGGTTATGGTAGAAAGAAGATTTTTTTGTGGAAATCAGGTAGGGAAGTTACCATGTGCTTGGCCAAATCATGTGTCATAGATATCTGAGTTACCTATGATTGGATTATTGTTATAAATTTATGGGATTTGGGTGCATTCTTACATCATGAGTAGGAACATAGGATCACATGTCATTTATATATATATATATATATTCCTATTGAGTGTTGTATAATAGTTATTTAATTAAATGACTTTATTATTTTCTAATTATTGAGTTATATTTACATATTCTCTACTATTTTGATATATCTATTGGTATTAGTTAGTTAAACTTGTGCGTGCTATTATTTTTTTGTTTATATGTGATTATAAATATCATAAAAGTATATAGGTCTAGTCTTGAGCCTATGGTAGAATTATGATGGTTATATCTCATTCATGGGTATCTCTTAGGATAGGTTTTCTAATAAGAATCCTTTATTTGTTCCTTATAACTACTTAAGTTGTTCTAATAGGAAAGCTGTTTTAGAAATTATAAACATTCATTTGGAATTTGAAAAAAAATCTTCCTTGGAGACTCCTAAATACTTGTAATAGATATGATGCACCCATTCCACTATAAGCTATGTGGGAGGATGAACCATAACATTCTCTATTACATGCTCTGATAGTTTAGGTGGTAAACCCACCATATCCAAGAGTCTTATAAATTTCACTTTCTTTGTTTGTGGGGGAAGAGAAGAAGATGACCAACTATGATCAAGATTTTCAGCTCTAATATCCACCAATATTCTAGGGAATTAGTGTTCCTTGGGAAATTGAGATCTATATTAATATCATAGAGGGCATCTTTGACTTTGTGGAGACTCATGAGGATAGAAAGTCGAATATTTTAGCCTTTATCTTTAGGGACCTACTAGGAGGTGGTGGGGTGTCATGGGATAGGTAGGAAAGCATGAGGAAGCCTTCAAGGGACTATTCTTAGAGTATTTATTTCATGAAACATTGAATCTATAACGAGCTTAGGATTTTATGGTGAATTAGTAGGAAAAAATTCCATTTTTTGTATACTCAACTTGATTTGTAAGGCTACTGTGTTTCACTCATCTTTTGGCTAAGAAAGAGGCACCAAAATCTAGAATGTTTAAGATTATCCTTCTTCCATAGATTATATTCAAGGTTAGGGGATTTTAACTGACAACATATGTGTTAGTGATTCATAAGGACCAAAATTTTGAGTAGGGGATAAAGAAGGATAGATTTATAGGGTTTATTCTAGATTATAGTGTGATGATGAACAAACTTACTAGTGTGGTATTTGGTAACTATTCTGGTAGTATGAAGAGGAAGGTTGAGGAGGTTCATTAAGGTGGAAGATAAAAAGAGTTGACTGGGGTTTCTTATACTCCATTTATGATAGGATGTTTTACCAAGTGTTGCAACTATGGGAGGAAGGGGCACTTTATTACACCATTCATGAATGTACCTAAGAAATTTTACTGATGCAGAATTATAGGTCATTTATTTCATGATTTTTCTCTAAGTCTTCATGCCAATATTCTAGGAGTTTAGTTCAAGGTACAAGTATGGATACTCAGTAGTAGAAGACCCTGGAATCATCAATATTGATGAATCATGTGAGTCATGATTCAAAGATAGGAAGGATCTATATGATGGTTCAGGTTCCTACTATCATTCAAGAGGAACCTTTTATAGTTAGAGGCACGATCTTGATTTCATCTATGCTATCTACCACTTTTCTTAATGTATGATCTTCCCATTCTTTCATATCTTATCACATTGTTTCTATCCTAGATTTATCGGTTAAGTTATATTTTTAGTTACTCTCCCTTAAAATACCTTTGGGTAAGAGAGTATACCATCTATAGTGATTACCTGAATGTCCTATAGTATTTTATAGATATGAACATCTATGTGAATTCATTATCTTAGAGACGACTAGCTTCAACGTGATATTTGGAATGGACTAGTTAATTTGTTATCGAGATCATATCAACTATTACAAAGGATGTGTAACTTTATCTATGAATATAGGATAAAGGTATGTGTTGAATAGTGTTTGGGATCTCAAATTAGGCATGATGAGACCAGACCAGAGTTATATTAGAGATATCATGATGCAAGTAATAGGCTTTGATCTTAAAGTAGAATCAAAATTAACCCATTTATCTTCCTTCTAATGTTGGATCATTATCATGATGTTTTACTAGATAGTTTATCAAGACTTACTCTAGACATAGGAATTGAGTTTGAGTTTTATCTTGTTTTTGGGGTGAAACTGATGTCAATTTTTCCTTATCATTTGACTGTAACTGAGCTTAGAGGGTTAAAGGTGTAGATATATTAATTGGAGGTGAAGGATTTATTTGATCTAGCATATCTTCCTGTGGTTCTCTCATGTTTTTTACCAATAAGAAAGATGATAATCTATTACTCTATGTGGAATATAGGATGTTGAGTCAAGTAATGATGAATAACATGTACCTTTTATCCATGATTGATGATATGTTTGCTCAGTTATGGACATCTGTATTATTTTAAAAGATTAATCTTCATTCAGGTCACCATCAGCTATGGGTTAAATAGGAGGATATCCCCAATAAATCATTTTAGAGTAGATATGGATGATTTTAGCACCTTTTCATGCCATTTGGGCTGAAAAATTCTCTAGCGAGGTTCATGAATCTCATGAATATGATTCTATATCCATATCTTGAATCCATTGTTGTATTTATAGATGATATAATGATATATTCCAATACATTATATATGAATTATACACACCTTGAGATTGTATTTAGTACACTTAAATCATGCTTTGTATGGCCCTATATACACTCCATATGGAACTTCTCTCATTTGGAGCCACTGACGACAGAGCTAATAAAAAAGGGAGTGAATTTTGTGTGTTTTTATTATTATGAAGAATTCTTATTTGAGATGAAGAGGAGATTGATGAAAACACCAGTTTTGATCCTTCTAGATTCTGGGATTGGATACACAATGTAATTTTATACCTCAAGTGCTAAGTTGGGAGTTATTTTCATGTAGAGATATTAGGTTACTTTCTATGGGTCACATCAGCTATGATACCTTGAACAAAACTATCCAATACATGGTTTAGTGTTGGAACCTATGGTCTTTACCCTGAATTGTTAGAGGCATCATCTATTTAGTGGGAGGTTTTTAATTCATATAGATCACAAGTAATTTTAATACCTATTTTCTAAGTGGGATATCAATATGAGGCAGATAAATTGGGTGGGGTATCTATAGACATTTGAATTTTAATATGTCTTATGATTAAGGAAAGTGTAATTTCATTATATATTATCTTAGAAGGAAAAAACTATAGATAAAAAAAATAAAGATAAAACTTCTCAAAAGGAATGAAATCTGATGATTTTGATGTTTGAGTGGCCAGTGGATACATCAAAGGATTATAGATTACTAACACATACAACTTTAGTGATCATTTATTCTTCGTTATAACATGTGAAAGTGATTTGAGAACCAAATTCCAAGTGTGTAGTGATTCATGAATGCTTGTAAAGGGATGATTTTATTATAGGGTGGTCCTTAGAAGACAGTGATGTGATCTAAATCCATGGAAGGGTAGTAGTGCATGCTTCCTTAATGGATGTTTTGATGAAAGAGTTTCATGCTTTGAAGTGGGAAGTGCATCTAGGGTTGATAAAGATGTACTATGATATCTGACGCTAGTTTTGGTGGAATGGTTTGAAGAGAGTTGTCACTAGTTTTGTCTCATGATTCCTTACCTAGAATATGATAAAGTTCAAACAACAACATACTTGTGGTTTTATTTATCCAATTCTAGTACCTATGTTGAAGTGGTACAATGATACAATGATATTCATAATAGGGTTACCCAGGACCTTGAGGATTTGTGATACCATTTAGGTGATGGCTGATCATCTGAATAAAGTGAGATATTTATTTTCGATTCAAGAGAGCCTTTCAGTAAATGACTTGGGGGGGATTTATGCATGAGATATTTTACACCAGAATGGGGATCCTTTGAGAATAATTTTAGACAAAGATTAATTTTTATCATTATGGTTTTGGAAGAGATTAAAAAAGTATTATAGACTCTAGTATAGATTAGAATGACTGATTATCCTTGTTAAAGTTCACTTATATAAAAAGCTTCCATTATTTAATTCATATGGTAACTTTTTAATTAATTTATGGCCAAATTTATTGATCATCATTGTGTTAGTATGATGTGAGTGAGGTAGTAGTGTGGGGATGAGCATGGTGCAAGAGACATCTGAGGGAGTGCATCTAATTTTAAATTGGTTAGTCACCACTCTGAGTAGGAAGAAATTGTATGTTTATTGAAGGATGTAACACTTATATTTCATTGTGGGAAACTAAGTTTTCTTTTAAGAAACTTGTTTATTAGGTAATTGATTGTTACAAAAGTATAGGGATCTAGTTCCGAGATTCATTGGACTGTTGAAGATTACTAATTGTATCGGGATAATGGCATACTATTTAGATATTATTCCATGATATTAAGGTACGCATGATACGTTTCATGTATCTCAACTCTAGAGTGACATGGATAATCCTTTTAATGTGACCGATTATAAGGATGATGTGATTTATTATGATGAATAATTTATATAATGCCCAGTGAAGATCATTTATCATAGTGAGAAAGTGTTGTGAGGAAATATAATACCACTTGTTAGTGTCCTATGATAGCATAACATATCTATGGAGATACTTGGGAGAGGTAATCTTATATCTAGTCTTATTGTCTTGAGTTTTTTTGAATAAGATCATTAGTGACACTTCTCAAGGATGAGAATTACTTTGAGGGGGATACTATAATTAAATGATCTTTTTTTAGGTAATTTAAAGCTCAATTTCAACCATTATTTAGGTATCTTTGAGTTATGATTTACTTAGGTGAATACTCAGTTAGTTTTTGGTTTGTTTTTGAGAGTTTTAGGGGCCTTTAAGGGGTTCATGTTTGGTGCATGATTAAGGAGAATATTTCAGTTATCTCTAGTAAACCATGTGACATGTTTGGAGAGGGAAAGCGGGTGACACATGGTTGGAACCTGGTTAGTAAAGACCTTGAAACATTCGCTATAAACCATGTATCATAGGATAGAGGATAAAATCATGGTTATAAAATGATTTAGCAAATCATGTGACCAAATTTAAATTCATTTTTTTAATAAAATCATAAAATTTAATGAAATAATAAATATTTTTATTGGTAAATGTTTTTTCAAATATTAACAATTATTATTCTTATTTCATATCATTTAACAACTAAAATTGTGTTAACCAATTATTAATATCAAACATAATTTATCATCCTTAATCATAAATTTCTTGAAATATAAATTCACATTGTATAAAAAGGTGATTTTGAGAAAAATAATTTTCTAAAAAATAAATGATCCTATTAGTCATTTCAGGTAAAGTAATTGAGTTTCATTTATATTAAAAGTAGCCTTTATTTTACTTACACATATATTTCATAAAGTATTTACTCCTATTCATTCCCACTAATTCAATTGATAGGTTTTAATGGTCATACTTAATTTTTTATATTCTATTTAAATATATCATGGTTTCGTTTAAGTTCAATGTTGTGTGTATAGTAATATATTGAACACATTGAATTATTTAAAGTTTATCATATATTTAAATCTTACGGTGTTACATTTATGATGATAATTTTATACCATCATTTATGTAGGTGGTAAAATCGACCCAAATCAGAACACATTATAACTAATGAATGAGTAAGAACATAAAGTTATATTATGATAATATCATTTTTAAAGAATCATAATAATGTAAATATTACATCATTATAGTGTAGAATGAGACTTAGGAATAATGGATAAGATAAATTAAATTAAATTAATGAATAAATCATTTCTTACTTTGAAAGAATCGTACCTTCTCAGAACATCTTCCTCTGGAATTAAGGAATTAGGCATCTTTACTGAGGCCAAAGTATACTAAATGTGAGATAAATATTAATTATAGGGAAATTTTATAGCTATTAATGAGAAAAATAAAAGGATGGAAGTCATTTAGTGTCAGTGGAAGGGAGATCCTTTTGTAGGTAATAATAAGGGACAATTCTTTGGAAACTTAAGTTTGGTGAAGGATAGAGATGGAATAACATGGGAATTTGGTAAGGAAATGTTGGTGAGAATTTTATTATTGACTCCAAATAATAACATAGGTATTCTAGATTGAGTTTCTATCATTTTAATTATAAATAATTCAACCCAATAAATTTTACCCATTTAACCTATTTTTTACATTGTCTAATTATTTAGCATGGTAATTATTTTTTTTACTAAAATATTAAATAACCCCCATTATATAATTTATAATTTATGATTAAAAATTTAGAGTCCATATAATCTAATTTAATTTATAAATATAATAAATTTATCTTTTAAATGAAATTATAAAAATTATTAAAAAACCATTTTTAGAAAATACATATTTTAAAACAATAAGTATTCTTAATCTTATTTACATACCTATTAGTAATTAAATGCATGTTAATATATTTTTTATACATATAAATGATATATTTTATTATAACAATTCCATAAAGTTTATCAATTTTATTTATTAAGATAAAAATTTATAACACTTAAAAATAATAATTCCTTAAAAAATAACACTAACATGAAATGTTTTTAATCACACAATATTATTTATCTAAAAACCATTAAATTTTATCAATCCATATTTATCATAATATTTCTTTGAATTTTATAAACACAAAAAATAATTCTTTAATAATAATAATATCATGTAACATATAAAATTACTTATTTTTATAATAATTCATTTTTAATTAACTATTATCTATTTATTTTATTCTAGAATTATTGATTATACATGACTTATAATTTTTAAATTTTTTTACTAAAAATTACAAAAATTAAATGTATCTATTGAATAAAGGTATATATAATAACCATATTTCCAACGACCATATATCCAATGACCATATGTCTAATAACCACATATATATATATATTAGTCATATTAAATTTCTATATATATCCTTACAAACATGTATACAATCACTAATCAAGTTAATTTAATTAATTATCAATATGTATATTATATTTATAATATTTTCATTATTTATATAGTTAGTTATAATTAGAGGTATGATCTTTAAAGCTGCCTATGAGGATGAGGATTTAATGTTCGTTGTCATTTTATTTAATTATGGTTTTATTCCTCTTATATTTTTCTTATTGATGTCTCATATTGTATTATCATAATATATTAATGTTTATATTTCATTTTAATATTTTATCTCAATAAAATATAGCATGGTTTGTTTTATTTCGGTGTTTCATGTGAACCAATCTATTCAATATATTAAATAAAAAAATGCAGGGTGTTATAGTAAAAGTTTCAAAGTTATTCTTAATTAAAATGACTATCCATTAAAAAAATATATAGTAAAATTTTAAGCAACTATAAATCTAATCTTGATAACTCACCCATTATGTGAATTTCCACTCATGGTTAATAAAAAATCAGTCATGTTATACTTGATCATATTAAACCATGAGTGAAAAAAGTGAAAGGAATTTACCAAGTTAAAAAAATTTAAATACAAAATAAATTACATGAATTAATGATTGAATTGAAAAGAGTTAGTGTTGGTAATAAAAAATGGAATAAAACAATTCAAATTATAAAGATAATTTAAAATAATAACCAAAAGTCTCCTAAACGTTGACTTACAACCACTATTTATAGACTTTAAAATTATCACATTGCATTGATATTGTAACAAACCATACCTTTTAAATAATATTTGATTCCTGAATAAATGTTTATTACATAATATTATACACATACAAAAGAAAGAGAATCTATCTAATTTTTATCTGATTAACAATGATCATTACATTCATCAGCTATGAAACCAATTAAAATGCCAAATATCACAACTGGACAAAAAATATAAAATATAATAACTAAAATAGAAAATTATAGATCACCCCCTCTACTAGAATCATCACTCCCATATAAAAAACTATTGAAATAAAAAAATATTATTAAATCAATCTAAATTTCATGAATATGAAAATATACCATTAAGAGAAACTATAGTGAATTTTTTAGTAAAAGAATGAATTGGTATTTATACAGTATAAAGAGAAATGTGACCATTGGTATTCAACCATTATATGACCATTGGTCAATATGAATATTTGAAACTATACCCTTGGTTGATAATTTTACCATTATAATTAGTGTTAATAAGCAGTAATGATAAAGGATAGTTGATATATAAAGGATAATCAATGACCTCAACTAGTAGAGTTGTGTCATTTGAAGCCCATTTCTCAAAACTTGGGAGGGAGGTATCGTCACTGAAGTTCACTCTTGACAGAGCCCAATCTAAGCATCAATAAGTTAATCTTGAACAAAATATCCTATGATATAAGTTCAAATTAGTATATATTACCACTCAGTCTATGTTAGCCGATCCACCCCATGAAACTACAACCATCACACACCTTACCCTTAGGGTGTATGCAAGTGTAATAAGGGGTTACGTTTCCAGAACTTAGTTACATAAAGTTTAAATTGATTTGTGTAAATAAAATTTTAATTCCAACAATTCCTATTAAGAATTGTTTTTATTAACAAAATATATGTTTAATTGAGATGAATTTGAGAATTTGATTTTTGGACACAAATAAAACATAATTGTATTTTTCTAGAAAATGTATACATTTTTATAATAAACTCATATATTCTGAATAATATTTGATTTAATCAAATAATATTTTAAAACAAACTTATCAAAATATAAATGATAAAATAATTTTATAATGGACTAGGAAATTTTTTATAAGTATCAAAAAATTGATTGTGCCTTAAAAACAGTTATTTTTAAAATAAATAAGAATTTTTATATTTAAAAGTTAAAATTACTACATTTATATAATTTTCATGATAAATTTAATATAATATTTGAAATTATCACATATAAATTATTTTAGGGTGAATTTATGAGAAATTCCTATAATACATTAATATTTTCAAGAATAGTAAAAATACAGTTTTAAGTTTTCGGTATGTTTAATGAAGTCATATTTATTTCATAATGATGTAATAATTAATAAACCACAATACATGACCTAAAATATTTTATTTTATTAATATTTAGTATTTTAATATACTTTTGTCAATTTTCAAAACCTATAAGTGACTTTACAAACTCTAAAATAGAAACTTTGACTTTAAAAACATTACTTTGTGGAAACTTTACTTTTATATACCAAAATAAGTAATAAAAATTTAATATTGGTTCTATTGGGTTAAAATAACTTAAAATGTGACCCAAATTCCCAAACCCATGAGAATAAACCATGGGTAATCCAATTGTTTTTCATTTTCCATAATCTAGTTTTCCAAGACATATATTTGAAAATTATTAAACAATTATTCCACTTTTTCTATAAATACCCATCCATTTCTTTATTTACTTTCACCACCAATCCATACTATATGAAGTTCTCATGGTTTTTCCTCCCAAGTAGTCCCCGAAAGGTGTCCTTAAGCCTCCAGGGTTACATTCCTCAAGATCTAGGAGTAACTCTTCAAGGTAAGTGAATTATCCTTTCTTTCTCTTCAATTCAAGAACCTATTTTTGTATATGTACTATAAATGTTATGTATACACTATTTTATTACCCTTTTTATCATATTCTTACTTCTAAATTATGTCTTATCAATGGGATACCCTTGTCCCCTCTCATTTTACCCTTTTCTAAAACCAAGTTTTATACCCATTATGCTGCCGAATTTACTTTTCAAATTTCTCTATTTTACATTAGAAATTATCTTTTCCTTTTTATTTTAATTCCTAAACCTATTTTATTTTCAATGGATATTAAAAAATATGTAAAAATTAATTTTTATTTGGGTATTTACTTATATGAACTCACATTTTCTTTCATGGGTTAAAAATGATATGATGATCATGTCTTTAGGCACTTTTTTATATAAAGATTTTGATAATAAACACATTAATTATTATCCAAATGTTGTTAATTAAATGATTTTTATGATATATATGGATCACAAGAAATTAATAAATATGAAGTGTGTAACTTAATAGCTCTCTAATACATTGGGTAAATAATTTAATCTCTAGATATAATATGTTTAATGATACCTTGGTGAATAACCTTGTTAATTTTCATCTACAACACCTTGGTGATAAAACTTGGTGATATTCATAGGAATGTATCTTTTAAATATTGTAGCTAAATTTACATGTTATGATTCATGTTATTATTATTATTATATAACTCTTTTTACACCTTATTGTTAAGACTCATGTTATTTTTGATATGTCCCATGATCATAAGCTTTATGTCTCTCTTTCTTATTCCCTTTCTAGGATTCATGATCAACCATTTATTTTAATGTATGTCCCCAGGATATGAGATATAGTAAAAGTAACTTAGGGTGATTCTATGATGGTGTCTTCAAGTGGACTGTAATTTTTTTAAGATTTCATGTATTATATATCTTGTTTCCAAGAAACTAAGATTTAAAAGATCCTATGTTTTTACCATGTAATTAAAAGTTATGTAATAAAAAGGTAGGATTCCATAGTTGGTATCAAAGGTCAGTTTAGTTATTTTTAGAAATTTAGACTTTAAAATTTTAGTATAAACCATGTGGACAAGTTTAGATATAAGAAAACATCTTGGTATTTTGCTAAGTATTAAGTAAGTGGTTTCCAAAAAAATATATCTCTATCTAGATACTATAAGTAGATATAGATCTGGCACATATTTAGCTAGGGGTAACACTCAAAAACACTACTTTGATCTAAACTTGAACAAGAATTGGTGCATGACAACTAGCCTTGCTACAAACCTATTTTGACACTCCTTGGAGATATGTTTAGTTAATCACAGTATTTTTATGAACCTTTAGGAAGGATATATAGAAAATGTAATTTTTATTAGAGGATATTAATAACATATTTAAGCATGAAGTTTTCATACATAAAATCCCTTTAGAATTATAAGATTCATAAAAGGAACATGTTTCTTACTAAGGTTTTGATCTTTTAGAAAAATAGTAGGAAATAAGATGAACTGCATAAATGATGAGTACAATGGGCGTTGCACTGATGACGTTCCAAAGGAAGCTGGATGTAAAACTTTATGAGGATGATGAATCTACTAACTTGAATTATGAAAAACAACTTGAATCAAGTGGAGAGACTAGATTCACCTCAAAGGGAACAAAATTTTGTTGAGTTATTCATGTGTTAATGAAAAACTTATTTTATTAGATCTACCTACCCATTGATTGATGAGAAATGGATAAGATCTATAGAAAATATCTCTTATATAATCCATTTTTTAAAGCAAGATAAAGTCACCATGGAAGTATAAAACTTAGAAGAAGAATCTGATTAGTGGTGGAAACTGATTAAAAACATGAATCCAATAAGGGAGATCAGTATAATGGAGTGGGAAGAGTTCAGGTGAATTTTTTTCAATAAACATTTCCCCCATTTAATGTGAACAAAAAAGGAGAAGGAATTCCTAGAGATCAAGAAGAAGAAAAATGAATCAGTGGGAAGCTATGTGATGAACTTTAAAAGACATTCTGAATACACCTCTATATTTTTTTGGATCCTAATATAAAGATTGATAGATTATTCGGTGGACTGAGACCCCATATATAGAGAAATAAATCAAATATAGACTATGAAATATTTGAGGATATAGTGCAAAGTACTATGAAGGTTGAAGTTTGGAGAGATGCAATGGTCATATAGGTCGAATGAAAAGAAGAGTGTAATGGATCTAAACTCAGGGAAGAGATTAGATCATGGAAGATGAAATAAAGTGAAAATTACCATGTGAATCAAATGTGGGAATAAGCATTTGAGGAACTAATTACTTTGGAGTTTAATGTACTATAAGTGCGGAAGATATGGACATATAGCTCAAAATTTTCATGGTGAGGTGAACCCTCAACTTCTCAACACTAACGAAAAAGGGAAGATGATGGATGCCCAATGTGTAGTTCAATTATTCAAGCATGGAAAACTTGGGAACTTTGAAAATAAATTTCCAAATTATAAGATAATGTAGGGAAACTTCCTTCATCCTTATCATAGGACAAAATATTAAGGTCGAGCATTTTCTATCTTGACAGTTGAAGTGGAGGCTTTGAATGATGTGGTGGCGGGTACACTCATTGTGCACTCAAAGATAGAAAGTAATTTATTTGATTATGGTTCTATTAATTACTTTATTTAATCCATGATTTCAAATAATATAGAATCAATCCCTAAACATATAGAAGTAGAGTTTTCAGTCAAGACTCATGGAGGAATTATTCTAGCATAAATAGTCTATAAAAACTCTAGTATTAGATTTGGTGAGTACTCATTACAGATCTAGTATTAATTCACATGGTAGAACTTGACACTATACTAGGGATGAAATGGATCTCAAAGTATAATACTAAGATCAACTATAGAAGAAAGGAAATTTTAATTATCTTGAATGAATAAACTGAAATCATTTTAAAAGGAGAGATATCCCAACCTGAGGTTTTTCTAGAAGAACTTCCCACATCCTTATTTATGGAGATGATCATTTTATAGGGATAAGTAAATGAAAGTATAAAGATATATAATTTCCCCATCATTTCGAAATAAATTGACGTATTTGCTGAAGAGTAACCTAGACCTCCCCCGGAAAGAGAGGTAGAGTTCTCTATTGAACTCATACCTGGATCAAAACTAATATCAAAGACCCCATATATAATGTAAAATATATAGTTAGAAGAATTAAATAAACAATTTCAAGATATTTTGGAGAAGGGATTTATCTGACCAAGTGTGTCTCCTTGGGGATCACCTATTCTCTTTGTAAAGAAGAAGGACGGATCAATGAAACTATTCATTGATTATAGAGAACTTAATGTTATCACATTGAAGAACAAGTGTCCTCTCCCCAGGATTTATGATTTATTTTATCAGCTTTATGGGGCCCAATTATTCTCTAAGATTCACCTCCACTATGGTTATCATAAATTGATGGTGAATAAAGAAGATATTATAAATAATGCCTTTTCAAAAAAATATGGGCATTATGAGTTTATTTTTATGTCCTTCATCTTGACTAATTATCCTACTATATTTATGGATTTAATGAATAGACTATTTAAAGACTACCTTGATAAATTCTTGGTCGTTTATTGATGATATTTTGATATATTCCAAAAGTTTTTAAGAGCATGAGGATCATATAAGGGTTATATTTGGAACTCTAAGGAAGCAGAATCTATTTGGAAAATTCAGAAAATGTGAATTATAATTACAATATGTTTAATTCTTTAGGCACATTATAACCAATTAAGGAAAATCAGTTGAACCTATGAAGAAAAACGATGTATAGGAGTGGCCTCATCCTACAATGGTAACTAAGATTAGTAGTTTACTTGGTTTATTAGGGTATTATAGGAGGTTTGTGAAAACTCTTCATGACTTTCTAATTCACTAACCAAGTTAACTCAAAAAAAGGAAAAGTTCATATAGATAAAGGAGTGAGAAGAATGTTTCCATGAACTAAAGAAGAGATTGGTTACTACACCTAGGTTAACTCTACCCACTATCAGAGAAAGATTAATTATTTATAGTGATGAATCTATGAAAGGTCTTGGGTGTTTCCTCATAAAAAATGACAAGGTGATTTATTATACATCTCAAAAGTTAAATCCTCATGAGAAGAATTATCCAATGCATGACCTCGAGTTAGCAACAGTTATTTTTGATCTAAAAATTTGGAGGAAATATCTGTATGGGGAGAAATGTGATATATACATATAGACCAAAAATGTTTGAAGTTTATTTTTACATGAAAGTAATTGAATATGAGACAAAGGATATAGTTGGAAATTATTAAAGACAATGACTATTCAATTCATTATCACCCTAAAAGAGCAAACAAATTCACTAATACATTATGTAGGAAATACCTTGTTGTGCTTAAAATGACGAGGATTCAAGGAGATCCACTTATCAAGGACCTATTAAAATTGAACATGGGAACCATAAAGTAAGGAAAATAATCAACACTATCCTAAATGATTTTTAACCATCATTACTAGATAAGATCCATAAATCTCTAAGAGAATATCCTTTGTTACAATGGAAGATAGAGGCTATAAAAAATGAGAAGTTTCCTAAGTTCAATATTGATGTAGAAGGTGTATTGAAATTTTATACAAGACTATGTGTCCCATCTGTCATAGAGAGAAATAATGAGCTGATGGATGAATCTCATAGCTATACTTTCTTTATACATTCTAGACTCAATAAAATATATAGGGACTATCATGATCATTATTGGAGGGATAATATTAAAAGGTATATTAATGACCACACTTTAAGTTTCTTGGGGTATCAACAAGTGATGGTGGATTCAAAACTTAAAGAGGTATTGAAACCACTATCCATACCAACATGGTGGTGGGACAATATCACTATGGAATTAATCACTAGTCTCCCAAGAACATTCGTAGTAAACAATGTGATATGGGTTATAGTGGATTGAATCATCAAGACTGCCCATTTTATCACTATTCGGGATGATTTATCTCTTGACCAACTTTCCAAGATATATGTAAATGAAATGGTGATGTTTCATGGGGTTCCACTTTCTATCATTTCTGATCATGATACCAGGTTCATATATAAATTTTGGAGAAGTCTTCAACATGATTTAAATAATTAATTGAATTTCAATATGGACTATCAAACCCAAACCGATGGCCAATCTAAAAAGACTATTCAGACACATGAGTTCATGATGAGAACATGGTTAATGGAATTTAAAGTTGGAAGGGATCAAAACCTCTTATTAGTTGATTTATCATACAATAACATATTCTACTAGAGTATTAAAATGACACCATATGAAGCTCTATATGGAAAGCGATGTAGAACTCCAACTTTTTAGGATGAACTTGGTGAGTGGAAGTTTCTTAGGCCCGATATTATACAAGAGATGATAGAAAAGGTACATTCCATCCAAAAACATATAAAGTCTACTCAGATCCGGTAGAATAACTGTACCTACAATCATCAAAAGTAATTTAAGTTTGATGTTGGGGAAATATTTTCCTTCTTATATTACCATGGAAGAGTGTCATGTGATTTGGAAAGAAAGGGAAGCTTAGACCTAGGTATATTGGCACATTTTAAACCCTTGATCATATATAATAAGTGGCATATCAGATATAACTTCCACCAAATATTTCTCAAGTTCATGATATATCCCAAGTATCTCTCTTAAGAAAGTACATACATTATCCCTCACATATATTGAATCTAGAAGTGGTACAACTAGAACATGACCTCTCATATGAGGAGCAATAAGTAGAAATCCTAGACTGTAGAGATATAAAAAAGAACAACCACCTTGTAAAAGTGTTATGGAGGGACCATAAATAGTAATAAAAAATATTGGAACCAGAGGAGATAACGAGAGAGAAGTACCCTCACCTTTTCTCAACAGAGAGAATGAGTTGAAATTTTATGGAAAAAATTTCTTAAGGGGTGAAGAATGTAATAGCCTAGACTTTTTAAATGATATTTTATTCTTGAATAATTTTTTTTTACATAATATTATATATATAAAAAATAAAGGGAAACAAATTTTTTTATCTCATTAAGAATGATTATTACATTAGTCAGCTATGAAACTAATTAAAATACCAAACATTACAACTAGAAAAAAATAAAAAATAGAATAACTAAAATGGGAAAGTATGGATCACCCAAATATGTTAGAATCATTTCTCCCACAAAAAATGATTATAAATAAAAAATATATTAGTAAACCAATAAAAAACTTTTGAAAAAGAAAATATAACCTTAATAGAAATTATAGTGATTTTTTGAGTGAAAGAATGAAGTGGTATTTATAAGGTATACAGGGAAATATAATCATTGGGATTCAACTGTTTTATGACCATTGGTAAATATGAGAATTTGAAATTATACCTTTTTTTTGATAATTTTACCATTATAATTAGTGTTTATATGTAGTAATGACAAAGTATAATTGATATAGAAATAAGAATCGATGACCTCAACCAGTAGATTCATGCTGTTTGAATCCTATTTTATAGAACTTGGGAGGGAGGTATCATCACTAGGGTTCACACTTGACCAATACCAAGACAATATTCAACAATTGAAGCTTGAATTAAATCTCATTTGGGAGATCTTCAAATTATTAGATATTACCACTTGGTCGATGTTAGCTAAGCTACCCCATGAAAGTACTACCATCACACACCTTACCCTTAAGGCATATGCGGGTGTAATAAGGGGTTATGTGTCCAAACATTAGTTAAATAAAGTGTAAATTCCTTTAAATAAATAAAATTTTTATTCAATTAATTTCTCTAAATAATTTGTTTTCTTAATAAGATATATGTTTAATTGAGATGAATTTGATAAGTTTATTTTTAGAAACAAAGAAATCATAATTGTATTTTTCTAGAAAATTTATACACTTTTATAATAAACATAGGTATTCTAAATAATATTTTTCTTGATAAAATAATCTTTTAAAACAAACTTATCAAAATATAAATAATAAAATAATTTTATAATGTCCTAGGAAATTTCTTATATGTGTGAGGAATTTTACTATGACTTAAAAACTGATATTTTTAAAATAAATGAGGATTTTTATATTTAAATATTATAATTATCAAATTTAGAGAATTTTTATGATAAAATAAACATCATATTTTAAATATGAATTTTGAAACTAGGTTAGGGTGTATTTATGAGAATTTTCTAAAATACTTTAATTTTTCCATGAATAGTAAAAATACAGTTTTGGGGTTTTGGTATATTTAATGACTTCATATTTATATTATAATAATTTAATAATTAATTAACCAAAATAAATGAAAAATAAGATATTATTTTATTAATATTAATTATTTTAATTGATTTCAATCAATTTACAAAACCTATAAGTGACTTTCCAATGTCTGAAATGAAAACTTTAACTTCAAAAACATAACTTTGTGGAAACTTTACTTTTCCATGACAAAATTAGTAATAAAAAATGATTCTCAGATATAGTGGATTAAAATAACTTTAAATTGGACCCAAATGTCCAAAATAATTATAAGAAAACATGATAAATCCAATGGTTTTTTATTTTCCATAACCCAGTTTTCCAAGACCAATATTTGGAAATTATTAAACAATTCCTCCACTTTTGCTATAAATAACCAACCATTTATCAATTTACTTTAACTCTAAATAAATCATCCACAAATTTATGGTGTTTTTCACTACCATTTATTCCCCTATAATGTGTCCTCAATCCCCCATGGTTTTATTTCTTAGTATTTCAGAGTAACTTTTCAAGGTGATGGAATTATCCTTCCATTCTTTTCAATTAAAGAAACTTTTTTTGTATATGTCTTATAAATGTTACGGTTAAACTATTTTATTAACCTTTTTATCATAAAATTACTTACAAATTATGTTTTATCAATGTGATACCCTTTTTCCTCTCATTTTACCCTTTTCTAAAACCATGTTGTATACTCGTTATGATGCTAAATTTACTTCTCAAATTTATCGCTTTTACATGATAAATTCTATTTTCCTTTTTTTATTTGAATACCCAAACATCTTTTATTTTCAATGGGTATTCAAAAATATGTAAAAATTAATTTTTTATTTGGGTTATTACATATATCAAACTCAAATATCCTTTCATTGGTTAAAAACGATGTAATAATCATGTATTCAAGCACTTTTGTATTCTAAGATTTTGATAAGAAACCCATTCATTATTCTCCAAGGGTTATTAATGAAATGATTTTTTATGATATATGTGGCTCAAATTAAATTAATACATATGAAGGTTTAACCCTAATAGTGGTCAAATTCATTAGGTAAATAATTTAATCTCTAAAGATAACATGTTTTATGATACCTTGGTGAATAACCTTAGTAATTTTATCTACTACACCTTGGTGATAAACCTTGGTGATATTATTATTAACCTATCATTTAGATATTTTATCCAAATTTCCATGTTATTATTCATTTTCTTATTATTATGATATACCTATTTTTCATGCCTCATAGTTATGCATCATGTTCTTTTTGATATGTCCCATGATCACATACTTTGTGTCTCTACTTCTTATTACCTTATTAGGCTTCATTATCACCCCTTTCCTTTGATGCATGTTCTTAGGACATGAGATATAGTAAAAGTAAATTATATTGAACCAATAAAGGTGTATTTATGTGGAAATAGAATGATTTTTTATGTTTTCATGTATTATGTACCTTATTTATAAGAAAATAAACTTTAAAATATCCTCTATTGTAACATATAATGAAAAGTTGTGTAATAAAAAGGCGAGATGCATTAGATATTCATCATGGTGTAAAGATGTAAAACTAGAGATATAACAAATATACATTCTAATTGGGTTAATTAATCATGATGTAATGGTAAATTCCATGAAATAATTCACATATACACTATAGCACCCTAATATTTTGTGAAATATATATATATATATATATATATTTGAATTAAGTTAATATTTTTGATATTTTTCATTTCACACAACACTGAAAATACTTTATTTTTATTAAAGAACTAAGTTTTTATTGTGTTATACACAACTACAAGTTAATCATTCACTACACTAAACATAACTTTTATCTTTCTATACATAGAACATTGAGTTTAGCTTACATTACACACAAGACCGACTTTCCTCGATGGTTTTTGTAACAAGCAAGACCGAGTTTTACAAAAAAGTAATATATTATTAATTAATTAATTATTTAATATAATAATATATAACCTAGTTGTAAAATTTAATATTATATGATTAAATAAATTATGAAAATATATAGTTTAATTAATTTGTTACCTATTAATTATAAATTAATATAGAAACCAAATGAATATAAAGGGAATGATTTTATAAAAGACTAATTTCATGTGAAAAGGAGATTTATCTTAATAAGTTAAATTAATTACTATTATTGAATGATATTAATTAAATTTTTATGTTATATATTCAATAAAATATATTTTATATTTGTCAAATTTATTTTATAGGTATAATATGAGAACAGACCCAATATTACACATAAAAACCAATATTTTTACAAAAGTAGTTTTACCACCTTTTAATGGAGAACCTATTTTAAACTAAAATTTGGAATTTTCTTGATTTTTTATGTCAAAATAAACTTTTTTTGAAACAAAAACATAAAATTTAGGTTATGGTTATTTGTTTGGTATTTTTTTTGTAAAGTTTTATTTTTTTAAGGAATAGTGAAAAATAATGAATTTTAATTCAAAAATTATTTTTCATAAAATTTATTTATAAGGTTAAATTATATTTTTAAATGGTTTTAAAGTTTAATTAGATTAATTTTTTATCTATTAATCCAATTTAGGTCATTGAAATCAATTTCACATTGAAATTAAATATAAAAACTTAGCAAATTTTAAAGTTTTTACTTTAAAAACCCGCATTGTCGTTTGGTCTCTGGTATTAAATTTAAATAAATTTATGACACTTATTTGATTGAAATTTGTAAAAAATTATTCCATATTTAGAATCAAAATATTTTATAATGTCTAATAAGTTAAACTTATTTTTGGACCAAAAATATTAGTGAATGTAATTAAAATTAATTACTTCGATTAAGGTAAAATTAATCCTAACAAGGGAATAAACATTAAAATTAAGGAAAAAAAGACCTATAAACTTTTAAAAAATACATAATATGTACATATTTAGACCCTATTATCCCTTTTATCTAATTTATACCATTATTGGATCCACTTGACATGGGAAAAATGCGGGTGGAATCCCTTTTCCTAAAATTTACAAGAGTGTCATTCCTCCTTCGCTATAAAAAGGCACTCACCCCTCCCACTTCCCCACACATCTCAATAAACTTTATATTGAAAAAAATATGAAAAAATAGGTCATAGAAATAAATCCCCTCAACTATAATCCTCCCTTTTGGAAGAAGGTCATCTAATGAATCCCTTTGGTGCAAACCAAAAAGAGTTACCCAAAGAAGAGGCAACATCCTTCCTCATGATCCTTTTTTTTATTTTCTTTCTCCACCCCATAAAATCTATTTATTCTATGATTATATAATAAAAAAATTAACCTAAATATACTGATATCTTTTGAATATTAATTTTTTTACCTAAACTTACACACACTTCCATCTAATGGGTAACGAACTTACAGTTCTTGTGTATGACAAACTACCACCTCATGAAATGATGTTATTTTTTTCCTTTACCACATTTCATGGTTGATAATTATTATGAAAAAAATGTTTATATATGATATATATGATATTTATTATTTATTTATTCTTCTTTAATTCTTTTATAACATATACCTTTATACATTTCATCTTGTGTAAATATGATAACATCGTTCGTGGACGTTTAGACTACCGCCTCCTCAAAGCGATGTGATTCGTTCACGCTTTACATGTAATATATTAAGGATGATTTTAGTAAAAATATAAGATATATATAACATAATAATTCTAATTTAATGATATTATATACATATATACATATATTTCATTTACTTACTTAATATGGAAACAAAACAGAAACAACGTTCATGCGTACATACGACCTACTGTCTCCATGAACAATGTATTCAATTTTATATTTATATATTCTATATATTATTAAAAATATATATATACAGAATAAAAATGACTTTTATATCATTTTTAAATTATATAAATCATGATATAAGTATGAGGATCGAAAATATAATAAATTAAGACACATGCGAAAAATAAAGCGAATATTACCCAAAGCGAATCCTTAACTTGTAATTATTAATAAGCGGGTAATATAAAGTTATAATAAAACCATATATGGTATTATATATAATAATATAATCTTTAAAGGATTTATAATAAAATTATATTTATTATAAATGATTTTTGTATGAGTATGAAGAGATTCAAGACATAAGGTAAGAGAATTTCATCTCACTTTTTATTTTCGTGAGATACATGCCTTATTCACCACTAATTTCTTTTGTGTGGTCTATATATTACCCATGAATGTATTATATGAATCTTATATCTAAATTTTTGGGTATTTTATTTATCCATTTTATGATATTTCTTTTATGGGGTTTATTTTTCAAAAGTTACCAAATCGAAAAAGTAATTTTGTCTCAATTTTCTTTTTGAGACACATGCCATGTTATGCACCTATATTTTTTTTATGAGGTAAATATACTACACTTAAAATGTTAAATAAATAATCTAATTATTTTAAATATATTTTAAGATTTATTTAATTTCATTTTCTTACATGGAGAGTATATTTTAAGTTACCAAGTGGTAATATTTTATTGAAACAATCTCATCGTTTACCAAGATTATTTATGATTATGATTCCATTGATGAAATATTATTATACATATCCCAATATTGCACATTAATTTTCTTATTCTCTATATATTCATGATATATTCATGTATGGGTATCATTTTTCCCCTCTTTGGTATGTAAGATGATTAATAAAGTGTTTTTAAGAATGTCCGACTTTACCTCTCTTTGGTCCAAAATATGTGTTCTTTAAAAACCATGTTTTATAAAAGGTTTTCAAAACATTTTTAATATTTATTTATATGTTTTCAAAATAAATTTATAGATTTTTTTTTCAAAAAAAATTTCAAGATTTATTTATAAGTTTTCAATTTATTTTCATAGTAATTATTTTCAAAACTTTTTCAATATTTCTATATATGTTTTCAAAGTATTTTCAAATAAATGGTTTTTAAAAAAATTTTAGGTTTTCTTTATAGGTTCTCAAAGTGTTTTCAAATAATTTTTTTAATATGTTTTTAATATCATTTTATAAGCTTTAAAGGGAAATTTTTTCCAAAATGTTTCCAAGATTCTTTTATAAGTTTTCAAGGAAAAATATTTTCAAGGAAAAATGTTTTCAAAATTATTTCACAATTTCTTTAAAAGTTTTCAAATATATTTTATGGGAAAATGTTTTAGAAATGTTTTAAATCTTATTTTATGATTTTTCAAGGTTAATTTTAAAGAAAATGGTTTTCAAAAGGTTTTATATTTAAAAAATCATTTTTAAAGAGGAAATGATATTTTCCATAAGAATTTTTTTTAAAATATATTTTTAAAATTATTTCCCATCTAAGATGACATTTTTTGGTGTTATTCATGAATTTATAAGAAATTATCCAATTTTTTGATTAATATTATTTCTATTAATGGTTTATGTTTTGATGTAATGATGTTTATTAAACTTGTTTCTATTTCACATGTTATAGGTTTATGAAACCCATTCCTCTTCCATGTGTTTTATGCTTATGAAACCTGCTTCTTTTCATAGGTTATTCTTTGATGAATGATTATAAAACTTATTTTTTCTATAGTTCAATATATGATTACATGTTTATGAAACCCATTTCATTTCATGGGTTATGATATGATTGTTTATGATCTTGTGGAATACGTATGTATGATTTATTTATGAGATGGGTGAGACCTATATCTACCTCAAATGCATTGGGTAACAATTTATATCTCATGAGTCAGACTAAGATGGTCTTGGGAGTGAACCTTGAATACTAATATGGCCATTGGAGTGAACCATTACTACCAAGATAGTATGGGAAGTAAACTCATACTACTAATATATCCATTGTAGCAAACCATGACTATCAAGATGGTATGGGGGAGTGAACCCATTCTTCTAAGATGGCTTTGTAAATGATGCCTTGACTACAATGGAAATAATTATACATGCTTATGTGTCTTCCACAATTCCATGTCCTATTCATATATCATGCTTTCATGTCTTATGATCTTTATTCCCTTATGATTCATGTCTTATGAACTGCCAATATTTATGACATAATTCATGATTATGATCTTTGATATGTAGGTTATGATCCTCTAATGATCATAATCACGTTTTCATTCCCTTATGCTCATGATTATTCTTATATATATTCCTTGTTTACCCTTATTGAGCATTTAATATCACAGTTTTTATGTTTAATTTCCCATGTTATGAAGATATGTAGTATATATGATGTGTCTAAGAAGGGTTCTAGTCACGAAGAACCAAGTGGGATACAATGTAGATCACTTATATACTAGTGTTTATGTTTCCATTTTTCCAAAGGCTCTAAACTCATACGGTCTTTGGGAGTTTATTTGTGTAATTTATTAAGCATTATTCAAAAGTAATTTAATGTTAATGTATGAAAAGAGAGGGTCTCTATATACACATTCTTCAAAATATTAATATCTTAAATATCACAACAAAACATTCAAATTCCTTCAGTTATGATATTATCTTCCTCAAGGTCATAATTATGTAAAGATGAATAGGCTATGGCATTATTATTAAGCAATTATCTCTCTATCTTTATTTATCGGATCATGGCATGATAAGGTAGACTGCATTGTGAACTCATGTAGCTCCTCCTAGGGGTATTTTTCATGTATATTCATTGGGGGTGTGGGGACATACATCAGGATATAATTTTTCTACTACAATGAATCCCAAAAAACTCACACCACATCAAAATTTAACTTTTTGAATAGGTTTCTTTATAATCTTGACTACATAATATCATTGTATTTGTTCTCCCATGGTGTTACTCCATGCCATAGACTCACCTATATTACACATGTATAACCATCACACCCCTTCCATCATGAATACTACTATAGATATGGGTTTCATCATTTTAGTTCTTGGATTAGCTCTACTGAATAGCTATGAAATTGGTATGTGTGCATGCACAAGTGGGGCGGATATTTTTTTTTTACTTATTTATTTCCATTATTGAAATGTTTCATGACATGGAACCAGAGGCTTCTGGCATGATATGTTATTTTTTATTTATATGTGTCCTTATTATAACATGTTGTGATGTGATGATCCATATTGAAACATGATATATTATACCAAAAATCTATTCACATAGTGATGATGAAGCTTACGTCTTGAGTTCCTTATAATCCTTAAAAATCTACTCTAGGTAAAACTACTAATGCTATGATATGTGATTTTGTGGTGTGATTTGTCTATAACTACTATTAACTCTTATAGAAAATTAACAAAATCATTTACAAACTCCATCTATACAAAAATATTGAAAATTACACAAAATTAAGAAGTATTAGGTTTATATAATAGTGAAAAAGATTCTAAAAAAAGATTCAAAATTAGTAGTTATAATATTAAAATTCTCTGTGAAATAGTAACTAATTCCTAAGATACCAAATATTAAAGTTATTTAACAATTTAATCTTGATTCTTATGATAAGTATATATTGATTCAAATCATATATCAAAGGAATTAGATTTGAAATAACCAAAGAAAATTTTGTATCCACTCATATATTAAATATTATTGAGTACATTAATGGATTATAGAGACTGAAGGTTTCCATTAAGGATTGTTATATCTATATATTTAATTATATAATCATTATTAGAAATGTTATGAAAGTGTAAATGGGTTTAATACATGTTTAGCCTATTTTTTTAAAGTATTTAGGATAATAGAGAAATGGGTTGATAAATCATGGGAAAAATTAATAAATATTATAGTATTCAAATGATGAAGCAATGGGTTCCTAAATCAAGTATATGGATAAAAAAGGAATATTTCAAGCTCATAAAAATCTAAATAAAGTATTTTTATTTTAATTTTATTTCTATTATGTGATAAGAGAAGTTTTCTATAAAAAAATTATTTTTTTATAAAAAATATGAGATGATGGTTTTAATATAATTTTTTTATAATATCTTATATTCTATAACATGTTTAAAAATGAGATAAGGATAAAATGAGTTTTATTTTGGATAAAGAGTTTATATGATATATTTTTAAAATAAAAGGAAAATAGTTACCACCAACTAACAGTGATATATTTTCAATAATAATATTTTATTTTTGGATTATTTCTTTAAACACACAAAATACCATATAATATATAAATATAATAGTCTATTTATTAAATACTCTTACTAAAGGAAATAATTTTTATTTCCAAACATAAATCAGTTTGTGTATATTAGCATGATATTCTAGAAACAATATAGTTTCTAAGAGGATAGTGGGAGTATGTGTGGGATTTGAGAGGCTCAAAGTTAACAAATAAAAGATTAAACCGATCACATTTAAGTTGAATATCACTTTATATCATAAAATATTCTATGATATGTTAGTAAATATAAATTCAAAGAGTTTTATTTTTTATCATAACAAAGTGAATGTAACTTTATATCCTAAAGTTTTTTAGGATCTATTGGTAAAGATAAAATAATGTAAAGTTTTACATTAGTTACCAAATGATCTCAAAGAAATGGAATTATTCCATGGTGGTAATATTGAATAAAAAAATAGTATTTAATATACAACATAATTTATTAACTTCATACCATTTTATGTTTTAAATAAAATAATTTTAATACTATGTTAAAAGAGTTGGACATTAGAAATATTATTTGTAAGGCTCATAATTATTTTAAAAAAATTTCTTCATAAATTTTAATCACTAAAAGAGTTTAGTGAGAGCATTTTCTCTAATGATCACATAGATATTTGGAAGGAATTACATAGAGAATTAACGAGTTTAAAACCCCACTAAAAGTGTAGTAAACATAAGGCATTTTGGTGGTCTATCATATATGATATTATTAAATGGATTCTTATGTATATATTTTTTAATGTTATTAAAGAGTTTAATAATATAGAATGTCACTTTTTATTCAAAAGGAAGTCTACACTTTATCATTATTTCATATTGTATATGTATATTGCATGAAGTGTAATTATAATTGACCTCTAAAAGTATGACATTTAGTTATCCCTAACATATTTTCATCATATAGCATTATAGGTTTTAATGAAATGTTAAGGTTAACATGGGTAATATTTCTTATAGAGATACAAAATATGTTCATGATCCAAAAAATAACTTTTTTTCATTCGATGAACAAGAATGTATACCATATGGAGTGTCATAAAATAGGTTATTTATATGCTATGGATGTATGTTTAATATTCAGTCTCCATACATATGGTTGGAAATATACATGGAAAGAAAATATTCATACTTATACATTTATTATGTAAGACTTGAGGCATAGTTAATAAGAAGGTGGTTGGGTATACTAATAATCATGTCATCAATTTAGAACTAACCAAGATGGGATTTCCCCTCTCATATAAAGAGTATAGAACTTGGGCCCATGATTAAGATAACTAGAGAATGTATATATGCATACCTTGTAAGAACCAGATTCTTCTTTGAGGTACTAATCATGATTTTTCCATCAATTACTTATTTAATTTCTTTAAAATGTCCTTAAGTGAATGCCCGTTGGGGTCATGGAGGTCTTTGGGGTGTTTAGGGATGGTTTGGAGTCTGGAACCCAGGTTTTGGGTGAAAAGAGGAGGCTGTATGGTTTGTGAAAAACATGCGGTTCAGGCCGCACAACTATGCGAAAAGGTCTACAGTTTTAGCAGACCTTGATAGAGGCATTCAAACAGTTACCTCATAGTTATTTAAACGATGTAGGGTAACCATGCGATGTACACTAGACTTCAATTGATCTGAGTACGGTTAGGAAAGTCATGCGCAAAAACCGTTCATCCCAAATATTTTGGGTAAAATTATAATTTTACCCTCTAAATGTTTTAAATCCTAAATGACATTCTCTCCTCCATTTTAAATAGTAGACCTCACATAGGGAGCTCCCCTTAGGAACCTATTCTCCCCTTTAAGCTCATCTCTCCATTCGTTGTCTGTTTTGACTATCGTTCGTCTCTTTGGATCCTCAACAACAAGACCTCGATTCCTTTTTAGCCATATTTGATTCTTCTGGATATCGATTCCACTATTTAGATTTAGGCACATATGCCCTAATATCCCATTATTTATCCATTCTTCAGATTTATACCAAACTATAGAGAATTAGAGCTTGATACTGGATGAGCTATCTAGCACGAGCATACAGTAGGTGGTCTCATGCTTTTCGTTGAATGTCACATTGATTATATATGTCGAAGTTCCACACGCCAGTTTTTAGGATGTCGTCTTGATTTATAAATCAAACCTTTTATTACCTATTGTCATTTACATAATTCAATAGTTGTTACAAATCATGTGATATGTCGTTTTCCTGAATTAAGGGACACCCCTTGGGTGAGTTCCCAGTTTGACCAATTCATGGTCGTTTGGCCTAAAGTACCTATGAGGTATGCCTTGAGTCCCATTTTTGGGTTGTTAAAATGAATTTTATTATTCAATTAGGTTTCCATATTTATATATGGTTTTGTAATTGGATAAGGGTATGAGATAAATGACTTTCCCCTTGACCCATGTTTGAGCCTATCCCTATTTAAGCATGTTTGGATGTTTTTCTCTAACTATGAACCTACCCTTCTGAGTTAACCAATATTTTAAGCCATGTAATAGTTTTTTTTCATGTGTTTCTTGTTATGTGAATGATTCCCATGTGAGTAATGATAGACCAATCCTTAGAGGTTGGTCCTAGCTTGTGACACCCTTGGTGGTGAGTTGTGAAATGTTTGTGGTTTGACCCCATCATGTTATTAAATTATTAACTTGAACCTATTATGGTTGAATGGTAAATAGAATTATGTGAATCATGGATTCTATTGGAATTCCATGGATGGGCTTATATGTATATTTTACCTTGGTCCCTTGAGTGAACCTTGGATTCTATTAAATTCCTTGGATGTGATCAATGGGTTTATTAATTAATTTTTGGCCGTGAGTGAACCATGGACGCCATGGTTGGTCTCATAGAGGCTATGTACTAAATTAAAATTGAATAATGGATCCTATAGGATTCCATGGATGGGATCGAGAAGCATAAATATATCACGATTGATACTTGGAGATCCCTATAAGACCACCAAGGACGAGCTCACTTGACATGGACTTATACCACACCTAGAGTGATATTGGGTCCTTTAGAGGCTCACCGGGATGGTATTATAGGGTGTTTATAGATCAGAACCTAGAGTGATACTTTAATTCCATCTTAGGAATGTCAAGGATGAGTGAATATTAAAGTTACTTATGACGCGTCTGCCAAGCCAAAGAAAAATCTTGGATTTGGTCTTCTCTTATACTTGTTTAGATAGCATTCTGAGGTATCTGTTGTGATTACTACTATACGAGGGATCATCAGTGCTAGAATGGATCTCAATCCTTATAATAATTAATGTAATTGAGTTGTTAATTGAATATAAATGAAAACTAGTGCATGTAAGACTATTTACTTTTGAGTACTTCCTAGATTACTACTTTCACTATTATGCACTGCCTGTTATATATACTCACTGACAGATTGGCACAGACCTTGGGTGGTTTCCAACTAGGATTTAGTCTCACACCCTGTTTGGGTCATGCTTTTGTCCCAAACAAATTATATAGTTGCAGGAGTAGACAAGGGAAAATTCCCTCCATCAGGTTCTTGATATGAATCTTAGGAGTAGGAGAGCATGAGACCAATCCGAGGCTTGAAATTCTACTGGGATACTTATGTTCTTTTGAACCTTTTGGATATTGTACTCTATATGAAATCCTTGTGACTTTTTTGGATATTTTATTAGAAACATGTGACATGCACCATTTTGTATATTATATGACACCTGGTTATTTGTATTTTCAGTCTTCCACAGTTTACTTATATTGTATGGTATTATTGCTTCTACTAACTGTATGTTAAATCTGCTGTGTTATACTCTAACAATGAGGGAATGGTATCCCCACTATCATCACCTTGTCCCTATATGCTAGTAGAAAACCTCTAGAATTTGGGGATATGCGCTTGAGACCATACAGACAACCGGGCTTGGAGCACTGTTAGGAGGCATCCAGACCTGGGACGTTACAAAGTGGTATCATACAACAACCCTGCTATTTATTACACATATAAACATGATTTATTACAAAATATTTTACTTAAGACAACTTTGAGGATTGATAGGTCTAGTGTCTTGGGAAATTAGGAACATTACATAACAACTTAGAACATAAAACACAACATCTTAATTGAAAACTTCCATTACATGACCACAACATTCCTTCATACTTAACATTGAATGGGATAACCTGAGGACATGCATAAGAAAAAGGTGAGATATAAATCCCAGTAAGGGAGTAAATAAGGAATAACATGAAGAATATAGTACATGTTAGGCAATAAGAATATCAATGGAGAACAAGAGAAACATGAACATAAAGGCATCATATAACATGATTATCATAATATAGAAATGTGGAAACAACATTTAACATGATATTAGCATGAGACAAGGCTCATTGCACACGAAGAATGAGTAAACCACAATTTCACCTTAATTATCATGAGTAAAACCTCATTTCACTTGATGTATCATGTTACAAATCTTTACCCAATGCATTGGAGTTCTATCAGGGTGTACCCTTCTTAATCATTTGATTTCATGCATAAGTGTTCCACATGGATCATACAACATGGAATCATTCAACATCATAATTTATTCCAAAATATAGGAATGTATAATACATAAATGAAACTATATAATCAATAAGTAAATGTTCATAAATTTGAATACCCTTGATAGAGAAATCGGCATGGTATTCACTATACAATGACTTTAGCTTGGAAAATCACAGTGTAATTTTGGCAGCATAATGGCGTGACATAATAATTCATAAAAAAGGTTGATAAGAGAGAAAATGGTATCTCATAATATTTACATAAAATGGTTAGAAATGGGGTCATATAGATACATTTCCCAACATATATAAAGGAATTTAGGTGCATAATGTAAAAGAATTGCTTGATTGTAAATGAGGAGAGAGAAATCCCATATGGAATTTTGGCATGGTAACAGGTGTACATAGGAGTCATTAATGAGAGATAAAGATGTATATAAACATTAAAAGATAATGAGGGAAGTATAGGGTAGGTGAGAAATCATACCCCAACATTTTTAATTGAAAATAAAAGGGTATAACAATATAAATAAATTTAGACAAAAATGAGAAAGGAAGAAATATCTTACTTGGAAGTGTGATCCCAAAGGCTTAGGAGAGGCTTGAGTGAGGCTTCTTGGAAAATTGGGGTACATTGGGAGGATTATAAAGAGATTCTTTTAGAGATTTGTCAAGCTCCAAATGGTTTTAGTGAATATTAATGAGAGGATGAGTGAGTTTATATAGAAAAGGGGAGGGGATTCTTTATTATTTAGGTTTTGGACACCACACATTAAAAAAATAAAAACCAAAAACCAAAACATGGTTTTGCCCATGATTTTTTCCAAATATGAGTGTAAAACCTTATTTTATAAGTCTAATGACCTAAAGTATTAAAATATTAGGTTTTATTATATGTAGGTGAGTCAGACTCTCAAGGAAATCATTTTAAAATGTTAAAATGTTTTATAAGGCTTGGAGGGTCCACTAAGGATTTTTAAAATAAATTAAACAAAAATAAAATCAAATTATTTTAATGGTAATACATATATTGGCCTAAAAACCCATTTATAGTATTTTATTACATCACTATTGGGTAATTATGATGTCATAAAACACATTATATATTTAAATGGTATTTAATTTTTAGCCAAAAATTCGACTGTCTTAGAAAATTATGAAAAATACACTATTGGATAATTTTGACATCCTAATTACAAAAATATTATTCATTTTATCTAAATAATTTTCTAAATATGTGAATTTTTACGTTTAAAATAAAAACCAATATTTATAAAAAAATTCATGGGTTTTGACAAAAACAGCTTTCAAACCCTAATAAAAATTACAATTGTATTCATAAAAAACTATACGATCATTTATATTTAATAAAAAGTAATTTATTAATAATATTTCATTAAAATATTATTTAATTCAAAAATCCATTAATTCATTAAGATATATTTATTAATTGAATATTAACTAAATATACTATTTGTACTTTAAATACTATTTACAAAGTAACAATAATAAAATGAATGTATATTATTTATACAAAAATAAAGAACATAACCATAGTGATAGGGTATTTTTACATAACCCATTATAACACCTGCATAATACCTAAGGGAAAGGTGTGCGGTGGTGATAGACTTTTGGGGTGGCTCATATAACATCGCTCGGGTGGTAATCTCTATTAACTTCCGCTTCTCCTGTAGGCGGTTCCATTCAAGATTAACATGTTGAAGATAGGCTTGGGCTTGGTCAAGAGTGAAGTCCAGTGAAACAACCTCCTTTCCAAGCTCTAAAAAATGAGCTTTGTATGGAGAAATTCTACTGGATGAGGCCATCGCTTCATTTTTCTGAGTAAATTGGATTTTTTAAAGACCTATATTTATACTAATCATGTGATCACTGTTCAAAAACTATATTAGAAATGATCACAATTCTTAATGGTATTTTAAAATAAAAAAAACATAAAACCAGATAAGTGAATAAGTTTTATATAACCATCTTACATAATAAGATATTTAATTAGATCAAGAGGAATTTTCATTAATAAAGGTTTGGGTCATTAAAATCTTCCCCCCTTAAGAAATCTCACCCTTGAGATTTCTTTTTGCCACACTAAAACAGATGAGGGTAAATCTTCTTCATCACTTCCTATAATTCCTACATTGCTTCTTCAAACTTGTGGTTTCTCCACAACACCTTGATGAGGGGAATTGTATTATTTTGTATAACCTTTTCCCTATGATCTAAGATATTCACCATATTCTCTTAATAGGAGAGGTCATTTTCCAATGGTACCACCTATGGATTGTGTACATGCGATGGGTCAGGTATGTACTTCCTCGAGAGTGATACATGGAATACATCATGTACTTAAGATAGGTTTGGTGGGAGTGCTAGTCGATAGACCACTGATCCAATGCGATCAAGGATCTCAAAAGGGCCTATGTACCTTGGAATAAGATTTCCCTTCTTCCTAAATCTCATAACTATATTCCATGGTGATATACAGAGGAATACCATGTCTCCAACATCAAACTCTAGGTATCATCGATGATTATCATCATATCTCTTTTTTAGACTTTGAGCATCTTTAATGTTCTGCTGGATGTCCTTAAGCTTCTCCACAATTTCTTCAACCATTTCTGGACCTAGGAGTTTTCGGTCCCCAACTTCATCCCAACATGCCAGTGTTCTGCACCTCTTCCCATAAAGGGCTTCATAAGTAGAAATTTGGATGCTTTAGTGGAAACAATTATTGTAAGATAACTCAACTAGAGGAAGATATTGATCCCATCCTCCTTTTAAGTCCATTGATCATGCTCTCAACATGTACTCAAGTGTTTGGATAGTATACTCAGATTGACCATTAGTTTGGGGATGATAATCCATATTGAAGTTCATCTTAGTATTCAGAGCATGTTGAATAATATTCCAAAACTTAGAGGTGAATCTTGGATCTCGATCAGATACAATAGATAGTGGTACTTCATATAGAGTTACCTCTTCTTTGATATATATTCGTGCCAGTTGATCTAATGATAAATCCTATTTAATTGCAATAAAGCGTGTAGTCTTTGTAAGACAATCCAAAACAACCTAGATAGCATTTTTTACTTTGGATGTATTTGGATGTCCGGTGATAGAGTCCATGGTGATGTTTTACCATTTCAACATTGATATGGGTAATGATCACATTATCCCCTTATACTTCCACCTCTCATCCTTCACTTGTTGAAATACCAAGAACTTTAATGTATACTCATCGTTCTCCTTCTTCATCGTTCTCCAACATCATCTTTTTGTTAATCCTTTAACATTTCTAAAAGAGACAATTGAGAAAAATTTTGTGAAATGATTGATGATGTTCCCTTCTTTATGATTCCCATTTCCATCTTCATAAAATTTAAGAAGATTGGATCCTTTTCAATTCTCATCAATGATAGAATTATTGGGTCCTTTCTACTTAGATCATCTGCCACCTTGTTTGCTTTCATAGGGTGGTAATGGATTGAGCACTCATAGTCTTTGAGCAGCTCTAACCATATTCATTGGAACATATTCATCTCTTTTTGTGTGAATATATACTTGAGGATTTTGTGATCTGTATATATTTTACACTTCTCCCCAAAGAGGTAATGCCACAAAAATTTTAAAGTGAAAGTCACTGCAGCCAACTCCAGATCATGTTTTGGATAGTTTTTCTAAATAAATTTCAATTGCCTTGAAGTATAGGCAATGACTTTGTCATTTTACATCAACACACAACCCATTCCCTTCTTCGAAGCATCACTAAATACCACAAAAAGTTCTCCACTTGTGGGTAATGTTAGCACAGGTGCATTTATAAGACTTATTTTCAACTACTTGAATCTCTCTTCACATTCATCACTCTAAGAAAACTTTAATCCCATTTGAGTTATCTTGGTAAGAGGGTTTGACAATCATGAGAAATTTCTTACAAATCAGAGATACTATCCATCTAATCCTAGGAATCTACAGATATTCATCACTGATGTTGGCCTCAGACATCCCTCAATTGCAGCTGTCTTGGAGGGATCCACAGATATCACACTAATTGTGATGATATGACCCAATAATGAGACTTCCTTTAACCAGAACTCACAATTGATGTACTTTTCATAGAGATTCTATTTTTTCAAGGTCTCTAGTATAGTTCTTAGATGCTTCTCATCCTCCTCCTTGGTTTTGGAGTATATTATAATATTGTCTATAAATACTACCATAAATTTTTTGAGTTAATCTCTAAAGAATCTATTCATTAAGTCCATGAAAATTTCTAGATAATTAGTGAGTCAGAAAGGCATTACTATGAATTCATAGTGCTCATACCTTGTACGAAAAGAAGTCTTGTGGATATCCTACTTCTTCACCCTTAATTGGTAATATCTCAACCGCAAATCCACCTTGGAGAAGTATTGTGCTTCACGTAGATGATCGAACAAGTCATCAATTCGGGGCAGATGATACTTGTTCTTTATCATGATTTTGTTGAGCTCACGATAATCAATGAAAATGTGCATTGACCCATCCTTCTTTTTGATGAAGAGGACTGGTGTACCCCATGGTGAAGCACTTGGGCATATAAACCCTTTATCCATATTCTCCTGTAGTTGTTTCTTTAGATCCTTAAACATCACAACAACGATTCTATATGGATTCTTGGATATTGGAAATTCCCTAGGTATAATATCAATTGAGAATTCAACATCTCTTATAGGAGGAAGACCAAGTAATTCCTCAGGAAACACTTCAGCAAATTCCCTCACAATAGGCATGTCTTCAAGGATGGTTTCATCCTTATACTCAATCATCTGAGCAAGATAGGGCAGTAATATCCATTCTTGAGATGATGGTGCTAAATAATATTTATTCTCCTCCTTGCACTTGTACATAATTGGGGGTCAATTTGCCATATGGAGAGTGATTTTCCTCTCACAACAATTTATGTTGTCTCTATATAAGGAAATCAAATACATGCCAAGAATTGCATCAAATTCCACCAGAGGTAGTATGATGAGGTTCTCTAAGAAGTTTAATCCATAAATTGTGATAGGGGAGGAGTTATATTCTTGGGTTGCAATGATTTCCCCATTTTCCGTTCTCACCGACATCTCTACTTCCATGATTTGTGGCAATGTTGGGATTGTTCTACTAATCTACCAAGATATAAAATAATGCATAGAACCAGAATAAAAAAGTATGTTTTCTATTATTGAATTAATAACTAGCGTACCTATCACCACTTAGTTTTTAGGGTTCGGTTTAGCGGTAGTGATGGAAAAATATCTCCCTTACTTCCTTGGAGGTTGTTGGTTGACTCTGAAAACCCTTGGCTTAAGGAACTGGCTTACAAAGTACCATGGTTCTTTGCATTTGATGAAATGAACAATGCGTTGAGGGTCAAACAGAGTGTTCCTATCCTCCATCACAACAATGGGTTTTTCTTTTCAGTAGTTAATGGACATGTTCCATTCTCTTACACACTTAAAGCATTTCCTCATCCCCTTTAGGCAATTTCTGGGGTGCTTTTTTCCACACCTTTGTAAAGTAGGGTGTTGGAACTTCTTAGCACCATTGCATTTATCCATTGGACTACCAAAATTAAATTTCACCTCACACTTCTTATCCCCATGATACCCTTGAGATTATTCACCAATCTCCATTTCGACATTGAGGGCACATCAGAAAATTCCTCATAGCTATCAAAGTCATGGATCGCTAGGGATTTTCAGAGGCTAGGTTTTAGCCCACCAAATAAGCGGTAAACCTTGTATTCCGGGGTAACAACAAAGTTAGAGGAATATTATTCAAGACTTATGATGTTTTTCTCGTACGCTCCAGTGGATTCAACGTCTTTTTTCTTGAAGGAATGGAAGTCCCTTTCAATCTTAAGTCATAGGGTTCATAGAAAATATTTATCAAAAAACATTTTCCAAAAATCCTTCTATTATAATGCCTCGATCTCCTCCTCAGGCTTTGTATTTTTGATCAATTTCTACCATTGAAAATCTTCACCCTACATATGATAAGCATTCATAAGAGACTTCTCTTGTTCAGAACAATGAATGATGGAGAAGATCTTTTCAATGGAGTTGATCCATTGTTCAGAAATTGAGGGATCAGATGATCCATTAAAAGTGGGAGGCCTTTATCTCATGAATCTCTCAATTTTGGATTGTTTTTTCTTAGGGGGGGGGGGGGTTAACATTATTCTTGAACCATGTTTCTATTAAAAACTCATGTTAATTGAAAGAGTATCATGACAAAGTTTGCAATTCCCGCTCCCATCGGATTGGGAATCTCATTAGAACAGTCATCACATTGATCTTCACATTAGTTGTTAGCCTAAGTCCTCATATTATCGGCCATTGGCTGGAATAAAAGGAATGTTAGGGATAACACATAAAGGGTAATCCAATGAAAAAAGGGATATCTTATAAATTACACTTATTTCCATAACTTATGAATTTATAGGCTTCAATATATGTTATCCATGGTCTACTTTCCAACATATATTCTTAGGATAATTTTTTGAATTCCCTTAATAATGGTTCATACTAAGATTATAAATTTACCAAAGCATATCTCCTGAGAGTGTCGTAACCAAGAGTGCAGCATGGCTCATTTTCGTGCACTAGTTCCCGCTCAAGTCTAGCTTAAAGCGGTGTTTTCAGGTTTTACCCATAGATACATACATGCCAGAGACGCCTCTACCTACTCGTATCTAGATAAGGATGTATTTGATTGATAAACCAGTTACTCAATACTCACCAAATTTAAGGATGTTTTTATTATACTTAGTTTTATCCCTAAGGATTTCACTAGGGTTTTCTAATCATAGATCCCAAAAAATAACTAAACTTATCCTTTGATACCAACTATAACAACCCTGCTCTCTATTACACACATAAACATGATTTATTACATAAAATTGCACTTACGAAAAATATGAGGATCAAGTTATCTAGTGTATTGGGATATTAGTAACATTACATAACAACTTAGAACATAAAATACAACATCTTTATTGAAAACTTCCTTTACATGACCACAACATTCCTTCGTACTTAACATTGCATGGGATAACCTGAGGACATGAATAAGTAAAGGGTGAGATATAAATCCCGGTAAGGGAGTAAAGAAGGAATAACATGAAGAATATAATAAATGTTAGGAAATAGTCATATCAATGTAGAACAAGAGAAACATGAACATAAAGGCATGATATAACATGATTATCATAACATGAAAATGTGGAAACAACATTTAACATGATATTAGCATGAGACAAGGCTCATTTTACATGGAACATGAGTAAAACCTCATTACACTTAAATTATCATGAGTAAACCTTCATTGAACTTGAATTATCATGATATTAATCTTTACCCAATGCATTGGAGTGCTATCAGGGCACACCCTTCTTAATCATTTCATTTCATGCATAAGTGTGACATGGATCATACAACATGGAATCATTTGACATCTTCATTTATTCCATGATAAAGGAATATGGAATACATACATGGAACTCTATAATCAATAATTAAATGTACATAAAGGTGAATACCCTTGATAGAAAATGGGCATGGTATTCACTACACAATGACTTTGGCTTGGAAAATCACGGTGCAATTCCGGTAGCATAACGACGTGACATAAGAATTCATAAAAATGGTTGATGAAAGAGAAATGGGTATATCATCATATGTACATGAAATTAACAGTAAGGGGTCATATATATACATGTCCCAACATATATAAATGAATTTAGGCGTATAATGTAAAAGAATTTCTTGATTGTAAATGAGGAGAGAGAAATCCCTTAAGAAATTTTGGCATGGTAACAGGTGTACATGGAAGACATTAATGAGAGATAAAGAGGTCTATCATCATTAAAAAATAATTATGGAAGTATAGGTGAGATGAAAAATCATACCCAAAATTTTTTAATTGAAAACAAAAGGGAATAACAATATAAAAAAATTTGGAAAAAAATGTGAAAGGAAAAAATATCTTACTTGGAAGTGTGATCCCAAAGGCTTGGGAGAGGCTCGATGGATAATTATTGGGAGATTGGGGAACCTTGGGAGGATTATAGGGAGAGGAGGGAAGAGGTTTGTTGAGATAAAAATGGTTTGAGTGAAGAGTAATTGGAGGATGGGTGGGTTTATATAGGAAAGGAGAGAGAATTCTTTATTATTTAGGTTTTGGACAGTAAAAATTAAACTAATCAAAACCCTAAACCAACCCATGGTTTTTTCCCATGGTTTTTGACAAAGGGGATTTTAAAACAGTATTTAATACATCCAATGGCCTAACTTATTAAAATATTAGGCTTGCTTATGTGTAGGTGAGTCACACTCTCAAGGGAATCATTTCAAAATGTTAAAATGTTTTATAAGTCTTGGAGGGTCCACAATGGCTTTGTAAAATAAATTAAACAAAACTAAAATTACATTATTTTAAAGTTAAAACATATATTGGCCGAAAATCCCATTTATATTATTTTATTAAATCACTATTGGTTCATTATGATGTCATAAAACACATTATATATTTAAACGGTATTTAATTTTTAGCCAAAAATTCGACTGTCTTAGAAAATTATGAAACATTTACTGTTAGATAATATCTACATCATGATTACAAAAATAATATTCATTTTATATAAATAATTTTCTAAATATGTGAATTTTTTTAATTTTAAAATAAAAACCAATATTTATTGAAAATTCATGGCTTTTGACGAAAAACAGCTTTCAAACCCTAATAAAAATTACAATTGTATTGATAAAAATTATATGATCATTTGAATTTAATAAAAAACAATTTAGTAATAATATTTTATTAAAATATTATTTAATTAAAAATCTATTAATTCATCAAAAATAGATTTCTTAATTTTATATTAACTAAAAATATTATTTATGCTTTAAAAACTATTTAAAAAGTAACAATAATAAAATGAATGTATATTTTTATAAAAAATAATGCACATAACCATAGTTCTAGGGTCTTGTTACATAACCCATTATAATACCTGCATAAGACCGAAGGGTAAGGTGTGCGATGGCGACATACTCTTGGGGTGACTCAGATAACATCACTCGGGTGGTAATCTCTATTAACTTCCACTTCTCCCGTAGGTGGTTCCGTTCAATCTTAATGTGTTGAAGCTCGACTTGGGATTGGTCAAGAGAAAATCCCAGTGATTCCACCTCCTTTACGAGCTTCAACAAATAGGATTCGTACAAAGCAATTCAACTAGATGAGGCCATCACTTCCTTTGTTTGAGTAAATTGGATTTTTTAAATCCCTATATTTATACTAATCATGTGATCATGTACAACAACTATATTAGCAATGGTCACAATTCTTAATTATATTTTAAAATACAAAAAAAAACATAAAACCAAAGAAGTGCATAAGTTTTATATAACCATATTACATAATAAAACATCTAATTAGATCAAGAAGAACTTTCATTAATAAAATTTTGGGTCATTACATATTAGAGGGGTTATTTTTTTGGTTTGATTTACTATTTGAAACTGATATATTGGGATATGAAGGAATTAGGATTTGGTAATAAGTTGTGCCCGGGAGTAGGTACTCCGCATATAGGGAAAATCCAGATTGCCAAGAATTGAATTGTGTTTTTTAGATTTTTATCTATTATAGTTGATTCATTTTCACCATTGGGTGACACACTTGTATTGTACTGTTATTATTGATACTATTTTGGGTTCTATTGTGTTTCAAACCGATTAGATGAGGGTATTCCATCTCATGCATCATATAAGACACTTTCTAGAAATCACATTCCATGCCATTTAGAAGCACTACTGATTGCATTCTATTATGATAAATATCGTGATAGATATGCCTGCTATTGTGATAGGTGTATTGGTACATGATATGGTTTAATTTGTATGGATTCCATGCTTTGTTCCCTAAGGTGTATAGACCCTATTAGATCAGAATTTGGGGGATTGTGTTTTAGCTTTATATTTAACTATGTTACTATGTCCTATACATGGATTCAAAGCTTTGATTCGTGGGGAGTATGGGCCCCCACGAGTCGGAATTCAGCATACCATTGGTTACCTTTTTATAAAGGAATGCTATAAGATTGAAATGAGTGCCAATTCTAGTTTGAATGTGGACTCAGCTTAAAACATGGAGTGAATGTGGAAAGCAATTGAACTGAAATTTGTTTTTGGTAGAGAACTTGATAAGACCTGGCCTTAGTAGTGGGGTTTTGTTAGTGGTTCTAATTGTTTTATGCCTAGAACTGACCCATGGGGTAGGTATAGGGATGTGTGTTTAGAGGAAGGTGTTTGGACCTGTCCTATTTGTTCTACGTTTTTGAGTTGTGACCTTGCTTGATCTAGAACTAAGGTGTGTTCTTGAACTTGTAGAGTCATTCCACCACGACGACCTCCAGTTTTACACCAAGAGTGTGGCAACAATCATACCTCAGAGGTGGTAGGCCATGGGATACCAATGGATTCTCCAGTCATGCCAGTTGTGGCACCAGCCATTATACCGAATGCAGGTGTGGATTCACAGTTCTGTGAAGGCTTTATGAGACTCATGAAAACCTTTTAGGGAGTACCACAACATGCCATGTATATGGATGAGCAGGAATGAGTGTTCTAGTAGCATAATCCACCTATGTTTTTAGGGGATTGAGGGACACAGGCTGAAGAGTCATTGCTAGAGGCTGTGCTTTCTATCTTTGAGCATTTAGAGATGCCTCCTGAGAGAAGGGTAAAGATCACGACGTATATACTGCGTGATTCCACCAAGAGATGGTGGGACATGATTAATCAGGTAGGGAATCATCAAAATATGGCATGGGGATAATTTTAGATAGTCTTATATGACTATTACTATCTGAAGATGCTGAGGGCTGTTAAAGCCCAGGATTTTATGCATATGGAGAAGTGTGCTTTTTCAGTGATGTAAAACTCAGCCTATTTTTCTGAGCTCTATCATTTCACACCTATTCAGATGGGTGATGATTTATCTAAGGCTATGTAGTTTGATGATGGTTTTAGGTATGACATCTGATTGTAGGTAAACATCTTCAGGTTGACTATCGTTTCTACTATAGTGAATCAAGCGCTAATCAATGAGCGCAACCTGTGGGAATCTGAAGGTGTGAGCTAAGGCAGTTTGGTACCTAGATCTAGTACTATCTCGAATAGAAATAGGAAGCATCATTTAGAGTTTCCTCATGGTGATGTGAGCAGTTAGAACGTATCTTCCAATAGCCAGGTGAGGTGTTACCAGTGTGGTAGGCTAGGGAATACGAGGCCACAGTGTCCACAAGACCCAGTTGAGTGTTGATATTGCAATAAGATGGGCCATCTTCAGCACTTTTATAGGAATTTTCCATCGGTGGCTAGTAAGATAGGGTCTCCAACATCTCCATGTTTAGGAGCAGGGTCTACAGCTTCTCACCAGTCAAGGAACTAGAATGCATCAATCTGTTCAGGTCATGGAAGTGGTCATGGTTGTGGTAGCCAGTCCCTAGGTTCATAGAGATATCAGGGTGGATCAATTCCAGGTAGCCAGATAGTGTCTCAGGGATGTGGTACAGTCCAAAATTATGCAGTGCAAAAGACCCAGCAAAAGTAGTATCCTAGACCTTCTACTTTCATAGGTACTATTCTTATATCCTTCGTTTTAGCTTCTGCGCTTTTTGATATAGGGGATTCCCATAGTTTTATACTCTACCCATCATAGAGATCCTTGAGCTCTGCATTTTTTCTTCTTATGATGTCATGAAATTAGAAACTCCATTAGGGATTAAAACTACAGGTGTGTGTCAGTTTAAGGAGTGCCCCCTTGAGGTTGGTGGGTCTCACTTCTCATAGAACCTTTATTTCCTAGAGATGAAAACTTTTTATTTCATTCTTGGAATGGACTGGTTAGTTTCTTTTCATGCCTTTTTTTATTGATATCACCATAGGGTGAGTTTTACGTCACCAAAGGGCAGATCATTTCTACACAAAGGTGAATGGTATGTCCAGGAAAACCGACCTGGACCCAAGAATCATGGGTTGGGTGGAATGATAGCTTAGATTGTGAGGTTGTATCTATATGACCAGGGAACATATACGATGAGTTTTCCTCTAGTGTTTGATCATTTTAGGGATGTCTTCCTGAATGAATTTTCAGGTTAACCTTTGGTGAGAGAGGTATAGTTTTCAATCGAGCTAGTTCCAGGAGCTACACCAGTGTCCATTCCTCCTTACATGATGGCTAATATGGAGTTGAAAGAGATCAAGAGGCGGCTAGATGATTTAGAAGCTAAGGGATTCATCTAACCCAGTACTTCTCCATTGGGTTCGCTGGTCCTTTTTGTAAAAAATGTGGATGGTACCCTTAGGCTATGTGTGGATTATTAGAAACTAAACCAGCTGACGATTAAGAACCGGTACCCTATGCCAAGGATATATGAACTCTTCGACTAGCTTCTAGAAGATCGTGTTATCTTAAAGATCTATATGAGATCCGATTATCATCAAGTGCGTGTCAGATCATCATAAATACCTCTCACATCCTTTTAGAGTAGGTATGGTCAGTATGAGTACTTGGTCATGTCATTCAGTCTCGCGAACACACCAACAGTTTTCATGGAATTGATGAACCGAGTATTCCATTCTTATATTGAATCATTTGTTGTGGTTTTCATGGATTATATATTGGTGTATTCTCATAATTTACATGAACATGACACACATCTTGATATCATTTTGAGTACACTAAGAGAGCATCAGTTATATATTAAGATCACAAAGTTCCACTTCTAGATGGATCCGATTCAATTCTCAGGTCACATCATCTCAGAGACAGGAGTATTAGTGGACCTAGAAAAAGTGAGAGTGGTAGTTTCCTGGGAGCATCCCAAGAATTTATTTGAGATTTAGAGTTTTCTAGTGATTTCTTTTTACTATAGGTTCTTCATACAGGACTTATCACATTTAGCAGTGCTGTTTACTGGCCTAGCTAAAAAGGGTGTGAGGTATGTTTGGACAGATTCTTGCGAGGTGACCTTTTAGGTTCTGAAAGGGAGATTGACTTCAGAGATGATACAAATTTTTCCAGAGCCAATAAAGAGATATATTGTGTACTACGATGCATCAAGTATCGATCTCGGAGCAATTCTTATGTAGGGGGATCAATTCATTGCATACAGATCTTGGAATTTGAGGCCACATGAAATGAATTACCCGACACATGATGCCAAGTTAGCTGTAGTGGATCATGCATTACATTGTTGGATATATTAATTTTTAGGAGATAATTTTTTGGTGTATATGGAAACAAAAAATCCTCAAGTATATTTTTAATCAGTGTGATTTGAATCAGAGGCAGTGAAGGTAGGTTGAATACCTTCAGTCTTTCAACTTTGAGCTTGACTATATGCATGGGAAGGGAAATGTGGTGGCTGATGTTTTGAGTAGGAGGACTCAGTTGCAAGAAGTGTGGTAGACCAATAGCGAGTGGAAACTTATGGCATTGTTCTCTGAGATGCATTTGGAGGTGCACGATAGTTAAAGAAAAACTTTTCTTTCATCCTTAACTATTACCTCTACCCTACTGTATATAGTTAGGATGTGGCATCTATCATATTATGAAGCCCTAGTTCTATGGGAGATTATGTTTGGTGAATACCCTCCTCTTGATTAGATCGTAGGAAAGGATGAAGTCCTACATTTACATGGTCATGTATGGGTTTCTACAGACATGTGCGAGGAGATGATGTGAGATTTTCATGCATCTATATGGTCAATGAATCCTGGTGTCAATAAGATGTATCAATATTTACATCATTAGTATTGGTGGCTAGGTATGAAGATATATGTATCTATTTTCATCATGAGGTGTTCCACCAATCAGTAGGTGAAGGTGGAACACCAATGACCAACTAGACTTTTAAAACAGTTACACATTCCTAAGTGGAAAAGGAATGATATCACAATGGATTTAGTGATGGGTTTACCACGGTCACCTAGAGGTAACAATGCCCTTTGGGTTGTTTTTAAAAGGCTCATAAAGGTTTCACATTTCCTACCAATGAAAGAAACCTTCAATGTTGATGATCTTGGAAGGTCGTACATCCGGGAGGTTGTATGGTATCACAGGGTCTCCCATTATATCATTCCAGATAGGGACTCCCAGTTTACTTTAAAATTTTGGAAAGGGATATATAGGGTGTTAGGTACACAGGTTATTCTGAGCACAAATTACCACCCTCAAACAGATGGCCAGTCAGAGCGCACGATTTAGGTGCTTGAGGACATGATTAAGGCATGTGTCTTAGATTTTGGGTGTTCTTGGGAGAAACACATACCCTCAGTGGAGTTATCCTATAATAATAGCTTTCTAGCTACTATTAAGATGGAACCGTATGAGGATTTATATGGTAGGACGCACTGATCACCCCTATATTGGCTAGAGGTAGGAGAGACAGCTATGCTTGGACCTCGTCTTGTCCAGGAGTCTATTGAGTAGGTTTAGTTGATTTGAAAGTGGATGGCTACAACACAATCTTGTTAGAAATCTTATGATGATTGTCGTAGATGACCTATGGAGTTCAAGGTTGGGGATCAGGTTTTCATAGGTGTTTCACCAAGGTTGGTATATAAGAGGATCATGAGATAGTGTGAACTCTCACCAAGATACATTGAACCATTTGAGATTCTGGAGAGGGTTGGGCCGGTCAACTATTTGTAGCAGTTACCTCAGAGGTATTGGGCTTTACACAACATCTTCCACATTTCTCAGTTGTGATGATACTATTCAGAACCATCTCACTCTTTTTAGATTGAAGAGGTTTACTTACAAGTAAATGTGTCCTTTGAGGAGCATCTTATACGTATTGTGGATCGAAGCATGAAGGTTATCCATGGACGGTTCGTTCCTTTAGTACAGGTGCTATGGTAGCACAACCAAGTGAAGGATGAGACCTATTAGAGGGAGGTTGATGTTTGATCTTAGTGTTTGTATTTGTTCTCAGATAATTCTACACCACCCTTGTAAGGGAAATTTGGGGGTGAATTACTTTAAGGGGGAAGTTTCTAAGAACCTGGTTCTTTTTTGAGGTATGGATCATGAGTTTTCTAAAAATTATTCATTTAATTACTTTAAAATGGCCTTAAGTGAATGAAAATTAGGTTCATGGAGGTATTTGGGGTGTTTGGGGCTGGTCCGGAGCCCAGAACCCAGGTTTTGGGTGAAAAGAGGAGGTCACACGGTCTGTGAAAAATGTGCAGGTCAGACCACAAGGTTGTGCGAATAGGTTTAAAATTTTAGTAGGACTTAAAAAAAGCATTCTCATGGTTACTGTGTGGTTACCTTGAGGTTATTCAAACCTTCCGGGGTCGCCATGTTATGTGCCCCATACTTTCAGTGATCTGAGCATAGTTTCCACATAGTTAGGAAAATTGTGCGCAGAAACTGTGCGACCCAGATATTTTAGGTAAAATTATAAGTTTTCCCTTGAAATTTTTTAAAACCGAAATGAGATTATCTCCTCTATTTTTCATAGTATCCCTAACATAGGGAGCTCCCCTTAGGCACCTATTCTCCCCTTTGAGCCCAACTCTTCGTCCGTTGTCCATTTTAATCATTGTTCATCTCCTTGGATCCACAACGGTAAGACCTCAATGCCTTTTTAGCAATATTCGATTCTTCTGGATATCAATTTCACTATTTATATTTAGGATTATACACCCTAATATCCCGTTCTTCATCCATTCTTCAAATTTCTCCCAAACCAGGGTGAATCAGATCTTGATATTGGATGAGCAATCTAGCATGAGCATAATCTAGGTGGTCTTGTTCTTTTCATTTAATGTCGAGTTGATTATATATACCAGAGTTTTATGTGCCTATTTTTTGGATGTTTCCTTGATTTACAAATATAATATATTGTTACTTGTTTCCATTTACGTAATTTAATAGGTTTTAAAAAGCATGTGATAGGTTTTTTTCCTATATTAAGGGCCACCCCTTAGGTGAGAGCCTAGTTTGACCAATTCATGGCCGTTTGGCCTAGGGTACCTATGAGGTGTGCCTTGAGTCCCATTTGTGGGTTTTTAAAATGAATTTGATTATTGAATGAAGTTTCTATGCTGTTAAATGGTATTCTAGTTGGATAAGGGTATGGGATATATAACTTTCCCCTTGACCCATGTTTGAGCCTATGTCTGCTTAAGCATGTTTGGATGTTTTTCTCCAACTGCAAACCTACCCACCTGAGTTAACCAATATTTTAAGCCATGTAATAGTTTTTTTGCATGTGTTTCTTGTTATGTGAATGATTCCCATGTGATTAATAATAGACCAAGCCTTGGAGGTTGGTCCTAGCTTGTGACACCCTTAGTGGTGAGTTGTGAAATGCTTATGGTTTGACCGTAGCATGTTATTAAATTATTAACTTGAACTTGTTATGGTTGAATGGTAAATAGAATTAGGTGAATCATGGATTCTGTTAGAATTCCATAGATGAGATTATATTCCTATTTTACCTTGGTCCCTTGAGTGAACCTTAAATTCTCTGGAGTTACTTAGACATGCTCAATGGGTTTATTAATTAATGTCAGGTCGTGAGTGAACCATGAACACCATGGATGGGATCATACATGCTATGTAATAAATGCTGAGTTAATCATAGATCTTATAGTATACCATGGATGAGTTAGAGAGGCATGAATATGTCATGAGTAATACTTGGGGCTCCCTATAAGACTGCCAAGGACAAGCTCAGTGGACATAGACTTATACCACACCTAGAGTGATACCGGGTCCTTGAAAGGTTCAGTAAGACAGGCTTGTTGGGTGTTGGTAGATTGGAACATGGAGTGATACTTGAATTCTAACTTAGGAATGCAAATGATGAGCTCAAGTTATATTTGAATATTGAAGTTACTTATGATGTTTCTGTTAAGCCATCACACAAGCTTAGATTTGGTCTTCTCTTATACTTGTTTAGATATCCTTCTAAGGTATCTGTTGTGCTTATTACTATACAGGGGATCATCAGGATTTAGTTGGATCTCTATACTTATAAAAATAAATGTAATTGAGTTGTTAATTGAATATAAATGAAAACCAGTTCATGCAGGACTATTTAATTTTGAGTAATACCTAGCTTATTGCTTTCAATATTATGCACTGCCTGTTATATATACTCAGTGATAGATTGGAACAGACCTTAGGTGGATTCCTACTAATATTTTGTCTCACACCCTATTTGGGTCATTCTTTGTGCCCAAACAGATTATATGGTTATAGGAGTAGATAAGGGAAAGTGCCTTCCATGAGGTTGTTGATATGAAGCCTAGAAGCAGGAGAGCATGGTACCAAGATGAGTCTTATGATGCTGCTGGTATACTTTTGTTATTTTGTACATTTTGGATCTTGTGTTGTATATAATAGCCTTGTGACTTGTTTAGCTGTTTTCTTAGAAACATGTGACATGCATCATTTTGTATATGATATGACACCAAGTTATTTTTATTATCAGTATTTCACTATTTACTTCTATTTTATGGTATTATTGCTTCTGCTAACTGTGTGTTATTTCCACTGTGTTATACTCTGCAAATGAGGGCATAGTCTCTCCACTATCATCACCTTAGGCCTCAATGCTAGTCAACAACCTCTAGAGTTTTGGGAGATATGCTTAAGGCCATATGGACAAATGGGATTGGAGCACCGTTAGGTGGCATCCAAATCTGGAATGTTACATACCTAGATAAGGTAAAGGTGATGTTCTTATATATCATGATATGGTACATGTGATGTGATCATCGAAATAGATGAATGAAATGTAATTTATTCTTTGAACTAGCCAGTTTATACTCAGAGAATCGAGAACATATGAGTAGGATGTATGGGATTGACATACTCTGTGTCCCATGGTCAATCAATGTCTTAGAAAAAAGGATTATATAATTATACAAACACTTATATATGATAAAACATAGGGATGTAGGTAAGGAGGTACATTTATTTGATATAGATCATGTCATATCCCTTTGTATATTGAGTAGAATTGATTATTTTCTAGACTACTCATTGTTAAAATTATGGATTTGGAAATTATATATTTTTTTCAATTATGTAAATTCCTATGGGGTCACACTTTTTGGTTGTATAAAGGAAGATTATGTTTAAAAAACTTTAAGATGCTCTCAAAACTATTTTATAGGATATCCAAAAGCGGTTTTGGATGGATTTTAATAAGTTTTTTACATATTATGTAGCATATGATGAAAATAGATGATATATTTTTCAAAATAATTTTATAAAAAATATCTAAAATAATTTTTGGATATATTTTTACAAGTTGTTATTTATGACATGACATAAAGTGAATGCGTTATTAGTATATGAGGCTTTAGTGCATATGGGATATTATTGGAATTATACACTAAAGGAACCAACATGGAATAGTGGTTTAGAACACATCATGGTCTACCTTGGGATATAACATAGAATGATGAGCATCATCATTCCATAATACTCTTTATTATAGTTTTTTTGATATGTGATGTATCATGTTTCTACCATAATATCTGACTACATTTTATCATTATTGGTTATATTATCATTTGATGATGATTAAATGAGATTAAAAGTACAAAATTAATAGTTTAGATTTTAAAATATTAGTTATAAATTATATCTAAGAGTTAAAATAGTTATAACCCATTAAGTGTTTATAAAACACTCTATTTAATATAACCAAATGTTTTATATCAAATGGGTGTCCATTGATAGTTATATAGGTTGTATTTTAGTTTTTTTATTTTTGTGTGAATTTCTTGGCATCTAAATGCTGTGAAACTTCTTAGATGAAATATTATCCTAGATTACCATTATTGGTAAATTATTGGAAGGGGTGAATATTAGTAAAAATCATAGAATGTATTATTATTTTTCTAACTCAAGTATTAAAACTATCAAAAAATATGATTCCATTAAACCCACAATAAATAAGAGTAAAATAGACATGTATAGTGAAAATAAAACTTTTCAGAATTTAATGAGGTTCTTAAAAAAATAAAATACAGAGTAAAAATAAAATAAATAACAAAATTTTAGGGAAATCAGAAATAACGAAACATAGAGTAATAATTAAAAAAATAATTACCCCTTAAAGTAATTTATAAATTTTACTTTTAAAAAATGTATAAGGATAATTTATATAATTTATTCAAGTTATAATTGAATTTAACTTATCGAAATGACTATCTTCTAATCCATTGGAATACCTTAACTTTAACCATCATAAGGTATTAGTTTCCAAACCTAGATATTCTATATTCCTCCTTAGAATCCCTTGATCGAAATAATCAATAGCAGTATTTATTATAAAACCTATAAGATCTATCTTCTTATCAAATTCCCTTAAAATTGAAAGGTTGGAAACACACAAATGATTAAAACAAGAGATTATAATATATTTACATTGAAATCCTATCACAATGGTAGATCTTAGTAGAAAAACTTATAAACAAATACAATCAGAAGTAATCTATTGAAAGAAAGATATCTTAGACTTAAAGTGATTGATAATTTTTAGAGTAATGACATTAATTCATCTTTATGGTCCTCAAAGATGTTATAACAACCTAGAACCCACACTCTTAGATTCAGTGTTGAAATCATAAACTTTATAGTTATGAATTTGATGCTGATAATTGTGACCCAATTTTTTCCATCATATAAAACTTAAAACACCAAAAGGAATTATTGGATCAATTAAAACCTTAAGGACCTTTAGTTTTGATGTTTCATAGAATTACGAAAAACTCATACATAAAAAGTTCATAGGTCATTAAATGTGAATTTCTCCTACTTAACCTTGATTTTCTTTTTCACATTAATACATCATCATCATCTACATGAAATCCCTTATAGAAATAATTCATTCAACCTATTTATTTACTACCTAAGTAAAAGGAAACATAATAGGGATGAGCTAAAATTCATAGTAAGTTAAAATATAAGTACTAACAAATGAATGTCATAAATGAGCATAAAAATAGCATAAGGGCTTGATGAAATAATCATAGTGCATGAGTTTAATTTATGAATATTCAAACTCATCAATAAATGGATCATCAAACACAAAAACATAGAATGAGGCATTGACATTGTAAAAATTCATAAGAATTAATAATAACATGCCACGTGATATCAATATTGATCAAATGAAACATCATAAACCCATAGAAATCATAGATAAAACATATTGGTATCTTGGAATATCATCTAATAAAGCCCTTATAGAACCCTTAAATATTGGAATAACCATATGTCCAACTTCCAATATAATTCTACAAAGAACATAATAATTACCTAATACATTGGAGTGCTATCTGGGTGGAGCCATAGTATAAACTATAACAATATTTCCTAGCGCTATCTGGGTGCAACCATCATAGATAATATCCAAGAACCAAAATATGAATAAATTATATAGATATTTCATCATAAAACTCACAGAAATAATCATTATTATTTATAACTTGATTAACCCATGGAAAAGGAATGGGTTTTATGTCAATATCATTAAAACATGATTAACTAATAGAAAATAAACGGGTTCCATAACAATATATTTAAAACATTATTATCCTATGGAAAAGAAATATGTTTCACAACAATCTCTTTGAAACATGGTTATCCTATAGAAATGAAATGAGTTTCATAATAGTCTCATTGAAAAAATATTAATCCATCTTGAGAAGGAATGAGGATGGTATCATTACAAAATATCCCCATTATAGGATAAGTAACAACAAGGGTTTTTGGTATTGATGAATGAAAACAACTTTAAAATACCATTAAAAACATTTTGAGAAAAAAATATTTTTTTTCATTTTGAAAATTACTTTTTAAAACTTAAAGCATTTTGAAAATTCTTTTCTTTGAAAATCATTTAAAAAAAAATTTAAATAATATTAAAAAAAAATTCATTAAATATAACCTTATAAACTTTCAAAGTAATCTTTAAATAAATACCGATCATGTTGGCAGGTAATACCGTACATTCTGTAAACAACATTAATTTTGTATAGTAAAAAGGTTAGAAAAGTTCCTTGATTATAAATTGATAAGAATACTCCTTTCAAAACCCCTTTTTAAGGAAAAATAGGGTAAATATTTATTTAAAAAACTATTTTTGAAAGTATAAATACATTTTTAGAAAACATGATTTTGAAAGAAAATAGAATTCTAACTGAAGAGAGAAATATAGTCATATTTTCATATTTTTTTTTCTCAATTATTATAAGAACAAAAATTAGAAAAACAAAACTATTACATGAAAATATCATAAATAATGAGAAGATAAGAGAAGTAATGAGAATTATAATATTTCAACATTGGAGACTTAATCATACACAATCTCAATAAACAATGAAATTATAATAATTACCAGTTTTGTAACTTTGAATTGTAATCCCCATGGAATAATAACATAATGAAACATAGAATATCATGAAAATAATGAGATTCGTGATATAAAATGTGAAATGGTATGTATATACATGTATCATCTTGTTAAGGTTTTTAGGTACTCTTCAACCCCCCTTTTGATCATTCCTTGGTTAGGTATCATTTATGGGTGATTCGGGTGAAAAATTTGAATTTTTTGAAGGCTCTTTGGTAGTGCATGATTATTATATGGTTTTCCTAAACCGTGCACCCTGTTAGTAAAAATTGTGAAAACCCAATATATGGGTATTTTCATGATTGGAACACAGTTTAAAAAACTACGTCTCACCTAGTATAAACTATTTACCCCTTTATAGGGGCACATGGTTGGGGAACATAGTTTAACAAATAGTGTGGCCCTATCCAGCTAACCATGCGTGTGGGTTTGTATTATTTCCAACATTAATTTTAAAATCTAAAAACCTATGGTTTAAGTTCCCAATGAGACCATTCAACCCTAAATTTATTTATTATTCTTTGGAGGCCCCCTAGAGGTGATTTTGGAACCTCTAAATCCTTTATAAAGCGAATTGAAGATAGGAAAACATCACTCGATCTCTCTGTGGTAAGAGTTCTTCACCACACCTTCTCTCCCACTCTCTTCCTCTTTCCTCCTTACGGTTTGTTGGATCCATGTGTTGTTAGAAGATATAAACTCTGTTGTTTGGGATATTAAATCTAGGTTTGATTCTCGGATCTCCATTGCTGGCATTTTTCATTGAAGTTTCCCATTGTAGGTATTGTGACACATGATCTCTTTGTTTTGGTAGGTGGTTTTATTTAAGTCTGGATAATTAATTTAACCCTCAATTGCATGATCTAAATTAAATTTCTTTCAATTTTATTATAAAAACCTAATTTAATTCAAATTGGGATTTAAATTTAGATGGAATGGATTTTGGGGGAAACTCCCAATTCCAATGAACTTGGGTGTGATTTGGATTTGATGAATTTATGGAAGTGTGAAATTGATTTGGAAAGAATTTATTTGAAATTTGTATTTGAAAAAAATGGATTAAATTATTTTATAAGAACCCTTGTTTAGTTTAATCCTAAAAAATGAATGATTTTATTAAAAACATGTTTTGGTTTTTAAATTAAAATTCACATATCAGAATTGAAAATGGGGAAATTATGTTTTAAACAGTTTTAAAATAATTTTTCCACTATTGATTGTGTGTTAGAGCACATGTAGGCCAGGGTAGTTAGTGAGTTATTAGGGAAAAACCCACTAGAATGGGGATTCCCTAGCAAAGGATTGATGATTTGAGACTATAACATAAAATTATTGGTAGATCTTATCCTTAGTAGGATGTTGGTTAGTCCATTTGACCAATTTCTAAGGGACGTGTGTGTACATTGAACTTTTCACTATTTGAGTGAGTGAGGATCCCATAAACTAGAACTATTGTACCTCTTATTAGATGACCATGTTGCTCATTTGTGTTTATTTTGATATATTCCATTTTTTATTAAAATTAATTTACATATTCCTTTTGAATTTATATAAACTTTTTTTATTTAAAATGTTTATTGATTCACTGTTTGAAATGTTTCGATCAATTAAAATGTAAATCTTGATTTGTTTTAAATATGATTTAGTAATTTCATTCCCATTTTATTAAAAACTGAAAGCATTATTTGGTTAATTATTATGGAATATTTTTATTTAATACTTGGAGAGACCCTACCAGGGTTTTTTCTCACACCCTATATTTTCCTTTAGGTGTTTTTAGATCTTCATCGAGGTTATAGAAAGGGAAAACACCGCTTGGAGGTGGTTATTTTTTTTGATCCTTTTATTTTGGAGTGTTGTATCTTGTTGGAACTTGGGTTGTTTTATCTTGTTTTTTGTTACTTTTATAGTTTTAATTTGTGTTTTTATACCTATTTTACTTTTGGTACTATTCTCCCTGTGTAGTTCTCTTTTGAGCATACTGACTTGTATCTATTTTCATCTACTATTTATATAGTAAAACCATTCCCACATTTATCTTGTGTGATGACAAGTTCTTGTATCCAACTCACGGGTATTTTGAAATATCTTTGGTCCATGTCATTATAGAATTGGGTTTTAGGGTACCAGGGTATCTGGTATGGTCCGTGACAAGGTGGTATCAAAGGTACAAGTTAATCATCTTTCCTTGATGTCAGTATGAAGTTGTGTAATATTTTTAGGACTTAGGAGGTAGTTACGATCGAGTTCTTGTCCATCTCTCACCGTAATGATCCTTAAGTAACCATGGGTGGTTTGGGAGATATATATTTAGGATTACTTCTAGTATTTTACTTGATTTTTATTTGGATATATTTAAATAAAAATATTATTTATCTATCTTTTAGGATTAATTTCTCTATTGCTCTTGTTTGAGTGTTTATTTGTGTAACATTATGACATCTTCAATGTTGTATACTGATGTTGTGTAGAATAATGCCTCCAAAAAGACATGTGAATTGGATATATTAGGAAGCAAATGATGAACCTTAGTAATGAAATACCCTCATAGACTAGAATCTTTTTTAGACTACTGTGTTAGTTATCCAAGCTTTGGGACATGCACCTTTAAGCTAGGGGGACATAATAGGAGATGGTGGAACACGATGGTGATGGAGAAGAAGCATGATTGATTAGATTGGAATGAATTTAAAGATATTTTCACTGATTATTTCTATCCAAAATTAGTGGTTTCATCCAAGGCTATATTGTTTTTCAAACTTGAATAGGTTGATAGGACCGTGACAGAATATAAAAACCATTTTTCTGAGCTTGGGAAGTTTTCAAATGAGATAGTGTTGAATAATAATATGAATACTCAATGGTTTGAGATGAGACTTTGATCAGATGTTCTTTCTTAAGATTTATTACTAAAAAATAACTTCCTATGATGATGTAATGGATAGAACATTGATGGTTAAAATGGACTTGGCTGGTAAGTCAGGGTTGGTGGGAGTTCCTTTTTCTCCTAGTGGAAACTCTGTGAGTTCATTCAAAGGAAAGATGAATCATGGTGATTATTCTGGTGGTTCTAATTATCAGGGTTATTATAGTCCTCTTACAGTGACTGTAATAGGTCCTTTTATTTTATATCAGTGTGGAAATAATGGGCACTCAAAACAGGGTTGTACTGAGGAACCCAAGGTATGTGGTTCTTGTAGATGCTCAGGTCACTTTTAGATGTTCTTCAATATCTAATCTGCTCCCTATAGTGGCACAATATCATCTATGCCAAAAAGTGATGCGGTGTAATTATATTCTTCATGAAAAAGGGGTTATATCCACATTCATATTGAATAAATCTTTTTCACACAATGGAAGAGTATCTAGATAAAGCAGATATAGGTCTAGTGATTGTAATAGGTACCATCACTATAACTTTGTAATTAGTTATTGATTTATTTGATACTGGTGAACCTCATTTGTTCATTTCAACTCATATTGTAAATCTTCTTAATCATTATATAGATCATTTATATTATGTGATGGATATTACAATACCCCTCACAATGAAGAGATATTAGGGTATTCGTTGTCTTACTTGTGCACTATCTTTATCATATTTTTAACTTGCTTGTAATTTTCTAGTTCTTGACATGAAACCTATTGAAATCATATTCATTATGGATTGGATTATTTATAATAAATCCCAAATTGAATTTTATCTTTTATGTGTCTCATTTACCTTGCTTGAATAATTTTTTCGTACCTCTCATCTAGAATAAGACCCAAGGTCAAGTAGAGATATACCTTCTTATCTAGATTTGGGGAAAGTAATATCAATTTTTTATTTTAATATAGAGTGAGAACCTTTGAGTGATGATCTCCCTCTAGTTGTTTTAATGTTTCCCAACGTTGTTCCTTTAGACTTATCTAGTTTTACACCGTTAAGGGAGAATCATTCTATTGATTTAGTGCCAAATACCAAGCTAGTATCTATTCTATATTACCACATGGAACCTGCTAAAATGAAAGTGATGGAGAATCAGTTGACTGTTCTCTTAGATAAAGGATTTATATGCCTAAGTGTGTCACCTTTGGTGGCACCTGTTATCTTTGCTAATAAAGATGATGGGTCACTTTTCCTTGGTGTTGATTATTGAAAAATCAACATAGTTATGGTAAAGAAAAAGTTTATATTGACACATATTGATGATTTGTTCGACAAGTTAAAATAAGAAAAGTGGTTTTCAAATATTTATCTTCGATATGGTTATCATCAGTTGAGAATAATTTTTTTTACATTTATAAAACCACCTTATGGAGAAGGTATGACCATTATGAGTACCTTTTCATTCCATTTTGGTCTAAAAAATGCTCCTATAATTTTTATAACTTTAATTAATAGTATTTTCCATCAGTATCTGGATACTTTCATGGATGATATCCTTGTCTACTTAATGTATGTGGAGGATCATGTGAGTCATCTAAGAAAAGTTATTGAATTTTTGAGAAATAAATAACCTTATTCCAAGATATCTGAATATGATTTCAGGATTTAGGAAGTGATGTTCATGGGAAATGTGGTTTCAAAACATGGTATATCAGTTGATCCTGATAAGATAAATTCTTTTAAGACATGGAAGAAACCACATAATGTTTTTGAGATTCATAGATTATTGGGTTTATCTTGATATTACCCTTAGTTTGTAAAGGATTTCTCAAAGTTAGATTCTTTGATGACAACCCTAACTTGAAATGGAGTAAATTTTTCTTGTTCTAAGAAATGTCAAAGTTCTTTTGTTGAGCTGACATTTCATTTGACTACTGAATCGGTGTAGAATATTCTAGAGTCCGGGTATGGATATGTGGTCTTTTTTTATGCATTAGGTTCAAGTTCAAGCTATGTTATTATGTAGGGTGGTCTCATGGTATCCTATGGCTCTCAATATATTTGGAAAAATGAAAATAATTATTCAACTCATGATATTGAACTTGCTGCTATGATGTATAGAATTAAGAGTTGGAATCATTAACCATTCAGAGATAGCTTTACTATGTATTCTGACCATAAGATCTTTTATTATATATTATCTAAAAAAATATTTGAATCTCCTCGAGAGGTGTTGGGTGAAGTACATTTAGTACTTTGATTTTGACATCACCTATACCTCAAGGAAAGGGAACATCATTGAAGATGCTTTGAGAAGTAAATATCTGGCCTAGACCTTGAAAGAATCATTGAAAGAGTGTAACTTAGTGGTTATTGTTTGAATAGTTTCATATAGGAGTTTGGGAATTAGAGGACGAGATTGTCTTTTCTAGTGTTCAATTGAACTACTCTCTTTTAGAGTTGATTCTTTAGGAACAACATCCTGATGACGAGTTTTGCAGCAGTAGAGACTCTCTATATTGTGGGGAGAATGTGGTTGAGTGGTCATTCTCTATAGAGGGTATTCTATGTTTCTGGAACTGGTACGCTGTACCTTTTCTAGTGAGAAAAAGTTGAGATGAGGTATTTCCATAATTCCCAATGGGAAATGTACCCAAGAACCATGAAGATGTTTTATGAAATTAATAAAAGATTCTTGTGTCTATGTATGAGATGATGCATTACTGATTTTTTCTCTCATTGTTATACGTTTCAATATGTTAAGGCCGAGCACTAGAGACCTTAGAATTTTATCCTGCCACTTCCAGTGCCAACTTGGAAGTGGGATGAGATATATATGGATTTTTTGTTTGGGTTTTTATCTACAAAGAAAAAGAACAATTCAATATGAGTTGTGATCGATATGATGACTAAATCAGACAACTTCTTATACATTCAAGATATGACCAAAGTTGAAGAGATGGTAAATCTCTATGCGAAAGAGATTGTTCATTTTTTGGAGTTTTATATACTATAGTCTCTAATAAAGATCCCCATTTTAATTATTGTTTTTGGATAGGGCTTCAAGAGGAATTGGGATCTCAAGTTTGATTGAGTATGACATATAATCCGCAGTCGGATGGACAGATAGAGAGTGATATAGAAATTCTTGAGGATATGCTTCATGCCTCTATCCTCGATTTTAGTGGATATTGGGATGACTATTTAGGGATATTTGAGTTTAATTATAAAAATAGTTACCGGTTTTCAATCATAATAGATCCTTTTAAGGAATTTTATACCCGACCTTGAAAATATCCATTGCCTTGGTTGGAGAATGGTGAAAGTTTCTTAGTTGGACCGAGATTAGTTTAAGAGATGAAAACAAATATTCAGTTTATTTTTTAGAGAATGTTGATGGAAAAAAGATGGTAAAATTCTTATACTGATATTCATCATTGAACATTGGAATTTTCAGTTGGTTATTAGGTGTTCTAGAAAGTTTCATATTGTTTTGGTCATCGACGGCTTGGGAGGCAAGGAAAACTTGCTCCTCATTTTTTGGGACCCTTTTAGGTTTTTGAGTAGATGGATAAAGTCTATCACCATTTATAACTTCTTACATAGTTTAAATAAATACATAACATGCTTCATATATCATGTATGTTAATTTATCTTTCTAATACATCTCAAATTCTGAGTTAGAGGGATCTCAATGTTGAGCCTTATTAATTCATGACTGAGCATACAATCAAAATAGTTGATTCTAAAACCAAGGTAATTAATGTGAGGAAGATACCTTTGGTTTGAGTGATATGGAACCATGTTTATAATACCCATGAGAAGTGGGAGAGAGAGGAACTGATGAGAGAGCAGTGGACACTACTACAAATATGGCTTTTATCAGCGCTAAAAATGGCCATTAACTGCTCTAGAAAAAGCGCTATTAATGCCGGCGAAGATAAAGGGGGGGTCCCCTTTATCAGCGCTCCAAAAAGCACTGATAAAGACCCCTTTTATCAGCGCTAAAAAAATCACTGATAAAAGGGGTCTTTTATCAGTGCTAAAATGAAGTGCTGATAAAATGGTCTTTTATCAGCGCTTTTTTTAGCGCTGATAAAATTTTAAAAAAAAATTTAAAAAACAAAAAAAAACTGCCAATATCGGGGGGGGGGGGGCTTTTTACAGCGGTTGAGCCCCCTTTTATTAGCACTTTCCCGCACCTCCAACGCCCGCCCGCACCACCTACACCCTTTATCAGCGCTAGCCCTTTAAATCAACCTTGTGCGCGGACCCGTGCCTCCACCCGGATTTGATCTCAAGACCTCCCCCCTGCGCACCTAAAGCCTTTACCACTACCCTATATTGATTTGTTCTCTTATTCATGATATATCTATTTATTTATATATATATTTAGTTATATTTATTCATATAGTAATATATATTTATATTAATATATATAGTTATATTAATATATATATATATAGTTATATTTATATATATATAGTTATATTAATATATACATATAGTTATATTAATATATATATATATAGTTATATTAATATATGTATAGTTATACTAATATATAGTAGTTATATAAATATTCATATATTATTATTTTAAATAAAATGGATATTAGTTATTATTTAGATAAAGCTAATATATTTTATATGTAAATATGTTTAATTATTTATTTAAAAAAATTAATTTTTAGGTGTGAATATATAAAAAATATGTACATATAGTTATATATTTGATTATAAATAGTAGTGAATTATAAAAAAGGATGAAATTTCAAATAAATAATATCAATATGAATGTAATACCTTGGAATAAATTTAGTCCCCACCAAAAAAATCCAATAATACCCCCTTAAACGAGGCTGAAAATCCACAAAATGTTAAAATATCTAGGTATCCCGACTAAAAACTCAGTTTTGGAGGCCTTCTGGGCCTCTTTTGGCCTCGAAAAATGCTTGACTATAGTCCCCCGGGTCATAGCGACCTAGAGCTTGTCGCAGGCTTCGATTTGATATGTGGTAGAGCTCAAACGGACACCCGGATCAAAAGTTATGGCCGTTTGAAGTTTCAGTTGCATTTTCAACATATTTTGGATCTTTTTTAAAATTTTTAAATTTTTTTAGTCTTCAAATTTTTATTAAATGACTATTACTCCATAATAATTAGAAAATTATTAATTAAAAATATTTTTTAGATTTCTTAAGAAGCCATTTTACAAAATATCTTATATATTAAGTATAATAAGTGTAAATGTACATTTATACTTATCTAAAATATATTTAAAAATTATATATTATATTTATATCAATATAACTATATAACTATATTTATATATTATTTTTTTTGAATTCGACCCTTTATCAACGCTTTTAAAAAAAGCGCTAATAAAGGGGGACTTTTATCAGTGCTTTTTTTAGCGCTGATAAAGGCACCATTTATCAGCGCTTTTTTTAGCTCGGATAAAGCCCCCCCCCCTTTATCAGAACTTTTTTGTTAGCGCTGATAAAGGGGTGGCACTGGCCTTGCCCAGTTTTGTGGTAGTGGGACTCACCTTTTTTAAATGGAAGCTTCTTAACCGAATTTCCAGGGACAAAAAATTCCCTAGGTGGGGAGGTTTTAAAATCATGTTACTATTTTTAGTTACTATATGACCCATATTTTTATCATGATTCGGTTTTGTCTTGCCTAGGGGTGATTTTGGTGAAAATATTGAAATTTTGGAAAGCTCTTGGGTTGTGCATGGTTGGCGCATGGTTGTCCCAAACCGTACGTCCTTCTTGTGCAAACCGTGTGAACCCAGGTAGTAAGGGTTTTCATAGTTGGTGCATGGTTTGAAAAACCGTACAACCACTTAGTAGAAACCATGAAAACCTTTAGAGGGGTGCATAGTTAGGGAACATAGTTTGACAAACCATGTGGCCCTTCCCAATTAACTGTGCACATGAGATTATATTATTCCAAAAATCAATTTTAAAATCCTCAAACCCCTGGTTTAAGTGCCTAATTATACCATTCATCCATAAATTGATTTATTCCACCTTGGAGGCTCCATATAGGTGATTTTTCTACTTTAAATCCTTTTTAAAGTTAATATAGGATAAGATAACATCCTTAGATCCATCCTCAGTATGAGTTCTTCCCCCACTCGTTCTCTCCTACTCTCTTCCCCTTTCCTCTTTAGGGTTTTTGGATCTTCTTATTGTTGGAGGATCTAAAATCCATTATCTTAGATCTTGAATCTAGGTTTTATTATCATATGTCCATTAATGACATTATTTTTTGGAGTTTCCTATTACAAGTGTTTTGATATGTGATTTCTTTTTTTGGCTAGGTGGTTCCATTTCAGTTTGGCCAATTAATTTCAATTATATTGAATTTTTTTTATTAAAATTGGTATTTGAATCGATATGTCATGTATTTTTGGGAAAACCCCCAATTACAATGACTTATCATGTGATTTGGATTTGATTAAATTGATGAAATTGTGAAATTTATTTGGAAAGAATTTATTTAAAATTTGTATTTTAGAAAAATGGATTAAATTATTTGTTAATAAACCTTAGTAGGTTATATCCTGTAAAAATATGTGATTTTATTAAAAACCCATTTTTTGTTTTTAAATTGAAATTGGCATATCAAAATTGGAAATGGGGAAATTGTGTTTTAAATAGTTTTAAAATAATTTTTTCATTATTGATTGTTTATTAGATCACATGAAAGCCTTGGTAGTTAGTGAGTTATTAGGGGAAAACATGCTAAGATGGGAATTCTCTAGTAAAAAATTGACTGTTTACTACTATAAAAAAAGTATTAACAGATATTATCCTTGGTAGGATATTGGTTAGTCCTATTTTACCAGTGTTGAAGAGACGTGTGTGCAAATTTCTACTTTCACTCTATGAGTGGGTGAGGATCCTATAACCTGTAACTATTTCACCTCTTATAAGATGATCATGTTTATAATTTGTAATTATTTTTATATATAACATTATTTTTCAAAATAAATTTCATATGCCTTTTGAATTTATATAAACTGTTTTATATAAAATATTTTTTGAGCGATTATAAGAAATGTTTCCATCAATTAAAATGTAAAGCATATTTGTTTTAAATATTTTTTAGTACTTCCATGATTATTTTATTTAAAATTGAAAGAATTATTTAGTTATTTATTATGGAATCTTATTATGGAATCCTTTGTGAGACCCTACTAGGATTTTAGATCATAAAGACGGTAGGTCGTACATATCTATGAGTAACATTTCTATTTTTTCAATGATCATTGTGGAAAGAAGGTAATTAATATTTAATCTTTATATAAATATAATTATATCATAAATACCATTATATTTAATTATATATACCTATATATATCATTATTTTGATATAAAAGGAATCACCTCAGTTCAAGGAGGTGGTAGTCCACATGTCCACGAATAACATTATTACTTTTTTAGTGTGTGAAAAGGTAATAAGGAAAATGATATATTATATTTACAGAAATATAATTATGTCTTTAATATCATAATTATTTCATTTATATCATATATATTCATTGTAATTACCCTTATTACCTTCTTTGTAACAAGTTAGTGACAAACGCTTCACATCACTTCATGAGGCGGTAGTCCAACGTACACATGGGCGACATTATCATATCCCTTACGATATGGAATGTAAAAATGGTATATATAATATAATGGATAAAAAGGTATAATTATTAGATAAATATAATATAAAAAATTTATATCCCTCATTATTCCCAACCTTGAGAGGTGGTAATGAAAAAATGAATGACATTGGTTCGCGAGGCGGTAGTCGACCATACACACGAACAATGATTTCACAACCCATTTGATGAAAGTGTGTGTGATTGTAGGTTGTAACTGTAAAAAACTACCAATATATTTATTATACTTAGGTTATTATATAATCATGTTATAATAATAATTGAAGAGTGGTAGAGAAAGAATAAAACAAAAATGCTCATTGATGAACGTTACCTCTTCTTCAGGTAACTCCTTTTGGTCTGAAACAAAGACCCTCCTTGGTGATTTATTCCTAAAGTAATAAATATATGATTATAGTATGGAAGTTATTAAGTGATTTTGGTAGAGTTTATATGATTAAAATGTCTTGGAATGTGTGAATAAATGAGAGGAATGATTTACCTTTTATAGCCTAGGAGGAGTGGTATTCTTGTAAATACATAAAATTATTCAATACTGGGAGGTCAAAATTTTCAAAAGTGAATCCAAAATTCATAACTAATTTTGGGGAGGGATGAAATGGTTTATAAAATCCTCCAATACAAAATTAAACACTTGTTTTAAAAATTTTATTCCTAAACTTTAAATTTTCCTTAATTTTTTCATTTTGGTTTTTCATCAAGGTAACTAGTTTTCTAACCTAAGTAATTTTTCCATTAAAAATAAACTAAAATAATAATTATTAGAAAATTTATAACTAATTACTATAATTATTAAATATAATTTATAAAATAAAAAAACTTATGTTTTTTGAAAATTAGTTTTAACACAAGTGCAAGTAATGTGCCAAAACACCGTTTTAACCTTAACTGCGCTAAAAGAGTTTTGTATTAATTAAGGGGTCAATATGTTGATTATAAAAGATAAATTAGTTCATTAATAGATTTTATTTTATATTTGTTAGCATTTAAAAATAACTTGTTATAATATAGTATTTTTAGTAATTTTAAATCATTAAATAAAATATAATTAATTATAAAATAACTATAATGAAAATTTTAACATTATTTATTTAAATTAAATTTTAAAAAATATAAAAACAATGATGTAATTTTAATATATTATATTAAAACCTATGTAACATGATATAATCATCTTAAAAAATAATTTAAAATAATAATTCACTAAATTTACTTCATTTTTAATATTTTTAGTATCATTTATTTCATTTAATTGCTAACTAAATAATTACCGTGTCAACATTTTTTAAGTATTCTATGTAATATTTCAACTATAAAAATTAAATATAATTTATTATGACAAAAAATATAATTTATATTTCTAGATAATATCTATAAACTAACCTATGTTGTTTTTGTTCTTATCCCAAAAATTTATAGAAATTAAAAAGAAATAATGGTTCATTTTGTCTTTTTCTTTACTTAACTTATTATATGGGTAAATTTCATGGAATAGTGCCAAAAAACTTATAAAAATATATCCTAACTGGATAAAGGTAAAAATATTTTCATTAAATGTGTTTTTGAAATGTTTCTAGGTCATTTTCCCCCGTAACCTTAAAGTTTAATCCCTTAGTAAGTTTATTTTTACCTTAATCATTGTAATTAAATTTAACTATTTTCACTAATAACGTTGGAAAAAAATTAAGTTGGTGTTATTAAAAATTAAAAATTATTTTTATTACAAATAAGGAATAAATATTTATAAATTAAATTCATATAAGGGGAAAAATTTGATTTAAAATTTACCTCGTAGTCACGGTGAGCTAACAAGTTTTTAAGAAGAGACTATTTTTAGAAAAAGATGTTTCTATATTAACTCAAAAAATAATAATAATAATTTTATGAAACTAAATTAACATTTAATTATATATGATATATCAATTTCATTAAAAAAAATTCAATTATGTATTATTTAAATTAATTAAAAAGGATAAACATTATGCATTTTAAAAAAGTTTTTACAAAAACACATTTTTAAACCCAAAAACAAACTTATATGAAAAAAAATATAAATTTGATTTAAAATTAATTAAATATAAATAAATAATACTTATTTTACTTGAAAAAATAATTCAAAACACATTGGTACTTTTAAATTAATTAATTTATTGAAATTATAAGTCTTTTTACAAAAATGGGTATTTTTCACTATTCATAAAAAAATCAATATTTTTTGAAAAATCCCAATTTTTCACCCAAATAAAACTTTGATATTATGATTCAAAAAATAAAGTTGATTTTATAAAATAAATTTAATATTAGTTCCAAAAATAATTATAATATATTTTTCCATGAAAAGTAATAAAAATCATTTTTGAAGAAAACATACTTTTGAAGAATAAAGTCACTTTACTAAAAATTGATTAATTATTTAAAAAACATTTATGAATAATATATATTGAGTGATAAATATATATGTATATATTTATATATTTATATATTTCAAAAATTAGTTAATATTATTAATACCTACCAATTTAATGACTTGGTTATAATGATAATATATATCATACGTCGTTTAAGTTCGGTGCTGTGTGTTTAATACACCATCAAATATAAAAATCTTAGGGTTGAATTTAACACGGGATAAGATGAGTGTTTATTGTAACAAAAAATATACTCAGTGTTTCATGTACTTTAAGATATCGAATACAATTTTATTCTTTTAAAAATATTGGGGTTTTATGTCCTTCCCCCTTTAAAAAATTATGTCCTCATAAGTTGAACTTTAGAATGGAAATCAAAGGATGGAAATTTGAAAATACATTTTTCTTAAAACCAAATCATAAGAAGGATTATTAAAAAATCATCTTAATAATAAAAAAATAGAATTAAAAATTTCATTTTTAATAACACATAACTAGGTTTCCAAATAAAAGAACATAGGTGGGAATGTAAGAAAGGCATAAATAATTATAGAGAGTGATTGAGGTAACTGATAAAAAAAGTGAATGATCAATAAAAGGGCTTTAAAGCCATAAATTTACGATGATCAGAGATACCAAATTTTCAATATAAATGAAGGCACCAAGATAAATTTTTTTGTTTCAAAATTCTTTTCCAAGAGTTAAGGAACTCTCTTACTAGCTAGACTTAGAGAATATAGAAATATACTTACATGATTAGTATAATTTCATCCTTTAATAATATTCCACCATAATATCATATTTTTCTCAAAATTATGTGTATTTAGGATGATTTTTTAATTCTTTAAGAATTAAAATAAAATTTTAAAGACAATATAACCATAAAAGGTATAAAAATATATTCCTTATATCATGAGATATTAACCAAAACCAAAATGGTTAACACATGGTTATATAATTCACAAAATAAATAAAACTTTATATGATACATTAATCTTCTAATTCCAATAGTAATGACCAAAGTTCAAACTAAATAATTTCATAAATAACCATCCTTAAAATTATTAAAACATTTCCTAACTAAGTTCAAAACCCAATGATTATAAGGATCTGATCATATATTTTTCCAAGATAAATAAATAGTTATTACTAAAATAAAATCCCAAATTTCTTAAAAATAAAAATAATATTTACCTATAAAAATGTCATACTAACCAGAAAATCTTTTAGGACAGTGGTAGTCACTACACCCTTGTCACCCTTCGGTTGTGGGTTCAAGCCCCACGGCCTAGCCTGATACAATGGGTTGTCACCCAGTCTTCAGGTTACCCGTTTATTAACTTTAAACATGAAAAATAATCACACCCTAAATATCACTTCATGTTTATCCTAGGGGTTACAAATACCTCAAACAAATAAAATATCTCCCAAAATGTCATTAATAACCACAAAATTTTTACTACTTAAAACTTCAAATGGGGTGTCTAAGACTGTGAAATTATAATCAAGCTTAATATTATAAACCTATAATGGTATCTATAAATCATAAGATAACCTCACATTAAAACATCATAATATCCAAATTTATCTAAAATGAACTTGGATATGAACTATAATAGCCCAGAATCTGCACTCCCGAATTCGGTGCTGAAATCGTAAACTTAACATTTCCATATTTTATATCGATAAATGCGACATGATTTTTTCCATCCTATAAACCTTAAAATACCGAAAGGAATTATTGGATAACTTATATCTTGGAGGAACATTTAAGTTTATAGTTTTATAGAATTAGTATAAAATATTTCACAAAAAAATCACATGACTTTAAATGATAATTTCTCCCACTTAACCTAGATTTTCTTTTTCTCATTAATACATCATCTTCATAAATATAAATGCCTTATAGACATAATTCATTCAATCTATTTCTTTATGAATTGAGAAAAAAGAAATATAAGAGGTATGTGATAAATGATTATTAAGGTGAAACATAAGTATTAGAAAATTAATGTTATCATTGCGAATAAGAAGAGAATAAGTGTATGATGACATAATAAAAGTTCCTAAGTATAACATTTTAGTGTTTATACCTATGAATACCTAGATCATAAAACATAAAAACACCAAATAAGTTATTTACAAAGGAAAAATTCATAAGAATCAATAATCATGTTCCATGTGATATCAATATTGACTAAATAAAGAATCACAAACCCATTGAAAGAATAGATAAAATATATTGGTATCTTGGAAACTCATCTCATAGAACCCTTGCAGAACCATTAAAAATTTAACAACTATACGACTAACTTCTATTATAATTATCTAGAAAACATAATTATTACCCAATGAGTTGGAGTGCTATTTAGTTGCACCCATCATATAATCTATAATGGGATGAACTGATGCTATATAGGAACACCTATCATATATAATTTCCAAGAACTACAACATGAATAATGTGCATAGATCCTTCATCATAAAACTCAAAGAAAAATCGTTATTCTTTTATAACATGATTAACCCATATAGAAGAAACAAGTTTTATTTTAATCTATTTTAAACATGATTAACCCATGTAAAATAAATGGGTTTCATAACAATCATTTTGAGACATGATTAACCCATGGAAAATAAAATGGTTCCATAAAAATCTCTTTGAAAAATGGTTATCCTATAAAAAAGAAACAGATTCCATAATAATCTCATTGAAACAATATTAATCCATCCTAAGAAGGAATAGGGATGGTATAATTAAAATATATCACCATTGGATCATAAGTAACAATGAGGGTTTTTGACATTGATTAATGGAAATACATTTAAAATATCATTAAAACATTTTGAGGAAAATACCCTTTTCATTTTGAAAATCACTTTTTAAAACATAAAACATTTTGAAAATACTTTTCTTTGAAAATAATTTTTAATAACCAATAATTTCCATAATATTAAGAAAAAAAAATTCATTAAAAATAAACTTATATAATTTCAAAGGAATATTTAAATAAATTATGGTCATGTCAGTAGGTAATTCCCCACAAGCTGTAAAGAACAATCCTTTTTTCACATTAAAAAGGTTAGAAAAGTGAATCGATTGGAAACATACAATAATATTTCTTTAGAAAACATTTTTTAAGGAAAAATGGGTATTTTTTTCATAAATAATTTTAAAAATATTAAAAAAAAAATTAATTTTTTTTAAAAAATATGGTTGTGTAAGAAAACATATTTCTGACCAAAGAGAGAAACACATTCATATTTTCATAATTGTTTTTCACAATTATTCTAATTAACCAAGATTAAAAAAATGGTACCATTACATGAAAATATCATGAATAACCATATTATAAGATAAGTGCTGAGAAATATAAGATTTTAAAATCAGAGACTAAATCATACACAATCCCGATAAATGATGAGATTGCAACAAAAGACTCTTACCACTTTTGTGACATTGAATCATAATACCCATGAAGGAATAAAATTAAATGAAACATATAATATCATAAAAATAAGGATATTCGTGATATAACATGTTAGAGTTGAAGTATATAAACATTATGAAGGAAGATAGGTGTATAACATAACAAATGTCTCAAAGAAAGAAAATTGTGACAAACATCAATTACCACATTGGTAACTTTGAAACCGTAAACCCCATGAAACTAATATAATAAAAGGGATATTTAAATCCAAATAAATTTTAGTATAAGAATAATAAAATACATTCATGGTCATTATATAAACCACACAACACAAATAAGTGGTTGATATGGTATATATATCACAATAATAAATCTGAGACAAGAAAAACCCTTACCTTGAGTCTGATTCATTATACCTATTCTTTATCTTCAAGAATACTAAAATTATATTAATTATTTAATTTATTGATAATTTTTTCCAAATTTATTATTAATTTTATTTCAATTATAAAAAATTATATATAATTACTTAATCAATTAAGTTTAAGTTGAATGTTTTGACTATATTCATCTTATGTGTCAAAACTTAATTTGGTAGGTTGACTATGGTCAAAATGGTCATTATTTGAACATATATAGAATAATAATCATGGAATAATTATCATATTTATACATCAGTTATACTTTTAAACCCAATAATTAAATATTATTTTGAAAAATGAACTAACATTACAATCATGGAGACGGTAGGCCATACATGCGCATGAGTAACATTTCCATTTTTCAATGATCATTATGAAAAGAAGTTAGGTAATATTTTATCTTTAAATAATGAAAATTTTATCAAAAATACCATTATATTTTATTATATATACTTATATATATCATTCTTATGATTCAAAAGGAATCACATCGCTTTGTGGAGGCGGTAGTCCACACATCGACGGATGACATTATCCCTTTTTTAGTCTGTGAAAAGGAAATATGAAAAAAATATATAATATATATAGATAGATAATATATCATTAATATAATAATTATGTCATTTATATAATTTATATTCATTATCATTACCATTATCAACTTCCATGTAACGTGTTAGTGAAAAATTCTTCACATCGCTTCACTAGGTGGTAGTCCGCCATACACACAAGCAACATTATTATATCCCCTATAGTATAGAATGAAAAATATTATATATGATATAATGACTCAATAGGTATAATTATTCTATAAATATCATATATAAAATTTATTTCCACCATTATTCAAAACCTTTATAGGTTGTAATGGAAAAACGAACGACATGAGTTAATGAGGCGGTAGTCCCCCATACACACGAATAATGATTTCATAACCAATTTGATGGAAGTATGTGTTTTTTCAGAAATCAAGATTAACATAAAAAAATATAAGTATATTGGGTATACTGAAGGTATTATATAAGCTTGGTATAAGAATAATTTAAGGGGGGATAATGAAATAAAAAATGCTCATTGATGAATGTTGCCCTAAAGGTCTTTCTTGGTTTGATTTTTCCCAAAGTGAGACTACTAGGATGAGATTATAGAATTCAGCAATTTATTTTGTTAGAATTTTTATGATCCAAAAGGCTTTATAGGTGTGGATAAGTGAGGGGAGTGAGTGCCCTTTTATAGTTGAGGATGAGTCACATTATTGTAAATACTCAAAACTATTCACTATTGGGAGTTCAAAATGACCTAATGTGGATAAAAAATTGAAAATTAAAGGTGTTTTGGGATATAATGGTCAGTAAAAAACTCCACCACACAATAAAACAATGCTTTAAACATTTTTTACTTAACTCCTAAATTTCCTTATTTTTTCATTTTGGTTTTTCATTATGGTAACTAATCTTTTAACATAAATAATTTATCCGTTAAGACTAAATTAAAGTGATAATTATTATATACTTTATAGAAAAAAATTAAAATTATTAAATTTAATTTATCAAATAAAAAATCTTATGTTTGTTGAAAATTAGTTTTAATACAAGCGCAAGTAATGTGCAAAAACACCATTTTAACCTTAACTGTGCTAACTGAGTTTTTTAATTAGGGTGTCAATATTTTAATTATAAAAGATCATTTGATAAATTAATGGACTATATTTTATATTTATTAATATTTGAAAAATCACTTTTCATAATATAGTATTTTTAGTAAATTTAAATCATTTAATAAAATATCATTTATTATAAAATAACATTAATGAAAATTTTGATATTATTCATTTAAATTAAATTTTAGAAAGTATCAATACAATGATGTAATTTGAATAGTACTATCAGTGAGTCATTTATACTGTTGGTGAGTCATTAGTGAACTGTACTATCGTGAATCATTTGTACTATCGGTGATTCATTTGTACTGTCAATGAGTCATTTGTGAATAGTACTATCAGTGAGTCATTTTTACTATTGGTGAGTCATTTTTGAACAGTACTATCATTGTCTATAGGTGCTGTAGTGTTACCAGATCACCCATTGAACAGTGTTTCTAGCTTCTTACAGTTTTGCACGTTTGATGTTTTCCTTGAAGTAAAATGCATTAAAAGCCTTGTTTTAAGGGATTTATGGATAATTAAAATCCTATAACCCCTATATTAATTTATATAAGGGTCTTGGTACCTTTACTTGGTTAAACTGTGTAGTATTGATGAGATCTGCATTAATGGAAATTCTAAAGCTGTTTCAAATCCAGTTATTTTTGGCTCTAATACTTCAAAGTCAGACACCTTCCCTTCTTTAATTTCTTCTCCTTCCTATTAGTGAGAGGCACCCGGAGACTTTATTCCATTAGGATTCATGTGACCAAACTTCCATCCTTCTATCATTTTCCTTGGATTCTTCATACTGCAAGCGCACCCCCTATTTTTGTGCAATAAGGAAGTGTCGATCTGTCTCTGATATAAGGTATGTTCTACCATCATTATTATAGGATAATATCCTTATATTTATCTTTACAATGTTATGGAATGTGATCTCCATATCTCTAATGGATATTTCTTGGGTGTTGGTGGGTGCAGTTGTTCTGCGACGTCCTCGGGTAGATTAAGTCTTGATAGAAAGGTGACCGTGATCTGTTGTGTTAGACTGTTCTCATATAAATAATTTTAAGAACCTTTTGAGGTAGGGGATTCTTGGATTATCTCTTATTTTATGTGAAAATATAGAGTTAACATGTTTTATCCCACTGGATCATAATGGAATTGACATAATATATATTTGAAATAGATAAATAAATTGGTATGGATCATATGTTATTGCCTCTTTTTTTGCGAGATAGTGTGATATATATGCTTTCTTTGTTTAGCATGTCATTATTGATAGAAATTAGTAAATAATGTAAACTGGGATTAATTTTAAATTATTTGGCCAAAGATAAATCATCATGTAAATGAATCTGGTTGTTACTGTTCTAAATTGATGATAATCAAATTGATGCAATAATCATGTTTAATTATTTTGTTATAGCTATAATAGATTTTTGTTTAGTTTTCCCTTAGTTGGAACCTACTAATAATGAATCGACTAATTTAATATGGATTAAATAGCTGATTTATTCATAAAATTAAATGCCTTTAAGGGTTATGAGTTACCCTCTTTCTTGTAAGGTCGAGTTCCTTCTCCTTTGGATCCATGAGAGCTCATTTCATGTGAAGGCATAATACCTTGTTTATGGACAAGAGCCTAGTTTCTTTGTTATTTCCTACTACTTTTGATGTGTTATGAGCTTGGATGGATATTGTGAGATATGGGGGTAGGGAGGCATAGTGTTTGTGGTAGAAATTGATGCATATATTGGTGAGGTGCATAGGTTTATTCATGTGGGTATCAGGAAGGACACCGATGATTATGAAATAGGTTGGATGTGAATATTGGATGCTTGTTGAATCTTGTTGGTTATTTATCCACTTTACTTTCCCCACTGCTTAAGGTAGTTAGTCTTGCTTACCCTCCTTCCAAAAGAGGCGAAGATGCGCGGGGTATTCCATGTGATTTATGTGTTTACCTTCTCGAGGATGGATGGGTCTACTCTCTTACTATAGGTGGAAAAGACTCGACAGGTAGATCACTTACTCACTGTGTTGATACCCATGTGTTTGGTAGATTATAATGTTTTTCTAGAATTCCCAGGAATATGAGAAAGTAATATTACAATTAATAAATGACTGAATAAATGATGTTAACCCATGGGATTGGAGTTTGCTGGGATGAAATGCCGAGGTAATATTTCTTAGAAGCTATGGACTTGGTTTGGTTATTCCTGGAGGGCATGGGACTATGGTGCGATGCTAATGAAATGTAATGTGGAATTAATAATGATTAACTTATGTTTAAAGAGTTAATTAACGTAAAGTAAAACTGATAAAAATGGATAAGTAAATTAATACATCTCTTTAAATGGTTCCATACTTATAGGATATCTAGTCTTAGAAGTGGTAGTCAGGAGTCTGAGAGATGTTAGCTACAGTTGATTCTAAGACTATGTTTTTTCTATAGTGTGGTTGTGAGCTGTATTACATTCTGTACTTTTTGTGTTTCTATACTCTACTCCACCCTATCAGTTTGGGAAACTGACACCCTAGGGATTCTAATTCCTGGGGGGGGGGAGTTTTCCCCAATATTCTGGTGGGAGGATGGATGGATGACAAAACCCTTTGACCCTTCTCTCTTCTCTTGGTAGTTACTTGTGCCGGTAGGCATGACAGTTAGTTTTCCCCATATATATGCGTAGAAGGATGTAATGTTTTGTGGTTATTCACAGACATATATTTTGAATATAGTTTCCTATGGACTACTATAGGTGTAACATGTATAGGCCATGATGTCTTGAGGATCCTTACTCAGTGTATGGGTTGTAATGGATTGAGGTATAATGGCCAACGTATGATACACATTATGTGAGATGTGGTGGATCCTATAAACTACTTGATTACTTTGGTTATGTAGATGTATTGGTTGTGTTGCATGAGTTTCATGTTGTGGTGCTTCGCCCAGGTGTCTGCGGGCAAGCCTTTTTGGGGAGAGATGCTTAGGACATGTGATATTGGGGAAAAGCAGCAAACCAATGGGGAAGTGATAGAGGGGTACCCTTGATATTCTTTATTATATTATATACTCTTATATACGATACTTGGTGAGAGTATCCATGGTGAGGCTAGGAACATAGTATACCTTTTTAGGTTATGAGTTAGTTTCACTTGTTGTTAAATGTGCTTTAGTAATATTTCTTTACTTTTTAACAAGAGGCATCAGGGAAGATCCAACTGAGTATACTATTATACTCACCCTAAGTATATATATATATATAAACTGTCTTTAAGGTCACTTAGAGTAGGTTAGAGATCAGGCTGGTTACTACTAGCATGGGGTTGTAAGAGTTGTTTGAGCTTCTTGGTTACTATTTTTTTACTTTCTTTTGGTACTTATAGTTTCCCTTTCATTTGTAGTAGTTCTTTCATGACATTATATATGTGTACTTGGGATTTATTTTATATTATAGTCTGAGTTGGAGTTGGTTGGTGTATCTCTTATCTATCTCATTTGCATGCATTATCTTAGAGGGTCATGCCTCCCATTTGTGTGTTTACTATACCCTTAGTGCTAGTCACCAACCCAGAGCCTACTGGAGGTGGGACTCAGGTGTCACTATCTCCCTTCTCACATTGCCGGTCTAGGAGGGGTACACTTTGTTGGGAGGGGGTCATGATAGAGTGGTATTAGAGGTCTGGTTGAGGGATAGGATGGAGTTTGGGGTTAGGCACTTGTGAGGTTTCATGGGTTGGTAGGGAAATGGTGTCAGTCAAGTTTAGAAAGTTCTATAAAAACTAGAGAATGGTTGAGTAATAGGTATTTAGGGATCCCTATAGTTTGACACAGAGACCTTTAAGTTTACAGTGTCAACTAAATGAGGTGATACTGGCTGCAAGGTAAAGATCTAGGAAAGGATCATGCATCATTCTTCTTTGTGTGTGTGTTTTAATGGGTAGACCTTGGGATAGGTTAACCTAAAATGAATAAAATAAAATAATTAATTAATTAATGTTGAGTCTTTCATATTACATGTTTATGGGTTCTAACTATTTGTTATTTTGAAGGTATGGCTCCAGGTCAACGTTCTCATCAGGTTCACATAGAATATGTCCAGCAGGATATGCTAGAAGATTTCCATAAGGTGGAGTTCGACGACAATGGAAGTTGGAGGTGGACACTCTGAGAGTTTCAGTGCCAAAGTCTGTAGAAGTACAAGGGATCTGGTTTAGATGTAGTCACAAAAGACTGGTTGGAGGAGGTTGAGATAGATCTCATCTCAATTCATTCCTAGAAGGGGCACTGGGTGTCATTGGTTGTGATAATGCTATGTGGGGTAGTGAGGTAGTGGTGGTTCTTCTTCCTTAAGGATCGTGAGGAGTTAGCAGTCTCATGGGAGGAGATATGAGACAAGTTCAAAGTTGAGTTTCTTTCTTCGACTGCTTAGGCAGCCAGTCACCATGAGCTGCTTACCCTTTGATAGGGGGCTCTAGTGTGTGAGAGTTTTCAATATATTTTATAAACCTTTTACGATATGCTTCAAACTTTCTTCCATATTAGGAGGATAGGGTGAGGTATTTCGAGTAGGCTTTGTATCCAGATATCCAGTGCCATGTCACCCTGTTTATGCTGAAGACGTATATTGAGGTGCTTCCGAGAGAAGAGGTCATTGAGAGGAATTTATCTAGAACCGGATCATTATGATAGGGGAGTCTTCAGGATTCCTCATGAATTAGAGATATGGTTTGGGGTTCCCATTTTTTAGGGAAGAAGAGTTTCTATTTGGATGGGGGTAGGTTCCAACCCGCAATATCTCACTTATCTGGGGGCAGCGACTCTCATGCCTATTCTAAGGGATTAAGCACTTGTTTTTATTATTGAGGATGAGGAAATAAGAAGCTAGAGTGATCAAAATTTCTTAAAAATAAGCATACATCATGTGTTCCACTTCAATTTCCTCCGTTGAGGCAGTTTTAGCCCAGGCAGTAGCAACAGGTTACACCAGCTTGGGATCAGAAGAGAGTAGATGTGGCAGGTAGAGGATAGCCCCGGGATGATCCCTGTCCTCAGAGACAAGAGCACAACCATGGTGATGGTCATCATCAAGGTTAGAGAGGTCTTGGATTAGTTCGTGGATAGCTTCATGCCTTAGAATTGCTAGCGCTAGGTGAGACATACATTGTTTTAGGTACCATTTTCTTGTTTTCTACATGGGTTGATTCCTTGTTTGACTTAGGATAAATGCACTCCTTTATATAACCTACCCTTGTACATGATTTGGGACATGAGGTAGAGAGTATTCCAGTGCCCTTGGCATTGAATACTCTAGTTGGAGGTTGGGATGACTTGTTTGAAGTATGTAGAGACTGTGAGCTAGTGCTGGGGTGCACCAGTTTTTTTTGTGAATATGGATGATGCAGTTTGTGGTTGTGTATTGATTATCATTGATTGAAAAAAGTTACAATTAATGATTTCTATCCTTTTCCATGGATTGATGATTTATTCGATCAACTTAAGGGTGCAAGTTTGTTGTCAAATATCAACTTACGATCATGATATCATCAAATGTGTGTGAAGGATGAAGATATCTCAAAGACTAATTTCTGTTGACTTCATGGTCATTAAAAGTTCATTGTAATGATTTTTGGTGTGACGAATGTTCCAACTATGTTCATGGGGTTATAAGTGCTATGTTCTGTGAGTTCCTGTATAAGTTCATGGTGGCTTTCATCCATGACATCCTTGTGTACTCTGTGTTTGAGGAGGATCATACAGAGTATCTGTATGCCATTTTGGGAGTTCTTCGTCGACAACAGCTATTTGGGAAGTTGTTAAAGTGTGAGTTTTGGGCTCAAGAAATCCATTTCGTGGGGTATGTTGTATCCCAATAGGGATTAGTTGTGGATCCATCGAAGATATAAGTAGTTGTGTCTTGGGAAGACCCCATGAAAGTGGCATAGGTACGAAGTTTCCATGTTCTTGAAAGATATTATAGGAGGTTTGTAGCTGATTTATCTTGGGATGAAACTCCTTTGATAGTACTGACTAGGAAGGATCAGTCATTCATATGGACCGATCAGTGTCAGGAATATTTTGAGTATCTGAAGGATAAGTTGGTTAGTGCTCGGGTTCATTGTCTTCCAGCAGAGGGAGTTCAATTTTATGTTTTCTGTAATGTTTATTTTTTGGGTTTAGGTTTCATTTTGATGCAGCAGAGATCAGTTGTTTCTTATGGGTCTCGTAAGTTGTTTCCCCATGAATGTAACTATTTCACCCATGATCTTGAGTTGACAGTAGTGGTGTTTGTTCTCATGTTTTGGAGACATTACCTCATTGGAGATCACTTTGTGGTTTTCACCGATCATAAGATCCTAAGGTATGTTTTCTCCCAGTGTGACTTGAACTTTCAGTAGCATCAGTGAATGGAGTTCTTACAGGATTATGAATTTTAAATTTCATATACACCTGGAAAGGGTAATGTTGTAGCTGATTCGCTTGTCAGGAAGTCATGTAGTAATGCAGTGCATGAATCAGGTGATTCTTAGAGAGTAATGGAGGAACTTTCAACATTATATCTCGATATGGAAGAATTTTGGGGTATAGGTTTTCTTTTTCAAATAACGGTGCAACCATATTTGGTGAAGCAGGTGTAAGATTCCCAGTTAGGGGATCTTTAGGTGGAGGTCTAGAGAGACTAAGTTGTTTGTGACGAGGCCCCTAATGGCTGTTCTGAGGATGAACAACATCGAGTGTTATTTTACAGAAGTATTTTTTTTTCCTTTGGTGATGCATGAGATGGTTCTCAAAGAGTTTCATCGTTATAACTTAGTGGTACATCATAGCATAACAAAGATGTACCAAGATTTGAGGAGTCCTTTTTGGTGGCTTGTGTTGAAGTGAGCAGTTGCAGAGTTTGTTTCTCGATGCTTGGTCTACTAGAAGGTGAATGTCGAGCACCATGTTCCCCCTAGTTTTCTCTAGCCGTTAGATATTCCTCAGTGGAAGTGGGAATACATATCGATGGACTTTGTTACTGGTTTACCTTGATCTCAGGGAGGATATGATGCTATATGGGTAGTTATCAATAATTTTATGAAACCGTTCCACTTCATAGAAATCAAGGAGTCGAGTTTAATTGAGGTTTTGTGGAGGAAAAATCTAGAGGAGGTGGTGATACTCCATGGGGTCCCTAGGATGATCATTTCTGATCGGGATCCTTATTTTACCTCCAGGGGGTGGAGAGGTATCCAACATGCTTTAGGTTCTCATCTATGCCTCAACATTAATTTTCATCTATAAATGGATGGTCAGACAAAGCAGAACATCCAGACTCTTGAAGACATGTTGTGCTCTTGTGTCCTAGATTTTGGAGGTTCATGGATGAGGCACTTACCCTTAGTGGAGTTCACCTATAATAACAGTTTCCACTCCACAATTGGTATGGAGCCATTTGAATCCTTATATGGTCGACCTTTCTATTCTCCGTTGTGCTAGACTGGGGTTAGAGAGTCAACAATTCTCATGCTATAATTGGTATAGAACACGATAGAGATGGTTCAGGTGATTCGTGAGAGGATGAAGTTAGTGCAGGATTGTCAGAAATCCTATACTTATCATAGGAGGATACCTTTAGAATTTGATGTTAGGGAACACGTGTTTCTGAAGGTGACTCTGCATCATGGGCAACGAAGGTTTGGACATGTGTGTAAGTTTTATCCCTGGTTTGTTAGGATTTTCTAGGCGTTGGCTCATGTTGGAGCTGTGGCATATCAGGTAGCACTTCTCCCACAGATGAGCCAAATACATGATGTTTTTCATTTGTCACATCTCTGTCATTATCTTCATGATGACTCTCACATCATCAATTGGGGTGATATTGATATTGAAGATTATGTGACCATTGAGGAGCGGCCTATAGAAACCCAGGACTACAAGGAGAAGGTGTTTTATGGGAGTTCTATCCCCAAATTTCATGTCTTGTGGCGACACGGTGGCGTGTAGGAGAAGACATGGTAATGTGAGTCACAAATACATGCTTAGTACCCTGATATTCTTGATGTTTAACTCTTTTCTTATAACGATGTTCGTTTTGTGGTTGTAGAACTTTTCTATTTATGAGATGGGTTTTTTGTAGCTTTTTGTGGGTTTATCTCTTTTGAGAGGTATCTCCCTTGGGAGAGTGTTTAAAAGTTGTTTATGGTTTCCATACAGATTTACATGTTCCCTTTTTGAAGTGGTTGAACTCCTTTGGTGGTGCGAGCCCTGAGAGGTATCTTGAAGGGTGGTTGTTTGGACTCCTTTTTCTATTTTCTATTTTGGTTGGTTATGAATTCTCAAGGATGATAATTCATTGAGAGTTATCTAATGTAATGTGTTGGACCTCTCTAGTCTATTCCTTTGCTAAAATCTTGTGTTTGAGGTGTTTTAGGAGGTCTAGGTGACTTATCCTCAACATTTTTTCAAATTTTCCAGTTCTATGAACAATTTTTCCAATTTTGTGAATAGTACTGTCAGTGAGTCATTTGTGAATAGTAATGTCAGTGAGTTATTTGTATTGTCAGTGAGTCATTAGTGAACAATACTTTCAGTGAGTCATTTGTACTATTGGTGAGTCTATTGTGAATAGTACTGTCAGCGAGTCATTTATGAATAGTACTGTTGGCAAGTCATTTATACTATTAGTGAGTCATTTGTGAATAGTACTCTTAGTGTCGGTAGGTGCTACAGTGTTTCCAGATCACCTGGTGAATAGTGTTTCCAGCTTCCTACAGTTTTGCTCGTTTGACATTTTCCATGATGTAAAATGCATTCAAATCCTTTTTTAAAGGATTTAAGGATGATTCAAATCCAATAACCCCTATATTAATTTCTATAAGGGTCTCAATACCTTTACTCTGTCAAACCGTGTAATATTGATTAGATCCTCATTAATGGAAATTCTAAAGCTCTTTCAAATCCTGTTAGTCTCAGATATAATCATTCAAAGTCGAGCACCTTCCCTTCTTTCATTCCTTCTCCTTCATCTTGGTGTGAGGCACCCCAATACTTTCTTCCCCTAGGAGTCATGCGACCTAACTTCTATCCTTGTATCATTTTTCTTGGATTCTTCTTACTGCCAGTGCACCCCCTATTTTGGTGCAATAAGGAAGTGTCAATCTGTCTCCAATATAAGGTATATTCTACCATCATTCTTCTAGGATCATCTCCTTTTGTTTCTCTTTACAATGTTATGGAATGTGATCTCCATATCTCTAATGGAGCTTTCATGGGTGTTGGTTGGTGCGGTTGTGTCACAACATCGTCAGGTGGATAAAGTCTTGCGAGAAAGGTGACTGTGATCCGTTGTGTTGTCCCGTTCTCATATAAATAACATCAAGAACCTTTTGAGGTTGGGGATTTATGGATTCTCTATTATTTTACATACAATTATAGAGTTAGGATGTTTTATCCCACTGGATCACAATGGAATTGACATAATAGATATTTGAACCAGATAAATAAATTGGTATCGATCATATGTTATTACCTCTTTTTTTGCTAGATAGTTTGATATATATTCTTTCTTTTTTTAGCATGTTGTTATTGATAGAATTTGGTAAAGAACATAAACTGGGATTAATTGAAAATTATTTTTCCAAAGATAAAGCGGCATGTAAATGAATCTAGTTATTACTACTGTAAGTTGATGATAATAAAATTGATGCAATAATCATGTTTAATTAATTTTTGATAGCTATAATATCTTTCTATTTAGGTTTCCCGTAGTTAGAACCTACTAATAATGAATTGGCTAATTAAAGATGGATTAAGGCTGATTGAAAGACTATAACTCCCATAGTTGGAACCTACTATTATATTTCGCCTGTTTTAAGTTTTCCTTGATGTAAAACATGTTCAAAGCCTTGGTTTAAGGTATTTAAGGCTGATTGAAATACCATAACTCCTATATTAATTTTCCCAAGGGTCCTAGTGCCTTTACTCAGTCAAACCACATAGTATTGATGAGATCCAAATTAATGGAAATTATAATGCCGTTTCAAATCCAGTTAGTCTTGGATCCAATCCTTCAAAATCGGGGCACCTTCACTTCTTTCATTCCTTATCCTTCCTCTAAATGAGAGGCACCCAGATACTTTCTTCTGATAGGAGTTTTTGTGATCGAACATCCATTCTTGGATTGTTTTCCTTGGATTATTCCTGCTGTAAGTGCACCCTTTATTTTGTTTCAATAAGGAAGTTTCGATCTGTCTCCAATATATGGTATGTTCTACCATCGTTCTTCTAGGATCCTCTCCTTCTGTTTCTCCTTTCCATGTTATGGCATGTGATCTCCATATCTCTAAAGGAGATTTCTTGGTTTTTGGTAGTTGTGTTTGTGTTGTGGCATCCTAATGTGGATGTATTCTTATGAGAAAGGTGATCATGATCCGTTGTGTTGGCCCGTTCTCATTTAAAGAACATCATGAACATTTTAAGGTAGGGTATTTATGGATTCTATATTCTTTTATGTGTGACTATATTGTTATCATGTCTTAGTTCAATGGATCACAATGTAATTGACATAATAAATGTTTGAACTAGATAAATAAATTGGTATCGATAATATGTTATTTCCTCTTTTTTATAGATAGTGTGATATCTATGATTTCTTTGTTTAGCATGTCGTTATTGATGGAAATTGGTAAAGAACATAAACTGGGATTAATTTTAAATTATTTGGACAAAGATAAATAATAATTTAAATGAATCTTATTGTTGTTGTTGTAAATTTATGATAATCAAATTGATGCAGTAAGCATGTTTAATTAATTTGTGATAGCTATGATAGCTTGTTGTTCAGGTTTCCTATAGTTGGAACCTACTAATAATGAATAGAATAATTCAAGATGGATTAAAGAGATTGTTTATTGATAAAAGTTAATTCCTTTTAGGGTTCTGAGTTACCCTTTTTCTTGTAAGACCGAGTGCCTTCAGCATTGGGGTCATGAGAGCTCTTTTCATGTGAAGGCAGAATGCCTTGTTCAGGGCCAAGAGCCCAGTTTATTTGTTATTTCTTACTTCTTGTGATGTGTTATGATCCTGGATGGATGTTGTGAGATGTGGGGGTAGGGAGGCTTGGTGGTTGTGGCAAAAATTTATGCCTATAGTGGTAGGGGGCACCAGTTTATGCATGTGGGTGTTGGGTAGGACACTAGATGTGAAAAAATGGGTTGGATATTAATGTTGGGTGCTTGTTGAATCTTGTTGGTTGTTTATATGATTTAATTTCCCCACTTCTTAAGGTATATGGTCTTGCTTACCCTTCTTCCAAAAGAGGTGAAGTCACGTGGGGTATGTCATGTGATTTCTAGGTTTAGCTTCTCGAGGATGGATGGGTCTACACTCTTGCCATAGGTGGAAAAGACTCAACGGGTAGTTCACCTACTCACTGTGGTGAGCCCCCTGTATTTGGTATCTTAGAATGTTTTTATATAATTCCTAGGGATATTGAAAATTAATAATGCTATTAATAAATTATTATATAAATGATGTTAACCCATGGGGTTGGAGATTGTTGGGATGCAATGTTGAGGTGATATTTAGCTGTGGACATGGTTTGGTTATGTTTAGATGGCATGGAACTTTGGTGTGATGCTAATGAAATGTAATGTGGAATTAATAATTATTAATTAATGGTTAATGAATTAATTAAAATAAAGTGAAACTGATAAAAAGGGATAAGTAACTTAATATAGCTCTTTAAATGGTTATATGCTTATAGGATATCTAGTCTTTACAGTGGCATTCAGAAGTCTGAGAGACATTAGTTGTAGTTGAGTCTAAGACTAGGTTTTTCTCATATTGTGGTTGAGAGATGTATTATATTATGTACTTTTTGTGTTTCTATATGATACTCCACCCTGTTGGTTAGGGAAACTGACACCCCATAGATTCTGTGCCCTGGGGGGTGTTTTCCCTAACATTCTGATGGGAGGATAGATATCTGACTACCCTCTTTGGCCCCTCTCTCTTCTCTTGGTAGTTACATTTGTTAGTAGGAATGATAGGTAGTTTTTCCCATATATGTGTGTAGAGGGATTTAATGGCTTGTGGTTATTCACAAACATATATTCTGGATATAGTTTCATATGGACTACTATAGGTATAATGTGTATAGGCTGTGATAGCTTAAGGATCCTTGGCATTTGGGCTGTAATGGCTTGAGGTATAATGACCTATGTATGATAAACCTCTTAGAAACTACCTAGTCACTTTGGTTATGTGGACATAGTGGTTGTGTTGCATGAGGTTCATGTTGTGGTGCTACGCTCAGGTGTTTGTGGGAAAGCCTTTTTGGAGAGAGATGCTTAGGACATGCAATGTTGAGGAAAAGTGGAAAACCAGTTGGGAAATGGTAGCGGGGTACCCTTGATATTATTTGTTATATTATATACTCTTGTATGAGATATGTGGTGAGAGTAGTCATGGCGATGCTAGGAACATAGTATACCTATTTAGGTGATGAGTTAGTTTCAATTGTTTTCACTGTGCTTTAGCATTATTTATTTACTTTTGAAAGAGAGGATCCAGGGAGGATCCTACTGAGTATACTATTATACTCACCCTACGTATATATATATAAAATATTTTTCATGTCACTCGGAGCAGGTTGGAGATCAGACTAGTTACTACTAACTTGGGGTTGTCGGAGTTGTTCGGGCTTTGTGGTCACTACTATTTTACTTTCTTTTGGTACTTATAGTTTCCCTTTCAGTTGTAGTAGTTCTTTCATGACATTGCATATGTGTACTTGGGATTTCTTTTATATTGCAGTCTAAGTTAGATTTGGTTGGTGTCTATCTTATCTCTATCATTCAAATGTGTTCACTTAGAGGGTAATGCCTCCCATTTTTGTGTTTAATATACCCTCGGTGGTAGTCGCCAACCTAGGGCCTACTCAAGGTTGGACTTGGGTTTCACTATCTCCCTTCTCACATTGCTAGCCCCAGAGGGGTACAATTTGTGGGGAGGGGGTCATGACACTTAGTGTTCTATGTCCTTTATTAGATCAAATATAATTGTATTCTTTTAGAAATATCAAGGTATTATATTTATTGTCATATTTATATGAAAACCATTAAAAGTATAAAATTAACATTCTTTGGGATATATTTTAATTAGATCAAAAGAAACATTGTAATATTTTGAGGAACTCAACGATGATCTATATGTTTTGTTAAAATCATCCCAGCACTATAACAATGATCATGAATCTTGTGAGAATAATATGGATAGAAAACTTAGATATTTGGATTTTCATCCTCTAGAATTAATATTACCCTAAATTCATTCTAAATAATAAAAACACTCAAAACAAAAAACTTCAAGTTAAGATAAAATATAACATAAGTGTTATGTGATTTTTATAACTAAAGATAAAATTATTAAATGACTCAATAATCTCCCCATTTAAAAAAACACAAAAACAAATAAAAAATTAAAATTAAAATCTCCTTTTATTAAACAATGAAATCTTTACTTTAATAAAACAAAGTAAATTTCTTAAAATTTTGATAAAATTATTTGTTCTCAAATATATCTAAATATTAAAAGTATTTATTCTTTTATAATTTTTTTCTCCCACTAAATTATATAAGTATACATTTTTTTAAATTTTCTACCCCTTTAGGAAAGAACAAAATGATTACATTATTTTTATAAAATCTTAGATTATATAAAATTTTATCAAAATTCCTCTCGATTTTTAATTTTCAAAAAGAAAAAAAATATTTGAAATAATCTCTCATTGAAATAGTAAATTCTATTTAGATTTAAAAGAGAAATTACCTTGATGGAAGAATATAAAATTTCATAAACTCCTACCACTAGTGTTTTAATATGAGGTCTTGAAAAAGAAAATAAAAACCTTTCTTTTATTTTGGGTTAGAAGTATCATTTAAAAAAGAAAAGAAAATAATTAAAATAATTTTTGTATCAAAAAGTAAAACATTTATATAATAAAAAAGTATTCTTCTGAGAAATGTAAATTGAAAAATACATTAGAGTATTTTTGAAAAAAAGTTATTGTTAAGTGAACAACATTAATAAAGTGTTTGAAGTCCAACATTTTTGAGGAATTTTAGAAATTATCTTCTCAATTTTTTGTTGTCTTCTCTCAAGATTATACATATTTTTTTATAAAACTTATTACTTATAATTATTCTTTTTTATAGCTTATTTTAAAGATAAAATATCTTTTTACAAATATTTTATATTCCAATTATATTATCTTATGTTATATTTAATATAATTAATTTTTTTCTCCTTTTAGTTGTATTTTGATCCATCCGACACTTGATTTCGTTTTCCTATATTTTATCATACTTAATAACTGTAGTAAAAGTGGGTTCCCTATACCCAACTTGAACCATAATTTTCAATTACCATTTATTGTATCATGTGATTTATGTATGATGTATTTTACTGTAATAGTGCTGATATTTATACATACACTATTTATATGGTAATATCATTACATTAATTATTGTATCAAAAGGTTATAGTAGTTTCCAGACTTTAATGAGAACCTTTGGATATCGTGATAGTAATCTTAGACATATATCTCATGGTCTAGATACATCATGCTGAACGAATACAGATGACGTGTGACTATCAAGTGTTTATGACTCATAATCATTGATAATTCTTCTCATGAAGTTCTCACTTGGCGATCTTGAGTAAATCAGATCATGTGGACTAACCCGCTAATAGGAACACCACATATTTTGTGTGTCATTGGTAGTTATTATCTATGAACACATGTAATGGAATCATAACTTTATATTATTATCAATTTATACTATTTTATTATTTACTTTTATACAAGATTAAAAATATGAAATTGATGTAATAATGAGGTAACACACATTAGGTGAGTCATTGGTGGTAAAACATTTATTGAATAATAAATATGGAATTTATAATTTCCAAAAGGAAGTAATATATTAGTCTTAGTAGATTAGGATGGTTGTACCTTCACTAATGCATAAGAGCCTCTGCCCAGTTGGTGAGGACTCGACAAGTGTATCCAAGAGACCCGAGTTCAAATCTGAGTAGAGACATATTCCTGGGGTTACTGTAGCAGTATTGTAGTAGGTACTATTCGATACTATAGTAGCCAAAACTATTTATCTCTTTGGGATTTTTGGGCCACTGGTTTGGTTCTCGGGTCCTTTAAGGACTTCGAGCCACCCAAGGACTTCAGTCTAGTAAGGATTTCGGGCCATCTCAAGGATTTCGGGACACCTTAAGGCATTCAGGACACCTAAAGGCTTTTAGGCCACCTAAAATTGTTCTTAATGGACTAAGAAGACTCTAAAAGGAGCATACTCTCGATGAGGATTTAGAGTAGTTGAATTCACCAGAGCAGAAGATAAAATATTTGAAAGAAAGAGAGGGAATGGAATTTCCATCAGGACTAGCCTATGCATGCATGGGAAGCCTAGCCAAAAATCCATGCAAAGGTGTAGAGCTGACATCACAATGTAAAACATTGGGGAGGAGTAGTTCCATGAAGATATAGTTTGGATATTTCCTCTAAGACCTATGGGTCATGTAATCTCTAATTCTACGGGCCATTTAAGGGTTCCCCTCATCCCTTGAAAGGGGGGTTATAAAAAATCAATAAAAATAAGACCTTTGGGCCATTTGGGTCAGGTAGAACCTTCATTAAATCCATGGACATGTTAGAAGAAGATAAGTTCATCTAGTAAGGTGAAAAAATAATAAATCAAGAATGGATGATGACACAAAGTATACATTCTGATTTATGACATATCACATGATAAAGTGATTATATTACATGGTGTTTGTTTAAAGGATTGGTTATTATTGCAATGAATTTTCCTTATTTATTTAGGGGTCTTGATGATTTTCTAGACTATGCTCTTGGTCTTTGAATAATATTCACTACTATAAAGATAAGGTTCTAGAGTGTCATACAAAAAGCGTATTAAAAAGTTTAGCATATTATAATGAATTAGAGTATAGGACATGGAGGGTCTCATCACGGTGTTTGAAGATGTCTAAGTTTGAATGATTTCCATGAAATAAATAAATTCATATTATTCAAGTTTTGAATTATTGGTGTTGAATTTATTTATTAAAATTATTCACGAGATATCAAGTTAATACATAAAAAATATTTAATAAATGAATATTATTTAATATTAAATGTTTGTTTAATATTTACAGGAGTAACAAGTTGAGTTAATGGATCACATTTATCCTGTAATATATTTTATTATATTATGAGTAAGTGATAAAAATATAAATTATGTTTATGACACATTTAGTTATTCATAACACATCATTTATGTATTTTGTTCCTTTTGGATCCATTTTAAGTGAGTCTTTTTCCTCACTCTTCCCATACCCATATCGATTGACTTAGGTGCCTCCCAATCTATCTTATTCTCTACAAAAGGCCTTTATAAGTGTATTTGGTGTGGTTTCTTAGAGTCTTCACATAGAAATATAAAATTAAGAGATTATATTTTCTTATTATATTGGTTTCTACTATTTTCCACTCCCCTATGACCCTAATGGACATGGTTGGATGATTTGCATGCTTAGGGTTGTTGGATAATTGTGAATTTTGTTTATAAGGATTTCAAGTACTCTCTTGAGGGATATTATAATGGAGTGTTTTAAAGGAAAATTTGTTATGTCAGTTGAGGTTAGTTTTTCCCTTATGATTCTATTTATTAAAAAGTTTGATGAATTCATGGTGTTTTAAATTTTTTCTTGAATTGAATTAATAATTTATATTATATATAATTCGAATTGTTAAAAACTTTCCATGCTTGGTTGGGTTTTTCATTTAATATTAATAGGTGAATTTTGAGATTCAATGGAACTTTGTTTTAAAATGGTTTGTTGTGAATTTTAAGTATTCAATGAAATAGAATTGATGATTTTATATAATAAAAATGATTTGTTCATAGTGATTTGAGAGAATTTAAAATTTTTAAGTAAGGTGTTAATGTTTTAAAAAGGTTTACACGTTTTGAAAATAGGTCTGTATGTCCCCTTGAGTTGGATGATTTGGATGAATCCTTTGATTGATTAGGAATGTTGATACTTTTATTTTTTATGTGTTTTCAAGAATTTACCTTGTTTTTAAAGGTTATTTTGAATGTATGTTTCAAAATTTAATACTTTTATTCTATTTTTTAATTATGTGTGATATCCCTTGGGGTGTATTTGGATTTTTATTAGTTTTAAAATGGTACTTCCAAAACATATAATTGATATTTATAATGGAATTTCTTGGTTGGAGACTTGTGCAATTCCATTTGATTAGTTGATGTTTACACCCTAGTTAACTCCTTTTATCCTTCATTTTTGCTTGTTTTCACATGTTAAAGATTAAATGAATTGTTATTCATGTTATGTGTTTTGGGTTTGGGTATCGTTATTAAATGGTATATTTTAGAGGTGAAAAGTATTTGATTATTTAAATTTATTACATGTGGGACACATGATTATCATGTGATTGACATTGACTTGATAGTGGTCTACCTCCATTAACTATGATATGAGGAACTGTAGGCTACTAAGTGGGGATTAAAGGGATATTGGGTATTTTAGTTGAGATTTACACACTAAATAGTATCCCCTATTTTAATGATATAATCTGGATAGGGGGTTTCACCGATGAGACTATTTGATAGTGATTTAGGTTATGGGATGTGAGTCCATTAAATTTCTAATACTTTTTTACACTCTTTTCACATCTAGTACTCGTCTCATCAGTCCCTGTGGTGTCACCTCATGATATGTATCTTCTGTTATGACTCATATTTATGTTTTAGCATATGAGTTACATACATATTTTTTTAGCACTCTTTAATGCATTATTTATTTATGATTGGGAATTTATTTTATAAGGACTATATTTTGTTATTTTGTTATTTTTTTTGACTCTCCATAGGTTATACTTTGTTATGTTTTTCTTTTACTTATACTCATGTTGAGGTTTGTGTGTGTGTTGAGTTTTAAAGGGAAAAGAGTGGGTTATTTTAAATGAAAGTCATTGTAAAATTTTTATTTTGAAATATATTTTAAACCATGTGATAGTTTGTTTTGAAAAAGGTATATTTAAAATAAAAATAGAGAGCTCAAATTGTTTCTTTTTTAAATTTAAGTTGTTTTAAATATTAAATGGTTGTTTTTTGAATAGGAGTTACCCTGGTAAGACCTTGTCGAATCATGTTTTATAAATGATTAATTTTAATTAATTATATCAAGTATTGTATGTTTATTTCCATTTTTTATAAAGGAAAAGAAATTATTTTTATATTAATTTCAAAATAGTGGACTTCATTTGTTTATAAAATAAATTTAATGGTCTCATGGTGGTATCCTATAGGACTTTAGTTTTCACCTTACATACTCATGTTGGTGGGTATATAGCCTTCAAGTTTTTATAGTTTCCTAGGTTATGGATTGTAGGTTTTTTTGATACCAATATCCATTTGAAGGTGGGTGATATTAGTTATGGTGGTGAATTAAGAGTTACATGGTGATGTTGGGGTTATCCCCTAAGTTATTTGGACTGATTTGGGTCTTGGGTCATATCAGCTTCTCTGTTATCTTATTTTTATAATTTTGTTTTCTATTTAGGGTTTCTAAAATTTTGGTATAAAAATAGTTTCATTTATGTAATTATTTTAAGAAAAATATTTTAGTATTTCTCATTTATTATTATTCCTATTTTATATTTTCTTATTTTAGAAATATTTATTTATTATGCCATGTTTATCCAATGCATAGAGACCTCATACCGAGATCCTTATTATAACCTATTGTTGATCTTGGTTTTATTGAGGGTGAAATCATTCTCATATGTTCACTTCTGATCCCTTGGTGATTTTTTAATGCCCCATCCTAGGTTCCACTAATCCTAGTGCCCTGAGATGGTGCGGTATGTGACCTAAGGTGAACCTACCCATATGCTAGTGGATTCCGACTAGCAAAGATGGTATAATTAGGTTAGTGAGGAGACTATACCCTCTTTAATATAGTAAAAAATAGAAATAAAGAAAAATAATAACCAAGTGATAACAATAAATAACCATGAATCATAAAATAAATGCCCCATAAATGGTAAATGACCACAACCATACAATTATACATGCCATGTCATAGTAGTGTCAGGTTCTAAAAGAAATCCAAAATATGGCAATAAAAATAATACCCAAAATGGTTCCCAATGCCACATCCAGTTACCTCATCCATGATTCATACCAAAATCCCACATCAACCCTCTAAATTAGGGCCCATTACCTTATCCTGACCTAAATCCATTTAGTATTATTGAGTACCCAATGACGACTTGAGTAGGGGGTGATTACAACTTAGTAGGACACCACCAATGATTTGTACAATAATATCTAGCCTAATAATAGTGTATGTAAGACTACAGTCAATAGTAAATAAATAGTTGGTAAACTAGGATCCATTATTTAACAATATTTAAATTAACCACATTTATTTTTAGTTCCATGTATTAGTCATACCCTTCAAACCTGTTTTGGCCCATGCTGGTCATCTGAACCATGTGTTAGAGGGGTCACCATTTGACATAAAAGGGGAATCAATATAAGCATCCATATTAGATTTGGAATTCCATATATGATCATCCCAAACATGATATGGAATGTCATGCCCATATCCTTAGTGTCACGATCATCACTCTATCCTCTGAAACTTACTATCAATAATGGAACCTGGAATATTAGTTTGGACCACCCAAGGGTGAGGAGCATCAGTCCAACATTCCACCAACCATGATTCACATTTACAAAGGTAAAAATTAGTGACATCTCATCACATAATAAAGACAAAATCAAACCATTTCAATCTACCACATTCTCAAAGTTCATTACATTCAACATGTTCTCAATTATCATAACTAATCTATTTCAACATTTAACCACATTACAACCTCTCATAATATTTACCCATTTATAAGGAATACATCATTTAACTCTTTCAAGTTAATCTAAATACCCATTTATTCCATATTGAAATTCCAAACAAAATTATCATTGGATTATTCTCATAAACCCCCAATTCATCAATTAAAAACTCAATTTCCATTTCCAAGGAAGTGAAACACCCCATGGGTGGCCTTAATCCCAGTATAATCAACCTTAATGGATCTAGCAAGGGTCCTGAGGGGTCCAACACACTATTTAAACACCAAATATATAATTTCTTACTATGAAATAAAATTAATATTACAATAGATCAAAAGAACAAAAAAATACACATGAATAAACATAAATACTATTGGATATAACTTCTATAAAACCTACCTCAAGTTTTTAGGCAATTTATAGCTTAAACACAAACCTTGATTCAAGCTCAAACAACCGTAAATTCCCAATCTAGTATTTTTTTTTGGAAAAACAAGAGTTTATGGATTTTTAAAGAGAGAAATATCCCACCAAGGTTCTTATAAAAAATATAATAAATAGGAGTGGTAGACTCACATATATATTTAATTCACAACCAACAAGATTCCAAATGACTCATGATTGAGGGAGTTTCAACTTTAGAATGCTTGGGAGGACTTTATTAATGTCGTAGGAAGGTGGAGGAGGAAAGAGGATAAAATAGGATTGGATTGATTAGAAACTGATGGAAAAGGGTAATTTACCTCTTTTAAGGAGGTTCAAAGTTTGGCCACATGGTTGGAAAAACTGTGCACCAATTATGTGGAACCCTTTATCCAAGAGGGGTTCTAGGTCGCATGGACTTCTAAGGAGGACACACAGTTTGGAAAACAATACAGAGACCATTTGGTTTGATCTATCCAATGACACATGGTTTAAAATCTTTTAATTTCATGGGGTTTCAACTATACACTCTCCCCTTTGAGTTCACATAGTTAAGGCGCATGGGTAGTATTAACTGTGCAAAAATTGTGCGCCCTACACAGTATGGTCTCATTTTTTATCACTACTGGAAAACTAACCTTTACTAACGGTTTGGAACCGTTGGTATAGGCCTCCAAACCGTTGGTATAGCCTATACCAACGGTTTGGAGAACCGTAGCCAAGTAAGCCGTTGGGATAGGTCTATACCAACGGTTTTCCAAAAACCGTTGGTATAGACCTATACCAATGGTTTTGGAAACTGTTGGTATAGGTAATATGAAATCTATATCAACGGTAATGGAACCGTTGGTATATAAATTCCAAAAATAAAACACCCTGTGGGATTTGATCCCAGGACCTCTAGTTTATAACTAGAAGACTTAACCACTAACCTAACGTGACTTTTGTTTACATAATTCCATAAAAATATATATTTATTGTTCTAATTATTTTAAATTTCGATATATATAATGTTCTCCGTAGGATGATTCCAAAAAAATACTAGACTTTTCCCAACGGTTCTGAAAACTGTTGGGAAAAGTCTAGTGTTTTTTTTGCAAAGTTTGGCCTAAGGTTGAATTGTGGAGGCCCTTTTCCAACAGTTTTGGCAAACCGTTGGGAAAGGGTAGCCTATCCCAACGGTTTGCCCAAACCGTTGGCAAAGGGCCTCCACAATTCAACCTTTCCCAACGGTTTGGCCAAACCGTTGGGAAAGTTGGCCAAAATATGGCCTTTCCCAACGGTTTGACAAACTATTGGTATAGAAGCGTTGGGAAAAATAATTTTTCCAGTAGTGTATTTTTCATATCCCTAACCCCCGATACACTGCCAGGATCCCCATAATCCTAGGAATATTTTCATTAAAATTTTTGGAGGGAGTTAACTCAAAATATAAGTAATAACATAAATCCTAAAAGGGTTAGGATTTTTCAATTTTTTTCCATCTCTTGGTGATCAGAAAAGTACCTCGAGCCTTATGGTGGAATGGATTGGGTAACTAGTTGATTTCAACAAGGATTTTTTTATTAAAAAATGGTATGATATCCCTCTATTTATTTTTGGGTTGGTGATGGATAGAAGCTAGGTACATTGGATATTGAGTGGTTGGTGCGAAGGATTTCTTGGCCAAATCTTCTTCATGTTGGACCTCAAGTTTCCATGGGTGTTTTAGTGTTTTATTCTGAATTTGGGACTTATGGTTTTTTATTATTGGGATTTTTTGATGTGGTTTGATACTAAATTTATTTTTTAGAATATAATTGGAGAATTAATAGTAAATTATTAGTTTAAGAGTGAAATTGGATGCAATACAGGGGCACACGAGCACAACACACATTCTACCAAACTATGCATAGAATATGCATAATATTCTAGAGAAAATCCACTAGAACTCTTATGGTTGGTTCATAGTCTAAAAAAACATATAGGAAATCCATCCACAGTGGAGAAAGTTGACTTTTTTATTTTCCATCCTTTTAAGATTTTATCCCCTCTTGTGTTTGATATGGATTTTTTGTGAGTAATCAATTTAATCTTTTGAAGGGTTTAAATATTATTTGATAAAATTTTAAAGAAATTTATTAAGAATTTTTATTTATTTTTGTTTTGAAAACCATGTTTTGGGTGATTGAGTTGGGTGTTTGAATTTTTTTTAACATATAGTATAAATGATTTGAATGTATTGAATTATTTTGGGCTATGTTGGTTTTAAAGGAAATAATTTCATGGGTTTTAATCGTGGTGGAATACTTGAAATTGTTTTGGGGCTATATTAGTTCCTAAATGGTAAATTATTTTTCATGTGTGTGGTTTAAATAGGAAATTAGATTTTAATAAGTGGGTCCCTTTTATTTATTTGGTGAAATGTTTTATGTTTTTTTGAAATGGAACCTCAATGGGGATTTTTTTGAACCCATTTGGTGTTTTAAAATTGAAATAAGGCCTTTTTAGGAACCTTTAGAATATGGTTGTTAAGAGTGTTTTAATATTATATCATTTTATTTTTTATTTTTTGTCCCTTGTGTTTGGATTTATAGAGGTTTGATTAAATATTCTGTTTTTATGAAGATTTAGAATGTGACCCCTAGAAAGGAATCAACAAGTCAATAAATGAATCTCTTAAGAAGTCATACTAGTGATCTAGATATTGTCTTCCTAGTTTTTTAATCTTCCTAGACTATTGATGGAGGGGTAGGGTCATGTTCTTCTCATCTCATGGATCATTCATGAGAGTTTATAAATTAGTATATTATAGTGTTTAGTGATTATAAAATATCTCTATAGGTGATAAAGTATCTATCTAGATTCAAAGAGATATTTGATCCACTAGGAACTCCCGGAAAATCTAGGTTGTGATACACCACTCCTTTGTTGGTTATGCATTGGGTTGTTGGAAGCATACTATCCATTCCCAATAATTTAAGTTTTTTCTTAGGGGATTTAAAGGATACCTTAATCCAGTGGTTTTATCCTAGTGAGGTTATAATTTCAATGGAAATGTGTTGACCTCATCTAGTGTAAGTATGAGTAGTAAAAATAACTATAATTTGATGCCAAATATATACTTCTAGTATGAGTAGTTTGAGAAATTTAGGCCCTCTTAGCTGATAGATCTAAAAACATATCATTAATTTAGATTTCTTTAGTCACATATAGAGGGATTTAAAGACAAAAAACATTATAAGAAAATATCTTAGACTTATATTTGATCTGATAAGTAATCTATGGTGATTCTTCTACCAGGAGAGTCAGAAGCTACTTTTTGATTTTGGGAGTGCTCCATTTTATTGACTCTATTTTTGTTGGACTTTGTATTAAATATTTTATAAACCATGTATCATTTTGTTCATTGGATGAATGATCTTTTGGATCATGTTCTTATCTTTTGATACATCCATGCCTTGTTTATTTATGGTTCTTATTATCTTTTATGCATGGTGTGGACCATTTTTTTGAGGTTTGTTTGATGGATTAAAATATAATGTATTAGTTGTATACTGGGGTAATGGGTAGAATATTTTAGTTGTTTAGTAGACTAAGGGAGATATTGGGTTTATATTTTCCTTCAGGAACACTGTGAGTGGGTGCTTCATGAGATTGTCTCAAAGTTACCCTTTGTGTTGACTCATACCATAGAGTGAAAACCATGTCATTCAAGGTTGAGTCTTGTTTAGGTTTTGTGCATTCCTTCCATTTTTTGGAGCGTATTGAATTGGTGACCTATTTTAATGGTCTTTTTGATGTTTCTTGGGGATGTTTCATCTTTTATTTCATTGATCTAGTGTTTTATAGATTTTTATAATTAGATAATCATGTTTTTTAGATATGTTCATTCTTTTGGGGTTGTCTCTTTAATTTTTTACTATTTTAGATCAAATCTAAATTTTGGGGAGAACTTTAATAATATTCATGTGATTTACCATTTTTATGGATTTTAATTCAATTTTATTGGAACTTATTATTATTGGTAACTTATAGACCTTAGATGTTTCAGAGGCATCTATTTTGTTTTTATTCTTGTTATGGTTTTAGATTTAGGAGACACTCATGGTAGAATTAATGTTGGTACCCCAGAATAAAAATAGAATAAAGGGATGATAATCCCAACATCACAAATTTTAATCTTCTTAACCATATCTTGGTGGGGATTTTGCCTTGAATAGTGTATGTTTGTGCCTCTTGAATATTGGGTAGAATGGTTTGTTTTTCTTGTTTAATATTTGATAAGTGATTGGTCGTGTTCTTGTTAGAAGTGATAAGGAACTAACATTTTCCTTTAACATTAGTTGGTATTGAATTTATAGGGGTATAAAGTGGCATGGTAGTGGGGTGGGGGAGAATCTGAAAAACTAATGTAATTTTTGTGTGTAAATATTCATTATATATCTCTATCCCTTGTGTTTGAGGTGTTTCATGCTGAATAATATGAACAGTTTGATTTTTTTAGGTTACATTGTTTCCACCCAATTTTTCAAACTATGTAGTCTAAGCGTCCAACTTGTTGTACTTTTTAATAGTGGAAAATCTAAATTTTTTCTACATGTTTTTGTAAATCGTGAACCCCACTCATATGAGGGTATTTTCTTCCTTTTTGGTCTATTTAGGTGTGTATTTCTATCCACTCTCCCCCCACTCAAACAAGAAAAGTTAGGAGCCACTCAAGCTCTCTTATTATCTTCCCAAGTCTTTACTTGGTTAATTTAGATTGATTTATTAGTGTATGACCACATTGAAAGGAAGGATATCCTCTATATTTATTCTCTTAGTTTCTACCATTCTTATTTTCTACTTTAACTCTAATGGACATGTTTGGATGATTTTCACACCTAGGGTTGTTTTAGAATTTTTAATTTTGGTTTTAAGGGTCATGAGAACTCTATTGAGGCATATTATTATGGTGTTTGTTGAAGAATAATTGGTTCTGATGATTGAGGTAGGAGTTTTCATTCTAATTCATTTTATTAATGAGTTTCATTTATGCTTATTTTTTTTAGAATTTGTTCTTGAATTCAATTAATGATGTATATGATATCTATTTTGAATTTTCAATGATTTTATATTTTTGGTTGGGTTTTTTATTTTGAAAAACTGGGTTAATTTTGAGGTTCATGGAACCTTGTTTTGAAATGGGGTGTTGTGTATTTTAATTGTTTCATAAAATTACATTGATGATTATTTATAAGAAAAATGATTGGCCCATGGTGATTTGGGACAATTCATAGTTTTAAGGTGGGGTTTTTGTGTTTTAATAGGATTTACATGTTTTTAAAAGAGGTTTTTGTGTCCATTTAAGTTGGTTGTTCTGGATAAATCCTTTGTTTGATTGGGCATATAGATTCTTTGATGTTGTTTATGTGTTTTTAAGAATTTATCTTGTTTATAAAGGTGATTTCTGAATATGATTTCCCAAGTTGATACATTGATTGTGTTTTATTGTTATATGTGATTTAATTTGGGTTTTATTTTTATTCTAAATGGTTTTAAAATAGGAATTCCAAAACATATAATTTTTATGTACAAAGATAAGGCCTGGTTGGAACCTTGTGTAATGTCATTTGATTTTTTGATGTTTATACCCTAGTTGATCCCCATGTTATCATTTCTTTTATGATTATATTTATCTGTTAATGATTAAATGAATTTTGATTTATGTTATGTGGTTTGGGTTTGGGGATTGTTATTTAAGGGGTTATATTGGAGGTTAAAAGTATCTGATTGTTGTTCTTTATTGACTTTGGGATATGTGATTATCTTAATTTATGTTGGATGGATAGTGTCCCATATCCATTAGCTAAGACATGAGGAACCCTAGGCTACTATTAGAAGGAGTTAAGGGATGTTGGATATTCTAGTTGGGATTTATGCATTGGCTAATATCCCCCACTTGAATTTTGTGACTTGGATAGGGGTTGTCGATGATGAAACTAATTGAGATTGATTTGGGTAATGGGATTTGCGACCATTAACCTATCAGTAGTTGGTTACACTTTTTCACATCTATTACTTAACCCAGTAGTCACTGTGATGCCTCTCAATTATATATATTTTATGTTATGACATTTATTTATATATTAGCATGATAGTTCCTCAACTCTTTTCTTGAGATTACTTTAATGCATTGTTTATTTTTGAATGATCATTCAGCTTGTAAGGATTTTCTTGTTTTATTATTTACATTTGTTTATAAATCGATATGAATTATAAAAATTTATGTTTAACCTTTGATTATACTGGTATTGATTTATATGTAAGTGTTTTGTCTTAAATGGAAAATAGGGGGTTGTATTAAATGAAATCCATTTTAAAATGTTTATGTTGAAATGTATTTTAAATAATGATATGGTTTGTTTTCAAAAAGTAATTTCTTAAATAAAAAGGGAAATTTGAACTTGTTTCTTTTGGAAATGAAAGTTGTTTTAAAAAGGTAATGGTTGGTTTTTGAAATAAAGTTACCTTATTAATACCTATTTGAGGAACATTTTATAAAAGACATGTTTTAATAAATGAAATTAGGTATTATATGTTTATTTCCATTTTGTATATAGGACTTAAAAATTTATTTTTCTATTAATTTCAAAATATTGATTTTTTATAAAAGTAATATAATGGAATCATTATCATATCCTACTAGCCTTTGGCTCACACCCTATATACTCATGTAGTTGGATATGTAGCCTTCATGTTTTCTTTAGTTTCCCAGGTTATTCATTACAATTAGGTTTACTACTGATCTCTATTAAGAGGTGGATGATTTCTATTATGGTGGTGACTTGAGAGTCACATGGTGATGTAGGGGTTTTCTCCTAAGTTCTTTGGACCGGGTTTTGTCACATGGTGTATTGGAATCTCTGACCTCCTACATTGATTTATTAATTTTTTTTTGAAAAATCTTAGTGTAAAAATTATTTAATTTAAGTGAAAAAATGTTTTTAAAAATATTTTGATATTGAACATTTATTTTTATTCCTTGTTTGGATGTTCTTGTTTTATAAATGTTTATTTATTGTGGCATGTTTTCCAATGCATGGTGACCTTATGCTGGGTATCCATTTATAACTTGTTTTTTTATCCTAGTTTTCTTAAGGGTGAAATAATTCCCACATGTTCACTTGTGACACCCTAGAGCTTGTTACCATCCTGATCCAATCAGAAACACACCTCGAGACTTGTGGTAGAACAGATTAGGTGATGGGTTAGGTCAACCCAAGTTGCTTTGTTATATTATGAAACACCATTTTTTATATTTCATAGGTCATGCAACACAAAAAAAACCTTTCAGTGCATAATGCACATATTTCATATCCTGGTACAACAGTCTTACTCACACTAGCCTTAACATTTCATCAAAACCTAAAACACTCCATGATGAACATTATTGAGGGATAACAAAAATTTATACTTTCATAGGTCAATTATCATTTAAAATCACATTATATATACATAAAATGTAAAATAATTATAAATTAGAGACTTAATTTTCTATACACTATTTGAAAAAGTTGATTTAGCATTGTAGTTTTAAAATAGGTTTTTTCATAACAGCCCTTAAAAGTTACATGAGAAGCTTTTAGAGTTGTTTTTAGGATAACCGACATTATAATTCATTCCAAAGAACTTTCAACTTTGGTTTTTCTATAAAATTGATGTTAAAATATTTTAAAAAATATAATTCTTACAATATTCTCATTTATTTGATGAGATATTTCTAAAACCCTCATCAATTCTACACATGACAATAACCAACCCACCCTAGATATTATTCATTCGTTTAATTTCTATACTTATTTTTTCATTGTATCTCCTCAATATTCCATCATTCATCTTTCTTCCATAACCCTTCAAATCATCAGGTTAACAAAAACCCTAATCCACTAAAATCACAACTACACTACAAGAATTTTGTTTAATTGATTTTATACTTTATTTTTGCAAACATTTCTCTTCATTTTTGAATTATTCGATCTACTTCCCCCACCCTCAAGTACATTCATTAAAATTAAAGCTATTATTAATCATAAACCTTCATATTTTGTAAATTATTTTTTTGGAAGATTAATTAATTAATTATAGTTATAAATTGCATTCATCCATTCATTTTTTTGTATTTATATCATTTTAAATTATAAATTTTAACTGTTAAAATTAGTTTAATGTTAATTTTTATTATATTTTTTTGGGTTGTAATTGTGTTTACTTATAATTTTTTTATTTATATTTTTTGGTTATGATTATTTTTTTTTAAAATCGTTTTTTTCTTAATTTTTTTGAGTTATAAATTATTATTGTGATTATAATTACTTTTGGTTATATATTTTTTATGTTTGTAAATTGTTTTTCAGTTATAATTTTTTTAATATATAAATTATTTGTTAAAAATTTATACATGTTTATATATTTATATGATTAAATGTTTTAACTTTATCTATATATATATATATGTTTATATGTTTATATGTATTAATATATTAAACTATTATATTTCAATTTTAGGTAATTAATGGATCATAATTGGATAAATTCAATGAGAACTAATGATGAATATGAGAAATGAGTTCACAATTTCTTTGAATTTACTAAACGAAATCTTGAAAAAAATTCATTTTATGAGTATTTGTGTAGTGTTTGAATATAAGAAAATTAGGGTACATGGAAATCCAATACTCTCTAAATTTTTATGGTTTTAATCATAATTATACACGTTGGATCTGACATGGTGAAATTATTGGAGCCAAAATATATGCCCTAGGAAAATTCGATGAAGGCCACAGTCGGTTGAGATGAAATCCAAGCTCAATGACCCCAAAAATAATCAAAGTGGTCTACCTCACGAAGCTCTTTCATGCAGCCCCTGTCCCTCATGAAATTGAAAGGCATTGATAGAAGGTTCCAAAAGTCCGAAGAGCCCCGTGAATGCTACGAAGGTAGTTGACGAAAGGTTCCACGAGTCCGATGATCCCTGAGACTGCCGCCAAGGTATTTGACATACACCTCTGTGAGTTCGATGAGCACTGTGACCACTGCTAAGGTAGTTGATAGATGAATTTGTGAGTCTGATGGTGCCTTGTCTCTTCAAAGGGATCTTGTTTGCTTCATGTTTTACCTACAAGAACCGCGAAACCCCTTTTACTATAAATAATCGGCTCACCCCACCTCAAAGGCATTGGATACCTGAGCTTTCACCTTCGGATGTCCCATTTCACGGAGCCCCTTGAGCACCATGAAATCCACCACAAATAGATCACCTAAGGTACTAGATCATCATGAAACCCACTTTCCCTTAATCCAATTTACACCTGCCTATGGTAGGGATTCACATTACAAGGGCCTGTGACCTTCGTGGAGAAGGAAGGCCCTCTGGGGTACTTGATGCTTAGTAGAGAATTAAGCCTTCATGAAGCACTCCTTTCCAGCATTGTAACTTCATTCCAAGGTAGGGTTACCATGATTCATGAAGATCCTTTCTTTACAAAGCCCCTAACCTCCAAAAATCACCCGAGATTCATGAATAACTTCTCTAGAAGGACCCCTTCTTAGTGATAACTTCTTCTATGCGGAACTCTAGGATTTTACATAGTGACTTCTTGGCCCCTCATGTGGTTCTCCTTGTTACTCTTCCCTAAATTTTTCTTTTTAGAATAGGTACACTAATGGATCTTTCTTTTTGGAATAGCCTTCCTAACATGGACCCCATGATGGACCACTCCTCCACACCACTTCTGTTGGGAATTGTTGGTTCCTTACCTTTCCCAAGTGCGGGAAGGTATCAGTTATATAAGTACATGGGGTTAGGAGTGAGTCCTCCCCATCCATACTATAGGATATTAAACTTCCAAGCACTATCCTCTACAACACATGGCGTTAAATTATAGCCTCACCCCATGCAATGCACATGGGGTGCCACACATTAGGAATTTTATATTCTCACTCATCTCCATATGGTGTGATATCTTCCTCACATGGAGTGAGATCCTCCTTGTATATAATGACCTCTACCCATGGGGAAGGGTAGCCATCCTAGTGAAGGCCCTGGCCTTTCTTGTAGGAGGTAACACTATTTCTCCTCCTTGCCTCCTCCAAACACAAGCAAGAGATATGGGATAGTCATCAGGGACTCTCATCACCCCATACCTCTCCCATTTTATCATTGTATCTATGGGCCACTCCTATTTATATGCCCCTCTCTATCCCTCAATGACGTATCTTTCACGATGTGATAGTATGGTCCACTGATTTCTCTTGTTTCTTACACTTATCATGACTCACATGGGATTAAAGGTTAGTAGTGGCCATGAAATCCTTCTTTCAGGCATCCATTATGGAGTAATCCTCAGCTTCCACCTTTATGGGAAACTTAAATGTGTAATCCCTACCATATACTTGGGATGCCTCTTCTGGTGTAAGCCCAAACACCCCTATCAGAACTACATGGAATTTTATTACCAACTAACTAGTTTATGTAGGAAACCTCCTCGAGGTTCAATACCAACACCATCATCTTCACATCATTTAATTATCATCCATACCATATGATGTTAAAATACATGAGATAACCGAACTATATGGAATTTTATTCCCAACTAACTGGGATACGTAGGAAACCTCCCCAAGGATCACGTCCGACACCATCATCTTCATGTCGGTTCATTATCTTCCTTACCGTATGAAGTCAAAATGTATGGGATTCCCGAACTATATGAAATTTTATTCCCAACTAATTGAGGTATGTAGGAATCCTCCCCAAGGTTCAAGTCCAACATCCTAAATAACCCATCCACTTCATTCACATCCATCCCGATTCTTACCCGGGCCACCACATCCTGGTGGGATCATGCCATTCATCCAAGAAGCTCCTATGCATAAGCCCCAGTCATATACTTTATCACCCAACCCTTATCACGGTGGGGTCACATCATTTATATGGGACATATCACTATGTAGTCCCCATCCATAAACATCATATCTACTCCTAGTAGCTTTCAGGTAGTCTTAGTGCACAATCCCCACACAACCCAACCAAGAGAAATCCTCCAGCGATAAACATTCTCAGTTCATAATCCCCATTCCATCTAGATAAATACATGGGTTTTGATCCATGTATTCTAAATAGGGTATGTAGGAATCCTCCATGAGTTTCCATCCAATCCAGTGGTAAACCCTTGGTGCCCCCATCATTGGGGTATACCTCCTTGATCCACCCTCAATGGTGTCCAGATTAGCCTTTATGGTGTGAAATCTTCCATTTATGGGAAAAACCATCTCGGGCCCACTCTTATTGGGAGTTATGACCCATTCATCGGTACAAATTCTAGGTTCTCCCTCTTAGGGATGTACCTATCTGATCTACCTTCACAAGTGTTCTTATCAACCCATTCTGTGTCTAAAAGTTGTTAAAATTGCAACCCTCAATCTCCACTAGATGTTAAACTCATGACCTACCCCATGTTAAACATAGGATGCTGAGAAAAACCTCAGAAGACATGCCTCTAGCATAATATACCCTGAGATAAATGTAGAATGACTTGGGTTTTTGTGCCCTTGAGAAGCCCTCTTATGAGGAAGAATACAAGTGTTCTAATGTTTTAACATCCAGACATGACACTAATGCCCAACGTGACTGATGCCTTGACCGAAGGTTGCTACCCATAATTAACCCTTTGGAATGTCCAAAAAGAAGTAGCATAGTAACTGGTGTCCAAAAAGAGATGGAACTAGGAATGAGTTTCACAAAAAACATCTTAATTAATGAGGGATACTTGGACTAGGAGATGAATTTTGAGTAGTATTCCATGGAATGAGGGAACAAAATCCCATCAAACCTTTTCAATAAATGAGTAGACATATTTGAATAAGTGATGAATCCTGACCGCCTATGGAAAGAAATAATGTGGGGAAACAAGTCGTGCGTTATGAGCCGACGATGCACGCCCCAGTCGAAAGCATTGGAAATATAAGTGGTGAACCTGAAGTGAAATATTCTTCTCAACATGGGATTAGTATCACTTGATACATCATTAGACAAGCATGTCACTAGATCCAGCTATCTGGTACCAGGTCCTACCAAGAAAATAGTGGGCCTGGTATGGAACTCACTAGAAATTGGGGCAATTAATCATTGGGAATTCCCATCTATGGAATCATCAGCATGGATCTCTATCTCCAATAGTGGAAGATTGAATGATTCTAGGTCATTGGGAATTGATCTCCTATTATCTATACTAATGTCAAAATCCTCCTACTTTGTAGGACCCAAGCCATAGGAAATAAAAAATCATCTTCCCGTAGATGCAGGGGTATGAGAAACACCATGAGGCAATCCCTCATCATTCCACCTCCACTATGAATTCAACTATGACCACAACTACCGGGTTCTCATGCCCCGTCTCACCTTTAGAGTCAATGTAGATAAGGGTGATCAATTCTCTCATATGAAAGTAGGAGCAGAAGGGGGTCATTCCAATGAGGGGAATAACCCTCCATGACCTGGAAGCTTCAGCGCCTCACTGTTACTGCCACCCTCAAGGGTTACATAGGGAACCACTGCTCCCCACTATGAATTCCAAATGCTTCAAGTGTCTCTCCCCAGAATTTTCCAATGACTCACTACCCCATGTTGACGAGGTAATGGATATTCAAATTATCCTAACTATGACTACCTATCAGGAGATTCCAAATAGGGATCCCACCAATCCATGTCAATTCCACCAACCACCAGTTCATCAGGTTGAAGAATAGGCAGCCTACACCCCTGCACTAATAACCTTGGTCTAGATAACTCGATGCCAACATCGTGTGTAAGCTTGGGAACACTTCATTCAGGGGGAATATTTTTCCACAGCTTTAGTGGCCCATTCCACCCATGGTGAATTAGACAAGGTCCCTAATATTGAAGAGTAGGGATCCACTGATTCTCAATTAGAATCAAGACCTCAGGCACCTCACAAACAGGTTGGTTTGACTCTTTCAGTCACTGGTGCGAACAAAAACCATAGCAGGATGATCCATGATGATGATATCTAGTACGAAGGCCCTCCCCATACCATCTCCATTCAGATTGGAGGTCCTCCCTTATCTCGCACCCAACATGGAGGTTCTCCCCATGTCACAATTATCAACTAAAGTAGAGATCCTCCACATGGTATCATCGAACATAGATAAGGTTCTCATCACTCCATCACCCATCGACATGGACAACCTTCCCATGTTCTCATATTCTCCAACATAGGTCCTCCCTGATCTACTAACAATCAAAGTGGAGGTCCACCCCACATCATCAACATTCAATAAGGATGTCATCCCCATGTTTTTTTGAATAGTACAAATTCCCTCCTCATCTACCACTTCCAACCAGTGCGGAGGTCCTCCCCATGATCTAGAAAGCCAACATAAAGGTCATCCCCATGTTCTCACTAGCTCCAGTGGAGGTCCTCCCTATTACATAACTCCCAACCATGGAGGTCCTCCAATCACATCAAAAAACCTGTATGAAGGTCCTCCTTGTGCTCAAGCTCACCAACATGGAGTTACTCCCAGTGTTTCATTTGAAATATTTCTAGGTGATCCCCGCACCTTAGTTCACCAAAGTAGAGGTCCTCCCAACTCTGACAACAACCAATACAGAGGTCCTCCATATATTCCAGCCACCTCAAGCGGAGGTGCTCCCCACTCCAGCATCAACCCACATAGAGGTCCTCCCCATTCGAAAGAATTACCCTTCCCTGAAGAGTCGTCATGGGGAAGAAGGGTGAATAATCACCACCAAAGGATGAACTCTGAGAAGCACCATATCGTTATCAATAAAGTTAGTTTATTAGATTCTAAAGAGGAACATGACTCAATGATGGAGCCTTCACCCTGTTCCTTTTCATCAGAGTATATGGAATGAACCTAACATTTAAGTTTTGTCACCCTAGAAGGTGAGATGCACTAGATTCATGAGTCCCTTCATAGGTAAATGAAAGTGGAGGATGATTTGGATCTCTTCCAAAGTCTCATCATGGAACCCTCTCTATCATCACCAGTTTCATTCTCAAACTCAATAGGAGTTCATAGAGTGTTATTTTGGGGCATGGTAGATGATAAGAACCCACCATATTTTCCATCGACAGCCACCACCATTGTACATGAAGCAATGTTCAATACCCCATACTACAAGGACATGATGATGCGGTCATTATCACCTTCAAGAGATGACCCAACACATGATATTTGGTCAGCTCATGTAGAGTTTTCCTCACCATCTAGTCTACTACCACAATGGCCTATGTTAATTACATTTCTATTTCCTTAACTGAATTCAATTGAAGAATGGGGAAATCAAGGGTCATATCCAGCTTCTAAGTAGAGAATCTTGTGGGACACTATTGTCGTGGATTAGTTGTCTGAGATGTTCTGGTCAATCACTACACTATACTTTGATATCCCAGAGTCCCTCACCCAAGACGAGATTATGTGTTTTACCAAACCATCTTGGTGATGCATTTCCACCTTCTTGGATGTCAGTTGACCTATCAAAGGATCCAAGAGAATTACCATGGAATCGGTTAGAAGCATTGCTTTATTGAGTTAGCAGTGCTTCCTGTGGATCAACCCCATATATCGCTCAACTATAAACAAACCCTTAAAGAAAAAACCCCTTTAGAGTTTTTCTATGATCCATAGAATTATTGAAGAGGTGATCCCACATGTTCATATCTATGGTTATGCATATTATAATGCTCTTAATTTCAGTCCCATCCTATGAAAACCTGACTTTCCAGGTGATATCGAAGATATGCCACTAAGTGTAGTCATGGAGAAAATATTTTACCTTAATTAACTCAAGGAGGAGGACACTGAGGCAGGTCTCAACGAAGAGGACTAAACTCCTAGGGTAGCATAGTACCATGTGGAAACTCATACGGGCATTGTCACTTTCCATCAAAGTTAAATACTTGGCCTTAAAGAACCCTCTGAGTCATTTCCCATCGGTTGAGACCCCAATAAGGGTAAAGGACAGACTAGGACCTCTAAGACCTCTGACCCATTTGGTTTATTATAGAAGGTATAGGTTTACCCCTCTAAGGATGTGTTTCTCCAACATATTTCAGAATAGAAAAAGTTCATTTATGATATCCTTATTGAGATACTTGTAGAGAAATTTCTAGACTATGGTGATCCTCATTACAATCATATCCCTCTCCCACTAGGGCAGAAGGGGTATCCATAGGTCCTTCTTAAACAGCTCTCTTATATTGATCTCAATAATCCCATATAGCTCAATAGGGTAGAGACTAGAGTCTATGGAAAATAACCACAATATGCATAACCAAATCAAACTGAGATACATGAGAACCCTCCTCAAGACTAGACTCAGGTTGTTTCTCAAGAAGTTCAATAGGTCATTCCTCCAGTAGCTCCACATGCTAATCTATCTTCTCTACAATCATATGAGAATTCCTATCATGTTGAGGAGCCTACAAACACACTAGTGGTCAGGAATCTTCCCCAAGATAGTAATACCTATTAGGATGATCCAATGGTGACTTTCATTTCCCACCTTGAGGCCCTTGATACATGACAGGTCGTAATCCCACCAGATATAAATCTGTATCCTACGTGGGTGGATGAAATGAAAGAACCTCATGATTTTGGGAATCCTAACTTATACACCTTCAATGGGATGGGTAAACCACTGCAACATCTAGCCCAATTTATTTCAAGGTGTGGACCCATGCTGGGAACATTGGCATAGTAAGAATCCACTAAGCTCTAGTGTTTTGTACAAACATTGGAAGGGACTGTATTCATCTTGTACAACTATTTACCCATCGGAACCATTTCTGGTTTGGAAGATCTTCACATGTAGTTTATTTATTATTTCATATCCACCACACAGAATAAAAGTATCACCAACCTCTTAAAGTGAAAACAATAGTCATATGAGAAAGTCAAACACTTTTTCACCAGGTGGAAGGGCCTCACGTATTCACTTGACATGTCGATGACTCAAGAATAACTACTAAATATGTGTGTGGGGAATGAAAAGACTAAATTTCTTCCATCCCTCATCAATAAAAATTTCCCAGGTGGATTCCGGGATTTCTCTGATAAGACTCAGCACTTAGAGTAATCCTTTTAGAAAGCCAAGCAGGTACATTCGTTACCTCCTTCAGCTCCTACAAGAAGATCCAACAAGGTAGAGACTACTATTGTCGCATAGGTAGAGGAACCTAGGACACTATAATTGTTACCAATAAAGGTTCATGCAAAACCCCGCCGAGTTAAACAACCTCAGGCCCAACCTTAGGCTCAGCATGGCCCACCGCAGAATCAACAAGCACCACCCCATCCAGCACCGCCGCTTATGCAAGACAATCAAGCTCCAACCCCTCGCCAGGATCACCCCTCACTAGGTCCATGATCCAAGAGTTACTTTTATAGATAAGAGAAACCAAACCTACTCATTCGATGAACTCAAGTTCCTGGTTATTTCAAAAGTGCCTTGGATCAAGGGTTTCTAAAGTTTTCAGAATGCATGAAACCCTAAGAGACTGATCTCACTGATCTCCATGACTACTACCCTTATCATAGAATCCTCATATATATCATCAAGTGATGATATGTGTTCATGGATTGGATCTAGGACTAGGATAAAAACAATGTGGCTATATTGGGTCCTACCCCGACATAGGTGGAATTCATTTCTGTGAAGCTTGACAGAAATAGTGGAGATGAATGATAACAAGTCTCTAGCCATGGGTCTTAGAAGTATGAAGATTGGTTAGACCAAAGAGCAATAAATATATTACATGGTATCATTAATTCACATTTTAATTGGCCAAAGTCTCCTAAATTTTCCACACCTTCTATAGATTCCACTTCTGCATCCACATCTTAGCCTTATACTTATCAAAAGATCAAGTGATTATGGAATAAGGGAAAGTAAATCCCCCCACCAGTGCTGAAGTCATTTTTCACTATTGAAGACTTCATGACCCTAGAAATGGAAATCACCCCCATAATTCACCCATTATTTAAGGATTCCATAGGTGATGATCAAGAGTATGCCTTAGTAAATACCATTGAGTTGGTGGATCCCTATATGGTCTCCAATGATGAGGAGTGTCCGGAAGGCCCTCCTAATATGCTTGGTTGATGCCATCATTGATAGGGACATAGGTATTTTAATTGTCGGAATGCACAGGCTAGCGTTTTCATCCAAGATGTGTATGCTATCAAGACCATACAACAAAATTAGTGCAGATCCTAGCATAAACAATCCTCTCATCCCGTCGTATCAGATTCACTACCACCACCGTTCATACTACTTGACCAGAAAAAGCCACCATAATCACATCATGATCTGCTGCATCCAGCTATGGATAGAACTTAGTCATACGACAGTCATCTAGTAGTAATTTTGTATGTTTCAACTAGTGAGCAATAGGAAATCCCCAACACGAGGAAGATTCATCTAGTTTGACTAGAAATTCCTATCATTCCACCTTCCAAGGAACAAAATCCTACCTCTAGAAATGTGTACCTAGTGTGGAACTATTATGTGATTAAGCATCTTTCTAGAAATCATACAAAGATATCTATTACAAAGTCCCTCCATCTATTATAAGTGATGTGAGAATCCCTCATAGAGGCCTTGAAAAGTAACTTCATATTCAAAATAAATGTTGAAGCCACAAATGAATTCCATGCCGAGGAAGTCAAGCAATCAGAATACAAATCCATCATCTCATTTTCAAGAGAAGACGAAGGATCCCTTATATAGGGGAACATCTATCCATTGTATATCACTAGCAAGTTCAATGGAATGGAATTCCACTACTGTATGGTTGAAACAGGTTCTAAGATCAATCTCATCTCGACTCGGACACTCCGTAAGATGGTACTGACTAAAGAAAATCTAATTCCCTCTGACATAACGATTAAATGTTATGAGAGGACCGAGTAGGGACAACATGGAAATATTCTCCTTAATTACCAGTTTGGTAGCCAGGTTACCAACACTGATTTCATGATTGTCTCACAAAATTCTTAATACAATGTGTTGATGGGTAGACCCTAACTCCATTTGCAAGAGATAGTTCCCTCTTTGTATCACCAATTACTCAAGTACCCCATCAACAGTCGAGTGGGCATGCTACAAGGTTATGCATCTACCTTTTCCTATTATGAAGAACACTATTTGGATTCCATCTATTACAATAAAAAGAAAAAATAAGTTCAAACCAATGAGGTTGATCACACTACTATTATGGATGACCCATGGATAGACTTGGATGATGCCTTCATCCTTTTTATTCACCAGTTGGAGGCTAAAACCCCAGATTTGGGAAAATGATTTGTCATTTACAAAGTGAGGGGAATACACATTCCCATGTATAAGGAACATTGGAATATTACCTTGTACTCCTACATGGGTTAGTCTTGGGTGATACTAGAACCCCCTATCCCTGTTAGGTATCGAGACATTCTCCCTATGGTTATAGTTGTCCACCAAACCTTCTTATTCTGCCAAGATGGATTGAACTGACACAAAAAGACTCACCACCAATACTTTGACATCATCAATCATGGACCCCTTGGTTAAAGTCATGATGGAATGGGGTCAACAAACTTTGTTATCATGGTTTCAACAGTTCAGCATTATCCTAGTGAAGATTACATAGTTTCCCAAGCAGGCAGTAGTGTTCCCCCTGAATCTATTGGATTTTATGAACCATATCTTCTCATCAATTCCTATATCTTAGAAAATAAAGAAGACTTGGGGGATAATCCTCTCACATTCAAAGAGGGTGTCTCCACCACTATTGATGATTTGGTATAGGTGAATCTCGGTACTGAGATAGACCCGAGGACAATACTAATCAAAATAGCTATGCCTCCAAGGGAACAACAGAAGTATGTGGATAACCTAAAGAAACATCATGATGTATTTGAGTAGATTTATGGTGAGATTCTAGGTCTCAAACCCCAAGTCTCCGTCCATTGTCGTGGCCTCCCAATGAGTCATAATAGGTTCAAATAGCCTCTCAGGAAGATGCACCCCTCTTATGGTGACATGGTTGACGATGAAGTTGATAAGCTCATCAAAGCCAACATCTTCAAGGAAGTCCAATACCCTAGATGTTTATCCAACATGAAAGCGTGGCCTATTGTCTCCTATAAACTATTCACTACCACAAAATTGGGCAAGGCCAGCGCCACCCCTTTATCAGCGCTAAAAAAAGCGCTGATAAAGGGTGCCTTTATCAGTGCTAAAAAAAGTGCTGATAAAAGTATCCCTTTATCAACGCTTTTTTAGCACTGATAAAGGGACCCCCTTTATCAGTGCTTGTTTAGTAGCGCTGATAAATAGGGGGCCTTTATCAGCGCTTTTTTTAAAAGCACTGATAAAGGGCCGACTTCAATTTTTTTTTAAAAAAAATATATTAATATATAAATATAGTTATATAGTTATATTGATATAAATATAATATATAATTTTTAAATATATTTTAGATAAGTATAAATGTACATTTGCACTTAATAGACTTAATATATAAGATATTTACTGAAAATAGATTCTTAAAAAATTAAAAAAATATTTTTAATTAATAATTTGATAATTATTATGGAGTAATAGTCATTTAATAACAATTTAAAGAATAAAAAACTAAAAAAATTAAAAAAAGATCCAAAATATGTTGAAAACGCAACTCAAACTTCAAACGGCCATAACTTTTGATCCGGGTGTCCGTTTGAGCTCTACCACATATCAAATCGAAGCCTGCAATGAGATCTACATCGCTTTGACTGGGGTTGCCCGGGTCAAGCATTTTTCGAGGCCAAAAGAGGCCCAGAAGTCCTCCAAAACTGAGTTTTTAGTCGGGGTACCCAGATTTTTAACATTTTGTGGATTTTCGGCCTCGTTTAAGGGGGTATTATTGGATTTTTTTGGTGGGGACTGAATTTATTCCAAGGTATTACATTCATATTGATATTATGTCTTTGAAATTTTATCATTTTTTATAATGCACTGCTATTTATAATCAAATATATAACTATATGTACATATTTTTTATATATTCACACCTAAAAATTAATTTTTTTAATAAATAATTAAACATATTTACATATAAAATATACTAGCTTTATCTAAATAATAAATAATATCCATTTTATTTAAAATACCAATATATGAATATTTTTATAACTACAATATATTAATATAACTATATATATATATTAGTATAACTATATATATATATATTAATATAACTATATATATATATATTAATATAACTATATATATTAATATAAATATATATTACTGTAAGAATAAATATAACGAAATATATATATAAATAAATAGATATATCATGAATAAGAGAACAAATCAATATAGGGTAGTGGCCAAGGCTTTAGGTGCGCATGGGGGAGGTCTCGAGATCAAATCCGGGTGGAGGAAAGGGCGCACGCACAAGGGTGATTTAAAGGGATAACGCTGATAAAGGGTGTAGGCGGTGCCAGCAGGCACTGGATGTGTGGGAAAGCGCTAATAAAGGGGGGGATCAAGCGCTGTAAAAAGACCTCCCCCCATGAGATTGGTAGTATTTTTATTTTTATTTTTATCAGCTCTTTGTTTTAGTGCTGATAAAAGACCCCTTTTATCAGTGCTTTTTTTTAGCGCTGATAAAAGGGGTCTTTATCAGCACTTTTTGGAGCGCTGGTAAAGGGGACCCCCATTTATCTTCACCGGAATTATCAATGATTTTTTTAGTGTTGTTAATGGCCATCTTTATCACTGATAAAATCCATATTTGTAGTAGTGATTCAAGGTTCCGATGCTCTGCTAATGTGTATAGAAACACTCAGGTCGAATCCCCGACGATGATACTTTTTAATAGTCGATTGTTTTTAGTTGATTGTATTTTGATTTTGGAGGGTTTGTTTGAAGATCATAATTAAAATGATTGATTTATTTAACAATTTAATAAATATTGGGGTGATTTCATTATTAGGGAGTTAATCTTGTGATATCCTTGAACTTTTCTTTATATTGCATTAAATTAACACCAACTTCAAAAGATGATGTTGATTAGAATTCCCAAGTGTTAAGGCTTTAATACGAGCCTTAAATTGACTAGGATTATAATATCAATCAGTACTTGATTGTGGTAGTGTATTTATGGTTCCAATAATACATGGAATTCATATGTTAAAAAAAACATGTCATTAATCCATGACTTGTTAAGTCCAACATACGCAATGTTAAATTAAAGAATACTTATCGAGCAAAAGCTCTCAATCGGATAACATATATAAATTTTGAATCACCAAAATGAAATATTTAGTCATCCATTTAAATGATTAATAATATATTTTATTAAGTTTAAGATGATAAATTAATAATAGAAGAAAAAGAAAGAGATAAGAAAAGAGTGGTGTGCTGAATACACACACGAGCGACAAAGAGAATTAAACACAGTCTTTTGATTGAATGAGAAAGAAAAAAAGAGATAAATTTTTAACATGATTTAAGAAATTTAACAAACATTAATATTTCAAAACAAAGGGTATATGATAATAAGTGTTAATGGGAAATGTACTTGCATTAAAAAATAATTACAAAACAAAGACTTACAAGATTAAAATAATGAAGAACACAAAAGTAAATGAAAAAAAGAGATAAGGAAGGGTATATGAAGTGAAAAAATGAGTATGGAAGATCCTAACAAGACTTTGGAAGATATTTGGTCGTTCCATTGTATTTTCCTCTCTTCTAAAATGCCAACCACATGCAAGGAGAAGAGGGGGCTGTATTTATAGCCCAAGGAGGTGGACTGTTTGCATTCCAAATTTTCCCTCCACTTGAATCTCCAATTTGTCCATACATACAGCTAAATATAGAGGTATTATCTTCTCCCAAGTTTTACATATTTATTTTTAATATCATCCCTGAAAATTTGGAGGCCATTGGACTTTTGGATCCAACTATATGACTATTTTACTAAACAGTTTTCACCTGTCCATTTTTATCAACACTTTTTCAAAGGATGAAATGTGAATGGGTTTTTTAATTGGAATATTCCCTTAAATAAAAATATTTTATTCTAAAAGGTTGACTGTCCATATCTTATATTTAACACTGAAAATCCCAGCTTTAGTTTATGAGTATATCAGGAGAAAAGTCTTGAATAGTGTCCTGATTTTAATTCTCGGCCAGAATGGTGGGATTTACTTCAAAGCATAAGTTGGGACCCTTTTTATTGTAGTCATACCTTAAAATTTTTATCCATGATTATTTTGGATAATCAAGAAAATATGTTGGAGTTTATTAAAATTTGGGCTTAGGGATTTAGACCAGTAACTCAATCATCATGGCTAGTCCAGTTTCTTCACATATTCTTTTTGTCTTCTTGTGTGGACCATATGACCCTCCAAATGAAAAATTTGGACAAAGGTCCCTTCTAATGAAATGCTGGTATTTGAGTAAGGAAACCTGAAAAGTAATAATAGTGCAATTTGGATAAGTAGGGGGAGATTTATAATTAAAATAGTAATCTGAATCGATTTGATTAATTCAAATAAAGCTCAAAAATTACATTTAATATTAAAAAATTAGTATTCCACACCAATTATTCACTTTTAATTGAAAATTAGTAAAGAGAGTAAATAAAAAGTTCTTAATAATTTAATAACATCAAATCCCCCTCAATTAGGTTTGTGCATGTCCTCATGTGTAACAAATATAAAAACCATTACAAAATCATTTTCACTCACCAAAAAATATTAAAATTTTGTTTTCCCCACTCAGGGGAGGTTCAGACTATTTCACTCATCCATATTGAATTCCACCTCAAATTGTTACAGAAAAATGTTCCAAAAACAACTCATTTTTCATGCTCAAATTTAGAAATGGAAAATGTGGACACTCAAAACTTACTCCTCTAAAGATGATAAAAACTTATTTATGGAGGTTCACTCATTCACCAACCAAAAGGAAAAATCATAGATTTTGAAAGAGATCTCATATTACATTACCTATCCTAAAATGTACAAGAATCAAGAGGTCTTTGGAAAGGGTTTTTATGTGGCTATGGGATGGTAGGAATTCAATATTCAAAATAGTAGAAAGAGGGGTAAAACACTAACGTGGAAAACAATGCACAATATTTTTGAAATAAAACATGGAAATAAATAGAATCACATATTTACAAGGGAACAATTGTGTGAATCAAGAAACAAAATTGGAAGAAACTTTTAAGGTAATGAGAAGATGGAATATTTACAAAACACAAAACTTCTCCCAATTACATAAGTGTTCTTTTTCTCCCATTTTTCGAAAGTTGAACTTGAAATAGATCTCACAATAATTTTCCAACCCGTGTTTGATCTCCCCATGAAACTAATTGTAATATTTACCACAAGATCAAAGGTTGATGAAGAGTTATTTTTGACCCACCCAAGATAGAACCCATTCTTTTATTTTCATTTTTTTGATTTTTTTTTGATTTTTTTTAACACTTTTCAATAAAATTTGAACAATATTTCATAAGCATATATAAATTCCCAAAATCCACTGAATGACAACCTCTCCCCAATACTGAAATGGATTCTTTTCTTCAAGAATATGATAATATGGAGAAATCAACAAAGGGCACCCAAAATGAAATCCATTCCCCCTACACCTAAATTTTAAAAAATTATGCAATGAAAATCCATGTAGATATTGGGTGGGATAAGGTATTGGGCTTGTAATGTGGCTATCAAAGAAAAGGTTTTCATAGGCTCTAAGGGGATATCAAAACGAGGATTAATGTAAGGTTAAAGGGAGGATATTTGGATATTGTGATGCTCGTGATGTTCCAAAAATGACTCTATCATATTAATGTACACTAAAGTAGGAAATTCAACTCAAAGGTCCACAAACTCAAGACTCACAAATCGGGGTAAAAAACACATTTTGAAAAGATTTCTATAGGTGGACTTGGCATGAAAGATAATGTTTTTCCTCACAGTTGGGGAAAATCATTTTCTAAATCAAATATTGAGCATTCAAAATTTGTTGGTTTTGAAATTAGATTCTTTATCCAAAATTTCGATGAAAATAATTTTTTTTGAGATGAAACATGTCTATTGACTCCCCAAAATTGCTGGAAAAATTTTAAAAATTTAATGGTGAGTAATTATGAATAATTTTTAAGGGTTTTTTTTTCAGTTTTTTCATATTTTTTAAAGTTTTTTTTATAAAGACACACCCACACAAAAGAGAAATATTGAATAAAAAATGTTATGAGGAAGGTGGTAAAAAAATGAAAAAGAGAGGAAGAAGAAGAAAATGGAGAGAGAGAGGAGGAGGAAGAGAGAAAGAGGGTGTTAAAGGGAAAGAGGTTCCCCTAGTTTGTATTTGGATGGTTGTAATCTCTATCTGGTGGTGGTTCGGTGGATGTTGTGGATCTGATGGAAGTCGAGGTGGTTCTCGAGATGTGTGTCCTCTCATGGTGATGCTTTAACTGATGTCTGTTAACTGCGAATGTCCTTTTGGAAGATGTGTCTTGGACTTGCAATGCACTAAATGGGTAAACATGAGAAAAAATAAAAGGACCTTCCCAAAAATAATTAAGCTTATTTGGGTGAAGATTAAATTGATAATTAAAAATCAATACCTTTTCACCTTCATGGAATACCTTTCTTAGGATGTGTTTTTTATAGATTACCTTAGCCTTTTCTTTGTATAGATTGGAATTCTCATAGGAATCAAGTCAAAGATCCTCTAGTTCAGCCAATTGCAACAATATTTCTTCACCAGATTTTTCTAAATCAAGATAACAATTTTTTATAGCTTAAAATGACTTATATTGTATTTAAACTTGAAAATGACATGATTTACCAAAAATTAGCCTAAAAGGAGACATCCTAATGAGTGTTTTATAGGCAGTTTGATAAGCCCAAAGTGCTTCACCCAGTCTTTCAGGCCAGTCTTTTCTGGTGGGTTTTACAATTATCTCAAGCACTCTTTTCACTTATATATTAGAAACTTCAGCCATTCCATTTTTTTGGGTGTGATATGAAGTTGAAGTTTTATGTACAACACCATTATTTTTAAAAATAGATTCCATGGTTCTATTACAAAATTGGGTTCCTAAGTCACTGATTAAGGCATGGGGAGTTCCAAATTTGTGGAAGATGTGGGTTTTTAAGAACTCACTAACAGTATGTGAATCATCCTTTCTATAGGGTTTGTCCTTGATCCACTTAGAAACACAATCAACCATAATAATAATGTATAAGAATCCATGGGAATGGGGGAATAGTCCCATGAAATTAATTCCCCAAACATTGAAAATCTCATAGAAAATTAAAGGATTTTGGGGAATTTAATTTATATTTGAAATTGTGCCTAACCTTTGGAAAGTGGGACATGATAGAATGAACTCATGTGAGTCCTTGAAGAGTGAAGGCTAGAAGAATCCAGAGTCTCGAACCTTTTGGGTGGTCCTTTGTGGTCCAAAGTGTCCACCTCCGGGAAGTGAGTGACATAATTCTAAGATGGAAAAATGTCCATCTTCATCAATACATCTCCTAATTACCATGTATGCCCCAATTTTCCAAAGATTATTTTCTTCCCAAAAATAGTATTTTTAATCATATTTCAACTTCATATTTTGTTCTTTTGAAATATTTTCAGGTAAACCACTAGAAACCAAGTAGTTTACAATTGGGGCATACAATGGTAACTTTGGTGTGAGAGATGAAAGGTGCTCAGTGGGGAATTTAGGATCAATGATTTCTGAATGAGAAGAATTAGAAATTCTACTTAGGTGATCAGCCATAGGGTTTTCTTTTCTTGTTCTATCTTTGATTTCAAGGTTAAACTCTTGGAGCATTAGGATCTATATTATTAGCCGCGGTTTGGAATAACTTTTCTTGGGTATGAACTTTATAGTAGAATGGCCTGTGAAGATGATGATTTTGGAGCCTAAGAAATAGGTTTGGAATTTATCTAAGGAAAAACCACTACTAAAAGTAATTTTTCATTGAAAGTGTAGCGAGATTGAGTTTCATACAATGTTTTTGAGGCATAATAGATGACACGAGGAATATTTTATTTTCTTTGACCAAGAACAACCCCAACATCTCTATCAGAAGCATCACACATCAACTAAAAGGGTAAGGACCAATCTGGGGGTTGGATTATTGGGGAAGATGTAAGAGAAATTTTTAGTTCAATGAAGTCTCTCTTGCAAACCTCATCGAAATGGAAAGTGACATAATTTTGGAGAGATCGAGTGAGTGGGAGAGAAATACTAATAATGTTATGGATGAATCGCTGATAGAAGACAACATTACCAAGGAATGAACAGATGTCTCAAATAGAAGTGGGTTCAATAAGTGTTTGGATCACTTCAATTTTGGCAGGATTGACTTCAATACCCTCTTTTGAAACTATGTGCCCTAAAAAAATCCCATTTGAAACCATGAAGTGACATTTTAAAAAATTTAACACAATGTTACACTTGACACACTTTTGAAGGACTAGAGAGAGTGAATTCAATCAAGATTCAAATGACTCACTATAAATGGAAAAGTCATCCACGAAGACTTCCATGCAGTGTTCAATGAATTCAGAAAAGATACTCATCATACACCTCCAAGATGTTGCAGGAGCATTGAAATTACCAAAAGGCATTATTTTATATGCATATGTTCCAAAGGGGCAAGTGAAAGTAGTATTTTCTTGGTACTGAGGTGAGATTGGAATTTGGAAGTAGCCAGTGTATCCATTAAGAAAGAAATAGTATGACTTTCTATCTAATCATTCTTGAATCTGATCAAGGAATGGAAGAGGGTAGTGATCGTTTCTTGTTTCAATATTCAATTTCTTATATTCTATATACACATGCCATTTGTTCTTCACTCAAGTTGTGACTACATCCCCATGTTAATTTGTGATAATAGTTATCCCACACTTCTTAGGTACAACTTTAATTGAACTAACCCATTCACTATCAAAAATTGGGTAGATAATACCATCTTTAAGAAGCTTGGTGATCTCTTCCCTAACTACCTCAAGTATGAGTGGATTGAGTCTTCTTTTTGGTTATCTAATTGGTTTGGATGATTCCTCAAGATGGACGTGATGCATGAAAAGAGTAAGGTTGATTCCTAATATGTCATCTAGGGTCCAACATAAGGCTCTTTTGTTTTCCTCTAACACCTGAACAAGTTTATACTCCTCAGTTTCTGTAAGTGAAGAAGAGATAATGACTGGATAAGAGTGATCATGGAAAAAGAATACATATTTTAGGTGTTCAGGAAGAGGTTTCATATTAGTCTCATATTTCATTTGTGGGTTAAACAACTCAGTAATGGAGGAAGGGAATTTAGTTTATTCATATTAATTTTCCTTAATATTGTCCAAGGTGGAGTAGTAGAGATCATAGTTCATGTGGTATTCAAGAGAGTCTTCAAGTTCCTCTAGATTGATGGAGTCTATGAATGAAAGGTCCACATCAACTTCACCATTTATGACTTGGTTAACCATGGTGTAGATTTCACAAGATCCCCTCTCATTAGAAAATGATTAACATGATGGAATTGGGTTCAAAGTGATCCTCAAATGGGTATCGCATGGATTGGAAAATGTTGAACTTGACCAGTTGGTCACCAAATATTATGGATAAGATGATTGAATGGACATCAATTTTGGTTCTCACTATCATTTGGAGTGTTTTTCCTAGAATTAAGGGATATTAAGAAGAATTCATCTCACCTTCCATGTCAAGGACATAGAAATAAACAGGGAAGATAAGATCATTCACACGAACAAGGACATCTTCAATTGTACCCTTAGGAATTGCAATGATTTTATTGGACAATTGAATGAAAACACTCGTTAGATGTAAGGTACCTAGACCAAGGTTGGAGATGATGGATTTAGGCATGACATTAATTTAGGATCCTAGGTCTATGAGTGCATCATCGAAGTTGGAACTTTCAATCTGGCATGAAACCATAAAGGTCCTTGGATCTTTTCACTTTATGGGAATAGACAACTGGGTAGAAACATTTACAAAGGTCTTAATTTGCCTCTTATGGGTGCACAATTCCTTAAGAATCTTGGAATAATTATAGATTTGTTTTATGGTATCTAAGAGGGGAATGTTGACTTCAACACGTCTAAACATGTCAAGCATTTCAAGATCTGGTTTAAAGGACTTCTTTGGCTTAGAACTATATTGAGGAAAAGGAATTGGGTTCCTAAGTGGAATAGAAGGAGGTGAGGGAATGGATTCAGATTCCTTTCAAGTTTTCTTTATTTTTCATTTTCTTGGTCAACATTTAAAGGTGGGTTTGAGGACATATCTTGAGGCTTAACAGTTTTATTTCTTGATATAAGTGCAATTGCACTTACATTACCCTTGGGGTTGGGTAATGGTTGAGTTGGGAGTTGGGATGAATTTGAATGTTTTTGATGGATCAGGTGGGATGAAAGTTGACTAATTTGGGTTTCAATGTTTTTGAGGCTAGAATAGGTGAAGGAGGAAAGATATTCCACTGCACTTTCCCATAGTTTCTTAGAAGAAGAGGCTTGTCCCGGATTAGGATTACCTTGATTTTAGTTCTTGGGAAATTGATTATATTGGTTTGGGAATTGGGAAGGCTGACTAGGATTGTAGAGTCTAGGAGGAGGAAGAGGAGGATCGATCCTTTGATGTTGAGGAACAAATGGGTAAGGTTGTTGGAAGTTACCAACACTTTGACCATATTGGAATTGGTTTGGGTTTTGAGGAGGGAATTGAGGGGGATGTGAAATGGGATTAACATACCTTAAGCCTTGGTTGGAGGTATAATAGAAGAGATTAGAGTGGGTTTGGTTGAAGTTTCTAATGAACTGGCCTAATTTTTGAGGGTTGGTGTTCCTATGAGCATATACTACATAGAGCTTCATTGGTCTGGATAAAACTGACGGATCCTCTTGAAGTTGTGGACATGTGTTATTTGGATGATATAAAGAACTATAGATTCCACAGTTCTTGATAGGTCCAGGGAATAGATATTGTTAAGAAGATGAGGTTGGGGCTTTGTTAACCACAACTAGTTGTCTCACAATACCTATAAGTTCACTCATCCACTATGTCATCTTGTTCGGCTCTATCTATTAACTAACTTGGGCTTGATTGACTTGAGCATGTGCTCAAGTATGGAATTGTTTTGTGTTTGTATCCATGTTATTATGAGATATCTTGCAGGTGTAGGAGTTTTATCAACAAGATAACCACCACTTGCAGCATCAATAAGAGTTCTCTCCATAGCCTATAACCCCTCATAGAAGTTTTGGATCAAGAGTTGGTCAGATATTTGGTGGTGTGGCCATATTTTTACAAGATTTTTGAACCTCTCCCAATACTCATGGAGTAATTAATTGGTAAATTCATGGATACCACTAATTTCCTTTTGGATGGAATAAGTATGAGAAGAAGGAAAGAATTTATCTAAAAAAAGTCACTTCATGTCAATCCATGAGTTTATGGAACCAAGAGGGAGTTAGTAGATCCATGAATTGGAAGAGTCAGCTAAGTAAAAAAGTGAATGCTTGAAGTTTGATTTGTTCCTCAAAAACCTCTTGAGGCTTCATGGTAGAGCACACCACTTGGAACTCTTTAAGGTGGAGATGTGGATCCTCACTGGCTAGACCATAGAAATGAGGTAGAAGTTGAATCAAACCTGATTTGAGTTCTAAGTCAGACTCTATGTTTGGATATTTAATACCAAGGGGTTGGTAATTTATATAAGGGGAAGAAAGTTCTTTAAGGGTTTGTTCCCTAGTATTATCCATATCTAATTCAATTGGTTGGAAAATGTTTTTATTATCCCTAATGGTCCTCTTAAGTTGGAGAAGTGTTTGATCAATTTCAATGTCAAAAAAATAAGAGGGATTTTTTGGGAGGCTACAGGTAATTCAGAGAGATTTTGGAAGAAATAAAAAGACAGTTTTTTCTTTGTGTTTTTTTTTTCAATTTTTTTTAAATTTTGTTTTTTTTTTGTTTTTTTACAATAATCAGAAACTAAAGAATACTTAATTGAAACATACTTGGAAATGAAGCCATTTGAAAGCATAGACTATTGTTTCCTATTAACCATTCAAGGTTTTTATTCTCATCTAATGTGTATAGCAGCACTCAGGTCAAATCCTCAACAATGATACTTTTTAATAGTCAATTGTTTTTGAATGATTGTATTTTGATTTGGGGGGGGGGGGGTTGTTTGTAGAGCTTACTTAAAATTATTTATTGATTTAAAAATTTAATAAATATTGGGGTGAGTAAATTTATTAAGGAGTTAATCTCATGATATCCTTGAACTTTGCTTTATATTACATTAAATTAACACCCACTTCACAAGATGACGTTGATCAGAATTCCTAAGTGTTATGGCTTTAATCCAAACATTAACTTAACTAGTATTCTAATATCAATCATTAATTGAATTTGGTAGTGTATTTATGGTTCCAATAATCCATGGAATCCATATGTTGAACAAAATATATCATTAATCCATGATAGGTAAAGTCCAACATACACAATGTTAAATTAAAGAATACTCATCGAGCAAAAGCTCTTAATCGCTTAACATATCTACATTTTGACCCACCCCAATGAAATATTTACTCGTCCATTTAAATTATTAATAATATATTTTATTAATTTTATGATGATGAATTAAGAAGAGATGAAAAATAAAGGGATAATAAAAGAGTGGTGCACTGAACACACACATGAGGGATGAAGAGAATTAAAAACAAACTATTGATTGAATGAGAAAGAAAAAAAGAGATCTATTTTTAACATGATTTAAGAAATTTAAAGAAAATTAATATTTCAAAACAAAAGGTGTATGATAATAAGATTTAATGGGAAAGGTACTTGCATTAAAACAACATTACAAAACAAAGACTTACAAGATTACAACAAAGAAGAACACAAAAGTAAATGAAAACAAAGAGAGGAGGAAGGGTATCTCAAGTGAAAAATTGAGTATGGAAGGTCCTCCCAAGACTTTTTAAAAAATTTGGTCGTGCCAATGTATTCTCCTCTCTTCTAAAATGTCAATCACATGTATGGAGAAGAGGGGGTTTTATTTATAACCCAAGGAGGCGGTCTGTTTGAATTCCAAATATTCCCCTCCACTTGCATCTCCAATTTGTCCATATAAAAAGCTGAATATAGAGATATTATATTATTAAAAGTTGTATATATTGATTTTTAATGTCATACCTCAAACTTTGGAGGCCATTGGACTTTTGGAGCCAACTATATGACTATTTTACTAAACAGTTTTTACGAGTCCATTTTTATCAACACTTTCTCAAAGACTGAAATATGAATGGGTTATTGAACAGGAATATCCCCTAAAATAAAAATATTTTATACTAAAAAGTTGGCCGACCATATATTATATTTCACACTGAAAAATCCAAACTTTATTTTATGAGTATATCAATAGAAAAGTCCTGAATAGTGTCTTTTAATTCCCGGCCAGAATGGTGGGTTGTACTTCAAAGCATCATTTGGACCCCTTTTTATTGTAGTTGGAAAATCAAATTCTTATCCATGATTATTTTGGATAATAAAGAACATATGGTGGAGTTTCATAAAATTTGGGCTTTGGTATTTAGACAGGAAACTCAATCATCATGGCTGGTCCAGTTTCTTCACTGATTCCTTGGGTCTTCTTGTGTGGATCATATGACCCTTCAAATGGAATATTTGGCCAAAGATCCCTTATAATGAAATATTTTAATTTGAGTAAGGGACCCTAAAAAGCAAGAATAGTGAAATTTGGATAAATAGGGTGAGATTTATAATTAAAATAGTAAACAGACTTGATTTGATTAATTCAAATAATGCTCAAAAATTACATTTAATATTAAAACCTAAGTATTTCACACCAATTATGCACTTTTCATTGAAAATTAGTAAATAGAGTAAATAAAAAGTTCTGAATAAGTGAATAACATCACAACATCATTCCCTTCATATAGAAGAATGAACAGATTAGAGTCTGCATCGACTTCTGGGATCTCAACAGCCACTGTCTGTGTAATGTCCTGGAAATTCCATATAATTTTTAGTTATATAGAATTATTTCGAGACTGTGAAATCTGACGACGCACGCTTCTGAGGCCCAGAGTGATCAGAATGATCCGTCGAAGTTTGGTTAGGTTTTAATTAGAGCACATAAGTAGTTTTCCTGAAAAAGTGGAATAACTATTAAATGGTAACTCGAATAAAAAATTTGAGGGGACTATTAAGTTTAGGATGGCGGGTTTACCATAGGTGCGACTTAAGTTTAGTTGGCGTGAGCCTCCTGTGAGAAAACTAAAAAAATGGAATAATCATGAATAAAATAATTAAATAAATTATTTTATTTTTCAAATGCTTATAACTCACAAATGGTAACTCGAATTAAAAGTAAGATACCACCGCTTAACTAATGAGGGTATTCTCTATTTAAGTAGATACTAACATTGGTTGGTGCGGGCCACCAGTAAAAGTTAGTTTTTGGCCGTAAATAACATAATTAAGTCACAATTATTTTATTGTAAAATTCATAACTTCTAAAAGGTAACTCAAATTAAAAATATGAGAGTACCTTTGGGTTCTTTGGGGAGTGTTTCACTTAGGAAAAGCCTAACCTCGACCGGTGTGGGTCAAAGGTGACTGTTAGAAATTTTCCAAACTTTTTTTTGGGTACATTCTGTAAACACACAAGCGGCATTACATAACTTTTGAACTGGTGCTCAGAATTGAAATCTGAGGGCACCATTGAACTCACAGCACTGATATTCGCTTAAGGATACATTCACTTTGACTGCAGTAGTTCCGGAGAAAAAGTTAGTTTTTGGAACTTTTTAATAGAATAAATAAAATAAATTTATTATTTTATTTTTATTCTAATCTTCCAACGGACGAGTGGTAAGGTGGGACCAATGACATGTCAAGAAAATAAATGGATTGACCTTTAAATTCTAGGTTACCGAACCATTGGGGAATTAGGAAGGTTCCTAATTAATGGGCCTCCATTAATCCCACGAACGTTGCACACCCTTCCCCTATCCTATTTCTATAGAGCTTGGGGAGAGGTGTTGGCACTACTTTGCCAAGCAACGAAGTGCTGACAAATTGCAGTGATGCCAAACCCTTGGAGGATGGAGCTAGTACTAGCGGGAGGCGACGAGCAACAATAAAACTGTGAACCCAAGATCGATGAATGAATGATTTCGTTGGAGGCTAGTTGCGGGGGACAACGAATTCTGGAACTTCCTCAAACGCGGATGCTCTTCAAAGAACTTGAGGTAGGAGATTATTTTCGTTTGGCCGTTTTTGAATTCCTCCTCCCCATTCTTGAATTTATACGAAGAACATGGTCAACCAACTTACGGTCTGACCCGCGATTCCTTCATCTTTGTGGGAGGATGTTGTGGGGTATCTTATAGAGTCTGTTGTTTTGAATACCCCCTTACCCGTTCTTGACATTCTTCATGATTCAAGAAATAATAATCCGCTTGCTACCACTCCAACATGGAGGGTATGAGCCCAACGAACATGGCCTAAACTCACCGCAATCCTTTGTGGTTTTTGATGTGTTCTTCGCGATGGAGGAGGACGGGGACCAGTGCCGGCGGTTGGAACTGGTGGACTTGAGAGCAGTGGTCGGCACCACGGCCAGTCGCGAAGATGGTGGTGGCACAACCGCGCCGCTAGAGAATAACTGTGGCCTGTCGGCCGTGGCGGAGCAAGGGCGGTGGCTGAAACTATGGCCGACCGCACGAAGGGGATAGTGGCGCGTGTCCGCACCACCTGGAAAAGAAGAGTCGCGACCTTGTGCTGTGGCAGCGAGGCAGGGCACGGCTGGCTCGACGCCGACTTCTGGTGGCAGTGTGCTACCGCGCCGTGTGGGGAAGGCTGGCCATCCGACCAGCTAGGGAGTCGAGCGGCCCACCTAATGGGTCGGGCCACGCCGGCGGGCTAGGCCAGGCCAGACCCAACAGGTTGGGTTGGATCCCGTGGGATGGGTCTGACCAATGGACAATCCCGGGTTGGGCCGGGTCCACCCGAACCGAGTCAGGTTGGTCGGACAGGACCTGGACCAAATTCGACCATTTTCGTTCTTTCGGCCATATCGTGAGCTATGGGTGCCCGTTTGAAGAACTTTCTACTGTGATAGAAACCCTGGATCGAGACTTTCCTTTTGGTATACCCCATTTTAGTTTTTGATAAAGTTGGGGTATGGCTAGGTAGGATCGACCACGAATCCAAGCGGGCCCTTGGGACTAAAAGGATAATAACTTACAGACTGGGTGTCCAATTGACGCATCATCTTTTGCGTTGAGACCCATATTACATGGAGGTCCTTTGGGATACTTTTTCTCGGGACTTTGTGGAAGTTAGAGTATCGACCTGTGGCTTGAGGAGCGGACCCTCCCAGGATCAAGCAAGCTTTGTGCGGGAACCCTATGGCTGGCTGTAACATGAGAAAGGGATCCTATTTAGGTTTATGATTTAGGATCCTTCTTGGGTATGTTCTTGAGGATCCCACATGGGTACAATCTAGGAATCCATGTTGGAATACTCTAGGATCCTATATGGTTCTATTGTACTAGGATCCTATGTAGGTCTGATGATGTACTAGGATCCTATGTGGGTCTGATGATTTAGGATCCTACGTGGGTATGCCTCTTAACATAGTAAGATGATTTAGTACTTACATATAATCATCTTTACTTCCTTACTTAATTTATACCTGATGTGAGCTGATTCCTTACCTTCGTGGTGATACCTTTATGGTATTCTTCTGTGTGGCATACCTGTGTGGTACTTTCCTTCATGGTGATACCTTGGTGGTGTTCTTTTGTGTGGCATACCTTTGTGGTACTTTCCTACTTGGTGATACCTTTGTGGTATTCTTCTGTGTGTCCTAACTATGTGGTACTTTCCTTCATGGTGAAACCTTGGTAATATTCTTCTTTGTGGCGTACCTGTGTGGTACTTTCCTTCATGGTGATACATTTGTGGTATTATTCTGTGTGGCGTACCTGTGTGGTACTTACCTTCATGGTAATACCTTTGTGGTATTCTTCTGTGTGGCGTACCTGTGTGGTACTTTCCTTCATGGTGATACCTTGGTGGTATTCTTCTGTGTGGCGAACCTGTGTGGTAATTTCCTTTGTGGTGATACCTCTATGGTATTCTTCTATGTGGAATTACCTTTTTGGTACTTACCTTTGTGGTGTTACCTTTTTGGTATTCTTTCTTTCGTGGAACAGTTGAGATTTGAGCTAATGAGTCGGGCCTTGTGTTTCCTCATGAATGAGATGGGTATACTTGATAACTTAGGTATATGTATATTCATATACCTAAGTAGGGTTGACAGTTGTTTTCATGATTTTTGGTTTATCATTTTTAGATTTTGTGAGATATTTGAGGGTCTTAGGGTCCCTACTGAGTGTCATTATACTCACCCCTGCACGGGTTACGCCCGCACCTTGTTGTGTTTGGTGTAGAAGACAGACAACACTGACTGAGGATGAGAGTACCAAGACTGGAGGTAGCTTGGAGGTGGGAATTAGACAAGCTGTACCACAGAGATGACTGTTCGATAGCTGTATCTACCCTTCAGGTAGGGTCCTTGGCGGGATTCCATAGAAGCTGTTTTAGTTTACTTGTAATTTTCAATTTTCTTGTACTTTCCAGTTGGGCTTGTATTCCGAGCCCTTTTTCTTACAGTACACACTCTTTTTACAATACGGTTTACTTGTGTTTGTATCTTGTTGTGTGCTTGGTTGCAAGTGTTTATAGGTTATAAAGGCAATGCCTTACCAGTTTTTAGGGAATATGCCTTTCGGTGCTAGTCGCCAGCCCCTGGCCTATGGAAGGCGGGCTTGGGGTAGTTATGGCACGGACCCCGGGGGACGGGTTGTGAAAAATTGGTATCATAGGAGTTCAGTTCTACCAAATAACTAGGACTCTGATCTTTTCTATGAAGCAATGGTGTTAAGAGTAATGAGTGTGATTTTCAGTTCAAGGAGTCCAGTGTTGGTGCAGCGGCCGAAGTATCTATACACCAGGACCCTGACTTCTGATTTTCTGACTCAGTGCATGAAAACACTGATTGCGTTTGTGTTTTGAAAAGTTTTCTTGTGTTTTCTTGAGTTAGCTCACTAGGTATAACTTAATGACTGTGGTGCACCTATTCCTTATCAGAATTCCACTACGTAGAAAGTCAGCTAGGATTACCGATTGAGTACACAATGATGGCCCACCGAGCGATGAGGCTCTAGTGCAGGGCCCTCTTACTATGTTGGCACCTTCAGGTGGTGTACTAGCAGCACCACAACCCATTTGGCAGCAGTTACCACCAGTCGCACTGGCGGATAGTGTATGCTGACTGAGTGCGTTGCACGAGTTCTAGTGGAAGAGGCCTTCTAGGTTTCAAGGCGATACTGATTCCCACGTAGTTGAGGGCCAGATGGAGGCAGTTTCTAGAGTTTTCTGCCTAGTTGAGACACCAGTATAGAAGATAGTGATCTTAGATAATAGTCTTTTTCAGTGAGTGACCATGAGGATGGTATTTATAGTGATGAGGCTTCAGTACATAGACCATTACCTGAGATAGTACCTTCAGTTAGTGTGTCAGTTATATAACTACCCATTGGTTAGCAGTTACAACCGGTGGTACCGGTAGAGGACACATATAAACATAGTGCCTTACACGTGATTCATCATCAGATACCCCTCATAATCTGGGGTGAGCCCAACTCACAGGCGGCTGAGGACTGAATTGAGGAGGTGGTTGAGAGTTCTCTAGATCTTCTATAGCTTCGGCAGGATAACATGTTGGTAGCTGAGTATTCATCTAGGTGTATTGATCATTCTTGGTACTCTATGAATACGATGCGATCAGTGATTCGGGTCTTGGACTTTTGAGGGTAGTATGTTTAAGGAAATCCAAGCTAGTACTATTCCCCTATGCATTCCTACTTATGTTGGGGTGCTAGAGAGTACCTTATTGGTTGAATGTTCTTTGGCTGAGTGGATATAGCCATTGAATGTTAGTAGTGGGAAAACAGGAAACTGACACCAGTCTCAAAGACTTGGGTGTGTAAAATTGATTCAGGAAGAAGAAGTGTTAGGGACAGATGAATCTACAGGGCTGCAGATGTGGAATCAGAGCTAGGAGAGCATCATGAGGTGGTGTACATTTCGACATGTTACAACCACCCCTATTGTGGTCCCCGCCAGGCTCAGGGAGCTGGAGGACAAGGGAATAGAGTAGCTGAATGCGGTCAAGTAATGTGACCCAAGGGCTCTAGGAATGATTCGAGGTACGGTCTATGTCAACTGCCAGCTGTCATTACAATATACATAGGTACCAATCATTCCTTCCCTCCACGAATCTTGTCCAAGACCTATAGTTTCCGGTTAAACCGTTGAATTGACCCTCGCGTCTGGAGATACCTTTTGAAGGAGACTCAATAATCACACTTACGCTAATGGTGTGATCTGACCCTTGAGGCGAGAGTTTCGATTGGAACCTCTTGGTGGTAGCATTGAGGTCTTACGACATTAGTTTGGGTATGGACTGGACATCCACAGTTCATACTCAGATTGACTGTATTAAGAAAAAAGGTTGTGGTTTATCTACAATGTTGGAATGAGGGTTTCCTTGGTCAGTGAAAAAGGAAACCCAGACAGCTCAGGATAAACTCTTGCATAGGACGGTGCGGCTGATCACTCGTGAGTCGGCCATCCTCACCCTCATGGTAGCATAAGTTTTGAGTTTTCAGTTCCCAATTGGAGTGGCTAGAGTTCCTCTAGGACTATGACATTGAGATAGTCTATACTATTGAGAAGGAGAACGTGGTAGTAGATGCAATCAGCAGAAGGTCTAGTCTACAGCTACAAAGTGAGGCATTAGAGTAACTAGTCACACTGCAGATATCATTCATGGATAGAGTTGAAGTTGCTTACCTCTAGTCTATGACTGTCACTCCCCCACTCCTTCAGCAATTCGGGGAGGCACAACTTCGGGGCATTGACTGCGAGGCTCAACATGCTCAGATATCCTCAGGGCAGGCACCTGATGGATTTTTTGAAGGTGGCATACACGCCATCCTCTTCAGAGGACATACCATGGTACTAGTGGAACTTCGGGAGGAGGTGTTGAGGGAGTTCCATACATCCCCTCTAGCGGTACATCCTGGTGTGGTGAAGATATACCAGGACCTCTGGCGTCAGTACTGGTGGATAGAGATGAAGAAAGTAGTGGAAGAGCATGTATTACGATGTCTCACTTGTCAAAAAGTGAGGACTGCATAGAGTTAGCATAAGTCTTATGACGAAAGGATACAAAGATTCTTGGAGTTCCAGGAGGGGTACCATGTATTCTTACGAGTCTCTCCTCGATGGGGATTATGTAGATTTATCCTAGGGTGCAAGTTATTAACGGGGTTTTTTGTTCCTTTTTCTTATACTTCAAGGGATAGTTGAGGTAGCATACCACTTGGCTCTTCCACCACATTTAAAGAGGGTGCGCGATGTCTTCCATGTATCCCAGCTGAGAGGATACGTGCACGACCCATTTCACATCATCGACCACGTCGAGTTGGACTTAGATGATGGGGTGTCATTTTCAGAGGTTTTAGGGGAGATTGAGGATTGACAAGACCATTCCCTTTGTGGGTGGTTGATACCTCTGGTTGGCGTACGCTGGCAGCACGAGAACCTCCAGGAGAACAAATGGAAGCGGGAGGCTTAGATTCGTGCTCAATACCCTCTTTTGGTTGTTTTACCTTTGTTGTGGATTTCGGGGACGTAAATCCCTAAGGTTGGGAGAATGTAATATCCCAGAAATTTAGTATAATTTTTTTAATTATATGGAATTATTTTGAGACCGTGAAATCTGACGGCGCATGATTCCAAGGCCCAGAGTTCTCGGAATGATCCATTAAAGTTTGGTTAGGTTTTAATTAGCACGTGTAAGTATTTTCCCTAAGAAATTGTAATAACTCTTAAATGGTAAGTTGGATCATAAATCTAAGGGCACCGTTGCATTCATGATGGAGGGTTTACCCTAGGTGCAACTTAAGTTTAGTCGGCATGAGCCTCCTTTGAGAAAACCCAAAAATGGAATAATCGTGAATAAAATAATGAAATAAATTATTTTATTTTTCAAATTATTATAACTCACAAATGGTAACTCGTATTAAAATTCAGAGACCATCATTGAAATCATGAGGGTATTCTCTCTTTAGGAAGATACAAACATTGGTCGGCGTGGGTCACCAATAAAAGTTAGTTTTTGGAAGTAAATAAAATAATTAAGTGACAATTATTTTATTGTAAAATTCATAACATATAAATGGTAACTCGGAATGAAAATTCGAGAGTACGATTGTGTTCTTTGGGGAGTTTTTCACTTAGGCAGAGCCAAACCTCGACTGACACGGTTCAAGGGTGACTGTTATAATTTTTCCAAACTTTTTTTGGGTACGTTCAGTAAACGCACGAGCGCCATTATATAACTTTTGAACCAGTGCTCGAAATTGAAATCTGAGGGCACCGTTGAACTCGCAGCGCCAATATTAGCTTAAGGAGACCTTCACTTCGACCACAATAGGTCCAGATAAAAAGTTATTTTTTTGAACTTTTTAATAGAATAAATAAAATAACTTTATTATTTTATTTTTATTCTAATCCTCCAACGGACGAGTGGAAAGGTGGGACCGATGAAGTGTCAAGCCAATAAATGGCTTGACCTTTCAATTATAAGTATCCACATTATTTGGGAATTAAGAAGGGTCCTAATTAATGGGCCTCCATTAATCCCATGAACGTTGCACACCCTTCCCATATCCTATTTATATGAAGATTTGGGAGAGGTTTTGGCACTTATTCGTCAAGAAACAAGGTGTTGAAAAAGTATAGTGATGCCAAACCCTTGGAGGATAGAGCCGGTACCAGTGGGAGGTGATGAGAAAAACTGAAACCCCAAACCAGAGATCGATGAATGAGTCACGTCGTTGGAGTCTAGTTGCAGGGGAAGAAGAATGCTGAAAATTCCTCAAAAGAGGATGCTATCCAATGAACTTGAGGTAGAGGATTATTTTATTTTGGGCGTTTTTGACTTCCTCTTCCCCGTTCCTAAATTTATATGAAGAATGGGGTCAACCGACTAACGGGTTGACCCGTGATTCCATCGTCTTTGTGGGAAGATGTTGCAAGGTATCTTGTATGGTTTGTTGTTTTGAATACCCCTTACCCTTTCATTATGTTCTTCATGATTCAAGAAATAATAAGCCACTTGCTATTGCTCTAACACGGAGGGTACATGCCAAATGAACATGGCTCGACCTCCCCGCAATCCTTTGTGGTTTTTGATGTGTTCTTCGTGATGGAGGAGGACGACGACCGGTGCTGGAGATTGGAACCAGTGGGACTCAAGAGTGGCGGCTAGCTACAAAGATGGCGATGGTGCAACTGTTCTGCTAGAGAAAAACCACGGCCCGTCGACCGCTGCAGAGCAAGGGTGGCGGTCGGTACTCCGGCCGATCGCACGAAGGGGACAGCGGCGTGCGTCTACGCCGCTCGGCAGAGATGAGTCGCGACTTTCTGCCGTGGAGGTGAGGCAAGGTGTGGCCAGCTCGACGCTGGCCGTCGGTGATGGCACGGTGCATGACCGCGCCGGACGGGGAAGGCTGGCCATCCGGCCAGTCGGGGATCCGAGCGATCCTCCCTAGCAGACCACACCACAGGTTGGGCCATGCCGGCGGGTCGGGCCAGACGCAGCGGGTCGGGCCAGACCCAAAAGGCCAGGTCGGATCCCGTGGGCTAGGTCCGACCTAGGTACAGACCCGAGTGAGGCCGGGTTGACCCGAACCAGGTTGGGTCTGTCCGACAGGGTCGGACCAGACCCATACCAACTTCAACCCTTTTCATTCTCTTGGCCATATCTTGAGCTACGGGTAGCCGTTTGACGAACCATCTAGGGTGCCTGAATACTTGGATCGATAAGGTCATTTTTTATACCCCACTTGAGTTTTGGATAAAGTTTGGGTATGGCTAGGTAGGATCGACCATGAATCCAACCGGGCCCTCAGGACTAAAAGGCCAATAACTTACAGACTGGGCGTTCGATTGATACAACATCTGTTGCATTGAGACCCCTATTACGTGGAAGTACTTTGGGATACTTATTCATGGGAATTTGTGGAAATTGGAGTATTGACCTGTGGCTTGAGGAGTGGACCCTCCCGGAATCAATCGAGCTTAGTGCGGGAACCCTGTGGCTGGCTGTAACATGAGAAAGTAATCCTACATGGGTCTATGATTTGGGATCCTTCATGGGTCAATGCTTGAGGATCCCACATGGATCCGCTCTAGGAATCCATGTGGGACTACTCTAGGATCCTATGTGGTTCTGCTGTACTAGGATCCTATGCGGGTCTGATGATGTACTAGGATCCTATGTGGCTCTGATGATTTAGGATCCTATGTGGGTCTGAAGATTTAAGATACTACGTGGGTTTTCCTATTAACAGAGTAAGTTGATTAAGTAGTTACATCTAATCATATTTACATCCGTACCAAAGTTATACTTGGTGTGAGATGAGTCCTTACCTTCATGGTGATACCTTTGTGGTATTATTCTGTGTGGCATACCTGTGTGGTACTTTCCTTCATGGTGATACCTTGGTGGTATTCTTCTGTGTGGCATACCTGTGTGTTACTTTCCTTCTTGGTGATACCTTTATGGTATTCTTCTGTGTGTCATACCTATGTGGTACTTAACTTCATGGTGATACCTTTGTGATATTCTTCTGTGTGGCGTACCTGTGTGGTACTTTCCTCCATGGTAAAACCTTGGTGGTATTCTTCTATGTGGCGTACCTGTGTGATACTTTCCTTCTTGGTGATACCTTTGAGGTATTATTCTGTGTGGTGTACCTATGTGGTACTTACCATTGTGGTAATACCTTTATGGTATTATTCTGTGTGGCGTACCTGTGTAGTACTTTCCTTCACAATGATACCTTGTTGGTATTCTTCTGTGTGGTGAACCTGTGTGGTAATTTTCTTCATGGTGATACCTCCGTGGTATTCTTCTATGTGGCGTTAACTTTGTGGTACTTACATTTGTGGTGTTACCTTCATGGTATTCTTTCCTTCGTGAAACATTTGAGATTTGAGCTAATGAGTTGGGCCTTATGTTTCCTCATGAATGAGATGGGTATACTTGATAACTTAGGTATATGTATGGGCATATACATAAGTAGGGTTGATATCTTTTTTCTTGATTTGTGGTTTATCCTTTGTGGATTTTGTGAGATATTTTAGGGACTTGGGGTCCCTACTAAGTATCATTATACTCACCCCTGCGCGGGCTACACCTGCACCTTGTTGTGTTTGGTGCAGACGATGGACATCACTGACTGAGGATGAGAGTACCAGGACTGGAGGTAGCTCGGAGGTGGGAATTAGACGAGGTGTAATGCATAGACGACCATTCAAGAGATGTACCTACCATTCAGATATGGTCCTTGGAAGGAGTTCACATGAGCTGTTTCAGTTTACTTGTACTTTTCTGTTTTCTTGTACTTTCTAGTTGGGCTTGTATTCCAGTACCTTTTTCTTACAGTACACACTCTTTTTACCATACAATTTACTTGTGTTCATATATTTTTGTGTACTTGGTTGCGTGTGTTTATAGGTTATAAAGGCAATTCCTTCCCTGTTTTTAAGGATACGCCTTTCGGTGCTAGTCGCCAGCCCCTGACCTATTGAAGGTGTGCTTGGGGTAGTCACGACACGGGCCCCAAGGGACAGGTTGTGATAGTCTGAAGGATGATTTCCCCTTCCTTTGATAGAGCTATTGATCAATGCCACTACTGGGTTCAAGGCTCTCTTTTACATGGATGGTTATTCTGGGAGTAATCAAATCTACATGGCCCCTAAGGATGAAGATTCCACTATCTTCATGGTGCTGCAGGGGACCTTCTTCTATCAAGTAATATTGTTTGTCTTGAAGAATGTCAGAGCTACCTATTAGTGTTCCATGCACTAAATATTCAAACCTTTTATTGGGATTCTAGTGGAATGCTGCATGGATGACTTTTTGGTCAAATACCACTAGCATCAGGACCATCATAAAGATCTTGAGAAAGTGTTTGGCTTCCTATACTCCCACCATCTAAAGATAAACACCTTGAAGTGTGCTTTCAGGGTTACCTATAGGAAGTTTCTCAGCTTAATCATTAGATATTGAGGCATTGAGATCAACCCAGAGAAGATAAAGTCCATCAATTAGATGCCTCCTCCAAGCAACCTCTGAGATATCTGAGGTTTTCAAGAACACATAACCTATATATAATGATTCCTTATGAATCTATCCAGAAAGTGTAATCAATTTTCCAGACTCATGAAGAAAGGTTCCATTTACTAGTGGGATGATGAATTTCATACCACATTTGGGGAGATTAAGTAGTTTCTACTAAAACATCCAATTATGATTCCACCCATCTCCAGGAAGAAATTTTTATTCTATGTGACCACCTTGGAATGATTCTTTAGCGCCTTAATCACTTAGAATAACAATAAAGGGATAGAGAATAATTTGTAATATCTCAATATCATGATAATCAACACAAATTATAGATAATATCCTATCGAGAAGAGCTACCTCATACTATTCTTTTAGTGAAAAAAGTTGAGGCATTATCTATAGCATCATGAGATATGGCTGGTATCCCATGTGGATTCGCTAAATTATATTCTGAACCGCACCATGTTGATAGTCCATCTTGACTAGTGGGTAGTAATCTTGTATTAGTTCAATATTAGGTTTTTTATAGAAGTCCATTAAGGGTCAGGCGCTGGTATATTTTCTGGATGCCCATCCAGCCCCCACGAAGTAGTCCTTATATCTTGATTTTTCCGATGACCCCATACTTTCAATGGATAATGATATACCATGCTATCAAATTAATTTTGAGGGTGTCTCACAGAACCCAACCGGTAGACGTATTAATGATCTTAGAATCAATAGATTAGGTTTGGGAATCATCTTTATCATGCCTAAAAAGGTTTTCTTACCCTATTTGTTCCTACTATCAGAAGGTTTCACCAATAATAAGGTAGTGTATCAGGTTCTCATCACTGGTATTGAGATGGATCTCATGATTGATGTTCCCCATATACATGTCAAAGGGGACTCTAATCTTTTCATCAATCATATCAATAGTTACTATGTTGCCAAGAATCCAGAGCTCATGACCCTATTAGAACACACTTTCCAGCTGATGGCATAATTCCCTTATTGGCCAGAGGTCACTCATATTCTCCAGTCATAGAATGATCGAACCAATGCCTTGGTTAGTCTAGCCGCATATCTTCTAGATCCATACCAAGAAAATCTATTTATCCATGCGTCACATCAAAGGGTCATCACTCCTGTCACTCCATATGGTAATGAAAACTAATAGGTAATCCATATTTTCACCAGTTCTTCTATATCCGTGTAAGAGTTGGTGTCTTAGAAACAACTGGTTGTACTTTTATTACATGTATATTTAATGTATTTAAATATTAAAAATATTATTACATATTTTTCATTGTTCTGCAGGACTATGATGTAATAATGTCCTAGAGTATTTGTTTCATTGATAAGCTCATATCAGTTCCCCACTATGATGAGAACCTTGAAATGCTATAATAATATTCTTAAATATATTTCTACTATTGGATTAAATACTATAATGGGACACATAGAACGAAGTCCATTAGGTGCGAGTACTCGTAAGTAGATGAGACTTCCTCTCATGAAGTTTGCACTTGGTGATCTCCAAGATAGGAGATTATGAGAACAGACCCGCTAGTAGGAATTCCACATGTTTTGGTGTCATTATATATTTTTATCTATGATTTTTTTAATGATCCTTAGACTTTAAGATTATCATTAATACGTGTCCCAACTCACGCATTTTGATTCACTAATAAAAATCGTCATGCATACAATTGGTGGGAAGTATGATATGTTGGGTGTGTCATGAGTGGCATGTTATTAATGGATAAGTCGATGAAGGATTTTTCCCTTTCATTTATGGAATTTGATATCTTGGCCCTTTTATTGAAATAAAACCGTCACGTGAAATTCCATGGCAATGGTGTAACAACGAGTTTATTTCAGGTAGTCAAAGAATGACGTATCAAGCATAAAAGTTGATTACACTATCATGAAACCAATATGATGAGATATTGCGACAAAGGGATTATATTACATAGTGAGCATTTTTATGTGGATGTCATTTTTGTGACTTTATGTTCTTTCTCTTGGGTACCTTAACCCATTTCTATATAATACTCTTAGACTTTTGGCAAGCCCGCCTAATTCAACAAGAAAGAATTCTATAGGGTCACACACTATGTGTTTCCGGTGGTCTTGGTTAAATTCTATTTGAATTTAATTAATAAATATTATTATCAAGATAGTGTAATAATTTTATTCAAGTTAAAATTATTGCATAAATTAATTAAATATTTATCCACCGGATTGTGGGTAAAATATATTTATTTATTTTATTGAACATTTAATAAATATTTATTTACTAGTTTGTAAATAAAATATTTATTTAAGAGAATAAATTATTTCTTTTTTTATTCAGGTGTTAAATAAATGGAAGTGGAGTTCATGTGGAACAAGGCCGGTCTGGTAGTAAAATAATTATTTTCAAGATGATAAATAATTATTTAACTAGTTGGCACAAATTAAAATAACATTGATATTATTTTGTGATGCAGAATTTTATTTATAATTCCGTTTTATGAAAGTTGGCACACTATAAATAATGATGCAGTGTTATTATTAATATCATGGGTTTTCTCTAAGGTTATGAATTTATTTAATTTCTGTTATAAAATTAAATATTGTAACCTAATCCTCATGTAAATAAATAGACACATACGTCTATTGTGCCATGTATTGAACTGCACGCCTGACGAATTGAGAATTGTTGAGATAAAAAATTTCTCTATCGAATCCTCTTCCTGCCCCTCTCAAGAACGAGATACATTATTCAAGGCTGAAGAACAAGCAATCAATAACAACCTACACTAGACTCTCACTTCTCCATGCTATCACCCGGAGAAATGTGGTGTCGATTGAAGGCCATTAGAGAACATGTGGACCACCGCTAGAGGGATTATAGTTTGGATCCTCACAAGCAGAATGAGATAACTCAGAAGGGTCGTTCCGAATGATCAACATCATTAATGAAGAAAATACCAAATATCCAGGTATTATTTTCATTATAAAATTAATTATAAACATGATTTCCAAGATCCTCTCTAAAGGTTTCGGGCCTCTTCCTTCTTTATCTAAATATTTGATTCTATTCTATGGAGACTGAAATTCAACATCATATTAATTCCAAAATAATAATTGATCATGGTAAAAATTAAAGTTGGGCGCTGAACCAACCGTGCTTCCACTGCGCCAGGAACCTACAAGTGGTATTAGGGTGGTTACATCATACTTTATAATTATTTAAATATTTCAATAATGATTTACGGATTTAATAATTTAGTTGTTTCAATTCAATTTAATCGTTCTTTAAAAATGAATCTCAATATATGTTCATCCTCTTTCATTTATAGTTCACCTTATAAAAATTATCTTTTATTTTAATTTTGATTAAATTAAAACAGAGGATCTCATCCGTAGGTTCCAAAGGTTCTTGGTTGTACAACACCAGAACCAACAGAGTATATTCAGCAGTACACATCGTGTAGTCAAGGTTCAATGCACTGGGTCTGGTCTGCCAAACCAAGCCATGTCATAGAAGTTTGTCTAAGTCTTAATGACTCTGTGTGTTGACCAAGAATAGGTGGCACATGGTTTCCAGATTACATTACGTGTGGCCCATAGGACATGGTGTGTAGTCCCTTTAGGTTAGGGTTGGACCGGGTACCACATACACGGCTTTCCTGGATGGAGACCGTGTAATAAGGAACTACACAGTGTGTGGTCCACTGGACATGCCATGTACTTTGAAGATTTCCAAAGTACACTCACATGCTATTTCCCCATGTGTGTAATTTGGATGGACGATGAACAATAGTACACGACATGTAGTTGGAACTAAAGGTCGTGTTCTCATCCAAATTACACTGATTTATTAAAATATGTTATTATATTATACAAACCCTTGAGATGTGTACCATTGTGCAGGCGTAACGCTAAGGCACAAAATGTGATAGGTGTTATATATATCTGTTTTTAATTTAACATCTGCTTAATGTTCATTTCTACTCACTATGTAGTTATGAATAGGAATTCACTAGGTTGCCTCCAAGGTACATGTTACGTACAAAGATAATTTTAAATGAATTTATTTGTTTAAAATTATGATGGATGAGAATCTCAAGGAAATTCAAAAAAGGGTTTAAGATAAAAAGAATTATTAATTAAAGATGATAATTAATTGATTCGAACATGATTTATATTAAACAAGAACGATGAAAGAATTGAATGAAAGTTTTATTTACACATAAATATCATTGCATGTATGGATGATCATGATCCAGACCAAAACCTTTGTATGTGGATGGTTTCTTTTAATTTATTTATTTAAATTAAAATTTTTGGCCTATGACCCTTCTCCTCATTAATATGTAGGGCCTACATGCCCATTGATTCTTTTATGTAAAGACCTTTTTTACCCCTCACCTGCATGTGAGTTAAAAAAAGGCATATGTAATGGATGGAACTCCCAATCTAGTAGAGGCGGTTCAAGCTGGAGATGAGACAAAATAAATCCCAGGAGATACATAGGTAGACAGGTGGAAATCTGTAAACGTGAACCCAAAAGGTTGAAGGTGTTTCTCCCCTAGGTCAGGGTTAGTTTATCAACTGGTAAATAAACTAACCATTAGAAAATCTCATGATCATGACCTTTTCATTATTTTATTTCTGTCAGATTTTTGGTTTATCATTAGGGATGTGTTTTCATGATCACATAATTAATGAATTAAACAATCATTCAAGATGGAACTAAAATAAACTAGGGTTATGCGTAAATATTATAAAGATTTGGTTAATCACTTAAGTAAGTTCCACTTAATATTAACAATAATGTGATAATAATAATAAGTAATTCATGCATAAGTGATAAAAACCCCTCAAATAAAATATTATGTTAGACCAAGCCTTATGTTACTTGATTAAGGGAAAAACTCAATAAAACTATGTGTTTGACCAAACCTTGTTGGGACACTTACTTTTATACATGAATCCCTTATGAATGGTTTTGGGTTGACTTAACCATATTACTTCAAGAAAAGTATCCCTTGATAGAATTGGTGTAATATTAGAGGCAAGAGTTAAGGAAATCCAAAGTTAGGATTTTAGGATTGTGGAGTCCACTCAACATATTAAGGACCTATAAGCCAATGGTTGGAAAAGACCCACCTACCTACATACCTTTAAATATATTGACCAACCCTTTTTGGGGTTATGAAAAGGGTAATATGGATCCTTTCTACTAGAATTTCATGGCAACTGGACATTCCAAGTTCAATGGTGAGGGCCATTGAGACCTGATAAAATAGTTTGAGACTTAATTAATTTATTATTTCTCATAAAAATGTATTCAAGAAATTAATAATGATTTGATATTTTAATTGTATAATAAAAATGAAAAGCTTATCAACCACACAATCCCCGTGATCAATTCTAGATAAAGACAACATCCACATTGGTAGTAACTTCTAAGAATGTTTTATACGCCTTGGGATTATCCTACACCATGAACAAAAGTATTACATGTTGGATTCAACATTACCTAATCCTCTTGCCAAAGAGGCGAGTGATGAGGATTTACTAGTCTATGAGAAACATATGAATGTTGTGATCAACTTTCAATGTTTAATGTTATCATCAATGTCTAGTGAGATCATGAAGTCTCACAAAAACATGGATTCTTATAGCATGTTCAAGAACATCTGTAGTCTTTACTAGGAGAGAGAAAGATAGGAAAGGTTTGATATCTCCAAGGAACTCTTTCAGAGTAAGCATGAAGAGGGTGCCCTGGATGGGCATCATGTAGTCAAGATCATTGGAAACATTGAGAACCTGGAGGTTCTAGGGTTTAAACTCCCTAAAGAACTGGGAACCAATATCATTCTCGCATCACTCCCTTAGAGCTTCTCCAACTTTGTTGTCAATTTCAATATGAACAATATTCAGAAGTCTCTATCTGATCTTATTATCCTCATTCACCAAGTGGACAAAGATATAAAGAGTGAAAAGCCTTCTATCCTTATGGAGAATAAGAGTAAAGGGAAGGAAAAGAGCTTTAATCCCAAAGCTTCTTCATGCTCTTCCATGAAAAGGAAGATCAAAGGGGAGTTAAGGGAACATGAAGTTGTTTGTTTCACATGTAGCATAAAAGGTCACTGGAAGAAGAATTGCACCTAGCCTAAGAAGTAAGGGAAAGATTTAGGTGTATTTATTATCGAATGAAATCTATCTATTTCTACAAATTAGGTATTAGATATAGATTTTGGTTCTCACATATGTATCCAAATATAGGAACTAAGTAGATTCATGGAGATTGATCGAGGGGAGGTAGATCTGCAAGTAGACAACAGAGCTAGAATTACTGCTATAGCTTCCAGGGACTACCACCTCATTTTTCCAACTGGGATGATCTTGGTGTTAAAGGGTTGTTATTATGTTCCATATATTACTAAAAAAATTATTTCTGTATCCAGATTTGATACAGATGGATTTTTTTTCATGTTTGGAAATTAATGTTTCTTCTTTTACAAAGATAGCATTTGTTTTGGTATGGCACATTTATACAATGGTCTTTACATGTTGGATTACACAAATCAAGTAATGGAAATCGATAAAAAAGATACTTCACATGACTCATACCACACCCAAATTTGGAATCACCGGCTAGGTCATGTAAATGAAAAACACTTGAAAAAGTTACATCAAGATGGATATTTATATTTTTTTGAACTAAAACCACTTGGTGTACATCATGCATATTTACAAGGAAAAATGACCAAAGCCCCATTTAGTGAGAAAGTTTAAAGGGCTAAATAAATTATTGAATTGGTTCATACCGATGTGTGTGGACCATTTCCAGTTGATGCAAGGGGAGGGTACTCATAATTCATAACTTTTACTGATTTTTTTAGAAGATATGGATTTATCTATTTAATGAGGTATAAGTCAGATTCTTTTGATAAGTTTAAATAATACAAGAATGAAGTTGAGAACCATCTAGGTAAGAATATTAAGAAACTATGCTTAGACCGAGGTGTATAATATCTTAATCAAGACATCATTGATTACTTACGGGAGTTTCAGATCCTATCCCAACTCACTCCTCCTTAAACTCCAAAGTGAAATGGTGTGAGTGAAAGTAGGAACCATACCCTATTAGACATGGTGAGATCAAGGATGAGTCATGCGAGTCTTCCATTATCCTTTCGGGGATATGTGTTACAAACAACAACAAACATACTAAACAATGTACCAAATAACTCAATAAATGGTATTACATACGAGTTATGGAGTGGAAATAAATCAATGTTATCAAATTTACATGTGTGTGGAAGCGATGCGTTTGTTAAGACCTCTTCAGGTAACAAACTTTCACCCCAAGTCACAAAGTGTACCTTTATAGGATACCCTAAGAAAACAAGGGGATATTACCTATACAACCCCTCATAAAAGAAGATTATAGTGTCAAGATGCACCATATTCCTTGAGAGGGAGCATATCTCCAAAAGAGATAGTGGGAGAAAGATAGACTTTGATGAAGTTAAGGCTCAAGGTACACAAGAGTTGGTACATGAGTAGATTCCACAAAGCCCCATGGAAGAAAGAACTGTTCTAGAGACACAAGGATTGCGTAAAAGTACAAGAGAGGTTATATAACCAAAATGATATGGTTTTCTAGTTACTGAGGATGGTGACTCATTATTAGTTGATAATAATGATCCTTTAACCTACAAGGAAGCAGTAAGTGGCAAAAATGTTTCCAAGTGGAAAGAAGCCATGAATTCTGAAATGGATTCCATGTACCAAAACCAATTCTAGATTTTGGTAGATCCTTCAGTTGATGTAAATCCTATTGGTTGAAAATGGGTATCCAAGAAGAAACTTGACATGGAAGTACAATTCAGTACCTATAAGGCACAAATGGTTGCAAAAGGGTTCAAGCAGCGTCAAGGCATTGACTACGACGAAACCTTTTCACCAGTTGCAATGCTGAAATCTATCCAAATTATATTATCCATTTCCGCTTACCATGAATTTGAGATTTTGAAAATGGATGTGAAAATATACTTCCTTAACAGAAACCTTCAAGAAGATGTCTACCTGACACAACCTTAAGGGTTTATGACTCCAAAAGATGCCAATAAGGTATGCAAGTTGCAGAAATCCATTTATGGATTAAAGAAATCATCTAAGTCATGGAACATTTGTTTTGATGAATCCATAAATAAATTTGGTTTTATCAAGAACGAATGTGATCCTTGCTTCTATAAAAGGTTTAGTGGGAGTTAATTCATTTTCCTAATAGTATATGTTGATGAAATATTACTTATTGGAAATGAGATACCAGTCTTACAATCTGTTAAGGCATGGTTGAATCAATGATTCTCCAAAAAGTACTTGGGCAAGGAAACATATATTCTTGGGATCAAGATCCATTGTGATAGATCCAAGAGATTGCTGAGACTAAGTCAAAGTACATACATTGATATGATAGTGAAGTGATTTAGTATGGAACAATCCAAGAGGGGATTGTTTCCAGCATCACATGGCATTCAACTTTCCAAGAAAATGTGTCATCAAACACATGAGGAAATAAAGATAATGGAAAGGATTCTATACCTATTAGTGATTGGGTCAGTCATGTATGACATGCTATGTACTAGGCTGGATGTCGCCTACGTATTGAGTGTGGTAGGCAGATATCAATATGACCTAGGTGACTACCATTGGATGGAAATCAAGACTATCTTAAAGTATCTAAGGTGTACTAAGGATATGTTCCTTGTTTATGGAGGATATGGGGAAATAGTCATCATAGAATATTAAGATTCTAGTTTCTAGACTGATCAAGATGACATAAAGTCGCAAAAAAGATACATCTTCACTTTTAATGGAGGTGTAGTGAGCCGGAAGAGCTCAAATCAGAGTGTGGTTGCAGATTCTACAATAGAGTCTGAGTATATCATAACTTATGAGGTAGCTAAAGAAGCGGTTTGGATGCAAAGATTTTTCTAGGAGATGGATGTGATACCTAGCAGTAAAGATCCCATCACACTGTACTATTATAATACTACAACAGTGGCTCTCGCAAAAGAGGCAAGGTCACATTAGCGGATGAAGAACATAATTAGGAAGTATCATATCTTGATGGATTTTTCTGAGAGAGGTGAAGTTTCAGTGAGTAGTATTTTCACAAAAGACAATGTAGTGGAACCCTTGACTAAAGCCTTGACTCAGCATAAACATGCTCATCATGTGAGGTATAGCAGACTGAAAGTCGTAGGAAGTTGGATCTAGTCCAAGTGGGAGTTTGTAAGAGTTTGTGTCCTAGAACCAACTGGTTGTACTTTTATTACATGTATATTTAATGTATTTAAATATTAAACATATTTTTACATATTTTTTATTGCTCTTCATGACTATTATGTAATAATATCCTAGAGTATTTGTTGCATTGATAAGGTCATGGAAGTTCTCCTCTATGATGAGAACCTTGAAATGCTATAATAATATTCTTAAATATAGTTCTATGGGTGGATGAAATAATATAAAGGGACACATAGAATGAAGTCCATCAAGTGTGAGTACTCATAAGTATATGACAATTACTCTCATGAAGTTTGCACTTGGTAATATCCAAGACAGAAGATTACGAGAATAGACCCGCCAGTAGAAATTCCGCATGTCTTGGTATCATCAGATATTTCTATATGCGAGCATGTGTAATGATCCTTATACTTTAAGATTATCATTAATACATGTCACGACTCGTGCACTTTGATTTACTGACGTAAACTGTCACGCAGATAGTTGGCGAGAAGTAGGGTACGTTAGGTGTGTCACAAGTGGAATGTTATTAATGGATAAGTTGAAGAAGTATTTGTACCTTCTATTTATGGAAGTTGATATTGCAGCCCTTTGATTGAAATAGAACCATCACTCAATATTTCATGGCCATGGTGTAACGGCGAGTTTTTTTTCAAGTAGTCAAAGAACGATGTATCAAGCATAAAAGTTGATGACACTATCATGAAACCTGCTTAATGTGATATTGTGAAAAAGGGATAATATTACATAGTGAGTGTTCATATGTGGATTTAATTGTTTCAACGTTAAGTTCTTTCTCTTGGGTGCCTTGACCTGTTTCTAGATAGTAGTCTTGGACTTTATTCAAGAACTCTTAATGCCAATGAGAAAGAATCATATAGGTTCACATACTAAGTGTTTCTAGTAGTATTAGTTAAAATCTATTTGAATTTAATTAATAAATATTATTCTCAAGATAGTGGAATAATTTTATTCAAGTTAAAATTATTGCATAAATTAAATAAATATTTATTCACCAGATTGTGGGTAAAATATATATATTTATTTTATTTAACATTTAATAAATATTTATTTACTAGTTTTTAAATAAAATATTTATTTAAGAGAATAAATTATTTATTTATTTATTCCAGTGTTCAATAAATGGATGTGGAGTTCAAGCAGATCAATGCCGGTCTGGTGGTAAAACAATTATTTGCAAGACGATAAATAATTATTTAACTAGTTGGCATAAATTAAAATAATGCTGCTATTATTTTGTGATGCGGAATTTTATTTATAATTATGTTTTACAAAAGTTTAATAACCATAAATAATGACATAGTGTTATTATTAATAGCATGGATTTTCTCTAAGTTTATGCATGTATTTAATTGTTGTTACACAATTAAATATTGTAATTGAAGACCTATGTTAATAAATAGTCACATATGTCTATTGTTTGATGAATCAAATTGCACGCCCAAAAAATTGAGAATTGTTGAGCTAAAAAATTTCTCTTTCGAATCCTCTTCCCTCCCCTCTCAAGAACGAGAGATGTTATTCAAGGCCAAAGAACAAGTGATCAAGAACGATCGATACAAGACTCGCTTCGCCGTGCTAGAACCTGAAGAACGAGTGGTGTCAATTGGAGTCCATCAGAGCATGTGTGGATTACTGCTAGAGGGATTCTAGTTTGGATCATCATAAACACAAAAATATAATATGAAAGGGTCATTATGTATGATTAACATCATCAATGAAGAAAATATCAAAGATCCAGGTATTATTTTCTTTATGAAATTAATTAAATTAATTATAAACATGATGTCAAATATCTTCTCTAAAGGTTTTGGGCCTCTTCCTTATTTATCTAAATCATTGATTATATTTCATGGAAACTAGAATTCATCATCGTATTGATCCCAGAATAATCATTGATCATGGTAAAAATTAAATTTGGGCACCGACCCAACCACGCTTCCCCTGCACCCGAAACCTACAATCAAGACCTCCATATTCTCATGCTGCTATAGAATAGACCTCTGATTAGAAAACTCCTTTTTTTTTTCTGAGTACCTACAACAAGGAAATATCTTTCTAGATAGATCTGAACATGATAAAATCTATCAATGTTTAGTGAATTTTACCCTCCAAATTGGTCCTAGCCTTGAGTATATCCTCTACAACTATGGGTTGAATGGAATTCTCTTACATTGTATTCAAGAAGATGATATTCCCTAGGTTATGTAGAAAGTTTATTCCGATTCCTATGGAGCTCATCATGAAGGGTTGAATCTCTCTCACCAGATTAGAAGGTTGGGCTACATTTGGCCCACCATGGCCCATGACTATATCAAGTCCACCAAGATCTTCCACACATGTCAAGTCTATGCCAACTTTTTTGCATCATCCACTGGAGCCCCTTCATACTAGCAAGTAATATTGGCCATTGCAGTCTGGGGAGTCAATGTTTTGGGACCTTATCCACCAGTAATATCTCTCCAATGTAGGTTCATCCTAACCACAACATATTTTTTTCCATGTGGGCAGATGTGATTATACTCAAGGAAGTCAAGGCCCGTTATATCATTGATTTTCTGAGCTCCAATATCATCCATAGATTCAGAGTCCCTCACACTGTTATCACCGATAGCAACACCAACTTCCAGGATTCTTATATAAAGAAATTTTATGCCAAGTAAAACATCTGATCCAACCATAATTCTCACTATCATGTGCAAGAAAATGTATAGATCAAGGAATTCAACAAGACCCTATCCAATATTCCTTAGAATATGGTGGGCCAGAATAAGAAAATTTTTCCAGAAAATATCCCCATTGTTCTCTGGGATTATTAGAAGACAACTCGTAATTCCACCCAGGTGACCCCATACTCTATAGTGTATGGAACATAGGAAGTCCTACCAATCAAGATTTAATTTTCATCACTCCGCACAACCATCTATGACCAGAAGACGCCATACAAGATAGACAAAGTTCATCTAGCTAAACTGGAATCCCTTTATAAGAACATGATTTAAACCATTCACAATCTAGGAAGGCACTGTAATAAGATTTATAGAGAATTCAACAAGAAATTTCGACTTGGGTCCTTCCTTCAAAGTGATATAGTATTGGCCCTCCGAGCATCGATGATTCCTAATAGGAAGCCACCAAATTTGGAACCCAAATGGGAAGGTGCTTACATCATTCATAAGTTTTAACCTAATTGTGAACACTCTTTGATCACCATGGATGGAGAGTGCATCACTCCTCCGACAAATGATAAGTTTCTTAAGAAGTGATTTTCATAAGAACTAAAATTCTATCATGCATGACATTAAACTACTTTCCCTTCCAAGATGCAGGATGTAAAACTTCCCAACACCATCATCCTAGTTATACGATATTAAACTATATGGTGATTTGGTCCAAAATATATGACCTTAAACAAAGGGAGTATGGTCTTGGAAACATGATATTAAACTTTTTGCATACGTCCCTACAACACAATGTTAAACTGGGATCATGGTCTAAATTCTATGTCCTCAAACTAATAATTTTCATCTTAGTTGCACAACAATAAACTGCATAGCGTTGATGGTCCTAACTATATGACCTTAAAAAAAGTTACCTTCATATTTACTGCATGATGTTAAACTGCACAAAATTCAATAACTAAGTGCGTCTTGATTCCCATTCTTATGGGATATGTAGTGATGCCCAGACATTTTTTCTTTGGGTTTAGCCCTTGTTTTGTTAACCTTTTTTTCTATGTCCCATAAGACGTTAAATTGCTGCTCCATCCTTACCGCATCATGTTAAATTTCATATAATTTAAGAACTATGTGTGGATTGATTCTCATCTTTATAGTATATATAGTAATGACTAGACATTTTGTCTTCGAGTCTAACCCCTGGTTCATTAACACTTTTTTCTCCATCTCGTATGACGTTAAACTACTATTTTGTCCTTACCCCATGACTTTAAACTGCATAGAATTCAATAACTATGTGTGTCTTGATTCCCATCCTTATGGGATATGTAGTGACACCTATAAATTTTGTCTTTGGGTAAAATCACTAGTTCATTAAACTTTTTTTATTCATCCAATATGATATTAAAATGCCACTACATCCTTACCACATGATATTAAACTACATGAATTTCAAGAACTACATGTTGATTGATTCCAATCCTTATGGGGTACATTATGGCTCTTGAACATTTTGTCTTTGAGTTCATCCCCTGGTTTGTTAACCATTTTTTCTATACCATTCATGATGTTAAACTACTTCTCCATCATCACCACATGATGTTAAAATGCACAAAATTCAAGAAATATGTGTGGCTTGATTCCCATCCTTATGGTATACATAGTGATGCCCCAAATTCTTGTCTTCTAGTCCATCCCTTTGTTTGTTAACCTTTTTACCCATCCCGCATGGCATTAAAAAATTGATCTGTCCTTCCCACATGATGTTAAACTACATGAAATTCAAGAATTACATGTGGATTTATCCCCATCCTTAAGGGATATATAGTGATGCCCAAACATTTTGTCTTCGAGTCTAGCCCCTGGTCATTTATTCTTTTTTATCCATCCCGCATGATGTTAAAATGATGCTCTATACATACCACATGAGTCTAAATTGCATTCAAGATCTATGTGGGGCTTTATTACTATCCTTATGAGATATATATTGATGCTGAAAAAATTTTCTTCAGGTCCATCCCTTGGTTATTTAACCTTTTAACCCTCCTCATCATACTCTTCATTTGGAACTGGTTCACTACCATGCCATATCTGAGAGCTATCTCGAGGCCTCTATCTTTGAGAAGGGGTTTGAATCCATCTATCTAATATTCCTCATTGACATGATCATATGCACTGTGGTGTAGAACCTAGAGTGTTGGATTCTGCATGGAAATTCTCTCATTCCATTTTCACACTTCACATCTCCCTTTATTTGGGTCTCCATCATCTTCCACATCTGAATTAACCCCTAGTGACACGGTACCTGGCTGCATAGATCACCTACCATCCCAAACCAACACCCCAGAAGACTTCATATAACATTTTGAGATAGGCCCTGTTTTTCGAACATAGTTATTGGTCAATCCTCATTTTTCTATTCCCATCCCAAGTAACACGACATGTATGATTTGTTTCAAACAAGGTCAACAATTATCCACCATCATCACACCACCCTCATTGTTTCGTAGATTTTGGGCACTTTGATTCACTTTTTTCTCCACCTCCTTATGTTATGGTGTAACTCCAACACCCTTGGTGTTACCCCTCCATGCACCTTTGCACGTTGAGAAATCAGATCATCATTGTTTGTACATCCTTAACCCGACTTCTCCATCCCCCACTGAACACTTCTACACGTGATAAGGAAAATCCCATCAGCACTCATTGTTTCCCACATTGAGCATGACTCACATGGGATTAGGATTCCTAGTCGGGTTTTTACCCACATGAAAGAGATGCACAATCCCATAGGTCCAAACTCTATGAACTTAAACGGGGATTTAAAGTCTGAACATCATGACTTTAAAATATATGTGGGGCTTCCTTAGGATTATATTTTACGGCACAAGATTCATTGGTCCTCATTCAGGTTGGGTTATTCTTATAGTTCCATACATATCCCTTATGAAATACTCACCCCTTGTAATGTCTGAATTTTATGAACTTAATCTAAGAAACCCACATCTTAGGAACATGATGTTAAAATGGGAACCAATGGTCCAAACTCTATGAATTGTAACTAAGAGACTTTGGTAAAAGAAACATGCCTTAAAACTATTTTTAATACCAGGGTATTTTACCCTGAGTTTGAACATGTCCTCCCACTAATGTGTTCAGATGCGTTGTAGCATATAACGTAGAGTGTTGGATTCTTCATGGACATTCTCTCATTTCACCTTTATGCTTCATGTATCCCTTTATTTGGGTCCCCACCATCTTCCACATTTGAAGGGACCCCCTAACAGCATGGTTCCTAGCCACATGTCTCACCTACCATCCTTGGATAAAGCCGGAGAAGACTTCTGACAACATTTTGGGACACACACCGCATTTCAAACATGGTCAGTGATCAACCCTCATTTTTTAGTTCCCATCCTAGGCAACATGATATGGATGTTATGTTTCGAACAAGGTCACTAGTTATACTCCATCATAATGCCACCCTTATTGTTTTCCAGATATCAGGTGATGTGATTCACTTTTTTCTCCACCTTCTTATGTTATATAGGAACCCCAAAACCCTTGGTGTTACCCCTTTGTGTGTCTTTGCATGTTGAGAAATAAGATCAGTGTCATTGGGACATTCTTAACCCGAATTCTCTATTCCCCTATTGTACGCTTCAACATGTGAGAAGTAAAACTTAACATCTCTCCTTATTTACCATAATGAGCATGGTTCACATCGGCTTATGAGTTTTTTGTAGGGTTGGTACCCACATAGAAGAGCTGAACAATCTCATGGCCCAAACTCTATGACTTTAAATTAAGAGTTTTAATCCTAAGAACATGATGTTAAATTAGTAACCCATGTCCAAACTATTTGACCATAAACTGAGAGTTCATTTTCAAACATCATGACATTAAACTATGTATGGATTCACCCAGAATTTTTTTTGTTTGGCGTAGAGCCCTTGGGTTCTCATTCACATTCGGTTATAACTAATGTACAACACACATTCTCCTCAGAACACCTTCTATCCTGCAACATGAAATCAAACTGTGTTTCATTCTCCTTATCATTTGATGTTAAACTGAATAGGTGTGTCCTGGGGAAATGATGTTAAACTAGGCAACAATGGTCTGAATTCTATGAACCTAAACTAAGAACCTTATAGTCCAAACTACGTGGATCTAAACTGTATAGAATCAATGTGACGTTCTCTTAAAATAGATCATTGCTTCTATAATTGGTCTCCTAAATTTCGATGATCATTAACTATGTATGGCTAGGTTCACATCTTTATGTGAAATGTAGAAATGCCTAGATGTTTCATCCTTGGGCCCAACCATAAATTTAACTTTCAACCCATTGGCTTGAGTCCTCCCTTGGGAGTGTATGGTGTGGTGTGGGCCTCCATGGACCCCATTCACGTTAGGTTATTTTTCTACACCATACCCCCCTATGGATTACTTCTCTTACCAATTTCCTCACCACACAACATTAAATCACATGGACCAGTCCTATCACATGACTTTAAACCATGTCACTATCTTCCTGGATGCACGATGAAAAATGGAACAACATCGTGGTGTTATAACACGAGAGGACATCGACTTTGGCATTGGCCACTCACCATTTTATCTTTCAAGAACTATGTGTGTATTTATTCTCATCCATAGGGGATACGTAGTGACACTTGGAAATTTTGTCTTCGGGTCTAGCCCCAATTTCACCAACCTTTTTTCCCTTTGGCCTCTGCTATGGTCTAAACTCTATGACCTTAAATTTAGAGTTAAATTATATAGTAAAAGAATTAAAACTTTAAACTATGTGGGAGTTCTTCTTGGGAATGTGTGATGTGAGGATGGGCCCCCTTGGTCCTCATTCATGTTAGGTATCTTTATGACACCACACCACATATTTTTTCTTGAGAAGTCTGATCCCTATAATCCAAACTCTATGACCATAAACTACTATCCTTTGGTCCGAAATATATGAAAAAAACTAGGATCCTCATTAGGATATGTAGTGTGGTTTTGGGCTCCCCTTGGTCTTCATTCAGATTGGGTTTGTCTCTTAAAACATCACACATTTCTTCTTCCCATCTATTTCAATATATTTGTGTGGTATGCAAGACCCTTTTGGATCATTCACAAGGGGTTTATTCCCTCCATACCACACAAATACTATTTAATACTTTATAGTCCGTGCAACCTGAATTTAAACTTTTGGACATGGTCTAGGAAGTATGACCTTAAACTATGTGCAACATCCCAATATCATGAAGTTAAACTATAGGACATGTCCCGATCACATGAAAATAAATTATACCATGCATCATCTTCACCATACATTGTTAAACTACATGTTCATCATATTTACTTGCATGACATGAAACTAAAAATCATCCTAGACCCTCATTTAAGATGTCCTCTCCTTCAATGTTGGTCATTTATCACATTGTTCACATCTTTAGCTGTTGCTCGACCACCGAGATGTTTCCCCCTTGGGGAAATTTTTTGATCTTTGTTCATACCATTATTCTTACACCAATGTGTTCTATGCCACGATGGCATAACCCCTTGATTTTTAGAGGCCATTAAAATATTCAATCACTCAATTTCCATGATTTTGTGCCCCTTTACTCAAATCATCATCCACATTCATGTTCAAATTGACCCCCTAATGGTTTGGTCTCATGCCACTTTAGATCACCTACCATTCTAGGACAATGTTCTCGAAGGATTTAGATGAAAATTCGAGACATTTCATGTGTTTTGAACATGGTCAACAATCCACCCTCGTTTTTTGTCCCTATTTCAGGCTAAGCAATATGGATGTTGTGTGTTTGAACATGGTCAACAGTTATCCTATATCATGACACCTCTCCCATTTTGTTCTGAATTATGGGTATAGTGATTCACACTTATTTATTCCATTTGTTTGGATAGATTCCAATGACCCTAGCATTATCCCACTCATGCACTAGTTCACATTGGGAGAAGTAAGTTGGGTATTACAAGAGACTTCTTCTCTAGTCATAGACTCTTCAATCCTGAATTCTCTTTGTGTTTAGTCAATAATATCAAACCCTGAGTATTAAATGATTATTTGAAACTCTCATACAAAGAGAATGATTATGTGGTCATCCCTTATTTCTCACACTGGGTATGACCCATGTGATTTTAAGGATTCATAATTGGTTGTCTTGAAGATGTGATGGAAATGGAATAATTAAAGCAAGAAAATGTGTGTTCATGTACATAGGTATATCAAAAGTAACAACAATACACTTCATTAGTTCGTAAAAACATAGTCCCTATGGATCTGCCCCTTCATTTGAGAACTTCATCTCCATCTCCCTTTGGTGTGTGACCTCTAGGGTCCTCTATCATCACCTGAACTCCCTTTCTTTATAATTAGTTGCAGTATGAAGACTATCAACCCTAATTTGCACTTGGTCCCACTCTGCTTGGAGATCATCCACTTGATAGTATTCCTACTCTAGAAGCTCTTGGGCCTCTTCCAACTGGACCCTCAATCATGTGATCAATTTTGATTGAGTGGTATAAATGGAGGAGCACTCATTCATCTATTATTCTAGACACTAGATCTCATGTTTGAACTTTTAGAAATTTAGGATGTAGTCAAATTTCTCTTGGCACCAGGCAATATCCAAATGTCAACTACTTTCCCTTATCTTTTCGGAAAGGTAGTCTCGGATCAGCATGTGTAGACCTTTAGCATCCACCCCTCCAGCATAGAGACCATGTAGCCAGATGTGGAGTGACCCCATTTAGCCCATCCATTGTGACTCTAGGGTATTTTCAATGAAACACTTGATCAACTTCCATGTCCGGAATTGGGTAGCCCACCTATCCTCAACCACATCAGAATTATTCATCTAGATCTTCTGGGTTTGTAGGTTCATACTCTGGAAATGAAACCAGGAATTTAGCAGTGAGATCTTCCTCTAGCATCATGTCAGATGGGATGGTCTCTATGTTGTGAGGTTGGTATTCATCACTTGGCCCCACCAAGATTATGTTGTCCCACCAGCCCCACATATTGTCCCACCATTAGCATCAACAACAAACAAAATTGACCAATCGCCAGAGGCCATGACCTGGTTTGACCACCCTCAATACGGACTAGCATCCCTTTCAGGAAGGGAGTGTCAGATCCTGTGACCATCCTCAATATTAGAGCACCTACTACTCCAAGTACTATACATAAAAGAATCACATCAGTCAATCTAGTCGAGTAAACAAAATGTATGACTCTGTAAAGCCTGATACTTACATAGATCAAGTGATGGTTTCTTATTCCCCGAGTTATTATCATTATAATTCCAGGATGTGCCCCAATATATGATTGAAGGATCCATGGATTCTAGGGTGGTCACCCTACCCTCTTCGACATCAATTATCCTTTTCGATGCTTCTACCCTAGGTATAGGCTCCAATGATTGGTCCTCTGCACCCACTGATATGCCTTCATCCCCATCAGTAGGGATCTCTTATGAAATATATTCCTATATAAAAAAGATGCCAGTTCCTGATATAACATGAGAAAAGTAATAGAACAAGGGAATGGGTTGGATCTTATATGAAGATCTTTAAAAAATCCCCGCAAGAAAGTTTCCCTTGAGGGTACAAACTCACCTTTCTCTAGAGGGATCCCATTGCCATCATCTTCTCCCCAGGACCCATATGATTCCTTGGATAGGGGAAAGAGCACCCCCATCTCAAAAAATGATACTTGTGGTGGAAATGTCAGATCCTCCATCACTTTTACTCAATCCATTATGGGTAACATAGTTCCATAGGAATGCTCTAAGTCATACAGATTGGCTATGTACCACTACCCTTATTCCTAGGACACAAGGAATTTTACCTTATCATACTCGATACCAACCATTTCCATCCCGTACTTGTTCATATGGTCCCATAGGTTTCCGCTATTGAGGAATTTTCTACAGGTATCTTGGGCCACCCAAGCCTCAGGATATACAGTGTTATTAGAAACATCCACACGAATCAATTGTTTCCCATGATCTTGGGTGGATTTCATTTGGAACCCTCTCGATTTCTCCCCAACCTCCCATGTATTCTTGGATGGGAGCAATGAACCTAGCACTATTTCTATTTTTCTGCTTCTGGACGGTGCATGCCTTAGAACTATTGGCTCTACTGTGGAAGCTTTTCCATTGTGATGTGCATCAGCCGTAACTCCATGACATACTCTCATCACCATTCAACCCCAAGCTTGAGGTAGAGGAGCCACCCCCTTGTTGGCTTAGATGATCAACAATTTCAGTGTTTCTCTCGAGTATGAATGTTGCCATATTTTTTTGAACATCTTGACAAGCCCATAAAAAATAGTGGATGGAGGCATCTCATTCCAAATATTTCCATATTATTGTATAAACATGATCTAGAGTTTCCCCATTAAGAACGTGTGATATTCATGACGTAACCCCAGGTACACCTTAGGGGTCATCCTCTATAGGCATCTAAATTGTATCAGGAAATGGTATGGGGTGTATAGTTTATAGATTGGCTCACAGTCCACCCACACCACCAGTAATCTACCTCAAAAAGACAATATATATGACCGATGATCTTTGTTTACCATGCCACCATCAGTGAATTATCCCGTTATCAAAGGAAATGGATGGAAACTGAATTCATCTACCCACCAGATCCTTCTCAACACTTTCATCAAGTTTAGATTGAACGGGGAAATTCCTAAAATGTTTAGAATTACCGATCTAAAGTATGTCTCTGGAGATGAAATTGGATTTAGGTATTCATACCCCCCATGTGCACTACCACCTAGCTGTATAGGAAGTGGAGTGACCCACACACACTTAATGGATTCTTCCCCTTACTGATATGTTAGAGCACCTTATACAGCTTCACCAGCACCAAAACCCCAAGTTTGATGTGATATCCTATTGATATCATTTTTACCATGATGAAAATTCTTTTCCATGAACCAATGTCCATATATCTTACCAATAACATACACCAACAACTGAGAACTGATATGAACCCAACTAACCTGACTACCAACTAATGCTTTTTGTTGATGGTGTACCCCCATAGTTTCCATTAGCTATCATCTAGAATCCTTTAGAGAGAAACTTCCCTACCTCGTTGAGCCCCTTTCGAGTAGGTGTGGGTACTTGTGGGTATTTTCATGTGTTACTCCTCCCCTTCAGTGGGCCTCTCCATAGGAATGTTCAAGAAATGACTGCACCAATACTTAAAGAAGACATCCATTATTGTCTTATTATCTTTATCTACATCTGGAAATAGGTCTACCAGTATCTTCTCTAGGAATAGAATCTACTTTGGAACCTCCCATGTATTCTATGATTGAAGAAACTCTCCATACATGGACCCTAAAATAGGGATTCCAGCAATATGATAATGATGTTAGAGGATAATACTGACCTTCCCATGATACAGATGAAAAGTTTTGGTCCTCAATTCTCATATACTCAGCATTTTTTTCATGATGTCCTTTTATTGATAAATGTAGAATTTGGAATAACATGATGCTTCATAAAGGCCTACTTTCCTCGAATATGCTCCCAATTCTACATAGGATGCACATACCTAGTAGGCCAAGACCCATTCCTCTATGAATTTTCCACCCTAGCGTAGGTCCCAATCATTACTCCATCCTTTTTCTGGGTTCCCTAAATCTACCTTGAGGATTATTTTTTATTGTGGTGGAGATTCCCCTATCTCTAATTGAATCACATCAATATTGTTGAGATGGTTATAAAGATAGTATGCTATGATAGGAGAATGATCCTTATAGGTATGGCCATTAGTATCCCAATGCCACTGGTACTGACACGATGTACCTTAAACTAGTAAGCGGGTTTGTACCTACTTACTACTAGGATGAAGATGTCATCCCTTAGATCAAATCCATTCAATGAAAGTCTCTTACAGAGAGGGTAGTCCTTATGCACTTCTGACAGCAGCTCCAATAGTGATTCATGATCAGAATGGATTAGGGCATACTACCTAATCATAATATTTTTCATCATATTTTCCCTTTGGGAATCATCTTCAAAGACCTCCCTAGAAGCTTCCTAAGTAGCTATTGAGTTAGGAATTGGTCGATTTTCTTGAACCTGTTTGCAAAAGTCAATCATGAATAACTTTCAAAAATAACCGGATCACAGATCTATGGAAGAATATATGTTTTTCATTAATCAATAGAGGATCACAATGATCCAGTTCTCTAAGCAGAGTTCATGGATAAACGGTTCGTGGAACCTGGTTTGAAAAGAGCATTCATGAAGAGTATAGATTCTTGAAAGGATATCTTCGGTGCAGTCATCCATAGAGATCTAGTACAGAAAATGGGCCCCTCATTCCCTATTTATAGGTAGTGGCTGACTAAATTATGTGGAATCCCTTGCTCCCCCAAGCATCATAGTGACCTCGCTCAGTGTGCCTCGAGTTCCCTTCATCACGATCGTGCTTCGTGATCACCCAGTTTTCAGTGAATTACCCTCAGAATATGACCCTCCTTTTCCTATAGGATCTCATTTTGAGGGGGGGGGGGGATTTGGCACCAAAATACATGCCCCAAGACTAGTTGAAGAAGGAAATAGTTTGTTGAGATAAAATCCAAGATCAATGGAACAAAACAAAAAACATCAAAGGGGTCTATCTTGTAAAGATCTTTCACCCAAACCCTATGCTTTTCAAAATTGAGAGGCATTGATGGAAGGTTCTGCTAGTATAATGAGCCATACGACTACCACAAAGGAAGTTTATAGAAGTATCCACAAGTTTGATGAGCCCCACGACCGCCACCAAGGCAATTGATAGATGACTGCACAAGTCTGACAAGGCCTACGACCGCAGCTAAGGCAGTTAATAGATGGATTTGTGAGTATAACGATGCCTAATGTCATCAAGAAGATCATGTGTGCTTCAAAAAATTTCACCATGCTTCACAAGAACCAATTTCCTATAAATAGTTGGATCACCCCACCTCAAAATCATTGGCTACCCGAACTTTCACATTCTGATCTCCCATTTTGCGGAGCCCCTTGAGCACCATGAACTCCACCAAAAATGGATCACAAAAGGAACTAGAGCACTGTGAAACCCACTTTCCATTGATCATATTTACACCTACCTATGTTAAGGATTCCCTTTGCAAATTTCGACACCCTTCGCGGAGGAGGAAGGTGCTCCAGGGTACTCGATGCTTCGTAGAGCATTAAACCTTCACAAAGAACTCTTTTCCAACATTATGACTTCATGCCAAGGAGTGTCACCTTACTTCATGAAGCCCCTAACCTCTGTGAATCAACCTAGATTCACGAATCACTTCTCACTGAGGCCCCCTTCTTCATTAGATATTCATTTGTGTGGCCATTCAGGATTGTACATAGTAACCTCTTTGTCCCATGTGTGGTGAACCTTGTTACGATGCTATGAATTTTTATTTTTGGCATAGGTATTTTAATTGATCTTGATTTTTTTAATATCCACACTAACACAATCCCCATGATGGACCACTCCTCCACACCACTCCCATTTGGAATTTCTGGTGCCTTCCCTTTCCCATGTGGGGGCAGGTATCAATTATGTAAGTCTAATGGGTAAGGAGTGAGTCCTACCCATCCATGTTGCGTGATGGTAAAATACCAAACACCATCATCCATAACACATGATGTTAAATTGTATCCTCACCCCATGAAATGAACATGGTATGCCCATCCTTGGAAATTGTCCATGACAACTTGTCTCCATGGGAGTGATGTCTTCCTCACATGGAATGAGATCCTCCTTGTATGGAATGACATCTACCCATGGGAGAGGAAAACCATCCTGGTGAAATCTGATGGAATTTCATGCAGGAGGCATCAATCCTTCTCATCCTTTCCTACTCCAAACAAAAAGAATAGAGAGGGGATGGTCATCGGGGACTCTCAACACCACATCCATATCCCATTAAGATTTGTCACCATGGGATGCTCCTATGCGTAAGCACATCTCCATCCCTCACTGAAGAATATTTTTCAATATGAAAGTTTGGTCCACTACTTTCTATTTTTTTCACACTGATCATGACTCTTGTTCCCTTAGAGGTTAGTAGTGACCATGGCATACTTGTTTCAGGAATCCATCCTTGAGTAAGCCCCAAATTCCACCTTCACGAGCAGCTTAAATGCATGATCCCCACACCACAGGTTTGAGACAACTCTTCAGATGTAATCCCCAACACCCCTATAATAACTATCTAGTCTTTGATTCCAAACTAACCAAGATACGTAAGAAACCTACCTATGGTTCAAGCCCAAAATCGTCATCTTCACGTCGGTTCATTATCATCCTTACTGTATGACGTTAAACTACATGGGATACCCAAAATATGTGGAATATGATTCCCAACTAACTGGGATACGTAGGAAACCTCCATGAGGTTCATGGCTAACACCAAAATCTTCTCATTGGTTCATTCTCATCCTTACCAAATGACATTAAACTACATGGGATACCAGAACTATGTAGACTTTGATTCCCAACTAACTAGGATACGTAGGAAGCCTACATGAGGTTCAAGACTAAGATCCTTAACAACCTATAAAATTAATTCACATCCATTATAATTTTCACCTAGGCCACCATATCATGGTGGGATCACCCCATTAATCCGGGCAGCTTCTATTTGTATTCCCCTGTTATCTACATCATCACCTCACCCTTATCATGGTGGGGTCACATCACCCATATGGTTCGTCTTAGTGCGTATGACCCATCCATACACATCATATATACTCCTAGTAGTATCTGGACAGTCCTAGTGCATAAGCCCCACATAACCCAACCAAGAGAAATTCTCTTGAGACTGGCAGTCCTAGTGAGTAAGCCCCATTCCATCCAACAAACTACATGGGTTTTGATCCCAGTATTCTAAATAGGGTACGTAGGAATCCTCCATGAGGTTCAATCCCAGCAAATAGTAAACTTTGGTGTCCCCCTCATTGTGTTATACCACATTGATCCACCCTCAGTAGTGTCCAGATCAACCTTTTTGGTGTGAAATATTCCCTTTATAGGACACACCATCCCAAGTCCACTCTCATTGGGAGTTCTGACCCATTCATCGATCAAACTTCCAAGTGCTCTAACATAGGGATGTACCTATATGATATACCTTCACAAGTTTTATGATCATTACATTCAGTCTATGAAAGACACTAAACTTGCAACCCTCCATATCTACTAGACATTAAACTGGAAGCCTACCCTATGTTAAATGTGGTATTCCTGAGGAAAACCTCAAAAGGAATTCCTCTGGAATAAGATACGCCATGATCAATGTGTGATGCCTTGTGTTTTCACATCCTTGAGAAGCGCTCTTATGAGGAAGAATACAAGTGTTCCAATGTTCCAGCATCCATATATTACACTAATTCCCAACGTCACTACTTCCCTAACCAAAGCTTGCTACACTAACTTGACCCTTTGGAATGTACTGACATAAGAATCATAATTAACTAACATCCATAAAGAGATAGAACCAGTAATGAATTTCATGAAACTTGAATTAATCTATGAGGGAGACTAATAATAGGTGACAAATTCTGAGGAGGATTCCATAGAAGGAGGGATCTACATCACATTATCACATTTTGATCAATGAATATACATATCTGAAGAAGTGATAAAAGTTGCACACCATTGGAAAGCATGAATGCGGGGTAAAAATCCTTGTGTCACGATCCAATGATGTGTGCCCCAACAGAAAGAATCAGAAATAGAAATGATGAATAATTCAAGATCTAAATATAATGAAGATGTTTAATATTATTCAAAGGATCTTATTAAGGAATTAATTCATGATGTAGGTGTCAAAAACAATGAAAAAATAAGCATATAATGAATATATGGAGATGATGATTAACAAATTTTATTAGGTTACACTAAATTTATAGTGTTATAAAAAATATTGATATTTATAATCTTGAAAGAAACAAATGTTTTGAGTGATAAAATTTTCATGGAATTGAATTAACTTTTAAAAGGGATACTTATATAAAGAAATAATCTTCTACATTCCATTGAAGATTCAAAAAAAATATTATGTCAAATGGGATTGGGGCATAAAAGGATACATGATTTATCTAATGATTGTGTGCTATGTAGGAAGGAATATGAAAGTTTATATGAATGTCCTAAATGTGGGACATCGTAATATAAAATGGATAAAAAAATCCAACCCTAATTCATTATCAATAATATACACCAAATATCTTGCTAAAGCAATCCAGTATTTCCATAAATTCCCAGTTTTAAGCATCTCTTTACAAATTCAAATGAAAAAAGTGGTTAATATAGAATAAATATGGATGAATCTATAATGTAAACTTATATCACCCTATATATTATAAATAATGGAATAGATTTAATGAAAAATGTTATGATTTTAGAAATAAATTTATAAAAATTAGAATGGGACTATGCATAGATGAAATGAATATATATCAGTGCCTCAGTAACCAAAATAGTTTATTGTATGTTATGTTGGCTATCTATAAATTTTACCCATAGATATTTATAAAGAGGAAACATGTCATGATGAGGTTAATGATTTTTGGACCAAAATATCTTGGAAATGATATTGATTTTTATTTATCACTATTGATTGATGATTTTAAATTTCCATGGGAGACATGTGTTATAGTATTGAATGCATACAAGAATTATTATTTTATTTTTCACGATATGATAATGTTCACAATAAATGAATTTTTTACATGTGTAAAATTATCTTGATATAGTGTTACATGACATATATCTTGTCCAATTTGTGAAGGGGGGACTTCATATCACCAATTATAGAATGGAATAATGATAATGTATATAAGAAATTATATATTTTTGTGAATGGATCATCCTTATAAAATATTATAAAAATACATTTAATGGTTTATAAGTGTTTTATTTTTCCCAAAACCCTTTTTAGTTGGAGAATATTTCAACCAGGTGAAATCATCGATGTCACATTTTGAGAAAAAGGAATTTCTAGTTATCAAAAAAATACATGGATGAAATGATCCATTTTATTCAAGCTGTCTTATTGGAAATTTTAGAGGTAAAACATAACATTAATGTTATGAATGTTGAGAAAAATTTGTGACAATATGATTGGAACATTGTTAAACATAAAATAATTACATGAAATAATGGACTTATCCATTGAATTACATTTGGATTTATCTCCCACAATGAATGGAAATAAAAAAATATTTTCCTTCATCTTTTCAGAGATTAAGAAATAATGAGGAAATAAATTTTTCTTAATGCATAGTGGGTTCTCATTAAATGTAAAAATTTTGGTTTCATTGAATGATTTATAGTTTATAATCTCATTACTATTATGTATTTATGCCATAATTTACACTAGTTGGGTTGCGTGGAATATTTTTGATACTTATCATAAATTATATCAAAACTTTATATTACTTTTTTTATAACAATTTATAGAAAAAATTGTAGATCCAAATTTGATGGATATTTTGGAGAATTAATACATCTTCATATTTTGTCAAATATAAATGTATTTTCCAACGTCATTTTTTTTATAATGGTTCACCTATTGATTTATTTGGTGTGATAGATAAGAATATGTGATCCTATTTATTTATATTGGATGTATACTTTTGAAAGATAAGAAAATTTTAAATAGACATGTTAAGAATGTTTATCGATCAGAGGACTCTATTATTCAAAAATACATATCAAAATAGGTGATTGCGTTAATTACTGATTATCTATTTGATGTGAATCATTTCTAGGTCCATATATATCAAAATATTATAGTTTATAATGAAGGTAAAAGATCCATGACTTAAAGGTAATGTTAATTTCATGTGGTGAATTGGTTTTTTCACATTTATACATTTTGAACAACATAGGTGATGTTAAACCATATATATATCATCAAATATTGCTAGATTAAATGTATTATATCTGAAAAGAAATGAAAATTGGTCAATGAATAAATATAAAACACATTAGTTTCATGGTTTAAAGAGAAATTAAACAACTATTAATCCATATAAGAAATATTGAATTAGTTAGTTCGGGGATCAAGTGTTAATGTGATCATGTGGTCCAAAGTTGATGTTAATGGTTACACATTTTACAAAAAAAATATAGGATGATAAGAGTACCATTTAAAATAATGGAGTAATGGTCATTAAAAAAGCACTATATTTTTCAAGTTCCAAATATAAAAACCTAATTTTTCATCAACACCATATTTTAGAGTTGTTAAGGATATGTAGGATATTTATTATACCAAACAACGGGAAGTAGTATTTAAGTGTAACTAGGTTGAAATTAATAGTGGTGTAATATAAGATGATTACAAATTTTTAGTTGTTGATTTGAAATGATTTAGTTGAAAAGAAAAATATTTTATCATGGAGACACATGTAAAACAAAATTTTTTATCATTGAACCATTAAATGATCAATGATCTACTTATTTCCAAGGGAAAGAAAATTCATTTAGGTGATCATAATGTTGAAAATGTTGAAAAATTATGTGAAATTTATTAATTTATTACATGATTACCCAAGGATAACTATAACGAATTGACCCAAGACACCCTCTAAAACTGGTACCCGAACTGACTCTCCACTGACCCAAAGGGCATTCCCGATCCTTATGAGATGGTGACCAACACCTAAATATAGAATAAAATCATATTGAATGATTTACCCAAATATAAAATTAGATACATGGCATATATATACATGTGGAAGAACAAAAAAAATATTCCATAAAAAAGAGAAATAGTGGTAGCGATAAAACCTAAAGAAGATCAAAAAAACCTAATGGTATATATAAAAAACCCAAGGGACAACTAAAATGGAAACAAAGAATCCATATGATATGTGGGTAATGTATTATCATCTCACCACCAGCTATGCATACCCAGCTACATAAACCTCACTACCATAATGCGGTGCCTTTCCCTCAACCGCATTAAAACACAAAACAAGGTATACACCTTTCTAAGAGAATGTGTTTGGTTTAAGATAAATAGGATTAGTAGGATCCCACCCAGGTGTTCCATATCAAGTCTCTATACAATAATTTTATAGAAACATGGCTTGATAATCATTGAAGATTTTTTTTATCAAAAGTATGTTAAACAATTCCCATTTTTCCATAGTTCTAAAACAATCTATGCCAAATTGTTTCAAAGAATAAATCTAGAAAACCATTTAAATTTTATCAAATCAGGTATATTAAGATAAAAAAATTCAAATAATAATAAAGAAACCTGATTAATATTACAATAGGTAAATCTAGATATAGTACTCATACCATCAACAAGACTAGTGTGTACTCAAATCCCTAGGACACATGTCCTAGAGAACATAGAAACACCCCATCAGTGAACTCCCTTCAATGTCAAGAAAAAATCTCTAGAAATATTGTCCTAGGGATTATACGAACACCCCATAAGTGAACCCCTTATATGAGGCTTAATGGTAAAAATTCCACCAAAGTACCCAAGAATCACCTTATGCTACATTTATCAAATCATTTCAAAAGGTCTTATAATATTTCATAATATAGTTCCAAACAACCATTTTCACCAAAACATTATTTGAACCACATTACATAAATCCATATCACAATGATTTTAAAATACATTCTCTTTTACCAAAATAAGGGAAAATCATCTTTTCTCAAAACCATTTTAATGAAAACAAATCAGCCAACATAGAAATCATACTAATTCAGTTATAAAACAATTTATAAAACCAAGAGCAATTACGATTAAAATTCCATAGGCTAGAGATAAAACCACCATCCCCGTACTCAGGCCATACACCAACCATGATGTGATCCACACAACAAGAGTGAAAAGTAATTAAGTTAAAAAAATTAGGCCCTAACATCAATTCACAAATATTTGAATTGATTTACATAAGGAAAAGGGTTGACAATGAGGTCAGATCAATAATAACTTGAGAAATTCGTGCACCACACCAAAACCAACCAAGGATTGGCCCCTGTAAGATGCTAACACAACAGATCTTTGAGGGATTGAAGAATAACAATCACATTATCACAGATACCATAAATATATTCCCACACTATTTCCAAACCGATAGAAATGAAACCAACCAATAGAAAAAAAACACATGTACTGAAAGATAAGTAGTCAACAAGGCTGGAGATCGAGGGCCGAACATAAGAAATAAGAAGAGTAGAAACCACCCAAAATAATCTAGAAGGGAACTAGGTTTTCAGGGGAGAGGGCACCTAGATAATGAGAGTGGATTCAGGTGAGCAATAGATAAAAACCCACCAGGTAGAAGGGATTCACATCAATAATTAGTGATTTATGACATGAATCTCTAATATTTCATGTGTCATATTAATTCTAAAAACCTAGAAGAGGAATTCATGGCATGAATTTCTTTCATGTAATGAATATTTTTCACTAACTAAACCAGGAATTCATGGATTATACATGAAAAAACTCACATTGGGAATCCATTTCAAAGCGTGAACCTTTTTTGTAGCCAACACCCAACATATGCCCTGTAAGAAACCACCAGAACTCCTAGGATCATCTCTAACACCCTATAAACCTGAAAAAAAACTCTTAAGCATGAATATAGTGTGTAAAATTTACCAGGATATTACAATAATAATTCATGTGATGTGGTCATATTCCATGAAACATGAAATGACCATGCATAGAGGATATGGGAAAAACCATATTACCCTCCTATTTAATTATTTAAATATCTACTTTATTATGAAAATAATGTATTTAAAAACTTTATTTTTTTATTATTTATATTTAAAAATATACATTTTTAACATTAATTACATTTTTATAATATTTTTTATATTCATTAGATTCGGATATCCATTTTTTTGTTGAAAATGTTTTCCTTCATCATTTAGTTGTGACTATTTTCTTTATATTCATAATTTTTAGGAACAAAATTTTATGCAAAAAAATATTTATAATTTTATTCATACTATGAACAATAAACTATTTACTTATCACATTTATTTACTTCTATCCAAATGTAGGCACACCAAATTAGATATTTTTACCTGGTTATGTTGAGTCATTCTATGAAAAGGATTTTATTATCTGATTGGAGGAGAATTAACTGGTCTATGAAAGATTAGTTATGAGAGTCTTTAATGGTAATATTTAAAAATTTATTTATTTATTTCTCCAATAGTTTAAATATTATACATTTAATATGACTGATATTTAAGACATTCAATTGCAGATGACATATAAATTTCAAGCGATGAAAAAAATTAATAAAAAGGGTCGATTATTTTTGAAAACCAGATATAGTGATTTTAAGAAAAAATTAAATTTATTTTATACTTTTTAGATTAAATAGAATCGATATTCATGCCTTAAGTATGGATTTATAAATACAGGTACATGACTGAAGTTTTTCTCCATTCAATGGGAGGAATCATTTTTGATATGTTTTTGTTATTTGTAATATTTATTTATTAAATTAATTTAATTTACTTGATATCTAATTAATTTTTACATATATAAAATCCCTCTAGAAAAAATTTCCAAGAGATATAGTGCTAGAATTTATACCCTCATAAGTTTTCACATAGAAGTTATCCTTCATTAAAGGAGCCAAAGGTTGTCAAAAATTTATTGAATTAAGAGCCAAGTCATGTAGAGGCTCTGAAGAGGTTTAACATGACCCACCATATCCTCCATCTCATCATGAAAAAAGAAAAATGGTGAGAATAAAAAAAGGATGTATATTACTAATCCAACAAAAGAAGTATCTGATAAGATTATAAGTAATTAATTATTAATTTTTATCAATATTACTATTCTATAAATTTATCACACTAATATAACGTTGGAAAAATACTATTTTAGGAAATAGTTTAAGGGAAAATGAAACATAGAAGTTTCATCCTTGAGGGTCGGATGAATATTCATACAACTATTTTAGGAAATCTAAAACATATGGGTCACACTAGAGGTTATAAGGACTGTATTGGTTTTATAAATTTTTTTGGTCATTCCCCAAGTGATTCATTGATGGGGGAAGAATAAAAGAGATAAATATATTCCTTAAATTTAGATATATGATAGTTTTATAATCCAATAAATGATATAATTAAATCATTTTTAGTATCTATGCATGCAGAAGTGATAAGACAGATGTGACCTACCTACCAAGATCCTCCTCCTCCTCATTCAAAATCAATGGTGTACTATGAGTTTCATGCTATGGATCGCCATATACCTATTGTAGTATATAGAATTGTACATCATATAGGGATTATGTATATCAAGAGATTATATAGTTGATCCATGTAATAGTAGTGAAAAATGATATTATTAATCCATCTTGTCAAGTGTCGCTACCTAGTAAGGAGGTGTTCATAGTTTGATAGAGTATTAGTTTTTATTTAATTTGAAAAAATATTATTTATTTTCACCTGGTATATAAGGCATTAATTTTTTATTTACCATTAAATTTATAATTACTTATATTTTTATCTTACACTTAATTTATATCAGAGTATCTAAAACCAAAGGAATCATTGCAAAGGAAAGAAGAATTTTAAGAACTAGAACCTTTATATACTCTCTAGGATGCTGATGGGATAAAAAAAATTAACAATGATTTATGATATATTAGAAAATTATTTATCTTATATGATGAGTGATGAAACTCTTGGAAGAGATAATATTTTAAATATATTTAAAAATGACATTATTGATGTTGTAAAGGGTATTTAGCTAACTATACCCATATTGTAGTTGTTTTCCATGTAAGTAAATTTAGATTAAAAATTTAATTTCTTTAATTAAACATCTGTTATATTGAATTATTTTATTAGTTTTTTAATTAGGTATCTACAAAATATATTTATTTAATTTTATTTCACTTCTATTTCTAGTTTTATAGATCTAGAATACATTTCAACAGTTATGAAATGCCTAAACCAATATGCCAAAATATAATATATATACATATATATGTATATGAAATGATAAAAAACATATAGATTATGTGTTGGATTCTTCAATTACTTGATTATTAGGAACAAATATATAATCATACCCACTATTCATTAAACTATTATTAATTTTTAATTTTTTATATTTAATTGGAAATTATATGTTTTTCATATTTTTCTGAAATTAATGCAAAGTATTTTGGTTATCCTCTATATTGGGTGGTGTTTGAATAATATTTAACAAGTTATTAAATAAGTAAGTCTTATTTTATTGTTTTAGTTAATCAATATTATTATTTTTATTTTACATATGTTTTGATAAATAATATTTAAAATCACAATGGGTCTTGGATTGATTTATACAGGGATCGATTTTCAACATTGGAATCAAAAAAATTAAACATGTGAAAGGTCAGGTAGATATATTTTAAATCAATGAGTACTTGTTTTTTTATTACATATATATTGTCTATATTTTAAAAACATTAATTCATAAAATTAGTATTAGTGTCAAATAGATAATTTTGAATGAAGTTTTTATGTTTGAAGATTCATTTATAAGATAATCAAGAGTAGAAAGACAATATATTTTAAAAAGGGTTGTTTCATTATAAAACTTATTATTTAAACAAATATGATTTATTTTTAAATTCATAACACTTTATGTTATAATTTTTTGATGATGTTTCCCATATATGAAAAAAAACCAAAAACACCTTCAAAATTTATTTCCATAATATTTTTAAGATTGATTAATCTATAGATATAGTTTAATTTAGATGCATATTTGTAAAATATATTGTGAAAGTTTTCAAATAGTTTTGTTACTAATTTTTGTGCTATTTGGTTCTACTATTTAGTGCTAGAGTTTTTGTTTATAAATTTGGAATTATTTATTTTAAAATATCATTTTTAAAAAATGTATTAACTTTCAATGTCAATTTTAGGAAGAACTTACAATAAAATTCTTTACATAAGTCTATTCGACATCAGTTTTTCATAAAATTGACATTGCAAGCTATTTCCACATTGGTTTTATAAAAAAATGACGTGGAAAATCTATTATGATGGATTTAAATATCATTTTTATAAAATTTAATGTCTAAATCCTTTTATATTTCATAATTTATAAGGGATTTCAATTTTAGTTTATAAGAACCAATAATAAATGTCCCACTTTTTATGACATCTATATTAATGTATCTTTTTACCCAATATTGAAAGGTAAAAACCAAAACATTAAAAGTGTTTTTCCAATAGTGATAACATGATATATTTTATATTCATAACATATTTTAATAATAATGGGAAAAATATACATAAGATATTATTCCATCATATCACATATGATAGATTTATGGAGAAACCTTATGTTTGTTGTACTTTTAGGGTTTTTATACCAATTAGATCACTACATAATTCTTTCCACATATCTATGTGACCATCTTATAAAATAATCTTAGTAAATTATTTAGTGCATAACATCTACGAAGAACTAAATTTTAAACAATGGCGAGACCTAGGAATCATATCTCCAATGCTCATCTTTTTTAATACAATATTAACACTCTTTAACTTCATAACTTCAAATGTTAGCAAGTTAATGAATTCTATTATCCACTTAGAACTCTTTATAATTCTATCATCATCATTATCCTTCAAAAACCATCCATAAAAAGTTTTCCTTGGAATAATTTGGTAACTAATAAAACTACAGACATTAATCTTTTTTTGACATACACTAAACATTTTATGATATTAAGTGAAATTAAATTTGTATTTTGACTAGTATAAACTTTTTATTTATAATCTTTCATACTTATCTAAGTCTAAATATACTCCCAATAGTCTCTTTAAAACTATATTATATTATAATATCATGTTGAGGTACAAAATTTATTTATGTTTAGGAAATAAAACTTATTTCCTTTAGTGGGAATATTAATAAATAAACTATTTATCCATATCATGTATAATATTATATATATTTTTATTATTTTCTTAAATAAATTTTTCTTTAAAAAATGTCACTGAAGGGCGATGGGATCATATCCCTTCTATTTTAACAAATATTTGAATTCATTTTTTTTATCTTAGATAAAACTATTTTAACCCTACCTTATTTTAAAGGATGTTATAGAATTAAATCAAACATAAAACATGTGTATTGAATCCAAAATATCATATTGTTCATAGAAAAAGTTTTTAACAAACTTCTCTTATCACATAAGATAAATTAGATTAATATACACACACTTTACTTAGATATATCCAATCATGATATATTCTCTTCCATTCAAATATATCTTTCAACAACTCTTTTTTAATTATTTGAATGAAATCTATGAACTTTATTGATTATTTCCCTTTTTTTAAACTCCTGTATATTTAAATCATTTGTAATGTAAATATTTGGTATAATATACCATTAGAAATCCAATAATTTATTTTTATAACATCAATACCTTACATAGACACACCACATAGTTTCCATATTCCTTAAGGTATCCAAAATATTCTACTATTTGGAAACAATGTCCCTCATTCTTAACTTTACCTTTAGGTTTTAATTTAATCAATTGTATAGTTGAATAAATACTTATTAGAATTTAAAAATATTTTTCTCCTTATTTTTTAAAATCTTACCCACTTGTACTATTGAAACAACTCTATAACCTAGGAATTACATGACCTAGTTCATCTAACCTTAACACTTTGATAAAATGGGATAAAATTATCTTAAAATCATTCAAATTATTAGAAAATTTATATAAATGATTTAAATAATGAATTTAATTTCCAAAAAAATAATAAAACTTATAATATCCTTATGCCATCACCATACTCAGTCATAATGAATATATGAGTGGAGACCAAATTTCTTTAGTATTTTATTTAATTATTTTGAAACCTTTAATGAATTATTTTATTCTTCTCATTAGAATATAGATTCAAATGTTAAATAACTTCAATAGTTGGTTTTTTATGATGGGGTTTCTAAAACATATAGAATTTTAATTCAAGATTTGGAAAAATTATGAAGTTTTAATATTGATCTAATGATTTTATTATATTAATCTTATACTTTCCTAGTATTTATCTTAAAGAAAAATTTAATGAAAATGATGAAATTTATCAACAATAGAATATTTTATTGGATTATTATCATGTTTTAAATTCATTTAATAATAAATTTTATTAATTTTATCCTAATGAAATGATTAACCCCTTTTAAAATTCATCATATCCATTAGTAGTCCAAGATCCATATTTCAGTAATACACGAGTCTGCATTAGAACTCCTCTTACTAAATATCTTTTTAAGTAAGCTAGAATTAAAATCATATCATATATGAATGTTGGATATTTAATCTTACAAATCTCTTCCCAATCCATCATATGGATAATCCCAACACCATTCATCTAGTAACATATCTTATATGGTTTCCCAGATACGTGTAGCCCAAATATCATAGTGAGATTTCATTAAATAATTCTTTGGGTAATCCATTTTCATTATTCCTGACATAAGAAAATCTTGGTCACCTTACTTTAAAAGAACCTACCACGTTGAATGATAGAGGTCTTGGATTGTTTTTTTCTTTGGAAAGAATATCACACTCAATATTTTTAAAGTGGATTTAATCTCACTATCTGATCTCATGTTATACCCTTCACATATATGAATTCTTCTATTGATTTTGTTTAGAATATTATTCCTTCCACTAAAGAAATATGTTCATACTCTATTTATGTATAACTATTTAAAAAACACATATCCTGTGTTACTAACCTAAATTGAAATCCAACTATATATATAGAATTACAAATACAACTCTTGCATATGGGATATAAAACTTTTTCTTTTAAAGGATTATAATCATATAAAATCAATAATATCTATAATATTAATATTTGAGTGATAAATAACCAAACCCACTTTTATATACAAGGTATAAAACTACAATAAAGATATAAAATCAACCTAAATACCCTCTACAAAAGCATAATTTACTCAATAGAGACCTCAAATCCATGATAATTCTAACACCTAATGTGTATAAACTATAATTACCTTTATAATTAAATCTAAAAATTCAGTACAAGGCAAGATCAAGGTAGACGAATGTTATGAATTTAGAAGTCTAATTTCATGTTTTTATTCTCTATGTTCAAAAATATAAACCATAAAACATGAATTTTAGTCTAATAAAGACTCATGAAAGAGAAAAATCTGTTTGAAGTAGGTTGGTCTGGATGTTATGTTTTAAAATTAAAATTATAGGTGGTCCCCATTTATATGACTGATGAAAGGAAGTTTAAAATCATGTATATATCACTTATTGGGATACATAATGATTCCTAGAAGTTTTACAAAGGTTTACATAAGGGATCCTAATAGTTTATTAAAGGGATATGTATGTTTTCTTGGTTGATTAATAAAGGGATACATGAGGGTCATCCATTTTCTACATGAGAATGAATTTATTAGTTCTCTAGAAGTTGGGGGTATAGGTGAGGTGCCTACAAACAATTAGAGGTGTATAAAGAAAATATTTTATCCTACACAAATATTGAAAGGTTGTGGAATTGGTTAACCAAATTGGCCCCACTATATAGGTAGTGTGAAACCACTTACACACATGTTGTCAAACTGTGATGAAATAATATAATATTGGTGGTTAATTTTTGATTATGATTATTATCTTCTTAAATTCCATGAAATTAAATTAACTATTAGTATTCTCCCATGGATTTAGGTCTACGTTCTTAACCAAATAAATCTTTAGTGTTATTTTATTGTTATCTTTGTTTCAAATGAATTTTTATTTCCATGTGCCATATTTTTTTGAGTATTTTAGGTAATTTATATGGTGTATTGACTTAGGTGTGGCTTGAATTATAAGTTATGGTACAACATAATCATGGGGTTCTTATGGTTTGAGTGTTTTCATAGTGTTATTTTGTGCTTATAGATTTTAGTGGTTTTTATTTTGATGATAAGTGGTTAAAAATCATAATAAGTGGTATCATATCTTGTAGATAATAAATGATTTTTACTCTTAGTAATAGACTCCTTAGGTCACATTCATATCTTTATGTCATTTTATTTATATAGAGTCAATTGTTTTGGAACAAGTGATTCCAAAATAAGTAATATCCTAGATTGACCAATTTGATAGGATAGACTTCAGATTCTAAAGAAAAAAGATGAAGGATTGTCTATTAAATAAGGTCCTTGAGGTTCAATTTAAGGGAAAAAAATTAATGGAAAAATTATAATTTTAAAGAATGGATAGAAAGGAACTCTAGATGATCTATATTTAATCATCATATAGTTCTTATAAAATCTTAGAGATTAAGACCACAATGGAGTTGATGAATATGTGTTAGACATGTATGAGAATCCAGTAAAAATGAACGGTGATTTCATGATTCAAAGGTTGTTCAACATAATAATCTAATAAAGAAGACCAAAAAATGATCAAGTTAATATTTTAACACGATTTCAATTCAGCTTCAATATTTTAAAGTGATATTCATGGAAGATTTATGGGATCTATTACTACTATCACCATTTCTGGAGTCATGGGATGAAATTGTGATTATTGAAAGAAATTCTTTTACAAATACTAATATTTTATTTTAGGATGTTTAATATCTCATTTTAAATGATGAAATTAGATATATGGAAGCCTATTATCCTTCCAGAACCACACACAATACATAAGGTATAATATGTTCAATTAATTGAAAATGTTAGAATAAATTGGTATATAGATTAAGGGAAATAATTAAATGTATATTTGTTAGGCCTTGACTAGTATGTTATCATTTCATGAAGAAAGATCATATGTAGAAAACATATAGAGATCACAAGTTGAATTTTGGAAGGGGTGGTTCCAAATGTTCAGGTTATACAAATACCATAGTTAAAGGTGCTAACAGTTTATTGCTAAGTACTAATATTTCATTAGAATTAGGGATTATTGACTATAGTTATTCATTCAATTATATAATTGAGAGGTTATTCATGGTGAATTATATATTTATAAGGTTCAAAAAGGTCCATCTAGATGATGATAATGAGTTAGATATCATGGGGGATAGTGATGTTAAGGTTTGAATATCTAAAAAAATATTCTTGGAGTTAAAGGGAGTTATTCTGATACTATGTTTAGAAAATAACCTAATTTTAATTAGATAGCTATTTGAAGTAGTATTTGAAATGATATTTGAAAATAGAGTATGGAATATTCATCATGGTTTCATGGTTTTTTCTATAGGTGTAAACCGATATATTGTATTTAATAAGAAGATCATATGGAGTAATAATTGTCAAAATGAAAAAAAACAAAATTCCAATGTTGTGTTTTTTCTATATTGGGAACCTTAGTGATAAGAACATGTGATTATTGAAAGATAAAGGTATATTGAAGATCTATTTAGTGTCCTTAAAATGGATCTCCCCATAAAATCAGACTAAGTTTCTAGGTGACCTCAGGAATGCCTCCCCATACACCAAATGTAATTCCCTAACCCCAGAAGCCCAGTGCTGGTGCATTATTTTAATACATTTTAATGATTACAAGGAATAAAATACTAAAGGAATGATTAGTTTATCATTCTTGGAAGACCATATTATAGTTATTATTTCTATAATACGTTGGAAAAATAAAAATAAAACAAGATACAATATGAAATAAACTGTATCCTTGAAATCTTATTCAACATTTTATTGTTCATAACTTGGGGAAAGGAAACATAAGAAAGGGGTGAGCTCAAATTCTTAGTAAGGGTAAGTGATACAACAAAATATATCATACATAATAAGGAAAAGTGAATAATTCATGCCACAAAAACATAATCTTGAGCATAATATGGTGGGAATAAAAACTGAATAATTCCATATAAATAATCACATGAAACTTCAACACCATGGATATTATAATAGTAGAATAATTCCATGATTTATCTATTACTAATATCATAATGAGGGAAATTCATGTTATAAACATTCTAAAACATACCATCAAGGCCTCATCTACGACATATAAAAATGATTAAGGCATCATCCAAAACCATATCTGAAAATGGGTAAGGCCTCAGCCATGTCCATATCTGTTTGTCTCATGAGACCTACCGATGAATCGGGGGGATATAGTGAGCCCCAACCCTCACTTGACAATTCCAACACATTAATCATATGAATGGGGATAAACATAAAAAATATATACATTCATATTGAAACTAACATATGAAATGTAAATAACTTTCCCCAAACATAAACATTAACCATTCAGATTAATACGATGAATGGTTTCAAGATAGCATATACATAGTCAAAATAATCATAAAAAATTCAATAAAATATGTTAGATTATATAATATAATATTAGTCCTAATTATACAAAATAATTAACAATATTTTTGAAACAAATGAAAATAATCTAATAAAATCATTGAGTAATTGTTGAGATAAATACTCTTTTACTTTGAAAAGAAAAGTTATTTTGGAAAAATATTTGTATAAACCAGAAGTGAAACAATATAGTTCCTTCATAATAAAAATAAAGATTTTATAAAATTAATGGATGATAAAAATATAGTATAGAGTGTACTTTAACATAGGTAAGAATTTGATAAGTTCCCTTGAATCGAGCTTGTATTTCAGGAAGAATTTTTGAAAGATCCTTTTAAAACATGTAATTCCCCATAAAATAAAGAAGGATTACGAAGCATACACACATATAAAATATTCACATATAATTTATGATTAGTAAATAAGAATAAATAATAATTTCATTGGGGTAAGAAGAGAAAAAGAGTAACCCGAATTAAAATGGAGGTTTGGGTAGAAAATCCTTACCACTTTGTAATCAATTGAATTATATGCCCCAAAATTAATAATAAAAAAATGATACATTAAATACCATGAAAATAAATATATTCATGACATGATACATAAATTTACATTATACATACACTATACACAAGGAATAGTGGTGAATAAGGAGTATCTCACAAAAATGGAAGTGAGATGAGGAAACCCTTACCTTATGTCTGAATATGTTCTCCACTTGACCTTAAAATCCTGGAGTATAAAATTAGACCCATTAATAATTTAATTTAGAAACTATTAGACATTTATATAATTTATTATAATTTTATTAAGTTAATTTATGGACTTTTTATAAGTTATAATATTGAATTCCATCATTCCAGAGCATTCGTTTCTTGATATTCATGATCGGTTCGCTTGATTATAAGTATGGAAGTTCATGGGGAATGGATATAATTCTCCAGAATTGAATTTATATATTATTAATTAACATAAACAAGTTTAAATGGTTATACATATCATTTTTTATAGGGTATGAATATGAATCATTAGATAAGTCATTTACTGATAATCATTTAGATTTTTACGGTGGTTTTTTCGATCATAATGAACTAGTTTTGTTATATTATTTAGTATCATGTACAAATGATGGTTCTAGAATCATTAAATAAGATATAATTAAAATTTTATAATATGGTTTAACCATAAAAATGGTATCATGACCATCCTTGAAAGATAAAATTAAGAATGAAGGTTTGTCATCCACAAAGGTTGTGATTTAGAACCTCCCAGATGATGCTTTCATTTTTAAAATAAAAGAGAGAAAGTAAGGATATTGATGATGTATCTTCCATTATCATGATAGAATTACTAAATATATATATATATATATATATATTATAATGGATTTATAATGATCATTTATATATAGTAGGTGAGGATAAGATAATAATACAAAACAAATTGAAAATTAAATTAAAAGTAAAAGAGAAAGGGTTTACCTCTTGAAATATCCTCATTGAGAACCTTCTTATGAGAAGGGGTTTGGGTATTTTGGAAAGAAAAAGGGATCCTGGAGGTGGGTATAGACTAGGGAAGATTATTTGGGCAGAATATTGATAATATTCAAGGCTTAGAGGAGTTAAGAGAAGAGGGAGTGAGGGGTGATTTTTATAGTGGAAGAGAGGAGGGTTTTTCCATTTTTTTAATCATTATTTTATTATTTTGGATCATGATAATGAATAGTCTTGATTCTTAAGAATAAAAATAGTAATAAGTCCATGTGAGTTTGAATTAATGGTTTATTACATCATCCATGATTCAAGGAATAATATATTTATCTTATAAAGTATTATACTGTAAATTACCATATTTTACTTTTCATAAAAAATTCAAGTATTTCAGAAAAATCTCAAAAATTCACCCCAACCATTTTTCAACATGTAGAATAAAAAAAATGAACTCCATTTTATGAAAATAATTTTCTAATCATGAGAAATTTATTTTTTTAATTAAAATCATTATTTATTTGAAAAATATAGATTTTAAAATTATAACTTATTTTATAAATCCCTAAAAATTATCTAGGGTCTCATTAGATTATCCTAAAATCATAAAATAGAAAAATATTTATTTAGGAATATATTTTATTAAAATTAATTTTCTTTTAAATAAATTTATTAATTAAAAAATTATAATTAAACATTTATTCCTCACAAAAATACCAACACTTAATTGTTAACTTTTAAAATATTCACTTTCATTTATAAGGTGCCTAAATTTTATTTATACTTTAATCAGAGAGATTAATATTTATAAGGCTCATATTAATATTCATGAGGGTACATTATTATTCATAAGGGTAACATTAATATTCATAAGGGTAATTTATTATTCACCAAAAATTAAGTTGATCATATAGAACTATAAATAACTTACTGAACGAAACCATGTATGTCTGTTTTTTGAAATTCAAATCACAGAAGTGGAAAAATTATGTTCATTGGCTAGGTTATACCAAACTTTTGTTTCATAGTGACTCAGTGTTGTGTGAATATAAGCTATCTAATGAAATAAAATTATTTAATAAGAAGCATACCATAAAATCTTGGGGTGTCATTTTAATAGTGAATATATTCATAACATAATTTTTTTTATCAAAATAATTATAATAGTCAATTAATATATATATTATATTTAAATAAATAATCTATTAATAAAAATGATTTTTTTAAAAATAATCAAATATATTAAAATATTATTTTACAAAAAAGTAATAATCTAAAATAGTATTTATTTTTTAGAACATTAATTAAATTGAAAGCTGTATATTATAATTATTTATAAGTATTATTATTATTTTAAACACTTAATTTTAAATTATTTAAAAATATTAAAAAAATTACTGGGGTGTTACATTATTCCCCCCTCAACAGAATTGTGTCCTCACAATTTGAAACTGCACTTCAAAAGTTAAAGGTCGATGCTTGAAAAATCCCTTGTGGGAACCCCACATTGAAAATAGGGTTAATAAAATATCCTCTTAAAAGAGGATAAGGTAAATGAGGTGGTCCCCACAAAAATTATGCTTTTTAATGGGGTGACATTAGTTGGAAGTAAAAACTTGGACATGAAAGAAAAATTAAACTATGAAGTTATGATGGTAAGTGATAGAGAACATGTTCAGATGAAAGTTTATTACTACAAAACTATAAACTACTGTAAAAAAATTCATTGATACTATACAATATTATAATAATAGGGCAACATTTTATTTAAGATTATTTTCCTTGAGTTGAGGAATTATTCTACTCTATAGGAGTATAAATATATGCTTATATTTCATAAACACAATCTTATTCTTTGATTGCGGCTTTAACTATATATACTTTATCTCTTAGAACAGGTTGCGTCATGTGGTGAAGTAATAAATTAACCTCTAAAACATCATATAATTATTGAACTGAACCATTCATAAATGGTTAAAATTTACAAAATATAATGATTCAATACTTTTGAAAGAAGGTTATTGAGTTTCTAAGATGAACTTAGCCATAAAGAATCTCTAAATATTCACATTAGAAACATGTGAATAACTTCATCATGTATCCTCTTAAAATATAGAAATAACTAAAATTACTATAAAAACTTATAAGAAATAGGAATTCTTCACATTCCTTAAGTAATATACATGTTATTTGATATATTACTTATATCAAAAAGTGTTGTAAACTCCATCGATGATAGCATAGATCACTTGTTGAAAAGTCAATAATCAGTTCCAAGGTAGTCAGTACTTATCAAAATCAATCATTTTTTTATCCTTATCTCAAAATCAGAAATATATTAAGGGTTATATTTCCCTAAATCATGTTTTTCCAAAAAGTTTAACTTTTTATTGAATATATTATCTTGGTACTATTCAATATATGTTCTCAAATCCTTAATGAAAAAGTGCAGCAATACAATCCTCATATATTCTATAATTCTTATAACTAGTACATTGTTGATAAATATTCAAATGACATAATTACTGAATATAAATATTAATTATTCCTATTTATCTGTGGAAGTATAATAACTCTATCATTATCCAATAACATCATTTGTGGTATATTGTTTTGACGCTTGTGATATTGATTCACATAGTGTCCCATATCCTCACAGTTGAAGAATTGTACATTAGAAACATTTTTCTTACCCTTTTAATCCTGAACTTGGTGTCCTTTTTCTCCACACTTATAACAAACACTTATTACCTTCAAGAAATTTCCATGTGATTCTTTACATAGTTATTACATGTGGGGAAACCCTTCGTTCCCTTCTTCCCTTTATCTATATTTTTATCTTCCATCATTTTCTTCACTTACGTCCCTTCAAATCCATAGGACTCGAAGAATTATTTACATATATTTTTAACACATGATACTATTTCCTCATATGATGAGGATAAACTGAAGACTATTTCCCTTTGAAATTTTCTCTTAATACCATCAAATATATAGTCATTATTACTCTTTTAATAACGTGCATTGGTGGAGTTATCATCCCTTTTGCTAGGTTCCATTTCTAAATAATTCCATATACTAGATTAGCTCATAAAATTACGAAATTTCTATAACTCTAAACACAGTATATCACATAACATAAATTTATGCATCGTAAATCCAAGAAACATATACTTTGGTTACTTTGGAAGCATAAATTCTTCATAATGGTATATAAGAAAAATGCGAATTATCCTAAGCATATCACCCAGGAGTGTCAAAAAAGGTGTGCAGTAAGAACCATTTTGAAACACCTCATCAGAGTTGTTACCCCTAGGTACATCTATTCCATAACCACGTCCACTTGTAGTATCTAGATAGTGATGTATTTACTAGGAAGATACACATAATCTATACCTTACCAAAATTATTGGATGTTATTATATTCTTATCCTCAAATTCTATCTTAGGGTTATGTTCCCTAACACATATTTTCTAAATCTAGTTTTTGAGGTTGCTGCTAAACATCATATGATACCTACTATAACATCCCGACCCCAAAATCTTGGAGTCAGTGCATTATTTTAATACATTGGCATGATTACAAGGAATTAAATCCCAATGGACTGATCATTTTAGCAGTCTTGAGTTACAATATTACAGTACTGATACCCATAATACATTGGAATAATAAAAATAAATCATGATACAATATGAAATAAACTACATCCTTGAAATATTATTCATTGTTTTCTTCTTCACAACCTAGGGAAATGACACATAAGAAAGGGGTGAGATCAGATGCTCAGTAAGGGTAAGTGATACAATAGAAGATATCATAAACAATAAGGCAAAGTGAATAAAACATGCCACTAAAACAGAATCATGAGCATAATATAGAAGAAATAAAAACTGTATAATTCCATATAAATAATCACATTAAACTTCACCAAGGATATTATACTAGTCGAATAATAACATGATTTATCTATTACTAATATCATAACGATGGAAGTTCATGTTCCAGAAATTCTAAATTATAATGTCAAGGCCTCGGCCAAGACATCTAAAAATGATTAAGGACTCGAACAAAACCATATCTGAAAATGGGTAGGGCCTCGACCATGTCTATATCTATTTGTCTCATGATACCTACCAATGAATCGAGGGGATATAGCCGGGACCCACCCATCAATTTCTAAGTCCAATTAATTACTCATATGAATGGGGATAAACATAAAAAATATATATATTCATATTGAAACTAACATATGAAATGTAAATAACTTTCCCCAAACATAAACACTGACCATTCAGAGTATTATGGTGAATGGTTTCAAGATAGCACATCCATAGTCAACCTAATCATAAACTATTCAATAAAATATGGTAGATGATATCGTAAAATATCAATCCCAATTATACATAAGAATTAACAAGAGTGTTGAAACAAATAAAAATACTTTTATAAAATCATCGAGTAATTCTTGAGATAAATACTCTTTTACTTTGAAATAAAAAGTTATTTTGGAAAATATTTGTATAAAAAAATTTAAATTATATAGTTTTTTCATAATAAAATTAGTTATTTTAGAGAAATAATGGCGGCTAAAAACATATTATAGTGTGTGCTTGAACATAGGTAAGAATTCAAGATGTTCCCTTGAATTAGGCTTGTATTTCGGGAATAATTTTTGAAAGATACTTTTAAAACATGTAACTACTCATAAAAGAAAGAATAATTCTGGTTAGTAAACATATATAGAACATTAAAACAGAATTTATTAGGAGTAAATAAGAGTAAATAATAATTTCATTAAGGTAAGTAGAGAATAAGAGTAACCCGAATGAAAATGGAGGTTGAGGTAGAAAATCCTTAACACTTTAGAATCAATTGAATTATATGACCCAAAATAAGTAATCATCAAATGATACATTTAATATAATTAAAATAAATATAATAATGATATGATTCATCAATGGATAGTATACATACACCATACATAAGGAATAGTGGTGAATAAAGAGTATCTCATAAAAATGGAAGTGAGATGAGGAAACCCTTAACTTATGTCCGAATGTGTTATGCAGTTGACCTTAATATTCAATAATATGAAATTAGAGCCATTAATAATTTAATTAAAGAAATATATTAGACATTTATATAATTTATTACAATTTTATTAAGTTCATTTATTTCCTTTCTATAAGTTATAAGATTGAATTCTGTCATTCCAGAGCATTCATTTCTTGATATTCATGATCGGTTCGCTTGATTATAAGTATGGAAGATCATGTGGAATGGATATAATTCTCCAAGATTGAATTTATATATTATTAATGAAAATAAATAAGTGTAAATGGTTTTATATATTATTTTGTTACATGGTATGAGGATGAATTATTAGATAAGTCATTTAGTGATAATCGTTTCGACTTTTACGGTGGTTTTTTGATCACAACGAACTCATTTTGTTATATTATTTATTATCATGAAAAAATAATGGTTCCAGAATAATTTAACAAGATTTAATAAATATTTTATAATCTATTTAAACAATAATTTTTTTTCATGACCGTCCTTGAAATAGAAAATATAGAATGAAGGTTCGTCGTCCACAACGTTTGTGATTTTCCACCTTTGAGATGATGATTTCATTTTTAAATAAAATAGAGAGAATAAGAAGATTGATGATTTATATTAAACTATAATTATATAATTAAATTATATATATTATAATTGAGTTATCATGATCATTTGGATACAGGAGGTGAGGAGAAGATAAGAATAAAAAACAAATTGAAAATGAAATTAAAAGAAAAAGGGAGAGGGTTTACCTCTTGAAATATCCTCTTTGAGAACCTCTTTAAGAGAAGGGGTTTTGGTATTTTGTACATAAAAAGGGATATTGGATGTGGGGATGAACTAGGGAAGATTATTTGGGACGAAATTTGAGAACCTTCATGTTTTAGAGGAGTAAAGATAAGAGGGAGTGAGAGGTGGTTTTTATAGTGGAGGAGAGGAGGGGTTTTCCATTATTTTAATCATTATTATATTATTTTGGCTCAAGACTATGAATATTATTTATTATTAGGACTAAAAATACTAATGCGTTCATTTGAGTCTTAACTAATTGTTTTTTTCATCATCCATGATGCAAGTAATAGTGTATTTATCTTATAATGTATTATACCGTAAATTACCATATTTTACTATTCACCAAAAATTTAAGTATTTTAGAAAAATCTCAAAAATTACCCTAACCATTTTTTGATGTGTAGAATCAAAAAATAAACTCTTTTTTATTAAAATAATTTTATAAATATGAGAAAATTAATTTTGAATTAAAATCACTATTTACTTGAAAAGTACAGAATTTAAAATTTTAACTGATTTTATAACTCGCTAAAAATTATATAATGTCTCATTATATTATCCTAAAATCATATGAAAATAAAATATTGATTTAGGAATAAATTTTAGGAAAATTAATTTTCTTTTAAATAAATTTATTTATTATAAAATTGTAATTAAATATTTAGTGCTCATAAAAATACCAGTACTTAATTATCAACTTTTAAAATATTCACTTTTATCTATAAGGTGCCAAAATATTATTTATAATTTCATGGGTAAGGTTATAATTCATAAGGTTCATATTAATATTCATGAGGGTATGTTATTATTCACAAGGCTAACATTACTATTCATAAGGGCAAGTCACTATTCACCAAAAATTAAGTTGACCCTATCAGACTCTAAATAACTCATTGAACACAACTGTGTATGTTCATTTTTAAAAATTGAAATAATAGAAGTGGAAAAATTATGTTCATTGGATATGTTATAACAAAGTGTTGTTTCACAATGAATTAGTGTTGTGTGCATATAAGCTATCTAATGAATTGAAATTATTTAAGAAGAAACATACCATAAAATCTTGGGGTGTCATATTAATAGTGAATATATTCATAACATAATTTAGTATTTATAAAAATAATTATAATAGTCAATATATATATTATATTTAATTAAATAATCTATTGATAGAAATTAATTTTGTAAAAATAATCAAATATATTATAATATTATTTTACACAATAATAATACTATAAAATAGTATTCATTTTTAGAAAATTAATTAATTTGAAAGATATAAATTATAATTATATATAAGTATTATTATTAATTAAAACACATAATTTTAAATTGTTTAAAATTATTAAACAAATTACTAGGGTGTTACACCAAATCCTACTGATTAGTTTCAAGGGTCTATGTTGATGCTGCTATAGGGAGATCAATCCCTCATATTAGAGTAAAAAATTTCATTGGAAATAATAACAATATCATAAATCCATTTATATAAAAAAGAAAAAACATCATTAAATTGAAAATTAACATTACTCAACCAATGATATATCAAAATTAATGTTGTACAAGTCATACAATTCAAAAAAGACTCTATAAAGATTACTCATGGGTATATCACATACATACATATCAAATAATGAATAAAAAAGTTTGGGAAATATAAAAAATTGTACTATATTCATAGCATGGCCCCATATCCCATTCTCTATCCTAGATATCCCGATTAACCATTGATTATAGGGTAATTTTCCTTATCCCATTCTATAACCATGAAGTGTACTTTTGTACCCATGGATTCTTTAGAAGGGTATGAGTATAAATTAGTCAGCTAACACCAACAATGGCCATAAGCTTATTTAGTATAAATAAAATTTCCTACTGATGTGATATAGTAAACAAATGAAATCATAATAAAATGTTCATTATTTATCATTGTGCTCTAAGGCGACACCCTGTATCAAATAAATATACTTTAGTTTTTATGTCTATAATTAGAATTCCATAATCCATAAATACATGGTATATGTGCTCCCTACCATGGAAACAAAATTCACTTCATTTGGAACCTGAAGGCACATATTAAAAAACAAGTAAATATAATTATTCTAATATAGATCCTCGGGGAAATCTCTACCATCCTAGAAAATATAATTCACATTATCTAGAACCTAAGGGAAAAACTATATGTTTAGGAAACATAAATCATCACAATTATAACTCTAGGGCACACACTTACCACCCAATAAACATAAATCACATAATATAGAACTTTGGGGTACACACTCTTTTCCTAGTAAACACAAATCATCTCATTTGGTAACCTATGGAATACACTCCCCACCTATGAAACATAATTCAACTCATTTAAAACCCAGGGGCACACACTCCCCAACTACAAAACATAATTCACCTCATCTAGAATAAGGGTCCACACATTTCATAACTAAGAAACATAATTCACCTCATTTGGAACCTGAGGAAACACACTCCCCATTGAGGAAACACAACTCTCATCATTTGGAACCTGTGGGAATACACTCCCCACCTAGAAAACATAATTCACGTCATCTAGAAGCAAAGGGAATACACTCCCAAAACAAGAAACAATTTCTATCATATAAAACTCACATCCTATTAAGAATCATAGGGAACATGTACTTATTCACTAGGTCTCTGATTAATTTAGGTCACCATTTGGGGTCAACTCTTTAAATTCCCATTTTTATCCAAAATAAGACTAACCTCATTAGAGGAATAAATTTCTAGTTTTACATTACTTTATAGTCTTGTCATAGTTTAAATAAGGGGTTATACACAATGGATACAATTTGGAACATTTATTTAACTTTTAGTTATAGTACACATTAAGTCGACATGACCACACATTACATGTACCTAGAAAAAAAGAGGGAAATTTGAGATATTTTAGGGACCACCTGCCTTATTTCTGAAGGTAGACACTTATCAAATATTAGCTTATATTCCAAGATGAAATGGTAAAAATTATATTTTCTTAAAAAATATTTAAATAGGTTATAAATATTCATAACAAGCATAATAATTTTAAACAACCAAATAAAATGCATGATGGTGGATATAGAGTGATGGATTTACCTTTTTCTATCACTCATATTAAATAACACTTATGTCTATTGAAAAATTAGTTAGATCTAATGTAAATACCCTGACCCTAGTGACCTAGAGATAGTGGTTAATTTATTACATTGGAACTATAAATACGAAATCACATATCAAAGGACCAAATAGTTTATTAGTCTTAGAAAACCAGATACATACTTGAATTTCAAATTATATTCGAAAACATGAAATATAACATTGTTCGTTCTTCAAGGACACCATTATTTCTACTGGTATAACACTTAATATCCCTCATAATATATTTATTAAAATCCTAGTTAAAATAAATATAAGAAAGTGGTGACATAAGATGCTTATTAGTTGTTTTCATACAACCAAAGACAAAAAAGGCATGGATAATATGAAAATAATAAATAATTATCGAATAATACCATATAATTAATCACATGAGCTAGAAAATTATCCATGAATATCAAAACAAATCAAACAATCACATGCACATAAATAACTGATTTCATAATGATGGAATGCATAATACTGGAAATATGAAACATATTATAAAGGACATGGACATGAAATCTGAAAATACCATGAAGGGATTGTGCCATGACATTTGAATAAATGGGTAAGGACACATCCAAAACCAATGCTAATTTTCTCATAAGACCTACTGATGCATTTATGAGATATAGTGGGACCCACCTATGACTTATTTATTCTAACGCATTCATCATACAAAAGGGGTGAACCATAATAAAAAAAATCATATTGAAATAGCATAGGAAATGTTTATAATTTCCTAAATCAATTAACATAATCATAAACCATCCAAAGTAATATAGAGAATAGTGTTAAAATAGTATATCTCTAACTCAACTGATCATAAAAAATTCTGATAAATATTAAATATGGAATAATTAAAACATATTCTTGGATTATTATAAGTAGAATAAGGGTTTTTGATGTTGATGAATAGTATTTCTATAAATATATCATTAAAAATAGTATTGAAGAAAATAAAATTATCATTTTGAAAATAACTTTTTAAAATATAAAAATTACAAATGTAGTACATAAATAATTTTATTTGAAAATAAACTTGTAAAATTATAATGGTTATTTCAAATAATTGATACATCATGATGACATGAAATTATATTTATGCTGTATAAGTTAAATAAAACACATTCCTTTCACAATATTGTGAAAAAGGTTAAAAAGTACCACATTCCAAAAGAGAGAATAAGATTCCTTTTAAAAAAATTTGCTAAATTAAAACATGGATAATATATTGACAATATTGAGATAAAATCATTTTTTTAGAAAACACAAATATAGAAGAGAAATATTCCCAGACAGATACTTAAATATAAACAATACCAAATATTGATGTGACTGTGAAATAAACCCTTAACACTTGCGTATCTTATGAATTGTAAGCCCCATTAAATAAATAACTACAAATTAAACTTTAAATAACATTAAGAAAAATATATTTATGATATAATATATCAAAAGGTGTATTATATACACCACAAAAAAGAAATAAGTTGTGAATATGGTATGTGTCACACAAAAGTAAAAGTGAGATAAGAAACCCTTAACTTAGGTTTGACTTCCTTTGTATGTGTATGAACCTCTTGTTTAATAAATATATATTTATTATACATATATTATAGAATCATAATCATATATATAATACCAAATATTATTTACCTATAATATTTTACCACCAATTTATTAACATTTCTCTCTTAAGATCACTATTTTGAGTAATAACGGCTTCATTTTTCATGTATGTTTTGCTTTGGTAGTTTTGGTTTTTTAATTTGATCAAGGTTATATAATATTTTTAATGTTAATAATTGTATAAAAATTATATATATTAATTATATATGTATTTATAGTATTCCATAAAAGTTATATATATAAAATGAATTACACCATTCACAGAGACAGTAGGCCGTGCGTACCCATGAACATTATTTTCACTTTTTAATGGATGAAAAAAAGATAGGTAGATTATTATTCACATTTAAATAATATTTATTACATTATATAAATTATATATATTCATCATTTCCATCCTCATTACCTTCTTTTTAAAATAAAAAAGGAAATTGAATCACATCACTTCATGGAGGTGGTAGTCCACATGTACACATGAGCAACATTATCATTTCCTAACGATTTGGAATGGAAGAAGGTAGATATGATATTATCATTACAGAAGTATAAATATGTCATAAATATCATATATAAATATAAATTCTATCATAATTACCACCCATAAAGTATAGTGGTGAAAAATTACTTACATCGCGTGGAGGTGGTAAGTCGCACGTACACACGAGTGATACATTCACCTCCCATTTGATGGGAAAGATGGTGGATAATGAATTTTCCTTATATTACACCCAAAATAATAAATTAAATACATATTATGATATTTATGTTTCAATTTAATTATAAATAACATATATTTATAATTGGTTGAATAATAAATAAACTAAAAGAGTTCGGGTAAGACAATTACCTCTTCTTCGGGAGACCTCCTTTAGATCCTTCCTTAAAGAGCGTAAGGTTAGTATTCTAAGGAGAAAAAAAACCATTGAATATGGATAGGTAATTTTAGGATAGTAATGGACAAATATTTTTCTGGATAGTTTTCTCAATGTGGTGTAAATAAGTGAAGGAATATTTTCCCTTTTATAATTGAGGTGAGGGGAACCTTTGGAGTTTCATAAAGAATAAAAATATAATAATCCAATTCTTGATCAAATGATTAAAATGGTCATGAATTTGAATAAAAAGTTTCTAGGGTTGATATAACATCATAAAATAAAATTTAGAAATGTTTTTATATCATTTTAATCCTTATGTTTTCTATTAACCCCTTAGTTAATTTTTTTTCACCTAAACCACAATAACCTCTATTTTTATCACAAAGGGTAAATAATGTCACTATAAAAGGTAAATTTATGTATAAATAGACCATATATGATGTGTTAAATAATTTTACATTAACATGGACAAATATAATATTTTTATAAATTTTAAATAATTTAATAAAATATCATTAATGTCAATATTGACACTATTCATTTAATTTGAAATTAAATAAATCATGAAAAATTGTAATTGGAATATAATAATTTAAAACTACCCTTACATTACATATAAATCTATATATTTCATGGGAAAAATTATCTCATTCAAATAATAAATCTTTTAATATTTTTAAAATCATGTTTTTGTTAATTAGATACTACTATATTAGTGTTGTAAAAGTGTTTATGGTAATTATATAATTTATGAAAATAAAAATAAATTAATTTCATGAAAATATTTTAATTAATATTAAAATATACATTTAGTTTCATTCATATCGTTATTTGTTCCCTATATGGACAAATAATAGTTATTAAAAACAAAGAGAGTGTCCTTTTGTAACTTCTTTGAGTTAAATAATATACAAGTCATTTTAATTGAAAATTGTCCATTAAAAAAAATGTTAAGACTAAGGTGTTTAGGGTAGAAATACATTAATAAAACAAGAATTATGATGAAAATTTATGGCTGTGTCATTTAGTTTTAACCTAGATTAACCCAGTTTACCCTTTACTGAGGTGATAAATCTAATCATAGTTACTATTCACAATGAAAATAATAAAAGGGGCATATTTGCAAAATTTGAAAATACTGATTCCAAATATAGAAATATATTTTCACATTCAATCTCTCTAATAGGCATAAATTAATTTTAAAATAAGTGCACAAAATGCGATGGAAACCACTTTTAGAAGAATACAATTTTAAACATAAAACTTATTTTATTGCTATATCATTCATAGAAAGTATTAGATGAATATTAAAAACTATTATTGAACATTTAATTAATTAATTTCATTAAAAATATTCATCATTAATGATTAATTTAATTTATTAAGATACAAACACATTTTGTGTATTAAAATAGTTTTTTCATTAAAAATGTCTCTTTATGTATACAAATATTTCCATACCAAATTAAATCATAAAATTTATTCCAATGAATATATTTGGGTTAATAATAAAAAAAATAGAACTAATTTTTTGTTGAAATCATTTTAAAATAAAATTTAACTTTGTAATTTCTTGAAACAAAAATAAAGTTTTCATTAAAAATCTATATTTTCTACTATTCATTGGCAAATTTATATTTTCAAAAAAATATGTAAATTTCACCCTAAGATAATTTTGGTATGATGATACCAATAATATTATTTTTATAAAATAAAATTTATAGAAATTCATGAAATTTTTTATAATATTTACTCACAAAAGAAATAAAACATATTTTTCTGAAGAAAACTTATCTTTGAAGCATAAAATAACTATATTAAAAATTGTGTACTTATTTCCTAAGAATTAATCAATGTTTTTCATTGATTATGTTTTTTTATATATTTTTTATAATTCAATAAATACTATTTATTCTCCCTAATTTAAATTCTTGGTTATGACTTACATATTTGAATAATAATATTTTTAGGTTAGTTTAGGCTTAGTGTTTCATGTCGTATACACTATCAAACATAGAGTTCTTTTAAAATATAATGGTGTTACATATCACCCTAATATAATTGACCCCTCTCAATTTGATTTTTTTGTAATCAAGGGATTGACACTTGAAAATTCATTTATGGAAAACCCATATCATAAAAATTATTAATAAAACATTTTCTTAAAAATAGTAAAATAGAAATAAAAAGGTCACCACAAAAATAGGTTTTCAAATAGAAAATTATAGGTAAGTGAAAATATTTATATAGAAGTGAAAACTATCATATAAGGATTAATTTAGAGTGATAGGGGTTATGGTTATGAGAAATTTAACCATCAAAAATAGTAAATCTGTGATGAGTTAAAAGACTATTGATTTCTAGGTGAGAAAATTAAATGGATAATATTTTTATTTCAAGGTATATTTCCTAAAGCCGAGGTATTATTTTACTATCTATATAAATCTCTCAAGGAAATAAACATACTTGATTTATTTTTTTGTAGTTGGGGTTTGGCTTAGTGGTAAGCACCCCTTAATTCTACATGAAAAAATGGGGGTTCAAAAACCCATTGGGCGTTGGGTAATGTAGCATACTGTAGCAGAAGTATGTCACTGTAGCGGCGACAGGGTATTGTAGCAGTGGCGGGCACTGTGCAGTACTGTAGCAATGCGGTTTCTGTAGCAGTACTTTTCACAGAATGGGTCTTGGGCCAAAAAAATGGGCCTACGGGCCATGTAATGTGCTGAATTCCCACTAGGCCTTCAGACTATGTAATGGGTCTTCCTCTACCCAGTTAAATAGGTCTTTTCTTTACATTAATAATAAATGAGGCTTCAGACCCAACCTTTAAAAAAAATACTTGATTTATTTCCTTGTCATAAGAATAATCTCATCCATTGGTTGTGCTTTAATATATTTTCACTTAATCTCTTATTCCAGGAGATGGATATTCAAGATGATTTTTTTTTATGACTCAAGAAATTTTAATTAATCAAAAGATCTATAAGTCATTCATTTAGTCTATAAATATTTACTGAAACCAAACAGTTTATCATGATTTATCCAATATGATGAATCATAATTTTAAAAAACAATATTATTCAAATCTCAAAAAATCCATTCCATAAGTAGTTAACTTTAAGAATCCTCCAAAATATTACTGACCATATTAAAAACCTAAAAATTTAATCAAACATTTATCCTTAGAAAATATAAAGTAGTTTATAATGACTAATTCCAAACATGTGAATACCTAGATCACATATACTAAAAACCCAAATCACCATTAACTTTATCCTTATTTCATATATCCCATATAACACCAATAACATAAATATTAATGAATTTTGTTTAACCTTAATGGTTATATCATACCCTTAACATTTAACTTCAAAAAATGTAATGACATTCTTCCTAAATAATACTTTACTTAGTTTCATATACTTTAACCCAATTAAGTGTCTCCCAAAATGTTATTAATCACATCAAAATCCAAAAAAGAACTCAAAAATATTTGATCCCATAATATGTTTCTGAAACTTAACTTATTATTTATTTATAAAATTGTTTAAGTAAAATAAATGTCACACTAAATAGGACATAATATAGGATAGTGTTAGGCGTCACACCCTTTTTACCCTTCAGTTGTGGGTTCAAGCCCCATGACCTTACCAGATGCAATAGGTTGTCACCCAACATGTGTGTTGTCCTTTTTCTAAAATAATAACTTTCCCAAGAATACAACGAACATCCTAAAAATATAATATTACTCATCAAATCCCTTTTTTTAACTTCTAAGGTTTTCTATATGATATATTCCCAAAATTCACTATCTCTTTTATCCCATAAATTTAGAAATAAATCAGCCTCAAAATCATATTAATCATAAAGATTATCAATAAATATAAACTTATGGAGACAAAATATAAAATCATTTCCCCCAAATAAAATTTTCATTAAAACATATACTAAACTAAAGGGTTTTATTCCCATAAATGTCTCCCAAAATATCATATTAAACTCCCATAACATAAAACATCAAAAGAAGTATATAGGACATTAAAATTACAATCAACCATAGAATTATCATCCCAATACACTTTAAGTTTATACCAATTTGAAACCCTAATCAAGGGTTATCAGTCCCTCAATCAAGAGCTTCCATAAAATATTAGCTTATCACTAAATTTATTTTCTTAGTTATCAGTACCATTCAATAAATACATTAAAATCCTTGAAGGAAAACTAATGAAAAGATTCCATCATACATTTCATGATTCCTTTAACTAGAATACCATCAATAAAAATACTAATACAACACAAACAATTAAATCATTTGACTTAATTTTTTATCATAGGTCATTCTTTGGTCTAGGGAGTAACCCTTAGTTTAGGGTATTTACTCAACTAAATCCTAAGTTCCCCACATATAAGACATTGAATTACTTTTCAATTTTTTTTACTGAATTCCCTTTATATCAACAAAGAAAATATATTACCCTCCATTCGAGATATTATTATAGGTAATTCTTCCAACATTTTTGATAAAAAGGAAATTGACCATTTTTTCCTCCATGACCATTGCCACATGAACCTCCATAAAATTCAATTTTCCTATTATATTACATGTTAGGAATCTCACCAACGTTTATGTTTTTGTTCATATATCATGATAGCTGATTAGGAATAATGGGAATGTTTTTCTCACCGGTCATAATCCAATTTGGATTCTCATAATCATTGAATTTACCATCACATTTAGTGTTAAAATGATTCCTCCTAGTTCCTACTATGTAATAAAACCAAAAAGAGAAGAGTAAGCATCAAACTACAATAATTAGAGTGAGATATCAAATAATCCTAAAATATTATTTTAACGACCCAATGTTTAATCAATGAAAATTAATTTTTTAAGAGGGGGGGTCTCTGCTTCTGCGGAGAGATCTTGCCTTATAGGGTTTTCCGTGGCTCTGGTGTGGTGACCCTTGGATACTGCCGACTTCTATATGGGTGCGCGGTGGTCTGCTGGTGCGTCGGTGCATAGATCTGGAGATCTGTCTTGGGTCAGATCATGGCAGAAATGTTTCAATGTGTGGGTTGTTCGAGCGGTGGCGAGTTTGAGCGATGTCGGTCGAGGTGAAGAAGTGGGAGGGCTTCAAGAACGGTGGCGATGGTCTTCAGCTTCATGGAGATGCTGCAACCAGGAACTGGTGATAAACACAGGGGATGTTGGAGATCTGATTTTGATATGGTTTCTGACTAGATCTGTTCGGACTTCTTGGTGGCCCTCGTCGAAAGGTAAAGTTGCAGGCGGGGATGGCGGGCCTCCCGCTCTGGCTTCGGTTGAGTCAGATCTGGTTTTTTGGACGGTTGGAGAATTGACAGAGGTGCTCTACTGCGGATTATTCTGGCTGTGGTGATGATAGACATAGAGGAGGCCTCGAGGCAGACTTGCTATTGTAGATTCGCTGCTTGATTTTGGGAGCGTCTCCCACGACGCGGTTCGTGATGGCGTCATGACTTTTGATCTACTCCAGATCTGGTCTTTGACCAGATCTGGTCAGAATGGGTTCTAGACGATGGAGTTCAGGGATGCAGGGGTCGTGGATGGTGGCACGTGTTTCGGTTGGTGATGGTCGACTGGCGCTCAGACGGGGGCGAGTGGATCTCGGGTTCTGGGCTAGGCTTGAGCCTATTTGGTCTCATGACAGATCTTGGGTTGTGTAATGGTTGATTGTTCCATTCGGCCTCTGGGCTGCTGTTTTTTGGTCTTTGGACTACATGGGACTCCATTACATGTGGTTTCTGTTTGATTTGGGTCTTTATGTCATGTAATGGGTTCCCTCCCATTCAAAAGGGGATTTTCTTTTTACCTTTTAATAAATAGGGTTCTTCCCTAAGTGTTTGATAAAAAATGGAAGTTAATTTATTATAAATATTTTATATAATCACATGAAATCACAACTTAATGAACTAATAAGTACTATGTGACCATTAAACATAATTTTGTCACATCTGTGATTTGAGTTCCAAAAATATGATATACACTGTTACGATCAGTAAGTTATTTGGATTCCAATATGACCAAAATTAATTTTTGGTGAATAGTAACACATCCTTTTGAATAGTAATGTTACACTTTTGAATAGTGACATACCCTAATGAAAAATAACCATACCTATGACATTATATAAATAAGATTCAAGTGGGAGTATGATATATCTATATTTTTAAATAAGTAAATAAATGTTTAAAAACAGTTTTTAGAATAAATTATGATTTAATTAAATATTAAATTAATCATATTTAGAAAATAATTTTTGAAAAATAGATTTAATTTTTGGATTATACAAGTTGAAACATGGTTAGGGGGAATTTTTGGTATTTTTCTGAAATACTTCAATTTTTGGGTGAATAGTAAAAATACAGTTTTTTTACATAATCAATATATATTAAATTGCATCATTCATGATATAATGAAGACATAAACTTTCTATAAATTTAGCTTTGTCCATGTTATATTTAATTTCATAAATGATTCTTTAAAACACAATAAACTCAATTTCCAAACCTAAAAAGAACTTTCCAAAACCTAAAGTCAAAAGGTGATTTCTTAAATCTCATTTTTCACTTTATTTTCACTTTCCTTTTAATAAATTAATGAATTAAAATTATAAATATGATTTATCAGACTAAAAATAATTATATTATATTAATATATGATTTATGTTGTCAAAAAATGACTATTATAAGTTTAAAATTGGATATATTATTTTATTTAATATTTTATTCTAAAAACACCCCCTCCTCAAGTATAAATAACCCCTCTCCTTCCCCTTATAAAACCATTCCTCCCATCCATTACTAAGACTAATCTCTACCCAAATTATCCCTATCAATCCTCTTAGAATACTTAGGGATGGTTTGGAGCCCTCCAAGTCCAATCACCATGGGAACTATAGTTTTGTGCAAGAGGAGCTGCACCGAGGAGAGAGTAAGACACTATTAAAATCTTCTCTCTTTTATTTCTTTCTTTCTTTTACCCCATCCATTTAAAAAACTTATGATACAAAATTAATTATACAGTAATTTAACATTATATTTATGATGTTAACCTACTGTAATTGTCATATTAATGAAAAATATAAATGTCATACTTCCCTTTCCCGCACTATCGACAACGTTCTATTAAAGTTTGATTAACTATCTACGGAGACAGTGCAAAGATAATTATTATTTAAACATTTATGTATGGAAAATATAAATTATATAAATTTTATTAATATAAAATTACATTTATTCTATTCTTCTAAAACTAATTATACTAATTTATAAATTAAATTTAGTAAAAAGTGAAATCATTGCAAGATTGGAAATTTTTAAGTAAAATATGATATCAAAATTCTTCAATTTCATCAACAAAAATTATGAAATAAAATAAAATGAATATAATTGGTAAATATTTTTAAAAAATTAATATAATTAAATTTTAGATCATTTTTTTAATAAACATAAATTTATTTTTTTTGAGGCATTGAAGAGAAGAAATTAAGCAAAAAATTAAGGTAAGGGATCCTCTATGTTTCACTTTTATTCAAGATTGTCCTCTATGTTATGACATTTTATGTGTAATTCCTAGTTATAGGGTATAATTATTCACCTCAACCACAATTCCCTCGTGATTTATTTTTGATTAGAAATCCCTCTCTCTTTCATTAATCCTTCTTAAGTACACCTGATACCTGACTGATGATCCGTAAGGAATTCTACCCGAACCACCTTTATTCTTTTGGGTTTCTCTATCTTTATTTTTACCCAAATGATTTTGTCTTTTTATTTTTATGTAAAACTTCTAAATTATGTTTATACGATCCAAATTCATGTTTCAATATCTATTCCTCATTCTATTTCAAGGATATAAATTCCTTTAAGTGATTCCCTCCTCGATACTTCCCAATAAGAAAACTCATTTTAAAAGAAATTTCCAAATTGTTTCTTAACATCAAGTAAAATCTATCCTCTATTTTAAGACACCATTGTTTTTATAAAATAAGTCTTTTTATCAGAAAAAATTTCTTGATTCACTTCTAGTTTTATGTAAAATATTTTTCCCTTTTCTATTTTGAAATCTCTATGGTATTTTCCTTAAAACCGCATAAAAATGTTTTAATGATAAAATTTCTAAAATGAATTTATTACATGTTATAACTTATGTTTGACATCACTTACCATGATATATTCCTATTTTACCTTATGAAAATCCATGTATATTCTAATTTCGTTCTTTCATGGACACTTTCATGATACTTCCATTGGTTATGATTTATGTCATGATTGCGGTACCCAATTATTTCCTTGGGTAACCCTTATGTTTATGTAAGATTGATTATGTAGGATTATTTATTTGGAAAACATATTCATTAAATGTAAGATGGGTGCACCCAGATATCCCTCCAATGCATTGGGTAAATTTGAGTCTCATGAGACGTTATGTGCGACAGTCTTGGCGGTTGGCCTTGGCTTGTGCTACTATGTGCAATGGTCATGGAGGTTAGCCTTGGCTTGTGATACTATGGGAAATAGTCTTGGAGGTTAGCCACAATTCGTAATAAATCCATGTTTTATGTTCCTAAAACATTTCCATGACTCCATGTTTATACGTTATGATTCTATATGTTACATGACTTTTTTTTATATCATCATGTCATGCCATCTATCCTATGTACTAGTGATTTGTTCTTATGGTTACTCCCTTACTGGGATTTTTATCTCATCCCTTTGTTCATGTTATCCCCAGGTTATCCTATGAATATGTATGATCAAAATGGAAGTTAGTATCTCTTTTTTAATATTTAATAAAGGACTGTTTTTTAGTCCCATTTTTTAAGTTTAATGTACCTAGCCTTCAAAGACACTAGACTTCACGACCCTTGTCTTGTACTATGATGTATAATTATGCTTAAAATCATGTAATGTTATCTGTAAATGGATAGGGTCACTATAGTTTTTATGAGAGGATGGTCTAGTTATTTTTTGGAGATTAGGAATAGATAACTTTAGTAAGAACATTAAGGATGAGACGGAGTATAAGAAAACACCCCTAAATTTTGGTAAGTATAGAGTAAGTGGTTTATCAAGAAAATATATCTCTGTCTAGATACAAATAGGAAGAGGTGGTTATGGAATATATGTAACTAGGATTAAAAACTCCAACAAGGAGTTTCGGGCGTGACCTAGGGTATCCTGGTATACGAAAACAGGCCTTGTTTCACTCCTGGTTTGACACTCCTGGGGGATATGATTTGGAAAATTCACTAGCTTAGTACAAACCATTATTTAGAGAATAAAAGAAAATCCCATAAGATTATATGTTAAGAAATATATCAAGGATAAAATAGATTTAGACCTAATGATTCACAAGTTAGGATATACTTTTCCTTTACAAGTTTATCCATTTAATGTTTAAAGTTTTCTATATATTCTCAATAGCTAAGTATTCAATCCCTTTAATTATATGTTATTTTTACTAGTCAATAGAGGAAAATAAAATAACATGTTCCAAAAACCAATGTGATAGGAAATTTTATGATTTCTCTAATTATATGCCTAATATAATGGGAACGAGTGCTCAAAACATCATGGCAGTACTTGATCAGCTAGCTCAAGTTATTAATAATAACGTGAATCATGTAGAATGAAATCCTCCTCTAAGAAAAGATCAAGTTTCCATAGAATAATTCATGTGGAAAAGGCCTCCCATGTTTATTGGATATTCTAATCCCCTCCTCAGGGAATAGTGGATTAATTCCATTGAAAAGATATTCTCCATCCTCTAGTGCTCAGAAGAAGAGAAAGTTGTAATAGCAGTCTATTTTTTTGATGGAGAAGCCGATCAGTTGTGGAAACTAATCCAAAATACAAATCCTTAAGAGGAAACTAATTCCATGGATTGAGAGGAATTAAAGAGGATGTTTTTAAATAAATATTTTCCTCTAACCCTTTGTCTTAAGATGGAACAAGAGTTCCTCAGTATCAAGTAGAAGGAAGATGAGTCAATTGGGGTGTATGAAGCAAACTTTACAAGGATTTCAAGGTACTCCATTGGATTTTTCATGAACACCTAAAGTAAGGTGGATCTCTTATTTAGCAGACTAAAGTTGAGTCTACAAAAAGTGTTGGTGAATCTAGACTTCGACAGTTATGAAGAGATTGTCCATTGTGCCCTGAAGGTTGAAATGGAGATTGGAGACTCTCAGTAGTCTTATGGGCCTAGGGATAAGAAGCTGAAAATAGAGAACAACATGGGTGGTTAAATAAACAAATCCCTTGATGGTAAGAATCCTGAATATACCACTCATAAAAGTTGTGGGAATAAGCATCATGGGAACTGTCTAAAGGGAACTAGGAATTGCTTCAAATGTAGAAAGTTGGGACATCTGGCCAAGAACTGACGAAGGGATATGAAAAATACATCTAATGTTAAAGATGAAAGGAAGGTTTAGATCAACTCTCAGCCAGTGGTATAGTGTTACAACTTTAGGTGGCATGGGCATTATGAAAATAATTTCCCTAAGGCAAGGTTTGTCAGAGGAAATCAACAACAACCTCCAAGGAAACAAGGAATGGCTTATGTTATCTCTACCACTAAGGTGGATCCGAAAAATGATGTCGTGACATGTAAGCTTGTTATTTATTCAAGAATAGTGAATATACTATTTTATTATGGCTCTACACATTATTTCATATCTTTCACATTTAGTAGAACTATTACAACACCAACTCAAAATTTGGAGGATAAGTTCTCTGTGAGAACATATAATGGGGATATTATCGTGTCCATGGTTTATAACTCCTCCCAAGTTAATGTTTGTGGACTGAATCTCCCAGAAAATCTTTTCATACTTCCTTTAGTTGAGTTTGAGGCTATCTTGGGAATGAATTGCCTATCTTTATAAAAATCCAACATCAATTGTCAGGAAAGGGAGATCACTCTTCACATCCCGAACCATCTTACAATTATTTAGGAGTGTAAAGATGATGTTGAATCTTTTCTATAATCATTGTCTCAAGTGTAGATATTAATTTCTTATTTGAAAGCATGTCTAGCTCAAATGATTGGGAAAAGGAGAGAATCATGCTTTAAGACATGACCATCATGATGGATTACACTGATGTATCCCCTGAAGAGTTTCATGTTCTTCCTCCTAACCGAGAATATGAGTTCTCAATTGAACTTATTACAATATCTCTACCTTTATCAAATACACCTTATTGAATGGACATCATAGAGTTGGAAGAGATGAAGAAGCAGTTACAGAAAAATCTGGAGAAGGGTTTTATATGACTAAGTGCTTCACTATAGGGTGCACCAGTTCTATTCGTCAAGAAGAAGGATGGATCAATTCACCTCTGCGTTGATAATCATGAGATCAATAAAATAACGATAAATAACAAGTATCCCATTCCTTGGATAGATGAATTGTTTGATCAGATTTGTGGGTCCAGTTATTTCTATAAGGTGGAACTTCGGTTAGGATATCACTAATTAAATATGAGGAAGGAAGATATTCCCAAGACTACCTTTCACACGAGGCATGAACACTATGAGTTCATAATGATTCCCTTCAAACTCATTAATTCTCTATAAATTTTCATTTATTTAATGAATAGAGTATTTAGAGATTACCACAATAAATTTGTGGTAGTCTTTATCGATGATATTCTGATATACTCCAAGAGCAAAGAGGAACATGAGGAGAATTTAAATAAAATGTTAAAGACTTTGTGAAGGGAGAAGTTGTATGCAAAGTAATGTTGGAGGAAGTATCATTCTTAGGGAATGTTATCACCAGTAATAGGATATCTATGGACCCTTCCAAGAAAAAGGAAATCGAAGAGTGGACCAGGACAACATATGTAACAGAGATCCGCAGCTTTCTGGGTCTATCTGGGTATTATCGATGATTTGTGAAGAACATTTCATGGTTTTCAAACTCAATGACCAAGATGACATGGAATGGAGGAAAGTTTTTCGGGACTCAGAAATGTGAAGACTATTTTAAGGAGTTGAAAAAAGTGAATTATTACTACACCAATACTCACACTCCCAACAAGTGGATAACACTTTAGGGTGTATGGAGATTCTTCAAAGAAGGGATTAGTTTTCATACTGATGAAAAATGATAAAGTGATAGCCTAATCCTCAAGACAAATAAAATCCATGAGCAAAACTATCCTATGCATGAAATGGAGTTGGGAGTAGTGATCTTTGCATTAAAAATCTAGCAGCATTATCTCTATGGGAAGAAGTGTGAGATATATACTAATCACAAGAGTTTCAAATATATATATTCATACAAAAAGAGATTAATATTCACCAGCAAAGTTTTTTACAGATCATCAAGGATTATGAATTCTCAATCCACTACCACCCCAGTAAGGTAAATAAGGTGGAAGATTCTCTAAGTAAAAAGTATCTTGTGTCTTTATCAATGATGAGAATTGAAAAGGATTCAATATTCTTAGATTTGCAGAGGATATACATGGAAATAATTAAGGGAGGAACATCATCAACACTTTCTCAAGTGATTTATCAACTAACCCTCATGGAAAAAATAAATGATGTTCAAAGAAAAGATGTGGAAATTTAGAAAAGGGTGGAAGCTATCAGAAATGAGAAATACTCCAATTTCAAAATTGATGATGAAGGAATTGTAAGATTTGGTTCATGATTATGTGTACCATTTGATCTAGATATAAAGAAGGATATTTTTAATGAAGAACAAAGATCAACCTTGTCTATTAACCCAGGGAGCACAAAAATATATTGAGATCTCCAAGAAAACTTTTGGTGGGATAATATGAAAAGAGATATTGCTAAATATACATCAAAGTGCCTGGTATGTCAACAAGTGAAGGATGAGAGGTAAAGGTATAAGGGGATGATGAAACCAATATCCATACCAACATGGCAGTGGGAGAACATCACAATGGACTTTGTCACTGGACTTCCAAGGACATACAGAAGAAACAATGTGATATGGGTCGTTGTGGATCATCTTACGAAGACAACTCACTTTATCACAATTCAATAGGACTTATCATTGGATCATGTTTTGTAGATTTACATCAAAGATGTGGTAATTATACATGGAGTACCACTATCTATTGTATCCGATCATGATCTAAGATTCACCTCGTTGTTTTGGAAAAGTCTCTGACATGCTTTTAGTACTGAACTAAAACTTAGTATGGACTATCATCCTAAAATTAATGGCCAGTCTAAGAGAACTATTCAGACACTAGAAGGAATGTTTAGAGAATGTTATATGGAATTCAAAGGAGGATGGGACCAACATATTCCACTGCTTGAATTCTCCTACAACAACAGTTTCCAATCGAGCATCTGAATGGCACCATATGAAGCCCTTTATGGGAAAATGTGAGAAACACCGGCGTGTTGGGATGAAGTCAGTGAGAATAAGCTTCTAGGCCCTTAAATGGTCAAAGAAATGGTGGAGATGGTAAAAACCATTCCGTAGCACATTAAGGTGCCCAAAGTTGACAAAAGAGTTATGCAGAAAACTGTTGATGAGACCTTGAGATCAAAGTTGGAGAAATGGTATTTCTCTATGTATCTCCATGGAAGAATGTCATGAGATTTGGGAAGAAAGAGAAGCTAGGTCCCAGGTACATCAGCCCCTTCGAGATCCTTGATCATGTCAGATATTTTTCATATCAACTAACACTTCTTCCTACCATGTCCAAAGTACATGATGTCTTTCATGTATCCCTCTTAAGGAATTCAATACTAGACCCTTCACATGTACTCTCTTCATAGGTGGTACGGTTGGAGGATGATCTTTATTATGAGGAGCATCCAGTGAAGATTTTGGATCGTAGATATAGAGTTATACATAATGAGACTACTCACCTGGTCAAAGTAATGTGGTGAAACCATAAGTACGAAGAGTCAACATGGGAACTAAAAGAGGTAATGAAGGAAAAGTGCCCGCACCTATTTAGGGATTAGAATCTAAAACGAAATTTCAAGGGTGAAACTTCATAAGGGGGGAAGAATGTAATGACCCAATGTTTTATCAATATAAATTAGTTTCTTATAAATATGTAATTTAATAACATTAAATCCCAACACAATGAACTAATAAGTACTATGTGACCATTAAACATAAGTTTTTCACTTCTGTGATTTGAGTTTTGAAAATCTGACATACATGGTTGCGATCAGTAAGTTATTTGGAGTCTAATATGACCAAAATATTTTTTGGTTAATAGTACCATACCATTATGAATAGTAATGTTACCCTTAAGAATAGTGAAATACCCTAATGAATAGTAACCATACCTATGATAGTATATAAATAAGATTCAAGTGGGAGTACAATATACCTATATTTTGGAATTAGAAAATAAATGTTTTAAAACATTTTTTAGAATAAATTATGATTTTATTTAAATATTAAATTAATAATATTTTGAAAATAATTTTTGAAAAATGGATTTCATTTTTATATTATAAACATTGAAAAATAGTTAGGTTGAATTTTTGATATTTTTCTGAAATACTTAAATTTTCAGGTGAATAATAAAAATACAGTTTTTCATATAACCAATATATATTAAATTGCATCATTCATGATGTAATTATGACATAAAATTTATAGAACATTAGGTTCGTCCATGTTATATTTAATTTTAATAAATGGTTTCTTAAAATATAATAAACTCAATTTCCAAACCTAAAAAGAACTTTCCAAAACCTAAAGTCAAAAGGTGATTCCTTAAAAATCATTTTCTCTTTATTTTCACTTTCCATTTAATAAATTAATGAATTAGAATTATAAAGATGATTTAAAGTCTAAAAATAATTATATTATATTAATATATGATTTATGTTTTATAAAAACTACTATTACAAGTCTAACTTTTGATATATATTTTTTTATTTAATATTTTATTCTAAAAATACGTCCTCCGAAAGTATAAATAACCCCTCTCCCTCCCCTTGGAAAAGAATTCCTCTCATCCATGACTAAGCCTAATATATGCCCAAATTATCCCACTCAAGACTCTTATAATACTTAGGGACATTATGAAGCCCTCCAAATCCAATCACCAAGGGAGTTATAGTTTCGTGCAAGAGGAGATACACTGAGGAGAGAGTAAGACTCTATTAAATCTTATCTGTTTTTTTAATTTTAACCTATCCATTTCAAAAAATTGTGATTAAAAATTGACTATACAGTAATTTAACATTATATTAATGATTTTAATCTATTTTAATTATCATATTCATGAAAAATATAAATTTCATACTTCCCTTTCCCGCACTATCAACAACGTCCCGTTAAAGGCCGATTAACTATCTACAGAGACTTTGTCGAGATAATTATTATAAAAACATTCATGTATGGAAAATATAAATTATATAAATTATATTAACATAAAATTACATGTATTATATTCTTATGAAACTAATTATAAAATTTATAAATTATATTTAATAAAAAGAAAAATCGTCGCAAGATGAGAAAATTTTAAGTAAAATATGATATCAAAACACTTCAATTTCATCAATGAATATTCTGAAATAAAATCCAATGATTATAATTGATAAATATTTTTATAAAATTACTATAATTAAATTTTAGATAATTGTTTTAATAAACATATATTTATTATTTAGGAGGTGCATAGGATACGAAATTAAGCAGAAAATTGAGGTAAGGAATCCTCTCTGTTCCACTTTTATTCAAGATTGTCCTCTATGTTATGCCCTTTTATGTGTAATTACTAGTGATAGGGTATGATTAATCACCTCCCACATACTTCCCTAATGATTCATATGTGATGATAAATCCCTCTCTCTCTCATTAAGAACTCTTAAGAACACTCGATACCATACCGATGATCAGTAAGGAATTTTATCAGAACCGCCTTTATTCCTTCGGGTTGCTCTATCTTTCTTTTTAATCAAATGTAGTTGTATTTTTATTTTTATGTAAAACTTCTACCTGATTTTTATATGATCGAAAATCATGTTTAAAGATCCATCCATCATTCTCTTTGGGGGATATACATGCTTTTAAGTGATTCCCTCCTCGATACTTCCCAATAAGCAAACTTGTTTTAAGGGAACTTCCTAAAATTTTACCCAACTTCAAGTGCACTATATCCTCTATTTTAAGTACTTTTGTCTTTATAAAATAATTCTTTTTTATCATGAAAACATTTTTGGTTTAATTCTGGTTTTATATAAAATATTTTCCCATTTTATATTTTAAAATCTCCATGGTATATTCCTTAAAAGCGCACAAAAATGTTTTAATGCTAAAATTTCTCAAATGAATTTATTACATGTTTTCACTTTTGTTTGACATAAATTACCAAGATATATTCCTATTTTACCTTATGAAAATCCATGTATGTTCTAATTCCTTTCTTTCAGGTACACTTTCATGATATGCCCATTGGTTATGCTTTATGTCATGATTTTGGTACCCAATTCTTTCCATGGGTAACCCTTATGTTTATGTAAGATTGATTATGTAAGATTATTTATATGAAAAACATATTCATGAAATGTAAGATGGGTGTACCCAGATAGCGCTCCAATGCATTGTGTAAAGTTGAGTCTCATGAGACGTTATGTGTGATGGTCTTGGCGGTTAGTATTGTCTTGTGCTACTATGTGAAACGGTCTTGGCAGTTATCCTTGGCCTACACTACTATGGGAAACAGTCTTGGAAGTTATCCCTGATTCGTACTAAATTAATTTTTTATGTTTTTGCCACATTTCTATGACTCCATGTTTATATGATTCCATGTTTCCATGTTTTGATTCCATATGTTACATGTCATTTTTATATCATCATGTCCTTCCAACTATCTCATGTGCTAATGATTTGTTCTTATGGTTACTCCCTTACTAAGATTTTTAGCTCATCCCTTTGTTCATGTTATCCCCAGGTTATCTTATGAAGATGTATGAGAATAGTGGAAGTTAGGATCTCTTTTTGAATATTAAATAAAGAATTGTCTTTCTAGTCCCATGTTTTAAGTTTAATGTACATAGTCTTCAAACACACTAGACTTCACGATCCGTGGCATGTACTATGATGTATAATTATGCTTAAAATCATGTAATGTTATGTGTAAAAGGCTAGGGTGGCTATAATTATTTATTGAGTGTATATATTACAACAAATTCTTATTAATTTATGAGACCTTATGTTTAAACTTGAATTTTCATGGTCATTAGAAAATCTATAGAACGTTATTCTCTACTTAAACATATCCTAAAAGTCATTCATAGGGTAATATTACCAAATCTATATTTTTCTAAATCTAGTTCCCAAGGTTTCTACTAAAATTCCACTGATACCAATTGTAAAGACCAAGACCATAGTATCCCATAGATAGTGGTAAATTTATTATATTTTCACTAGAAATAAGAAATCACATCCTAATAGACTAAATAGTTTAGTAGTCTTGGAAAACTAGATACATACATGAATTTCTAATTATAATTTAAAACAAGAAATATAACATTGTGTTTTCTTCTAGGACACCATTATTAATTATTGTATAACCCTTAATATCAATCATAATATATTTATTGAAATCTTGGGGAAAAGAAACATAAGAAATGGGTGAGATCATATACTAAGTAAGGGTATGAATACAGTGGAAGCTAAATAATGCATGAATAACATGGATATAATAAATGATGACCAAATAATTACATATAAGTAATAACATGAGTTAGAAACTTATCCATTGACAGTATAACTAATAAAATAATCACATGTACATCAGTAATTGATTTCATAATGATGGAATGCATAATTATAAACATCTGAAGCATACTATCAATGCCTCTACTAAGACATTTGGAAATACTGTCAAGGCCTTGTTCCATAAAATCTGAATAAACAGGTAATCCCTTAGCCAAAAACCGATATAGTTTGTCTCCTAAGACCTATCGATATTTAAAGGGGATATAACAATCCCTACAAATCACTTGATAAGTAGAATTCTTTACTCATATGAAAGGCATAAATCACAATCAATATAAAAATTCTTATTGAAATAGAATAAAAAATGTTAATAATTTCCCCAATCAATAAACATATTCATAAACCATCAAGAGTTATATTGTGGATGGTATCCAAATAGTACATCCCCAGTCAAAATGATTATAAACCATCTAAAAAAATTAATTATGGTATAATTACAACATATTATTAGAGGATTATAAGTATAATAAGGGTTGTTGATGTTGATGAATGTAATTTTCATTTGGATATCATTAAAAAATTATTGAGGAAAATAAAACTTTCACATTGAAAATCACTTTTTAAAATATAAAAACTATGAAAGTAATAAATAAAACATTTTTTAATGAAAAGAACCTTGTAAACTTGTAAAAGAATCTTGAAATCACTGAGGTATCATGATTATGGAAAATTATGTTCATTCTGTATAAGTTAAAAAACATTTCTTTCATGTTGTTATAATATTTTTTAAAGTAACTGATTCATAAAATGATAATAAGATTCATTTTAATTTTTTTTTTTAAAATTCACACATGTTTGTAACATCTTGGGTTTTTGAACGGGTTATTTTTCAGGTAAATTTTAAATTTTAAATTGGTGGTCAGACCAAACCATTTTCTTGATCTTCAAAACCTCATTATGTTTTTTATTTTAACCTATGACCTTGTTTTTTGGTGCGTTCTTTGTTTTTGTGAAAGTAAAGGGGGTTTAGAGAAAACAATAGAGGTAGACTAGATGACCCAGGCTGCTAAAATATACTGCAGACAAATTAATGATGTGTAATATTTTTATTTCCTTAGTTTTCAGGGTAGAACAGTGAAACAAACAATTTACACAAAGTGTAAATATTTAAATGGTGTGTAAATTCTCATAGAAGGTTTTTTACAGGGTTAGGGGGATTGACCCCCTCTTATTTATTTTATCATCTGAAAATAGATGCAGTTCCCAATAGCTTTAACATTCCTCTATCCTTCTCCTAAGGATCTCAAAATATTTTAAATCTGAGATATAATTCAATTTAATTTAGATTTATTGAAACCATGTTGGTGAGTCTCTTCTATCCATTGAATCTATTTTCCTTTTTATTTCCCTCAAAGACCACTAAATCTGTTCGAGTTGTTTTTCCCTATTTTTAGGGAATTCAACGAAAATGTTAATTTCTTCCAAATTGGTTGGAGCTAAAGGCTAAGATCATACATTCCTCTGTTTAATACTCCAAGGTAGGTGGTGATCATATTTCTAAGTGACTTTTTAGTTTTTTAGAGGGTACGCCTTTGTACATGACATTGGGTAGATTAAGAGAGACCCGAATTCATTAACATATTTCCTTTAAATTAATTTTGATACCATATTGGATGCCTCTAGGCATGACCAAGCCATTTCTTCCATGACCGAGCCTGGTACGAGGTTTGATACCCCTTAGGAAGTTAGGTCAGATGTGTTATTTATATTAAATAGAATTTTTTATTAATTAAATTACTTGTGATGAGTTCCATGAATTGAATGGGCTTGACCAAGTATTGAGATATCATTATCCATATAGTATGAGGTGATGTGATAATTATGTTGGGAGAGGCCCAGATTCTATGTGCGTTGATGATCACAGGTTGGGCGACTTGGTCGACGGATTGAGGCAGAAAGGTCGTCCGGTTGTGGGAATGGACCGAGTGATTTGAGGTGATGTTGACTATTAGGTAGAGTGACATGGTACCATATGAATGAGGGGCTAAATGAAACTTATTAGGGTCTCATTTGGTGATTTACATTCACCCGTATTGGCTAATGTAACATTTGGAGTTTTGTGCACATAAGATAACTAAGATGATGATGTGGTTTTGACCACTCATGTGGGTAAATGCCTCTATTATATGTGGATTATGGAAATTTTGGGAGGTTTTTTCCCTAGAAATACATGTTTATGGTTAGGAGTCATAAATTTATAGTGTTGATAACACAATTTTGGGGATAAGGCTTTCTATATACTGAGGTTTTGGTCTAAGATGATTTGGAAGACAATAATTATTGTACCTCAGGACGTTGGGCTTTAAGCTGATGGGAGATTTCGATCAGGGGTCCTAGGGGCTATTTATTTATTATTTTGGATTTCATTTTTTATCTTGATACTTATTTTGGACACGACGTGTTAGTTGGAATGAGGTGATGGGAGATTCTATTTGAGTTGGAACCTGAGGTTTCACTTAGACGGATTTACATCATAGGATTCCTTAGGCTTAAGCTAAGGATCATCTCCACTATGATATAATGTTGTTGGCTGATGCATGTGGTCACTTTATTGTCGATTTTGAGTATATGTTAAGTGTGGTATTATTATGCATGTGTGTTGTTCCATTATATTTATTAGTTAGACACCTTCATAATCATAGATGTAAGATAGGCACACGTTGGTGGTGGCCTACTTAGATTCTTTCTCCCACCCTACACAAGCCCTTCATGATGCATGAAAAGTTTATGGATTTGTCTTTAGGTAATGGTTCATGCTATAGATATGGACCTTTGTAGTGGGATGTTTATAATGGGATGGATGGAAAGGGACCATGGGTTCTTGCCTTGGTTAATGTTTCTTTTACATTTTATTTTTGGTATAAGCATGATTTTATATATGTATGTACTGGTGGTCATCCATGGGATACAATTTTATACTTATTTATATGTATGAACTATATTGTTTCAATTATTAAATATAAATGTTAAGTCTTTCTTTTTTATTTATTCTGGTTCCATTATGGATTATGCTTCTATTATTGTATGATATTGATCGTGCTTATGCCTTTGGCGGGTTTGGTTTGAGTCTGTTGAGTCTTTTCTTCTACTACATGTTGTATATATCCACTAATACCATTATTATATCATAAATTGAGGGTATAGTCTCCACAATATCTTCTTTTTATACCCTCAATGCTTTTCAACATCCATTTTTATATGGCGTGGCTTGCTTAAGGCCATTAAAAATCGACCCAGAAGCACTATTCGAGTGGATAATCAGGTTGAGATGCTAGAAAGTTGTATCAAAGGAGTTTCTTTTTACTCTTTATTGGTCTTAGGTTTTGGTCTATTTTAGAACATAGAATTTTATTTTGTTGTAACTAGGTTATGAACTCATGTTTGGGTGCCTTTAACTCCATCCACGGGAGACAAACCATGTTTCTAGGGGTGGGAATTACTGTTTTCTTTGATCATTTTACAATTAATATGATTTACACCTAGAGTGGTACTCTTGGATGTGAAATTTTATCTTTTATGCTATGAGACCATTTAATTGGTATGTTAAGGGAGTAACATTAGAAACTTGGCCTGGTAAGGCAAGGGGTGTTTGTTTATTCTTTTGGTAGGCACATAGGAATTTTTTTGTATATGCATGTATCATGATATAAATTGCTTTGTGATATGTTATGTGATATATATGTATGGGAATGGATCTTATAAAGTTGGTAGGGATGATTATGTGGGGTTATGTTGATCACCAGGTTGGGTAATGAAGTCTTGGATTGTGGTGATATGGTTCATTAGGGCTGGTGTGGGACAAGGAATTTGTGATACCTAGCTCTGATTTGGGAGGGTAAGGGGCCAAGAGGCTGGATGTTGTGAGAAAAAGGTTATGATGGGGGAGTGTAAGGGTAATGATATTATGATTCATGTTACTTCTTTACCTATTTTCATTCTCTATATATATATGTTATATGATTTGTTTGACCATGGTATTGGTATTCAGTAGGATTCCACCTAGACATGATCTAATGGAGCATCAGGCGGGTGGTGATGTGGTACTGTAAGAGCACACACAGTTTAAGACCCTTGAGGGTTGGGATAAGGCCCTGAAGGGTCAGGAAGAACATGAGTTGAAGGTACTGGCTTAGGTAAAGGTTTCAGTTTAGGGGGGAGTAGATGGATTTGATACCTTTTGGATCATGGTTTGATGAGTATCTCAGAGCAATCTTTGTACGTGTTATTCTAGGGTGTTGATAGGGGATCTCAGAGAGTATATCCTTCTATGAAGCATCTATCTCAAGACTTCCAGTCACATAACCCACCACTATCTAGTGTGGGAAGACAAGAAACATGTGGATTTAGTGAAATAAAGCACTGAAGGAGTGTCGACCTTGTGGATAGGTCAGGCATCTCAAGAGTTTCTATAGGAATCCTTCTCAAATAGACACTGGTTAGGGACTGGTGAAAACTTAGGGTTTTGAAATTGGATCAAGGGTGGTTCTAGGTGATGGTAGCCAAGATTCGGCTGCACATGGAGGTAGTGGCAGGGAAAGTGGGACCCAACAGTGGGGTAAATAGTCAGGGGATGATGTAGCACCATAGGGGGTTAGGCTTCAGGTAGTTTGGCTTCAGGCCAGGTGTATGTCGTAGAGCTACCAGAGTCAGATAAGGCTGGTGAGATGATAACAGACGATGGTTATAGGTATTCCATGGGCATGTCTGTAATTGGCTTCTATTTTATTTTGGAATAGCCTTTTTAGGGATGTCCATTTTGGGTGCATGAGCTATATGTGTGGACTAACCAGATGGTGGTTAGTAGGTTGACATAAATTCAGATACATTATATATATTTTTATGTTGTATGAGGTACTAGTATCTATGTGATCATCATTGGATGTGTGACTTGTGAGGCGATTTTTCATCGATTCATCTAGGAGATGCATGTTACATAGGTTAAATTAGCATTAGGGAATAATTTTTGTGTGATACTTAACTAAGGGGTGAAGAAATATGACTTATTTGAACATGTGATGAGATACAATACTTCATTAACACCATGTGTGACTTGGGAACACAACGGGTAATGATGCAGTGAAAAATTATGATGGGTGTTGGGTATGACACATGGGCACTTGATGAGGCATAGGATTGATGATGCATCACAAGAGTAAATTTGATTCTTGGGATGTTTGATGGACTATATATTTGTTTTATCTTTGGTCGGGGTGTGACCAGGGTGGGTAAATCCTAAGGTGGGAAGTTCGTTAAGGTATTTGACCTGTGCCTTTGAGATCGTGGTAGTCTATATTAATTTTAAAAGATATGGTTAGGTTCAGTACCATCTCAAATTTATGTTTTATATATTGGGGAAGTGATTTGTTAAGTCAGGTAGATTTTAACATCCCAAGTTTTTGAATGGTTAATTTTATAGATAAATTTAAAATTTTATGTTAGTGGTTGGACCAACCCATATTCTCGATCTTCATAACCTCATTATGAGTTTTATTTTGACCCACAACCTTTTTTTCCATGGTCTATGTTTTGGTGGAAGTCCCGAGGGTTTGGAAAAATACAATAGGAAGAGAGGATGACCCAAACTGATAAAATATGCTACAGAAAAATTAGACGATGTGAAATTAAATACATGGCTTGTAATATTTTTATTTCATAAGTTTTTAGGGCAGACCAGTAAAAACCTAGAATTTACATGGCATGTAAATATTTACACGATGTGTAAATTTCTACAGTAGTTTTTTAGAAAGGGGGCATGGGTCTCAACCCCCATCTTATTTAGTTTCTCCTCCATGGATAGAGGAAGTTCCCAACAACTCACATGCCCCTCCATCCATCTCATAGGGATATAAATATATCCTCAATTTGAGATCCATTTCGATCATCTTTAGGTACATTGAAACTCCATAAGGGATTCTCTCCTCTACCTTTATTCTATTTTCCTTTTCCTTCATCTCACAGACTTCTAAATCCGTTCAATTCATTTCCCCCTATTATCAGGGTGTTCATCGAAAACATTAATTTATTAAAAATAGTTCAAATTTAAAGGCTAAGATTAGATGTGTCTATGTATATGACTCTATGGTAGTTGGTTATTATATTTATCATTTGTTTTTTCCAATTTTTTTGAGGGTGATGTTTTGAGCATTCCATTGGGATGATTGAGAGAGATCCAAATTAATTAATGCATTGCCTTTAAATTAATTGTGAGACCATATGGGATGCCTCTATAGATTACCAATCCATTTATTCCATGACCAAGCTGGGTATGGGGTATGAGACCACATGGGAATTTAGGTTGGGTGTGTTATTTATATTTGAATTGTTTTTATTAATTAAATTTATTGTGATGAGTTCCATTGGAACTGGATGGTCTTAGACCAAGGATTGGGATGACATTGGCCATTTTGTATGAGGCAATGTGATCATCAAGTTTGGTGAGGCACATATTCTTTATGCGATGATGATCATTGGTTGGGAAAATTGGTTATCGGATTGAGGTAGTAAGGTCATAAGGTTTTTGGCATGGCTCAAGTGATTTAAGGTAGTGTTGACCATCAGAAAAAGGGATACAATCGTAGGGAAAAAATACACTGAATTATGTGGATTAGGGACTCATTTAGTGATTATCTCTCACCCGTATTGGCCAATTATCCATTTGGATGTGTGTGCATATAGGATGACTCAGATGATGAGGTGGTGTTGACAAATCATGTGGGTAGAGTCCTCCATTATATATGACTTAGGGAAATGGTTGGAGGTGATTGTTATTGAAAGACACATGGATGATGAGGAGACATTAGTGATGGTGTTGAGAGCTTTGGATGGGGGATAATACTTTCCATATAATAAATCCATTGGGAGGGGATGCATTGGAGGATATAAATCGTTGTACCTTGGTACATCGGGCTTCGAGCCAACATGATATTCTGAGAAGGGGTCAGAGGGGCCTGGTATTTATTATTTGGGTGTTCCTTTTGGGATGTCAAAACTTATTCTGGGCATGAGGTGTTATTTGGTATGAGGTTTTGTGTGATTCTTTTTGAGGTGGAACCTGAGGGTTCACCTAGACAGATTTACATCAGGTGTTGCCTTGTTCTTAGGCTAAGGATACTCTCCACTATGGTATATCAGTGTTGTCCGAAGCAGGTGATCACTTTCTTGTGGCTACTGAGCACAAGGGAAGTGGCTTATTATTATGTGTGTGTGTTGTGCTATTATATTTATTATTTAGACACACATGATTAATCACAGATTTTATACATGAAAACAATGGTGGTGGAATACCGAGATTCTTTCTCACACCCTACATGGGCCCTTTGGGAGCACATTCTGACTTTATGGATTTAAATTCAGGTAAAGGTTCAGTCTCTGAAGGTGGAACATAGTAGTGGGATTTTGATCATTGGATGGATGGAAAGGGGCCGTGGGTTCTTAACTTAGCTAGAGTTTCTTTTATGTTTTTTGGTTGGTATCAACATGATTATATATATGTATGTACTGATGGTTAGCCTTAGGAGACCCTTTTCTACTTATTGATATGTATGACCTATCTTCTATGCATTATTATCTAAAAATTCAACATTAATATTATTTATTTCTTCAATATCCATTGTTTATTATGATTCTACCATTGTATTATATTGATTGTGATTACACTTTGGTGGGTCCGGTTTGAGTTTGAAAAGTATTTTCTTCTATTGAATGTTATATATATCTACTCAAACCATTATTATATTATCACCTGATGGTATAGTCTCACCAATATCACCTTTTTACACCCTCTCTTCTATTGTACAACCTTTGGCATACAAGGAGGTTCACGTAAAGCTAGTGGCACTCGACACTGAAGCACTGTTCGGGTGGATAATCAGTTAAGGGTGCTATAATGGTTGCAAATGATTTTTAACAATATTAAAAGAATATTTTTTTATAAGAAATGGATATGGATGTGAAATATTCTCTAATTTATAATTAAATATAAATAATCCTGAATATTGTTGAGATTATTAAATAAACCCTTACAACATGGGTTTCTTTTGAATCGTAAGCCCCATGAAATAAATAACTTAAAATGAAACTTTAAATACCATGAATAAAAAATATTCATGATATAATATATCAAATGGGTAGTATATAATCCTCAAAAAAGAAATAAGTGGTGAATATGGAATATGTCTCACAAAAGTAAAAGTGAGAGGAGAAACCTTAACCTCAGGTCTAAATTCCTTTGTATGTGTACGAACCTCCAATATAATAAATATAGATTTTTTATAAATATATTCTGAGAATCAAACTCATATATATCATACCACATATTATTTACCCATAATCTTTTATAACCCATTTATTAAAAATTCCTTGTTAAAATAACTATTTTAGGTAGTAACTCCTTTATTTTTCATGTATGTTTTTTGTTTGATAGTTTTGGTTTTTATTAATTGATAAAGGTTACATCATCTCTATAATTTTAATAATTACATAAATAATATATATATTTATTACATATTTATTTATAATAATTCATCAATGTTGGAGATAAAAAATTAATTACACCATTCACAGAGATGGTTGGTCGTATGTATGCATGAATACTATTTTAACTTCTTAATGGATGGAAAAAATAAAGATATATAATTACTCAAATTTATATAATATTTATTATATCATATATATCATATATATCATATATAATATAAAATAAAGAAATCACATCAATTTGTGGAGGTGGTAGTCAACATATACGCACGAGTGATCTTATAATTTACCAACAATTTCAATGGTAATAAGGCTGGAATGAAATTATCATTCTAGAAGTATAAATATTTTATAAATATCATATATAAATATTAAACCAATAATAATTCCCATCCATAAAATATGGAGATGAAAAATTAGTTGTATCGCTATGTGGAGATGGTAAGACGTACATACAAAGAGTGATACTTTCACAACCCATTTGATGGGAAGGAGGGTGGAAAATAAAATTTATTTATATTAAAGATATTTATGTTACCATTTTATGATCAATATCATATATTTAAAAGTGGTATAAAATAAATAAATTGAAATAGGTTGGGTAAGATTATTGCCTTTTCTTCGGGAGACTTTCATTACATCCTTTCTTAAGGAACCTATAGTTAGACTTTTGAGGAGACAGAAACCGCTATAATGTGTCTAGGGGAGTTTATAAGAGGAATGGTTATATCTTGGTTAATATAGGTTTCTTAATGTAGTGTATGTAAGTGAAGGAATATGGTCCCTTTTATAATTTTGGTGAGGGGTACTTTTGTAATTTCATAATAAATTAATATATAATAAGACTATTCTAGATACAAATACTTCTAAATGGTAATTATTTAATGAACAAGTGGATAGCGATGAAATACCATCATCTAATGAAATTTAGAAAATTTTGGTATCATTTTAATCCTTTTCTTTTTTTATTAACCCCATGGTTAATTATTTTTGACCTTTACAATGATAACCACTACTTTAACCACAATGGGTTAATAATGTTACTATAAATGGAAAATTGACTCATAAATGGACCATGGATGACTTTTTCAAAGAAGTTAAATTAACATGGATGAAGATAATATTTTTTATAAAACTTTAATATTTAATAAAATATTATTTTGATTGAATATCATTAATGTCATTTTTGACACTATCAATAAAATTTGATGATAAATACATCAAGAAAAAGTTATTTATAATATAATTGATTAAAACTAGACTAAAGTGTCATATAGATATATAAAATTTTTGGGACAAATTTTCTCATTAAAATTATATAACTTTAAATATTTTTAAATTAATTTGTTTTATTTCTCCTATTAATTAAATAAATACTCTATTAGCATTTGATATGAATTTAACGCAATTATATAATTTATAATAATTAGAAAAAAAATTATATTAGGAAAATAATTTCACCAATCTCAAAATATACATTTAGGTTTATTCATATCTTTCTTTTTTCCTCATGTGGAAGTATCATAGAAATTGAAAACAACAAGGGTGACATTTTGTAACTTCCTTTCATTTAAATAATATTTTAGTCATTTTCATGGAAACATTTCCATTAAACAACTCAATATAGATACTAATGTGTTAAGGGTTTAATTAAATTCATCAAATAATAATTAGGATGAAAAATTATGGCATTAAAATTTTGTTTTAACCTGATTTTCTCTTTACCAAGGTGATAAATTTAACCATAGTTACTATTCATATTGACAAAAAATAAAAGGTACCTATTTAAAAATGTAAAAATACTTATTAAAAATATGGAATTTATTTTTTGAAATTAAATAAATAAATATATATATATATATATATATATAAGTGGTATAAATTAATTTTAAAATAAATGTTCAAAGTGTGATGAAAACTGCTTTTAGAAGAATACATTTTTTATGTATAATACTATATTTTATTCTTAACTCATTTCTATAAAGTATTTGATTAATATTAAAAAATATGATTGAATATGTACTATAAAATTCTACTAAAATCATTCACCAATAGTGATAAATTAAATTTACTAAGATTAAACACAACCTGTGTGTAAAAATACTTTTTAGAAAAAATGCATTTTTATATATAAAATTGTTTTTATAAAAAACTTAAATCGTAAAATTTATTCAAATGAACTTAATTAGATTATAAATAATATAAGATAAGTAATTTTACTATTAAATTATTTTAAAATAAAATATAACTTTTTAAATTCTGGAAATAAAAATATAATTTTCAATAAAAAATTATATATTCCACTATTCATTAGAAAATTAATATTTTCAAAAAGATCTAAATTTTTCATCATATGATAATTTTTATATTATGATAAATATTATTTTATTTCTATATAATATTGTTTATTGAAATATAAGAAATTGATTATAATATTTACTCACAAAAATCAAGAAAAATCATTTTTTAAAGGAAACATATTTCTGAAGCAAGAAATAACTATACTAAAAATTGATTACCTATTTACTAAGAATTAATTAATTATTTTTCTTGATTAGGTCATTTATATATATTTTATAATTAATTCAATAATATTAATTCCCTCTAATTTAACAACTAGGTTATAACAATCATTTTTGAATAATAATATTTTTTGCTCTATTTAGGCTCAGTGTTTCATGTCATATATGCTATCAAACATAGAGTTATTTTAAAATATCAGGGTGGTACATATAACATAGATATGATGAAAGGAATGATAGATCTGTATTATACATGTTAGCTATATATAAGTCTTGTAAGGGCCCTAATTCCAATTTTATAGGTGATTTTTACATCTATCTAATTATTGGGAAATTTTTTAAAAACTGTTCATATTTGAAAAACTGAGAAACTCAGGAGACCCCATATATATATATATATACATATCTTACCTATCACATATAAATATTCCATATATAATATATATATATATATATATAAAATCTTATATAAATGGTGTTTTCCAAAAACCAATTTTCTCTCTTCACACGTAAGATATATCACTATACATTGGATAAGTGATCCACACATAAGGTTTTCAACATAAGAAAATTCATTTAAATAATATTCCAACCTAGTATATAAGATATATAATGCACTTGTATGATATTACCTTTAAAAAACTCTATACATAAAATATCTACCTTGTACATAAGGTTTTATCATTAGAAAAATTATATATATAATATATTACTCCATACATAATATATTTTACTTCATGAAAATTTGATATGAAATATATTACTTGATAAAAATATATTTTCATTTTCAAAAATTTGATACATAATATTTCTATCCATTACTTAATTTATTTATTTAAGCATAAGGTTTCTTCCTTTTCTAAAAAATTAATACATAATATTTTAATTTCATAGGCCATATATTTTGTTATGTATGATATTTTTCTTAGGAAAAATTCCATCCATAACATATTTTAACACATGTGTAATATTTTTTTCCCAAGTAAGGTTTTCCCATTTGGAAAAAATACACAATTTAATTTTTTCTAGTAACTAATATAATTTTTATATGTACAATAATTACCATAGAAACTATTTCTATATGTAACATTTGTACTCAATATGTAATAAATTTAACTTAATAAAATTTCAGAAATAATATGTTACTTCTTCTATAAGGAATTTAACTTGGTGAAAAATATATATGTAACATTTTATCTTCATACGTAACATAATTAATTTCATATATCATATAATATTTAAATTCGGTATATTTTTACTTGGTGAAAATTTTATACGTAATATATTACATTCAAATGTAATATATTACTCCCTGCATAAGGTTTTTCCCTTTGCTAAAAAACTGTACATGATGTATTTTTTCATAGATAATTTTTTTACCATTGGAAAAACCTTAATTAATATATAATTTTAGATATGTAAGATAAATTCACCCCCCATAAATAAGATATTTTCACCACCTCTCGATGATATTTAACATTTTATACTTAGAATAATTTTCATACATAAGATTTTATACCGATATTTTTTTTGAAAAAATAGCCAAAACCTCAAAATATACAAAATCCATCCAAACATCCCCAATATGTTTTAGCACTACAAAGGATTCTAAAAAACCTAAATGGTAAAACATAGTATTAACTATCCCTACACCTTAAATAAATTCCAATGGCCACTTCTTGACTTATTCTAACACACCAAACACCACTATAGGGTCACAATTCTCTTGACCAATCCAAGGTTTAACCCAAATCAATCCTCCCAATTTTCTAATAATTTATAATAGAAATAAAAAATTTATCATGTATATTATAATATAAAATTAAAGATTTAGTTCAAAATTTAAACATGTTTGGGTTTTTATCCAAAATTAAAAATAAGTACATGCCTAAACTAACATTGGATGTTACAACCTCCCCATCATATATCTTTTTATCCTAGATCTCTACTCCCAAACATCACTGGCCTATCCAGAGAATAACTATTACCATTGTGCTCGACTGAAGGACTCCCACTCTCACTTGTCCTCCTGGAGAAATCAACGCTACTACCACACTTACACCAAGGGAATCACCTTATAATGTAGAACCTTATCACTATGATCCATAATGTAAACTAGATGCTCCTCAAATAATGCATCTAAATATAGCTTTACATCATCAGTATTTAGCATACTATAACGGTTGGTATAATACTTTCAAATCTATTATACATAGAATAAATCATGTATAACATGATAATAGTGTGGGAGAGGAAATCATTATGCTACCATATTAACTCTCTCCATTAAATTTGATGGTCCCAAATATCTATGTGAAAAATTCCCTTGGATTCAAATATATTAATGATCAAAACTTAGTGATGCTTATATAAACACTGGATCACCCACCTTTAACTCTAGGGTACAACATCACTGGTTCGTATATGACCTCAAACTACACTGAGTAGTGTCCTACCACTTCCTAATAACCATGATATTCTTCAATGTCATTTGCACAAGACATAGACCAAAAATCATAGAATCACTTCCTTCCTTCCAATATACGGGTAAACTATATGTTATATCATATAAGGCCTTAAATGGTTTTATTTTAATCAATGAATGATCATTATTACTATAGGATAATTATGCAATCACAAAGAAATTATCCCAAGAATCTTCATTGTCTAGGAAAAATACTATAAGAATGTCCTCAAGTATCCATATAGTTCGATCAGACTACCTATAAGTATAAGGATAATAAATATTGGTTAGGTGAACCTATAATTATAGAACCTAATGCAACCCATTCTATAAGTTTGGAGTAATGAAAAAACATCTTTATGATATGATCCCATATATAAATTCATGTATATGTATTACTTTACACATATAGAGGCTTCCAAGATCATCAATTTAATAAGTCTCTTAGATTTATAATAAGTAGGAAAACTTGTTCAACTAATCCACAATTACCCACACTGTGTCATAGCCCAATGGTGTCCTTAACAACCCTATCATGATGTTCATTCTCATTACATCCTACATTCAATTAGGATTTGTTTGTTACTGATGGAGACTAGTAAGAAACTGGTACTCAACATTTACTTGTTAATAGTTGGAGTATATTATGAAAAGCCCCACCTTGTTTCCTTTTATACTAAGAAAACAATACTATCTGTGTATGTACCAGTACATCTTAGTTAAATATGGATGAAAAACCCACCTCAAGGCTTGTGAGTCCCTTATCTTCTCCTCACACATAATTTTAGGGGCCAAACCAAAACCTCACACATAATTAATCTCATACATTTTAAGAAACCAGTCTGGTGGTGGATCCCTAACTCATATATTTCACCTCATGACCAAATAGTTTGAATATTATAGTTGATTCCTCTTCACCATTTAATGGAGTTTAAATGTGATAGATAAGGGAATAAGGGTCACTCATCCTTGGTACTACTGGATGTCACGTCATATATCAACAAATAGGTCTACCATTTTCCACTCATTACTCAAGTACTACATCACATGAGTTTGGGGTTTTCTACTTAGTGAATCTATAATGTTTTTACCCTTCCTAGGGGTATATTCTAGCTCAAAATCAATGTAATAAAGGCACTGAATTAAATTTCATTGTTTGAGGTTCATGTCTCTCTATATGAAAATGCACTTTAGGCTCTTGTGGTTAGTATAAAACAAAAATATCTCACCAAAAAGGTAATGTGTCTAATATATCAAGGTGTTAACTACCACTAATAACTTCAAATAATGAATCAAGTAGTTCCACTAATATAATATTATCATTCTAGACTCATAAGAAACTACCCAACCATTCTACATCATAATTTCTCCTAGAATAAATTTTCATGCATCACAATAAAATTCATACTCTTTAACTGAATCTGGTAAGGTCAAGATCAATGAAAATTAAAATATCACTTTCATCTATTGAAAGGTTTTCTCACAAGTATCTTACTAAACAAAACCTCACCCCTTCTTGGTTAGGCTAATAATTGGTGTATCAGAATAGGAGAAGTCTAGAATGAACCTTCAATAATAACTGAGAAATCCAAAAATTCATTAGACCTAAAAAAATTTCTTGGTCCTCTCCCAAGAAACCACTACCTTGAACTTCTTGAGGTATGATGAAAATCCTTCTTCTAATAACACATTCCCCAAAAATAATGCTCAAGGAATCCAAAAGTAACACTTTATAAGATTTATATACAAATGATGCTCTCTAAGTGTGCTCAAGATTATATCTATAGGCCTAGAATATTCCTCCCTTAACTTGGACTATATGAGGATGAAATAAATAAATAAAACCACCCTGATATATAGATATAGATATAATAACTAATTCATCAGGTCTATAAACAACATCGATGCATTCTTCAAACTGAAATAAATCACTAGAAACTCATAGAACTTACCTACTCTAGAATTACATGTGAGGTATGCAAAAAGTACACACCCTAAAATGGTGATAACAAAAAATCCAGTCAATATTATAGAAAAATCTAGATTCTTTAAGATAATATGATAAATATTAAATATTTGGATATGGATATCAATTCTTGACCGTCACTTGGTTCATCTTCTAATATTCCACAAAAAGTCTAAAGGATCCATTTTCCTTCTTGGTGAATAGGACTAGATCACCCTAAGAGTACATTATTGGTTTTATGAACCACTTTAATTTAAGACCTCCAATTGACCCTTCATATCTGAGAGATATATAGGACCCATCCTATAATGTTGTATAAAAATAATATCCACACCTGGAATGATCTTAGTCATAAATATAACTTCTCACATTAGTGGTAATTGTGGAAAATCCTTTTTAAATACATCAATCAACTAATAAACCACCAGAGAAAAAACTTCTTAATGTATATCCCCATAATTCAATACAAAACTTTATTATAGGATGTAATACCTATGAACTACATATGGTTATATCCTATATGATATACCAATATGTCCCATTCTTTGATAAGAACATAAAGATCAAACTTAGAAGATATAAATTCCACTCTCCAGTGATAGTAGTCAATATGGTCCCAATACCTGATGACCCATTCCATACCATAGATTAATTAAAAAATAGTCAACTCCAGTACAATGAAATCTCAAAGGAATCTTTAGCCACCAATCATTAAAGAACATTCACTACATCGATGAATGCCATCAAATCAAACCCCTAAAGGCATGTTGATTTAAATAACTTCATATAGATTCTCTATTTCTATCCCCAAGACATCCATAAACTGAGAATATATAATAGAATGCAATGATATTATATCAAATAATGAAACTTCTAAAGTAAAATCCATTAAAATAGTGTCTCGGATAGTAGATGGTATAACATCTTGGTTAGTGAGAGTAGGTTGAATTATATGCAACTAGATCACACCTCGACCTTTTTCCCAACCTAGTTATATTAAAATACACTCCCTATAACATTTATTTCTCATTTCCTTGGTAGAAATGTCATCTACCCTGGATCGAATGACAAGTGGAACTCTAACTACCCACCTTCAGTTTCATCTCTAACACAACCCAAAAACTCTAAACCTATAAGGATCTTATATCATTGTTAAATCATAGTGAACTCTAGTAAAAACATCATATATTCCCAATAATCCAACAAAATTGACACTCTATTAGAGGTTGGTCACATTGAGGATGAGTATGGATATCTCTACAACACTAGTATCACCCCAAAAAACTTCATCCCCAAGGAAGAAGAGATAGACTAACCCACCAGTTATTATTTCAACCACCACTTTGTCATGGACTATAAAAATGTTTCTTCATACTATATGAGTATCCTAAACTGAAAAAAAAGTAAAACCCCTGATCAGTCTCAGTGAGGAGGGACCACTTCACTTTATCTAAAAAGAGTGGATAGAAAAATATATTCACCTACACACAAATCTCATATTTTAGTCCATACATGAAATGAATCTGTATTGATATCTCATCCTCAACCAATATCATCACTATAATACCTTCCCACACTATGTGGATGAACTCTCAGGCCCTATCCACTCTCATATTCCTCAAAATGAAGTGATCAAATAACCTAGTCTATATGTATTACCAAGTCAACCCAATGTTCTTGTCCTTTGGGACTAGAATATACCATGATCACTTAAATGGTACTCATATAATGTAAATATCCAACTTCACCCTTATCTCATAGGGAATATAAAGATGTTAAAAAAATTATTTAAAGATTCCACTCAGAGTCAAGTTGCTTGGGGGAAAACTTTACCCATGTACAATGGTAGGTGATGCATTTGAAATACAAGATTTATTTCATACATTATGGGTGAAGTTCATGGAGAATATCTATTCATCATCTACATAACTTGTAATAAGATCTCATAGATATGAGGATATATCACTTTCCTCAATTCTATAGAAGGCTTTGACATAACCACAATGGTGTATGCTTTTCCCCACCCTCCTATCACTCTACAGGTTGTCTCCAAGGTGAAATATATCTAAAATTATAAACACACATCAAAACACATTTCTATAATATTCTAAATATAATAGTTTAATTATAATAGTAATAGACATAATATTACACTATCTTATACACCATATAACATAAATTTCTCAAAAATAGTTCAATAAATCTTTTTTTATACCCATACTCATGTTCAATGTCATGTTCACATAGAATCTATCTCATTTCATTTAATTTTCATTTTAAAAAAATTAGAAGTGAGGGCCAATTAAATAAAATTTCCTTTTAAAAGTTATGGATGAAAAAAACTTTATAAGTTGAAATTATAATTTTATTTAACTGAAACTATATATTATCCAAAATCTGTAAAAATGTATAATGTTTTCAACTATTTAAAGGAATCAGTAAGATAATGCGTCACTATCAAGTTATATGGTAAATCACCATATAAGTTGATGCTGGAACATAAAATAACTGACCCATTCATCTTGATAATGTAACCAATCATAAACAAACACATAGATGACATGTGAATCCTACATGAAAAATATGATGCATAAAAACATTAACTATTTCCATTCTATCCAAGAGATAAAATCCCATAAACCAAAATCCCAAAATCATGCATGACACACTATGTAAATTAGACCGACAATAAAAAAAAAGTCCTATCCTAGGTAACTTGGGAATCTCTCATATATGGGTTAGATACCCCTAGGAACAAGATCTACACCAAGTTCTAAACATATCTTTTATCCTGTATAATTATCCTAAATAGTAATAGAAAAGAAAATTACACTTTGATACCACTTTTTAACTTCCCCAGATAGGCTCACTCCACAATAACTGGACCCTGATCCTATGAAACCTCAAGAAAGACTCCCTATATTCCAATTTATACCAACTACTATTGAGGGTCTATAGTTATATAACAATGAGATTATATCATCATATCAGAGTAAGGAATAACTATGAGAATAATTACAATATCATACATTCATGAATAAAAAAAAGTAACATACATCACTAGAAGTGTAATTATATATTACTAAACCCATACTATATCAAGATGAATTTTTGTGAAAGTCAAATAAGGCTTAAAAATTATATCATGACCCTTTATGGGTAGATCATATACATCAAGATATAAAAAATGAATAAAATAAAATAAAAATCTTGGATGTCTAGAAAATTGGTCCCAAGTCCTAGTCCGACCCTTTCTACCATGCTCCATCCTATCCATTCCAATAAACCATTGATCCCATGGTTCTTTTATAATAGCCCATAAAATACATACATGGATGTTACATATTATTAGATGAATATCTATTGCATTACACAAAACAATTTCTGAGGATTGAAATAGTTTAGTCCCATTGAAAATATGGAACATAATCATATAGTCTGGTTAAAGATCTTGAATGTTTCCTACAAATATCTTACCCTTTAGTAAAATGACTTAAACCTTTATTCATAACATAGGGAAATGAAACAAAAGAAAGGGGTGAGTTCAAATGATCAATAATTGTAAATAAGGAATATTTTAAGAAACAAAATGAGAAACAAGATATAAATATATCAACATAACATTTGAAAACCATAACATACATAATATATATAATAATATTGAGTCATGGAAAAAATCATGGTAGTTTATAAGACATAAATCAAAAAGTAACATGAGGCATGAGAAAAAAACATGGGAATAAAACATAGAATTGTGGAAAACAAATAATAATAGAAAATAATTTATTTAGTTATCAAAGATATTTTCCAAGACTATCATAGTGGAATGGGTTCACTACCAAAAAAATCACAGTAGTTAAGTTTCACTCCCAGGACTATCATGGTGGAAAAAGTCTCTCAGTGAATAATGTTCACTCCCCGTTGTAGTTATATCTATATCATGAGATTTAAAATATTACCAAATGAATTGAATAGAGATATAAGTCCCACCCATCACATAATTAAAACCATAAATATGTTTTCCACATGAATCATTCATCATATCATAACCCATTTTAGGAAATGGGGTTTATAAACATTTCTTCATAACATGAACCATAAAAAATAAAGGGGTTTCATAAATATAATTCCATCCTAAATATAAACCAACCATAGAAATATTAAGGATATTATCCTTGAATCATAATCCCAATAAAGAATATGTAACATAAAATAATTTTATCTTATATATAAAATGGGTTTTAAAATATTAGTTGAAATAATTATTGAGGAAAATATCTTTTCCATTACATCATTTAAAAACCCACAAAATTATAATGGAAAAAGTTTTATTTGAAAAGAACCTTGTAAATATGTAATTTAAATTTAAGTACATTAAAGCATCATAAAATTGAGAAAATCTACTCATGATGTATAATATTAAAAAAATATTTCTTTCTTATTTTTTTTGGAAAATTCATGAAGATCCTTGTTTAGAAAATTAAAAAAAATATTCTTTTTAGACCATTTTGTAAAAATTTAAACATGGGTAAAAATATATTTAACCATTAATATGATAATAGTATAAATATTTGTGAAAAAATTTATAACACATGTACATGGAAGTGAAATATTCCCTAGTGGATACATAAATAGAAAAAATCCTGAATAATGAAGAGATTGTCAAATAAATCCTTATAATTATCATATAATTGAGGTAAGGATTAATGATATGAATCAATTATATATATTTAATATAAATACACAAAAACCAATTGTAAATATAATATAATATTATCCAAAGTAATTTCACACATAATCATAGAATAATATCATCAATTAAATAGTAGTTTAGCCCAATTAATCAAAAATTGAGTTAAGAATTCCATTTAATCAAGTAATTTATTTCTTTGTTTACATTAAAACACAATATATAATAAATAAGGATTTATTATAAATTTATTACACAACCTTATCATGCCATGTATTATTTATTTATAACATCTCATCACCCTTTTATTAGTAATTTGTTATTTTAATAACCATTTTTGTTGATAACTGCATTGTTTTCTAAGCATGTTTTTGTTTAGTAGTATTTATCCTTATAATTTGATCTTGATATCATCATTTAAAGATTTTTAATCATGGTATAAAAATAATATATATTTATTATATATATATTTGTAATAATTCACCAAAATTAAAGATATAAAAAATAATTATATCGTTCATGGAGACGGTAGGCTGTACATACCCATGAATGTTGTTTTCATTTTTTATCTAATGGAATGAAATAAAGATAAAAAAGAATAAAAATTAATATAATAATAATAATAATAATTATTATATATATCATATATGTTCCTACAAATTATCCTTATTACCATCCATGTTAAATATAATTAAAAACGAATTAGATCAAATCGTGGAGGTGGTTATCCAAACTTATGCATGAGCAGTGTTATCGTTTCTCAAAAGATTGGATGATGATAAGATATATATAATATTATGATTCTATAGGTATAATTATATTATAAATATCACGTATAATCACAAATCCAATCATAATAACCATCCATATAAGATGTTTATTAAAAATTAATTGTGTCGCTATATGGATACGATAAGTTATATGTACACACAAGCAATAATTTCACTTATTATTTGATAGGAAAGATGGTTTATAATGGTGTTTTCATAATCAAAATATAATTTAATAATATTTATGATAATGGGTTTATTATGTTATTATAAACATCATATATTTATAGTATTCATGGGATAATAGAAAAAGAAAGTGATCAGTTAGAGTGATTACCTCTTCTTCGAAACATCTCTTTTGGATCTATTCCAAAGTAATATAGGGATATTATTTTGAGAATACCAATACCATTAAAATGTGGTTAAATATGTTTATAATATAAATTTTCGGGTTTTGGTCGAGATAGAATGCACAAATTGATGTGAATAAGTGAAGGAGTAAGTGTCCTTTTATAATTAACGTGAGGGACAGTTTTGGAATTTATCAAAAGATTAAATTTAAAAAAAATAAATTTATATCCAAATTCCACCAAATCTCCATGTATTCAAAGATAATAAAATATAAGGTTGTAATATCATTTACCAATATATTTTGGACAAGTTTTGCTATTATTTTAAACTTTATCATTTTGACTGACCCTTAATTAATCTATTTTTATTTTAACTATGGAAAAAAAATTTCAGTATTAAAAGATTGTAGTTTTTTACTTATGTGTTGTCAATTTGAAAATAATTAAAACTTTTATGAAATTTTTTACCATATCATAATAATATTTTTAAAATATGATTTAGGATTTTCGAATAATTTAATAAAATATTATTGCGATAAAATATCATTAGTGTCAATTTTCAAACTATTCCTTACATTAGATTTAAGAAAATAAATACAAAAAATAACTTCAAAACAAATAATTTAATACACCCCAAATATGTTATAATTATCTAGAAAATTAACGGATCACCTTAATTAATTAAAATCATCTTTATTTTAATATTTTTAATATCATTTATTTGATTGTTTAAATAATAAAATAATTATTGCATCATCATTGTTTAATTAGTTAAGATACTTATTTGTCCACTAAAAAATAAAAAATAAAATACCATGTGGAAACATAATAGATATTTAAAATAAAGAAAGTGACATTTTTGTGACTTTCTTTGATTTAAATAATATATATGTCATTTTCATGCATAAGTGTCCATTAAACAACTCAATTTTGATACCTAGGCATTAAGTGTTGAATTAAAATCATCTAATAAAATTTGGGAAAGAATTAGGTCAATTTTATTGTTATTATCATTTTATTTTAACCTAAATTACCCAATTTACACTTTACTATGGTAATAAAAAAATACCAAGGTTAATATTCATATTAGAAAAAAATAAAAGGAGGCTAATTACCAAATTTTTATCCACAAATTCTAAATATTTAATCCATTTCTAAAAATTCAAAACACATAAGTTTCATAATTTAATTTAAATCTAATATAGAAAACGCAATGAGAATATGGGGTTTTAAAGAGAGAATGATCAATAGTTTAAAATGTTTTTATATCTAATTTCAAGATAAAATTGACACCAATGACCTAAATTTGAAAATATATTTGTAATTGAACTAATTATACTTTCAAACCAATTTAAAATATAGTTTAACTTTATAAATAATTTAAACTAAGAAGCAATTTTCAATTAAAATCCAGTAATTTTCAAAATTCATCAAAAAATGAAACTTCTTAGAAAATACCAAAAATTCACCCTAAGCTAATTTTTATATTCCTATTTAAAAAATGAATTTTATTTTTTAAAATTAAATTTCTAAAAGTTTTAAAATTTACTTTTCAATTATTTTCTCTAAGCACGATTAAACCATCTTTTAGAAAATATTCTGTTTTCCATAAAAAATATTTTTATTTTAAATGATTCTTATTTTATTTATAATAATTATATAACTAATAAACATGTTAAAAATATATATTTTCATAAGTTAGTTAACCCTATTCATTCCAGTCATTACAATGGCTATAAGATAACTATAATATTAGATTATAATATTAATATTATATTTTAGTTTGATGAAACTCATCTTGTATGTAACACAATCTATAGAAGGAACTCATTGTTAGGTGTAACAGAAACCAAACTTACTATTTCATGTTCCAAAATCCAAACATAGTGTTTTCTATAGTGAAATATTAACTTGTTGTTGTGTATAATGAAATTTTGAATTGGTGTAGAATTCTATCAAAGAATTTTATTTTATTTGAAAAAAATAATTAAAAAAATTAGAGTGTTAAAACTATCCCTTATCTTATCCCACGACCATGAACTTGTATTGGGTACTTATTATGTAATTCCCCCTAATTGGAGATCACTAATCAGTGTCTTATATGGAGTCACCACATAACCACAAGCATGCCTCTCCATATAATAGATGCTATACCAACTGGTAGAAAGGTTCTAGGTCGATACCACAGGGATAAACCATCCTCATAGAGGAGTATAATAATAGAGTAAATAAAACAATTAAATCGATCACAATAATAATTAGAATACACACATCAAATAAACTAAAATAATTCAATAACAAATGAAATGTTGTAAACTGATGCATGGTTATACCAAAATACCATGACTGATCATCTAATGAGATGATCACATATACAACATAAACCAAATTAATAAAATATATGAAGGAACTAATAACATCCTTGAGCCTCATCACATACCGATCTCTGATCCCTGTCAAGCTGCTCCATCTTGACTGTAACACCCCAAGTTTTTTATGAGATAGATTTTTTAAATTTACTTGATGTATGGTGATGTACAAAAAACCAAGATAATATTGATATACATGAAATTAAATCTTTTCTTATGATATATGCAATACTATTTTTGGCTCATGTTACACAAAATTTCGAGTTCTTTTGATAGATTTCATTTCATATAAGACTGATTTTAAGTGAAAAACTATATATTATTGTGTTACCTTATAACCTAGCCATTATAATGGGGATTATGAGCATTATTAACTAAATTATGAAAGTATTGTTTACACATGTATATATAATTAATTCTTTGGCAAGAAATTAATTATAAATGAAAATAAAACATTTTCTTAAATAAAAGGAATTTTTTTTTTCTGAAAAACTATTTAAATTAAAATAAGTGATTTTATCAAATAATAAAATCACTCTTAATAGATTTTATTAATTAAATATATATAATATATTCAATACAATGTTTAAAATTCATCTTATATGTTTTCTAGACATGATATAAGAACAAATTCAATTTTTCATAAAAAAGAAGTATTTTTTTAAAAAATGTTGTTTTTTCTCCTTTTAATGGAGCACTAAATTTAAATCTTTTTTTATTAATTTTTTATATTAAATTTGACAAAATAAACTTCTTCTTTGAATTATTAGTATCTAAATTTACTTTGGTTTAATGTTTTGTATTTTTCTAAAAAACATCAAATTTTGATGAATAGTAAAAAAATAATGCATTTTAATTGAAAACTACTTTTTTTGTAAAATTTATTTATAGTGATAAATTACATATCTAAATTTTATTAAAGTTTAAATAGATAATATTTTTATCAGTTAATATAATTTAGGAAATTGTAACTAATTTTACATTTAATTTAGATGCAAAAACATTTCAATCTTGGGCATGTTTTAACTTTTAAAACCCCATTTCTCAATCCGACAATTGGATTAATTTAATGTTAATTACTGTAACTTATACATTTTGAATTTTGAAAAATGGATTCCATAATTTTAATTAGTGGGTCTAAAATAATTAAATAGGTTCCTTTTATTTTTTGCATTATGAATAGTAACTTCCGTAATTTTTATTAATATGGTAAAAAGGCAAATCAGGTAATTAAGGGTAAAAATAATATTATAAAATTATCCTAACACTTTTAATAATATAATTTTATGAGTGTGTTTTTAAATAAATCATCATTGAGTCATAATTTTATCTTTTGTAAGCCTCTTGGATGAGATTTGGATATTTAATATATTTTATTTATAGCATAGTTAAATATGTATTACTCAAATTTTAATAACGATATCATTTTTAATATAAGGTTATACAAAATCTAAGTTCAAATATAAATAATATTTTTAAATTTTAATTGTTTTCTTTTATCATGGTAATTTTTTTTAATTTTTAAGATATAAATAAAAACTTTAAAGACTTATATAATAATGATGCACATATTATTTAATTAATGAAAAGTCAATAAAATAATTTTAATTAAAATAATATTAACCAGTAAAAGACCAAAACACTTGGACCAATCTTATTTTTGGAGTATATCTCAACCATAATCATCTAAGGGTTGAATTATTGTCTATTTAGAGCCACATGGAATATATTACGATACTTGTAATATTTTATCTAAAGTAATGTTAAAGTTTTCATATTCATGTTTTAAAAATTATAACATTTTTAATGTAGGATTTTACTGAATATATATTAAAATGAATATTATTTTGAAATCTATAAGATTTATCTTCATCATGGTATTTTATTTTTAAATTTTACCCAAAAAATAAGTATATTAAATAATTACACAAGACTAATGTAGTAATTATTTTATTAATGGAAATATAAAATTAATGTTATTAAAAATATTAAAATAAATATAATTATTGATAATTAACATATCCAAAAACATTCTAGATGAACTTTATGCTTTGGGATATAATAAAATATTATTTTGAGGATAACATCTTATCTTGATATTTTTAAAAATCCATGAAATGAATAATGTCATATTTTGTCAAAATAATGTTTTATGAAACTATTTAAAAATCATAATACTTTTTTTAAAAAATATAAAATAATTATGATATTCTCTGAAATGTTCTAAGTTGTTCAATTTTTGTTTAATTTACATCAAATAAGTAAAAATTTAACTATTTTAATATTGAATATTTTGTCACCTTAGTTAAAATTAAAATAGAATAACTAAGGGTTAATTAAATTGATAATGTTTAAATTGATAGAAAAAATTATCTAAAATTAATTGGTTGATGAGAATAAAACCTTATCTCATCTCATATTAAAAAATATTACATTTTGGAAGTTTTTATATCTAGTTTTATTTTTTTATAAATTAATATTTTTGGGGATTCCAAAAGTTCCCCTCACCTCAATTATAAAAGGAAACCTACCCCCTCACTTATTCACTTCACATAGAGACTTCAATCTCAGACATAACCTGTCCATTTTCCTTATAAAATTTTCGCAGTTACATTCTAGAGGTGCTGGTATTTTAAAAAGACCAACTCTAGTGACTTTTAGAGGAGATCTAGAGGGAGTTCGTCGAAGAAGAGGCGATCTCCTCTAATTATTCTTTCAAACTGATTTCTTCTCCTAATTACTATTTCTGAGTTGTTTCAATTATAATGTAATTAATTTAGTATCAAATTATATTATGATATGTTATTATGATTATGGAAAAACCATATTCTACCTTTGATTCATCATATGAAAAACAAAATCACCACGCGTGCGTATGTATGACTTACCGTCTGTACGTTGTGGTGTAATCTATTTTCACCACCACTTTACTTGGATGGGTATAATGATAGAAATAATAACTATGTAGTATTATTATAACAAGATATTTGTTCTAGAACAATATATACCATCCAATTATATACCATTTGATAATTAAAGGAATGATATCATCGCTCGTGCGTACGTACGACCTACCATCTCCACAATATGATGTGATTCATTATCCACGACCAAATTTAAAAAATAATTATATAAATGTATATAATTAATAAATATGATATATATTACTTTATTATCATCTTATGATACATACTATGGAACCCATACCTATGGTAAGCGATAATTTCACAATATCATTATTATTTGAGATTTTTTATATGTAAGTATTTACTAGGGATTATTTATCATAAATGTACATGTTTTCTAAAAATTATTTAATAAAATCATTTATTATTCTCCTATGTATTTTTACATTAATTTTTATGATTTTTTGACTTTTTTACTACAAGGTTTGAAAAGAACATTCTTTGGTTTTCCAAATGAGGTACTTTTTGAGTTTTTTAGAAAAAGTATGAGAATAATGTTTTTAAAATATATGGCATGAATGGATTTTTACACATTAATAATGACTTATTCTCATTAATCTTACCTAAAAATATTTCATGGTTATTTTCCAATAAATTTTTTTCTTTTAAAATTGCATGATATTTTAAGAAAATAAAAAAAAATTAAAGAAGAAAGGATATATTCCTCAAGAATTAATTTCAAGTGTTCTATAAAAATTACTTTCTATCTAAGAAGGAATTATTTAACAGGGGTTTGTTTCAAGTATACTATCCCTATTTTTCCTATGGTTGTATTGTGTTTATAATGGAATTTTATTTAAGAAATCTATTTGTTTTACATGGATTATCTAAATGAACTGATGTTTAAGAAACCCATTTTATTCTTTGGGTTATGCTATGATGAATGATTTATGTTTTTGTGGAACACATATGAATCATTTCATTATGAGATGGGTGAGACACATATCTACCTCTAATGAATTTGGTAAATATTTATATCTAATGAGATAGACATGACTGGAATGGGAAATGATCTCGGTTTAGTAATACAGGGTTGGAACAGGAAATGATCATAGTTCAGTAATACATAGCTATAATAGTAAGTAAAACTAGTTCAATGTTATAGGGTTGGAAGGAGGAGTGAAATAAATTTAGTAAAAGAAATATTCCAATATAACGGTCTTGGAAATGAGACTTAGCTAATATAGAAATTATTTTCTATACTTCTGTGTTTTCCATAATTCCATGTTTTATGCCAACGATATTTTCTCAGGGATTGTTTTCCTTTATGATTTATACCTTATGATCTTTCAAGATTTATTTCATGACTCAGTATTTTGATATATGTTATACATGGTATGATTTTAAAAAGTTATGTTCATGTTTTTACATTATTATGTTCATGTTATGTTTGATATTTTCCTTGTTTATCCTTACCGAGTATCTGAGTTCACCCTTTTCATATGTTTTCTTATAACCAGGATATAAAAAAAGATTTTTGGTAGGAAAACTAAAGGGGATGATATTTATGAGATATGTTAAATATCATTATCTAAATTAAAATAACATGTTCCAAGTTTTCAAATTCACTAAAGTAATATGGTCTTTGGGCATCTATTTGTGTAATTTATTAAGTATTATAAAATATTAATGTAATGTCCATGTATGTCAATATTGGATCATTGGAGTTGGTATTAGAGAGAATGTTTTGTTAAACCTTGGAAATTATTATGTAAAAAAATCTAGTGAGATATCTAGAGAAATTTATAAGTATATTTCTAGGATTTTCATAAAGAAAAGTCTAATTATAGTTTAATATAGTAAACTTTTTTTAATGATCATGAATAACATAGGATTAAACCTAAGATATCATAGGTTGAAATATTTAAAAAAAAATTCCCTTAGTTATGTGTTTTTCATCTATGATAAGTATTTATCACACTTTTATTTATGGTATTAGTCAATAGTCAGAACTCGATAGAATATAGTTAACAGTGAATGTTTTAGAGGTGGGAAGCATGAGATTTATTTGTCCTAAGCCGAAAACTCATAAATAGAATCAGGAATGTGGTACATGTATTGGTTATACAACCAAGGATAAAGAGACTACAAATGACATGTGAAAGGTATGGGATTATTTAGACATATTTCTTACCTTAAACATAAGAATCATGATTAGATTAATGTTGAGGAACCTTAATATATGATAAAAAATTTATATTCTTGGGATGAATAAAATAATTAAGCCTGAGTAATGGGTTAAGAATAAAGTTGGATGATTGAAGAGTATTTTTTTTTCTAATTTAAAGATGAAATATAAATATTTTTAGTATAAAATTTTCATTAATAATTGAAAAGGATATGTTGAATGATGATGAAGAATTAGAGAAGTGGTTTTAGTGAAAGGTAATATTTTGATTGAGGGAAGGTAACCCTTAATGTGTTCATGATGTGGAGAAAACTATGTTTATCTTGGATAATGATATATTTGATATGAATAAGTAAATTGGAAGGTAATGATTTCATAAAAACTAGTTAAGGATTTTTTTAAAAAGAGTATTATATTTTAATGGTTTAATTTTACAATTTTTTAGTCTTAGGAATAAGAAAAAATGCATGTTTTTAATAAGGATTTATGGTAATTCAGGTTATTTGTAGGTTTTAAGAGAATATATGTTGAAGGTATTCACATTTTGGAATGTAACAACCAAGGGATACCTAATGATTTATGAGAGATAAATGTTAAGCCAATTCAGTTCATCTCTTTCTAATGTTTTGGATTAATTATTCTAATGTATTTTAAGGTTATCAATTTAATGAAAGTGTAATTTAAACTTAAAATAATTTTTTTAGATTAAATTATTATATCACTATAGGTGGACTTATTCAAATTTTATAACTTGTGATAGACTTTTTTTTTGTGATAAAGATAGATGGAATAAAATGTATTTCTATTTATGGATCTCATGATCTGTTAATGCTTAAGGAATTAAAAATTCAACTTAATTTCTTATAATAAGTGATGAAGTGGAAATTGATCAACTCACAATAAAAGTGTGAGATTATACTTAATCAAGTAAGTATTTATTCTCATTATTCTACTCTATGAAAATGATCTTGAAACAAAAAATGTTATCCTAGTACCTTCTTTACCAATGAATCAGATGGTCCCTTAGATCATCATGGATTTATGGCCTTTGATTGTTAACTTTCTTTTAATGATTTTCTCTATCACTCTCCATCATAATTTGATAATTTGATTTCTCTTTCATATCCATGTTTTAACTTTCCACCTATGTTATCCTATGTGAAATCCCACTGATGAGTTACTTTGGGTAACTATTATGTTTCTAACATTCATTTTTAAAAAGATGTTTTAGAATTCAATTTTATTATACAGGTTTATATGAAGGAAAATTTCAAGTATTAATCCTTTTATAAACCAGATGATTTTTGAGGGTGAAAATCATTTAAAGGGGGTAGAATGTAACACCCCAAGATTTTTAAGAGATAGATTTTTTTAATTTCATTGATATCTGGTGTTATATGATACAACAAGACAAGATTTCACTACATGAAACACTAGATTATCTTTAGGTAGACACAAAACTATGCTTGTATTTTGTTACAAACAATTTTCAGTTCTTTTGATAGATTTCATTTCACCCAAGGCCGAGTTTAAGAGAAAAACTAAATATTATATTTTTACCTTATAAAATAGAAATTATAATAACTATTATGAATAGTATTAATTGAATTATGAAATTATTCTTTACACATGTATATATAAATAATTATTTAATTATAAATGAAAATAAAAACCTTTTTTAAATAAAAGGAAATGTTTTTTCTAAAAACTATTTAAATGAAAATAAAAAAGTTTATAAAATAATAAAATCACTCTTGATGTATTTTATTAATAATATATATATTTAATATATTAATTATAATGTTTAAAATTCATCTTATATGTTTTCTAGGAAAGATATATGAAAAAATTCAATTTTTTGAATAAAATAAGTATTTTTCAAAAAGTGTAGTTTTGCAACATTTTGATGGAGCACCCATTTTAAATATAGTTTTGAATGTTTTTTATATTAAATTTGAAAAAATAAACTTATTATTTTAAATAAGAGTATCTAAATTTACTTTGGTTGAATTTTTGGTACTTTTCGGATAAGTTTCACGTTTTGATGAATTATAAAGAAATAATGCATTTTAATTGAAACTACTTTTTCTTAAAATTTATTTTTAATGTGAAATTATATATTTTAATGGTTTCATAGTTTAAATAAATTATTTTTTTATAATCTAATATAATTTATCCCATTGGAATTAATTTTATATTTAATTTAGTTGTAAAAAAATTTCAGTCATTTGCATATTTTAACTTTTAAAACTCATTTTATCATTATCATAGTGAGATTAATTTTAAATTAATTACTATAAATTATATGTTTTCAATTTTAAAAATGGATTCCATAATTGGAATCGGTATTTACAAATTATGAAAATCGGTTCCTTTTATTTTTAGGCACTATGAATATTAGCTTCAGTAATTTTTATTAATACAATATAAGGAAAATCAGGTAATTAAGGGTAAAAATAATATTATAAATTATCCTAAAATTTTTAATAATATCCTTTTAGGATTTTTTTTATATCTAAAGAATCATTGGGTATAAATTTTATCCTTTGGAAGCTACTTGTATGAGATTAGATCATTTAATATATTTTATTTATAGAAAAGTTAAATATGTCTCACTCAAATTTTAATAACCATATCATTTTTAATATAAGGTTTTAAAAAACGTAAGTTAAAATATAAATACTAATTTTAAAGATAAAATATTTTCCTTTATCATGGTAATTTAGTTTTAATTTTTAGGATATAAATAATTTCTTTAGTGTCTTATACAATGATGATGCAGAAATTGTTTAATTGATAAAAAATCAATAAAATAATATTAATTAAAATAATACCAACTATTAAAAGACAAAAAAACAAGAACTAATATTATTAGTTGAGTATATATAGACCATAAATATCCAAGGGTCAACTTATTTACCATTTGGATCCACATGGAATTGATTATGACACTTATAATATTTTATCTAAAGTAATGTTAATGTTTTCATATTCATGTTTTAAAAAAATACAACATTTTTAATGTAGGATTTTATCAAATATATATTAGAATATAAGTATTATTATGAAATATAGAAGATTTATATTCATATTCATATTTCTTTTTATTTTTTACCTGAGAAATAAGTATATTAAATAATAACACAAAACTGATGTAGTAATTATTTTATTAATGGAAATATCAAATTAATGTTATTAAACATATTAAAATAAATATAATTTGGGATAATTAATATATCCAACAAATTTTAAATATTAAATTGAAACCTTATAAATATATTAAAATGTTTTTTTTGAGGATAACATCTTATATTTATATTTTAAAAAATCATTCAAATGAATAGTGTCATATTTTATCTAAATAATGTTTTATGAAATTATTTAAAAATCATTATAAATTTTTTAAAATCTAAAATAATTATGATATGGTATTAAATATTAAAAATTGATCATTTATGTTCTAATTGACATAAAATAAGTAAAAATTACATTATTTTTATATTGAATATTTTGTTACCTAAGTTAAAATTAAAATAGAATAACTAAGGGTTAATTAAAATGAAAAGGTTTCAATTTATAAAAAAGATTGTCTAAAATTTATTGGTTGATTATATTATAACCTTATATCATATAATATTTTAAAATATGACATTTTGTAGGTTTTTGAATGTGGTTTGATTTTATTATAAATTAATATTTTTGGAGATTCCAAAACTACCCCTCATCTCCATTATAAAAGGGCACCTCCTCCCTCACTTATTCACTTCACTTTGATGCTTAAATATTGGAAATAACCTATAAATTTTACTTATCAACTTCCATAGTTAAATTCTAGAGGTTTTGGTATTCTAAAAATATTAACTCTAGTGTCTTTAAGAGGAGACCTAGAGGGAGATCATCGAAGAAGAGGTAATCTCCTCTTTTGATTCTTTCAAACTTATTTCTTTTCCTACTTAACATTAATGAGTTGTTTCCATTATAAATTAATAAATAAAGTATAAAATACATTATTATATGTTATTATTATCATGGAACAACCATATTACACCTTCTATCCATCATATAAAAAATGAAATCACCACACGTGCCTATGTACTACTTATCGTCTCCACACCGCTGTGTAATCTATTTTTTCACAACCACTTTACTTGGATGAGTATAATGATAGAAATAATAACTATATATTTTTATTATAACAATATATTAATTAGGGAAAAATATATATACCATCAAATTACATACCATTTCATAATTAAAGGAATAATATCATCGCTCTTGCGTACGTATGACTTACCATCTGCACGACAGGTTTTGATCCATTATGCATGATCTCATTCAAAGAAATGGTTTTCAAAATATTTTCAAGCCTCTTTTTATAAGTTTTCAAGGAATTTTGTTTCAAAATTTTTTCAAGATTATTTTATAAGTTTTAAAGGAAAACGGATTTGAAAATGATTTCAAGCCTCATTTATAAGTTTTCAATGAAATGTTTTTCAAAAAAATTTAATGATTCTTTCATATGTTTTCATGAAAAATGTTTTCAAAACATTTTCAATATATTTTTATAATTTTTCAGTGCTTTCAAAGAAAACGTTTTTTAATGTGCTTTGAATCTTATTTTATAAATTTTCAAGGAAAAATGTTTTGAAAATTATTTCAAGTATTCTTTATAAGTTTTAGAGGAATTTTATAATAAAATGAATTTCAAATGGTTTTATGTATTAAAAATACTTTTCAAATAAGAAAGGATATTTTCCTTAAGAAAAGTTTCTGAAAGATATTTAAAAATTATTTTTCATATAAGATGACATATTTTGATGTTACTCATTCCCTTTAGGATATGTTCTAAAGGTTCCATTCATATTATTTATATGAAGGGGTTATTCTTAATGTCATGGTATTTATCAACAATGTTTCTCTTTCACAGGTTATATGTTTATCAAACCCATTTCTCTCTCACAGGTTATATGTTTATGTAATTTGTTTCTCTTTCATGGGTTATATGTTTTTAAAATCTGTTTCTCATTAATAGGTTATATATTTAGGAAATCAATTTCTATTTCATGGGTTATATGTTTATTAAATACGTTTCTCTTTCACGGGTTATGCTTTTGAAGAAATTATTATGAAACCTTTTTTTGTATAGGTTATGATATAATTACATGTTTATGATACCCATTCCATTTCATGTGGAATGATATTATAATTTATGATCATGTGGAAAATGTATGTATGATTTTGGTATGATAAAGTTAGGAACTATATCTCCCTCTAATGCATTGGGTAAAGATTTATATCAAATGAGATAGACTAAGATGGTCTTAGGAATGAACCATTTCTACTAAGATAGCCATGGGATTAAACCATGACTACCAATATGGTATTAGGAGTAAACTCATGATAATAATATTTCCATGGGAGTGAACCAGGACTACTAAGATGGTATGGGGAGTGAAAATATACTACCAAAACGATCTTACACTACTGGAAACTCAACCTTTACTGACAGTTTCAAACCGTTGGTATAAAATATACCAACGGTTGTACAAACAATTGGTTGTGGATCCGTGGGGATAGACATATCCCAATGATTCTATGATAACCGTTGGTATATTTTAGTAAAAATGGATTATATACCAATGGTTTCATTTTACCATTGGTATAAATATTTACCAACAGTTTAAAACCGTTTGAAATATCGAACATCATGTCTATACCAATGGGGTGGGTGGGTGACTTGGGGGGGTGGAGGGGATGTCCAAGGGGGTTGGGAGGGGGATGTACAAGGGTGTAGGGGGTGTCTAGGGGGGTCCAGGGGGTGGGGGTATCTTGGGGGTGTCAAGGGGGGTGGGGGTGTCCAGGGCAGGGGGTCAGGTGGTGTCTAGGGGGGTGGGGGTTGTCTGGGGGGGGTGTTGTCCAAGGAGGTTAGGGTGTCCATGGGGTGGGGGTGTCTAGGTGGAGTGGGTGGGTTGTCCACGGGGGTGTGGAGATGCCGAAGGGGTTATGGGTGTCTAGGTGGCGGGGGTGTCTTGGGGGGTGTCCATGGGGGTAGGGGGTGTCCAGGGGGTGGGGTGGTGTCCAGGGGGGATGTCCAGGGGGGGTGTGGGGTGTCCAGGGGGTGGGGTGGAATCCAGGGGGGGATGTACAGGGGGTTGAGGGTAGTCCAAGGGGGGAGGGGGTGTCCAGGGGGTGGGGGTTGTCTAGAGGGTGGGGGGGGGGTGTCCATGGGGGTTGGGTGTCCAGGGGGTGGGGGTGTCCAATGGGTGGTGTGGTGTCCATAGGGGATGGAGAAGTTATCCATGGTGTTGGGGGGGGGTGTCCAAGGGGGTGGGGGGGGGGGGGGTTGTCTAGGGGGGACGATGTCCAGGGGTGAGGGTGTTTTCAGGAAATGGGGTGGTGTTCAGGGGGATGGGGGGCTGTCCAGGGGGTTGGGGGTGTCCAAGGGGGAAGGGGATGTCCGGGGGGGGGGGGTCTTTCCATTGGGGTGGGGGTTTTCAGGGTATGAGGGGTGTCCATGGGGTGGGGTGGTGTCCAGGGGGGTGAAGGGGCTGTCCAGAGGGTTGGGGGGGGGTGTCCAAGGGGGTAGGGGTATCCGGGGGGGGGCTATCTAGGGGGTGGGGGCTATCCATGGGGTGGGGAGGTCCAGGTGTGGGGTGTCCAGGGGGGTGGTGTGGTGTCCAATGGGGGTGGGGGCTATCCATGGGGTTGGGGGGCTGTCTAAGGGGGGAGGAGGTGTCCGGATGGGTGGGGGGTGGGGGGGGGGGGTTTCCATGGGGGTGGGGGTGTCTAGGGGGTGGGGGTGCCCATGGGTAGGGTGTGTCCTGGGGGTTTAGGGGGGTTGGGGCTGTCCAAGGGGGTAGGGGGTGTCCAGGGGGTGGGGGTGTCTGGGGGGGTTGGGGGAGGGGGGTGTCTAGGGGGTGTGGGGGCTTTCCAACGGGGTGGGGGGGTCCATGGGGGGTGGGGGTGTCGGGGGGAGGGGTGAATCAGTCACTGTAAATCATCAAGTCATGTTTTATTATTTTTAGATAATGAAATAAAGATAATGTGACATACCTAATAACACATACATTTAGGCACCCCAAATCATCAAACATCAAATGTCAATAATATCAGTCAAAACTTTAATGGATCAATCTGTCCCTCATCACCATCACTATCGTCACTACCATCATTAGCCTCACCCCCATCCTCATTGTCATCTTTATCATCATCCCTACCCTCCTTAACACCCTCCTCCTTGCCCTCATACTCCTACTCAGCCTCATCCTCCTCCTCATCTTAATCCTCACCCTCCTCATCTGCCTCGACCTCCCCCTTGCCCTCCCCCCCTCCACCTCACCGTCCTCCTTTCCATCATCTAAACCACCACTAGAACGGCCACCTGTTGCACCATATATAGAACGCATCGACGACATTTATTAATCACAACCTGTGATGGCCTCTGGTGGAAGTGTTGGATGTAAAACTTCAATCAGTTTAATAAATGAAGTGTTTTTCGAAGCAGACTATTCCTCCGTCTCTGTGGACCTTTTTCATCCTGTTCTACCTGTACCTTAACCTGCATGATCTCAGTGGCACTTCAACTCATACCTGAGGATGGCCAATTCTTCGTCGATACTATACTCTTCCCAGGTCAGCAGCGTACTCTGCTAGGGTGATCATCTCCCAACACCTGTTGTAAATGATTTTTTGGCCCAAAATTGTCAGGTTCCTAGGAATCAAGGGCCTCTAAAGTAGCCTTCTACAAATATAAATAGATTATTAATTTAAAAAATAGATATTAAAATTTGAAATCAACAATGTAAAACTTACAATCTGCTGCTGAGTCGGTTCATTAACTGGACTTCCATCTTTCTTCCTTATACTCGAGAAAAATAGTTTTGCTCAAGGCACACATCCTTAAATATTCAGTTTTTCCTCTACAATGACATTGAATGTAGGAAACCATAATTAAAAATAGGTTACCAATAATTAATTTCATAACTAAAATTATATAAACTACTGTCATACCTACTTCCTCTCATGATCCGGCATCGTACTATGTCCCAATGTGTGGAAGTATTTTTTAGAATCAATGTTTATATATTTCTTCCAAATTATTCCTAAATAAAATACAATAACACAAATGATAGTATTAACACAAAACATGAAAATTTTCATTTAAATACTTCAAATGTGATAAATAAATTAAATCATGTAGTTGTCCAATGAGTAATCATCTGCCGATACTATTGTAATGGACAATCATCAATGATAAGGACAACCTCTAACTCTGTGCCAACTCTATCTCACCATAAAATATAAAACTCATGATTATAGGCTCTCTAAAGCTCACCTAAATCCTTTACATTTGCTAGCTGTGCACCGTCACCATAAGGGAAATTAAACCGAAGCTGAATCCAAAATATTAATTCATATAAATAATAATAATAATATATTTCATGAAATACAATAGATTTTTACCCATATCTATGCCCAAGCATTATCCTTGACTTCATTTGGAAACTTTCTCTATTATAGTGGGCTGACAAGAATGATGTCGGAGTGTTTGGAAAGTGTTGCCAAAAAAATTCGACATTGCTTCCCTGTTTTTTCAATCATTTGACTGTCTTCATTATAGTCCACCATCAACTGCGTGCAACGGTTCTACACTACACACATGTGTGTACGCCCCTGCCCCTACCTTCTATTAGTAGATGTATATGTTATGAAATAAAAACAAATATTTTATCAATACATGTTATAATGAAAATAAATAACGGTATAAAAATTTGTTAGGGTTGTATAAATATACCTATGGTTGTCGGATCAATGGGCATCGCTGGGTCTGCAAAAACTAAAGGAAAAACCTGGATAGGTGGAGTGGGTCCCAATGTATGCTCTATAGGGAAAGACTCTCACAGAGCATGAGTCGAAGAAGATGAAATATAAAATCCCAGAGAGAAGGAAGCAGAAGTAAAAAAAACTGACACAGATGGATGACCGAATGCTGGATGGGGAGTGGGAATCATCATCAAATATGGTGAAGAAGGGTGGGGAGGCTCAGATGTAAAGGGTGCTGAAAAAATGGGAGGCCTAAATATCCCATGTGTCTCTAACAACACACTGCGATAAGAATGTGAGATAGATGGTATGTTAGTGGGAGGGGAAGGGTCTAATCGGGTACGCCGACCAGATCAGCTAGCTCTCATACCACCCCCATCATACAAACACCCTGAGTACTGGGACCACTACTAGACTGCTCATCAAATAATTGTCGCCTAAGATATGGATCACGCAAAAATGTTTAAAACAAAATTAATCATATGAAATTATATATTATTTAAATAAATAAATATATATATTTGAAATAAAATACTCACTACAGGAAGTAGTAGTGGAATTCCCATCTCATCCATGTGAAGATTGTTGTCCATCATCTTTTTCCAATGCCTCTCTTCAATTGGTTGCATTTTCTAAATTTGAAAACAAATATGGAAGTAATTAGAAAAGGATATCTAATGTGTAACCCAAAAAACAAAATATATGATAGGGAATAGGGGTATTCATTGATAATTTAACCATCCATTATTTTAGGTGAGATTGAATGGATATATAATGAATTCAATAAATCGTACAAGATGTAAAAAAAATTAATTTTGAGTAGGATGGTTATTTACTAAGTGTCATCAATCGATAAATTATGAATGATTAAACCCTTAAGATAGTTAGAAATTATGATATACACATATGAACAAGGATAAGATATCTACCAGATTGAAATAAAATTATAACCATTAAACATTGAAAATTCACATAACAGTCAAGTTGGATACATCATATTTGTAATAAATATTAAATCAATTTGAATAGTACCAACCTTAACAACCCAAGTCGATTGAAACCAATATAATTGATAACATGGATGGATTATTCTATATATTTCCGACCACAACTTTAGGTTCATAGTCAACTCTAACAATTGAGCTATTTAATTCATCAAAAGTAATAAATGGATCCTTTTTAATGGAGTAGTGATGGTGTAAATTACATCATCACCATCATCAAAAATATGTCTTGGAATTACTTCAATAATGACACCAAATTCAGGTCGAAGATGGCCTTTGACATAAAAAACTTGTTTCTCCATTGATGCCAAAATATATGGTTCATCGGTATTAAGAGTGAGAGTCATATCAATTACTCTAAATCCACTATCATCATTAAATTTTACCGGACTCATCATCGAATCAAACCACCAACATTTCATCCTCGTGACTCATCCATGAGAGTAATAATCCAATATCATTATTTTTTCAATGAATCCATAATAACCTAAATTTTAAAATTGTGGCCTACTATTGGATATACTGTAATAACAGTCTATTGTTGTAGTAACCATAACACCATCATGTTGTGTTCTCATGTTCTTTTCTCTTTCATTAATAATAAATCTGTACCCATTGATAACAATTGATTTACAATCAAGGACCACAGTATTAGCACCAAAATCCAAATCTCTTATTTCCTCAGAGACAAAGTCAGTAGAAAAACTCAATACCTAAAATATAAATCAATGTTAAACTTAATTAAATATTTTTTTTATTTTTTTAAATAGTAATATTATTACCTTCAATTTTAACCAAGCAAAAAACTCTTTTCTATGCAAAGTATCCCTCCTTCTCAAAGATAAAGAATGATTATTTCTATATATCATCACTTTATGTTACCTGTAGATAAAAATTGGAAGATTTTAATAGAAATATATATATATATATATATATATATATATATAAGATTTACATATTTAATTTATTTACAAGATGTAGTCATCGAACAAATCACAGTTGAACAAAACTGTGTGATGTGTCATCTCTCGGTCTTGAAGGCTTAATGTCGTCAATGTATATGATCCAGGAATTCCTCCTATTTGAGGAAGTGATGAAAAAAATGGGTTCAATTTTCTCATAATATTATTCTTTATTTCTCATTGTTCTGTTCATTCTTGTAGTAAGATCATAAAAATACATAGAGCAGAAATCCATAAATTCTTGAGCCAAGTAATAGTTCATGATAGAACCTTCAGGATGATTCCTATTTCAGACATAAGAATTTAACGTGTACATATTTATTTTATTTGGATACGTCCAATAAAAATAAATAGGTCCTCCGAGAAGTATTTCATTTGGAATATGGATAGAAAGATGCAACATGCATGTGAAAATGATAGTGGAAATATTTTCTCTAACTCACACAAAATTAATGGGGCATCTGCCAATTTTTTTTAAAGAAATACTTGAAAAAATTCTTTGCACAAAGATCTCTAAAAAATGGCATAATCTAATAAAATTCCACCCATACATTATTGGAGAAAATATAATGAATTGCTATTGGAATCAACTCATGCAGAAGGATGTGATAATCATGAGTCTTTAAAGATTTTAGATTCAAATATCTTCTATTGAACCATTTAGATATGTTTCTTTAATAACCATCAGGAACTTTAATAGTCTTTAGTACTTCTAGAAATTTATTTTTTTTGTAGGTGTCATCACATAAGAAGCACATAGAACTTTCCATTTATTTTCACTAATACATACAAGATGCAATTCTGGTCTGATTCCCCAATCCACCAAGTCACGCTGAGACTGTAAATCATCTTTTACCTTTCCCTTAACATTTATAAGAATTGAAATCAATATTTCACATTTTATTTTCAATGTGAATTACTTATAATAAATGATATAACAAATTGGTTGACCAATAAGGCAAATCAAATAAGATACTTCTCTTCTTCCAATTGTAACAGGTGTCAACAGAAAAACTAATTCTCTTTCCAGATTTCATTTGACCCTTCCTAAATGTAAAACATGAATCTTTCAATTCATTTAGAACATCAGTTCCATACATAAACTGAGGTGGATCATTAGTCTTCATGGTATTGTCAAATCTTAGACGATTATTTCAATATGGATAGTCCATTGGTAAGTATCGTCGTTGTCCCATAAAAATGAAATTAAAACAATGTTTCAGTATTCTGAATCATGTATTCTTTATAAAAACTGGACAGGATAGTTTTCTATTTGTGCTACATCCAGACATCATAGCATAAGCAGGAAAATCCTTGATCATCCACATAAGTGCAACAAGCATCTAAAATATTTCTTTCGAACACGCATCGTATGTGCGCACACCCACATCTTAAATAAGTTTCAACTCTTTTATTAAAGGCTGCATGTATATGTCTATATCAATGTTTGGATCAGAAGATCCAGATATGAGTATACTCATGAAAGTGAAAGGTTTTTTCATACACAACCAGGGCGAAGGTTATAAATGTCTATAAAAACTGGCCATGTGATGTGTGAAGTAATAATCTTCCCAAACAGATTAAAACTATCACATGAAAGACCCAACCTCACATTATGCACTTCATATTAAAAATTTGGATATCGAGAATCAAATCTCTTCCATGAAAATCCATCTACTGAGTGAACCAACTCATCATTAATATTATTTCTCTCGGTATCATGCCATCACATTTTTATTGATATTTCTTCAGACATAAAAATATTTTGGAGTCTAGGGATAAATGAAAAGTGCCACATTAATTTTTGTGGCACACGATATGGTGTTACATCAGTTTATGGATTCCAGCGGGATGTTCCACATTTTATAAAATCATTTTGTTCAGCAGTTGTTTCCGAGAATAAACTGCAATCCTTCAGGAAAGCATGAATTTTGTTTCTTAAAAATCCAAGTTCCTCAACTAACTTCCTTGTCATATAGTGGTTTTAGGTAATATATACATCATCTGGAAGTAAGTACTTCAAAGAGGTAAGAATTTAATTTATGGTTGTATTATAAATCCCATACATAGTTTTCCCATGAAACAATTGGATTAAAAATTCTAGATTTTTTATTTTACCGCATTATCGATATAATAGAGTCATGGGAGCATCATTAATTTTTTTCACCCTGAAAATATCATCATTTTCATTAGACACATCATGTGTGATCATATCAAAGTCTTCTTAGGTCGGAATCCTTTCTTTTTCATGATAAAGAATAAACAGAAACCAATCATATAACAAATTATCCAATCCCGTCCTCTTATTTGGATCATCATCAATTTGAGATTTCATTTTCTCCCCATTGTGATACCACCCAGAGTAGTTTTCTTGAAGAACAAATTTTGTTATGTGGTAGATGAATTCTTCATTGATCAACCAAGGTCTTCCAACACAATTGTAACAGGTACTGTGTATGTGACCACTATCAAAAGCATTGTAAAGTGAAAAATCTAAAATGCTCTCCAAATTGTTTTGAAAATCGCTTGAGATCTGACCAGTTTCATACATCTAACTTATATTCATTATATAATCTTTTTTTATAAGTCATTTTGTCAAAAGAAATTCAAGGGGGTGGGGCTGTCCAGGGGGTGGGGGCTACCCAGTGGGGGTGGGGGTGAATAGGGGGGTGTCCAGGGGGTGGGGTGGTTTCCAGGGGGTTGTCCAATGGGTGGGTGGGGGTGTCTAGGGGAGGTGGGGGCTGTCCAGGGGGATGGGGGGTATCCTTGGGGGTGGTAGGGTGTCCAGGGGGGGTGGGGGTGTTCAGGGGGGCTATCTAAGGGGGTGGGGGTTTCCACTCACAAACTAGGGTCATAGAATCAAATCTCTATTCAATTGTAGCATGATTTTAATCCTATTATAGATGACCTAGAAGGCTATTGGTGTAAACCGTGAATATCATACATATAAATCACAACACACCTAATTCTAAACACACCTCAAAATATCATACATGGATTTGATTTTATCTTCAACTCTAAAAATCATACATGAATTCTAAAAAAAACACACCCAATTTTAAACAAACCTCCAAATTTTGAGTTAGGTATGTGGCTTATTGATTCCTTAAGAGGCTAGCTGAGAGCTAATTCTAGGTTGTGATACATGGTGTATATTTAAAAAAAAATTCATGTGTGTCAAATATGATCCTATGTAGGTTGTTTAGGTATATCATCCAAGTTTTGATGGGACACTACTCATGGGAGTATGAGCCATGTTATATCATTAGGTGATATAGAGTTGTACGAAATGTTAAATTTTTATGAGATTAATATAGATAGTGGATAAGAACCTGAGTGATATTTATTTTTAGAGATCACTTATTCTTGGAAGGGTAAGAGTGAGTGTTGGTATGTAACTTTAAGAAAAGTCATAATGTGTGAAAGCAACTATACATTGGTTATATGTTATTCCTATTTTTTTGGTATAGTATAGAAGTGGAAAATCCACCCCTCCCTGGACAACTCCCCTCCTTCACACCCCTACACCCCCCTACTCCACCGTACCCCCCCACCTGGATAGCCCCCTGCCTCACTTGGACAACCCCCACCCCAACTGAACATCCCACCCCCTCCTCCCTGGACAACCCACACCCCCTCCCCCACCTGGACATCCCACTCCCACCCCCTTAGACAGCCCACCCTCCCTTGATAGCCCACACCCCCTCCTCACTTGGATAGCCCACCCACCACCCCCCTTGAAAAGCCCACCCCTCCCTGGATAGCCCACAGCCCCTCCCCTATAGCCCATACCCCCTTTAGCCCCTAGACAACCCCCCCCCCACCTGGATAGCCCCCCCACAACTAGACAGCCCCCACCCCCACCTGGACAGCCCCACCGCCCTTGGACAGCCCAAACCCATCTCCCCCACTTGGATAGACCATGCACCACCCCCTGGACAGCCCAACCCCTTACTTGGATAGCCCACACCCCCTCCCCTGCACCCCTACCCCTACAACCCTTGCACAGCCCCCCACCCCCCACCTGGACAGCCCCCCCCCCCCCACCTGGACAACCCCCCAACCCCCAACTGGACTGCCCCCACCCACCACCTAGACAACCCCCACCTGGATTGCCCCCACCCCTACAAGGATAGCCCCCACCCCTCCTGGATATCCCACCCCCACCTGGACAACTCCCTTGGATAGCCCACACCCCTCCCCCACCAGGACAGCCCACCCCCACCCACTGGACATCCCACACCCCCTCCCCACCTGGAAAAACCACCCCACCCCCTAGACACCCAAAGATACCTCACACCCCTCCCCCACCTGGACACCCAACCCTGACCCCCATGGATAGCCCGCACCCCTCCTTGGGCAGCCCATACCCCCCCACTCCTATAGCCCCTACCCCCTGTAGCCCCCTACCCCCCAGACAACCCAACCCCCACATGGATAGTCCCACACACCTAGACATCCCCCCTACACCCCATGCATCCCCATCAGGGTAATTTTATTTAAAACCATTTTATTTAGTATGAAAGGAAATCCATCATGCACTAGCCATTTCATTCCAAACAACACATTCAATTTATCAAAACATGAAAAATTCAATTTATCAAAATATGAAAAATTAAATTTATAAAAATATGACAAATTCAATTTATAATCCTCAATGGGTCACTTAGGAAATGTCGTTGGAGAAAGGGGAAATCACCTACATTTTTAATTCCAATTAAAAAACTAGGCCTAACACTTAAGAGGTGTGGTGGTGTCCAGTAGGTGTGGTGGTGTCCAGGGGGGCTGTCTAAGGTGGTGGGGGATGTTCAAGGGGGTGGAGGGTGACCAGGGGGTGGGGGTGTCTAGGATGTGGGGGGTTTCTAAGGGGTGGTAGGTGTCTAGGGGGTGGGGGGGGGGGTGTCCAGGGGGGGTGTCCAGGGGGGGGTGTCCCGGGGGGGGGGGGGTGGCTGTACATGGGGGGTGAGGGGTGTCCAGGGGGTGGGGTTGGGGGTTTCCATGGGGGTGGGGGTGTCTAGAGGGTGCAGGGGGTGGGGGCTGTCCAATTGGGGGGGGGGGGGTTGTCCAAGGGGTGTCCAGGGTGGTGGGGGTGGGGGTGTTTAGGGTGGAAATACCCATATAATACCTAAAAAATAACCTATACCCAATCCAACCAACTTCAAAATTACAATCCATCACCCAACCAACATCCAATTCATCCTCAATATAAAAACTTTCCCATTATTCCTTGAATGAAAACTATAAATACAAAATTCAAATCCAATTTTTAACTAAACTAAAGTCCATAGAAACTACCATATCACCCCACTAAAAAATGGAAAACCACCTACACCATTACCCCAACCGTCCCAAATCCATTCACATAGACCATCCTTATATCAATTACCCACCTCAAGACTATATAACGAAACAAACCCATTAACATATTTGAATTGTAGAATAAAAAATAGAAAACAAATTAAAGTGTTCGATATGCCACAAACCACATGAACTATGATTTAGCCCAAATCAAAACAGAAAACAGAAAAAATAGATGCAAAACATTAAAAATAAGGTTACTATTACTAATTTTAAGTGTAGAAATAAAAAATTTCTTGATTAAAGATCGATCAAAGGGTGAAAAGAGTTTTGTGGACTAGGGTAAAGAGATAACTTCTGGAGGATCTTTAGATTAGGGTCTCCAATCGGGCGGAGTGGGAGTTGAGATGCTGTGTATTTGGGGGAATGAATTCACAACAGTTTTTAAAGACTGTTGGGAAATATTCTCTTTATTGGTGGTTTTAATAAACTATTGGTATATATTAGATAAATTATATATTTCCCAATGGTTTGAGGAAACCATTGGGAAATCTTAATTATAATAACACATTGCCAATGGTTTGAACAAACCGTTGTGAAATTCTGTCTTATTTACAGTATACTAATGGTTTCTTCAAACTATAGGTATAAAACCATTGGGAAAACCTCTGTTTCTAATAGTGTTAGAAGCAATGCCTTGGCTACTATGGAAATCATATTATATGCTCATGTGTCTTCCAAAATTCCATGTTTTATTCCTATGTTGTGCTTTCATGACTTAGGATCATAATTATATTATGTCCCATGTATTATGAATTTAAAATATTTATTATGACCTCTAATACTAATGGTATGATCTTAAAATGTCATGCTCAAGTTCCATACCATTTGTTCACGTTATGCTACACATTTCCTTTGTTTACCCCTACTGAGAATTTAAGCTCACCCCTTTCTTATGTTTCCTTTCCTTATGTTATGAAGAAAGGTTTTAGGTAGAAGTATTAAAGGTGGATATATTTATGGGATATTTAGAATATGTTTCCCTAGGATAGAATATTTTGTTTCTATGTTTCTAAAGACAGTACACTATTATGGACCCCAGGCATGTTTTTTTTAATTTATTGAGTATTCATCTAAAATGATGTCATATCCATGTATGTTAATCCTGGTTCATTATACCAATAGTTGTTTCAAAGAATTTTCCAATATTTCCCAACCATGGATAAGAGTGATACATATGATGAACTATGGAAAGTGGACCATTTTTTTAAGTTAAAAAAGAAGCATCCACCCATATTTAGGGGGGATTTTGAGCCCAAAAAAAGTATAATTCAAGTTGAATAGGATGATTTGAATATTTAATTTCTTTGGGACACCATAAGAACTTAAAGTAAATATAAAAATGTATATACTAGAGGATTTGGCATGACAAGGTGGTAATTTGTAGTTTAGGATAAACTGGACAAAGGTATGACATGGGTGGACTTTGAATAAATTTTTAACAATAAATTCTATCCCCACACCTTTGAGATTTCTAGAAAAATATAATTCTTTAGTTTGAAACAAGATAATCTATCAGTGATAGAGTATGTGGATAAATTTAAAATTTTTAACCATTATCCCCAAAATTTGATGCATGTAAATACTTTAAGGAACATATTTTAGAATCATGTTTGAGTTCAGATATCAATTCAATGACTATAATTCTTTATATTACAAATTATACAGAAACATCCATTAGAGCGATAGTAGAATAAAGAGATATCTCAATAAATATAGTTATGGGGAATTTTTTTATCCTTTTTGGAACATGTGGTAATACTAATGTTGGGAACAATAGGAAGAGGTACGCAAACTTCTTGAGTGGTGGGGGACCGTTGACTTAAACCATGGGATCAATAAATCTTCCTCCTCAACCAAAAATTAAGCCTATATTTTTTAGTATAGTATAATGGATCAAATCACATTATATTTTATGGCACCACATAGGGAAAGTAAAAACTATAAAACTATGAGAAATATTCAGTGTTGTTGTATCAGTTCTCCAAGGCCGGGTTCTAGAGACACATCTCATGTTTTTCCGGCATCATATTATTTAATAGGATGAGTGAAGAAAAATAATTATCATCTTCATAATATAGGGAGAAATTTTGATTCTAGGAACACCATGACTCATCAACCAATGAAACCTCAACAAGGTAATAAAGATTAGTGTGCAGTGAGTATTCAATTATATGGAGTTGAGAAAATAATTATGTATAATGAATCCAGTTCTTTAATGGTGAGAGGTATTATTCTTTTTAATCCTAACCTTATGAAATCTTGGTTTGATATGGGTGTATCCCACTTGTTTATTTCTTCTTTTGTTGTTGACAATATGAGTTTACATATTGATACGATTTCTTCTATTTTAAAACAACTAAATTCTTTGGTCAAAAAGAATTTGAGACCTTCATATGTAAAGATTATAAAATAACTATCAATGAGGTGGAGTTTATTTGAGATTTCTCTATACTTATGATGGATGTCTATGATAGTATTTTGGTTTGGATCAGTTGATATCATTTATATATAACATCGACTGTTATTCCCTAAAGGTTTTTCTCAAAACTATGGATGGAATTGAGCATCACATTGATGGAGATTGGGGTTTAAATACTAGTAAATAAGGAATTTTGATACCAGTGATCAGAACCATCTCTTATCATTTGGTTGTAGTTACCTTGTAGTATATTGATGATATTGGGAATGAATATTTTTTAAATATTCATTATTAGTTTATTATGTTTTTCCCAAAACTTTATCAGGGTTTCCTCCAAAAAGAGAAGAAGTTTTTATGATTTATCTCCTACATGGGACCAATCAAATTTAACTTCCAACTTATCGAATGGAATTAATAGAATTTAGGTAAGTGAAATTTTAGTTGAACTAATGGGAATGCAAAGTTTTAATATGACCAAGTATGTCTCTACTTGCAGTACCAGTTCTATTTTTGAAAAAGAGGATAGAAATCTTAGAATATGTTTGGATTGTCATAAGTATAACCAAGTTACAATAAATAATTATAATCCTCTTCCACATATTGATGATCTATTTGATCAATTAAGGGGATCCCAATGGTTCTAAAAAATTGACTTACATTTGAGATATCACCAATTTTAATTTTTGAAGGATGATATTTTGAAGACAACCTTCAGAATTAGATTTATCCATTATGAATATGTAGTTATGCCATTTGGCCTTATGAATGTTCTATATAAATTTATAGAATTGATGAATTGAATATTTTGGAGGTATCTGTATTCTTCTATGGTGGTGTTTTTTGATGATAAATTGGTGTATTCTAGAAAAAAATCAGATCATAAGAAACAATTGGAGGTAGTGTTGGGTATCTTTTGGGAACATCATTTGTATGACAAGTTATCAAAGTGTGATATCTAGATACAAGAGGTATGTTTACATGGCCATATCATTTCTGAAAAAAGTGAATCTATATATATGTTAAACATAAAAGTTTTTATCTCTTGGAAACTACCAAATAATGTCTTTGAGATACGTAGTTTCTTTAGCTTGGAATGATACAATATATGTTTTGTATGTGTTTTTTATCGTTTACAAACAACAATGAAATATTTGATGTGGAATGTAGTTTATTTCCAAGGGAATTATTTTTTAGAAATCCTTTCAATAACTTAATGTTAGACTTTCATCACCACCTATCATCACTTTTATAGAGTCTAGATAGGGAAATGTAGTCTATTGTGAGGCATCATGATCTATATTGGGATGTGTTCTCATATAGGGGAATCATGTTTTTTCTTGTTAGGAAAAACTTATTAGTACCTACCACCATTAAATATGGGTTTTTCACCATGGGATTATGGAAATATATAAAGCATTGAAATCATAATTTTTGTGTGTTGGAATGAAAAGAGTTGTAGCAGAGTATGTCTTGAGATGCCTCAAATATCAGTAGGTAAAGGAAAATCATCAATGACCAGTAGGTATGGTTCTATCTTTACTGATTCCTATGTGGAAATGGGATGAGAGAGCCATATATTTTAAAACAGGTCCACCAAAGATGGTTGAAAAACATGATTACATATGGGTGATAATAGAACATCTCACAAATTCATCTCACTTCATTTTGATTCATGGAACAAATTTTGTGAAAGGCCTATACAAAATTTACATTCAATAAATTTTAAATATACACAGAATTATAGTCTCGATTGTATTGGATATAGACCCTATTTTTATGTCTCATTTATTTAAATCCATGTAGAAATACCTTGAAACACAACTAACTATGAGTATAGATTATCATACCCAAATGGATGGATAGTCTAGACAGACAATCCATACATTAGAGGACTTTCTTAGGTATTATGTATTGGATTTTACGGGATAATGGGAGGAACATTTTACATTGGTGTAGTTATTATACAATAACAATCACTATTCCTTGATACATATAGAACCTTTTGAATCATTTTATGTTCATCCTTTTCATTCTCCATTTTGTGGGGTGGAAACAAGTGAGAATTATCTAATTGGACCCAGCATTGTGTAAGAGACAATAGAGGAGATTCAATGGACTAGAAAGAGAATGGAGAAAAATTTGACTCATTTGGAATCATACGTGAATCATCATCTATGAACATTATTGTTTGAGGAGAGTGATCATTTGTTCTTGATAAAATATTTAAGGCTTGTTTTTCACCGTTTTGGTAAGCATGAGAAGTTATATTCTCAAAATAATGGTCATTTTTAGGTATTTGAATGGGTTGGTGAGGTGGAATATCAATTTTATTTTCCACCAAGCTTCAGTTCAGTGCATAATGTTGTTAATTCATCTTAATTGAAGAAGTACCAACCTAATCCTGACCATGAGATTTGATGGGATCATGTTGACCTAGAGTCAAAAGGTATGTTTATTCATGTACTGATATGTAATTGGATATGAGATAGAAAATATTGGTGGGGAAAATCATCAGTCTAGTGTGGGTCTTATGGAAGCATGGTCAGATTTAGGATAACACATGGGTGAATGAGAAGGAAATTTTGGAGCAATGGAATGATCTCTTCTAGGAAAATGTGGGTTTTCTACTTAATAGGGATGAAAAGGCCAATGGTGTGGAGAATTTTGTACGCCCAATTTCAATTTCATGGCCCTTTATTCATGTATTTTGTGTCTGAATAATGTTTTGTCTATGTTTGGGATGTTCCTAGGGGTTTTTGGTACATTTTTGAGGATTTTATAGAGGTTTACAATTTGCGAACGGTTAGTAGAAACCATAAAACGTATCTGGTAAACTATGAAAGGGAAGATAGGAGAAACTAGGTAGGTGAAAAGTTTTAAAAACCATGAAAATAAATAGAAGAAACTATGATTCTAAAAATAGAGGTAAAATCATGGTTTTTCTAACCATGTGATCCAACAATGTGATGCATGGACTTAAGATAGTTTCACTACATAGCTAGAAAATAATTTTCCAAACTAAGTGGTGTACAATTGGACCTCCATAAAAATTTAATAAAATATGAATTATTCATTTTGGCCATTTTTCTCTCTAATCCTCCCATAACTCAAACTTCTTTTTCTCCCAAAGTGTGATAGACAATCCTCATCAATCTTGGATTAATACTTAGGCAAATCAAAGTGTGTTGGAGGCCCATATTCATCAGTAAGTTACCACTCTTCCTCATTATTATTAGATACAATGTTTATCTATCTCTATCTATTGGAACCATTGATCTAGTCCATTATGGTTATATCTATGTGTAATGAATTATTTTATGATTTTATCTTTTTAGATCTTGTGAAGGGAACATGAGTTGTGTTCAGATCTATAGAAGTGTTTTTCTTCTCTTAGTTTTCTCCAAATTTTGTGAGGTAGGTGGATTTTCTCTTGATTCCACTTGATTTAGACATGAAGGGTTAGTTTTAAAGTAATGATTTACTTAAAATTATAATTAAATAGTTTAATTATTCTTGATGTAAATTGTGTTTATTTGGCATGGAAATTGTAGAATGTGATTTGTGTTTGGAAAGCCCTGTTGTTTGTAATGTTAACATGATGATTTTAAAATTATGGTTTGGTTTGATTCATGTAATGTATTTATTGAAATGATTTAAACATAAAGATAAGTTTTTATTTAAATGGATTGGAATGATGTTGGCATACACATTTAGGAATGAGTTTAATGGTATGGATAATGTTCATGAAGTACCACCATCAAATGGGATGGATAATGGTTGTGAGGTACCAACATCAAATGTGATGGAGTATAGATGTGAAGATCCTCCGTTAGCGGTGACACTAAGCTTGAGTGTGTGTGTGTGTGGTTGTTTTTGTTGACATGGAAATGAATATTCCAAATAAAATGAGAAATGGTTTAAAGTATTTTTTGATTATTTACTTTGAAAAATGGTTTATGGATTAGATATGATATATTTTTACCTCTTAATTTTTTTTATAAAATGTGATGAAAAGTTTTTTCCCAGTGGCATGAGTTGGGAAGTCATTGGAGGAAATCATAATGAGTTTATATTGACCCCTACTTGGGCACTATTGTGCATTTAAATATGTTATCTATTGAGACACATGTAATGTAATGATATCACAATTTTGTAGTGATTCTTCTTAATACAATATTCTTTTCATGTGGAGTGGATATTGGAATTGGTTTGGTATTTCTGGTTGATTTCACTTTGGAGTTTTGTGTTTTGTGTTCCTTTGGTCCTATTGAGTATTTCTTTTTGTTTCCTCTTGTATGTTTATATGGTTTATTATTTTTATTATTCTTTGAGTTGTATTTTTTCTACACATGTATCATTTAGAGTTTTAGTTAGTTATTGTTTTAGTGGTTTGGATGTTTCATCATTCAAAGGTAAAATAATACCACAAATGTTGTTGAGGCCTTTAACATTTATTTCTAGCATTTGGTGTCTTATGGGTGTCAACTAAGGACTTGTATCTCCACTATCACTCCTAAAGACAATGAGGTGGGGAAATATTCTACACTCAATATTGTTATTATGATACGAGGATCTATTTTTCATATGTATATTGGGATCCATCATAGAGTACAATATCATATATCAAACAATAATATATGAAGAGACTTAAGGGATTCACAATAGTCACTACCTATAATATCCCATAACTTATGTCTTGATCCCAATACTGATTATGCTATATCCTAAAAAAATTTCAAAATCAGTTGGAAATTCCAATGGTTTCTTATGACATTGAATGTGTTTGGGAAATGATATCATGTTTCTTTATTTTTCAACATGATTTCAAGAATTAAAAATATATTAAGGATTTCATACCATTTAAATGTTTTTTTATGATAAAATAATTCCTTTTATCACATAGAAGAAATTCGAAACCTCAAAACCGAAGATATATGATGATTGAAACCCAAATCCATGATGTTTATAAAAAAGAAAGTAACTATTGTGTACCATAGATATAAGAGTTTTCTCTTCAATATTTATTCAATTTTCTTGCTAAAGATCAATCATGTAAAACCATTAGACTCCAAAATCCATGGTTTATCCATGAGTTGATGTGAATCACCACATGCTTAGAAGATAATATCATTCTCTCCGAGATATTATAGTGTATTATAATGAAAATGAGAAAGAAGATAATAAATTTGGGTAGGGAGATTTATTAGGAAAGAGTTAGTCTCAAACTCATTGGATCATCACCATCTCTTTTTTATTACCTTCTTATATATTCCATCAGGACATTCCCATGAATTTACTTATATGATTATAATGTATGATTCAATACTTCATCCATATAGCGACCCAGCCTTTTCTTACATTACTATTACAACATTATAAAGATAAAAAAAATATTACACCATGAGGATCCGGAGGTATAGTGTATTGTAAAATCTAGAACCATACATAACATTACAACATCAATCTTAAACATTTATTTAATTCCTTCTTATCTAGATTCTTATTGGCACTTGACCTCTCCTTAGTACATGTAGTCAACTGAGGATATACATAAAAAGGGGTGATCTAAAATCCTAGTAAGAAGATTGATAAGAATAATATATCATGGTGTGAGAAAAATAATAACATATTAAAAGGATATGTAACATAATAGGAAGAATTAATAATAGACTTGAAATGTGTCAATGCATAAAAATGAAACATCATGTCTAGTGGTAAACTTCTACACATAGTTGTGAACAATGCTAGCATCATTTTCATGCATCATTTCCCTTTTACTAATGAGATTAATCACTTTACCTAGTGCATTGGAGCACTGTATAATTCCGGGTGCACCCATCACATTCAAACAATCATATTTTGCTATATAATTTCAGGCTCATCCGTTACATCATAATATTTACATTATCATTCATGCCACATTAAAAATATGTAAAAATTGAACTTAACATAACCCATGGGAATATTTTTTTTTCATATAATAAATAAAAAATTCATAAACAGTTGGTCCCAAAAATAAATAGGGAATATCATTCTTAACATAGAACTACTAACCATCAGTGAAGAGTGAAACAATATTCAAGTTAAAAGGGTGTGTTCATTTGAAAGAAGAGTTCTTTTGGAAAACATTGAATTTTTTCATAAAATAAATTATAGAACATGTATATCCCAAAAAAGGTAATATATTTATGAATATATTATTTTTAAGGAGAACCGATTCTGAACAAGGAGTGAAAGAGGGAGTACTTGAAGAAAGAAAGTTGGGTTCGAGAATTTTTCCTTATCTTGTATTTGAACGTTTTCTTCACTTTAAAGTGTTATATAACAAAAATAAATTCATTAATTAACAATTAAACAAACTTATGTAAATGAATATGGTTCATTATGGTTTCATTATGTTATTTTATGGGCCTTTGGATGAGTTATAGGGATTAAATTTATTGTTCAGGTATGTTCGTTTTTATGATTTTCTTGAATGGTTCACTTGTATTCATGAATGGAAGTTCATGTAGAACATGGATAAACATCCAGAAACAATATTTAAAGTTATTAATGATATTACAGGAATTTAAATTATCTTACAATGAATTATGTTATATACCATGTGGATGAATCATTAGTTAAAATTTAATGATGATCGTTTGGGTTAATTCGGGTGGTTTTTTGACCACAACAAATTTGTTTTGTTTAATCATTTAGTAATATGTAAATAATTTAGTTACAGAAAATTAAATATGATATAATATATATTAAATAATCTGGTTCAACCATAAAAATGGTTTCATGACCATATCTGAAGGCGGTAAAAAAACATGTCCTTCTTGAAGGTGATAAATTAACACCTCACGAACAACGTTTTCTTTTCTAAAATAAAAAGAAGAGGAGAAGGTGGTTGGATGATATATTATCTCATTAGTATAATAAAATTCTATTATATGTGATATAATAGAGGTAACATACCATGTGGATTAGGATATGTGGGGATAGATTAAGAAAATAACTTGAAATTGAAAGGAAATTAAAGGAAGAGAGAGATATGAGAACTACCTCTTGAATCCTCTTTAAGGAACCTAGGATTGGTCTTTTGATGAGACCATAAGATATTGGATGTGGGGGAGGGGATAGGGAATATTTTGGGTCATAGTTTAGACAAGGATTAAATCTTGACATGTTTGAGGAAATGAGGGTGTGAAGGGTGGTATTTATAGTGAAGGGGAGAGGGGTTTTCTTATTATTTAATTCATTAGTTTATTAATTTCCACCAAGATAAGAAATAATGATGATTAAATTAACAAGAATAGTAAATAGGGAATTTTAGTTCTAGATTTGGATTCTTAAATCACTTGTGATGTTAGGAATAGTGGATTTAAATTATAATGTATTTTTATGGTAAATTAATGTACTTTACTATTCACAAAAAATTCAAGTATTTCAGAAAAATCCCTAAAATTCACCCTAACAATTTTTCAACTTATAGAATCCAAAAATGAAGTCAATTTTTCAAAAATAATTTTCTAAATATGATTAATTTAGTTTTTGATTAAAATCATAATATACTTAAAAAATAAATATTTTGAAATGAAAACTGATTTTATAATGCTTTCAAAAATTACATAAGATCTTATAAGATTATCTTAAAATAATAAGACATAAATTTTTTAATTTATAAACAAATTTTAGGAAAATAAAATTTCTTTTAAATTAATTAATTAATTATAATTAATTATTTATGACTTACAAAAATACCAATTCTTTTACTATGGTCATATTATCACTTATAAGATGCCCAATTTTTTTTATACATTCATGGGTGATGTTACTATTTTTTGGACGGTTTATTATTCATAAGGGTCATACTACAATTCATAAGGGTAGGTTACTATTTATAAGGGTATGTTACTATTCACAAAAAATAAAGTTTTTCCTATCAGACTCCAAACATCTTACTGATCATAACCGTGTATGTCATATTTTCAAAATTCAAAACCCAAATTTGGAAAATTTATGTTTAAAGGTCACATGGTAGTTCATTTAAGAATGATGTGTAATTGTATTTATTAATTTGATTATACTTTAAGGGAAAATTATAAGAAGTTAATTCCATTGATAAAACTTTGGTTCGTTACATTCTTCCCCCCTTATGAAATTTCACTCTCAAAATTTCGTTTTACACAAACAGGTGGGGGTACTTCTCCTTCATCACCTCCTCCTATTACCTAGTTTCTTCTTCAAACTTATGGTTACTCCACAACACTTTTACAAGTTTGGTTGTATTGTTGCATAGAACCTTATATATCTGATCCAGAATATTTACTGGATTCTCCTCATAAGAGAGACCATCTTCCAGCTGTACCACCACTAATTTCAATACATGCGAGGGATCTGGTATTTACTTCCTCAAGAGTGATACATGAAACACATCATGATATTGAGCTATATTTGGTGGAAGGTAAATCCAATTGGACACATATATTATACGTTCAAGGATCTCAAAGGAGCCGATGTACCATGGTCTTAGTTTCCCTTTCTTTCCAAACTGTATGACTCTCTTCCATGGTGATATTTGTTGGAAGACATTATCTCCAAAATCGAACTGCAAGTCCCTTCGACAGTTGTTAGCATAGCTCTTTTGCCGACTTTGAGAAGCTTTGATGTGTTTCTAGATGACTTGAACCTTATCTGCCACCTCTTGCACAAGATCAGGTCCATGTATCTTTCTTTCTCCAACTTCATCCCAATAGGTTGGAGTTATACATCGTTTTCTATATAGAGCTTTGTATGGAGCCATCTGAATACTCGAGTGGAAGTTATTGTTGTATGAGAACTAAACCAATGGGATATGTTGATCCCATCCACCTTTTAATTCTAAGAAGTATGCTCTCATAATGTCTTCAAGAATCTGAATAGTCCTTTCAGATTGGCCATTAGTTTGGGGGTGATAGGCCATGATTAAATTTAATTCAGTACTCAAAGAAAGTTGAATACTCCTCTAGAATTTAAATGTGAACCTTGGATCATGGTCAGAGACAATCAAGAGTGGAATACCATGCTGTCTCAACACTTCCTTCACATATATCTTTTCTAGTTGTTCAAGTGAGAGATCTTCATGAATAGTGATAAAATGGAAAGTCTTAGTGAGTCAGTCAACCACAAACCATATCACATTATTTCCCTTGGGCATCTTCAGGAGACCCATGACAATGTCCATAGTGACATTCTCCCATTTACACATGGGTATAGGCAATGGTTGCATCATCCCTTTGGAATTTTATCATTCTAATTTAACTTGCTGACATACCAAGCACATTGATATATATTCTGCAATCTCTTTCTCCATGTTATCCCACCAGAAGTGTTCTTGAAGATCTCAGTACATCGTTCTACTACCTAGATGAATAGAGAAAGTTGAGCTATGTGAATTGTCCAATATATCCTTTATCCTAGGTGATGAAGGAACAATAAGTCATGTTATAAACCAAATCACACCATTATCATCATCGATATGGAACTCTTGTAGATTCCCATCCATTACTGCATTCACCTTCTATTATAACTCCAAATCTTCCCTTTGTGCCTTCTTAATTATCTCATGTGTTGATGGTTGCACAATAATTTTGGAAAGGTAGGATGTATCCCCTTCCCTTATGATTTCCAAATCCGTCCTTTTCATATTCAAGAAGATATGGTCTTTCTCAATCCACAACATGGATAGATTAGTAGGTTATTTTCTTTTTAGAGCATCATATACCTTGTTCTCCTTGCTAGGATGATAGTGAATAGATCAATCATAGTCCTTGATTAGCTCTAACCATATCCTTTGATGCATGTTGAGATCCTTTTGTGTGAATATATACCTTAGGTTCTTGTGGTATTTTTTTATGGCACACTTCTCACCATAAAGGTAGTGCCTCCAGATTTTCAAGGAAAAAGTCATTACTGCCAGCTCAAGATCATGCGTCGGGTAGTTATCCTCATGGATCTTCAACTACCGTGAGGCATATGCTATCATATTATCATTTTTCATGAGTACAAAACCCAAGCCATTCATTGAATCATCATTTTATATCACAAAACCTTTCCCACTTTTCAGTAATGTGAGTACAAGTGCAGTGATCAGCCTTGTCTTTAGCTCCTTGAATCTTCCCTCACATTCTTCATTCTAGACATAATTTACCAATTTCCCTATTTAATTAGTTAGTAAGATTTAAAATCATGAGAAATTTCTTATAAAACGTCTGTAGTACCTAGATAATCCAATAAAACTACGAATTTATATGACACTAGAGGTCATGGGACATTCCTCAATCTCCTTGGTTTTTGAAGGGTCCACAGAAATTCCCTCTCTTGTGATCACATGTCCCAAGAATGTGACTTGATTCATCCAAAAGTCACACTTTCTGAACTTGGTGTACAACTTTTCCTTTCTCAATGTCTCCAGCACAAGTCTTAGATGTTCTTCGTGTTCCTACTTTCTCTTGAAGTACATGATAACATCATCAATAAACACTACCATAGATTTTCCAAGGGAACATCTAAAGACTATATTCATCAAATCCGTGAATATTACAGGGTAATTAGTAAGTCCAAAGGGCATCATAAAAAACTCATAGTGCCCATACCATGTATGGAAGGAAATATTATTAATATATTCCTTATTTAACTTTAGTAGATGATATCGAGAATGAATATCCACCGTTGAGAAGTATTGAGCTCCTCTTAACCGATCAAAAAAATCATCAATCCTTGGAAGAAGATAGTTTTTCTTTATGGTTATCTTGTTGAGTTCCCGATAATTGATACAAAACAACATTGTTCCATTCTTCTTCTTCAGAAAGAGCACTAGCGCACTCCAAGGTGATGCACTAGGGAGTATGAACCCTTTTTCAAAATTCTCTTGAAGTTGATTCTTTAACTCCTCCAGTTTGATAGGATCCATCCTATAGGGAAACTTTGAGATAGGTGTAGCTCCAGATATGAGTTCAATTGAGAACTCTACATCACGATCCGGGGGTTGTTCGGGTAACTCTTCGAGAAATACATTACTGTATTCCCACACGATGGGAATTTCCACAAGTTTGGAAATTTCCTTTGACACAACCATTTGTAAAAGGTATGCTTCTTCATAGGGTATCAACACCTACACCGTTGAAGGTTTTTTCAAAGAAGTTTCACAATCTTCCTTGAATTTGTAGAGGATCGAGGGATGGTTCAGAATACGAAATGATATTTTCTTTTCTTGATAGTTGATATGTGCCCTATATAACGAGATCCAATCCATTCCCATTATATCATTGAATTCCACCAAGGGAAGTATTATGAGATTAACTAGAATAATCTTCCAACATATGCTAATAAGAGAAGAGTCAAACACTTGGGTTGCAATGATTTCAAAAATTGGTGTTTTTATAGATATCTCTACTTCAAGGTTTTGGGTCTTTGATTCTATAGTTATAACAAACTTTCAAGATATAAAGGAGTATGTAGAGCTAGAATCAAATAAGACCTTTTCCATTCTTGAGTGAATAAGAATTGCTCCTTATATGACTTCATTATATTTCTACACTTATGCGGTAGTGATGGAATAAACCATTACTTGTTCCTTTGGATTTGGTGGCTGCTGATTCTAATTACCCTCAGGGACTCGATGTTTAGTGCATTGGATTACATAGTTCCCTTTCTCCCTATAGTTGTATCATTGAACCATGGGTGGGGATCTCCTTTCTTCCACTACATTCCCCTTCCTTCTCATGTCTGTTTGAAACTCTTGAGCCTGATGACCTTCTTTCCCACACATTAACAATTTCCCCATCCCTTTGAGGTTGTTCCCATGATGCAACTTCCCACATTTTTGGCATGCGGGTTATTGAGTTTTCTTTCCACCTTTATCGTTAGATCCTCTATCATGAAACTCCATCTTTAGTTTCATATCACCATAGCCATGGGACTATTCTCCAAAATCCATATCCACTTTGAGGGCACACCAAACAACTTCTTCATAACTCCGAAAGTCTCAAATTGAAAGAGCCTTTCAAAGGTGTGGTTTAAACCCACTAAATAATCAATAAATTTTGGTATCATTGTTGATAAAAAACCCAAAGCGTACCTTGAAAGCCTTATGAAATTTGCTTCATAGGATGTGAAAGATTCTCCATCCTTTTTCTTGAGTTCTATGAATTCTATCTCCATCTTTGTATGAAGATTTTGTGGTAAATACTTAATAAGAAACATGAACTTAAAGTATTCCCATTCCATATCTTCAATTTCGTCTCTTGGCTTGGTGTTCTTAATCAAATCACAACATTGATAGGCCTCTCTATCTAGATGATAAATGGATAGTGTCACCTTCTTCGCCTCAGAATAGTGAAGCATAGAAAAGATCTTATCCATGGAGTTGACCCACTATTCCGCAACTAGTGTATCAGAAGATCCACTAAACATTGGGGGTCATTTCCACATAAAACACATGATAGAAAGTTTCTCCCTCTTTGGAGGAGGACATTCTCCATTATTCTGGTTATTTCTCATAACCTGAGATAGTTTGGTAAGCATTGCCATGATGTTTTGAAATCAACCTCCCAAATCATTAGGGATGTCGTTCAGGCAATCGTTGCATTGGCCCTTTCATGAGTTGTTGGCCGGGTTTCACCTGTTTGCCACCATTTTCTAAAATAGAAATGGTTAGAAAAAAACAAAAATCATAAAGTCATGAACTATTAACTTATTCATTTTTGCAATTTACACTAAAAAACATCTTACGGGATCCCTATTCTTATGTACTTATTTGTACACAATCTCATACATGAGGTTTTCTCTAGGGTTCACTAATCCTAATTCCAAAATCAACTAAACCTTTCTTCTAATACCAAATATAGTAACCCAAACGTTTCTTACATTACTATTACATCGTTATAATGACAAAAAAAATAATAGTATTACACCATGAGGATACAGATGTTTAGTTTCTTGGGAAAAATAGGACCATACATAACATTACAACATCAAGTAGAAACATTTATTTAATTACTTCTTCTCTATCTTCTTATTGGCACATGACCTCTCCTTAGTACATGTAGTCACCTGAGGATATATATCAAAAAGGGGTGAGCTAAAATCACAGTAAGAGGATAGATAAGAACCATATAGCATGGGGTGAGCATAATCATAACATAGAAAAAGGATCATGAACATAAGATGAACCATTAATAAAAGACTTGAAATGTGGCAATTCAAAAAAATGAAACATCTTGTCTAGTGGTCAACTACCACACATAGTTGTGAACAATTATAGCATCATATTCACACTTCATTTCCCTTTTACTCATGATATTAATCATGTAAAACCAAAATATTTTCTAAAAATAAATTCAAATGCATGAAACTTTGATTTAAGTAGATATTTATAACTACCCTTTAAACATAATTTTGCAACTTCTATGTTTTGAATTTCGAAAAACGGTCATCTGCAATTATGTTTACTAAGTTATTTGGAGTCTGATAGTACCAACTTGATTTTTGGTGAATAGTAACATACCCTTGTGAAGAATAATATTAATAGTAATATGACCTTAATGAATAGTTAATTTTATTATTATTTTATTTTATTAAGTTTTTAAGATAATGACATCTTGGTTAATTTTTCATTGTGATATAAAACCAGTTATATAATTAAAATTGTTAATTTTTGAATTAAGTATGATTTTATTTAAAAATTATATTAATAATATTTATGAAATTATTTTTAAAAAATGGAGTTCATTTTTTAATTCTACAAGTCTAAAAATGGTTAGTGTGAATTTTTAGGATTTTTCTGAATTTCTTGAATTTTTGATAAATAGTGAAATACGTTAAAATACTGTATATTAAAATTATCGGTTAAATACACTATTTTTGACATAATAAGTGTTTAATACCACATAGTTTGAACTCACATTCGATTATTACAATTTGGGGTCACATGAATTAATAATATTTATAGTTTTGGGCAAAAATATTATAATAATGATTAAAATAATGAAAATTATCTTCTCTCCTCCACTATAAATACCACCCTCATTCCCTTATTCCTCCCAAACCTCTCAAGACTTGAGAATTACCTAAGTTATGCCCTGTAAGAACCTGATTCTTATTTCTTGAGGTACGAGTTTCTTCTTTTCTCCTTTCCTTAAGTGTTTTTGAGAAAATAAGGAAAATGGGGAAAAACCTAAATTTTGGGACTACACGCCGTGTAGTTTTCCACACTCCGTGTACTTTTGGCCATGTGGGATGAGTACACAGGGCGTGTAGCCATGTCGGCGATGAAAGGTGTAAAAAAACCAACTACACGCCATGTAGTTTGTATTTACACGCCGTGTAGTCAGTCGGCAGGTGAATAGTAAGGTGGTGGCTAGTTGGGCGACCGTACACGCCGTGTAGAGAGGCATACATGCCGGGTACTCATGTTGACCGATGAACAGTGCCACGCTGGCGAGAAGCCGCTAGAGGAACAATTTAAAAAATGGAAAGTACACGCCATATACCTGAGAGTACACACCGTGTATTTTGTTTTTTCTGCTTAAAATAGGCAGTAGCCTCCCTGTTCATAGGGAAGGATTAGAACGCCAGAGGGAAGCTTGAGGAGATGGCCGGAGCTTTGGAGATCCACTTATCGCGAACCGGGAATCTGATTCCGCCTCCATCGATCTTGCTGGAACCGCGCGGGTAAGATCTTCCTTCTTCTTGAGTGTTTCTTTCCAATCCTTCCTCTAAAGGAAGTTATTTTAGGTTGAATGAGAATTATTTTACCTCAGATCTATGTCATTCTTGGACGTTTTAGAAGGCATCGTTCGGGTATACCGTTCTTGGGTGTTTAAGGTAGGTGGCTTCATGTTTAATTTCCAACTGATGTGCGTTTTTTGTACCGTTGAGATATGCGCCCATGAATGGGGTGTCGTATGGATGAGGCCGTGTTGAATTAAATACCTATAATTGTTTAGGTAATTTAAATGTGATAATAAACCATTTTTTGGGATTGTTGCTTGGATCCAGGACCACCTCGGGGGTGCGTTCCTCTATTTAGCTGTTTGGATAGGATACCCGAGGGTATGCCTTTATAATAATGATTATAGAATTTATTTGAGAGGAATTGCATTTATATTTCATTTATACTACTTTTTTACATATTGGGCATGGCCCAATTACTTGTTTAGCCTGAGGGCAGTGTTGTGATCAGCCTGTGGCCAATGTACTACTTAGCCTATGGGAAACTTCTTCTGTGCCTATGGGCAGTTGACTCTATGCTTGTGGGGGACACCTCATACGCCTGTGGGAAATATTCGATATGCCTATGGGAAGAGTCCTGTGTTTGGATTCTCTTTACCTGAGGGTAAGGGTTTATGCATATGAGGACACTGGCTGTTTTACTTTGTGGTGATATCTTAAAATGAATGTCAAAAAGAATAATAAAATGGAAATCTAACTGGTAAAGTTAGTTACTTTTGAGTAATGCTTAGTTTATTTCATTTTACTACTACACATTGTTGTTGCATATTTTCACACAGTTGGGCATGGGCCTTTGGTGGGTGCCTACTGGAATTTATTTCTCACAACCTATTTGGGTCATGTCTTTGGCCCAAACAGATTACGTTTCTGCAGGTGTGGATAAGGGGAAGGGACCCTATACAGGTACTTGATTGTTAATGGGAAGTAGGGGAGCATGGGACCGAGATTGGGCTCGCGATGCCGATGGTTGTTCTACTTTTCTTTTCTATACTCGTACTTCAGTTGTATTGAATTGCAGTGTAACATGTTTTGGATGTTTTATATAATATTTACATGCTACATTTTCATATATATATGACTGATGGTTTCCCTAGTTATTATCAGTTATCCATTTATGTTATATTTATTGTTTACCTCTTCCTCTTGCTGTATGCTATTTATCAATTCCGCTGCACTGCACATTGAAAAATGAAGGCATATTTTCCACACTATCAGGCCTGGGCCCTCTCTACTAGTCAACAGCCTCTGGCGTTTGGGGAAATGCTCTTGAGGTCACGTGACGAACCGGGTTCGGGCACCCGTTGAGTGACACTCGGAACTGGGACGTTACAAAGTGGTATCAAAGGAGTTCTTTTCTTTGACTTGCTATTTGGAGCCTTAGTCAGGGATAGGACGAGAATGGTAGTTGGTAAAAAGTTGTGCCCGGTCCTAGCTAACTCGTGTATAGGGAAAATCCAATTTACCTCGTGTTGCAATTTTTTTTTTCTGATTTTGCAATTTTATAGTTGAATTGATTTTCACCGAAGGGTGACACACTTGTGATTGTGATGTTTATATTTTATTCATGGGTTCTATTTAGTTTCAACCCGATGAGATGAGGGTATGCTATCTCATGCATCATTTAGGCATATGCTAGAAATCACATGCCATGCATAGTTTCCATTCCATGTAGGTGCATTAGATATTGCATGTTGTTGTGATAGATGTTGTGCTAGTAAAAGAATGCTGTTGTGATAACTGCTTTGATGGATACCTGCAGTTTGATAGGGTATTATTATGTGAGCCTGTTTATAGAATGGACGCCAAACCTTGGTTTTTGGGGAGTATGGGCCCTCATTGACCAGAATTTAGTGGATCATTGACGGTTTATCCGGTTATAACGCATATAAGATGCCAAATTTTGATTTGTAGGGAGTATGGGACCTCACAGATCAGAATTTGGCACATAGGTGTTGTTTTTCAGTATTTTCTGGGATCCAGAGAAGTTTCTGAGGCATATTGTCTGGAAACCCAGTATACACACCGTGTAGTACCTTAAACACGTTGTGTATGTTCTTCTGTTCGGGAAGACAAGAAAATTTTTTGAGTACATGCCGTGTACCCTAATTACACTCCGTATAGTCCTTCTAATGTCATAGACCATGTGGACAGGGACACGGGGAATGAAAATGCTTGTGGTGAACACACTGTGTACTGAATGTACACGCCGTGTAGTGTTGACCCGGAGTCCGCCCGTGTAACTAACAAACACAGATGGAGGAGACCTTAAGAAATAAACACTGTCTTCACTATAGAACACACCGTGTAGTTTAAGTAGTGTATCCAACCATGTAACGAACAACACGGGTCGGCAAAGATCGTCTAGTACACGCCGTGTATCTGTGGGAAACACCGTGTAGTCATGACCAGTGACAGACTCTGTGGACCTGACAGTGTGGCTGGGAAATGGGGTAGTGTACATGCCATGTGCGGTTGTAAACACACCGTGTAGTATCAATCCGAGAAGTCGTCCGTGTCACAAACTACATGGGAAGTTGGAAAATTACACTATACATTCCATGTAGATTATATACACGCTGTGTAGTTTTGTTTAACGAGAGCCATGTGGCTTAGCCGTGTAGAAGGACCCGGGCCGGGGAAGAGAAGTCAGGTACATACTGTGTAGTCAGTATACACGTCGTGTAGTCTTGTTGTGAAATCTTAAATGCCTTCTTCCCCCTATTCCCCTTTTGGTTCCTTTGATTTCATACTATGATAATATTGACCTAAGGTGTGCATTTGACCTTGTAGTGTCATGCCGCTAAGAATTTCACGTGTTGTTCGCCAAGAGAGCGGCAATGAGTATTCTCCAGAGATGGTGGGCCATGGGATACCAGTTGATCCTCCAGAAGATCCATATGCAATGCCAGTCATAATACCAGACACAGGCGTGGAGGCGTAGTTTCGTGAAGGCTTTATGCGGTTCATACAGTCCTTTTAGGGAGCACTGTCGGCTGCCACATCTATGGCTGAGCTAACTCGTATCTTCCAGCAGGAGCATCCGCCTACGTTTTCAAGGGATGCGGGACCACATGATGTGGAGTCTTGGCTGGGGTTGATGCAGACTACTTTTGAGCACCTAGAGATGCCTCCAGGGAGGAGGTTCAAGCTCACAACTTATATGCTGCATGATTCCACCAAGATATGGTGGGATGTTACAACCCAGTCAGAGCATCACAGAGGCATGGCGTGGGAAGGTTTCTAGATATCCTTCTATGACTTCTTCTTCCCAGAGATGCTGAGGGTAGATCGAGCTCGAGAGTTCATGAACCTGTAACAGGGTGCTATGTCAGTGATGGATTATTCTCTTCATTTCACCGAGCTTCAACATTTTTCACCTGTTCTTGTAGGCGATGAGACACTGAGAGCCAAACGCTTTGAGGATGGTCTTCGATATGACATCCAAGCACTGGTGAATGCTTTCAGGTTTCCTTCAGTACATGATATTGTGAACCAGGAACTGACTACAGAGAGGAAACAATGAGAAGCTAGTGGTGCGGGCCAGGGTGGTTCAACACTAGTTTCTGGTACTATTTCTACTGGTAAGAGGAAGAGACAGATGAACTTCTATCAGGGTGGAAGTCCCATGTAGAAGAATGTTTCAGGTGGCCAGGTCATGTGTTACCAGGTTGGTAAGGAAGGTCACAAGTGACCTCAGTGTCCATGTGACCTAGTGGAATGCCGAGCTTGCGGCAGGATGGGTCATCTGTAGCACTTTTGCAGGGCGTTTCCACCAGTGGCTAGAGAGAGGGGTTTTGTGCAGACTCCGCATGTTGGGACAAGACCAGCAGCTTCTTACCAGTTGGGGAAATGGAATACATCAGGGTGCGTAGGAAGGGATGGTGGAAGTGGTCGTGGTAGCCAGACACCAGGATCTCAGAGGCAGTAGGGTGGGAAAGCTCAGGGTAGCCAGGCTGTGTCGTAGGGTCGTGACACGGGGCAGGCGTATGCTATGAAACAGACCCAGCAGGAGCAGGATCCTGGACCTTCTACTATCAGAGTTACTATTCTATTAGCTTCTGTTTTATCTTTAGTACTTTTTTATATGGGTGCTACACATAGCTTTATATCTGTACCCTTTTTAGATATCCTTGGGCTCGGTGTTTCTACTTCCTCTAATGTTATGACTTTAGACACTCCGTTGGGCACTAGAACGGATAGTGTGCGTCAGTGTAAGGAGTTCCCCCTTGAGGTTGGTGGGTGTCACTTCCTCTAAGACCTCTATATCTTAGATATGACGAGATATGATGTCATTCACGAGAGGGACTGGTTGGTTCCCTTTTGAGCCTTTGTGGATTGCTATTGTCGCAGGGTGAGTTTCATATCACCAGAGGGCAGAGAATTTCTATACAAGGGTGAGTGGGATGTTCAGGCGAGTCGATCTGGACCAAAGCATCATGGGCGGGGTGGTATCACATCCCAGATTGTGAGCTTATATCTGGACGACCAAGGGACTTGTCAAAAGGATTTCCCTCCAATGGTTGATCGTTTCAGGGATGTCTTCTCGGACAAATTTTCAGGTCTTCCTCCGAAGCGTGAGGTGGATTTATCTATTGATCTTATTCCAGGAGCAACGCCGGTGTCCATTCCTCCTTATAGGATGGCTACACTAGAGTTTTAGGAGCTCAAGAGACAGTTAGAGGAGTTACAGGAAAAGGTTTTCATCCGACCCAGTACTTCTCCTTGGGGTTCGCCGGTCCTCTTTGCGAAGAAGGTGGATGGTACCCTCAGACTCTGTGTGGATTATCGGAAGCTGAACTAGTTTAAGGTTAAGAACCGATATCCCTTGTCAAGGGTTGATGATCTTTTTGATCAACTTCATGGAGAATGAGTGTTCTCAAAGATTGAATTGAGATCAGGATATCATCAGTTGCACGTTAGACCATCTGATATACCTCTCACACCTTCAGGAGGAGGTATGGTCTATATGAGTATACAGTTATGCCGTTTGGACTCACGAACGCACCAACAGTTTTTATGGCTATGATGAATCGTGTGTTCCATCCTTATCTGGATTCTTTTGTGGTAGTATTCGTTGATGATATCTTGGTGTACTCTCACACTCGACACGACCATGCCACCAATCTTGAGATCGTATTGAGTACACTAAGAGAGCATCAACTATATACTAAGATCTCAAAGTGCCACTTTTGGATGGAACATATACACTTCCTGGGCCATATCATCTCAGAGGCAGGAGTTGTAGTAGACCTTGAGAAGGTGACAGCAGTAGTTTCTTGGGAGCAGCCTAAGAACGTGTTTTAAATACGAAGTTTCTTGGGGTTGGCTGGTTACTATAGACACTTCATACAGGATTTCTCCCGCTTAGAAGCACCATTGACGGATTTGAATAAGAAGGGTGTGAAGTTCGTTTGGTTAGAAGCTTGTGAGACAGCCTTCCAGGAGCTGAAGGGAAAGTTGACATCATCAACGATCCTGATACTCCCAGAGCAGGGGAAGATCTATACAGTTTACTGTGATGCATCAGGTATTGGGATAAGATCTGTGTTGATGCAAGGAGATTGAGTAGTTGCGTACGGGTCTCGGCAGTTGAGGACACATGAGAGGAATTACCCAACGCATGATCTCGAGTTGGCTGATGTTGTTCATGCATTGTGCTGTTGGAGACATTATCTCTTGGGAGAACATTTTGTGGTGTCCACGGATCACAAAAGTCTCAATTAGATCTTCACCCAGCGTGACTTGAACCTGAGACAGTGAAGGTGGTTTGAATACCTTCAGTCCTTCTATTCTGAGCTTTCATATACACCTGGTAAAGGTAATGTAGTAGCTGATGCACTGAGCAGGAAGACTCAGATACAGGCAGTGCAGGAGGCCAGTGGTGAATGGAAGCTTATGGATTTGTTCTCTGAGATGCATTTGGAGGTGCACGACAGTCAGGGGCATACCTATCTTTCTTCTTTATATGTGACTTCTATACTCCTGGATAGTGTAAGGATGATACAACTATCTGATTCAGAAGGCCTAGTTCTATGGGATTCGGTGACCAGCGAGGACCCTTCTCCGGGTTGGACGATATGCGATGATGAAGTATTGTGTTTCCATGGACGAGTGTGGGTTCTAGGGGATATACGCGAGGAGATGATGCGGGAGTTTCATGCTTTAGATTGGGCAGTTTATCCCAAGGTTACCAAGATGTACTGAGACCTGAGACGTCAATACTGGTGGCCGAGAATGAATAGGGATGTAGCTGGTTTTGTTATGAGGTGTTCCACCTGTCAGCAGGTGAAGGCGGAGCATCAGAGACCAGCCGGGCTTTTGCAGCAGTTAGCCATTCCGGCATGTAAATGGGATGATTTTGCGATGGAATTCGTGATTGGGTTGTCGAGGTCACCTCAATTAAATGATGTCGTGTGGGTTGTTGTGGATAAACTCACAAAGGTAGCTCACTTTTTGCCGATCCGGGAGACCTTCGGAGTTGACGAGCTCAGGAAGTTGTATATCCGAGAGGTCGTACGTCTTCATGGGGTCCCCCGTTATATCATTTCAGATAGGGAAGCTCATTTTACATCTCGTTTTTGGCAGAGTTTTCAGAGGGCACTGGGTATACAGGTTCTTCTGAGCACAGCTTACCACCCTCAGACCGATGGTCAGTCAGAGCATACGATACAGGTGCTTGAGGACATCCTTTGTTCATGAATCCTAGACTTTGTGGGATCTTGGTAGAAGAATATACCCCTAGTCGAGTTTGCCTATAATAATGGTTTTTAGGCAACTATTGAGATGGAACCTTACAAGGCTTTATATGGTAGGCCATGCCGATCACCCTTGTGATGGTTAGAGGCAGGTGAGGAAGCTTTACTAGGACCACCTCTCTTGCAGGAGACTTCTGAGCAGGTCCAGTTGATTTAGAAGCGAATGACTACCGCATAGTCTCCTCATAAATCTTATGCTGATCGCCACAGACAACCCATGGATTTCATGGTTGGGGATCAGCTTTTTTTTTCGTGTTTCACCGAGGTTGGGACACTGGCGGATCAGGAGACAGGGTAAACTTTCACTGAGGTATGTAGGGCTATTTGAGATTATGGAGAGAGTCGGGCCGGTTGCCTATTGGTTATAGTTACCACAGAGGTACCGAGCCATGCACGATGTCTTCCATGTATCTCAGTTGCGTTGCTATCATTCAGACCCGTCTCACGTCTTTTATCCCAAGGAGGTTGATCTTGAGGTAGATGTGTCCTTTGAGGAGAATCCTATTTGTATTGTCGATAGGAGCACGAAGGTTCTCCGAGGCCGGTTAGTTCCTCTCGTACGAGTTCTATGGTAGCATGGCTGAGTGCAGGACAAAATCTGGTAGCGGGAGACCGACATACGTGCTCAGTGGCCAGAGTTGTTCATGGCTATATCTTCACCACCCTTGGAAGGGAAATTCAGGGATGAATTGCTTTAAGGGGGGAAGTTTGTAAGAACCCAGTTCTTATTTCTTGAGGTATGAGTTTCTTCTTTTCTCATTTCCTTAAGTGTTTTTGAGAAAATAAGAAAAATGGGGAAAAAAACCTAAATTTTGGGACTACCGGCCGTGTACTTTTCCACATGCCGTGTACTTTTGGACGTGTGGGATGAGTACATAGGGTGTGTAGCTATGTCGGCGATGAAAGGTGTAAAAAACCGACTACACGCCGTGTAGTTTGTATTTACACACCGTGTAGTTAGTCGGCAGGTGAATAGTAAGGCGGTGGCCAGCTGGGTGACCGTACACACCGTGTAGAGAGGCATACACGCTATGTACTCATGTCGACCGATGAACAGTGCCATGCTGGCGAGAAGCTTCCAGAGGAACAGTTTAAAAAAATGGAAAGTACACGCCGTTTACTTGAGAGTAAACACCGTGTATTTTGTTTTTTTTTGCTTAAAATGGGAATTATTCTCCCCTGTTCATAGGGAAGTCTTAGAATGCCAGAGGGAAGCTCATGGAGATATCCAGTTCTTTGGAGATCCTCCGATTGCGAACCAGGAATCTGATTCTGCCTCCGTCGATCTTGCTGGAACTGCGCGGGTAAGAGCTTCCTTCTCCTTGAGTGTTTCTTTCCAATTTTTCCTCTAAAGAAAGTTATTTTAGGTTGAATGAGAATTCTTTTACCTCATATCTACGATGTTATTGGACATTTCAGAAGGCATTATTCGGGTATACCGTTCTTGGGTGTTTAAGGTAGGTGGCTTGGTGTTTAATTTCCAACTGATGTGTGTTTTTGTGTACCATTGAGATATGCACCCATGAATTGGGTTTCGTAGGGATGAGCCCTTGTTGAATTAAATACCTAAAATTATTTAGGTAATTTAAATGTGATAATAAACTATTGTTTGGGATCGTTTCTTGGATCCAGGACCACCCCGGGGGTGCGTTCCTCTGTTTAGCCGTTTGGCCAGGATACCTGAGGGTATGCCTTTATAATAATGATTATAGAATTGCCTTGAGAAGAATTGCATTTGTATTTCATGTATATTGATTGTTTACATATTGGGAATGGACCGATTACTTTTTTAGCCTGAGGGCAGTGTTGTGATTAGCTTGTGGGCAATGTACTACTTAGCCTGTGGGAAACTTCTTCCGTGCCTATGGGTAGTTGACTCTATGCCTATGGGCGACACATAATATGCCTGTGGAAAATATTTGATATTCCTGTGGGCAGATTCTTATGTTTGTATTATCTTTACCTGAGGGTAAGGGTTTACACATCTGGGGACACTGGCTGTTTTACTTAGAATATTCACTGTGGTGATATCTTAAATTAAATGTTAAAAAGAATAATAAAATGGAAATATTACTGGTAAAGTTAGTTACTTTTGAGTACTGCTTAGTTTATTTCATTTTACTAATGCTCACTGTTGTTTCATATTTTCACACAGTTGGGCACGGGACTTTGGTGGGTGCCTACTGGGATTTATTTCAGACACCCTGTTTGGGTCATGTCTTCGGCCCAAAAAAATTACATTTATGCCGCTGTGGATAAGGGGAAGGGACCCTATACAGGTACTTGATTATTTCTGGGAAGTAGGGGAGAATGGGACCGAGATTGGGATCACGATGCCGCTAGATGTTCTGTTTTGATTTTCTGTACTCGTACTTCAGTTGTATTGTATTACAGTGTAACATGTTTTTTCTGTTTTATATAATAGTTACATGCTGCATTTTCATATATATATGACTGCTAGTTTTCCTTGTTATTATCAGTTATCCATTTCTATTATATTTATTTTTTACCACTTCCTCTTGTTGTATGCTATTTATCTATTCTGTTGCACTGCACTTTGAAAAATGAGGGCATAGTTTTCCCACAATCAGACCTAGGGCCTGGCTGCTAGTCGGCAGCCTCTGGTGTTTGGGGAAATGCCCTTGATGTTATGTGGCAAACCGGGTTCAGGAACCCTTTGAGTGACACCCAGAACTGGGACGTTACATTCCCAATACCCCTCCCAAGTCTCCTCCCCATGTCCTAGATCTTTTGGTCTCACCAAAAGTCCAAAACCAAAGGCCTTAAGAAGGATCTCAAGGAGAACAGATTAAGAGGTAAACATCCTATTTTATTTTCATTCATTTATTTCATTTTATGTTATTATTTTTAATTTCCTTTGGATTATGTTGGGATATTTAATTCCATATCCACCTTACTGACCATTTTATTTAATAATTATGAGATACCTCTTTTCTATAATCAAAATATTTTATGAAATTTTAAGCAATGTCGTTAGACTGCCGAATTTTCATATGGGATTTTTTAACTTTTCTTTTATTTTGAGTTTCTTTATTTTATTCTTCATTACTCACCTCCCCATATCCAAGACGAATGAATGATCCAGTATCTTAAATATTTTGGATTTCATCATGTTTAGGGAATACTCACTATTACATTTCTTCTCTTCTCCCACTTATTCAAGAAATCAAAACACTGTCTGTGATGTGTCGAATTACCAACATCGTGGACGATGTGATTTTAATTTCTTTTACATCATTCAAGACCCGTCATGAAATAATTTTTTTTTCTAAACCATATTAAATTTTTTCTATTATATTTTATATAAGGTTCTAGAATCATTTTTCACACATTTTATTAATTTATAAAACAAAATTAGTTCTTTACGATCGAAGAGTTTCCAAAATGACCTAAACAAATATCAATAATGTTTTAATTTATGAATCATCCCCATGTAAGAATTAAAAAAAATAAATGGTATAATAAATGGTTATTTAAATATGTAAATAACAATCAATTACAATTATTGAGTTTCACTTCAAATCAATAAGAACATCCATCAAGAATCGATCATGGAAAACATGTAAAGAACACACCCAAAACAATGCAAGGAAAAAAATACTAACAATTAAAGGGTGAAATTATGTAATGAAATGGTATTATAAGGTTTGATTACGATTAATATGTTTCTTTATGATATTAATAAAACTCTTTTAACCATTATACATGAGTTTTAAATGTGTTTTAAGTAAGACACACTCGAGGTAAAGAAATTCTTAACCCGATTTCCATTCTTTGGGTTAACCTTCTACTTCGTTATTTATGTTGTATTACAATTTTTTGTGTGATAGGTTTTGTATATATTATGTTTAATTATGTGTATTTATAGTGTATATACATATTCCATCCACTATATTAAGTCTCACTTGAATTATATTATTGTTGTAACAAGCTTTTCTTTTAAAATTATCTTTTGAAATTCTATTTTACAAAATTCAAAAGTAATGTTTTTATACAATTATTATTGTTGTATAATTATATTATAGATCTTGGGAATTGTTTATGATGAAGTTTGGGACCTATATCTCTCTCCAATGAATTTGGTATGTTAAGTTGGAGGTCATTCGTATGGTTACTCCAAGTATAACTGTTATGGTTACACAAATTGTAAGGTAGTCGTGAGGGTTACAAGTTATAAGGTAGATGAGAGGGTTAAAATATTATGTAAGTAATGCCACAAGATAACTTTATGGTTATATTTATGTTCTTATGTTTTGTGTTAATCTTTTATAAATCCCATGTTTCAAAAATTAAGTATATATATATGGATGACAATTACATCTTTTGAAAATGTTTTCATACATTACAAGTATTGATGGACTAATGTGTTATTTCCTTCTTTCTATATCCTTTACTGAGATTTTTGTGATCATACCAAGTTTTTAAATGATTTTCATAGGTTATAAGGATGTGTAAGACACATAAATAATCCAAGTTAAATGTTTGAATAATTTTCAATGAGATCATGTTCTATTTGAAAAGTTTTATATTTTGAAAGAAATGAATACTGTTTTTATGGTATCCACTTTGTAATAATGTGTAATGTTATGGTTGTATAATGTCTCAATTCTTTGAATCTCTAAAATTGAAATGATCCTCAATGGGAATGGAAGTTATTTCATGATTAAATTTGAGATTATGTAATGTAATAAGCTGGGTCATTATAGTTTGTATTAGAGGATGGTTTAGATAAATTTAGGGATTACTGTGATGTTAATCAAAAACCGTAAATGATTTTTACTCTATGATTAATTTGAAATGTTATAGAATTTAAATATTACCAAGTTTCTTTGACTAATATGTGTTTGTTCATAATTTTTGTACACAGAAGAAATAGGAAAGCTGAAGAGGAGAGGCACCAATAGAATGACATCCTTCAAAATTTGCAACCCAGAATGGTAGGGATTGGAACCGAACAGTTTGTGATAGTAATGGCTTAGCTAACGCATGCAATAAATGGTGTTGGAATCCATGAAATAGAACAACCGTATGTACCACAATGGGACATGAAAATAGTGGAAGATTTTATGAGAAAACACCCTCATGCTTTCAATGGATCTTCTAACCCAGTAGCAACTGAAGGATGAATTAATGCCCCTGAAAAGATATTTGATTTTATGGGATGTTTATATAATCAAAAGGTATGTCTTTCCATTTATCAATTTGAAGGTGAAGATTAATAGTGGTGGTCAATGGTAAAGAATATTAGGGATATGGAGGATATTTATTCCTTAGAGTGGTATAAATTTAAAATTATTTTCCATGAAAAATATTTTCCTATGGTGGTACAACTTAGAATAGAGAAGCAATTACTCGAATTGAAGAAAATAGAGAAAGATTCAGTGGTTGTGTATGAAGTGAACTTCACCCAAGTGGTGAGGTATGATCAAAATATTATTCTAGATCTTGATAGAAAAATCAACTACTTTTACTCAGGACTGAATCCAAGGCATTGAAGGGTGTTGGCCTCCCGTGAATTAAAAAGTTATGAGGAACTTTTCAGATGTTCTGAAAGGGTAGAGATGGATTTTTCAGATGATCACTAGAATTTTGGTAAAAAGTAGAAGAAGAGGTCCAAATGGGAAGAGATGGTAAAGAATCAACCAAAGAAATATGATGGTAAGAAAATTCGATTTCCAGTTTATGAAAAGTGTGGCAAGAAGCACCATGGGGAATGCCTTACCAAAACTGGGAAGTGTTTTCAATGTGGTAAGTTTAGACATATGGCCCGAGATTTTAATGAAAAATGATCCTAAGACTAAGCCTGATAAGAAAAATGTTATGTTTTTTAAATGTGGTGAGATGGGTCATTATGAAAATACCTGCCAAAATAGAGATCCAAATGATGCAAAAAAGACAGATTATAAGAAGAAAGGTGTAGTAAGATCTTTTGTGACTATGTCAGCAGATGTCGGGCCATACAATGAAGTTGTATCAGGTAATTTGTTTGTTTACTAATATTTTTCTAATGTTTTGTTTGATATAGGTTCTATACATTCCTTTATGTTTGATAATTTTTCTGGTTAATTAGAAATATCACCTCAACAAATGTGACCATAACTTGTTGTTAAAACACTAGGGAGAAATATTATAGAAAAGAGGAATTATAGTAATCTTTATATTGTAGTATGTGGAAAGAAATTACCTAAAAAACTTGTTTTTTTCCATTAGTGGAGTTTGATGTCATTTGGGGAATGGATTGGTTGTCTGTTTATCATGCTAAGATTGATTGTAAAGCTAAAGAAGTTGTTTTTCATAAAGAGTTTTAGTTTGTATATGAGAACGGAACCATAAAATTAATAACATCTCAGGAAGCTGAGAAACTGTTGAAAGATTGAAATGAAATTTATCTTGTTTAAATTGTTTAAAACAAGTGAACTATTCAGATTAATGATCTTCCAGTGGTAAATGAATACCTTGATGTATTTCCTGATGAGTTACCTGGTGTCATACCTGATCGGGAAGTAAAATTCACAATTGACTTAGTTCTTGATGCTAAGACAATTTCAAAACCCCATATATAATGGCTCAAATAGAACTTATTGAATTTAAAAACCAATTGTAGGATTTTATTGATAAATTCTTCATTCATCCTAGAACTTTACCATGGGGTGCCCTTGTTTTGTTTGTTAAAAATAAAGATGGTTCCAAGAGTCTTTTCATTGATTGTAGAACCTTGAATAACATAACTATTAAAAACAAGTATCCTTTTCCTAAAATCGATTACTTGTTTGATTAGATCCAAGGAGATCAGTACTTTTCCAAGATTGAATTGAGATTTGGATACCATCAGCTGATGGTGAAGGAGGATGACATCCCAAAAACAAATTTTTGTACTAGATATAAGAATTATGATTTTTTTATGCCATTTGGATTAACTAATGAACCTGCTATATTCATGAATATTATGAATAGAATATTTCATGAGTTCTTGGATAAGTTTATGGTTGTGTTTATTATTGACATTTTGGTATTTTCTAAGAGTAAAGAGGAGCATGAAAAACATCTAAGGGTTTTTTTCAAACCTTAAATGAAAAGAAACTGTTTGGAAAATTCAGCAAGTCTGATTTTTGGTTAGAACATATTTCTTTTCTTAGACACTTTGTAAATAAGAATGGAATAATAGTTGATCCTGCCAAAACAAGAGTGGTTTATGAATGGCCAAGACCAATAAATGTTACAGATATTCATAGTTTTATTGGATTATCAGGTTATTACCGACGGTTTGTTAAAAAATTTGCTTGGTAATATATTCCGCTAAACAAGTTAACGCGAAAATGGGTTAAATTTCTTTGGAAAGAAGAATGTGATGTTTTTTTAGGAACTAAAGAAGAGATTGGTGAATTCTCCAGTTTTGTCCATGCCTTCCTTAAATGGTGATTTTTTCATCTACAGTGATGCTTCATTGATGGGACTTGGTTGTGTTTTGATGTAGAATGATCAGGTAATTTCTTATGCTTCAATAAAACTAAAACCCCATGATTTAAATTATCTTATAAATGATTTGGAATTGGTAGCTGCAGTTTTTTGCTTTGAAAATTTGGAGGCATCATTGATACAGAGCCAAATTTCAAATATATACTGACCAAAAAAGTATGAAGTATATATTCACTCTGAAGGAATTAAACATGAGGCAAAGAAGATGGCTTGAAATGATAAATGATTATGATTGCAAGATCACTTACCATATGGGAAAAGAAAAAAAAGTGGCGTATGCCTTGACTCAGAAACATCGTGTATCATTAACCCTATTATGTTTGGAACATGATCCCTTGATTAATTATTTGACTAATTTTGGCTTAGAATTTGTTGGTGCAAGAAATACCTATGTTTTTTTCATGTTCCAGTGCATTCATCATTGTCATCCATAATTAAGAAAGTGCAGAAGAAATACTATAAGCTATAGATAAAGGTTGAATTGGTTAAAATGGGTAAGTTTCCAAAATTTGACCTTGATAAATATTGTGTCTTAATATTTGGAAAAAGGTTGTGTGTGCCTTGTGATTCCGATTTGAAGAAAGATTTGTTGTGTGAATCTCATAGTTCTCAATTTTCAGTTCATCCTGGTAATACTAAGATGTACAGAGACCTTCAAGAGTATTATTGGTGGGATGGAATGAAAAGAGATATTACTGATTTTATAATGAAATATTTGACATGTAAATAGGTTAATGCAGAGAGGCAGTTACTAATGGGGATGATTCAGCCTTTTCTAGTGCCAGAGTAGAAACATGAGAATGTATCCATGGACTTTGTGGTGGGACTACCTAATACTTCTCAAGGTAATGATGTGATTTGGTTTGTTGTTGATCGGATAAATAAATATGCACATTTTCATTATATTCAAGATACAATGTCTTTGTACTAGCTTTCTCGACTTTACCTCAATGATATTATTAGGTTACATAGAGTTTCTCTTTTAATTGTTTTGACCGAGATCCCAAATTCAGTTCTAACTTTTGGAAGGACCTTCAGAAGTTGTTGGACATAGAATTAAATTTCAGTACAACTTTTCATCCTCAGTCAGATGGGTAGTCAAAATGAATGATTCAAACATTGGAGGATATGCTTCAAACTTGTTCAATGTACTACCAGGAAAGTTTGGATCAATATCTTTCTTTAGTTGAGTTTTCTTATAATAACAGTTTTCATTCCATTATATAGATGACACCTTTTGAGGCATTATATGGGAAGCGGTGTCTGACTCAAGCATTTTGGTATGAATTCATTGAATGAAATTTGATTTGGATAGAATTAGTAGAGGAAGTGGTTGAAAAAGTGAAGATGATCCAACAACATATGAGGACAGCTCAGAGCAGGTTGAAAAGTTATGTAGATAACAGAAGGAAAGACTTCTCTTTTGAGGTAGGTGACCATGTTTTCCTTAAAATCTCTCTTTGGAAAAGTGTGATGCATTTTGGTAAGAAAGGGATGTTAAAACCATGGTTCATCGGTCCTTTTGAAATCCTAGAGAAAGTTGGACCATTTTCATACAAAGCATCTTTTCCTCCAAGTTTGTCTTAGGTACAAAATGGTTTTCATGTTTCAATGTTGAGGAAGTATGTGCGAGATTCAACTCATGTTTTGAGCCCAAAAGCAGTTTAGCTGGAAGAGAACCCTTAATATGAAGAGAAACCAGTTTAGATTCTTGATCAGTGGGAACATGTATTGCGGAATAAGGTAATCCACCATGTAAAGGTTTTTTTGGAGGAACCACCTAGTTGAAGAAGCAACATGGGATTCTGAAAATTATATGAGGGAAATGCACCCTCACTTGTTTAATAAGTAAATAAAATTTTGAGGATGAAATTTCTAGAAGGTGGGGATAATTTTACACCCCAAGATTTTCTAAAAATAAATTGAAATGAATGAAACTTTATTTTATGTAGATATTTATAATTATCCTTCAAACATAATTTTCCACATTTATGTTTTGAATTTCGAAAAACGGCCATCTAAAATTGTGTTCAGTAAGTTATACGGAGTCTGATAGAACCAATTAGATTTTTTTTGAATAGTAACATACCCTTATGATTAATAATATGACCATAATGAATAGTAAATTTTATTATTATTTTATTTTCTTAAGGATTTAATATATTTAAATATCGGTTAATTTTTCAATGTGATATAAAAGTAGTTATAGAATTAAAATTGTTAACTTATGAATTAAGTATGATTTTATTTAAAAATTAAATTAATAATATTTAGAAAATTATTTTAAAAAAATTTATTTCATTTTTTAATTCTACATGTTGAAAAATGGTTAGGGTGAATTTTTGGTATTTTTCTGAATTTCATGAATTTTCGATGAATAGTGAAATACGGTAAAATACTGTATATTCAAATAATCAGTTAAATACAATATTTATGACATCATAAGTGATGAAATCCCACTTGGTTTGAACTCACATGCCATTATTACTATTTTGGGTCACATGAATTCAGAATATTCAAAGTATTGGGGAAAATATTATTATAATGATTAAAATAATTAAAAATACCTCCTCTCCTCCACTATAAATACCACCCATATTCCCCTCTTCCTCCCACACCTCTCAAAACATGAGACTTACCTATGTTATGACCAATACTACTCTCAAGTCTCTTCCCCACGTCTTAGAGTTTTTGGTTCCACCAAAATGCCAAAACCAAAGGCCTTAAGAAAGATCTCAAGGAGAATAGAAAAAGAGGTAAACATCCTCTTTTGTTTTCTTTCTTTTCTTTCATTTTAAGTTATTATATTTAATTTAATTTGTATTATTTTTGGATATGTCATTAAATATCCCCCTTACTTACTATATTATGTAATAATTATTAGAGACCCCTTTTCTCTCCTCAAAATATTTTATGAAATTTTTAGCGACGTCGTTAAGTTACCAAATTTTCATAAGGAATTTCTCAACTTCTCATTTATTTTGAGTTCCTTTCTTTTATTCTTCTTTCCTCACCTTCCCTTATCCAATATGCATGAATGATCCAGTATCTTACATATTCTTGATTTAATCATGTTTATGGAATACTCACCATTACATTTCTTCTCCTCTCCCACTTATTCAAGAAATTAAAACACCGTCCATGATGTGTTGAATTACCGACATCGTGGATGATGTGATTTCAATTGATTTTAATTCCTTAAATATTGGTCATGAAACGATTTTTATAGTTGCAACAAATTAAAATTTATTTATAATATCTTATATAAGGTTCTGGAATCATTTTTTACAAGTTATTAATTTATAAAATAAAATGAGTTCTTTACGATTGAATAATTGCCAAAATGACCTAAACAAATATCAATAATATTTTAATTTAAGAATCATCCTCATGTAATAATTAAAAATGATAAATGGTATAATTTATGGTTCTAGAAATATTTAAATACCACTCCATTCCAACTCTAGAGTTCCACTTCCAATCGACAAGAACATCCATCATGAACCGATCATGGAAAACATGTAAAGAACACACCCAAAACAATGAAAGGAACAAAATACTAACAATTAAAGGGTGAAATGATGTAATGAAATGATATTATAGTATATTATAAATTTATATATGTTTATTTAAGATATTTATAACACTATTTTAACCATTATATAAGATTTTTAAATGAGTTTGAAGTAAGAAAAACCCAGGTAAGAGAATTCTTAACCTGATTTCCCTTCATTGGGTTAACCTTATACTTCATTATTTATGTCATATTAAAATTGTTTATGTGATATGTTTTGTTTATATTATGTTGAATTATGTATATTTATAGTTTTTATAAATATTCCATCCAATCTATTTAGTCTCACTTGAATTATATGATAGTTGTAACATGCTTTTCATTTAAAATTCTATTTTACAAAATTCAAAAGTAATGTTTCTATGAAATTATTCATGTTATATGTTTATATTCTAGATCTTGGAATTTTTTTTATTATGAATGGTGGGACCTATATCTACCTACAATTAATTGGGTATGTTTAAGTTGGAGGTCAGTCGTGTGGATACTCCAAGTGTAACTGTGATGGTTACACAAATTGTAAGGTAGCTGTGAGGGTTACAAATTATAATGTAGTCGAGAGGGTTTCAAGATTATCTAAGTAATTACCCAAGATACCTTTATGGTTCTATTTATGTTATTATGTGTTGTGGTAATCTTTTGGAAATATCATGTTTCACAAAGTAAGTATATACATTTGGGTGACAAGTATGTCTTCTGAAAAAAATTCATATGTTACACGTATTCATGGACTAATGTGTCATTTCATTCTTTCTATATCTCTTACTAAGCTTTTTTGGGATCATCCCATGTTTTTAAATTATTTTCACAGATTATAAGGTTGCTTAATACAAAGAAGGAATCCAAGTTAAATGTTTGAAGAATTTTCCAAGAAATCATGTTTTATTTGAAATGTTTTATATTTTGTAAGAAATGAATATTGTTTTTATTGTATCCACTCTGTAATAATGTGTAATGTTATAAATGTATTATGTCCTAATTCTCTAAAGCTCTAAACATGAAAATATCCTCAATGTGAATGGAAGTGATTTCTTGAATAAATTCAAGATTATATAATGTAATATTGTTGGGTCCTTATACATCACTATACCCAATGCATTGGATCACTGTATAATTATGGGTGCACCCATCACATTCAAACATTCATATTGTGCTATATAATTCCAGGTGCACCCATCACATCATAATATTTACATCAGCATTTATGCCACATTAATAATATGTAAAACTTAAACTTAACATAACCCATGGAAATAAATGGGTTTCACATAACAAATCATCCTTTCATAAACATTTGGTCCCTAAAATAAAGAGGTAATATCATTATTGACATAGAACTATTAACCATGAGTGAAGAGTGGAACAATATTCATAAAGTAAAAAAGGGTGAGTTTATTTGAAAGAAGAGTTATTTTGGAAAACATTGGGTTTTTCATAAAATCAATTAGGGAACATGTATATCCCAGAAAAGGTAAGATAATTATGAATATATGATTTTTAGGAGAACCCATACCGAACATGGAGTGAAAGATGGAGAACTTGAAGAAAGAAAGTTGGGTTTGAGAATTTCCCCTTACCTTGTATCCAAATGCTTTCTTCACTTTAAATTCCTGTATAACCACATTAGATTAATTAATTAAAATTAAATAACCTTGTGTACATTAATATGGTTAATAATGCTCTCATTAAGTTATTTTATGGACCTTTGGATGAGTTATGGGGTTTAAATCCATTGTTCGAGAATGTCCATTTTTATGGATTTCTTGAACGGTTCACTTGTATTCATGAATGGAGGTTCGTGTAGAACATGGATAAACATCCAGAATTGATATTTCAAGTTATTAATGATATTATAGGAATTAAAATGATATTAAAATGAATTATTTTATATACCATGTGGATGAATCATTAGTTAAAATTTAATGATGATCGTTTGGGTTAATTATGGTGATTTTTCGAGCACAACAAATTTTGTTGTTTAATCATTTAATATTATGTAAATAACTTAGTTTCAGAAAATTAAATAGTATATAATACATATTAAAGAATTTTTTTAACCATAAAAATAGTTTTATGATCAGATATGAAGGCAGTAAAGGAAAAAAACTTGTCGTTCTTGAAGGTGATAAATTAACACCTCACGAATAATGTTTTCTTTTGTAAAATAAAAAGAAGAGGAGACAGGGGTTGTATGATATATTATTCGATTATTATCATAACATTCCAGTTTATTTGAGATAATTTATTTTCCATAACATTTGGATGAGGATAGTTGAGGAGAGATTAAGAAAATAACTTGAAAGTGAAAGAAAATTAAAGGAAAAGAGAGATATGTGAATTACCTCTTGAATCCTGCTCTTGAGATCCACCTTAAATAACCCAAGATTGGTCTTTTGATGAAACCAAAATATCTTGGATCTAGAGGAGGTGATAGGGAAGATGTTTGGGAAGATATTAGAAAAGGATTGAATCTTGATAGGTTTGAGGAAATGAGGGTGTGAAGGGTGGTATTTATAGTGAATGGGAGAATGGTTTTCTTAATATTAAATTCATTAGTTTATTAATTTCTACCAAGATAAGTAATAGTAATGATTCCATGACCAAGAAGAGTATAGAGGGAATATTAGTTCTATATTTGGGTTCTTACATCACTTGTGATGTCAAGAATAGTGTATCTATATTATAATGTATTTATATGGTAAATTAATGTATTTTACTATTCACAAAAATTTAAGTAGTTTGGAAAAATCCAAAAAATTCACCCTAACCATTTTTCAATGTGTATAATCCAAAAATGAAGTCAATTTTTCAAAAATAATATAATAAATATGATTATTTTAATTTGTAATTAAAATCATAATTTACTTGAAAAATACATATTTTGAAATGAAAAGTGATTTTATAATTCTTTCAAAAATTAAATAAGGTCTTATAAAATTATCTTAAAACAATAAGACATATAATTTTTAATTTATGAAAAACTTTTTGGAAAATAATTTTTCTTTTAAATTAAATATTTATGACTTAAAAAAATTCCAATACTTTTATTATGGTCATATTATCATTTATAAGATTCCTAGATATTATTTATAAATTCATGAGTGAGGTTACTATTTTTTGGAAGATTTATTTTTAATAAGGGTCATACTACTATTCATAAGGTAGGTTACTATTCATAAGAGTATGTTACTATTCAATAAAAATTTATTTTGTCCTATTATACTCCAAACATCTTACTGATCGCAACCGTGTATGTCAGATTTTTGAAATTCAAAACCTAAATGTGGAAAATTTATGTTTAAAGGTCACATGGTAGTTTATTTAAGAATGATGTGGCATTGTGTTTTGTAATGTGATTATACTTTAATACATAATTATAAAAGGATAATTCCATTGATAAATCTTTGGGTTGTTACAATCCAACCATGCATTCATCACATGAATTCACTACTCCTCCCATGTACTTAAACTTATGATACATTTGATATTAATGATAAAAAATTCTGGATATTATTTAAATTTTAACTTATTAGAATTTTACTAATAGTACCATTATATTTTTTATATGTTTGTTCTCATATGCCCCAAAAAATGAATATAATAAGCCTTGTATACATCCCTATTATAAAATAAAACCTACCATATATCATACACAATTATATGGATTTAGGGAACATATTTAACTGTAGGTAGGGTGTAATAGATTAGGGGAAGTTTAAAATTCAAGTTGGATAGGAACATGAAGTGTCACCTTCATTCTTGAAGATGATCAAAACTAGATCAGTTGGATGGGTGATTCAGTCGAGGGAACACCGTGAGATAAGGAGAGGAAGAGTGAAAAAATTGGGTTATATCTTCATTAGAGTATAATGGAAAAACTAAAAATAAAACATACATGGGTTTCCTCCCAGTTAGAACTTAATTTAAATTTGAGAATTATACATAACGTTTTTACTTTAATAAAATTTGAAGGAGAGGATACATTCGTCTTAGAAATCTTCTATATAGATATTGAACTATTTTACATTAAACTTTAATAATGGTCCATGCTACCTTTTTATTTCAATGACTATATGTTAATAGACTTTTATTACCATGATGGGTCCCAACCAACGTGACATTAATTTTCTTGGAAACAATCTCAAATGAGAGTTATATAAAATTATCAAATCTATGGATATAATTTCTTTTTTTATGGATTAATAAATCAATCCAATAATTGGTTTTCTATTTTAAAATATTTTCATTATCATAATAATATCTCTAAATCTATTCTCATTCAACAAATTTCAATTGTCTCTTATTCCTATCTTGATTTAAGTCCATATTAATTTTCTTCACAACCAAATATGTTTAATGTTTGATCTACACCAATAAATGAAATTATTTTCTATAGATAATCATGAATAGGTTTATACCAATATGATTCTTAAAATTTATCATGTATTACCATAAATAATTATCAATCTCATTTATTAAGTCTTTCTATCTTGAAAAAAATCTAAAATTTTCTTGAACTTCTAGTTAGATTACACTAATTGACAGCTATTTTTTGGTTGATAATGGGTGATGATATTTTATAAAAATCCATAATTTTTAGTAATCCTCTCAGTAAGTGTTTTTTAAGTGTTTCCACCAATCATAGATAATAAAGAGAGGAATTCAAAACTGATAAAAAAATCCACTAGAATTTAATCACCACATTGGATATATTATTTGATGTTACCTCAACTTCCTCCCATTTTGACACATATTCCATAAATATTTTATTTTATTTGTTAGTGTAGGATCTTAGGAATGTCACCATGAAATAAATTCCCTAAACATCAAATACTTCTACTTAATTATCAGAGTGCTGTGAAATTGTATAATTTTTTCCAATGTTACATGTCCTTTGGTATTGATCATAGTTTTTTCTATGAAACTCATTGAATATTTATGAAGGTTAGGCCAAAATATACTACATTTTAGTATCTAAGACACTATTCTATTGGGTCCATGGTATCCCCTATTAGGGGATGAATGATAAAATTAAACAATTCACTTTACACAAGATTTATTGAAACATCAATGAATGAGATCATCTCTTAATTTCATGATTAATATGGGATCATCTTAGATATAATTTTTTATGTCAACTAATAATATATTACTTTGTTATTAGTTAAAAAGAGGATATATAATCCCATTTTTCAAGAAATTTATGATGTTGTATGACTATGGACATGATTTTAAATTAGTATACAAAATATTCTCATTTAGTAACTCATCATTAATATATATTTCCTCATATTATTCCAAATTAAATAGTTTTAATCTTTCTAAATGATCATCCACACCATTCTCCAAGCCCTTTGTTATCTTTTATCATAATATAAATTATTATAGTAAAATGATACATTGAATCAGTAATGGATAAACATACTTTTTGTTCAATAAATATCAAAAAGTGTCATGATTTATATAGATAACTATATTTGAGATTACCAAATTTTATCAAAAGTAATAAAAAATACCATTGTTTTGTTGTTTATTTGAGATTCATTGAGCACCTGAAATTCCTAATATATGGATTCAAATATGTGATCAACCTTGCCTCCCAGACTAGACCCTACAATGAAATTACTGAAATTGTACATCATCTCAAAAGTGTTATCCCAAATAAGAAATATAATTATTGAACTGACCTCCAAATCCTTTTTTAGAAAAATTAAGCCTCCCATGCATAAATCATGAAAGTTGTATAATTTTTTATAATACATTTGTAAGATATCTTGATATCTCAGATAAATACTTGATAATGTTGTGGTAAAAACTTTTATATCTAATAAATATTTTAATCCCATTCACTATAGTAGGATGATGAATTTATTTTATCACTTTAATATTTGGTAGATTAACTTCAAGGACCTATTTAGATGTCATATTCCCATGTTAAAAACATTCTTAAACTACAAAATGTCACTTTTCCTAATTAATAACAAAAAACTTTTCTTCATAACTATTAGGTACTGAATCTAGATCATATATGATTAATTAAATGGATCTCCCATATATGATAAGTTATCCAAAAAAATTTCATGAAATTATTCCACCATGTCTTGAAAAATATGTTCCATGAAAGTATCAAAATTAAATGGTCCATTACACATTCCAAAATTCATTCAATTATAGGAAAAATTTCTATATAGGTAGGTAAAAAATTTATAGTATTATTCTTTTTAGTCCAACAATAATTCTTTATAATTGAGATAGCTACCTAAACTGAAATAAAATTTAGTGATGGGTAACTATTAAAGAATTTGATATATGTATAATATTCCCAACATACTCTCTATGCCAGGACAATTCTTATAAGAATTACTTTATTTATTTTTATTATTTATCATAATCATGCATCCCTTATTTGACATGACTTAAATAGTCTCACCTAGTCACTATCTGAGATAAAAAATGACACCCACATCAAGTAATTTATGAACAAGTTTCTTAACCACCACCTTTATTGATGTTTTGAGCCTCTTTTTCCATTTTTTTCTTGTTTTAATTCCTTTTTCCAATAAAAAATTATGTGCATAAATGGATAGGTTGATGAATTTGATTTCAACAGTAACCCATGTAATTTATTTCCTCCCCTTTCATAAAACTTTTGACAATATTTATTCGGGGTTTTTTATTAAATCTCTATTAATTATCACTGGTGGTGTGTAATTATCTTGAATTAAGGTAGAAATTAGTGTTTTTGGAATAAATTTTATCTCTATTAACAGTGGATTTAGGATCAAAGGGATCAATTCCATCTATAAATACATTGATAAATATTCTTCATATCAATTAATTCTTTTCCAGTTTCTAGGAATAATTTATAAAGGATAATTGAAACATACTTCTCCCCTTCTATATCAAGGATCAAAAATTCATCAGGGAATATGAATGTCCCCAACATGGTGGGAATGTATTCTAAAATTACTTGAGGGTTCTTTACTGATCAATCATAATGTTTATGTGCTACTCATGTTACTTTTGGATCATCCAATCCTATATTCCAAAATACAAATAGGGGAATTATATTTAAATTTTATACCAAGTCACATTATTCCTTCCTGAATATTCACAAACTAATTAAACATGGAATGGAAAAGCTATTTGGATCACTCATATTTTGGGGGATATTCCTTTAAGATACTATAGAATATTGTTTACTAGGGAATATTACTCCTAGATATTCTAACTTCCTCTTGTTTGATATAATCTTATTTAATAATTTTTTTATAAGTCTACATATAATATATAGTTTCCACAAAAGGCATATTGATCTGGTTTTTTTGGAAATATAAAAAAAATTCTTGTGTTTACTCTCTACTATTCTATGTCTAAACCTCTTTTTTAATTTTATAAGGGGTTTATAAGGTTATATATTTTTTTAATCCTCATCCTTCCCTTAGTGTACTTTTTTTTAATAATTTATCATCTTCTCTTTTTTCCTTTCATTATCCTTTTGTCATATGTTTTATCTTCTTTCTTATCTTCTTTATTTTCTTTTTCCCACTAATTCTTATTTTTATCCATTTCCTCCATCTCTTGAACACTATGAAGTTTCATAGTCTTCATCTATTCAATTGGTTTTTTTCCATGTTACCTGAAAGTGTACTATATAATCTATTTAAAAATGTTTGATATATTTCCCCCTCTTAATACCTAAGGTTTCATATGGAATATTTTAGATTAATCAATGAGTTATCTTAGTTTTTCTCCCAATAATATTAATTCTAAATAAAGAAATTAATTATGTACTTAAGGTATTATTTTATGGGTTGGAAGGTGGTCATGGATATAACTAATATAATGGCTAGTTATTTTAAGGTGGAGGGGTGGGGATGGTTGGAATGGACTTACTTTTTTTGGTTGGGGTGAAATTGAAATCTAGTCCTGGTATCAATTAATTTTTTATCTTTTCTATTATTTATAAGATATTTTTGGTTATGTATTGGGTTGAAATAGACTCTCTTGATTGTAGGAATTTTCATATTGTTGGGGTGGGGGCACACTTATAGAAAAATTAATTACTTATTAATGGTTTATTATCCTCTAAAACATCCCAACATTCTTTATATACATGAGTAGAAAAAAAAATCTCTTAATATTATAGAATGGGTGTGGGTTATGGTGATTGTGGATGCTTGGGTGGAGGTGGTGTTAATAGAAATTATATGTTTTCTATATTTTTCTTCAATGCCTCTAATTACATTGAAAATGGGATATTTATTTTAATTAATTGATTACAATCCTCAGTAGACACTTATCAATTTTTTATAAGATATAATTATGATCAATATCATTGATATGGTCTTTGGTAACTTCAAGTGTTTTCATCTCAAGTCCTCTATTGGTTAAATCACCAATCATGACTTGAGATTCTGGATATAAAACATAATAGAACATAATAATTAGTAGAAAAATGTTTAGTCCATGATATGGGAAATTTATCTGAATATCCTTTAATTTATCTCATTCTTAAAAAGTGGATTATCCATAAAGTTTAGAAATATTTTTAATTTTACTTCACAAAATTAATATCCTTATCAGTAGATTTTTTTAAGAAATTACATCACCAACTCATCCCATGTTTTAATGGATCCATCCAATTATCTATTCAACCCATCCTTTTCCCAATCTAGGAGCGATAATGGGAAACCGTTAACCATATAGAATATAAGGTTACTCTTTTATGCTTGAATATATCACATATTTCTATAAATATAGACAAATGAGTATGGATATCTTCACACTATAGTCCACTAAGTTGTCATATACTTTGAATCATATGAATGAGACTTGGTATGATCTTAATGTTTCTTTCTTGAATATAAAGATGAACAATGCCCAAAGTATCCCCATATATGGATGGTATACCATATTCCACAATAGTCTTTCATAGGGCCTTTTTTGTTCTTTTTCTTATCAATTTTAATTGTAAAATTTTCCATTAGGTCCATCAGGGTACACATGTTCTACCATGGTTGATAATCAGTGGGAAATGAATAAGATCTCAATAGCGAGTTTTCATTACACTTTTATCATGAATTAACATTCCTTGATCTAGTTATTGGTGTCATGATTGTAAACCTATATTATTATAAGAATAAACAAAAAAACCAAAAACACTAAAAGAAATAAAATAGAAACTAAAATAGAATGTAAAAAAGAATGGATTAATCAACAAATTTTGTTTGATTTTAAGTTCACCATTATCCCAAAAAATGGTGGTGAAAAAATTTACCAACCCACCTTCGTCATTCAAACCAAAGTGATGGTCATAGTTTAGAAATTAAATACCTGATCCTTTACTATACTCTTAAATCATAAAATATTTCATGTTCAAGGTAGGTCCCTAGAGGAATACAAGAGATCCATAAAATATTCATATGATTTATAGTTAAAAATAATATGTAACAAAATAAAAGGGGATAAAAAAATTGAAATAATAATTGAAAAAAACCAATTCAAAATAAATTCAAGGATCAATTTCAAAGAATGATTTTCAAAATATAACTACCACCTTTATTCATTAATTGGCCCAATCAATAAGTTTTATAACCAATCTATGTTTACTAAATTATTTATAATTAAATAAATTGACACCAACTAATTAAATAGTTTTTTTGATAAGTAAACTAATATAATTTCATTAACCTCATTACTAAAGCATTATAGAATAACATCTACTGAAAATAACTGAATTAAAACTGTTGTTTTGGATTTTATCCATTAATAAGTATTTTCATCAAAAAAATATCGAAGAATAAGATTGGGGTTAGTGACATGAACTAATAATATCTTTCATATATTCCATATCATTTACTAGGAATATTCATTACATAACTTAATAAATCACACCTCAGAACCTATATGTTTGGTGTCTTTGGAGATTGGTTACCTATAAAAAATATATTTTAAAAAACCTGGAAAATGTCTCCAGAGTCACACTACACTAGAACCCCTTTTTGACATATCATAATTTATAGTACCCTTTATAACCCAGGGAATGAAAAGATAAGAAAGGAGTGATATAATATTCTTAGTACGGGGTGAATATTATAGATATTAATCAAAGATCATAAGTGAGCATAAATTAAACATTTGGGTAATATAATATAATAAAGGTACAAGAATAATATAATAAAATCATTTCCCATAAAATATATATCATAAAATATAATCTATGTTATAAGTATTTTGGTAATAAAATGATTCATAAAAGTGTTGAAACATGAGTTAATAATCATGAACCATGAAAACATAACATATAAATATTGAATAACATAGAAATATATCCTAATATAAGTATATAAAACCATTTCATATGTTAAGGATCACTCTTAGTAGAATCATCACATATTTTAAAGTGGCTCATAGTTTATTGGGTTCACTCCCTAGTTCCTGACATGTCATCTCATGAGATATAAATATTTACCCAATTTATTAGAGGCATATATAATTATGAACCAACCCATACCTTAGGGGGTTTAATCTAATCCCAATACCATAACATATCATGAGATATAAATCTTTAAACAATAAATTAGAGGGATATATAATTATGCCACCACCCACCACATAATGAAAAACTACACATATGTGTGCTCCATGAATATGAAATCATCCACAATTCCATTGTAAATTAATAAACATATAGTAAATAAATGGTTTTAATGAAAATTTACATAAAACATTATCATAATACATGTAGATATATTATGTGGCTGGTATAATTATATCATGTCCCTGATAAAGCATAAGAAATATTAATTGATGTAGAAAATTATGAAAAGTACTTTATAAGATAATTATAAAATTTATTTGAAAAATAAGAAGAAATACCCTTTACAAGTCTAATAAAAATTATTTAAAAGTAGGTAATTTATAAAACAATGAGTGTATAAACTAATTTATTACATTAAAACATGGAAATGAATTTTCATATAGATAACTAAAGAAAACTGAAATAAAATGTGATCATGTAGAAAGCAGTAAAAAAATTATTTCACACTTTTCTAATGAAAGTTGAAGTTAATATAAAATTAAACATGTGAAATCATTGAAAATATATTACTTTCAAAATATTATAATGATGGTAAAATTCAATATAATTCACCTTAAACAATCATATACTTATAAATGAAGATATCTAAAAGATAATTTAAAGAATATAAACATGGAGGTGAAATATTCTCAACCAAAAGAAGGGTTAGGGTCAGATACACTTACAAGAATCATTTTTGTTGAATTAAGAACCAAAGGGAGGTTAAATGATAATGAGACATGTAATCCCCATAAATAACCATAGGTAAATAAAATATATAGGGGTTTTAAAGATAAACAACCTTCAATTTTCCCAATGAATGTTTATTAATAGGAAACCCCTATTTCAAAGTGAGATCGAAACAAAAATCCTTATAGATTTGGTAACATTTGAAAAAAAATTATTGAAAGAGAGAACATAATATGGTATTTCAAATAACTCTATATTTATGAAAGTTATCATAAAATATATTCATTGGAAGTATATACACCACAAAAAATAAAGTGGCGAATATGGGGTATATCTCAATGAATCAAAATTGTGATGAGAAACCCTTAAGACTTCAGTGAATTTTGAATTAAAATCCCTTGGAAGTTAGAACTTGATATAAATTTGAAAATCCATTGAATTTCATGAAAGTTATAATTAAATATATTCAAGGGAAGTATATACACAACTTTAAAATAAAATAAGTGGTGAATATGGGGTATATCTCAATGAATGAAAATTTAGATATGAAACACTTAACATAGATTTACTCTTAGTAATGTTGGTCTAAAATGGTGAAGAAAAAAACAAATGGGGGATTTTGATGTTTTAAAAACACGTGGATAAATTAAAATTAACCCCCTTTATGTGTGATAATTTATTCATTTCTTCAAAAAGATTGAGCAGTTGAAAAAATAGAAAAAAGTACACAAATTTTTATAGTTTTCTAGGGCAGAAAGACCCCCTAGTACATTGAATCAACACTATCTTTGTGAGATTTGTGATTTTAACTAATTAGGTCATTTTTCTAGGGACCTTTACAGCTAATAGAAGAAAGTTGAAACCTTACAAAAAATTGGTTCTTTTTACATGGAACCTCAATATCCATAACTTAGTATGCGAAGTTAAAACATAACTATTACTAAGTATAAGAAATCCACACTCCAAGAGATTAATATGAGTTGATTTTTGAATAATAGGTTGAACCCATAGCTATAATAGAAATGGAAAGTTGATAGATATTTTTCATTATAGAATAAAATCTTCATGTATTTATAGTTATAAAATGATCCATTTTTTAAGATGATCTTAAAATAAATAAATCAATGTAGGATTAAAATTTAATAGTAGTAGGAAGAACACACAACAATAGATTAAAATATCCATGTCCCCAAATTTTATTCCTAAATATTCAACACATGTATATAGATAGATAGAATTGTAAAATAATAATAGAATATAACATGTTTATCTCTAAAGTTTAGTCCTATAACCATCAATGAATGAATGTATAGAGATAGAATTTTACATAAACACTTAAAAATCACTTATATATTCCTAATATCACCTCTTATCATATGAAAAATCTGTTGGGTATAAGTAAGATCTCTAATTTGATCTTGGTCTGACAGATCTGAAAATATTTCTAGATAAATCATGAAATTAAAAATGATCAGTGCATTTGAAAATTGAATTTAAAACCAACACTGAAAATTTTATCTTACCTTAGATATAGGAATAATTTAATTTTTTTATTAAAATAATTTAAATCAGTATTCAAACAACTTTTAATGATATAATTATTCTAGCTAAATGATTGTTGAAATATAGGGAAGTCTCTTGAATTCAAATTACACGAATGACAGCTTCAAAGAAAGGGATTACTCCATGTTTGAAATATTCAAAATTATGGTTCAAAATGTATTTTTGATTCCATACATTGGGTTTACCAAACATATATTACATACTTGAACATAGGTTACTTTAAAAAAGTTTGGTTCCCAATCCAAACACTCAACTTAAACACATAGTACAAAATTAGTGTTCCTTACCGAAAGATGGTTTACCAAACGTAGCCTTCTCCAAAAATTTATATTTCATAATCAAGATTATAGAATCCATTAAAAACCTTATATAAAACTTAGAAAAACTTCAACCCAAATAATTTTAGATTAAAATAAATAATTAAAGAAATATAATCTTGAAATTCACTTAAATTATCTTCATCGATGAAACATATTTGGGTATTTTGGATCATCAAAATCAATGATAGATTAATGAATATCACTAGATCAATATATTACCTATAATAAAACTTTTGGATTATCAATATATATATAAATATAAACATAAATATATAGGGTTTAATTAATTTATTAAACAAATAGTGATTTCTCAAATCAAATAGAATAATATCTATTTATCAAATATAATATAAGAATATTTGGTTTATCCAAATGGATAGTATATAAAATATAGTCCCAACTAAATAATATTAGTTAATATAAATGTTGGGTTTATCTAAATTTATCACCCTTTTTTGATATCATAAACAAATTATGAATAGATTAAAACACATTCATTGTAGCATAAAACTATATGCGAATGTTATGTTTAGCCAAAAAAATATATCTTGAAAATGAGTAAGCTTGGAAATATAACACTAGAACATAAAATAAATTTAAAATGGAGATACAAATTATAAAAAAAATAATTAATTTTCATTTAACATTCATGATTAAAAGAAATTATTTGATCAAGGGTAAAATTATAATATAATAGATGAGAAGAAAGTTCAGGCTCATGTTCAGAATAAGATTATTAAGTTAAGGAATCCTGTAAATTCTATTGTATAAATTTAGTCTCTTCCATCAATAAATTAAAATTATTATTTACTGGATTATCCCATTCCTTCAAAAAAAGACCTAGATTCTTGACATAGATTCAGAACTTCTACACTATTTATTTTAAAAAAATCATGAATAGATTTAGGTGATTGGATATACATATTCATCATTCCACCAAACTAAATGAATAAAATTTGAACACCAAGCTCTGATGAGGTTCATTTTCCATCAATATCTTACATATTTCTAAAAAGAGTGTGAATTGGAATATTGTCACATTGTGAACATTGAATTTTTTCATTCATGACTAAAAAACAATAGTAGCAGACTCAAATATTGTTATCAAATCTGGATATTTCATTAAACTAGAAGTATAATCCTTTGATTTCCTTGTACTGGACTTGAATGATTGAAATTGGATTCCCAAAAACTTCTTCAGATATTCAAAAGAAAACAATGAAAAAAATTCATGTATGATTTTACCAATATTTTCATCCATTTCAATTTTGAAAGCATAAAAAACTATTCTTGAAATTGAAATCATTTTAAATTATAAAGCTATGTCTGAATAGTTTCGAATTTTATTATATGTACAAAATAATTTCTCAAATATTAATAATACATTTGTACATACTCTATACTATTATGAAACTATTCAACCTCATCTTTTAAATTATTATAATTTACAATCATACCCAAGGTAATGTTATGGGTATGATCCTCAAAATTCAATTCATCTCCAATAGCTGCAAATCATTCATTTGTTCTCAAAAAGGGACTTTATCTTCACCTTATTGAAGTGGGTGTACCATAAATTCGACACCATATGGAAATGGAAGATCTCTTACCACTTGAACCTCTTAAATGACTTAAAATTTATCAGTCCTTTTCAAGTTCTAAATAAGAGACTCAATGTGATACCTAATCAAATTAGTTGTTTTAGATATAGAAGTATAGATATTCTCACCAGAAAGAGATCCTTTATCATGAACTTATTCTATTATTTGTGTACTCGAAGATTTAGTAGTTTCTTAAAAATGTTGATATTCACCTTAAACAACCATTTATACTCTCTCTTTAGTTTCTGGAAGTTACTGATGTATTTATTCAACTACATAAACTATAACTTTCTCAAATAGTTCTTCTCTTCCTATTGATCTTAGAATGAGATATTCTTCACTATTTTCATAGGAAGGATCTTCAAATGATCTAGATAATGAAATAAAACTCCCTATCCTAGAAGGGATATTCTCATTCATGATTTTTCATTCTTAATTTAATGATGGGAATAATTATATCTATAACATAAAGATCTTCCAACCCTCCAAATCCATCTATTATGGATTCACCAACTGTTTCACCACCATGTCATTCAAAAATAGTCAATTTCAGACTTTTATTATCCCTCTAAAGTCTATCTATTGAGTGATCTTCCTCCTTAGATCCAATAGGCACCAATGTGGGTTTGGATGTACTCTAGAAAAATAATAAACTTACTAAGTGTCCCAATAAAGAGAATATTACTGTGATGACATCCATTCCCTTTTTAAATTTCATTTGTCATCAATTTTTTTTGTAAACAATGAGATAAATTTACCTTCCATATGGATATAAGGACATTCTAGAATCCATTTGGTAGTAGTGACACATATATCTCATTATAAACCTACTAAAATTATATTTTATTATTTTCAACATCAAGAACATCAAAAACATATATGTAAAATATCCATTTATACTATTCTTAGCATCTCTGTAGATTTAATGAACTTAACCAAGACCATTTATTCTTTCTATAAGTCCTTTACCAACATCTTACTGATTAGGGTTGTACTGAATAATAAATACATAATGTCTTATAACTTATGTAAATTATCCCTAATTAATATAATATTATGTGGAACAGACCTTTATAACAGAATTTAAATAACTAAGCTATATCAACTGTTGAGAAAGAAAATTATATTCCATTTACCTTTGATGATATGACATCCACTGTGTCTCTGAAACTGATCTACATATTCTCATATAAATATATTACTTATATTTAAAAGATATACTATGTATTTTATCAATTTAATAAATACTTGGGTCCTTGAAAGCATAGGAATTTATTCAACAAAATATTTATCTATAATAGCCATTCAAAATATACAACTTTCCCTTGCAAGTATCTCCTTTCTTAACTAGAATTCCCTTTCCTCTTAGATGCACTAGGCATGACTTACTCAGTTCTATTGGGTTTTTACAATGATGAAATCATAATGTTTGAGGTTTAAAATCTAGGGTTTGTGAAATATTTATATATTTAGATTTTGAGAGATTGAATGGGTTTGATGTTAAGACAGAGAATGGTAATTATAACGGTTTCTAATTGATTATTAAAATCCTTGACCAAAAATTTTAGAATAATAATTTATGGTTCTAAAATTGAAAATACATTAAAAAGATAATGTAAATGAGATTTTGAATGAAACAATTTTAAATAACTGAATATATATAAACAAATATAATTATTTTTTGTAAATTTAAATAAATATAATAAATATCTAAAACAATACTATAAAAGAAAATTTTAAAATAAATAAAGTTTACAAATTCTATAGAGACTAATCAAGGAAAAATAAAATATTTACTTATATTAAATAAACATATATCCCTTTAATAAAAACAAACCCTATTGTGGGAAGTGGTTAAGTGAAAATATCTCCAAGTTTATGCTCAGTAATTAAAAGTTCTAAATATACATCCCCTTTTTGGATATGATCACTTAGAAAATGATGACTAATATCAGTATGCTTACTCATACAGTTACTCACATGATTTTTTAAAATATTAATATATCTATTATTATAACATAAATTAGGGATATGATTAAATTTATATCTAAAGTAAAGAAGTGTGCATTTCATCTACAACATATGTTCCCAAAAACATCCAACAAATATATATTATAATTTATCTATTGATAATGAAACTGAGTGTTTCATCTTACTAAACCATGAAACAAGGGATTTTCCTAAAAAGTGAAAAGTACCTGAGGTACTTTTTCTATCTAAAACGAACTATCCAAAATATTTATCTTAATATGAAATTAAATTAAAATTATATGTTTTTGGAAAAGGTATAGATAGACATATAGTTTCTTTTAAATGTATAAAAATTCATTTAAAAAAAGTAATATTTGATTCTTTTGGGTATGTTTGAAATCTTGCACAAAGACAAACAAAAAACATAATATCATGTCTACTAGAAGTAAGTTATAGAAAACTATCAATCTTAACTCTATATAGCTTGTTGTCAACTGGTTTTTTAGTTCCATATAAATATGGTTTCTATTAGTACACATGGGAGTTTCATAAGTGTTACTATTTCCATGTCCATATTTTTACAACAAACCAATAATATATTTTCATTGATTCAAAAAAATTCCATTTTTTTTTGATAAATTTTTAAAATAATAAATAAATTCAATTCTCCCATCATACTAATTTAAAATTATTTTTTACATATATTTTGAGAAATCATAAAAAATATATTTATTAATTGATGGGAGTTTCATAAGTGTTACTCTTTGTTGCTACCCTTTTCTCGCCCCATCCCCATAGATCTGGCTAGGGCTTCTTTGGAGGTGTGATGCAGGTCCAGCGACCGAGCTCCATCTATGACCTGAGGGTTGGTGACTTGCTAGTGCCGGCTGTGAGTGAGTTGGGTGGGTCATAGTGGCACCTAAAGCGGTTTTGATGGTGGAGACAAGAAAAATATTTCATTTTCCATTATGGCTCCTTCTGGCGAGATACAGTTTTGATGAGGTATGAATCAGTGTTTTGGTTTGTGGTGGGTTAGATTTTGTTTTCTGGACTTTTTTTCTTCATGAGTGGATGCGATCTCGATGCTGCTATGTGAAATGATTTGGGGTTCGTTTGATTTGGGATGGCTTGTTCTGGCATTAAGCAGCAGCAGCGTGGTTCGATGTGGCGACAACAGTTGACTTGACTTGACTTCTTGGGCCATTTTATGATAATGATCCCAAAGGTTATGATTCTCTAGGTGAAGGTGATGGTGTCTCTAATGAATCTGAATCCAAAATGAGAAGCATATATGTTAAAGAGGATTAATGATGATTCTTCCTACCACTATCATTGCTTCTGTTTTTTGTGATTTTTGTTGGTTGATATGAGTGGGAACTTGTTAAGGAGGGATGGGGTGCGAGATCTGGCTCAATCACTATTTTGGAATTTCTTGTTTTGTGTGTGTGGAAGGAGGTATTTTGTGCAGTTCACTACAGTCTATGGTCATTGGGGCATGGAAACCGGTTCACCTACATGACTACTTCAGAGGAGGTTCAGAGCAGGGAGCTTTTGTGGTCCATTACTATTTGAATTTTGATGTTCGAGAGGGTATGTCATTTTCCATTGGTACCAGGCCCGTGCAATCCTGCATGAGACAACTTGCTGAATAGCGATGTGATGGTGAAAGCTGGTCTTATTGTGTTTGATGCTGGGGAGGATTTCTCACTGTATTGAATTTGGTTTTTTTTCCTTGGAATCTTGGATTGTAGGGGCTTGTCTTAATGTTTTAAGTTGTTGAAGTCATTTTGGGTTCCCCTCACCCTTAAAGAGAGGGTTCATTTTAATAAAAAATTAATTTTCAATCAGTCAAATTTCATATTTATAAAAACCCTTTTGGTTCTTATAGCTGGATGGTTTGAGGGCCTATAAACTATTTTCCAAACATTTTTTCTCTTAAACTGGTTCAGTTATTCCTATATAGATTTACTTAAACTATAATATTATATGGATTCTTCTATTTATTTAGGATAAAATTGAGATATAAATTTAGAGAACTCAACTAATTTTACGAGATTTATTCTAGTCCTAACTCTTATATCTAGGTTTCCTATTACAGTCTCTGAAGGATAATCCTTTAAGGTTCTAGTCTTTTGATGAAAGAATTAGGTTCCTCAGTTTTATGTTATTCTAAAATGTATTGAATATGAACATATTATAATTTTTTTTCAATAAATCTTTCGAATAGAAAACTCTCAAGTTATCAAAAGAATCAATGAAGTCATATTTTTTATTTTTATTGTGATCATATAGTTCAATTTCATTAAAATTCACATGAATATATTCTTGAACAGTTCTTGAATTTTTATTGTACACTCTAAAAGAATTATAAGTCACAAAATATCCAAGAAATATTCTTTCATCATCCTCTAAATCAATCTTACAAAGGATTTACTTAGTGTTGTAGATATACACATTACATCCTAATACATTAAATTATCCAAATTTAGGTTTTCTACTATTCCATAACCCATTTGGTGTCTTTTTGGGAAACAAACTGATTAAAACTATATTCATGATATGGAAAGATGTACTTACAACTTCTACCCAAAAAGGTAAGAAGAATATATTCATTTAACATAGTTCTTTCAATTCCTTGAATAGTCATATTTGTCTACTATATAATCGAATTTTGTTAAGGTGTTATTAGAGTAGAGAAAAAATGTTTAATACCCAAGTATGATAAAAATAATTAAATTCCAAATTCTAAAACTCTCCTTGATGATCAATTCTTAATGAAATTATTTTGATATATTTTCCATTTTTAAAATATTTAAAAAAACCACCAAAATTGAGAAAGACTAACTTTTAAATTTTAATAAATAAACCTAGGTATGTCTTTAGAAAATAATCAACTAAAAAAATAATATACCTTCCATGATTTATACTATTTAGGGTCCAAAAAAATCCATATGGATAAGTTCTAAAGGTTTTTATGTGGAAACCTTGTTAATAGATTTAAAAGATGACTTATACTGCTTTCATATTTGGCCTGCATCACAAATTATAATCTCATAAAATGTAATACTGGGTAGATCCTAAACAATTTTTTTCTTATATATCATTTATAGGAAAAATATATTACAATATCCATTTATTCCTTTTCATATCCGTAATTTCTATATTTACGCTCATAAACAATTCATTTTATATTCATGCTAGGAATTAAGGTCAATGTTATAAATGTTTTTAGATATAGGTTGTCTAAATTTAAGTAGTTTATCTTTAAAAATATAATATTCAATGTTAAGAAAATAAATTGAAAACCCATCATCATATAGTTGAGAAATAATTATCAGATTGTGCTTCATCCCCTAAACAAAGAGAATTTTTTGGATCAGGATAATTTTTTTATTTCTAACTTATCTAAATATAATAAAATTTCCTTTAACATTAAATCCAAATGTAACTAATCTTACATCTACTTTTTATAGTTTATAGAAATTTGAAAATTCTTCACTGATGTTCCATGAAAACCCACTATCCATGTACCATAATAATTTTTTTTTACACTGTGGTTTTTTCACATAAGAAATATCAAATAAAATATTTTTTTGTTACCCAAATGATCTGGGGTCTAATAATGTCAAAAAATAACTATTTGGATAAATATATCAATATAATTTTGGTATAATTAATATAATTAACATTAGATAAATTTATATGCATAATTAATTTATTTACACAACTAATACGGGGATTTATCATGAAATATTTGTCATTAAAATTACCTATAATTAAAAAAAAAACAAGAAACATTATACATGATTTGTTTTCTTAAACTTGGAATAAAAGTTTTTCTTTATAAATTAGTTTTTTTCACCATTGCACCAAATACCATATTTTTATTTCTTATGAACATTATTTATAAGATTTTTATTTAAGGACTCTTCTAGCTTTATTAATATATTAGAAGCACTTCTAAAGTATTCTAATTTACACTGTAACTCTTTAATTCTAGTTTCATTCACAATGATGTTTTAAGTAGATTTACATAGTTTTTATTTTAATTCAAAGTGCTATTTTAACATTGAATATTTTTCCCTAATAAAATAATCATATATTTTCTATGTATTTATGTTTTTTTAGTAGGGATTAATATTTTTCCTAAAGAATAGAGTTGTATGAAGTTAATTTACTATTTGGGAAACCATAATAATTCAAATAATAATAATAATAGGATTTATCCTTTTATTTATTATCAATAAAGAAAATTTTTACTTTTAGATTTTATGGATCTTTCTATAAATCAGACTTGTGAGATTTATAAGAGCCTTTAGAAACACTCCTTGAAGACTTCATAGTATTTTTACCTTTACGCTCAAAATCTTATTTCATTTGGTACTTATTTTTGTTCTTTTCAATTTTTCACTTTTCCTATTTTAGATGTGGGAATTCATGTATAATATTTCCCATTTTTTTATATTCATATATTCAAGCATATTTCAGTCAATGATTATCCATTCTAGAAACATTATATGACTTCTTGAATCCTATTTTATTTTTATATAATTTTTTTAATCTTCGAGATATATGATATTTTTCTTATCTAGAGTTTGAAAACATATAATAACTTGAGGATATAACATCCCAGTTAATCTTATTTTTTCTTTTAGGAGTATTAACATTTTGATAAATATTCTCCCTTTTGATTATTATGTGATATTTTGACCAAACTTTAATGGTATCTTTATACATAATTAATGTACCAATAAACTATTTCATTACTAATCATTTAGTAGGTTTGGATTGTCTAATAGTAGTAGAGATACCATTCCACTTATAGGGTAAAAATTAAATCACTTTCAAATCCGGATCTGGTTCTATAATTGGAGCTCCCAAAGAAGAAACTTCATTGAATATTTCAATTAATATTACATTCATTTGATTAATTATTTCTCCATCATACACCCTAATGTTATAAAACATTAGCTAGTAGTATTGTATCTGAGTTTTATGACATATTTAGTTCCTCCATAGGTAAACCTACATCTTTCCACATCTCATGGGAAGTATCAAATTTAGAATAATGATTAAATTCATTAATACCTATTCTATAGAGGATAACATTCATAGATTTTAAATTTACATCATATTTAGCTTCCTTCGTAGAATCCCACTTTTATGGTCAACAGATAATTTCATAAGGTTTGAAAATATTCATATAAAATTTGAATTTGGGTTTTTTCAAATGGATGAAAATTCATGATTTATGACAACCATAGTTTTCACTACTGAAATATGGTGCTATGACCATTTAAATTCCTTCATTGAGATCAAACATGTACATATTTTCTTCAAAAAGATCATAAACTCAAATATTTCTAGAGATTAACAGATTTCTTCAACGATTACCACATTATTAAAAAAATTTGATTATGAATTTTGGAGAAGAAAATGGGTGGGGGTGAATTGTGTCCTTTTGAAACAATTAGATAAATTAAAATTAGTTCCCCTTTTTGGTGTGAGGAGTTATTATTTTCTTTAAAAATATTGAGTATAGAAAATATAGAGAAGAATGAAACAATAATTTTTTAAAGGTTTGGGGAACAAAGGTCTCCTAGTCCACTCCAGCAATACGCTCTCCATAAGATTTTGATTTTAACTAATGAGGTCTTTTTACTAGGTACCTCTATAACTGAGTGTAGGTAGTTAAAAATTTATAATAAATTATATTCTTTTATATGGAACTTTAATATCCAAAACATAGTATGAGAATATGACAACCAACCATGCCTATGTTAAAGTAGTCAACACTATAATAAAATTATATGAGACTAATGAATACTTAGATTATACCATAGTTAAAATATAAAGTGAAAGATGATGGCTTTTCTTCTTCATAGAATAAATAGTCAGGTAATTATAACCCCAAAGTGATCCTTTTTTGTAGATGATCTTCAAAGAAAAATAATAATAGATGAAAAACCTTTAATATCAGTAGGATGAACACACATCGGTAGATTAAAAAATGTTTTTCTCCAATGTAAAGTATTAAATGCTTTGATGAATGTCTATATAGTGGTAGAAATTTATAGAAGAAATAGCTTATAAATTTTATGTCTCCAAAGTGTAGTCTTAAAAGCCCCAATGAGTGACTTCAGAGAGATAGAACTGTAAAAAAACAATTCCAAAATTCTTTTCTCTTATTAATATCACCTCTTCTCATATGATAAATTTTTTCAGCATAAATATGAAATCCAATTTGATCTAATCTAATAGATCTAAAAATATCACTAGATAAATCATGATATTCAAAATGCTCAGTATGTTTGAAATCCGAATTTTAAATCACTACTGAAATTCATAACTTCGATTAGAAACATGTACGATTTAATTCATTGATTAAAAGTTTTTGAATTGGAATTTAAATATCATTTAATGATATATTTATTCCAGATAAACTATTTCTGAAATCTCATAAAGTATCTCAAATTAAAATTCCATGGATGAATTCTTAAAATGCAGGGGTTACATAACATATGAAATATTCAAAAGTATGGTTCAACACATATAATTGATTCTAAATATTGGGGTTTCCTATGACACTTCACATACTTTAATGTATGATTCTTTATAAAAGTTTTGTTCCCAATCCAAACTGCAGCTTAAATGTAGGGTACAAAAGTAGAATTCATTTCTAAATGTTAGGTCCCCAAACCTAATGCTCCAAAAAATTGTAGGGTTTAGAAAAGTAAATCCAGACTCCTTTAAAAACCATCCAAAACATGTAGAAAAACCTCAATCCAAATACGTTTAGAATAAAACAAATATTTCATGAAATATAATTAGTGACGCCCACCAAATGAGTATAGAAAATTCTTTAATTGAATAAATACCTAGAGTATGATAATTATTTACATCGTAAAATTAAGGAAGGAGTATCTTGAAGTCGAGGTGGCTGAATTATATAGATCACATAACCTCTACAAGGACACATATTTACATTACACTATAAGTTCATGTGGACAGACTATGCACTACGCATGATCTTCTAATAATCATGTGAATCCCCTATGAAAAACTCTTCTATTCTTGTGAGTGTGTCCAGACAAGTGATTAATGTTATTAAAAAGTTTAAAAATAATTTCCTCTAATCATGCAACTTTTCAATCAGTAGTTGTCTCAAAAATCACCCAAATCCATTTATAAAATAAATTTGAAAAAATTGGTGCATTCATGTGATGGGGAGGTACATTAATCTTCTTGTAATGTTATTATGTGTTTCGAAGACCCCAAAGCCCCTGGGGACATGTCTACCTTGTAATGCAAGAGCATGTTGGTGTTTCACCTTTTTTATGAGAAGGGACTCAGACACATCTATTCAATCATGTGACCCCCCTTTGGATCTATAGATATGTGAAGTGATTGTGGATGAAAATTCTTGCACACCATCACAATATGTACCATTGATCATGCGACACATAATTGAAAAGTATAGTTATTTTCAATGAAAATGCTTACACAACGTTACGAGATCCCATATCCTTGTAAAATAAGGATTTATATAAAACTGGAAGATGTAGAAGCCTCCCAAGATGGGAATATATGTTTATTTTCATGTGAAGGGGTTATACACCTCATTTGATTCCATTAATCACATGAATACCCCTTAAAAAGTCATCCTGATCTCATTGGAGGCCCCTAACAAGCTCTCTTGATCTCATGAGAGGCCCCTAAAAAGCCTCCTTAATCTCATTAAATACCCTAGATAAATCTTATTTGATCTTAAAAGATCCTTTCCACAGACATATTGATCTTGTGAAGGATGCCAGACATATCAGATCAATGGTGAAAATGTTTTTTACATGGAAACATGATTTGTGATGTCCCTTTGATAAGCCACGAGTTCAATAAAATGGAAATAACAAAGTTTTATTATAGTCAATGAATATCACAAGACACCTTGGATAACCTGTGGTAAAATAATGTGATATGATACTCCCACCAACGACACAAGATCATATCATTGAGACACATTCCACACAAGCAAGTATATAACTAGGGCAACAAGGATGATAAATTCTTCCCTCCTAGCATAAAAATAAAATCCCACAAATATTATCACACCCATGGAAGTGTAGAATATTGGACTTATCAGAGTGTAAAGCCACACAATCATAATATTATTCCACCTGGTAAAATCCATGGAACAACCTGAGGAATCATGCTGCATGAATATGTGCTTCATGTGATCACTATATAGATCATTTGAGGGACTTTTTATGGGCCACCCAAATTATTCAAAGGAGTTTCCACATGTTTATAGGGTCATGGAAACCCAAAAAGTGAATTCTTGAGAATACTTGAGGAACATATAAAATAATGACTAACAATATGGAAGAATTATGTGAATATGGATACACTAATCTCCATGAACTTCACATGGTCTATCTAGATCATGTGACAGCACCATGACATGCCTCCCAAGTCATGCAGTAGTACCGGGACATGCCACTGATGTTTTATGGAGTACTTTCAACATGTTTCCCAAGTCATGTGGTAACACCTAGAATTGTCACCCCATCTTTTAGGTGTCCTTTTTTATATCATTCAAGGCATGATACAACACCATGACATATCACCCAAGTATTGTGGAGTCCTTTTGGCTTGTTTCTCAGGTAAATAAAAAACACTATGACATGTCATCCATGTCTTGTGAACTCCCCCGAATAAGTCACCCAAAACATGAGAAGTCCTCTATACATTCCATCCAGATCATGTGATATCCTATGAACATGTGAACCTTGTAATGAGATGCCCAATAAACATTTCACCCAAGTATAGCAGAGTCCATTCGACATATCTCCCTGATCATGCGATGTCTTCCAGACATATTAGCCAAGTCATGCGATGCCCTCTAGACATGTCATCCAAGTCATGTGATTTTCTCCAGAAATACCATCCAAATCATGTTATGCCCTCAGGTTGAGTCAACTTAATCATGAAATTGATGTTATGAATGTCTTATTGGAAACCTTTTCATGTCCAAACACACCTAAAAAAGTCAAATAGGAAACCCAAATACATAAGGTAGATAATCTAGATATTTCATAAAGATATCCCCGGATATGATACCCTTGTCCAATAGACTTACTTAGGCATACCACAAACTAAACTATGCGAATTCTAATACTGATCCAAATATGATATGTAGGATGCCTTGCTAAGGCCTGAGGTCCAAAGGGAATCCACCTCATTATATGTTCCTCTATTTCTCCAACACTCAACCCCATGGGACCCAAACTCACTTATGTGTTCATCTTTATTTTTCATCCCATCAGTGGATTGATATGTTGAAATTAACTATGAGTAATCTGATTCATGCTATAAGTATTAAAAAAATAAAAAAATGGTTAATTCCATGTAAAATCATTTGGTTGTGCCATCCCCTTTAGAATTTCAAAGGAATAATTTCCTAAATATCTCTGTACAATTTAATTCCTACCATTTAGTCATAATTCTAAGAAACAAATGGTGATCCTAACATGAATATCTCGAATGAAAAAATGATCTATTTACCATGCGTCAGACCATTTCATTTTTCACCTCTTACATAAACAAAAATGGTACACCCTATGTGAAATACTATGTAATCGATGTTCCCATGAAATAATTCCATTCCCACCATGACAATTCCACATGATAAAAATGGACAAAATATGAATAAGAAAAAAAACTTTTTTTACTTGTGCAAATATGATTGGTCATGCTTCAAATTTATGATAATGCACTGATCAATGGCCTTATTCCTTATTGTCTTTGTGACTAGATACTACTCCAACAAATGAAAACAAGACTTGAGATCATGTATCCATATAGCGACTGTTCTAGAACATCATCTATGGCCAAAACCCATATGGGTCACAGAACAACCTCACCCACAAGAAACATTAGATTTTAGGTGGTTAATTCAATGGTATGGGTACTCCACCAACATGGTACGATCCCAAGCCTTGGGGTTTCATGTAAGGGTATCTAGTAGTTGAAGCTAGCGAGTTATCCTCATTCAGGAAAAGATGTAGTTAAACAAGTGGTTCTCATTTCCATCACCAATACCTTTGTCAGATTTTCCCTAGAGCGCGATAATCATATCCTTCTATGCTTGAGGAAGGTGGATCAAGGAGTCAAAAACAAATCTATTATGGGTCAGGAGCCACTGAGGAGGGATCATGTTAATCACCGTCACCAGCGTCATCTCAATGGTACCCCTCAGTTTCCTAATGAGGGAACCAACCAACATAATTTTACCCCGAATTCTCATGAATGTGTACCAAGGAAGTCATGTTAGGCATGTGAAGTCTTGGGTATCTATAATTGGACTCATATCAATACTTCCATTGATGTAGCTTGCTAGTATATTTCAATAGTATCCAACAAGTATTCTTGTATCCCTACCCCTTGGATTTATTCTACATACGCATTCCCATAAAATGAATAGTGGAGGTGTGTATTCCTTCCCCCAAGCATGAATACCATTAGAATATTCAGATGGAATAAGAAAGAAATGAGTTTCCTCATATCCCCTCATCAAACAATGATATCTACTAGTGCATATTGGTAATAGGAAATATATATATGTATATTCTAAGGAACACTTTTATAAAGTGTCATTAAATTCAATAAATAGATAATTAAATCCACTTTCATATTCCAAAACATTTAATTTACAAGGACAAACACATATTCCTATCTAGATATATATAGTATCAAATCACCACGATTGGTACAAAAATGTGGTTACTTTGTAGAAAGTAAACATTATTTATCACATCTAGGAGAATTATTAACATAATTTGGTAATGTAAGAGGAACTAGAATGAGATCGCATTCCTTTTCCAATCAAGGATCATAAAGTGAGAGTGACACATGCTTCATAACATACAATTTTTTTTATCAAAATAGACCGGTGGAATACTCCAGAGGTAGAAAATTGGGCTTATATCCCCATTATGACAGGGGATCACCATGTGAGAGAGGAATATTCTTGAGAAAGGACCATATTCCTATATAGAAAGACTAAATACATACTCCAAAGGAACTAGGTTCATATCCCCTTTACAACTAGGGATCTACAAGTGAGAGTGGTATTTTTTTGGGGCATGCTCGTATTGTTTCCAGTGAAGATACTCATCATATTCCATAAAATCACAAAATATAGGATTATATCCATAGTTATACTGATGAACAACTACACTAAAATCCTTCAAAGGATGCACATGTGTAGTATCATATCCCTTCTCCCATTCTATAGATCTATTGACATATTCCAATGGGAGATTCATATTTGAACCGGTCTCATATCCTTGCTTCAAACAAGTTTGATTGATATATTCTTGTAACTACCCATATGAAGGCCCATATTCCTACAAAAATTATAGAAGGTCACTAGCACAATCTAGTAGATTCTCATCCATGGGCTCATATTCCCAAAGGATTGGACAATTATCCATGTATTACGATATTCTTCATGGAGTAGGCTCGTATCCTTGGTCAACCCCAAAATGTAGGTGGACATGTTCCATCCATGAAAAAGAATGAGACTTATATCACTAGTCTGCTTAATGTAATTTTCCTTGAGGTTGTTTGACACATACCTACAACAAATCAAAGGTATGTCGACTCTTTTACTAAATAAGAAGACAATCATTACCTCAATATTTCTCCTCATAGTAGTGTGGATATGGATCACAAGGGATCTACTTTGGACATTCACCATGGTCAACCTCCCCACAGTGATATCTCCCTTGGACAATGAAATCATCCCTTTTACCAAAAACCTTCATATAGAGAGGTGCTCACAACTGTAAAACCTTTGTATTAAGAGGTTCTTGAAACACCAGTGTCAACCGCATACAGGTCCCCATTAGCTTCCAACAACACTTCACCATTGTAAGAAATTTACCTAGAGAAGAAACCTCTATGGTCTGACGAGGTGGAGGTGTGTAAGTATGATGAAGAGGAGGCCAACATGGAAATATATAGAGATTTAGCAAGAAAAAACCTCCCAACCATGTTCTGACCCCTCGCCATTTCTGAACATGAGATCCTAGATGAGTAAGAAAAGTATTTTATTCCTTAACTATGTCAAAATATGCCAGAAAATTATCATCCATTAAAGGCTATATCCTCCCCTATCAAAGATATGTGGGTCACCTTCAGAACGTCAACATACTCTATTTTCAAATGGACCTAAATGCTATCTTCAGGGAACAAGACCTAGAATTGTAAATTTATAGTGTAATTTACAAAATTCATTCCACCATTTTGCCACCACTCTTTGGATACTAATTTCTGAAGCCTAATTGGGTATCCATATACAAATATGGGGAAATTGTGGAACATTCCACTTACGTGAACCCCTAGAAGAGTAGATTCCCTCATATATGACATCATGTAAGGTCATAGCCATCAAAGAAATCAAGGAACTGGGTAACAAACAAAAAAGTTGGTCCATACAATTAAATAACCCCACTTCAAATATTTGAAGATGATATGAATGGAGGGAGAGGACTGCCAAATAACTTTAATCTAGGACACTTAAAACATTGGGAGCACATTTCAAACATGGAATCTGGTGTTATTGACAACCCAAAAACTTCATGTAGATAATAAATCCAATAATGAGCCACCATTTCATCTATATCATACATTAACATTATTATACCAAATAAAATGGGTTATAATAGTAGATTCCATAGAATCCCTCCAGGACTGAACACATTCCACAGGGCTGGGGGAAATTTACCACCACCTCCAACCCTCAGGTCATAAATCCCTAAGAGGATTTAAGACATTTCAGTGGTAGCTGCAACAAAGACCATGCCATATGAATAAATGGATTTTTGTATCAATAAATATCATCTGGTTTAACACAACCCGATAGGGTCTTGGAGAAATTAGTGGGGGTTCTACTTTAACCCCATCTTATAGGGTTGGGGGAATTTATATATCTATTCCTACACCAAGATTCATTATATCCTCAACCAGAATTATAAAATCATCAAAATTAGGATAAAAAAGTGCTAATGGAGACCCTGGATATACCTAAGACTATAGGTCTAGGATAATTTTCAACAATATCATCACCTTGGAGGGAATAAGTATTATCTTGGTTGGGAGTTAAATATTGATTGTTAAAATCGCCACTATTTATCCCAATACAAGATTAACCTTTTCTATTCGGGGCCCATTAAGAAAACATAACTGGAAACTATATCAATTTCTTTAATCATAGACTGATACATAAGGAACATATGATTAAGTAAATCAATCAACATAGAAGTAGGAAGAAAATAAAATCCAACAAGATTTTTTTTAGAGAAATGAACATGATGAGTCTGGTTTGGAATCAATATATTGTGTTGAGAGTAATGGGATAACAACCATTTACAAAAAAAATTAAGTTAATTTCATCACCATAAATAGAAAAAAAATCATATGAATACACAAACATAGATGGGTGCAATATAGAATAAATTACCTGAGAGGAGGGTGATCTAGATGCACCAATTGAGGTAGAACATATGTGGAACCATAGGAGAATTCAATACCAAGTACCTATAAATAATGAGATACCACCTATATTTAAGAATACTACAAAGGATAAAGGGAAATGGGTGGAAATATCCCAATCAATACTAAGAAAAACCAACATTCATTCCATGGAGGTATTGTTAGCACAAAATGAGAATGAGATACAGATTATCAGACAACTCAATGAGGAGCTACTCAGGGAAAACATTACCACTAGGTATTGTCTTCAAATAGAGAAAAATATTCATCATCCTACACATCATGAAAGAGTGGATCTACCTATAAGAGTGGAATCTAAACTTCACACTCGCTTTAGATCCAGGCAGCCAATCTATATAAATGAGGAAGTTAAATATGAACATGAATTACCTCTATTATGATGGAAACCTAACCCTAATAAGGGAAATAATTTAGTCTTATAATGGATCAAGAATCAGTGGGATATGTAAATATGAAGACCTCATCAACCCTTTTCCACTCCCTACTGATGGGAGGTGACCCAGACAACGGTACCTCTAGAACATCTCAACTCCATTGAATCCCAGATTACCTGAATGGAAGCTATAGAAGGGCTGCATGAACCTATGAAGCTTGATAAGAATCCATATCCCAAATGGTTGGATGATACTTTGACTCCACCAAACATTTAAAATCTTACCTTCTCAACCATTGACAGTGTAAGAGATCTAGAACAACATCACATGCACTTCATGTCTTGATGCGGTCTGATGATGGACCCCCCAAGATCAGAAAGAGGGGACCAAGTTGAGTTGTTTTGTATAGAATCAGATATGGATAGCCTTTGTTTGGTGTAACATCCTTCCAACATGATCTATTATAGGATGGGAAGACCTTCTTCATCAATTCCATTTCCATTTTAACTCTACAAAAAAGAAAATGAAATTTTTGACCTCATAAACTACAGGATATATGAAAATCAGAGGGTTTATGACATCATTTATAGATGGAAAGGTCTAAAAAATTCACTACGTATCCCTCTATCATAATATCAATTAAATGAACTCTGTTCTAAAATCATTTAGGATGAGTTGAAAAATACATTGATCCCTATGAAGTAACTAGGAATATTATATCATTTTTTAAAAATGGAACATTACTAAAATATTCCATTAATCATACCCAATATAAATACAATACCATTCCCTCAACAGAGGGAGTATGTCTTGGTTAGGAAGAGACTGCCATTGTTACCTTAAAACTAGTAGTAGTGCCCATTCAAGCACCTAGGCAAGACCCAAATTATCCAGAACCCCATGTTGAGTAGCACTAATAAAAAAATCTCCCCCTACTATAAGTAAAATGAGATCTAGGTTCCCTGAATTTTAGGAACGAATGAATAAAGTGTAATCATGCTTAAATGATTAGGTATATAGCTATTTGTTTGCATACATGAAAAATAACCTAATCAAGCTACCATAACCTAGGGAACCCAATGCGGTCAACTTCATGGATTATCTTAACTACATCGATTTATATGGGAGTATGGGTCACATCATCTAGGATGAAATGATCTTCAAAGACATCCTCTAACGCATGGTTCATTCTAAGAAGGTGATATTGGAAAATTCATCGACACAAGTGACTGTGTAGACATCACCCAACTAGAAGAAGAGGGTTATTGGAATGAATTTTCTCCCATGAATGGTAAGAAGTTAGATAAATTGTGGACTCCAAAAATAGTTGCCGAGATCATGCCACCCTAAGATAATAGATTTGGAAAATCAAAATGATCTTGTCACCTAGGCAGGTGACATAAAATATACCTCTCGGTGGTAGAAGTAATCATTGAGAACATAATGAAATATAATAGGAAGATTCATATACGTCTCCTACATAAGCTCTGTCTGAGAGGACCGGTTTGAGATATACCTAACACTGAGGGGGGGGGGGGGGTGAATTAATGTTGGGGAATTTTTAAACCAATTTCAAATTTTTATCCTTATACCTCATAGACCTATTAGTTTATTGATTCTCTTATTCTCTTTTCGCTTTTGCATGTAAGTATATGAAAGCATTAAAGATAGTACATGATATTTTTACAAGATTAACTACTCAAATAGAGTAACTACATCCTTAGTATGGTTAGAAATAATCTAGACCACACAACCCCTAGAAAATAATCCTTTTGTGCTGTTATAATGAGTAGGATATACCCTTACACTCATGAAGAACTTTGAAAATAATCCAATAGTTCATGTTTTATAGCTCTTGGTGGTATTTTTATACTACCTCCCATGATAGTCTTCTACTTGCTATTGAGGGTTTGTAACCCCAAAAATGTCCTCCAGCTATTGAGTGTTATCCAATGTCACAACTCTTCTTTGTTCTTACATGAACTTTTTATCCACTTTGTTACTTACAAAGCTATATACAAGGAACTCCTATTATCTCTTAATAGCATCAAACTTGATAGATAAACTATATTCTTCTCATATTAGTCCTAATGATAATAATGTGTTTGGGATTGATGAACACTGAATTCTCTATAATCAAAATTATAATCTACTGATATCGATTTGGCCAGTCAGTTCCTCTACCCCATCGATATGTGACACAAAAAGACATGAAACGGTTTATAGAAGTTCCTCGATGTCTATTTATTCTTTAATGAAAAAATAAATACATTTAATCACCCTTTTCAAATATTTATCAAATCACAAAACTCCTTTTTGATTATTAAAACAACGAAGATATTTTTAACATAGCATCATCAAAATTGATATTTCTTGAATAACTAAATATAGATTTTTCTACTCTATTATTCTTCTTTGACACAAAATAATATGAAATTGTGTATAATGTTTATTTTTATTTTTAGTTTACACTCAATACCAACGCAATATTATGTAAGTTTACTTCATTTGTTCCTTGTGAAAATAAAAAAATTACGTGCTAGTCCAGTTCATCTTTACACAAACAAACTATGTGTGTTTTTGCTTCTCTGTCTGTTGTGTATCAATAGGGCACACACAAAATTTTACATTATGTGTACATGGTATTTATCATTCGTGATATATCATTTATCCTTCTCTAATCGTATTCCCATTACAAACTATCCCCATGAATTGTTCCCATGAACTGTTCACACGAATCACGGCTGCGAACTGTCTTGTACCATGTGGCGTGAGTGCTTCGTGAATAGACTTATCTTTAGAGAACTACTTATAATTCATGGAAAATAGATTCCCCAAATACTTTTAATTCTCCATGGAACATATCTTCTTTTCTTGATAGCTTCTTCCTCCATGGACCATCCCTAATTCTGTGGACCACTGCTTCATCTGCAGACCATTTCTTCTTCTACGGACTGTTTCCTCTTCTAGAGACTATCTTCTCTTCCGCGGACTACTTATGCTTCATGGAAAACATCTTTTCTTCATGAAATAACTTTACTCCACAGACTCCCCTCACTCCAAAACTAACTCTCCTCCTTGAATACTTTAATTTTATGAGCTACAATGCCCCACAAGAACTTTATATCTTTCTCAGAATTTCTTCCCTGAGAAATCATATTGACTTAGAAGAATTATTACACTAGTGTTGATATTTTATTATCAAATTCAATCTTTCTAAAATATTGTATTAGAGTTTATTATATAGGAAAACAAATCTTCAAATTTCTCTAATCTAAATTCCCCAATGTTTCAATGCGGTATAGCCTTCACCGTGTACAATGTTACTCCCACAAACTATTTTTCCCTTCACGGTATCTATATTTCCTTTATTCCTTCATGGAGAACAATTCTATCCATGAACAGATCAACACCTCTATTCAAAATTATGATATCCTTCACCACAAAATTCAAGACTTTCATGAAATCCAGTCCTCCTAGGAACAATTTCTCATACGCGGTCTACGTACCACGCTTCGCAGTCCACATAACACTGCTATGTGGGATCCTTCATTTGTGAATATTCCTTCACCATTCTACATACCTCCTATGTAGTCCTTGAACTATCCTTCATGGTCTACGAATTGTTCTTCCCAAAATATTTTGTGAAAAATCCTTCCTTTTCAATAAAAATAACTCCCAATTTTGAGGTCAAATTTTTTGGAAAACACTAGGAAATGACGCAACATTTAAAACATGCTTCGACAAGAACACTCATGATGCTTATCTGTCATATGGATTATTAAAAAGTTTGATACTTTCATAAAGAACCTTATCTTTCATGATATATATTATTTTATTGATCCCCTTTAGCATCACCATATTTTTAAAGGAAAGTATTATCACTTACCTGTCTTCCAACAACTTCTTTCTTTCCAATCAGAACAAAATATGATTGAAAAGACATTTTCTCCCCCTTTCCTTCATAAGAATTGCATCAAAAGTTTTAAAAAAAACTTTTGATATTTTTTAAATACATATCATCAAAGCATCATCATATTTTCAAGTATAATTATTCAACTGTGCAATACAATGTAACCAATTGAATCCATAACAATTATCCAGGAATTACATTGAAACTCAGAGTCTTCAAACCATTCAAATGATTCCTGGAATATCGAGAATTGAGGCATTCATCTAAGATCTATTAATTTTGGAAATAATTCATCATATTTACAACAATGAGATCATATTATCTCATTGAGAACCATTGAAAACCAGTGGCAATCAATTGACAACAAATACAAACCATACACAAAGTGGGCTCTATAGAGACTCTTTAAAATTTCATTTTTTTTACAAATGAATAATGGGGAATACCCCAACAAAAGGAACCCTAATAATATGAAAAATTAATATTTGGTTTTTTTAATGAGATTTAATTAGTTGACCCCTCATCAGATGATGAATATGCATATGAGTATGAGACTAGAGTATCTGAATCAGGAGCCAGTGGATGTAGGGGCAGGAGCTGAGGATACAGGGGTTAATTTTAGTGGGTTTGAATACAATATTTTTTTTCCATGTACTCACAAAAATCCATAATTTAATCTAATATATATAGGAAGGAATCATAGCAATCCCAAAAAAAACAAAGGGGTTTCCAAATTCCCTCCAACAATAAGACAATCCTAATCATAATACATGATTGATTGGTGGGGGTGTGATTGTTTGATCATCCTAGAGAAAGGGAAAGGTCATATTTACCTACTCTATTAGAAGAATATGCTTCCTCTACCTTTTCACAAGAACAAAAACCATCTACCATGAACACCTCAACTTCTGATCCACATAATAGGGAGCATCCCCACCTTGGGAAGCACCAACCTATGACATGAAAGTACCACATTCCACGATAGTTGGCGATTTTCCTAGACAAACTCTCAATCCTAGATTCTCTCCATATTTAAAAGTAACTCATAGAATAAATCATCAAGTCCCTCCATAGGCCACAATATTTTGATACAGAAGTTTTTGTATCCATGGTTTATCCAGTGGAGACCACACCATCAGAATTCCATGTCGCAATCTCATTAATATATTGGGATCTAGAAAATGTCATCCCTGGACATATTATACCCCTATATTTTTAAGGAAATCTCAATGATATTGAAATACTAAGGGATCTAATTTAAAATACTATAAATTTAGTTTTTTTAATCTAGATTTCATCAGTGAACTCTATTTGGCAGTTGGTAAAGGTAGTATTAGTGACTTTCTATGGAGGCCGCTAATACCATAAAAAAATAAGGTGTAATTTTTCTCACTTCCACTCATTTTTTCATGGGTTTACTTATACAACACACCGTCACTACCCCCTATGAGATTTTTCACTAACCTAATTTCCTCGGTTGGCCTCCAATACACCTTAACATCTATCGTTTTACTTGAGGGGTCCCCAGATCGCTGCTGCAACTTTTCCTGGCCACCCTACAATATCTGTTGCTATACCGGCATCCCTCTAGTCATCGTGGATCTTCCATGGCTAGTGACCCAATATTTTAGGGTCCCACCCCATCACCTTCTTTCACCTTTTCTCATCAACCTCAAATCACACTTGAAGTCACATGTTTTTATGAATGATTATTAGTAGGCATCAATGACGGTCTCTATTAAACTTCACTGATGGACCAAATACAACTACCAAAAGTAGTCTCATAGTGGACACTAAATACCTTTAGTAGTCTCTTTTGACTATTTCTAAAGGGAATTATTTTAGTAGTATGAAAATGGTTCTAGGATTAACCTCATCCCAATTCAGACCCTCCGACTCTTGGGATATAGAGAATGGGTTTTATCTCCTACAAAGATAACCATTCAAGGGCATGATAAGAGTGATAAAAGAACACTCATGGAGATCAATCTTAAATATCAATTTGGGGATCTCACATATAACTTTGAATTCACGGTCCTCCTAAAAGACACAACATATAATTTTCTACTGGGATGACCATGACTTCATAGACATGTGGCAGTATCTTGGTTATTTCACCAGTGTTTGAAATACAAAATTGATGGGATGGTTGGAAGAATAAATGGTGATAGTTCAAAATGTATTGTAAAGTCATATATGATGAGAACTATTTATATAAAATGGGGGGAAAATAAAAAATGGTGGATGAAAATATGCAGGTTGAATCTCCCAATAGCTTGGGGACCACCCCTAAAAATCCCTAGAGCATGATCGAAAAGGATTATGTGCTACCCATAAAACAGATTGAGGAAGTATATTTAATCCCATATGTCCAAGATACAAATGAACTGTCACGACCCGCCTTCACAAAAAGGAGGGAAGGTTCAGCAGATTGCCAAGCCCTTTCTTATTTAAGTTGAAGGAGAGATAATGACTCCTGGAACCCGCCTTCAATAGGCCCGGAGTGGCGACCAGCACCAAGGGTATAGAATCTCACACAAAATGGAAGGCATTACCCTTTTTATCTTTTTTTATAGGATTGATAGATAAGATAGAAACCCCAACAATACCAAAGTTGAAAGTAAAGGTAAATCCAAAAGTAAACCATTCCCATATGCATGTTAAAAAAAAAGATACAAGCCAAAAAACTCCAAAGGTAAGGTACCAAGAAGAACGAAAATGACAATAGAAACTGCCCCAAAGTCTGTGCTAGTACGGTCCTGTGCGATCCCTGAAGTCCTCCTGGAAACCTAAAAACAGTTTTATATACGTAGGGTGAGCATACATGTACACTCAGTTGGGAAACCAAAGACTCTCGTGCACATGCGAGGAGACATTCTAATGCCCTATGGAAAAAAGAGATAATCAAACACCCAAAAAGGAAAATTTATCCACTCAAACCTCATGAAGGCACGCTCCCCAAATAATGCATGTTAAGTAACATATAGTAATAGAACATCGATATTTGGGTACCCTATGCCACTTTCCCACTGGTTATTGAAGACATCCTACGCATCGAACCAATCCCTCCATTATCATAGTAGTCACACTGCCACACCCCACCCGCACACAGCTGGGCCATAACCTCATCGCAGTCCCACTGCCAAACCCCGCCCGCAGACTCTAGGGCTACAACCACCATGCGTAACCACACCCGCAAACACCTGAGTCAGAAAAACTACTTCCACACCCGAAGACACCTGGGCCTCATCCCGAAGAAACTTGGGAAACAAATTGCCCGCAAACACCTCGGTCAACCACCACAACTACCCTGCCCAAAGATTCTTGGGCTAATAATGGACCTCATGCCATCACAGCCTGCCCAAAGATTCTTGGGCTATTAGAGAAAGGGAGAAGAAAAGGAGATAATAACTAGCCACTCATAAGAGTGTTGAAAAAAACACTCTTCCCATGAAATGGGGTGTTCAACACTAAGTTCTCAACATGGGTGGGGTACGAATAAGAAACATGAAAAATACATATATAGGTATAGGTGAAAATAACTCATCCCAGCCTAGGGGTTCCAAACCCTAAGGACAAACGCCCTCATTACTAATTATTCATGAAAGAACTGTATCACACTCACGACCAAGCCACAAATCATTCCCAAAACCAATTCCCATTTAAGTTGTTCCTATTTTCATGTTCAAGTAACCCTGTTTAAGTGAATTATACACTATCGGTCAACTAACAGGCATAACCACAATCCAAAAGGAAAGAAACATCCAAACAAAAATTTAAGCATTCACACCCTGTTCTCTTGCAAGTCACAACAAAAAAGGGATAAGTGAGATCCCTCGATGTACTGGAACCAAATAAAACCCCAAGACACATCCCCCATGTCCCAAAAATCTAGGAGCCAATGTTCTCTCACCAAAAGAGGATTCCACCCCAATTCCTGATATAAGCAGAGTAACCACACAACCTCAAATTTACAACCATAGAAGTACAAAAACAGTGGATCCCATCCCCACCCGTATCACCCCATCAATCGGCCCGCGAAAGAAACAACCAAACCACTACAACCAACACAAGGCAGGACCATGCATGTATTTTTAGATTTAAAATATTTAACACACTCCATGGTTTCAATTCCACTGTTCTTTAACCGGGGTTATCATAGAAAAGGGTTTATCCTGGTGCTTTCAATTTATTTAACCGAGTATACGTAATTAACCATTTCCATGTTACAGTTATTTAAACATCCAAGAGCACCAAGGTTCATTAGTGAACAGAGAAAGACCACAAAAGGCCATGATTTTCAGTGAGCATAGGCCCATAAAATTCATGACACATAACAACATAAAGCATACATCCGAACATCGATCAAACCCCCCCTTCATTCTTTAAAGGTTCGTTCATTATCTTCGTTAAGTTAGGTTTCATCAATTTTCACAGAAGAAAAAGCATGCCCACCCTGCATGATAAACCAAAAGGAGAGACGAAGGAGAAAATACCTAATTGGTTGATCAAAGATCAAAGTTTTTCTCCACGCAGCAAAAAAAGGGAAGCGCGACTCGCAGGGCTCCCACATAGGTGCACCACTTTCCTTGTGAAATAAGGGATTCGAACGCACAAGGAAAAGGAGGAGACTAGCCAAGAGGGAGAAGAAGAATTTCTAGCGCGATAAACAGATGATATCCCCAATGTTATGGGATAAGGAATTTGAACGCCTTGGATTTCAAATCGTGGTTCTACCATGTGGTTGGGTGGTTACACACGACTGAATTAATTGTTATTTAATAGGGAGGTTTCTTAGGTTTTTTAGATATTAATTATGGGTTAAAATGGCCTTGAAACGCCTTAAAAGGTCAAAAAGGCCTAAAAGAGGCGTTACGGGGAAAACTATAGAAGGAAAAACCTGACAAGGCTTGGTGAAAATGACCGGTCTGGCCGATCGGTCAGTCGCGCCGATCAGTCCCACCAATGGGCCACGCCGATCGGTTGCACCGAACGAGGTGCAACCCCTTAGGATCCAAGAAATTTTCCATGGGATGGATCATGAGAGTCTAGGCCATTACATCAGATACCTCTCAAACTATTCTCACCCTCAAGAATCCAGAACCAGACCCGAAGGAAATAGGGGGGGTCCGAACAACCACCCTGGAAGATACCTCTCAGGAGTTAACCTCTCTGACATAGGAACACCTTATCTCCTGAACAATCACGGACGTCCTACCGCTCCTTTCCCCATGAAACCACACAAAACAAAAGACTAAACCATCCGGCCATGTGGGAGAGGGGTTTACCTTCCTCCGTGTTAAGATACTATCCGCTTTGGGCGGCACTGAATTTCCCACACGGGTTTAGGCGCATCCACTTTAATGTGTCCTAACAAGGAATCAGGTCCTCCCCTACCCATCCTTTAGGATACTTCACACTCATTCACAAAAAAAGGAAACTGCACATCCCATAGTCAACAAGGTAAAGCATTACATAGAAAACAAGTACTGACACAACAGGATAAAACTCAAAAAAACTCTGGGTACTGGGCACGTATCTGTGCTTCCCTCTCCTAGGTACTCTCCTCAAGCCCACTATGCCTCCATAACATGCGAACCAATGGGATGGTTCGTCCACGAAGCACCTTCTCCTCATGACCATCGATCATCACTGGCCGTTCCATGAAGGTTCCATCGTCTTCGATATCTAGATCTCCCCAGTCGAGGACATGCGAATCGTCGCGCAGATACCGACGAAGCTGGGACACATGGAAGACATTGTGCACCCTTTGTAGCTGTGGTTGCAATGCTAGTTGATAATCCACCTCGCTGACCCGGTGCAATACCTCGAAGGGTCCGATGAACCTGGGAGAGATCTTACTTCCTCTACAGAACCTGCATTGTCCACACTGAGGAGAGATGTTCAAGAACACATGGTCCCCGACCTCGAACTCCAAGGGCCTTATCCTATAATCCACATAAGACTTCTGTCGGTCCTGAGCTACCTTCATCCTCTCTCATATAAGCTGCACCTTCTCCGTTGTTCTATGTACCACCTACGGGCCAAGAACACCTGCCTCCCCGACTTCTGTCCAGCACACGGGTGAGCGACACGGCCTCCCGTACAAAGCTTCTAACGGAGCCATGCCAATGGTAGAGTGGTGGATATTATTATAGGCGAACTCTACCAGAGTAAAGTGTCGCACCCATGATCCCCCGAAGTCCAGGATGCATACTCATAGCATATCTTCCAAGGTCTGGATGGTGCGCTCTATCTGCCCATCTGTCTGGGGGTGGATGGCAGTGCTAAGGCACAGCTGGGTGCCAAAAGCATGCTGCAAACCCCTCCGGACTCATGAGGTAAATCGTGCATCCCTATCCAAGACTATGGACCTTGTAACCCCATGCAACCACACCACCTCGTCCACATACCTCCGTGCTAGAGCATCCACTGCACTCGACTCCTTGATTTCCAGAAAGTGAGTCGATTTCGTCAATCGGTCCACTACTGCCCAGATGGCATCGCACCCTCCTTGAAACTTGGGTAGCCCTGTGAAGAAATACATCAAGATGTAGTCCCACTTCCACTCGGGGACATCTAAAGGTTGCAGTAATCTACCGAGAACACGATGTTCAGCCTTCACCTGCTGACACACTAGGCCCTTGGCCACAACCTCTGCCACCGCATGCTTTACCCCAGGACACCAAAACTGTCTCCTTAGACCCTGGCACATCTTGGAAACTCCTGGGTGCACTACCAGGGGTGAGATGTGGAACTCACTAAGGACTCTCTCATGCATCGCCTCCAGAACGAACAACTTCCCTCGGAATAGCATCTGATTCTGACCATCTTCTTCCCACCCTTCCGGAGCACTACCTTGGCTAACCCGGTCACACATCTCTTCACTCTCTGGGTCTCCCCACTGAGACTCCTCCACCTGACGTAACAAAAAAGACTGTAATATCATCAGATACAGGCAACCCTTACCACCATCCATCCTCGCATCCAATTGTAGGCCATCCAACTCCTCCATCTCCCTCCAAGAGTCTGCTGATTCTCGGACTACATCACTCTGTGACTTCCTGATCAAGGCATCGGCCACCACGTTTCCTTTCCCTGAGTTGTAGGAAATCTCAAAATCGTAGTCCTGGAGAAACTCCATCCACCTTCCCTACAGTAAGTTCAGGTCTCGCTGGGAGAAGACATACTTTAAGCTCTTGTGATCGGTGAAGACCATGAAGCGCTCCCCGACGCGGTAGTGGTGCCACAACTATAGTGCGAACATGACCACCACAAGCTCCAGATCATGGGTGGCATAGTTACGATCATGGGGACATAACTTCCTAGAACCATAGAAGATCACCCCTTGCTACTGCATCAACACACATCTGAGGCCCTGCCCTGAAGCATCACAGAACACTTCATATGCTGCCCCTTCTTCTGGTAACCTCAGCACTGGGGCACTAACCAACTTCTCCTTCAAGTATTTGATGGCTGCCTCACATTGCTCATCCCACACTAAAGCTCGATCCTTTTTTGTGAAGGCTGTAAAAGGTGCTGTAACTCGAGAGAAGTTGGGTACGAACCTTCGATAGTAACCTTCCAGTTCGAGGAAACTATGGACCTCTGCCACGTTTATGGGTGGTACCCAAGAAACAAATACCTCAACCTTCGATGGGTTTACCGCTACTCCCTGCTCGGACACTATGTGCCCAAGGAAGTGCACTTCTCACGTCCAAAACTTACACTTAGACAACTTCCCAAAGAGTTCGTGCTGTCGGAGGACCTCTAAAATCGTCCTCAGGTTCTCAGCGTGATCCTCCTCTGATCTTGAATAGATCAGGATGTCATCGATGAACACTACTATGAACTGATCCAGATACACCTGGAAGACGGAGTTCATAAGACCCATGAATACAACTAAAGAATTTGTAACACCGAACGACATGAACACAAACTCAAAGTGCCCATATCTTCACTTAAAAGCCGTCTTTGGGATTTCTCCCTCCTTCACCCTCAACTGGTGATATCCAAACCGTAGGTCAATCTTAGAGAACCATCCTACCCCCTTTAGCTGGTCGAAAAGATCGCCTATCCTCGGAAGAGGGTAGTGATTCTTGACCGTCACCTGATTCAGCCTCCTATAGTCTATGCACAGCATTAGACCACCATCTGCCTTCTTTGCGAAAAAGACTTGAGAACCCCACTATGGCGCACTTGGTCGAACATAACCCCTCTTCATCAGATCTTCAATCTGAATCCGTAACTCTCGTAGCTCCGAAGGTTCCATCTGAAAGGGATCCATCGAAATCGGATGAGCACCAGGCTACAAGTTTATCCCAGACTCGACATCACGTCGAGGGGGTAGAGTCGTCACCTCCTCAGGGAAGACGTCCATAAACTCACTGAAGATCCCTAGTACCTCCACCATCTCTATATCCGCTGAGTCCACTGATAGCTTAGCTAACAAGGAGAGGAGGGGTCCCTCTCGCATACTACCCTTCTAGCCACCCCGCTTGTCGGTGAAAGTAACATGTCGACTGCCTAATTCTGAAAACACGACCCTTCCTCGGAAGCAGTCGATGATGACACATATAGAGAACAACTAGTCAATGCCTAGGATGACATCGTATGGTTGAATCTGCCATAGTAGGAGGTCCTTGACTGACTGATGTGGCCCTATCATCAGTCTGCATCCTTGAAAAACATATATCAAGTCGTTCTGATCTCCGACTAGTTTTCTTAACACCAGGGGTAGTGGAAGATATCGATATCTAGACCCAAAGCACAAGATAGACTGGGTGTAACAAAGGAGTGCAAAGCTCCTATATCGAACAAGACGTAAGCAAGGGTACTGAACAAACTGATCGTACTTCGAATGAACTCTGGTCCTACTGGAACTGCTGCCTCCGCGGTGTGAAACTGCTTGCGCCCGGATCCTATGACTCTCGGCTATCGGCCACCTCCCCGACCACACCCTGGTCGAGGTCCCCGAGGAGCACCCTGGGGCAGCCTCCTCCTAAAACGTCTACCCTCGGAGGAGTGGGAGCTCGCTACCCCTGCTGCTGCTACTGAAATTGCCTAGCTGGAAGCTACTACAGTTGAGGTGGGTGCTAGGCCTACCCAGTACCGTGTACTTCACTCTATTCGGGCACTGGTTCTGAAGGTTCCCATGGCTCCCACAGATGAATCATCTCAGCCCTCGTCCCGAAAGAAAAGGGCGAGGGCCAGGGGATCGGAACTGAAACTACTGAGGCCTGCTCATTGTCGGTTGAAACCTAGAGGGTCCCGATGCTAGAGGTCTACTACTGACAGCCTTCCCCATCAATGATACCAGATGAATTCCCTCTCATGATACACATCCCAGTGTGTGCATCCTCTCCACCACTTCAGCCTTCTTCTACACCTCTATGTGTGTCGGTAGGGTGAAGGGAGTAATAGCGTGTTGTAGAGAAGGTCAGAGTGCCTCCTCTAAATGCCTCACCTGAGACTCCTCATCTGGAAAGAGATCCAGAGCGAAGTGAAGGAGATCCTTGAACTTTATCCCAAACTCTCTCACTGACATACCCCCTGCTAGAGGGAGAGTAGCTCCTTCCTCTTCTTAGCTTTCATTGTAGAAGAGAGGAATTCCGCTCAGAACTCCTTCTCGAAATCAGCCCATGTCACCTCAACCTCCCTCTTCTCCCCCAAATAGAGCATCCACCACTAACATGCCACTCCTCGCATCTGGAACATGGATAGAGGAACCCATTACTCCGCCAGAGCTCGGATCAAGCCAAAATCTATCACCAACTCCTCTAGCCAGCTCTCCATCTCCATGTCTGAGGTGCTGCCCTCATACTTCCCGAGGGTCTTCCACTAGAAAGCACAAAGCGTCTTCTACCACTGATCATCCTCCTCCTCTTGGTCAGCCCTATGTCATTCAGCCGAGTCAACCTCCTAGGCCTCAATCGCCCGCACTACCTGTGGTTTCCTCCCAGGTTCCATAGCTGCAAGTAAACAAGGAATTCCTAAGCCCGGGTAGTGCATAAAATTGTTCTTAAATTTTATTCGACTTCTTTATTTATTTTTGAACCCCCAAAACACCCAGAAACATGAGAACACAAGTCATTATGATGCATGTACCTTTCCTAGGGTATCTACCCTACAATCAGTGTAGCCTCACCTGGTCGTTCGGTAGGTCCAGAGTCCTTGAATCGGATCACGGGGGGCCCTCAAATCCTGTGTCCTAGCCGGTCTTCCCTAGCCTATTTCATACACCAAGATCACCCAACACCGTTTCCCTACAATCCCATGTAATCCTCACTGTGCCTAACTCTATACTCCATCTTATCTCTCACCTCTCTCCTCTGATACTATTCTGTCACGATGCGCCTTCACCAAAAGGAGGGAAGGGTCAACAGATTTCTAATCCCTTCCTTATTTAAGTTGAAGGAGAGATAATGACCCCCAGAACCCGCCTTCAATTGGTCTCGGAGTGGCGACCAACGCCAAGGGTATAGAATCTTACACAAAATGGAAGGAATTACCCTTTTTATATTTTTTATAGGATCAATATGTAAGACAACAACCCCAACAATACCGAATCTGAAAGTAAAGGTAAATCCAAAAGTAAACCATTCCCATATGCATGTTAAAAATTAAAAGATACAAGCCACAAAACTCCAAAGGTAAGGTACCAAGAAAAAAGAAAACGTCAATAGGAACTGCCCAAAAGTCCGGGCTAGTATGGTCCCGCGTGATCCCTGAAGTCCTCCTGAAAACCTAAAAACAGTTTTATATACTTAGGGTGAGCATACAAGTACACTCAGTAGGGAAAACCAAAGACTCTCGTGCACAAGTGAGGAGACATTCAAATGCCCCGTGGAAAAAAGAGATAACCAAACACCCAAAAAGTAAAAGCTATCCACTCAAACATCACCAAGGCACACTCCCCAAATAACGCAAGTCAAGTAACATATAGTAATAGCACATCAATATTTGGGTACCTCGCGCCACATTCCCACTAGTTATTGAAGACATCCTACGCATCGAACCAATACCTCCATTCTTACTGTAGTCCCACTTCCACACCCCCCCCCCACACACTTGGGCCATAACCTCACCACAGTAACACTGCCAAACCCTGCCCGCAGACACTTGGGCCATAACCTCACCGTAGTCCCACTGCCAAACCCCGCCTACAAACACCTAGGCCACAACCACCATGCATAACCACACCTGTAAAAAATTTTGAAGATGAACCTACTGAAATACACTATGGAGGTAATATCAGTTAAGTTTTATAGCTTTGTGCTATATCTCCAAAACATTGAGGTCGGCCCATAAAATACTAGTGCAATCCTAGTAATGTAACCCCTTGTAATCTAAAATAACCAAGAGGGATCCAAGTTAAACTTGCTTATATTTATCATTTATTAGCTAAACTGGTAGGTAAATATCTTCCCTTTACCAAATTAATCAATAAGGGAGTCTCCTACCACATGGATGAGGAATACCAAGAAACCTTTAAAAGTCTCAATAGGTACTTCTTGCTCCCACCAGTGTTGATTCTACCAGTGGAATGAAATATAATCATCTTATATGTGGACACCGTGGAATGATCACTTGGTTCTCTCCTCGCATTGAAGAATGATAAGGGGAATGAGAATAGTATCTAATAACTCAGGAAAATTATGCTAGGTGTAGTGATATGGTACTTCGATGTTGAGAAGAACTACCTTGCACTCAGATTTTCATTGAAAAATTTGAGGCATTACTTGTTGCATCACAAAGTCCACTCGATATCTCATATTGACATGACCAACTACATACTAGGATTCCCTATGTTGATTGGGAAATGAGGATCAATGGGTGGTTATTCTGAAATAGTATAACATCTAGTTCATGCTATAGAAGGCTATCAAAGGGGAGGCCCTAAATAATTTTTTATGGAACATTTTTCCCTAGAAAGCACATTTGTGGATACCAAAATTCCATACAAATAGGTTTTCTAGGCCCATGAAACTCCTTGAACATGGGATATGTATTTTTATGGTTCCTCCCAAAGTCTTATCAGTAAGAGGTGAGAAAACCAGAATCTCAATTGGGTTGGTTTAGGGATTGTATTTGCCTCACAAGGAAAATCATTATTCCATACCCTTTCTAGAATATCAATACCTAATTTATATCTTGGAACTAGACCTAAAATTGTAGATAGCCTACTAGAACATCCAAGGGGATTAAGAGAAAGTGATAAAGCATATCAGTGATGAATATTCCATAAAAATGATGAATTGGATCCTCTCACTTGTTAGATCATATGTTTTATAGAAGAGTTCCCTTTTAAACCAATATTACATCCTATCCCTTGATCACTAAATTCTCATACCAGCACACTAGATAATTTAGGTATAGTTTTATCCAACCCTAATTAGGAAAAGGTATTCTTTCGCACAATGCACCGAAGCATGGTACCTTTAGTCATAATCTATGACATGGAGTAAATAAATCATTTAAACACCTCCTCATAGCATGATGAGCTTATATAAACCATGGTATGGATGGATATAATAGTTTATTACCTCCAAAATGGAACTCTCCCATTAGGCTGAATTGAAATGATGAGGACTTGATTATGAGCACTGAAATTCACCCTTAAGGATGCACTGAATGAGAAAATTTTACTCTGTAAAATAGGTTTTGATGGAATCATCCTCATATTAATAAAATAAAGATATATTCCAACCATTATATAAGAGATACATGCAGGATCTTATGGAACCCATTAATCCAGGAAAAGGATCTCTTACCAAATCAGGAGGCATGGTTACTACTAGAAAACAATGATAATTGAATACATGGAATTCACCTAGAAATTTCATTCATACTATATTCTTGAAAACTTCATCCATTAACCAATAAAATTACTACATATAGATAAATATAATTTTCTTTTTTTTATATTAAAAATAGATGTTGTGGGAATATGTCCCCCACCCAAAACTAAGTATTTTAAGTATATACTTACTGATAATGACGTATTTTCTAAATGTGTTGATGCAATACCCCACAAATATGTTAGGATGAAGAATTTATTTATCTTTGTGAATTCAAATATCATAAATATATTTGGGTCCCTCACTTTATATTAATATCCAATGACACCAACTTCTGTTCTACTGAGCTAATTGTTTTTACTAGGAGTACAACTTTGAGTAAAACCATTCGTTCTAATATCATGTAACAGCCAATGGATATATAAAGAACTTCAATAAGACTATAAAAAATTTACTATAGAATATAGGGTATATGGAAAAAAGGTTCTAGTTGTATAAGCTATATTATTCTTTATGGTCCTACCATACCACCATACACAGTGCTATACAAGAAACATTGTATTCATTGGTATACGAAATCAAGGAAGGATTTCCCATATAAGTCCAATTTATCTCACTTCGAATAGATATATGTGGGAAACTCTTAGACAATGATAAATACGTAAAATTCATGGATGATTTGGAACAAATTGATGAGAAAATGTTTCATACATGCACAACCTCAAAATGGAATTGAAATGGAATTGAATTCCATTTATTCCTTCATAGAGAAATGGAATTGAATTTGAAAACCCCAATGATACCAAGAAATAAACCTCCAAATATGTAACCCAAATGGGAAGGTACTTAAATCATACATAAATTCTATTCTAATTGAGCTTACTTAGTGTCCATGATGGATGAGGGACATGTCACACCCCTACTAATGTGAGGTTTCTCAAGAAATACTTATCATATATGTCATCACTAATCAATTGTATAATACTGATGATATTAAATTAGATGATAATTCCTTACCTTATAACATTAAAACTACATGAAAGATGTTCTGGAAAAAATTTGCAAGGGTTTTGTGCCTTCTTTTTCACTTTGAGAACCATCATCCTTAGAGAATGATGTTAAACTACATGGTGGACATCCTCGCATCATGAAATTAAATTGAAAAATCTTCCTAGAACTATGTATGAATTGATTCTAATTTCAATTAGATACTTAGAGACTCCTAGATTCTATATATTTTACTAGCCATCGTGTGATATAAAATTCCCCTATCCTCTCTTTTAATCGCATTTGATTTGTGAATGAATCCTTTTCCGTTCCTTATTTCTCACACCGAGCATAGCTCACATAAGATTAGGAATTTTGGTAAGGTCTTCCTCACATGATTGGGAAATATTATTTCAAATCAGGGTTAGCATGGTCCTAGATGTAATACCTTAAAAGTCAAACTATATTTCCTTATTGCATAATGTTAAATAACATGATTGATGTCGCTTGCATTATGTAAAATTGACTATTACTATAGACCTTTCCTGAGTAGACTACTATCCTTGGTAATGGTACTTGAACACATGTATATTAAATAACTATGTGTGGATTGATTCTTTTGCATCATATCATACTCAGTGATGCTCAGATATCCAATCCTATACCCAACCACAATAATCAATGAGAACAATTCCCCCCTCTGTATGTGATTAAAACCTCTCTAGAGAGTTTTCCATTCAATAACTATGTGTGGATTGACTCATATTACTATAGGTTACATAGTGATTCTATATAATCCAAGGTTTAGTCACCAAAATAAATGGGAATAGTACCCCCTATGCAAATGGGTCAGACCTTCATAGAGAGTTTCCCAATCAAGAACTATCTGTGGTTTGAATCCTATTATTGTATGATATATAGTGATAGCCATATCTCCAATAATGAGTCCATATGCAACAATAAATGGGACCAATTTCCCCCTTTATGTACATGCCAGACTTGCATAGAGATTTTCCCATTCAATAACTACATGTGGCTGGATTCTTATTACCATAGGATATGTAATGATTCCTCGATCTCCAATATTGGGTCCATCCATAACATAGAAATGTCCCCCTCCCAACATACATGTTAGACTTGCAATGGGATATTTCATTAAATAACTATGTGTAATGTGATTCTTTCCATCATGGTATATGAAATGACTCCTAAATCATCAACAAAGGGTCCAATTGAAAAATCAATGACCAAAATGCACCCATAACTACATATGGGTTGGACCTATACAATGATCCATATGAGATCGACTCTCATGCAGCTCAGTTGACTTCCATGTTATCCCTTGTTTCTTATGATGAGCATAGCTCATGTGATCTTAGGGAACCTGGAAATTAACTATGGATGGAGTGACTAAGAAACTTATGATTGGGGACCATGACCTAGTCACATGATGTTAAACTTAATGACAAATGGTCTCCAAATTTAGCAGATCATTAAAGAAACATAAACCAATTTTTAAGGAGGGATAATCCATAAAATCTCACTCAGCCTATGTACAATTTAGATCTATATATGACTTTTTTATGAATGAGATGAATCTATGCAAGAAGGGATCTGACATATGGCTCTAAGACTATGAATGTAAAAAAGGTATTCCCTATTACTGAACTTCCCCTGACCAATGCAATGTTTCCCTAGGGGTACCTTGCACAATTTCACATCAGTTATCATATCCTCTCTGTATGACATTAAACTGAAAGGAAAAAATCCTTCTAAATGATGTTATACTTCAAGGGAAATGTCCTCGTCACATGATATTAAACAATAAAAAAGATACATCCCCACCACATGAACTCAAAATGTGCAGGACATCGCCCATCATCATTCCTCACCAAATGACCATAAGAACCTCACCCTCGTTAACTAGATCATGGTTTTATTTCATCGTATTTCAAGTACCTCAACCCATAAATCACACTTCATTTATTGAGAGCCCTGGGTGACTGAAAACCTTCCATTACCCCTGGACAAGAAAATGGATCTATCTTTTTTACTATGCTAGTGATGTATAAGAGCTCAGACCTACCAAGCAGAGATATCTTTTCCCTACAGGAATAGATTTCTGATCCTTATGAACCTGATGTAACCATGGTAGTACTCAACACCTTAGGGTTTTATACACCATCCATTATATGACATTCCATATCATTACTCATGGCTTGAGAACCTCAATCCATGATTTACAACATTTTCATCTCCTTCTCAAAAGGATGGTGGAGTACTCTTAACCCTGATATCCTAATTTGGATGTTGTCTAATGTTCCCCTCATACTAGGCCCATTTACTTCATGATATTAAACTACATTCACTTGGGTCAAATCTATATCAAATTAATATTTATCCTTTTATGATATAAATCACAGGACCCTAAAACTGTTTGTGAAATTGACATAAAACTTATCAAGTTAAAAACCTGCAAATGACATTCCAAGTAAAAGTCAAGTCTTTACTCACTAAAATCTTCATCTCTAGAGTTTAGGAAAAAGATAGAGCATAAATAAAGGAGGCATATATCTCTTTGGTCCCACTTTTTGGCCCAAGTAAAATTCGATAAATACTCGATGGGCTCCTAGGTCCATAAAAAGTTTTAGGATTGACATTTCAAATCTTATTTACATGATAACATGTTCATTAGGAGGTGGAAAAACTTTTAGGGTGTTCTAACCCTTATCTAATATTACAATTTTCATAAACCACCATCATGTATTTGAAGTTTGGGCTGACACAACTACTTCCTTGAGTTGATATACTTCTCTTGGAATGACATGGACCTTGGGATTCCTTTATATTTTCCCTTCCCCCATAGAAAATTATTAATAGGGAATAGTTATCCAAATAGACCCTTGGATACTAAGAGCCCCCCCCCCCTTAATTTTAGGAGTTATTTCCATGACTACTAGAACATTATAATATCCCACCATTACTAATGGTGGACCTGTATCAATCTATTCCCACTTCCAGTTAACTCATAAATTACCATTCCCCGATTTTCAATCCCCATAACCATAAAATTCAAGACGATTTTACATACTTGATATTATTTCATTATGTTTTGTACACTTTCTCAAAAAAGGAATGATAAATTTCATTCCAGAACCTTTTTATGGCCTGCACCACATGACTCAAAACTATATGGAGTAGGGACCAAGCCTCCCAACTGAAATCTAAATTACCCTAGGGTGATTGAACCATTCATAGATAGCCCTTCTCTACACACCCCAACTTCATTTTACAAAATTTCAAGTCTTTTTACCTCTATCATGGACCTTGGAATAGAGTGAGGACACCTCTACTTGACCATGAATATAATCCCTATAGGATCATACATAAAGGCTTCTGACATACCAACTAGAGGAATCTCCTCATTGTATGAAATAAACTATAATCCTCATGATCCATAGAGACACCGTGGAAGAGATCAGTGCCTTAGTGTATATTGGACCATCCTCGGTATATCCTCCCCATTCCATATTTATCTTTTCAATATTCCGGATATGTTAATTACACGACCCATGGTCTAACTATCCAGGTAGACTCAACTCCCCTCTTACTTTATATTCTACCAATACCATCTCTAAAATATTTCATAGTCCCTTGAAGGAAGTCGGGGAACCTTTAATTGACCATACATGTAAGCCCTATAATCTCATTCATAATGGCTTCTAACATACCAACTTGTGGAATATCCTCCTTATAGGAAAGGAACTCCAATCCTCTTAAGTCCCAAGAACACCATAGTAGAACTCAACACATTAGGGTGTTTTGGATCATCCCTGACATGCCTTACACATTTTATAATCATCAATCATGTTCTAATAACAATACTTTAAAATGTGTAGCATTTTTATTTCCTAAAAACAATAATTTAAATTGTATAGCATTTTTATCTCCTTCAAAAAGACTTTGAACTGAATAACATTTTTATTTCCAAAAGAAAATATGTTAAACTACATGGTATACATCTTTACTTATTGATATTAAAATTCACCTAGAATTTTACTTCTTTAATGGTATATTACCACCAGTAAAAGGTCTGAGCTAGAAGAACATAAAAAACAATATAAGGTTTGAGTTGGAAGAAATTAAACTAAAAAATAGTAATAGTCTAGTTCAAAAGTCATTAAAACAACCAACTGAAGGAGACACAACTCTCACTAGGTTGAAAACCCAAAAATTTTACCTCTGAAAAAAGTAAAGTCTATAATTTATAGATATTCATTTTTTATAATCTAGAAAATATTGAGCACTAATAAAGTGAGAAAATAATTAAAACTTCTAGGGTTAAAAACCTGTATGGGGGAGGCCTAAAAAATCAATTCTAAGCCCAATGACCTTTCCCCTATATTATTCTTATGAAAGATTTATGGAAATATAAAAATAAACTGATTTAAAATATTTTGATATCATCATTTTTCCCACAAAAAATCAATCCATGATACATAAGTCCATTGGATTAGGATAACATTATATCATTCAACCTATGAGACATATATTTTACCCAAATTAACCTTTTAAATAAGGTGATATCAAGCCAACTAGAGTAAGTACAACAATATGGAATCTCATGTCAGTGTACAATCATGAGCAATTCTGAGAATAAACCTATTGCGATTTAAGAATTAAAATATAAGAATTTGGGTTTATTTGGTTTTATGCAATGGATGGGTATTGTTGATTATTTATTAAAAATAATATCAATGAAATGTCATGAACACAAATAATTTATAAAATATAGAAAAATACATATAATATTTAGAAGATCCATTCATTGATATCATGTAGAAGTAGGAATCTCTATATATCTGAGTCTCTCCTATGAATAAAAAAATAACTAATCAAAAAACTAAAAGACCATAATTTTTTTTTTCATTGGAGTCCTTGAGTTTTGTAGATTTCTTCTTCAATGAGTCAATGGATTTGAATAATTTGTCAAAATATTAAGTTTCCACATCAATGATCTAATATAATACCTCCATCCTTGAAGCAACATCATGTTTATCCTTCTCTGTTAGGTCGAGGATCCCTTGTTTTCCCAATATATTTTCTCCAATATTTTAAATGAATGTTGAAACTAAGATAAATTTTCCTAAATAAGTATAACATCAAACTATAAATATTCAATTTCAGCCTTCCTGAAATTGACAATCTATTAGTGATCTACTTCCTCCACTATGCACTGGGAAGATTCACTCAATGTATAATCTCTACATCATCTTACAAAAGATAAATCCTTAGTTTCTACTACCCTTAATTCATGGGCCCTATTTTTCCCTCTGAGAGATCACTTCCTTCACCAGAGTGTATATAAGAGTATAATAAAAACCAATATAAACAAGGGTGGTTTACATGAACCAAATATGGCCTAGTAAGTTATTCAAATCTTCTAAAGGGCCCTCCAAATTTAATGTTTAAATATCCTTCCACAAATTTGGCCACATCAGATGATAAACTGCTTCCAACTCTGATCCTTGAATCAATACCATCCCGCGGACAAGAATATAGTCTATGACTATGTTACCAAAAAGAGGAATCATGCTTGAATTTTTCAATGAAGTGTATATGGAGTTGGCCTCTAAGTTTATTGACTCAGTTGGAGGAATTACCAAGGAAAAAGGGACTAGAACTTCTGAGCTCTGGGGTGAAGACACTACAACAGAAGAAAAAAACATTTAATTAGTCAGAGGCTAGATGGTATGATACCATATGGTAACCAGTAGATGTGATAATTGTTAGAAATATACCTTTTTCAATTGTGTCACTCACAATATCTATTTCCCCAACCCCATATTCAGGTGAAGAGGAAACACCCTCTTATAATGACCAACATTTTGGAACCATCAGTTCTATCATGACCCCCTCCCACCAAAGATGCCCCTCCTAAGCTGGAAATGGTGGAAGGGAGATAATGAACCCCGAGTCCCGCCTCCAGTAGGACCCAGAGTGGTGACTAGCACCAAGGGTATGAGTTTTTCAAAAATATGGGAGGCATTACCGTTTTTATTAATTTTAGATTGGGAAATAGGATGAGTCAATCACCAAGAAGAAGAAAAGGAACAAGTATAGAAATATCCCAAAACTAATCCCATATGCATGATTTATACAATAGTGAAACAAAACTACAAGTACAGAAAATCTCTAAGTACTGTACAAAAAAGTAAAGAAAAACAACCACAAAAAACAGTACCAACCCCCCTTTCTTGACTAGTAAGGTCCCGCACAGTCCGTGTAGTCCTCTTGAAAACCTGAAAGCAAACGTAGGGTGAGTATACAAGTATACTCAGTAGGGAACCCTAAATCTCTCGTGCACAAGTGGGGAGACATCCTAATGCCCCGTGAGAAAACAGAAGAACCAAAACCTAGCAAGGAATCTATCCACCCAGCCTCACCAGTCACACTCACCAAGTAACACAAGTCAATAGAGTATAGTAGTAATGTAATCAAAGTATGGGTACCCCGCACCACCTTCCCACTAGTTATTGAAGACATACTATGCATCGAACCAATCCCGCCATACTCACCGTAGTCCCACTCCCTCATCCCGCCTGCACACACCTGGGCCACATCCTCACGCAGTCCCAATGCCAAACCCCGCCCGCAAACACCTGGGCCACAACTATCACACATAACCACACCTGAAAAAAACTAGGCCAGAACAACCACCGTCAAGCCCGAAGACACCTGGTCTAGAAGATCCACTGCCACACCCGAAGACACCTGGGCCTCATCCCAAAGACACTTGGGAAACCACCTTCCCGCACACACCTGGGCCATAATGACCACACTACCCTGCCCGAAGGTTCTTGGGATAATAATGGACTTCAGGCCATCACAGCCTGCCCAAAGGTACTTGGACTATCCAGGAAATGGAGCAGAAAGTAGATAATAACCAGCCACTAATAGAAGTGTTGGAAAAAACACCCTCCCCCATGAAATGGGGGTGTTCAGCACTAAGTTCTCAACTTGGGTGGGGTGCGACAAAACACAAAGATACAGATATATATATGTATACCAAACACACAACCCAACCTATGGCTTCTAAGCAGAGAAACTAAGCACATGCCTCGACACTACTATGTCGAATCATGCATAAAAAAAACAACCCCAACCCCATTTATTTTTTCATGTTCAACAGCTTTAGTTGTAAATTCTTTTAACTATTGGGAAACTATCAACAACCAAACCGAATCGAGTGTTCATCAAACATATCACTTCCAACCACAAAAAAAGTTTGAGAAAACACAAGAAATCACATACCAACTCCTTAAAAATTTGATTACCATATCCAACTTTAATTCATTTCCATCACAATACCCCATCATTCATTTATTCCCAAGTTCCACATATAAATTCATTTTCCACATTCCACATTTCCATTACTTCCCCCCCCGTATATAACCCACTACTAACCACTTTAATAATATTCACCACTCATCATTGTAGCCCCACTACCAAACATCATATGACACAACAACCCAGAAATTACCACTTCACACATCCCATAACAAAACCAACCCAACTAAAACATGTTCATTATTTCGTTTTGTTGAACCGGGGTGATCACACAGGGGTTCCGAGTATTTAATCATCCAACTTTATGTGATTAACCAATTTCCACATTCAATAAAATTTTCATCCGTAAGAAAATCCAGAAAGAGAGGGAAACATTTAATTGAGTAAGTAAAGGCCCCCAAGGACCATGATTTTTAGTAGGCAGAAGCTCATTCAATTCACAACATAATATCACAGGATATAAATAATGTAACTGCATTCAAAAACTTCCCATACCCATTATATAATCCAGTTATTATATTTATTAAACCAGTTCAAATGTGTTTCATGTAAACAAGAGGACACCCACCCCGTATGATGCACAATCTAGAGAGACGAAGGTAAGATCCCTACCTCAACAGGTTCTGATGTCCTTCTACGAACATGACCACCACGATCATAAGGATTCTCCCAGAATGAATGTACCCACCAAGGATGTCGCGGCACCACCGAATCAACAACACAGGAAACTCCCTCAACACGAAGATCACATGCCGTATCATGGAAGGAAAACAAGAGAAGTAGGATCGGAAAGAGAATACAAGAACAAGGGTTTAACATAAATTTTTAGAGTCATTTATCAAAGACCTTAGTTCCCATAAATTATAAGCAATATCCTCAGTTGGAAACTGTGGAGGGGAAGTCGAAGAAGTGGTAACAGAGAAGGGTTTACGATGTTCTCCTCGCTGACATGATCTCGCAGTCACTGACGGATCTACGATCGGAGTATGGATGGAGAAGTTTGGAGGAAGGCTTCAAGGTCATACGGGAGCGTCACCGTGTGGAGAAGAAGATAGGTCCGTAAATAACACGTGATCCTCTCTTATATAGAAAATTAAAAGGTAAAACGGAATGTAGTGTTTCTTAATGAATACACGACGTGACCATACAACTGTTATATTGTTTGACTGGTCAACACACGACACATCACGCTATTTCCATGCGTTTAATGATAATAATAACTTCAATTAATAATATGTGTCTAATTTTCCTGAGACATGATTCATAAAAAGGTATTAATTATTGGTCTTAAAAAGACTATCATAAGGTCAGGGTTATGCTGTCGCTGACGGTTCGTCAATCTGATACCGTATGAGGGAGATACGTTGGATACAAGATCCCGTAATAATAATGATATTATTATTATTGGGTGTTTCGTGGACCCGAGCCATGAACCATAATTTAATATCCAACATTAGATTTGAATCGATCGTATTAATTATAGGATCACATCGCCATTGACGAGAATCCAATCGGACGTCGCACGAGGGAGTTATGACACGTCGAAGATTTAAAAATAATATTAAATCTATTAATTCACAATCATTTCAGGTACCTGATCTGAAAACCCAAAAAAGACATCCAATATTGGACTCATAATTTCCATCTCGTATTCAGGGCCACACTGTCACTGACGGTTCGTGAATCCGAGGTCGCACGAAGAAGTTGCGGACAAATAGGTGTTTTATCATCAAAATTAATAATAACAATATTTTATTATTATCATTAATCAATTATTTATTTATTTTTCATAACTCCAAAAGCAATCACGATTTAGAGTCTTCTTGGGCGCTAGAATTAAACACCAATTCCGCCTTTTTCATTTATTTGTCATTTAATTTTATTTCTCTTGTTCTTTTTTTTGATTCTCTCTCCAATCTCTTTTCTTCTCCAAGTTCCATCAAGCCCCAAACAAAAGTGGTTCCTACTTTTCTTTGACTCCATTAATTCCATTCTTTTATGGTTTTTATTATTATTTTCTTTATTATTCCATCACTTTGTAATCTCTCTCCAATCTCACTTCAATGTCATTATTAATAAAATTAATATTAATAACACCCATCATTAATGTTCTAACTTAATCCCATTAAATTAGATTACCATAATTATTCACATATTAAACTAAAACCATTCCATGCGACTCAAAACCATTTCATTTAATTGAATTAAATGACAAAACAAAATTAATATAACTTACATATTCAACCCCTTTTTAGTACATTTAATTTCATTAACCTGTTGCACATAGTTTTACGCCATCATTGTTATTTATTGTTTTTTCAATAATAATAACAATTCATCAATTCATTTTATTAACTCATCACCATTATTATTTTTTTAATAATGATAATATTTATTCTCATTGAATTGACCATGTTAAACCACCTCGTTGGATATCTAAATCTGACCGTGCCACGTCAATGTCGCATAACATCCATCAATTTAATTATTTAATTCTATTTATTTTTATTTCTAACTAATTAAATTGAAACCACTTTTATTAAATTAAAACAATTCAATTTAATAAACTCAACATATTTTTATGCCACCATTATTATTAATTTTTAACATAATAATAATAACGAACTCACCTTTAATTTTATTAATGCACCACCATGCTTCCACTGTGCATCTTCATTTATTTGTTTGCAATAAATACCATGACTCATTTCATTAATTTCTCATTATTATTAATATTATGAATAATATTAATAACACAACACCCATTATTATTATTAAAATTTAATTTCAAAAATTACTCAATTAATAATAATACGCATGTTTCATTTATCAACGTCTAATGGGCCACACACCTTCCCACTTCACATCATTAATAATAATAACACCCATTAAATCATTTTATCATGATTATTTTCTTTTTAGTTTAATTAATCACAAAATTTATGTCATCATCATTATTATTTAACATATATATATATATATATATTTTACGTTATCATCAGTATTAAAAATTATCATTATAACGTGTGTCGTGTTGACCACATCGATTTCAACAAAGGAATGGACCAGAGGGGTCCGGGCCATTACATCAGATACCTCTAAAAACATTCTCGTCCTCGAGAATTAAAAACCAAACCAGAAGAAAGAATGGATCCAAACAACCACCCTACAAGATACCTTTCAGGGCTCGTGTCATAAAAGAAAACAACTGACAACCCTAATTATATGAGTTAGGAATTCCTTCTCCCATATCGAGATATTATCCGCTTTAGGTGGCACTAACTCTTCTGCATGGGTATAATCACATCCACATTAATGGGTCTCGATTAGGAATTAGGTCTTCCGACTTCCATACATTAGGATTTTCCAAACTTACACTTCCCCAAACACCATACAAAACAACAATAAATTACCCAAAAACATGGCTTGAGGAATTCCTTCTCCCATGTCGAGATATTATCCGCTTTAGGCGGCACTGACTCGCCTGCATGGGTTTAATCAAATCCACATTAATGCGTCTCGATTAGGGATTAGGTCCTTCTATCCCCACATGTTAGGACTCTTCACATACATTTAAAGGAAAAAGGGAAACAACTTAGCACTATAGAATCATGAAAAACATGGTCCAGGCCCAAATCATGGGTGAGAATGAGGTTCAACAAAGAAGTGTGATGCTCCTGTATTTAAAGAAAAGATAAATGAGAGCATTTAAGTAAAACCGAAAACATCTCTCTCGATCTCTAACCTTGCTCGGATTTCCACTTCTATTGCGTGCAATGGTCCACATCCCACTCCTATGCCTCTTTGTTGATGTCCATGTGCCATAGTTGTACGGTAAACAACGAACTCTTAAGCCCAAGTATCAAGGAAATTTTTTCGAGGTTTCATTTTATCATTTTATTTTGATTTATTTCCCAGAACACCCAAATCAAGTAAAAAACAAATCATGGTGATGCATGTACCCTTACTAGGGTCTCTACCCTGCAATCAATGTAGTCTCACTTGGTCGTTCGGTAAGCTCAGAGTCCTTGCATCGGATCACGGGGGGCCCTAAAATCCTGTGTCCTAGCCGGTCTTCCCTGGCATGTGTCACGCACCAAGATTAACCAACATTTTTGCCCAACCATCCCATGAAATCCTCACTGTGCCTAACTCTAGACTCTATCCTATCTCTCAACCATCAGCCTCTGATGCCATTCTATCACGACCCCCTCTCACCAAAGATGCCCCTCCTGAGATGTCAATGGTGGAGGGAGATAATGACCCCCGAGTCCCGCCTCCAGTAGGCCCCGGAGTGATGACTAGTACCAAGGGTATGAGTTTTTCACAAATATGGGAGGCAATACCCTTTTTATTAATTTAATATTGGGAAATAGGATGAGTCAAACACCAAGAAGAAGAAAAGGAAAAAGTATAGAAATCGCCCAAAACCAATCCAATATGCATGCTTTATACAATAGTGAAACAAAACTACAAGTACAGAAATGCTCTAAGTATTGTACCAAAAAGTAAAGAAAAACAACAACAGCAAACAGAATAAACTCCCCATGCCTGACTAGTAAGGTCCCGCACATTCCCTGTAGTCCTCTTGAAAACGTGAATGCAAATGTAGGGTGATCATACAAGTATACTCAGTAGGGAAACCTAAAGCTCTCGTGCACAAGTGGGGAGACATCCTAATTCCCCGTGAGAAAATAGAAGAACCAAAACCTAGCAAGGAATCTATCCAACCAGCCCCACCGGTCACACTCACCAAGTATCACAAGTAAATAGAGTATATTAGTAATGTCATCAAAGTATGGGTACCCCACACCACCTTCCCACTGGTTATTGAAGTCATCATACGCATCGAACCAATCCTGCCATTCTCACTGCAGTCCCACTGCCTCATCCGGCCCGCACACACCTGGGCCACATCCTCACGCAGTCCCACTACCAAACCCCACCCACAAACACCTGATCCACAAATGTCACACGTAACCACGCCTGCAAACAGCTAGGCCAGAACAACCACCTTCATGCCCGAAGACACCTAGGCTAGAAGATCCACTGCCACGCCCGAAGACACCTGGGCCTCATCCTGAAGACACTTGGGACACCACCTTCCCACACACACCTGGGCCATAACCACCACACTACCCCGCCTGAAAGTTCTTGGGCTAATAATAGACTTCAGGCCATCACAGCCTACCCAAAGATACTTGGGCTGTCTGAGAAACGGAGCAGAAAGGAGAAAATAACTAGCCACTAATAGAAGTGTTGGGAAAAACACCCTCCCCAATGAAATGGGGGTGTTCAGCACTAAGTGCTCAACTTGGGTGGGGTGCAACAAAACACAAAGATACAGATATATATATGTATACCAAACACACAACCCAACCTATGGATTCTAAATAGAGAAACTGAGCACGTACCTTAGCACTGCTATGTCGAAGCATGCATACAATAAAAAACCCCAACCCCATTTATGTTTTAATGTTCAATATCTTTAGTTGTCAATTCTTTTAACTATTGGGAAACTATCAACAACCAAACCAAATCGAGTGTTCATAAAACATATCCCTTCCAACCACAAAAAAAGTTAGGGAAAACACAAGCAATCACATACCAACTCCTTAACAATTTGATTACCATATCCATCTCTAATTCATTTCCATCATAATACCCCAACGTTAATTTATTCCCAAGTTCCACATATAAATTCATTTTCCACATTCCACATTTCCATTACTTTTCCCCCCGTATATAATCCACTACTAACCACTTTAATAATATTCACCACCCATCATTGAAACCACACTGCCAAACATCATATCACACAACAACCCAAAAATTACCACTTCACACATCCCATAACAAAACCTACCCAACACCATAATGTTCATTATTCCATTTTGTTGAACCGTGGTGATCACACAAGGGTTCTGAGTATTTAATCAGCCAACCTTATGTGATTAACCAATTTATGCATTCAATAAAATTTTCATGCATACGAAAATATAGAAGGAGAGGGAAACATTTAATTGCGTAAGTAAAGCCCCCCAAGGACCATGATTTTCAGTAAGCAGAAGATCATTCAATTCACAACATAATATATCAGGATATAAATAATGTAACCGCATTCACAAAATTTCCATCCCCGTTATATAAGCCAGTTATTATCTTTATTAAACCAGTTCAAATGTGTTTCATGTAAACAAGAGGGCACCCACCCTGCATGATGCACAATCTAGAGAGACGAAGGTAAGATCCCTACCTCAATAGGTTCCGATGTCCTTCTACGAACACGACCACCACGATCACAAGGATTCTCCCAGAATGAATGCACCCACCAAGGATGTCGTGGCACCAACGAATCAACAACATAAGAAACTCCCTCAACATGGAGATCACATGCTGTATCATGGAAGGAAAATGGGAGAAGTAGTATCGGAAAAAGAATACAAGAATAGAGGTTTGACATACCTTTTTAGAGTCATTTGTCAAATACCATCGTTACCGTCAATTATCAGCAGTCTCCTTGGTTGGAAACTGCGGAGGGGAAGTCGAAGAAGAGTGTACGAAATAGGGTGTATTATGTTCTCCTCACTGACACGATCCCGCATTCACTGACAGATCGATGATCAGAGTCCGGATGAAGAAGTTAGGAGGAAGGCTTCTAGGTCATCCGGGAGCGTCGTCGTGCAGAGAAGAAGAGAGGTCCGTAAATAACACATGCTCCTCTCTTATATAGGCAATTAAAAGGTAAAACGGTATGCAACATGTATTAATAAATACACGACGTGACCGTACAACTGTTACGCTCTTTGACTGGTTAACACACGACACATCACGCAGTTTCCATGCTTTTAATGATAATAATAACTTCAATTAATAATAGGTGTTTAATTTCCCCAAGACATGATTCATAAAAAGGAATTCATCATTGGTCTTAAAAAGACCATCATAAATTCAGGGTTATACTTTCGCTGACAGTTCGTCAATCTGATACCGTATAAGGGAGATACGTTGGATACAAGATCCCGTAATAATAATGATATTATTATTATTGGGTGTTTCATGGACCTGAGTCACGAACCATAATTTAATATCCAAAATTAGACTTGAATTGATCGTATTAATTATAAGATCACATCGCCACTGACGAGAAGCCAATCGGATGTCGCACGTGGGAGTTATGACGGGTTGAATATTTAATAATAATATTAAATCTATTAATTCACAAGCATTTCGGGTACTCGATCCAAAAACCCAAAAAAGACATCCAATATTGGACTCGTAATTTCCATCTCGTAGTCAGGGTTGCACTGCGGCTGATGATTCGTGAATCTGATGTTGCAAGTAGAAGTTGCGGACAAATAGGTGTTTTATCATCAAAATTAATAATAACAATATTTTATTATTATTATTAATCAATTATTTATTTATTTTTCATAACTCCAAAAGCAATCAAGATTTGGAGTCTTCTTGGGCACTATAATTAAACACCAATTCCTCCTTTTTCATTTATTTGTCTTTTAATTTTCTTTCTCTTATTAGTTTTTTTTGTTTCTCTCTCCAATCTCATTTCTTATCCAAGTTCCATCACGCCCCAAACAAAAGTGTCGCCTCCTTTGCTTTGAATCCATTAATTCCATTCTTTTATGTTTTTTATTATTATTTTCTTTATTATTCCATCACTTTGTAATCTCTCTCCAATCTCACTTCAATGTCATTATTAATAAAATTAATATTAATAACACCCATCATTATTGTTCTAATTTAATCCCATTAAATTATATTACCATAATTATTCTGATATTAAACTAAAACCATTCCATGCGACTCAAAACCATTTCAATTAATTGAATTAAACGGAAAAAAATTAATATAACTTACATATTCAACCCCTTTTTAATACATTTAATTCCATTAACCTCTGGCACATAGTTTTACACTATCATTGTTATTTATTGTTTTTTCAATAATAATAACAATTAATCAACTTATTTTATTAACTCATCACCGTTATTATTTTTTAATAATGATAATATTTAATCTCATCACATTGACCAAGTTAAACCACCCCATTGGATATCTTAATCTGACCATGCCATGTCAATGTCGCATAACATTTGTCAATTTAATTATTTAATTCTATTTATTTTTATTTCAAACTAATTAAATTGAAACAACTTTTATTAAATTAAAAACATTCAATTTAATAAACCCAACATATTTTTATACCACCATTATTATTATTATTTAAGATAATAACAACAACAAACTCACCTTTAATTTTATTAACGCACCACCATACTTCTACTTTGCATCTTCATTTATTTGTTTGCAATAAATACCATGACTCATTTCCTTAATTTCTCATTATTATTAATATTATGAATAATATTAATAACAAAACACCCATTATTATTATTCAAATTTAATTTCAACAATTACTCAGTTATTAATAAACCACATGTTTCATTTATCAACGTCTAATGGGTCACAAACCTTCCCACTTCACATCATTAATAATAATAACACCCATTAAATCATTTTATCATGATTATTTTCTTTTTAGTTTAATTAATCACACAATTTATGTCATCATAATTATTATTTAACACACACACACACACACACACACACAGATATATATATATATATATATATATATATTACGTTATCATCAGTATTAGAAATTTTCATTATAACGCGTGTTGTGTTGACCACATCGATTTCAACAAAGGAATGGGCCGGAGGTGTCTGGGACATTACATGTTCTTTCTCTATTGTTAAATTACACTCATCACTTTTAATGGATTTAAGAGAAAAATAAATGTTAGACAACATGACACAAAGTGAATTATATGTTAATTTTCTGAAGAAGTGTTCACTGTCTCTGAAACATGCCTCCATCAAAGATAAATTAGTAGAGGAGTAGATGCCAACTTCAGTTTCCTCTAGAAGTGCGTCCACGAATTCCAGGTCAAATGGAATGACTACTGGAAAATAAATAGGCACCATTTATAACTAATGTGGAACTTTAAACTTATATACTCTTTGATGGGATGGGTCCAATAGTGAAGGTTCAAATAGAGAAATTTAATGTTCCCTAATATACTCCAGAATGGATGTATGTTCTCTAGGTGGTTTAGATGAAACCTATGTAATTTTTATAGTTTAGAATTATTTTCTACAGTGGCCTAAAACATGAAAAAAATTATGTGTAATGCTTATTAGAGGATTTTGGGGGAGGTGAATCTTCTAGTTAAAGCACCTCTTTTTCCCTTTCCTCACCAAGGAAGGGTCCCCATAAGGTACTGACATTGAAGACACTACGTATGGAACTAATGGAAGCATACACCATGAATCCCTAGGTATGGAAATATTCACCCTAATTAAATATTGGTGACATGGGGAACCCCCATCATCGGTCCCCTGGTCACCTATAAATTCAGCTCATGTAGTTGTACCCCCATGAGAATATACTAGGGATGGTGGGAGTGGATAATCCACTATAGATTCATGTTATAATAATTGAAACATAAAAGACATCAGTGTGGTTGAAATAGAACCACTTCCATTTGAATATAGTCTTAAAATTATTCTTACCACTTCTTTGATGATGGTATAACTCGTTTCATCCAAAAAACCTCCAATGTTACCAGAAACCCCATTCACTACACCAAGGGAAAGTAGTGCATTAGACCCTTAATTATTTACATATTTTAATCAAGTTATCAAAGGAAATACCTGACCTCATCAGTTTGGTCTTTGAAAGTGATTCCTTTGGGATCAGTAACACAAGAAAAGCCTTCAAAATTCATCTCTTCCTGGTGAAATAGTCCCCAGATCTTAGTATTAGAATTACTTTCCCTCTAAATAATCCATTGATGAAATTCATCAAGAAATAATATTTAAGGAATTACTTTACTAACAGATGTTGCACTCATTATAGTTATTCCAGATTATTCTTCTATCAGTAACAAAATTGATGGTAAAACGTTCACTCCCTTATGAGGAATTACCATGTCTATCATTCTGATTGAGGTGAGTTACTTTCGAGGCCTCGTATTGGCTTTAGAAATCACTGGAAACCTTGTAGTCATGGGTACTTATTTTGATAACTTTCTATCCAGATAAAATAAGATATATATATCAACATAATTTTACGATAAACCGATGTTCACATCACTTGCATGGAATTATATTTGAATTTGAGTCTCCTCCCTGGTGAATATCAATCCGAATTGGAGAGTCACCATAAGATGATTCTTGGATCAAACGTAAAGAGGGGGAGGACATTTTTTCTGAATACAATAAAATCGATAGCTATATCGACAATGTTCATACCATTCATAGAGAATTATCCCATCATTGTTGGTAGAAAGGGTACCCACATGGGTAAAAATCATATTGTCATAAGCCTCAAATATGCCCCCACCATTGTCAACAATAATACTAGTGGGCATTATCTAGTAGGGTTTAAAGGATAAATAGTCATAACATATTAGTCAGGGCTTGATATACCAATACTTCAATGATATGGGCCAAACCCTACCAACATACTATAATAAGTGTTTGAAATAAATGTCTACTATTCTCAAGATACATAAATACTCATATCCCCCAAGATGATCCCCCATCCAAACACATATCATTTGAAAGGGTCTAGAAATTCTATGAGGGGATCTTCCCTTATAAATATGGTGTAGGAGGTGATATAATTTATTTAACATGGGAATGACTAACCCAATGCACATTCATACATCCATGTAGGATACTATCATAAACATGGAAACTCCAACTCCACCCTTATCCTTTTTTTCCTGGAGAAGGTATAATCTTAGGTACATGGTAAGACAAATAGCCAACTAAACAATCTGGTCAACATCGAGTATAACTCCCACCCTTAGTTGGTGAATTTTCTATCTTAAAATGTGGGCCAATTGGAACCCTCGACACTACAGGAATACTTTTTGGGACAATACTTTGGCCTCTTGGATTTGATATCAGAACAAAATTTCTTGAAGAAAAGCCCCTTCCATTCCTCAAACGGGATATATGCCATAGAATGTGAGGCCTTATCAAAGGAATTTTAAGCTAATTGATCAAATTAATTAAAAGGGGATGTTTCCTCTCCACATCATCCGACATGGATGATGGGGGGAAAACTCATCCCACATTCACCCTAAAATGGGTGCGCCAAAAATCTACTCGATGTCGCAGAGATTGATGCCCACTTCACCACGTGTCAGGTGGAATGTATTTGTATCTAGACTCTATCAACTGAATAAGTCTTCCACCAATTCCTTATTATAGTAGGTTTAGGATTTTGAGATCAATATAGCCACGTACATATCAATATGATTCAGGTCTATGATGAATTCTAATGTGATATACTTCATCCACTTTGGAAACCCCAATACCTTCTGCAGACCCCCCCCCCCCCTCGATCAAAGATCCTAGTTAGGAAACCTCTGAATCTCAAGATTGTTGAATATTTTCACATTATTGAGTGGTACATATGGATGTATGAATAAATTTTATAAATATTCTTTCCAATGCATCTTAGTATAAATTTCATCATATACACATTTGATCATTTAACATAGGTGATGAAATGACCTATATGTGATTTTTTTCTCAAAAGATATTATGGGTCTCCAGAACCGAAGAAGGGGTCATAATTGATGACTCAATGGGAGAATATAAGAATATTTTTTAAGACCAAACCCATATAGAGTTTGGAAGTATGATTGAGGGTATTCTATAAAGTTTATTATGATTAGGTCTGTTAAACTTTTCTGTGATGACTCAACAATACAATGATAGCTAGCATCCACACTTGCAATAATGGTGTTCTGATGAGGCTTCACTATTTTGTCCTTTTTCATTGAAGACGTATGGGAACTTTAATCCATCAGTATGAAAACAAGGAGAACATGTTAGATGAGTGATGAAATCCTATCAAAATAGAAGCATGAATCATACAAAATCATGGGAATCGTATGAACCATGAATGCATTCATGAATTCATGACTTGATACAGGTATCAATAATTTCAAAAACTATAGAGTATATCATGATAAATTGATTAGTCATAAGACTTGTGATCATGTGACCCTGATATGGTCATCAGAACTGCATCATGATAAAGTGATCATGTGACAGAGCCAATGGATCATGGGAAGCCAATAAGACTGTCATGGGTTTAAAGACATGAGTCAAATTTTAAGATAGTTAACAAGATTTATTTTGTGACTTTCTTGAGTAGGTACTGAGAAAAAGTAGTCACACGGTGTGAAAACATGATCAAATATCATAAAATAGTTCTAAAAAGGAGTCTTGAGGTTAGTTATTATGATCAATTCTTTTAGAGGGGTCTTGAAAAACAGATCACTTGGTGAGTTCAGGTAAAGAAGTCACATGATGGAAAAAATCATGAGATATCTAGATTTTAGAGTCAATAGTGAAATAATTATCCCTATGTTCCCCTATTTATTGGATGCTTCATGAAATACCAAAGCTAACCTGGAAGACCAAACGTCATCTGAGACACTAATCCATGAAAAACCCAAGGACTCATGAGGGAATTTACCTTCCTCATAACTGAGTCATTGTCCTTATAGATGTCGCTTATGAGGGGGTAATTTTTTGATTCCTACCAAAAGAGCTCCAGAAATTCAAGAATTAAAGAAATACTTAGACTATGGGTATTATTTTCTTTGAAAAATGTAGAAATGAGTAGCATGAAGTTGAGGTAGTTGAATCATGTGGACCACATAACCTCTAGAAGGACACACAATGACATGACCTTGGAAGGTCATGCAAATGGATTAGGCATCGCTCATGATCTGTAAATGATATGTTGAAGACCCTATGAAAAAAATATTCTATTCATATAAGGGGGTCCATAAAAGAATTGATGGGAATGAAAATTCTACCAAACAAGTTCCTCTAATCATGATAATTTTGATTTGGTAGATGTTTAAAAAATCACCCAAATCACATTATAAATTAAAGATAGAAAAATTCAGAAGCTTATTGTAATGGAGAGGTACATTGATATTCATGCGATATGATTATGAAGTTTTCAAGACTCCACCAAGACCATAGGTGATACATACACCTTTTCACGAAGGAGGATGTTGGTGTGTCACCTCAATCTTTTGATGGACCTCAAACATGTCTATCAGTCATGTGATACCCCTTTGGCTTTATAGAAAAGAGGAGGTACTGTCTATGATAATTCTCATACACCATCATGAGATATACCATTGAACATGTGAAACATCATAGACAAGAAGATGTATTTTCCATGATAATTCTCGCATGATGTATTGAGATCCTATAACCTTGTAAAATAAAGAAGAAAATAAAATGGGAAAAGAAGGGATACTTTTTTGAAGGGAACATACATTTATTTTCATGTGTATGATTTATATGCCTAATGTGATCAATATTATTCATAGGGTGACCCCTTGAAAAGTCATCTTGATCTTGAAGGATTCCACTAACAATCCATCTTGAACTTATGAGAGGCCCTTAATAAGATTTCTTAGTCTTTTAATAGATTCTATACCAGTATCCTTTGATCACACAAGAGCCTTTATGTAGATGTATTGATTTCTTGAAGGATATGATACATGTCAGTTAAATGGTTAAAATTTCATTTGACATGAAAAAATTATTATTCAAATTCTCTTTGATAATTTATGTGTCCAAAAAAGTTGCAATGATAGAGTGTTCTTTTGGTCACTTAATATCACATGATGCCACAGATGACTTGTGGTAGGATCATGCAAAGTGCATGATGTGATACCCCCTCCACCAAATCTAGCTTATATCTGGAATATATACTCCATAAAAGGTGATGTATAAATGATATGGTGATTCCTATAAATTCCTCCCTCTTAGTACCAAAACTCACACATGATAGAGACCACACCCATGGGAGTACATAAGAGTGGACTTCTCAGAGCATAAATCCATGTTAATGTAGGAGTATTCCACTAAAAAAAATTTATAGAATGACCTGTGTGATTACTTGGAACGAATATTTGATTTTCATGATAGTTTTATATATCATGTAAATGAATTATTGTGGGACATCCATATTATGGGAAGGAGTCTCTACATGTTGACTGGGTCAAATGAAACCTAAACAAGCTAATGATTAACAAACCTTGAGTTACATATTCAAAAAAGACTAAAAATGAAGAAAGAAATATCTAAATAAAGATACAATGATCTTTATGAATTTTTCATCACTAATCCATATCATTTATCCTCACCAGGACATGTTGCCTAAGTTATGCACCAACACCATGACATGTAACCCAAGTCTTATGTAGTCCTTTTGACGTGTCACCCAAGTCATCAAGTGAACTTGAACATGTCGCACAATACCTATTTTTACTTTAAATTTTTTTGTCAAGTCAGTAAGTAGCACCAAGATATGTCACCTAAGTCTGGAAATGTCTATCGAACATGTCACCCAAGACTTAAGGAGTCCTTTAATCACCCCATCTAGATTGAATGATATCATCCAAACATGTAAATCAAGTCATACAATTCTCTAATGGCATGTCAACCAAGTCTTGAGGATTCCTTTTTACATGTCACCCTGATCATAAAATGTTCTTCAATCAAATTATCCAAGTCATGTGATGCCCTCCGAACAAGTCATCCAAGTCATGTGATTCTCTCTATACATGCCCTAAAAATCATGAGAAACCCTCTGAGTGAGTTAACTAGATCATGTTATTGACTTTAAATATGTCTTCTTGGAATCTAGTACATGTCTAGACATCCTCATACATTCCAGAAGGGCACTCTGGACACATTAGGAAAAAATTAGGACGTGTCAGATAAACATTCCAAGACATGGTAACCTTGTCTAATGAGAATTCTAAGTCATACCCCAAAATAAACTATGATAACTCTGTTTCATTTCAAAACAAGATATTTAGGATGCCTTTTTAAGGCTTGGGATTAAATGGGAATCCACTTTGGTGTAATTCCCTCCATGTATCCGATACTTGAACCCATGGGACCAAAACTCTCTTATGGGTTCATCTGTCTTCCTCATCCATTAGAGAAATAAGAAGTCCAAATTTACTATGATAAATATAATTACTGTTATAAATATGATACATAGGATTCCTTCCTAATGATTTAGCTCCATGTCAAATACCTGATAAGGACCGTCTTGATTCATAATCCTTAAATCCATATTGAATGAGTCTAATCACTTTGTATCCCCTGTTTCTCACACTGAAAATGGACCATGTGGTCTTAGGGACATGTAATGATCATATAATTCACATAATGAGTCTCACCATCTAGGGAAACCTTAGTGTGTAATCCTTGTTCAATGGCATGATATGGATTCCCCCATATAAGGGAATTAACCTCAGGTAAATTCTAAAAGGCATAATCAAACTATGATGACACTAATTACTTGTAAAAATAAGGAATGTATGATCCATTCCTAAGGAATGATCATCATATTAGTGCCTACATTCGCTCATAAATTTCTTTTCCATATGATGTTAAACTATATGGTTTAAATTAACTTTGGGGGTATTGATTCCGACCATATATAGGATACATAGGATGCCTCATAAAGGTTCAATCACATCCTTGAAATATCAATAAACTAATTGGGAGGAAATAAAATTCAGAGTGAATGGTTATATGGCTTTAAAATAAAATAAACTACCCATTTCTAATTAATTGAAACTGATGAAGAACCTCAGATATATACATATATTCTCATTAATAGAACCCACCTTTACAAATTAAAGGACTCGACACCTGATAATGTTTCTAGGAAAACTAATTTTATATATGGATTAGTAAGAGATTAAAAAATATATATTAAATCTATAATTGGGTTCTAGAATAGAAAGTAAATCCCCTTAAAAATGTGAGTTGAGCCCGAACTCCCATCTTCTTAATCAATGTGAGTTCCTAGGCACCATTGGGTCTGAAACCCCAAATGATTACTTGAAACTAGAAAGAAGGCTTGTAATTTATTATAGATGTGGGAGGCATTGTAATTTTATAATAAATGAACATGTTTAACTAGTTTAAGTGATTTTTAACCATGATTTAACCACTATAATCATTGTAACACCCCATGATTTCGGTGGATTATTTTTTTCGAATTAATTTAATCTTTTTAATATTTTTCAATTCACACAACATTGAATATAATTTTTTATATAAAATAACTAATATTGGATTGAATAATATGAAATTAAAAGTTAATGATACACTACATTAAACATAATGTTTATATTTCACTACACTCAACATCGACTTGGCATGCGTTACCTACAATACTGAATTTCTACAAAACAATATTTTATTACTATAATTATTTAAACAGGATAGTTATAAAATAGTTGTTAAACTTATTAATATGTATAATTATGGATAATTTTTAAATATTATCTATATTGGTTTTATATAGATAAATCATATTTATAAAAAGATAGAAAATTGTGCTTGTAATGTCATTAAATGTATGAAATTACTATTTTCTTAAAAGAACTAATTTTTATGTACTATAAACATTAATAAAATTATTTTTAGAAAGTTTAATAAATTTTATTTGATAAAATAAACTTCATTTTTGAATTCCCAATGTCAAAATTAGCTCATGGTGAATTTTTTGGATTTTTCTGAGAAACATCATTTTTAGATGAATAATAAGAAATACAAAACTTTAATTCAAAACTACTTTTTCATATAATTTATTTATATAGTTATACTATATTTTGATTTTGATTAAAAGCCACAATAGATAAATTATATATATTTTAATAGAATTTAGGTCATTTTAATAATTTTTATATTGAATTTACATATAAAAGCTTAATGAACTTTCGAACATTATCACTTTAAAAATCCGCTTTCTCACCATATCCCTGCGATTAGAATTAAACTTAATTTCACCACATCTGTGAATTGAATTTTGAAAAAAATCTTAAAAAGTTGTGATTTGTATAATATTTATAGTATAATAAGATCAACTTAATTTTTGACCAAAAATATTAGTGGAAGTGATTAAAATTAATTACTATGATTAAGGTAATATTAAGCTTAACAAGGGCCTAAACATTACACTTGGGGGCCAAAATGACCAAACCACTTCTCCAAAACTTATTAGCTAGACATATGTCAGCCATAAAACTTCCATTCCTGAGTATAATTTGTTTTTTATGACTTTTTATGTAATAACATGGGTAAACATAACTTTTTTTTAAAAGATAAGTGTGCCCCCTCCCTCCCTTATAAAAGGCCATCACCTCTCCCCATTTTTCACAACTCTAAAACCACTTAGGTTCGACCAAGCTCTACTAAATTCACTTCCCAAAATCCCTACCTTCCTCTTTGAAGCTTCACTTTGGGAATAAATTCAATGAAGAAATACCTTTTGTGAAAAACAAAAAGAGCTACCTAAATAAGAGGACGTTTGAACGTGTATGAAGATAGTCAAGACTTAAGGTAAGATAATATCATCTCACTTTTTATTTCTATGAGATACATTTCATATTCACCAATTTTTTTTTTGGAATATAATACTCTACTACATGCTATATCAATAATTTCCATAATTTAGTGGGATTAAAATCTTTAAATTGACGTTATTCTTTCATGGGGATCATGATTCTAAAGTTACTTAAGTAGTAAGGGTTTTCTCATATTACTTCTATTCTCTAGAGGATAAAATCCATCTTCACCACATATTTCTTATATGTGGTGGGTATACTACCCATAAATGTGTTATATGATTATTATAATTAAATTAATGGGTATTTACATATCCATTTTACGATCATTATTTTATGTGGGTTATGTTTCAAAAGTTACCAAATTCGTAAAGTAATTTTCCATGATTTTCTTTCATTGAGACACATTCTATGTTATGCACCTAATTTTTTTATGATTTGTATATACTACCCTTTACACATTAAATCTTGAATCTACTTAATTTTAGGATATTTTAATCTTGATGTAATTTAATTTTCTTACTGGAGAGTATAGTTCAATGTTTACAAGTGGTAAGAGTTTATTTAAACAATCTCATCATTTACTAAGATTTTTTATCATTATGCATCCATTGATAAAATATTATGATCCATATCCCAAAAGAGATCATTAATTTACTTCTCATATTTATATTCATTATATCTTCAGGTATTGGTACCATTTTCCCACTCTTTTGTATATAAGATGATTAAGAAAGTGTTTTTACGAAATTCCAACTTTACCTCTATCTTTCGTAAGAAATCTGTGTTCTTTCAAAATCATGATTTATAAAATGGTTTTCAAAATTTTTTAAGAATTATTTATATATTTTCAAAGAATTTTAAATGAAATGGTTTTCAAATCATTTTCAATGTCTCTTTTTTATGTTTTCAAAGTATTTTCAATGAAATGGTTTTCAAAATGTTTTCATGCTTTCTTTATAAACATTCAATTCATTTTAAAATAAATGGGTTTTAAAACGTTTTCAAACTGTCTTTATATGATTTCAGATTATTTTCAAAGAAACTTTTTTCTAGGAATTTTCAAGAATTATTTATAAATTTTCAATTTTTTAAAAGAAAAACGGTTTTAAAATGTTTTGAAGCTTATTTTATAAGATTTCAAGGAAAAGGTTTTTATTTTTTTCAATATTACTTTATAAGTGATCAAAGAAAAAAGTTTTCAAAATTATTTCAAGAATTATTTCTAATTTTTTGAATTATTTTCTTATAAAATTTGTTTCAAAAGGTTTTATTTTAAATCATCTTTCAAATAAGAAAGGATATGTTCCTCAAGAAATATTTTTGATTATATTTCAAAATTATTTATTTTCTAAGATGACATCCATTGATGTTTATCATACCTTAATGGGAAATTTTATGAAGGTTTAATCTGCATTCGTTCTCTAAATTGGTTATGGTTTGATGGAATGATGTTTATGAAACCTATTTCTCTTTCATGGGTTATATGCTTATGAAACTATATTCTTTTTATGGTTTATTATTTGATGAAATTATTATGAAAACTATCATTTTCTACATGTTAAGATATAGTTACATGTTAATGATACCCATTTCATTTCATGGGTTATGATAGGATGTTTATGAAACCTATATATTTTTATGGGTCATGATATAATGAATGTTTTATTATCTTATGGAACATGTATGAATGATTTTATTATGAGATGGGTGGGACCTATATCTCCATACAATGAATTGGGTAAATATTATATCTCGTGATATAATTATGGGAATCAAGTCGAAGGGATTGATCCACTATGGAAAGATGGGGAAACCTAATCCCTTACAAGGAAAGGACTGTGATGGGGGATGGTGGTGTGTCCCACCTAGTAGGTGTAGTCACCTTGAATATGGAAGATGGGGAAACTTGGTCCACTATAGGGTGATGGGGAAACTTGACATACTATGAAAATATGGGGAATCCCAATCCCTTAAATGGAATGTACTATGACTGGGGATGGTGGTGTGCCTCATCCAGTAGATGTAGTCCTAATTAAGTTCCTTGAAAAGTTCTAGAAATGCATCTTTACTTATATGAAATGATATTACATATTTAGGTGCATACCAAAATTCAATGTCTTATTTCTATTTTATGATTTCATGGATTATGATCTTGTTTCCCTTATGATTCATGTGTTATTAACTTCCAATATTTGTGAAATGATTCATTTTTATGATTTTATATATAAAGGTTAACATCTTCTAATGTTATGATCACATTATTGTACCCCTATGCTCATGTTTATACTTACATGTCTCCCTCATTTACCCTTAATAAGCATATGAGATCACCCCTTTTAATGTTTCCTACCTCATTTTTGGAAGATATTTATTATGTATGATGTGTCTAAGAAGGTATCTAGTCAAGAAGAACCTAGAGGGAGATAATGTAGCTAACTTATATACCAATGTTTATGTTTCCATGTTTCCAAAGACACTAAACAAACACAGTCTTTGGGCCTCTATTTGTGAAGTTTTTTAAGTATTCTGCAAAAGGATGTAATTTTTATGCACATTAAGACTAGGTAATTATGGTTGATATCATATAGAAGTTTTAGTCAAAAATTGGAATCTAGGATGATACAAATTTAATGAGATCCCTATGGGTATTTCTAAGGATATTTCTAAGTATTTATCGAGGGATATGTTTAAAGATGAGAAAATGTGTAGGGAAATGTACTGGAATTTTAGTGAAGGATAGATCAAGTGGTTTCCTATAATTATATCCTTGTTTGGATACTAAAAGTGGATATGGATCTAACATAGATTTACCTAGGGGTAACAACCTTGAAATGGCATGTCGGGCCTAACTTGAGTGTAACCTAGTACACAAAAATAGGCCTTGTTGCACACATAGTTTGACACTATTGGTGGATATGCTTTGGGAATTCAAAAACTCTTTAAGAATCATCATGAATGATTTAAATAAAAGATAACTATGAATAACATAGGATAAACCTATGTTTTCATAGATTAAAGAAGACGGTGTCATGATTTAGAAATCCTATAAATAATTTTTCATGATTATGTTGTTTTCTTCTATGATAAGTTTTTTTCACCATATGATTTATGGTTTCAATTAATAGTGGGAACTAGAAGGAACTGAGTTACCATTTAATGTTTCAAATTTTAATGTATTGGAATGATGAAAATAAATTTTCTAAGTGGAAATATAACGAAGATAATTAGGAAGGTCCAAGAGCATTGGTTATACTGCTGAACATAAAGGGACTACACGTGACATGTGAAATGTATGGTATGTTTTTCCAGTATTATTTACGTTAAACATACGAATAATGATTGGATTAATTTTTTGGAATATTATTAAATTATTCATATTTCATATTATAGGAAAAGGGTATTAATAGATATGTTGATGAATCTTGAGTATTGGTTTAAGAATGAAGTTGGATAATTTTAGTGTATATAATTTAGAATTCAAATATCATGTTTTATGAATCATGAAATATATAAGTATTTTTAGTATAATTTTTTCATTATGGATTTAAAGGATATGTTGAATAGTGATGGTGAGGTAGAAAACTGATTACATAGAAGGGTGATATTTTGATTAAGAGAAGGTAACCCTTAATTTATTCCTGATGTTGAGATAAATATGTTTGGATAAAGATATGTTCGATGATATTGATTACCTCATAATTGATAAAGGATTTGTTGAAAAAATATACTATGTTATCCTGGATGAATTTTACAACTTATTGGATTTAAGGAATATATCCAGTAATCTTTTAAATAAGTAATCATGCTTATTTTACAAAATTATTTATGGTAATTCATGTTATTACCATGTTTCAAGAGAATATATGATGAGAGTATTCACATGTTAAGAATGTGACAATCGAAAACTAATTTTTCGTATATGAGGGATCAATTTTAAGATGAATTTGTGGCATTATTTCAAATTATTTAGATTTTAATATTTTGGAGTGTCTATAAGGTTAACCATTTATGGAAAGTTTAAGTTAGACTTCAGATGAATTATTTATGTGTTGAGGTTGTATTGAAAACATTAGTAAAAAGGATATTTAGTGATTAAACTTATTTCAAGGATTTACATCAAATTAATTTTTTAAATTATATTAATGTATTTTTAGAAAAGTATATTCTATATTTTGGGTGACAACCCATCAATTCTGGAATGGATGTGGGTCTAGTACCGATGACCAAAGGACGATAAGGGGTTCACACCTACCACTAGCCTACACATTGTCCTGGTTAATGTGTAATTATTTTTAATAAATAAATATTGATGATGAACCATCAATGTTACTTTTTAGGTTTAGAGATAATTTTTTTAACCATATTTACTTTGAATAATATTTAGTGAAAAATAGTTAGACTTGTGAATCTTTTAGGGGGGTCAAAATCAATTAAAAGTGTATTTTAATTCTTTAGGTATCATAGTTAATTTGTGTATATCCATTTCTTGAATTAATGGATGAATTATAAATTTATCTAAGAACTTCCAAAGGATGAAATCCTTCCTATATTAATATATCAAGTAATTATATTTCCTTATATTCATTGTCAATATAAAATTACTCAAAATTAGAAAAATCATCAAAAAAATGTTGTCCTAATACCTTAATTTTTTTTGAAACCATGTAATTTTAAATCATCATAGATTTATTAATCTGAGGTCCACAAAATTCCATTGATCATTCACTTGTTTGTGATTGGTTACCTAAATAACTCTCTATAAATATTTATTTTTTTCCTTAAAGTCCATATTTGTACGTCCCACCAATGTTCTCCTATGTGGAAAACTAGATATATGTTACTTTGGGTAACCTTCATGTTTCTTACTTTATATTTTTAAAGTAAGTTTTAGTAATCATTTTTATAGTGTGGGTTTATATGAAATGACATTTCAAGTATTAAACCTTTAATAACTGTGATTAATTTAAAGGGAAAAATCATTTTAAGGGGGGACAAATGTAACACCCTGAGATTTTGGTGAATTATTTTTTGAATTTATTTAATATTTTTGACATTATTCTTTTCACAAAATGATGAATATAGTTTTTATATAAAATAACTATGTTTTTTACTGAGTTATATGAACCACTAAGTAAATCTTACACAAAATTTAACATAAAGTTTATCTTGTTCTACATGAAACACCGAATTGGATTTCATTACACACATAACTGAATTTATGTGAGATTAAGATTTAATTAATTTCACCACTTAAATGTATTGAATTTCAAAAAATGTATATACATAGTTTTAATAATATAATTTTTATATTCTAATAATATCAACTTAAATTTTGAAAAAAATATTGATGAATGTTATTAAAATTAATTACAACAATTAAGGTAAAATTAAGCTTAACAAATGACTAAAACTCAAACATAAGGGCTAAAATGACATAAAAACTTGTCCAAACCCCTTTTAATGGACACATTTCGAACATAAACCTTAAATTATTGAGTTTTGTTAGGTTTTTATTAATTTTTGGGTAAACATATGGGTAAAAATAACTTTTTTAATAAAATTCCTAGTATGTCCCCTCCCTCCCTTATAAAAGGTTATCACCTATCCCCCCTTTTTCACAGATCTCAAACAACTTAGGTTTGACAAAGATTTGTTAAATTAACTTCCAAACATACCTCAATTTATCCTTGATTCCTCTCTTTGGGAATATATCCAACCAATGAATCCATTTGGTGAAAAACAAAATAATTTTCCCAAAGAAGAGGAGGTTTGAACATGTATGAAGAAAGTCAAAACTTAAGGTATGAGAATTTCATCTCACCTTTTATTTTCATGAGATACATGATATTTTCACCACTCTATTATTTTTTGTGGTGTATATACTACCCTAAGAAATTATATGTCAATAATTTACGATATTTAGTGATATTAAAATCTTTAAATTGATGTTATTCTTTCATGGGGACCACAATTCTAATTTTACTAAATTAGTAAGGGTTTTTTCATTTAACTTCTATTTTATGTGGGAAACTAGCCATTCTAACCTAGTATTTATTATATGCAGTGTGTATAAACCCCATCAATGTATTATATGATTATTATACTTAAATAAATGGATATTTACATATCCATTTTATTATATTTATTTCATTGGTTTTATGTTTCAAAATTTACCAAATTGGAAAGGTAATTTTGTCTTGATTTACATTTATTGAGACGCATTCCATGTTATGCACCTATATTTTTTATGAGGTGACTATATGACCCTTGAACTATTTAATCATGAGTATCATTATTTTAATGATATTTTAAGATTTATGTAATTTCATTTTCTTACATGGGGAGTATAATTCAATGTTACCATGTGTTAAGAGTTTATTTAAATAATATCATTGTTTATAGAGATTGTTTATGATTATACTTCCACTTATGAAGTATTATGATCTATATCTAAATAGATCTCATTAAATTTTTTCTTCTATGTGTATTAATGATATCTTTATTTATTGGTAACAATTTTCCACTATTTGGAACATAGGATTATTAAGAAATTGTTTTTAATAAAGTCCAACATTACTTCTCTCTTCGGTTAGAAATCTGTGTTATTTTTAAACCGTGTTTTATAAATAGAAATTAAAAAAATTTGAAATAATTTTTTATAAATTTTAAAATTATTTTCAAATATTTTTTTTCAATATGTTTTCGAGCTTTTTTTATAATTTTTCAAATTATTTTCAAAGAAATGATTTTCAAAACGTTTTCAAGCTTTCTTTATAAGTTTTCAATGTATTTTCAAGGAAATGGGTTTCAAAATGTTTTCAATATTTTTTTATAAGTTTTCAAAGTGTATTAAAAGAAATGTTTTTCAATATTTACTCAAGATTTCATTATATTTTTTAAAAGGGTTTTAAATGAATAAGGTTTTTACAAGGTCTTTAAGATTATTTTATAAGTTTTCGAGGAAAACGTTTTAAAAAAGTGTTCAATATTATTTAATAAGTTATAAAGTAAAAATATTTTAAAATTATTTTATACCTTTATTATAAGTTTCAAAATAATTTTCTTTGAAAATGGGTTTCAAAACATTATATGTTTTAAAGCCTTTTTCAAATAATAAAGGATATGTTCCTCTAAAAATGTTGTTAAAAGATAATTGAATTTTTTTTCCATATAAGATGACATCCATTGACGTTAATCATTCCTTTTTGGGAAATGATATGAAGATTCCATTTATATTATTTACTTGAATGGTCTATGTTTTGATGGAAAGATGTCTATCAAACCCTTTTCCCTTTCATCGGTTATAAGCTTATGAAACCTGCTTCATTTCATGGGATATTGTTAGATGAAATGATTTTGAAACCAGTATTTTTAAAAAGGATAAGATACGATTACATGTTTATGAAAATCATTTAATTTCATGGGTTATGATAAAATCTTTATGAAACCCATATATTTTTTATGGGACAAGATGTGATGAATGATTTATTATTAAATGGAACATGTATGAATAATTTTATTACGAGATGGGTGGGACCTATATCTCCCTACAATTCATTCTTTAAAGATTTATATCTCATATTATAATGATGGAAATAAAGTCGATGATCTTGATCCACTATGGGGATATGGGGAAACCTGATCCCTTACAAGGAAAGGTCAACGACTGGGGATGGTGGTCTATCCCACCCATTAGGTGTAGTCACCATGAAGATCTGAGAAAGGGAAATAAAATACACAATGGGAAGATAGAGAAACCTGATCCACTATGTGAAGTTGGGGAAACTTGATCCCTTATAAGTAAATGACTGCAACTGGGGATAGGGCTGTGTCCCGCCCAGTAGGTTTAGTCCCCATGAAGTGCCCTGATAAGTTCTAGCAATGAATATTGACTTATAGGGAATGATGTTACATGTTTATGAGTATGCTACAATTCCATGTCTTATTCATATGTTATGATTTCATGGATTATGATCCTTTTTACCTTATGGTTCATGTCTTATGAACTTCCAAGATTTCTTTCATGATTCTTGTTTATTATCTTAGATATGTAGAGTATAATATCATAATGTTATGATCAGGTTATCATACCCATATTCCTATGTTTATGCTTACATATCTCCCTTGTTTACACTAACTAAGCATCAGAGGTTTCCCCCTTTTATGTTTCCTTCCCTAAGTTATGAAGATATGTATTAATAATGATATGTCTAAGAAGGGTGCTAGTAATGAAGAACCTAGTGGGAGATAATGTAGATCACTTATATACTAGTGTTTATGTTTCCATGCTTTCAAAGGAACTAAACTAGTACATTCTTTGGGAATATGTTTGTTAACTGTTTTAAGAATTCTGAAAAAGTATGTAATGTCTATGTACATTAATACTGGTTCATTATAATCATCCCAGAAAAAGAAAACAAAAATGGTGAATTTGAAATGAAATCATTTGACTGTGCCATCACCTTTATGATTCAAATAGATAGACTTCCCAACTCTCATCACACCATTCCATTCAAAAAATTCAGTCAACTTTTTAAGAAACAATAATCCTATAGTTCACTTATAGTAACTTCATTAGTTCAACATATGAGGAAATTTATGAGTTTAAAAAACAATGATAGATTAATAAATACTATCAGATCAACTTATGACCAATAAGTAATACATTATATAATATATTGTATAATAAATTTATTTTTATACTCATCTATTTAAGGAAAATATTTATTTCTATTTTTATTTATAATTTTTTCTTTATTAATCATCCCTTATTGAAATTATTATTTGGGTGTTAATTGTCCCGTTTGTTTTGCGCTAGCTTTTGTGTGGCTGTTCTAGTCTTTAATCATTTATCATATTCCCATTACCTTCATAATGGATATGGAGGTCACATAGTTGTGTTTGATATATTTATAAATTTCATTCGTCATTTTATGGGAGTTATATTTATGGGTTGTAAAAAAATAGTTAAAATGAATGTTTTTTTGAATTTCCATTCAATAAAAAAAATCAATTTTATTAATGAATATAATTAAATATATTAACATTAAATAATTATGAAAACATACTATATTCATTACTATTAAATTATATTAATTTATTTATGTTTCCTTAATTATTCAAGGTTGTAATACCCTGATATTTTTTGAATTTTTTTTTCTGAATTAATGTAACCTTTACGATATTTTTGATTTCACATAACACTAAAAAATAGTTTATTTTAGATTAAATCACTATGTTTGTATTGAATTATATGCAACAAAATGTTAATCCTACACTACACACAACATAAATTTTATACTTTTCTACACAGAACACTAAGGTTATGTTGAGTAACACGTAAAAATTACCTTCCTCGATGGTTTTCGTAACACGCATGACCAAGTTTTACCAAACAATAATATATTATTAAAATATTATTATTTGATATAATAATATATAACCTAGAAGTTAAATTATAATTTCTACATATTATCATCTAATTTATGAAAATATATGGCTTACAAAAATATATGATGAATTAAATGGTTATCAGTTAATCATAAATGAATATGAAAACTGATTGAATATAAAGAAAAATATTAATATTTTTATGATCATAAATCTGTTTTACCCTAAAAAATTAAATTTATTTAAATTAGTGAGTGATATTAATTTAATACATATATTATATTTTATATAGTCAATATTTGTTTTTGGTATTTATCCAATATATTGGATAGATATTCGATAATTACAAATCTAATTTTATGCATAAAAACATATATTTTTATGGTAGTTTTAACGCCATTTAATGTTGAACCCATTTTAAATCCAAATTTTGGAACTCTTATAGATTTAATATTTCAAAATAAACTTTATATTTGTAATTTAAACATAAAAATTACGTTAGGATAATTTTTTTTTATTTTTTTGTAAGGTTTAATTTTTTAATGAATAATTAAAAATATTGGATTTTAATTTAAAAATGCTTTTTCATCTAATTAATTTATAAATCTAAATTATATTTTCATTTTTTTAAAAGTTTAATTAGAAATTATTTTTATCAATTAATCCAATTTATTTCATTTTAACCAATTTCATATTGAAATTACATAAAAAAACCTAGAAAACTTTTGATCATTTTTACTTTAAAAACCCGTAGTGTTGTCCCATCAACAGGATTAGTTTCAAAGAAATTTCTACAAATTATGTGATTAGAATATGGAATAATGGATTAAATATTTTTAATGATAATAATTTATAATGTATAATAATTTCAACTTATTTTTTTACCAAAAGGATTAGTGAATGTCATTAAAATTAATTAAATCGATTAAGGTTAAATTAAGCTTAATATAAGACTAAACCATAACTTTAAGACCCAAAACGACATATAAAATTTTAAAAAATCCAGTTTATGGAAATATTTCGACCCTGAACTCCATTTTATAGACTTTTGATCATTATTGTATCCAGTTACAACATGAAAAACATGGGTGGAATTCTCTCTTCAAATATTTACAAGAGGTCCACTCCTCTTTCCCTAAAAAAGGACACCACCTATCCCACATATTCACACCTCTCAAACCTATTAGGTTTAGACATGATCTTCCCAATAAACTTTCCAACATCCCTCCATTCATTATTTATGCCTCTATTTTGGATTAAAGTCTTCCAAGGAATCCTTTTGGCACAAACCAAAAAGAGTTACATGATTAAGAGGTAACCTCTTCTCTCAAGATCTCTAGTTTCATTTCCATTATCCACCCCTCTAATATAATTATATAATGATTATATAAAAAAACAAGGATTTTTTTTATTTAAATTTTTTGACCATAACTTACACACACCTCTATCTAATGGGTAATGAACATACTATTTATGTATATGATGAACTACTGCCCCACAAAATGACGATTGTTCATTTTTCCATTACCACATATCATCACAGAAATTATTAAGGAAAATATATTTATATATGATATATAATATATTTATAATGTATTTATTATTCTGTATTTTTTATTTATAACATACCTTTATTCTTTACATCTTGTGTAAATACGATAATTTCATTTGAGAAAGTGTAGACTACCGCCCCCTCAAAGAGATATGATTCATTCAAGCACTACATGGATTGTATTAAGGATTTTTTTAGTGAATATATATAATATATATGATATAATAAAGATAAATTAATAATGATATATATATATATACAAATATTTCTTTTACTTTTTTATTTCAACACGATAATTAATTGGAAATAGTGTTCATGCATACGTACAACCTACCATTTCCATGAACGGTGTTTTCTATTTAAAAATTATATATTCTATAGATTATTATAATAAAAATATAATGTATATTAATGATATGTATATCATGGTTTACATTATTTAAATTATTATATATGGATAAGAACTAATGATAAAATAAATTAAGACACATGCATAGAACAAATGGAATATTATCTGAAGTGAAAACTTAACATTGGATGGTTAACTAGAAAGTAATATAAGGTAAAAATAAAACCATATATGGTATTAGATATAATTGTATAGTTATTTAAAATATTTATAATAAATTTATATTTATTATATAGGTGGTTTGAATGAGTATTATGAGATTCAAGACACAAGGTATAAGGATTTCATCTCATTTTTTATTTCCGTGAGATACATGTTATGGTTCACCACTCTTTCATTTTGTGTGGTGTATGTAATGAAAATGATTGTATTATATGTATATTATGATTAATTTTTTGGTTATTTACATATAAAGTTTATGATCTTTCTTTCGTGGTGATTAAGTTTCAAAAGATACCAAATTGGTGAAATAGTTTTGTCTCAATTTTCCTTCTATAAGACTCATGTTTTGTTATGAACCTAAATTCTTTTTTCAGGGTGAATATATTTAAATTTTACATGTTATATCATGATTATCATAATTTAAATAATATTTTAAGATTCATTTAATTTCCTTTTCTTACATAGAGAGTATGATCCCAACTTACCAATTTATAAGAGTTTATTGAAACAATATCATTACTTTTTGAGATTGTTTATATTTATGTTTTCTTTGATGAAATATTGTTATCTATATCTAAATCACATGCATGAATTTTCAAATCCTTTATATATTCATAATATAATCATGTATTAGTATAATTTCTATACTCTTTGTTATATATGATTGTTAAGAAAGTGTTTTTAAGAAATCTTGAATTTACCCTCTCTTATGTTGGAAATCTATGTTTGTTTAAAACCATACTTTCTAAAAAGGATTTCCAAGAATATTTTCCTATTATATTTTTATAATTAAAATATTTTTTCACCCTTTTTTCCTTTTACTAATATTTTCAATGGAATCTTCATGTCGCTTTCCGAATAGGGCATTTTTCTAACACTTTTTTATCATGAAAAAGGAATGTTATTTTTACCTTGTACGACATTTATGAATTTACCCATTGTCATTTAATTGAAGCTTAATTTTCATTTTTAAATGGTTATTTTTTAATAAAATGTTTTTTAAAATTTATTTTCAAAGAAATTTGTTTTCAAAATGTTTTCAAACTTATTTTATAAGTTTTCAAGAAATTTTTTTTCCAAGTGTTTTAAAGCCTTATTTATATATATTCAAAGTATTTTCAAAGAAATGGTTTTCAAAAAAAAATTCAGGAATCTTCTCTATGATTTCATGTAAAAAGGTTTTCAAAACATTTTCAATCTTTCTTTTTAATTTTTCAAAGTATTTTCAAAGATTTTTTTTCAAAAAAATTTCAAGCTTCTTGCATATGTTTTTAAGTAAAAAGGTTTTCAGAACATTTTCATTATTTATCTACTAGTTTTCAAAGTGTTTTAAAAGATTTTTTTTAAATTTTTTTTAAGATTAATTTATAATTTTTAAATAAAGGCTTTAATAATGATTTCAAGTATACTTTATATATTTTTAAAGTATTATATAAGAAAATGATTTTAAAATGGTTTTATGTATTACAAATCCATTTTAAAAGAAGAAAATATATTTTCCTCATAAAAGGTTTTTGAAAATATATTTCAAAATTATTTTCCATATAAGATGAAATCTGTTATTGTTACTCATGCCCTTCTAGGAAATTGTCTAAAGGTTCCCTTCATATTATTTCTATGAATGGTTTATGCTTAATCTCATGGTCTATATGAATCCCTCTTCTCTTTCACAGGTTATATGTTTATGAAATACATTTCTCTTTCATGGGATATATTATTATGAAATCTATGTCTCTTTCATGGGTTTTGATTTTTATGAAATGACTATAAAACCTGTATTTTTTCATAGGTTATGATATGATTACATGTTAGTAATACCCATTTCATTTCACAGGTTATGATATTATTATTTAATATCTTTTAGAACTTGTTTGTGTGATTTCATTATGATATATGTGGAACTTATATCTCCCTCCAATTCATTGGGTAAAGATTTATATCTCATGAGATAGACTAAGATGGTCTTGGGAATGAACCTTGACTACTAAGAAGGTCATTGGAGTGAACCATGAATACCAAGATGACATGGGGAATGAACCTATACTACCAAGATGGTATGGGTAGTGATGACTTGGGTACTATAAAAATCATATTATATATGATTACGTGTCTAACATAATTCCATGTTTTATTCCTATATTATTTTTTCATTGCTAATCTTATTTATTTTCTTATGATTCATGTCTTATGAACTGCCATGATTCATGTATATGATCTTTGAATACTGGGTATGATCTTCTATTTTAATGATAATTTTCTCATACTCTTATGCTCATAATTATGCTTTCATATCTCACTTATTTACCCTTATTGAGCATTTGAGATCAATCCTTTATTATGTTTCCTTTCACCAATTTATGAAGAAATGTTTTTGGTAGAAGTACTAAAGATGGAGATCTCTATGGGAGATGTTGAAGATGTTTCACCAGGATAAATGATTTTGTTTCCATTTTTCCAAAGACACTAAACTATTGTGGTCCTCAAGAATTTATTATTGTAATGTACTAAATATTCCTCTAAAATGGTGTAATATGCATGTATGTTTAGTCTAGGTCTCTTTAGTTCGTATCAAAGGAATTGTTTTTTCAATATTTGGAAACTAGGATGAGAAAAATTTAGAGATAAACCAAGGTATATTTCTAAAATCATGTCTAGGGATATCTCCAAGGATAAGTATAAAGATGAGTTAACATTTAGAAAAATGCCTAGTAATTTTGGAAAAGGACAGAGTTAGTGGTTTCCTTGAAATACATTCCTATATGGATACTACAAGTGAATGTGGAACTGGAATAGATATACCTATGGTTAAAAACTCATACAAGATGTTACGAGCTTGACTCAGGGTAATATGGTACATGAAAATGGTCCTTACTGCACAATTGGTTTGATAATCCCAGATGACACAATTTGGGAAATTGGAAAACTCTACAAAAACCATTATGAATGATTTAAATATAAGTTGACTATTAATAACCTAGGATAAACCTATTGAGTAATAGATTAAGTAAGGTATCATGATTTGGACATCCTATAAGTAATTATTTTTTGTGACTATATATTTTTCTGCTATGATAAGTATTTATCACACTATGATATTGGTTTTAGTCAATGGCGAGAACTAGAAGTAATTGGATTAACATTGAATGTGATGAAAAATTTGCTGACGATAAGTCAAGTGTGATGATCACTGTAGTGAAATTTGTTTTGATCACGCGTAATCAGTTTTCACAGAACATGATTATCACTATTTACCTTAACCAACTCTTGGACTCACCAAGGAAGAGAAAGAAGGAGTTAGATAAGAGTTTGGGTAATGTAGATGATGAAAGAAAGAAGATTCAGTTACATTGTGTCAATAATTTGTAAATAATCACCTAAGTGAATGTATTAGAGGAACAAGAAGAAATTTTGACATTGGAAAAGAAGGACACAAAGCAAGTGACTGCAAGGGAAAATTGATGAGTTTAGCTAATAAAGTGGATGAGAATATTGTCCTCCCTAAGAAATCATCAAAGGTTAAGTGTTTTAAGTGTGGCGTAAAGGGTTATTATGCAACTCATTGTCCCAATAGGAATTCTCCTAAGGAGGATAAAAAATGTGGTACGAGTAATGGTTATATTCTAATGACGAAGAGAAAAAAAATGAAATGTGAATGAAAAGTGGTATTATGATGAGACATACTTTTAAATGTCTTAAGGATTGAGTAATAAATATTTTTATGTATTTGGATTCAATAAGTATGTTATATGGAAGTTGAAATATTGAAGGATTTTTTAGTTTATATTTTTTGCTATGGAGTTACAAGAACGCGTTGAATGGTTCTGATGGAATAGAAATGTGATATAATGTCAAGGTGATGTCCCTATAAAACACAATATTAAGGAAAATATAACCCTTAATATGATCTTTATGTTATGATAATGTTTTTTGGATAAAGATATGTGGGATATAAATAAGTAAATTGGATTGTACTTATTACCTTGGAACTAATTAAGGACTTGTTGAAAAGTAGTTTATGTTGTCATGTATGTCATTAAAAACTTCTTATATTTATGTAATATAACCAGTAATGTATGGAATAAGGAGTCATGAATGTTTTTACAATTATTTAGGGTAATTCAGGTTGTTACCATGTTCCAAGATAATTTACCATGAGGGTATTCACATGTTTGGAATGTGACAACCAATAACTACTTTGTGATATATGGGGGGATCAAAGTTAAGATTATTTATTGACTCTCTTTCTAATGATTTTTATTTTCATCTTTGAAAGGATTATAATGTTAACCATTGATGGAAATTTTAAGTTAAACTTCAAAGGAAGAATTTATGAACTGATTTTGTATGGAAAACCTTGGTTAAAATGCAATTTAGTGATTAACCTTATTTCAAGGATGTCCATCATATTATGGAAATTATATTAGATTTGGTTTATAAAATGATATGATGTATTTTGGGCGACAACAAATCATGTCTAGAAATGTCGCAAGGTCTTGAACCAATGAACAAAGGATGATAAGTGATTCACTCCTACCACTGGCCTATACGATGTCCTGGTTAATGTATAATTATTTTTGATGAATAACTATTTATGATGAATCAATAGTGTTACTTTTATGTTTAGAGATTAATGTATAATAACTATTGATTTTTTAATAATATTTATAGATAAAGAGTTTTAATTTTCATTCTTTTATGGGCCTTACGATTTGTTAAAAATGAATTTTAACACTTCAAGCATAAAAGTAAATCTCTAGATGTCCATCACATGAAGTAATTGATGAATTAGAAATTGATAAAAGAACATCTAAATAATTATTTTTTTATATGAATATATCATGTAAGTATATTTACTTATATTCATGGTCAATAAAAGAATTAATCAATGATAGGATAACGATCAAAAGAAAAGGTGTTGTCATAATACCTTAATTTTGTTGAACCGATGGTCTTTTAAGTCACTTCAGATTTATAACTTTGAGGCCCTTAACTTTTCATTGATCATTAAATTATTTTTTATTGATGAAATAAATCACTCCCTATAAATATTTATGATTTTCCTCCATGAAAAATCTTCACTCCCAACCTATGTTAGCCTTTTTGGAAACCCAATTATATATTACTTTGGGTAACCATTATGGTTCCAACTTTCCCTATTTAAGAGATGTTTTAGTATACATTTTTATGATGTGGGTTTCTATGAATGAAATATTCAGGTATTAAAACTTTGATACCCTAGAAGAATTTAAAGGGTGAAATTCATTTTAATGGGGGTAGAATGTAACATCTCTAGATTTTGTGAATTAATTTTTTCTAATTAATTTAACCTTTGTGATATTTTTCATTTCACATAACATTGAAAATATTTTATTTTATATAAAATAACTATATTTGGATTGTGTTATATGCAACACCAATTTAATTATTCACTACACAAAACATAAATTTTATCTTTCTCTACATAGAACACCAAGGTTAGCTTTCATTAAATGAAATGATTACCTCCTTGATGGCTTGTGTAACATGCATGATCGAGTTTTACCAAACAATAATATATTTTTAAAAAGTTATTATTTAATATAATAAGATATAACCTAGTTGTTAAATTATAAGTTATGAATAGTATTAAGTAATTTATAAAAATATTTTGTTTACATAAATATAATATTAATTCATAGGTTATCAATTAATTGTGAATGAATATAAAAGCATATTGAATATAAAGAAAAATATTGATATTTTAATAGTTATAAAGCTCTTTTACCCTAATAAATTATATTAATTAAAATTAGTGAGTGATATTAATGTAATATGTATGTTATATATTAAATAAAATATTTTTTTTTGTATTTATCCAATATATTGAATAGACATAATATCTGAATAACAATAATTTTATGTATAAAACCCAATATTTTTTATAAAGGTAGTTGTAACACCTTTTAATGGAGAACCCATTTTAAATACATTTTTTTGGATTATTTATAGATTTAATATATCAAAATAAACTTTATATTTTTAATATAAACATAGAAAATATGTTATTATATTTTTTAGGGTATTTTCCCTGTAATATTTCATTTTTTAATGAATTTTTATAAATACAAGATTTTAATTAAAAACATCCTTTTAATATTATTTAGTTATAAGGTTAAATGGTATTTTAAATTGTTTTTAAGGTTTAATTAGATAATATATTATTAATTAATCCAATATATGTAATTGTAACCAATTTTACATTGAAATTGGATATAAAAACTTAGAAAACTTTTGATCATTTTTACTTTAAAAACCTGCAGTGTTGTCCCATCAACGAGATTAAATTTAAATTAATTTATGTGAATAATTTTATTGGGATTTGGAAAAATGGATTCCATATTTAGAATTATTATAATTTATATTATATAATATGGTCAAAATAGTTTTTGACCGAAATAATTAGTGAAAGTGATTAAAAATAATTACATCAGTTAAGGATAAATTAAGCTTAATAAGGGACTAAACCATAACTTTAAGACCCTAAAAGACCTATAAAATTGTCCAAAATCCATTTTATGACCATATTTAGACCATATACTCCATTTTATATACTTTGGATCATTATTTTATCCACTTTAAACATAAAAAACGTGTGTGAAATTCTGTTTTTAAATATTTACAAGAGTGCCATTCCTCCTTCCCAATAAAACGCCACCACCTATCCCACTTATTTACACCTATAAAAACTCTTAGGGTACAAAAATATCTGACCAATAAAATTTAAAACATCCTTACCTTCCTCCTTGAATCCTCACTTGTGCATAAATTATTATAGGGAAGCCTTTTGGCACAAACAAAAAGAAGTTACCCGATTAAGAGGTAACATCTTCGCTCAATATATCTAGTTTCATCCCCATTATACACCCATACAATCTACTTGTTATATGATTATATAAAAAAACAAGTATCCTAAATATACTACGATATTTTTTGTAAATGGTTCTACCTACAGTTACAAACACATCAATCTAATGGGTAATGAACATACGGTTTCTATGTACGGTGAACTACTGCTTCAAGAAATGATGATTGTTCATATTTCCATTACCACCTATCATGGTGGAAATTATGAGGAAAACTATATTTAATTATGATATATATTATATTTATAATTTCATTATTCTTATGTAATTTTAATTTATAACATACATTTATGCTTTCCATCTTATGTAAATATAATAATTTCATTTAAGGAAGCGTGGCCTACCGCCCCTCAAAGAGATATGATTCATTCATACACTACACAGATTATATTAAAGATGATTTTATTGAATATATATAATATATATGATATCATAAATATAATATTATAATGATATATATATACATATATGTATTATACTTTTTTCTTTCAACATTACAATTAAACGAAAATAGTGTTTATGCATACATATGACCTACCGTCTCCAAGAATGGTGTATTCCATTTCATACATATATATTCTATAGATTATTATATTGAAAATATAATTTTCATATATGGCATTTATATCTTGGTTTAAATTCTTTAAATCATTATATAATTATATAAGGACCAATGATACAACAAACTAAGACACATCTGAAGAACAAAGAAAATATTACCCAAAGTGAAACCTTAACATAACATGGTTAACAATAGGGTAATATAGGGTTGTAATCAAACCATATATGGTATTAGATAAAAAATACAGTTATTTAAAATATTTATAATAAATTCTTATTTATTATACAGGTGTTTTGAATGAGTACAATGAGAGTCAGGACACAAGGTAAGTGGATTTCATCTCACATTTTTATTTCTGTGAGATACATGCTATGATTTTCCACTCTATTGTTTTGTGTGCTACATATAATACCCAATATTGTATTATATGTATATTATTATTAACTTTATGGGTATTCACATATCCATTTTAATATTCTTATTTCAAGGGGATTAAGTTTCAATAGTTACCAAATCGGTGAAATAGTTTTGTCTCAAGTTTCCTTATTTAAGATTCTTGTTTTTTTTATGTATCTCAATTATATTTTGAGGTATTTATACTTAAATTTTACATGTTATATCATGAATCTACTAATTTTAATGGTATTATAAGATTAATTTAATTTCTTTTTTTTACATCGAGTGTATGATCCCATGTTCTCAAGTTATAATAGATTATTTAAGGAATCTCATCACTTTTTTAGATTGTTCATGTTTGTGGTTTCATTGATGAAATATTATGATACATCTCTCAATAACATTCATAAAATTTCATATCCTCTGGATATTAATAATTTAACCATGTATTGGTATCATTTTTCAACTATTTGATACATAAGATACTTATGGATTTGTTTCTAAGAAATCTCGACTTTACCCTCTCTTCGATCTGAAATTTGTGTTATTTCAAAACCATGTTTTCTAAAAAGGGCTTAAAATAATAATAAACTATTATCCTATGATCATTAATGTAACATACCAAGTAAGTAATTAATAATATATATTTTTATCTATGTCTATTAATGAATTAGATAGTGTTTTAGAGGCTTAAAATGAGAATAAATCCAATCTTAAGCATGGAATACACTAATATTTTTAAAAGATTGTTTTACTGCCTTTTGATGGAAAATCACCTTTTAAATCTATATTTTGACTATTTTATAAGCTCTATTTTTAAAAATAAACTTATTCTTTATGATTGGTACATCAAAATTTACTTTCTGTGAATTTTTGGTATTTTTCCGATAAAGTTCATTTTTTTAATGAATAGTGAAAAAAGTTGTATTTTAATTCAAAACCTCCTTTTAATCTAATTTATTTATATGATTAGATTATCGTTTTAATTGGTTTTAAAGTGAAATTAGAATATATTTTTACCATTTAATCCAATTGTAGTCGTTGGAATTAATTTCACTTTGAAATCAGACTTAAACTAGTGTCCATCTTTTGATACTTTTCGTTTCATAAAAACAAGCTATTTATTTTGACAGCGGGAATTAATTATTAAATTAATTAATGCAGCTTATATGTTTTGAATTTTTTAAAATAGAAATCATTTTTGAATTCGGAATATCAAATATATCTTTGGGTGAAGTTTTGGTATTTTTCTGAAAAACATCAATTTTTGATGAATAGTGAAACCACTAAGTGGTACTTAAAAAACCGATTTTTCGTTTAAATGAAACTTTACCACTTCTGTGTTTTAAATTTCAAAAATCCGACATACATGGTTTTCATTAAGAAGTAAAATGTGGTTCAATGGGATTAAAATAATTTTTTGGTGAATAGTAACTTTTAAGTTTTTAATCGCGATTAGAGGTAATTAGTGTAATTTAAGGTAAGAATAATGTTTTAATAATATGATATGAGCTTGACACAGGTCCTAAAATTATTGGATGTGTCATGGCCGACCAAGATAATCCATGGGTCAACTTGGGGACCCCATGGAGCCACTTTGGTAGGAAAATGACATTAATATCTTTTTATTTAATGTTAAAATAAAAATGACACAAACATGAGTGGTTTTACTAAAACAATTTTTATATGGGGTTATACAAGTCACATTTTTGTCTTTAAATATTCATTGGAAAGATAAAACAATTTCCTACATCATATTATTTGTTTTATAATTTTTATACATTAAATAAATTAAATTATTTATGACACCATGATGATGCAGCGATTACCTCATTATTTAACGATTTAAAAATGAAAAGATAATGTAAAATCTATGACCTACACATGTCCAAAACCTATTTTATGGGTGGATATTGAACCCTTATCACCTTATCCTTGAATTATATCAAAGTGGGACCTTTTTAATCCGAAATACATTTTAAAATAAAGTAACATTTCATTACTTTCCAAGAGTGCCCCTCCTCTCCTCTTATAAAAGGCCCCCACCTCTACCTCCTTACCCACACTTCCAAAGCCTTTTGTGCGGCCAAACCCTGCCCATTTTGTCTCTCCACATCCCTCTATAACTCTTAAAAGCCTTACTTTGGGTAGAAGTCTTCCCAAGGAAGCCTTTGAGCTCAAATCAAAAAGAGTTACCCGATTTAAAGGTAGTGTCTTCTCTTGTGTTCTTATGTTTTATTTGCCTTCTACAACCCCCTAAACTCTTTTTATTCATTTATTTTATAACAACAAAAGAATCTTCCATATACTAGGATGTTGTTATAAGAAGGATTTGAGCTACACTTACACACACCTACATCTAATGGTTAAAGAACATACTGTTTCCGTGGATGGCGAATTTCTGCCTCACGAAATGATGATTGTTCAACACTCATATATCACCATCAAAGGTGGCCATTAAGATTTCAATATATTTATATATTATATATAATATGTTTATTCTTTACTTAATCTTCTGTATTTTTCATTTATGGCATATCTTTATGGTTACCATTATGAGTAAACACGATATGTTCATTTTGGGAAGTGCGGACTACCGCCCCCTCAAAGTGATTTGATTCGTTAATACCATATGTGGTAAATATAAAGGATATATTTAATGATATTATATATGATACCATAATGGGATTAAAATACTATTATGTATCATTATGTTTTAATTCCATAAAATACGAAATAGAAATGAATGTAGCGTTCATGCGTACGTACGACTTACCGTCTCCATGAACGGTGCATTTCATTTCTTACCTCTAAACGTTGTGTAATATTATAAATTCATGTATATAGTAAATATATATGATATATATGATATATAAATCATGAGTATAACTCTGGATATAATGGATACATGAAAAAATTGTAATTATAAAGAGCATATTTTGACTCAAGTACCAATGATCGTTAAAACGACCGTTATTAACTTAAATAATTACATAGTGTTCATGACATGGTAATAAGTGATATGAAAGGAATAATGAACTTGAAAAAGGTTATTAAGAAATTATAAATTAACTCAAGTTTATTATTCAGGAGATTAAAGAATGATCAAGCCAAGTTAGATACGAGGTATGAGAGTTCGTCTCAATCTCCTTTCATTGAGGCATATTTTGTTTTATACACAACCTTATTTTATATGGTGTATAAACCCCTTTGACTTTTATGTTTATCCAAAAGGAATCCTTTTTATATACAAAGCATTTACTAAACAACAAAAGGGAATGTTTTTGTCGTACGAATGCGGCGACAATGACTTCTCCACCACCGTGACCATTATTTGAGTTTCAGCTTCCTCTACAAGCCATACCTTTTTTTTAAATGAAAAATAAATACCATGTTTTAATTTTCTTTTATTTTGGTATTAAAAATGGTTTTCATAATGTTTTCATTATATCAATGTGTTGTATTGATATCTTGTGATTGAAATGTGGAAATGTTATGTTTTCTTTTATGCATGTTTTATGTGATACGATTATGTTATGGTTCTTGGTCATTGTTATGAAGATGGGTGGTTCCGTGATAAACTAAGGGTGGGTGAGCCCAATATAGCTCTCCAATGCATTGGTTAACATGAAGGAGTGAAAAGTTAATGTTTATCCGAAGAGATTTAGGGAATATACTATGATGGGTATTCCAAACGTAACCAAGAGGGTTAGTCCCTACGTAAGAATGTTATGAATGCCTCAAGATACCTTTATGTCTTATGATTTCTATGATTAGTCATGATTTGATGAGGTATGTTAAAGTGCTTATGTTTTATGGGTAAAGTATGATTTCATTATTATGTATATATGAACTCGTGTTTCCTTTCAATATTTTTTTATAACCCATACTGAGCTTTTTATGCTCATCCCAAGTTTTTGAAATGTTTTTCACAGGTCAAGGGAAAGGTACATGATATGATGATAGTGTCAAAGAAGTGTCAAGAAAGAATCCATGTTTTATTTTAAATATGTTTTCATTGATGGGAAAAATGAATACTATATTTTATGTAACCACTTTGCTTAAATGTGAAATGTAATACATGTTTTATGATCTAATTCTCTAAAACTCTAAACCTGAAAAGATCCTCAATTTGAATTATTCATTTAATTCAATATTAAGTAAGGTTTAAGGCCGGGGCCTTATAGTTGGTATCAAAGTTCGGTTTAGAGAACATTAGGAGTTATAATTTTATTAAATGATTATCCAAAAATATTTTTTTATGGTCAAATTGAAAGGATATAGCATTTGAAGATTACCATGTTGCTTCATCTAAGACATGTTTGTTCAGAATGGTTTTCCATAGAGGAAACAGGGAAGCAGTGCTAGGAAGGTATACCGAAGGAAATAACCTTCTCAATCAGCATCCTAAGATGGTCGGAATTGGAACTGAATAGTTTGTTGCAGTAATGGTGCAGTTGACTGAAGCGATAAATGGTGGCGGTATCCATGCACGAAATCAGCCAGATCAACTGCAGAGGAACATGTCAGTGGTGGAACATTTCATGAGGCAACATCCCCCATAATTCAAAGGATCATCTGAACCTGTGCTAGCTGAAGGGTAGATTAAAGCACTAGAGAAGATTTTCGATGTCATGGGGTGTTCAGACAATCAAAAGGTTAGTCTTGCTATTTACCGTTTGGAGGGTGAAGCAGATCAGCGGTGGTAGATGGTTAGAAATATCAGGGACGCTGATGAGATTGATACTCTCGACTGGGATGAATTTAAAGGTATGTTTCTTGAGAAGTATTTTCCTAATGATGTTCGACTTAGGATGGAAAAGCAATTCTTGGAATTGAGGCAAGAGGAAGACTCAGTGGCTGCCTATGAAGAAAGGTTCACTTGGTTGGCAAGGTATGATCCAAATTTTATCCGAGACCTTGATAGTAAAATCAATCGTTTTTACTCAGGATTAAAGCCAAAATATCGAATGGATTTAGATTCTCGTGAGTTCAAAAGTTATGAAAATCTTGTTCGATGTGCTGAGAAGGTGGAAATGGAGTTTGCCGATGATCAAGTGTTCTATAACAACTAGAAGAAGAAGAGACCGAGGTGGCATGAGAAAGGGAAGAATTCTTCAAAAAGGTCTGATGGTATGAAAACTAAGTTTTTAGTTTGTGATAAATGTGGGAAAAGGCATGCTAGGGAATGTCTTCTGAATTATAGAAAGTGCTACTGATATGGTAAGATGGGACATAAGGCTCGTGATTGCACTGAAAAAGATCAGGGTGATGGTAAGACCAAATTTTATTTACAGTTAGTGAAATGTTTTAAGTGCAATGAGATGGGTCACTATGAAAACGAGTGTCTGACAAAGAGCTTGAGTGATGGGAAGCAGTTAGACTATAAGCAGAAAGGGGTGGTGTAATCCTTTGTAAATACTTCAGCAGATGTCGGGCCATCAAATGAAGTTGTATCAGGTACTTTGTTTGTTTTTTCAGATTATGCTAGTGTGTTGTTTGATTCGGGGTCTACACATTCTTTCGTCTTTGAAACCTTTTATAGTAAAATGGGAATACCATCTCAAGAAATGACTCCTGAACTTGTGCTAAAAACACTTGGGGGAAATGTTGAGGCAAAAAGAATTTATAATAATCTTCCTATCCTTATCCGTGGAAAGAACCTACTTGCGATCCTTATTGATTTACCTCTAGTAGAGTTTGATGTTATCCTAGGTATGTATTGGCACTATATTTACCATGCCAAGATTGATTGTAGAGCTAAATAACTTTCTTTTCAGAAATAATTTTAGTTTGTGTACAAGAATGAACCCTTACTGTTGATAACATATCAAGAGGATGAGAAACTTGTAAAAGATGGAAATGAATGTTACCTTGCACATATTGTCGAAAACAAGGGAACTGTTCAGATTAATGATGTGCTAGTGGTAAATGAGTATCCTGATGTTTTTCTTGATGAGTTTCCTGGAATAATACCAGATCGGGAAGTTGAGTTTACTGTTGACTTAGTTCCCGATGCTAAGCCAATTTCAAAACCCCCTTATCGAATGGCTCAAATTGAACTTTTAGATTTGAAGGAGCAATTGCAAGATTTATGAGAGAAAGGTTTCATTCGACCTAGCACGTCACCATGGGGTGCTCCTGTTTTATTTGTCAAAAAGAAAGATGGTTCTATGAGACTTTGAATTGATTATAGATCCTTGAATAACATCACTGTTAAGAACAAATATCATTTTCCTCATATCTATGATTTGTTTGATTAGCTCCAGGGAGCTCAGTATTTTTCAAAGATTGACCTGAGATCGGGGTACCATCAGCTGAAGGTAAAGGAAGCAGATGTTCCGAATACTGCGTTTCATATAAGATATGGCCATTATGAATTTGTAGTAATGCCTTTTGGGCTAACCAATGCACCTGCGGTATTCATGGACTTAACGAATAGAATTTTCCATGAGTTCTTGGATAAGTTTGTGGTTGTTTTCATTGATGATATTTTGGTGTTTTCTAAAAGTAAAGAAGAGGATGAAAGACATTTAAGGGTTATTTTTCAAACCTTGAAAGAAATGAAATTTTATAGGAAATTCAGAAAGTGTGAGTTTTGGTTGCAACAAATTTCTTTCCTTGGTCATATTGTTTCTAAAGATGGGATAACTGTTGATCATGCAAAACAAAGGTTGTTGAAGAATGGCCAAGACCCAAAAATGAAACTGATATTCATAGCTTCCTTGGTTTGGTAGGATATTACCAATGGTTTGTTAGTAAATTTTCACGGTTATCTAGTCCAATGATGAAGCTAACTCGGAAGTGTGTTAAGTTTATCTAGACAAAAGAATGTGATGATTGTTTTCAGGAACTCAAAAGAAGGTTGGTGAATGCTCCAGTTTTGGAACTACCTTCCAGGAATGGTGAGTTTGTTATATACAATGATGCTTCATTGAAAGGACTTGGTTGCGTCCTAATGCAGAATGATCAGGTAATTGCTTATGCTTCACGATAGTTGAAAACTCATGAGGTAAATTACCCTACACATGATTGGGAATTAGCTGCTGTTGTTTTCGCTTTAAAATTTTGGAGGCCTCATTTGTATGGAGTAAAGTGTGAAATATATACTGAACACAAAAGTTTAAAGTATATATTCAATCAGAAAGAGTTAAACATGAGATAGAGGAGATGGCTGGAATTAATCAAGGATTATGATTGTACAATTCATTACCATCCGGGAAAAGAAAATAAAGTGGATGAAGCTTTGAGTCGAAAAAGTAATGCTTCATTAACCATGATACGTTTGGAATGAGATCCTTTGGTTTTTTAATTGATGAACGTTGGCATAGAAGTTGTCGGTGCAGGAAGTTCTTCTGTTTTGTTTCAGGTATCAGTGAGATCATCTCTATCAGACAGAATCAAGCAAGCATAGAAGCAAGACAATGAGTTGAAGAAAAAGGTAGAGCTGGTTTAGAAGGGTAAGTTTCCTGAATTCAACATTGATAATCATTGTGTTTTGAGACTTGGGAAGAGATTGTGTGTTCCTTGTGATTCACAGTTGAAGAGAGAGTTGTTATGTGAAGCTCATAGTTCCCCGTTTTCAGTTCATCCTAGCAGTACTAAGATGTATAGAGATATTCAGGAGTATTACTGGTGGGACAGAATGAAAAGAGATATTGTTAATTTCACTGTGAAGTGTTTGACTTGTCAACAGGTTAAAGAAGAGTGCAAGTTACCGAAAGGGATGCTTCAGCCTTTACTAGTGCTAGAGTGGAAATGGGAGAATATATCCATGGACTTTGTTGTGGGATTACCGAAGAAATCTTGAGGTAATAATGCAATCTGGGTTATTGTTGATCGCTTGACCAAATCTGCTCATTTCCTTGCTATATGAGATACTTTTTCCGTAGATCAACTTTCCCATTTGTATATTAAAGAGATAGTCAGGTTACATGGAGTTCCTCTCTCTATTGTATCTGACCGTGATCCAAGGTTTACTTCTAACTTTTGGAAAGGCCTTCAGATGTTGTTGTGTACTATATTAAATTTTAGTACATCTTTTCATCCTCAATTAGATGGGTAGTCAGAACGAATGATCCAGACTTTGGAGGATATTCTACGTGCTTGTTCGATGGATTATCAGGGAAGTTGGGACCAACATCTTTTTTTGGTTGAATTTTCTTATAATAACAGTTTTCATTCCAGTATACAGATGGAACCATTTCAGGCATTATATGGGAAGCAGTGTCGAACTCCAGCTTTTTGGGATGAAGTGGGTGAAAGGAAGTCGATGGGACCAGAATTGGTAGAAGAGTTGGCAGAAAAAGTTCAGCTGATATAGAAACACATGAGAATAGCTCAGAGAAGGCAGAAGAGTTAAGCGAACAATAGGAGGAAGGATCTCTCTTTTGAGGTAGGTGATCATTTTTTTCTCAAAGTATCACTATGGAAAAGTGTGGTGCGATTTGGTAAGAAAGGAAAGATGAGTCCAAGGTTCATTGGACCATATGAAATTCTGGAGAGAGATGGATCAGTTTATTACCAAGTGGATTTACCTCCGATTTTATCTCAGGTACACAATGTTTTTCATGTTTCGATGTTGAGGAAGTATATTCCAGATCCATCTCATGTTTTGAGTCCAGAGGTAGTTCAGCTGGAAGAGAACCTATCTTATGAGGAACAACCAGTATAGATTCTTGACCACAGGGAGTAAGTGTTACGGAATAAGGTGATTCATCAGGTAAAGGTTTTGTGAAAAAATCAAATGATTTAAGAGGCAACATGGGAATCTAAAAATGCAATGAGGGATAAATACCCCCACTTATTCGATAAGTAAATGAATTGCGGGGACACAATTTTCTAAAGGGGGGAAGGATGTAAAATCCAAAGTAAGTAATTAATAATAGTTATTTTTATCTCTGTCTATTAATGAATTAGATAGTGTTTTAGAGGCTTAAAATGAGAATAAATCCAATCTTAAGCATGGAATACACTAATAATTTTAAAAGATAGTTTTACTGCCTTTTGATGGAAAACCATCTTTTAAATCTCTCTTTTGACAATTTTATAATCTCTATTTGTCAAAATAAACTTATTCTTTATGATTGGGGCATCAAAATTTACTTTGTGTGAATTTTTGGTATTTTTCCGATAAAGTTCATTTTTTAATGAATAGTGAAAAATGTTATATTTTAATTCAAAACCTATTTTTAATATAATTTATTTATATGATTAGATCATATTTTTAATTGGTTTTAAAGTGAAATTAGAATATATTTTTACCATTTAATCCAATTGTGGTCATTGGAATTAATTTCACTTCGAAATTAGACTTAAACTAGTGTCAATCTTTTGAACTTTTTGTTTCATAAAAACACTCAATTTGTTTTGACAGCGGGAATTAATTATTAAAATAATTAATGAAACTTATATGTATTGAATTTTTTAAAATGGACATCATTTTTGAATTCAGAATATCAAATATATCTTAGGGTGAAGTTTTTGTATTTTTCTGAAAAACATCAATTTTTGATGAATAGTGAAACCACTAAGTGGTACTTAAAAAACTGATTTTTCGTTTAAATGAAACTTTACCACTTCTGTGTTTTGAATTTCAAAAATCCGACATACATGGTTGTCATTAAGAAGTAAAATGTGGTTCAATGGGATTAAAATAATTTTTTGGTGAATAGTAACTTTTAAGTTTTTAATCGCGATTAGAGGTAATTAGTGTAATTTAAGGTAAGAATAATGTTTTAATAATATGAGATGAGCTTGAAACATGTACTAACCTTATTGGATGTATCATGACCAACCAAGACAATCCATGGGTTAACTTGGGGACCCCATGGAGCCACTTTGGTAGGAAAATGACATTAATATCTTTTTATTTAATGTTAAAATAAAAATGACACAAACATGAGTTGTTTTACTAAAAAATTTTTACATGGGGTTCTACAAGTCCGATTTTTGACTATAAATAGTAATTGGAAAGATAAAACGATTTCCTACATCATAGTATTTGTTTTACAATTTTTAGACATTAAATATATTAAATTATTTATGACACCATGATGATGCAGCGATTATTTCATTATTTAACAATTTAAATAAAATGAAAATAAAATGTAAAATATATGACCTAAACATGTCCAAACCCAATTTTATGGGTGGATTTAGAACCCTTAGCACCTAATAATCGAATTATAACAATTTGGGACCTTTTAAATCCGAAAATCATTTTATAATAAAGTAACATTTCTTTACATTCCAAGAGTGCCCCTCCTCTCCTCTTATAAAAGGTCCCCACCTCTACCTCCTTACCCACACTTCCAAAGCCTTTGAATCGGCTAACCCCTGCCCATTTTGTCTCTCCACATCCCTATATAACTCTTAGAAGCATCACTATGGTCAGAAGTCTTCCCAAGGAAGCCTTTGAGCTCAAATCAAAAAGAGTTACCCGATTTAAAGGTAGTGTCTTCTCTTGTGTTCTTATGTTTTATTTTGCTTCTCCAACCCCCTAAACTCTTTTTATTCATTTCTTTTGTAACAACAACAGTATATTACATATACTAGGATGTTTTTATAAGAAGGATTCGAGTTACACTTACACACACCGACATCTAATGGTTAAATAACATACTGTTTCAGTGGATGGCAAATATCTGCCTCACGAAACGATGATTGTTCAACACTCATATATCACCTTCAAAGGTGGCCATTAAGATTTAACTATATTAATATATTATATATAATATGTTTATTTTTTAATTAATCTTATGTATTTTTCATTTATGGCATATATTTATGGTTACCATTTTGAGTAAACGCGATATCTTCATTTTGGGAAGTGCGGACTACCACCCCCTCAAAGTGATTTGATTCGTTAATACCATATGTGGTACGTATAAAGGATATATTTAATGATATTATATATTATACAATACTGGGATTAAAATACTATTATGTATCATTATGTTTTAATTCCATAAAATACGAAATAGAAATGAAAGTAGCGTTCATGCGTACGTACGGCTTACCGTCTCCATGAACGGTGAATTTCATTTCTTATCTCTAAATGTTGTGTAATATTATAAATGCATGTATATACTGGATATATATGATATATATGACATATACATCATGAGTATAACTCTGGATATAATGGATACATGAACAACTTTTAATTATAAAGAGCATATTTTGACTCAAGTACCAATGATCGTTAAAACGACCGTTATTAACTTAAATAATTACATAGTGTTCATGACATGGTAATAAGTGATATAAAAGGAATAATGAACTTGAAAAAGGTTATTAAGAAAGTAGAAATTAACTCAATTTTATTATTCAGGAGATTAAATAATGATCAAGTCAAGTCAGATACGAGGTATGGGACTTCGTCTGAATCTGCTTTCATTGAGGCATATTTTGTTTTATACACAACCTTATTTTATACGGTGTATAAACCCCTTTGAATTTTAATTTTATCCAAAAGGAATCCTTTTTTTATATGAAGCGTTTACTAAATGAAAAAATGGAATGTTTTTGTTGTACGTATGCGGCGACAATGACTTCTCTGCCACCATGACCATTATTTGAGTTTCGACTTCCTCTACAAGCCATAACTTTTTTTAAATGAAAAATAAATACCATGTTTTACATTTATTTTATTTTGGTATTGAAAATGGTTTTCATAATGTTTTTATTATATCAATGTGTTGTATTGATATCTTGTGATTGAAATGTGGAAATGTGATGTTTCCTTTATGCATGTTTTATGTGATACGATTATGTTATGGTTCTTGGGCATTGTTATGAAGATGGGTGGTTTCGTGATAAACTAAGGGTGGGTCAGCCCGATATAGCTCTCCAATGAATTGGGTAATGCGAAGGAGTGAAATGTTAAGGTTTCTCCGAAGAGATTTAGGGAATATACTGTGATGGGTATTCCAAATGTAACCAAGAGGGTTACTCCATACGTAAGAATGTTATGAATGCCTCAAGTTACCTTTATGTCTTATCATTTCTATGATTTATTCATGACTTGATGAGGTATGTTAAAGTACTTATGTTTTATGGGTAAAGTATGATTTCATTCTTATGTATATATGAACTCATGTTTCCTTTCCATATTTTTTTATAACCCATAATGATCTTTTTATGCTCATCCCAAGTTTTTGAAATGTTTTTCACAGGTCAAGGGAAAGGTACATGATATGATGATAGTGTCATGGAAGTTTCAAGACATAATCCATGTTTTATTTTAAATATGTTTCCATTGATGGGAGAAATTAATACTATCTTTTATGTAACAACTTTGCTTAAATATGGAATATAATACATGTTTTATGATCTAATTCTCTAAAACTCTAAACCTGAAAAGATCCTCAATGTGAATTATTCATTTAATTCAATTTTAAGTAAGATTTAAGGCCCGGGACTTATAATTAAAATAAATTTTCGCCCTTTTTGCCTTTTAAAATATTTTCAAATGAATATTCTTGTCTCTTTCAGAATAAGGCATTTTCTCACCATTTTTTCACTATGGAAGGAATGTTCTTTTTACCTCATATGACATGTATGGATTTACCTGATGTCATTTTTTTGAAGAATCATTTTTATAAAACATTAATTTTTATGATTTTTTTAAAAACTGGTTTTCAAGAAAAATTGTTTCAAAAATGTTTTCACCTTCTTTTATATGTTTTCAAGGAATTGGTTTAAATTTTTTTTTCATTCTTTATTTATATTTTTTCAATGTATTATAAAACAAATAGTATTAAAAAAATTTATAAAATATTTCATATGTTTTCATGTAAAAATTATTTCAAATCATTTTAATTTTTTCTTATAAGTTTTGAAATTATTTTCAAATAAATGGTTTTCTAGAAATTTTCAATCTTCCTTTATATGTTTTCAAGTAAAATGGTCTTCAAATTTTTTTAATTATTTCTTTATTAGTTTTAAATGATTTTTAAAATAAAAATGTTTTTAAAATGTTTTGAAGCATAATTTATAAGTTTTGAAGGAAAAAGGTTTTCAAAATGATTTCAAGTCTTCTTTATAAGTTTTCTGGGTATTTTAAAAGAAAATGATTTTAAAATAGTTTTATGTATTAAAAATACATTTTCAAATAAGAAAGGATATTTTGATCAAGAAAAGTTTTTGAAAATATATTTCAAAATTATTTTCCATCTAAGATGACATCTGTTGATGTTACTCATTCCCTTCTAGGAAATGATTTAATGGTTCCCTTCATATTCTTTCTATGAATGTGTTATGTTTAATGTTATGGTCTTTATGAAACTCATTTCTCTTTAACTAGTTATATGTTTAGGAAATCCATTTCTATTTCATGGGTTATATGTTTTTGAAATCTATTTCTCTTTCATGAGTTATGATTTTGATGAAATTATTATTAAAGTTGTCTTTTTTCCATAGGTAATGATATGATTACTTGTTTATAATACCCATTTCATTTAATGGGTTGTGATATGTTTATTTATGATCTTATTTAACTTGTATGTACGATTTCATTATGAGATGGGTGTGACCTATATTTCACTCCAATGCATTGGGTAAATGTTTATATCTCATGTGATAGACTAAAATGGTATTGGGAATGAACCTTGATTACTAAGATGGACATGGGAGTGAACCGAGACTACCAATATGGTATGAGGAGTGAACTCATGATACTAAGATGACCATGGGTGTGATCCATGACTACCAAGTTTGTTTAGAGAGTGAACCTATACTAGAAAGATGGTATTTGTAGTGATGCCATGGATACTATAGAAATCCTATTATATATGCTTATGTGTCTTTAAAAATCCCTGTTTTATTCCTTTGTTATGATTTTTTGGCTTATGTTATTTATTTCCTTATGATTTATGTCTTATGAACATCCATGCTTTATGCCACAACTAATGTATATGATCTTTGATATGTAGGGTATGATATTATATTTTCATGATCATGTTATCTTACACTTATGCTCATAATTATTCTTACATATCTCCCTTATTTACCCTTACTAAGAAATTGAGTTTTCATGATCCCCTCCCTACAAAGTGAACCCCTCCTGAGCCGACAATGTGAGAAGAGAGATAATGAACCCTAATTCCAGCCTCCAGTAGGCCCCAGGTTGGATACTAGCACTGAGGGTGTAAAAATCACACAAATGAGAGGCATTAACCTCTACGAGAGCACATGTGAAAAAGAGAGATAAGACATACACAAACCAAATACAACCGAAACTACGATATAAAATTAAACCAAAGTAAACATATGTAATTTCAGGGAAGAACTAATACAACTGAAAGAAAAAACCTCATGTACCAAAATAATGTAAAATAGTAGAAACCATGAAGCCCAAACAACACTTGTAAACCCCAAGCTATTAGTAACTACACTGATCTCCAACCTACTCTAAGTGACTCTAAAAAATAGTTTATATAACATAGGGTGAGTATAATAGTATACTTAGTAGGATCCTCCTTGGATCCTCTCATGAAAAAGTAAAGGAATCATGCTAAAGCACAGTGAATCAACAAGTGAAACTACCTCATCACTTAAACAAGTACACTAAGCTACGAACCTCACCCTGTATACTCTCACCAAGTATCACATACAATAATATATAATATAGTAAAGAATATCAAGGGTACCCCACTACTACATCCCTACTAGTTTTCTGCTTTACCCCAACTTTGTACGTCCAAAACATCTCTCTCTAAAAAAGCATTCCCATAGACACCTGGGTGAAGGTCCAAAACATGCACCTCGTGCAACACAACCACCATGTCTATGTAACCAAAGTAACCAGGTAGTTTTTGGGATCCACCATAACTCGCATAATGTGTATCATATGTCCGTTATTATACCACAAGCCATTACAACCTATACACCAAGTAAGGATCCTCATACCATCATAGCCTATACATGTTACACCTATATTAGTCCATGGGAAAATATATCTAGAATATATGTGTGTCAATAACCACAAGCCATCACATCCCTCTATATAGATATAAGGGGAAAACTAACCATCGTGCCTACCAACACAAGTAACTACCAAGAGAAGAGAGTGGGTGAAAAGGGGGTATTCATCCATCCATTCTACCATCGAGATGTTCGGGAAAACATCCCTGGGTCTCAGAATCCCTGGGGTGTCATTTTCCCTAACCAAAGTGGTGTATTAGTGTATAGAAACAGAAAAAGTACAGAATATACTATAGCTTACAACCACACTATTGTCATAACCTAGTGTTAGACTCAATTTTAGATAACATCTCTCAGACTCCCAGATACCACTGCTAAGACTTGGTATCCTATAAAATGAAACAATTTAAAGATCTACATTAGATTAATTATTTCTTTTTTATCAGTTTCACTTAATGTTCAATAATTATTTTACCATTAATTAACCATTATAATTTCACAGTACATTTCATTAGCATCACACCCAATGTTCCATGCCCTCCAGGCATAACCAAACCATGTCCATAGTTCCTTTAAATTGTAACATTTCAATTGCATCCCAAAAATCCCCAACCCCATGGGTTAACATCTTTTATTCAATAATTTATTAAAAACATTATCACTTTTACATAATTTTATGTATTCTAGAAAAAACATTCTAACATTCCAAAGACAAGGCTCTCAACACAGTGAGTAGATGAACTACTCGTTGAGTCATTTCCACCTATAGCTAGAGCACATGACCATCCATCATCGAGAAGCTAAATGCAGAAAGAACATGGCATACGCCATGCATATTTGCCTCTTTTGGAAGGAGGGTAAATAATAACATCTTCCTCAATTATTGGGTAATGTAATGAAGATAAAAAAAACAAGATAAAATAAGCATCCAACCTTCACATCCACCCCGTTCCAAAATCTACAGTGTGCTCCATGACACCCACATGCATAAACCGATGAATCTCACCACTCTAGGAGTCAACTAACACCACAAACACTGGGACTCCCTTACCCACATACCACAACAACCTTCTTGTCTCAAATCACATCATAAGAAGTAGGAAATGACAATAAACTGGGTTGGTGGCCCCAAACAAGGCATTCAGCCTTCACCCATAATGAGGACTCACACCTCCAAAACATAAGGCTTTTGGCCTTTACAAGCAAGAGGGTAACTCATAACCCTACTAGGCATTAAAATTTATCAACAACTAGTTATTTAATCTATATTAAATTAACTAATCATTATTAGTATATTCCAACAATGAGAAACCTAACCAGAAATCTATGTAACGCCCTGACCATAGAAGCCCGGAGTCGATTTATTATTTTAATACATTGGCATGATTATAAGGAATCAAGTCCCGAAGGACCGATCAGTTTTTCAGTCTTGGAAAATAGATTAAACACATGAACTTTACATTACATAAAATACAACATAGATAATCCTTTGATAATTCCATTATTCTTCTAGATTTAACCTGTATATAAATTCTTATAAACTTCTAGGAATCCTAGGGAAATAAAACATAAGAAAGGGGTGATCTGAGATTCTTAGTAAGGGTAAATAATTTAGTAGAAGAAATTAAATATTAAGGAAAGATGTGTAATAAAAACAAAAACCTTTTAAAAATAAACATGAACATAATTTGGAGAAAATTAATCAAACAATACCATATAAACATGCACATGAATATTCTACTAGTCGAATAATCACATGTAATAATTAATTTCATAATGAATGAATGCCTAACATTAGACATCAATACCATATAGTCAACACATCATGCCAAGAATACATATAAAATTTTTGTCAAGTACTTGGGCCAAGGAACTAATTTCTATCATGAGACCTACCGATGAATTGGGGGGATATAGCAGACCCCACCCGTCACTTACTAAGTCCACTATATTCCTCATATGAAAATGTTGAAATATAACATAAACATTTGTATTAAAACTAGCATACAAAATGTCAATACTTCAACTATAAACCATGAAGGGTATAAAAATAGCACATCTATAGTCAAACAGATCATAACTCATTCAATACAATATGGAATATTGTATTATAATAAATCAACCTTAATTAAGAATAATATCTAGTAAAGTATGTTGACATAGTTGAAAATGACCAGTAATTTTTTTGTGAGAAATATCCCTTTTGTGAAATCATTTAAAAGTCACACATTTATAAACAAAGTCATTTAAAATATATTTTTGAATCAAAGCGTCCCATACCACTTTGAATCTTTTTAAAGGAATTAACATTTGAAAACAATCATGTCCACATATATACATCCTTAAAACCATTTTAAAAATATGGGCAATAATGAGAATGATTTTGAAGAATAAATATTTAAAGTATTTAAAATGATGTTTTAGTTAAATATTACCTTAAAAGAATCATTTTGAAATGTCTTTTATGAAACATGGACATGGATAATAAATATGTCCTAGAAAATACTTACACAAAAACAATCTCGGATAATAATGAGATTGAGGAATTAACCCTTACCTTGCACTTTACTTTAGTCAAGGGTACATTTAACCTCCTTTATAATGACCATTGTATGTTATTAATTTATAAAAAAAATATATTCATATTTATTATATCATACACGATTCATTTATGACTTTATACTACCCATTTGATAATGATTTCCATGTTAAATTAACATTTCAGGTAATAATCGCTTTCTTTATCGTAGGTGCTTTAACTTGTTATTCATGATTGTATTATTTAGATCATGATTTAAATAATTAAAGAATATAAAACATGATTTATATATAATATATATTTAGAATATAAATATGTATAATAGATAGATATTTGAAATGGAAAACACTATTTATGGAGACGGTAGACTGTACGTATGCATAAAAGTTGTTTCCGTTTTCATATCGTACTGAATGGAAGTAAGTGAATAAGATACCTGTAAGTAAATAAATACATAAATATATAAATACATACATACATATCCATATATATATATATATATACTGTTGTAACACCACAAGATTTCGTTGTACGTTATTTTTTCAATGTAATTCAATAACCTTCCCTACACGCAACACTGAGTTCTAGCGCACCATGAATTACTAAACTAGTCGTTCAAAAGAGGTTATGAATAGTATTAACAAAATTTTGAACATTATATATTCCTTATAATTTTAGAATCCATATTTTGAGTTTCTTAGACATAATGTAAGAACAAATTCATTTTTTGAGATAAAAGAAGTATTTTCCAAAAATGCAATTTTACCGCCTTTTAATGGTGAACCCTCTTTAAATCCAATATTTGAAACTTTTATATATTAAATTTGAAAAAATAAAAATCTTCTATAGAATCAGGATATATGAATTTAGTTTCAATAATTTTTTGGTGTTTTTCTGATAACTTTCATATTTGCGTGAATAGTGAAAATACTATATTTTAACCGAAAACAGCTTTTTTAATCAAAATAATTTCTAGTGTTAAATTATAATTTTTAATGGTTTGAAAGTATAAATAGATTATATTTTTACCATTTAATCCAATTCTAGTCATTGTTAGTAATTTCACATTGAAATTGGACATAAAAAAGTTTCAATCTTTTGATAGTTATTATTTCTTAAAAATAAGCTTTTTGGTCTTCACAATGGGAAATAATTTTAAATTAATAAATTCAGATTAAATTTTTTTAATTTGGTAAAATGGACTTCATTTTTGAATTCAGAATATCAAAATTATCCTAGGGTAATATTTTGGTATTTTTATGAAAACTTTCAATTTTTGATGAATAGTGAAAAACACTGTGTTATTATTTTAAACCGATTTTTTATTTAAATAATTTTTTATTTTATTTAAATTCATTTTAAGTAAATATATATATATATAATACCTTTATAAGTTCAATTTAATTCATTGGAGTCATTTTATAATAAAATTAGATGTATAGAATTTTATCGAACGTTTTACCGTCTTTTACCCACCTCCTAGGAGCATTTGCAAATTTGAATAAAAATTAATTTTACCACTTCTGTGAGTTGAATTTCAAAATTCCGAGAGACACAGTTGATATTAGTATGTAAATTGTGGTTCAGTAAGATGAAAATAATTTTTGGTGAATAATAACTTTTGACTTTTATTTACCACGGTTAAGAGTAAATAGGGTGATTAAGGGTTAAAATGATATAATAATTACCCAAAAACATTTCCTAATTCTATTGAATAAGTTTAATTCAACAAAAAAAACTTATGAATAAAATATGTTCCTTTAGGTCCACTTGGATTAGTTTTAGACATTTATTATTATTTAATTCAAAGAAGAGTCAAATTCAAAATTTAATAACTAAACCATTTTTAATATAGGGATACACATAATATAAATTCAACTATAAATATTAATTAGAATGAAAAAAAGATTACCTACATAATGCTATTTTATTTATAATTTTTAAACATTAAAAAATATAATTTATTTATGACACAATGATGATGCAGTAATTAGCTTATTAATGAAATATTAAAATAATTGATATTATAAATACCCAAAATAAATTTAATTTGAGGATTTTAAGGATTTCCACTGATTTTATTGGTTAATATGACATGTTAGGGTTGATTAAATGATTTTTTGCAGTAATAATGCTGTTATGAATTTTGAAAAAACGAATTACCAAATAGTGTCAAAATTGACATAAAAGAGTTTTTAAAACAAATACTATATTATTAATTGATAAATACCCAAATAACCTTGGAAACTAAATTTAGATAAACTCTGATTAGAGCACATTACCCTAAGATTGAATTTGAGGATTAGTAGAGAAGTACTTCCTAGAATTTTGGCATGATAGAGATTTTGTGAGTTTTCCATGCAATACATCCCCGTCTGGATACGAGCAGGTAGAGGTGGATGTAGCACAGATGTACCTAGGGGTAAAAACTGAAAAACACCACTTTGATCTAGACTCGGATGGGAACTGTTGCAAAATAACGGGTCTTGTTGTACTCTTGGTTACAACACTCCTGGGGGATATGCATATGATAATTTACATTTTCATTACATGCTATTACGAAGGATTTAGGAGTAAATACTTTCTAAAAGAAAACATTTTTATGATTAAGGAATATATCCATAAACGGTTCAATTTATGTTAGGTATTTTACAAGTTTGGAATTATGAATTATGATTCATAAACTGGCATAGTGTATTCCATTGTTATGAAATGTCACCTATTAGAAGGAATGAGAACTCCAGCAATACATATGATCCCAAAAAGTAAAAAAAGATCATTTATTTCCTTATATTAAGCTTGAATTTATAAGGGAAATAGTCTCCCATGTATTCTCAACATATTAAGAAATAGTATCATGTGTTAATATGTTAAGTAAATAATTCTCTGAGTCTTATGGCTTTGAAGGGAAGCAAGAGAAGAAAAGGATAGTAGAAAGAAAGATGGATAAAGGGAAGAGGGAAAAGAAGGATTTTCTTAAATGTGGTAAATGTGGAAATAATCACCTTGGTAAATAATTGAAGGGAATGGGAATTTGTTATAAGTGTGGAGAAAAAGGACACCATGTACATGATTTCAAGGGTATGAAAAAGGTTTCAAATGTAAAATGATTCATTTGCAAGGAGTTGGGACACTAGGTGAATCAATGTCCCAATCATTAGAGTATACCTCAAATGATGCTATTGGATAATAATCAAGTTATGATATTACCTCAGATGAAAAGGAATGACTAGTGTTCTTATGTTTTTATTATAGAATTATTTCATTTGAGTGTTGTATCAACAATATACTGGTTATATGAATTAAAGAGATAAATAAGGATTGTACTGCAATAGTATTTTATTAAGGATTTGAGATTATATGGTTCTAAGAAAAGTGACATAATAGAAATCTACACTTTTTGGAAAATAAATGGTTGAAGAAAAGGTAATCCTTAATATGGTCCTAATAATGAGGTTGTGATTTTGGAATAAGAGATGTTTGATTTGGATAAAATATATTGGATATTCTTGATTCCTTGGAACTGATTAATAGTTTCTTTATTTCATCATTGTTGGAATATTGAAAATTTTTGGATACAAGGAATATATCCTATATTAGATAAAGGTTAAGGGAGCATGAATGTAATCAATAAGGTTTTATGGTAATTCATGGTGTTACAATGTTTAAAAATAATACATGATTAAGGTGTTCACATGTTATTACGTGGCAAAAAAGAACTTCATTGTGTTTAACTTCCTTATAAATTTTGGACAGTGTGTTTGGATAGAAGTATTTTGGATATGTCTAAAGGTTGTAATGGATTAATTTTGAAATTATATACTATTGTTATTGTTATTTTTGGATTGTTATAAGAAGGACAACACACAGACCGTGTGATAATCCGTCACTTCGGATAAAGATGTGCGAATCAAACACACAACCATAGTGAAATTGGGATTTGTCACCTACCACTGGACTACGTGAAGTCCCTGGATTGTATAATCTAGTTTTTAAGGGTCTTATAGGTGAATTATAAATTCATTATTTTTTTGGAACCCTATACGATTAGGATAAATAGAGTATTTTTTTGAAATCTTTTGGAGTGAAAGATGAGTTTGTGGTAGGAATTAGTTAAAGGATGAAACTCTAATTTTCAAGTATATATATATATATATAATTTTTTTACTCTTATTATATGAGAAAATTAATTCTTAAACTTTAGGGAAGGGATCTTAAAACCAAAAAAGTGTTATCCTAATAACTTATGTTTTTTTGAACCGATGGAATTTTAAATCATCATAGATTGATGGATTTGAGGCCCTCAATTTTACACTTGTTTGTGATTGATGATTTAAATCACACCCTATAAATATTTACATTTTTACTCTAATTATGTGTTTCTAATTTCCACCAATGTTCTCCTAACCGATATCATAATTTGTTTATGACCCTTTCATTTCCCTTTTCCTCTTATTAAGACTAAATTTTATTAACCCAATTTCTGATGTGGGTTTTCCCACAAAGGTATTTTCTATTTTCAACCTTTTATTTTTGAAGAAAAAATTAAAATTTTGAGGACACAATTTATTGAAGGAGGGAAGAATGTAACACCCCAAAATTTCATAGTACATTATTTCTTCAACGTAATTCAATGACTTGCACTACACGCAACACTGAGTTCTAGCATATCATGACATACCAAACTAGCCATTCAAAAGATGTTATGAATAGTATTAATAAAATTTTTAACATTATTTAATCCTTATAATTTTAGAATCCATATTGTGAGTTTCTTAGTCATAATGTAAGAACAAATTCATTTTTTCAGATAAAAGAAGCATTTTTCAAAAAAATGCAATTTTACCGCCTTTTAATGGAAAACACTCTTTAAATACAATATTTGAAAATTTTATATATTAAATTTGACAAAATAAACATCTTCTTTAAAATCAGGACATAATAATTTAGTTTCAATAAATATTTGGTGTTTTTCTAATAACTTTCATAATTTGGTCAATAGTGAAAAATACAATATTTTAAGTGAAAAAAACTTTTTAAATAAAAATAATTTATAGTGTTAAATTACACATTTTAATGGTTTTGAAGTATAAATATATTATATTTTTACCATTTAATCCAATTCTAGTCACTGTAAGTAATTTCACATTGAAATTGGACATAAACAAGTGTCAATCTTTTGATAGTTATTATTTCTTAAAAATACGCTTTTTGGTATTGACAACGAGAATTAATTATAAATTAATAAATGCAGATTACATGTTTTGAAATTGGTAAAATGGAATTCATTTTTGAATTCAGAATATCCAAATTATCTTAGGGTATAATTTTGGTATTTTCTGAAAACTTTCAATTTTTGATGAATAGTGAAAAACACTGTTATTATTTTAAACCGAATTTTTATTTAAATAATTATTTATTTTATTTAAATTTATTTTAAGTCATAATATATATATATATATATAATACTTTTATAAGTTAAATTTAATTAATTGGAATCATTTTATAATAAAATTAGATGTATAATATTTTATCGAACGTTTTACCGTCTTTATCCACCACCAATGAGCATTTTCAAATTTGTATAAAACTTAATTTTACCACTTCTGTGAGTTGAATTTCAAAAATACAAGAGACATGGTTGATATAAATAAGTAAAATGTGGTTCAATAAGATGAAAATAATTTTTGGTGAATAGTAACTTTTGACTTTTATTTACCACGGTTAAGAGTAAATAGGGTAATTAAGGGTAAAAATGATATCATAATTACCCTAACACATGTATTAATTCTATTGAATAAGTGTAATTCGACCAAAAACATCCTTAGGAATAAAATATGATCCTTTAGGTCCACTTGAATTAGATTAGGACATTTATTATTATTTAATTCAAAGAAGAGTTAAAAGTGTTAAATTCAAAGTTTAAAAACTAAACCATTTTTAATATAGGGTTTCACATAATATAAACTCAACTATAAATATTCATTAGAAAGATAAATATATTTTTCTACATAATGGTATTTTATTTATAATTTTTAAAAATTAAATAATTTAATTTATGTATGACACAATGATGATGCAGTAATTACCTTATTAATGAAATATTAACATAATTGATATTATAAATACCCAAATAAATTTAATTTGAGACTTTTTATCAATTCCAATAATTTTATAGGTTAATATGAAATTTTAGGGTTGATTAAATAAATTTTATTTGAAGTAATAATGTTGTTATAAATTTAGAAAAAAAAACTACCAAATAGTCTCAAAATTGACATAAAAGAATTTTTTTAAAAAATATTATATTATTAATTGGTATTCTATTCCTAAAAATATAAGGTTTGGCCAAAGGGATTAAATACTATTATATATTTCATTAATGAACCGCTTGGGGTTATCTTGAATGTTTATTGTAAGTTTATTAACCATATAATATAAAAATACAAAGAGACGTGGTAAATGTCAATCTTTTTAACTAAGAGATTAATATAAAATATAAGGTTAATATAGTGACCGAAACCTGTCTAAAACCTATTGGTTGAGTGGTTATTGACCCATACCCACCTTATCCTTTAAATAATTCATTTTGGAGGAATTATAAACTGAAAATGATTTTATTATAAAATAATATTTTACGTTTTTCCTAAGGTTCCCCTCACCCCTCTTATAAAAGGGAATTTTCCCTTCTCTCAAATTCACACCTCCAAAGCCATTTGGCTCGGCCAATACCTGCCCAAATATCCTCCCAACTATCATAACTTCATCCTAGAGGCCTTCCTTTGGTCATAAATCAAACATAAGGATCCATTTTGATCAAATCAAAAGGAAAAACCCGAAGAAGAGGTAATTATTTCACCACCCTATTTCAAGTTCTTTTCTTCTTCCACTTACTCTTTCTTTCTTATTACCATACCAAAATAATAAATCCAGTACCTTATATATACTGTTATGTTATTAAAAATATGTCACAACCATATTCATTATTCTATCCATCCTATGAATGATAATGTCACCATGTGTGCGTACGTACGACTTACCGTCTCCACGCCGTGGTGTAATTTGTTATGCAACACTATGTTATTTAGATGGATGTAATGATGATTAATATGTATATAAATAATGAAAATAACATGATAATGTCTCTGTAAAATTAATAAACCATCCAATTCCACACCTTTAAGGAAATGATATTTTCACTCGTGCTTACGTACGGATTACCGTCTCCACGACACGATGAGATTCATTTCCACGTTCACCATTCATCAACGATTATAAAAATATATATTACTAATAAGTATGTAATATATGAAATAATAATGATACTAGATATATATATATATATATATATTTATGTACTTACATCTATCTTATTCACTAACTTCTGTGTAATATGATATGAAAACAGAAACAACGTTTATGCGTACGTACGACCTACCGTCTCCATAAACAGTGTTTTCCATTTCATATATCTATCTATTATAAATATTTATATTGTAAATATATATGATATATAAATAAAGTTTTATATTTTTGAAGTATTTAAATCATTATATAAATGATACGATCAAGAATAACAAGTTAAAACACGTACGATAAAGAACGCAATTATTACCCAAAATGTCATTTTAACATGGAAATCATTATTAAATGGGTAGTATAAAGTCATAAATGAATCATGTATGATATAATAATTATGAATATGGTTATGGTATAATTTAATAACATACTATGTTCAATATATATGAGGTTAAACGTACCCTCAACCAAAATAAAGTGCAAGGTAAAGGTTAATTTTACAATCTGTTTATTATCCGAGGTTGTTTTTACGTAAGTATCTTTTGGGAAATATTTATTATCCATGTCCATGTTTCATGAAAGATTATTAAAAGGAATTATTTTAAGGTAATTTTTACAAAAATTTAATTTTAAATGTATTAAATATTTATTCCTCTAATTCATTCTCATTAATGTTCGTGTTTTCATAATGGTTTTTAAGGATTTATCTATATGAACATGAATGTTTTTAAAATGTTAATTCCTTTAAAAAGTTTCAAAGTATTATGAGAAAATTTGATTCAAAAATTTTATTAAATTCCATCCTTTTGGAATTGTGTGACTTTTAAATGTTTTCATGAAAAATGGATATTTCTCTCAAAGAGTTTTACAAATCATTTTCCTCTATGTCAACATCCTTTGATGGATTTTAAACTTGTTTGAAGTTGATTTATTATGATAAAAATATTCCATATTGTATTGAATTTTTTGTGATATGTTTGACTTGGATGTGTTATTTTTATACCATTCATGGTTTATGGATAAATAATTGACATTTCGTATGCTAGTTTTAATACGAATGTTTATGTAATGTTTAAACCTTTTAATATGAGGAATGCATTGGACTTAGTAAGTGATGAGTGGTGCCTGTTATATCTCCTAGATGCATTGGTAGGTCTCATGAGACAAACTAGTGTCTTGGAACAAGGCCTTGACAAAATCTTACTTTTAGTCTTGGCACAAGGCCTTGACTATGTGGTTATGAAAGTTTGGCATTATGCATTCCATCATTATGAAAGTGGCTATTGATATTGCATGTGATTATTCTAATAGTAGAATATCCATGTAAGTTAGTAAATTGAATTATTTTGATTTATATTTTCCATATTATGATGAAGTTTATGTTTAAAAGGCTTTTGTTTTAGTTTTATACATTGACATAAATTTTTATGCGTATTTATAAAAGTTTCTGCTATATTGTTATCCTTACTGAGCATTTGAGCTCACCCCTTTATTATGTTTTATTTTCCCAGGAACCCAAGAAGTGTTTTATGTTTGAGATGCATGGTTAAGCTAAGGGAACAATGGCTATCTCAAAGTATTTTTTTTGTGTTGTATGTTATAAATTGTAATGTAACGTTCATGCATGTAATATATTTTCCAAGAATGCTAAACTGATCGGTCTTTCAGGACTTTATTCCTTGTAATCATGCCAATGTATTAAAATAATTCACCAATTCTAGGAATCTAGGGTCGGGGCATTACAGTTGGTATCAGAGGAAGTTTAACAATAACCTTGGAAACTATATTTAGATAAACTCTGATTATAACACATTATCCTAAGAGAGAATTTGAGGATTAGTATAGATGAACTTCCTAGAATTTTGGCACGATAGATATTTTTTGAGGTTTACATGCAATACATCCCTGTCTGGATACGAATAGGTAGAGGTGGCTCTGGCACAGATATACGTAGGGGTAAAAACCGAAAACCCCACTTTGAGCAAGACTCGAACGGGAACTGGTGCACAACAACGGGCCTTGATGCACTGTTGGTTACAACACTCCCAGGGGATATGCATAGGATAATTTACATCTTCATTACAAGCCATTATAAAGGATTTATGAGTAAAAACTTTCTCAAAGAAAACATTTTTATGATTATGGATTATATCTATAAACTATTCAATTTACATTATGTACTTTACATTTTTGGAATTATGAATTACGATTCATAAACTGGCCTAGTGTATTTTATTGTTAAGAACTGTCTCCTAGTAGAAGGAATGAGAACTCTAACAATACGTATGATCCAAAAAGTAAAAAATGGATCAAATCTTTCCTGGTATTAAGCCTACATTTAAAAGGGAAATAGTCTCCCATGTATTCTCAACATATGAAGAAATAGTACCATGTGTTAATATGATAAGTAAATAATTCCATGAGTCCTATGTCTTTGAAGGGATGCAAGAGAAGAAAATTATGGTAGAGAGAAAGATGGATAAAAGGAAGAGGTGAAAGAAGGATTTTCCCATATGTGATAAATGTGGAAAAAAATCCCCTTGGTAAATGCTTGAAGGGAATGGGAATTTGTTTTAAGTGTGGAGAAAAAGGACACCAAGTACGTGATTTCATGGGTAAGAAAAAGGTTTAAAATTTAAAATGATTCATCTACAAGGCATTGGGGCACTACGCGAATCAATGTACCAGTCATCAGAGTATACCTAAAATGATGCTATTGGATAATAATCAAGTTATGGTACTACCTCAGATGAATAAAAATGACTAGTGTTCTTATGTTTTTATTATATAATTATTTCATTTTAGTGTTGTATCAACAATATACTAGTTATATGAATTATGGAGATAAATAAGGATTGTACTGCAGTACTATTTTATTGAGGATTTGAGGTTATATGGTTCTAAAAAAAGTGACATAATAGTAAGATAAAATTTTGGGAAAATACATCTTTGGAGGAAAGGTAATCCTTAATATGGTCTTGATAATGAGGTAGTTATTTTGGAATAAGAGTTGTTTGATTTGGATAAAATATATTGGATATTCTTGACTTCCTTGGAAGTGATTAATAGTTTATTTATTTCATCATTGTTGGAATATTCAAAATTTGTGGTTATAAGGAATATATCCAGTATTATATAAAGGATAAGGGAGCATGAATTTAATCAATAATGTTTTATGGTATTTCATGGTGTTACCATGTTTTAAAATAATACATGATGAAGGTGTTCACATGTTATTATGTGGCAAAAAGGAACTTCATTGTGTTTAAATTTCTTATAAAATTTGGACTATGAGTTTGGATGGAAGTATTTTGGATAAGTCTAACGGTTGGAATGGATTAAGTATGAAATTTGATACTATTGTTAATTTTATTTTTGGATTGTTATAAAATGGAAAACACACAGACCATGTGACAATCCGTCGCGTCGGAAAAAGTTTCAGGAATCGAACACACAACCATCGTGCGATTGGGATTTATCGCCTACCTCTAGACTATGTAAAGTACCTATATTATATAATATAGTTTTTAAGGGTTTTATAGGTGAATTAAAAATTCATTAATTTTTTGAGAACGCTATACGATTACGAGAAATATAGTATTTTTTTGAAATCTTTTGGTTTGAAAGATGAGTTTGTGGTTAGAATTAGTCGAAGGAAGAATCTATACTTGTCAAATATATATATATATATATAATTTTTTTCCTCTTATTTTATGGGTAAATTAATTCTTAAACTTTAGGGAAGGGATCTTAAAACCAAAAATGTGTTATCGTAATACCTTATGTTTTGTTGAACCGATGGTATTTTAAATCATCATAGATTAATGGATTTGAGGCGCTCAATTTTACACTTGTTTGTGATTGATAACCTCAATCACTCCCTATAAATATTTACATTTTTCCTCTAATTATGTGTCTCTAATTTCCACCAATGTTCTTCTAATGGAGATCATAATTTGGTTGTGACCCTTTCATTTCCCTTTTCCTTTTATTAGTACAAAATTTTATTAACCCAATTTCCGACGTGGGTTTTCCCACAAATGTATTTTCTATTTTCAACCTTTTATTTTCGAAAAATAATTTCAAATTGCGAGGACACAATTTATTGAAGTAGGGAAGAATGTAACACCCTAACATTTCATAGTACGTTATTTCTTCAAAGTAATTTAATAACTTTCACTACACGCAATACTGAGTTCTAGCACACCATGACATACCAAACTAGTTGTTCAAAGGCAATTATGAATAGTATTAATATAATTTTGAACATTATGTAATATTTATAATTTTAGAATCCATATTGTGAGTTTCTTAGACATAATGTAAGAAAAAATTCATTTTTTTTTTCAGATAAAAGAAGCAATTTTCAAAAAAATGAAATTTTACCGCCTTTTAATGGAAAATCCTATTTAAATACAATATTTGAAACTTTTATATATTAAATTTGGAAAAATAAAAATCTTCTTTAGAATTGGGAAATAATAATTTAGTTTTAATAAATTTTTAGTGTTTTTCTTATAACTTTCATATTTGGGTGAATAGTGAAAAATAAAATATTTTTACTGAAAACAAATGATTTAATAAAAATAATTTATAGTGTTAAATTATACATTTTAATGGTTTGGAAGTATAAATAGATTATATTTTTACCATTTAATCCAATTCTGTTTATTGTATGTAATTTCACATTGAAACTAGACATAAACAAGTGTCAATATTTTGATAGTTATTATTTCTTAAAAATACGCTTTTTGGTCTTGACAACAGGAATTAATTTTAAATTAATAAATTCAGATTTTATGTTATGGATTTGGTAAAATGGACTTAATTTTGGAATTCATAATATAAAAATTATTTTAGGGTAAATGTTTGGTATTTTTTTGAAAACTTTCAATTTTTGAGGAATAGTATAAAACACTGTGTTATTATTTAAAACCAACTTTTTATTTAAATAATTATTTATTTTATTTAAATTTATTTTAAATCAAAAAATATATATATAATACCTATATAAGTTAAATGTATTTAAATGGAGTCATTTTATAATAAAATTATATGTATAAATTTTATCGAACATTTTACCGTCTTTTACCCACCTCCTAGGATATTTTCAAATTTGCATAAAACATAATTTTACCGCTTCTCTGAGTTAAATTTTCAAAATCTGAGAGACATGGTTGATATTTTTAAGTAAAATGTGGTTCAATAAGATGAAAATAATTTTTGGTGAATAGTAACTTTTGACTTTTATTTACCATAGTTAAGAGTAAATAGGGTAATTAAGGGTACAAATGATATCATAATTACCCTAACACATGTCCTAATTCTATTAGATAAGCGTAATTAGACCAAAAACAACCTTAGGAATAAAATATGATCCTTTAGATCCACTTGAATTAGATTATTACATTTATTATTATTTAATTAAAAGAAGAGTTAAAAGTGTTAAATTCAATGTTTAATAACTAAACCATTTCTAATATAGGGTGAAACAAAATATAAATTTAACTATAAATATTCATTAGAAATATAAAAATATTTCCTACATAATGGTATTTTATTTATAATTTTTTGACTTTAAATAATTTAATTTATTTATGGCGCAATGATGATGCAGTAATTACCTTATTAATGAAATATTAAAACAAATGATATTATAAATACCCAAATAAATTTAATTTGAGACTTTTTATAATTTCCAATAATTTTATAGGTTAATATGAAAATTTAGGATTTATTAAATGAATTTTTTTGAAGTAATAATGCTGTTATAAATTTAGAAAAAACAAACTACCAAATAGTGTCAAAATTGACATAAAAGAGTTTTTAAAAGAAATATTATATTATTAATTGGTATTATATTCCTTAAAATCTAAGGTTCGTCCAAAAGGCTTAAATACTATTGTATATTTCATTAATGGAACACTTTGGGTTCCTTTAGAAGTTTATTTAATGTTTATTAACCATATAATATAAAAATACAGATACATGGTAAATGTCAAACTATTTAACTAAGAGTTCAATATAAAAGATAAGGTTAATATAGTGACCCAAACCTGTATAAAACATATTGGTTGAGTGGTTTTCAACCCATCCCCAACTTAGCATTTAAATAATTCATTTTTGATCCATTATAAGCCGAAAATGTGTTTATTATAAAATAATATTTTATGTTTTTCTAAGGTGCCCCTCACCCCTCTTATAAAAGGGAACTTCCTCTTCTCTCACATTCACACCTCCAAAGCCATTTGGATTAGCCAAAACCTACCCAAATATCCTCCCAACTATCCTACCTTCATCCTAGAGGCCTTCATTTGGCCATAAAGCCAACATAAGGAGCCCTTTTGATCAAATCAAAATGAAGAACCCGAAGAAGAGGTAATGATTTCACCACCCTCTTTCAAGTTCTTTTCTTCTTCCACTTAATCATTCTTTATTATTACCATACCAAAATAATAAATCTAGTACCTAATATATACTATGATGTTATTATAAATATGTCACAACCATATTAATTATTCTATCCATCCTATGAATGATAATGTCACCATGTGTGCGTACGTACGACTTACCATCTCCACGCCGTGGTATAATTTGTTATTCAACACTATGTTATTTAGATGAATATAATGATGATTAATATGTATATAAGTGATGAAAATAACATGATAATTTCACTTTAAAATTAATATACCATCCAATTCCACACCGTTAAGGAAATGATATTGTCGCTTGTGCGTACGTACGGATTACCGTCTCTATGACGGGATGAGATTCATTTCTATGTTCACCATTCATCGATGATTATAAAAATATATATTACTAATAAGTATGTAATATATGAAATAATAATTATACTTGGGATATATATATATATTTATTTATTTACTTACATATACCTTATTCACTTACTTCCATTCAATACGATATGAAAACAGAAACAACATTTCTGCGTACGTACGACCTATCATCTCCATAAATGGTGTTTTCCATTTCTTATATCTATATATTATAAATATTTATATTCTAAATATATATGATATATAAATAAATTTTTATTTTTTGTATGTATTTAATTCATTATCTAAATGATACGATCAAGAATAACAAGTTAAAACACGTACGATAAAGAAAGCGATTATTAATCGAAATGTTAATTTAACATGGAAATCATTATTAAATTGGTAGTATAAAGTCATAAATGAATAATGTATGACATAATAAATATGAATATGGTTCTGGTATTATTTAATAACATACTATGGTCATTATACATGAGGTTAAACATACCCTCGACCAAAGGAAAGTGCAAGGTAAGGGCTAATTTCACAATTTCTTTATTATCCAAGGTTGTTTTTACGTAAGTATCTACTGGGACATATTTGTTATCCATGTCCATGCTTCATGAAAGAGTTTTTAAAGGAATTATTTTAAGGTACTTTTTACCAAAACATCATTTTAAATGATTTAAATCTTTATTCCTTTAAATCATTCTCCGTAATGTTCATGTTTTCGAAATGATTTTAAGGATTTATCTATATGGACATGAATGTTTTTAAAATATCAATTCCTTTAAAAAGTTTCAAATTGGTATGGGAAAATTTTATTCAAAACTATCTTCAAATGTATTAATTTATAAATTGGTTCACTTTTAAATGTTTTCATGAAAAATGGATATTTCTCTCAAAGAGTTTTACAAATCATTTTCATCTATGTCAACATCCTTTGATGGATTTTAAAATTGTTTGAAGTTGATTTATTATGATACAAATCTTCCATATTGTATTGAAGATTTTGTGATATTTTTTACTATGGATATTTTATTTTTATACCATTTATGGTTTATGGATAAAGTATTGACATTTTCGTATGTAAGTTTTAATACGAATGTTTATGTTATGTTTAAACCTTTTCATATGAGGAATGCATTGGACTTAGTAAGTGACGGGTGGAGCCCGTTATAGCTCCTCGATGCATCGGTAGGTCTCATGAGACAAACTATTGTCATGGACCAAGGATTTGACAAAATCTTATTTGTAGTCTTGGCATAAGGCCTTGACTATGTGGTTATGAAAGTCTGGCATTATGAATTCCATCATTATGAAAGTGGCTATTGATATTGCATGTGATTATTCGACTAGTAGAATATCCATGTGAGTAAGTAAATGGAATTATTTTGATTTATATTTTCCATATTATGATGAAGTTTATGTTGAAAAGGATTTTGTTTTAGTTTTATACATTGCCTTAAATGTTTATGCTTATTTATGAAAGTTTCCGCTATATTGTTATCCTTACTGAGCATGTGAGCTCACCGATTTCTTATTTTTTATTTTCCCAGGATCCCAAGAAGTGTTTTATGTTTGAGATGAAGGACTAAGCTAAGGGAACAATGGAATTTTCAAAGGATTTGTTTGGGTGTTGTATGTTAGAAAGTGTAACGTAACATTCATGCATGTAATCTATTTTCCAAGACTGCTAAACTGATCTGTCTTTCGGGACTTGATTCCTTGTAATCATGCCAATGTATTAAATCATGCACCAACTCAAGGAATCTAGGGTCGGGGAGTTACATTTGGTAATATAAGAGGTTTAACAATAACCTTGGAAACTAGATTTAGATAAACTCTGATTAGAGCACATTACCGGTAGATATAATTTGAGGATTAGTATAGAAGAACTTCGTAGAATTTAGGCATGGTAGATATTTTGTGAATTTTCCATGCAATACATCCTTGTATGGATACGAGCAGGTAAAGGTGGATCTGGCACAAACGTACCTAGGGGTAAAACATGTTAACACCACTTTGATCTAGACTCGAACGAGAACTGGTGCACGACAACGGGCCTTGCTACACTCTTGGTTATGACACTCCCGGGGGATATGCATAGGGTAATTCACATTTTCATTACAAGCTAGTATGAAGGATTTATGCGTAAATACTTCCTCAAAGAAAATATTTTTATGATTATGGATTATATCCATAAACTGTTCAATTTACGTTAGGTGTTTTACAAGTTTGGAATTATGAATTGTGATTCATAAACTGGCCTAGTGTATTCCGTTGTTAAGAAATGGTGCCTTGTAGAAGGAATGAGAACTCCATCAATACGTCTGATCCATAAAGTAAAAAGGGATCATATCATTCCTGGTATTAAGTCTACATTTAAAAGGTAAATAGTCCCCCACGTATTCTCAACATATGAAGAAATAGTATCATGTTTTAATATGATAAGTAAAGAAATCTCTGAGTCCTATGTCTTTGAAGGGAAGCAAGAGAAGAAAAAGATGGTAGAGAGAAATATGGATAAAGGGAAGAGGGGAAAGAAGTATTCTCCTATATGTGATAAATGTTGAAATAATCACCTTGATAAATACTTGAAGGGAATTGGATTTTGTTATAAGTGTGGAGAAAAAGGACACCAAGTATGTGATTTTAAGGGTAAGAAAAAGGATTCAAATGTAAAATTCTTCATCTGTAAGGCGTTGGGACACTACGTGAATAAATGTACCAATCATGAGAGTATACCTAAAATGATGCTATTGGATAATAATCATGTTATGATACTACCTTATATGAAGAGGAATTACTAGTGTTTTTATTTTGTTTTTATATAATTAATTCATTTGAGTTTTGTATCAACAATATACTGGTTATATGAATTAGGGAGATAAATAAGGATTGTACTACAATACTATTTTATTGAGGATTTAAGATTATATGGTTTTAAGAAAAGTGACTTAATAGTAAGACAACCATTTTGGAAAATACATGGTTGAAGGAAAGGTAATCCTTAATATGGTCCTGATAATGAGGTAGTAATTTTGGAATAAGAGATGTTTGATTTGGATATGATATATTGGATATTCTTGACTTCCTTGGAACTGACACAGTTTGTTTATTTCATCATTGTAGGAATATTAAAAAGAATTTATATAAGGAATATATCCAGTATTATATAAAGTATAAGGGAGCAAGAATGTAATCAATAAGGTTTTATGGTAATTTAGGGTTTTACCATGGTTTAAAATAATACAGGATGAAGGTGTTCACTTGTTACTACGTGGAAAAAAGGAACTTCATTGTTTTTAAATTCCTTATAAATTTTGGACTGTGAGTTTGGATAGAAGTATTTTGGATTAGTCTAAAGGTTGGAATTGATTATGTTTTAAATTGGATACTATTGTTAAGGTTATTTTTGTATTGTTATAAAAAGGACAACACATAGACTGTGTGACAATCCGTTGCGTCGGACAAAGCTGCGGGATCCGAACCCACAACCATAGTGCGATTGGGATTTACCGCCTACCACTGGACTACATGAAGTCCCTGTATTGTATAATCTAGTTTTAAGGGTCTTATAGGTGAAATATAAATTCATTATTTTTTTGGAACCCTATACAATTAGGATAAATAGAGTATTTTTTTAAATATTTTGGAGTGAAAGATGAGTTTGTGGTAAGAATTAGTTCAAGGATGAAACTCTACTTGTCAAGTATAAATATATATATGTGTGTGTGTGTGTGTGTGTGTGTGTGTGTGTGTGTGTGTGTATAAGTTTTTTACTCTTATTATATGGGTAAATTAATTCTTAAACATTAGGGAAGGGATCTTAAAACCGATAATGTGTTATCCTAATACCTTATGTTTTGTTGAACTGTTGGTGTTTTAAATCATCATAGATTGATGGATTTTAGGCCCTCAATTTTACATTTTTTGTGATTGATGACCTCAATAAATCCCTATAAATATTTACATTTTTTCAATAATTATGTGTCTCTAATTTCCACCAATGTTCTCCTAATCGAGATCATAATTTGGTGGTTACCCTTTCATTTCCCTTTTCCTCTTATTAAAACTAAACTTTATTAACCCAATTTCCGATGTGGGTTTTCCAAAAAAGGTATTTTCTATTTTCAACCATTTATTTTCAATAAAACAATTTCAAATTTTGAGGACACAATTTTTTGAAAGAGTTAAGAATTTAACACCCCAATATTTCATAGTACGTTATTTCTTCAAAATAATTCAATAACTTGCACTACACACAACACCGAGTACTAGCGCACCATGACATACCAAACCAGCCGTTTAAAAGTGGTTATGAATAGTATTAACATAATTTTGAACATTATATAATCCTTATAATTTTAGAATCTATATTTTCAGTTTCTTATACATAATGTAAGAACGATTTTTTTAGATTAAAGAAGCATTTTTCAAAAAAATGCAATTTTACCGCCTTTTAATGGAAAACCCTCTTTAAATACAATATTTGAAACTTTTATATATTCAATTTGAAAAAATAAAAATCTTATTTATAATTGAGGCATAATAATTTAGTTTCAATAAATTTTTGGTGTTTTTATAATAACATTCTTATTTGGGTGAATAGTGAAAAACACCATATTTTAACTGAATTTTTTTTAATAAAAATAATTTATAGTGTTAAATTATACACTGTAATGGTTTGGAAGTATAAATAGATTATATGTTCACCATTTAATCAAATTATAGTCATTGTAATTAATTTCACATTGAAATTGTACATAAACAAGTGTTAATCTTTTGATAGTTATTATTTTTTAAAAATACGCTTTTTGGTCTTGAAAACAGGAATTAATTTTAAATAAATAAATGCAGCTTATATGTTAAGAATTTGGTAAAATAGAATTCATTTTGGAATTCAGAATATCAAAATTATCTTATTGTAAAATTTTGGTATTTTTCTGAAACTTTCAACTTTTGATGAATAGTGAAAAACACTATGTTATTATTTAAAACCAACTTTTTATTTAAATAATTAATTATTTTATTTAAATTTATTTTAAGTCAAAATATATATATAATAACTATATAATTTCAATGTAATTCAATGGAGTCATTTTATAATAAAATTAGATTTATAAAATTTTATCAAATGTTTTACCGTCTTTTACCCACCTCCTTGGAGAATTTGCAAATTTGGATAACACATAATTTTACCGCTTATGTGAGTTGAATTTTAAAAATTTGATATACATGGTTGATATTAGTATGTAAAATGTTGTTCAATAAGATGAAAATAAATTTTTGTGAATAGTAACTTTTGACTTTTATTTACCACGATTAAAAGTAAATTGGGTAATTAAGGGTAAAAATGATATCATAATTACCCTAACACATGTCCTAATTCTATTGGATAAGTATAATTCGACAAAAAAAACCTTAGGAATAAAATATGTTCCTTTAGGTCCACTTGGATTAGATTAGGACATTTATTAATATTTAATTAAAGAATAGTTAAAAGTGTTAAATTCAATGTTTAATAAATAACCATTTTTAATATAGAGTAACACATAATATAAATTGAACTATAAATATTAATTAAAAAGATAAAAATATTTCCTACATAATGGTATTTTATTTATAAATTATATACTTTAAATAATTTAATTTATTTATGATACAATGATTATGGAGTAATTACCTTATTAATGAAATATTATAATAATTGATATTATAAATACCCAAATAAATTTAATTTGAGACTTTTTATTAATTCCAATACTTTTCTAGGTTAATATGACATGTTAGGGTTGATTAAAGTAATTTTTTTGAAGTAATAATGTTGTTATGAATTTAACAAAAACAAAATACCAAATAGTGTCAAAATTGACATAAAAGAGATTTTAAAACAAATATTATATTATTAATTGGTATTCTATTCTTAAAAATATAAGGTTTGGCCAAAGGGCTTAAATACTACTATATATGTAATTAATTAACCACTTGGGGTTTTATTAGATTTTTATTGTATTTTTATTAACTATATTATATAAAAATACAAAGAGAAATGGTAAATGTCAAACTATTTAACTAAGAGTTAAATATAAAAGATAAGGTTAATATAGTGACCCAAACCTATCTAAAATCTATTGGTTGAGTTTTTTCGACTCATACCCACCTTAGACTTTAAATAATTTATTTTGGATCCATTATAAACCCAAAATGATTTTATTATAAAATAATATTTTAAGTTTTTCCTAAGGTGCCCCTCACCCCTCTTATAAAAGGGAACATCCCCTTCTCTCAAATTAACATCTCCAAAGCTATTTGGATCTGCAAACCCCTTCCCAAATATCCTACCAACTATCATAACTTCATTCTAGAGTCCTTCCTTTGGTCAGAAATCCAACATAAGGAGCCCTTTTGTTAAAATCAAAAGGAAGAACCTGAAGAAGAGGTAATGATTTCACCACCCTCATTCAAGTTCTTTTCTTCTTCCACTTACTCTTTATTTTTTATTACCATACCAAAATAATAAATAAAATACATTATATATACTATGATGTTATTATAAATATTGTACAACCATATTCATTATTCTATCCATCCTATGAATGATAACGTCACCATGCATGCGTACGTACGATTTATCATCTCCACGCCGTGGTGTAATTTTTTATTCAACACTATGTTATTTGGATGGATATAATGATGTGTAATATGTATATTGTTAGAGTTGGTGGTCTATAACCAACTACTTTGTACTTTATTCTTTAATAAAAGACTTATCACATCTTGATTGTTCTTCTACATGACAATGCATGTGATAATGTCCTAAGGACAGTTGTTGCATTAAAGGGTCATAGCGGATCCCTGCTATGATGAGAACCCAAAAGTTCCATAATACTGTTCTTGAATATATTTTCTATATCCGAATGATATTATTTGAGGGACATAAATAATACAGGTCATTAGGGGTGAGGACTTATAAAACTTTGAGGCACCTTCTCATGTTGTGCGCCCTTGGTAATATCCAGGAGGATATTATGAGAATGAGACCCGAGAGAAGGAAATCCACATTTCATAGTGTAATTGGATGTTACTATCTGTGGACATGTGTATTGGTCCTTAGACTGTAAGAGTATTATTAATGGGTATTACAACTTGTGCACTTAGATGTATTGATGAAAACTATGACGACACAATGTTTGCAGCGACGTAGGATACGTTGGGTGCGTTACGGGTAATAATGCATTAATAGACAATGCAAGAAAGGTTTAGTCCCATCTATTCCATAACAGAAGTAGATATCCCAGGCCCTTTTATGGAATTCATATAGCCTAAATAAATCCATGGCCATGGTAAGGTATGAGCGAGTTCAATTCTGGGAATTCAATGAATGAATAATTGAGCACATGGGTTGATGGAACTAGCATGAAAGCCGCTTAATTAGAGATATCGAGACAAAGGGATTATATTACATGGTAAGAATTTGTAGGAGGTGACACGTCATTGCGGCATTAACTTCTTTCTATATGGGTACTTTGGTGTGTTTCTAGATGCTAACCTTGGACTTTAGGCAGGTTCCGCCTAATGCCACTGAGAAAGAGGCCTAGAGGGTCACACACTAAGTGTGTCCATGTATCTCATTTAAATATTAATTTAAACATTTAAATAAATATTCTTCCCGACTGTGGTTTAATAATTAATTATGGATGCCTGATTGCATTTATTTTGACACTAGTTATTCGAGAAAATATATTATGGGCGAAATAATTTATTTATTAGAGAGTAATGTAGTTGCATTTATTTAAGAAATAAATACCCATTACTCAAGGTCTAATAAATGTGGTGGATAAAAATGGAAAATAAAAGTACACGTCGTGTATATTAAATATACACGCTGTGTAGTTTAATGGAAAACAAGTATACGCCGTGTATTAATTATTACATCCCCTGTAGTTTTCCAGTCGTGATTTTGAGGATATAATATTTTTTTATTAAGTGATATTAATTATAATTAGCGTGGGCTCATGTCAAGGAATTAATAATTAGACATGGGGTTTCAATAAGAGTTAATGAAATAAATAAAACGCGTAACGCGTTTATTTTTTTTTCATAACTCTATTAACCTCAAACCTGATAATAAATATCCTCACAACCCCAACACTTTTCTTGAGCCATTTTTGTGCACAATGGATTTGGAAATACTCTCAGGCCAAGAGAGAATCCCCTTTCCACCAAGAACGCCCTCAAGTTATGAGAGCGAGATCCTCCACCGGATCAAGGTGATCGAAGGCAGACATCACAAGTGAAGGTTCTTCTGCCCTAGCACCCGAAGATCCCTTCAGCGACGTCCAGAGATACGTGGAGCACATGTGGATCACTGCTAGAGGAATCCTATACTTGGATTCTACGATGCAACAACAGATCACAAGATCATGACCGAAGACATCAACGAAGAAAAAATTCCACCAAGGTAATTCTTGTGAATTAATTAAATTAATTATAACCAACATATGATGATCCTATCTCAATGGTTTCGAGACTCTTCTTTTTTTCGTTCTCCGTTCCATTCTGAAGATCCGGCATTTTATATCGTGACAGATCTCAGATTGAACGTTGTTTAACGCTAAAATTAAAGTTGGGCTAACCCACCAACATGCTTCCACTGCGCTCGGAACCTAAAAGTGGTATCAGAGGGGTCATATCGTTGGTTATAATTATTTAGTTTTTCGTTGGTGATTTAGGCATTTAATAATTTAGTTATTTCAATTCACGTTTAATCATTTTGAAAATATCAATCTCGAGATCTGTTCCTCCTCCCTCGTTTCTCGTTCACCTCACAGAAATGAATATTTATTTTAATTTTGATTAAAATAAAATAGAGGAAATCATCCGGAGGAGCCAAACGTTTCTGGCCGTACAACACCAGAATACACGGCGTGTATTCGGAAGTACACACCGTTTAGTCTAGGTTTAATGCATTGACTGATCCGCCAAATCAGGCCATGTATTGGATTCTTTCAAAGAATTTAAGACACCACGTGTTGACCAGAAACAGGTGGCACATGGTTTTCTGGATTACACGTCATGTGGTCCAATGAACACGACGTGTAGTCCCTTTGGGTTAGGGTTGGGCCGTGTACCCCGTACATGGCTTGCCCGGCTAGAAACTGTGTAATGTGGAAACTACACGGCATGTGTCCCACAGAACATGCCGTGTACTCCAAAATTTTTTGAAGTACAATACTTCGTCCGGTCCCCGGGCATGTACTTCGGATGGACGGTGAAGAAAAGTATACGCCATGTAGTTGGAACTACACGCCGTGTACTCACCCGAATTATGCAGATTTATTAAAATTTATTATTATATTATACAAAACCTTGAGATGTGTACCATGGTGCATGCATAAAGCTAAGGCACAACAAGTGATAGGTGTTATATATATATGATTTTAATTTAACATCTGCGTAATGAATGGGAATTCACTGAGTTGCCTCCAAGGTACAATTTACGTACAAGGATAATTTTAAATGAATTTATTTGTTTAAAATTATGATGGATGAGAATCTCAAGAATGTTCAAAAAATGGTTTAAGATAAAAGGATTGATTAATTAAAGATAATTAATTAATTTGAGCATGATTTATCTTAAACAAGAACGATTAAAGAATTGAATGATAGTTTTATTTATGTGTAAATATCGTTACATGTATGGATGATCATGAGCTAGACCGAGAACTTTGTATATGAATGGTTTCTTTTAATTTATTTATTTAAATTATTTTTTTTGGTCTGCGAGCCATCTCCTCATTAATATGTAGGGCCTGAGTTCCCAAGGATTATTTTATGTAAAAACCCCTTTTACCCCTCACCTGCATTTGAGATAAATGCTTATGTAATGTATGAAGATCCCAAGCTAGTGGAGGAGGCTCATGTCAGGAGCCAAGGTGAAACCAATCCAAGGAGATACAAAGGTGGAAAGGTGGAAAGCTGTAAACACGAACCCAAAAGTTTCAAGGTGTTTCTCCCCTAGGTCTTTGGTTAGTTTATCAACCGCTATATAAACTAACCAATAGAAAAAACTCATGATCATACCATTTATTTTATTTCTGTCAGTTGCATGGTTTATTTATTGTGGGTGTGTTGTCACGATCACATAATTAATGAATTAAACGAGCATTCAAGATGGAACTAAAATAAAAACCGGCTTATACGTAAATATTATCTTAGACATGGTTAATCACTTAAGTATATCCCACTTAATATTAACAAGCATGTAATCAAAGATAACAAAATGGCAATTTACGTATAAGGATAAAATCCCTCAAATGAAATATTAAGTCGGTATAGCCTTCCATAATCTCAGTTAGAATCGTACCATTTTTCAATGTTATTGACCAACCCTAGTTGGGGTGCTTTCAATTATCGGGGAATTAGAAATCAATGTTTTGGGTTCACTTGACTTGGTTCGCATCGAGGGTTTACTTCCACAACAGGACTTGGTGTGACCAAGAGGCAAAGGTTGAGGAAATACAAAATAAAAGGATTTTAGGGTTGGGGAGTCCACTTAGAGGATCAAGGAATTGCGAGTTAATGCAGTTGGCATTTGGAATGCCTACCTAAAACCCTTCAAGTTTCTTGACCAAACCTTGTTGGGGTAATGCATAGGTAAATATGGATCCTTTCCACTAGAATATTCAGGAAACATAATATTCCAAAATCAATGGTGAGGGATATTGGATTTCGATAAAATAGTGGGAGACTAATAAGTATTAATTTATTTATTTGTCTTAGTTTTGTAATAAACTACTAAACCTTTTCTCATCTTAATTTTTAGAAATAATAAGAAAATTACTTCAAAAATATCATTTCGAACCATACACGAGAAGGAAAATCTTCTCACTGGCACCGATTTCCAAGAGTGGCAGAGGCGTTTACGCGTCATCCTTCGCCACAAAAGGAAATTGTATGTGCTAGAAGAGCCTATTCTAGTTGTGCCTGGGAAAGAGGCCAGTGATTAGGAATTATCTCTCTATATGAAACACATGGATGATGACACAAATGTTCAGTTTTTCATGCTATCAGCCATGTCCAATGAGCTCTTGATGCAACATGAAAACATGGACGCGTATAGCACGATGTCTCACCTTAAGGATCTCTACCAAGATACGGCGAGACAGGAGAGGTATGAGATCTCCAATTTTTTGTTTACAACTATGCTTGGAGAGTCTGTGCTAGCTGGGCCTCATGTAGTCAAGCTTATTGGCTACATTGAATTCCTGGACATCTTAGGGATTAAATTCCAGGATGATTTGTGTACAGATCTCATCCTATCATCACTGCGCAAGACCTTCTCTAGATTCATTGTCAAATATAATATGAGTGGCAATGAGAAGAGTCTATCGGAGCTTTAGACCTTGATTCACCAAGTAGATAAGGACATGGGGAGTGACAAACCCGCGGTCCTTATGGTGAACAAGAAAAGGAAGGACAAGGAAAAGGGTCCAAAGACTTATAAATGGTCTGAGGCCCCCGAGCACCATCCCTCCAAGAAGGGGGAGATCTAGAGGTAGGGAAAGGAATGGGAGGTAGTGTGTTTTGCATGTGGCAAGCAGGGCCACTAGAAGATGAACTACACCCAGAAGCGTGGGGACGCTAAAGGTGCGTTTGTTATTGAGTTCAATCTTTCTATTTCAACACATTGGGTATTAGATACAACTTGTGGGGATCACATCTGTATTCAAATGAAGGAACCAGGTAGATTTAGAAAGATCGCTAGAGGAGAGGTGGATCTTTGAGCTGCCAATGGCGCAAGGCTGGCTTTGTTGGCTATTGGCGACTATCACCTCTCATTGCCAACTGGCATGATTTTGGTTTTACAAAACTGTTATTTTGTGCCTAGTGTTACCAGGAACATAATTTCTGTATCTTTTCTGGATATGGATGGATTTGTTTTCATGTTTGGATATAAGGTTTGTCTCTTTTATAAGAACAACGTATGTTATGGTATGGCACATTTAAATAATGGTATGTATGTATTAAATTATGAAAACCAAGTGTTGGAAATCGATAACGAAAAAAACTCACATGACTCATACATCACCCAGTTGTGGCATCACTGTCTTGGTCATGTAAACGAGAAGCGCTTGACAAAGCTCTGCCAAGATGGCTATTTAGACTCTACTGAGCTAAAACCACTTGATAGATGCCATGCTTGTTTACAAGGTAAAATGACCAAGCCGCCTTTCGGTGGATAGGGTGAAAGGGCCACATAGCTTCTAGGATTGGTATACATGGATGTATGTGGACCATTTCCAGTAGAAGCTAGAGGTGGATATTATTACTTCATTACTTTTACTGATTATTTGAGTAGATATGGATTTTTCTACTTAATGAGGTATAAGTCAGAAGCCTTAGAGAGATTTAAAGAATTCAGGAATGAAGTAGAGAATCATCTTGGTAACAAGATAAAGAAACTTTGATTGCATCGAGGTGTAGAATATCTAAACCAAGAGTTCATCAATCTTCTATGGGAGTCTGGGATTCTATCTCAGATCACTCCTCCTTATACAAAATAGTGGAACAGTGTTAGTGAAAGGAGGAACCACACCTTGTTGTACATGGTGAGGTTAATGATGAGTCATGCGGATCTTCCATTATCCTTTTGGGGATATGCATTACAAAATGCATCATACACATTAAACCGAGTACCAACTAGTGCGGAAAATGGAATTCCCTCTGAGTTATGGAATGGAAAGAAACCCATTTTGTCACATACACGTGTATGGGGATGGAAGGCGTTTGTTAAGGCCTTCTCAGGTAACAAAATAGCACCTCGGGGCATGAAGTGTATCTTTATAGGATAAACCAAGGAGATGAAAGGATATTACCTATATAACCCTTAGGACAAGAAAGTGATTGTCTCCTGACAAGCCATCTTTCTTGAGAGGGAGAACATCCTCAAAAAGGACAGTGGGAGCAAGATTGACTTTGACAAAGTTTATACTCAAGATACAAAGGAGTTGGTACAGGAACAAGTTCCACAGGTCCCTGTGGAAGAGGTTCCATAAACACAAGTGCTGCGTAGGAGCTCAAGAGAGGTAAGGGAACCAGAGAGATTTGGTTTCCTAGTCACCGAGGATGGTGAATCATTATTGTTGGACAATGATGAACCTATCTCTTACAAGGAAGCATTAGAAAGCTCAGAAGCTGCAAGATGGCTAGAAGCTATGAATTTTAATATGGATTCCATGTATCAGAACCAAGTCTGGGTTCTAGTCGATGAGCCAGATGATGTAAAGCCTGTTGGATACAAATGGGTATTCAAGAGAAAACTGGACATGGAAGGTCAAGTTAGCACCTATAAGGCAAGGCTAGTGGCTAAAGGATTCAGAAAACGTCAAGGAGTTGAATATGATGAAACCTTCTCGCCAGTTTCCATGTTTAAATCCATAAGAATCATACTTACCATAGCATCTTACCACGACTACGAGATTTGTAAAATTGATGTCAAAAAACATTCCATAACGAGAACCTTCAGGAAGATGTCTACATGACACAACCAGAAGGGTTTGTGACACCAGGTGAAGCCAAACGGGTTTGAAAGTTGCATAAATCCATTTATGGATTGAAGAAAGCATCTAAGACATGGAAAATTCGATTTGATGAAGCTATAACAGAAATTTGTTTCATTAAGAACGAATGTGTTCCATGTGTTTATAAGAGGTTCAATGGGAATGCAGTCGTTATCCTAGTAGTATATGTTGATGACATATTTCTTATTGGAAACGACATACCAGCCTTACAGTCAGTTAAGGACTGGTTGAACAAGTGATTCTCCATAAAAGATTTAGGTGAAGCAGCCTACATTATAGGGATCAAGATCATTCGTGATAGATCCAAGAGGCTGCTTGGACTAAGTCAGGGTACATACATTGACCAGATACTAAAGAGATTTAGTATGGAACAATACAAGAGGGGACTGGTTCTAGTGTCAAATAGCCCACATCATTCTAAGAAAATGTGTCCTCAGACACAATAAAAGAAATATAGAATGAGTATGATCCCATACGCTTCGTCTATAGGATCCATCTTGTATTCCATGTTATGTACTAGGCCTGATGTTGCCTATGCACTGAGCATGGTAGGTGGATATCAAGCAGATCCAGGAGAACAACATTGGACTACTGTTTAAACTATCCTTAAGTATCTGAGAAGAACTATGGATATGTTCCTGGTGTATGGAGGAGACAAGGAGCTTGTCATCAGAGGGTATGCTGATGCTTGTTTTCAGACAGATCACAACGATTTGAAGTCGCAATCTAGATATGTTTTCTATCTCAATGAAGGAGTTGTGAGCTGGAAGAGTTCAAAGCAGCCAGTTGTCACCAATTCTATAGTGGAGTCTGAATATATAGCGGCTTCTGATGTAGCCAAGGAATCCGTCTTGGTTCTTAACATTGTCTATGAGCTTGATGTGGTGCCTAGCAATAAAGATCACATTACATTGTATTGTGATAATACTACAGCGGTGGCTCTTGCAAAAGAACCAAGGTCACATCAACAGACAAAGCACATACTCCAGAAGTATCACCTCTAGAGGTATTTCTATTAGAGGGGTGAAGTTGCTATGAGCAGAGTGTCCACGGAAGAGAACATAGCGGACCCCATGACTAAAGGCCTATCTCAGCAGAAGCATGAATATCATGTGAGAGCTAGCGGGTTAAAGGTTTTTAGTAGTTAGCTCTAGTCCAAGTGGGAGTCTATTGGAGTTGGTGGTCTAGAACCAACTAATTTTTACTTTATTCATTAATAAAAGCCTTATCACATCTTGATTGTTTTTATGCATGAAAATTCATGTGATAATGTACTAAGGATAGTTGTTACATTAAAGGGTCATAGCGGATCCCTGCTATGATGAGAACCCAGAAGTTCCATAACACTCTTCTTGAATATATGTTCTATGGCCGGATGATATTATTTGAGGGACACAATTAATACAAGTCATTAGGGATGAAGACTTATAAAACTTTGAGGCACCTTCTCATGGTGTGGACCCTTAGAAATATCCAAGAGGATATTATGAGAATGAGACCCGCCAGAAGGAAATCCACATTTCATAGTGTCATTGGATGTTCCTATCTGTAGACGTGTGTATTGGTCCTTAGACTTTAAGAATATTATTAATGGGTATTACAACTCACGCACTTAGATTTATTGATAAAAAATGTGACGACACACTGTTCGTAGTGAGGTAGGATACGTTGGGTGCGTCACGAGTAATAATGCATTAATAGATAATATGAGAAAGGATGTGTCCCTTCTGTTCCATAACGAAGATAGATATCTCATGCCCTTTGATGGAATTGATATAGCCTAAATAAATCCATGGCCATGGTAAGGTATCAGTGATTTCAATTACAGGAAGTCAAAGAAAGAATAATCGAGCTCATGTGTTGATGGCACTAGTATGCAACCCACTTGATTAGAGATATCGAGACAAAGAGATTATATTACACAGTAAGCGTTCATAGGAGGTGACACATCATTGCGGCGTTAACTTCTTTCTCTATGGGTGCCTTGGCGTGTTCTAAGATGCTTACCCTGGACATTAGGCAGGCTCCGCCTAATTCCACTGAGAAAAAGGCCCAGAGGGTCACACACTATGTGTGTCCATGTATCTCAGTTAAATATTAATTTAACAAGTTAGAATAAATATTATTTTCGACTTTGTTTTAATAATTATTTAAGGATGCCCGGTCGCATTTATTTAGACACTAGTTATTCGAGAGAATATATTGTGGGCGAAATAATTTATTTATTAGCGAGTAATCGAGTTTTATTTATTTAAGAAATAAACATCCATTACTCAATGTCTAATAAATGTGGTGGAGAAAAATGGAAAATAAAAGTACATTCCATGTATATTAAATATACACGCCATGTAGTTTTATGGAAAACAAGTACACGCCGTGTATTAATTATTACACGCCGTGTAGTTTTCCAGTCCAGATTTTGAGGATATAATATTGTTTTATTAAGTGATATTAATTTTAATCAGTGTGGGAGCATGTCAAGGAATTAATAATTCGACATGGGGTTTCAATAAGAGTTAATGAAATAAATAAAACACATAACACATTTATTTATTATCATAACTCTATTAACCTCAAACCTGATTATAAATAACCTCACAAACCCAACACTTTTTCTGAGCCATTGTTGTGCACAACGGATTTGGAAATACTATCAAGCCAAGAGAGAATTCCCTTTCCACTAAGAACACCCTCAAATTATGAGAGTGAGATCATCCATCGAATTAAGGTGGTCGAAGGCAGACATCGCAAGAGAAGGTTCTTACGTGCTAGCACCCGGAGATCCCTTCAGCGACGTCCAGAGATACGTGGAGCACATGTGGATCACCACTAGAGGAATCCTATACTTGGATTCTATGACGCAACAACGGATCACATGATCATGACAGGATACATCGACGAAGAATGAATTCCACTGAGGTAATTCTTGTGAATTAATTAAATTAATTATAAACAACATATAATTATCCTATCTCAATGGTTTTGAGACTCTTATTTTTTTCATTCTTCATTCCATTTTGAAGATCCGGAGTTTTATATCGTGACGGATCTCGGATTGAACATTGTTTAACACTAAAATTAAAGTTGGGCTAACCCACCAACGTGCTTCCGCTGCACTCGGAACCTATATATATAAATAATGAAAATAACATGATAATATCTCTATAAAATTAATATACCATCCAATTCCACACCTTTAAGGAAATGATATTTTCACACGTGGGTACGTACGGATTACCGTCTCCACGACTGGATTAGATTCATTTCCACGTTCACAAATCATCGATGATTATAATAATATGTATTACTAATAAGTATGTAATATATGACATAATAATTATACTGATGATATATATATATGTATTTATTTACTTACATTTATATTATTCACTTACTTCCATTCAATACGATATGAAAACAGAAACAACATTTTTGCCTACGTACGGCCTACCATCTCCATAAATGGTGTTTTCCATTTCATATATTTATCTATTATAAATATTTATATTCTAAATATATATGATATATAAATCAAGGTTTATATTCTAGAAGTATTTAAATAATTATCTAAATGATACGATCAAGAATAAAAAGTTAAAACACGTACGATAAAGAAAGCGATTATTACCCGAAATGTTAATTTAACATGGAAATAATTATTAAATGGGTAGTATAAAGTCATAAATGAATCATGTATGATATAATAAATATTAATATGGTTCGGGTATAATTTAATAACATACTATAGTCATTATATAGGAGGTTAAATGTACCTTCGACCAAAGGAAAGTGCAAGGTAAGGGTTAATTTCATAATGTCTTTATTATCCGAGGTAGTTTTTATGTAAGTATCTACTGGGACATATTTATTATCAATGTACAAGTTTCATGAAAGAGTTTTCAAAGGGATTATTTTCAGGTACTTTTTACTAAATCATCATTTTAAATGTTTTACAATTTTATTCCTCTAAATCATTCTCATTAATGTCCATGTTTTTAAAATGATTTTTAAGGATTTATCTATATGGACATTAATGTTTTTAAAATGTTAATTCCTTTCATAAGTTTCAAAGTGGTATGGGGAACTTTGACTCAAAAATGTATTTAAATTTCGTCCTTTCTAAATTGTGTGACTTTTAAATGTTTTCATGAAAAAGGGATATTTCTCTCAAAGAGTTTCACAAATCATTTTCATCTATGTGAACATCCTTTGATGGTATTTAAACTTGTTTGAAGTTGATTTATTATGATACAAATATTCCATATTGTATTGAAGGTTTTGTGATTTGGTTGATCGTGGATGTGTTATTTTTATACCATTCATGGTTTATGGATAAAGTATTGACATTTCGTATGATAGTTTTAATACGAATGTTTATGTTATGTTTAAACCTTTTCATATGAGGAATGCATTGGACATAGTAAGTGACAGGTGGAGCCCTCTATAGCTCCTCGATGCATTGTTAGGTCTCATGAGACAAACTAGTGTCTTGGAACAGGTCCTTGACAAAATTGTATTTGTAGTCTTGGCACAAGGCCTTGACTATGTGGTTAAGAAAGTATGGCATTATGAATTCCATCGTTATGAAAGTGGATATTAATATTGCATGTGATTATTTTACTAGTAGAATATCCATGTGAGTAAGTAAATGAAATTATTTTGATTTATATTTTCCATATTATGATGATGTTTATGTTTAAAAGGCTTTTGTTTTAGTTTTATACATTGCCATTAATGTTTATGCTTATTTATAAAATTTTCCGCTATATTGTTATCCTTAATGAGAATTTGAGCTCACACCTTATTATGTTTTATTTTCCTAGGATCCCAAGAGGTGTTTTATGTTTAATATGTAGGTTTAAGATAAGGTAAAAATGGAATTCTCAAAAGATTTTGTGTGTGTTGTACGTTAGAAAGTGTAATGTAACGTTCATGCATGTAATCTATTTTCAAAGACTGCTAAACTAATCAGTCTTTCGGGACTTGATTCCTTCCATCCATCCAACATTAAACTTTTATTTTCAATCACCTTTAAGGGAAAAAAGTGAGAACCCTCACACCTTGCCTGGTTTAGCATCAAAATTCACAACTGATTTGTAAAAAAAAAGTTTAAGCTAATTCGAGCCAAGATCTCTAAAAAATATCCAAGGAATAGACTTTATCTGGATGTCAGGATCATCCTTTAGAACTCCTTCATAGAGATTTGCAAGTATGTCCCAAGATTGCAAGAGTTCCTCCTTGTTGATCTTTCTCGTGTTGCATCCTCTATGCAGAATGCGGGTCTGCTTGTTGATACACTTACCCTGCTCCTTAGAAGAGGTCACCTGAAGTAGCCTTTTCTTCTTTAACTCTTGAATATCCAGCGTGTTGTCAGTCATTTCCTCATCATAGTTCAACAGTAGTTCCATTTGATTCAGCATCGAAAGTGCCTATCATTGTGAGTCATCATTGTAGGTATTCTGACATTGCTGCACCGAGCCCATAGGCCCCTTTTCACCCTCAAGGCTAGTAGGGACAACAACCTCGCAACTAGCCTACTGAACCTCCTCACCTTCCATTATTTGGGCCTTGTGTTCCTTTGGATTTTCGACTTTCTTTGCTGACCGAGTCTCCATTGGCCTAGGGAGGTAGGAGTCGTCCTTGCGCCCCCTTTTTCCTCTGCTTCTTTGACACAATGCAACTTCTAGGGTTAATATTTTCCATATTCCCCTTTTTTCTCCTTGGTCTGTGTACGTCCTTTCCATCCCCTCCTGTGTCGACATCATCCGAGAGTTGTCCCTCTCCATCCGATTCGTCTTCAGAGGTACAGAACTGGTTACAGTCCGATTCCCCCTCGTTGCTCAAACCGTCGAACCTGTTACTTACTTTGAGGCTAGACAAAGAGCCCCTTGAGTTGAGAATATTACCAGAATGCTTTAAAGATGACACCCATTCTTGGGTATTCGAGGGCTGACTGCTTCCAAGTCTGGCACTACCACTAGCACCCACTGCCTGGGCATAAGTACCCGATGGCACAGTACCCAAGGGTAATGGACCCCCATCTCCAAAGGTTTCCCCCGAAACCTGCTTATCCAGGTTGACATCCCTTATTGCTGACCCTATTGAAGGATCAGGTGTAGCCTACCCATGGTCCCCTTACTGCAAGGAACAAACCGATCCACTTTCTTGATTGAAGCCACGTCCCATGAATTGAAAATGTTGATATCCTGAGGCCAGTCTACATGGATGATCACCCACATCTATCTCCATGCCAGCTTCCCCATTCACCTTTGCTGCATTGATTGAAATATCCTGCATATCCTTTTTAACCTCCTAGCCAGAGTCCAATTGAACCTCTCTCTCCAATTGTCCAACCTCTTCCGCAATTATACATGCGCTCCTGCTAGTGCCATTACCCTCTTCAGATAGAACAACCTAAGAACAGGAATAAAACAAATCCTTTTTCAGGAGGCTAAAAACCTCATGAACTGTAGGGTTCAAGTGAGAATCCTTTGGGACTGTCTTGGGAGACAACATCGTTCCAAGGGTCAAAGAATGCAGAGCCTTCTCCCCTCAAACCTCACCGCGCACCACCTCGTACTCCCCCAAATCTGCACTAACCTGCGGTTGATGTTCCACCACCGGAACCACCAACTCCTCTAGTGACCTATACTGGTTCATGCGGTGAAATCCTGAGGCCATATGGCCATGCTTGCTGCATCCTGAGCAGAATGCCTGCCAAGACTCACAAACCACCTGTTGCTTCTACCTCAACTCTTCTCCAACCAAAATCCACAGCCACTCAGTTGGAGGTTTTGAAACATCAACCTCAATGCAAGTGAGGGGCTGGATGGGGTGACAAACCGCAGTGGTTCGAATATCAGAACATAGGTAGCGTCCAACCAAATTACTGAGCATAAAAATGATAGAGGGATTCTGGAAGGGTAGAGGCAGATCATGAAAACTTACCCAAACAGTGGCCGAAGGGGGATCGCGATTCATGTTGAAATCAAACGACCACCGTAGGAGGAAAAAACCACAACCATTGAACACCCGAGGAACACTGGACCAGGCGACGAACAATCCTCCTATGAAGCGAAGCATACCATCAGTTGATGCCGGTCGAGCAAACCCACCACCGCTCGGTTTTGAAGACCCCAAGAGTCAAAGAAGAATCTGTTGAATGCATCGACCGAGGGCCGGTGACCTCTGAATCGAGCCACTAGTGTTGATCTATGTAGGTCTGAAGCTGCGTTGAACGCTTTAAGCAAAAGTGCGAACTGAGGAGCTCCGTAGTGAAGACCGGGAACCTTAGGGCTAAGTGAAATCGACGGGAAAGGAGGAAGAAACACCGGATTGGATAAAGGGGTGAATGGACAAGCCACTGAGGAGAGTATCCCCCCTCCCCTTGCAGAGGAGGAGGGGGCTGAAGCCTCCTTCATCTCCGACCTAGGTCATCACCGCAAGCGCTCTCCTTTCCCGCAGCACCATCTTGATTCCTTATAATCATGACAATGTATTAAAATAATGCACCGACTCTGGGAATATAGGGTAGGGGAATTACAACTGTAGAATTATTATTTCATATATTACATACTTATTAATAATATATATTTTTATAATCATCGTTGAATGGTTAATTTGGAAATGAATCTCATTGTGTCGTGTAGATGATTAGTCGTATGTACACAAAAATGATGATATCATTTACTTAATGATTAAAAGGTGTGGAATTAGATGGTATATTAGTTATATAGAGAAATTAGAATGTTATTTTCATTATTTATATACATATTACTCATCATTATATCCATCCAAATAACATAGTTCGGAATAACAAATTATACCACGGTGTGGAGACGGTAAGCCGTACGTACGCACACATGGTGAAATTATCATTAATAGGATAAATAGAATAATGAGTATGGTTGTAAGATATTTATAATAACATAACCGTATGTAGAAGGTACTGTAGTTATTATTTTTTTATGGAAATAACAAAGAAAGAGAAAGTGGAAGAAGTAAACTACATTGAAAGAGGTGATAAAATAATTACATCTTCCTTGGGTGTTTACTTTTTATTTGAACAAAATGGCTCTTTAGGATGGCTTTCTGATCAAGGGAAGGCCTCTAGTTTTAATTGATGGAAGTTGGGGGGAGATTTGGGTAGGGTTTGGTCGAGTCAAATGGCTTTGGAGGTGTGATTATCAGAGAATGGTATGTACCCTTTTATAAGAGAGGTGAGGGTCACTTCAGGAAACGTTTGAAATATTATTTTATTGTAAAATCATTTTCGGTTTCTAATGGCTCCAAATTTATTTATTTCAAATATAATGTGTGTTTGGGTTGAAATACACAAAACCAATAGGTTTTAGACAAGTTTATGTCACCATATTAACCCTATCTTTTAGATTTTACTATTAGTTAAATAGTTTAACTTTAACCATGTCCTCTTGTATTATTATAACAAATGGTTGATAACATTACTATAAAAAGACAAGAAAAACCCAAGTGGTTCATTATTGACATATATATTATTACGTATGTCCTTTGGACAAACCATATATTTTTAGGAGTATTTTATCATTTAATTAAATAGTATTTGTTTTAAAAACTCATTTATGTCAATTTTGAAAGTACTTAGTACTTAGTTTTTCGGAAAGTCATAAAAACATTATTACAGCAAAAAAAATTCATTGAATCAATCCTAACTTGTCATATTAACCTATAAAATTCGTGGAAGTCATCAAAAGTCTCAATTTACATTTATTTTGATATTTATAACACCAATTAGTTTAATCATTCATTAATAAAATAATTAGTGCATCATCATTGTGTCATAAATAAATTTATTTATTTAATGTCTAAAAATTATAAATAAAATACCGTAATGTTGGAATTATTTTCATATTTATAATGAATATTTATATACAAATTTATATTATGTATAACCCTATATTATAAATGGTTTTGTTATTAAACTCTGAGTTTTACACTTTTAACTCTTCTTTACATAAAATAATAATAAATGTCATAATCTAATCCAAGTGGATCAAAGAGGTTAATATTTTAATCATAAGGTTTATTTTGGTCGAAAACACTTATTCAATAGAATTAAGACACGCGTTAGGGTAATTTTAACATCATTTTTACCTTTAATTACCTTATTTACTTTTAACTGTGGTAAATAAAAGTCAAAAGTTACTATTCACAAAAAAATTATTTTAATCTTATTAAACCAAATTTTACTTACTGATGTCAACCATGTCTCTTAGATTTTGGAAATTTAATTTATAGAAGCGGTAAAATTACGTTTTATGCAAATTTGCAAATGTGCCTAAAAGGTCGGTAAAAGACGGTTAAATGTTCAATAAAATTTATATATCTAAACGTATTATAATGTTACTCCAATGAATTAAATTGAACTAAAATATGTATTATGTATCTATTTTTAATTTAAAGTAAATTTAAATAAAAATAATAATTACTTAAATAAAAGTCAGTTTTAAACAATAAAACAGTAGTTTTAACTATTCATCAAAAATTGAATGTTTTCTGAAAAATACCAAAAATTCACCCTAAGATAATTTTGATAATACAAATTCAAAAATGAAGTCTATTTTACCAAACTAAAAACATAGAAGTTTCATTAATTAATTTTAAATTTATTCCCGTTGTCAAAACCAAAAAGCACGTTAAAAAAATAAAAACTATCAAAAGATTGGCATGTGTTTATGTCCAATTTAAATGTGAAAATACTTATAATGACCTAAAATATATTAAATGATTGAAATATAATATAATTATACTTTAAAACCACTCAAATTCATAATTTAACACTATAAATTATTTCGATAAAAAAGTTGTTTTCAATTAAAATTTAGTATTTTTCACTATTCGTCAAAATATGAAAGCTATCATAAAAGTACCAAAAACTTATCCAAACTAAATTTTTATGTCCCACTTATAAAAAAGAATTTTATTATGTAAAATTTAATATATAAAATTGTCAAATATTGGATTTAAAAAAGGATTTTTAATTAAATGTTAGTAAAATTTCACTTTATGAAAAATACTTCATTTATCATAAAGATTGAATTTTTTCTTATATTATGTCTAAGAAAAACATAATATGGATGTTAAAATTATATAGAATATATAAAATTTAAAATTTAGTTAATACTATGCATAACCACTTTTGAAAAGCTAGTTTGGTTAGTCATGGTGCGCTCAAAATCGGTTTTGCGTGTAGCGCAAGCTATCGAATTACATTAAAGAGATAACGTACTATGAAATCACGGGGTGTTACAAGATATCATATCAATCATAAGTTATCTAAACATGATTACTATATCAATTTGATTATTATCAAATTATAACAACAACCATATTGATTTACTAGCATATTTATCATTGACCAATTAATTTAAAATAAATCCAAGATTTATGTTCTTTACCAACTTTATTTAAGAATGACATTCTAAATAAGCAAAGAATTGATATCACACTACATAGAAAATCAAGAGGCAATAACATACGATCAAAACAAATTCCTTAATCTGATTCAAATATTTATTATTTCAATTCCATTATGATCTAGTGGCTAAATCATGATAACTCTATAGTTTCATAATAAAATAATTGAGAAGCCATGAATCCCCTACCTAAAAATGTTTCCAATTTTTTTTGCACAAAAATGGGTCAACAAAATAGATTACGATCACCTCTCCCGCAACGACTGCATTCACCCAAGGAATTCAGGCCACAACTGCATCATCCAACACCCAAGAAAGATCAATTAGATAAATAGAGAACGCATTACATAACAAGGGAATATAAAACTAAGAGGAAAGATTTATAACCCTTAAAAATAGAGGTAGAACATACCTTACATCAAATACTGATCAAAACCTCCTGGTTGCACCAAAACAGGGGGTGCACATAAGAAGTAGAAAAAACTATAAGGGCAAAAAATCCAAGGATGAAAGTTTAATTGTAGGACTCCAATGGGAAAGAAAGGTACGAGCATCTCATGCTAGGGGAAAAAAAGAAGGAAGAACAAGGTGAAGGTTATATCAACCTTCGAATGATCTAAACAGAGAATTTGTTTAGATACATTTTAGATTTTTTATTAAAAGATGATCGCATTAAACCACATTGTTTGACCAAGTAAAGGATTCTACACCATTAGGAAAAATTAAGTTTGGTGTTATGGGATTTGAATCAGCCTAAAATCCCTTAAAACAAATCTTTGAATTCATTTTACATCAATGAAAACATCAAAGGGACGAAACTGTAGGAATATTGGAAAAATTGGAAATTTGGAAAAAGAAATGACACCATTCTAGAAACACTATCCATGAAACTGTTCTAGAAAATTGGAAAAGGAAATGACACTATTCTAGATACACTATTCATGGAACCGTTCTGAAAATTTGGAAAAGGAAATGACACCATTCTGAAATCACAGTTCATGAAATAGTTTTGGAAATTTGGTAATGGAAATGACACTGTTCTAGAAACACTGCTCAAAATACAGGAAATTTGGAAAAGTGTTGGGAATACATCACCTTTACCTCCCAAAACACCTAAGACAACAGATTTTAATAAAGTAATGGACTTGAGAGGAGTGGGCCATTACATCAGAGACCTCTCAAAACATTCTCATCCTCGATAATTCAAAACTAACTCAAATAGAAATTTGGGTCTAAGGAACCACCCTTCGAGATACCTCTCACAAATCATGCCACCAATGGAGCTCAAAAGCTTCAAAACGAAATACCTGACACCATAAAACAACCATAACCAGCTCCTAAACACTCTCATAGGGGAGATACATCTCAAAAAAGAGTAGAACACAATTAGAGACAAAAGAGAGCCATCTCATAAACATAAATGGTATACAACCACAAACAAACATCATTAATAGAAAAGAGCTAAAAATCAATTAGCTCAGATTACTAAGCATGTATCTATGAATCATATTCCCATGTACTCTCATGCATGCCACCATGCCACCCAAATACATGAACCAAGGGAATATCACATCCGTGAAACACCTTTTCCTTGTGATCTTGGATCTCTACGGGCCACTACTAGAAGGCCTCATTATCATAAACATCGATCTCACCCTAATTGATGATATGAGAGTCATCATGATGATAAAAAAAGAGCTACGATACATGAACAAAATCATGTATCCTGATCATTTGTGAGGAAAGTGCTACCCGATACACCAAAAATCCAACATGAGCTAACACCTCAAAAGGCCCAATAAAACGAAGAGAAAGTTTACTCCCATGACCAAACCTTCACTTCCCATGAAGGGAAGTCTCGTTTAGAAAAATTTGATAACCAAAATTAGATTTTAGAGGTCTCCTCCTATGACCAGCATAGGAATTATAACGATCCCTCACTACCTTCACCCTCTCACGAATCCCCTAAACCATCTCCATCGTATTCTGTACTAGTTTCAACCTGAGAATTGAAAAATATCAAACCCTAGTCCATCATAATAGATAACAAAGAGGTATTCCATACAAGGACTCAAATTGATCCATACCAATGGTGGAGTGAAAATATTATTGTAATAAAACTTTACCAAGGGCAGGTGCCTTATCCACAAACCTCCAAAATACAGGCCACAAGATCACACTATATCTTCGAAAGTCTAGACTTTCTTCTCTGTCTAACTGTCAATATTTAGATGAAATGTGGTGCCAAGGAATAACTGAGAACCAAAATCATGCTGGAGACCTCTTTAGACCCTAGAGGTAAAATGAGGATCTCAATTAGAAATGATCATCCTCAGGACTCCGTGGAGTCTCACCACCTTCTCTAGATACTACATTGACAAAACATCTACTGATATCGACTCATTGATTTCTATGAAGTGGGTTGATTTATTCAAATGACCCACTACCACCCATATAGAATCAAAACCTCCTTCAGATGGAGTTAAACAAGTGAAAAAGTCCATTGAGATGTCCTACCACTCTCATTGAGGAACATATAACGTCAATATAAAACCACTGGGAACACGGTGCTTGGCCTTCACCTTTTGGAAGACCAAACAACGATACAAAAACTCTAAAACTGCACACTTCAACCGAGGCCACCAATACTGAATTCTCAATTCTTGGTACATCTTTATCACACCAGGATGTACTACTAAAGGATAACTATGGAACTCCATGTTAACCATCTCCCACACCATCAAAGGAAGAAAAATCCTTCCTCTAAACAACACTTGATGTTTTTCAACCTCAGACCAACCTTCTGGTGCCTCACCATAAACAACTCGGTCTCTCCAAACCTCCACCTCAAGGTCCCCCAAATGGGAATCTTTAACATGTTGTACCAGATATGATTTCACCATCATCTAAAAAAGACAACCTCTTCCCCCAACTTCTACCATATCTAGATGTAATGCTGAAAGTTCATCCATCACCTTCCATGAACCAACATATTCACACATTGCATCATTGCAAGACTTCCTGCTCAACTAATCGGCTACAAAATTCCCTTTACCAAGTGTATATGAGATTCATAGGTCATAATCCTATATGAAATCCATCCACCAACCCTTCCAAAAGTTCAATTAAAACTAGGATAAAACATACCTCAAGATCTTATGAATGGTGAAAACCACAAAGTGCTTTATGATGAGTTAATGTCTCCACAACTTCAGGGGAAACACCACAACTTCTAACTCAAGATCATGGGTAGGAAAATTAATTTCATTGGGATACAAATACTGAGACCCTTAAGAAACAACATATCTCTGCTACATTAGAACACATTCCAACCCTAGATGTGAAGCATTTCAGAAAAAATTAAACTGAACTCCTTCTAGTGGCAGAAAAAAGAACCGAATCGCTGAAAATTTTCTCTTTCAGATACTCAAAATATTCCTAACACTAATTTTTCCACATGATTCCTAGTCATTCTTGGTCAATTCTATCATAGGAGTTACAACCCGAGATAAATCAACTAGTAACCTCCAATAATATCCTACAAGTCCCTGGAAACATCGTACCTCTACCACTGTCTTGGGGGATGCCCAAGAAATAACTACTTATTTCATAGATGGATCCACAACTACTCCATGTTGGTACACAACATTACCCATGAAATGGAATTATTGAGCCCAAAACTCTCACTTTGACAACTTCCCAAACAACTACTATCGATGAAGGACTCACAAAACAGCCTGTAGATGATCTGTGTGTTCCTCCTCTTATGAAGAGTACACAAGGATGTCATTGATGAAACCCACCATAAAATCATCTGGTAAATCATGGAACACAATGTTCATCAATCTAATGAACGTAGTTGGAGCATTCGTCACACTGAATGGCATCTCCAAGAACTCTCAATTCCCATGACGAAAATAAAAAGCAGTCTTTGTGATATCCTCATCCTTCACATGCATCTGATGATACCTATATCACAAATCAATATTTGAGAAGCAACTTTCAACCTTCTGTCGATCAAATAAGTCATCAATATATGGAAGAGGATATTAGTTCTTCACTTACACTTTGTTTAGATGATGATAATCAACAAACAATTGCAAAATTCCTTCAGCCTTCTTCACGAACAAAACTAGTGCACCACATAATGACACACTCGAATGGACAAAACTGGACTGAAACAGACCATCGAGCTATATATGTAGCTCCCATAACACATAAGGTACCATCCTACATAGAGACATTGAGATAATACACATTCCTGGTTGTAGCTCGATCCTGAACTCGATCTTCCATTGAGGGGGTAATACTACAACCTCTTTTGGAAATACTTAAGGGTACTCTTCAACGAACCTAGGAAAATCCAACTTCTAACCCTCTAATGAAATAAATCCATCCATCAGGATGAAAAATAAGAAACATGACTCTCACCCATCTGAGGGTCCCCCTCTCCAACAAACTCTACCGGCTCACTATCGGCATCGAAGAACATCACTTATCTTTGAAAAGTAATCTATAATATCATGTAACAAATGAAACCAATACATTCCAAGGATGACGTCATATGGTCATTGTAAATACTGGGGAATTTCAATGAAATTTTTTTCTTAAATAATTTGGAATTTAACGAGTACGCAGTTTCTGACGGCACCTGATTCTGAGGCCCGGTGTGCCCGGAATCAATTTCCGAAGTTTAGCTCAAGTGCATTCAATAAACGAACGAGCATGTGTTTCTATCTTTTGAACTGGTGCTTGGAAATGAAATCTGAGGGAACTGATGAACTTGCAATGCTGGTAATTTCTTAAGAGGACCTTTACCACAATTGAGTTTTCACGAAAGGAGATGTTTAATTTTGTGGATTAAATAAGAAGTGAATAAAAATTGTAGAAAAATTATTATTCTTTATCTTAAGTGGTTATATCCTACATGGGGAAGTTAGGATAGGACCTAAAAACTCTTAACTACTCATGTGAGGATAATTTGGAGGTGGGGACCACACGAGCCCCAACTCTTCACATTCCATAACACCTTAACCCCCTCTCAAACTTGTTAACTCCATTTTATTGAGTAACCCTTTCTCTCCCATGTCTCCCTATTTAATTCATTCCAACACACACCATAATTAATTGATTGAAACTCTTTCATTAATTAATTGAGTGTTTGAATTCATATTTTTGAATGCATGGAATGATTAAATAAAATAATTATATTCCTTATTTTATTTTGTTTGGAAATTGTTGTCTGAGGGAAATTGGGGGAGAACTCTAGAGTGTTTTTTGAAGAATTCATCCTTAACGAAAGACGGTTCTTCTCCGACGAAGAACATCGACCCTTCATCGTAGAAAAACTCAAAGACCAAGGTTCTCATCCTCTTCTTCCTCCATGACAAGAGAAGATACACCGACTTGGGGAATTCACCAACGATGAGGCACATTAATTATCTCTCTTTCGTGACAAGAGAGGGAACGTCATTCTTCCTCAGGTGCACACAGACGACGACGGAAACGACTCCATATTCTACGACGCCTGGCGAATGACATCGATTATCGAGGAAGGTTTGTGTTTTTATTTGAGCAACACTGATTCTTCTTTCCATGTTTGTTTCTCTTGACCCACTTACTACCAAACTAATGCGGAAGGATCAGACCAAATGAACACGACCCGATCCCTCCGCCATTTTTTTGTGAATGTTTGGTGTATTCTTCATATTCTTCATGGGTGATGAACACTGGTTCGTTGTGAGTTCGTTGTGCGACGCAAAGAACCCAATTTTAAGACCCAACATCATGACGTCCTAGAGGAGGTGCGACAACGATAGCGGGTGACAGATCAAACCGGAACGGGAAGGACCGTCCCGAGACCATTCTTCGGGCTGGTGAATCAAATCGTGTTTTCGGAGCCGATCAGAGGCCCAAAAACACCGAAGGAGATTACGGGTCATTAGGAGACCTAGTGTCTGAATTTTCGTGATGAACGGACCATCATAATGAAGAATGGACATCATAGGAGGCACACTGGCCGGAGGCGTCATTTCTGGAAAATTCTAGAATACATGGCATGTATCTCTGACGAACACGCCTTGTAGTGTGGGCGTACTGCGGCTTGAGTTTTGGGTTAGGAAATGTAATACACGGCGTGTGATCCTGGTCACATGACGTGTAATCTCTATGTAGAAAAGAAGAACCAGCTTGACGAGACATGGCGTGTATTATGAGAAATACACGGACACGGGCAGCAATACATGACCAAGAGGCACGACGTGTATTCTCTTCACAGGAGGGCAGAAGTGGCTTCGCGGGACTCGATGTGTATCCAGGGGATACACGGACATGGGGTGGAGTACACAGGAATGTACTCCACCACACGACCATGCTTTTCCAGTGGCACAGGCTACCCTGTGTACCAGTTACATGGTTTGGAGAACACAGGTTGAGGCTTTGTACAGGCACATGGCCAGCATACATGGAGTCGACCCAGATGCATGGAAACAACTTGTAATCATACCACATGCCGTGTACTTACTTCCTACATGAGCATCCTTTTGACACAGACTGTTAGACGCAGGCAGTACCCGAGAACTGACTACACGGTGTGTGTCGTATACCTACACGCCGTGTACTTTTTGGTAAAAGGCTTCGTCATTTTCTACACAGTATCTTGGATATTTTTTGTTTAGATTAGCCATCTATGGAATGGAGGAGCTTCAGAATACATCAAGTTGAGACTTCATGGTAGTTGATGTATCGATCCCGTGACTCGAGGAGCGGACCCTCCCGGAATTGTGTGTGCTGTGTGCGGGAACCCTAGAGCTGGTTGCGACTACGATGACGATGATGACTGTACTTGGATCCTACATGGGTTCGGCAGTGAGGACGAATGTACTTGGATACTCTTTGGGTTCAGCAACGATGACTACTGTACTTGGATCCTACATGGGTTCGGCAGCGATGACTTCTGTACTTGGATCCTATGTGGGTTCAACAAGGGAGATGATTCAGAGACTAAATCTATCATCTCCACCCCTCTTCATGAGTAGTATACCTATGTTAGATGAGTCTTGACTTTCAATAATTATCATCGATGTGATTGAATTGCTTTCCTATGTGGACTGGGTTGTGCTTTCCTGTGTGGACTGGGTTGTACTTGGGCTCGTGAGTTAGAGTCTAACTGGAATTGATGACTTTGGTATATGTATGGGAATATACCTAAGTAGAGTTGGTTGATACTTTGTGTTTGTATCTTTCTGTTGTGGTTTATCCTTTCTGGATTATAGGAGACCTTCAGGGGACTTGGGGTCCCTACTGAGTATCGTATACTCACCCCTTCATGGTCATTGCCCGCACTACATTGTGTTGGTTACAGATGAAGGACAACACTGATCGTGGTTGAGGCTTGTGGAGCTGGATGGTATCCGGAGGTGGACCACCTGGCGGGACGTACAAGGAGTGGACGGATAGGCCCGAGGTACCGAAGAGACTATCTGTACCCAACCTTCAGGTGGGATTTCTGGAGGACGAACCATTGGTTGCTATTTTACTTTTCAGTTGTTGTACTTTATTTCTTAGTTGTACTGTACTTTCAGTTGGGTTTGTATACCGGCCCATTTACTTTCCATCCCTTACTTTTGTACTCAGTTTATTGTGTGTATACTCCATCTTGGGTACTCTGTTGTGTTTGTTTACTTATCTAAATGTAATGCCTTCCCTTTTATCAGGAATTATGCCTTTGGTTCTAGTCGCCAGCCCCTGGCCTATGGAAGGTGGGCTTGGAGTAGTCACGGCACGAGCCCCGAGGATGGGTCATGACAAATTGGTATCAGAGGAGTCGGTTATACCACAGAACTTTGGACTCTGATAATTTATTCTTGTGAAGAAATAGTGTTAAGGGTATTGAGTGTGGTTGTCAGTCCAGGGAGTCCAGTGTTGGTGCGGTGGCCGACATATCCATACACCAAGACCCTGACTTTTGATTTTTGACTCAGTGCTCAAAAAAATTGATTGTATGTGTGTTTCAAAAGTTTTCTTTGTGATTACTTTGTTTTAGCTCACCAGGTATACTATATTAACCGTGGCGCACCTGTTTCTTTTCAGGATGGCCCCACGACAATAGCCAGCTAGGGTTCCCAGTTACGTATGAGATGGCAGCCCACCGAGCGATGAGGCCTCGGTGCAGGGCCCCATTAAAGTGGAGGCACCAATGGTACCTCTACCCTCTGGGCCACTGATAACACCAGCCCCAGCAGCGGAGAGTGCACGCCGCCTGAGTGCTCTGCATGAGTTTCAGCAACAGAGGCCGCCCAGGTTTTGTAGAGATACGGCCCTTAGGCAGCTGAGGATTGGGTGAAGGCTGTTGTCTGAGTCATCAGATTGGTAGGGACACCAGCAGATCTCATGGTGATCCTTTCCATGAGTCTCATGAATGTAGCAATAGGTAGATGGTGGAGCCTGATGCTCCAGGTGCACGACTAGGCATCTCTACTTTGGATGGACTTCGAGAGCCTCTTCTTCTCGGAGTTCGTTCCAGCCACCCTTTGCGTGGTGCGCGTCTAGGAGCTACTATAGTTACAGCAGGGTAGCATGACAGTAGCCCAGTACTCAGTGAGATTCACTGACCTCTCATGCTACTCCACGGATATGGTATGAGACCCATTCTTCCGGGCCCGGACCTTTTAGCGGGGAATGAGGCATGATATTAGGGCTTCGATGATCTCCCTCAGCATTCCGATGCAGGTAGGAGTACTGGAGAGAGCCCTACTTGTGGAGAGATTCCTTGCTGAGACTACCCCAGCAATGAGGCCTACCGCAGGGCGACACGTAGAAGAGTCTTCTGCAGATGGTAGTAGACATATGTCGCAGAGGTCTAAGTGGAGTAGGCCATCAGGTGGGTGACCTCAGGATACTGGTTCAGAGGTGCAGGGCACATGTAGTAGAGCCAATCATACGAGAGGAAGGCAGTGCTATGCATGTGGCGGGTAGGGCCACATTGCTCGTGACTGCCCAACCCGCCATGAAGAGGAGCAACATACGGTTGAGGGACCACCCAGGTAGAGGCAGAGGTTCGACCATGGCGGTCCATAGGGAGCAGGCGGACGAGGCAGAGGAGCTGGGCGAGTAGTGGGTGGTGGGAAATGCTTTGAGCCTCTACCACCACCGCCGCCAGGAGGTCCACCCCGACCACAGGGAGCTGGCAGACAGAGGCAGGCTCTGCTTCAGGAAGTGGAGGCTTACGACCACGGCGCACCTGAGATGATTTGAGGTACTATCTGTGTCTACTACACCTTTGCTACAGTTCTTATAGACATAGGAGCAAGTCCTTCATTTATTACCGCTGCCCTTGTTCGGAGCTCGGAGATTCCGACGGAGCCGTTGGCTCGATCCTTACAGCTAGAGACTTCTACGAGAGTAGACTCGAAGGTTACACACTGGTGCTGACAGTGTGAGCTTACTCTAGGAGGCAAGATATTTGGCTGGGATCTTTTGGTAGTGGCGTCTAGGCCTTACGATGTCATCTTGGGCAAGGATTGGTTATATACAGTTCATGTTCAGATCGACTGTATTAGGTGAAAAGTGCGATGTTTCCGCATATATGGGAGCAGGTTCACCTTCACCAGTGAGAAGGGAGCCTTTGGAGAATAGGATAGACTTACGCAGAGGAGAGGGCTTCCAATCACACATCATTTGGCTAGTCTCATCCTCATAGTGGTTGATGTGCGGAGTCCGAGTTTTCTTATTGTGGTGGATCAGTATGCGAAATTTTTTCCTGAAGACATTCCAAGACTACCTCCTTGAGGTAGAATTCAACATTGACCTGTACCCCGGGACAACCCCAATATCTTTGCCAGCATATCGGATAGATCCGGCTGAGCTTCGTGAGCTGCGGGTACAGCTGGAGGACTTGCAGGGCAAGGGATTCATCCGACCCAGTGTGTCACCCTGGGCTTCTCTGATTTTATTCTCCAAGAAGAAGGATGGGAGCTTACGACTATGTGTCGACTACCGTCTCTTGAATCAGGTTACTATAAAGAACAAGTATCCACTTCCGAGGAATGACGACCTCTTTGATCAGCTCAAGGGAGCACGATGGTTCTCAAAGATAGATCTCAGGTTATGCTATCATCAGTTTAGAGTTCGAGACGAGGATGTGCAGAAGACGACCTTCAGGTGTCGGTATGGCCACTATGAGTTCTTAGTTATGCCTTTCTGCATAACCAATGCTTCATCCGTGTCCATGAGTCTCATGAACAGGATCTTCTAGACTTACCTCGATCAATTTGTCGTAGTCTTCATGAACAACATACTGATTTACTTGACTACTAATGAGGAGCACGCCTACCACTTACAGGTTGTACTGGACACACTCTGAGAGCACCAGCTTTATGGTAAGCTCTCTAAGTGTCAGTTCTGGATTTGGGAGGTCCACTTCTTGGGGCACGTCATCTCAGAGGTGGAATTTGTGGTGGATCCTGCGAATATCGAGGCAATACTTTCTTGGGAGCCACCAAGAAGTGTGATGGAGGTGCGGAGTTTCCTAGGTCGAGCTAGGTACTATCAGATATTTGTTCTAGAATTCTCTAGAGTTGCAGCACCACTTTCATCTTTGACGGAAAAATGGGAAACCCTTCGTGTGGTTAGATAGATGTCAGCAGAGCTTCCAAGAGCTGAGACAAAGATTGACCAGTTCACCCATCTTGAGGCTACCAGAGGAGGGCGTAGGGTACGTAGTTTACTGCGATGCATTAGGGACTGGACTCGGGTGTGTCCTGATGCTGGAGCAGGCAGTGATCACTTATGGTTCATGAATGTTGATGCAGCACGAGCAGAACTACGCTACCCATGACCTGGACTTAGTAGTAGTGGTCTTCACCTTGAAGATGTGGCAGCACTATCTGATGGGTGAGCGCTTTATAGTCTACTCTGACCACCAGAGTCTCAGGTACATATTCTCACAGAAGGACCTGAACCCGAGACAACGGCGATGGCTTGAGTTCCTCTAGGACTATGACATTGAGATAGTCTATACTCCTGGGAAGGGGAATGTAGTAGCTGATGCTCTCAGCAGGAGATCAGGCATTTAGCTACTTGGAGAGGCGACATAGCAACTAGCCGCGTTGCAGATATCCTTCGTGGATAGATATAGAGTAGCCTTTCTATAGTCACTCACAGTCACTCCTCCACTACATCAGTGGGTCAGAGAGGCACAACATGGGGACGTTAACTATGAGACACGACGTGCACAGATATTCATAGGACAGACACCTGATGGATATTTTGTAGGAGGAGAGCACGAAATCCTCTTCAGGGGACGTACCATGGTACCAGTTGCATTACAGGAGGAGGTGCTGAGGGATTTTCACACTTCCCCTTTGGAGGTACATCCAAGAGTGGCGAAGAAGTACTAGGAACTCAGACAATAGCACTGGTGGCCAGGTATGAAGAAGGCTATGGCAGAGTTCATTTCACGATGCCTCACCAGCCAGTTGGTGAAGGTAGAGAACCAGGTATCGGTAGGCTTGGTAAAACCCTTAGAGGTCCCTGAGTAGATGTGGGATGATATATCCATGGATTTCATGACGGGGCTCCGTCGTACATCCAGAGGTCACGACTCCATCTGGGTGATTTTCAACTGACTCACCAAGTTGGACCACTTCCTACCTATCAGAGAGCAGGGCTCACTGCAGAGCATGAGACGCCTCTACATTCAAGAGATCACACGACTTCATGGTGTGCCATCGTCTATTGTCTCCGATCAAGATGCTCGCTTCACTTCCCGGCTTTGGAAGGGGTTGCAGGAGGCATTTGGGATGCAACTATACTTGAGCACCGCCTTTCATCCTCTGAAGTATGGCCAGACGGAGAGGACCATTCAAACACTCGAGGACATTCTCCATGCATGTGTCCTTCACTTTGGTTGTAGTTGGGATGATCACCTACCCTTGGTAGAGTTTGAGTACAACAATAACTTCCACTCCACCATCGGGATGGCACCATACGAGGAATTGTACGACCGACCTTGTAGATCACCTCTGTGCTGGACTAACGCTGGGAAGTCATCACTTGTAGGACCAGAGATGGTTCAGGATACGACAGAGAAGGTACAGATCATCTAGGAGCAGATGAGGACCGCACATATCAGAAAAAAGTCCTATGCTGATAGGAGGCAGAGACCACTGGAGTTCAAGGATGGTGACCTTGTTTTCTTACAGGTCTCACCTCGACATGGATTACGAAGATTTGGCCAGGGTGGAAATTTATCTCCACACTTCATCGGACCATTCCACGTTCTCAGTAGGGTAGGAGAGGTGGCTTATCGCCTGACCCTTCCACCTTAGTTTCACCGGGTGCATGACGTCTTCCACATATCTCAGCTGAGGAGATACGTGCACGACCCGATGCATGTCATTGATCACAGGGAGCTGGACATCGATGACGGGGCGACTTTTGAGGAGGTCCTAGTGGAGATCGAGGATCGACAGAAGAGGGTCCTACATGGATGGTAGATTCCTCTGTTGTGCATTCATTGGCAGCACGAGAACCTCCAGGAGATCACATGGGAGAGGGAGGCTCAGATGTGTGTACAGTACCTCCATTCGTTTCCCAATTTTATGATGTATCTTTATGGGGACGTAAAGCCCTGAGGTGGGATTAATGTAAAGACCCAAAAATTTCAAGGAAATTTTTTTCTTAAATAATTTGGAATATTAAGTGTACGCAGCTTCTGACGCACCTGATCCTGAGGCCTGGTGTGCCTGAAATCAATTTCTGAAGTTTAGCTCGGGTACGTTCAGTAAATGAATGAGCGTGTTTTTCTATATTTTGAACCGGTTCTCGGAATTGAAATCCGAGGGCACCGATGAAATCGCAACACCGGTAATTTCTTAAGAGGACCTTTACTGCAATTGTGTTTGCACGGAAATAGAAGTTTAATTTTGTGGATTAAATAAGAAGTGAATAAAAATTATGGAACAATTTTTATTCTTTATCTTAAGTGGTTATATCCTACATGGGGAAGTTAAGATGGGTCCCACAAACTCCTAACTACTCATGTGAGGATAATTGTGAGGTGGGGCCCACAAGAGCCCCAACTATTCACATTCCATAACACCTTAACCCCCTCTTAAACTTGTTAACTCCCTTTTATTGAGTAACCCTTCCTCTCCCCTCTCTCCCTCTTTAATTCATTCCAACACACACCATAATTAATTGATTGAAACTCTTTCATTAATTAAATGAGTGTTTGAATTTGTATTTTTGAATGCATGGCATGATTAAATAAAATAAGGAGAAGCCTTATTTTATTTTGGTTAGAATTTTTTGTGTGAGGGAAATTGGGGGAGAAATCTAGAGTTTTTTTGTTGAAGAATCCATCCTCAATGAAGGATGGTTCTTCTCCGATGAAGAACATTGACCCTTCATCGTAGAACAACTAGGCAACCATGGTTCTCATCCGCTTCTTCCTCCATGACAAGAGATGATACACCAACGTGGGGAATTCACCAACGATGATGCACCTTAATTATATCTCTTTTGTGACAAGAGAGGGAACACCATTCTTCCTCGGGTGCACACCAACGACGACAGAAACGACACCATATTCCGCGACGCTCGACGAACGACATCGATTATCGAGGTAGGGGTGTGTTTTTATTTGAGAAACACGGATTCTTCTTTCCATGTTTGTTTCACTTGACCTTCTTGCTACCAAACTAATGCGGAGGGACTGGGCCAAATGAACACGGCCCGATCCCTCTGCCGTTTTTTGTGAATGTTTGGTGTGTTCTTTGTGTTCTTCATGGGTGATGAACACCGGATCATTTCGAGTTCGTTGTGCGATGAAACGATCTCATTTTGAAGACCCAACATCACGGCGTCCTAGCGGAGGTGCGACGATGATAGCGGGCGACAGATAAAACCGGAACGGGAAGGACCGTCCCTGGACCGTTATTCAGGTTGGTGAATCAAATTGTGTTTACGGAGTCGATCGGAGGCCCGAAAACATCGGAGACGATTATGGGACATCGGGGCGACCTAGTGTCCGAAGTTTCATGATGAATGGACCATCAGAACGAAGAATGGACATCACGGGAGGCGCGCTGGCCGGAGGCGTCATTTCTGGAAAATTCCAGAATACATGGCGTGTATCTCTGACATACATGCCGTGTAGTGTGGGCGTACTACAGCTTGAGTTTCGGGATAAGACATGTAACAGATGGTGTGTGACCCCAGTCACATGGCATGTAATATCTACGCAGAATGGCAGAAGCAGCTTTGCAAGACATGGCGTGTATTCTGGGAAATACATGGACACAGGTAGTAATACATGACCAAGAGGCACGACGTGTATTCTCTTCACAGAAGGGAAGAAGAGGATTCATGGGACTCAACGTGTATCCTGAGGAAACACGGACATGGGGTGGAGTAAACGGTAATTTACTCCACCACACAGCCAGGCATGGCCAGTGGCATGGGCTACCCAGTGTACCAGTTACACGGTTTGGTGAACACGGGTTGAGGTCGTGTACGGGCACATGGCCAGCATACACGGAGTTGACCCAGATGCATGGACATGATGTGTAATCATACCACATGTCGTGTAATTACTTCTTACATGACCAGCCTTTTGACACGGACCATTAAACGTGAGCAGTACCCGAGAACTTACTACACGGCGTGTACCGTATACCTACATTCCGTGTACTTTTTGGTACAAGGCTTGGTCATTTTGTACAAAGTATATTGGATACGTTTTTTTATTAGCCCCATATGACATGGCAGAGCTTCAGAATACATCAACTTGAGACTTCATGGTAGTTTATGTATCGATCCCTTGACTCGAGGAGCAGACCCTCCTGGAATCGAGTGTGCTGTCTGCGGGAACCCTAGAGCTGGCTGCTACTGCGACGATGATGATGACTGTACTCGGATCCTAAGTGGGTTCGGCAGTGAGGACGACTGTGCATGGATCCTCTGTGGGTTCGGTAGCGATGACGACTGTACTTGGATCCTACGTGGGTTCATCAGTGATGGTTACTTTACTTGGTTCCTACGTGGGTTCGGCAAAGACGACTTCTGCACTTGGATCCTACGTGGGTTCGGAAGGGGATATGATTCAGAGACTACATATATCATCTCCACCCCTCTTCGTGAGTAGTATACCTGTGTGAGGTGATTCTTGTCTTTCAATCATTATCATCAATGTGATTGACTTGCTTTCCTGTGTGGACTGGGTTATGCTTTCTTGTGTGGACTGGGTTGTACTTGGGCTCGTGAGTTGTATATGAACTAGAATTGATGATTTAGGTATATGTATGGGAATATACCTAAGTAGAGTTGGTTGATATGTTGTGTTTGTATCTTTCTATTGTGGTTTATCCTTTGTGGATTCTGGGAGACCTTCAGGGGTCTCGGTATCCCAACTGAGTATCATATACTCACCCCTGCATGTGAATTTCCTGCACTACATTGTGTGGGTTGTAGATGATGGATAGAACTAATCGTGGTCGAGGATTGTGGAGCTGGATGGTATCCATAGGTGGACCAGCTGGTAGGACATACACGGAGTGGACGGACAGACCCGAGGTACCAACGAGACTATCTGTACCCACCCTTCAGGTGGGATTTCCAGAGGACGACCGGGTGGTTACTGTTTTACTTTTCAGCTGTTTTACTTTATTTCTCAGTTGTACTGTACTTTCAGTTGGGTTTGTATACCGGCCCATTTACTTTCCAGCACTTAATTTTGTACTCAGTTTACTTTGTGTATACTCCAGCTTGCATACTCTGTTGTGTTTGTTTACTTATCTAAAGGTAAGGCCTTCCCTTTTATTGAGAATTACGCCTTTGGTGATAGTCTCCAGCTCCTGGCCTATGGAAGGTGGGCTTGGGGTAGTCACGCCACAAACCCCGAGGACGGGTCGTGACATTCATATACATAAGCATAAGAAATCTCCTCAAGAGCGGTGATTCCCTAACACTAGATCATATTCTCTACAAACTTCAAACAAGTCAACTTGACCTCCAACAAGCATAGTCAACACTAGGTCCCCTGAAATCTGCTCTTCCTCAAGTCCCAAATCATGGACAAGAGAAGGTGATATAAAGGAGTGTGTCACTCCATAATCAAACAATACATACACGCAATTAGAAAATAATATAATGGTACCTTGAACGATATTGGGATATCTTGGCGTTGGCAACACTAAATCAGGAAGCCTACCACGAACTACTCCACAACCTATCTGACCCTGATGAAGACCAGCACCATTGACTCACTCTAATATATGAGGGTAGGGAGCATCTCATTATTGTTGTCTGCCTGCCCCATCTACTTTCTACTGATCCAAATATCTTGTAACATAATGCTGCTTCCTCGGGTGAAACTACATCAATGGAGGAACATGAACCGGAACACCCAACACACGCTAATTACTCTAAAATGATGGTCTCTCTCACTACTTATGACCTCTTCCTCTATTATAAAAACAAGCACCTGATCCCGTGGAATAGTCTTGAGAGCCCCTTCCCCTAGAGAAATGAAATACTGAGGGCTGGGACCTACCCCTAGCTGAATAGAAATACTTTTTCCCTAAAAATCAAGAACCCCAGACGACAACTCAATTTCATGAGGAATCATGATGAATCCCCTCTTGTGACAACCCAGTTATGAATAATTTACTCTTGACAACCTCTACCCCCGCCAGCACCACAATATATGTCGTCAGTATTAATGGGGTGACTTGATACTAGAGCTATTGATGCAAATCCTCCTTGAAATGCCTCACTCTGGCCACCTCATATGAGAATAGGTATGTAGAATGTCACAAAAGGTTCCTGAAATGGATCTTGAACTCTCGCACATGGGAACTTCCCTATCAAAGGGTAAGAATATCCTATTGATTGGTCACCTTCATGGTTAAAGAAAGAAAATCAGATCTGAAATGCTCTCAAAACTTCTCCCATGAGACCACAAACTTGTCACAATCCCTGAGGAACAAGAACTACCACTACCTCATAACCCCAAACAACATCGTCACAACCATTGTTACCCAATGACCCTTCTAAGAATAGATCAAAATGAAAGCTATGTAAACCTCTTCCAACTAGTCCTATATGACTATATCTTAAATGGGGCCCTCGTACTTCTACAAAATCTGGTGCTGAATCTCTCGGAGTAACCTCCTCCATGTTTTGTCGTCATCATCTTATACTCTATGGTAATATGTTGGTGTAGCCTGCTGGACATATTCTGCATGAACCTGATGAGGACATCTACCTAGAGCCATACCTGCAAATAAATAATAGTTAGAACTCCTAATACTAGAATATGGAGGAATTTATCATTAATTAAATATTTTATTTTATTCATTTATATTAACCTATCCTAATGTCAACCCATTCAAACATAGGACCAAAGGAGAATGATCCATGATCCTTTCCTAGATCCCTATCCTGAAACCATCATCACTTCATTTAGTAGCCACTGTAAACTTAAAGGTATTTAAAAAATATCATAGGGGGGACTACGTGTCTTATATGATCTCTAGTGTTTATAGTTCTTGCTAAACTTAGGTGACACTGTTTCCCTACCAACCCATGAAACCTCACTTGTGCTTAACCCCAAATTCTATCCTATCCCTCAACCAGACCTCTAATACGACTCTATCATGAACCATACCCACAAAGTGAACCCCTCTTGGGCCGTTAATGTGAGAAGAGAGATAATGACCCCCTAATTCTCACCTATAGTAGGCCCCAGGTTGGCGAATAGCACCGAGTGTATAACAAACCCATAGATGAAAGGAATTAACCTCTAAGAGAACATATGTGAAAGAGAGAGATAATACATGAACCAACCAACTCTAGATCATACTAAAATATAAAGAGAATCCCATGTAAACATATTCAATGTTATGAAAGAACTAATACAACTGAAAGGTAAAACTACAAGTACCAAGAGGAAGTAAAACAATGACAACCATGAATCCCGAACAGATTGTGTAAGCCCCAAGCTAGTAATAACCAGACTGATCTCCAACCTACTCCAAGTGACCTAAAAAAATATATATATAACATAGGGTGAGTGTAAATGTATACTTAGTAGGATCCTCCCTAGAGCCTCTCATGCAAAAGTAAAGAAAACATGATAATGCACAGTGAATGAACCAGTGAAACTAACTTGACACAAATAGGTACACTAAGTTCCGAAACACACCATGTCTACTCTCACCAAGTATCACATAAAAGAGTATATAAAATAGTTAATAATGGCAAGGGTTCCCCACTTCAACTTCCCACTAGTTCTCATCTTTTCCCCAATTTTGTGCATCCTACGAATATCTCTCCAAAAGGCTTTCCCATAGACACTTGGGAAGAGCTCCCCAACATGCACCTCATGAAATACAACCACCACATCCACATAACCAATGTAACCAGGTAGTTTCTAGGATCCAAAATAGCTTGTATAGTGTGTATCATACGTTGAGTATTATACCTCAAGCCATTACATCCCATACACTGAGTAAGGATCCTCAAGCCATCACAACCTATACACGTTACAACTATTGTAGTCCATTGGAAACTATATCCATAATATATGTGTGTGAATAACCACAATACTTCATACCCCTCTACACACATATATGGGGAAAAAAACCACAATGACTACCAGACCAAGTAACTACCAAGAGAAGAGATAAGGGATAAAAGGGGTAGTCAGCCGTCTATCCTCCCACCAGGATGTTGGGGAAAACACCCCCAAGGCTTAGAATCCACAGGGTGTCAATTTCCCTAACCAAAAGGGTGGATTATTGTATATAAACACAAAAGTACATAATATATTATATCTCACAACCGAACTGTGGGCATAACCTAGTTTTAGACTCAACTGCAGCTAACGTCTCTCGGACTCCCGACTACCATTGCTAATACTACGTTTCATATAATCACATGACCATTTGAAGATCATTATTAGATTACTTTATCTAGTTTTATCAGTTAAAATTTACATTAATTAATTATTTAACAATTAATTAACCAATATAATTCCATATTACATTTCATTAGCATCATACCCAAAGTTCCATTCCCTCTAGGAATAACCAAATCAAGTCCACAACTATTTTAAATTTTAGCCTCAATATCGCATCCCAACAATCCCCAACCCCATGTGTTAATATCATTAATTCAATAATTTATTAACATATTTATCAATTTTTTGTAATTCTAGGTATTCTATAAAAACATTCTAAGATTCCAAACATAAGGGTCTCAACACGGTGAGTAGATGAACTACCCGATGAGTCTTTTCCATATATACCCAGAGCACAGGCTCATCCATCCTCAAGAAGCTAAACATATAAATCATGTGGAATAATGCATGTGTCATCTCCTATTTTTGTAGTAGGATAAGAAAGACCATTTCCCTCAATAAGTGGGGAAATAAATGAAGCTAAACAAACAACAAGATTAAACAAGTATCCAATATTCACATCCAACCCATCTCATTATCTCTTATGTCCTCCCCAACACCCACATGCATAAAATGATGCATGTCTCCTCTCTAGGCATCATCTACTGGCACACACACTATTCTTATATTCATCATATACCAAAAGAGCCATCCAGGCTTACATCACATCATAATAAGTAAGAAATAATAATAAACTAGACTCTTTTCCCCAAAAAAGGCATTCAACATTCACCCATAATGAGTACTCAGAGCTCCAAAGCATATGGATCTTGTACTTTATAAGTAAGAGGGTAAATCAAAAAATTACCAAGTATTATCCTTTATCAACAAACGGTTATTGAATCCATCTTGAATTTATCGATTCATTATTAGTAGGTTCCAACAATGGGAAACTTAACAAACAAGATACTATAACAATCACAAATTAATTAAACATGATTACTACATCAATTTGATTATCATCAAATTATAACAACAACATAATTCATTTACATGCCTCTTTATCTTTAGAAATTAATATACAATTATTATCAGATTTACATTCTTTACCAATTTCCGTCAAGAACGACATGGTAAACAAGAAAATCATAGATATCACACTATCTAGAAAATCAAGAGGAAACAACATATGATCAAAAACAATTCTTTAGTCCGATTAAATTATTTATTATGTAAATTTCATTATGATCTAGTGGTTAAATCAGTATAACTCTATAGTTTTATGAGAAAAGAATATATATGATCCATGAATACCCTACCTCAAAAAGTTTCTAATGTTCTTTGTACAAGAACGTGCCAACAAAATGAATCATGATCACCTCTCCCACAATGAATTCATTCTACCGAGGATGTTGGGGCATGACCACATCATCCAACACCCATGAAATTTCCATTAGAAACATAGAGAACACATTCCATAATAAAGAAATGGAGTATCAAGAGGAATGGTCTAGAACCCAGAAGAAGAGAGGTATAACATGCCTTATGTCAAAGAATGATTGACACCTCCTGGTTGCACCCAAACAAGGTGTGAACATAAATAGCAGGAAAAACTATAAGGTGAAACAATCCCACGATGAAAGTTTGATTTCACAATTTATATTGGAAATAAAGGTTTGTGCGTGTCATTCTAGGGTAAAACAAAGAAGGAAGAACACAGAAAAGGGTATCTCAGCCTCAGAATGATCTAAAAAGTGCATTTCTTTAGATAAATTTTAGATTTTCCATTAAAAGCGGACCAGATTAAACCATGTGGTTTGAGTAAGTAAAGCCTTCCATATCATTAGAAAAAATTTAGATAGGAGTTATGGGTTTTGAAACATCCTTAAATCCATTAAAACAAGGCTTTGAATGCATTTTATGTCAAAGGAAATGTCAAAGGGGTGATGCTGTAGAAATATAGGAAAAACTAAAAATTTAGAAAAGGAAATGACACCATTCTAGAAATACTATTTATGAAACAATTCTGGAAATTTGGAAAAGGAAATGACACCATTCTAGAAACACTATTCATGAAACTGTTTTGGAAATTTGGAAAAGGAAATGACACCATTATAGAAATACTATTCATGACACCATTCTGGAAATTTAGCAATGAATATGACATCATTATGGAAATACTATTCGTGACAGCATTCTGGATATTTGGAAAAGGAAATGATGTTATTCTGGAAACACTATTCACAGAACTGGAAATTTGAAAGTGTTGGGAATAAGTCACTTTGGCCTCCCAGAACACCTCCAACTCCAGATTTCTACCAAGGAATGGACAGGAGTGGTCCAGACCATTACATGAGCTCACCCCTTTCTTATGGTTTATTTCCCGAGGTTATAAAGAAAATTTCTAAGTAGAAGTACTAAAGGTGGATATCTTTATGGGAGATACTGAATATCTATCATCAGGATAAAAGTTTTTGTTTCAATTTTTCCAAAGTAACTAAAAAATTATAGTCCATAAAAATGTATTATTTTAATATACTGAATATTCATAAAAAATGGTGTAATATCCATGGATGTTTAGTCTGGGTCCCTTTAATGATGATCATGTTATATCATCATTTGTATATGTTGTAAAACCGACCAAAACAAGAACACATTATAACCTATGAATGAGTAATAATGTAATATTATATTATGATATTATTAATTATAAATAAGAATAATGTTATGAATATTACATACTTAGAGAGTATAATGTGATTTAAGAAGAGTGGAGATGATAAGGTAAATGAGTGGAAAATATAACTCAGTAACCTGATGGAATCAATCCCTCTCACAACATCTTCATTTGGAATAGAGGACTAATGATTCCTTATTATAAAAAAGGATACTAAAAATGGATCAAGTATTTATTATATTTAATTTCTTTATGGATTTTAGAGAAAACTCAATGATATATTTGGTTTGTAGAGGGTGGAATATAACTCCTTTTATAATTGAAAATTTGGGGAAATTCTTTGGAAACATGTGTTAAGGTGAAGATTAAAGATGGAATCACATGGGAGTTAAGTGAATTAGTGAATTAAATGTTGGTAAGAATTTTAATATTGACTCAAACACCTATTATAGGTCTTATATAATTAATATATATCATTTTAATTATAAAATTTTGATCCATTTCATTTTTATTCTTTTTACCTCTTTTTATAGTTTTTAATTATTTACCACGATAATTAAATTTTTACTGAAAATATAATATAATCCCTATTACCTAATTATTATATGATGATTTCAAATTTTGACTCCATTTTAAAAATTTAATTTATAAATATGATAAATTTAGATTTAAAAGGAAAATATAAATATATTAAAAACCATTTTTTAGAAAAAAAATTAGCATGAAATGTTCTTAATATCATTTCAAATAAATTACTATTTAAATTAGTGTTTATATAGTTTTTTATACATTTTATAATTAAATTTTATTATAATAATCCTTTTAATGTGATGAATTTAATATATTAATATAACAATACACAACACCTAAAACAAATAATTCCATAAAAAACAACCCTATCTTTAAATGATTATAATCACATCCTATTATTTCTCTTCAAACCATTAAATATTTTTAATAAGTATGTATAAAAATATTTATTTAAATTTTATAAACACATAAAATAACTCTTCAACAATTAAAATTCATTAAATAAAAAAATAAATTTATATAATAAAAAATTGTAACTAATTATTATCTTTATATTTCTATATAGAATTATTTAATTTGTGTGAATTACATTTATTTAATTCATCACTAATAATTACAAAAATTCAATATAACTATTTTATACAAGTATATACAATGACCATATATCAAATGATAATATATATAAGGATAATATATATGAAATTCTTATTACATTCCTATATATATATATATTGTAATGAACCGAATCTGGTCTCCATCAAACTGAAACCAAACCCGGCCTAGGGAAAGTCCTAAAGGGTGTTACCTATCCCCATAGGCTGTCACAAGTGCCTGGGTATCATAAAAATGTATGTGGGAATGATTTACCTAAGTTTGGATTCTTAAAATAACCAAAAACAAAAAATATACCAAATCTGAAAAATTATTCCAAACAAGCCTTAATAAAATCTAGAACTGAGTATATGAGTTTAAACATGACACAAGGGATCCAAAGGTACATAAACATATCAACAAAAAATCCATGAGACTCCACACGACAAGGGGTCATCACCCACGATCTGTGTCCACAACACCACACCATGGAAAGAAACTAGCAACCCGAACTGGCATCACCCAAGGCCTTACCTTTGCCTGTGTCAAACATGATCAAGTATACTTACATCCAAAGTAATAAGTAGGGTTTTAGACTAATCCCAATAGGATATCTCCCAAGGATTTCAAGTGATATGAATTATAAAATAAAATGCTTACAAGATTTATAAATAGAAAATGGTAGCATTTATTTGTAAAAGTAAAACTTTGAAATGAAAATACGTTTTAATGGGGATAAATTTAATGAATGAGTGAATTTATATAAAACATGTAAGATACTTATTTTCAAATCCAAAAATACCATAAGGAAAGGTTAAATTCCAAAAAGTCCACGAGCACCAAGCATTGGAACACCCCTAGGTACTAGTTAGTTGTGAGCCTTAAGTACCTCGTACCTTGGTGAAAGTAACCATAATAAAATTCATTCCCATGCACGAGCCACTAGTAGGGAGCATAAAAATGACCTAGTGGTCTTAAATCATCTTCATTATAGTTTTGTTAGTGTTATCCATGTCAAACTTTCTATGTGAACCATGGTCGAAACCCCTCCGTTCACTAGCATACTAGTACAATTTAGCCCACCTAGTTACCCAGGTTTCCCGTCTTGTGCTCAAATAGTTACCACATGTTACCAAAATCTATTTTCACATGTAAACATTAGTTCTGGAAACACACATTCAAAACAATTACTATACATTCTTTGCACCTTTTATATAACTCAATAAACCACTTATAATTTTCATAAAACAATTTCAAGAAAAGTAACCAAAATTTTCACCTTAAATTCATCTAAAATACCTCCTTTAAAACACAATGGAGACCAATATTATAAGAAACCATAAATCTCAGCATAAAAATACTTTAATAAATCTATTCTATGAATTATAAAACAACACCAAGAGGCACAACATGGGTTGCATATGTAAAACACCCATTTTCACAAAAAATTGGCACTTAAAAATAAACTGCTTTGAAAATGCTACCCAAATAAATTTTTGAAGTCAAACTAATGAATTAGGAACATATAGAAAATATAAATACATCAATACAACTTATTCTAGAATACATACATATGGAATCACCTACCAAAAGAGTCAAGAACCGCAAATCCTAGTGCGAAACATCAACCGCACCACCACCACCCCACAAGGGAGTGAGACCAAACCAAAAACCATATGATTGGACCAAGAAACTAAAATTATAACCCTAGGTACAAATACTTAGCTTCTGGACATTTGGTGATTCAATAAAAAAGGAATAAAGCTTAAGGAAAAGGAAGAAACTTAGAAGGATAGTCACTTACTTGAGAAATATAGACGATTTTAGCAACCTGAGATGTTTGTCCCTAATTCTCGATTGATACGATCTCCAAAGAGGTGTAAACGAATCTAGGGATGCGTATAAGTTCAGTGGGATCAGGTAAAAGGTGTAAAAACCGAAAAATAATAAAAAATGAAAATGTTATCAAAGAATAAAAAACAATTTTAAAACAGAAAATGGGATTACGGGTTGTCTCAATACTTAATTAGATCACTAAAATCCAAGATGATAATTAATTTTTAAGGGGTAAAAATTTCTATGGTAGTTTGAATAGTTAAATGGAGGTCACTTTATAAGTCGAATGGGTAAAAAAGGTTGAAAAACGAATAAGTTATTAGAGAAAAAAATTAATTTTTAAAACTGGAAATAAAATCATTGTTTGGCCCAAATATTGAAAACCCAGCATTTACTCTAAAAATGCATGGGAAACCCCAAATACAAAGAAAGAATGGAAAATAAATGAAAATACCTTTAAAATAAATCATGAATGTGACAATTATCTCCACCATGAATGACTTTCCACCCCGGAAAGTCAACCCGATGCTTGATTAGAAAACAGGTTCGGGTATTCTTCCTCAACCCATGACTTTCACTCCCATGTCTCATGTATATCACTCCCATGATGCCAAATAACTCAGACCAGTGGAATAGTATTTACCCAAAGAACATTTTCTTGGAAGTCCACTATTTTCACCGGCCGCTCAAAGACATATAGATTAGGCTCTATATCCATCTCCTCTCAATTCAGCACATGGGATGAATCCGGGTTGTATTTATTTAAGTGGGAGATGTGGAAAACATCATCGATGGATGTCAACTGAGAAGGCAAAGAAAACTTGTACGCTACCTTTCCAATATGCTCGGTGATCTCAAAAGGTCCAACATACCTTGGCGTCAACTTTCCATGTTTCCCCAAGCAGTGGTGACCTAGACGAGGTACCACTTTCAAGAATACCCGATCACCCACTGAAAACTCTAAGTCTCAATGCCTCTTATAAGAATATGATTTCCGGTAACTCTGAGCTTTCAATAAATGTTTCATGATCAACTTGACCTTCTCAGATGTCTCTTGCACAATGCTCGATCCCAATAGTGATGTCTCACCTACCTCATCCCAACAAAGGGGGGACCGGCAAGGCCGACCATAGAGCGCCTCAAAGGGAGCCATTCGAATAAAAGATTTGTACCTGTAATTATATGAAAACTAGAACAACCCTAGATGGCTATCCCATAAACCACAAAAGTTCAATACACATGCACGAAGCACGTCTTCTGGGGTCTAATTTTCCCGCTCTGTCTCACCATCTGTCTGAGGATGGTACGCTATGATCATCTTAATTTGTGACTCCAAAGCCTTCTAAAGGCCTCCCCAAAACCAAGAGGTGATGTGGGGGTCTATATCTGACACAACTACTGATGGATCACCATTAAGCCTTACCACCTCTTAAATATACAATAGTCCCAACTCATCCAATTTAGCTGTTTCTCTGATAGGAATGAAGTGGGATGATTTGGTCAGCCGATCAATCACCACCCAAATAGTATTCTTACCTCGAGGTGTATGAGGTAATCCAATAAGGAAATCCATAGAAACCTCATCCCACTTCCAGGTAGGAGTGGGTAGTGGTTGAAGTAAACTAGATGACTACTGTTGTTCTGCTTCCACCTGCTGACAAGTATATCATCTTGATACAAAGTCAGCAATATCCTGCCTCATACTTAGCCACCAGAACTATCGACGAACATCATAGTACATCTTGGTGGCACCGGGATGGTCATCCCACTGTGACTGGTGGCTATCATGCATTACCACCTTCCTCAGTGCTAGTAGAACCACTGAAAAACCCTTGAAACACAAGATATCCTCGGGGGAAAAAGACCCATCAAAAAAAGTCTCCCCACCATGAAGAATCTGTTTCGAACACTGGTAAAACTCATCACTAGGCTTCTTCTACTGAATCAATTCTATAAGAGATGGGGTCAACTGAATGCTTTCCAAGAATGCACCTCCACTGTGCTCCTTGGCCTCCACATGCATCTGAGCAAAGAGTCCCATCAGAGTCCACTCATCACTAGAATTCCTCAAATCATGCACTGATACTCTTCTACTCAAGGCATCTCCTACAACATTACCCTTCCCTGGGGTACAGATAATATCAAAGTAAAACCCCTATAGTTATTCGATCTAGTGATGCTGCCTCAAATTGAGTTCTTTATGTGAGAAGATGTATGCCAAAATTTTATGATCAGAGTATACCACAAACTTCTCCCCAAAGAGATAGTGGTGCCAAGTATTTAAATCATGCATTACTGCCGCAAGATCTAAGTCAAGGGTTGGATAATTATTTTCATGTGGTCGGAGCTGGCGAGATCCATACGCCACCACGTGATCATCCTGCATAAGCACGCACCCAAGACCCATACCTGAAGCATCACAATACACCACATAGCCTTTCGCAAACTCTGGTAGGATCAAGACTGGGGCGATTGTCATCCTCCTCTTCAACTCTTCGAAGGACGCCTGACATTCTGGGCACCACAAAAACATCACCCCCTTGCGGGTGACTGTGGTCATGGGCAAAGAAAGCTATGAGAAATCTCGAACAAACCACCTGTAGTAACTTTCAAGGCCAAAGAAATTCCTTATCTCAAACACTTTCTTCCGTTGCTCCCATGATATAACTGCACTGATCTTCTTGGGATCCACCAAAACTCTTTGCTTCGAGATCACATTCCCCAAAAACATCTTCTCCCTGATCTAGAAGGTACACATGGATATCTTTGCATAAAGGTGGTTATCCTGCAGAGTTCCCAACATGATCCGCAAATGGTCCTCATGCTCCTCCTCAGATCCAGAGTAAACCAAGATGTCATCCACGAACACTATGAAAAATAAGTCGAGATACCGGTGGAACACCCTATTCATGAGTTCCATAAAGAGTGATAGATCATTGATCAATCCTAAGGGCATGAAAAAATAATCATAGTGGTCGTACCGACTTCGAAAGGCTGTCTTCGGGATATCTTCCTCTTTCACCCTGAGTTGGTGATAACCCAAACACAAGCCTATTTTAGAAAACAACTTTTCCCCATTTAACTGATCAAATAAGTAATCTATTCAGGGAAAAGGATATTTATTCTTTATTGTTACCTTATTCAGCTTTCGGTAATCAGTACACAACCGAAGGGAGCCACCGTCCTTTGCAAAAAGAACAGGAGCGACCATTGGAGAGACGCTCGGGTGAATGAATCCTTTGGATTCTAAATAGTCTAGCTGTATCGTTAATTCCCTTATCTCAGTGGGGGCCATACTGTATGAGGGAAGATATATCAGCTGTGTTCCCAGCCCCAAATCAATCAAGAACTCTACATCTCCCTTTGGGGGAAATCCTGAAAAATCATCTGGAAATACCTCTGGGAACTCATCCACCACATGAGGTAATCCACCCTCATTAGCTTGACCATCATCCTCTAGTGTGAGAAATGGTAACTAGAAGATTATATTCCCAAACTCTGGGAGTGGAGGTCCCACATGACCATACCGAGTCTCCCATTCTCTAAGAAAAACCTATGGACTGCCATCAGGTGCCTTGAAACTCACCCGATGCCTATAACAATCGATGTGCGCTTGAAAATGTACCAACCAGTCTATTCCAAGGATTACATCAAAAAGGTATATATCGAAGACTAGGATTTCCCACTCTATCTCCACCCCTGACACAGAGAGTGCACAAGATGGGCACTTGAGACCCTGATCCTTCTTCTTTCCAAATGGCGTCACCAACTCCATCCCGAAAGATAAAAGCTCAGTTGGAATGTTCAGTGTGCTCACAATACGTCTAGATATAAATGAAACTGAAGCACCAGTATCAAAAAGAGTATAAAATAAATAAGATTCCATAAAAACAGTACCTTGGACGGTCGATGGCCCTACATTCAATCTTGCTGGTGCCTGCTCCATAGCATGAAGATGCCTCGTCTCTACTTGAGAATAGCCACCCTCTTGTGGCTCTACCCTAAATTGGATCTGCCCAAAAGAAGATCCAACCCTGCCGCGATGACCACCAAACTAAGATCCCCCTGTCCTCGATGGATCAGACTACGCTGGAACTCCCATGGGAGCCACAAATCTTACCCCACTTTGAAGTGGACGCGCTATCCCGCAAAATCACTACACGTGTCCCATACAACCACACTAAAAATAGGTCTTCAATGGATAAGGGAATACTGGATAAATGTGACCTATATTCCCGCACTGGTGGCACATGACAGTCCTCGCATCTGAAGCCAGTGATGAAAACTGGCAAGAAGAGTGGCCTGAACTGCCACCTCCCTTCTTTCCCTGCTCTTCCCGCTTTCTCTTCTTTTCAGAAGAGCTACCAGTGCCCCTAGCAGATACAAATCCAAATAACCCAGACTTCCCCTTTTGTTCAATATCTACCATGAAATTACGATCAACCACCCCAATATAAGTTTCCAACTTGAATAGGAAGACCTGTGAGTAAATTTCTGGTCACAGCCCCTTCTAAAACATTCGGGATTTAAAGCAATCATTAGAAACAATGTCAGGTGCATACCACACTAGTTTATAAAAACGATTAGTATAATCCATTACTGAATGATCTCCCTAGGAAATATCCATGAATTCTTGAGATCTGATATTGGATAGAACCTCTGGGCAATACTGCTCCTTGAAGATGGCCTTAAAATCTCTCCAGATCTTGTTTTCATGCTCCTCATATTGAAGCACTAATTCCCACCACCTATGGAAGGGACACTCTAGCTGAAAAGAGGCACATTTCACCCGGACTTCCTCAGGCTTGTCCAAGAAGTCGGACATACGCTCTATATTCTCGAGCCATTCCTCTGCCTCTTGAGGTTCTGAGCTACCTCAAAAACAAGGAGGTTTATTTTTCTTGAAATCCTGGGCCTTATCCTTCCTGGGCCCAGACTCATCTTCTCTGGTTGGAGTAGGAGCCATAACAACTCCCTGTCCCAGATCCTGGATAGCTCAAACCATGACTTCTATCATCCTTTTATCTAGTTGTGTAGTAGAACTATCTCTAGCTTCCTCCCATGGGTGTGTGGGAGCTTTCTAGGGAGGCATGTTGCTACAAAAGGCAACAATCACAGGAAAAAAAATTAGTACAACAGTTCTGAAAATTTCAAGAATAACATCAGATATAAATAATCCAAACACATTACAATAGTAAAATAAAAAACAACTTCACTACACTCGATGTCCACGTGCAGTATGAAGCCCACACGTCTCACCTGGAAGTGAAGATAAACAAACAATTCAGACATCCCATGGTGACTCACGGTCTATCACGAGGGGTACAAGCCAGGCACCCTACTCATGACCAAAACCCTAAGCCCCGATAGTCCTATCTCCTATCTAGCTGGAATCATCCCAAAATAATAATATAACTCAAAAATGTTAACCTCCTATGATACCATTTTTTCACGAACCGAATCTGGTCACCATCAAACTAGCACCAAACCCGGCCCATGGAAAGTCCCGAAGGGCGTTTCCTATCCCCACGGGCTGGGAAAAGTGCCTGGGTATCATAGAAATGTATGTGGGAATGATTTACCCGAGTTTGGATTCATAAAATAACAAAAAACAAACAATATAACAAATCTGAAAAATTATGACAAACAAGCCTTAATAAAATCCAGAACTGAGTATATGGGTTTAAACAGGACAAAAGGGGTCCAAAGGTACATAAAGGTAGCATCAAACATCCCACAAGACTCTACATGACAAGGGGTCATCACCCACGAGCCGTCTCCACAACACCGCACCATGGAACGAAACTAGCAACCCGAACTGCCATCACCCAAGGCCTTTCCTTTGCCTGTGTCAAACATGATCAAGACTACTTATACCCAAAGGTGTAATTAGGGTGTGATACTAATACCAATATGAGATCACCCAAGTATTCCAAGTGATAGGAATTATAAAATAAAAATCTTACAAGAGTTATAAACAAAAAATGGTAGCATTTATTTCTAAAAGTGGAACATTGAAATGAAAATACCTTTAAATGGGGATAACATTAAAGAATTAGTGAATTTGAATAAAACATGTAAGATACTTATTTTTACATCCAAAAATACCATAAAGAAGGGATAAATTCCAAAAAGTCCATGAGCTCCAAGCATAGGAACACCCCTAGGTACTAGTTAGTTGTGAGCCTTAAGTACCTTGTACCTTGGTGAAAGTAACCATGATAAAATTAGTTCCCATGCACGAGCCACTAGTAGGGAGCATACCCATAACCTAGTGGTCTCCAATCATATCCATTATAGTTTTTTAGTGTTATCCATGTCAAACTTTATAAGTGAACCATGGTTGAATCCCCTCCGTTCACTAGTGTACTAGTACAATTTAGCCCACCTAGTTACCTGGGTTTCCCGTCATGTGCTCAAATAGTTACCACATGTTACCAAAATCAATTTTCACATATAAATATTATTTCTGGTCACACACATTCATAATGATAGGTATACATGCATTTAACCTTTTATATAACTCAATAAACCACTTAAAATTTCTATAAAATAATTTCAAGAAAATAACCAAATTTTGCACATTAAATTCATCTAAAATACCTCTTTTAAAACCCAATGGAGACCAATATTATAATAAACCAGAAATTTAAGCATAATTGTTTTTTATAAATCCATTACATGAATTATAAAACAACACCAAGAGGCACAACATGGGTTTCATATGTAGAACACCAATTTTCACACAAATTAGGCACTTAAAAATAAACCGCTTTGAAAATGCTACCCAATTAATTTTCACAGTAAAAATAATGAAGGACGAGAATAAAGGAAACAGAAATACATCAAGCTAACTTATTCTAGAATACCTACATATGGAATCACCTATCAAAAGAGTCAAGAACCACAAATCATAGTGCGAAACTTCAACGGCACCACCTCCACACCACAAGGGAGTGAGATCGAACCTAAAACCACAGGATTGGACCAAGAAACTCAAAATTAAACCCTAGTCACTAAGCCCTAACTTCTGGACATTTTGGTATTCAAGAAAAAAGGGAGAAATCTTAAGTAAAAGAAAAGAACTTAGAAGGATAATCACTTACTTGAGAAATCTGGATGATTTTAGAAACCTGAGAAGTTTGGCCCTAATTATCAACTGATACGATCTCTAAAGAGGGGAAACACAAGCTGGGGGTTCGGCTAGGTTCAGTGGGATCAGGTTAGAGGTTGAAACACAAAAATATAATAAAAAATGAAAAATTTATGAAAGAATAAAAAAAAATTTTAAAAACAGAAAATGGTATAATGGGTTGGCCTAATAATTAATTAGATCACCCAAATACTATATGATAATGAATTTTTAAGGGGTCCAAATTTATATAGTGGTTTGAATAGTTCAATGGAGGTCATTTTGTAAGTTTAATGAGTGAAAAATGTTGACAAACAAAGATGTTATTAAATAAAAAAAATTAATATTTAAAACCGGAAATAAACTCATGGTTTGGCCCAAATCTTGAAAACCCACCATTTATTCAAAAAATGCATGGGAAACCCCCAATAAAAAGTAAGAAAGAAAAAAAATGAAAATAACTTAAAAATAAATCATGTATTTGACATATATCCCTACATACATATCTAAAATCCATTATCCTATTCGTTTACTCCATTATAAATTTTTTTTATTTTATTTGTAATGTATTTTACTTCCTTCCCTAGTTATAATTAGATACTTTATCTTCACATTAAACTGAGAGGATGAGGATTTCATGTTTGTGTTTTTTTGTAATTGTTTTTTTCTCTGATGGTTTTCAAAATGAATAATATATTACATTATTAGAATTTATTGATTTTTATACTTTATTGCAATATTTTATCTGAATAAAAATGCTATGGTTCATTTTAGTTTTATGCTGTATGTGAAATAATATATTCAATGCAATAAAGAAAACAAATTAGGGGTGTTATATTATACTCACAATAAAATAATTACATTCCCAAAATATCGTTACTCATAAATTAGGGTTCTTGATAGATAAATATTTTCAAAAATCCCATTCAATAAATTCTTTTTTACCTAAGAAAGTATTATTATGTCACAAACTATGGTTAATAACTCAACAAGTCCATGAAAATATTATAATTTAATTTTCATAATTAATATATAAAATTTCATAAAAATGGAAACCTAAAATAGTGGATGGTGTAATGAAATGTATAACATATATATATATATGAATAAAAATGAAAAACACAAAAAAATTTATTGAGAAATAATTTTATATAATAAGATGTTCATAGAGATTTAAATTAGGTTTCTCAAAAATATATGTCTCATAAATGTAGAGATCAAGACCCACCACTCTACACCCTCATATTTTAATGGTAATTCCCCACACGAAAACATATCCATATGTAAAAATGTTGTTACACATAAATACCTATGCCAAACTATCACACCTAAACCTAAATTTATTTATTATTTTACTTAATTAATTATTTTTAATCCTATATTTGATTTCATGGCATAGACACTTTAATATTTTTTTAAATTTTAGAATTTTTACACAAGCACTTGGTAGACACATGATTAGTGGGAAACGTGCACTGACCATGCAAGCATTTCTATATATTAGGAGATACTAAAATTACAATTGGATCACTACTTGTATGACAATTCTTCCTATGCATGTTCCGTGATCCTGAAACTCTATTGAGTCCAACACATTTCATGCATGGTTAGTCCAACCATGTGTCTATATCATGCATGATTACCTAATTTAAAAAATGGGTTGTTATTATTTTGATGTTTTTTTAATTTTATTTATTTAACAAAAATACCCTACCTCTACTATTTCTCATGAACCAGCCTAGAGGGAATACTTGGCTATTCTTCCCTCCTCTGATTCTCTACCACTCTTGGTGATTTCATAGATTCTATTCATGATTTCGGTCTAGTCCTTCAAGGTAAAAAATCATCTTATTTATCCTCCCTATTCTTATTGGTTCTCTTATCTCCAGTCTCTAAATATTTTCTTTATCCAAGCCCTAATGCAATTAGGATGTTTTTTATCATATATTTTGTTTCCCAGGGGTTTGAGACTTAATTAGGGGTGTCTCTAGCTACGACCATTGAAGGAATAATATTAGTAATTTATTCTTGGTAGTTTTTGGTATGATTTTCTTGGCACTTAATTTTAATTAGGGATTATCTTAATTTTTGAATGCCTCCTTGTTCTATAGGGTGCCTTTAAGCACATTGAGGTCAAAGAGTGTCACTATTATCAAAGGAAGGGTGTTATAGGTATGTTTCCCCTCATTTTTGTTCTTTGGATTTTAAAACCGCTAATTATTGTTATTTTAATACATGTTTTTGATGCCCAATAGATTTTGTATTTCTAGTTGAAATCCTTTATAAAAATGGAAAAAAATATTTATTTGGTTTCCATTAATGGAAGTTAAAATTTTCTACAAAAATTTATTATTTGTAAATGATAAGGCATATTCCTAGCACAGTCGTTCTTTTATAAAATGATTGAATGAAAATTAATCATTTTTTTGGTATTCTTACAATGTTTTTTGGGTTTTAATGAGAATTTTGAATTGGGATTTTACTTTAACATGGAATTCCATGTAATACGTGGAATGCCAATTTTGTTGGCATTTAAAAATTTATTTTTTAATAAAAGTGTGAGGTTGTAAATATATTCTTATATACTCTGTGGTTATAAGAATATACGCAAATGAATATATATATATATATATATTTAAATGTACAAATTCACATGTGAATATGTGAATTTTAACACTGGCCTAAAAATATATGTATATGTATATATATGTGGAAATGTATATGGTTATGATAAGGGTTAAATCATGGGGTTTCATATGTGTTACTAAAACTTGGTTTTCATGAGAATTTTAAATAGATTCCTAAAATCTAAAAATCAAGCCTTTTTAGAACTTTAAAAGTGGTTGATTTCATGATTTACAAGGTTAATTAATTTAAAATACCTTCCTTGTTTTCTAAAGAATGTTTAAAATTTTCTTAATGTGTAAGTTGTTGTTTCAAGGATAAATTTTATGTGAATAAAAATTTGAAAGTGTTTTTCCATTCATGTGAAGTCTCATATATATTTTTAGCTTGGTTTGAAAAGGTGGAAAGTGATAATTATTTTATGATAGGGGAGTAACACATGGGAACCCTCAGTACTTAGGTAAGAAGACTTGGAAAAGTATACTAGGAAAGGCAGAACCGACCTAACCCATGGATAATGATACAACACTAATTAAATTATACAATGATGACATAAATTGTTTAACATTGAAAATTTGGTATCACCCTATCCATAAGCTTGTGAATGGGAACAATTATATGTTTCCTCATCTCTAAGATTATGAGGATCCTAATATGGGGCCTAACTATATTGACATAGGGTTGCCGATTGGTTTTCATACATTTGTTTACCTTTTTAAATTCTTTTCAAAATAAGAAAATTTTATAATTTAGCTTATGTAAAATCTTTCTTAAAAATAATTTTTCCTTTAGTCTAATTTTTAAAATGAGTATGTTCCTTCATGTTTGAAAATATTATTTTTTTAATAGTGAAATAAAATCAGTTATTTTATTTCTAAATATAAACTAGAAAAAAACCTATGTTTATAATTTATTTAAAACTATTATAAAATGATATTTTATTTTAATACATTATCATGGTGTGTATTTTACCAATAGTATTACCATTGAGATTTATGCTCACACCTATATTTATCATAATATTTAGGTTTTGTTTCGTTCTTGATCACTCTTTGAGAATTTATTCGCACTGGATGGTGAATTTTATAGTCAATAGAAGCTATATTAGTGAGTTTTTTATTTCTTATCACATAATACACATAGGATTTTACTAATTTTTAAAAATGGGGAGTAATTATATCTATTGGAGACCAGGAGGGAACTAAAGGCAGTTTCAGTTTTCTTTACAATGGAGGGAGATTGGGGTTGGCTGGAGGGATTAGTATAGATGTTTATTTCTTCTTGTTTTTTTCTTTACTGCTTTATTTATTTTAGAATATTTGATTTGGCATGTATGTTATACCTACATTTGGTTCATGATGAAATTTTATTTAACTTCTATATCTTCCTTAACTATTTAATTGGATAAATCCTTCCCAAAGGTTATATATTGATATCCAAAACAATTTTATCCACCTGGCGTGATTGTAAATGCACCTCATAGATGTCATAGGCTGGTTTATGTGTCTGAAAAAAGGATGAATCATGATGGTTGATAAAAAAATTATATCAGGGAACCATTTTTTATTTTTTAGTAAATGTAGATGGATATATTATTATGAGGACATTGGGTTTAGGTACAAAAAGTGTATTTCCAAAACATTAAGTTCTAAACCTTAAGTTTACATGGGAATTCAAGCTTGAGTCTATTATTTTTTATACCATTCTAGTTTTTTAAAAGACCTCTATGTATTGAGGGATGATAATGGGATTATATTAGTGTCACCTAGTGTGATCACATGGTTTATAAAACCATGTGGATACTAATTACATGGTTCAATGTGAATTCTAATGGCGATTGCATAGTTGGCACATGGTATGCTTAAACATGTGACCAAGTCACACACAACCCCTAGTCTCGTGTGGGCTGCACCTGAATCACCAATAAGTCTTTCATGGTTTGTTCATGGTTTTTAAAACTACATTTCCAAACCATTAATGATTTATTGACTAAAAAAGGGGGTTTTATAATTTTGTTTCTTTACTTTTCTGTTTTTTTCCTTTTCTCCACTTAATCATGAAACCCCACTGCCTCTCCTATTCATCAGTTCCTATTGAGGGGGAACCCTTGACCACAAAATAATCATCCAATATTATCCCAATACTAGTTATTTAGAAAATATTCTCCATGGTCATGGTCTGGTCCTTCGAGGTACGACCTTCGCTTCTTTCACCCCTCTAACTTATTCATGATTTTCTTCTATCCTTTTATTGAACCATATCTTTTTTCTGAACACTATTTCCATGATGGGATTTTCCATAGAATATTTTTTGTTACCAAGGGTTAATGATCCTAGACTATGGATGAATATATTTTTTTATATCTATATTGACTTATTTATAATAAAACCCTAATACTTTAAAATAATACTTTGTTCGATAGTGTATATGACATCTAACACCGAGCCTTAACAAACCCCAAAATATTATTTTTTAAATATAGTCATTATAACCTAACCATTAAATTAGTGGGTATATATAGAGTTACATAAATTATGAAAGATGTATAAAGGGCATAATCAATGAAATAGAATTTATTAATTCTTAGGAAATAAGTACTCAATTTTCAGTAAAGGTATTTTATGATTTATAAATATATTTTCTTCAAAAATAATTTGTATTTATTTTTTTTGTTAAATAATTATAATTAATTTTTGGGAATTATATAAATTTTATTTTATAAAAATAATTTCATTTTTCAAATCATCATATCCAAATTACCTGAGTAATTTTTTTATTTTTCAAAAAATATTGATTTTCTAGTGAGTAGTGTATAGAACCTATTTTTATCGAATATCGTATTTATGTTTCAAGAATTTAAAAATATCCATTTTATTTCAAACTTTATTAAAATTTAATTTAGTTACATTTTAATATTTATATCAAATTTTTTTTAATTGGAATCCATTTTATTATAAAATTCTATATAAATACATTCTTATACATAAAAATCATTTTTTTTTTCAGAAAAACTGTATTTATCAAAAAAGAGGTTTCATCATATTTTTCATAATTATTTTAAAATTAATTTGAAACTTATAATTATTTAATTGGATAGAATGGATTTCATATTTTGAATCCGGAGGTTCAAATTTGGTAAATATTTCCCTCTTATTTTGTAGAGACCCAAAGCTTGACGTACATGGACATTACATTACTTTTGTGGAATATTTAGTACATAACAAAATCAGACACACAAGGACTGTAATAGTTTAGTGTCTTTGGAAACTTGGAATATAATATTCTAATCATGGTGAAAGATCTTCAACATCTCCCATAAAGATCTTATCCTTTTTTTCTTACCTAAAACCTTTATTTATATCCTGGGGAAAAGAAAACATAAAAGGGCTGAGCTCAAATGCTCAGTAATGGTAAGCATAGAGAAAATAAAACAATCCATAAACATTTGAATGAAAAAACATGAACATAAAATCTAAACATAAAAATCTTAAGAAAAGACATGAGTCTTGGAAGTACGTAAGGCATATATGATAAGGGAACATAAACATGACAAAATAGCATGAGAATAAAACATGTAATTGTGGAAAAACATTAATCACATGATATGATTTCCATAGTAGCCAAGGCATTGTTTCCAAGACCATCTTAGTGGACAAAGTCCCTTTCTGAATCAAGTTCACTCCTTGTTCTAGTCCTGTATTACTGAATCAAAATAACATACCATTCCAACCATGTCTATCTCATGAGATATAAATATTTACCCAATGCATTAGAGGGAGATATAGGTCCCACCCATCTCATAATGAAATCATTCTTACTTGTTCCACAAAATAAACTTAAAACATTCATCATAACCCAAAGAATAAAATGGGGTTCATAAACATCATCCCATCATCTCATAATCCATATAAAACAAATGGAAATTTCATCATAAGAAAATTGAAACCATAAAAATCATAGAGACATTAAACTTGAAACATACACATATGAAATAATGTCATCTTATATGGAAAATAGTTTTGATAAAACATTTGAAATGAATTCTTGAAGAAAATATCCTTTCTTTTTCAAAATCATTTTCTTTTCACAAAATGTCATGCAATTTTAAAAGAAAAGGATTTTGTTGAAAATAGTCATGAAATATTTTGGAGGAAGCTTCATGAAAATAAGGCTTTATAAAACCGTAAGAATCCGTTCGTGCCGTATAAGTTAAAAAAATATTTTTCTCGTACTTTTGCTGGAAAAGTCAAAAAGTACCTTGTAAAAGAAAGATTCCATACATACCATGTAGTAAAAGTAAAAAATGGGTAAATAATACATTAAACATACATGAAACCATTTTTAGGAAACATGGACCTGGATGAGAATAATAACCCCAGTAAATACTTACGAATAAACAATCTCAGATAAGAATGAGATTGGAAAAGTTATCCCTTACTGTAGGTTTGATATGATTCGTACGTTTCCGAACCTCCTGTATAATGATTTAAATAATTTCATTGACTTATTACAGAATCATATTCATTGTTATGATATCTTATATGGTTCACTTATGACTTTATATTACCCGTTCTTTTGTAAGTTCCATGTTAAAGGAGCGTTTTGGGTTAAATTGTTTTATTTATTGTATGTGTTTGGACTTGTTGTTCTTGATATTATTACTTATATCCTGATTTACTTAATTAAATAATGTAAAAAGTTATTTATATATAATATATATTCATTATATACATATATATTGATATATTGATTCAATGGAATGAAATACACCGTTCATGGAAACGGTAGGCCATACGTACACATGAACGCTATTTCCGTTTCCTTATTGAATTGAATGGAATTAAGTAGATGACATACATATATATATACATAAATACAGTATCATTATTATTTCATATATTTCATGATTACTTATTATATATACTTTATAATCATTCATGAATGGTTAACATGGAGAATGAATTTCATCGCATCGTGGAGACGGTAGTCCGTACGTATGCCCGAGCGATGATATCATTCCCATGATCATGGAATTGTATTGAAGTGTATGTATCATATTAAAGAATCAATATCACTTTACAATAATCATATATAGTCATTATTTACACCATTATACCCATCCAAGTAAGGTGGTGGTGGAAAATAGATTACACCACGACATGGAGACGGTATTCTGTACGTACGCACGCGCGAGGATTTCATTTTCCATAGGATGGATAGATGGTGAAATAGGGTTGTTTCATACATATAATAACATATCAGTATATGAGTGATACTGATGTTATTACTTTATAATGAAACAACTAATGAATAATAAGTAGAAGAAGAAATAAAGTTGAAAGAATCGGTTACAGACATTACCTCTTCTTTGAAGCGCCTCTTCTTAACCTCCTCGTAGGGCACTATAGATGGTCTTTTAAGAATAAAAAATCCTCTAGGATGTTTCAAAAGAAGTGGGGAAGTGAAATGGGAAGGGTTTTGTCGATATTGAAGGCTCAAAGTTGTGTGAGGAAGAGATGGAGGAGGTGCCCTTTTATAAGGGAGGAGAGGGGCACCTTTGTAATAACTAAAACTATTATTTTATTATAAAGTCATATTCAGTTTTTAATTGCTCAAAATTGAGTTATTTTGAAGCTAAGGTGGGGATGGGTCGAAATAATCTCATCCAATATAATTGAGACAAGTTTAGGTTTCTATTTTAACCTTATCATTTAGATTTAACTTTAAGTTAAATAATTTTACTTTTACCGTGTCTTCTTGTTTTCTTACACTATAAGGTTAATAAACATACAATAACAAGCCAAAAGATCACCAAGTTTTTTATTATTAACATATATAACCTTATCTTAGTCATTTGGAAGAACCTTATAATTTTAGGAATAAAATAACAATTAATAATATAATATTTGTTTTAAAAACTATTTTATGTCAATTTTGACACTATTTGGTAATTGATTTTTGTGAAAATCATAACAGAATTATTATTTCTAACAAAGTTAATTAAATAAATATTAACATGTCATATTAACCTAGAAAATTAGTGGAATTCATAAAAAGTCTCAAATTACTTTTATTTGGGTATTTATAACATTAATTATTTCAATATTTCATTAATAAGATAATTACTGCATCATCATTGTGTCATAAATATATTAAATTATTTAATGTCTAAAAATTATAAATAAAATATTATTATGTATGAAATCATTTTATATTTCTAAGGAATATTTATAGTCGAATTTATCTTAAGTATAACCCTATATAAAAAATGATTTAGTTATTAAACATTGATTATAACTATGTTAACCCTTCTTTAAATAAATTAATAATAAATTTCCTAATCTAATCCAAGTGGGCCTAAATGGTCATATTTTATTCCTAAGGTTGTTTTTGGTCGAATTACACTTATCCAATAGAATTAGGACATGTTTTAGGGTAATAATAATATCATGTTTACCCTTAATTACCCTATTTACTTTTAACCGTGGTATAAAAAGTAAAAAGGTACTATTCATCAAAAATTATTTTCATCTCATTGAACAACATTTTAGTCCTTGATATTAACCGTGTCTCTCGTATTTTCAAAATTCAATTCACAGAAGTGGTAAAATTTCATTTAAATGAAAACGTCAGTTTTTTAACTACCACTAAGTGGTTTCACTATTCATTGAAAATTGAAGTTTTTCAGAAAAATACCAAAAATTCAGCCTAAGAATTATTTTATATTCCGAATTCAAAATTGATGTCTATTTTTTAAAATTCAAAATATAGAAGTTACATTAACTAATTTTAAAATTAAATCCCGTTATCAAAACAAATAGCTTGTTTTTAAGAAACAATAACTATCAAAAGATTGATATTTGTTTATATCCAATTTCAAAGTGGAATTAATTAAAATGACCAAAATTGGATTAAATGGTAAAAATATATTCTAATTACACTTTAAGACCAATTAAAAAGATAATCTAACCATATAAATTATTACGATGAAATAAGTTGTTTTTAAAGTGGGTGCACCATCAAAAGGTAGCAAAACTGCATTTTTTTGAAAAATACTTATTTTACCTAAAATATTTATTTAGTTCTCATACCATGTTCTAGAAAATATATAAGATAAGTAATAATGTTATAAAATTAAAAATTTAGTTAATACTATTTATAACGGCTATTCCATAATAATATTATAATAATATATCGTAGTTTAGTAAAACCGGGTATTGCGTTCAACACACGCTATCGAGGAAGGTCGCGATTGCGTGTAATGCAATCCAAGTGAGGGTTGCATGTAGTGAATGACTCCTTTATTTTTGAATATAACAAAATCCAACCATATTTCATTAATACATTTAATATATATATATACTCAATGTTGTGTAGAATAACTAATATCAAACAAACTCAAAATTGTGTGTAACACGATCCAAGATTAGTGTTGCATATATTAAAAGCTAATACGGTGTTGCTTATAATGCAAGATAATATTGGGTTATCATACAACACAATAAATCAAATAAATTAAAAGAATGTTTTTCATAACATCTTGGGGTGTTACATTCTACCTCCCTTAAAATGAATTTCACCCTTGGAATTCATCGGAGTTATAAATCATTTGTATTTAAAAGTTTCTTTTATAGAAACCCACATCATAAAAATGAATACTAAAAAATCATTTTAAAAAGGGAAGTTAGAATCATAATGGTCACCCAAAGTAACTCAGCACTGGGTTTCCACATAGGACAACATAAGTGACAATATGGATATGGATGAAAAATTAACCATCATGTTCTGATGGAGTGTGGTAGAGAACAGGGATATGAAAAAGCCAACAAAGCCATAAATTGGTGATGATCTAAGGTACCATATGATTAATCAGATATGAGAATACTAGAAAAACATTTTTGTTTTCAGGATCATTTCCCTAAAGATGAAGAATTTGAATTAGAAGAATACATACTTTATTTCAGTATAATCTCACCGTTGTTTGTGCCTTAAACAACTTCCACTTCATCTCTTAAAGAAATGAAGTTGAATTTGTTATTCGTGAAGTGTTAACAGATCATGTGATAGAATTATGGGTCATTACATCTGTTTCAAACAAAAGGTTAGCAAAAGTTATCAAATATACATAAGTCCATCTATGGTGAGGTTAATCGTATACGATTACAAAAATGAATATATACTTCATATATCATACCGCTTAATAAAATAAAACTAGATTCTACTAACCAGGGACTTCTTATAGGCCAGTGTTATACGATAAAGGCCAGTCTCACTTCGGTTGTGGGTTCGATTCCCACAGCCTTGTCCGATTCGATGGGTTGTCGCCCGTCCTGCAGGTTGTCCTTTTTCTAAAATTACATCATTATGACATTCCATCGATAATATTGAAAACAGTTCTATCCTTAAACAATACTAACTTATGTACAAAATAATCCATTCCAATCTTTAGGCTTATCTAAAATACTTAGGTCCAAGCTCATAGTATAAAGAAAACAATTACTAGAAAGGTTATCTTCCAAGAATGTGAATACCAGCATTTATCTCACAAATATCATAAGATATATCTTGTTGGTTGCATTCCAAACACTTGAATACCTTAGTCATATATTATCTTGAAACATAAATTACCATAGAACCTTAGTGAAAACAAGAATAATGTCAAAAGGTAACTGTTTCCACATACCAAAATCCCAAAAAATCTATATAATCAAACCATAATATCACTTAGTCCTTATATGAGTCATGATCTCATGAATACAATCAAACATCTCATTATCTTCTTATCCCTTTATTATGCACATATCATCTACTTTCCAAAAATATCTGAATAACCTTCCATGGTTACCACTACCATTCAACATATACTTTCAAATACTTTAGAAAAAACAGTAGTGTAACAATCCTTAGATGATTCTTTATTTCATAGTACCACACATTATTCTTTATAAACATACAATCATTCCACTAAATTCTTAAACCACTGACTGAGCTTCATCATTTATTTCATCTCATATTTCATTTGTAGTCTCTTTAGCATCATCCACATAAATACTACTCATATGACCATGCTGATTCTCTTCATGAGATTTTCCCTTAGGGCATTGGTTTGCATAATGCCCTTACATTCCACATTTAAAACATCTAATCATTGTTGATGTCGTAGCAATACCATTATCCTTGTCCATGGTGTTAACTGAACCTTTTCCTTTGCACTTAATGGCTTTGTGTCCTTCTTTTCCACACCCAAAGCATCTTCTAGTTCCTTTGAAACAGTGTCCTCCATGCCTCTTCCCACATGATTTACAAGAGGGAAATTGAACTTTCTTTCCTCTATGATCATCATGAAACTCCATCTTTCTCTTATTATCTAAGTCAGGAAACTTACCAAAGTTGAGATTATTGATCATATTATGATATTGCTGATTAGGCATAATAACGATGTTTGGACTTCCAAATCCTGTTTCATTTGGTTGTTCATGAAGAATATCATTCCATTGTCCGTCATATCCTCCATTATCATGAATCTTCATGTTTCCAACCATTTTCTATAACCCAAAAAGAGTAGTGTGAGAGGAAAAAATCATGCTTGGGAAAAAAACATAGTAAAGGGGGAGTACCGTCAATATCTAACATCTTAAGTTAAATTCTATGATCGTTACAGTAGTTCTAGGACTATATCCTATACATATACTTATCCTTAAGGACATCCCTAGACATACCTTAGAAATATATCTAGGGATCTCACTAACGTTTTTGCATCCTAGTTTCCAAAGGTTAACTAAACCTTTCCTCTGATACCAACTATAGAGACACAAAGCTTTATGTACATGTAAATTACATTACTTTTGCAGAATATTTAGTACATAACAAAATTAGACACACAAGGACCGTAATAGTTTAGTGTCTTTGGAAACTCGGAATATAATCTTCTAATCATGGTGAAAGATCTTCAACATCTCCCATAAAGATCTCCCCCTTTTTTTCTTACCTAAAATTTTTTTTTATGTCCTGGGGAAAATAAAAAATAAAAGTGGTGAGCTCAAATGATCAGTAATGGTAACCATAGAGAACATAAAACAATACATAAACATTTGAATGCAAAAACTTGAACATAAAATCTAAACATAAAAATCTTGAGCAAAGACATGAATCTTGGAAGTACGTAAGGCATATATCATAAGGGAACATCAATCATGATAAAATAGCATTGTAATAAAACATGTAATTGTGGAAAAACATTAAGCACATGATATCATTTCCATAGTAGCCAAGGCATTGCTGCCAAGACCATCTTAGTGGACAAATCCCCTTTCTTAATCGAGTTCACTCCTCATTCTAGTCCTGTACTACTGAACCGGAATAACTTACTATTACAGACATGTCTATCTCATGAGATATAAATCTTAACCAATTCATTGGAGGGAGATATAGGTCCCACCCATCTCATAATGAAATCATTCTTACTTGGGCCACAAAATAAACTTAAAACATTCATCATAACCCAAAGAATAAAATGGGTTTCATAAACATCATCCCATCATCTCATAATCCATATAAAACAAATGGAAATTTCATCATAAGAAAAGTGAAACCATGTAAATCATATAGACATTAAACTTGAAACATACACATATGAAATAATTTCATCTTAGATGGAAAATGGTTTTGATAAAACATTTGAAATGAATTCTTGAGGAAAATATCCTTTCTTTTTCAAAATAATTTTCTTTTCACAAAATGTCATGCAATTTTAAAAGAAAAGGATTTTGTTGAAAATAGTCATGAAATATTTTGGAGGAAGCTTGATTAAAATAAGGCTTTATAAAACTGTAAAATTCCGTTTGTGAAGTATAATTTAAAAAAAACATTCTTCTCGTACTTTTGCCGTAAAAGTCAAAAAGTACCTCGTAAAAGAAAGATTCTATACCTACCATGTAGTAAAAGTAAAAAATGGGTAAAAAGTACATTAAAAATACATGAAACAATTTTTAGGAAACATGGACATGGATGAGAACAATAACCCTAGTAAATACTTACGAATAAACAATCTCGGATAAGAACGAGATTGGAAAAGTTATCCCTTACCGTAGGACCGATTTGCTTCATACATTTCCGAAACTCCTGTATAATGATTTAAATAATGTCATTGACTTATTACAGAATCATATTCATTGTTATGATATCATATATGGTTCACTTATGACTTTATATTACCCATTCTTTTGTAAGTTCCATGTTAAAGCAGCGTTTTGGATTAAATCGTTTTATTTATCGTACATGTTTGGACTAGTTGTTCTTGATATTATTACTTATATGCTGATTTAATTAATTCCAGAATGTAAAAAGTGATTTATATATAATATATATTCAGTATATACATATATATTGATATATCGATTAAATGGAATGAAATACACCATTAATGGAGATGGTAGGCCGTACGTACGCATGAACGCTATTTTCGTTTCCTTATTGAATTGAATGGTATTAAGTAGATGACATACATATATATATGCATAAATCCAGTATCATTATTATGTCATATATTTCATGATTACTTATTATATATACTTTATAATCATTCATGAATGGTTAACATGGAGAATGAATCTCATCGCGCCGTGGAGACGGTAGTCCGTACGTATGCACGAGTGATGATATCATTCCCATGATCGTGGAATTGTATTGAAGTGTATGTATAATATTTCAGAATCAATATCACTTTATAATAATAATATATAGTCATTATTTACACCATTATACCCATACAAGTAAGGTGGTGGTGGAAAATAGATTACACCACGGCGTCGAGACGGTATTCCGTACGTACGCACGCGCGGCGATTTCATTTTCCGTAGGATGGATAAATGGTGTAATAGTGTTGTTTCATACTTATAATAATATATTAATATATAAGTGATACTGATGTTATTAATTCATAATGAAACAACTAATTAAGAATAAGTATAAGAAGAAATAAACTTGAAAGAATCGGTAACAAACATTACCTTTTCTTTGAAGTGCCTCTTCTTAACCTCCTCTTAGGGCACTAACGATGGTCTTTTAAGAAGACCAGAACCTCTAGGATGTTTCTACAAAAAGTGGGGAAGTGAAATGGGAAGGGTTTGGCCGAGAATGAAGGCTCAAAGTGGTGTGAGGAAGAGAGGGAGGAGGTTCCCTTTTATAAGGGAGGAGAGGGGCACCATTGAAATAACTAAAAATATTATTTTATTATAAAGTCATATTCAGTTTTTAATAGCTCAAAATTGAGTTATTTCGAAGATAAGGTGAAGATGGGTCGAAATCCTCTCATCCAATTGAATTTAGACAAGTTTAGGTTTCTATTTTAACCTTATCATTTAGATTTAACTTTAAGTTAAATATTTTTACTTTTATCTTGTCTTCTTGTTTTCTTACACTATAAGGTTAATAAACATACTATAACAAGCCAAAAGATCCCCAAGTTGTTTATTATTAATATATCTAACCTTATATAAGTCATTTTGCCTAACCTTAGATTTTTAGGAATAAAATAAAAAATAATAATATAATATTTGTTTTAAAAACAATTTAATGTCAATTTTGACACTATTTGGTAATTGATTTTTGTGAAAATCATAAAAGAATGATTAGTTCGAAAAAATTTAATTAAATAAATACTAACATGTCATATTAACCTAAAAAATTAGTGTAATTCATCAAAAGTATCAAATTACATTTATTTGGTTATTTATAACATCAATTATGTCAATATTTCGTTAATAAGATAATTACTACATCATCATTGTGTCATAAATATATTAAATTATTTAATGTCTAAAATTATAAATAAAATACGATTATGTAGGAAATTTTTTTATCTTTATAATTAATATTTATAGTCAAATTTATGCTATGTATAACCCCATATTAAAAATTATTTAGTTATTAAACATTGATTTTAACTATTTTAACCCTTCTTTAAATAAATTAATAATAAATATCCTAATCTAATCCAAGTGGGCCTAAATGGTAATATTTTATTACTAAGGTTGATTTTGGTCGAATTACACTTATACAATAGAATTTTGACATGTTTTAGGGTAATAATAATATCATTTTTACCCTTAATTACCCTATTTACTTTTAACCGTGGTAAAAAAAGTAAAAAGTTACTATTCACCAAAAAATTATTTTCATCTCATTGAACCACATTTTAGTCCTTGATATTCACCGTGTCTCTCAGATTTTCGAAATTCAATTCACAGATGTTGTAAAATTTCATTTAAATGAAAAATTCAGTTTTTTAACTACCACTAAGTGGTTTCACTATTCATCGAAAATTGATGTTTTTCAGAAAAATACCAAAAATTCAGACTAAGAATTATTTGATATTCCAAATTCAAAATTGATGTCTATTTTTCCAAATTCAAAACATAGAAGTCGAATTAATTAATTTTAAAATTAATTTTCGTTATCAAAACAAATAGCATGTTTTTAAGAAACAATAACTATCAAAAGATTGATACTTGTTTATATCCAATTTCAAAGTGAAATTAATTCCAATGACCAAAATTGGATTAAATGGTAAAAATATATTCTAATTAAACTTTAAAACCAATTAAAAAGATAATGTAACCATATAAATTATTGGAATGAAATAAGTTGTTTTTAATTAAAATATAGCGTGTTTTTACTATTCATCAAAATATGAAAGTTATCAGAATAATATGAAAAATTTATCCCAATTAAATTTTTATATCCAGATTCCATGGAAGAAATTTATTTTGTCAAATCAAACTTATAAACATGTAAAAACTAGATTTAAAGTGGGTGCACCATCAAAAGGCGACAAATCTGTATTTTTTGAAAAATACTTATTTTACCCTAAAAATTTATTTAGTTCTCATACCATGTTCTAGAAAATATGTAAGATGAATAATAATGTTATAAAATTCAAAGTGTAGTTAACACTATTCATAATTTCTAGTCTATAATAATATTATAATAATATATCATTGTTTAGTAATACCCGGTATTGCGTACAACACACGCTATCGAGGAAGGTCGCGATTGCGTGTAATGCAAGCCAAGTCAAGGTTGCGTGTAGTGCATGACTCCTTTTTTGTTGCATATAACAAAATAAAACCATATTTAATTAATACATTGAATATATATATATATATATATATACTCAATGTTGCGTGGAATAACTACTATCAAACAAACTTAAAATTATGTGTAACACGATCCAAGATTAGTGTTGCATATACTGCAAGCTAATACGGTGTTGCATATAATGCAAGATAATACTGTGGTATCATACAAAAAAATACATCAAATAAATTAAAATAATGTTTTCATAAAATCTCATGGTGTTACATATTTTAGGGCATTATGAATAGTGACAATGGTAAAATTTATCACCTCGATAAAGGGTAAATCAGGTAAATCTAAATTAAAACTATGTGATAAAAAATTATTTTTTAACTTATTTATTACTGGATGAATGAAATTATAACCTTATAATCTAAAGATCTAAATATATTTTTTAATGGAAATTTTCTTATGTAAATGTCATATTTAATATTTATTGAAATTAAAGTTACAAAAATGTAACCCTTTTAGTTATAAATATCACTTATATATCCACATAAGGAAAAAAGAAAGTTAGAAATGTGTATAAATGAATATTTTGAGATTAATGAAATTATTTTCCTAATATAATTTTTTAAAAAATATATAATGACCTTAAATATATTTTGAAATTCTAATACAATAATTATTTAATTAAGAGAAAAATTAAATAAATGATATTAAAAATAAGATAAAATTTCAACGATTTAATGTTTTAGAAAAATTATATACGTCTATGTTATATATTATATAGGTTTGAAAGAATTATATTTGATTTCAACCATTTTATTGATGTATTTAATGTCAAATTAATTGAATAATGTTAAAAATGACATTAATGATATTTTAGAATAAATAATATTTTGTTAAATGATTTAAAATTCAAAAAAATATTAGATTCATCCAAAATAATGGTATATTTTATTAAAAATATAAAATTTTCCGTTTATGAGTCTTTTTTTAATTTATAGTAACATAAATAACCCTTAAAACATAGAATCCTATAATATTACAATAATTTTCAAAATGGTTAACAAAAGGTTAAAACAAAATAATAAGGGTAAAACTATGATAAAAACTTATAAAATTATTATTTTATGAGATTATTTGGACTAATTCTCATATTATCTTTTAATATTATAATATTGGATTCATTTTAACATCCAAATTAATTTATATTAACATAATATTTTAAGACCTTATAAAAGTTCCCCAACCCTCAATTATAAAAGGGCACCCCTCCTTTCTCTTCTTCATAAAACATTGATACTTAAAGATCTACTATAATCTTAAAAAACCCCTTTCTAAACTTCCTTGGACACATTATATCAGTGATTTTACTCTTAAAAGACCAACCTTATAATCTTTAAGAGGGGATTTAAAGGATTGTTTTTCAAAGAAGAGGTAATCAACTTAGCTGATCACTTAAATTTTAGTTATTTTTTAACTCAATTAAGGCTTATATATTTTTCATAAAATATTAATTAAGTATCATAAATATGATTTAATATTTTTATGAATGTGTAACCACCATTATACACAATATTTGTCATCAAATGAGAAGTAAAAGTATTGCTCATGCGTACGTATGACTTACCGTCTCCACATAACGATCCAATTTATTTTTTATTTACAACATTTATAGATGAGTATTATGATGTTTTTAGAGTTAATATATTATATTTATGAACTAATTATACTTTTACAAGGATAATATCATATCTAACTTCTTACCATCCAAACAGTTGGAAAATGATAACGTCGATTGTGCGTACATGTGGACTATCACCTCCATGAATTGATGTGATTCATTTTTCATTTCAATTTTACTTGCATAATAATAATTATTAAATTAATGAATATATATGATTTATAAGATATAATAATTTTTTAAGGGGAATTATTATTAATATTTCTCTTGTTCTATTCGCCAAAAAATGAAAACAGTGTCAATGCGTACATATGACTTACCATCTCTAAGAACGGTCTAATTAATTTTTCTATCTCTAAAAATATGTATGACTTTAAAAATATATATATTATGAATATACATGATATAATAATAATTTAAATTATTATTTTATATATTTATACTAAATTTAAATTTTTTATAATTGAGGTTAAAGAACTTTCCAAGAAAGCCAATCTCGACGTATGTGATTTTTATCTCAAATTTTTTTCTTTGGAGTATATGTTATGTTATGCCCTTATCTTGTTTTATGAGGTGTATATAAAAATCCATTGAGATGTTATATCATGAATTTATTTATTTTTATGATATATAGTGTTTTATTTAATGTTATTCTATAATGGGGCTTACAATTCAAAAGTGACCACTGCATGTAAGGTATTTTCATCTCACTGTTATTTCAATTGGGAACATTTAATATTCACAACCTAGTTATTTTATGATTAATATTATGAATTTTATATTTATTTAAATATCCATATAATTTTATTTCTTGAATTTGGATTATGATTCAAAATTTATCAAAGAGTTATTTGTTTTATCCTACAATCTCATAGTTTATCAGGATTTCCTATGATTAAGTTTCTCATGAAGAAATATTATTATGCAATACACAAAAAACTCATTAATTTAATTATACTATAGTTATTTCTTGAAAATAATTGTTTTTATTTTTTTTACTCACCATAAGAACACAATGTATCAAAAAACATTTAAAGACAAATCAATGTTATTTCCCTCTTTGGTCAAAAAACCATTTTCTTCAATATCCATGTTTTCTAAAATTATTTTAAAGATAATTATTATAATTCTCAAATGATTCGTTTAAAGTAATTTGTACTCATGATTTTATTTTTAAAAAATTGTTTTAAAATGAATCTTCTTGTCTTTTTATGAATTAGGAACATTTTTACTTTTTACAAAAGTGTAAAAATGAAATTTGTATGACTTATACTACATGAATGGAATTTATGACTGTCAAGATCACTCAATTATTAGAATTTTAATTTACTAGTTTCCATTTATATTTTCAAATAAAACTAATTCAATAATTTTTTTAAATTATTTAAAAATAGAAATTTTATTTTCCTCAATAATATTTTAATGAATTTTTAATGATATCTCTATTCATAAAAGTCAACAATATTTGATGTAACATATTAATTATTTGTTATATGAGGCAAATATAACATCATTATTCTATCTCTATATGGTTTATGTTTATGTTTGAAAATATTATTATGATACCCATTCATTTTCTAGGGGTCAAACATTGATGAAATGATGAAATGTTTATGAAACATATTTCTTTTCAATAGGTTATGCTACGATGAAATGATTATGAAACCCATTTAATTTCATTAGATATTATATGATTAATGTTTTATGATCTTGTGGGACACATATATATAATTTTCATTACGTATATGGTGTGACCTATATCTCCTACTAATTCATTAGGTAAATATGGATAACTCATGAGGTAAATATGTCATGTGTGAACCTAATTTCATATTCATTATTTTATGAATGGACATGGTTCTCATATCCATAAGATTATGAATTTACATGGTTTTTATGTCTATAAGTTTGTACATGGACCTAGATTTCTAGTCCAAAATATTATGAATGAACCTGGTTTACACTTCCAAAATTATATGTGTAGATCTGGCTTTCATGTCAATAAGATCATGTGTAGACTTGGTTTCATGTCTATATGTTTATTCAAGATTCATATTTCATATATTTAACTTAATGATCACAACTGTTTCTATTTATACATGTTCAAAATGTTATATTTTTATGTATATGACAAAATTCCATGCCATATGCTAATGTTATGATCTCATAGATCATGTTATTTTAATCTTTTATGACTCACATCTTATAAAATTATATGTTTTATGTGGATAGTCATGATTATGAAATATGATACACATGTTTTTGGATTTCAAATACTAATATCATTTTCTTATGACCATATAATCATGTAATTATTATTTGATCATTGATATCTCACTTGTTTACCCTTATAGAGAATCTGAGCTCAACCTTTCTTATAATTAATTTCCACCAGTTAAGAAGAAAATATTTATAAATGAAATGTATAAGAAGATTTATAGTTATGAAGAACTTAGTGGGAGATGATGTAGATAATTTATAAACTAATTTTTTATGTGTCCATGTTTCTAAAGGAACTAGACTTATAAAATTTTAGCATGGATCATTATGTTATGTAATTAATATTCATATATTAAGATGTAATAAATATGAATGAAATTTATGGGTCACTATAGTTGGTATAAGAGAAAGGTGTAGTTAACATTTGGCAACTAGGATGAGAAAATATTAGTGAGAACCTTAGGAATAGGTATATGTATATGATAACATTATAAAGTATTGTCAATTATCACATATGACCTAGGTTAAACCTATGGTTAAATAGATTGAAATAACACTTCTTAATTTAGTTATCCAATGAATGGTGTTTCTTGATTATATTGTTTTCAAATATTTTTATCATTTCTCAAACTATGAGTTTTGGATTTAGTCAATGGAATGAACATGAATTAATTATGTGAACAATGAATGTGACAACCAATGAAATAAATTTTCTTATGAGAAATAAAATGGATTAAGATATGGAATGAAAAATATTTTAACTATGCTTACTTAACTCTTTGAATCTATTGGGGGTATATGTAATAATATTGAAATTTCAAATATAATAACGAGGGAGAAACATGTTATTGAATCTTTATGCAACAATAACCACCATCCTTCTATGGGTTATCTTATCTACTATTTCTGAGTAGTGGATTTGTGTGATAAAAAAATATTACCCATTATTAATTTCTCATACCATGATAATTATGACCTTAATATTTATTGTTTTTAAGGGGAAGAAGATCAATGGTGGAATCTTATTAGGAAAATAATGAATGAGGATGAATTTGACTCTACGGAGTAAGATGAGTTTAAGATAATATTTTTCAATATGTACTTACCTCTTATTATATATTCAAAAAATGGAAAAGGAATTTCATGTGATTAATAATAAGGATGATGAATCAATTTGTGGATATGATAAAAATTTTACAAGATTCATAAGTTATGATCTAGGTTTAATCATAAACATTGAAAGAAAAATTTGATTGATTATTGTTTTATTCGAAACCAAGTCATAAAAAGGGATTATTAATAAGAAAATTTTGGAGCTATGAAGAAATAATCCAATTTTCACTGAAAGTGGAAATGGAAGGTAGAAACCATTAGAGTTATGGTGATAATAAAAGGAATACAAAGCTTCATGGATTCTCCAGTGGTTTTTTCATATAGATGTAATAAAAAGTTTCAACCTCTTACTTCTAAAAAATGTGGCAAGGAACACTCAGGTGAATGCCTAAAAGGAACAAGGAAATGTTTCATGTTTGGAAATCCTATCTATCAAGAAAATTAATATCAAAGTGATGTAAAGTGGAAAGTTAATAAAATAAATGGAGATATATCTCAATTTAATACACAACTTGCACTTAATTTCTATAAATTAAAATATTTTGGGAAGTATATGAATCAATGACCTAATTTAGGGGGTAATGAAGATAGTATGCCAAATTAAGCTCTAAAGTCAAATGAAAAAGAGAAATCTTATAAAATTGTATCAGTTAAAGTGAATCATGATTTTAGGGGACACTTATCCCCCACTCTATAATTAGGGATTCTATATTGATGGTTTTATGAATAATCCCTTTGAAAATATTATTCTTTAGTGAAATTTGATGTGATTCTGAGATTGATTATCTCTACCAACATATATTCTATATATATTTATAGAATAAATAAATTATATTTTATATTCTGAAGCAACTTATGATCATCTATCAGTGAAAACATGAACTCAAACTTCCAATTGAAATATTTTTGGCTAAAATAAGTTTTTATTTTAAAAATAAGGTATAAATTATCTTTTTTGAAGCATATATGATTTTATTGTGACCTTTTGGAAAATTATTAGTATACATTAGAGAATATATGATCATGGTTTATAAATTTTGGAATGATATTTTATGAGTTATTAAGATAATTATTATGTTTATCATAGAAGTATATGATATAAAATTGTTTTTGGTTTTTGAATACGGTCGATAATATTTTGGAGGATTATTAAGGCATATTACTTTTGGAATGTATTAAGTTGAACTTTGTGTATTATTTTTTGAGTTTAAAGTATGATATATCATAACCTATACTAACCATTTTAGTTTAGGTATATATTTATAGGCTGAAGGAATTACTTATGGATATTATAATTCATTAAAAGTCCTTTAGGATTGAACAATTCTTCTCGAATATCCATATTATGGCATAATAAATGAAGTGGAAATTGATCGAAGAATAACTGAAAGATTATATTGTTCTTATGACTTGAAAAAAATCAAGTAATTTTACTTCCTAAAGAGATTTATCTGGATATTAAAAAAATTGTGTAATTTTAGGAAGATGACCATGAAATAAAAACATTATATGTTTCCTTTTCTTTTCGATAAATCAATGGTGTTTTAACCCATCATAGATTTAAAATTTTGTGATATTTAAATTCATCATAATTATATTATATATCACACTCTCTTAATCCTTGGATGTATTTTTTATATTAAATATACATATTTTCACTTCCAACTAATTTTATCCTATTCATAATCCTAGTTTTGTGAAAACCATTATACTTCATTTTACCTCTTTTTAATTGAAATTTTTATTAACCATTTGTTATCATGTTGGTTTTACCCATATGTATTTTAAAATGTAAAAACCTTGATTACCAAAAATAGTTAAAATTGCAAGGGTGTAATTTATTTAAGGGGTTATAATGTAACACCACATGATTTAAAAATAATAACATGCATGATAGTATATTCGACACACAACATTAAGCCTAAACAAAACCAAAAATATTATTGTTTAAATATGCCCATTATAACCTAGCCATTATATTACTAATATGGATAATATTAACTAACTTATTAAATAAATATAAAGTAACTTATCAATTATTAAAAATTTATTAATTCATATTAAATAAGTACTCATTTTTCTGTTAAGTTATTTTATGTTTTAGAGATAACTTTTCTTCAAAAATAAATAAATTTATTTTTTTGATAAAGTTTTATTAGTAATTTTTGAAACTTATATAATTTTTATTTTATTAAAATAATATAATTTTTAAAATCATAATATCAAAATTATCTTTGGGTGATTTTTTTTTATTTTTTTTTAAAACATATGATTTTCTTATGAATAGTGAAAAATAATGTTTTTAATCGAAAAGTGTATTTCTGTATCAAGCATTTACAAAGATAAATTTTATTTTAAAATTGTTTAAAATTAAAATTAGTTATATTATATTATTAATATAAAATAAACACTATTGGAATCAATTTTTATTTTTTAATTTTCTATAAATATATTTTTATATATAAAAAAGAAATTTTTAGGAAAACTGTATTATTTTAAGAAGTCGTTTCATCACATTTTTCATATATATTTTAAAATTAAATTATGAAAATTATTGTTATTTAATTGGATAAAATGGATTCCATATTTTAAATCATAATAATAATTTTTTTAAATAGGAAACTTTAATTTTTAGGCATTATGAATATTAACTATGGTAAAATTTATCACTTTAGTGAACGGTAAATTAGGATAATCTAGGTTAAAACTAATTGATAAAACATTATTTTTCATATTAATTATTATTAGATGAATTTAATTAGAAACTTATCATCTGAAGAATGAAATATATTTGTTTAATCGATATTTTTCTATGGAAATGACATATTTAATATTTATAGCAATGAAAGTAACAAAATTTCACCCTCTCAGTTTTAAATATCTCTTATATATCCACAAAAGAAAAAGAAGTTATGAGTGAATATAAATTTCTATTTTTAAGTTTTTTAAATTATTTTCATGATAGATGTTTTTTAATAATTTTTATAAATTATTTATTTACCTTAAATGATTGTGAAATAATAATAAATTATTTATTTGATTAAATAAAAAATGAAGTAATTAATTTTAGAAATATTAAAACTAGTATAATTTGAATGATTTAAAATGTCACACAAATTTTATAGATCAATGTGACATATTATGGAGGTTTTAAGAAATTTTATTTGCATTCACCATTTTTATTGATGCATTTAATGTCAAATTAAATGAATAGTGTTAAAAATGACATTACTGATATTTTATAGTAAATAATATTTTATTAAGTGATTTAAAATTCATAAAAATATTATATTGGTTCAAAATAATGGGATTTTGTTTTAAGAAATAAATAATTCCCCATTTATAGGTTTTTTCTCATTTTATTGTAAAACTATTGACCCATAAAAGGTGAAAAACATAAATATCTTGGTAATTGTCAAAAGGGTTAATGAAGGATTAAAACAAAATGATGAGGGTATGAATGTGATACAAACATGTAAAAATTATATTATATTATATTAATTAGATTAATACTCATATTATGTTTTATTATTATCAATTATATCCATTTAGTCATCAAAATTAATTTATAATAGATTAATATTTTAAGAAATTCTAAAATTGTCCCTCCTCTCAATTATAAAAGGGTTCCCCTTCTTTCTCTTGTTCACGCAACATTGAGACATCTATATTTACCAAAATCTACCAACAAACCATTATAAAATTACTTATACACATTCTAGAGGTTATGGACCTTTGAAAAGGCCAACCATTAGAATCTTAAGGGGAGATCTAATGGAGTTGTTTCAAAGAAGAGGTAATCACCTTAAATGATCACATTATTTTAAATTATTATTTTACATCATATATATATATATTATATTTAAAAATAATAATAAATTAAGTATCATAAACATATTTAAATTCTACTGTTAATATTACACCACCATTATCAGCCGTTTTTGTTAATAAATGAGAAGTGAGAGTACCACTCATGCGTACACATGATATACCGTCTCCACATAACGATACAATTCATTTTTCATTATAATAATTTATGGATGACTGTTTTGATGGGTTTAAAATTTCAATATTATAATTTTTTACTAATTATTCTTTAAGAATTGTAATATAATATCTATCTTTCTACCTTCCAAACCATTCAAAATAATATCCTTGATCATGCACACGTGTAGAAAGCCACCTCTATAAAGAATTATGAACTGTTTTTCATTTATAATTTAATTATATGGTAATAAGGATAGAATTAAATAATATGTATAATTTATATTATATAATAATTATTATTGATAGGTTAATTATTATTTACCTTTCTTTTGTTCTACACATAAAAAATGAAAACAACATTCATGCGTACGTATGACTCACCATCTCCATGAATGGTGTAAATCATTTCTCTATCTATATAATTATGGATGACTCTAAAAAAACACCCAAATATATATAATTAATATATATTATATAATAATTATGTACATGATTATATTATATATTAATGATAAATTTGAATTTATTATATATTAGGTAAAATATATTTCGAGGAAAGCCGGTCTCGAGGTAAGAGATTTTTTTCTCAAATTATTTTCTTTGTGACATATGTTTTGTGATTAACCAATATTATATTATGAGTAGTATATGAAGACCATTTAAAATGTTATATCATGAATATATCTATTATAATGATATTTAATGTTTCATTTAGATTTATTATTTCATGGGTTTTTGAATTCAAAATTAACATAAGTATGAAATAGATTTTTGTGTAACTTTTATTTTTTTGAGACACATGTCATATTCACAACTTTTTTATTTTGTGTGGTGTATATAATTCCCATGAATTTATTTTATGATTCATATTATGAAATATATATTTATTTACATATCTATAAAAGGTTCTTTATTTCATGGGGCTTAAGATTCATAATTTATTAATGTGTTAAGTGTTTTATGTTACAATCTTGTTGTTTATCCATATTGTTTGTGATTAAGTTTCTGATGAGGATATATTTTGATATTTCACTCAATAAATTCTTGATTTTTCTTATTCACTGGTTATTTTTTAAAAATACAATTTTTCATTTAATTTTTCAAACCATAGGAAACAGAGAGACCACAAATGTGTTTGTAGGGTAAATAAACCATATTTATCCGTTTGGTTGAAAAACAATTCTTCCATATCCATTTCTTCCAAAAATGTTTTAAAGATGGATTTTACTATTCTCCTATGATTTTTAATGTAATTTTTCCCATGTATTACTTTTTCCTAAAAAAATAAATGGAATCATGTTATTTTTTCTTCTAAATGAGGTAAATTTTCAATTTTTACAAAATTATAAAAGGAATGTTTTTAACCTATATAAAACTAACCTAATTTACAACCCTAATGATCACTCAATTCCATGAAGCTTAATTTACAAATTTCCTTGGATATTTTCAAATAAAATTTATTGAATAATATTTTTCAATTTTATTATATTTTAAATAAGTGATTTTAAAATGGATAGTATATCTTCTTAAATAATGTTTTAAAGATATTTTAAGGGTATTTCTATTCATCAAAGACCAAAACCCTTGATATAATTTATGATTTACCAGTGATAAAATCAAAGGTTAACTTAAATATTCTTTCTTTGTATGGTTTATGATTATGATGAAAATATTTTTATGAAACCCATTCCTTTTCCATGGGTTATACTATAATGAAATGATTAAATGTTTATGAAACATTTTTATTTTCTATAGGTTATTCTATGATGAAATTTTTATGAAACCTATTTAGTTTATTTGGTTATGATATGATGAATATTTTATATTCTTGTATCACACATATATATTATTTTCATTATGTGATGGGTTATAAATATATCACCCTAAAATTAATTGAGTAAATATAGATAAATCATTTGGTAAATATGATATGTGTGAACCTGATTTCATGCTCATTATTTTATGTGTGTAACTAGTTTTCATGTCCATATGATTATGGATGGACCTAGTTTTCATGTCCATATGTTTAGGTGTTGACTTGACTTTCATTTCCATAAGTTTACGCATGTTCCTGATTTTCATGTTCATAAGTTTATGAGTAGACTTGGATTTCATGTTCGTAAGATCATGAATAGACCTAGTTTCATGTCCATAAGTTTATGGGAGGGATTGATTTCATATCTGTAACATAATGAGTGATTTTTTTTAATTTATACATGTTCAAAAAGTTATAATTTTATATCTATTATAAAATTCCTTTTCTTATGCCCATTTTATGACCACATGGCCTGAATATTTCACAACTCAGGTCTTATGAACTTCCATGATTTATGGCATGGCTTAATATTATGAACTATTATATATAGGATGTGGATTTAAAATGTTAAACACATGTTCTAATTCCCATATGATCATGTTATGATTATGTGATCATTGATATATCCCCTATGTAGTAATACTGAGCATCTGATCTCAACCTTTATTATGTTTACTTTCCCTAGGCAATGAAAAAAAGTATAAAAATGATATGTCTCTGAGGGGTTATAGTTTTTAAGAACTTAGTGGGAGATGATCTAGATCATTTATGTACAAGTTGATTATATTTTAAAGTTCCCAAAGGCACTAGACCTATATGATTATATAATGGATTATTAGGTTCTGTAATGGATATTCCATTATTAATATGTGATAACTATGTATGAAAGGCATCAGTCACTATATTTACCATTAATTATATCTTAAATTTTGTCTAATTTCCTTTTTATTCTGATTTATTATGGATTTTTATGATTTCATGTTACACCTTACTCTATAGGTTTTATTTTACATTATTGAGTTGGAAGAGTATCACCATTATTCAAGGAAGAAATATAAAAGTAGTTTTACCTCATTTTTGAATTTAGATTTTAGATCCTCGACTTATTTCTATTTTAATTCATGTTTTTGTTACCCAATGAATATATAATGTGTAATTAGAAGCCTCTTTAATATAAGAAACCATGTTTTACTTGGTTTTCATTATATACAGTGGAGTTTTTCCTTAAAAATTTATTATTTTAAATTGATTTGATAGCTCCTCAATACACCGATTGTTTTATAAATGCCAAAATGGACTCTACTTATGTGTTTTGGTATTCATAAAATGGTGTTTGAGTTTTCATGTGATGTTTCAATTTGTCTTAATCATTTACATTTAATGCTATGTAATACTTTGAATTCCAATTCATATTTGGGAATTAAAATTTTGGTTTTTAATAATGTCATGAGGCTGTAAATATATTTTTATATATTGGGTGGTTATAAGAATATACATAGGTATATATATATATATATTTGTAATTGTCAAAAATAACATATGTATATGTGAATTGAGATAGAAATTTGTATATATATATATATATTGAAATTCATATAGTCACGACAAGGGGAAAATCTTGGGTGTTTTAATCGATTACTAATACTTATTTTTGAAGTGAATTTTAAATGGATTCCTAAAAGTTAATTATGAGTCCTGTATGGTAGTTTTAATGTGGTTGATTTCAGGATTTCTATGGCCAATGCATAAAATTTACTTTCCTTACTTTCAAAAGAATATTCAAAATTTACATAATTTGTAAGTTGTCGTTTCAAGTATATATTTTTTATGATAAACATTTTGAAATTATTTTACACTTCATGTGAATTATAATATGAATCTTTTATTTTATTTCAAAATGGGAAATAACCAAAAGTTATTTATGAAAGGGTAATAACACATAGGATCCTGCGGTGCTTAGGTGGATAGAATATGACAAATACACTAGGAAAGAAACATCCTCCATAGTTTTCAGACTATTCTACAACAATAACTAAACCAAAATATTATGAAATGGATTTCTTACAATAGGAACATTGGTTTTATTCTCTTTAGTAGATCACTCATAAGACCATTTATATATGGTTCAATAATCGAGAGTATAAGGATTCTAATATAAGTCCCAAAATTATTGAATTAGGGAGTCCCTTTATGCTTGATCAATTTATTTTCCTTTTCTTATTTCTTATAAAAATATATAAATTATTTAACCTATATTAATTTAAATGTTTCATGAATAAAAAATGTTTCCTCCTTTCTAAGGTTTTAAATGAATGTTCTCTTAAAAATTAACGGACCTCAATATTCTGAAAAGATTATACTATTTACAATAAATGAAAATAAATTATTTTCATAATAAATAGAAAATATAAAGAATCCTATATTTATAATTCATATCAAAATATGATAAAATTTTATTATTTGAATACATGAAAATTGAATGTAGTTTACCTTTAGCGTGCATACTGAGATTTATGCCCATGCCCATCTTTATCATTTTAGTTTGAGGATTGGTTATATCCTTGAACACTCATTGAGAATTGATCTACATTGGATGGTGACATATATGATAATTAAGAGGTACTTCAATAGTTTTATTATATTAACTTTTTATTATCACATTAGATACATATGAATTCACTAATTTCTATGGATGGAGAGAATCTATATCCATGGGAGATTGGGAGGTCACTGAAGGTGGTTTAGGTTTTCTTTGTTTGGGAGGGATACTTGAGGTGGGTAGAGATATTAGTGTAGATTTTTCTTTCTTCTTGTTTCTTTCATTGATGTTTTTTTATTTGTTATGGAAATTCAACTTGTGGATAGGTCATAAATTTTTTTTTATTTAATTTCTGAATCTTGATTAATTATTTAATGGGAAAAATCATTCCCAATGGTAATACATTGATTCTCACAGTACATGTCTCCCCATAGGGGTGATCAAGAACATACCTTGGGGATGTATCTTGCAGAATTAATATTCTGATAGGGGGATATATATAATTATATCATGACACATACTACACTATATGAATGACTTAAATATTGAAAGGTAAAAAATTTAATAAATATTGAAGAATAACAAAAAGAAGGAAAAAATAATGGATGAACATTTAACTTAGTTTAACTACTGTATAATTATTATAATATATTAACAAGAGAACATTTAAGGATAATAAAACTCAAAGTTTCATTGTCCCCCCTAGTATAAGGGTGTTAATTCTCTATAATGATGGAGATTGGAGAAATATAGTGAAAAACAAAAATGAAAAAATGATAGGAAATATATACAATGATATTGTAATTATAAAAAATATATTAAAATATTAAAAAATAAAATCATGTTCCTTTGATAAAAGAAATGGATAACACATTGAATAGAAGTGAATGTACAAATTTAAAATCTTGAGAGGTGGTTGATATTCAATCCATTCACATCCGCAAAATTTTCATACATATTTGTCTCATTCAACGGATGTATATTGAAATGTGATCTTATAATATGTTTTTTATTTCATCTTAACTATCCACCCAAAAAAAATTAGATCGATTTTACATGTGTTGAAAAAATTATAACGATATTAAAAAATCTATTTTTGAAATATTGGGAAAATATTTGAATTACCAGGGTTTAGATTCTCATTCATTTATGGACTTGAAATTGAATGATTCTTGAGAATATATAGTTAATCAAATTGTTTTTTGAAATCAAGTATATCTCCATATAAAATCTAATATCCTTTAGACTAGTATTATGTGAAATATGGGGCCATTATTAAAAGTCATAAGAAATATTGATAAATTTACTTGTCCTACATATATGATTTATTTGGTCCTCCCACGGTTAGATTAAAAAATTGGTCCAGTTGAACGAAATAAATTCCAATACCCATGGAATGATAAAAAATAATTTTTCAATTTGAATTAGTTTATTGAATATTATTATTAGAATAAAAAAAATTCAATAAGAAATCAACTATTTTAAATTTTTTTATTAATGTATTCTTATACAATGAATTAAAAATTAGGGTTTAATATCATTGAATTATTGGAAACTATACCTCATAAAAATGATCAAGATATATATAGGGTTGAAAATATAGGATTATTCACTACATGATGACACCCCCAAACCTAATATTTTTTACTCTAGGGAAAAAAATCAATTATCTAAATCAAAATACAAACCTAAATACAAAGTGATAAATTTTATAAGATATTTTTCAAAGTAAAATTTCATCAAGTCTCATCAATAAAAAATAATTTCCTTTAAATTTTTTCTCTTAAATTTAAAAATTTTAACCTAAAAAGTCCATCCATGAATAAATCTCAAATTATCTGACATAGAAATGCATGTCACTCATCCCTTAAGGTAAATTTATTATAAAGTTTTTCACATACTAAGAAAATTAATGAATTACTATAGGCTTAGGAAAATTATTTTTTATCAACATCATGATTCCTAAATAAATTTTTAATAATGATGATTTTTATAATGATTTTTTTGTTTAGGTAAGGTAGGGTGTAGAAATATTAAAAATTTAAGGAATAAAAGAGTATGATGAACTCTTAAATATAATTCATGAATATTGAAGTGAAACTGAAAGAAATAATTTATTCAATTCTAGTTACATGATAATAATCGTGACCCCATTTCTGGGAGTGGACAATTATTCCAAAAATAAATGAAATAAATGGATCAATATTACTTCTCATTTTTTCATTTTTTTCTATTTTTCATGGATAATGAGATGAGAATTTAATTTAATTAATAAAAGAAAATTCATGACCTTTATTTTTGATAGGTATATGTTTCTTAGAATAATAAAAATGAATAATTTAATCTCATCCATATTTTGTTTTATTTTTTAAAGAATAATATCTTATAAATGATGAATAAATAATGATAATGACTCATTACCACTATCCATCTACTTCATTGAATACTGAAACAATCCTCACACACAGAAAAATTAGATGCTTCTTAAAGAACGGTGAAAAACTAGATATATCCAAAAAAAATATTAATATTGAGGGTAGGTTAGGATAAATTGACTTATAAATTTGGACTAAACCAATAAAAAAATTCAGGGATTATAAGGGATAAAAAGGGATGATATAATGTTAATGTATCTTTTTTAAAATTAATCTACCTCAAAAATACCTCAATAATATTTACAAAATTACATAAAATAAAAATCATTGAAAATTAAATAATTAAAAGTTATAGTTCTAAAAAAATCATGGTTTCTCTAAATAGTATGAGTGTATTAGGAAGAATATGTAAAAAATAGTTTATAATACCTAATAATATGGGAAAAATAATGTGGTTTAGTGTTTTATAGACATTGATTTTTTTTCGAACTCATAAAAATGTTTAAAAATAAAATTAATGGAAAATTTTATATTTTAATAATCATTTAAAAACCTACTTCTTCAAATATAAAGTTAACTATATAAAAATCAATTCAGGAGTGAAAATGGTTATGAATATGCATTGAACCTCAATGATCCTAAAAATGAAAAAAACAAAAAAAATGAAACAAAAATAGATTCAATGTAAGTTGAAACTCCTGAAAACCTATATTTAATTAACCTTAAATTAATTTAAAACAAATTCAAAATAATTTGGAAGATAAACCGAAGTTAAGGAGAGAGACAACTTAGGTTTATCCAAGAAGTGAAAACATTGAGTAATGCTCTTAGATTATGCTACTTTAAACTTACAAGAAATTATGAACAAAACATAATAAATTTATTAATTTAAAAATTATAAAGAGAAAGAGAAAGAGAAGAGTGGTATTTATTTGAAGCCCCAAGTGGGTTCTGTTTTTTGACTACCGTCGGTTGGACTTTTCATAATATCCTAAAATTATATGGTGGGTGTAGTTTGTGTTATTTAAACAGCACATTGTTTTCCTTCTATTGTACACATATTTTGACTGGTTGTATAGATATCCCTTGATTCTGTAATACAGATCCTTCCCTATATAAATTTTTTATAACATACAAGGTGGGGGAGGGAAAAGTATGGGTCCTTATCCTTTACTACTACTACATGTGTTGCCTCTTCCTTAACTTCCAAGGCCAACTAATTTTGTATTTTAATAAAAATTTATTATAAATGATAGTTAATAAAAATGTTTATTTGGAATTAATTAAATTAAAATAAATCAATATAAAAATAATCCCCTTGATGAAGGCCATAGAGAAACATGATCTCTTCAAATATGGACATAAAAAACTCAGTCTCTATAGTCAACTCATCTTCATATTCTTCATAATCCCAAAATAACACCCATGTGATAGATGGATCTAAATAAATAGAGATGTATACATGATCTTATTTTTCATTTTCAAATATGGTAGAATCACCTAGAAATTCATTACTTAAAATAGCAGAACCGAATTTATCCAAAAACCATTAATGAATGACTTGTGTATCAACTAATATAACCTGAAAATTGAATTTTTTATTTCCAAAACGGTTTTACGAAAAAAGTGGGAAACTGAACTTTTCAAAGATTATGTTCATAAAATATAAAAAGAGATCACAAAATCTTTACAGGCTATACTAATATTATTGGAATTACTCACCCTATATAAACCCCTTAGAGAATAGTCATATGTGTATCCAGATTCTCCTTGAGAATATCTTTTAAATTATTGTCTATATTATACCTAGTCTAGATATATTCCTCAAGATATACTGATATGTACTCTTCAATAGCCTCTTAGAGAAATTACTAAAAAAGTTAAAGTGGTAGATCTTTTAAGAATACCTTAATTACATCTTAAATAAATTCAATATAAAATGTTTGTGGAAATAAATTTACTTATTAATATTTTTTTAGTTTATTTAAACCTTAATGAATTAATCTACATGATAATAGTGGAAAAAATCTTCACATTCTTTCCCACTTCTTCAATAATTTTAAAAATTCTATACACTTGAATCTCTAATTATTATTCCCCAAAAGACTCATTAAAATGTTTAACATGATAATAATATGAATAATAACTATTAAATTCCATATTTTACCAAATAAAGATATGAAATGAAGTTTTTTATATTTTTTAGTTTTTTAAATTTATGTTTTTCTTGTTTTTTTGAAAAGTAGTGTGAGAAACTAATAAAACTCCCTAGAAAAAAATTCCAAATTGAAAGGGAAATTTTTATAAATTCCCTATCAATAAATTCTTTTCACCTAAGAAATAACATTAGTAGAATTACCAATGGTTGATATCTTGTGGAATATACTCATAAAAACCTATATTCTATTGTCACTTTTTATATCTAAAATATTATATAAATGGAACACTAAAATAATGGAGGGGGGTGAATTAAATGTATGATATATATATATATGTATATAAATAAAAACACAATAAATTCAGTGATAAAGAAGTTACTATCCTCAAGAGTTCAAAATGATGTAAATCATTATTCTTAATTATATAATTCTCACTATCCTATTAAATATAGAGAATGAGAACTACCACTCCCATAATATAATTGTAATTACCCTACATCAAGAATTATTTAAGTAGGATAATACTCTTTCACATGGATTTCTAACATGAAATCAATCATATGAATGACTTAAATATTGAATAGAAGAAAAATAATTGAATTAAGAAGAAAGAAAAACCAATAAGGACAACAAAATGACTATTAATTTTTCTCAAGTCAACATTTTTTAATTATTTGAATAAAATAATGAGAGATTAATAAAAGCATAATAATACTAAAAGCATCAATATTTTCTCCCAATATAACAAGGATGTTATTTCTCTAGAACCATGGATATAAGATAAATTGGAAGAAAAAAGGGAAAATGATAATAGAAAGATGAAGAGATAATATTATTATAAAAAATGAATAAAAATATTACCAAAGAACAATCCCATCATTTTATTCTGGAAAACTCTAACTCGTTTAATGAAAGTGGTGGTACATATTTATAATATTGAGATGTGCCTGATTTTTTGTCCAATTATCTCCTCTACATGTTCATATATGTTTTCACTATTAAAGGATCAAATATAGAAAATTGTGAATTTAAGAAGTTTTTATTATATATCTTAACTATTATCTCACAGAATTTCATTTCCATTTGACATGTGTTGGAGATATTGGGATAATATTATTAAAATAAAATTTTTATCCTCAAATACTCATAAAATTCACATTATATAGTTTCTAATCAATTTCTTTCCTTATTAATGGTTGATTATCAAAAAAAAAATTAGTTAAATTGTTCACCAATTATTATCTTTCCCCATAATAAATTTCAATTATTTCAGACCTATAGTTTTTGAGATATTGTCCCAATAATAAAACTTATTCAAATTATGGATATATTTCTTGGGAAAACATATATTATTTATCTAGGTCTTAAATATTTGGATTTATTAATTGGCATAACTCAGTAACCATAGAATCATAAAAAAATAGTTTTTCAATTTTGATCGTTATAGTGATTGTTATGACAAAAACATGAAACTTATATTTTTTAGAAATAAAAAAATATTAATATTTATCTTTTAAATGTATCATTATATAATGACTGAAAAATATAGGTGAAATGAAGAATAAATAAATTATAGGAAAATATACCCCATAAATAATGTAAAACACAATTGTAAGGGTGAAAATAAAGGATAAATCATAGAACAATTTGTACTTCTCCCTTATTGTATCTTTGGGTCCTCATGTAGCTTCCTTAAACTTATGATTCCTATAATGAAAATTAACTAGGTAATTGGTATTGTTTTATAGTTATTTATCTATTTTATAAAATATTTCAAATGTTTATCCCCATAAGAGAGATCATGTTCCCGTGGTGCTACCTTTGAGTTTAGTACTTATGAAGGTCCATGTATTTACATATTAAAAGGGATACATGGAACACATCAATCACTTGTGCAGGTTTTTGGGGAAGTGCAATATGATAAGATACTATATACACAAGACTGAAGATTCAAAGGGGCCAATATATCTAGTGATTAAATTTATATTATTCCTAAATATCATAACCATATTCCATGATAACATTAAAAGGAATACCTTTTCCATAACATCAAATTATATGTCTCTATAATTATTATTAGTGTAGTTATTTTTTTGAATTTTTATAGTTTTAATCTGTCACTAAATGGTTAGAATATGCTCTAACATCAATTAAGAAGAATATAACCCCATAATATTAATATATCAAACTTCATTATAACATGTTGGTGTTCTACAACTCTCCCTTGTTAGAAATCCCAAAAGAATTAGAGTTGTATTTTTTGAAAATAAGGATGGTCAAGGTAGTTTACAATAAGGACGATCATGTTTGATGTCCATGATATGTGTTTCCATCTCAATAAATAAAGTTGTATTTTTTTAAATTATTCTTTTACAACACATATTGAAGATGAAAAAGTTTTGAACTATTTATTGGGAGATTGGTTGATCCTAAATATGATAACCGAGTTATATTATTGATAATAAGATTTATGGATATTATTAAGGAAATTGTCAATAAAGTGTAGTTCATTCAAGTGAAAGATGTCTGAAGACATGTCGAAAGTGATGTTTATATAGCTTGTTACATAGGCGTTCAATATGGAAAAATTTGAAAGGCATTGCCATTATGGTAATGTTTTGAAGGGAATTCATGTAGTATTACCATTTTTTATGAAGGTACACCGTTGATTCCTATTTTCATCATAGAATGTTTTTCATTTGAAAAGCCTACACTAGAGTTCAACTTGATACACTATAAAAGAAATTAATTAGGGTAACTACAATGTTTTTACTAGATATATCCATCTTGGATATACTTAAATTATTCATGGAAGGGTTCAAAATCATGTCCATGAACACTCGAGGAAAACACTTGAGAAACCTCTAGAAAATATGGTGGCTAAGACCATGAACCACATATCTATGTAGAATGAAAATGATGTATCTTTTGAAGGAATAAACACATGTGGGTCATATTGTGAATGATAGTTGTGGTTCACACCATAAGGAACTATAGAGGGGAAATATTACACACTATTATGAGATAACATGGATGAAGCAGGTAATGGACCCTGTTGCTCACAACTGGAACATTATGGAATTGAAGAGGTATATAAGCTACAAGAATTTTTGAGGAATTTTTGATGTGACATATGGAACTATTGGTCTATGACAAAGAAAATAGACCATAGTGTGTAATAGTTTTCAGAGGAGTTTCAGTGCCACTAGAACATTTGAGGTTTATATTCCATAAACAGAAAATTACAAAAAAAAATCTATTTAGAAGATAAGGTTTTCATTCCATAGAGGAGATAACTATGATGAAGTACCATTAGAAGATAAAACTTCCACACCAAAACTATGAATCTATTTATGGAGAGTTTTAATTTAAAAAAATGAATGAATTTGGAATCTAAAATATTATAGGATATTATATCCCAGTGATGTTTAAACACCATTGGCAGTTCTTCTATATAACTATCTAGGGGAGATTATTCCATAGGTCATGTGTGAGTAATATACGAGTTACTTCACATGAAAAGGTTGGATATGGTCAACTTTAGGGGTCCATTCTATAGTATGATTGACCACACCATAGTGATAACGAATAAATTGAAGGATGCATTATAGTGAAGCTAACTGCTCTATATTAAATCCTGAGATGGTTAGGATACACCACAATGAAGGCGAACACACAATATTTTTTTAAAAAAATATGAGTTATTTTCCATAGATTTGAGTGTCACACTTCATATAGGTAGTTTTGGTTAGATACATGTTGTTTTAGAAACTAAAATAAGAAGAGTTATGAATTGGATATCTGGATTAGTAATTTAGACTAATGGCACATTAACACCCTATTAATTATATGGGACACTTGGACCAATCCTATGAAAAGGGGACTCAATCCCAACTATTGGATTAAAATTAATGGAAGGTATTCTCTAAAAAGATTATATTTGATGTTTTAGAAGAGATAAAGAAATAGAGATATAAACATATAACATATTGAAGATTTGAATTCTAGAGGAATAAGAAAGTGCTGGTTTAGTGAGGGGATGTAATTCTAAAAAAAATGGATTTTTAAAGATCTCTCAAAATTATAAGAAGTTGTTTTATATTCCTAAAATAAATTGAAGTTATTCTATAGGAATTTTGGAAATAGGAAGGTAATACATTAATATATTTTCATAAGAGGTAAGTAATAACCCCAAAAGAACTTAAATTGAGAATATATTTATACAGAATGTTTAAATACAAGCAAGAGTTTATCGTTAAGGGACATAAATATATAAATAAAATTTATGTGATTTTTTTCCACTAGTAGGGAGATAATGAAGGAACTATTGAGGGAGTTTACCCAGGGAAGTAGTTACTTATCCCTAATGTTTGTATGTTAGTGAGCCTAGGTGATAAGGAACCAATCCCAAACATTTAAAAGGGGAGTTCACCCCGAGTGTAGTGTGCTCTATAGTGGATTTTGGTGTAAGGAACCATTTCGTATCATTATACTTAGAGTATCACAGTGAGGGTGAACCAAGTAAATAAATTTGTAGGTATATACATTATTCCTACACACTAAAAAAGATCAAGAAGTTTAAATAATATCTAGTTAAAGAAAATTAATACTTAACATCAAAATTGAGAGGTCTATATCCTTAAGGGAATATGATACATTAATGGAGAAAATTTTTTATAATTAATTGAGAGTGTACACACTCATTTACCCTCTTATATATTTTATCTCAGTCTAAGTCCATTTTTTAATTCTATCAAATCGTGTCAAAGGGATATATCCGTCTTTGGATTTTTTATTTTTCGGAGTTGACCTAAAGTTCAATTGATTATTTAATCCAAAAAGAGGGATCATTTATTTTATTGAGAGAATTTTTGAACATGAAAAAAGGATTTCATATATTTTTTTAAGATAATCATAGTGATTATTAATAAGAAGTAGAATATGTAATAATTCTATTAAGCCTCAAAATAGTCATCTTTGAGAGAGATCAAATAGAAATTTCAATTGATGCTTCAGCCAGAGATGCATTAAAGGAGTATATAAAGGAATTATTTTATAAAAAGGTGAATCACTCTATTATCCCCATATATATGTGGTTCTAATTGGACGTTTTTTAGAAAATATAAGAGTCCAAGTGAGAAGTTCCTTATGAAAAACGGTAATAAGAAGAAAAAAATAAGAAATATTCATCCTAGAAGTTGTGTTCTCTAGATAAGGTAAAATATAAATGTGATGATATCTTTAATTTTAACCATCAGTTAGATAAAGGATATGAAATTTTAAACTCTATATAGGAGATATACAGAATATGCGATTCTAGTGAATAAATGGAAAAAAATAAAAGTTACTATTTCAAGGAATATCATGAAATGAAAATGAATAATAATGAAGTATCATGAATAGAGTGTAATTTTCCATGATTTATGTTTTATTCATGGGAAATAATAGTTTATAGAATTAATAAGTGTCCTTGATTTTCAGCATTCAGAAAATAAAAATGAATTTTAATAGAAAAGTGATATTATTGAAGAGATTTCACAATAGATTTGAAAACAAATAGCCTTAGAAAAGGATTTAAAGGAAAGTTCTCTTTGACTAAGAGAATAATATGAAGATATAAAATGGGATTTGGTATATTCTTGATTGATTTTTATGAATATGGATAAAAAAATATAAGAACAGTATGAGAATATAAGAGACCTTAAAGAGATGATGAACACATTAAAAGGGAATATTAATATCCCCATAAAATCAATCTCATATTAAAAAAAAAATGTAATCCAAATATGAATTTGATAATTAAATATTAGTTCTATGAAAAATACTGAATTTTTGTTCTACAATAGATGAAATCCCCAAAGTTAATTTATTGTGGAATATCTGGGCACATCATGAGTATATTTTTCAAAGCTAATAAGCCCAAATATGCAAGAATAACTCTAGAAATACCAATTTCTCAGTAAATGAGATTCCCAATGAGGTATAATTCTTATGGAAAATAATTAAGTTATTTTAACATAATTTATATAGAAATATATTGAAATTGGAGTAATATATGGAAGAGTAAATAAGACATACAAAGACACTATGTTAATATTAATTACATGGACAATTTTTCTCCTCAAAGAAGTGCTATTAATATATAAAACAAGTTTAATGTTATATATAATGAAAATCATCTTTAATAAAGAGTGTATCAGGAAACAAAATTTGAGAACTCATAACAAATATCTTCGAGGTTAATAAGAAAAATGAATAAAGAAACAAGAGGTTGTTCTATCTATAAAAAGGTAGAAAAGAGTGAAGAGTTGACTCTAAAAAATTAATATTTATTCAATGATATATCTTTTGGTCATCAAGGAATAGATTTTATAAAATTTTCCATTTTAAATCACTAAGAATAAAACATGGAATTTGTAATAGTGAAGAAACCAAGAGGTGATATCCACCACTAATGAAACCCAAGAAGCTACTTGTTCGAGAGTGATCAATTCCATATATGTGTAAAATAACAAACCATGAATGGATTATAATGTTAAAATACATGAAAATAAGTTTATAATAGGTATCACAAAAAATAGATCCTTTGTAAATGGGTTGATTTATCTGACTACGAGTGATGATAAAGAATATAAATATCTAATTCCATTCCTTTCTTGAAATCTGAAAATTGGAAAAGGAGATATAAAAGGTAAAGGGTTGGTTGATCTTGAGAATACCTAACATTAGAAACATTAAGGTACCCATATACCCATATGATTCATTGTGTATAAATATTTCTAAATAGTTGAAAAATTTAGTGAGTTATACGATACATTGGGTGATTTATCTTGAAAAGAACCTGAATGATTGTGCTAGAAAAGCACAAGGGGATAAAAATTTATTAATATAAAGGCAATCATAATTTGTTACTTCATTTTTTACACCAACAAGTTTTGTAAAAAATTGTTTAAAGAGGAAATGTATTAGGGGATTTGTTCTGAAATTTATTGTCTGTTAAAAATTATTATATTTTTTGAAGCATGTGATGATTTGAAACGAATGGAATTCAAATGATGTCATTTGTTTAAATTTATCTGGTCTTAAAAAAATGGTGTATAATGTTTATGAATTAGTATAAAGAACTCCATCAGATGTTATGCTTCTCAAAAACTAGTACATTAATATTATATACGAATGGATCGTTGTGAAGTGATGGAGATCACATGTTTTATTTTGAAAGTAGAAAAGGAAAAGTTGTTATGTGTGTTTCTTAGTGTTCACGAGTTACATGGATAGTCTTTCAAGTATTTTCAATGATTCTTGTTTCTTACATCGAGCTTAGAGTTACTAGTCATAGACACTTATAGACATGTGAGGTTCCATGTGAAAAAATCACTTAGTTAATATCTTGATAAAATGCAGTAGGAAAGGAAATTGGCTTGTGTAGAATGTGGTTTCATATAATTTGGCTAATAAACATGAAATTTAATCCAAATAATGATGTTTTATTTGAATTAGATAGAAAATATATCTATAGGGGGTGAAGGAATTTGAATAGAAAGTACACCATTTCACCAGGTTGAGTTTATGTGAAGATGATATTCCATCCAATAAGGAGGAGAATGAAGAAAAGTACATACCTGTATTTATAGAAAGAATTTTGGAAATAACTTTATCATTCAAAAGTAAATTTGTATTTTATTGAAAATAAGTGGGTGTAGAAGATATTATTAATGTGGTGAAGATACCTCTAAGGGTATATTGTTCACATAGGAGAAAAAGTGTGCATTGTGTATTATCAACCAAATACAAAATATAATATTTTTAGAAATTCTAAATGATTGAGGTTGGATTTATTAAAAATAAGATTATTCAAGTTTTATGGACTAGATATGTGTTGGAATCCTAATAAAGAAAGTTTTAAAGTGTGTGTACTATGAAGGGTGTACATGTGGTTATGCCATAATGTACCTAGAAACATCGTAGATTCAACTTCACATCATAGAGTTTTTTTCATTGTGAAATAATATGCTATAGTGTATCTAGCTCTGACATAGAAGAAATGTTCAAGGGTAAATCCAATTTTTTTCCATGTCATAGTCATGTTTGTTGTGTTGTAATGATTTTTGGAAGTGTTAGAAAACATGTACAATCCTTCTTAAGGGAAACACCTAAGAAGCCCCTAGAGAAGATGGTGGTTGAGACCAGGTGGCACATAGATGATCGAGATGGTATAGATAGTTTTTGAGAAGGAAGCGAATACATGCGAGCCAGTGTTCACATGGGATTAGTGGTCCATACCATAGAGAGGAAACAAATAGGAAGTGGTCCACACCATAGAGAGGCAACATGTAGGAGTTTGTAAGTAGACCTCATTACTCACAACTGGAAAGTCAAGGATGTGAAGGGGATTATCTCCTACAATAATTCTGGATAGAATTATGATTTTGGATATGGAACTATTAGAATAAGATGAAGCCAAACAAACCATGAAACAAAGCTATTTTTAGAGTATTTTAAGTGCCAGTGTACCCTTTGAGGTATCCATGCCATAAATAAAAGTATATGATGAAATATATTTGGAAGAGAAGGTTTCGACACCAAAGTAGAATCAACTATTCTATATTCCTCTTTAAAGGGAATATTCCCACACCACAATAATTTCTATCATCAAGGAGGGTCCTAATTTAACTAGAGTAAATAATTCAAAATATAAAATCCTTCAAAAGTGCACACTATAGTGATGTATCCATTCCATAATCAGTTTGGTGTGATAAGATGTTAGATGTGATCATTTAAAAGATAAATAATTCATGTTGTATGTGTTATTATGTGTGATAACTGTGGACCTGGTTAACTATTGGTATTTATGACATAGTCTGCATGACTAATCTGTATTGAGAACTGAGGAATTGAAGGTTTCACTATGGTGAATTTAAACACACCATAGTGTAAGATGATATGGTTACTCTATATTTAACTGAAGTATACCACAATATAAATTTTCCAAAAGATGAATGATAAGATTTAGAAGTTAATACCATGCCTCATATTGGTAGTTTTATTCAGTTGGATGTTTTGGTTAGAAAATGATAGAAGACGACTTATGGATTTTATATCCAAGTGATTATATTGGATTAAATGGCACATTAAGATTCCATTAATTAGATGGGTAACTTGGCGAAATCCTTGAAAAATGAAATTTAATATCAACCATTGGATTTATAGGAATGAGACTTAATCTATATAAATAAATTATTGGATATTTTAAAATAGATAAAGAAATATAGATATGAACACAATGCTTATTAGAGATCCAAATATTAGAGGATAAATAAGGTGTTGTTACTATGAGTGGATATGTGGCTTGTATAATTGGGATTTAAAATATCTTCCCAAATTAGTGGAAGTTTTTTTCAATTCCTATAAGAATGTGAAGTTTTTTCAAAGGTATTTTGGAAAAAAGAAGGCTCCACATCAAGGTGTTTCCACTAGAGGGGAAGAAGTAGACCAAAATTAATTGAACAGAGTATATATATCTCTCTCTTTCTCTCTCTCTCTATATATATATATATATATATATATATATTTAAATATGAAATCCAATCTATTTTTATTGGTGAAGGATCTTACATGTCACTAAACCCTAAAGGTGATCATTTCCACTAGTAGGGATCTAATAAAGGAATTTATGAAGGAGTTATCATTGGTAAATAATGATATTTTTAAAAGGTATAAGGTAGTGAGCTTGATTGAGGAGTGAACAAGCCCCAACCTTTGTTAGGGGAGTGACACATAAGATTAATAAGCTCTACAATGGAATCTGGTGCATGGGACATCATCATTTCATGCTACTTGGAGTAGCCTAATGAGGGAGAACCATGTAAATAATCATTTTCATATTTACGTTAGTAATGAACATCAAATTAGATCAATTAATATATTGAATATCTTATTAATGATAATAAAAGTTGACCATCAATGTTGAGAGGTCAGGATACTTAAGTGAAAGTGAGGCTTTAAAGGTGAAAGAGTTTTAATTTTCATTGATAGTTTATACCTTGATTCACCCCCATTTTAGGGAAACATCACTCCATGTACCTTGTATAAGTCTAATATACCCATACAAGTTCTTATATGGTTCATTTTTAATTATTTAATGAAAATTATTGTTTTATTAGAACTATACTAGGGTAATATGTTGATTCCTTGATCCTTCTAAATCCTTTGAGGAAAATACTTACATATCTTCCAATGTATTAACAGTCTATTTAGATTTACCATTTCTTTGAGGATGATAATATGTGCTATAGATAATCTATATATCCAAATAATATTTGATATTTCTCAAGGACATTGATGTGAAACGTAGATCTTAATTAGATATAATGTAAAGTGATACTATATGAATCCTTACAAATTCATTCGTGTATAACTTGGTGATTTGATCAAGTGAGAAATACTCTTGAATAAAAAATGAAGATTTTAAACTTAATAAGTCAATAAACCAAAACCCAAATAAAATTATAGACTTTAAGGGTATGGGGAAGACCCACAATGAAATCCATTGGGATGTTATCCAATTTTCGTACTGGTATAGGTAATGGTTTTATCACCACCTTATATTTACTTGGTTTATCATTTTCTTATTAGCATACCCCAAAATATCCTTATTCATATTTTCCTATCATAACAGCTTATTAATATCTCTATAAATATTTACATTCATTAGGTGAATTTTGAAAGATGAGTTATGTTCATCTTTCGAAATATAATTTTTCTTATTTGGCATGGATGGGACAAAAATATGAGTTGTAAATATTATATTTACTAAATAAAATCAAGAAACCCTAACTTAGTACACAAGTCGACCTGTGAAAAGTATTAAAGGGTGTTCCTAATCCCCATGGGATACAAACTAGTTCTTGGGCATTAAGAAACCCACTTTTAGAATATTTTCACCCAAATAAACTAACAATCACAAAAGGTCTCTTATTAGGAACCCATGAAGAGCATATCGTAAATTGTAGGTTCATTTATCCAAAAAAATGAAACTATAAAAAAACTCATCAACCCATTATAAAATAAATAAAATATTAATGAATTAATGAAAAAAAATTACAATAATATATGGAATAATCCAAAATATAACCAAATAAAATCAAGATCACATATAGAAAATGGAAAAATATGGGAAGACAAATTTGGTATACAAGAATAAGTCTACCAACTAATATAAAAATCAATAAAAAATACCACTAAACTTCTCTGTGAGACATAAGGGATCACTCTCCCCATTTCACCATCTCCAACCTGAAATCATCTAACATGGTAATCACCACCTCTATGTAATTTTGTTCTATTTCATGTGTATAAAAAAAATCAATGTAAATTTGAAGGATACATATTTTTTATATGAATAACTATCCCAATAGGATCCAACTAAGTCATCCATGATAAACCATTTTTAGATAATACTAGCATTTAATTTTGAGAATAAACTGTATGAAATTATTAATTTTTACATTTAATGGAAATTAATATATGACCATATATATAATAGATTAAATATTAAGTTATTATTCAAGTAAAAAAATTCAAATCAAGAACTATGAGAGACTCTCTAATGTTTAGTGGTTAAGGCACATTAACATCCTCTTACATTCTTATATTCAAAACTAATCATATCCAAACAAATATGGGCCTATAAGGAGAGCTACATAACATGCCTTGTTACATAGTGACATCTATATGAAGGCACCATAACCGCATCATATTTGTATTAGTTTTGTTATAGTTAGTTGGAAGCGTGATCCAAATCCAGTTAGAGCCTATCAAATTCCTAATGATATATGTATTAGATTTTACACCTAAGCACTCAAGGATTCCACGATCCCCAAGTGTTACTGAAGAATTATCTTTTCACTATTAAATACTTTTATATTTATAGGGGAATTTTATTATACACTTAGAGGAAAAAATTCCAATTTTATATAAAAACATTCATTTGAAACCAATTTAATTTCCCACATGAAAAGAGAATAAATCAAAATAACTATATCACATATATGAACTCCCAAAGAATTCGTAATTTTATTTAAATAATTCAAAACTATCTTTAAAATTAAGAAAGAACCTATAGTTCCTTTAAAAAATTATCACATGAAACAACATACCTTAATCAATGTAATTAATATTTAAATAGAGTTAATACACTTGTGATGAGAAAGAATGCACATTAGAAGAAAAGAAAAAGAACAAAACATCAAAATCCCACACATTAAATTAAATCAAATAAATACATAGAAACCATGGAATAATGGAAGAGGAAAACCAAAAAAAGTTTGAGGATGTAACCAAGGAATAATGATGTGGGGCACTTACAATATTATTCATTGAATAATCTTGGTGAAAATCCATTTGAAACTAAGAAAAAGGGAGGAAGGATAAAATCTTGATGTACGCGAGGCCTTGTTATTCTGAATAGAGAGAGATGGGAAGAAAAAAAAAGTGAAAATGAGTAGGGGTAAAGAAAGACATTTTATATTTTTAATGAAATTGGGAAGCATGTACAATTTGGACACATGGTTTACCAAATTTTCACCAAACATACAAATGGAACCAGACAGACTTAGAGGAGATGAACTATTCAGAAAACAATTAAACTACCTTGTGAGAATCTATGAATGTTCATACATGTTCTACATGTCTTGGTCTCACAGTTTACACTGATCATGTGCAAGTCATGTAATAGGTACAACTTCCCCGTTATCGTAGAAATTGAAAGGATAAGACCCAAAAGTGAAATGAAAATATAAAAATAAATAATTAAGAGTCCCATATCTAAATATTACCCCAATTAGTTTCGTAATTCTCTCTATCATATCACTTCCACCCCTATAATCTCATCTCAATAACCGAAAATCATCAAAATAGTGTGGCCACGACTCCCTCATAAAGGATTTCCGCTCCCACATATCATGAGAATCACTCAAGTTATACCACAATACCATAACCAAAAGAATATACTTCCTCCACTCCATTTTATCCTAGGACATAACAATATAAATCAATTTCTTTATCCCCTAGAAATATGGATTTTACAAAAGTTCTTCCCTTCTTAGTAAATTGTGGGATCAAGATGATACATATTTTACTTTGATAAGTGGAAGAAGTTATGTATTTATGTAAATTCATGGGGTAATTAAAATGGATAAGAAACCTTCCCAATCATTTTAGTGGTATTGAAGAGTCCCACATACATCAAATATAAGCTTCCATTACTTATAGTAAATTAGGTAACCTAATCAAGGTGATACCTTTAAAAAAATAATTACCAACCGAAAACTCCAAATGAAGGATATGATTACCCACATAAGATTGATTGAGGCTCTCGAATATCACCAATAACTATTAAATAATTTGGATCTTACCTGTTTCCTCCTACACAATGCTTAGTTCTATTAGACAAGTGTCTCCTACTTCTTTATAAAATTAGGGTAAATGAAAAGAACTATATAAAGAATCAAAATGATCTATATTGAAAAAATTGAGTATATATTATTATAATTGAACTTAACATGTTCCAAATGGATGTACCATTATACTCCAAAATTCAAGGCAAAAATAATGAGTCATATCCTCTAAAATTTGGATTGTCTTCCATGCATGACCATCTATATAAGGCTGATAAGCCATGCTTAACTTCACTTGAGATCTCATCAACTCTAAGAGGCCTCTACAAAATTTATACGTGAATCATATATTTCTATCTACAACGATATAATTAGGAACCCCATATAATATCATAATCAATTACATGTAAACCTTTACAAGATCACACACCACAGTGGTATCCTTGATTAGAATGGAATGATCTAAATTTTCCAGTTGATCAATCAAAAACCAGATGGAATTATTCCCACAAGGGGTATGAGGTAAATCAATAATGAAGTACACATATATCTCATCCTCGTTCTAGGTGGGGATAAGAATTGGTTGAAAAAAACAAGAATGTTTCAGATTCTCATATTTTACTTGATGATAGGTATAACATCATGGCACAAAATTTTCTATCTCACGTCTCATGTTATCCCACCAATATCACCATTCCACATATAAATTCATATTGGTGGAACTTGGGGGGACTAACCATTGGGAGAGATGAAAATCAATTATCACCACTTTCCTTGTAGATAAGGGAACTACATTATGAATCCTAAAATAAAGAATTGTCTTATGAGATAAAGGCCACTCACTGGTATTCTCCACAACATTTATGATCCTATTAAAACACTTTCACTCCTCATATACTACTTATTCCTAGTGAAAAATATCAATAATATAATGTTCTAATTGAATTTTAGAAATAAACATACCATCTTTCTCTTCATTATCCTCTAAATGAATCTAACTAAAGAGAATGATGAGGTTCTTTTCATTACAATACCATTTCATACATATCCTCCCCATCACCATGACTTATGTAATGATGGACGTAGTGCCAATACCTCCCCATATGGAGGGGGAGGGACCTCAATTCTCCGTCGTGGGGGTCCTACCATTCTCTTGCTCCCCTATTCTAATCCTGATTACCTTCCCCCATTCTTGCATATCCATCTTATACCTAAAGTTCAAGAATTGTGTGATGGATTTCCTCAAATCTCGATCTCGTATTCAGAATTCAATGACGCCTCATCCCTTCTCAGCCTGATGTTTGTAGCAGAATTCAAACAATAGTGACTAATTGGGGACTTATTATATATGTTTACTTTGGGTCCTTGGGGTTTAAAGGACCAAAAAACCATAAGTCTTAATAACAATAAGCACATAATGATCATCTTCTCATCAAAGAATGATTTGATACTAACCTAATCTAGATCCACTCATTTTTTCAATGGATCCCACTTCTTCTTTTTCTATTGTTCATATGATTTATACATTAAGCATGACTCCCTATCCCTAGATATTTGGGTTAGATTTCTCAAATTCCATCTCCCTTTCTAGAATCATTCAATTATCCATATGTTAGGGAATTTAGTTGTTCGATTTAATTATTACGATATTAGAAATTGGTCTATGTGTCACCCCATTTTACCTTGAATTTGTATGAAAGTAGATATCTCAAGAGGGCCAATGGAGTTTTATTGGGTTGTGTTTTGTGTGTGGGGGGGGGGGTTCTGATCCAAGAAACCATTTTTCATTGAGTCATGGGATGATTTAGGTTCGTAATGAAAGTAGTTGGGTCACCAAATGGTAGTGTGTCAATGAGTTCTTTGGAACAGTCTTTAGAAGATTTTTCAGATGGGTTAGTTCTTGGTGGAAAGAGTTTATGGATCATTAATGATATAGGTATGAAGGAATAGTTGGGTTGTGATATAAATGTTGTTTATATCCAGAAAGATCCACTTTATATTAATCCTTATCTGAAGGTGGTGGATGTCTATGGTTGGTTGAAATGGTATTTAGAGGAGCCCAATTATGTTGTGAAACTCCTGGATGGATCAAATGGTATTTTGGGGGTGTGAACAATAAGTTAGTTAAACCCATTCATTGTTGCGTCCATGTCTGTAATAAATGACGAGGTTATTCCAATTATAAGTGGAGATGACAATAAAGAGGGTATAAAGACCATTGAGTAAATTTTTATGGGACATAGTGACGAGTCATGAATTCTTATTGTACTCTTAAAGAATCAAGTTCAATATGAAGGCTTTTTTTGAGGACAAGGGGGTGAGGACACACATGTACTGGGTTCTTAGGATCTAAATTTTAATATCCCAAATACCTCATATTTTTTAAAGTTCATGTGTATTGGAGTTGATTCTCAATAGGAGGATATGATGAAATAAGTAAGTCCCTCCACCTACATGCCTCATGAAAACATAGTGAAAGAATCCCCTTTTGCAAATGAGGTATAGTTAAAGGCACCAAGTAGGCCGAGTCCCAACAAGAAATCTCATACTCTATGTTTGGGAAATCATTTCATAGGTCTTGACTTCCAAGAGCCAATTCAAGATCAAGTGGGGGAAAATTCCAAAGTTCAAGATCTCTACGAGGTAGAATATGGTGAAAATGGCTTTAGTAAAGTATAAGTCGATAGTGTTGAGGGGGTGAAATGTTGTGGACTTCACAAAAAAGGAGGAAGAAGAAACATAAGTTAACTTGAGACTCCTGGAGATGCATCATGACTAAAGGAATGAAATAAAAAAGGTGTAATGAAATTTTTTACTTTCTCAAACCATTGAAATTAACGCCAGATAAAAAGTTTTTGTCCAACAAGGTTCATGAATGTAAAGGTACTAGGATGTAGTAATTTCTTAAGAAGAACATTAAGCTTAATGGTGATAATATAATGAAGGAATATGGAAGTAAAAAGGGACAAGGGAAGTTTAGTGGCATGATGGATGTTCCATCTTAGGAATCCAGTCCTATTTGGAAGAGGAAGTAAAGAAGGGTTGAATCCAAAAAAATATTTGAAGGTTATTATCCACTCTAAGTATGAATTTCTTGAAGGTGTTTCCCAAACCTAGGATACAAAGAAAAAGGTGAAAAAATATATGATATAATGATTCAATTTGATCTAAACGAGGATCAAAGGGAATGGATTATAAAAAAATAACACATTATATCTCAAGGATTCAACAAAATGAAGATAAAAATGGAGAAATACTTTCAGACATTAGATAAGATGGCCAACCACTTTAATGATATTATTAAGAAAAATCAGGATAAAAATGTCACTACACTAAAATGAGAGTTATATAGGTAATCTAATTCCAATAATAGTAGCCTCACATTTAATGGGTTTATGTTTTCTTTATGTGCTTAATGAATTTTTGTTTTAAACTTCTATGGATTCATACTTTTTCCACTAAAGTGATTCATTGAAATAAAAATTCATTTTCCATTCTATGGTGTGTTAATGACAATTTTCCACTTTCCATGTGTACAGTTTAGGTCAAAATAAAATGTAATAATCCCATCTATCACCTCTACATTATATTCATATAATTATAGGAAAACATATAACCTAAAAATTTATGATCCTAATATACCATGAATATCTCTCTAAATAGATAGTGATACCAAAATTATAATGAATTCATAATTGCTGGTAAATCAAGATCTTAGGTCATGTGATTCCTTTAACGTGGTTGAAGTTGGTGAGAACTATACACCATTACATGATCACACTATATAAGCATAAAATCAAATAAAAAACATGAAACAAAACAATAAATGACATATGCCTATTTATCCTATGTTATAATCAAGATAATGGTTAATCTCAATCCTTGATTCAACTCATCAAAATATTCCTGGCACTCAAAGATCCATGTAAAGGTCATCCCTTTCCAAGTGACAATGTTAAAAGGATGAATAATCTTTTAGATGTCCTTTAAAACTCGAGGTAGTAGCTTGAATGATCCAATATGTTTCATATCACAAATAAATTCATTGGTTACTCCCAATACATAAAAAATCTCAACTTTTTAGGATCAAAATAAATGTCTTGTTTTGACACCACACGTCCTAAGAAGTTAACGTTTTTACATAGAATTTTCCCTTTGATTAATTTTTAAAATGTTAATGATCACAGAGTGTTTCCAAAATAATTATCTAATGATGCTATTGTTATTATTTAATTATTGAATAAATTAAAATTATATCTACGAATACCATGATAATGGATGCAACCAAATCCCATATTCAAAACATTATAATAAATTGAATTTCCTAATATAGCCTTAGGTAGATTCAAGATATATGTTGATGTCAATCGCTTCTTTAACTCATCCAAATATAATTTACATTAAATTATATAGATAAATTTAATCCTTTTTTGAGTGAGATATTTCATGGGGTACACAATCTTGGAAAAAACCATGGTAAACTATGGTAATAGCATGAAATTTCTAAGATGTTTCATATCTCAAATACATTCATTGGTTCTTCCCAAGACCTACTGAATCCCACCTTATCAAGATAAATAGAAATGATCTTTTTGACACCACATATCCCAATAACATGACTTTGGGATCCATAAAATATCATATGATTACACTTAATAAATTTAATGATCATAGAGTGTTCCCAAAATAATTCTCAATCAAATCACAAGTCCCTATTTAGTTATATAATAAATAAAAATTTCATATATGAATACTATGATAAATTATTTAAGGTATATATGAAATATATGGTTCATGAAATCCATAAAAACCATTATATAATTTTATAAACAAAAATAAATCATAATGTATTCATAATGATAATAACTTCTTCTAAATTAAATCCGGTGAATGTTTGATTCATTCACCTAGAGATAGTGATAACCTAACCGAAGTTCAATCATCGAGAAAAACATTTCCCCTATTAATTGGTAAGATTTACCATTATTGTAGGGAAAAGGATATTTATTGCTAATATTTACTCAATCTATCATTCTATAATTAATGAATTAGTGAAGGGTCCCATATTCTTTCTATGAAAGACGAATAATAGTAGTATATAGATATACATTATGATGAATTAAGTCCTTGGATTACAATTCATACATCTTAATATTCCTCTACTTCAATTCTGTAGGAACTATATGATAATGATTCCCTGAGTTTGACCATTTTTGTTGAACTAATTTAATGGAAATCATGATTTCCTATTTCAGGATTAATCTTGATAAGTCATCTAGAAGGAATTTGGGAAGCATCCTAACCACTTTATAAAGACAGATCATGAATTTACCATCATTTTATTATAATAAAATAGATCAGATTATAAATATAAATATAATAACCATGGGAATAAGAGGCCCTACTCGGCTAGAATGCAGGTCCAATTCACCTTGAAGAAAACGAGAGCTTTCATAAAGAGCAGCGAAGGTCACCCTCCAATGATAACATTCAATACAAGCCATGAAGTTAGTCAAAAAATCCATATTAAAAATAATATGAGTGATATACATATCCAGAATAATGAGATATTATGATATCTCCCCAATTATATAGAGAAAATGCATGAAAGACATTAGGGTGTATTCTCACTCTTCTTCCTATGAGGTGAGAATATTTCTATAACATAAGTTATAATACAAGATGAAAGGTTAAGTAAATAAAAAACATGGGAAGATATAAATTAACATGAGGAACTTATATCTAATAAAGCATACACAGTAGATGAAGAAATATGAATTGAATCTGTCATAGTCACCGGTCCTACATTAGATTCCATAAGAACTTACACCACTACATGAAACAACCTCACTTCAAAATGGGTATGAGTCCTAAAACAACCTAGATTCTTTTCTCTTAACTATATATACCTATATTATGATCTAACTCTTCCACAACACACATGGGATTAATCATTCCTACTTTAGAGGCATCATAATGAACTCCACATACCCTAGGAGATAGATACCCTATAGTTCTTTAAGGAAAGTCATTGGATCTAAGAAATATATATAGATAACCTAAAATTTTAGATGTGTGGTAAGCCATATGGTATTATTATCATGGAGGACTCGTGTTCCTAACCTTTCCATATATACGAAAGGTAAGAGTTCCATAACCCATGGTTCTTAATGATAATGACTAACATTATAATATGGATCCACTACCACTTCCTCTTCAAGGTTAATCACACTTCATCTTATTTTATGAAAAAACAATTTAAATTACACTATGAATGGAAGGAAAAAAAATAATTTTCAACATCCCATCCCTACCTATCTTCACCATATAGTGCCAAATCCATCACTTTCACATAGGTATAAATATTCACAAGGAAGACCTGGGATTAGATATTAGGTCACAGAACCATATGAAAATGTTATGATTTCAATTCATCATTTGAAGAAATCTTAGGGAAAAAATGAACAATAATGGTAAAATGATTAGAAAATTACATGACCAAATGATAACCATTTTGGATTCACATAAACTCCAAATAGTTTTCGATCATATCCTTATAGAATAGCTGAGTGAACATGAAAAATAATTACTTCAAATCCAGGTTCATGCGAATCTTATCTCGAAAAAATTTATCCCACCATTTTTGGATGGTACTTCCAAGTATAAAATAATAACAATCTACCTTAAAATCCTCTATAGTATCAAGAAATTAAAAAATTCATACAAAATTCTCAACCTAATCATCCAACTCTTTAAGTTCATTACATCATTGAAAAGATAAGGTATTATGACCAATAAACTCTTGAGATCATCCCTTATCCGGACTCAAACTTGGACCTTTCTCTTTTTCTTGAGAGGGTATAGGTATCATATTTAATATATGTATATGATCAAGTATACTATTACCTCAATTAAAAACTTCTATACAATAATATTTTCACATGGAAAATCATCTACAGCTTCCTCCAGAGGGTTTACAGGAGTTCCTAAAGGGGGAATGGTACTACATAAAATCAAAGGATAAATAAGACAATCAAAATAGGAATAAAGACTCAATTAAAAGAAATAAATATTATTTAAATAACTTTAATTATCATATTAAATAATTTAAAAGATGTAAAATATATGAATCCTTAAAATTCATATCATACATGTTTTACCAAACCATCTCCCAAAAGTGTGTGTTGCACTGGATGAGTGGATTTAGCCACAATTATTGTATGAATGGTATTACAAAACATATTACAATAATATGGGAGACACAAAAATTCTTTAATTAGGGTTACTTAGTATAGTAATAGTGTTTTTAATACATTCACCTTAGCTTCGCTCCCTAGAACAGTCTTTCAACCCTATATTTTTTACACTAAAATCTATCAAAAGCAAAATGAAATTTAAAATAAATTCCCAAATACTCATTTACTTGCATTCAATAGAAAATTATGACTAATTAAAATTATAAATTTCTAAAAAATTACTCATAATATACCCAAAAGTTCTATGTAACCAATTTATTTATTAAATTATCTTCTAAAATACTATGCATAAATAATTTGGCTTTGAAAAAATTTGGCATGAGCCAACCCAGGCAACCCTAACCAGGTACCTAAGAAGACCCATGATAAGTTTTTTAGGGAACTCCCAATCCCAATGGTATGGAATCTAGTTCATTGAAATTAAGAAACACACCTTGGGAATGATGTTTCTCAAATAAACCAACAATCAAAAATAGGATCCAACGAAAAACCTGATATAAACTCAACATAATTTATTGAATCATCCATACAAACAAATAAAACTATAAAAATAAATCATTATACAAAAATAGAATAAATTAAATCCAAAAGTAATAATAAAAACCAATTAAAATAATATAATCTATCATATATAATATAATAAATAGGATTCAAGATAACATAAAAAAAACATAAATGGATCAAAATCTGAATTGGAGATACAAGAGTAAGTATAGAAAATCAAACCAAAATAAATAAAAATTATTTCTTATCATATCTATGTGACATAAGGATTAAAATGTTGGGTGAAAAAATGTTTATATGCACCTGTTGGGTATATATAGGGTGTTGGGATATTTGTCCCAATAGGATCCCACTATGTTTTACATGATCAACTATTTTTAGATAATATAAAAAATGGTTTGAAAGAAAACTATATAAAAGGTTTCATTTTTAAAAAATTTTAAATTAAAGTAAAACATTATAATCTCTATACTAGTTTAAACATGAAGGTATATTTATTATAAAACATTTAAAAATAATAAACATTTAATATTACATAAGGTATCCAATGGCAATGAACACTATGATCCACATACTTCCTTATGTTCAAAACCAATCAAATACATCCACATTCAAGCCACCAGGGAGAATTTTGTTATATACCTAGCTATATTATGGCACCAAACTGGTGGCACCATAACCATATATTCCATGTATTTGTAGTATTATTTTCATTTTATGTATTTATACAACCAAATGAAGATTATATAAAATTACCAGTTATATTTATCCTAGTTTTACCACTTAAGATCTTAGGGTTCCCTATTCTACCACCTTTTTCCAATAATTACCATTTCATAATTAAAATAGTTTCAATTCAAAGAGAAATTTTCTCAAACACATGGGGATAAATGTTTTATTTTCATATGTAAACAATAATTTAAAATCACTTATATCACCCACATAAAAATTGAAAAATTAAAAAACAATTATGAAAAATGGAAGTCGTCAAATATTGTGTAACATGATTTACACAATTTAAATAACTCATTTAAAAGTAATCAAGAACCTATGGTTCCTCTAACAAAAGTATCTCTTAAAAAACTACCTTAATCAATGGAATAATAGATAAATGTAGTTATTCCACTAGATATGAGGTGGAAATACACCTATAAGAACATACCTTAGAACCCCTTACTTAAAATTTTAAAAAATAAAACCCTAGACCACTATGTCCAAATGGTAAGAGGAAAACCAAAAAATTAGGAGATGATAGGACAAAGAAATAAGGAAGAGAGATACTCATAATACAATTCCTTGAATAATCTTGGTTAAAATAAACTTAAAATCAGGAAAAAGGTATTATGGAGAGGGTATTTATGTGTAAGAGTCCTAGGTAGTCTGAACCAAGAGAGAGAGAAGAAGTATATATTTTAAAATGAGTGGAGGAAATAATTTCATTTTAATTTTTAATGAAACTAGGTAGGACACATGTTATGGGAGAACATTTTACCAATCCATGTTCTATCAATGATAATTTCATTGGACACACCTAGATAAGTCACACAATTTGGAAAAATCTATTCTAACCAGGAACACACCTTTGAAATGTTCTAAAGGATTTGGATGACTAGGTTACACTATTTTCACAAAATGTGTGTAAATATGAAACATTTATAACTTCCATATTTTTTAAATAATTATAATGAAAACACCCAAAAGTAAAAATCAAATATAAAAATCAATAAATAATGGAACCCGTTAAAAAAAATTACACCATGGGTGTGAAATTATAAATCCATTTATATCATATTTTAAAATATATGTATTTATATCATTATTTTATAGCCCCATATCTTCCTTATGTTCCATCATGTTCCTCACATGGATAAATGATTGAGCAGTCATTTTGGAGAGATTTTTTTCCCTCTTTCATTTACAATTCTTAGGTATATCCTTTGAAAATACATGAGTATTTGGTCTATTTCAATTATTTTCATGGTTATGGTAGCATGCAATTTACTTTATAAAGTTTCACCCACCTTGTTTTTCTTCCCAATGTAGTAATATTTTTATATATCACATTATTTGATCAACTCCAATCATCTCATTTGGAGAATGTTGAAATCTTTATGTGTAAATATATACTTTAACCTCTTATGAGATTTATATATTACACACCTTCAACGTAGATATAATTCATCTATATCATAACAAAAAATATTAAACTTTCTATCTCTAGATAACACATTGGTTTATTTTTATGATGGAACTCTAATTAATATGTGGCATAAGATACCAATATGTCATTTTTCATGAGGACATATCCCAATCCCTTATTTGATATTCCATTTTACATAATATACACTTATTTAATAAATTTTAGTGTGAGTACACATGTAATAACTATACTTATCTTGAGATCCTTTTTTTATCTTTATTTATCTATTTAGAGGTACTTGAATCTCTTCAATGTTAATTTTGTTATTGTATTTGAAAATCACGGGAAATTTCTCAAAAAATGTTGGCAGTATCTCAGTAAACTATGAAACCTATGGATATATATATAATGTTTATTTTAAGCCATTACTAAATTACCTATTTCTTTAAATGAACCATAGATTCACCCTCAATTTTTATTAGATTACCCAAGAATTCTACTTTTTATATGTAGAATTTAAACATGCTAAATTTGGAATATGGTTTCGACTTTTTCAATGCATTCAACGAAATCCTAAAATAATATTCATGTTCTTTCTTACTTTTGGAATATATGAGAATATCATTTATAATTACTACTGAAAACTGATTGAGAACATATTTAAAGAATATTAATTAGATCCATGAAGATAATAGGGTAATTTGAAAGTCCAAATGACATCACCATGTATTTATAATATCCATATCTTTCTTGAAAGGATATCATGGTAACATACTATTATTTCACCCATAATTGATGATATAAAGATCTAATTTAATCATTAATAAGTATTTTTACCCTCATAGTTGATTGAAAAAGTCATCAATATGGGGTAGACGATACTTGTTGTTGTTCAGGATTTTTCTATGTTCATGAAAATCATTGAAAACACCCAAATATCAATCATTCATCTTAAAAAAGTGGATTGGTTCAACCTATGGCGAAGAAAATTGTCTTATAAAACCCTTATACATATTCTCATTGAGTTTATTTTTTAATTACTCCAATTCAATCATGTCCATTTCATATGAAGTATTTGATATAGGCATAACACCAGGTGCATTATCTATGTAAAAATAAAACACTTTATTTGGGAAATGTCTAGAAAGTTATTCTGAAAATATATTAATATGGTATGTATTTAATTTTGAGTTCGTTCCAAATCATTTGACCCATATATCTCTCATTATTAGTAATTAAGATCCTTATTAAGGAATCTTTTTCAATAGGGATTTCACCATATTATTTTCATCTATAAGTGATAATGGGATAATTTTGAATATGAAATGAGATTTACTTGTCTCAATAATTGATATGAGATCTATGCAAGGAGAGACAATGCATTCCCAAAATCAAATTGAATTTCATAAATTATATTTAGATCAATTAGAAGTGTATTCGCACAAAACTAGATTGAGGAAGAGTTATACACCATAGATGTAATCATCACACCATTTGGTATTTTCAAAGATAATTGAATATCCAATGATTAAGGCCGTGAGTCAACATTATTTATAAAATTTCATGATAATTAAAAATATCATGATCTAAGATCAAATATGATATTTTTCTATGGGGGGGGGGGGTAAATGCATTTTTTTCAACTTCATAATCATGATCCACTTATGTGTTAGTTATTGGATTTCATCTTCCTTGTTAAATTGATATTATTGATTATTGGTGTCTATTATCCTTATTATTCTTTAGGTTGGGGAATTACCTTAAAAATGAGTAAATGACTTGCATTAGAATCATTGGAGTTTAGAAAGTGCATCAAGTTATACTTTTTTAATTCTATTTAATTAATCGACCTATTTATCTCTCTTTGAAATTCAAGAGCTTGATGTAAAATGCTTCCACACTTGAAACTTTTTTCCATTCCATTTAAGCATTTTATCAATTTTTTTATTCCAATTTTTTTTGGAATATAGGAAGTTATATTTTTTCCCTGCATATAATTTATTATTCAGGTTTTTATAAAACTCTATTATTCTCTAATTTTGTATTTTTTACAGTTTTTCATCGTTCTACCTCTTAAACATTACTTGAGATAAATGGGAAAACATAACCATAATATTTTCAACAACAGATCCTGTTAGTTTTGGTTAAAAAGGTATAATATTTTCATTGTGCATTAGATTCATTGTTAACTCAATTCCTCCAAGATCCAGAAATTGTACAAAACCAGAAAAGTTAGTGTGAGTTTCAAGGAATAATAAACATAGTATGGAATCATGTGTTAAAGAAAATAAATCATAATATATCCTATCTTATGAAAGATTAATTTCAAAAAATGAAATATTAAGTTAATCCAATTTTTTTTGGTTAATCATATATTATTTTAGGTTCAATCCTCTTGTTCATCACAACCTGATCTCCGAAAATTACAAAAACATACTCCCATATAAACATAGATAAACCAAGAATAAAATTTATATAATCTTTACCATTTTATTTATAAACATTCATTAAATTTCAAAGTAAATTACACCTTAAAACCTTTAGTGTTTGTTTCATTGGATAATATATATATTTATATATATATATATAACATATTTTACAACACTATGAACATTATCCATAGTTGAACCACACTAGAATCCCTTGTGATAACTCAATCTTGAGACCACTCTTCAATGCCCCATTAAAGGTCCCACATGACCTCAATTGTTTCCCCCCTATACTAGAGGATTATGTCTAGTAGTGGGGGCCTAAATTATAAATTAGGGAGACCATACCATCAAATTAGAGTTAATAAATATTGGAAATAACCAAACATAATCAACATCAAACATCTGAGTATGAAAAAAAATATATACAAGCTATAATAAATGAATACATAATTCATAAAAATTTTCACCCTTCTAATCTCCCCTAGGTTGATCACATATACAAAATAAAAAAATGTAAAAAATACTCTAGCGGTTCAACAAACATCCCCTAGTCTCACCTTAGCCAAAACATTGATACCCTATTGAATTACAATATCCCAATACACTGAACAAACGATTGTCAATCTCTAATCATATATTAGGTTTTCACATGCACCACAGTTCTCTTATATGGTGTGATAAATACATATTATTAGGCTTTTAGTAGTTTTACCTGGTACAATCATCATATATGTGTATGCATGTAGAAAATAAATGACATAATTAAACTTGAACACAAATGTTTCTCAAAACATTTTTTCCATCTTGGCCACCATAATCCCATGCACATCTGGTTATCATGTGAAAACAAGGCCAAAAATACACCCAATAATACATTCCTTTGACTAATATAGAATATAGTGAACTCATTATATCAAACCTATAACCTCTCCCATACCCAAACACTATGGTCATGACTTATCACTAAGCCCCAACCACTACCCAAAGAAGTAGTGTACAACTTATGTCAAAGTCTTGGAATAATCCTTATCACATAAGGGAGTTTTTCCATCATGTTTTGAACCCTAACTTATTACTCAAGTTAGGGGATAAAATTTATATTTTTTACTATCCATCCCACTGAAGGAGGTCTTACCAACACATTCTCACTCATTGTGAGGCCATGGTACATGTCCCAACCATTACAATATCACAAAATCCAGGGTCTTGTATTTAATCAAAACCCAAATAGACATCACTCACATAGAAATCTATTATCTAGAATAATAAATTATCACTCAAGGTAGGCCTGATATATTACCAAAACTACAACCTTCTAAGTAATGGTAGGATTATATAATCACCTGACCACCCCAGGTGAGTCTTGGACTTGGGATATGTTATTGAACTCATTGAGATTCATCAAATATTATACACATTAAATATAAATAGGGAAAAAACCAGTTGAACAAGATCATCAGACAATCATTCAATCATTAGGAACTAGAGACCTAGTACTACTCCTAGATTTAACTCCCGGCATCCATAAATCCCTATAGGCCAACTCACTTAAGACTATATCAGTCACATAAGAACAACATGTCAGTTCCCTCAGCATTATCATCTCTGATATCAATGAATCCACTAAGGTCCTTTAAACCCATCCAAAAGTTTCAATACCCACAAGCACTCATCACCCCAGGGTGACCTAAAATCCTATAGTATCTTTCAAACATTGAGAACAAGAGTCTAGTCAACATCCTAATTCCAGACCTTATATAAAAATATACATATGATCTCCTTCTCACATTGATATTGGAATATCTCTCAAGCCCATCACCTTGAGAAAAACCCTATGTTCACACCTTGTTAGTTCTAGATGATTCATAGCATTCACAATGATCATCAAGTCTCGATCACCCCTCAAGAGGTCACTCCTTCCCATACATGATATATATGACCTTTTCACCTTTCATATCAATCATAATCCTCTGATTCCCACATGAATAGACCTAGGTAACACATTCTACGATACACATAACTCACCCAAATCCATGAGACCTACCCTATGTCTCATATCATCTCAATTGGTATCTATGTCTATTGGAGACATAGTCACCTGGAAACCACAAATTCCCTAGAGTGAAAAGTATTAATTAACTTGTGAATAAGAGGCTCCATACTAAACTCTATATTACTCTAGGTAACTCTAAAGTTCATATTACTTTACCTAGTACCATACAACATTCAAGCAGGTAATAAATCATTCACAAAAATAATTTGATATTAAATTATGGGGATTAAATACCTCAATAAATTATTTACCATCCTTGTGATTCTTTGAACACATTCATTCATCCATGCCTTACCATTATTCATCAAATATTGTGGCTCCACTCGAGCTCCTAGGTCACACAAAAAATCCAAATAATTAATTTCCAAAAGTTTCAATTAATTATCTAAATAAATCTAAATAATCATATTTGTCAAAAAAAGTAATCAAGAATTAATAAATCAATGGAAACATATAAAATATCATGTGTTCATTATTTTTGGATCCCTTATATCCAAGACAAGTTTAAACCCCATTTAATCAATATTATTTCACCATGATTTGGTGATATCATCACTAAAAACACATTGCAAAGACATAAAAAAACTTGTGAAATCCAAAATAAAGGGGCACTAAGTGGGAAAGGGGATAGAAAACCTTGATTATAACATAGAAAGTCCACAAAATCAGACAATTTTTGAGGGCTTTTGAATTTTGTGATGATAGAGGGTGAGAGAGATTAAGGAACATCCTCAATGACCCTCTTAACCCTAAAATGGAAAGGGGATGATTGGTAAATTACTAGTCTTGCCCCACTAAAAACTAGACCTAGGTTTCTATTTGGATATATTCTGATATAATTATGGCACAAAAACCCAATTTGGGGATATGTTACTGTGAAAACCAAGGGTTCATGTCACAATTTCTACAATTACCATTTTTCTATGGTGAATCCAACAGCCCGACAACATAAACAACCTCTAGGGGTAGCTCAATAGACCTGCCTCTTTGGGGACCTCTATAGTGTGGTCCTCCTACTACGTCAAGGTATATCCCCCATTAGACCCACCTTGAGACAATTTCCACATTCCCATATCCAGACTCATGATGGAGGCATTATATGCCCTACTTCATAGGATCCCTCTATGGTGAATCAGTCCTCCTATGGTGCAACATTTTTCCTCCCTTAAAAAATAAATGTCCACAACACGGACTATATTGTAACACCCCATGATGAGGATTGGTCTATCTATTATAAAAACATTCTATAGTAGGGTAATTTATTCCCTACTCCAAAACATTTTGATGAACCCAAAATACCTTTGGGGCCTTTATCCTTGTCCAAAAACATCATATAAATATGTTTCGATGCCCAAAATTCATGTTTAAGTCAAAATTATTGAAGCATCCCCTACTATGGAATATAAAAAATGACCCATAAAATTATCTGGTGATTATGCACTTCCCACTATAATGATTCTCATCATTGAGAAGCTATGGTGGTCCTCTAGACATAATTATCAACCTACCATGATCACCAATACAACTTATACTTACTGCATTCTACCCCGATTAATAAATGTGATTTCAGTACACAAATAAAAACACTAGGGAACACTATATATTGAATGGAAATCCTTATAATCTTTATCACCATCAATAATTATACATAGGTCAACAAAAACTATCTAGAAAAAGAGTCTAAAGAAACATCCACTAGTTTATCCTGAGTCTTATGGTTCTCCTCATCATAAATCTACATTTATAAAGTAAAATTCTATTCTATGGAGATCCAAAACCTTGAAATATTCTACATAATTTTCAATTATATTGGTCTATAAATACACTATAGATAGTTTCCTCCCCACAACATCTAATTCTATGAAGGAGTCCTAGTCGGTCATCCCCAAGCCAACGTCTCAGGAAAATAATCAACTACACCACTAATGTACTATAAAACACCACGATTATGATGAATGAAATCCCAGAAGAATAATTTTTGTAACACAAAATGTCTTTAAAAATATATTTCTTTCAGAATAAATTTAATTTCTTTGACAGCTTGCAACATCCGGTTAAAAAACATGATACTCTTTAAAAATATTATTTAAACATGACTTTTATAACCTATCTGTTAAATTGGTGGATATGAATAGAACTAATTTTTTTATAATAACATATTTTTCACATGTTTTCAATTTATATCCATTTATTAAAAATAAAAATTATAGTCCTTTGAAATAAAAATAAATGTTTTCTAAAAAAAGTATTTTTTTTTTCAAAAAGAAGGATCTCTCACGATTTGTGCACATAATTTAAGTTTAATTTATAAATATTTTATAAAATTTGTTTGATAAAATTGACATAATATTTGATATAATAATATAAATTTTTTTTATGGTGATGTTTTTGGATTTTTTCTAAAATCATTCATTTTTTGATGAATTATGAAAATAATGAATTTTAATTTAAAACTTCTTTTTCATTTAAATTATTTATTAAGTTAAATTATTTTAATTATTTTAAAGTAAAATTATTTGAATAATATATCTAATAATATAATTTAGTTCATTTTAATCATTATAATATTTAATTCTTATATAAAAACTTTGTAAACTTTTGAACATTTTCTATTTAAAAAACTCAATTTCTCATCAAGACTGTGAGATTAATTTTAAATTATTATTTGCCTCCTATTTGAATGGAATTTAGAAAAATTGATTATGTAAATGTATTAATAATAATTTATACTATATAATAATTTAAAATTAAATTTTTACCAAAATTAATAGTGAAAATAATTAAAAAATTGTGGTTAAGGTAAAAGTTGATTTATCTGGGTGTTAAACTAGAAATGTAAATGTTACGTTTACCAAAACAAAATCTGAAATAGATGATATAGAAATATTTAGATTGAATAATGAATAATTATCTATAATAATTCGTTTTACCCTTTTTTAATGCTAAAAACCTGGGAACACTTTTTTTGATTCAAAAACATATAAGTGTTCCACTCACCTCAATTATAAAAAGCCACCCACAGTAATATCTTCTTTACACCATCATGATCTTTTGGTTCAAATATGAACTACCCAAATAAATTCCTAAATTTTATAAAATCAACCTATAAGACATTTTTTGGGCATAAATACATCATAGGAAGGATATTGGTGCAAACCTAAAGAGGTTACCCAAAGAAGAGGTAACACTCTTTAATGAGATTTGTTATTTGATTTCTTCATCGACCACTTAAATTCTTATTAAACCATGATTATATAATAAAATAAGTATCATAAATATAATTATAAGTTTTATTTTAAGTTCATGACCTAAAACCATCCCCACTCCCATAAAATGGGTAACAAAATCATCATTCGTGGGTACGGTGGTGTACCGCCTTGTGAACCAATGTCATTAGTTTTTCAATTACCACATCTCGAGGTTGGGTATGATGATGGTTATAAATTATATAAATGATATTTATTACATAATTATACTTATGGTGTCATTATTTTATATATCTATTTTTTTAATTTACACTCCATATGATATATGATGATGTCGCTAATGTGTATGGTGGACTACCGCATCACGAAGTGATACGATTCATTTTAATATAACGCTTCACATAGAAGATAATAAGGGTAGAGTAAATGAATATATGTGATATAAATTACATAAATATGGCATTGATGATATATTTATCATTATTTAAAGAAAAAAATATAATTTTACTTATTACATTTTCACTCACATAGAGATGATAACATTATTCATGTACGTGTAGACTACAACCTTCATTAAGCGATGCGACTCTCTTTTCATCACCACAACACATATATGATATATATATAAGAATATGTAATAAAATAATATGGAATTTATTATATAATTATAATTCTATAAATATTATATAATACTTACTACCTTTTCATAATGATTGTTGAAAAAAGGAAATGTTACATATGTGTACGTACGACCTATCATCTCCATGATCACAACTTACTTCATTTCTCAAAACCATATTTAATGATTTTTATAAAAATTATAATTTTGGTATAAATACTATAAATATTTCATAATTGTTATTCTATAGTTTATGAAACAATATAATATGCAACAGAACAAAAAAATTTATGACAAAACACTTATGAGCAGGCAATGTAATTAACCATGGGAATAATGAAAATAATGAAAGATTATTAACAAACGTATTATAAGATGTTATTATAGGATCATATATAATAATATAAATATTTCTATGATTTTATTGTAAGTTAATAACATGTTTAAACCACTAAATAGAATTTTTAATCATGTTAAACCAAAAGGAAGCATGCGCTAAGGGACTTTATCTGAATTTCATTTCATTGAGCCATATTATAATGTTATACACCTAATTTATTTTATATAGTGTATATAATTCATCTTGAAATGTAATATAATCATTAAATAATAATTTAAAGTATTTTAAGTTTCAATTTCAATTATTTTATCCAAGTGTATTTGACATGAAAATTACCATTTGGTAAATGTTCTTGTACAATCTCACTTTTTTGTGACTATTAACTTTATCTTGAAACAATCACTTTCTTGTGATCATTTTTCATTGTAAATTAAATTAAAATTAAATATCTATATTATTGTATGATGGTTATTATTATTTTCTAAATCATATACTATTTTTACATACGTTTTATTCTTTAAAATTCATTCGATTAACTAGTGAAATATTGATAAATATGTATCCTTTACTAAATACAAATATTTTATGACAATGAAATTTATTCAGAAATTAAATCAATTATTTTATATAAAAGTAATTCTTTGAATATGAAGACATGGGTGGGGAGCAGTTATATATATCCACTTAATTCATCAAAAATTCCCTTGAGATAGACCAGTTTACCAAATCAGATGAGTTTTTACCCAGTAGTTTTAAACTGTCTTGAGGATAGATCTTGGTCATAGAGGTATCATGCGCTTAATAAATGATACCTATTATTTAATCACTCACTTCATTAAAAATTTAGTTATTATTATCCATGATATTTTCAAAATGATATTATCTCTAGATTCATTTAATTATCAGATTATTGATTAAATGGAAAGTGTTTTTAGTTATTTACCATGCTAATTGATTATTCCATTTATATTTATGATAGTAATGATATTGATTAAATGTGAAATGTTTTTAGATTTTTAAAAATCCATATTTATTATCCATTATCTTGTCATGATAATCTAGATATTTAAATTTCATGTGTGTTAAGTTATTTACCTTTCCATATTGATTATGCTTACTGATTCATTATAGCTTCCATTGTACATAAACCTTACTAAGAATCTGATCTCACCCTTTTATTGTTTCATTTCCCTAGGATATGAAGTATACCGCCCCGACCCCAGAAGCCCAGAGTCGGTGCATTATTACATATCATTGGCATTATCACAAAAGATCAAGTCTCGAAAGACTGAATAGTTTAGTACCCTTGGAAGTACTAGATACATTCATAAGGTTTACATTACATCATATAATGGGAAAATACAACAACATTGTTTCCATGGAAAACAATGAGATCCCATAGACTATCCCTGCTGTTCAGTCATAATACAATTCTTCGCATCCTAGGAATAATAAAAAATATAAATGGGTGAGCTCAAATGCTCAGTAAGGATAACAATATAGAAAAAACTTTCAAAAAATAAATATATACATTTAAGGTTATGTATAAAACTAAAAAAAAGACTTTTCAACATAAAATTCATCATAATATGGAAAATATAAATCAAAATAATGAAATTTACTTACTCACATGGATATTCTACTAGTCGAATAATCACATGCAATATCAATAGCCACTGTCATAATGATGGAATGCATAATTCCATACTTTCATAGCAACATAGTCAAGTCCTTGTGCCAAGACAACAAATAATATTTTGTCAAGGCCTTGTGAAAAGACACTATTTTGTCTCATGAGACCTACTGATTCATCAAGGAGCTATAGTGGGATCCACCTGTCACTTATTAAGTCCAATACATTCCTCAAATGAAAAGGTTTAAACATAACATAAACATTTGTATTAAAACTAGCATACGAAATGTCAATACTTTATCTATAAACCATGAATGGTGTTAAAATAATACATCCACAGTAAAAAATATCACAAAACCATCAATACAATATGGATGTTTTGTATCATAATAAATCAACTTCAAATAAGCTTAAAATCCATCAAAGGATGTTGACATAGATGAAAACAAAACTTTTATTAGAGAAATATATCTTTCTATTTTGAAATAATTTAAAATTCATATACTTATATAAGAAAACATTTATTTTGGAAATAATCTTATAAAATTGTAAGGTAAGCTTTGATGATGTAATAATGGAGAAAAATAGCCACACCCTCTATATAAGTTAAAGAAACATTCATACCTTAATTATTTCGAAAAGGTCATAAAGTACCTTGTTGGAAAATAACAGAAATATTCATTTCAAACCATTTTATAAAAATTAAAACAAGGGTATAAATTAATTTAAACCATAGTCTAGAAAATAGTAAAAAAGTTTTGGAATACATTTTTAAGAAACATGGATGTGGATGATAAAGAGGTCCCTATAGATACTTACGTAAAAACAACCTCAGATAATAAAGAGATTGTGAAATTAACCCTTAAATTGTACTTTTCCTTGGTCGAGAGTTGGTTAACCTCCTGTATAATGGTGAAATAATAGTTATTAAATTAGAAAAATATCATATACATTAATATGATATCATATATGATCTTTTAACATTTTATTGTTAATAGTATCTTAATATTAACATCGTTTTGGGTGTTAACTGATTTGTTTTCCTTTATATGATTTGTTATGTAAGTATTGGTTGTTATGAATAGGATATATCTTATTCATATTCAGAATTATATTAAGTCTTTAAAAATTATTTTTAATCATCTAATGAAAATTAGTCTTGAATGGATATGATGGGGAATGAATCTCATCACGTTCGTGGACACGGTAATCCGTACGTACGCATGAGCGACAATATCATTCTTTTTATATTAAACTAATATATAATTGGATGTTATATCATATATAAAGAATACTTATCATGTTATATTTATTATTTAAATCAATTACATATCATTATTATACCCATCCAAATAATAATGTATTGAATAACAATTACACCACGACATGGAGACGGTAAGTCGTACGTACGCACGTATGGTGACATGTCATTCAAAGGATGGATAGAATAATGAATATGGTTGTACCATATTTATAATATGTATAAATAATATACAATATTTATTATTTTATAATGGAAACAACAGAGAAAGAGGAAGTGGAAGCAGAAAGGAACTTGAAAGAGGTGATGAAATATTTATCTCTTCTTCGGGTTCTTCTTTTTGATTTGATCAAAAGGGATCCTTAGGTTAGATTTATGACCAAAGTAAGGACTGTAGTATGAAGGTATTATTGTTGAAAGGGTATTTGGTCCGATTGTGGCTGAAATAAATTGCTTTGAAGGTGTGAATTTGAGGGAAGGGGGAGTGCCCGTTTATAAGAGGGGCGAGGGGCACCTTAGGAAAAACTAGAAATATTATTTTATAATAAAATAATTTTCGGTTTCTAATGGCTCAAAAATGAATTATTTAAAGGAGAAGGTATGTATAGGTATAAATAAACTCAAAAAATAGGTTTTATATTGGTTTGGGTCACTATATTAACTTTATCTTTTAGATATAACTCTTAGTTAAATAGTTTGACATCTACCATGTCTGTTTGTATTTTTATATTATATGGCTAATAAACATACTATATACTTCCAAGAGAATCCTAAGTGGATAATTAATTATACAACTATCATTATATAAGTCTTTTTTCTGATCCTTATATTTTTATGAATAGAATATCAATTAATAATATAGTATTTGTTTTAAAAACACCTTTTTGTCAATTTTGAGACTATTTGGTATTTTGTTTTTTCTAAATTCATAACAGCATTATTACTTCGAAAAAAATTCATATAACCAATCCTAACATGTCATATTAGCCTATAAAATTAGTTTAATTCATAAAAAGTCTTAAATTACATTTATTTGGATATTTATAATATCAATTATTTTAATATTTCATTAATTATGTAATTACGACATCATCATGGTGTCACAAATAAATTAAATTATTTAATGTATAAAAAATAAAAATAAAATACCATTATGTAGGAAATATTTTTATCTTTCTAATGAATATTTAGAATCAAATTTATCTTATGTGTAACCCTATATTAAAAATGGTTTAGTTATTAAATTTGAATTTATCACTTTTAACTCTTCTTTGAATTAAATAATAATAAATGTCCTAATCTAATTCATGTGGAGATAAATGATCATATATTATTCCTAAGGTTGTTTTTGGTAAATTTATATTTATCCAATAGAATTAGGACACGTGTTAGGATAATAATAATATCATTTTTACCTTTAATTACCCTTTTTTACTTTTAGTCATGGTAAATAAAAGTCAAAAGTTACTATTCTCCAAAAATTATTTTCATCTCATTGAACCAAATTTTACTTACTGATATCAACTGTGTCTCTCGGATTTTCAAAATTCAACTCATAGAAGCGGTAAAGCTAAGATTTATGTAAATTTTTAAATGCTCCTAGGAGGTGCGTAAAAGACGGTAAAAAGTTCAATAAAGTTTTTATATATCTAAAATTATTATAAACTAACTCCAATGAATTAAATTTAACTTATATAGGTATTATTTATATATTTTGACCTAAAATAAATTAAATTAAAATAAATAATTATTTAAATAAAAAGTCGGTTTTAAAAAATAACTCAGTGTTTTTCACTATTCATAAAAAATTGAATGTTTTCAGAGAAATACCAAAAATTCACCCTAAGCTAATTTCGATACTCCGAATGAAAAAATGAAGTCCATTTTGAAATAAAAAATTTATAAAATTTCAAAAAGTGGGTATTTCTATTCATAATGGCTAGTTTGATTGGTTGTGGTGTGTTAGAACTCGAAGTTGCGTACAACACATGCTATTACATTATTCAAAGGGAAAAGTACCATGGAAGCTTGGGGTGTAACATTATCCTCTCTTTCAAATAATTTTTTCCTCGAAATTTCTAGAATATTACTGCATAAAAAGATCTAGGTGGTTCTTCATCATAAGTTCCTCGGGTTCCCACGTTGCCTCTTTCATTTTATGGTTTCTCCACAGAACCTTTACAAGACGACTCATTCAGTTTCTCAAAACTTTTTCCATTGTATCAAGATCCTTGACAGGCTCTTCTCCATTGGACAGATCGGGTTCCAGTACAGATTCCTTATAGGTGAGTACATGTGTTGGGTTAGGCATGTATTTTCTCAACAGTGATACGTGGAATACATTGTGAAATTGGGAGAGACATGGTGCCATTTCCAAATAGTAAGCTACCACCCCAATTCAGCCTAGAATTTAGAAAGGTCCAATGTACTTGGGAATCAACTTTCCCTTTTTACCGAAACGTATAACACCCTTCCATAGAGATACCTTCAAGAAAACATGATCTCCTACCTGAAATTCCAATCCTTCCTTCAGTTATCAGCATAGCTCTTCTTCCTACTTTGAGCTGGTTTGATGTGGGTTTGGATTACCTTCACCTTTTCCATCATTTCCTCTACAATTTTTGGGCCTATGCATTTTATTTCACCAACATCATCCCAACAAGTTGGTGTGCGACATCTCTTTCCGTATAACGCTTCATATGGGGCCATCTGAATACTTGAATGAAAGCTATTGTTATAGAAAAATTATACCAGAGGTAAATATTGATCCCATATACCATGAAAGTCATGTGATCATGATATCAACATGTATTCTAAGGTTTGAATAGTCCATTCTTATTGGCCATCAATTTGGGGGTGGTAGGCAGTTCTCAAATGATGTTTTGTATCCAGGGCTTTCTGATGACTTTTCCAGAACCATGATGTAAAATGTGGATCACGATCAGAAACAATAGATAGTGTTACTCCATAAAGTCTTACAATGTCATTATTATATAGTCTTGATAAACGTTCAAGAGGTAAATCTTCCCTTATAGCAAGAAAATGTACTGACTTGGTAAAACGATCAATAATGACCCATATTGCATCATTCCGTCGAGGAGTCTTTGGTAGTCCCACGACAAAGTCCATCGTGATATCATCCCATTTCCACTCAGGTATGTGAAGAGGTTTCATGACTCCTCCAGGTTCTTTCATTCCAGCTTTCACTTGTTGACAAACCATACATCTTGACGCAAAATCAGTAATCTCCCTCTTCATGTTATCCCACAAAAACTGTTCCTTCAAATCCTTATACATTCTGGTTCTCCCAGGGTGATAGAAAAGTTGAAGCTACTAGCATCATCCAGCAATTCTCTTTTTAGATCTGGTATTTCGGGAACATAAAGTCTCTTCCTAAATTTCAAAATTCCATCTTCATATACGAAGTCACTCAATCTCCCATTACCTAAATATTTAATCTTCTTTGGAAACTCCTCATCATCAGCCTGAGAACTTTTTATCCTTTCTAGTAAAGATGTTTGGCAATCATTTGAAAAAGTATTGATGTTTCACCTTCCATGGTGATTCTCATATCCATCTTTACTAGATCCATGTATATAGGATCCTTTTCAACTCTCATATTATTAAAAACTCCACGATCCTTTCTACTCAGAGAATCTTCCACCTTATTTTCCTTCCTCTGGTTGTAGTGTATAGTGAAATCATAATCTTTGAGTAGTTCAAGCCATCGTATTTGCCTCATGTTGAGTTCTTTCTGTGAGAAAATATAATTCAAACTCTTGCGGTTGGTATATATACCACATTTTTACCACAAGGATATTGTATCCATATCATCAAAGCAAATATTACAGTTTCTAACTCAAGATCATGAGCAGGATAGTTTTTGATCATGAATTTTTAGCTTTCGTGATGCATAAGCAATAACCCTATCATTCTTCATAAGGACACAACCAAGTCCTTTCTTTTAAGAATCATTATAAATAAAAAACCCATCATTCCCTGATGGTAGAGTCAATGTAAGAGTATTGACTAATCTTCTCTTCAGTTCTTCAAAACATTCTTCACACTCTCTTGTCCATACAAATTTAACCCCTTTACATGTGAGCTTGGTTAATGGGTTATCCAATTGGGAAAAATTATGGACAAAACACCGATAATAACCTACTAAACCAATAAAACTGCGTACCTTATTTATACTTGTCAGAGCTGGAAATTCTTGGATTTCTCTTTTCATTGAAGGACCAATAAAGATTCCATCCTTAGAGGCGATATGGAAAAAAAGAAGAAATCTCTTGAAGCCAGAATTCACACTTTCTAAACTTCCCATAAAATTCATTTCATATAAGATTCTTCAAGATAATGCGAAAGTGATTTTCATGATCTTTGTATCTTTTAAAGTATAAAAAGATATCATCAATAAATAACACTACAAAGTAATCAAGATATTCCTTTAAAACTATATTCATTATATCCATGAAGACAGAGGGTGCATTATTCAATCCAAAAGGAATTAATGTAAACTCATAATGCTTGTACCTGGTTTGAAATGCTATTTTTAGAATGTCTTCCTTATTTATATACAACAGATTATATCTAGATCGAAGGTCAATATTTTTAAAGTATTGAGCTATATCAAGTTGGTCAAATAAATCATCAATGTGAGGTAGGGGATACTTGTTCTTTGTTGTTATATCATTGATCTCCCTATAGTCAATGCACAACCTCATAGATACATCTTTATTCTTAAGAAAAAGAACAGGGGATCCCCATGGAGAAACACTAGGGAAAATAAATCCCTTATTACACAATTCCTCTTATTGTTTCTTTTGTTCCACTAATTCCACTGTGGCCATTCTATAAGGGTTTTTTAATATGGGCCTTGATCTAGGAATTAAATCAATGGAAAAATCAATTTCTTGTTCTGATGGATTTCTAGGTAATTCCTCTGGAAACACATCAACCTATTCTTTCACAATAGGAACATCCTCTATTTGAACATTCCTTTCCTCACCCACAATTATTTCATTCTCTTCCTCCCCAAAAATTGAATTTAGTTGAGCTACTGGGGGTGGATCTAGATAAAAATTAGGTGGTGAAGATTCTGCTCTAAAGATAAGGTGTTCTTTATCATCGTCATCAAAAATAGCAACCTCCTTCTTCTAAAAATAAATTTTTGCATCATTTTTTGAAATCCAATCCATACCAAGGATTATATCAAATTAAATCATGGGTATGATGATGAGATCAGTAGATAAAGAACAATTAGATGCCTTAATGGGGACTGATTCACAAAACTTGGTTGCAGTGATACTTCCCTTAAGAGTTTTGACTGACAAATCCTATGTTAAATCAAATAGGAAATATCTAATTTTCGTAGCAAACTGGAAAGATATGACACAATGTGATGATCCAAAATCAAATAAATCATTTTCTAAACTTGAGGAAACCATTAAATTACCTACCACCACGTCTTTCGGAGCTTCAACATCAACAGTAGTGATGGAATAAGCTTGTCCTTGATCCCTTGTCCTTTTCTGAGGTATTTTCCCTTTATGCTTAGTATATTCATTTGTATAATGCCCCCCTTCTCTACAATTGTAGCATTCAACATCGACAACCTCTTTTTTCCCCTTGCAATCACGAGCTTGGGGGCCTTTTTCACCACACTTGTAACAGACTCCCATTCCCTTTAGGGAAGTACCAGGGTGTTTCTTCCCACATTTACTGAAGGATGGATACTCAAATTTTCCCTTCTTCCACTTATTCCCATTTCTAGTGTGTTCAGTAGATATCTTCTTCTCTTGCTTTGCTTTAAAGTCGTAAGACTTAGAGAATTATTTTTCTATCTTGATAGCACATGAGACAATATCTTCGTACAAAGAGAAGGATTGTGAGACTAATTATCAATGGATAAATTATTTTAGCCCATCAAATAAATGAACAATTTTACTTCTTGGGTTACGTATATAATCTGAAACATGCCTCGCTAACCTTGTAATGTTATCTTCATGCTTTGCGACATTCTCATCCTCCTTTTTCCTCAAACTCAGAAATTGTCTTTCCATATCTGCTCGATGGTCATGAGGAAATTATTTTTATAAAAATATTTCCTTAAATTCCCTCCATTCCATATTTTATACTTTATCATCTTCCGTTGTGTTTTGAATCAATGACAACCATTGATCAGCATCTCCAGTGAGGCGGTAAACTGTCATGACAACTTTTTCCCTTTCCCTACTCCCCAAGGCATGGAATATTTTCTCTAAAGAATTTATCCATTGCTCAGATACTAGTGGATATGTACCCCCATTGAATGTTGGTGGTTGTTGCCTCATGAAGCGATCTAACATTGATCCTCCACGCTGCGGATCAGGGTGCTCCATATGGGTAAGGTTATTATTCATAACATGAGTGAGTTGTCCCAATATAGTGATAAGTTGATCCTCACCAGTTGTATCACTATCTCCAATAAATTTATCTTGAGAAGGAGGGAAATCCCTACATGGAGTGCGTGCACTGATATAGTTTCCATTCCTTCCACTATGAGTCATTTCTAAAAAATGGCACAAACTAGATTAGTTTATGAATCGAAATACATAAATCCAAACTTTTAAAACACTTTACATAAATTGAATAGATTATGGATATAATCCAAAATAATAAAAATGTTTTCTTTGAGAAAATATATACTCATAAACCCTTCATAATGTTTTGTAAATAAAGTGACAATTATGCTAAGCATATCCCCCGACAGTGTCGTAACCAAGAGTGCAGCAAGGACCGTCGTCGTGCACCAGTTCCCGTTCGAGTCTAGCTCAAAGTGGTGTTTTCAGGTTTTACCCCTAGGTACATCTATGTTAGAACTACCTCGGACTGCTCATATTTATACAGGGATGTATATCTTGGAAAACTCAAAAAATATCTACAATACCAAATTTTTTGGAAGTTATTCTATACTAATCCTCAAAGTCTATTTTAGGGCTATGTGCTGTAATCAGTGTTTACCTAAATCTAGATTCCAAGGTTTGTACAAAAGTTCCTATGATAACAACTATAACTCCCTGACCCCAGAAGCCCAGAGTCAATGCATTATGACATATCATTTGCATGATCACAAAAGATCAAGTCTCGAAAGACTGATTATTTTAGTAGCATTGGAAGTACTAGATAAATTCATAATGTTTACATTACATCATAAAATGGAAAACTACAACAACATTGTATCCATGGAGAACATTGAGATCCCATAGAATATCCCTATAGGTCAGTCATAATATACATCTATGCATCCTGTAAAAAATAAAACATAGAAAGGGGTGAGCTCAAATGCTCAGTAAGGATTACAATATATCAGAATCTTTCATAAATAAGCATAATCATTTAAGGAAATGTATAAAACCAAAACAAAATCCTTTTCAACATAAAATTATTCATAATATGGAAAATATAAATCAAAATAATTCCATTTACTTACTCACATAGATATTTTACTTGTCGAATAATCACATGCAATATCAATAGACAATTTCATAATGATAAAATGAATAATGCCATACTTTCATAACCACATAGTCAAAGCCTTGTTCCAAGACTACAAATAAGATTTTGTCAAGTCCTTATTCCAAGAAACTGTTTTGTTTCATGAGACCTACCGATGCATCGAGGAGCTATAGCAGGCTCCACCCGTCACTTACTATTTCCAATGTATTCCTCATATGAAAAGGTTTAAACATAACATAAACATTTGTATTAAAAATAGCATACGAAATGTCAATAATTTATCCATAAACCATTAATGGTGTAAAAATAACACATCCACAGTAAAACACATCAAAAAATATTAAATACAATATAGAAGTTTTGTATCATAATAAATCAACATTAAATAATCTTTAAATCCATCAAAGGATGTTGACATAAATGAAATCAAAAACGTTTTTAGATAAATATATGTTTCTATTTTGATATAATTTAAAATTAATATAATTATAAAAGAAATCATTTATTTTTGAAATATTCTTATAAACTTGTAAGGGAATATTTGATAATGTTATAATGGTAGAAAACAGCCACACCCACCACATAAGTTAAAAAAACATTCTTACCTTAATTCTTTCAAAAAGGTCATAAAGTACCTTGTTGGAAAACGACAGAAAGATACCTTTCAAACAATTTTATAAAAATTAAAACAAGGGTATAAATGAATTCAAACCATAATCTAGTATATAGTAAAAATGTTTTGGAATACATTTTTAAGAAACATGGATGTAGAAGATAAAGAGGTCCCAATAGATACGTAAAAACAACCTCAGATAATAAATAGATTGTGAAATTAACCCTTACCTTGTACTTTTCCTTGGTCGAGGGTAGGTTAACCTCATGTATAATGGCTAAATAATAATATTTAAGTTATAAAAGAATCATATACATTAATATGATATCATATATGATGTTTTAACATTTCTTTGTTAATAATATCTTACTATTATCGTTGTTTCTGGTGTTAACTGATTCGTTTTACTTTATATGATTTGTTACGTAATAATGTTTGTTATATATAGGATGTATATAATTCATATTCAGAATTATATTATGTCTTTAAACATTATTTTTAATCATCTAATGAAAATTAGTCTTGAATGGATACGATGGGGAATGAATCTAATCGCATTCGAAGAGACGATAATCTGTATGTATGCACGAGCAAAAATATAATTCTTTTGATATTAAAATAATATATAATTGGATGTTATATCATATATAAGGAATAATTATCATGTTATATTTACTATTTACAACAATTAAACGTCATTATTATAAACATCCAAATAATAATGTATTGAGTAACAATTACACCACGATACGGAGACGGTAAGTTGTACGTACGCACGTATGGTGACATGTCATTCAAAGGATAGATTGAATAATGAATATGGTTATACCATATTTATAATAAAATCACAGTATATATAAGATACTGGAGTTTTTATTTTAGAATGAAGACCACAAAGAAAGTGGAAGTTGAACAAGACAGGAACTTGAAAGAGGTGATGAAATATTTACCTCTTCTTCGGGTTCTTTCTTTTGATTTGATCAAAAGGGCTCCTTTGGTAGGATTTATGACCAAATTAATGCCTCTAGGATGAATGGAGGAACGTTTATAGGGTATTTGGATAGATTTTGTCTGAGCCAAATGGATTTGAATGTGTGAATTTGAGGGAAGGGGGAGTTCCCTTTTATAAGAGGGGTGAGGAGAACCTTAGGAAAAGCTAGAAATATTATTTTATAATAAAATAATTTTCTGTTTCTAATGGCACCAAAATAAATTATTTAAAGGATAAGGTGGGGATGGGTAGAAAAACACTAAACAAATAGGTTTTAGATAGGTTTGGGTAAATATATTAACATTATCTTTTAGATTGAATTATTTGTTAAATAGTTTGACATTTACCATGTCTCTTTGTATTTTTATAATATATGACAAATAAACTTACTATATACTTCCCAGAGAACCCCAAGTGGTTAATTAATGATACAATTGTAATTATATAAGTCTTTTGGTGGAACCATAGATTTTTAGTAATATAATATCAATTAATAATATAATATTAGTTTTAAAAACTCTTTTAAATCAATTTTGACAGTATTTGGTATTTTGTTTTTTCTAAACTCATAACAGCATTATTACGTCGAAAAAAATTTATCTAACTAATAATAACATGTAATAATAACCTATAAAATTATTTTAATTTATAAAAAGTCTCAAATTACATTTATTTGGATATTTATAATCTCAAATATTTTAATATTTTATTAATTAGGTAATTACTGCATCATCATTGTGTCATAAATAAATTAAATTATTTGATGTCTAAAAAATATAAATAAAATACAATTATGTAGGAAATAATTTTACCTTTATAATTAATAATTATATTTGAATTTATATTATGTGTAAACCTATATTAAAAATGGTTTAGTTATTAAACATTGAATTTAACACTTTTAACTTTTCATTGAATTAAATAATAATAAATGTCCTAATCATATCCAAGTGGACATAAAGGATCATATTTTATTCCTATGATTTCTTTTTCTCTATTTAAACTTATCCAATAGAATTAGGACATGTTTTAGGGTAATAACAATACAATTTTTACCTTTAATTACCCTTTTTACTTTTAATTATGGTAAATAAAAGTAAAAAATTATGATTCACCTAAAATTATTTTCATCTAATTGAACAAAATTTTACTTACTGATATCAACTGTGTCTCTCAGATTTTCGAAATTCAACTCACAGAAGTGGTAAAACTATGTTTTATGTAAATTTGCAAATGCTCCTCGGAGGTGGATAAGAGACGGTAAAATGTTCAATAAAATTTTTATATATCTAAAATTATTATAATCTGACTCCTATGAATTACATTGAACTTATATAAGTATTATGTATCTATTCTGACCTAAAATAAATTTAAATAAAATAAATAATTATTTAAATAAAAAGTTGGTTTAAAACAATAACTCAGTGTTTTCACTATTAATCAAAAATTGAATGTTTTTAGAAAAATACAAAAACTTTACCCTAAGCTAATTTCGGTAATCCGAATCCAAAAATGAAGTCCATTTTAAAAGATAAATTTTTTAAAATTTCAAAAAGTTGGTATTACTATTCATAATGGCTAGTTTGATTGGTTGTGGTGTGTTAGAACTCAAAGTTACGTACAACACACACTATTACATTATTCAAAGGGAAACGTACCATGGAAGCTTGGGGTGTTACATGAATAAGTTTTATGGGAATGAGTGTTCAATGATTTAGTTCATTTTCTTTTGTTATGTATTGTTTTTTTTCTATTCCCAATGTAAAATGGGTATAATGTAAGTTTTTGGTTCTCCAAAACTGTTAAAATGGTCGAACCATTGGGATTTTACCCTTTTTATATATGACAATGTAATAAAAAAATAATTGGATTTGGGTGAAGGGATTTTGGATCATTACAGTCATTTTTAGAGGAATTTCAGTAAAAAAATTGTAAATTAGATTAAATAAAACATAGATTAGGTAACATAACCTTATGATAGTATTTGAGGATTATTATAGACAAACATCCTAAAGATTTGGTAAGGAAGTGATTATATGGGTTTTTGTAGAAACAAATACGTATATGGATACTAAAATTGGACATGGTTCTAGCATAGAGGTTCCTAGGTGTAACCACTTTAAAAATGGAACATTGGGATAGACCCAGTCATCATATGGTGCTTGAAAATTGGCCTTAATGTGCAACTAGTTTGACATTCCTAGGGGATATTCTTAGGATAGATGAAATTTTATTTATTAACCATTATAAATTATTTGAAGACATAGATATCCCCAAATAAACCATGTTTATAATTCTAAGATTAACAATGCATAGATTTTGATTTATGTTGACCGTTACACCATATTTAGAATTATACATTATGATTTAAAATTAATAATTTTATGAGATAATATATTAAATTAAATTATTTAAAAATGGTTCCTATAATTAATAAGGGTATAAATACTCATGGAAAATGTAGATATTTCCCTACTATGTAATCCAATACATCTGGTACTAGAACTGAGAAAATTATGGATATATTAGGGTAGCTTGCTCATGTTATAAAAATTAACATTTTTGTGATGGAGAAACCTATTCAACAATTTCATTAAACTATTTTGGATCACTTCATGTGATTGAATCCCCCATAATTTGGTGGTACTACTAATATAATAGTAGTTAAGAAATGGATTAAGTCTACAGATAAGATATTTATGGCCTTGGGATGTGATGAAAAGTAAAAAACTACACATATAGTGTATTTTCTAAAGGGTGATGCTGATCAATGGTAAATGTTGATAAAAATTACAATAATGGAAGATGAAATATTACTACTTTAATTTAAATACATTAATGATAAATTCATTAAAAATATTTCCCATAAAAGAAACAAAATGAGGAAAATATAAATTTCTTTGAATAAAGAAAAAGCAAGAATAAAGTGTTTAAGAGTATAAATATACCATTACAAGGTTATCTAGGTATAATATGAATTACATATGAATCATGGAGTGAAATATTGAAAATTTCTTTTAAGGGATTTACTCAAGTCTCTAAAGGGAGCACATATCTTTGAATTTTTCATCATATGATGAAATAGTTTTATGTGCCATCAAAATGTATAACAAATTGTTGATATTTAAAATATTGAGGGGAAATCAAGAAAATAATATTTCATCTAAACACCATGAATAAGGTAATGAGTCAATGAATAAGAATAATAGAATGATGCAATTTCCACCTTGCGAGAAGTGTGGAAAGAATCCCCTAAGAAAATTCATGCAGGGACTGAGAGTTCTTTTAAGTTAAAAGATATGGGTAAAGAGGATATAGAATGAAAAGGGAATAAAGAAAAAATAATTATTAAGTGTTCCAACTATATAGATATGGGTCATTATGAAAATTAATACCCCAATTAACATGGTAATCCACCATAGAAGAGGCCAAGGGGATAAGGCCAACATGATATGATCACTATAGATGAGGTGGAAGTACCCAATTATGTGGTGACATGTACTTTAATCCTACCTTCAAATTTTTCTAATTATTTTTTTTTGATTTTGGATACTCACACTCTTTTATATCTACCTAGTTCTCCAAGAAAATTATACATTTCCTTTTAAATTTAATAATGTAATTATTAGTTGGAACTCTTACGGGAAGTCTCACTCTAATAAGGATGTGTCAGAAAATCACAATTATGACACACAAACATGCTCTATTTGTAGAACTTATTATCATTCCTATGGGTAATTTAATATAATCCTTATTATGGGATGGATTTCAAAATATAGTGGAAATATATATGAAAAAGAGAATAAAATTATGATTAATGAGGAATATGTTGAATTGAAATTTTTAGAGAAGAGACTTCATCATATGATTCATATCTAGATCCATCCACAATATCACTACTGAATGAGATTCTTGGGGAAGAAGAAGAATCAAAATCCTGGTATGGAAAAGATAATCTTCAAATAGATGATGTACCTATTTTATTGGAATAAATTTACTTTTTTCTGGAGAAATTATTTAGACATCCCCCAGAGCATGAAGTAGCGATGTACATTGATTTAATACCTGATTCATGACTAATATCAAAGACTCCCTATAGAATAACCACTATAGAATTAGCAGAGTTGAAGAAGAAACTAGAATATTAGGGTGATAAGGGATTTATTCATCCAAGTGTATCACCATCTTGATCCTCTATTCTATTTGTTAATAATTAAGATTTATCTGTGAGGTTATATATTGATTATTTGGAAATAAATGAAATTATGATAAATAAAATGTATCCTCTACCTCACGTTGATGAATTATTCGATCAACATCATAGAGAAAAATGTTTTTCAAATATTAATTTTTTTTGGTATCATAAATTGTGAGTAAATAAAGAAGACATTAAAAAGACATATTTTCAAATGAGGTATGGAAATTATGAGTTTATTGTAATTACATTTGGACTAAATAATTCACCCATTATTTATGGATATAATAAGTAGAGTTTTCAAGTAATATATTTAGGATTTGTTTTGGTATTCATGGATGATATTTTGGTGTATTTGAAAATCTACGAGGACCTTGATAATCACTTTCAGATCATTATAGAGTCTCTTATAAGTAAAGAGTTATATAAGAAATTTATTAAGTATGATTTATAGATTAATGAATTTTATTTTATTTAAAATATCATCATAAATTATGGAATCTCAACTAATCCTATGATGATAAAAGAATTCAATGTATGGAGTACACCGATGTTCATAACTAAGTTACATAGTTTAATTAATATGGTATGTTAAAAGGGAAATTCATTAATTATTTTTCCTAATTTTCCAACCCATTAACATAGATTACATTAAAATGGGTTAAGTTTGTTTGGATAAAGGAATGTGAATAATTTTTTGATGAATGAAATAGAATATTGGTCAAAGCATTGATTTTGAATCTAACATCTGTAAATGATAGGTTTATGATATATTGTGGTCCTTCAAAAAAGGGACTTGGTTGTTTCCTAATGCAATATAATAAAGTAATTGTGTAGGAATCAAGGTAATTAAAGGCTCATGAAAAGAACTATTGAACCCATGATCTTGAGTTGGAAGCTATAATCTTTAGATTGAATATATGGATAAATTATATCTATGGTAAAATATATGATATATAAATGTATAATAAAAACCTAAAATAAAAATTTTCATAGAAAGAGATTAAAATGAGACAAAGGAGATGGCTTGAGATACTCAAAGATTATGATTTCTCAAAACACTATAACTTAGGTAAAGAAAATATGGTAGAAGATGCCTTGAGTAGGAAGGATCAGGGAATTATAATCCAAATAAGGATTGATAGGGATCCAATGTTCAATGATCTAGTAAATATGGATATAGGAGTTATTAAGTTAGTGGATACCTCACTAATTTATAAAATTATTTCGAAACCATATTTTTTTAAAAAGATAAATTGTTCTTAATATAATGATGAGAACTTTTAGAATAATATTAAATCTATAATTGATGAGAAATTATAAGACTTCATTTGTGAAGTTTTTGTTAAAGATTTGGAAATATTTTATGTGTTTCTTCGATACCTGAGATAAAAAGTGAATTTTTTGATGATTCTCATTGCTTAAATTTCTCTATACACAATGGTAGCATCAAGATGTATAGGGATTTGAGGGAAAATCTTTGGTTAGATAACATGAAGGGTGAATTTTATGATTATGTTTCCAAATTTCTAGTTTGTACACAAGTGAATTCTATGAGAAAAAATCCAAGAGGATTCATGCAACCTCTTACTATAACTGTTTGTAAATGGAATTATATTACTATGTAATTTGTTATTGGATTACCAAATACTCATAAAAAGAAATATGCAATATGAGTTTTCATTTATTTCTTAACCAAACATGCACATTTCCTCGATATAAGATAATATTTAACTCTTCAGATCCTCACAAGGATATATATTAAGGATGTTTTAAGACTTTTTGGTGCACATATTTCAATTGTGTTTCTATCAAGATCATCATTTTACATTGAAATTATGGAAAAGTTTTTAGAGGGATCTTTATACTGAGATTCATTCGAGCACTGGATACCATCCTCATACTGATGAACATTATGAAAGGACTATTAAAATAATGGAATACATATTGAGGTCATTCTTACTTGACTTTAAAGGTATATGGGATCAATATTTACATTTGGTATAGTTTTTCTATAATAGTATTTTCCATTAAAGCATTCAAATGGAGGCGTACAAAGCATTATATGGAAAGAGACATCATAATATAACTTTTTGGGATGATGTTGGTGAAAGGAAACTTGAAGGACCATAACACGTTGAAGAGATAAAAACAAATTTAAAGGCCATCTAGGCTCACATTAAATAATCTTAAACTAGAAAAAATATTTATACTGATAATCCGAGGAAGGTTTGGAATTTCAAGTGGGAGATCATGATTTTTTTAATGTAACTCCATAGAAGGGAGTTATAAGGTTTATAAATTAAGTTAAAATGAGCCCTAGGTACATTAGACACATTAAAATTTTTAAAATAAATGGTTTTGTTTCTTATCATTTGGATATTCTACCAAATCACTCAAAAGAACATGATGTGTTATGTATATCATAATTAAGGAAGTACATTATAGAACCGACACATTTTCTCATATCTAATGAAATATAATTGGATCCTAGTCTATATTACCATATAGAACCCATCCATATTTTTTATAATATATATCATATACTAAGTAATTGAAAAACATGACTTGTATAGGTACATTGGATAAATCACAAAATAGAGGAAACAATGGGGGAACTAGAGGACATTAAGAAGAAGAGATACCACAATCTATTTATAAGGTAATAATATTTTGAGGTTGAAATTTTCGTAGGAGGGAATAATGTTACACCCTGGTAATTTATAATATATTTTCCTTATAATAAATTTAATTTCATCGATAATATTCAATTCATGCAACAATGTGTTTAAACAAAACATGATACTCATTTGAAATATTATATTATCATAATCATTATAACCAAGCCATTAAATTGTTTGGTATGAATAAAACTAACTAAATTATGGAAAATATATAGGTTACAAATGTTCATTTGTTATCTATTTTTTATAATTAAAAATAAGAATCATTTAAAAAAGATTTTGTTTTTCTGAAAAAGCTATATTTTTTATAAAAGATCGTTTAGTTGCGATTTGTTCACATAATTTAAAGTAAAAATTTCAAATATTTAGAAAATTTAATTTAAAATAGAGAATTATTTTTTTTAAATAATTATATCAACATTTTCTTAGGGTTAATTTTTGGGTTTTCCACAAATGATTTCTTTTTGGATGAATAGTGAAAACACTAAATTTTAATTGAAAAATGTGTTTTCATTTAAATTATTGATAATAATTAATTATTTTTTTATATGGATTTAAATTAAAATTAGTAAAATTAATTTTATTAATCCAATTTATTTCTTTAGAATCATTTTCATCTAAAATTTTTATATAAAAACTTTGTAAACTTTTGAAATTTTCTCTTAAAGAAACCCACTTCCTCATCACGACTTTGGGATTAATTTTAAATTAAATATTTCCACTAATGTTAATATAATTTGGAAAATAAATTAAATGCTTTCATTTGGCATGAATTATATTATCGAATAAATTTAACTTAATTTATTTCCAAAAAATAGTAAAAGTAGTAAAAATAATTTACCATAGTTAAGGTAAAAATGAATTTACTGAGGGTAAAATTAGAAAGACAAGGGTTAAATTGAGATAATAAATTTTCTAAAATTGATTGTATGAAAATATTTATAACATATCATGTCTAAGGATCTATAATAATCCATTTTTAACCCTTTTTTCTTGTTTAAACCATGGGTACACCATTTTCATTTCATAAAAAATACATGTGTTCCATTCACCTCACTTATAAAAGGAAACCCACTATCGTCTATTATTTACAACTTAAAAACATTTTGGTTTGGCCAAAACTGACCCAAATAACATCCCAAATTCTATACCATCATTCTAAAATAATTATATTTTAAATAAATCCAACTTAGGAGGGATTTTTGTGCACGAAAAAGGAGGTTACTTAAAGAACATGCAACGTTCTTCCAAAAGAATTATTATTTTATTTCTTCTTCCCCCCATTAAATTCTAAATGATATATAAATATATAATAAAATAAATATCTCGTATAAACATTGATGTTTTCATATTGAGTTAATGACCTAAAAACATCCCCTCTTCCATGAAATGGTTTATGAAATCATCATTTGTGTGTATGACGGTCTATCATGTTGCGAACCGATGTCATTCAATTTTCCATTACCATCTCTCACAATTGGGTATTATGACAAATAAAATGTATATATATGATATTTATAACATAATAATACATTTTTATTAATAATATCATATATAAACTTTTTTTACTTTCCATTTCATACTAGATAAGATAAGGTCACTCGTGTATATGGTGGACTACCATCTCACAAAGTGATGTGATTCCTTTTTCAATAACACCTTGACTGAAAATAATATTTTTATTTTTTAAACACTTTTAAGGGAAATGTGAAAAAATAGGGTTCAACCAAAAAAGTAAATAACCGAGTCCTTAATGTACAAATTAATCTTACCATAATTATACTCCCTATATAATTTCCAAGAGATATTGTTTACCTGGGTGTCTGGTTTATCTATTATAAGATCTTCAATCTGACAGCTCACATTGTACCATGACTGGATGTACTCCTCCAGATGGATCTTCCCACCATTAAATCCTGAAATTAATATTATGTACTTCTTTTTGATCCAAGTATATTTCTCCTCATTTAGAGTAATCCATAATGATCTCCCCATCATTTTAGTGGCTTCTTCTTCGGTTTCATTTAGAGAGAAAACCTATTCAGCCACTACATCTTCTGAGATAAAGAGAAATTTAAAGTATTGATCCATCACATCATATAACTTTACCTATTTTCCATCTACCTGGATTTATTCGCTAATAGAGTCTCCATTGGAAGAGGAAATGAGGAGTAGTCCTTCATCTCATTATGAGTGACCTTTTATCCTTCAATGGAGGCCCTTACCAGGTCACTTTCAATGTCCAGATCAATATCATCAATCTATTTAAGAAAGTTAGCCTGATAAACATCATAGATGAGGACATCCTCCTATGGATAATCCCATAGAATCAACCCTATCCCCATATAAGTGGCCTCACAATCAATATGTGCAACATGGACCTCATTCCCATCACTTTCCAGGAGACCAACAAGGTGGACAAAAAAAAGTTAACCAGTCTAGGGAACCTCCCTAATAGTAGGAATACATCTCTTTGATTCTTTTCACAAGTCATCAACCTCAAGACACTAGAAATGGTTTCAAACTATAACCTTTGAACTGGTTCTTCTCAGACTTACCCTACCTGCTGCCTTCACCTAGACCACACAATCTTTCTTGTTGACACCATCCCTTGAAAACGTTTCACCTACCTCTTTCTTCAACCTAGTATCTTTCTCTTTATTTGCTACTCCCATTTAACCCTCTCATATATGAGAATCCTCCCTAGGTGTCCTATAAGCTTCTTATTTGTCATTTAGACTACTCCATGCACTATTCATAACCTCATCAACACATATCAACTCAGCCTCCATGCCATTATTACCTTCTTTATTTTCCACCACCCCCTTATCATACCCAATCCCAAGGTCATATTTCAAATTATGAAATACTTCACTTACCTTCGGTTCAAGGAGAAACTATTGTTAAATCTTCACATTAATTCTATCCCTTGACACAACTATAACATGTTCTTTATCCCAAGACAATTCAGCAGGCTTTGTTCCTACACTGAACACCCCTTTGCCCCCTCTGTTTCTATTCCCAAACCTACAAATCATACTAGAGTGACCATGTTTCTTTCAAGAATAAAAATGTCCACCCATGATTCATAAAATATCGATTTATTGTAATTAAAATCCTCACCAAAAACAATCCACACAAATATATTAGTGCTCTAGATGTGTCCACTTCAATATAGACTCTTGGAGAAATGAGAGGGAAAACCACTAGTTTCCTACTATCTGAATAGAAATAGAATCCTATGAGATTCTCAAGCATACAAATGATAGAATTATTTTGGAATTTAAGAGGGATTTTGGTATATATAACCCAAGCAACAGTCATTGGTGAGTCATAGTTCATATGAAGATCATAACTCCACCTGAAGAGGAAGAATACGACTCTGTTGAAGCTTTGATGAGTTGAGGACCATGTGTGGATCAAGTTATTCTCCATTGAAAAGTGTATCATTATTTTATGATCATTGAGTAACTCCACCTTTATATAATGATTTTTGAAAATTTTAAATGATACTCATGCATAGGTAAAACCTACAATCTTGAGGATCATAACATAATTTATTTATCAAAATCATATCATGTTATTGGTACTAAAAGTATAGTTAATGTATAAAATATATAATTAATACATGATTATTATTTATTATACTATGTTACAATATAATGTGAACAATAACTAGAACATTCATGACAAACCACACATGATAAAATAAGGTAATTAACACTCGAAAAAATGAAAATAATGAAGGATTATTAACTGATGGGTGATAAGATGTTATAAAAGGATTATATATGATATTATTAATATTAATATGGTTATGGTATAATCAAATAAAATTATTAAAACCACTATAAATGTTTTTAAAGAATGTTAAACCAAAATGAACCCTGAGGTAAGGGACTTCGTCTCAACTTCCCTCAATTGAAGAATATTGCAGTATTATGCATATAATATATTTTATATGGTTTATATAATTCCCATTGACATTTGATATCATTATTACTTAATAATTCATGTTAACTTAGGTTTAAATTTTAATTATTTGATCCAAGGATATTTGAATTGACAATTACCATGTGGTAAAAGTTATTTTACAATCTCACTTCCTTTTGTGATCGTTACCTTTCTCAATGAACAATCACATTATGGTTATAATTTTCCTTGCACATTACATTTCTATTAAATATAAATATTCATATATTATTGATATGATTATTTCCTAAACTACATACTATTTTTACATATGGTACATTCTTTGATGGTTATTTGATTAACTGGGGAAATATTGATAAATTTGTATCCTTTACTCTATAAGGATATTTGATGATAAGGAAAATTATTAATTAATTTAATAGATTCTTAGATACAAGACTAATTATTTTTAAATGAAGACATAGGTGGGTCTTGGTTATATATATCCCCTCAATGTATCAACAAGTATGTAGAGACAAACTAGTTGGCCAAATCATAAGTGTTTTTAACCAATAAATTTAAATGATCTTGAGAATAGATGTTGATGGTAGATATATCATGTTCTAGAGATATGAAATCCAAAAATTAATAATTTCTTTTATTATGAGTTTAATTAGTATTATCCGTGGTATTTTAACAATGATATTATCTCTGGATGCATTTCATTCTCAGATTATTGATTTAATGGACCATGTGTTTAGTTATTTATCTTACCATATTGATGATTAATTATTTAGTTATGATAGTCATGATATTGATTAAATTTAATTTTTTATCTATATACCTTAATATTTTGATTAGTCCTATCATATCATTATATTCATGTTATTTAAATGGAATGTCTGTTCAGTTATTTATATTTCCATGTTTATTAAGCTTATTGATTCCTGATATTTTTTTTGGAATTAACCATTAATGAGAATTTTATCCCACCATTATTTTATTTTCTATCCCTAAGATATAAATAATAAATTTTGGAATGATTTTCCAAGTATAGAGTTCATTTTCTTTGGTTATATATTATGCTTTATTTTGTGTTCCCAATGTAAAATGGTTATCATGTTTTTATCTGGTTCTCCAAAATAGATAAACTGAGTATTCCTGTGGTATTTTACCCTTAGTATCTATGAAAATGTAATAAATAAGACACCAAATATAGATTACTAGTGTTGGGGTCATTATAAATGGACCATCAAAACTCCCACACCAAATACAATCCTAACTCTTTGTGTAATTCCATGAATTGATCACTAATAACCTCCCCATCTGTCATGCTCTCATAATGAGTACTGAAACACCACTGATCCAGATAAAAATAAGACCATAATAAATATATATCTAGTTTTATTCCAATATCAACACACCATATGACATCCCATTCAAACACCAAATATAATATTCTTATAAGGAACCATATATCGGCAAATATTTTCAATCTGGAATCCTAGTGTCACCATGACTGTGGCTCCATCTAGTCTCACCATATCCAAAACACATTCAATATTAAGTTCATACAGCCTAAACCAACTCAATCCTCATAATGATATCAATATAATCATAATCAATCTATCAAACCATACCCAATCTCCAATGACTATGTTTTTCCATTACCAAATGTAATGATAGGATGTGTATGATTCATGCATACTCGAGCACTAATGAAAAACACCAACCACCACCCATTCCAAATCAAAAATTAGAATTATCCTTAACATAGATAAAAATTCATCCATAATTAGCATCACACCCACCAATAGACATTCGTTAACTCCCTACCACAAGGATTCCTTTACACCACTCTATATGCACACACATCCCTAAAACATGTATCAAGGAGTATATTTGGTCAATAATACCCTAGTACCCTGATAAATAAACAATGTTACCACTTTATCATGAAAAGAAATAAATAAATATCAAATTAAACCATCAGTATTTAACCCTCATGAATCTATCCACTAATTCATAAACCAATTAGCATTACACATAACTAGAATGTATCCGCCCTCACACAATAATACTTTTATAAAAATAATTAACCAATCTAAAAAATAACACTATAATATGTTATTAACTTCAATAACACTTCATATAATCCAATCCCAATGGGTGTACAATCCCATACAACCTAATCACACCCCACTGTAATCGTGCTCTAATTAGACATATTCCATCAAACCTAGGATCACTTGCTTAACCTACGGACAATTATCCACCGACATACTATTCTAATATAATCAATGTATCCCCAACTATTACATGTTAAATTAATGTGGTATATAACTCATTCCAAGTCCTACCACATTATCACCCTCCCTCATGCATCATTATAAAAACAGAATCATCTACACATGATCCCACATTACTACGAAAATAATATATAGGACCAATAAGGACATGCATCCAATTGATCATTCCATCCAAATCCTGTAATCAATACCAAGAAAAATTCATTCCACATGCCCTTAATTTTTACCCTCATAGTAATCCACATAGTCACCTTGCCTAGTTAATTAGAGTTCTATCTGATTCTTTCTTCCCACATTCTTTTTACTCAGCATCCCATATTTTTTCATTTTGAATTTTAAAATTTAGTGGTGATTGGTCTTTTCTATTTATAAGATATATGGGTTAATTTTTTTTGGATTCCCAGTATACCCTTTAAAATTGTCCCTTTTAAATAAATAAAGAAAATTATTGGAAGTAAACCTTAAGTAACCAAACCAATTTACCAATCACCAATAAGGTATCCATCATTAGGGTATCTAATGTTTTCACCAACCAACTAGGGGTCATTATACATCCCATAAACTAAGGAACTATATATTAATAACTAACGAACATCCCATCATAATAACCATGTGGCTTTCTATAAAAATTGATCATGAGTGAAAATCATGGTCTAGATATGTGGAATGACATAAATAAGTTATATGACAAAATTATATATAAGTTATTATTTAAACATTAAAAAACTAAACCTATCATCATTAAATTAAATCATACATGATCACAAATATTTCATGTGAATATTATATGCTAATAATGATGTATAAGGAAACCTCTTGTTAACAAGGTCTAAGAGTCAAACATGTAAAAAAAGAACATTTGGTAAACACATCTATATAAATAAACGTCTCTTCTATTACAACAAAAAGAACAATAATCCTATACGAGTGGTAACATGGAATTACCATTGGAGAAGGTTTTCATGATTCAACAGTTGTTGGTCTATCAAAATATTTTACCCACATCCATTTCCTGTCTACCATATTCCTAAATAAAATGATAAAGGAAAATATTCCCTCATACTAATTTTTTATTTCTCAGTCCGTAGACCGCACTTCAATTCCCTAACTAAGGTGTTATATGACCTCAAGGATGCCTCCCTATATTATAGAGGATTATGATGTGTAGAGAGGTCCTAAATCAATAATTAAAGATACTCTTCCCTTGAATCTGAGTCAATACACAAAGGGAATAACAAAACATCCTCAACGTAAAATAAATTAGGTGGAAGAGATAAATAAGATCCTAACTATAACACATGAATTCAGAAGTTATAAAAATATATATTCCTCTAATCACTCACTAGGATTATAACATATACAAAATAAACAAGAGAAAAAAAATAAAAAGGGAAAACACTACCATTTCAAAGAGTTATAACATCCCAAAACCCATACTCCCGAATCGTAGATAAAAACATAATCTTTAAATTTATGGATATAATACTGATAAACATGACAAAAAATTATCTATCCAAAACACACAAAAAATATAGAAGTATTGGATCACTTAAATACCCAAAGTCCTTTTAGGTTTGTAGTTTTATATAATTAGGATAACATCTTACATAAAAACAACCATGTCTTTGAGTGTGTATTTTTTTCACTAAACAAATTCATTATACATTCACACTTTCTTCATTTAAGGTAACTACCATATCTAGAACTATAAATTTATTAGTGTTTATACTCATCATTAGGTGCTGATAAATATCATTAGAAAAATTATTATGAGAAAAACAAAGTTCAGTAAGGGTTATTTAAAAACCGGAAAAGAAACTCTATAGTCATTTTCAAAACCATGAGATCAAATAAGAGAGTTTTCCTTAAATATAAAAAACATTTAAGTTAAATAGAAATTTTAATAACTCATTTATTAAAAATTTCTAACTATTTTTTTGAAACACTTTATAAGAAAACATAATGGAAAGATCCTAGTAATGAGGTTTTCTTATAAAACATGACATTCCATGAAATTTTTTTTCTTAAAAACATACATTTTACTGTTAAAGTATATAATCATTGATTTTTTTTAAAATCATTAGCCTATCTCATGAAATAAAAATATTTCCATGAAAATCACTAGAAAGAATACAAATTTCCTATAGGTTCCTTGGTACATCATCTTCATAGAACCCATATAAGAACACATACAAATGGAATAACATACTCGGTTAATTTAAAAATTAAATCTATAGAGAACATAATAATAACCCAATACATTGGTGAGATATATTGGGTGAACCCATCACTATAAATAAGTAATGCGGACTATAAAATACAAGAAACACATAAAATATTTTATTTAAATTATAAAATCTCATAAAATATTCTGTTTAACACATATATAGAAGAACTTTTGGCTTCATGTATAAATAAGAATACAAATACTTTTTTATTGAAAAATAAAAAAAATTACTAGAAGAATTGGAAATATTATATTATTTTTAAAAACCATTAATAATTAAACATGTATCTTCTTAAATAATATTTTTCATTCTAATGGAATGTTTTCTCATTATATATACATTAATATAGAGAATTCCTTTATTTTGTTTGGTAAAATAATCCATACAAAATATGTAAAATGATTCATTTTGAAAACCATTGAATTAAAGTAAAAGGAGACATATAATTTATTTTATAATTTATTTAATTAAAAATACTTCCATAAAATGATATTATAATAAGTACATTGAATATTTTTTTAGAAAATAAATCTTTAATATATTTTAAATGTTTTTTAATGGAAAGTGTCCCTTATGACATTATATGGTCTGAAACAACAAAATATCGAAGGAAAGAACATGGAACGGATTTTTAAACAATTAAATATCATAAAATAGTGATAAAATAATTTCAAAATTTAGTTTATATACCATTAAAATAAAACATGGGGTGAAAATAGCTTAATTATCAATGAAAGTGAATTGATACTATAAATCCCATTCATTATCTCCCAAATTTTCAGTTACGTTATTTAAATTATGTGTAATGAAACTATATTAATTATTTAATATATTAATATTTTTTTCTTTAATACCCCTTAAATAAATAATTTATCTAATTTATTTTAAATAGAATTTTAATTACTTAATCGATTATTTCCACATCACGTGTTTTGAGGACATTGAGTTCATAATTTCAAAATGACTCAAGTGTGTTGATCGTGGTAGAATATTTCATTGTCAAATAATATCCATAATAATAATCATGACATAATTTTAATTTTAATAAATCAAATAAAATTATATAAACACCATTGAACGTTGGACTAGAAAAATGAATCACATCACTTCATGCAGGTGGTATTCTATACATATGTACGAGCGAAGTTATAATTTTTTATAAAGTGGAAGGGTAAAAATGAAAGTAATATATTAAATTTCAGTAATCATAATTATGTAATGAATATCATACATGTTTATAAAATCCATCATCATAACCACCCTTTTGAGGTGGTAATGACATACAAATCACATCGCTTCAGGGATGTGATAGTTCACACGTAAACACGAATGATGTTTTCATTCCTCATAGGACATAAAGGTAGATGAATAAGGTTATTGAATTAAAATAATAAAATCTAATTATATTTTATATAATCATGTTATTATATTGTAATTTTTATGTTTTAATTTAAGGAGGTATAGGATGAAGTAAAATGAATATGCTCGATTGAGACGATTACATCATATTGGAAGAAACTCCTTTGGACTGATCCTTAAGGATCATAGTGACGATATTTTAAGAATAAAAGGAAATATATAATGTATATAACTAATTTTATATTAAGTTTTTCTTTTATTTTTTAACATAATTGGCTTAAGGTGGATTTAATAGTATAGGGGAGGTGGTGTATTTTTACAGTGAAGAAAATAACACCCTTAGAGTCTCTTAAAAGATAAAATTATAATAAATTCATTTCCATTTGAAAGTGGAACCAAATAGAAAAAATATCTAATTTAAGATAATTTAAGTTTTAAATACGATAAATTAATAAATTATTGTGTGTTTTATGTGGCATTTTAAAACTTATCTTTGGATTTATCCACTTCATTAATCATTTTTATCCTTAAGTATCAAAAAAACGTTTTCAATGCTAAAGGGTTATAAATTTACTTATAAGATACAAATTTTCCCAAAAATGATCAGTGGATTAAATTTTAGATCATATCCCAACCCCCTGTCCTATTTAAATATTTTTACTATTTTAAAATCATTCAATAATAGATTATTTAACATAAAATACCACTGAAGTCATTTTTTAGAATAGTCACATATTTGGACTTCAATGAAATAAATTATTGAATTAAATACAAATATAATCTTTTTAAAAATAAATTATATATTATTATGAACCACAAAATTCATGTTCCACCATTATTAAACAAAAAATAAAACTTTTGAGGTTTTTAAAATCATTTACTTTTATTTTTCAACTTCTTGAAAAATTACTATGTTAGCATTGAGTAGTCATTTAAGGTAACTCTACAATCACTACAAATTAAAAGTAATATACCATAATAAAAATGTATAAAATATGTTCAAAATATAATTTTGATATCATTAATATCATATTCTTATACTTATGAGAACAAAAAAAATAAATTAAATACAAGAGAGTGACATTTGGGAACATTAAATTAAATAATTGAAAAGTATTTATCAAATAAAAATTGCACAAAAATTACATATTTTATTATATATCAATGGGATCATCTAACTAAAATCTACCAATATAAATCAGGTAGGTGTTACATATATTTTTAAAGACTTATCGCATTTTTTATCCTTAATTATCAGATTTACCCTAACTGAGGTAACAAATATTTAGCATGATTACTATTAATTATGATCAAAATTATAGTTTAAATATTTAATAAATTTGAACCTCTATATTCCAAATATATAATCCATTTTACAAAATTCATTACCATTATGTGGCAGTAATTACTTTTAAAGTAATCATGTAAAGGATGATAAAAATTGTTTTAAAAAATAGATTTTCAGTGTGAAGAATGTTTTTATACCAAAATAATGGATAATTAAAATTAGATTGAAAAATGAATTCTTTTTTATTAAAAATAAACTAATAAAATTTTAAAATCAATTCAATCAAAATCTGACTTTTTAAATACTTGATAAGAAATTATAGTTTTATATAAATTCTGTATTTTTCATAGTTCACTAAAGAAATAATATTTTTTGAAAAATACCCAAATTTAATCCCAAGTAAATTTTTATATGATTATTTCAAAAATTATATAATTTTATAAAATAAAATTTCCAAAATTGGGGAAAATAAATTTAAATTGTTTCTCAAAAAATTTACAAACAACTATTTTTGAAGAAAGCATGTTTTTGAAGAATAAAATGACATTAGTAATAAAAATGAGTGACTATTTCTATAAACTAATCAATATATTTTTATTGAGTAATAACATTATATATATATTTCATAACTTAGTTACTCTTATTAATACCCACCAATTTAATGACTATATTATAACCATCACATTTTAATGAAAACATTTTTATACTATATCGCAATATGCTTAAATCTCTGTGCTGCCTAACATGAAAGTTACCAATATTAGTATTATTTTAAAATAAATTTTTTGGGTGTTACATTATACCACCTTAATGAAATTTAATCCTATAAATTTAATATTATTTTAGATAAAATTGTTTAACATTTTAAAACTAAAAATGTAAAAAGGGTAAATAAAATATCATTTTGATAAAAGGGAAATGAAAATATGAGGTTCATCTAAAATAAAGAATAAAAAGGATTAAAAATTAGTGATAATTTGTAGGAAGTGAAAATTTTACATTTAGGAGAAAATTAATATCCAAATATTTAATTGGTTTGATAAATAATGTGATCATGAGAAAATTAATGACAACAAAACTATAAATCTATTGGAGACAAATAAGACCATAAATTCATTATAAATGAGGGAAAATAGTAACATTTTAATGTCAAGATTATTATCATAGAGTTGATGTATTATTTTACCATAAAGATAGGTAACATGATAAAATCTAACTACTTGATTTATTTCCATTTCATAAGAATAATTTCTTCCTTCTATTTTTATTAGATCAATTTTTTATTCTATATCATCTCTTACTTCAGAAAATGAAAATTCGAAATAATTTTTTCATGAAAGAATCACGAAAATAAACATCTAATGTAACACAACATTGAGAATAAAATAACAATTTATTCCTCCTATATTTTTTCATCAACCAAAACAATAATGTTTTTCAAAAATTAAGATAATAACCAATATGAATAAAATTTCATATGAATAAATACCACATTAATCTAAAATACCTAAACGATATAACCCAAATATCATCTTAATATTTTTATAAATAACCAACCTTAAAATTATTAAAATAATTAATTAATGAGTTCAAAACCAAAAATTCATAAATACTTGATCACATAATATTCCAACATATGGTTAATATTTATTTCTAAATAACATCAATAAATAATAATGTGATATACCCAAAATGTATATAACTTAATCAAATAATCTCCAAAATATATTAATCCTTTACATAAGTAACCTAAATTACCATAAAGAGAAAGTAAACTTATATACACTTCCAAAAGATAATTCAAAATTTATTTTTCAAGTAAAAAGACTTCTTATGAAAACGTATTACCATTTTCCTAAATCATATAATACTAAAAAAATGAATAAATTCATCAAAAAATAATAGTTATCAAATTATCATAAAATTTATTTTTAATCCCTTGATTATCTATATGATAATACATATGTTCCAAAAATGTAATAGACCTTTTATATCTATAAATACAATTGCCTCAACAAAAACTATCATTTTAACCCAAAAGGTTATCAATATCATTCAACTTATATCCATAAAATATAAAATAATTATCCCCTAAATAAACTTCTCACAACAAAATAAGATAAAAATTAGGGATATAGAATTATAAAAAACAAAATAGTAGTTTTAGATCACTTACATAACCAAATACCTTATATATTTTGAGTTTTATAGAATTAAAAAAAATCTTACAAAGAAAATACCCATTCATTAGCATGAGAACATTAAACACAAAACAAGTTCTTTATAAATAGATACTTTCTTCATTCAAGGTAACTCCCAAATATGGAATGTAGAATTTATTAATTCTTTTAATCATACATAAGCCCTATGAAAAATTATTAGAAAACATTGGATGAGAAAAAAATTATTAAAGGATATATAAAAAATGTAATGAATGAAGTTAGCCCATTCTAAACCATGAGATCATATAATTGAGTTATCCTTTAACATAATAAACATTGAGCTCAAATAATCATTTTCTTACAGATGAAATTATATTTTGAAATGAAATTTTTTCAAAAATTAAAATTTAATGAAACATAAAGGAAAAATAAAAATCATGTGGGTTTCTTAGAGAGCATGATAATCCCTAAAAAACAATGGCTTAGAAACATACATTTTACCCTTATAAGAAAAAACCATTCATTTAGACAAATAATCATTAAATTATATTATGAAATAAAAAAATTTCCATGAAAAATCATTAGAAATAATATAAAATTCATGTAGGAGTCTTGGGACATCATCATTATTGAAACATTACAAGAAACATTGTAATAAATCTTATAAATTTAATAACCAACTTAGTAAATTTCAATATTTTTTTTTTCGGAAAAAATAATCACTATCCAATGAATTACAGAGATATATTAGGCACCCATATTTATAAACAATATCCAAAGACCATAATAAACTTTTAAAAAATAAAATCTAAAATTCAAATTATAAAATATCATATAATATTCTATTTAACACATATATAGAATCACATTTTGATTCATGTAAAAATAATGATAAAAATAATACTCTTGAAATAAAAATTCCTAGAAGAACGTGAAATTGGATTTTGTTTTAAAACTATATGAAAATTTGAAGAGGAATATTCTTATTGTATAAAATTCATAAATGTGGGAAATTTAAATCATGTTGTATATGTAACACAAAAAACATTTAGAATACTATGATCTATAGCTTTTTTAAAATGCAACACCAAGAATTAAACGAACTAAGATACAATATTATAATATTTTTATTTAATTTAATAGTTATATCATATTCAATGGATTAGAGGGTATGAACAGTGTTATAATTTTTTTTTAAAAAAAATGTATCAAAATTTGCGATGAATCAAGAATATTTCTAATAAATTCATTATATGTTTTAAAAATACATGTCTCCTCAAAAATAGTTTTTATTGATTTTTTTGTGAAAAAAAGAATTCACTTATAAAACCTTTATAAAATGTATTTAAGAAAATTAACTTAATTTTTGAAATCATAATTTCATAATTATATTATATTAGTATGTTGATAATTTTTGAAAAGTTTTATTTTTTATAAATAGTGAAAATACTGATTTTTCTTAAAAATGACTTTTACATTAAAGTATTTGAAAATCCCATTTATAGCTAAATTTTCTAAAAATAAAATTATCAATTTTTAATTATTCGTAATCTAATTATGGACATTAGAATTAATTTTATGTTGAATTTTGGTATAAAATGTTTAATACTTCAGAATCCTCAACTACATTGCCACTCATGTGTTCCGCGAAGCGAAAATGGTTACTGATGGTCTTTCCAACAAGGGGGTTTATCAGGCCATTACCTGGTTGGATCTTTTGCCTGATGATTTTCTCCCTCTCTTTAATAAGTATTGTAATAAGATTCCGTCCTTCAAACTTTTGTAACTCCTTTTCATATATGTAATAAATTTTTCCTTGGTCAAAAAAAAAATTATCACCCAAGTAAGGGTAAAATTGGAAAAACATGGATAAAACTTTGAGATAAGTCTTTAAAATTCCTACAAACCCAAACATTATCATATTGTATGTGTGGAACCTTTCTATTTCCATACATGAATTGAAAATATTGTTATTTAATTCTGTTTTCTATTATTAATTTCTTTTATTTTGATGTAAGAAAAAAATAAATATGAAATCTCACTATCTTGACTTTAAGAAATCAAAATATTAATTATATGGATTAAAAAAGGGTAAGTTAAGTTATAAATTTATATTTTAAGTATTAGTTTATTTTTTATCATGTTAATTTATTAATAATTTTTATTGATTGACTAATTAACTTAAATTATTAGTCAACGTAAGCATAATACGTATTTAATTAATTGAAAAATAATATAAATAATTATTAAAATATTAAATATAATATTATTTGGGTGAATTATTACGATAAAAAAATTATATATAAATAATACATATTATGATTTCATATTGAAAAATAGTTTATTTTTATTTCTTTTATGTTGTATTAAATGTAAAATTAACTGAATACTATCAAAAAATAGAATTAATGACATGTTATGCTAAATAATATTTTATTAAATAACATAAAAAAAGAAAGAAAATTCAAGAGTACAACCAGGATAATAAATGGTCTAAATTTTTACCCCTTTTAAATTTATGATTTATTTTTATATTATAATGAAAATTAAAACCCTTTAATAAAAAGTTGATTACCATAGTTAAGATTTAAATTTGTGAACCAAAGAGTTAAACCAAAAATACATTTTAAAATGAAAAAAAACTTATCTAAATTTTATTAGATGATGATATTTCTTCCCTATATACATTTTATTTTAAATCTTATCCATTAGGAAGTATTTTTATTTTGAATTACTTAATTATATTTTAATCTTTTTTTGAAATTCCAAGTGTGTCCTTTCCCTGCCTTATAAATTAGAACCCTTTATCTATTTTTTTACATTAATTTTAGCTATATAAATCAACCAAAACCTATAAAATTATCATGTTAACATCCATATAAAAACGTTATATGTTCTTTTATTCTTAAAATACCCTTCCATGTGTCCTTAAGAAAGGTTCTAAAGTAGGTCTTATGAAGAAGAGGTAATTGTATTAATTAAACTCTTTCAATATATTTATTCTTTTACCTTCTATAAATATTTGATATTTCATCATAAAATAATAAATTAAATACCCTTAATATAATTCATTGTTAATATTTTCATTAAATAACTATTATCCACCTTTTTTCAATCAAATAGAAAGTTAAGATATCGGTGGTGCATACGTGTGGACTCCCACTTCCACATAGTGAGGGAATATATTTTTTATCACCATAATTCGGGATTGGTTATTATGATCGATTTGATTTTTATACATGATATTTAAGAAAGTAATTTTATTCTATAATTATAATATCATATTTACCTTCTTACTTTCAAGTTATTTGGAAAACAATAACATTTCTCATGCATACATGTAGACTACCACATCCAAAAAGTGACGTGATTAGTTTTTCATTTCCACTTTACATTGAAGGTAATAAGGGTTAATTGAATGAATTTATATGATATATATATTATATAATAATGACCATATAAAGGTGAATTATTATTTACCTTTATTTTCTTCCATCTATTGAAAAGATAAAACTTCATTCATGGGTATATAAAACCTACAGTCTCTACGAAACAATGCTATTTATTTTCCAATTTTTACTTTTTATGGATGAATCAATATATATATATATATATATATTATATAAAATTATAATTATATAAATTATGTAACCTTTATTAAAGTGTACATAAAAAAACTAATGAACCAAAAAATAAAATAAAAAACAAGAAATTATCACCTGGAACTATGATTTTATAAATAACTGTTAATAAATGGGTGATAAAAGTTTATAAGTAAAAAATTTACACTATGATATATATGAGTATGATTCAATAATATATTTATAATAAATATATATTTATTATAAAATAGTTTCAAACATATAAGAAGGAATCCAGACATGAGGTAATGATTTATTTTACAATCTCATTATTATTCAGGATTATTAATGTCAAAGTATATAATAAGGTGATTATTTGACATTTATATGTTAAATTCAATATATATTCTTCTATAATTTTAATTTATAAAAATTTAATTTTTTTATAAGAATTTAATCACTATATGTACACTAATATGAAGAAAATTATTTTTAATGAAAATGATATTGTTTTTTACTTGGTCGGGAATATTTTTCTTCAAAGTCCAAATTTTAACATTTTCTTAAAAATAATAATTATATATTAAATATTTTTTACTCATATTTTTTTAAATAATGGTTTAAATGTAACCTTATTTGTTTCCCAAATGAGGTAATTTATAATTTTTATAGGAAATGTGGAATTATTTTTTTAATATACACAACAAGAACAAACATTATTATCTTCATGGCCAAAAAATGATAGGAAGAGTCATTTAAATATTTCATAAGTTTCTATAAAATAACAAAATTTCACTCATATTTGGGAAATTTATTGATTTTAAATAATGTATTTCAATGTTAAAAAGATACTTTCTCATAAAAACTTCCAATGATCTTTTTAATGCATTTTCTTCCAAGTCAGTATAATTTATTGAATTATATGATTTAATAGGGATTTCATTTAATAATATTATTGACTAGATTTTTCAATATGGTTTATGATCAGATTTACTGGGATTTTTTTAGATTTTTTATGATTCTTCTTAAAATATAGAAACTTATTGATTTTATGGAATGTTCAACGAGTTGTATTATTTATTTATATTATGAATTCATTTAACTTATTAAGTGATAGGTGGGGCCTAAAATTACATAGCCTCTCAATACATTAGTTGGTATATTTAGATAAAATAGATTGGTTATTTGTCTGAGGACTTTCCCATTTATGTAGTTGTATTGGAACAAGGCCCCAACGGTAGGTTTAAGATGTCCTTCATTATGAATTTCATTATTATGAAATTAGTTTTTGATATTTATGAGATTATTTGAATAGTTCTGATATGCGTTTATAAGTTTCAAGATATTTTTATTATTTATATAGGACTAGTTGATCATTCTTTTGTCCTACCATATTATTCATTCCATATTTATTCCATGTTAGATTCCTCTCTATTCATACCATTACTGAGCATTTAAGATCACCCATTTCTTATGTTTCCTTTCTCCCGGATGGTAGGATGTGTATTGTGATGGATATTAAAGGATATTCTAGAGGGAATAATGACGTTATCTAGGAAAATACTATGTTTTTTTACATTTTCAAATGTAATGTGAGATTAAAGTATGTATTTAGTTTTCCAATAATACTAAACTATATCATCCTTTAGGATGTGATCTCTTAAATCTATTTTCAATGTAATCAAATAAATACCAACTCTAGGATTATAATATTAGGGTTATTATTTTTGGTATTAGAAAAATTTTAGTCAAAATTTTGGGAAATAGATTTCAGAAAATAAAGAAATAGAAAGATAATTATATGAATTAATTTGAGGGTAAGTCCATGTATAGGATATCATAATAAATTTTGGTAAGGTAGTGATTATGTTGTTTTACTAGAAATATGTCCCTATATAGATACTTATTATGAACATGTTTTTCAAATATATGAAACAAGGGATAATAACCCTAATTGGAGTTGTCTGGGTATATCTCAATCATCAATCTGGTGCATGGTTAATGTTTCCTTACTGTACAACTGGTTTGATACTCCTAGAGTATATTCATTATAAAACTAAAATTTTAATTATAAAAGATTATTAATTATTGTGATAGATGATAATTAAGTACATTCATGGTTCATCTTAAGGGTTCATAGAATGAAATATTGGTTTCATGATTTAGATATCAAATGAATGATATTTTATGATTTCCCACTATGATCATAATTTTTCATACTTTTCTATTTGGTTTCAATCTATATATTTAACCAGAAGGAATCATATTAACATTTAATGTGGTAGAAAATGTGGTGATTCTATGAAATTAAATAGGATAATGAATAAAAATAATTGAAGGATGAAGTTTTCTATAATCTCATGTGGTCGAGGCCATGAAAGAAAGAAGTATCCATTACCTTCCTATCAGAAATGTGGAAAGTGACACATAGTGGAATGCCTCATATGAATGGGAAAATGTATTATGTGTTTTAAATAAGAACATTTATAAATGAATTTTCAAAGAGAAAATGAAGAATATGATGGAAGGAAATAAATTTCATCATACTACACCATTTATAGTTTTTTCATGACCTAACCCACTAGGGTCCTCTTGGCTGATGAAAAGTACATATTGACACCCCATGATGACATCTAATTGGCTACGGGCTAAAAAATAGCATAAAGTGTCCATATGAAACACATGGGAGGTCTGGTCCTAAAGCTCATGAACCCACTCAAACATTTCTATACACCAGTATAGCACAGGATGATAAATAAAACATACTATAAATGCCTATATAAAGGCAGTCCTACTTTTGAGTATAACTAGTATAAAAAAATAAATAAGGGGAAATACAAGCCCACCAAAAAATTCAATATAGCCCAATCTACTGATAACATATGGGTAGCTACCTAAAATAAACCCCTTGATCTCTCTGATGCTCATGTAGCATAAATAATCTACAACCAATATCTATATTCTACTGGTCCTCCAAGGAATCCAATGAAATTCCTATCATCAATATTATACAATATATGTATGGAGAGAGACTATGTTTGGGGAGTATAAACATATATATCTAGACAACCTAAAATCACCAAAAAACATTAATGGAGTAGTCATTCACTAAAATAAAGGTATTTCAATCTGGATATGAGATAATAGCCATGATAATAACCAAGGTATTCTCAACAAGAAACCAAAATGAAGATAGAAACTGGATTTTTATCTACATATCCAGCTAAAAATGAATAGTGATCCTGCAACTCTCTAAGGTGTAATATCTAATTCCAAACATCACGCACAACCCCATAGAATGTAGTGTTAAGGGACCACTTCTTTACACTGTATGCCATAACCAAGGAGACACAATATTTTAACCTATAATCTCATGTAACCTCTCATGAATCAATTTGGAGGTCCCACACCTTTCTAATTCACTATACATCTAATGGGGTGTTATCTATAGTGGAGGACCTACTCTACATTAGATACTGATGATAGGGGTGGAACTATTTATATAGAGTACTGTTTCCCTAGGTAGTATAGGGGTTTTCCAACTTAACCTGTGTAAATTGTATTAGGGACCCACTCTCTAATGTAATTAGGGGGTTTACAACCTCAATGTATCTTTGGTGATCAGACCTGATCACTTACCTTTTCCAATCGTTGCTAAAGGAAGAATCTCTCATATAACATTCTAGACTAGGATGCCACACAACAGTGCCCTGAGCCTAGTTGGTTACATGGCCACAATCGTACCTTCTTGAATTCCAAAGGGTTGTGACTACTAGTGAGGGCCTAGGGTGTGTCTATGGGGAGACTATTCCCTCATTACTAGAGTGTAACACAACATAATAGAAATAAAATTCAATTGATGAAGTAGATACGTGAATCAGAAATTAGATAAATAATGAAGACATTAATAGATACTAATGGTAAAAAAAGAACTCATATAAAACAATTATGTTACAAGTCATGTTTCTTCAATATATAAAAAACATGTATACATGTAATTAAATTAAATTATATATTTACAAATACAAAAATTCAAAAAATCACTATCTCTAGATAGAATCTTTAGCATCGACATAGTCCCATGCACCCTAATCATAATCATGACAGAAAGTTGTGTATCAAACTACAGGCACGTTCCCTGGTCCCTAACTATATTCATTTAGTACTTTCAAGTACCCAAAAACATCATGAAAAGGGTGTGTGATAAAATATTATTATCTAACCACCCAATGGTCTATAACAATCTAGGAATTTCAATATAAGCTAAACAACATACATGTAAAGAAGGCCAGCTATAATAAAGTAAATTTAAAATGGAATATATATAAAAAATGTGATTCTGAATAGATACATAAGGAAACCTAAAAAACTAGTGTCAATGTCCTATAACAAGGAAGATACAAAGTATAATAAAGTTAACACCATGACCATGTTGTATACAACATGTCTCATATATCCCATGGCCTTACCGTATAACCTGTAATACCATCTCAACCACAACCAAGTCATACAACCAGAATTTATCAATAACCATGGTCGTTCCATGAAAACAAGAATATCACATTTATCATAGTCATACCATATAATATGAAGTTTTGGACCATGAATTCATGGATCCATGGTTTTGAAGACAATGTCATCCTCATTGAGTCCTAGGAACATCTTTATGGAAACTCGATTAGGATTGATTTGGGGTCTAAGGAGCATTTCTACCAACAATGTCAACTGTGATCCCAAATAAATTAGATCCAAGGTATAGCAAGGTCCATGGCATACCAGAAAATAAATACCCATGGAGAAATATCTATCTATGATGTCCACTACCATTTTTAAGTTCTAAGGATTAATATCCAAGACATTTAATAGAATCATTCATGATTTTTTCCATTTATCAATTTACTAGAATCCAATTACAACACATGAGTTTACCCAATCATTATCCAACATTCATAAATAAACCATTTATGAAATTAAAATCTCATGACTATACCCACTCATATCACAAATCCATATTAAAAATATAATCGAGCATCACATGTAATGGGATGAAAAAGATCTCACATCAATAAATTTAGTTTTATTAATTTATTTATGGGATTACTATAACTATGATTTCTCATTACACAGCCCTAGGGTGGTTAAATAATAGTCAAAGGCTAGGTTAATTACATGGAACACCACTGGGTGTCCTTAGTTAGGTAAAAACCACCAAATCATCTCAAAAGAACATAGAGAATCCTTAATAACTTTCATTTTTACCAACTTAGTTAATAAATTCATTTTTATGACCATGCTAAAAAGTATGTAGAAAGTTACAACATCAACTAGATTATAAAGGCACAAAACCAAATGAGAAAAGTATAGGATGCCTATAATAGGTCAGTAGTAGAGTCCTCATTTAGTATCATCTCATTGTTTGACTCAGATTTAGAGAAAAAAAACAATGACTGGAAAACTGATGTGGCTCCAACAAGACTGACAATCCTTAATTACGATATTAGAAGGAGGAGTGGGATAAAAAATATAATGTATCTCAAAAAGTATCTCTCCAAGTCAAGAGACTTTCCACGAGAGTGGAAATAGAAAATCTGTTAAATTTATAACATTAATTAAGGTTTTTTCTTTAATTTTACTAAAATTAGGGGGCCACATAGTTAACCAAACCTTGTGTAAACCATGGGACCTTTGATATAGAAAGGGGAACCCCTCACGGTTAGTGTGCATCGTTTGATAAACTATACACAAACCATGTCTTGGATCACTGTTAAAAAATATAGGCATACACTCATGGCCCTGAACCTCAAATATCATGGTTTTACAATGTGTGTGGGCTCCTCATTCTCTCTATCTTGGTATTAGAAAGTTAGTAGTAACTATGAACCTGCTATGTACGGTTTCTACTAACCATGCGGTAGGTTTATTTCACCCCAAAAGTTGGGTTTCTAGCTTTGAACAAGCCTCTTACACCCCTGATACCTCCATGAACTCAAAAGGAAAAAAAATTAGGAAATAATAAATAATTTAAACAGAAATAGAAAGGATATGTACCTCATACGAAAACCTAGGTTCCTACAATAACCCCCTTAAATAAATTTGTCTTCAGATTTCACTATCAAGGGTGACCAAGATTCATCTAAGAATAACTCTAGCCATTGAGGACAATCATGAGAATCCCGCTCCCAAGTCTCATCATGTAAATGGGAGTGCTACCATAACACAAGTACAAGAAGAACCGATCATTCTAGGAGAACCTTTGTTCTTCTATCAATGATTCAAATAGGATTCTCCTTAAAGGAAACATGTACCTATAAATCTTCATACTTATGAAGAATATCTTGAAAGGGTTTTTAAGGATAATGAAGTAGATGAGATACATGGGAGATGTCATGCATGACCCAGTAATAATGAGGTAACTGCAACTAATAGGCTACCCGACCAAATTTCTCCATAATATCAAAGGGCCTAACTTATAACAATTAATGATTACCTAGTGTGCTAATCTGTTTGTGTCCTAGCCTCTGTAAGATATGAAAAAATAATTTATCCCTGAACTAAAACTCTAGAGGTCATATATAGTGATCATCATAATATTGCTATCGATAATGTGCAGTTTCCATCAAATTCTGAATCAATTGGACATACTCAAAAGCATATTACATGAGTTGTGGTATATGTAAAGCTGCATCACTAACCTCTAGCCAGAACATGGGTGATCTACATGTCCTACCAAAAAATCCACATAAGGTGCCATCTATATATTCCCCTGATAAATGTTATTGTAGGAAAACTCATCTTCTAGATCTACAAACGTTGAGGTCAGTACATTTGAGGGATCTGGTATGTACTTCCTCAAGAGTGATACATGGAAAAAATCATGAAGTCGAACCATATATGGTTGAAGTGAATGCCGATAGTCTAGGACTACTATGAGATAAAGGATCTCAAAGAGGACAGTGTACCTTGGGCTTAACATCCCTTTCATTTCAAACCACACGACTCTCTTCCAAAGTGATATTTGAAAGAAGAATTTATCTCCAATTTTGAACTCCTAGTCCCTTTAACAGTGGTAATAATAACTCTATTTCCTTCTCTGATTAGATTTGATATGTTGCGTGATGGATTGTACCTTCTCTATCACCTCTTTCACAAGATCAAGTCCAAGTTGCTTTATTTCACTAACATTATTCTAACACGTTGGAGTTATACATCTCTTTACATACAGAGCTTCATATGGATCCATCTGAATACTAAAGTGAAAGTTATTGTTGTATAATAAATCAACAAATGGGAGAGGATGATCCCATCCACCTTTGAATTATAAAGATCATGCTATTAAGATATCTCTGAGCATCTGAATAGATCTCTCAGATTAGACATTATTTTGGGGGTGACAATCCATGTTGAAATTTAATTCAGTACTCAAAGCATGTAGATATCTCCTTAAGAATTTATATGTAAACCTAGGATCAAGATCAAACACTATCAAGAGTGGGACTCCAAGTAGTCTCACCACTTACATCACATATATCTTAACATGTTTTTAAAGTGAGATATCTTCTAAAATAGCAATAAGGTCAATAATCTTGGTGATTCAATCCACCCCAACCCATATCACATTATTTCATTTGGATATATTTAGAAGTCCCGTGAAAAAGTCCATAATGAAATTATGTCATTTCTACATGGGTATAATCAATGGTTTCATCATCCCTTTGGACTTCTGTCACATGGATTTAACTTTCTAACATATCATGAACCATGAGATATATTCAAAAACATCTTTATTCTTGTTATCCCATCATATGTTTTCTTGAATATCACATCACATCTTGGAAATCCAAATATATATATAGAATGTTGAGCTATGTGCATTGTCCAATAGAAAATTCTTTATCCCAGGTGATGAAGTCACACATAGCCTCATTCCAAATCAAATCACACCATCATCATCTATATGAAACTCTTCCAGCTTCCCTTCCTTTACTGCAGTAACATACTTTTGTAACTCTTGATCGTCCCTTTGTACCTCCTTAATCTTATCTTGGATAGATGGTTGGGGAATAATTTGGGCACCCTAGGATTAATTCACTTATATTATTATTTCAAAATCCATCCTTTTAATATCCATGAATATAGGGTCTTTCTGAATCCATATCATGGATAGAGTAATAAGATCTTTTCTGCTATGATCATCACCTTCCTAGTTTTCCTTTATAGGATGATAGTGAATGTATAAATCATAGTCTTTGATTAGCTATAACCATCTACTTTGACACATGTTAAGCTCATTTTATGTGAATGTATAATTTAGTCTCTTTTAATCGGTATATATGTCACACTTCTCACCATAAAGCTAAAGCCTCCTGATTTTCAAGGCCAAAATCACTGCTACTAGATCCAGATCATGCGTTGGGTAGTTTAGCTAATGGATATTTAACTTTCTTGAGTCATAGGACATGCCATTAGCTTTTATAATGAGTATAAAACAATCTTTTCATTCAATCATCACTGTATATCACAAAAATTTCTCCACTATTTGGTAATATGAGTATAGGTGTATTGATAAGACTTCTCTTTATCTCCTTGAAGATATCCTCACATTCTTCCATATATAAATACTTTACACCTTTCATTTGTAACTTAGTTAGAGGGCTTGAAAATATTTATTAATTTCTCAAAAAACATCGATAGTACCCTTCTAATAAAATAAAACTACATATTTTTTTTGATACTAGAGGGTCTGGGCCATTCCTCAATCACCTTTGTTTTTGAAGGATCCACAAATATTACCTTAGTTGTGATCACATGTACCAAGAATGATACTTTATACATCCAAAAGTCACATTATCTAAACTTGGTGTACAAATTATTCTTTCTTAATGTTTCCAACAAAATCCGAAGATATTATTCATGTTCCTCCTTTCTCTTAGATTATATGAGAATATAATAGACAAACACTAAAAAATGTTAGTAAGTCCAAATGGAGTAAATAGAAACTCATAGTTCCCATAACTTTCATGGAAGGAAATATTCTGAATATATTTCTTATTCACCTTTAGCTGATGATATCTAGATTGAAGATCCACCTTTGAGAAGTACTAATCTCTTCATAATTGATCGAACAAGTCAAAAATACTTGGAAGATGATACTTTTTCTTTATGGTGATCTTGTCGAGTTCCTGATAATAAATACATATCTAAATTGATCCATCCTTATTCTTGATAAAGAGAACTGGCACACCCTATGGTGATACACTAGGATGTATGGACCCTTTTACAAATACTCTTCCAGCTTATTATTTAACTTCTACAGTTCGATATTAGGCATCCCATAGGGTCAGTTTTATATATTAATAGATCTAGGTATGAGTTCTATTGATAAATCTACCCCATGAACTAGGGGTATTCCAGATAACTCTTTAATAAATACATCACTGTATTCCTTCATGATGGGAATTTCCCTTAGGTTGATGACTTAAATTGACTCAACCATTTGAGTGAGGTATGATTCTTCATAGTGATTAAATTCTGAAATTGTTGAATTATTTTATAAATAAGATTCATGATCTTCCTTGAATATTTAGAGGATAATAGGATGGTTTGGAATATGAAAAGAAATTACCTTTTCTTGATAGTTTATATGTTCTCTATATAATGAGATTTGATCCATCCCTAATATAGCATCTATTTATACCAAGGGAAGTATTACGATATTCTCTCGAAGAATATTCCCACATATTCCAATAGAAGAAGAGTCCAACACGTGGGTTACAATTATTGTACCAATTTATTTTATATATATAACTACTTCAAGGTATTGGGGCTTCGATTAAATAGTTTTAGAAACGTTACAAAAAATAATGTAATGTGTAAAACCATAATCAAATAATACTTTTTTTCCATTCTTGTGTGAATACAAAGTGTACCTTATATGACTTCATTTTCTTGCTCCATTTCTGAAGTAGTGATGGTATATTCCTTCCCACACTCCATTGGATTTGGTGGCTGATGAGGCTGATTCCCCTCAAGAAGTCGATGTTTAGTGTACTAACATTCATTGTTCCCTTGCTTCCTATATTTTTTTCATTGGACCAGGGGTGGTGCTTTCTTTTCCTCCACCACATTTTCCTACTTCCCCGTGTCTTTTCAACATTCACGAGATTGGTGTCCTTCTGTCCTGCAATTGAATCATTTCCTCATCCCTTTAAGTAAGTTCTTATGATGTATCTTCTCACATTTTTTACATGTGGTTGGTTGAGTTTTCTTTCCACCTATCTCATTAGATCCTCCATGTTAAAACTTCATATTTTGTTTCTTAACACCATATCAATGTTACCATTATCCAACATCTATCACCACTTTGAGAGGACATCTAAAAACCTCTTCATAATTCCCAATGTCTCGAATTGCAAGATCCTTTATAAGGTGTGGTTTTAAACCACTAAATAATATATCATTTTTTCTATCAATGATGACAACAAAAACAAGATCATACCTTGAGATCCATGTTAAATTTTCTTCATAGTCTATAAAAAATTATCCTTTCTTTTTATTTAGATCTATGAATTATCTTTCCATATTGGTATGACAATTTTGAGGTAATTATGTCTTATTAAACATTATCTTAAAATCTTCCCACTTTATATCTTCAATTTCTTCCCATATTTTTGTGTTCTTAAACAAATCCCACCACTAATCAAACTCTCTTTCTATATGATAAATAGGGAGATTAAACTTCCCCATACCAAATTATTTAAGAATATAAAAGATATTCTCCATGGATTTTACCAACTATTCTACACCAAGTGGATAGAAATATACACAAAATGTCAATGCTTGTTTCTATATAAAACAATTGATATCCAGTTTCTCCCTCTTAGGTTTAAGATAATGTTACAAATTATTCAGGTTATTATTCATAACCTAATATATATGGGTAATTATCACCATGAAATTATGAACTCCACCTCCCAAATCATTGGGGATGTCGTTCAGGCAATCACTACATTGTCCCTCGCATGGGTTTTGGCCTGGTTTCTCCTGGTTCCCAATATTTTCTAAAATAAAAATGGGCAAGACAAAAAAAAAAGTCAAAATTTCATTAATAAATAATATAATCCTTTGTGCATTTATGTCTAAAGGAATATCTTGTGGGATCTATATATATATAATTTTCTAAAACAAAAATTATTGGGTTCTCACTTATACTCAGCCTCATACTATGGGTTTTAACTATGGTTCTCTAATTCTAATTCCAAAATTAACTAAACTATCTTATGATACCAACTACGGTGACACTACATTTTATTACATATCTTATTATGCATTTTTAAAGAAAAATAACATAAAATGATTACAAAATGAGGATTAAAATTTTTATTATCTTGGTCAAATTAAGAACATACATAACATTTATAAAATAAAACATAAACATTAAATTAATTTCTTATTCTCTAGAATCTTATTGGCCCTTGAATTCTACTTAGTACATATAATCATCTGAGGATATAAATAAAAATGGGGTGAGTTAAAATCCCAATTATAGTATAGATAAGAAAATGAAACAATATCATATTGGGTGAGCATAATCATTACCATCATTATATAGGCATATGATCTTAATAAAGAGAGTAAGCATTAATAAAAGGACTAGAATGCGGCAAAGCATAAAAATGAAACATTATATCCCAGTGGTAAACTACCACATATATTTTTAAACAAATATAGCTTCATTTTCATCCACATTTTACATTTATCATGAGATATATCACATTACCCAATTTATTGAAGCACTATATAAATTTGGGATCACCCGTCACATCATAACATTTGCATTATCGTGCATGCCACATAGAATATATATCAATATTGAACATAAATCAACTAATGGAAAGTAATGGGTTTAATTTCATAATCATACATTCATAAACTTTGGGTTACCAAATTAAATAGGTAATAATGTACTGTAATCATTAACCTTGAGGGAAGAAGAAATAATCTCAATAAGTAAAAGTGTGTGTTTTTGAAAGAAGATTTCTTTTAGAAAACATTATGTTTGTCATTAAATAAATTAAAAAATATTTATTTCATAGAAAAGGTAATATAATTATGGGGAAGTTATATTTAAGTAATATACATATTAAAAATTGGGTGAAAGAGGGAAAACCCAAAGAAAGAGGGTTGGGTTCGATAATTCCCCTTACCTTGTGTCTGAATTATTTATTATTTTTAATGCACTATATAATCAAATTAGATTCCTTAATTTTTAATTCAAGAAAAGATTATACATGAATATGATTCATTATGGTTTTATTAAGTTATTTTATGGGCCTTTGGATGAGTTATAGTGTTTAATTTCATTGTTCGAGAGTGTTCATTTTCATTGTTTTCACGATGAATACATTTGTATACATGAATGTATGTTCATGAAAAATGTGGATAAATATCCAGAGTTTTTATTATATATTTTTAATGATAATACTAAAGTTTAAAGATATTATGATGAATTTGGTAATATACCATGAGGATGAATCATTAGATAAAAGTTAATGATGATCGTTTTAGGATAAATTTGGTTGTTTTTTTATCACAAAAAACTCATTTTCTATCATTTAGTATTATGTATAAGTATTAGTTTTAGAACATAAATAGGGTTGTGTAATAAATATTGAAATATATTATAAACCATTTAATGGTTTTATTAACATCCTTTAAGGTGTTTAAGGAAAATGAAAGTCCATCAACCACGATATCGGTAAATTGACAAATCACTGGATATGATTTCATTTTTATAATACAAGAGTATAAGGGAGAAGTTTAATGATTAATATTACATTAACATGATATAATTATAGTATTTCAAACATAATAGAGTTATAATTCTACATATATAAGATAAGGCGAGGATAATAGAAGGAAATAAATTAAATTGAAAGGAAATTAAAAGAAAAAGAGAGTGGACTTACCTCTTGAATTCTCCTCTTGAGATCCTCCTTAATATAAATAGGCACGTTCTTTTGATGATAACAAGAGTTCCTAGATGTGGGGAATGGTCTAGGGAAGATTATTATTAGATTTAGGCAGGGATCAAAGCATGAGAAGTGCCAGGATAAGTAGGGGTGAGGGGTGATATTTATAGTGGAGAATATGGGTGTTTTCTCATTATTATATTGATTAGTTTATTATTTTGGCTCAATACTAGGAATATATTTAGAATTATCAATAAATATAATAAAATAATTAAGTATAGTTATTTATTTTGGTCTTACAAAAGCCTTACATCATCTCTGACTCCATAATTCATGTTGTTATGTTTTATTGTAAATTACCATATTTTTTCTAGTCATCGAAAATTCAAGTATTTTAGAAAAATAGTAAAAAATCAATATTACCATTTTAGACTTGTAGAATTAAAAAATGGACTTCATTTTATGAAAATAATTTTCAAAATATGAGTAATTTAATTTTTAATTTAAATAATCATTTACTTGGAAATTACATATTTTAAAATTATACTTGATTTTGTAACAATTTGAAAAATTACTTAAGGTCATATAAAATTATCTTAAAATCTGAAGAAATAGAAAATATTAATTTATAGATTCATTTTGTTTAAATAAATTTTCTTTAAAATTTTAATTAAATATTTATGTCTTATAAAAATTCAGACACTTAATTAATAATTTTTAAAACATTTATTTACTTAGAATATGATATAATTATATAACATTTTCACTTATAAGATGCCTAAATTTTATATATGATTTATTGGAAGAGGTTACTATTTATTTTTTGGTTTATTATTCATAATTTTCATAATTCTATTCATAAGGTCAAGTTATTATTTCATCAATATTGGTTCCTTACCTTCTAAAAATACCTTTTATGTCATTCATTATTTATAATGATTATATTGTGTTCTTAATGTGATTTTGTGTGATTATACTATATTAAATTAATATAATAAGGGATAAATTCCATTGATAAAATTTGGATTCATTAAATTTTATTCACTTAAGTATGTAATATAGTGTGCACACCAAGTTTGATCTCCAAGGAGGCCACTCAAACACATTGTTTTCCTATTTTCACAATTATAATTCTAATCAATATAATACTAATAAACTAAAATAAATATGGGGGGGAGGGTTTGGAAATACATGAAATTTTATATAATAAAATAATAGTGAAATGTAATCAAAAATCTAAGTTAGAGATAAAGAAAGAATCAAATGTTCTTAGGAGGTTTTGGTGATTAATATCATTGTTCTAAATGAGTCTCAATATTAAATTCAATATAGTGATTAAGACCCGTCACACTACAACTTATCGTTTGAAATTTTAGTACCCCATACTGGGACCTCTATAAATTTGGTACTTTTCATCCTAAATTCATCAAGGAGACCTCTTCTATGACCATCAAAAACTATGTCTTTCTCCACTGTATAACTGACACAAATATTGAATGGAAGGATAATTGATTAATGATAAGAAGAACTCAATTGAAGATAAAATGGGGTGACCGATCAATGAAATCTATTTAACCACCACAAAAATTACTAGAATCAAATAAAGATATAATAAAATTAAGAACATAAAACTCAATCAAACCACCATTCCGTCCTTTGATCAAGTGCTGATGATAGTTCTCTATTTTTAGTGGATTTGAGAAGGGGACACGGTTGTAGAAACACATAAAATAAATAAATGGAAGAATGTGGTATGAATAAGAAAAAATAATATATAAAAACAAAAATAAAATTAAAAAAATAAAAACAATAAAATAAAATTAAAATAGAAACTAAAGGCTTTCCCTACTTTCTAACCTTTTGAAATGAAGAAAAAACTCATTTTTATAGGGAGAGGGGAGATAGATTTTGGCTCCAAAAATACTCCTCCAAAATATTCCACATGTTATCTAAAATTAATGAAATAATTTTGATAGGGTGAATTAGTGAAAGATTATTGTTTATTTATGATATTTTTATACACATAATATCATCATTAGTGACTATGTGTGGAGAGAGTTATGGATGTTTTACTATAGACATTTAATCTGGCCATGTAGACTCTTCAGATTCCCCAAAGTCAACTTATCATGGCATAATGACCATGAAAACAGAATATTCTTGCATGGAAACCTTACTAATTTTTTTTATATAGATGTATTTAATATCTATGTTGAAGTTCATCTGATTTTAAGTATCAATTTATGATATATAGGACCAACATAAAATACTGCCAGATTTGTGCATAGTTTTCGAGGCCCGGATTATAATCTAATTTGGACCTCCAAAAGATATATTGAGATTTATCTATAGAAAGAAAAATTGAATAAAATTATGTCAGAAAAACTAAAAAAATGAAGTTCACAATTTCTTTCAGTTTAAAAATATTTATGTTAAAAATACACAACAAAAATCAAATCGTTAAATTAAAAATTATGCCTTTTTAAAATTAAGCTCCAAATACCACAAAGATATAATATTATGTCAATTTACCATAAAATAATAGTGTTATTGAATTTAAAAAAAATTAAATTATTGTATAAATTATTTAAAAATATTAGGTTCATTTCCCCCCACACATAACTATTTTAATCTTAGGAAATCATCATATATTCAAATCATATTCCACACAATAATAAAAAATGAGAAAACATCAATGATATTTCCCTAAAATAATTCTATCATGTATCTTTATGAAAAATAATTACATTTAATTTTAATTCTTCACATTTAAATTTTTCTCAGCCTCAAAAATCCATCTATGTCCCAGTCTCAACCAACCTCAAAATGAATTTTATGTCACTGTTCTCTCAAGAGAAATTGAATATGGAGTTATGATCATACTTGGAAAATAAACATATCACCATAGGATTACAATAATTCTAATTTCTCCACAAATTAAAACAAGAAATTTATTTCAATCATGAGGAATTTTTCAAGAAAAATTATATGGATTATGGTTTGTGGGTAAAAACATTTAGAAAATATTAATGTCAAAAAGAGACGGCTGGACTCTTATGTAAAATGTATGAATAATAAAGTGAAAAGAAAATATAAACCACACTAAATTACCCTTAAAAATGTGGAAGTCAAAAGAAAACCTATTTTATGATATGTGAAATGAAAAATAAATGATTACAATTAATGAAATCATAAATGTTATGAACTTTTATTTTATTTTATTTTTATTTTTTTCAATTTTTAAGTATCCAAAAGGTACATAGTTATTTTTTTTTCTATATAGGATGTGATAATAATTCAATGCAATGATTTATTTTAAATTAATTCCCCATATTTTTTATGTGTTCATGAGTCACAAAATAAGGTATAACGAGAAATTCAAGATCATCACCATTTTTTCTTCTTTATTTATTACTTTTTTTGAAGGAGAACAAGATGAAACAAATAAATTTAAAATAAAGTATTACTCATGCCCATTTTTATGATTATCTACTACCCAAAATATTTAAAAATACCCCAGAACACCAAAAATTGAAACACATTCCAAATAACACACATGAAAGTCCCTTCCCCCACACACAAACATGAAATATCCATGCAAAAATAAAAAGAGTGTTGGTAGGTAAGAAAAAATAATCTTGTAATGTTTCTTAAACCAAAAAAATAAATTCAGGGAATATACGGGCTAAATAAGTAAATATGTAAAGGTAGGCCTCAAGATAAAAATGTGTCTAGATAACTTATTACCTTCATAAAGTAAAAAACATTTCATGAAATCCAAATCTTCAAAAGTGAAAAACTAAAATTTCTAGTCTCAAACAAAATCTTTATTTCTCTTAAGAAATATTGGGTATTAGAAAGAATATTTTAAAATGGTACATAATACCTCATAGGAAATGGAAAATATATTGAGTTAGCGATTCATGGACAAGGATTTCCAAAATTGGTCAAACACCAAAATATACTTGAAAATTCAATTTAAGGAAAAGGTTTCTAACATCAACAATCATTTAAAATCCATTATTTCAAAAAACATTTAAATTTTATCAAATTAAATTAATGTGTGAAAAATTATGAGAATAATCATTGAAGATTAATAATCATAAAAACTAAAAAATCAAATAAAAATAAAACTAGTAGGTTGACAATCCCCTAAAATTAGATTCACTACCCTTGACTTCGACTCAACAAATTAAAAATATAAGGGCCGAATAAACCAAAGAGAAAGAAAGAAAGAATATGAATTTATTTTTATTAGTATATTTGAGTTAAGATCCTACACACTACCACTAGACATAGAAATCATGAAATAATGAAACAAATATGAAAAAATGAAAAATAAAAAGAAATAGAAAAGAGGATAGATAAGGGTTTTAACCCATTATGTGGGTACTAGGTTTTTTACTTCCCATAGTCTGGTAATTGATGTGATTTAACCCCAATCTAAAAGTGTATGTGGTTTCTAACTCATGAACAAAAAAACATTATTTCTCCCGAAACCCATAAGTTGATTATAGGAGTTAGAACCCACAAATAAAATAAATATTGTCCAACCCCCCCAAAGTAATGAAAGAAAGATTTTGTTATATAGAGGAGGAGGGAAATGAATGTTGGGGTTCTTAATATTTAGCTCTAATTGAGGATTTACATCAACTGGTGATGAATATAGTAGAATATGAAGTGAATTATCTTATATTTTGGGTTTATAAAATGATTCCTCAAGGATTTCTTCTTTCATTCCATCATCCTAATTTCCTCTAGTGTACAGTTCGAAAACCGCCTCCATTTTCTCCTCAACACATGGAACTTATTCTACTTATTCATCTTAGGCATGTAGTATTAGTGTTGAATATAAAAATTAATAACAAGGGATATCAGTTTGAAATTAATAATTAACAATAATTTAAAAAAAATGCCATAGAAATTAAATCTCCCGTAAAACATTCAACTTCAAACTCTTTTTCTTCAAGTTGGGTTGTTGGGAATTCGTTTGCTGCAAAGAAAAATAGATCTTGAAGATTTTATTCAACCTCAAAAATAACTTATTGGAAGTTAGGTGGAATTGAAATTTAATTATCATCAATAATTTTTTACTTCCATGACATCAATAGGAATTTAACTTCTTCAACATTGGCAGCCAACAATGCTATCATATTTCTAGATAGTTGTAAAACATTGAAATTATTTTCAATTATCATGGAATTTTATTCCATTTTAATCTTAAATATCTCTTCCATACTAGAAAATTTATAACTAGGAAAAGAATATGAAAAAAAATTAATATAATACATCTTAAGACAATGGAATAAATTAAATAATGCTCTTTTTTTAGTTTTTTATATTTTTGGGTTTTTATGGTTTTCTATGAAAAATAGAATGCATAATTTTTTGCCTCCCCAACAACGACGCCAAATCCACATTAGTGGTTTTAGTAATTTTTAACTATTAAATATTATATTTTCTAAAGTATGAAAAATATTGTGCACACCAGGGTTGATCTCTAATGGATGCCACTCACACAGACTATTTCCTTATTGTCACTATTATAATTCTAACAAATATAATATAAATAATGTAATATAAATATGGGTTTTTTGAAATACATGAAATATAAAATAATAAAATAATAATTAAATTAAATCAAAAAATTAATTTATTTATAAATAAATAATAAAATGACCTTAAAAGGTTTAAGTGATTTAAATCAATATTCAAAATGAATCTCAATATTCAATTCAAGGTAGTGACCAAGACCCGTCACACCGCACCTTCTAATTTGAAATGAGATTACCCCATACTAAGACCTGTTCATAAAAGGTAATTGTATATGTAATTTTATCTAGGATACCACTTTACTGTTCACAAAAATCTATTCCATGCTCCATTACATGCATGAAAGAAATAGTGATATGAAGGATAATTTATTAATGATAAGAAAAACAAAGTGGAAGAGAAAATGGGGTGACCACTTGTCGTAATAGATTTAACCACTACTAAAATTTCCAAAATTGAATAAAGATATTATAAAATTATTCATAAGTAACTCAATCAGGCCACCAATACCTCCCTCAAATAATCATCGAGGCTACTTATCTATTTATAGTAGAGTTGAGAAGAGAACATGGTGGTAGAAACACATAAAATAAAAGGAATGGAAAAGAAGGTACAAAGAAAAAGACCAACATATTAAAACAAAACTAATATTATAGAAATTAAAAAAATACCAAGATAATAAAAATGAAAAAAAGGAAACCCTATAGTTTTTAACCCTTTGAAACGAATAAGAAACAAAATTTTATAGGGATAAGGGAGATAAATTTTGACACCAAATTCTTCTACGTAAAATTGCCACATGTTATCCCACATCAATGTACTAATGTGTATGGGTTTTATTATATAATTTTGTTCAGTTATTTATTCTATTACGACCCATAAAATATCAGAATTATTTTCCACATTTTGAGAGAGTTATGAATGTTTTACTCCAAACATTTATTTTGTATAGATAGACTCCTCATATTCCCAAACATCTACTTCACATGCCATAATGGCCTTGAAACTGGAATATTCATGCATTTACAAAATAATAAAAGTTTTTCATCCATTTTTATTTTTTTTATCCATGATTAATTTAAGCTCATTTGTTCTAGAAATTTATGAGATATCATTCTGGCATGAAAAATCACCAGATCTTTTCCCATTTTTTGAGGTCTAGATTATGAGCTGATTTTGGGCCTCCAAAAGTTTTATTATTCTTTAGATCCATAATGACGAAATAAATAACATGATTTCATTAAAATTAAAAAAAATATAAGTGCACAATTTAATTCAATTTATAAATAGTAATGAATGAAATATAGAATAAGAATAAAATAATTAAATTCCAAAATTACCCTATTTTTGAAATTATGTTCAAAATAACCCAAAAATATAAAAATATGACAATTGGATGTACAATAATACTATTGTGGGATTTAAAATATTTAATTAAAGTATAAATTATTTGAAAAATATTAACTTAATCACCCCCTCACTTAACCATTGCACTCCAAGATAATCATCATATATTCAAATCAAAATCCACATAACAATCAAAAATGAGAAAACATCAATCATCTTTTCCAAAATAGAATTATATCATGATTATTATATGAAAAATTCCCATTAATTTTGATTCATCATATCTAAATTTTAGCAACCTCATAAATCCATCAATGTCTTAATCAAAACCTACCTCATGTTGAATTTTATGTCACTATTCTTTAAAGAGTAATTAAATATTGAGTTATGATTATACTTGTAAAATGAATGTATTACCATAGTAGTGTGACAATTATCTTTTATCCAGAGAATGAAACCTAAAAATTAATATAATCATGAGGAAATTTTAAAGGTAAATTATAGGGCTTAGGATAGGCTGGTAAAAATATTTAAAAATATTACGGTTAAAAAGAGAAGAATGAATTCTTAAGTACAATGTATTAATAATCACCTAAAAACACAGGATGAACTGCACTAAATTACTATAAAAATGTGGAACATAACACCAAAACCTTTTTTATGATATGTTACATGATCCAATCGATGATTACAATAACTTAAATCATCCAATTTCTCTTTTTTTCATGTTTTTGAATGATCTAGAAAGGAAGAACATTATTATTATTATTATTTTCATAGATTATGAGCTAAAAATTGAATACAATGAATGATTTTAAGTTAATTTCTTTTATTTTTAAATGAAAATTATTCAGAAAATAAATTACAATGAGAAATTCAATCTCATCTCCATTTTTTGTGTTTTTTTTTCTATTTTTCCTTTTTTGAAGGAGATCCAGATAAAACAAATAAATCATAATGAAAGGATTAATCAAACCCAATTTTCTCATTATCTAGTACCCAAAAGTTTTAAAAAAACCTCAAACCACCCAAAAATTAAGCACACTCCATAGAACCAATTGGAAAGGCCCTTTCCCTACACTAAAACATGATATATCCACGCAAAAATACCAAGAGTGTTAGTAGGTAAAGAAAAATAATATTGTAATATGAATTAAGCCCATAAGGTAACTCATGGAATCTAATGGATAAAAAATTATAAATATAAAGGTAGGTATCAATATAAAAATTTGGATATCTAAATTAGTGCAACAATTATGGAAAAAAACATTTCAGGATATCCAATAATTTGAAAGAGAAACATAAAAAAATTATAGTTCACAAAAACAAATCCATGATTTTCTCAAGAAAGTGTGGGTATTGTGAAGAATAATTAAAAATGGTTCATAATACCGAAATAAACTAGAAAAATATTTTGAATTAGAGTTCTATGCGCTTGGATTTTAAAAATTTATCAAACTAATAAACATTCATGGAAATCCAATTCAATGAAATAGTTTCTCACATAAACAATCATTTTAAATTAATTCATTAAAAAATAATTTTAATTTTATCAAAATTAATTGAGGTTTTAAAAATTATCAGAATAATAATTTAAGATTATTAATCTTAAAAAAGTGAAAAAATGAAAAATCAGACAAAAATACAGCTAGCAAGTTGACACTCCCCCACACTTTGATTCACTACCGTTTACTTAATCTAAACAAATTAAAAATATAAGGGTAGAAAAAAGAAATGGGAAGGAATGATACAACCTGAAATTATTTTTCAATGGAATCTTTTAGTTAATATCCTAGATATTACAGTAAAGCTAAAAATAATTTAATAATAAAAAATAGAATAAAATTAACAAAAAATAAACATATAGGGAAAATAAGATAAGTTATGTATTGAAACCCCATCTGGGCGCTAGCTTTTTACTACCACTTGCGAGGAAGTTGCAGTGGTTTAATATCAATATGATGGTTGATGGGGTTTCTTTAACATTAACCACTACATTTTATTTATCCCAACACCTATAAGTATATTCCATTGTTGATAACCACCAAATAAAATAAAAAATCCCCAGTACCTAAAAGTGAAAAAAGAAACATTTTGAGGTGGAGAGGGTGAGGTAAAAGAATTTTAGGGTTCTCCATGTTTAGCTCTACTAGAGGTTTTTCATAGACTAATGATTAATATAGTAGAATAATATGTGTATTTTTTTGTTTTGGGTTTATAAAAATATTCCTAAAGGATATCTTATTTTTTTTCATCATGTTCATTTACACTAGTGTACAACTCTACATGCTCCTCCATTCTCTCTTAAACACATGGAACTTTTTCTCATTATTTATCCAGGACCGAAAAAGTAGTTCTGAATATGAATATTATGAAAAAGGGATATTAGTTTCAAATTTATACTTAATAATATTTCAATAAAAACAAGGCTTTGAAATTAAATCTCTCTAAAAAAATCAGCTTTAAAATATTTTTCTTCTATCTAGGATGTATGGAATTAATTTTTTGAAAAAATTTGTATCTTCTTGTTCTACTTAAACCTCACCATTATCAACTTTAAATCTAAGTGTAATGGAAATTTAATTCTCCTCATATTTTCTTTTTTTCCATTCCTTCAATAGGAATTTAACTTCTTCAACTTCAATGTCCAATAATGATACCATCTTTCTAGATTTTTAGAAAACTTTGAAATTATTTTCAATCATTTGGATATTTTATTCAATTTCAATATTAAATATCTTTCCCCTACTAGAACATTATTCACTAGGATAACCATAATAAAAATCAATGAAATAATCAATCTCAATTCTATGAAAATAATGCAATAAATATCTTTTTTTAGATTTTTTAGATTTTTTAGATTTTTTTGGGTTTTTATAAAAAATAGTATTCTTAGGTTCTTGGCCTCCCTGTAAAAATCTCTAAATTGATGATTAGGGTTTTAGTCATTTTACCTTAATTAATATTTTATTTACACAAGTATTCAATATATTGGGCACACTAGGGGATATCTCTCAATGAGGCTACTCACACGAAATGTTTTCCAATTGTCAGTATTAAATTTTTAACTTATATAATAATAATAAACTAGTATAAATATGGATTTTTTAAGAACATGATATAGAAAATTATAACATAATAATGTGATATAAACACAAAATAAAGTTAGATATAAATAATCAAGTAAATTTTCTTAGTATGTTTAGGTGATTGATATCATCATTCTAAATGAATCCCAATATTCAATTCAATGCAGTGATTAAGACTTATTACAATACCCCTTCTCATTTAAAATGTGATTACCACATACTGATACCTCTACATATATGGTAATTCTTTAAATAATTTATTCTATGATACCACATAACTAACTATCACAATGTATTCCATGCCCCATCGTATGTATAAGAAAAATAATGAAGGGAAGGAAAATTGATTAATAATAAGAAGAACTTGGTGCTAGAGAAAAGAGGGTGACCACTCACCATAATTGATTTAACCACCATTAATATTCAAATAATTGAATAAATAGATAACAAAATAGTGTACAATAAAAACAATAAAACCACTATTCCCTCCCTCAAACTAACGTTGAGATTAGTTCTCCAATTTTAGTGTAGTTGAAAAGGGAACATGGTGGGAGAAACATATAAAATAAAATAAATAGAAGAAAAAGGTATGAATAATAAGACTAATATATTAAAAAAATTAATATTAAAGAAATTAAAACAATAAAAATTTTATGTAAATGGAATAAAGGATACCCCATTGTTTCCAACCCTTTTAAATTAATATTAATCACATTTTTTTTACAGAGAGGGGAGAGAAATTTTGGATACAAAATATTTCCCCTAAATTTTCATTATGTTAACCCACTTTAATGTCGCAATAAAGAAAGGGTGTATTCATGGAATTATTTTGGTTATTTATTTTATTTTTCACCAAGAAATATTATCTTTCATTTCCTTTTTTGGAGAGAGTTATGGATTTTTTACTCTGGAAATTTAATCCGACCAGGAAGACTCTTTGTATTACAATACTTCAACTTCTCATGTACTAATGACCTTGAAAAATGAATATTCATGCATGGAAAAATTAATAAAAGTTGTTCATATATATGTACTTGTTATCTATGTTTAATATCATCTTATTTGGTCTGTAAATTTATGAGATATGGGCCCAGCATAAAACAAATCTAGATCTTTTCTTTTGAGGACCAGATTATGAGTTAATTTTGGGCCTCTAAAAATTTATTGAGATTTAGGTACAGAAGGATGGAATGAAATACATGACGTAAAGAATCCTAAAAAATTGAGTGCACAATTAAATTAATTTTAGAAATATAGATGGCCGAAATACAAAATAAAAATTAATAGATAATTTCAAAAAGTAGGCCATCTTTGAAATTAAGCTCAAAATACCACAAAAATATAAAAATGTGACATTTTCCTATGAAATATAAATATGGAAAGAATTAAAAATTTAATTAAAATATATATTATTTTAAAATTTTAGCCTTTTAACTTCCTAAACATAACTATTACACTCTCGGTTAATCATCATATATTAAAATCAAAATTTACACAACCATAAAAATTTAGAAAACATCAATGCTATTTTCCAAAATAGATTTATTTCATGTCTCTTATATGAATAAAAATTCCCTTTAATTTCAATTCCCCATATTTAAAATTTTTTAACCTTATAAATCCATCCATGATCCAATCACAACCTATATCACATTGAATTTTATTTCACTATTCTCTCAAGAGAAATTGAATCTGGAGATATACTCATACTTGGAAAATGTATGTATCACCATAGGCTTGTTAACATTATCATTTCCACATAACGTGAAACATGAAAATAAATTCAATAATGAATAATTTTTCGAGGTATTTTTTTTATCCTAGGGTTAGTGGGTAAAAAGCATTAAAAAAAATTAATACCGAAATGAGAAGACTAGAATCTTAATTACATTACACTTATAATCTAGTGAAAACACAAGACCAATCCCCATTAATTCCCCTTAAAAAATGTGAAATAAAACACCACCCATTTTTTATGACATTTAACTTGAGAAAACCAATTATTATAATGAATGGTATCATCCATGTTATCCATATTTTTTAATTATTTTTAATTATTTTTATTTTCTAAATCTCTAGAACAGAACATCTTTATTTTCTTTTTATTTTCCTTTTTCTCATAGAGGATGAGATAAAAATATAATAAAATGAATTATTTACAATTAATTACTTAGATTTTCTAAAGGTACATGGGTAACAAAATAAATTAAAATGATAAATTCAATCTTATCAATATTTTTTGTTTTATTTCTATTTTCTTCTTATCTTTTTTTTTCTCAATTTTTTTGATGGAGAACTGAATAAAAAAATAAATCACAATAGAAGGATTAATCATACCTAATTTTCTCATTATACACCACCCAAAATGATTATAAACCCCTCACACCCCAAAAAATGAAACATTCTCCATATAATTCACATGAAAGTCTCTTCCCGCACACACAAACGTAAAATATCCATGAAACAATACTAAGAATATGGGTATGTAAAGAAAAATCATCTTGTAATGTAGATTAAAATGATAAGTATTTCAGGGAATATAAGGTCTAATGATATATACATGTAAAGGTAGGTCTTAAGAAAAAATATGTCTTTCTAATATAGTTCCTCAATCATGTTCAAAAGATTTCATGAAATCTAAATCTCCAAAAGAGAAAAATCACAAATCCTGATTCTCACAAAAAATCCATGTTTCTCTCAAGAAATTGTGGGTATTAAAAAGAATATTTCAAAATGGTTTAGAAAAACTCATAGTGTAGGAATAATATTTTGAGTTAGTGTTTCATGGGTATAGATTTAAAAAATTGGTTGAAATCAAAAATATGCATGAAAAGAAACTTCTAGGAAAAAGTTTCTTTCATAAACAATCATTTAAAATTCATTCTTTCAAAACCAATGTTAGTTTTATAAAAATAAATGGATGTGTGAAAAATTTAAATAATAATCACTATAGAATATTAATTTTAAATAGGTGTAATCAAAAATAAAATCAGAGAAGAAAGAAAACTAGTAAGATGACACTCCCCTACACTTAGATTCACTACCCTTCATCTCAACTCAACAAATTAAAAATATTAAGGTAAAAAAACATAAGATATGTAAATATAAAAGCGGAATTTGTTTTTAGTAGAATATTTGAGTTAATATCCTAGATATAACTACTAAAACTAAAAATAATTAAATAAATCAAAAAAAATGAAAAATAAAGAGAAATGAGAAAAAGGATAGATCATGGTTTGAAACCCTATTTGGGTGATCGGTTTTTTCTACCCATTATCTAAAAGTTTCAGTGTTTTAACCCTAATAGGAAGGTAGATGTGGTTTCATTCTTATAAAACACTACATTTCATTTTTATTAATACCCAAATGTTTATTCGAAGACTAATAACCCCCAAAGAAAATAAAAATAGCCTCGACCCCTAAAAGAGATGAAATAAAGATTTTGAGGTGCAGAGGGGGAGGGAAAATAATTTTGGGGTGCTCGCTATTTAGATCTGATAGAGGAGTGGCATCCATTGGTGGTTAATGTAGAATAATATAAAGTAATTTATCTTCTGGTTTGGGTTTATAAATGTTTTCCTCAAGGATTTCTTCTTTTCTCACATCATCCCCATTTTCACTAGGGTGTAGATCTACATGCTCCTCCATTCTATTCACAAAACATGGAACTTCTTCTCTTTCTTCATCCAAGGCCTACAGAAGTGATTCATAATATAAATTTTTTGAATAAGTTAGATTAGTTTTCAATTTATAAATGATAATATTTGAATAAAAATAAGGATGGATAATTAAATATCCCCCAAAACATTCAACTTCATACTCTTTTTCTTCATGAAAGGATATTATAAATTCATTTATTACAGAGGAAATTAGATCTTCAATATTTTATTCAAACTCCACAATACCTTCTTAAAAGTTAGGTGGAGTGTTAATTTCATTATCCTTATCTTTTCTTTGTTTCTATTCTATCCATATGACTTTAACTTCTTTAACTTTGGAAGCCAACATTTCTTCCATCTTGGTTACTTTTTATAGAACATTGAAATTATTTTGAATCATCAAAGAATTCTGTTTCACTTAAATCTACAATATAAATTTCCTACCATAATATCCATCACTAGGACAATCATAATAAAAATCACTAAAATTATCAATCTTAAGTTTATGGAAAAATATTTAATAAATCATTTTTTAGTTTTTTTTTGTTTTTTTTGTATTTTATGAAAACTAGTATGTGTAAATACTTGGATTCCCTTGTAATAGAATCAAATTGACCCCTTTTCAATATTTTATTTACATAAGTATACAATATTGTGTGCACATAAGGGTTGATCTCTCAAGGAGACCACTCAAACACACTATTTTTCTATTTTCTATATTATAATTCTATCAAATACAATACTAATGAACTAATATAAAGGAGGTGTTTTTTAAAATAAAATAAAAAACATACTAATATAATAATGTAATGAAATCACGAAATTATGTAAGAAATAGTGAAATAAAAGATTTTTATTAAGAGGTTTAGTTGATTGATATCATTATTTAAAATGAACACAATATTGAATTAAATTTAGCGATCAAGACCTCTCAAAATAAATCTTATCAACTGAAATGTGATCACTCCATACTGAGAAATCTAAATATTGGGTAATTATTTTCCTAAATGTTTCTAGGATTCCCCTTTTCTAACCATCACAATCTATTCCATGCTCCACCGTATGCATGAATCAAATAGTAAAGAGAAGGATAAATGATTAATGAGATGTTGAACTTGGTGGTAAATAAAATGTGGTGACCAATCATTAAAATTGATTTAATCACCACCAAAATTACAAGAAACTGATAAATAGATAATAAAATGAATTAGAAGAACCCCAATAAAACAACTATTCCCTCCATTGAATAATCATTGAGGTTATTTATCCCTTTTTAGTGGAGTTGATAAGGGAAATTAGGGGGAGAAACACATAAAATAAAATAAATGGAGGAAGGAGGTATGAATAAGAATAATAATAAATTAAAACAAAAATAATATAAATGAAAGAAAAAAATAAAAATATTTTTTTAATGGAAAATAAAGGATACCCCTACATAAAAACACTCTGAAATGAAAAAGGAAAAAAATTTATTGGATAAGGGGAGAGAAATATCTACTTCAAAATATTAATTCTAAAAATTCCACATTTATCATACTTTATTAAGCTAATTTGGATAAGGCATATTATTTAATGTTTTTCTATAATTTATTCTAATTAGACCCAGAAAAACTCATATTTATTGTTCACATGTGGTTTTATTTAAGTATTTTTTACATTAAACCTTTAATCTTGCAAGACAAGCACTTTGTATTTCCATACATCAAATTACCATGCCCCAATGACCTGTAAAATAGTTGATTCATAAGTGGAAACCTTAATAAAAGTCGTTACTATGGATTTTTTTTATTTAGGTCCCATTTTAACTCACTTGGGCCATAAATTCATTATATATAGAACCAATAAATAAATCTAGATGTATACACATTTTTCGAGTCCTAGATTGTGAGAAGATTTTGGGCTTCCAAAAGATGTATTGAGCTTTTCGTACCTCATGATTAAATGAATCCCATTATGTAAGAAAACCACAAGAAAAGTAATTTCATAATTTAATTCATTTTATAAATAGTTATGGAAGAAATAAATAATTAAAATATACTAGTGAAATTAAAAAATTAGGCCATTTTTTGAAATTAAGTTGAAAATACAGCAAAAATATAAAAAATGTGACAATTTCCCATAAAATGAAACTATGGTGGGATTTGAAACATTGAATTAAAATATAAATTATTTTAAAATATTATTTTTATTAACCCCCACACTAAACCATTACACTCGCAACCAATCATCATATATTAAAATCAAAATACTAACAACAATTAAATATGATAAAACCTTAATGATATTTCCCAAATATTAATTTTATCACTTCTCTTATTTGAAAAAAAATTCCCATTAATTTTAATTACTCACATTTAATTATTTTAACCTTATAAATCCTTCCATGATCCACTCACAACCTACCTCATAGTAAATTTTATGTCACTCTTCTCTCAAGTGAAATTGAATATGGAGTTATGGTCATACTTGGAAAATGAATGTGTCACCATAGGGTTGAGAATATTCTCATTTCTTCATAGTGTAAAACCTGAAAATTAATTCAATCATGAGTAGTTTTTTGAGTAAAATTCAGTTTCGTAGGGATATTGGGTAGAAACATTTAAAAATATCAAGGATGAAAGTAAAGACCAGACTCTTAAGTACAATGTATGAATAATCAAGTTAAAACACAGGATGAATCTCACTCAATTCCCATTAAATATTTCAATAGAAAATGGAACACCTTTTTTATGACATGTGACATTATCCGATCAATAAAATTAATGATATCATCCATGTTATCCCCTTTATTCATTTTTTTCCATTTTTTTCCTTTTTTAGTGTTTCAGAAAGGAACACCTTTAATTTGTCTTATTTTTTTCCTGGATAATTAGCTCACAAAAGAATAAAATGAATGATTTAAAATCATTACCTTGATTATTCAATGGTAAATAAGTCATTAAAGAATGTATAATTAGAAATTCAATCTCATCTCCATTTTTTATTTATATATTTTTTTATTTTTTTTATTTTTCTTGTTTTTGAAGGATAATGAGATAAAACAATTAAAGGACAATGAAAGGATTACACATTCCCAATTTTATCATTATACACTACAAAAAATGTTAAAAAAAACCTCACATAATCCACAAATGAAACACATCTCAACGAACTCACATGAGAGACCCTTCCCCCACACTCAAACTTGGAATATCCCTGAAAATATACCATGATTGTGGGTAGGTAAGGAAAAATTTTCATGTATTGTTTCTTGAAAATATAAGAAAATTCATGGTATGTAAGGGATAATAAAGTATAAAAGTAAAGTTAAGTCTCAATATTAAAATGTGGCTTTCCAACAAGGTGCCCCAAACATGTCAAAAACATTTATGTAATCCCAATATTTGTAATAAAAAGAGGCATAAATATTGGTTCTCACACAAAATCCATGTTTCTCTCAAGAAAGTGCGTGTATTTGGAAGAATATTATAAAATGATTCATAATAACTCATAAGAATATAAAAATAATTCGAGTTATTTTTTCATGGGAATGGATTTAAAAAATTATTCGAACTCATAAATATGTCTGAAAATCCAATTCTAGGAAAAAATTTATCACGTCAACATTCATTTAAAATACATTCATTGAAAAATATTTTGAATTATCTAAATATCAATTGATGTTTCAAAAATGATTAGAACAATAATTGATTCTCAATAATCCTAAAAAACAAAAAATAAAATCACACCAAAATAAAACATGTAGGTTGACACTCCCCCACACTTAGATTCACTACCCTTTATCTAATCTCAAGAAATTTAAAATAAAAGGGTTAAAAAATAAAAGGGATGGAAACAAAAAACCTAACTTTATTTTTCAATAGAAGCCTTGAGTTAAGATACTATATAATTTCACTATACCAAAAAAATCATGAAATAAATAAAAACATAAGAAATATAACAAAAATTAATGAGAAAGGGAAAATATTATAGATCATGGCTTGAACCCCCATATGGGTGCTAGGTTTTTACTATTCCACATCAGGCACGTGGAGTGGTTTAACTCCATTATGATGGTGGATGGGGTTGATTTTTCATGAAACAACACATTTTATTTTTTCCAACATCATAAGTATATTCTATTAGTGAGAACCTCTAAGAAAAATGTCCCCAATCCTCATAAGAGATGAAAGAAATATTTTTTTTTGGTGCAGATGGGGAGGGAAAGGAATGTAGCGGTGCTATATTATGTGTTCTGCTGGAGGATTGGAATATACTACTAATGAAGGTAGTAGAATAGGTATCTTATTGTCTTATGGGTTGGGTTCAAAAAATGACTCATCGTGGATTTATTCTTTTGGACCATCATTCTCATTTTCACTAGTTTACAACTCTACAGGCTCCTCAATTCCCTCATCAACACATGGAACTTATTCTTCCTCATCATCCTGATCTTGTAGATGTGGTGTAGAATATATAAATTCAGAATAATAGAGAATATTTTTCATTTCATAATTAATAATATTTTAATAATAATAAGGCTCCAAAATTAAATATCTCTCAAAACATTCAACTCTAGACTCTTTTTCTGTAAGCAGGGCTGGTAGGGAATTCATTTATTGTAGATGAAATTTAGATATTTTTATTTTTCTTCAAAATAACCAATATCTTCTTGAAGGTAATGTGGAATGGTAATTTAATTATCCTAATATTTTATTGGTTTCAATTAAAACCATAGTAATTTATCTTTTTTATCTTAGTTGGCCAATAATGCTACCATCGTGCTAGCTTTTTTTAGAACATTGAAATTATTTTCAATCATCAAGGAATTTTTTTCATTTGATTATTCAATATCTCTTACCTAATTTATAATTCATCTCTAGGAAAATCATAGTAATAATCACTAAAATAATTCATCTTATTCTGCTGAATAAAACCAATAAAGATCTTTTTTTTGGGTTTTTTATGTTTTTTAATTTTTTTTATATTTTATGAAAGAATGTGTGAGTAAGTTCTTGGCCCCCCTATCAATGATTCCAAATTGATAATAGAGTATTTAGTAATTTTATCTATTAATTATTTTATTTACCAAAGTATTTAATATAATTTAAACACCATGTTTGATCTCTTAAGGGGGATGCTCACACACACTACTTTTTATTTTCAATATTACAATACTAATAATCAGTTATAGAGATGTGTGTTTTTATAAATACATGAAATATAAAATATTAATATAATAATGCTATGAAATAAAAAATGAAGTTATAAATAAAAAGGTAAGAAAATTTTATTCGGAGATTCAGGTGATTGATATCATTATTTTTAATGAATCCCAATATTCAATTCAATGTAGTGATCAAGAACTATCACACTACACCTTATTGTTTGAAATGTGATTACCCCATACTAAGAGCTCTGTATACATGGTAGTTATCTTCGAAAACTTATATATGATACCTCTTTTCTAACCATCTCTTTTCATGCCATGCTCCACCGTATGCACGACACAACTGGTGAAGGGAAGGATAATTGATTAATAAGAAGAAGAACTTGACGTAGAGAAAATAGGGTGATCTCTCACCGTAATAGATTTAACCACCCCCAAAATCTTCAGAATTGAATAATGTGATAAAAATTATGCACAAGAACTAAATTAAACTACCATTCCCTCCCTCAAATAAGATAATTGGTTAGTTCTCAATCTTTAGTGGAGTTGAAAAGGGAACATGGTGGGATAAACACATATAATAAAAGAAATAGAAGAAGAATATATGGAGAAGCAGACTAATATATTAAAAGAACACTAATATAACTGAACTTAAAAAACAAAAAAGATACTATAAATGTTCAAAAAATTATACCCCCTAGTTTCCAACCATTTGAAATGAAGAAGAAACACATTTTTAAAGGGAGAGGGGAGAGAAATATTGGCTCCAAGGACTTCCTCCTAATGTTTCTGCATCTTATACCCCATTAATGACCGAATTTGGATAGTGTGTCTTATTTAAAGATGTTATGATATTTATTTATTTTTTCACCCACAAGATATTATTTTTACATTCAATGTGTGTAGTGAGTTATGGATGTTTTACTCTGGATATTTAATCTTTCCTGACAAACACTTTATCTTCCGAAAATTAATTTTCATATACCTTAATAACCATAACAATGTATGATTAATGAATGGATGCTTCATTAAAATCCTTTTCTCTTGATGTATTTATTATCCATGTCGAATTTATGCTCATTTAGGCTATAAATTTATGATATATGGGGCCAACATAATAAATAACCAAATCTATTCATAGTTTTCAAGCCCAAGATTTTGATATGATTTTGGGACTCCAAAAGATGTAATGTTCTTTAGGTAAAAACGGATGACATGAATCCCATGATTTCAAGTAACCAAAAAAATGAATGTCATAATTTCATTCAGTTTGGAAATTGTTATAGCTGAAATACATATAAAACTAAAATAGTTAAATTCCAAAATTATTCCATTTTTTTAATTACACTAAAAATACCACAAAATTTATAAAAACGTGACAATTAACTACGAAATAACACTATGGTGATATTTAAAACATTAAATTATAGTATAAATTATTTGAAAATATTATTTTCGTCACTCAGAAATAAACTTGTCCACGATGACACTGATTCTTCATGTGGCCCTATCTGCCACACTAATAACAGAAAACTAAGCTACCATTACTCATCGCCTGACTGATTCTCATCTCATGGGATGTCTGAAATCGGTGCTTCGTACCAAATGTCTCTATACTACTATGTTGAGATACCACATTGTTCTATTATAATCCCCCCATCATCCCTCAAGTTGAGTTATGTAATCAATGTCTAATTCACAATTTTTGTAATATAGGTCAATCAAAACATGTTTTCATGATGTTGATCGAAATTCTATATACCTTCATCAAAGTGTCTCACTCATGATAACTCATCGGTATGGTACATCTTTGAAAAAACTATTTCTTTGTAAAGTATATCAATTACTCCATAACCCGCACCATACGGAAAGCACATGAAACCACTAGCCCTCTCGGCCCTCAAAGAATCGAGGTAAAAGTAGTCAGAAAACATGGTTTTCAAATCATCCAATGATTTATATCTTAGCATGTCATCCTAGTTTAGAACATCCCACCAGTTCTTTAATACTCCCTAAATCATATAGGTCATGAGCTTTAATCTCCTCTAAGGAGGTTTCTCAAGATTCTCAAAGATCAAAAACAAAGAATCAATATGAAACTTAGTAGAAAGTGGATTTCCAACCCAATAAAATGTGGGAGGATGATTATGTTATAACACATACATCAACTTTTCCATATAAAATAAATGCAGTGGTTCTCCCAAAAAAGTATGCCTGAAGTGATAAAAACCCTATCATAATTGTTCCTGAAAACTTGTGTTTGAAAACATTGTTGGAGCCATAGCTTGCACTAAAATATGATCCACTTTTTTCCCTTGGACCACCACCTCTATAGAAAAGTCATCATATCCCTCCTAACATATTACTGGAGGTTTTCATGGTGGCATGCCTATACAATGCTAAAAAAACACCTTAGTAAATAATGATATCAAATTTCACATCTCAAAAGGGTAGGATATGTCAAAATAATCTTATAACCAAGAAATACCACACATCATAATCCTAAAGATAGGGCTATATAATAGAAAAATCCGTAAAAGTCGATGACTCTTTCCTACTAATAAGTTGGGTTTAGGTTAATAATATATTTATTGTTTCAATTTTCCATTTGAATTCAATATTCAATTCACTTTTCATTTAAATGGTTGAACCAAATGGTGCATCACAGTCCAATCCATAAGTACCGATACTACATATGAACCAAAATATAAAATCTATTCAATCCATACCATAACATGTTCTAGTTCATGTGATTCATGTCCTATAACCCAATGTTCCACAATTGGCTGCTCAGGGTGTCTTATGTAGCCCCGTCATAAAAACACTACTTTGGTTAGGAAAAACACTCAGAGTATCGACTCTAATTTCAAATCTACTGCACAAAATTTTATGATAAAAACATGAATTTATATCACAACCACATGAATATATATCACAAAAACTATCTACAACATCATGAAAACAAGAAATACCTCTTAATTAGTATGTCAAAATGCATGGAATGTGATTCCTGTAATGTTCTTAAAATGATGCATGGGATGGAATACCCTCATCTCATCAGGATTCAAAAAAATAGAACCCACAATCCTATCAATAATAAAATAAAAAATAATGTTCATCACCCAATACTGAAATAAAATAAACTATAATAGTCAAACTCTAGAAAATAAAATTTTTTATTCAAGGAAATTTTCTTTTTTCCTGTAAGAGGTTTAACAACGCCCACGTACAACTCATTAAAAATTTAAAATTACTTATTATCCATATTTAGTGTTTTAAAATAATAAAATAGACCAATAAAAACACCATAATACTACTTTGTAACATCTATAACCCAGATCCCACTCAACTGTGACCTGAGCTTAGTTTTCAACAGGGCCTCATGCATATCTCCACAAATAACAGAGGGTGACAACTAGTATCTAAGGGATAAGGTGTATCCATGGGGGGACTATTCCCTTATTCCCAATGTGTAACAAAGTGTAATAACAATAATAATAAATTTCATAATAATATACAAGAATTATAAATTAGATAAATTACGATTTAAAGAATAGAAAAAAATGCTCAATAAGGATCTCAAATATTTAAATAATTTCACGTGTCATGTTTCTCCAAAACATCCAAAATATGTATACATGGAATTAAAATATAATAAATATGTCATAATACCATGATGTCCAAACATAAATATCTCCCAATAGTATCACAAGCCTAAGCTCAGTTCCATGCTCCCCTATTCCAAATCATGGCACAATGTCAAGCATCAAATAATTGGCGCTTTCCCTAGTCCATACCCACATCCATATAGTCTATTCACATACCTTGTGGTGAATTGAAAAGGGTGTGATATACAATCCTAGTTGGTAAACACACACAGGTCCATATCAATCCATGTTCTGATACACAATCTAACTATTGTGTAGGTAAAGTAGGTATGTAGTAAGATATTAAAGTGCCCAAGGCATATATATATATATATATATATATAACAAAGAAAATGACACTGAATAGAATCACAAGGATCCCTGAAAAAATAAGTGTCATGATCCGTTAACAAGTTATCTAAAATGTAAAATAAAGTCAACACCGTAACTATGTTATACACACCATGTATCATATAACCCACGACCTTCTCATACAACCTGTAATACCATCTCAACCACAGAAGAGCCGTACAACCAGAATGCCTCAACAACAATGACCATGTTGTAAAACCATGAATATTTGATTTATTAGGACCATTCCATATAATACAATGTTTTAGATCATTAAGTGTTGGATCCAAGTTGTATAAGACAAAACCATCCTTGTTGAGTCCTATGAGCATCTCAATGGAAACATAGTTAACCTTTAGTTGGGTTCCAAGGAGAAACCCTACCAAACATGTCCACTACAAGAAAAACAAAACCATATCCAAGGGGTATTAAGGCCCAATGATTCCCAAAGAATCAAGATCCAAGGAGTAATATCTATCCAAGGAATCCACTACAATGTTCATGATGAAAGGGTAAGAATCCATGGCATGTAATGGAATCATTCATCATTTATCCCTTTTATAAATTCACAAACATCCAATTATAACCCATGAGTATACACACTCATTATCCCCAATTTACATATAACCCTTTTATGAAATTATAGTCTCATGATTATACACAATCATATCGTAAAACCATATTAACCATTTAATCAAGCATCATATGAAAAGGGAGGCAAAAAATATCCCATCAATAAATTTAAATTAATTCATATATTTATGAGAATCCTCAAACTAGGTTAACACAAAACACACACCTAAGGTGGTCCATAAATTGTTAAAGGCATGGAAAATTACATGGAATAACCCATGGGTGGCCTTGGTGGGGGTAACAACTACCAAATCATCTCAAATAAAAATATGGAATCCCTAGTAAGTTTCACTCCACTAAATCAGTTAATAAATTCATTTTTTGTACTATGTTAGAATTATATGGTGGTAAGTATAATGAAAAATTGTTTAAAAAGAAACCAACCCAAATGGGACACATATAAACTACCTACCGTCGGTCTGTAATAGAGTGATCTTCCAGTATCATCTCCAAATTTGACTTTTTTATGGAGAAAAATGAAGAAAAGAAGAAGAAACAATGAAGATCCAAGACAAGTTTATGTCCATAGAAGAATAAATAGAAAATAGGTTAAAGTTATAACAAAAATTAATTAACTTTTTGATTTTACCAAATTATTGATTCGCACAGTTTTGATGCATGGATATCCATACTGTGTGCCAACCACACACACATTGATGCAGGAAGTGGCACCCCACAGGGTTAGTGTACCTAGTATGATAAATCATGGAATAATGTGTCTTTTACCACTTTCAAAAACTAAAGAAATATGTACACCACTTTGCACTAAAAATCCCAATGTTTTTCAAATTATTAAGGTTCTTTCTTCTCTCTTCCTAGGTATCACACGGTTAGTATTAAACATGCCCATTCCCAGCACGGTTTCTACTAATAGTGTTGCAGGCTAGTTTCACCCCAAAAGTTGGGTTTCGGGCTCTGAACAATCCCCATACATCCTCAATACCTCCACAACCTCAAATAGAATAAAAAGTATGCCATACTTATGAATTTAAACCAAAATAAAAAGGATTTGTACCTCATACAAAAACCCAGGTTATTAAAAGACTCGGGACACCTTGTGTCATATCATTAATGCAAAAATAATGGAAACCATCATGTTATATGTGTAAATATTCCTAGTATAAGTTACCCACATACCCATATCTAAGTATTTAAGAAGTATATACAAATGAAGAAGGTCCATGGCCCCTAATTTCCCTGAAGGTATTACATGATATGTCCCATTGGGTATAATGCATGTCTTTATGAGTTTGAAACTGACTGTGTCATTCCTTCCATAATGAAATTTCATATCCTAGATATATGGTAAGTCTATTAGGGTTTCAAAAGAAGTAGAGGTTTTCCTATAATTGACATGTGCTTTCTGGTCAAGACAATGTACTTTGGCATATGTGTAACATCCTGAACCTAGATTCCACTCAACAGTGCTCTGATCTCAGTTGGCCACATGGCCTCCAGCACATCTCCCCAAATACTATAGGATTCCAACTTGTAGTGAGGGCCTAGATGTGATAGTGGGTATAATATTTTCTCATTATCAGAGTGTAACATAGTGGAATAACATACTAATAGTGGAGGAAGTAATTCCATAGAACAAAAAAAATAGCAGAAGACTGATAGTATAAATAACCAAAAGTAATATCATAAAACATATGATGCCACATGTTATATTTTATAGAAAACAACCAAAACAAGTTAGACTGTATTCAAATATAATAAAAGTTCTAAAATTAAAATATATGAAAAAGAATATCAGAATCATTAGAAACCTCATCTTGGTCCAATGCTCTCCTACTCCAAAAAAGAACATTACGAACTTATAGGAGGGTGCTTTCCCTAATCGACACCTAAAAACATATAATATGTTTGGGTATAAATTTTGACCCAAAAATGGTATGAGACTAAATTCCAATAGGGAAACACCCATGGTCTATGCCAATATTTTAGTGAATGTATATAATAGGTAGTGTACAATAATGAAATTTGTAAGCTAGGAAGTACTCAAAAGTAAACAACATATAAGAACTGGTTTTAATTTACATTACATTTCATTATTCATTTAACAATTCAATTATATTGAATTCAAAAGTCTCAAGTCCCATCTCATGCCCAAAATCCCCCATATAATTGGTTTCACAATAGATGCCTTAGAAAGCTATATAAACAAGTACAAGTGAGTAACGAATCCAATATTGTGCTTTGTCTTGGAACATGCATCATAAATCATTCCATTAAATATTAAATTATATCATGAGACCATATGTGACATTCCTAAGTTGGAATCAAATTATCACTCTAGGTGTAATTTCCACCAACACCCTACATTCCCATCGCGATGAACCAATCAGAAACCCGATATCACTCAAGGTGTGGTAGAAGTTCATGTCACTGATCCCATCCTTGGTGGCCCAATAAGGAAGCACCAAGTAACACTCATTACATATAATCAAATGCCTCTTGATCCCTTCCATGGAATCCATGGTTCACTCGAAAAATAAACATAATAAACCCTTTGAGACCATCCAAGGCATTTAAATAGAATCCAAGGTTCTATCAAGGTATAGAGGTACAACAATCACATGATCTCATCCATGGAATTATAAATTGAATCCATGATTCAACCATAGCTATTTACTATTTCATCATAACAAAAATCATTCAACATTTCATTAGGAATGCTATGGTGAAAATCAAAAATCATTTAATACAACTCACCACCAAAGGGTTTATCATGAAAGAAATAACCTCATAAGTCTTGGCTTCCAATTTACTCACATGGGAATGTTTCTCATAATAAGAACCACATATAAATTGGACTATTACACGGATTGAACAATAATAAACTCACGTGGGAAGGTTCACCGTTTAATAAAATCATTCCAAGAATGCTTAAACAAGAATAGGTATACAAGTGTCCAAGATAAAGTCAAGCATCCCATACCCTTAACCAATTCAAGTAAAATTCAACACTATTATAATTCCATTAACAACCAATATCATTTTTAACAACCCATAAAAGGAATCAATAGCATACCTCATAGGCATTCAAGGCCAAATGGCCATAAATGGTCAACCAAGGGAACTCACCCATGGGGTGGCCCTTAATCTAGGTATACAACTTATTTCAGTCTTTAAAAAACTTATTAAATTTCATAAACATTAATAGGTAACAACATGGTTCAATTATAAATCATGGTGACATCTTAAAAATAGGTACGCGACACTCAGACATATATAAACAACTCCATAAATAGAAAAAGGAATGAGACCACCTACCTTGGGATTGTGCTATATAGCTTATCCAGTATCACATTATGATTCTCCTTGGTTTGGGAGAAATCTGAAGAATCAAAGAAGAATAGTATATTAGGGAATATGAGCCTAAATCCAAATAGAAAAATTGATATATGGAAGATTCAATAATAGATAAAAACTAATCGAGGCCTTACCATTGTGGATCCAAGGAGATGATCTACAATTGTATCAGATATCGGATGATGAAGGGATCTGAAATCCTATAATAGGCTCATGAGGGAGATAAAAATCATGAACATACTGTGAAATGAAGAAGGGAAAAGGATTTTTATGTTATAAGAATTTCATGAAAAAATCATCATTTTACCCTATAAAACTGGGTTGTGTGGTTTAGGCGCACAATTTGTCTATCTATGCACTATTTTTCATGATGGATGCAAGTAGAAAGGGGTGGCTGAATGGTTACCCCAAACGTTTTAGCAGCTGTGCGGCAACCTTGAGCAGAGCCTTTTTCACGGGTCTGCTAAAATTGAAGACATACTGAAAGGTTGTGTGGATTCTATTTCACACTAATCTTTAACTGTGTGATTAGTTAGACCCCTTTTCCTCACATCATATTGTTTAATAAACCCTACATCCTACCCAGCTTGGTTTCTACTAACCATATGAATGGCCCAAAACACCCCAAAACATGGGTTTTGTGCTTCCATTGAGCCCAATACACCCTCGAACCTCCCATGACTTCAATAAGAATCCAAATTTGGAAATATTAAAGAAATTAAATAGGGAAAAGATCGAAAAATCACGAACTATACCTCAAATAAGAACATGGTTCTTACAATTTTCATATGTACTACGATCATGCCTGTGAAAACTAGCCATACCTTCCCCCTTCAATATCCATAATAAATGGAATTTTCCCAAAAAAAATGAAATGTGGTGTCACATGCACACTTAGGCATGTACTTTTCTTACAAATAGAGTTGTTCGCCAAGGGTTACACGACATGTTATCTGACACACATGGTGTGTAGCACTACATTGATTCCTGGGTGAGTCCTTGCACATGGTAAACGAACTGGACATGAGGCACACAACATTTGTGTAAATCACACTACATGTGATATTTAATTCAACACCTAATCCATATACACCCCATATATATGACTGTACACTATGTGTTGTTTTTTTACACATCATGTATATCAGTATTTTTGAGAAACTACCCCTATTTGATGCTTCTTTTCCACACAAATACATCCACCAATTATGGTGTGAATCACACTTATATATCTCAAATATAGGGTTTAAGATATCTAAGACTTCATTGATGGCTAGATTTCAGCCACCCAATTATTCAGAAATGAATTCCCTTCACACTATACTCCCACATCACCAAAACATAAATTAAGAACACCTTATCCAATCCTCGATTCCCCACCATCATTATCGCACATCAATTGCACCCCTTATCCCGATTTCAAACCTGTGGTAGAAATATATTGTGCAAAAGAAAGATTAAAAAAATAGTATTTCACAATGTATTTGTCAAATCACTATTTAAAAGAAACATAAATGATTCTTGTAAAAAGAACATGGGGAGAAATGAAGAAAATCCAAACATGAGGAACAAACCTTAGCAATTACTTTGGTTGGACACAATTCAATACAATGAGAATGGTGAATGGAGACGAAATAATAAGGCATTATCAAACAATATCAATTCCTAATTCTAGTAAAATAAAATCATACACATATATTAATGGTATAACTATTAGTCATATATTTTGGATATTTGATTCAAATTTGAAATGGGATTAAAATATAGGGTAGTTTAACATAAAAAAATCCTTACTGTGAGTTTGTATCAATAACTAACAACAAAAGGTTCTAGGTAGTTATTTTTTTGATAGATCCATGAACTCCATTGGTGAAGGAAAACTACTTGTCAATTGTCATTGATCCATGATCTAGTCATAATTCTCTAAAGTACCCATCCATGTAATCTCTCTCCAATTCCATTGGGTTTTGTGGAAAACCCTCATATTTTACAATAACTATGTTTAAATAGAGAGGGTGTTACATCATGGAAAATAATAACTAATAAATTAATAAGTTATTTGTTTAATAATCATCCTCCCATGACAATAATTTAGATAAAAACTTGATTAACCTAATGTTTATATTACACCAAGTGTAAAAACTATAATCTAGATTTAATGGAAACCCAAGATTTATTTTATGAGTCCCTGATCAGGAGTTATTACATTATTTCTGAGAAATTTCATGAAAATTAAATATGTTACATTTAATATTTTGATATATCTATATTTAGGTTTTCCAATCCCTAGAATCCCATATTGACTCAGTGTTTAGAATTTAAATTATTCATTAAAATATTCCAAAAATTTACAATACAAAAATAGAGTCATTACATTATCTTCTCCTTTAAGTCTTTTCATCCCAAAATGTTATAACCTATTCACATGTTAGGAACTGAGCTCTCATCTAGTATCCCACTCCCCTGAGATATAGTGAAGGTTCCCAGGATACCAAAAAATATGTACCCAAGGAAAAAATATTTCCCATGAAGGGCCTTCTCCTATTGATTCTAAAATACCACCGAGATCCTTGAAAAGGTAACTCCACCCTCAATGTACATCTCACACTAATTGATATGGTGAAATGAGTCATGAACATGTCTCCTCAGTTACAGATCATTGAGTACATTATGTACTTGGTCATACCATGGTGGTCGAGATAAGTGATACACCATCTTTTTAACCATGTGGGAAAATATGAAAAATATCATATAAGGCTTGGAGATGTCCTGGTGCCTCATCAAAATCTCTATATCCCTCAATGAGGTGTGATCTCTTAGAACACATCAGATCCATTAAAAATCTCATAATTCCACTATCGTCAATCAATTTAGGACTCCTAACATTAATTGGAAATCCTCATCTTCCATTGGATGAACTACACATTCACTACCATTTCATTCAGCAATTCTATCCCATAAATATAGTTTCCCACTATCTTATTCCATTATAATAGCCGCCTATATAATCTATCATAAATTTTCTAGACTGGTGATACACCTATGGTGGAGTGGTGACAATCAATTACACAATCACTAAAAATGTAAGATGAACCTCCCGTATACATCGAAAACTGAATGAAACCCCTAAGTATGTTCTCTAAAACAAAAATGGTCTTGTTTTCATGGACATACGTCTAGGGTAGAAACACCATGATCATATAAAACCATGTCTGAAAGGCCCCCCCATATCCTTGGGTAGACAAAAAAAACTATCCACTAAGACATTCCTTTAGATGGTTAGGAAGTTGGTGAACGTAGTGATTCAGTTTATGATCACCCATATAGAGTTGTGATATCTCACTAATTTTGGAAGACCCATCATGGAAAACATAAGGATACCATACCATTTCATCTTATATATGGGCACCACAACCTTCACATACTGATAGGAGAGGAATTGAGATACAAACATAGAAATTTTCTATAAAATCCTTGACAACCCAACCCAAATCCAAAGTATCCTAGTATATACTTGTATCTTCTATATGTACTTATATGGGAAATCATTTAACCCCTTATAAATTCTTCCTTTTTCATGAATGGTGTCATCATTCTTCCTTGAAAATGGATGATGTGGTCCCACCCATTAGAATATAAATTAGAAATATATCTAGTGGATATCTAGTCAAGAAATATATCACAACCATTATCCCTAATCCATGTCTCCCTAACACACTTAAGAAATATAGGGGAGGAAACCGCCGACATGGGATATGATACAATATCATCATCCTTAAGTGTAATCTACAAAGAGGTCAACTTCTCCATCACCTCACTCTACAACAACGAATGAAAAAGCTTTATATCAGAATTTGATACCACAACCAATCCATTGGGTGGCTCTCATAATATGACTAGATCAACCATTTCTAGGTAAACTATCACCTCTACACCAAATATGGAATATCCCACATATTGGACCTATCAAATCCAGAACTTAAGCTTCAAGAGATTCCCATAATTCTGGTACACCCTGAGAGTGTCTAGAACTATCCTCAAGTGTCTCACATTCTATAACATTGATATCAAATCCACAAGAATTTCATCAATTAATACTACCATGAATTTATCTATAAAGGGTATAAGGAATCGATTAATAATTATCGAAAACACCATTGGAGTGAAAAATATGCTAACAGTTTTCATCATGAACTCAATGAAAACATTGTGTTTTTAGAAATCCACATTCTATATAACCTCATTTAAACCCCAAAATAGGTGATAAACCATCCCAAATTCAAATTCCAAGGACCCATTTGACTTTGGCCATAGGCTGAATAAGTCATAAATTATAGGGGGTGGGTAATAAACTCTAAAAATTATATTGTTTAGGGAATGTTAATCAAAAACTAACTTCAATATCACACCTACCTTTTGGGAGAAAAATACTGGGATGCCCAAGGAAAAAAAATGGGTCCAACAAAGCTCCTACATGGAAAATTTCTCCAATTAATCCTTCAAATTTCATATCTATATATAGAAATCTGATATTATTTCTTAAATATCAAGTCTTCCTTAGTTAAATTCTCTGTGGAATGAAAAATTTTGATTGGTTTTTAAGCCTAGAACATCCTTAGGAATGATATCATCTTGCCCCAAAAACATCACATGAAACTAAATTCATATAGATATTCTACAACAAGGGTCAAACTATCCAAATGATAAGAAAATTATTGAATCCCCCTACACATGATCTCATCCTACTCTTCCTATGACTTCTTCTCTCACAAGAAAGAAAATTCTATCCCACTAACTTAGAAACAATGTAACCCCCACTAGTAATAGTAAAAATAGATTGGATGGTATAAAATCAGTCCATACTAATGAAAACATCATAGGGTTTTACTTCCTCTATATAAAGTTTTCATGTGAGGCTTCCTATCCTCCACAGTTAGGTCACACTGTAAGTAGAAGTGTGTGATCCTCGATCCTCCTCCACAAGAGACTCTAAACACAATGGTCCAGTAAAAAAGGATCCGATGGAATCATTTGGTATTAAAAAAGGGATGAAATAATGAAATAAAATCTTGTTACTTCATACTAAAACTATATGTAGATTAGAGGGGATATATGTATTATGTAAAATATCACTCAAAGCCTCTAAGACATAATATCTTACTACAAGAAGCTATCATTTCCCTTTCCTACATATTACCTACAATCAGGGCTCTCTAAAAAGAATTAGCACACAAAAATGATCTCAAGAAAACATGTCCATGGAATCCATACACCACACCATGAAACTATATTCTTATTGAAACAATAAATAACCTTTAATGTTTTAAATAACATTATAAGAATTAATCTTTTTAGGGGAGAGTGTTCCTATTCCATGCATGCATGAAGCCTCATCACACACCCTTAACCTTGGGATCCATCAATTCCCTGCACTTCCCTAACAAGGTCTGTCAATGAGGACTAGCATAACATTAGGATGGGTTTGAAATAATGTATAAAACCCACGACATCACCTATAGAATTTCTTCAATAACTCACTAGGTTATAGGGAAGAACTACTATATGAGGAGATGCTCATATTACCCCATGATATGGTCACCTAATCATGTATATAGATATCTAGAACTAACTTTTGACCAACTTATCCATTAATACAACCATTCTTAAGCACACCCATTTGATCTTGTGTTATCATGATTTGGAAACTCAGACCACTACCTCGATCGAATCATCCACTACCGAAGGATCCATATCACTACAAATCCTGAATGATCTTTATCGATGTAAATCACACAACATGCTAATAACCAACATACCATCATCTTATCCTATGGGGTCCATTAAAGAATCAATATCTAGATGATCATCCACCAAGACCATTGGAAGTGTATCCATACTCTGATGATCAAGAGAAATAAATACTCGATGCTCATCTAGAGGGAAAACTATAAGAAAATTCCCCTAAACTATATTCTCATTACTCAATTTCTTTTCATCATGATACTGTCTTGAAATACTAGAAAACTATTGTTATAGTGAAATCTTTAAAATTAACAAGATATATCACTTTCAAAGAGTTTATATGGGGAGCTAACTCAAGGAGGACATAAAAACCAGAATCTGTTTCTATATGATGCACAAACCAATGTTTTCCCTGGAACAAGTTACTATATATACCATGTCAATAAGTTGGTTATCAGAGTCATAGTGATTATATAATTTTTTAAACGCACCAATATTAGGTTTCGTGGCTTGAGAGTCGAGATTAGAGCTCTATAAAAATGTTTCCATAATTACCTGAATAAACTTCATAACTTGAAAATATCCAAAATCCAATCAAAATAGGGCATCTTTTGATACCACTCTATCATGAACTAACCCACCAAACCCCTAAAATACATTGTAAATATGATAATAACACCAAAAACCCTCTTCTAATAGGTAACATGAATATAACTTGAGTTGTGGAGACATATCACACACAAGAGAGGCCTTATACTAAAACACATGCACACAAAAACATCTATATACACTATAATAATGACGAAATATAAAGAATTCATTCTATAAATTCATTTATAAAAACTATCCCAAATAATATTTCCAAAATTATCCCAACAAAAGAAAATTTCTGAAACACAAATCCACCAATAACAAAAAAATAGACAAATACACATACAACTTGGGGGAAGCTACCCAAAAGAAACTCATGAATCCAGTTGTGGTTCATCTAGTATAAATAATAATTAACAAAGATCAACTTTATTATAGTTTAAAAGGGTCTCCAATGAATGGAAAATAATATTCATAAGTCATGACACATCTGGGAAGAGTCCATGTAGGGGTGAGTATGAACATAACCTCTAGGACACCCCAAAATCACCAAACACAAAGCCTCAGAAGAGTAGAGAGATCATGAACCTAAAGTCACATCAATAAAGATATGAGTCAAAACCCAATATAATTATATAGGAATGGTAAGAAATAAATAAAAATTAAGAAATAAATGGGATCTATATCTTCATATCTATCTAAAGACGATGTGTGATCCTACAGCTCCCAAAGGTCCAATTTCTAAAGTCAGACATCTTGTACAACCTCATAGGATGCCATGTAGAGGGCCCAATTCTTTCCATTTCAAGCCACAGATGAGAGGGAATAATATCCTAACCTACAATACCCTATAACCTCTCAATAATTATTGTGGAGGGCCCACACCTCGCCACTACACTCCACAATTGAGGAGATTATATCTCTATTGGAGGACACTATCCCTGCTGAAGCTCGAATATAGGGTGGGGTTGTCGTTATGTTGATAGAGGAACCACACCATATATAGTATGGGAGTTTCTAACTCTACATATTTAAGGAGTATAGGGGACCCATAACTTGGTGCGAAATGGGGGTTACCAACCCTAGTGTCTCTCTGATGATCGAACCCGATCACTACCAAGGACCAAGTATTTATAAAGGAATCTCCCCTTTTTAACCTTCATGTAATACATCTCATCTGAAAACAAGGTAAACCATCATGTTATATGAAAAAATATTACAAATATAGGCTACTCTTGGGCCCAAATAAGAGTCTCAAATAAAGAGATATTCAAGGTAGAATATCATGGGCTACAACTTTTCCTAAAAGTAGCACACGACATGTCCCATGGGGTACAAAACATGTTTATCTACGTTTGGAACTGACTATGTGTTTCTATCTCACATGTAATGCCTCCCTCTAAATACATGGTGTTTCCAATAGGTGTACATAATGTGTAGAGGTCTCGCAACACTCAGCATGTGGTGTATGGTCAAGCCTGTGTACTTAAGATTGTTACCATGTACTATGGTCATTCCCATGTATAATATCCATATCCAGGAGCATGAAAAATCAATAGTACAGAAAATGTGTCCAAAAACACTTGGTTTTTGGGGTTTATAGCTAACCGTGCATATATTCCCTATATAGGAAGATCCTTTCATTCAGGGTTACATGGCATGTGATCAGACAGAGATGGCATGTAGCACTACACGGTTTTCTAGGTGTGTACTACCACTACACCCCAAGAAAATGAGATAAAGGTCAAACCTTTTGTGAGTTAATCACATGGAATGTGATATTTAAATCAATGCATAAAACATACCCACCAGATAGAGGGGAATACATGACATGTGTTCTTGAACTACACATTGTGTATGTTTGGATTTTTCATAAACCCCAACATGTTCAATTCCTCTCACCCATTCCACAACCCCCATCTATTAAATGATGAATCATGACTTTAGATCCTTGACCTGAGGTTGAACACACACAAATTAATCATTAATGGATTATCTTTGACAACCTAATCACCTAGAAAAAGATTCCCATCACACTGTACCCACGCATTTTCATATCTTAGATGAAGAACACCCGATCCAATCCTCGATCAAATACAATCCTCATCAGAACTCAATCATCCCATCAACAATGATTCTAAAACATGATTAACAATTTTTTTTCATAAATAAGTATTACAAAATTATCATTAATCATGTATTTTTTGACTCTCTAACCAAAAAGAATACTGATGATGATCATACAATGAACATGGGGAGAAAAGAACAAAAAAACATGAGGAATGAACCTAAACTATTGTTCAGGTTGGCCTCTATTCACTACTATGAGAATGAAAAAGAATGATAAATGACCAGGGATTATAAAAAAATTCATTTTATAATTTTATTAAGATAAAACCATACACGCAAATCAACAGTCGACCCACAAATCAAATTTTTTAGAGATTTGATTCATGTTTAACAAGTAAAAAAAATTGGGGATAATTCCATAACAAAATGTCACTCCTTTAGTTTATATTGTTCATTTATGATGAATTATTCTATATCATTTTAATTAGTGAGATCCAAAATATTTTTTGGTGAAGGTAATCTCCTTGGTAGTGATTATTGATCCATGAGATGGCTTACATTCACAAAATATTTCCTCCATGATATATCTCTCAAAATTAATAGGGTTAAATAGATAACCCAAGGATTTAACTATAACTAAGTTGAAATAGATATTGATTTAGGTTATGGGAAATAATAAATAAAACATTAACATATTAATTTAATTAATTATTATCTTCCCATGAAAGCACTTAATCCAAACACTTGATGTACTCAAAGGTTATATAATCGCTACGGTAAACCCAACATTTTAGATTAAATGGATGTACCATATTTCTCATCTATGTCTCTAATAGTGAGTTGTTCCATCATTTTGAAAAAAAATAAATGACATGATATATTATATTTAATTGTTCTAATATATCCATACCAGGGCTCTTCGGGTCCTAGAATTCAACATTGATATAATGCTTAGATTGGAAACTATTTCTTAAATTTTTTCAATGCCTTACAAGGAAAAGTATTCATTACCAATTTAATGTTTTATGTTTGGGGAATATGGGTATTATATGTTTCAATGGCATAATCCGGTGGTTAATTACTAGAACACAAAAGGAACTATTCCTTGTTAATCATTAAAGTGGATGGATTGTAGTGTTTATTTATTTGGATTTGGAAATTATATGGTAAAAATTGTATATAAATGATATTCTGGTTAAATGAATCATGACACATCTAATGATTGTTCCACATGTGTTTTTAAGGATTTGAAAGAATACATTTAATGCTATAAATAACCAAGAAAACCAATTTATGGGAAATGTTATATTTAATAAAAACACATGATTAAGGTAAATATAACCCTTAATATATGCTCGTTGTTGAGATAAAATTTTTTATTTATGATAAAGTGATTATTGATATTTATAATATAAATATGATAGTTTTGGTGACCATGGAACAAATAATAATATTGATGAAAAATGGTTTATGTTATCATTTCTAGTGTTTACCACATTTTTGGATTTATGGAATATATTCAATAATCTTTGATTTCATTTTAGGAATAAGGAGGGAGTTATGTTTTCAAATAATGAATGTTTTTATTAATGTTTTATAGTGATTTAATTTATGACAATATTTTTGGAGAATATATTATCAAGAAATTCACATATTTGGTATATGACATTAAGAGCTACATTATATTGTTTTGGGTATTAATGTTAAGTTGTTTTTTAAATTTTTGAGACATTACATATACGTTTATGAATTTTGAATTTATTATTATAGATATGGTCATTGAATATATATGTATGAAATAGGCATATAGATTTTGTATATCGTTAGTAACAAAGCTAAAATAATATATTTCATAAAATATAGAAAATGACACAAAAAATTAATATTTAATTAAAATACGTTTTATTGTGTAACATATTATTATAATTAAATATGATATAACCGTTTTAAAAAATTAAAAGAAATATTTAACAATCAATTCATTTATAAACAAAAGTATTATAATTTAAAAAAATTATTTTAATTTTATTTGGTTAAGATTATTTAATATGAAATTAATATTGTTAAAATATTTTATTTTTTAATGGGTAGTTTATTTTTAATTAATATCTAATAATGTATTATTTTAATTAAATTTAATAAAATATTTATATAAAAATAAATTAAAATTCATCTAATACCATTATTGAGAATGTAAAAATAATTAATCCATTTTATATTTCAAAAAGTATTTTACTAAATATTGTAATTTTACCCACTTTGCCTTTTTAAATTTAGGAAAAAATATATTAGGTTTAAATGATAATAAATTATATTTTTAATTTTATTACTATATATAAAACAATTGAATTATTATTTTATTTTAAATAATAATAAGAACAATTAATATTAAGAAAAAACATCATTTTTCTGTAAAAAGATTCCCTTTTTATAATTTCTATTTTTATTTAAATGATGAATTAAAATTTTTAGAGTATTAAATATAAATTTTTTATTTTTTTATTCATAGTGAATTTATTATCCTATGGTGAAATTTTTGGATTTATCTAGAAATATTGACTTAGGTAAATAGTAGAAAATATATTTTTTTACAAATACCAATATTTTGTGATGTTAACATGAAATAAATGTAATTTAAAAATTTATTATACTTTTTTATTAAAAAAATAAGTACATAATAAGTAAAATAATACATTTAAGAATGTAATGAATAATTTATAAATCTATTTTTTCCCTTTTGGAACTTGTTTTATACATTATTCTAAAAAATAATAATTTCGCATTTTTTATTTAACAGAGAATTTCCAATGATCCATTCAGTATAGGATTCATTTGAAAATAAAATAAAAATGAATTTATTTCTATAAAACAATAAATATCATTGTAATATATACAAGATATTCTTTGGATGCAATTCTATTTTTATACTTAAAATTGATTCTTTCTCTAAAAAACATTTTTATTGAATTAATATAACTTTTACTAAAATTCATTTTTACCACCTCTAGATATTGAATATTTTAAAATGGATTTAAAATTTAAATCACAATTTTCAATTTTTTAAATAATTTTCATTTCATTTAATGACAGAAAAATAGGTCATAGAGGTTAGAAAATGAGATATAATGGTAAAAGAAAATTATGATAAAAAGATACATTAATGGAAAAATTTCTTAAATATATTAGAAATTAACCACTACTTGTTTTTTAAAAGGAGTATTGACCAATTATCATCTAATATCTTTTAAATTAATCTTTTTGAGTCACATTCCATTAAAAGTGACAAGCCTTCAATATATGGTTATTTTTATTTACTGAAGTGTCACCCTCTAACTCATGAAAGGATCCTTTCACCACCTCCTTATAAACACACCAAAATAGATTTACCTCCATAAAATTTTAACCAATAATCTCCCTAAATCTCTATCCTATGTTCTAGTGGTGCTAGTATCATCAAAATACTATTCAATGATTGATCAAGGAGTTTTCACGGGGAGTAAAGTAAACTTCTAATCACTCTTATTTCATTTCTATTTCAATATTTTTTATTTTACCAAAAAACACATTATAAATATACTATAATAATTAAATATATATCATTATATATATATATATATATATATTACTATGTTTATGGATTAAACATTTTCTACCATCCTCCTAACCATTCGAAAAATTAAAATTCCGCTCATGTTACATGTGAGCTACTACCGCCAAGAATGATATATTTTGTTTTCCATAGCCAACATATATTTATGGATATAAAATTTTATTTAATGAATAGAAATTTTTATTATGATATTATTAAGGTCTTATAATGAATATTTTTTAATCTTATTAATAATATTAACAAAAAAATTATTATATATTTAACCACCTAAAACAAAAATAAAAAGAGGAAAATTGATTTCTTATTTGCAACTAATTTCTTCTTATCATATATTCTTCATATATTAATGGTAAATTATTATTTATATCGACAATAAATTTTAAATAATACAATTTTTATTTTATATTTATGATATTATGAGGTCAAAAGAATGCTTCTCCATTGATAATAGTATGTTCTTGTTTGGGTTAGTTTAATCACCTACATGAACAGTGCTATAAATTTAAATCATGAATGGATAAAGAAAAATAATTAATTTTACAATTAAATATTTTTAATTAACTAATTATTTCTTTGGGTTTTAATGTTAATATTAATATTTATCTCATTAATTATAATGCTGCCATTTCATTGTTAAAAAATAATGAAACTAACTCTTCACTAATTTGATATTAAATAATCGTTACTAAAAATATCATGGAATGAAATTATAACAATATAAATATTAATGGAATATCTATTCTAGTAATATAAATAATTTAGAAATTACTACCTTTTTTCAAATAGTCGGCTTCAACACCACCATTGTGAAACATGTGTGAAATAATAGAAATTAATAATATAGGATAGTGAAAATAAAAATTATTTAATTAGTTTTCTTTAAAATGAATAGTTTTATTTAAACAGTTAGAATTTTTGTAAATATGAATATGGTTATGAAATAAGTTATTAGTTTTATTATTTTTACTTACCAGAGGTTAATGGTCTTTTATAGAAGTTAAGAGTAAGGTAAGGGTTTCCATCTCAATTTCCCTTTGCTAAAGCATGTTTTCATATTATACCACAATTTTAATTTTTAATGTTAAAATACTACCAAATGTATTAATTTTCATATTTAATTATTATTTTATGTATTTTAGGAGAATTTTTATGAACCTTATTCACATTCATTGTTTTACTCTCCCAAAGCAGTTAGATTTTTCTCATATCAATTTTCTTTCCTTTAGACATGTGACATATTCACAATGTGATTAATTTTTTTTGATATATTTAATTCCCCACGAAATAATTTTATCAGAAAATTCATGAAAATTAAGTGATTTAAAAATTCCTCTAATTTTATAATTTCAATGTTTCTTCATTCATGTGTTACAAAGGTTTTTAGGGATTTTTTTAATCCAAATATCATTTCCTTGAGTTACAATGTGTATTAATGAAATTTATTCTTCTTTACTAGGGTTTTCCATCAAAATATCTTATTATATGCTATTTTATATTCCTATTTGGTGAAAATAACTTTTTATTTCAAATATTCATCATTTATTAAATTTATTTAAATAAATTTAACTATTTTAATATTAATTTCCATCCTCTCTAGTGTACTCTTTCACATCCAAGAACATTTATTTATTCTCAAAAATGTTCTCATTTCGTAATTTTAAATAAAAATGTGTATTATTTATTTTGGTATTTATACATCTATTAAATCCATTTCCAAATGATTCATTGTAATAATTTTTATGATGTGGATTTTATAATGGATTTTAAAAATTATTGACTTGGTTTTTATTCTTATGATCATATATTTTATTTTCCACTCCATAACCACATTGGATAACCTTCATGTATTTTTCAAGAATCATTTTTTAGATTTATTTCTAAATAATTTTTGAAATTGTGTTTATTTCATTTTTAAAAAAAAATTATAGTGTTGATACTGACTCATAACATTTTCATTTTAATACATCACTGAAAATGTTTTATAAATTCACTTTTTATGACTTTGCTTCCATTTTTTACTTTATCTCCATATTATCTATCATATATAGAGTTTTGGTTTATGAATAAATCATTAAATACCTTTATAAAATAAGTATTTTGGATGGTTGAATTGTTGGAATCATCTGATCTATTTCATGATTTCATTTTATGTTGTTCCATTTAAAAACATTATAAAACCCACTTTATTTCGATAGTTTCTTCAAGATCTGATAATATATTGATTTTTTATCCCATATGTGTATATATTACCAATATGATATGATTTGGTTATGTTAAATACTAGAGACACAATGGGTCTTTTAAATCCTTATGATGGGTTAGGCCCGTTAAATCCTTTAGAAGGGATAGGTTTGTTAATGCACTCGGATGGGTTGAATCCATTAAATCCTTAAGATGGGATTAATCCCATAAAACCCTAATATTGATTATTTTTGTTAAATTACTGATATTTTCAGATATATTTAAATACAGAGTATTGTTTGGGTCTATTAAATACATCTAATATAAAGGAAAATGTTTTATGTCCCACAAGATAAAGATGTGATGCAAGAGAATTTTGTTTTTTTTTCAAATCTAGATGAGAGGAAATTATTATTTGTTCACAAAATAATTTATAGAAATATATAGGTTTCATCATAATGTTATGATTTTATATTCTTATGTTTATGAAAAAATTATATATTATTCAATACGACTATGTTATACTCTGTAGATCATGATTATTGTCTCATGATTCCATACTCTTAAGCATATTTAGTTTTTTGTTTTCACATGTACTTGAGGTCCAAGTTCTTTATGACACATTGATAAAATTTACTTTACTAGGAATTTGAACTCACCCCTTATTTTTTTTCTATTACCTATCCTATAATGATGAGTATAATATATGATATGTCTATAATTTGGTCTAGTATGGTGTAATTATGAACAAATGTTCACAATTAAATGAAATAATATTTTCATTGGACTAATATTTAAATACAATAAACATTTGGGTTATGTAATTATGAGATTGTTGTGATATGTAATGTATATATTATGGAAATATATATAAGTTTAAATACAATCAAATCACATAGTATTGAAACTATTAATTAGGATTTTATTTTTAAAACCGGATATTGGAATACAGGTTCTGGGTCTCCTCACACACTATCATTATATGTTAATGGAGTGGAGTGAGTCCTTATGACTTTTTCTTCCCCCATTATATTGAAATGTATTATTTTATGGTAAATATTAATTATAGTAGAACATATTCCATTAAATCCATAACTTGAATTAATATATCTTTTTTAAGATGTTGATACAACAATATTCCTTTAATTGTTGGTCCATTAAGCTTTTAATTATACACTGATAATGTGCCCAAATCTTCCATAATAGTTTCATTTCATAAATAATTTATTTTTTCTTTATTTACCTCAGATTTTTCAAGAGACTTATTTTTTACTTATAGACTCTAAATATGGATTCTTTTTTGTTATACTCATATGGTGTGAGAAAAGAGAACTTCAATATTTTCCTTAACTCTAATAAAATCAACATTGTTTTATGTTCTTTAATATTTTTATCCATACTATTTTTCTGGGTTATAATATCATTCCTAATTAAGGAAGCTTTCATTCGGGATTAGATAATTTCTTAAAGCTATGTTTTGAGAGGAATGACATTTTACTTCAACTTATTCTTTATAGTCACATGCTTTCCATCTTACGGTATTGTTATTCAATAAAATAACAATGTTCTTTTATCTTTGAACAAATATTTTTTTCAAAATTTAAGGCCACTTCAACATTATTCATCCTATTGGGTTCTATTGATATACCTTTCATGAGTGATAGATCCTATTTTTGTATAATATCCCATAGATCCTCCTCATTTTTCATGGAATAGAGCTCCCCTGTAGTGTTTTAAGATAATACTCAAGATTTTAAACTTGATGTTTTCCTCATATATACTTTATTATCATCCACATAAAATGGAGAATATTAAACATCAAATTTTCATTCAATCTAAAAGACTTTTTTATATTTAGAATTTTAAATAGAGCTAATTTCAATCACCTGAATTGGAAATTAATTATTTAAATACGTCTTCTTCTTATTTTTATTCATATTTACTTTATACATAAGGAATTATTCAGATATATTATCATAATGACAATATATATAAAACCCTTTCAACATAGAATAATTTTTATAAAAATATTTCAACTCTATTCACATTTCTACAGAAAACATGTAGTGAGAAACAATATTATAAATATCTTTCTTTATAGAACCATTTAATACCATCTTCATAGATGCATAAATCTCTGTATTTATTTGATATGTTAAAAGTATAACACCATTATATATCAAATGAATTATTTTTTATAGAACCACTTATTAAGGGACTTACATAAAAATTTCTATGTATTCCATGAAGTAATTACACTATTCATGGAATTATATAACATTAAAAAATGGTGGTTTCATTACTGAATACATGTTTGAAATAGTTTTTAGGGTTGGACACTAAGATTGAACCTTTAGGCATTGATACCATTTGTTTCTTCTTAATTAACTCTGAGTGGTGAATCAACATGTAGTCCAATTTATCCTATTATCACATATTATATGCTTTCTCTTTTTGGATATTGATCCCACTTAAGTAGGAACTATGTAAAACATTTATCTCAAAATAATTACTCCCAAATGAACTGAAATACCACAAGTTAATATTATAATAAAATGTGATGGAAAAAATGATTTTTTTCTTGGTTCACCCATACTAGGATATATATAAGCAGAACACATTGATAATTTTTGAATGTGATAAAATATACAAATTCACTATTTCATTGGATATGATATGGTTGTGATCACTATATTCCAAGGATCACTACTTTTACAAGGTCTTAGGTCTTTTCTAGTTCTATCCCAAAGCTCACTTCCATTTATTATCCACTTAAAAACTAATCTATTATAATTTTTTTGTATATGTTCATATTTCCTTATATTTAGAAACAAGTTTATATATATGTGTATTCTTAGTTACTAATAGATTAATTTTTGGGCATATAGTTTTCTACTTCGTAGATACACTACGGACTTATAACTCTATAAAAATAAATTAAATATTTATAAATGGAGATAATTCATTATAGGGACAGTCATTTTGTTCTTCTTATTTAAACTATAATACCTTGAAGTGAACACATTCTGCCTTTATTCCTCCATCCTTTATCAAGACATAATATAATTATTAATCATGCCTCCTCTACTTTTTCTCTTGGAAAATGATCATTATGAATGTGTGAGTTCCTTGGTTCTCCTTCTATATCCATATTTTCTCAGGAATAGTAATCATGTCAATCTATCTTTGTATTATATTATTCTTTTTTCTACCCTTATTATTAAAGATAAAATTCCCACACGTTCTAACCATCCATAATTTAAAATATGAAAATAAACACAAATATCTATCTCTAGAGATCTCATATTCATGTTTCCATATTTCTTGGTAAACCTTGTTAAAATATTTTTATATGAAATCTATTCAATATTTAAATATGTAAAAATTGAGAAAGAGTACTTATTTATCTTCTATAATTTCAAAAATTGAAAAATAATCCATAACCAAAAAAATAGCAAGGGCAGACATTCCTCAGTCATCTTATGACCCATTTAATTAACATGCATGGAGTTACTTCACGACTCCACTTTTGTTCTTACAATTTAATATTTAATTTTTAAAAATATCATGTCAAATTATTCCAAAAACATTAGGATGAATTATGTATTTTATTCAAATCATCAGGATATTTTATCTTAAACACCAGTAATCATCTCCTAATTAAAGGGGGAAATATCTATTATTCACCAATACATGTAGAGGAAATGATCCTTATGAAAATGGAAATAATACTTATTCAATTCCAAAATGAAGATTATATTGATCAAAAATGTTTCTTACACAGACCTAATCATCCTAATAAAAACCCTAAATTTATTTTTATGTATACTAAAATAATTTTGACACTTCTAAAATGATTCTTACATAAGTCTACTTCATCCTTATGAAGATTTTTGTTTTTTCACAAAATGATCTTTATGCATACATGGAATAATTAATTGAATTTTATAAATTCAATGCGGTCCATTTAACAAAAATATTTCTTTTTCAAGAAACCTTTATAACTTATAAAAATCTAGAAATACTACCTTAAAATGATTTCTCAAGAATCATATAGACCTGTTGAAAACTCCTATACATCAATATATATGTTTAAAAAGACTTGATAGGATATTAAATAAAGCATGATATCTAATGATAACTCTCCAATGTGATTAATATAATAAATAATATAAAAAACTCCTCCAATAATCATAGGTTTCTTTAACATATATCTTATTAATATTGATATAAAATTCAAACTCCTTCTAACCCATAAATATATTTTTTGACACATAAAAAAACATAGCTTGGAAGCTCATATTCCTCCTCAACCAGCTTGGGTACATTAAGATATTCTATAAATATTTCTAAAATAAAATATATTTTCTATAAATAAAAATGAAACCGTAAGTTTCTTAAAATTATATTGTTCAACAATATCAATAATAGAATGATAATAATCATAAGATGAATATGTATCCCATTAAAAAAGAATTGAATAAGGGGTTTTTGGATGATGAAAATAACACAACATTATCTATTCATCTTGGAAAAAGAAATATGTATAGAGAAATCGAGAATAATTTATGAATATAAAAATGAAGATGGATAATGAAACATATATATCTTGATTCTTGGTGTTCTAGTAATTTATGCTATAATAATAGAATTTTTATGGGATGATGAAATTTTTACCCATACATATATAGAAATGGGAGAATATCAACATGTATTTATTTGTACAAATTACTAGGAAATATAAATTCCATAATTCAATTTGGGATTTAGTTTTTTCTTTATTAAGTATACACATTTCATTATTAATTGAGAATATTTCACACTTGATCATATTTAAAATATATACACAAAATAAGTGGTAAGGTTGCATAGATTACCACTTTCCATTGCATATGATTGGGATATGAGGTTTACATTAATGTTATATATAAGTATTCAATAACCATTGAGTATAGATATTTTATTTACCACTAATTATCATCATCCTACTGATAGTTAGTATAAAAGTACCATTAAAACTCTAGAGTATATATTGATATCATGTTCTATATATTTCAAAGGAGGTTGGTACCAATACCCTTCCTTGGTAGATTTTTTCATATAACGATAGAATATATTCTAGCATTCAAATGGAACAATATGAAGATATATATAAACGAATATCTGTATAACTCTAACATGTTGGGGTAAAGCTAGAGAATGTAAGATGTTAGTTATAGATTCTTCTTAAGAGATGTTATAACCCTTCCACAACACATTACCATGACCCAATATAATAGAATTTATATGTTGATAATCATCAATGAGATTTAAAAATTTAATGTTGGAGAAAATATATTTGTTTTAATATCACCAGGGGAGTGGGTTTTGAGATTTAGGAAGAATAAAATGTTAATCCCTAGATACATTGTTCCTTTCAAAATCCTAGATTGTTTGGGGATCCTAATTTATAATCATGAACTTACAGAGAACCTTTATCATGGGCATGATATGTTACATTTATAATTTTTAAGGGAGTACATACCTGAACCTTCACATGCACTAAAATGAGATCTTGTACAGATAAAGAAATATCTATTTTCTGAGGATCAATTTGTAAAAATCTTGTATTACAGAGATAAATTATTTTAAACAAGACTATTTACCTATTTAAATTTATCTAGAGGAATCATATGTTTGAAGAAGAAACATAGGATCAAAGGGATGTGACGAGGTATAAGTAACCTCATTTTTTCATCATAGTAATGAAATTTTTATGGTGAAATTCTTTTAATCGTGGGTATAATTTAACAACCTATGATTTTTGTATTACTTTACCATTAAATAAATATAGTGGGTTCAATTTCGTTTGATACATTTAAAACAAAAAAGTGAATAATAAACTATTATAATAAAAATGAAATACATTACATGAGAGTTAAGTGAAACATGAATACAAAAATAAATGATTTTATAACTAGAATAAAAACATCCCATTCTCTTAGGAAAACACCATTTATTTTGAAGATATTATCTTATGTGAATTTGTCATTTTAGATAAATTTATTTCTTTTTAATAATGATATAAATAATATTTATTAATAAAATTCATGAAAATATTTGTAAAATAAATTAATGACATTTAAAAAATAGTTAATATTTTCATGGTTAAATAAAACTAGTTTTCATTTTTTTATTGAATAATATTTATGTTTTTATTTAAAATATAAATTTAATATATTTCAATTATAATGTTAAATGATGTGAATTATATACATATATATTTAAACAAAGTACCAATCTTATATGGATTATTTTTTTTTGGAATAATAATACTACAATTTTTTATCATTGACATATATTTCAATAAAAATTCTTTTTATGCATTATATTTATATAATTTTAAAGTTAATTTTTAATAAATATATAAATTGAATCAAGTAAAAGATATTTCATTTTTGGAATCAACATGCCTACATCAAGAAATAATTTCAATTTTCATTTTTCAGAATAAAAATAATTCACCAAGTTAAATGTTGGACACCACACTGCAGGATAAAGTAATGTTAACATAAAATATCACAAAACATTACATTTAAAAGGATATATTAGAGAATTATCATACAATAATTAACCCTTCTTTAATAATTTTTCATTTTTTTACATTCATTTTTTTAATTTATAACCTTGTACATTAAGTAAATGGTATATTCATAAATACCACTCATGCATACCAATAAAAGGACCCCACATCTACCAAATTCAAACTACACGATTTCCTAGAATTTATGTTGAATAACATACCATATTCAATAATTCACAAGGATATCTCAATTTTTTGAATTGAATATCCTAATATTTTAAAATAAATACTATTTTTGATAGAGTACAAAATATGAAACACCAAGCACAAATGGGATGAAAAATATTATAATTTCAACATGAATCATATAACCTAGCTGTTGAATTGGGGGGGATGTGAAGTAGATGAACCATAGTATTTATAATATATAATTTTTAAATTGAAATTCAAATATATTGACTAATTAATATTAAATAACCCCTCTATTTTTATTATAGACATTGTTATGTTCAAAAATTCATTTTTATCAAAAATATATTTTTATCAAAAATACATTTTTATCAAAAATGGTTTTTATTGCTTTTTGTGAGAAAATATTATAAATTTTTTTTTAAAAATTTAGAAAATTTATTTTATAAAATTAACTTGTTTTTTGAAATCAAAGTGAAAATATTATCTTAGAGTTAACTTTTGATAATTTTATTAAATGTTTTATTTTTTAAGGAATAGTTAAATATATTGATGTTTTTTTTGAAAATTATGTGTTTTCATTGTATTTTTAAATTAAAATTATATTTCGGATTAGTTTTAATGTACTATTTGTTACATTTGATTTGAAATCATATAATGATTTTTTTGAAATGAATTTTATACTTTAATTTTTTATACATACATTTTATACTTTAAAATGGGGATTACTCTGAAAAATTATTTTTTATCATGTTTTTCATTTTAATTTAAATATAATTGGTTTGAATAATTGAATTGAATTAAAAAAAATTGACTCAATATTTGTAATTTGTGGTTCCTAAATTGGTAATAATAACCCTTTTATTTTTTACATTATGAATAGTAAACATCGTAATTCTTTTTCCCATAGTAAATTGTAAATTGGGTAATTAAGGTTACAAATAAAATTATAAGGACCAAAAAATGACCATAAAACTTGTATAAATTTTATTGTATTATTATATATCATCCATAATCATAAAAAAGTCTGATAAATTTCCTTTTTTAAGAATTTATTTTATTTGTCCATTATATTTTTTTATGTAATGAAAAGTCAAAATTTTTATTCTATTTGTTTTATTATCTCGAAATTTTTGACATAGTGATAAAGGAAGGATATGTTATATTGTAAATATTCATTTTAAATATAATTCTATTCATCATTTTAATTTATTTTTGTTTTTTAAGGACAAAATAATTACCTTAAAATCTTACGCAACGTTGATGTTGTAATTATTCAATTAATAGAAAAATAGAATAAATGATATTAAAAATATTAAAAGTAATATTATATGTATGAATGATTATAATAAAAACATTTATTTATAAATACAACATTTAAGGTATGTTTAAAATGATTATATTTTAATTTCATTTTTTCAGGATGTTATTAAAGTCAAATTAAATCAATAGTTCGAAAATTGATAATAATGATGTATTATTATAAAAAATATTTTATTAAATGATTCAAATTCATAAAAATATTATCTGTAGAAAAATTATTAGGATATATTTTAAAATTTCCACCATGGTACATTTATTTTATATTTTTCAATTTAGTGTAAATATATTAAATCTTCAAGAGTAAAAAATATTGATATCACTACAGTTGTACAATGGGCTAACAGAGGGTTAAAAATAATATATGTTTAAAAATGAGATATAAACTAGGGAAAATATTATTTTATGAGATTAATTCATGTAATACTGATCCTATATTAAAATATTATTAATTTAGAGCCATTTTGACAACCACATTAATTTATAATAAGTTATTATTTTAAGAAATGTGAAGTTTGTCCCTCCCATCTCGTATTTAAGGGAACACATTCTTCTAATTTACTCACAATTTATGTAATCAAATTTAGAAAATACCTACCTAAATCCTTTAATTATATCCCAACTCATAAACTAGTGGCATTGGATTGATCTAAAAACCAACATATAAAGGATTTTAGTGTAAACCATAAGAGTTTTTTAGAAGTATAGTAATAGTTCTTAACCTAGAGTTTTTTATATATTTCATATTCCACTTCCTTAATATCTTACATAAACATAACTATATTATGATATAATTATATTCAATATACATAGATGATATTATTCTATAAGAATAACTAATTTCCACTTACAACCTCTATCGAATGAGAAATGAGTATATCGTTTGTGTATATGGCGGATTACTACCTCATGAATTGATGTATTTTGTTTTCCATCACTTCCTCTCATAGATGATTATAATGAAATATTTAATAAATTTATATTACATTAAATTTATTTAATTATTAGAATATAATATATCATTTAGTTTATTACATTTCCATTCATAGAAAAATGATAATGTTGTTTGTGTTTATGTATTGACTGCCACCTCTATGAAGCGTTGTATTTCGATTTTAATAAACAAGTTAAAAATATGATATATATATATAAGTATATTTAAATAAATTATATCTTATTTAAGATATAATTATCAATAAATATATATAATAAATTTACCTTCTTTCCAAAATGATCATTAAAAAATAGAAATGCTACTCATGCGTATTTACAGTCTAAAACCTCAATGACTGTAATGTAGTTAATTTTCAATAACAAACATTTATGGTTGGTTTTAAAAGTATAAATTATTTATAAAAAAATTATTATTATTTAATTATTATTATTTTTATGTATATGATTTAATAATGACCTCTTTGACATTGTTCAACCTACCGAAGACATTTCATACACATGAATTGAATATCATCAAAACATTCGAAGTGAACAAAATTTATTAAGTAATCACATATAACACGGTAATAAATAGAAAATGGTATAAGAAACCTGAAAAAGGATCATTTGAATTTAAATAATTAACATAAATTATATTTCATGTGGATAGATAATATACAAGATGAGTCAGACATATTAGAAGGGAATTTATCTCAATTTTCCTTTATTGAGGAATATTTTTCTATTATTAACCTAATATCATTTATATAGTTTATATATTTTACATTTTACATATTATATCATGAACCCGCCATACTTAATGGTATTTTTGGTTAATATTTGAATTATTTTATCCAAGGGGATTAGAATTGAATGCTACATAGCGGTAAATGGTTTCTTAAATAAATTTCCTTTCATTGGGTTATAACTCTTCTTTATCAACATATTAACACAAGAATTATGTGTGAATAGACATCTCAATTGATTTCTTTTTTTATTTCCAATTTTTTTTTATTTATATTATTTACACATAATGTCTCTAGTAATTAAATATCAATTCCGTGACATGATCTTTCTATTTGTTATTTATCTCAAATTCTATTTCCCTGGGACATATTTTTATGGCATGCACCTATATTTTATTGTGATGTGAATACACTACCCAATTTAGATTATATATCATGAATATCCTTATTTTCATGATATTCAAATTTTCATTTGATTTCATTATTTTTAGGGGATTACGATTTAAAAGGTACCAATGTAGAAAAGGATTTATGTTATGATCACCTTTCATTGTGGGATTTTTTATGTTCAAGGTCACTTGGGGAAAAAATATAATCTTGTTTTCTTGAACAACATATATGTTATTATCCACTAGTTATGTATTTAATTTTCATGTTCAACTTTCATTTCCTCAATTATTGATTAAAAAAAAGTCAAAATTCATTTTTAAGTGGTACTGATCATATATATTCTTTTAGATATAGTATCATTCTCTTCCATAATCATGTTTTCTAATATGTATTCAATAATATTATTTTCTAAAAAAATGATTTTATAAATCTATTTCCCATGATTTTTGACAATTTTTAATAGGTTTTAAGAAGTATATTTCTTATCATTTTTGAAATGGGTCTCTTAAAACTATCTTTAAAAATACGTGAAAAATGATTCTTTTTTTATTTTAAGACAAGAATGGTTTTTCCCTCCTTCCTGATAATTATTTTCTTTAAATATTCCTTAATAAGGTTTCAATGTTATTTGAAAATAAAAATATATTTCACAATAAATTCTATGTTTTATTTTTTTAATGTGAATTTCAAATTGAAAAGGGTATCTTCAAGAAGAATTTTCTAATGATTTTTATGGGTATTTCCATTCATAAACATAAAAACCCCTTGATGTTTCTTATACTCCACTAGGGATATTTTCTTAATTATATCATCCTAATTATTTATCTAGATGGATTATGATTATTTAAAATGTATTTTCATGGAACTCATTTTTTTCCACAAGTTTATCATGTTATGAAGGGAATAATGATTATATTTATGATTTTTATAATGAAATTGAATGTATTAGTAATTTATTAATGGTATAGTTCTTTGACATTGTTTATGATAATAGGTGATCCCAATATAACTTATATGATGGATTGAAACCCATTATATCTCATGATATGATGGGTGATCCCTATTATATCTCTCCAATGCATTGAATAATTTTATTAGAAGTCAACCGCATTGTTTTTACAATTTTTATAGGTTTTGTGAGGGTTTTGTTTGGGTTTTAGGAAGGCAATGATTCATGATACCTAATTTTTTTTCAAGAGATTGGTTTTTAAGGATTCATTTCATCATGATTAACATAACATGGAACATGATTATTGATTTCATTGACTCCTGTCCCTGTTAAAGATTTATTCTATGCTTCATGATTGGTGATCTATGTATTGATGCGTATAAATTCTCTTCTATTATTCTCATTCACTTTGATTATGTCACTATAATTTTAAGCTCAACATATTCTCAATGATGAAATTCAATTGTAAATTCTAATGTTTACCCCTAATTATACTTTTAGAGTAGCCTTATTATGATTACCCTTCATTATGTTTCAAATAAAGGTTTAAAGCATGTTATGCCGAATTTGGTTCATATATGTGAATAATTTAGTGGGAGATGATATGGATCATTATGAATTAGTTTTGTACACATAAAATATTTCTTATATCATTTGGACCTAATTCTCTAAAACTCTAAACCCAAAAAGGGCCTTGTGAATATAATTTATCAAAATTTTGATAATTTTGAAATATGTTATGATGTTAAAATTTGATCACATTTATATCAAAGAAATAAATCATTTTAGTACTATATTCGAGAGTGTGAGTTCTGGGACTTTAATATAGGTATCAAATCTAGGTTTAAAAAACATTGGATATTAGGTTGTTTTTATATGGTGTTATATTATGAGTTATTAAAACCATAATTGGTTTATAATATTAAGGTTGATCCAAATTTTAAAAGAGTAGAAACACATTTTGATGTTTTATATGATGGAATTATAAGACAATTAAGAGTGTCTTCAAAAAAAATTATGTTAATATAATTCATGAATTTATCATAGGTTTTAGTGAAAAATATATTCAAGGATTAATTTTTTGGAAATAAGTTTAAAGGTATTAAAATCCATTTAGGTTTATGTGATCTTTAATAAAGAGTTAACTATAGGTTATTAAAATTTGGGAACATATGTTTTATCTTATATAATATCACTGTAATAGAAATGGTGAGTTTGGGATTAAGTGATTGCTGTTATTTTTGAACAAGATCACCATATTTTGGGTAACAGTATATGGTTAAGGTAAACCAAATCCTATGGGATTTAATTTGAGGATTAAATGTTGAATTTTGATTTGGAAAAATTTTAATGTGTAAATATGGTGAGTAAGGTCATTTAGGGAAATAATTATCATATAATAGAGTATATATGATTAGGTAATATGAACTTTTGGTTATACTTCTTTATTTGTGACTAATGATAATGGGTGATAAATGTTCAATTTAAGTCGAAAGAAATTATGAACAAATCCTTATAACATTTTGGTTTTAATATTAGACAAGAATATTTTGATGAATTTTATGATTAGTTATTTATTTATGGATCTAAGATGAACTTTGGGTGTTAGTGTTGAGGTTTTTGTGATTAATGATGTATTTATTCATATGATGGTTTATTCATTTCTGGAATTATCTTACTATGTGCTATCAATTTTGATTATGGTTAATTTATAAAGATATTTAGAAGATCTAGTTATCATTTTAATTATTATATTATAAATTAGAAGCTTAATTTAGTTATATATTCATAAAAAATCATCTTGAATACTCATCATTTTGAGAAAATAATGATATTGTGGTGGAAATTTATTAAAGGAATAAATTATCCTTATCGAGTAAGTATATTTACATATGTTCTTAGTAAAGTTATTAAATAAATTACTTACCTTTACTAAAATGATCTTGAAACAAAAATGTTAACCTTTTAACTTAATTACGGAATAATTGATGGATTCTTTCAAATCCCTTGGGTTTACGATGTTATAGTCATTTACTTTCTCATGATCATTCACTTTCTTGGGATCAATGATCTCTATCAAACTACTTCAATATTTCATCATTACATTTCTACTTTATATACATATTTCCACATCCCATAGACGTTTTCCTATTTTCAAACCTAGTTATGTGTTATTCTAGATAAGACTTGTATTTCCTTTTCACTCTTTTCAATAAGAAGAGGTATGAAATCGTTTTATGATACGGTGTTTCAACAATGGTATTTTCAAATGTCAAACAAATTATTATTAGGAAAAAGTAAAAATTTAATGAATTAAATTTATTAAATTGGGTATAATGTAATATCCTAATATTTCAAAAGAAATACTATGCTTGATAGCATACAAAATATTAATTACAAAGCTTGAACGAACCATGAAATATTATTATTTAAATATAAAATTTATAGCCTGTCGTTGAATTGGTGGGTATGAATAGGATTATAAAAAGTAGGACATATATATATGGTCCCAATAAATCAAATTTTTTAATTAATTCTTCATAAATAGGACCTCCATTTTTATTAAAGTCATTTTGTTCTTAAAAAATACATTTTCTTCAAAAATGGGTTTTATTGATATCTGTGGGAAAATAATTTAATTATTTTTTTGGAAATTATGGGAAAATTATATACTAAAATAAATTTAATTTTTTAAATAAGACAATAAATATTATCATCAGGTGATGTTTTATGATTTTCTTTGAAAATTTTAATTTTTTTAGCAAATAGTGAAAAGTATTGATGTTTATTATAAATAATATTTCTTCTAATGTATTTTTAATGTCGAATTCTATTTTAGATTTTTTTAAAGTATCAATAGAAAATAATTTTTATTAAATAATCAATTTTTATTTTATTAAATGAATTATATAATTTAATTTAGTATAAAAATATTTTATTTATTAAAAGGTAATTTTTTTTAAAAAAAATATCACATTTTTCTAGTTAAATTTTTAATTAAATTTTCCCACTTATTTCAATTTAATTTTTTAAAATGGATTCCATATTTGGAAATATTGGTTCAAAATTTTTTATATAGGCCCCTTTTATTTTTTAATATTATAAATAGTAACCTTATTAGTTTTTGTTAACATGGTGAAGGGGAAATTGAGTAAATAAGGATAAAAATAAAATCAAAATTACTAAAAAATGATAAAAAACTTCTCAAAATTTTATTGGATGATTATATCTTATAGAAAAACATATAAATGTATAATATATTATCTTTTTTATTTTGGCTATGATTTTAACATTTAAATTATTTTATATTAAGAAAATTCTTAACTTTAATTGCCATTGTTTTTTTATTATAATTTTTTTATATTAGGATTAAAATAAGATATATTCAGTTATAAACATTAAAATAAAATTTAAATGAGTTTTTTAAACATGGTAATTTATTTATAAATATTAAGGATGAAATAATTACATTAAAATATTACACAATGATGTAATTATTCAATTAATTGAAAAATAAAATAATTGATTTTAAAAACATTAAATGTAACAAATTTTAATGAATTATTATTATCTATTAATTTTATGGATAAATATAACATTTTAGGGATGCTTTTTTTATTATATTCAAGTTATTTTGTTGTCTTGATGTTATTAATGTCAATGTAAATGAATTGTTTTAAATTTGACATTAAAGATATTTTATAATAACTAATATTCTATTAAATGATATAAAATTCATAAGAAAAAAAACTTGGGTATGTTTATTATTATATTATTTAAATATTATCCATTTTCCATTTATGGGTATTTGTTACATTTATAGTAACAATATTTACCCCTTAATAGTAAAAAACATTGATATCACATTAATTGTCAAAAGGGTTAACAGAGGATAAAAAACAAATGGGTAAAAATATTATCTAAATATATCCATTCATTAATTTATTTCATTATTTAAATTCATTCACATCTTATATTTTAATTTTATCAATATGGAGTGATTTTAAAATCAAAATTAATTTATATTTTAAGAAATTATATGCATACCCCTCCTTTCTCGTATAAAAGGGGACTTCTTCTTCATTTATCATAACAATTCAAGAACCATTTTTCCAATAAATTTACAAATTCAGTAATTAAAAACCTAATCACTTCCCATAAGCCTATGGTTAATGAAAAAATCATCCTAGGAAGGCTTTTAGTGTAAACCTTACGAGGTTAGCTGAAGAAGAGGTATATTTCTTAATCAAGAATTTTTATTTATCCATTCCTCCAATTACATTAAATAATCCTTAACCATGATGATAATAAAAAATTATTATAGCCCATAAAATTATATGTTATTTTGTTAATGTTATCACCTATATTTACCTTCTTCTCACATTAAATGGGTAAGGAATCAACATTCGTGTGCATGGAAAATTATCACATTACGAACCAATGTATTTTGTTTTCCATCACTGTGTCTCAATGATTTTGATAAATATAAATTTAATAAAAATATATGATATAGATGATGTTTTAATAATTTTGAATATATAATATGTCATTTACTGGCATACCTTTCCATTTACTCGAAAATGATAACGTCGTTCGTGTGCAATTTTGGACTTCTACATCCACAAAGTGATTTTAATAGTTTCTCATCAACATGTCACATGGATGATATATATAAGTATATTTAAAGGTAAAATATGTAATATATAAATAATGATAATTCTATAAAGATAAAACAATACTTTTCTATATTCTATAATGATCATTGAAAAATGGGAACGTTACCCATGAATATGTAAAACCAACCATGTCCATTATCGTAACATAGTTCATTTAACATATCCATCTCTCAGGTTTTTTTAGTTTAATTTTTGTATAAAAATTATAATTATATCATGATTATTATTTTTGAGATTATGGAATAATTACCTCTTTGACCACAGTCAACTTACCAAAATCAATGGGTACATATGATCTGAATGTTTCCAAAATGTTCAACATGAAATTAATTTATTAAGTAATTAAATATAACATGGTAATAAATAATATAAATTGAATAATAAATACTAAAATTAATATTAGGAAATTAATTAAGTAACTTAATTTTATTATTCATGAAGATAAAGAACATACATGATGAGTGAGACATATGCTAAAGGATTTCATATCAATTTTCTTTCGTTGAGGCATATTTTATTCTTAAGGACATAATTTAATTCATATGTTGTATATAATACCCCTATTACATGTTATATCATGTATCATTAATAATTCATGGTATTTCAAGTTTTAATTTGAATTATTTTTCCAAGGGGGTTTTACTTGAAAGTCGTTAAGTTGTAAAGGGTTTCTTAACTAAATTTCCTTTCATTGGGCTAAAAATATCTTTCATTAAATATATATAGAATTCATAGGTGTGAAGAAATATCAAAAAATTTGATAATTATATAAACTTTTTTTTCTATGGTTTTTTATTTGTGACACAAAATCTATCAATTAATTAGCTCTCAATTCAATGATATTATCTTTTTAAGGGTAATTCCTCTCAAATTCCCTTTACTTGGTACATATGTTCTTGATACTAACCTATATTAATCTATGTGGTTTTTATATAGACCCATTGAAATGATAGATCACAAATCACAATATTTTCACGATACTTAATGTTTCATTTTATGTTATTATTTCATCGGGCATATTGCTGGAAAGTTACCATACTGCAAAATAATTAATGTTATAATCTCCTTTATTTTTAGGATTGTTTATGTTCATGGTTAGTTGGATGGAAATCATATGTTATTGTTTTGTTAAGCCAAATTTATTTTATTCTCATATGGTTATGAAAGTGGTTTAATTGTTTAATTTACATTTTTACCTTATTTAATAAAGAAACAATAAGAAATTCATTTGTCAGTTCTACTAATCTTACACCTTCTTTTTATATCATGAATATTTCTATTTCAAATCCCTGGTTTCAAAAATAGTTTCAAAAAATCTACTTTATATAAAAAAATTATTTCATAAAATTATTTCACATGATCTTTGACATTATTTTAAATGTTTTTAAAAATTTAATTTCTTAACATTTTCTGAACTCGTTACTTTTGACTCTCATTACAAAAGTTTGAAAATAATATTCATTTTTAATGTTTATGACATGAATGGATTTTCTGACCATCATGATAATTATTTTATTTTAATATTATTTTATAAAATTTAAAGGTTATTTTCAATGAAAAGTATTTTCATAATATTTTATGAAATATTATTTTAAAAAAGTGAATTTCAATAAGAATGGGTATTTTACTAAAGAATTTTTTAAAGATATTTTAATGGTATTTCCATTCATCAAATTCAATAGTACTTGATTTTTCTTACACTCTATTTGGGATATTTTTAAAAATATCATCATAATTCTTTTTATATATAGATTATGACTGTTTGAGTGAGATTTCCATGGGACTCATTTCTTTTCCCTTAGTTAATCATGTTTTGAAAGGAAGAATGATTGATTCTATAAATTTTATATTGAAATGAATGGTTTATATACCTTACTCATGATATTATCCTTAGAAATTGTTTATGATAATATGTTATCCATGTACATCTTATGTGATAGGTTGGGAACCATTATAACTCATGATACAATGGGATAATACCCATTATAGCTCATGGTATGATGGGTTGAGACCCATTATTGCTCATAATACGATGGATGATCCCTATTATAGCCATGCAATACAATGGGTTATTAATTTTGAAGTTTATAATTTTTTTATTACAATTTGTAAAGGGTGTTTAAGGGTTTTAGGATGATAATTTTCCAAGATACTTGCACATTTTATTCATTCTTGTTATAGGTTTTTAATGATTCCTCTAATTAATATTTACATCACGTCTATCATGATTATTGATTCCAATGAATATTTCCTTTGTTAAATCTATATTCGATGTTTCATGATTGATGATACTAGTATTTATGGGTATAAAATCCATAATATTATAATCCAGAATTTTGAATATGTTTATAAACTTATACTCATCATATTATCATTGATGACATTCAATTTTTTATGCTTATAAATACCATTACTAATAATTTTATCTCACAATTAGTTTGATTGAAATTCCCCTAGTTGGAAATAATTATTTTGTGTATGTTATTCCAAGGAAGGTTATTATATGTGAGGAATTCAGTTGGGTATTTTGTGGATATTTATGAACTAGTTGGTTTATATAAAATATGTCATGTAACAGTTTTTCCTAATTCCATAGAACTCTAAACCTAAAAATTTACAATGTAATGTAAGTGATCCAAATTTTAAAATAGATTCTATATGTTTAAATGAATAAATTGGATCACATTTATTGGTATCAAATACAAAAATTTAATGTTTTCTTTTTAATATCAGATCGGGGATTGTGCTTCTTAGACATCATCATAAGACCATAATTTAAAACCCTATGTTAATTTTATAACATATATGTTATTTAATTTTGGGTTATTTTATGTCTTTACAAGTTTTAGGGTTTTTATTTTGAAAATTTGGATATTTATGGTTATCACCAAGGCTGAAAAGGTTAGAAAAAATGCCAAGACCAGCCTCTGAGGGGTGGTGTAGTTTATGAGTGGGGATTATACATGGTTGGTAAAACATTATGATACCATGTGTCCTAACCATTAAGGTTAAAGTGCTTTTCCTTGGCCAGCCACACATTTGGTGCATAGGATGGTGAAATATATGTCCAAAACAAGTTGTATTTTCATTTTTAGATTAAAATTTAATTGAAAATTTCCCCCATATTTTTAGGATATTGACCCCCATTCTACCCCAACTTGGTTCAACTGAATATCAGGAATGTTTAGAGAGCTCTCTCCCTCAGTTATCCTCCAATTTTAAGCTAAAAAACTTTGCATGAAATAATATTCTCTAGGTAAACCCATCCTAACAAAATTCTCTCACCTTATTATTCTCCCTTATACTATTTTCATTAGAATTATTATTCTCTCATGAACACCATTCACTATGTTTGGTGGATTTTTGGTATGGGGCTAGTGTACAGTTCAGTTGTTTGTTTTTTGGGACTATATAGGGGGTTACATTGCATGACGTGGAATTTTCTAGTAAAGATGACATTTTTAGACTTTATATCACTTGTATTGAAGTGTGGGTTTTGTGCATATCTATTATCTGGCATGTCATTGAACTCTTTTGGTTGTCTAATTCCCTATTTATGAAATTATATCTGAACATGATTGTTAGAATAGATTTCATATATGTTTTAAGTTTATCTTAACTTGGCATAATGGATTTTAAAATGGATATCTAGTTTTCAAGTGATGTTTGAGTGCCAAGTGGGTTTTTAAATTACTAATAGACTTATTTAAAATGATTTATTTTATTATACAAGGTTTTTCCCCTACATGGGTCCTATAATTAGTAGAATTATGGTTTAATTGATTTTATAGAATAAAGTAAATAGGTATTCATTTATCAAACTATTTATAAATGAATACGGTTTATCATTAATTTTTTTTCATCAAATGATTTTGTTTGGTTTGGTTTAAGGTAACACCTAATTGGGATATTTAAAATTGTGGAACAATATTTTCATCTTGATTTGGAATATTATAAACTAGTTATCATTTTTAATACCTAAATTCATCCCCATTATTCTGTTATACTTATTTTGTATCGTGAAACCCGAGGGGATGTTATATATATTTTATTTTTCACGTTTTGGATTATGTGAAATGGGATATTTATTACAAGTTAATTAGAGGTGATATGAGATTCATATTTATGTTATTTATTGTGATTAGGTGATTTTTTGATAACTCACATCTAGTTGATTACATTCATATAAAGAATATACACTAGGAGAGAGTTCGAGATTTATGATGCACTAGTTCACACCACACACTCTCTGGTTTCCCTGAAGGGTTTTCCCCACCCATTCTAGTGGTGAGTCCCTTGAGGATGTTGGTTTTAGTGGAATCGGGTTCTTGTGATTTGTTTTGGATACAATGTAGGTGAGTAGTTGGTCCCATATGTTGGTAATGTCTAAGACCATCTCACTATATAACCTACTGATTTTCCCATGATACCTTTTATATAATGATTATATTATATAATTTAATCCCACTATTTTTCAAGCTATATCCCCTTTATCTATTTTCTTTTTCGGACCCATAGTCCTATCATATATTCTAGTTTACTTCAATTTCAATGAGGATATGGTTCCCTTTTGCATTGTGTTACCTCTTATTTGGTGTGTTTAATTTTTTAATCTATTTTAATAAGTGAGATTAAATGGGTTTTTATGAATTATTTAGTTCTTCCTTGTAAAATATAAATACCCATATTTTATGGTCTTTAATGAAATTAATTTTATGAGAAATGTATCAACATTGTTTTCATTATAACGAATAGTGTTTTAAAAAATGGTATCTATCAAGTTATTTCATGTTTTTCCTTTATATTTGAAAATCCTAATATATATATATATATATATATATATATCTAAATATAGTTAATGATATTTATTTTTGAAATAATGGATCAAAATATACGGTTGAATCCTATTGGTGTCATTTTTTCTCACACCTTACATACACTAATGGATATATATAGTTCTCATGTATTATTTTAGATGAGTAGACTATGACTTAATTTTTTTATTATGTTTAATATGGTCCAGTGATGGATGGTTTGGTATGTGGGGAGTGACCATGTTTCACAAAGGTCAGGTGTTATATAGAATCCCGCCCTTTAGTACATAATTTTTCATTACATGGGACAAAACAGAGGATCTTTTAAAGTTTATTTTCTTGGAAATAAGGTACATAATACATGAAAACATAATAATATAGTCTAAATCTACTTAAAATAAATCTTAATGATTTCACCCAAAGTTACTTTTTATGTGTATCATATACTGGGGACATACATCAAAGGAAAGAGGTGAGCATGAAGCTGAGTAAGAGAATAAACAATGGATAAAAAACATGTGCTCATGGGACGATTAATAAGAACATGAAGAACAACAATAAATAATGATAAAGAGTCATATAATAATTACAAGAACAATAATAACAACATGGAAATGTGGATACAATATTTAGAAGAATAATTATTAAGAATATCACCATCATTATCACCAAGGTGTCATAAATTAAAATTACCAAGGTTGTTCACCAAGGTATCCTAAAAAATGTCCTATATAGGGATTAAAATATTTAACCAATTTATTTGAGTGATATAAGGGAGAAAAATTAATATTTATTAATTAATTTTATCCACATATTTCATAATTAATCATTTCATTAATTACCAATGGAGAATATAGAATGTGTTTCTTATTAAAATCATGGTGTATAAAAGTGTATAAAGACAAGATCATTATGTAATTTTTAGCCCATTAAAATGAAATGTGTTATCAATATATGTAAATAAAAATAATTAATAAATAATTATTAGAAAATGTGAATACCGATTCAATTTAAGATGTTTGTGTCTCAAAAAAGAAATTAAATGGGAATTTCTCAAGTAAAAGAGAGAAATTTGAGAAGTAAATTCAGCAGTATGACATGTATGACACTTTATTTTAGAAAAGTAGGAAATTAGAGTGGCTAACGGTCTCTAATTCCTAAAAAAATATTATTATATTAATGTGAAAAAACTAATTGAAAAAAATATTATTTTTCCAAATTGGAGAGAAGGAACAAATAGGTAACATAAATGGAAAAGAGAAGTGGAGATTTCCCTTACCTTGATGAGTTGTTCCTAAAAATTAAGTATGGAACCTTGGATGCCAAAGGAAACCATGGTGGGACTCCTTTAGAGGAATAAATCATTATAAATTCATGGAGGATGGTTTGGGAGTGAAGGAAAATTCTGAAATTGGTGGGTATATATAGAAAAAGAAAAAGAATTTCTTAATAATGTACTAATATAGGTCATAGAAATCTAGGTTGTGAAAAATTAAAAAACATTATGTAAACTATGGTATTTTTCACATGGTTTTCGTAATTTGAGTTATATTTTATGATATTTTAATCCAATAGAACCAAAAACTATTTCTTATACTTATTTTGACATGTAAAGGTAAATATTCAATAAAGAAATATTTTTAAAAATTAAAATATCTATTTTAGACTTTGAAAAATAACTTAAAGCTTTGAAAAATAGATTAAAAACTATTAAAGTACTCAATATTAATACATTAACATATTTTAAGCTGTTTATTGTGGTTAATTAATTGTTACATCATTATGACATAAATATGAAGTAATAAAACATATTAAAAAACCAAAACTGTATTTTTTCTATCCAAGGAAAAATAAAAATTTTAGAAAATTATGATAAATTCATCCTAACATAATTTAGACATTATGATTTCAAATATAAATTTTATTTTATCAGAATAATTCTATAAATATGATAACTTTTTTAAATATAAAAAGCCTTATTTGTTAAAAAATGTTATTTTTAAGGCACAATGTAATTTCTAACACATATAAAAAAATCCAAAGATATTATAGAATTATCATATCATCTATATTTATATAATAGTGTTTTTTAAGTCTATTTCATTAAAAAATTATTGTTCAAAATACTTGAGATTATTATAAAATTGAATATATTTTTTAGAAAAATAAAATTATTTTTTATTTGTGTCTAAAAATCAATTTATCAAATTAATGTAATTTAAAAATATATATTTAGTAATAAAAAATAATATTAAAAATCAATTGTTGGAATAACCATTTTATTTCAAAAGAGGTAATTACAAATTTAGAATAAAATTCATAAACATAAAACCCCCATTACTCTTGTGTATTCCATAAGGGTGAGGATTGGGATGATGGTTGTTTCATGGGGTGGCTCGACTAACATCAACTGAGTAGAAATATACACTAACTTGAACTTATCACATAGTTGATTTTTTAAAAGCTTCACTTGTTGAATCTAGACTTGGGATTGATCAAGGGAGAACTCACGTGACTCTTCCTCCCTCCCATGTTCTGAAAAATGGGCTACCAATGATAAGGCTCTATTAGTTGAGGCCATATATTCTCCTTTCTTCATAAATTATGATTTTTAATTACTACTCATATATAATAATTATAATGGTAAACTTATCAATAAATGGTATAATTTCCCATGTTCATACTGACCAGTTTTTATATAGACCAATGATTATATTCGACCAATGATCTAATCCCAACAGTCACATTTTTCTTTATACCATATAAATACCACTTCATTATTTCACTTAATGTTCCCTAAAATTTCCCCCCTAAGGTTATATTTTTCCTTTATTAATATTTTTATTGATTTAATTATATTTTGTTTCATTTCTATAGTGTCGGTGAAGGTTGATATTATTCTAGAAGATTGGAGTGATCCATATTTTCTCATTTTAGCTATTCTATATTAATTTTTCTATCTAGTTGTTATGTTTTTGGATTTTAATTGGTTTTATAGCTGAATAATGTAATTATAATTATTAACGAGGATAAATTTGGATTGTTTCAATTTATTTTTTAAGGGTATAATATTATATATTATTTAACACACATTTTTTCTAAAATAAATATAATTTTAAAAAATATTGGTCATTGCATATTACAATGCGTTGAGTTTATTTTTACTTTATTTTAAGGGTGTTTATTTTTTAGAATCACTATTATAAATCCTTATTTTAGTTTATTATGTATATATATTTTTGGTTATCTGTCACATTTAGTTTTATGTCATGTATTGGAATACGAGTTATTTTATTACAATAATGTTACACTTAGATTAGATGTATCTTTTTTATTTAGACTATTTACACATTTTCATGGATTTTTTATGAATGAATGGTCTATGATATATTTTTGGGGTGGAAGTCCCTTGTGAATTTTTTTATATTGGAAAAAAATATTCTAAGATATTTATATGATTCTTAATCACATGTTTCCAACTTTTGTGGATCAGTTAAATTCTTAAGGCCTTTACATGAACCATATTAGTTTTTCAGCTATGGGGTAATCTAGGTTAGTTATATATAAAATTAAATTAGTGTTACCTATTATTATATAGTGTAGAACTCTGTAGAAAATATATAGGATCATCATCAATACTCAATTGGTAGATCATAATTTGGTGCATGAACACAACCTTTTAGGATGAAACCAGAGTTACTATGGGTAGTCTAGTTTTTATTCTTGATTTGTAGTTAGGTTTGATAAATTTTATGGTGATTTTATTTCCATTGATAATTTCAATGATTTCCATGGTCCCCATGGATTTTTTTGGTAAATTTAGACGAATAAATAGAGTTGTTTGTTTTGGTCACCCCATTAGTTAAACCATGTAGATTCCAATAATATGGTTTCATAATCAATTCCAATGGTTGATTCATAGTTGGTGCATGTTCTACCAAACCATGTAGCAAAGATGTGGGTTGTTTGGTTTTCCCCTAGTTATACCGATTTTTCTCTATTGATTCTTAATTTTGTTATAATGATTATTTTTATCACATTAGGTGAATTTAAGTATTTTCATGATATTTTTTTCATAAATGTATTTTTTTTGTTGTATTATTCATGAGGCATCTTAGTTAATGAAAATGTTTAAAAAACATTATGTTTAAAGGATAAAATTTATAAATATTTTTGGAATGGAAAGTATATTTAATAATATTTCCTTATTAAAGGGATAGCCTCAAGAGTTTTTTTTAGTTTTTTTTCAACTTAGTTACAAACTTATATTAGATTTTGAATTCTATTTTGAACTAAACTAGATTTGTAATAAAATTAAATATTTTTTTTGGAAATTAGGTTTTCTTGGAAATGTAAAATGAAATTGAATATTTTTTAAAATGACTTTATTTCAAAATTATGTAAGTTTTAAAATGATATTTTATCTAAAGTATTTATTAGTATTATGTTTTCTATAAAAAATTTTACATGTGTTTTAAGAAATTGAATTATATTTGTGGATTTTTTTGGGTTCATGGGGGTATTATATTATTAAATTTGTGTATATGAACTGATTGAGTTTTTATTTCAAATTAATTAGAGTATTCATCCTAGTGGTCTTATGAAGAAAATTAGGAAGTATGTTAATTTTTATGACATTTTAGGTGGTACTTCTCATCAAATAAGGGAGTTTTATCTATGTATTGACTCTATATATACTTGAGATAAAGTGGTGGAGTGAAGTTCTTACATGATCTTGGTCCATATCTAAGACATCTTGAATCATAATCCACCTTCTTTTAATGGTGATCAACATGAAGTTGAGGCGGTGGAATAAATTAAGAATATTAAGGGAATCTTGAACTCTCTAGAGAATCATAAGGATTTAGTGGTGAATGTAGCTATTTATATTATTGATACACTTAGTCGAACATAATGGTAGACTATGATTCATCCATAGCTTCATGGGGACATGTCTTGTGAATTTTCCATGAAATAATATATTTTATGGAATTATTTGATATATATAGAAATAAAAAATGATATTAATTTCCTGAGCCTTAATCTGGGTGGGTATCCATTAAAGGAATAAATAAATTATTTCTCTTAATTGATGTTATTTTTTTCTTGATCAAGTTAGAAATGATTCATTAAGATATTTTTTCATTGAATTAGGCCTTTATCCAGATGTTAGAACTATTTATCTTGACTATATAATACTAAATAATGAGTTTATTTCTGCAAGAGTGTTATAAGTGGAAGATAGTTAGGGTGTCTGAGATGATATGGGCGAGGATAATCCACTAATTGAGAAACATAGATTAGTTGATCTTGAGTTCATATAGCTAGTTATGGAGAAAAAAACCTTTACATATAAATAAAAATAAGAAAACTCTTATGTGCTTATAGTTTGGAGCACTTGGGAATTCCAATATATCTTATATAAAACCTCTGAGGTATTTTTTTAGTGTGGCTTATGAGGGTTAAATTTAAATATTTTATAAGTTAAATAATGAGATGGGTAATTATTAGCTGTAGTTTAGTTTTTTAGAAACATTTGTTTTAGGATATTATTATATGTGTCTTATGGGATATTTTGGATTGTTCATTTTGGGTGGAAATGAATTTTGGTTTTTTATATGAAATAATATTAATATTATATAACTAACATGATTTATATTATTAGTTATTTTGAATATATTGATATTTGAATCATGATTTATTCTTTAATGTGTTATAAATTTTTCTCTTCTATGTGAAATTATATTTTTCTTCTTCTCATTCAATTATTTTGAGTGGAACCATTATTAGGTGGGACCCTCAAATAATTGACTAGATTTTGTATATTTATGTCAGGGTTCAAGTAGTTATTGGCAAAAACTACTAGCACTATGGTCATAGTATTGTTCAAGGGATTCTCTAAGTGTAAACTAGACTAAGGGGAATAGATTTTCTATTCAATGGATAGCCCACATTTTTTGGTGGAAGGATCATCTTTTATCGGTTCAAAATGGATTTCCTAGCCTCACTAATGTGTAGGGAAATCCATAGTGATGGAAAAAATGGAATTTGTTTTAGAAACTCATAGTAGGCTATTAGGGTTCATCCTAGTGTATTCAACGACCATCATGACCATGGATAGGTCATTGTCTAATTAGTTTTTTACTTTAGAATATGTTGAATCACTTGAATTTAATTCCATATCTTATCAAATCTTAACATAATTAAAGGGGGTTTTCATGTAAACTAAATTTAGGTATTTTAATCAAATATTTAATAAATTCTAATGCCTATTAATAAACTTTCCCCTTACCCTCATTAATTATTTAAATCCATCAATTTTTTATACATGTAAAAGAAATAGGAATTGACATTGGGATATTTTTTCTTTCAAAATCGGATTCCTCCCATTTTAAGATCAAATTTGGCATCTCTTTTGGATAACTAAGGCCTTAGTTTATCTTCCTTATTGTTTATTTTGATTTTTTGGTGATTTAGTTAAGGTATTTTGTGATTCTTTTTTTTGGATGAATTCTTTCTGTTCTTACCTATTCAATCATATAATTAAGTGGATATGGAATATATAACTATGAATTATGTATAGTGACCTAGGATTAACATACATGGATATTAAATAAAATAATATGAAAAATCAACACAATAAAAAAATAACTTTCATGAGGACCGTAACAATTTAGTGCCTTTGGAAACTTAGAATAAAATATTTTAGTAAGGTGAAATATCTTCCTTTTTTCCCACAAATATTTTCCCTTTTATTAATTCTACTTAAAACCTTTCTTCATAACCTAGATAAATGAATCACAATAAAAAGGTGATATCAAATTCCCAGAAATGGTAAATAAAGGATATATACGAGCATTACATTATCATAAAGGTATGAGGGGATGAGAATTCCATTTTTAGATCATACCCAACATATCAAAATTCATATACATGAGTCAGAAAAATAATATTGGATGTTCATAAGACATGAATCATAAGGGAATCATGATCACAAACCATGAAACTATAGCATAGGACTTAGACACAGAATTTATGATAGACACATAATCATATATAATGATTTCCATAGTAGTAATGGAATCACTACCAAGGTCATATTTGTAGTATGGGTTTCACTCCGCACACTATCTTTGTTTTTATGGTTTACTCTCATGACCATATTAGTTGTCAAGGTTAACTCCTAAGACCATTTTAGTAGAGAAATTAAATTAATGGATAGAGGTTACTCCATGTTCAATCCATATCTATATCATGAGATATAAATATTTACTCAATTCATTGTAGAGAGATATATGTACCACCCATCTTATAATAAAATCATACATACATGTGGAATAAGATCATAAGAAATCATACAATAACCCCTGAAATTAAATGTCTATTAGAAATATGTAATCATATAACAACCTGTAGAAAACAGGCAAGATTCATAATCATTTAATAAAATAATAACTCATGAAACTAATCAAATTTCAAAATCATATAACCCATGAAATTTAAATGGGTTTCATAAATATATAGCCCATGAATGAGAAATGGGTTTTATAAACATATAACCTAGGAAAGAGAAACAAGTTTCCTACTATATGATTCCATCAAATTATAATCCATTTTGAGAAAGAATATGAATAGAGTCATTAGATCATTTCCCTTGAATGGCATGAGCAACACCATCTGATGTCATCTTAGAAGGAAAATAATTTTGAAGTATATTTAAAAAAAAATCATAATAAAAATATTCTTTCTTCTCGGATAAATGTATTTTTTTAAAATAGAAAACCTTTTTAAGACCATTTTATTTGAAAATAAACTTTAAAACATATAAATAAATATAGAAATAATTTTGAAAAAAATTTCCCTTGAAAACATATAAAATAATATTGAAATTTTATTGAAAACTTTTTTCTTTGAAAACATTCTAAATTGTATTTATTTTTTTGAAAAACATTTTACGTGAAAAATTATAATTTAAGCTCAAAAAAATGTTGAAATCTATTTTCATTGAAATAACATTGAAAAATTATAAATAAATCTTAAAAACATTTGGTAAATCATTTCTTTTAAAATAATAATGAAAACTTATAAAGTGTGTTTGAAAATGTTTTGATTTTTTTATTGAAAATACATAGAAAATTATAAATAATTCATTAAATCAATTCTAAACACTTTTTAAATATAAAATATTTTTGGAAACCTTTTTAGAAAACATGGTTTTAATGAACATTGATTTTTTACTGAAGAGAGATATATTCATATTATCTTAGAAACACTTTTTTAATTATCTTAAATATCAAAGAGTTGAAAAATGCAACCAATAAATGAATATATCATGAATTAACAAAGGATATGAAATTTTATGAGTGTTATTGAGATATGGATCATAATTTTTCATCAATGGAAGAATAATCATAAACAATCCGAATAAATGATGATATTGCAACAATAAACTATTTCTGATTTGGTAAATTTTAATAACAATATACATGAGAGAATAACATTTCATGAATATGAAAATATCATAAAATAATGAGAAATATGATATAATATTTCAGAGGGATGTATATATACCCTATAGAAAATATATGTGCATAATATGGAATATATCTCCATGCAGGTAAATTGAGACAAAAATTACATTTCTCATTTGATAAATTTTGAACCATAGAACCCATTAAATAAATATAAGAAAATGAATAGGTAAATGCCCAAAAATTTACAAAAAATTATATAATAAATTCATGGGAAATATATGTACCATACAAAAGAAACTAATGATAAATAAGATAAAAGTCTCATCGAAATTAAAACCGGATGAGAAAACCCTTAACTGATGTCTTGAATTTCATTGTAAACATTCAAAACTACAATATTATGTATATGTGTTTATTTTAAATATAAAAAATAATCATATTATTAGATTTAATACCATATATTATATGTTTATTAATTTTTATTATCCATTTATTAACAACTCCATGTTAATGTTATGTTTTGGGTAATATTCGCTTTATTTTTCATATATGTTTTGACTTGTTATTATTAATCCCCATAATTAGATTATGATTTAATTATATAAATAATTTAAAAAATGTTTTAAATATCATATATATTATATATATACATAATTATAATATCTATTAATGATAGAAGTATGAAATAGAATACACCATTCATAGAGATGGTATGTCGTACACACCAATGAACGTTGCTTTTTTTTATATTGATGTATTGAAAGAAAGAATGTAAATTACTTATATGTTAATATATTAAAATTAAATTACCATTCTTATTTAATATATCACGTAATTTTAATAAAACCATATGTAATACATTCCATGTAAAGTGAGAATGGATCTCATCGCTTTGAGGAGGTGGTAGTCCACACATCAACAAACAAAGTTATTGTATTTACAAAAAATGGAATGCATGAAATAATGTATTATTTATTAATTAAATAATCATAAAGACATAATATATTTAATATATATCATATAAAAAAGCGTTTCTATAATAATTCCCATTCATGATAGGTGGTAAAGGAATAACGAACAACACTGTTTCATATGCAAGTAGTTCACTATACACAAGAAGTGAAAGTTTGATACCCATTAGATGAAAGTGTGTGTGAAAATTTATGTAAAAACCATATAATAAAAAAATCCAGTATATTTTGTATACTGTGGTTTTTATGTAATCATGTAAAAATAATTAATTCCAAGGTGGATAATGAAAATAAAACAAAAGAGTGTGTGGAAGGATGTTACATCGTCTTTGAGTAAATCCATTTTATTTGCACCAAATCGATTCCATGGAATGATTTCTGATAAAAGTACGATTATATGTTTATAGTAGGGATTTTGGGTGACTATTTGGGTAGATTTTGTATGAGGAAAAGGCTTTAGAGGTGTGAGGAAGGGAAAGAGTGAATTTTTTTTATAATGGAGGGGGTGGCATTCATGTAAATACCAGAAATAATACATTATTGGGATGTATCCCTTAAACCTATGTTCTTAAAAAATGGTATCATAATGGAAAATTCTGAATTATGATTGATAAAAACCTCAAACATAAAAACATATTTTCATTTCTATAATTTTATTTCTTAACATCTATGTTTTTCTGATTGTATCATTTGATTTTTTTAAAGTAACTATTTTCCTAACATATGTAATTAAACCCTTGAGATTAAGATAAATTGATATTTATAGAAAATATAGAAAAACATAATTCTAAATTGGATAAATAATTTACCAAATAACAATCCCATGTTTGTTGGAAATTAATTTTAAAACAAGCACTTGTAATGCACAAAAACACTACTTGAACCTAGATCATTTTAATAATGTTTTTACAATCTATGGGTTAATATTTTAGTTATAAATGATCAATTATTCAATTAATGGATCATATTTATTTTTTATTAAAATTTAAAATTCACATGACATAATATAATATTTTTAATAATTTTAAATTATTAAATAAAATATAATTTATTGTAAAATAACAATAATGTAAATTTTGAAATTAATTAATTAATATAAATATAAAATTATTTAAAAAATTATTTTTATTAAAATATATTATGTTAAAATATTTTTTTCATGATATATTTACCTATATAAATAATTTACCCTAATCATTCATTAAATTAAATTTACTTTTAAATTTTTATCATTATTTATCTTATTTAATTATTAACTGAATAATTCACGTGTTATCTTTTAATAAGTGTTTAATGTAATAATATCAACTCTAAAAATTAAATTCTAGTTTCCATGATAAAAAATAATAGTGAAACTTTCAAAATAATGTTTATAACCTTAACGATTTATCTTCTTCCATGCTCTAATGATTTATAAATGTTAAAGGTAACAGAGGTTCATTTTTTGTCTTCTTACTAACAAAACTTATTGTATAGGTCAAATTAATGGAAATGTGTCTGAATAACTCTTAAACAATTATAAAAGGGGGGATATGATCGAAATATTGGTAGAAAATGTCTTTTGGACAAGTTTATATGACATTTTTGACCTTATGTTTATAGTTTAACAACTAATTAATCTTGTTTTTATCTTAACCATTGTAATTAAATTATTTATTTTCACTAATATTTTTGGCCAAAAAATATGTGGAATTACTATAAATTATAAATTATTATAATAAAAAATATTGAATCAGCTATTCAAAATAATAGTATCAAAAGTGGCATATAATAATTTAAAATTAATATCAGAAATGGGATGACAAAGCAACACAATTAGAAAATCTGCCTATTTCCATAGTTAAAAACCATGGAAATAGGGCTCGAAACCATGGACAAAGCCTATGACAATAGTTTTCCTAAACTATAGATACTATTGATATTGCAATAGGTTGGATCTATTCTCCTTGTTTAAATTGTGGCAATAGGTCTCGTAGTTGTCCACTATAGCAGTTGACCTATGACCACCGTTTAAAACATGGCCATAAGTTTTATTGTCATGGTGGAAAATCACAACTATATCCCCGATTAACCATTGACTATAGACCAAAAATAATAAGTCTCCAGCTGAATTCGATATATGCACCTCACCTATGGGACTCAACCACCTTACCCTTGAAACATAATGAGATTCATATATATATATATATTATTAAAAACATTGTTGGTAACATGAAAACCCAATAAATAGAGCTTCCCACTCTTTTTTGTGAGGATTTTTTTCACATATTGACGGGAGACCTATAGACACAGTTTACAAAAACCCTATATATAAGTGTGAAATATAGCCATAGATTTACCAAAACTGTTGTTATATCCAACCTAGAGACATTGTTTTTAATACCATGGTTATAGGTCTTGGGAAATAGCCTAGTTTTCTACTTATATAAGGTTTTAAAGTAAAAATGTCAAAAATCTTGCCCATTTTTATATCTAAATTTAATGCGAAATTGTTTAAAATATCTAAATTGGTTTATATTATATTAAATTGATCTAATAATAGTTAAAAACTAATTAAACACATTATTTAACTATATAAATAAATTGGATGAAAATATAGTTTTGAACAAAAAATAAGTAGTATTTACTATTAATCAAAATATGGAAGTTCTCAGAATAATTTAAGAAAATTACCCAAACTAAATTTTAAAATTTATGTTTCAAAATTGAATTTTATTTTATCAAATAAAAAATTTAAAAGAGTGAATTTTTTTTATAACAGGATCTCTATTAAAAGGCTGTAAAATTACTTTTTAGATAAATACATATTTTTATTCATCAAATTATATTTATTATCATATTATTACTATAAAAACTATTATATGGAAATTAATAATATTTACTTAATATATAATATATAAATATTATTGGAAACATTAATCATAAGTGGTTTGTTTTATTTATTGATATAGAATTGGGTTTTGTAAATAGAAAAATAGTTTTCTTTGGAATGAAACTTCCTTATTTTAAAATATTTCTACATTAACTTGTGCTAATTGATCACAAAATGGATTAAAATTATATTAAAGTTTAAATAATATATTAAAATTTTAGTTAATCTAATTTCTATATTCCATTCCTTTGGCTGGGTGGTAGATATAACATTATTTTAATAATAATATTAATAGTATATTGTAGTTCGGTAAAACTTGAACTTGTGTTCAATGAAAGCTATCAATGAGACTCAGTATTCTGTTTAATACAAGATAAACATAGTGTTATGTGTAACAAAAGATAATATAAGTGTTGTGTATAGTGAAATATTAACTTTTTGTTGCATATAATGCAATAAAAAATTAGTTCTTTTATATGAAAAAACTATATTCAATGTGGTCTGAAATGAAAAATATAAAAAAGATTAAATTAATTCAAAAAATATATTTCAAAAAATCTTTGGGTGTTATATTATACACCCCTTAAAATTTATTTCACCCTCATAATTCTTTTAGATTAATAAAATTTTAATAATTGAATGTCCTTTCCTAGAAACACACATCTTAAAAGTAAATACTAAGATTAATTAAAACAATGAAATTTAAAACCAAAATGGCCACTCTATGTAACTCATAACACGATTTCCACATAAGATAACATAGGTTTAAATTGAATGTATAGACATAGATGAATAATTTAACTATCATGTTATCATGGTGAGTGATAGATAAAATGGTTAGGAGAAAGATAAAAGTAACAAAACCAAAACCCAATGAGGGTTGAAAAAAGTTATTGATATCATAAAAATGAAGTTAATAGGACAACATTTTCTTTCAAGAACCTTTTTTCAAATGTTGAATAATTTATATGAGAAGATAAACTTACATGATCTTAGGACAACCTTACCCTTTATTGTGCCTTGATCAATTCCCACTTTATCACTTATTTCAATACATGAAGGAATAGTTCTCAATACTGAAGAACTAATAGATCATGATATATATAAATAGGATAATCGGTCATTCCATATCCAATATAAATAAATCCTCATATACTGAGACAATACATTATTCTCTAAAAACCCATATGTTGTTTAACATAAACCTAAAATGGAAAACATTATAATACTACAAAAATGTCTAAGTCGAAAAATCAAGAAATAATTTCACTAAATCAGCTTCACATTGATTCCCAATATATCATAAGGTAGCTCTTCGTTTTCACATTCTAAACATGTGAAAACCTTTATCTTTTATTCTCTTAAAACATGGTAATGACCTGACTTACAATACATCCTTATTAAAAAAACATTTTTTATTATTCTAAAGTTTTTTGGATTTATTCATTCAATAAAAAATATATGAAACTTCATAAATTATAGCATTAACCACATTTCAACAAATACTTAATTTGTTCCAAGGTAATCAGTATCATCCAATTTACTTATTAATATGAACATAACTTTATGAAAAAATAATTTTCATAAAATAAAAAAAAATATGAAGGGATAAATTTACCTTAATCATGTGTTTCATGTGAACATAACCTTGCCATTAAATAAATTTTCAGGTCCATCAGAACCATTCAACATATTCTTGTAAATCCTTAGCAAAAAAACATAATATGGAAATTCCTTATATATTTCACCATTAATCTAACATATTTATTGAATCCAAATACTTAAAAAAAACTTATTATTATATTTCATCATTAATACATTAATGAGGAAGCCTCATCCTATTACTTAATACCTCTTCCCTTTAATATTTCACCTGTAGTCTCATCATCATTAGTTATACAACCATTATTCATTTAAACTTGCTGATTCTATTTGTGAGCCTTCCAAATAAGAGTACGATTTTCGTAATGACCATTAATTATACACTTAATGCATTTAACCATTTATGATTTACTAGAGAGGCCAATATTCCCATCCATTTCATTAATTGGACTCTTATATTCCCATTACTGCTTCTTTCTTTGTGCCCTTCTTTTCCATATTCAAAACATCTTCTTATCCCTATAAGACATTCACATGGGTTAGTCTTTCCACATAATTGACACAAACGAAACTTAATCCTTATTCCACAATGGTCTCCATTAACATAAGTCTCAATGAAATCCTTTATTATCTTCCTTTTAGAGCCTGAGGTTTGGTCAGGTTACACGTTGTTAATCATGTTCTGTGAAACCTAATTAGGAATGATCCGAACATCCTCCACTCCAGTGATCATCTGATTTGACACCCCATCAATAAATTTTCTATCACATTCTATGCTAAAATAGCTTCTATTTGTTTCTTCCATTGACTAATACTATAAATTATTCTGTTGGAATCACTTATCATAGTATAAAACCACATAATCATGAAAAATCACTTATAGGTTGTAAACATTATGAAGACATACTATGACACATTAGGCTTAGACTTAGATTCATCCCTAGAAATATCCCTAGAGATGTCACTATGTTTTTATCATCCTAGTTCCCAAAGTTTTACTAATACATTCCTTTAATACCAATTATGGTGACCTAGGATTAACATACATGTATATTACACTTATTTTGATAAATAATAATCACATTACAAAACTACAAGACTAATGACTGTAATAGTTCAGTGTCTTTGTAAACATTGAACAAAATATTCTAACATGTGGAATGATATTTAATGTTTCCCAAAAATATCATAACCTTTATTAATTATACTTAAAACCTTTTTTTTAAAATGTATAATTGAAACATAATAAATGGGTGATATTAGATTCTAAGTAAGGGTAAATAAAGGAGATACAGAAGTATAACATAAAAATATGTATATGAGAACATGATAATAAAATTTTTAGATCATACCTTGAATATAATAGATCTTATAAAACTGTCAAGGAATAAATATTGGAAGTTAATGAGACACTAATCATAAGAAAATTAGGAGAATAGGCTATGAAATCATAACATAAGAATAAGATATAGAATTTTTGCAAGACACATCAGTATTTAAAATGATTTACATAGTAGTCAAGGAATCAATTACAAGGGCATATTATTATTATGTGTTCACTTCCCAAACTATATTGGTAGTCATGTTTTACTCACATGACTTTCTTAGTAGAAAAGGTTCACCCCAATACCATTTTAGTGGAAATAGTCCTTTAATAAACTAAGTTCACCTACATTACTACCATGTATATATCATGATAAATAAATAATTACCCAATGCATTAGACGGAGATATAGGTCTCACCCATCTCATAATGAAATATTACATACATGTGACACTTTAATATAACAAATTATATCATAAACCCTAAAATGAAATCAGTTTCATAAACATGAAATCATATCATAACTTGTGTAATGTAGAGAGGTTTCAATATAATTTCATCGTGGCATAACCCATGAGATAAAACATGTTTCATAAGCATATATCCCATGAAAGTGAAATGGGATTCAAAAATATATACACCATGAAAGATAAAAAAGTTTTATAATAATATAACAATTTAAAGAGAAAAAATGTTGCATATAACATCATACCATCAAAACATAATCCATTCAGAGAAATAATATGAATTGAACCTTTGGATAACTTACCTAGAATGTCATTATTAACACCAATTTATGTCATCTTAGATGTAAAATAATAATGAAATATATTTTAAAAAAATTTCTTGGAAAAAATATCATTTATTATTAGAAGATAATTATTTTTTAAAAACATCAAACCTTTTGAAAATCATTTTCTTTGAAAATAAACATGAATATTAATAAAGGAGTGTAGAAATCATTTTGAAAACATTTTTCATTAAAAAATTATAAAAGAATCTTGAAAACTTTATGGAAAAAAATTTCCTAGAAAATTTATAAAATAATCTTGAAAATATTTTGAAAACCATTTTCCTTGAAAACATAAAAGAAGTTTGAAAACATTTTTAAAACCCTTTTCTTCGAAAATAACTTTGAAAAGTTATAATAAATATTGAAAATGTTTTGAAAACTACTTAATTTAAAATAACATTAAAAACATATAAATAAATCATAAAATTTATTCAAAAAAATTTTAAATTTAAAATAATTTTAAAACATATAAAAAATTATTGAAAACATTTTAAAAAACTTTTTAAATTTAAAACATTTTTTTGAATCATTTTTCGAAAACATAGTTTTAGAGAACATGGATTTACGACAAAAGAGAGAGATAATAATATTTTCATCAAAAAAATTCAAAATTATATTAAGTACCAAAGAGTAGAAAAATGGTAACAATACATGTTTATATCATTAGTAAATGAAGAATATGAAAATTCATGAGTTTTATTTAGAGATGGATCATAATATTTAATCAATGTAAGGATAATAAAAAACAATATTAATAAATGATTAGATAATATAAATAAAATATTACAAATTTATTAAATTTAAATCATAATTCTAATGAGATAATAACATTAAATTAATCATAAATATCCTTAAATAAGTATATTCATGATATAAAATGTTAAACGGTAGTATATATACCCCATAGAAAAAATAGGTTCATAACATGGCATGTATCTCAAAGAAGGAATATTGAGACAAAAATTACATTAATAGTTTGGAAACTTTTGAACCACAAAACCTAGGAAAGAAAAATAATAAAATATATATTTAAATACTAATTTATTTAAGTATAATAATCATATAATTTATTCATGGTTATAATATAGACCAGAATAATGAAACGAGTGGTGAATAAGATATAAATCTCACAGAAATAAAATTGAGATGAGATAACCGTTACCTTAAGGGTTGATATTCATTGTACATTTTAAAAAATCTTGTATAATGGATATATGTTTATTATAAACATACCAAATAAAAATATTATTATATTTAATACCACATTTTATATGTTTATGGCTTTATATTACCTATTTATTGATAATTCATTGTTAAAGTTATGTTTCATGTAATATCTGTTTTATTTTTCATATATGTTGGGACTTGTTATTATTAATCCTGATACATAGATTATGATTTAATTATAAAAATAATTTTTAAATTGATTTATATATAATATATATTTAGTCCATATTTATTTTTGATAATTTATTAAAGATATAAGTATGGAATGGAATACACTGTTCATGGAGACAATAGGTCGTGCGTATATTTGAATGATGTTTCCGTTTTATTATCATATTGAAAGAAATAATGTAAATAAAATATATTTATATATATATTATCCTACCATTATAATTATTATTACATATATATCACATAATTTAATAACCATATCTTTAATAAATTCCATGTAAAGTGTTAAAAAATCATATCACTTGGAGGATGTTGTAGTCCACACATCCCCAAATGAAGTTATCATATTTTTAAAAAATGTAAATCATGAAGTTATATATTATTTAAAAATTAAATAATAATAAATAAATCACAAATATAATATATATTATATAAAATCACATTTTCCATCATAATTCTAATCTATGAGAGGTATTAAAGGAAAACTGAACAACATCGTTTCATGAGGTGGTAGTTCTCCATACATAAGAATCATATGTATATTACTCATTATATTGAAGTGTGTTTTTAAGTGTAGTTATAAAACATATAATATTAAAAAATAAATATATTTAGTATAATGTGGTTATTATATAATCATGGAATAAGAATAAATGAGGAGGTGGAGAATGAAAACAAAACAAAGGAGCTGGTGGAAGGATGTTACCTCTTCACTTAGTAACTCCTTTTGGTTTTCACCAATGGGATTCCATGTATTTTTTTATTCAAAAAGTGATGATTCTATGTTGATTTTAGGGATATTTGGATACTATTTTGGTAAATTTTGGATGAGACAAAGTGGCTTGATAGGTGTGAGGAATGGAAATAGTGAATTTATTTTTACAATGTAGGGGGAGTGATACTCTTATAAATACCAAAACATAAACACTATTGGGTGGTATCCCATATCTAATTTTACTCCAAAATGGATAAATAATGAACTAAAGTAGGATTACAATTGATAAAAATCACCAACTTAGAAAAATTAGTTCATTTCTGAAATTTTGATCCTTAACATCTATGTTTGCCAAATTGTATCATTTTGGTTTTTATTAAAGCATCTAGTTTTCTATTCTATGTAATTTAACCTTTAAAAATAAAATAAATTGAAATTTATTATGAATTTTAGACATAATTAATTATAAATATGATAAATAATTTACAAAATATAAGTCCCATGCATGTTAGAAATTAATTTTAAAACAAGCACATATAACGCGCAAAAAACATTTCTTTAACCATGACCCTGATAATAAAGTTTATTACTATCAATTCATCAATATATTAATTAAAAAAGATCAGTTTTTAAATTAATGGACCATATTTATTGTTTATTAACACTTAAAATTTACATTGAATAAAATAGATTTTTTATTAATTTGAAATCATTAAATAAAATATCATTTACTGTAAAATAACATTAATTTCAAATTTGACATTATTCTTTTTATGTTAATTTAAAAATATAAAAAAAATTATATTTTAAATATATAAATTTATCATCTATGAAACATGATAAATTTACCTAATATAAATAATGAAACATAATAATTAACTAAACTTACTTTACATAGAATGTTTTTATCAACCTTTATCTTATTTAATTATTAACTAAATAATCAGGGCAATAGCATTTATTAGACTTTTAATTTAATTATACTATATATATATAAATTAATTTTCAATTAATATGATAAAAATTATTTAAATTTAAAAATAATTCTTATAATTGAAACTCAATATCTTCTTCCATACTCTAAATATTTATAAATTTTAAAGCTAAAAAAGGTTCTATTTTTGTCCTTTTCCATACATAACTTATTATATGGGTCAAATTCTTGAACCTGTGTCCAAAAAATCATAAAATTTGAAAACATGGAATATATGGTCGAACTATTATCATATAATGGATTTTAGAGATGTTTATATGTCATATTTTATCTTACATTTAAATTTTAACCATTAAGTAATCTGGTTTTTACCTTAATCGATGTAATTAGTTTTAATTAATTTCACTAAAATGTTTGATAAAAAATTATTTTGAAATTATTATACATTATAAGTTATTCTGATTCAAAACATTGAAACCATTTTACCCAATTATAATAAAATAAGAGGAAGAAATTAATTTATAGTTAATCCAAGAGACATAACGACAAACCTCGGTTTTAAGGTTAAAATGTTTAAAAGTTTGATACGATTTTATATCTAAATTTAATTTGAATTTGTTCCCAATGATCTAAATTGATTTAACTAATATATAATTTATCAATTTATATATAAAAACCGATTATAATTTTTTTTAACAATAGAAAATAAATTGAATGAAAATGTAGTTTTGAACTAAAATTAAGTACTATTTGATATTCATCAAAATATTAATGTTCTTAGAAAAATAAAAATACACCCAAAATAAAATTTTATATTTAGATTTAAAAAATAAAGTTTATTTAAAAAAAAATAATTGTCAAAAATTTTATTTTAAAAGGGTTTTCAATTAAAATGTGGTAAAATTTCCTTTTAGAAAAATACATATTTTTATTCATAAAATTTGGATAATTCCCTTATTTTACCTAGAAAATATTTTGGATGTGTATAAAAAATACATATTTAATACAAAATATATAAATTTTATTTAAAACATCAATCAAAATATGTTTTTTGATTTATTGAGATAAAATTGTGTTTGTACATAGAAAAATGGTTTTTTAAATCAAATTAATTATTTGAAAATAGTTTATACACTAATTTATGATAATTGATAACTATAGAATTCAATTTATATACATGTGTAAATAATATTTTCACAATTTATTTTATCTTATTCATAAATTCCATTCCAATTTCTATGTGGTAGCTATAACAATATATTTATAAAAATCCTAATAGTATATTGTAGTTCAGTAAAAATCAGTCTTCCATGTAACACAAGCTATCGATGGGAGTCAATATTGTGTTCGATACAAGAAAAACACATTGTTTCAGGGAAATAAGGATAATATAAGTTTGTGTGAAGTAAATTATTAACTTTTTTAGTGTATAAAACAAACCAAACATAGTTATTTAAAATAAAAAACTATATTCAACATTTCATGAAATGAAGAATATTAAAATGATTAAATTAATTTGAAAGAAATATTTTATAAAATATCAGTTTGTTACATTATTCAAACTAGTAAATAAATTACATCCTTGGTTTATCATCTACCTCTTTAGGTATTGGTGGCATTATATTGGTTTATTCTCCAATTGTCTCTATCAAAGATATAATGTTTCAATTTCATTCAACCGAGCTTGGATTCTACCATTGATTGCAGTTTTCATTTGGAGTTCTTGTAGAGTGAGATTAGTATAGTTAGTGTTGGAATATAATTCTAGAGAGAAAATACTAGATGAAAATTGATGTTAACTCTGAAAATGTAGAGCTAAGGAGGTTCTTATCATTTTAGGCCCATATATTCTCTTGCTTCCAAGATTAACATTATGTTGGAATAATATTCTATTCATGATTGATTGTTATTTTTTGTGGAATTTTACGACTATGATACCTATATATAATCCTTGATTCCATGAAAATTTTTAGATTATTTTTTTATTCTTTATATTAATAACATGCTATTAGAAGATGCTACTATATTCTCATGATGTCAAGTTATTCTTTTATTATTTTGCACTACATTGTTATGTGTATTACCAAGCCATTTGATATTGTTCTAGTTATATCATGACAAGTCGCCATTGTGGAATGATTATTACTTTATATTAAAAGATTTTATGACATCAAATAATTGATGATGACATATCTTTATAGAAGGTAAGAACATTTTATCCTTGTGGACCGATCAGAACATCATTCCTCAGGATAATAGGGAATATGCATGTCACGACCCAACCCATTGGGGACTTTTTGGCTAGTGATATTACAACTATGACATTTAAATCCCACCTAAAATAGGTCAAGGGATTGTGATATACAGTAATAACAAATAAACCAAAACGGGAGGATATAACCCTAAGTATATGTATGCATGCACACTCCCATCTATATAAAAAAGTTCATAGGTAAAGAAGATAACTATAACTTATATAGTATAACCATAATTGAAATAACAAATAGGAAATTCATCAAAGGACAATATGATAAAACCAATAATAAAGGGGTAAATAAAAACCCACCCAAAAAATGAATGTCTCAATGTTTTAATAACTAGTAAAAAGGGGGAAACTAAGAGAGTCAGGGTACTGATCTCTATGTCTGACCATCGAATGTAGTAAACTCCCCCATGTACATCTATGCTCCACCAACTTCTTTGTATATCAATGTTATATTTATCTTCAAATGGCAAAAAATATGTGGGAAAATCCCATGTAGAGGTAAGTATATACAGACCTTTTAGTACACCCTAAAAACTACAAAGAGAGGGATAAAAAGATACAATAAAATCCTGATCAACCCAAAAAGTCATGTAATTTTGAATATGTGACCAAAACATAATAACCCATATATTATAAATAATAATCATAGTTTATTAGATAAATGGGATATCTATATCTATATCCCATGTAATAATGAAGAGTTATCCAGTTTCTCCAAAGGTCCATCGATAATTCCTTTCTACTCATGTGTCCAAAAAAGAAACCATGTGGAGGACTCACTCCACGCCACTAGGATATATAGTTGAGGGAAACCAATCAATAATAGTGTTAATATTACTGACTATGATTGGGGGTTATACTCAGTAGATATAAGACTATCTCCCTAGTGAAATAGTGCGGTTCCACTTGGTTGATTGAGGACCCATTCCATTGGGCGACATGGGGGGGGGCACTCAGTAGATATAGGATTCACACCCTAGTGCAACGAAGGGGGGGGGGGGTCACTTGGAATAAGTAATGAGTATGGGTGACCTATACCCTAGTGTGGTATTGGAGTTTTCAACCATGGTATCACTTTATGATAATCCAAATTAGTCTCTTCTATGAGTCAAGTGTCACCTAAAGAAGAATCATGGTCGCAACACCTCATATATTATCTCAAATTACACTATTTTTGATTATATCATGCTCTAAATTGAAAAATAATCATGAATGGATACTCATGGAAAAATATATTATTGAAAAGGAAGGATATATAGAAGTTAAAAAAGTATGAGGGAGGTATATGACATATATATAGGGTAACACAATGTGTACCCTCACTTGGCCATCACGAAGTGTCCTTTATTTAAAATGAATTGGATGGACATGTGGCATTACACGATGCGTACGTGTGGAATATGGTGTGTCTTGTCCACCCAAGGTCTATATATAGACCTTTTTCCCTGATTGTGTACATTTGGTCATGATCATGTACTTATGTTCATGTGTATGTGTCTAGAAATGCATATTCCCATGTACTCCAAGAGTATACATTGAGCTGCAAGAACTAGGTCAAAGAGAATGTACAGTTGATACGTGAAATTTTATCATTATCTTTACCCAAAACCCTATTTTTCACATCTAGTATACTACAAATTAGGTTTTACTTAGGGATACACAACATGTAGGTGGTATTTTTACAAAAACTTTTTTTCTCCATAAATTTCCAAAATTCACCATGTTAGTTGCAGGAATCATTTTTTAGACACTAAAATATACATAAATAAAGGTAAACATCGCCAGTCCATGATTCCAAAAATCAGATAGTTAGAAATAAAAATTTTTATTTCCCAAAAAGGAATTTATAATATATCCTCTAAACATTCCATATCTCAAATACATGAAGAAATCACCCAATCCTATATCTATCCTTGATCCATACCCAAATTTTCTATTCGTACATTATTCATTAGACCTTCTTAAATATGGGGGTCTGATCACACTTGAACCTGACTCGACAGTGTAAAACCATGAACCCAAGGGAAATAGAGAATAATATAATGAAATGCGATAAAAAAGAGTAGGAATAGGGTAAATCCATCGTTGGATGATGTAATCATGTTCTATAAAGATATAATCAGAAATTCAAGGTTATATTATGGAAAAAAAATTTAAAATCGATATTAAGGCTCATGCTTTGAATGAAAATAATCCAAAAAAACTAGATAATAAATCAAAAAATAACATTTAATCAAAATGGTAAGAACCTAATATAATTATCCCTACCATGATTATGGATCGATCCCTATTGAAGAACACATTCACCTGTGATGAAGAAGATCTATTGTGTTAGTTTCCTTCCTCTAAATTCACCATGATCTAATCACCACTGTTAAATAAGCTCAATCTGCTATCGAATAATAATTAATTCTTCCACTCTAATATCCTATGGTTATGTGTATGAACCTAGATATTTTCTATAAAATAGTATTTAATGAGGATTTTATCTTTTAGGGTTATTTCATAAAAATAAATGAAATAATTAATTGTTTTATTAAACACACCTGCCAATGGTCACCTCTCATGGAACATCTGATTCCGACCAATGTTAGGTCTAACTTAGGGTAATATAAAAAATATATAATCAATCATGGTCTTTTATTTATGATGTGGGACCCATTCAAGAGTAATTCCATTAATTATAAAAAATTTCTCATGCATGATATGATACATCGGGCCTTGGAATATTTCATTGACTTAGTGTCCAGATCTAAAAATATTCAATAAATTATTACAAAGTCTTACATTGAAAAAATAGTGTAGTTACACAGACCACACCTTCAAGGACTTCCCCATAAATGCTAATGCTTACATCAATAAGTTATGGTGATGAGCTCACAACTGAGTTTCCCACTCTCATTATCACTCTTAAAGGTTCTCTTGTTATCAACAAACATATTCCCTAGGGAAACACCTTCCCATGAAGGTTCTTTTCAAGATGGTTATGAAATTCCATCGGGATACTAAAACTCCTAAAAGAGGTAATTTTACCGCAACAACTGACCCATCATCATAGAAATAATGAAATGGGTTTTTCATTTGTATCCTCAACTATGATGTGTGGAAAATAATAAGTAAACATTCCATCTTCAGTAAAAGGGTCAAGCAGTATGCCACATTTCTAACCCATCTAAGTATGTGGATAAAGCACCTACAAACTCTAAAGATAGTATGTCATCCCAGCTAAATCCTTGTAAAAATCATTGAGGCCAGATCTATCAACACACACGGCCTTCTCATTGAACCCATAATTCCCCTATCGTCAGTCCACAAAGGATCCCACATATTATTGGGTAGCTTTCTTCTTCCCCTAGATGAACTACTCTTTCACAAGTACCGTTAATACAAACTCAAGTCCCACAAGTTCGGTCTCCCACAAGCTTTGATGAATATAGTGATGTCCTATAGGGTCTCTCTTACATTACCTGAAATGGAGCTACACCAATAGTGGAGTGGTAATGATTGAGAGACCCTAAATCCTATGATGGTCAATGATCCTCCTAGTTATGGACTAATTCCAACTTGAAAAGTCAAATCATGTTTTCCAGAACTTAAGTGGTATACTATAACTAGAAATGTATTTGTGGTAGAAAAACTATTCCATACTAACATCAAGTCCATATGGTCTCCAGGATCCTCCCCATATGTAATGACCCATCTATTCATGAAAATAAAAATAATTTTATTTTCAATTTAAAACCTGGTTTTAATCGTAGTAAATGTGAAATACGGCCTATATAATGTTAATGGGGTTTTTGGGTATTGTTTGGAGCCCAGAGTTCTAGAATGTGGGATAAATAACTAGGCCATATATTAATATATAACTATAAATTATAGGATACATATTTTTATTTATTCGTGCGGGGGAAAATAGAGGAGTAGTAGGATATTGACAGTATTTCTAAATTCATGCAACTCCAGGTTCACAGAAATGTAAGAAATTGAGAGTTTTTGAGAGTGGGATTTCACATGATTTGGGAATTATTTTGGGAACCTAATCGAATTTCATTAAGTAGTGTCTATATCATGGTTTGTGTATATTTTGGACAAACCATATAGTTAAACTTTTCACCCCTATTTTTTGGTTGAAAAGTCTAAAATGACATTAATTAATCCTTATATCCAATTTATTTTTTCTCCTTACCTTGGCCAGGGGATGTTTTGAGTTTCCTTCTCAGATGAGTTACCAAACTCCTAAAAATAGGATTTGAATTTTCCCATTCATCTGATGTCTGATTCAAGATCCATTGAAGGTGTTGGAATCCTTAAGGAGAGATCTCAGATCCCCCCCCTTCATATCAAATTTTATCTAGGACTAGATTGATTGATTTAAGTTCAATATTATTTTCCCTATTTTTAGGGAATTGGACCATTTCATATATCACTTATAAAATAATATGAATTTATGGCCAATATCGTGTGAGGAGTTATTTATGACCTTAAGGTATCTGTTATGATTGTTTTCACCATGATTTTTGATGTCTTATAGCTATGACATTGTGTCTCACATTATATTTTTTCAAGTGTACCATTTTTATTGATTTCATCGTATTAAATTGACCATTTAACCAAGATATACATCCTTTTATCTTTATTATTAGTTTAGAGGTATTTTTTCTCATTTACAGAAACCCCTTGGGTGTGCTAAATTTATTCCCCTTAAATAGTCAATTATTAAAGCACCCAGAATTCATACTTAGCATTCATATTGAATATTAATTGGAATTGTTCTTGATATATGAGTGTTTAATAGATCCCAAAGTATGTTCAATGTGTTGTTACCAACCTATAATTCGAATTTACCATGTTGTAAATTCCATTATTTAATCATGTAACCTTTCAAATGACCCCTTGAGATTAGTAAATTGAAAATACATGCTTTATGAATTGAATGGGTTGAATTTATATGGGATGGTATATTCATGATGGTTGCCTATTTCCTTAAATAAATGAAAATTTTTAAAATGAAAGGAATGAATGAAATATAATGAACTAAAAAGGGTGGCATGGCCACACCATCTATTGCATGTTATTGAATTATAAGTAAGAATTGAAATGTTTTATTGAAATTGAGCTTGAGTATTGAGAAGTATGAGTGGTAATTCCTCATACATATATTATGTATATAATAACACCTTTATAGAAGATTTTGTATGATTTTAAGTGATATTTTAAGAATGATGTTTTAATTCTCCCTTACATCCGGTGTTGATCATGATATCACACACCATTGACACTATTTGGAAGGTGGGATTAATGGGGCATGTTCCATTGTTCGAATGATGACATAATGTATCACTCAACATCCCGAATGTCATGAATGATTTCTCACACACTTATTGGGATTTATGGAATTTACCATTTTTCTTGAGCTTATAGGTTCTTTTGACTGATAATGAATGTATTAGTTAATCCCCATTCATTCCACCACTAGTATTCTAGGTATATGGACACTTACATCCATATGTAATTGATTAATATAGTTGTATACAATGTTTAAGTACACTATATTAATATGTGTTATTAATATTTATCTATAATAAATAATCAGATTCTCCTCTCAACCATGAGCCAAAGCAGGTAGACCTATAATGTGTCTTACAGGAACTTAAATGGGATGGTTATTTATTCTAGAATTATTTTCATATTTTGATTATTTATTCAAACTATTTAGTAATGGGAACTGATTGGATTACATATAGACATCATTGGTGGTGGGATAATATGATTTATATCTCACACCCTACACAAGATTCCTTTGGTAATTGATAATTTTGTCTGTCTTTTGGTATTGATAAGGGCAAGGGATCAACTACAGGTTGTTGATATGATTTACTTATTGTTAGAGCATAGAATCATACGAATGAGCATACTCTTAGGATTATATTGGATAATACTTATGACCTTTTTTAAATTTTTGTATAGCATGATTGTATGCCTATTCCTAAGTTTATTTTTTTGTATACCAGCAAGCCATGCATCCATATATTGACAAAAACATGTGCATTTATTATTATTATTATTAATATTATCATAATAATAATAATAATCATCATCATCATCAGTTTTTTAGTTATTTATTCTTAAACTAATTTATATTAATTATTTTATATATGATTCTATTGTTGTATTTTTATGATTATATCTATTGTTACACTCTAATATTAGTTTATAGTCTCTCAAATATACCGCCTTTACGTCCCCAATTCTTATTGGCAACCTATGGTGTACGGGGAGGTACACTTGAGGCACTGTGGCCCACCCTGACTTGAAGAAAAAGTTAAGTGGACCATGGGTAGGGATGTTATAAAGTGGTATCATATGATTCTTTATTCCTTTATATTACTATTTGGGTATTAGATAGAAGACTGGGAGTTAAAGGGATATGAAATTGACCATGTGCGTAAGTGTAGCTAAACTATATATACGGGAAATCCGAATTACCTGGGATGAGAAATTGTTTTTATTGATTATTCCTATTATTGTTGATACGACTTAACAGTTGGGTGATGCACATGTCATATGATGTTATTGATATTGGTATTATTGGAATGATGACATCTTTACCATGGGATAATGAAATGAGTGATTTTCATTAGTACATGAATCATCATAGGGATAGTAGGATTAATATTCCATGAATCTTGGTATGTTATGTTTACTTTCAATGTGAATTTTCTTGTTACATATTGCTAGTTCCTTGAATATTTATTAAATTGTGATGAAAGTACTTGTAGGGATTAGAAAAAATAATTGATACATGAAGTGCCTACCTTAATATTATAGTGTTTTGTTTAATAGACTAAATTAGACACCTTAAGTAGTCAATTACAACACATTGAGCCATGAACCATTGGTAACATGGGATGGAATGTGTTATGGTGTGGGTTTAGTGGACATTATACATTAGTTCATAAAAAGTATGTGATTTTATGGATTGAGAATTCTAATACATCTAATTCAACCATTTTAATGTGATTTAAATATTTTAACAATAAATTTTTCAAAATGAATATTACTTATAATGTGACATTAGATATCCTTTACATGTGAAATCGAGGCTCAAATATGAACATAACATTTCTATGGGTAGATAGGTGTCTCTTGATTTCTTATGGTCTTATGATCTATTCTACCATCTAATCCTATCTTCTCAAGCTGGAAGAGAGGTGTGATCATTTCTCTGGGAAGGTTTTATACATATCCAAGTTTTCTATTTTAAAACTTATCATTTTTTAAATCTCTTATAAGGAGTTAATTTGGAATTGTAGTATCAAGTCACCACGACACCATTCGGTCGCACGACCTGAAGGTAGTGACTACCATGTACCGGAGGTGGTGAACTCTGATATACCAGTGATTCTTCTGTTAGTTCCAATTGTAGAACATCTTCTTATACCTAATATGTTCACTGATTTCCAGTTTCAATATGGATTTCTATGTATGTTACAGTATATGAAATGATTTTTTCAACCTTTACCTAGCATCGATGTGTTGACTTTATAATTCCAATAGCAGTATCATCCCACCTTTTTGTGGGATGGATGACCACACAATAATGAGTCATTGATTGAATATATTCTATCCATATTTTTGAATCTAGAGATACTTACAATGAAAAGGGTCATTATAGCTGAACATATGCTACGAGACTCCGCCAAGTGGGTGTGGGACATATTCCCCTATGAAAATCGGCATATGGATATGGTCTAGTGGATTTCCAGACAATCTCCTTTTACTATTTCATTCATTAGAATCTGAGGACTGATAGAGAAAGAGAATTATTGAACATTATGTAGGGGATCTATTTTTCATGGGGTACTCTGATCATTTTACTAAGCTGCATCAATTCAATCATACTCTAGTAGGTTACAATCTTATAATATCTATAATATTAATGAATGGGATGGTATATAGAATCTAGTTATAGGTCAATGCCATGTGATTGATGACCATTTCAAATATCTTCAACCATGACCTTATTACTGAATGAATATTGAGAGAATATGATGGTGAGAGTTTGAGAATTTTTCCACTTAGAGTTAAAATGGTTTTTCTTCTAGGAATAATAGACGTTTTGGGGATAATTGTAGAGGTAGAATTAGTTAATATCCTAGTGAAAATAGATTTTTGATATATCACTAGTGTAGGAAGACGAGACATATAAAACCACAATTCTTGCATGATCCATTGGAATACAAAGGATGTGGAAGGATGGGGTATATCTTGAGCTTTTTTAGAAGTTTCCCAATGGTGCCTAATGTAGAAGAATCTACTCCTACTCCATGACTAGGGTAATGTACAATAAGGTTACATTAGATAGGCAGTTAGAATATCACAAGCCGATTAGGCTGAGGTGGCAGTCAATGTAGGGGCAGTTAGAATTATAATTATCTTTGAAAATAGAGTGATCTTCCTTAGGGTTGTTAGGTAGTGAATCAGGGCTAAGATACATGACAGGATCTAGCACTCTATCCTATCGAGAGGAGTAGATCAATAGACCTTCTACTATACAAGGTACTATTCTAGTCATATTCACTTTAGTGACGTCTTTATTTGACACATGTGTGTGTCACTCGTTCATATCTGAGACTATAATGGGAATTATTGGACGGGAAATCAAACACTTTCATGGAGTTATGTTTCTTGAAACAATATTAGGAATCCGATCATATGACATTCTCTAATATAAGAAATACCCCTTTTGATGACATATACCTTTTCATATGGATTCTTTATGTCATGAAAATGATGAGGTTTGAAAAAATAATCAAGATTTATTGGTTAGTTCCCTACTGATCCCACATTTATTTATTTTATAAGAGGGTGTCATTTACATCACTAGAGGGTGGTACACACATTAATAAGGGATAATGGGATGTGCAAGATACACATTCAGGCCCCGTGTAGTAGAGGTTGTGTTGTGTCACAACTCAGATTGAAAGTCTTCTCTAGAATAAATAGGGGTTATGGGAAACTATTTTTTCTCATGTAGGGGAGAATTTTAGGGAAATTTTTATTGAAGACTTCTCTGGTATACCTCTATTTTGATAGGTAAAGTATACTATTCAGCTAGTACTAGGATTTTCACTAGTGACCATTCCTCTTTATAGGATGGAACCTAAATATCTTATGGAACATAAGAAATAGTTATAGGATCTTGACCATAATGGTTTTATATACCCAATAAATTCTCCTTGGGTTTCACCTATCCTTTGTTTCAAGAAGGAAGATCATACCCTTAGGCTCTATGTGGATTACCTTTAACTGACCCAAATCACAAAAATAAATTCGTGTCCACTTCCAAGAATAGATGAACTCTTTGATCAGATCTAAGGGGAGAGAGTTTTTTCAAAGATAGATCTATGGTCTGACTATCACCAGGGGAATTCCAGGTCCTCTGAAATACCACCCACAACATTTGGGAGAAGGTATAGTCTATATGAGTACCTAGTCATTCCATTTGGTCTCATGAGTGTACCTGCTATCTTCATGAATCTAATGAGTCATATTTTCCACCTATATCTTGATTCATTCATGGTAGTAATTATTGAATATATCTTAGTTTATTTATCCCCCCCAATATGACCATTCCCACTGTCTTGAGATCACACTGAATACATTGAGAATGAATCATCTCTATTCTAATATTAGAAAATGAAACTTTTGGATTGGAAAATTACACTTCTTGGGTTATATTATCTTGGAGTTATAAGTTTTAGTTTACCTATAAAACATGATAGCTATAGTTTATTGGGATAATCCAAAGAAATTCATTGAAAAACATAGTTTCTAAAGGCTGGTTGTGTCTTATATATGCTTCCTCCAGGATTTATCACATATTGTAGCTCCACTTACGGGCCTGAAAAAGAATGGTTTGAAATTCTTATGACTATAAGCTTGTGAAGTAGTATTTTAGAAATTGAAGGTCCGCCTAACTTCATCAATGATACTTATTATACCATATCTCAGAAAGAGATATATAGTCTTCTGTGACATATCAGTTATTATACTAGGATTTATCCTGATATAGGACGAGTGAGTTATTTCATACGAGTCTCATTAGTTGAGGCCTCATGAGTGGAATTACCTAACACACGACCTTGAGGTAGCTGTTGTAGTTCATACTCAATGATTTTGGAGGAACTATCTAATTTCATAGAGTTTATGGTATTAACTGATCTCAAAATCCACAAGTACATTTTTAAATAGTGAGACCTAAATATTACGTAGTGTAGGTGGGTTGAGTACATGTAGTTGTTTGATTTTGAGCTTGCCTACATGCCTAGTAAAGGCAATGTTATAGCTGATTATTTGAGTTAGAACACATAGACACATGTGGTTTAGGAGTACATTGGCGAATGGAATCCCATGTCCTTATTTTATGAGATGCACATTTAGGTTCATGAGGATCATGTTCATTCTAATCTCTCAATCTTATCTGTGACTTCTACTCTTTTGGAATAGGTTGTAATTGGGTTGTTATCGGATCATGAAGGATTTTTCCTAAGGGAATGAATATTAGATAAAGATATATCTTTAGGTTTTACAATTTATGGAGATTATATCTTATTGTTCCCTGGGTGTGTATGGGTTCCAAAAAAATTAGAGAGGATTTGATGAAGGAATTACACACCTCAACAAGAGTGGTTGAACCAGATCTTACCAAAATTTATCAAGATCTACGTCACCCGTAATGGTGACCTGGTATGAAATGGAATATATCCATATTCATCACTTGATGTTCCAAAAATTAGTTGTTGAAGGTTGAACATCAATATCTAGTAGGGATTTTATAGTCATTTTCTATTCCTGAGTGGAAATGGGATGATGATTTGATGGATTTTATGACTAGTATACCCAAATCACCTCATGAAAATGATTCAGTATGGGTTTTTATAGATCATTTGATTAATGTATCACACTTCATACCATTGAAATATACCTTCTATGTAGATATGAATGGGAGACTGTACGTCATCGAGGTTTTATGTCTTCATAGATATCTCTGTTCTATCATTTCTCATAGAGATTCTCTCATTAAATAGATGTTCTAGAAGAGGTTGCGAAAGGCACTGGGCACATAGGTAATCCTGAGCATGAACTATCACCCAAATTATATTGGAAAAATAGATAATACTATTCAAGTTCTAGAGTCTATTCTCCATGAATATATCCTTGAATTTGGGTATTTCAAGGAGAAATACATTCCACCCTTCAAGTTCTCTTATAACAACAGCTTTGAGGATACCATCGAGATGGATTTATATGAATCCTTATATGGTAGGACTTTCTACTCATCTATATGATGACTAGAGGTAGGGGGATTCTATGCTTGGACAACGTCTCATTCGGGAGACTATAGATTATGTCCAACTGATCATAAAGTGGATGATGATATCTCAGTCCAGACAATAGTCGTCTGCAAACATACACTATCTACCTCTCTTGTTGAAGGTTGAAGATCGGGTTATCATTTTTGCCTCTCAAGTGATGGTTCATAAATGTATTAGGAGGTTGGTTAATCTATCACCTAGGTTTTTTGGACCCTTGTAGGTTGTCAAATTGATGGAACAAGTGTCTTACTAGTTGGAACTTAGAAATATTGGTATAAACGTGATGCCTTTCATGTGTCTTATTTTTTCATATATTATCTAGAACCATCATAGGTCTTTCATCCTAATGATGTTTATCTAGATGTAAATTATTTTTTAAAAAACTTGTTATTTGTATTATTGATCGATTCATGAAGAAACATCAAGGAAGGTCAATTACTTTATTACGGTTGATGTGGTAGAAAAACTGGGTACATATTGAGGCATGGGAAAGAGAAGATGATAAATGAGCTTAGTGTCCAGAACTCTTTACAAACTATTCCACTTTACCCTTATAAGGACAACCTTTAGAGAAGTTTATTTAATAAGGGAGGTCATAATGACCTATATTTTCATTATGGTAAAACTATTTTATTTTTCTATTTAAAAACATGATAAATGAGTAGTAAATTCTTAGTAAGGTTCTAGGATCATCAAGGCCTTGTTTAGATCTCGAAGTTCTAGAATGTTGGATAAATAACTAGGCCAAATGGTTATAAGAAAAATTGTCACCCATGTTGTATGGTTTCCGTTAACCATATAGGAGAATATTGAGGTTTAGAAAGAGTTACAATGTTTTTTGGAAACCATGTGACTGCAAGCATATGACCATGTAAGAAACTAATAATCATTGACATTGGTATTCCAAATGGTTTTTGCATGGGTTGAGAAACTATGTCCCATAACCATGCATGGTATTTCCTTAAGTAGTGGTTATATCATGTTTTTTGAATGGTTTTTCTAAACCATGAGGCCAAACCATGCACCCCATATTTTAAGGGTGAAGAGTATAAAAAGTCTTTAATGAAACCATATATCGTAGTTCCTTTTTCTCCTTCCCTTGGTAGTAAAATGTACTGAGATTATTCCTCCATTGAGTTCCAAAAATCCTCAATCTATATTTTAATGTATCCTCATTATTCAAAGTCTGATTTAATATCCAATGAAGGATTTGTATTTTTGAATGTTATTTATTATATCATCCCTCTTTATATCTAGGTTTATCCTGGGATATGTTACTCTATTTAGGTGCAAATTCATTTTACCTATTTTCATGACATTGGACCATTTCTTAGATCTCTTCCATCCTACTCTGAATATGTGTCCAATATTGTTAAAGGAGACATCTATGGTCTCATGGTAGTTGTTTTCATGATTTCTCTATGAGTTTTTATGTCTCGTAGTAATGTTATTGTGCCACACATTGTATTTATCTGAGCGTCCACTTTCTGTTGATCTATTCATATCAAATTTACCATTTCACCTTTATTGACACCCTCTAATCTCTATTTAGTAGTTTAGAGGGGGTTTATCTCATTTATGGACACCCCTTGGGTGTGCTAAATTTATTTCCCTTAAATAATAAATTGTTAATGTACCCAAAATAAATTATTATATTTTGGAAATCATTTTAAATGGATGTTATTTGATATATTAGTGTTTAATAAATCCCAAATAATATTATAGGTGTTGGGACCAACCTATAACTATAATTCTGCATGTTTTTAATTCCCTTATTTGACCATGTCACCTTTCCAAATGACCCCTTGAGCTTAGTAAAATCAAATTCCATGTTTAATAAAATAAATGGGATGGTTTTATATGGAATGGGATCTTCATGATGGTTTCCTCATTCATTAAATGAATTAAAATTGTTTAAATTAAATGAATGAATGAAATTAAATGAAATAAAAAGGGAAACATGGCCTCACAATCTATTTCATTATATTGAATTCTTAATATGAATTACAATTTTTTATTGAAATTGAGTGTGAAAATTGAGAAATATGAGAGGTAATGCCTCATACCTATATTATGTATATAATTATTCCTTGATAATGGTTTTTTTACGATGGTATGTGATCTCTTGTTCATGAAAATTTTAATCTTACATACATTATGTGTTGAGTATGACATCTCACACCATTGACACTATTTGGATGGTGGAATTGATGTGCCACATTTCTTAGTTCAAGTGATGACATGATGGATAACCTACCATCATGAGTGACATTCATAATGTCTCACACTCTTATTGGTATATAGAGAATGTACCCATTTTCTTGAGCTTATAATCTCATTAGACTTGTTATGGATGTCTGTGTTATTCACTAGTTTAGTCGTTACTATAAATCCAGTTATATGGGAACATACGTCAACACATACATGGTTCATATAGGTGGATGAATTATGAAACTATACTATATATATATAGTAAATAATCCGACACACCTTTCAGCCATGAATCGAAGAAGGTAGAACCGTCGGGTGTTCTACAGTTACCTAATCGGGCTGGTTATTTCTTTTAGCATTGTTTTCCTATTATGATTATGATTGCACAATGTTTAGTTATGTGTGGTGCACGGATTAATTCTAGACACAATTGGTGGTGGTATACTATGATTTATATCTCATAACCTACTCAGGATACCTTGGTTACTCCCTAAAATTATATATCTTCAGGTACTGATAAAGGAAAGGTTCCAATTACTAGTTTTTGATATGCATTGGATATAGTTAGTTCTCATGAATATAGGACTGAGCATAAGATTTAGATGATAGTGGATCATCCCTTTTTTAATTTTTTTAATGTTTGTATATATTGTCTGTATGCATGTTCCTCTGTTATCTTTTTTGTATATCAGTATTCCATGTGTCAATATATTGAACCAACCTTGTGGATTTTGTATTATTATTATCAGTTGTCAGTTATTTATTTATCCACTTTTTTTATTCAATCTATTATATATACTTACTCTATTGTATTTTTATGACTATATCGTCTTTTCCAATCCAATATAAGGGTATTGTATCCCCAACGTACCACCTTTAGACCTTTTATTATATTCTACAGCCTTTGGCATATGGGGAGGTACACTTGAGGCCATGTGACCCATCGACTTGGGGAACTAGTTTAGTGGACCATGGGTTGAGACATTACACCATAATCATGACATAAAGAGATCATCATGTCGTGATACTATCATTGGGGGGATTCCATGAAGCTGAACTACTTCTTGCACACACAAAAAATAACAAACACTCCACAAATAACTATTCAAAGATTGTTATAAATTGGGATAACATAAAAGTCTAGTATATAATAAATCATATAACATCATGAACTCACACTAGTTTTGGAATCCCTCCGTCATGAAAACTAAAAATGAAACTTTCCCATTTAAACATCCCTTTTGGACCCTCATCATTCACCTACTAATAATTGATGTGTTGAGAGATAAAATCACCAACAAGAAACAATATCCATGGACACCAAGAAAGATACCAAAATGAACTCTAATACATCCTCATGTCCACCTAGATTCACTACTAAGGTAATTAAACCTACTCGTCAACTACTCTCATTAGATCAGTGGTTTCATAATCCATCCTCTCAAAAAAGGATGATGTGCTCCCCACCTTTAGAAATCCATAAAGAATATGTCTAGTAGATGTATGGTCTCATAGGATCTCATAGTTGGTATCTCTATGATAAGGCTCCAAAACACATTGAATAAGATGTGGTGTAACAACCATTAACTATAGGTATGCTTAACTATCCTCACATTTAAGGGACAATTATAAAGAGATCAATGACTCCAACACTTATCTCAACAACAAGGGAAGAAAGAAATGTTGTCATCATTTTCTTCCGCAACAACTACATTGGGGGGACTCTCAAGCTAACACTTCCAGAACAATTTATATTTCCAGAACTGCAACCATATCCAAGAGGATATATCCTAAGTAGTGGTCCTCAAGAATTTAAAACTTCCTCCATGAGAGATCCATAAAATTTGTTACTGTCATAGCATATCCCAAATCATAATCTAGTGTATCACATGCTCCACCTCACATGATGAGTACCTGAGGGTTTCACCGAAGAAGACTACCATGAACTGATTGAATAAGGTTTCTGAATCTAGTCTATATATTTTATGAACTATTTTGGGGTGTTCAACTGACTAAAGGGTATAACCAAGAACTAAATGAGATGGTAGAATCTCTACAAATCCATGACCGGTATATACTCATCTTGAATATGGATCTTTTGATAACCTATCCTAAGGTGACACTCTGAGGATCGATTCACCACTGACCACCGATCAAAGTAGTCATTGACTCTTATAAGTAGATAATCCTCCTTGGATGTCAACAAGATCGGGTCATGTAAATACACAACTAACCACAATCTCTCATCTACCTCATAAGATAGAAACACTAGTATTACCAAGAGTAAAAAATAGATATAAAAATACCCCACTTTATAGATTTCACAAACCAAACATCCATCACCAATAGCTACATGAAAAAAATATGATATGCTATCACATTTATCAGGAAATTCGTGATGAAAGTCCATGTAGAAAAATACTCTCGTTGAGGAGGTAATCCTATAACATCATTAGGGAAGATGTCCTTATACCACTACCACATGAATGAAACAGAAATATAATTTAATCCTCTTCTCCAATGATTATACTACCCAAATGATAAGGAATCATTCATATCCTCATACACATATGTTCATCCCACTCTTAATGGGATCCCTTATTAAAAGATAAGGATAAATTCCTACCCACAAACTCAGTTACACAATAACCATTACTGGTAGTCATCAATTGGGAATATAAAATACAAAGCTAGTCTATACAAAGGAATACATTATATGGTCTTACTTCCAGCTATGGAAAATATTCCACATGAGGATCTCTATCCTCCTAGAGCCAGGTCACACTAATAGTAAAAGTATTCGATCATCATTCTTCTATGATGGAATTTCAGAGCACAAGGGTTGAGAAAAAAGGCCCCAATTGTATCTATAGTCCAAGAATAGGGGATACATACAAGGATCTTTGTATTGCAACTTCATACCAAAACTACAACTGGATATGAGAAAGATAATGTATTACGAAGATCACACATGTTTTCCCCGGGTCACAAGATTCGACTTCTTGGTACCATCCTTTCCCTTAACCTCCTATTCACCAAAACTAGGGCCGGATCCGACACCATAGGACATAAAAATGACCTCAAAAATTCTATTCAAAGTAACACATCAACCACACCATGACACTATCCTCTTTGGGAGACACTGACTTACCCAAGAAATTTTAGAACGCATCATAAGAACTCATCTTGATGGGGGAAGTGTTCATAATCCTTGTGTGTCTAAAGAAACATAAAAATTCACCAACATAGGGCCCTAACGACAGACCAAATCACCTTGGAGAAGTCCCACAACCAGGATCACCATCAAGAGGGGACATATTCGAGTGGCGATTTCCCACCAGTATTATGACATTAATCTAACAAGTGATATGGGGTTTAGTTCATCATGAAACTAAAGTGGTATCTATATATGGAACCTATGGTTCCTAATCAATATAGGTATGTTATCCTTTGGTATCACTAGAACCAATAAATACTCCCTAGAAAGGAGTATTTCCAAGTGCAACTATATGATCTATCGAGGTCGGTATAGGAAAGAAAATGGGACCACCACCTCAAGGAAATCCTCCACTACATGGGAGTCTAGTCTATCTTGAAACCTCAGTAATCTCTATCGCGTGAGCACTAATGATTTGTTAAGCCTTCATGTTCCATATTTCTATCCAAAATGTTCTATAAACTACTCAAAATAAAGAGAATTATCTTCTATATCCACTAAAGGAGTGACCGTTCACTACTTAATTAGTGGCTGAATATCATTGTGCCCACCTAGAGGAAACACCTCCTGATTGTGTCCCTGAACATAGGTCTCATCTATCAACTAGTCATCTTCATAAGTTTTTTAAATCCTATCTACCAGTCAGCATAGAATAGTTGGTAAAATTATCAAGATGTATCATAGTAAAGGATAATATCTGGAGAGGTGACTCAAGATGGACAAGGAATCCAGAACCCATTCCTAAATGATTCATGTACTGATTTTTTCATTATAACTAGTGTCTATATTTAATGAGTTAATAAGTAGGTTACGAGAGTCCTAGGGAATGGTTAAATTAGTCTCAATACCAGCACTTGGTTCTCTTTATAGATATCCACACTCAAGACACTCTAGAAATATTAACCAAAATTCCCAACCAATCCTCACTATGGGTCCCACTGTAACACCAACATGAGGATGAACTACTTCAATATCAGTTTGTCATGATATGACACACATGTTCATTCTTAAATTGTGAAAAGGTGAGTGTGACACCCCATTCCCATATCGATTAGGCATGGGTCTAAAAACAAGTTCCAAGATGGAATGACAAAAAATGGGGGGCCTTTTCCTTAAGTACCTATATTCATACAAACGAAAATCTCCATGAAAAGTGTATAGGTAAAGTAAATAAGTATAAAATATTGATTATAACCATGCATGATATTAAAACTAGGGAATACATAAATGTATAAAAATATAAAACAAAGAGTAAATGGGAAAATAAATTCCTAACTAGAAATTATTACCCAACCAAAAAATAGAAAAAGGGGAAATATGAGATATCCCAACTCTTGATATCCATTTCCAATAACATAATGTGGTCAATGGAACCATGTACCACTATTCTCCAATGATTTCATATTATTCCAATATTCATGTTGTTTTTACATGACACCATTTTGAGGAAAATCCCAAGTAGGGGTGAGTATATACTTACCCAATAAGATTCCCAGAAAACAAAAATGGTAGTAATATAAAGATACAAAAAAATAATCTCAGCCCACAAGGCCTTGTTAATTAGAACATAAGAACAAATCATAATAACCAGGATATGATCAATAAGAATAAAAAATAAATGGGATCACCATCTCTATATCATATCTATGAATTATGAGTTTTTATACCACTCTAAAGGTCTATATATGATTCCCAAAATCTTGTTTGTCTATAAAAGATACCATGTAGAGGAACCAAACATTTCCACTCTTCTACATAAATGAAGGGACACAATATCAAATAGAGGACCAGTACCCTAATGTGACAAGTGGGAAAGACATAATGGATAGAGGACCCATGACTCAGTGAAATCAGATGGTTACACTCCGTAGATAGAGGACTTGTGACATAGTGTGGCAGGGGGTTTCAACTTGGTAAATAAATTACTAGTACCTTGGTGTGATATGGGTTCTTGTCAGTAGATATATGGTCTATTACCATGTGGTGTAGGAGTACGCTAATTATTTTATTGAGGACCCACACCTTGGTGCAACAGGGGGGTGCCACATGGTAGATAGAGGACCCAAGCCCTAGTGTGACACAATTTTCCACTCAGTAGATATAGGATCTTCACCCTGGTGCAACGGGGGGGGGGGGGTAGGGGTGGTGAGAAAAACATCCTATGTAAAGTGTATATAGGTCCCACACTATGGTATGGTAGGGGGTTCTCATCCCTAGTCTCACTGTCTGATGATCATTTTTTATTACTCTTATAATTCAAGAATCACTTGATGAAGAGTTATGCTCTAGCACTTCACATCGTATCTAAAAATACACTCTTAGGGATACAATTTCATTCTACGTAGAAAAATAATAAGTATAGAATAATCATAATACAACATCTAAAGTCTTAGAAGGAGATAATAAAGGTAAAAAAGTATTATGGAGGTACACGACATGTATATAGGGTCATATGAAATGTATCCTCAATTGGATGTTTGGATGTGCCCTTTCCTACACAAATCGTGAATTTTGAAACTACACAATATGTACATGGGGTACATAGTGTGTCATGGCTTCTTGGAGACTTCCCATTCACCATGGACCATGAAAATTTTCATCTTTTAATTCCAATGAACTTCATACCTATCCTGTGTTCATAGATATGCCAGTTCCCCTACCTATGTAATCCTAGAGTACATGATGAGCTACCCACACGATGTCACACAATGTGTATGTATGATACATGGTGTTTTATCTTTACATCTACCTAATAACATAGCCACAACAACCAAGGGACTACAGGTCATGTGTTTCATTGGGATACATAGTGTGTAGTCAATTGTTTTTTACAGAAAATGACTTTCTCAATAGGGATCCTAGATTTACATTGAAAAAAATATTTTGGTATATTTTGCCACTCTAATACACAAGAATTTAGGGAAATGTCATTGACCATTGATTCCAAAACAACATCGATTGTAATTAAGAATTTTGATCACCCACATGGGAATCTGTCTTGCATCATATCATTGCTTTGGATCTCAAATACACAAATAAATCAACTGCATCCTATATCTAAACATGACCCATCATCAAACAATCGATTTGTAAGTCATTCATATAAACACCATGAATATTGGGGTCAATCATGATCAAATAATCCCAATAATTTTCAAACCATAACCCCATGGGCCAATAGTAAAGAATATGAAGAATGATAGGGGAAAAGAACAAGAATGGGTTAAATCTATAATTGGATGATGAAATCATAGCCAATGAGAATAATATGTGGAAACTAAGGGTGAATCCTGGAACAAAAAATAAAATTTATAATCAGGATCATGTGAAGAATGGATGAAATTGCCCAAAAGACTTCATTTTTTTATTATTTTTGAAAATCCACCTTTAAAGGGGTGAGGTGGAACCCTTACAAGGCCCAAAGACTTAGAGAAAATTACTTGACCCGTAGTTCTTAGAGGGAATCACCCAAATAAGATAACTTGGAACTACTCCTCCCCAGCATATGTCAGGATAAAAGAATAAAATTAATAAATTCATTCATAATATTTAATAAAAAGGGAGGAAACCATAAATAACGACCCATAAAATTTTTATGGATTGATAATTGGGGAATAATTCATTCTCTAGTGTTGAAGAACACCATATGTGTTTTTTTCCTCTCAATTCACATTGATTTGATCACCATCGTATTCCAATATCAATTTAAAAACAAATAACAATTCCATAGTCATCAATAATCTATCATGTTTATGTGGATAAGCCTGGATATTTTCCATAACATAGTATTTAATGATGTTTCATGCGTTTAGGAATATTTACAAAAATTAAATTAAATAAATTATGTATTTTGTTAAAATAGGCCCACAAATGGTCACCTCCCATGGAATGCTCGATACTAAATAATTGAAGGACACGCCTAGAGTAACCCATACATTCTGAAATCAACCATGGTCTTGGAAATATGGTTTGAGACCTAATCTAGGGGTTATTTAATTAATTATGAAAAACAACCCATGCATGATATAATATATTTAATATTTTTATTATATCAATATTAGGCCTCTCCGGGTCATGTAATTTCATGGTGACTCAGTGTGTGGATCTATAAATAATCGCTATAATATTCTAAATTATTACATGGGAAATCCATAGACAGTATAGATCATGAACTTGATGCCCTGAAGATAATGAGTTTTGTAGGGATGTCCAGTGTCATGTCACCATCCTTGTGGATTGTTCTTTATCTTTTCTGACTTCCTGACCATCCTTCCAGCTAGGAGCCAATGTAAGTACGATTGGGGCTCATCATGTCTTGGTTATCACATGGGTTCATGGCAGATGAGTTATTATTATTTCTTAATAACTTATTATTATCACGTAATACACCTATTATACAAGTGAAATTTTGGTTAAGGAAACATTAGTGGCATATTATTAGGTTCTAATTTCTCACACCATACATGGGGATTTCATTGCATGGGTATAATTCATGTATAGGGACCAAATATATTCATTTTGATGCTGTAAATTTTGGATAGAAAAATTGGGTCACCTTCATCGGTGTCAAATAATAAAATATAATGTTTATGTATTTCACGCCAAATACATAAGTGAGGGTATGGGGTTTTTATATTCATTCTGAGGGATTCAGATCCCTTGAATTTAGGAGTCACATATATTTTCAAGTGTTCCTTTATCTATCTTTGAGATTTTGTTACATACACCCTTACACCATAGACTACCATCTTTAGTAACATTGTGATTACATGGTGTATATGATCTTTCCTTATGATTATTTTCCCATTTATTTTTCATATGGATATTGATTCTTGAAAAATATATATTCATTTGTTTATTCCATTGTAAATTTTATATATCATATTACATTGTTTAATTTTTTGTCAAATGATTTTGAAATATATGGAATTATTTTGAAATGAATACCAAAGGTTTTTTGTAAATGGGAAATGATTCCATTTTAGGGGTTTATATTTTTTTATATAAAAAAATGGATCCATTTGGTGATTTATTTTATAGATTATAGGTGGTATCCTACTGAGTTCTTTATCTAACACCCAACTTTTTACATTGGGTGTTTTTACAATCAGATTTATTGGACATTAGTAAAGGGAATAATATCATGGATAGGTAATATACCATTGATTTTGTTTCCTTTATGATGGGATGGGATGATAGTAATGTACGATCACATAGAGATTAACCAAACCGCTGTTTTTGGTACTATATACTTGATGGTATTTTAATTTTTTCTTTAAAACATGATATCATGATTTTTATGTGACATTTTTAGTTTTTTCTAGAATATAATATATTTTAGTTATCTAATTTTTTTACTCTAATTGATTCCATCATATAATATATTTTTTGATGGTAAAATAATTACACTTTTTCCCTTATATGAAAACAAGGTGCTTATCACTAGCCTGTGGTGATTGGAAACACACTTCGGGCATTACGGTAGGCTAATTTCAGTAATATTATGGGATGAACAAGATTGGATCATTACATGTAATGAAATAAGATCCCATTTCTAGTGGAATTGAGTGAAAAGAAATGTGGAAAATTATGTAACGGCCTAATGTTTTATTAATGGAATTACCTTCCTATAATTATTCCATATTGTATAATCCCATTAGGAAACACAATGAAATATCATGATACTAAATGCTATGTGATCATTAAACATAGTTCTTCCACTTCTATGTTTTGAATTCTGATAATCTAACATACTAGGTTGCGATCAGTAAGATGTTTGGAGTCTAATTGAACATACATAATTTTGTGTGAATAGTAACATACCCTTATGAATAGTAATGTTACCATTATTAATATTAATATACCATTATGAATAGTAAACTCACCTATGATAGTATATATGTAGGATTTATGTGAAAACATAATGTACCTATTATTTTGGAATAAGTAAATAAATGTTTTTAAAACTGTATTTTTCAAGTAAATTATGATTTTAATTAAAAATTAAATTAATCATATTTATAAAATTATTTTTTAAAAATTTATTTCATTTTTAGATTCAACACATCTAAAAAAATTAGGGTAATTTTTTTTGGATATTTCTAAAATACTTGAATTTTTGGTAAATAGTAAAATACATTAATTTACCGTATAAATACATTATAATTTAAAAACACTATTCCCAACATCACAGGTGATTTAAAACCCCAAATATCTAACTCACATTCCATATTTACTATTCATTGTCATGTAATCATCACTATTTCTTATCTTGGTGGAAATTAATAAACTAAGGATTAAAATTTTAAGAAAACCCCTCTCCCCTCCAATATAAATATCACCCTTCACACCCTCATTTAATCAAACCTCTCAAGATTAAATCCATTTATAATCTCTACCCAGACATCTTCCCTATCCACTCTCCCATGTCTAAGAGCTCCTAGTCTCATCAAAAGACCAACCCATGTTGCCTTGGGGAGGATCTCAAGAGGATAACTGAAGAGGTAATTCCTCTCTCTATCTTTGCCATTAATTTTCCATCAATTTCAAGTTCATTTCTCATTCTATCCCAAACCATTTTTATACCCATGGTATAGTAAATATAGTATCATAAATATAATGTAATATTATGATACTAATGGTATATTATATCATCCAACCTCTTCCCCCTCTTCTTTTTATTTTAGAAAGGAAAATGTTGTTCGTTAGGTGTTAATTTATCACTTTCAAGAACGGCTTGTTTTATTGTTCCTTTACCATCTTTAGATATGGTCAGAAAACCAAATTTATTGTTGAACTTGATTATATTATGTCCTTTATAATTTTCTGTAACTAACTTATGTACATATTACTAAATTATAAATCAATACATGTTCATTGTGATCCAAAAACCGCCCAAATTAATCTAGTACGATCATCATTAAATCTTAACTAACAATTTATCCACATGGTATATATATAATTAATTATATGATCATTTTAAATAATTTAATATAAATAATAACATGTAATATCTGTTTTTTATGTTTATCCATGTTCTACACGAACTTATATTCATAAATACAATTGAACCGTTCAAGAAAACCATAAAAACAAACATTCCCGAAAAATGAATTTAAATCATATAACTTATTCAAAAGCCCGTAAATGAACTCAATAAAACCTTAATTAATATTATTAAATTATAAAAGGTAATTTAATTTTTAATTAATTAATCTAATGTGGTTATACAAGACCTTAAATTGATGAAAGTGTTCGGATACAAGGTAAGGGGAAATTCTCAAACCCAAATTTAATTCTTCGATTTCTCCCTCTTTCACTCCATTTTTGGTATAGTCACTCCTTAAAAATAATATGTTCATCATTATGATAACTTTTATGGGATATAAATGATTTCCACTTGAGTTTATGTAAAATAAATGTTTTCCAAAATAACCCTTCTTTCAAAAACACACCTTTTACTTCTTACTCAAGGTTTATGGTTCTTGTAGCAAGAATGTTATTCCCACTTTCATTGAGGGAAAAAAAGTTTATGAATGTATTCTTTTCAGATGAAAACCATTAAATCCCATGGGTTATTTGTGATCATTTTTTATATATGTGGCATGCATGATAATGATAATGTTATAATGTGACAGGTGCACCCAGAATTATATAGTGCAAAATGAATGTTATGATGTGACAGGTGCACCTGTAATTATACAGTTCTCTAATACATTGGGTAATGTGATGAATCTCATGCGAAAAAGGTAAATGATGTGTGAACATGATTATATCCTTGTTCACAACTATATGTTGTAGATGTCCACTAAAACATGCTGTTTCATTTCTTATGCATTGCCACATTTAAAGTCTTTTATTAATGTTTCCTCTCATGATTTTGATGATGATGTTATGGTTATGATTCCCCATTCTATATTTTTATTTTCTATACACTTACTAGGATTTTATCTCACCTATTTTTGATGTATATCCTCAGGTGACTATATGTACCAAGTAGATGTCATGTTCCAATAAAAATCTATAGAAGAAAGAACTAAATGTATTTTTATGCTTGATATTGTAATTGTTATGTATGGTCCTACTAATTTCAAGACACTAAAACATTGGATCCTTTATGTGTAATACTATTATGTTTTTTATTGTTAAAATTATGTAATTGTAATGTAATAAATGGATGGGTTGTTATAGTTGGTTTCAGAGTCAAGGTTTAGTAAATTTGGGAATTAGGATTAGTAAACGGTAGATAAAACCTCTAACATGAGATGAAGTACAAATATGCTCCCAAGAACATTTAGATAGAAATACCATAATTTATTATTTTAGAATAGACCATACAAATGAACAAGTTATTCATGACTTGTTGAATTATGTTTTTTTCTAAGCTTTTCTATTTTAGAAAATGGTGTGAACCAGGAGAAACAAGGCCAAAAACTTGTGCGAGGGCCAATGCAATGATTTCCTGAATGACATTCCCAATGCTTTGGGAGGTGGAGTTCAAAACATCATGGAGATTCTTACCCAAATATCTCATATTATGAACAATAACCAGAATAATGGGGAACATCCTCCTTCACTAAAGAGGTAGAAACACGCTCTTGTGTGTTTTATGCAGCAATGACCATCGGTGTTTAGTGGATTTTCGGATCCACTAGTTGGGGAACAATGGTTCAACTCCATAGAGAAGATCTTTTCTGTGCTCCACTATTTTGAGAGAGAGAAAGAAAATCTATCCTTTTATCATCTAGATATAGATGTCTTTCAATAGTGGGTATTGATTAATAACACTAAACCATTTGAAAAAATTGAAGATATGGAATGAGAAGACTTTAAGATCATGTTTCTTAACAAGTATTTCCCACAAACTCTTTGTATAAAGATATAGAGAGAATTCATAGATCTCAAGAAAAAAAAGGAGAATCTATCACAACCTATGAAGTGAATTTCACATGTCTTGAAAGGTACACTTCGGGTTTTATTATCAACCATGATAGAAAATTTGATAGACTCTATAGTGGATTAAAACCACACCTTTGGAAGGATCTTACAATTTGAGACTTCGGGAGTTATGAAGAAGTTTTTCTATGTTAACTCAAAGTGGATATAGAGTTTTCATAATGGTTACATGGCTTTAGTGATACGAAACGAAATAAGGTGTTTCAAGCTGGAGGATCTAATCATAAAATTGGGGAGAAAACTCAATGACCCACATGCTGGAAATATTGGAAGTTGTATAATGGTAACTACCTCAAAGGGATGGGGAAATGATTCAAGTGTGGGAAATAAATACACCATGCTCAAGACTGTTGAAAATATATGACAAGGAAAGAGAATGTAGAGGAATAAAGGAGAGCACCACCCATGGTTAAATGTTATAACTATAGGGGTAAAGGTAAATATGCAAGCCAGTGCACTAAACCTCATGTACATGTGGGTAATCAACATCAGCAGCCACTAAAGCCAATAGAACAAGAAAATAATTATTCCATTACTACTATAGATGTAGATCGAGATAATGAAGTTGTACAAGGTAAACATATTATTCACTCAAGAATGGAAAATGCCTTATTTTATTCTTGTTCTATACATTCCTTTATACCTTGCATGTTTCCCAGAACTATAGAATCAAAGACCTAAAATATTGAAGTAGAGATATCTGTAAAAACACCAAATGGTGCAATCATTGAAACTGAAGTGTTTGACTCTTTTCTTATTGGTATATGTGGGAAGATTTTTCTAGAAAATCTCATAATACCTCCCTTGGAAAAATTCAATTCTATAATGGGAATGGATTGGCTCTCATTATATTGAGCACATATCAACTGTCAGGAAACAGAAATTTATTTTTCATATTCCAAACCATCCCATGATTCTATAAAAACGAAAATAAGATCATGAATCTCCTTTGAAAAATCCTTCAACTATGTGGGTGTTGATTCCCAATTAAGAACCATACCACGCCCAAATGGTTGAATCAATGGAAAGTGAAAACCTTTCAGAAATTTCCATCATGAGGGAATACAGTGATGCATTTTCTGAATAGTTATGCAGAATTCCCTCAGATCATGAGGTAGAGTTATTAATAGAACTCACACATGGATCTACCCCTATCCCAAAGTGTCCCTACAGGATGTCTCCTATCGAACGGGGGGTGTTAATGAAGAAGCTATAAGAGAATTTGGAAAAAGATATCATATTCCTAGGGCATCACGTTGGTGTGCACCAGTTTTCTTTATGAAGAATAAGGATTGAACAATGTGGATGTGTATCAATTATAAAAAACTCCACAAGGTAATCATAAAGAACAATGATCCTCTTCAAAGGATAGATGCCTTATTCTATCAATTAAGAGGAGATCAATACTTCTCAAAGGTGGATCTTCTTTCTGGATATCATTAGCTAAAGGGGAAGAAGGAAGATATTCAAAAGACTCTCTTATGTAAAAGTTATGGGAAAGATGAGTTTCTAGTGATGCCCATTATACTTACTGATTCCCCTGAAATCTTCATGGATTTGATGAATAGAGTCTTTAGATATTACCTCGACAAATTTGTGGAAGTGTTTATCGATGATATTATCATCTAATCCAAGAGATAGGAGGAATATGAAGAACATTTAAGACTTGTGCTGGAGCCTTTGGGAAAGGAGTATTTGTATGCCCAGTACAATAAGTGTGACTTTTGGATATAGCAAGTAATTCTTTTGGGACATGTTATCACAAGTGGGGGAATTTCGGTGGACCCTTCTAAAACAAAAGTGATTGAGGAAAGGTCTAGGCCCTCTAGTGTCACTCAAATTCATAGTTTTCTAGGATTAGCTATGTACTATTGACATTTTTTTGAGAAATTTCTGATTATTGTCAAGCTCGCTAACTAAATTAAAAAGTAAAGAGGTAAAGTATATCTGGATAGAAGAATGCGAGGGAAGCATTAAAGAGATAAAGAGAATGTGGATCACTACACCTGTACTCACACTACCGAATAGTGGAGAATTTATTGTGATATAAAGTGATGCTTCAAAGAAATTATTTGGTTGTTTACTCATGAAAAATTATAATGTGATAGCCTATGCCTCATGACAGTTGAAGATCCATGAGTAGAACTACCCAACACATGATCTAGAGATGGCTGCTGTGATTTTTTTCCTTTAAAATATGGCAGTATTACCACTACGGCGAGAAGTGTGACATATACACCGATCACAAAATCCTAAAGTATATATTCACAAAAAAAGAGCTCAACATGAGTCAAAGGAGATGTTTAGAGATAATCAAGGATTATTATTTCTCTATTAAATATAATCCTGGAAAGGCGAACAAGGAAACTGATGCTCTAAGCATAAAATATCCTGCTACTCTATCCATGTTGCGGATTGAGAAAGGCCATATCTTCTTGGATATGGAAAGGATGGATTTTTAAATCATAAGGGTAGAGGATACATCATACATTTTTCAAATTATTACAAAACCATCTATCAAGGAGAAGTATAAGGTGTAAAGGGATGATCTAGAGTTATTGAAGAAGGTGAATGCAGTAAAGGAAGGTAAGTTGCATGAGTTCCATATCAATGGTGATGGTGTGATTTTGTTTGGAAGACGTCTTTGTGTGCATTCATCACCCAGGATAAAGAAGGTTATATTATACAATTCACATAGCTCAAAATTATCTATCTATCCGGGTAGCACCAAGATGTACCATGATCTCTGAGAACACTTATAGTGGGATAACATGAAGAAGAATATTGCAGAATATACCTCAAGGTTCTTAGTATGTTAGTACGTTAATGTAGAGAAAAAAAAGTACAAAGGGTTGATGAAGCCGTTTCCTATACCCATGTGGAAATGGTAGTGTCACTGTAGACTTTCTCACGAGTTTCCCGAAGACGTTGATAGGAAATAATGCGATATGGGTTGTCGTTGACCGATTCACCAGGACTGCCCATTTTATCACTATTTAGGAATATATCTTTCTTGAAAACATGCAAATACATATGTGAAGGAAGTGGTGAGACCACATTGGATGAGTTCTCATACAACAATAGCTTCCACTCAAGTATTCAAATTGCACCATATGAATCTTTGTATGGAAACATATGTAGAACTCCAACCTGTTGGGATGATGTTGGAGAAAGGAAGCTACAGGAACCCAATCTTGTGCAATAGATGTTGGAGAAGGTTTTAGTCATCCAAAAATGCATAGAAGCTTCTCAGAGTCAAAAAAAACAGATAAGATGACAATAATCAAAGGGACTTGGAGTTCATCATTGGGGACAAAGTCTTCCTTCGAATATCACCATGGAAGAGAGTCATGCATTTTTGAAATAAAGGGATGCTAAGCCCAAGTTACATTTTCCCTTTTGATATCCTTGATCACATAGGAGTTGTGGAATGTCGCCTTGAACTTCCACAAAATATGGATCATGTTCATGATGTGTTTTATATATCACTCTTGGGGAAGTACAAACCAAATCTCTCACATGTACTGAACTCAGAGGTGGTACAGCTGGAAGATGATCTCTCATATGAGGAGAATCCAGTAAAGATTATAAACCCGAGAGAAAATTTTCTACCCAACAAGACAACCCACCTTGTCAAAGTGTTGTGGAGTAACCAAAAGTTTGAAAAAGAAGCTGGGGAACTGGAGGAAGCGATGAAGGGGAAGTACCCTCACTTGTTTATATAAAACTAAATTTTGTGGCAAAATTTCAAAAGGGGGGAAGAATGTGACGACCCAAAGATTTATCAATGGAATTCCCTTCATATAATTTTGCCTTATATTATAATACCATTAGAAATAATAATGGAATCTCATGATACTAAATACTATGTGATCATTAAACATAGTTTTTTCACTTCTATGATTTTAAATTCGAAAATCTGACACACACAGTTGCGATTAGTAAGATGTTAGGAGTCTAATAGAACAATCTTAATTTTTGGTAAATAGTAATATACCCTTAAGATTAGTAATGTTACCCTTATAAATAGTAAGTTTACCCTTAGGAATATTAATATACACATATGAATTGTAACCTCACATATGATATTATATATATAGGATTTAAGTGAAAGCATGATGTACCTATGTTTTGGATTAAGCAAACAAATGTTTTTAAAACTGTATTTTTCAAGTAATTATGATTTAAATTAAAAATTAAATTAATCATATATATAATATTATTATTTTTAAATTTATTTTATTTTTGGATTCTACACATCAAAAAATGTTTCGGGTGAATTTTTGGGATTTTTCTGAAATACTTGAATTTTCTGTGAATAGTAAAATACATTAATTTATTGTATAAATACATTATAATTTAAACCCACCATTCCTAATATCAAAAGTTATGTGTGAACCCAAATATCTTACTCACATTCCATCTTTATTATTCTTGGTCATCGAATCATCAGTATTTTTTTTATCTTAGCGGGAATTAATAAACCAATGATTGAAATATTAAGAAAACTCGTCTCACCTCCAATACCCTCATCTACTCACACCTCTCAAGCTTTAAGCCTTGTCTAAAATCTGCCCAAAAATCTTCCCTAGCCCCTCCTCTAGGTTAAAGATCTTATGGTATCATTAATAGACCAATCAATGTTTCCTTGAGGATGATCTCAAGAGGATAACTAAAGAGGTAATTCCTCTCTCTCTTTTCCTTTAGTTTCCCTTCAATTTCAAGTTCTTTTCTTATTCTATCACTGCCTATTTTAACCCACATGGTATGGTAACTAAAATATCATAAATATAATATATCATTATGATAATAATGGGATATTATATCATCCAACCCCCTTTTTCTCTTCTTTTTTTAGAAAGTAAAACATTGTTCGTAGGTGTTAATTTATCACCATAAAAAACAACATGTTTTCTCTTTTTCATTACCACCTTCAGATATAGTAATTAAACCACTTTTATGGTTGAACTAGATTACATTATGTCCTATTTAATTTTATAGAACTAACTTATGTACATATTACTAAATGATAAAACAAAACATGTTCGTTGTGATCCAAAAACTGCCCAAATTAACATAATATGATCATCATTAAATCTTAACTATTGATTCATCCACATGGTATATAACATAATTCATTATAATATTATTTAAAATCATTTAATATCATTATTAACTTGTAATATCAGTTCTTTATGTTCATCCCTATTCTACACAAGCTTCTATTCTTAAATACAGGTGAACCGTTCAAGAAAACCATAAAAATGAACATTCTCAAACAAGGAATTTAAACTATATAACTCTTTAAAAATACCATAAATGAAATAAATAAAACCTAAAAAAATATTATTATTGTATAAATGGTTTATTAATTTTTAATTAATGAATCTAATGTTGTTATATTGGAAATTAATTTAATGAAAGCGTTTGGATACAAGGTAAGGGGAAATTCTTGAACCCATCATTCTTTCTTCGGGTTCTCCTCCTTTCACTCCATTTTTTGGCATGATCACTCCTTAAAATTAAAATTTTCATTATTATATTACCTTTTATGGGATATAAATTTTTTACACTAGATTTTATTTCAAATAAATGTTTTCTATAATAACTCTTCTTTCAAAAACACACCTTTTACTTCTCACTCAAGTTTGATGGTTCTTGTAGAAAGTATGTTATTCCCACTTTCTTTAGTGGAACCAAAAGTTTATGAATTAGTTTTATTGAGATGAAACCCATTACATACCATGGGTTGTTTATGTTAATTTTTTATATATGTGGTATGAAAGATAATAATAATTTTATGATGTGATGGGTGTGCCTAGAATTATATTGCGCAAAATGAATGTTATGATGTGACGGGTGCACTAAATATTTTACTACACCCCAATGCAATGGGTAAAGTGATAAATCTCATGATTAAAAGGGAAATGATGTGTGAACACGATTCTATAATTTTTCACAACTATGTCTATAAATGCCCTCTAAAACATGATATTTCATTTTTATGTATTTTCATATTTCAAGTCTTTTATTAATGTTTTGTCCCCTGATTTTGAGGATGATGTTATGGTAATGCTCACCCCATGATATATTGTTCTTTTATTTCCTCTTACAATGATTTTATATAACCCCTTTTTGATGTATCTCCTTAGGTGAATCCATGTACTAAGGATAAGTCATGTTCCAGTAAGAAGCTAGTGAAGAAGAAATTAAATAAATGTTTATTCTTGATGTTGTAATTGATATGTATGGTTTATGTTTTCCCAAAATACTAATACTTTGGATCCTCTCTGTGTAATACTATTATGTTTTTTATCATGAAAATAATGTAATAGTAATATAATAAATGGATGGGTTGTTATAGATTATATCCCAAGGTGCCTCACTTGTTAGTAGGTTGAGGCTAGGCACCAATGAACAGACAGTATACTGTATTCTTTTCCAATACCTATTTATAAATGAGGGCACACAAATATGTATTTTTCCTAAATTCCACCTAGAATGGTTCTAAAAAATGATTATGTATGGGTTATTATGGATAAGATCATAAATTTTTATCACTTCATCAATATTCATGAATCCAATATTTTGGATGTCTTGTAAGATCTATAGATTCATAAAGTTTTAATGATAAAGGGAATTCCTGTTTCAATTGCTTCAAACAAAGAGAATCGTTTCACCTATTGGGTTTTTTGGATATTTATAAAAAAATTAGTAGCCATTTAAAAATGACAATTTATTATTATCATAAAATGGATATAAACATAGAGTTGATGATCCAATCATAATAATACATTCTTTGAAATTATTTTATAGATTTTAGAGAATCATGGGAGGATCATAAAATATTAGTGTAGTTATTAAAAAATAATTATTATAAGGAATTTGGGAATATGGATCATTTTAAATCAGTTTAGGTTCATCCTTATTGATCTTTACTTTGTCTTTTAGATTCCATAAAAGCATTATTTTCGGGACCTAGCCTTGTTCTGAAGATTTCATAGAAGATTTGTATGATCAGTACAATGATCTAGGGGGAATATAATTGTCAAAAATCTATTACAAATCATTATTGTCAACCATTATCATTTTATGTGTAATATCAAGAGTTAATAAAAATCCCTTTTTGGGTAAGTAATCAACATTTTGGTAAGAATGTTAAATTTTCAGCTCATTATATTATCCCTTTTGAAATACAATAATGGATTGATGATTTTTCTTATTAGTTATATTTGAATCCTTGATTTAGATCCATACACAGTGTATTTCATGTATCATAATTAAAGAAGTTCCATCTTGATCATAGCCATGTGATTTTATTGGACCACATTGATCATGGACTAGTGGATAATTTGTTGCAAGTTTCGATATAGAGTATTAATGGATTGGAGAAAGTGTTATGGGTAAACAGTTTCCATTTAATGAAATTTTTATTCCCCCACAGATAAATTTATGATGATACATGGGAACGAGAAGACTTTGTTCTAGAGAAATGGCCTGAAAATTTACAAAGCACAAAAAATATACAAATTTTAGAGGATGGAAAGTCCAATAGTGGTGAGAATATAACACCATTAGTTCCAGTTACATTACAGCTATCTAATGGATTCATAATATATATAATTATTTGGTTGAGTCTAGGGAGTTTCTTATTAGTTTTAATGTGTTTTTTAAATGTTCTTAAGTTTGTTGGGTATGAGAACATTTTGGGTATACTATACACACACTAAAGGAATCTATGTAAGGAGATTTTGTGAGTAAATAGGTTAGAACAGCGTCAGAACATGGTATTTTCAAACCGTGTTGGTTCCATGAGAAACATTGTGAGTAGAGATAGTGGGTAAGGTACAGTTGGAGCACAATTTGGGAAATTGTGTGGACTAATCGTGAAAGTGGGTAATATTGTGACAATAGTATCACATGGATAGCACATAGTTTTCCAACTATGTGGAACACCCATGTAGCTCCTTTGGTGATGTCCAGTAGATTTTAAATTATTGGAACATAATTTGTTATACCTTGTGGCCTAACCATAAAATGTGTATTAAATTCTCAAAAATTAGTGTCAAAATATTTTCCCCTAAAAATATAAATTTTATTACCCTCTATCTGCCTCTCAAACTTCTCTCATTTTATAAGTGTTATTGGTAATTCAATTTTATATATAAGTCATTTTTTATATCAATGTGTGTTAGACCTCTATAATTAATGGTATGTGTCCATTTTCTCTCCTTTTCCTTAGATCTCCTCATCATCACTCACCCTAAATGTTATATCTAGTCAATTTTTTATTGATATATGATCCATGACCTGTTTTGATGAGATATTTATTATATCTATTTATGGGATGAGATTTCAAGCTAAATAAAAAAAGTTTCTATGTGAAATTGCTCATTTTCTTCACCCTTTGAGATATAGTTGACTTCCCTCTCACTCTATATATTTTATAACATGAAGGAATGGTTTCATTTGAAGTTTTTTATTTTGTTTTTGAAGGAATCATTAAATGATATATTGATGAAAAATACTTGGGATTATGTTTTTGGAACCTTTTGATTTGAATGTATTATGGAAAACCCCTTGTTTGATAATTTTTACATATTGTTCTAAAATTATTAATTTTTTCACCAAAGAATGACGATAGATTAAATGTTTTAATAAGGGAAATTTTTTAATGTATAATTTATTGATATGGGAATATGGAATATATATTTTTCATGTTTTCATGTTTTTTTGGGATGAAGCATGGTCATTAAGTACCATATTTAATGAGGGTCACCAAGTGATGTCTTGGTGATTGGATGAATCACCAATTAGGAGTATAAGGAGATCCATAAAATTCATGTGAGTGTTTTTGTGTGTGTAAATTGGATGGTTATGTTATATATTAAGAAATATTATATGTTGGGATTATTATTTTATTACATAGAACTCAATTATGTTTTTGAATAAAAATATTTTTATGCTTCTCACATGTTTTATATAAAATTTGCTAACTTGTTTTTGTCAAAGTGTTATGTGTTATTATGTATCTATAGATTAACTACTAAAATATATACTCACCCCCTTATTGGAAAAATTGGTTCATTTTAATTTTTTGTTCGTCAGGATACAAATAAAGGAAAGGCCTTGTACTTCTCATGTGGAAAATCCTATTGTTAGTTCCACGATATGAAGCTAGATATTGGATATACACTTTTGGAGTAATTGGAGTGACGACACAATGTCATTACCAAACTGATGAAACATTTTTTTATATTTATTGTATTATAATTTTTTTTAATTTGTTCATATTATTATCTTATTGATTTCCATTTGATTTATATTATGTATACCCATGCATCATATATTTGGTTTGTTCTTTTTAAACCTTAAACTTGTTCAGTTTTGTTTTTTCTTCCTGGAAAACATCCAACAACATTTTAGAATCCCTTGGAATTTATTTTACGTCTTTTGTGTCTTTAGGACATCACCTTATATTAGTGGTACCTATAAATCATCCAAAAAACCGTGGTTTTGATTCAGATATTACATAGACATATTGTCACACAAATATCTAGGATTTATAATTTTTTGGATACATCACAAAAAATTAGTAAGTATCATTTTTTTCTATTTATAAATCCATAAAATACTAAATTTATATGATTAATTTATATAATATATGGTTAATATTCTTATTAAAAAGTTTTGTGTATATAAGAATATATACACTGATCATACTAAATGGGAGTTTTTTGTGAGAGACAATGGTGGGTTGAGGTCAATATTTATTTTTTGTTTTCAATTTAATAGAATATAATTATTCTACCGATTTCAGTTTCAATTTTAAAAAATTATGAGATAATTAATTATCACATATGAGAGATTTAGGGAGAGAGGGATGCTGGTGATAATGAGGGATCATGCGAATCATTTTTTTAACAAGGAATCTTGGCTATAGGTGATGAAAAGTGGTATTGAGAAAGATTGTGTGATCAACATTTGATTAAGATAAATTCCATACAATTACTATAGTTTTAAAAATATTTCACCATTTTAATATAAGGTTTCTCATAAAATATCTCATTATTTTTCTACTATAGAGTATAAGTTTATTTCTTAGGATAGGACTATAAAATGATTGACCATAGAGTAATAAAAATAGAAAACAATGTAGGATTAGTAGCATCAACATCATGAGGAGTATCACGTATAGACGATGGATTATATAAAGATTAATTCCCATAATTTAGTACTATATTTACCTATACCAAATGTGTTTTATCCCTTATCTTCAATGAAATTATTATTATGTTCATTTTTTAAAGATAATGTGTAGTATATGTGTTTTTGTTTAATTATCAACATTTTTAGTAATGTATAAATTTAGTGTGTTATGATTTATTTTTTATATTTTATATTTTTAAATGTTAATAGTTATGTATCTACGAACTAATCACAATTATATTTTCGTATGGAATATATTTTTTTATCACAAATAGTAATTGAATCTTATTTCAAAATTTAACCCAATATCAGAAAACAATTATTTGATATAGAATTATCTATCCATCATAATTTCAATTTATGATGGATAAAAAAGTCTATTGAAAATACTAATAACCTATGAGTAATAGTGGTTTCCCATCATAAATATAATTAATTAGGATTTGGTTTTCCATAAAGGATCATTTTTGAAATATTATCATCACAAATATCTTTTCAAAATAGATATCCATTACAAAATACACCTAGTAAAATTCATTTATTTTATAGTGTGTATCAAATTAAATTGGTAAAAGAATCCATTGTACCAACCGAATCTTAGTATCTTTATTTTTTTAGAAACTATATCAAATAATTGTTATCTATACACACTACAACATTACATAGTGAAAAATAGGATATAAACATGTTAAAGAAAATAACACTACCAAAATATACTTATATGTGGTACTAAAATTAATTTATACAACATTAAGAGTGTATATTTTAAAATAGATGGGTAAATAGATATTATTGATTCAATATCTGAATGATTATCTATTAGAAAAAAAACTATAATCATTAATTACATCAAGGTTTACTCCTAATTAGTAGATATCCGTATCTAGGTTACTACCAAGTTTCATTTTAATGAAGCAAATGATTACTAGCTTGATTCATCAAATTTAAATGGAAAATCCATTAATAGTATCATGATATATGATTTGGATATTATAGAAAAATAGTAAACAATTTAGAAATAATACCCAACATGTCCATGAAATCTTTGAATCCCCTTCATTTTGATTGATTTAAGAAAATATTGTATCTCTTTCAACATTAAAAGGCTAAAATATATTCATTAACTCAAAACTGGGTCTCCAAATATTATTAATAATTGAGCCTTGAAGCATAAAATTTCTTCGTTAAGTACTAGTATCTTTTTCTCACATTATTTGTGTGCAATATTATGGTTATAAAGCCACACCTCGAAAGATATCACATTTATTAAACAAACAACTATAAAATTTTATAGAAACCCCTCTTCCATGTCAAAAAAGATATGTCTCATACACCATATAAATGTTACAACTATATTACACAAGAAAGTGACACCTAAATATAAGTAATGGTTTAATAAAAAAAGTGTATGTTTTTTTGTATTTAACTTCAGGCTTAATTGATATTTTATTGTAACAAAAATAACAATCTAAAAAAATATAAGTCATGTATGAATAACCTTTCAATAATTTTATCAATTAATAAATGAATAAAATGGCCATTCAACATTATTTTATTTCACTTTTGATAATTGAATCATACTCTCTATTCCTCAATAGTCCTCATCATAATCAATTAATTATACTCATTATTAATCATCATAATTTCCCCCTTCTTCAAAAAAACATGATGTTGGATGAATCATTAACTATCTAAAATTTAAAATGTTAAACCTTCATCAAGAAAAATTAAGAATTAATTTTTCACTATCTTCTTCCTTAGGAGTGTAATTATCCTTTATTATTGAAAACTAGTCCTATATCCTTTTTCCAATAGTACTTTACAAGTAAAAATTATGGGTTTAATTCCTTTGACATCAAGAATAGAACAATCTATTACTTATTTTTTTCTCGATACTTGTACGATATTTTTCTCTTTCCCCTCTATTAAATATACAAAAATAATCATAGTTGAAGTTTATTTTCTCCCAATAATAAATACTTCATTGTTTTTAATTGTTGATTAATCTCAAAAATATTTTTCTTGATGGTCAATAGAATCAAATCCAAGTAAGAGTTCCTAGATAGGTGTTCCATCTTCTATGTATCTATAGATTCTTATTAATATTTTAATTTGAAATTTGAATTGCTCTTATCTACTATATCATTGATGTGTTTCATCACGTTCTCCCCTTTCTCTTATTGTAAACTAATGGTGTTTGAGTTTTCTTTAGTTATAATGATAGCATGGAAATCCTCAGAATCAGGTACATTCTTTTCTAATTTCATAAGATTAATAGTGAATTTTTCATCACCAACATTGAAAATTAGTCTCTCATTATTATAATAATCAAATATATTCCTATGGATAAGAATGGTATCTGATGGATAATAAGAAAATCCAATTCTTCTCTATTCTTCATAATAAATAAATTAGTGGGAAAACAAAACTTTACCACTTTCCGAAGAACATAGTTAATAATTTTATGATTGTTTTTCAGTGAGTGATTAGTAAGTTTTCATGAAACATTTTTTAGGTTTGGTTTATCCATTCTTTTCTTATGAAAATAATAATAGGAATAAAATTTACACTTTTTCCTAAGTAACATGGTTCTATCCTCAATGTGAATGATCTAACTATTCATGGGATATAAATTCTTCTCAAATATATAAAAATAAGGGGGTTTTCAATTCATCCATAAATGATGACTCCACACATAGGCAGATTATTCTAAAATATTTAAAATTAGTTTTTTTAAATGAAACTCCTTAAAAAAATATACATCAATATTTTAAATATTATATTGGTAAATTATATTCTGATATATAGATACTTAAAAAACACATGTAACTTTATGTAATATCATTTGATTCATCCATGGATCATCCTCACCAGAAATGGTAGAGGGTATTTTATTCCTAAATTTTTTATTCCTCTTTACTTCCTTCTAATTTTTTTTTCGAAATTACTCTTACTTTTATCATTCATATTTCTACTATATTATTTATTGCTCCTATTTTTCCTCTTTCTTTCCCTTTTTTTATTTTACTTTCCACCATATTTTTATAGTGTGGAGTGTCCTATTTTTCACCTCCTATATTTTGTTTTCCCTATGTTACTTATCAATGTATCTGAAAATCACTCTAAAAATTAGGAAATTTTTTAAATTAATGCTCAATATTATGTAGGGAATATTTCAAATTCATTCGGTAATTTTATTAGTTTTTAATCATGTAGTAAATTTTTTTTATATAATCTGTGATTTTTTCCCAAATGGAATTGTTTTTACCTTGTTTATATTTATATAAATACTATAGAGAAAAATTACATTGAGGTATAAAATTTTAGAACCCTTTCTTAAATGGTATAAGGTCTTGGGTATGGGGGTAATATTTGGGTTGAACGTAGTTTCCATTGATGTTTTAAAATATATTATTGATTCTTGTCTAGATTAGGGTATATATTTTGTTTCAATGAACTCCCACTTGAATTTTAAAAATTTTGATACATTTATTGGAAACTCACATTATTTTAATATGGAGGTTTATTATCTTCTAAACTAGCTAGTAACACTTCCTAAGCATGTGTCTCGATACACATCCCAAATTTTTTTGAAAAATGAGTACCCATTGGATATTTAGGATTTACAAGTTCCACCAATTAAAAGTTATCAAAATTCTTTAACTTGGCTTCTACATATGTATAAAAATAGTATTCTCATTATCTTGTTATATTCCACCCAATTTTCATTATCTATATATTTTAGAAATACTAAAAATAGTAGTAATTTTTAAAAGAGGGCATACAAAACATCGACAGTTTTTAGTGTAATGACCCCGACTCCAATATCCAAGAGTTGGTGCCTTAATTTCTTACATTAGTAATAAGAACAAGTTATTTCATAGTTTAGTAGCTTTGGAAAAATATATACAAACATAATTGTCACATTAAAACTTGAAATGAAATAAAAAATAGTAACTACATTTAAAATAATCTTATTATCATAGCTTATTCATGCATGGAAGTCCTAAAATACAACATTGTATCCTAAGGAAAAATAAAAAAAATGAAAGTGGTGATCTCATATTCTTATTAAGGGTAATAAATATAGTGGGGTATATAATAAATAAACATAAATAATAAGAATTTGTGAATATATAACAACACATGCCATTAAAACATAAACATGAACATAAAAAGGTAGGAATAAAAGCTGATCAAATAATTCCATATAAATAGTTACATGAGAAAGAAACTTAACCAAAAATATTATTCTAGTTGAATAAACAAATAGATTATAAATAATATATCTAATAACAATGTAATTCATAATGCATGATAGCATAAATATATAATCAAGTATTTTTCTAAAAAACCATACATAAATGGGTAAAACAACAACCAATACCCAAACCTGTTTGTCTCATGATAACTACTGATGCATTAGGGGGATATAGTGGCCCCACCCCACTCTTAATAGGTCTAATTATTTTTTCATAGGAAGTGGGTGAAGCATATCCACCATATACATTTATATTGAAACTGTAAGAACCCAGTTCTTACTTTAAGGTAAGAGTTGTTTTCATTCTGTTTTGAGATGTTTTTGATAAAACAAGAGAGACTGGGTAGTTTTGGACTAAAAAAAGGCACATGGAAATATTTTGGGGTCACACACAATGTACTCCCAAGTACACACCATGTACTGTGGTGGTTTGTGAAGGTCGTACATGGCGTGGAGGCATGTTGGCTATGTATAGATTTTTTACCATGTACATGCTCTGTAATCATAGTACACACCATGTAGTATAGCTGTGTGAATGATATACATTGCGTATGGTGAAGTCGGCGAGGGATAGATGAAAAACCAAGTACATTCCATGAACTTCATAGTACACTCCATATAGGTCATGTCAGAAAGTCAGGAAAGTAAGTCAGAGGAAGACACCCATCATTACAACAATTAAATGATATAAATGATGTGTATACCAATATACACGCTGTGTGGATTATTTATTTATTAAAATGGGAAGTATCCTCATTTAGAGGTAGTGGGAAGAACCTCTTCACCCGGGGTCACGAACTCCCAGACGAACTTTGTTTTGGCTCTCAATTCTTCGTTTGAAGTCAGATTCGAACATCATTGGATCCATTGGAACCCCCTTGGTAAGATCTTGATTACCCTTGATCCGTTATTTTTGATTTCTATTCTAAACCAAGTTATGGGGGTTTGAGAGTTTATTACCATTTGGTAGATCTACCTAGTCCAAGACCTAATTAGAGGCTATTATTAGATGAGGATCATTGTAAGACTGTAAGTTAAGTGGTGCATAATAAGTTTTGTGTTTTAATGGTTCGTTGGGGGTTGTGGATTTTTAACGCAGTGTTGGTTTTTGAGAGGAACCATGTTTATTCATATTAAATTGATTGTTATAACCAGTGGGATGCCGTGGGAATTCAATGCACCAATTATTATTGAGTGAGGTTAGGTGATAAGTTGTTTCTCATTTGGGGCATTTTGTTGAGGCATGCCAAAATGATTATAATTGAATTTTCTTGATTTAAATAGACATGTTTAATTTATTAAATAATGATATTTATTGTTCGAGGAATTAAAGACCTTAGTACTTGTATAGGAAAACACATGGATAGTGCAATTCAACTGTTTAAATTGTTTTTCCTATTTGAAGTGATTCTTTTTTACTATATAATGGTGATTCATGATATTGTATATGATGGTAGCTTTGGGTTGTGTTGGGAATGTCCTAGATATTCTTGAGTGATGTTAATCATAGGTTGGGCTTGGTCCAAATTATTTGTGTGGTTTGACCATGGGATTGGTCGTCGTGGATGCTGGATTGATGTAGTGTGACTATCAGGTTGGGAATGTCCCAAGTTACTGGGATGTAATGACCGTCGAATTATGAGCAACACGGTTGTAGGGTCATGAGGCGTCAGAATGGTTGTGGCTTGGGTCCTAAATTTGGTGATTACCTCTCACCCATGAGTTTGGGTCATGTGCACACAGATGACTAAATGATGAGTTGATTTTGACTGATCGTGTGGGAGGAGGCCCCGTAGTTGTAGTTAGTTGAATATGGTTGGGGGTTATTGTTGTGGAATCTACGTGGGACTTGAGGAGCCTTCAGATTGAGTGGAAGTCCCTTTGGGTCATCTGTACTTGAGACACGAGGTGTTAGGGGTCCATTGGACCAGGTTACTATTGCTTGGGTGTGGCTATGGGGCATCGATACTTGAGACATGAGGAGTTAGGAGGCACATAGTGACGGGTTACTATTACATGGTCATGCCAACGAGACCTCAGTAATTGAGACATAAGGTTTCAGGAGGGACGTGGTGTCAGGTTACTATAACTTGGGTGTGCATTTGGGATATCGGTACATAATACATGAGGTTTCATGAAGAACATGGGGTCGGGGTGTGTGACTGAGATTCCAGCATTGGCTGAAGTTGGTGATACACCCTGGTGGATGCTGAGCACCAGTGGAGTTTGTGTTCATTTTTGTATTGTACTATTTACTTATTACATTCATAAACACTCTTACTTGTTACGGACCATTGGGTGGTATCTTATTGAGATTCATCTCACACCCAAAATGGTACCTTCAAAACATGTATAGACATTCTGGTTTTACATACAAGAAAAGGATTCTCTGTAGGAGTTGAATCATAGTGCTGTTTGGCATGGAGATGGTATGAACCCTGAGTTCATGCCTAGCTGGAGTTCACTTTTGTTTTAGCTTTCATTATGTATCAGGAGGATTAATTTATTATTATAGATAATATTGGTTATCCAATGGATCCCTTTTTATATTAACATGTCTGGACTGCTATGGATGCATGATTGGTTTGTTTTGCAGTCCCAAGTGATGTTTAGCATGTTATTCTTTTTTACTTTCTACTGCACCTGTTTATATATTGCTTCCGCTGTTTATTTGATTTGGATGTGCTTCTGCTATGCCATCTTGGTTCCATCCTACTGAGTCTTTTTGTCACTGTAAGTTTTATTATTATACTAAGGCCATTACCTTATTTTCCTCTGATAGGTTATGTCCTCCCCACTATACTTTTTTACACCCTCACTACTAGTCGGCAGCCCTTGGCGTTTGGGGAGTTGCTCCTAAGTTAGTAACGCTTAGCCTGTTTAGCACTGTTAGGGAGGTTGTTCCGTTTGAGATGTTACAGAAACAAGCATATGAAATGTAAATAATACCCCCAGTCACTAAATATAATCATAAACTATTTAGAGTAATATGAATAATGTAATCAAGATAGTGCATCCCCAGTCAAAATAATCATAAACCATTCCATAAAAAATGGTAGATGGTAACATAAGAGATCAATTTCAATTAATCATGAGATTAAATAGAGGGTTTTAAATAGAATGAAATAATCTAACGAAATCATTGTGAAATGATTTAGAGAAATAAACGTTTACTTTGGAAATAATATTTCTTATGGAAAATAATTTTTATTTTTTATAAAAACAAGACTGTAAACATGTATATACCAGAAGATAAAAGGGAATCAAATTAAATTATAAGAATATTAAAATAATATTCATACTGAAAATTTTCATATATCATGATAAATTTTGTACAATTAAACTGAAAATGTTTATAAATACTGTTTAAAAATCATTAGAAATTAGTCACTTTAGTGCAGTTGAAGGGAAAATATTAAAGAGTATTTAAAGTAGAAAAATGATTAATTGTTTTTATAAAACCAGAAATGAACTAAATTGGTTTTTTTATGAAAAAAAGAGTGATTTTAGAAAAATATTGGTTGATTAAAATAGACAATGTCATGTACTTTAAAATGGGTAAGAATTTGAATGGTTCCCTTTAAATGGTCTTGCTTACTAAGAGGAATTTAAAACAGAACATTATAAAACAAGCACTTTCTAGAAAATAAAAAAATAATTGAGATAGGTACATATTTTTAGAGCATTAAAAAATAATTTTTAATAAGTATATAATAATAATTAATAATTTCATTTGGGTAAAGTGAGATAAAGAGAAACTCAAAGGAAAAAAATGCAGGTTTAGAAAGAATTCATTACTTTATGTTTGGAGGCGTTATTCACATGAACATAATGTACTGGAGAGTTAAATTGGGTTTATTAATAATTTAATTCAGAACTTCTCCAATATTTATTTGATTTATTATAATTTTATTATTTTCATTTATGTATTTTTTATTAGTTATAAGATTCAACTTCGTCATTCAGGAGTATTCGTTTCCTCAGTTTTTATGATTGGTTGACTACTATACATGTATGAAAGATCATATAAAATCAGAATAGTTATCCAAAATTGAAATTACTTGTTATTAATGAACATAAATAATATTAAATGGTCATATATATCATTTTTATTCTATATATAAGGATTATTCATTAGATAAAACATTAATGATAACTCTTTAGATTATTTTGGAATTTTTTCGGTCATCACGCCCATGTTTTATATTAATTAATATTATGTATATATTCTACTTCCTGAAAAATAAATATTTTTTAATATAAAACATAATTATTTTAACAATTATAATGGTTTTATTACCATATTTTAATTTATTATTATAAAAATAAAAAACATCATCCACAAAGGTGGTGAATCGTCACCTCACGGACGATGTTTTCATTTTTGGAATAAAAGGTAAAGAGAATGGAATTGATGGTGGATATTACATTAACATAATGAAATTATAGTATATATATTATTTTAGATTTATCATGTTTATTTGGATAGGGGAGATTAGTTTAGGATAATAAAGAAAATAAATTGAAAGAGAGAGAGAAGGTTTTACCTCTTGAGTGTCGTCTCCTTGAGAACCTCCTTAAGGGACATTGAAATGGTCTTTTGGTGAGAATAAAAAGACCAAAATCTGGGGAAGAGATTTGGGAAATAAATTGGTTATAATATTAGAAATATACATGTCTTATAAGGTGTTAGTAGAATGGGTGGGGAGGGATGGTATATATAGTGGAGGATAGGGGTGTTTCTTTTTTTATTCATTAGTTTATTATTTGGGATCAAGACTATTAATATAATTGATTTTATTGACTAAATATAGTAACGAGAGAATTTTATTTTGAACTAATGAGTGATTACGACATACATACATCATTCATGACTCAATAATTCATTTATTTTCCTATGATGTTAAATTTCATAAATTACAGTATTTTACTATTCACCAAAAATTCAACTATTTCAAAAAAAATCCCAAAAATTAACCCTCACCATTTTTAAATGTGTAAATTTAAAAAATGGAACGAAATTTATGATTTTTTATTATAAATTTGATAAATTAAAATTTTAAATAATATCATCATTTATTTTAAATACACTGATTTTAACATTATAACTCATTTTATGACACTTTGAAAATTAATTATGGTATAATAAAATTATCTTATAATCATAATAAAAAAATAAAAAATTTCAATTCATTTTTTGAAATAAATTTCGCTTTAAATAATTATATTAATTATAAAATTGTATATAAACATTTTTATTTCACAAAAATTCCAACATTTAATTTATCATTATTAATACATTTATTTAATTATTGAATGATATAAATATATCACGTGTAAATATATGAGATAAAAAAAATTTATTTACACCTTTATAGGTGAGATAAAATTCAAATTTTAAAATTACATTTTATATAACAAAATTTATAGTTTTATGAAAATCAGTATCTTTCACTATTCATTGGAAAATAAATATTCTCTGATAAAACCAAAATCTTACCACATTCTAATTTTGACATTAATCTTTAGAAATGAATTTAATTTTTTTCTTGATAATTTTGAAAAGTGTTAAATTTTTAATTTTAAAAAAAGTGTTCCATTAAAATGAGGTAAAACTACCATTGGAAAAATAGTCTTTTATGCATACAATTTCTTTTATTCATATCTTCTGCCTATAAAAGAATTTTTATTTGTTGAAAAATATATATTTCATAATTTTTTAATAATATCCATTCCCAAAAATTTAATGGATATGTTATAATGGTCACATAGTATATCATAGTTTTAAACTCTGTGTTTCCTAGAAAATAAGCTATAAAATTTGTTAAATTTAAAAGATAAATAATATAAAATATTAGGGACATAAATTCTCCCTTCTTTTAGAAAATTTCATACTAAAAATTAAAACTTGTGATTGGTCATCATGTATTTTCCATTTTAGAAGACCCTTTTTGGAAATCCCACATCATAAATAGGTTTAATAAAAATTCATCTAAAAAAGAGGTAAAGGGAAATGTTCTGGTCACCAAAAAACTAGATTTCCCTATAGAATAACATTAATGGGAAGTGAAAAAATTATCATATAAAAGAAATATTACTATAATGTTCTAATATTGATTGATAGAGAATATGGTCATCAAAAATTTAATGATCATAAGACTATGAATCCATGATGGGTTAAAAGACCATTGATTTCATAGAAATAAATGAAAATATATAACATTTTTTTTCCATTTTTTCATAAAGTTGTGGGATTATTTTAACATATAGATTGGAACTTAAAACAATTTCTTGATTTTTCCATGTCATAAGCATAATTTCATCCTTTGGTTGTGATTTTACTGAATTCCACTTCATTTCTTACACTAAGAGATGTATATTCAAGAAGAATATTTCATACCTGAAGTACTTTTAATGAATCATATTCTCTTTAAGTCATTATTTCAACCATTAAATGTTTATGAAAACCAAGAAGGTTAGAAAATCACTTCAATGAACAATAATTTCCAATGTTTAACTTGATCCATTCTATAAGCAGTTAATAATTAGACTCATCCAAAATAAGTATGTCCACATTGAATGACCAATATTTAAAAGGAAATTCGTTAAATTTCTATAAAATAAAATAAACATAAGATTTAGCTAAAAAAATTCTCTTATTGTCACATACTCGACATATTATTAATTTTATCAACTTCAAACCATAATGTAAAAAATAATTCTTCCAAATACATAATAAATAAGTAATGCAGTAAAATACTCTATATATCACATGATTCTTATAACCATAATATCATAACATAATTCTTGAATACAAAAACAAAAACAATTTAATTATTATAAGTTCGACTGTAGTCACAACATAATTTTGACCTTAATCCCTTTTCTTTTTTTGAGTTGTATTTCCTCGACAATTGGGATATTCATTTTCATAGTTCCCCACCTACTTATAAATAAATCATTTCACATTTCTGATTTTTTATTTTCTTTGCAATTTACGAGCCTTGTGTCCTTTCTATTCACACTTATAGCAAAATAACATATCCTTCAAGCAACCACCAGTGTGTTTCATTCTACAATTATCACATGTGGGAAAATTATTCTTTCCCTACTTATATTTATCTATATTTTCTTTGTTTTTTATTCTTATATTTCTTCCTTTTAGATTCATAAGACTTGGATAACTCAATCTTCATCTTCATAGAAAAAGATACGATATCCTCATATGATGAGATGGCTTGGGAGAATTTTTTTCCCTATTATAGAATTAGATTAAGACCACCAAATAAATTGGAAATCTTAATATTTGAATTATGTATTTTATCTATGACATTCTTTTCTACCCTTATAAAGTTGGTTTCATATATTGCAATGTTTTCAACTAATTTATATCATATAATCATAAATTTTCTCTCCATAAATTCACATTCTTCTCTAAGAAAATATTTCTTCCAAGAAAAGTTCATTCAAATACATCCATTCCATGTTTGTAATATCCTCTTCCAACTTAGTGTTTTGAATCAATGACCACCATTGGTTCACATCTAATGAGAGATGAGAAACATCCAAGTGACCTTCTCACTTTCATTACTTCCAAAAGAGTGAAATATCACCTATAAGAAACTTATCCAGTTGTCAACTACAAATGGGTTTGTAGTCCAATTTAATAATAGATGATATTTTCACATGATGTGGTCTAACATTATTATACCATGTTTTGGATTTGTATTCTTCATATACGTATGGTTTATACCCATAACCTAAGTCATTTTTCGGTGAATGGTTATATGTATTTCATCAATAGTTGTCTATCAAACTACAAAATGACTGTCTTGCATAGGAGTGAAATCCCTACATAGAATACGTGCATTGAGGTTGTTTCTATTTCTTACACTAGTCACCATTTATAAACGATGTAAAAAACTTGATTAGATCAAAATATTATAAAACATAATTTATAATCTAAAACTAGTGAAACACTAAACATAATCTAAATAATTTATGTATAGAAAAACCCATAAACAAGGTTTGTTTGGGATATATTTTTATAGTTTTCCACAAATTATATCATAAGGTGTTTTTCTATAATTTTACTTTATATTAATCTAGTTTCAAAAGTTTCTACAAACTATTCTTTGATACCAACTGTAAAGGCCCTCACCCAAGTAGCTCATATTCACTTCCTTAATTTTTACATTGGTATTAAGAATAAACAAATGAATCCCAAAGGGCCAAATACTTTGGTATATTTGGAAATCCAAAAATAAACATATTCAATAGATTAAAACTTGAAATTAAATAAAACATAGTAAATCTATTGAAAAAACACTTATTCTATTAGCTTATCTCTTCATGTTAGTCTTAATATACATCTTGAAATCCTGGGAAAAAAGAAAGAATAAGAAAGTGATGAGCTCAAATGCTCAGTAAGGGTAAGAAATAAGATGAAAACTATCATAAATAAACGCAAATAGTTAGTCAAGGTGAATAATAAACAAAAAATTGAATTAATACATAAACATGAATATAATATGAGAGGAATAAAATATGATTAAATAATTGAATATAAATAATTAATTAGAATGAAACATAACCATTGATATTCTGCTAGTTGAATAATCACATGGATTATAAGTCACATATCTCATAGTGAAGGAATTCATAATGTGGTACATCATAAACATATCTTTATGGATTCCACCAAGACACCATACATAATTGAATAATACATCTTCCAATACCCAAACTATTCTGTCTCTTGGTACCTATAGATTCATCAACTGGATATAGCATTACCCACCCAACACTTAAATAGTCTAATTAATTTATCATTAAAATGGGAGAAACATAATCAAAATATAAATTCATAGTAATAATTCTATATAAAATGTAAATAGTATCCCTAATTACGCAACACAATCACAAAAAATTCAATGTAATATGGTGAATGGCATTAATAAAGCTCATCCCCAGACTAAATAATCATAAACCATTTAATAAAATATGGTAGATGTTTTACATAAGATATCAATATCAATTAATCATAAGATTAAAAACTATTTTTTTTAATAATATTAAAATATTCTAATAAATTCAATGAAAAATTGTTGAGAGAATTTCTTTTTTTAAATTACAGAGAAGAGTTATTTTTGAAAATCATTTGTATCTGTCATAAAAACCAGATTGTAAACATGTATATCCGAGAAGTAAAAATGGAATGTACTTATATTTTATGAATATAAAAATAATATTAATACTAAAATTTGTAATACATCATGATAGAGTAAGCCCAACTAAAGTAAAAACATGTAATAAGTTTGTTTAAGAAACATTAGAAATGAGCCACTTTAGTGTGGTTTAAGGGAAAATATTAAAAAGTATTTAAAAAATACAAGGAATAATTATTTTCATTAAAAAATAAATACACTAATATGGTTATTTATGATATAAAAATTGATTTTAAAAATGTTTTTTGTGGCTTAAAATAGATCATGTAATGTACTTTAAAATGGGTAATAAATTGGGAAGTTCCCTATAAATAGGTTGTCTTATCTAGAAGAATTGAAAAGGGAACATTATAAAATATGTACTTTCCCAACAATGAATGAATAACTGAGATTGTTACATATTTTTTTAAAATGAAAACATAATTTATAAGGATTAAAAATTATAATTAATAATTACATAGTAATAATGTGTGAGAAAGTGTGACCTCAAGGAAAATGGATGTTCAGGGAGAATCCCTTACCTTTTGTCTGAAAGAGTTTTAAACATTAACATAATATCTTAGATAATGAAATGAAATTTATTAATAATTTAATATATAACCTTATAAATATTTATTTTATTTACTATAAATTTATTAAGGTCATTTATAACCTTTTTAATGAGTTGTAATTGGCAATTTCATCATTCAGGAGTATTCATTTCCTTGGTTTTCCGGATTGGTTTACTTGTATACATGTATGAAAAATCATTAAAAATGGGAATATTTATATAGGATTGAAATTATATTTTTTTAATGAAATTTGATAATATTAAATGGTCTTATATATAATTTTAAGTCCATGTTTGATGATGATTCATTAGATAACGTATTGTTGATAACGGTTTATATTATTGTGGTTTTTTTTATCACCACAAACTAGTTTTGTTTTAATAATTAATATTATGTATATATACTGGTTCTAGAACAATAAATAAGTAATAATATAAATTTTAAAATCTTTTTTTAATAATTATAATTGTTTTATGACCATTCTTGAAGGTGTTATTAGAAAAAACAAAATCATCATCCATGAAGGTGGTGAATCGACACCGTAAGAATGATGTTTTCATTTTTTGAACAAAATTAGAAGATAAGAGAATTTATGGAGGAAATATATTAATATAATTACATTAAAGAATATATAGGATATTAGATTATTCATGTTACATGGGATAGGGTAGTTTAGGGAAGGATAATAATGAAATGAAATTGAAATAGAGAGAGAGAGAGATAGAGAAATAAGGTTTTAGCTCTTTAGTGTTGTCTCCTTGAGAACCTTTTAAAGAGATTGGAAATGGTATTTTGGTGAGAGAAGAAATACCAAAACATGGGTAAGAGGTTTTAGAGATGAATTGGTAAGAATATTATATAGCTTAAATTCTTATAAGGTGCGAGGAGAAAGGGTGGTGAGGGGTGGTGTTTATAGAGGGGAGAGAATTTTTTTTATTATTTAATTCATTTGTTTATTATTTTGGATGTAGATTATCAATAGTGTTGATTGTTGTGAATAAATAAATTATCCTGAGCATTTTAGTTCATACCCATGAGTTCTTACCTCATCTATACATAATTCAAAACTCAATAATTCATTAATTTACCTATAATCGTGAATAATGTAAATAAATGTATTTCACTATTCAATAAAAATTTAACTAGTTCAAAAAAATCCCAAATCCACACTAACCATTTATAAACATGTATATATTAAAATTATAGTCAATTTTATGACAATAATTTTCTAAATATGAAAAATTTAACTTTTCAATAAAATCATCATTTATTCGAAAGATACATATTTTAACAATATAACTGATTTTATGACACTTTGAAATATTTATCAAGGGATCATAAAATTAAATTATAATCATAAGAAAAAAAATTAAATATTTTAGAAAATTTTTTATACTAAATTTTATTTTAAATCATTATATTAATTATAAAATCATAAATAAACATTAACGTTTTAGACAAGTACCAATACTTAATTTATCATTTTGATACATTAATTTACTTATTCAATGATATTAATATATAATTTTTTCATTTTAGAGTTATGAAAATTTTATTTATACATTCATAGGTAAGATAAAAATAAAATAAGTAATGTAATTTTTCTTTTAAAAAATTGAGAGTTTTATAAAAATAGGTATTTGTCACTATTCATTGGAAAATATATATTTTATAAGAAAAAAAATATCACAATAAGATAATTTTTGAAATTAAAATTTAAAAAATTTTGTTGATTTTGTTCAACATAATTTATAAAAGTTCCAAAATTTAATTTAATAACAAATGTGCTATTAAAGGGCAGTAAAACTGCCATTAGAAAAATATAGTCTTTTATGCGTAAAATTTGATTTATTCATATCTTATTTATAAAAAAACTAATTTGGATGAATTTAAAATTATAAATTTCATAATCTGGTTAATAATATTCATTACAAAAAATTTAATGGCCAGATTATAACAGTCACATAGTAAATAATGGTTTCAAACTCAGTGTTGCATGCTACATAACCTATTGACGTTGTTAAATTTAAAAGATACATACTATAAAATCATGGGGAGTAACATTTATAATTAAATTTCCACCTTCTGAAGTATCAATCATGACTCCTTAATTTGGATATTGAATATTGTAAAACCTTTACTTTAAAAAAAATAATTATGGTGTGTGAAATTTCTAAATATCTCAATAAAATGATCTTATTCCCCAAACATTGATTCTATGTATAATTGGGTTTTTTAAAATTTTGGTCCTCAACTACACAATCATTTATGGTGGGAATTATTTTTCTGAAAACATGTTATATAACATGTACTAAGAAAAAATGAAACAAATTGAAAATATGTTGAAATAGTGTATTACCTTTTACATGATTGAAAACAATATTGATGTCAATCTTATGGAATCCAATAAGACTCCATTATTAATGAATGTATACCATATATATAGAAAAGTAAAAAAAATGGACATTTGGATATTTATGTTCTGGAACTCTAAATTATACCTTATTTTGAATCATTTTGGATAATGTTATGCATGATCTTAATAGTTTTTATTGTAATTGGATTTTGAACAATAATTGTGAAAATCCCATAAATAGATGATCTAAAGTAGTCCATGATGGTTCTAGAACATTTAAATTTTTGTTCCCCTTCATGATTGTCCACATGCCTGAAATTTCCATGTATGAATTCATATGTACTAAGAAGATTTTTTCTATCCATGGTTACTCATCAAAAGATGATAAGGTAATTCTTGATCATATAATTAATTTTTGGAGACTCTCCTAAATCAGTGCTCATTAATCAAGTGAGTGATGTCATTCAAAGAAAAATAAGAATCTATGTAGTCAAAGAAAATATATACATGAAACTTAATTGAATAAAACAATTATAAAAAATATAAAAAATATTTGGTTTAATCAATTATTGATTGACCCACATATGTTTACCATGATTTATTCAATAATTCCCCAAAAAACAATGTAATACTCACCTATGTTTTTAACTCCAATGTGAATCAAAGATTAGAAAATAGTATGATGGATATATGAATAAAAAACTGGACATAGAATATTATAATCATGTGATCACTCCCATGAATATTAATAAAGTAATCCTCAATAGTAAATGTTCAATAATTTCAATCCTTACCAAGTTTTCATGTGATTAGAAAAATATATTTTAATGTTATAATAATTATTAATAATGAAATAATTAAGAAATTTATAATCCCACTTTATGTGCCTTTTATTATTTTCAATGGTAGTTAATGAATAAAATGTTTAATTTGAATATCTAGAAGAAGAATTAGCTTAGTTGTAGGAAGGATAATACAAATCTTTTTAATTGAAAAAAATATTTCCAAGTATTCTAACATTTTGTACTAGGTGAATAATGATTAAAATAAACATATTAGAAGATTGTTTTGAAGTTTTTTACATATATTATATGATAAAGGATGAATTTATTTATACATAATCTCTTATAAGATTCATTTATGTTAATGGGAAAAATGTGTTTAAAGGTTCGAGGTCCATGGATGAGTAATAATGGTAAATTATATATATCTATGATAATAAATTTTTGAGATAATCTATCAATTTTTTTCAAAACAATATAATTACATTGATGAAGTTTCTAATGAATACATGATATCTTGGAGAGAGTTTTAAGTGGGTATTATTTTCTTATGTTGGATTTTATTTCGAATATATAAATACTATTCAAACTCAAAATAAATCATAATATTTATGAAAGGGGAAGTTTAACACATTTATTTAAAATGTTATAAGAAGATTGAAAATGTATTATATTAGTTTAGAACTGATCTATAGACATATTTATGAAATATATATTTTTGGGTCTCAAGGATTAAAATTTAAAAAAAGACTAAATTTAAGGTTTATTTCACCTGCATAGAGTTCATATGGAATTTTATGGATGGAAAAAGAAAATATAGGAATATTTATGAATCCGTTTAGAGTTTTTTTAATGAACATGGAGTCGAATTTTATATAGTTATAACCATACATATAATTTTTTTAAAATTCTATAATAAAATATACCTTAAATCAGACACTAATAATTCATGAGAATATTTATATAATTTTATTGGATCGTAACTTATCTCAAGGATCATAAAATTATATCAAATTATATTATTGAAACTATCTTCATTGAAAAATATATCATATATACTTAGTTTTATTAGTGTTCTGAACTATTATCTCGGAGATGATTCAAGATGGAAAATGAATTTAATGCCATTTTATTCCATTTAAGTTGTAATTAGAGGATATAAATGTCATAATAAATATTTTTCATGATTTGGTTCAGTTCTAAAGTATAACATATATTACTTTTCCAACCATGATATTATATCTAAATATATGAATAATTATTATAAACATTACAAACCATGGCATAACCGTATATATTTAGAATCTTTGGAAATTGGGAAGCCTAATGAACTGATTCTTAAAACATCAACACCATCTATAACTTATTTTTTCCTTACTAGAACTCTTTTTTTACATATAACTTAATACATTTATTCATATCCTGGGGAAAATAAACATAATAAAAGGGTGGGCTAAGATGCTCAGTAATGGTAATCATGGGATATAACATAAACCTAAGGGTATAATAACATTGAATTAACTTTTTAAAATTATATATTTTATATTAGAGATCATGATATCATGTTGTGGAATAAATATTACGAGTTGAAAACAAATAAAATAAAATATTCCACGAGAGAATAACAATATACATAATATTGTGGCCTAAAAATAAGAATATAATTTCATTTCTATATTATTCAAGGCTCACAACCAAGACAATTATAGTGGAAACAATTCCCTTACTCAACCTATTTCACTCCTCGTTGTAGTCATGTATTACTGGACGTAGTTTACTACCCATTCCATTCATTTCTATCTGTTGATATAAAAATATTTTAAAAATGAATTTGAGGGAGATATATTTCCCAACCATCACATAATAAAAACCATACATATGATTGCGACAAGTACATAAATCAGTCATCATATATAAATCCATAAAAAAAATTGGTTTCACAAAAATTATTACATCATAACATAACCCATAGAAAAGAAATGGGTTTTGAAAATATAATTACATCATAAAAATAAAACAACCATATAAATAAGAAGGATATTATCCATGAAAAATATCCTCATTGAAGCATAAATAACATAAAATAAATTTATCATAAATAGAAAATAAATTTTAGAGTTAATTTGAAAATAATTCAGGAGGAAAATCACTCTTCTACTTTGAAATTTTTTTCCATAAAATTCTATGAAATTTTAAAATAAAAAATATCATTAAAAATAACCTTTAAATATTAAAATAGAATATTCAATTAAATAATAATTTATGAAATAGGAAATACTTATTCATGTAGTATAAGTGAAAAATCATTCATCTCATACTTTTCCGGAAAGATTCAATTAGTACCTGACTAGGAAAATGAAAAAAATATTACATTCAAAACATTTAGTAAAAATTAAAACATGGGTAAAAATAATTTAAAAATTATATGACAATAGTAAAAATAATTTCTAATTTTTCTATGAAATGTGTACATGGAAGACAAATTTTTCCAAGTAAATACTTATGTATAAACAATCTTGGATAATAATGATACTGTAAAATTAACCCTTACAAAAAGTTTTTATTTCCTTAATATGTATCTAAAACTCATATATAATGGTTTAAATAATGTTATTAATTAAAAATGTAACTTTATTCATATATTATATCACATATGATTCGATTCTATAATCTTATAACCAATTAACTAATATTTCATTATTACCCTTCTTAAGGGTGTAAACAGCTTCATTTTTTTATGCTTATTTTAGTTTTTAAGTCATAGTTATTATTTATAAAATATAGTTCCATAAATTTCATAATGATATTGAGATAATATATACCATATTCATTAATTATATACATAAATATAATCATGCATGAATGGAGAACATGGAAAATGAATCGCACCACGTTGTGGAGACGGTTAACCGTACGTATGAATATGCGATGGTATCATTACCTTAATACTGAAATGGTAACGAAGAGGTTAATATGTTAATTTTTTTTCTAAAATAAATAAAATTTTATAATTATCATATATATAAATTTTATCTATCATTAAACCCATCAAAAATAAATTGGGGATGAAAAATAGATTACACCATGTTGTGGAGATAATAAGATGTATGTACGCATGTGTGATGATTTTGTTCTTAATAGAATGGATAAAATTTTGATTATGGTTGTTCCATAATAATAATAACATCTCATAATAATATTGATACTAGGGTTATTACTTTATATGGTAAAAATACAAGAATAAGAAGTATAAGATGAAATAATCTTTGAAAGAGTCAGCAATGATGATTACCTCTTCATTAAAGAACATCCTTTAGATCTCATATTAGGGACACTAGCGTATGTCTTGGTAGAATAAAAAACCTATTGAATGTGGATTGAGAATTTGATAAGAGAAATTGGTAGGTTATGGTCGATATTGAAGGACCAATATGATTCGAAGAAGTGTGGGAGGATGTTCGCTTTTATAATTTAGGTGAGGGGAACTTTTTAAATTTCAAACAATATTAATTTATAATAAATTTAAATATCAATAGATATACATAAAAAGGATTTAGATTGAAATATTAAACCATTTGAGGTATTAATATAATTAACCAATATATTTTAGGCATGTTTTCATATTATTTTAATCCATATCATTTTGATTAACCATTGGTTAACCTATTTTAATTTTAACTATGAAAAAAACTTGTTTGACATTAAAATGTTGTAGTTATTACTTATGTGTTGTAAATTGGACAATAAAAGGATAATATATAATATTTTAGACATTATTATAATATTTTTTAATTTTTAAAGTTATTTTATTAATTTTAAATAAATTAATAAAATATTATTTTGATAAAATATCATTTGGTTTGATTTTGATACTATACCATACATGAATTTTTTAAAATATAAATATATTAAATTAGTTTTCGAAAAAATATATTATTTTATACCTATGAGACCAAGGTAATATATAATATTATTTTATCCCATTAATTATTTAAAATTATATTTATTTTAGTATTTTAAATAACATTTATTTGATTTTTCTATTAATAAAATATTTACTACATGAGCGTTGTTTAATTATTTAGTATACATATTTGTTTAATTAAAATTAAATATAAAATACCATTATGAGTATATATATTTTATATTTTATAACAATATTTATAGTTGAATATATAATTTGTTTGTCAGAATATTGAAATTGATATATTATTTAAAACATGAATGTGACATCATAAAAGTTTTATTAAATAAAATATTATAAATATGATAATCTCAAATAAGTGGATGAAAAAGTAAAAAATAAATTTTTATTGTGAAATATAGTTATTAATTTTAAAGTTTAAAATTTGTCTTATTCATAACATATCTTTTTCCCCATGTTGACACATAAGGGATATTTAAGACCCAAAAAGTGACATTTTGGGACTTCATTTGATTTAAATATTATATAATTACTTTTCATTAAAAAGTGTCCATTAAAAAACATAATTTAGATAATTATATGTTAATAGTGGATTTAGATTCATCCAATAAAATTTTTGGATGTGTTAGAGTCATTATATAGCCTTTATAATTTTAATTTTAACCAAAATGGCCTAATTTACCTTTTACCATGGTAACCAATATTTAACAAGATTACTATTAATGTTGGCAAAAAATTTAAATAAAAATATTCAATAAAATTTTAAATTTTGAATCTATATTTGGTACCCATTTTTCAATACTCAAAATATATAATTTTTAATTTAAATTTAAAATAAAATTGGTAAAACACCCTCAAAAAGACTTTTTTTGTAAAAATGCCCTTTGGCCAATGCATTTTGATGTATTTTCTAAAAATCCAATTTAATGATAAAGTGGGAATATCACTTCACAAATACCAAAAAACATAAATCACATACCAACCACATTCTACCATGATCCATAATTCAAAAAACAATCAAACTTCTGAGAAGTTCAAAATTCAAAATGGAATACCCAAATCCATTGAATTCAAAAAATTCGAAACCACTTCGTGTAGAAATGCTATCTTCCAACGACGATCATTACAAACTAACCATTGAGTCTCCATCATAATCAAACATGTCAGTATATTCCCATCCCTATCCATCATCATCATGAGATCCCCCATCGGAAATTCCATTGAATCAGACCGTGCTGGGAGCACCTTCGACCACTGAATCCCACATCCCAAAACCTCTAAGGAATCACTAATCCCAATAAAACTCATAGGCGAGAGGAGGGACATGAGGCTAGGTCATATATTTTAATGTCCTAGGCTTCAACAGCAGTATCATGATGAAGCTAAAACCATCATCCAAATACAATAAAGAGATAGCAAAGGAGCTTCTGAAAAACCCACGACCGCCGAACCATTTTACCCAAAAACATAACGTATCAATCGCTCTAGATCCAAACTCGAGAGGTGAGGAGGAATACGAGGTCATTGAAGGGTTGAAGAAGTTGAGGGATTCAAAATTGGAAACATTTATCATAACTAATAGACACACTCATTATATCTGCTAATCCTTAAGAATGTCAATGTTTTAGAAAATTAAATAAATTAAGATATTTGAGACATGCTATAATTAATTTTTTCAAATAAATTTTCTATAAATTCTAAAAGTTAATATTTATTGATAAAAATAAAATTAATTAATTTTTGAAGTGAACATATTTTTGAAGAATAAAGTGATTTTATTAAAAATTGAGTGATTATTTTCTAAACTCTTACAAATAAATTTATATTGAGTTGGACCTTTATTTTTATTTCACAAATTATTTATTCATATTTATTTACTTCAAATTAATGGCATTTTTATAATGGTAATTTTATAATAATACTATCTTCTAGTTCATTTATATTCATGGTTTCATGCAACGCAAGATATTGAAGAATTAAAATTATTTAAAGAGAAATATTTATTACAAACATCGATGTGTTACATTATACCCCCATTAAAAAACTTTCATCCTTTAAATTAATCATATGGATACAAACAGATGAGAATACATCTTCTCCATCACATCCTTAGGTTCCCACATAGTTTCCTCCAATTTTTGGTTTCAACATAAAACAACTTCCAAGTGAGTGGCCTCATTTTGTAAAAACTTCTATCTATGATTTAGAATCACTATTGATTTTTCTTTATAATAAATTTCGTATTCCAGCAGTATTAATATTGAATTTAGTACATATGAAAGATCAGGTGTATAATTTTTGATCAAAGTTACATGGAACATGTCTTTAACATGAGAGGGATTAGGTGTAAGCGCCGATCAATAAGCTACCTTTCATACATGATCAAGAACCATAGATGGAACAATATTACAAGGGCTTAAGAAGACCATTATTTCATATCTCATTAATCTGTTTCAGGAAGATATTCATTGGAATGCATTATCACCCACTTCAAACTCTACTTTTTTCATTAATTATCGGCGTAATGATTTTTTCACGTCAGAGCTTCACTTTTATGTGGTTTAAGAGATATAAAATTCTTAATCATTTCTTCAAATAGATTAAGTCCCAATATATTTCATTCACCAACTTCATTCCAGCATGTTTGAGTTCTGCACTTCTTTCTATAAAGGGATTCATAAGGAGACATCATAATACAAGAGTGAAAACTACTAGTGTATAAAAATTAAACCAAAGGTAGATGTTTATCCCAAACACTATTGAAATAAAGAGATAATGATCTGAAAATGTCTTCTGTAGTTTTAATTTTCCTCTAATACTTACCATCTTCTCGAGGATGATAAGAATCGTTGAAAATTAACATTGTATCCAGATCCTGCTGAATTCTTCTCCAGAACATCAAGGTAATCCTGAAGTGGAGATCAGATATAATGGAAAGTGGCACTGCATGAAATATCACAATTTTTTTAATATATATTTTGGAAATCTAGGTAAGAGAGAAGTATTCTATGATATTAATGAAGTGTTCTCACTTTGTAAGGATATTAACTATAACCCATAGATAATGATGACCTTAAGATGTTTTTTTAGTTCGAGGATAAGTCCTATGGCGATGTTTTCCAATTTTAATTCTGGTAAGGGTAATAGTTATAAAATACCATTAGACATCTATCTCATAACCATAACTAGCAGAATATACAATAAATGAGAAACATAATATGAAATATCTTTCTTCGTGCCATCACAATAGATCACAAACCTTTCTCCACCATAGATCACAAACCTTTATCCACTATAGTTTTCTATGATTATAGGTGCAATGAATAACCTTATTTTCAGATTCTTGATATTATCTTTATATTCCTCTATATAAATGAACTTATGTCCATTCCGAGTGAACATGTGTATTGGATTAGATGATCATGAGAAATATTTCACAAAACATTGATAATATAAAACTTTACCATAAAAAATATGGTTCTTAGTTTCTATTGTTGGTCTAGGATAATGTTAAATAACTTATGTCTTTTCTGTATCCAAATATATCCCCTCTCTTGAGATTGTGTGACTCAAAAATGAAACATTTTAATGCCAAAATTCAGAATTGGAAATTTTTTCATAATTATTATCCTTTGTTAGGGTATTTTTTATAGTCTTCAATTGTTCTTCATGTTCTTCCTTTATCTTTAAATATATAATAATATCATCTATAAAGACTACCACAATATGATAAACAAAGTATCTAAATACTCTATTCATTAAATCCATAAAGATGGAAGGGGTATTTTCTAGACTAAAAGGAAACACTATAAATTCATAGATTCCATACCTTGTACAAAATTACATATATGGTATATCCTCTTTCTTGAAAATCATTTGATGATATCAAAAATGATGATTAGTCTTAGAAAAGTATTGATCTATGCACAATTGATCAAATAAGTCATCAATATGGGTGAGAAGATATTTTTTATTTATAAGGATCTTGATAAGTTCTCAATAATCAATAAAGAATCTTATTGATCCATCCTTCATCATAACAAACTAACTGGGTAAACCCCAAGGTTACTCACTAGGGTCTATGAACCCATTTTCAATATTATTTTACATTTTCCTCTTTAATTCCTACAACTCAATTGGGGCCATTCAATAAGGAGAGTTTGAAATAGGCATATTAGTTGTTTTGAGTTATATTGAAAATTAGACATCAAAATCTTCTAGAATATGTGTAAATTATTCTATAAAGGCTTAAAAAATCATGTACAATAGATGTATCCTTAATGTTGAGTTTCTCCCTGTCTATTTAAGATAACTAACCTTCATTTTTAAGAATTGATACCCATAATATGTATATTTTTTCCAATAGAAGTTCACATTAATCCTCACATTAATAAATGATGATATATTCATTCATAATATTAAATGTGGGTTTCCTTCATCATCAATTGATATGAACACCATAGAGAGAAATCCAATCCAAACCATGAATCGCATTGATGTCAACTAAAGGAAGGATCGCAAGATTTACAGGAATCACTTTAGTACGAACTTCAATCAGAGAGGAATTATAAACTTTTGATGTGACAATTATACCATTATGTGCTTTCATAGATAACTCAACATCTATTTCTTGAGTTAATATAAAGATACCAATAAAAAATTTATTATAAATAAAAGAATTGATGGATTTATAATCAATGAAAACATTAGATATTTTAGAGTGGATAGGAAATGTACCATTCACTACTTCATTGTAAAAATCTACATCACTAGTAATGATCAATTTCAATTTTCATTTATCATTTTAATTAGTAGGTTTCTAATGTTTATGATCATCAATAAACCATAGATTTGGGCATCGGTTTTCATAATGTCAATTATCCTAGAATTTTAAGCATTGAAGTGTGAGAGGTTCATTATATATAGAATTTTCCCTATTCACATAATTATCTCTCTTTTCCCATTACATAGACAAGCAATTTTCGGATGACCTTCTTTTCCACACTTAAAAACATTGACTAGCCCCCTTAAGATAGTTTCCTCCATGTTTCTTTATGTAATTTGATCATAAAGGATAGACAATATTTTTTTCAACGTGGTATGTATATTTTCATTTGAATTTCATTTTTTATCTTCTTATAGAACCCATAATATTGATGACTGACAATAATATTTGTCTCAACCATAAGATAAAATTGAAATATTTCCATATAGGTTCTGAAGTCCCATATATATATTTCCCTTCATAGACTTGGTTTTAAAACAATGAAGAATCGATCAACCTTACTCTTAAGATAGATTATAATTCTAGAATTATACCTTGAAAGTCTTGTAAAATTTGATTCACAGGTACTAAAAAATTTAGTATTATTTTTCTTATTCTCAATGAACTCATTCATTGCCTTATTTGAAGAATATTAGGGAAGTAATTATATAAAAATAATTAATTAAACTTATCCAATTCCATGGATTTAATTTCAACTTATTGTATTGTATTCTTAATGAGGTTCCACCATTGATACACATCACCTTCTCAACGATGAACTTCCAAAATTAATTTCTCATTTTATGAAAATTAGAGAACCAAAAATATTTTATTATTTGTGTTGATCTATTTCTCATCCACTTGTGGATGAGAAGACCCATTGAATGAAGGTGGATGCTACCTCATGAAAAAATCAATAGAATATTGTTCCCCCATTTTCCCATTTGGAATTCTTATATGATTCATTGTATGAGAATGTTTTTTGGGAATAAAAATAAGATTTTTCATTTTATATCCCATAATAGTCAGTTTCTCATGAGTACAATCACTATATTTTCCATCGCATTCAACATTAATGTGGTTCCTTCATGTTCCATCCATTGATTAAAACCAAAAATTATAGTGTGAGAAACAATTTTCATTATGGGAAAATGATAGTATCAAGGGAAATTATGTCAAAATTTTCAATAAAAGAAACCTTAGGTTTTACCTTATACGATTCATGATATTTAGAAAACTTTATGATTATATCTTATAATTACACATATATATAGGGTTCTTACTAAGGTTTTCTCATCATAGTTTCAAAATGTTATCTAAACCATTATATGATAACAAATATAATGACCCATATATTTCATACATATATATTACATATAAATAGAATAATATTCATTACATAAAAAAAAGCATTCCAAAACCATATAAGATAAATGTCTTCCGAAATAAGTAATCATAAAAACTAATTTATAAAATATATACTTCATCTCACACTTATTTATTCTTTACTAAAAAACATTTTTCACATAATATATAATACCTTTATTTATATCCTAGGGAAAAAACATAAGAAAAGTATGATATAAGATGCTCAATAAGGTTAATAAAGGGAGATACCTTAACCATAAGGGCATAAGTACATGAATATAACTTTTGAAAATTATATCCTACATATCTAAGACCTTGATAACATTTTGTGGAATAAATCATATGAGTTCATAAAAAATCAAAAAAATATACCTTGAGATAATAAAGTATAACATGAGATTTTGGACACACATAATCATATAAATTCATGTAGATATTAGTAAAGGATCACTCCTAAGACCGTCATAGAAGACAAAGTCCCTTAATGGAATGAGTTGACTTCTCTTTCCATCCCTATAATACCGAACCGAGTTCACTACATGTTCTAGTCTTGTGTATATCATGTAATATTAATCTTTACCCAATTCATTTCAGGGAGATATAGAAAATACCTATCAGATAATGAAAACCATATATATGTGTGAGACAACAACATAAGTCATTAAACAAATCAGATCCCATAAAAATAAATGGATTTCACAAACATCATTCCATCATAACATAACCCATGGAAAAGAAATTATTTTCATGAATATCATTCCATCATTAAAATAAAACAAACATTGGTATAATATGGATAACATCGTTATAAAATATCCCTGTTAAATACAAAATAACAATAAATAATTTTTTTCAATAGGAAAATAATTTTTTGAGATCATTTTAAAATAATTTTTGAGGAAAATATCCTTTATTCTTTGAAAATGTTTTATTTTTATAAAATGAAATAAAATTAAAAGAAAACATTATATTTTAAGATAAAATTTATATATTATGTGAGATAATTTAAGTAATTAATATTTAATGAAAGGGTAAATATCCATTCATGATGTATAAGTTAAAAAACAATCCTCTTATATTTTTTATAGAAAATTCCTAAAGTACCTCATTAGGAAAATGAAAAAAATCTCTTTTAAAACAAATTTGGAAGAATTAAAAAATTAATAAAAATAAATTTAACAATTTTAGATGAATAGTAATCAAATATTGGGAAAATACTTATGTATAAAAAATCCTAGATAATAATGATATTATAAAATTAACCCTTACTTTAGGTATGATTTCTTTTAGAAGTATATAGAACTCCTATGTAATGGTTTAAATAATGTTGTAAATTTATTACAGAACCATATTCATATATTATATAATATACGATCATCTTATATCAGATTATCACCCGTTAAATAATATTTCATTATTACCTGTGTCTTGGGTGTGAACTACATCATTATCTTATTCATGTTTTATCGTATAATTCCTATTTCTTGTGTATAGAATATAGATCCATCATTTCAAAAATGATATTAAGGTAATATATATCAAATTTGTTCATTATTTACATTTATATAATCATGATTTAATGAGTAACATGGAAAATGATTCACATCGCGTTGTGGAGATGATAGGTCATATGAATGCACGAGCGATTATACCATTCCCTTAATGGTGAAATGGTAAAGAAGGGTATGGTATATTAACATTCATTTAAGAATAATAATAGTTTATAATTGTAATATATATATATATATTATTTCTATAATTATATTCATTCAAATAAATAGCGGATGAAAAACATATTAAAACATGGTGTAGAGACGATATGTCATATGTGTACACATGTAGAGCTTTTTTTCATGGGATGGATAAAATATAGAATATGGTTTTTCCACGATAATAATAAAATATTATAAAATATGGTATACTGTATTTATTAATTTATATTGGAAGTAACACATGAAGAGGAAATAGAAGAATAAATAATATTGAAAGAGTCAGTAAAGACAATTAACTATTCATTGGGGTTCTTCCTTTATATCTCCTATTAGAGACACCATGGTCAGTATTTTGAGAAAAAGAACATTGAGAATGTGGATGGGGATATTTTGAGGATAAAATTATATGGTATGGTAAAAAATTTAAGGTTCAAAGTGATGTGAATATATGAGGGAAGAGGTTCCCTTTTATAATTGAGGTTAGGGAGACTTTTGGAATTTCTAACAATATTAATTTATAATAAATTCAATGTCAATAAAAAATTCCTGTAAAATGAAATGGATTTGAATATAAGATTATTTATTGTTTTAATATCATCAACCAATATATTTGAGCATGTATAATTATTATTTTAAAATTTATCATTTTGATTAACCCTTAGTTAACTAGGATAAAAAGAATTCATTAAATGGTTGTAATTTTTTATTAGGTGATTTTAATTGGGACATAAATGAATTATTTATAACATTTTAGACCATATTATATTAAATTTTTATTTTTAAATATGTTATATTATTTTTAAATAATTTTATGTAACATTATTTTGATAAAATATCATTTGTGTAAATTTTGACACTATTTATTACTTGGATTTATGGAAATATCAAGATAATTAGTTAATTCCAAACAATATATTTTATTATATCCCTATGAGTTCATGTTATTATATCAAAATTATTTTAACACATTAATTATCCCAAATTATATTTATTTTAATATTTCTAATTACATTAATTTGATATTTACATTAAAAAAATAATTACTACATCAACGTTGTGTAATTATATAATATACTTATCAGTTTGATGAAAACTAAAAATGAAACAACATATTGAATATAATTTTTCTATATTTTGGAATAATATTTATAGTAAAATATTTCATTTTTGTATCCCTATATTAAAAATGATATCATATTTAAAACATGAATGTGGAATCTTTAAATTTTTATTAAATAAATGATTATGAATATGATAATCTCATCTAAGTGGACCATAAAGTAAAAAATAAACTTTTAGAATGAATTTTTTTTTATTAAGATACAAATTTGATTTTATATTTATTTATAACATATTATTTTACCCATGTGGACACATATGGGATACTTAAGACAATGAAAGTGAAATTTCATGACCTTATTTGATTTAAATATTATATAAGTCAATTCCATAGAAAATTTTCCATTATAAAACATAATAAATATCTTTAGGTGTTAAGGTTATAATTATAAAAATATTATAAAATTTTGGCATGTGTTAGATTCATTTTATTGTCTTTATAATTTAATTTATAACCTAAATTAACAAATTTACCATTTACCATGGTTACAAAATTTACCAAGGTTACCGTTATTATTTAGAATAAAATAAGATAAATATTCAATAAATTTAGTGATTATGAATCTAAATTTGGTATCCATTTTTTAAAATCCAAAAAATATATGTTTCATAATGAAATTTAATATAAAACCATTAAATGCCCTGAAATGTTTTTTTTTCTGAAAAATTCTCGTTTAAATTTTTTTTTATAATGAACTAATTTATAAAATTATTTTTTAAAAAAAATCTGATCAAAATGGACTATTTAAAATTTAAAACTTATCTAAAATAGAATTTAACCTTGTTAAATCTTTAAAATGTCATATTGTTTAAAAAAATTCGATATTTTCACTATTCCTTAAAAAAATATGTGTTTTCAGGAAATTTTTTAAATTATAAATTTATGATAAATTTTTATGATAAAATTTATTTTTTAAAATCAATTTTATAGAATTTATAAAAATTAATATTCACTCATAAAAATAAAATAATCTTATTTTTTTCAAGAACATGTTTTTGAATAATAAAGTGATTTTACTAAATATTGAGTGATTATTTTCTGAGCTGTAACCAATAAAATCATATTGATTTGGACATTTAATTTTGTTTTTATGAATTATTTAATAATATTTTTTACTACTAATTTAACAACTAGGTTATAATTGTTATTTTATAGTAATAGTGTTTTGCGATTCATTTAAACCCATAGTTGCATCCAACGCAAGCAATTGAAGAATTTAAGTCATTTAAAGAGAAATATTTATTATAAATATTGGGGTGTTACATAAAGGGGTATGAAATCATAGGTTACTTTTTTTCATAATGAAATGACCTATGAAAACACTAGTTGTGTGGATACATTTATACCTGGGTCAGTTTGAAGGATAAAGTAAGAAGATGTTGAGGTTTTTTATGGAGGAATCATGATATTTATGAATGAAAAAATTCAACATATTTATTAATAACTTCATATATTTATAAATAGTTGTCAATAATAATAAATGGAATTTTTATGATGGTCTTCATGTGTTTTAAAATATTCACGGCTGAGAATTTAGGATTATATTAAATCTTGAATTATGTGGATATTTATATTACTTTTTCTCATGATATTTTTAATACATGGAATTGAGAAAGATGTTAAAGTATAGTAATGGATGATGGTGTAATTTTTTCATTGTATGCTATGTATTTTGGTGGAATAAATATGTATTATAAAGATAATTGATACTAGAATAAACTAAAGAAACACATGTGTATTGATGGAAAGGATGGAGAGGTCATACATACCATCAAAACTAATGAAATTTTGTGTTTGTAAAACATGATTAAAAGGGGGATAACCAGTTCAATATTTTTTTTCACTGAAGTAGAAGAAAAATAGATATATATGTAAGAATAAATAGTCGTGGGGCATTCCAAATTTTCACAAATAGATGAAGTTTAATTCAATTGGACAATGAGAGTAAGCAGAAGAACTTTTTTTGGATTTATTCTCTAAAGAAGAAGTATAAATTATATGAGAAATTGTGTGCACAAAATAAAGAAATATACCTGAACTCTTTTATTCAAGTAAGAGAAAAAAGATTATAATAAAATAGAAAAAAATTTACAACAATCTATAATCTATTTATGAAATATGTTAATTTTTTCATTTCCTTATACTTCTTGAAATTTTTAGGATTGTAGTATAAAGTAGTAGAAGGATTATTAAAGGTTTCAAGACACAAAAAATACTATTAAAAGGATATAGTGAAACATGTGTTCAAGGATAAATCTTTGTTATTATGATGATAGGTTAATGCAATTGAGTAGTGTGATCTCAATGAGTCATTAAGCACACTAAGGACTTGGATTCTCATATTGAGAGGTGAAACATGTAAAAATACATTCTTCTTATTGTGTGGGTGTGTTTATATATACTATATATGAAAATGGATGTGAAAAGAGTGAATTAGATAACCATTAACCTTAACAAGATAAAAAGGTAAAAAAGGGATAAAAATTATAATTGATTAAAAGGCACAGATATTGGTTCACCCCCCCCCCCCAATCCAACATATATACATAATATGTCGTCTTAATTATTTTCATATCTCAGATCACCATTGATTAAATTATCTATTTTTTAATTTTCTCTCTCTTAAATATTTGAAAATCTTTTAAAATTTAAAATGTAATGTAGTTTTCTTAAAGGTTTATCTATTACAAATAAGAACTCATTCCCAACCAAGACGACATTGAACAAGAAAAATAAAGGGAAAAAGAGATTGAAGTTGATTTTCACCTTCAGAAAATAAGAATATATTTCATGTTTCCCTAGTAAATCAAGAATATATAGATTTAAAGGAGAATAAATGGTGCTTTAGTCTACCTCCAAGGAAGTGTATATAAATTATTCCTCAAATGATTCATAAAACTCAAAACATTATGAGGAATGTGGAAATTATTATAAAATAATCCTAAAGAATAGCTAAGAACGAGTGGGAGTGAAAATATATTAACATACATTTTTACTAATGAATTTATGGAAATACTTATTTTTTGTTGAAGAATTATATCCTTTGAATTGAGTGTTTTTTTAATACAATAAAGAATACATTAATTAGCATGATGAATATTCCATTGAAATATATAGATCTTTGAAAAATAAATTTCAAACAAATATAATTCTCTAAAATAATGATATATTAACAAAATAAATGAATAAGTATATTGAAGATAGATACTATAAGGTGAGGAATTGATGGTTGAATGTATATCATGAGAAAAATGAGATAAAAATTTACTTTAATAAAAGATCTATGTATTGGAAGTAAATCAGAAAAAAAGCCTTAATGTCAAGAACACAATGTTTGATGTAAAATATGATAATATCAAGAATATTGACACATTTTCATAATAAATGTTCAAGATAAATGTTGATGAAATCAAAATAATCATGATACAGTAAAAAGGATGAATAAGGGATGATGAAAATTTTAAATAAATTCTCAACATGAAGTGTCTTAAATGAGACATTAATGTAAAAAACAATAATACTAGTAAATCTGAGTCTTTAAAATATGTTGATGGAATGATTGATGCTCCCACACCAATATCATATGAGGGTCAATGTTCCAAAAGGTATTTATGTTGCTGGAGAAATTATTTATAAAATATTATGATCAATCCTTACTAAGATCAATGAAAAAGTACCACCCATACATGAATCTAATTTTTTTACTAAATGTATTTATATAAATAGTTTTAATTTGAAAATAAAATATTTAAAAATATGGATGAGGATAATTGATGACCATTCTACCACTATATATATGGTGGATGGAAGGAGTATAAATGTTTGTTCTCAAAACTAATCCCAAAAAGTGGTGGCTAAATCCCCCATATAGCACATTTTCATATTTTTATAGTAAGAAGTTTTGAAAATGAAATTAATATTTGTATGGATATATTGATTTTATAGTAGTTTTGATCACATAGAATTGGATTTTTGGTAAAATCCATCAATTCTAAAAGTATAAATGATGCGCATTTTAATGAGGATAAATCTAATGAATAAAAAATGTCCACGTATGATAAAAAACGATTTAACTCAAAATGGTTTGAAATGATTGAAAATATATATTATTTTTACAACAATTTTGGTCATAGGGATGGTGAATTCTCTTCTAAGCTTCTATCAGAACAAAATAATGGAATAATACCAAATAATTTGAGGAATAAATCTGGAAATCCTTGGGAAGGATTATAAATAAATATATAAATTTGAATACATCCAAGAAGATATAAAAGATGTGGGATTCATCCATATACATAAAAATAATTCATATTATATCCAAATCAAGTCCAATATTTATAGAAATATTGTTACATCAAAAGGAAATTAGTAAGAGAAAATAAATTAGAAGAATCTATATACATATTATAAAAGGATAACAAATATACCCAAATATTTTTTTATTAATTTATAAAATTACTTTTCAAAAAAATATATTGTATAATATGAAATAAAATATTTTATAATGGGAACATAGAGATTTTACATGACGAATACAAATTTATTGATTATTGTTAGTCAAATGAAAACCCAGGTGTGGCAGAATAACAATGAAGGAGGTGAAAAAATAATGTTCATAATACTAAAATATGTTTGACCATTGTACTAGAATTACTAGAATCCTTATAAAGAAAAAATACTACACCAAGAATATTGGATAAAAAATATTCCACATAAAGAATATGGGGATGAGAGAAGATCCCTGATACTATAATCTAAAGATAATATATAAACGACATGTGAAAGAATTTATAATAGAGAAATATTATTGAGAGAATCATATCAACCTTTCTATTCACATTGAGTAAAAAGAATTTACACCATATACCTTATCTTTTTGGGTTTTATTTGTGTGTTTGGATTGTTGGAATTAAAGGTGAACAATGTTTTTAAGGGGAGAACCTTATAACCAATACAATCTATCATAGTTGGATAAATAAAATGGAATAAGTGACAATAATATATTGGTATCTCAATTGGGCTTCTGAATAAAAATATGATGAAACGATCATCATTGATAATGTAATAGTAAGTAATGTCAACACTGTATATAAAAATAATTAATATATCATCCTCGTATGTTTTAAATAATATTACCAATAGTATATATTGAATAATATCTTCCTTGTAAACGATTTGTATGTTTTCAAATATGGACAGACACATAATGTAATCCATTGGAGTGTTTTCTCTACATGGTACATCTTGAAATCTATCAATGGAAGAGATCAACCTTTTAGAGGAAGAATATGAGTAGTTCATTCTTGAGGGGAGACAAGTGAATAATTAAGGAGAATGTTTAAGATTTATAATTTATGGAAATATGAATATTTTAAAAATTATATTATCAAATTTCATTCCAAAGGTATTTTTTCTAATTCTCTCAACCTTGGTGTTATCAGGTTATTTGAACTTGAAGGGTTTGGTCCAATTAATTAATGTGAGTGAAGGAATTATATTTTTGATATCTCACATTAAATATATATAAAAATTGGAATGAATTAATTGTTTCATCCAAAAAATATATGTATAGCCTCATATAATGCTAATGAGAATGCATTTTAAGTGGGTAGCTTATTATTGTGCTAATGGAAACCTTTTTAGTATAAATCATACCTTCTTGTTCATTACACCGAGTGTGGATCAAATTGACTTTGAGTATAATGGTTGATGAAAAGTACCTAATTTTTAATTGATAACACCATATGTTAAGTACATTGTATTTAATATTTTTTATGGGGGTGAGAAAAATGTAGTGGAATATTGATTATAAATGGGGAGAGAATGACTGAAATTAAATAACACATATTGTCACATTATTTTATGTTGGAATTAATAAAAAATATATAGGTGGGTACTATTTACTGAAAATTTTGTTTTTATTAATAAAAACTCTTAAATAATGGGGGACGAAAGAAATTTTGACATAGGGAATTGACCAATACACGAAGTTTTCTATCATTTTTAAGGACCTTGTATTACAAAACAAATAATAAATTCTATAGAACGACCTTTTTTGTCCAACACAATGGAAAAAATTTCCCCACCCTTTATGTGTTACCATCCATTATGCCTTACTCCATGAACTTCCATTTTTTATAAATGAGGTAAACCGGGTACCATCGAGGGTTTTACTTGATGAACAAGAGACCAAACAACACTTTGGAATGTAATTAATACTATATGATATTAATATGATATAACCTTAATGAATAAATACCTATAAAAAGCCCTATCTTTTTAGAAAATTGAATTACCTAGTCCATAATATGTATTGAAGTAACAAATCACCAAATCCATAATATATAGAACAAGACCACCTATTTTTTCTCCTCAAGCACACATCATCCAAAAAAATAATTTTCAATCTAGAATTTGTTGTATTATATTAGAACCACATCCCCTATCCACACATACCTATGTCTACTATGATAGTGGCTAGCCTTGGGAGGAACCTTCTTTACAAAACTAAACCACCACAACCATTGATGAGAATTCAATTCTTTGCCCCCAAAAATTTCTAATTACAAGAAAAATAATTTATAGAATCATTTACCATCCTTAATGTTATTTATGAATTCCCAAATAACCCATCACACTATAGTGAATGTAATATTTTGAATACTAACATCCACACAATGCAGTTATATACCATGGAACCATTCCCCAATAAATTCTAAAATAGTGTTCCCACTCTCATAGAAACCCATTCCTTATAAAATGAATCTCTTGAAATGTGGAACCCATTAAATTTCAAAAAAAAGACTCAAATTGTCACTAAGATTAGTGAACTACAAAATCAGCATCTTGAAGCCATGAAAACAACCCTTTTCACATTATCATCTGTGGGTAGTTCTTGGTTCCACAAATGACACACCATTAAAACATCCTTACTAAGATATTTTTGACCAAATAACATGTCTCCAAATCATATATATCCTAGAATTCAGGTACCAAAATATGATTGTCCCATCCAATGAATAATATTGAAGACAAAAATGACATTACACATCTATCAGGTTCATCAACTTGGTTTATATTAAAATAAAAATTCATTTTTTTAATTGAGAATTGTATTAATCAAATAAAAAAACATGATTTATTCCCCAAATAAATTTTATATAATTAGGAAAATAAGGAAGAAGTGTGTTTCACCAACCCATTTATCCTTCCAGTTTCTAACATCACTATGACTAACAACTCGGCAAACCTCCTATTTCTACAATTTTAGATTACAATTATACAAATCATCATATTTGGTAATCTCCTATAATTATCCTTCCATTTTATATTGTCCCATTTATAATTTTTCATCATATGTATCACCCATTACAAGGTCCCTTAAGTGAAGTATCATGCAAAATTCAATAACATGCACTGTATGGCTTATGAAATTCTCTGTAGATTGATGCCTCCATCAATCAGTATCACAATTTTCTAAGATTACCAATGTTATATTTCACTTGTATTTCAATCCCACATGAAGGATATATTTTTTTTCAAGCCTCTCAATAGTTACCTTATGATTTTTAATGATCGATATAATGTTTATCATAATTGATGATGACACACTATTAACCAGTTTTATCCTACCTCCAAATAAACAAGAGTGGTTCTTCCAATTATAGATGCATCATGTGATTTACTTGATGATATATTCTAATAAAAATTTCGTGATCCTCCCATATTATATGGGATCATTGAGAGACTTTATTATAAAATCAATTCTCTACATGCCTGACATCTCCCTTATTCACGTACTTCTCCTATTCGAACACTTATTAGAGATGAAAACATTACTTTTCCCATGATGGGTTTTTTTCACACAATTTTCAATAATATTATAAAATATTAATTAAAACATTTAATTTTTTTCTTACCATTGATAAATAAAATAATATTATCAGAAAACATTATATGATAAGTAATCGCATCTAGAGACCAATTTATTAAGGGTAGTATCTTCCCCTCATCGAAACCATGGTTAATATGCATTATAAGGGAATCATGTTGTTGAATAAAGAGGCTTCGAGACATGGGATATCCCTTTTTAAATATATAAATAATTTTATTGAGGTCAATTCCCCTCTAAACTATGAATATAGAGATCCATAAATACACATAACACCTAAAAATTATTACATTCCCATTCATTGAACACAAAAATCCTCATAACCAAATCAATGAAGATCCATTATAAATGATTGTATTACTTTCCCATATCAACATGTATTCTAATGTTATACCCCAGAGACATTTTATTAATATTATTCAACATGAATTTTACAATCCCCATATCCATTGAATAATCCTCTCCTGAATGAATCCATGCTGCTCTTATGAATCCGTCCATGGAATCACTCTTCTTTAACTTATTATCATAATGAATGTGAGAAGTTTTTAAATAAGCACAATCATATTGGTATATATTGATTGAGGACTATGTTTGCACTCAATTTTGGAAGGAGAACCTCTATGGAAACAGACAATACCCTATTAAGTGTCCCTCCTATGAATTAATACTGCACTACTTTCTCAATATTCACTTTGGAGATCTCTCATGAATCCACATATAATAAGCATATATATCCATCCAGACTAGGTGATTAACTTAAAATTAAATTTTATATATAAGGGAACGAGGAATACAATGTTCAAGTTAGAAGAAAAAACCCAAAATCATGGTGGCCTGATGAGATGGATCCCAAGTACATCTCCTTGAATAATTTGTTTTCTTTCAATGGGTAAAGAGACCATTATATTATATATAATATGATTATTATATTATCTTCTTTTATTAGCCAGACTATCTACTACAATGTTTTTTTCTCTCCAAACATGCCCAGAAGTACAACACTAGTTGATTTTTATTCTATATTTCCTAACATAATATGAAAACTCCCAAGGTGGGTATTTATTCCAATGAATTATTTGAACAATAACATCAAAATCCAATTCAATTTAATCAAACAAAATATTGAACCTATCATGTCACGACCCGACCCTACCCGGGCTCGAGCCACAACTACCCCAAGCCCACCTCCATAGGCCTAGGGCTGGAAACTAGCGCCGAAGGCACAACAAATCAGGGATGCCTTTTCCTAAGTACCTATACACACACACACACACGTAGAACTCTCAATGAAAAAATGCAGAGTAAAAAAAGAAAGAAAAGGGAAACTGCTATAAATAAACAACAACGTGCATCGACCTCTAAAAGTACAAGAAAGTGCTAAAGGTAAACTGAAAAAAGGGGCAAAACACGCACCCAACCAGAAAGGTGCCACAACCCGGCAATAGGTAAACAAAAACAAATAGCTGGAAGGGTCCCCCACCTGGGACCTGACCACAACCACCACACGCGGTCCAATCTCCTGAACTCCTAATCTCCACTGAAGTCACGACCAACCTTTTTGTCATCTTCAAGGGAAAACCAAGTGCGGGAAAAGCCCAAGCAGGGGTGAGTATAAAAAAAATACTAAGTAGGGTTCCCCAAAGGCTCGAGGGAGAAAAAAAGGAGGTATCGAAGGGTGAGCAGTAGATCAAACAGGGAGTAGAACAGAAGTACAACAGAGAGTGCAGTAAAGAGTATAGCTCAACCCAAAAAGAGGAAGGTATAAGACTCATCCTAACACAAGGAGCTAGGAACAGTGAGAAGATTAACTTCTCTTTGAGCTTTCGCTACCTATTGCAGGAGAGTAGACTCGTCCAACCACGAGAAGCTAGATGCGAAAAGCACGTGGCATACCCCATGCGTCTTCTCCCCTCTTGGAAGGAGAGTAACCAAACCCAAGAAGTGGGTACCGGAAAAAGGTATATACAAATCCATATGCTTTGTCAAGAAGCCCGAACAAGACCGTAAGGGGATCTCCATCCTGTAGCTAAGCCCAAGAAAGTGGGTCGCCAACAATCCCAGAAGTAAACATCATCGATGCCCAACATCCCGCACGTCTGCCCCGAACTACATGTCAATGGGCTCAAACCACCACACCTCAACACTATCCTCTTTGGGCGGCACTGACTCGCCCGCAAGGTTTTAGATCGCGTGACAAGGACGTGTCTCAGTGGGGGAAAGTGCCCCTCATATTTGAGAGTTCTGGGTTAAGTCAAACCACACCTCGTCACTACCCCGCAGTCGAGAGGTCTCCTCAATGTCAAGGTCGTTCCATCGCTAACCCGTACAACCAAGGGTCCCACTCCGGTAATCATGGAGAAAAGTCACCGACTAGCCTCATAAGAAGGGATGAGTCTGAAAAGCCATCAGGTGACCCACTGCCCAGCCCTGCTGGAGGGTAAAACATAATAAGATATCAGGTGACCCACTGCCCAGCCCGGCTGGAGGGTATACCTTAATACATCATCAGGTGACCCACTGCCCAGCCCTGCAAGAGGGTAGACCTGGAATAAGTCGACGGGTGACCCACTGCCTAGCCCTACTGGAGGGTAAACCCGAAACTAGACGACGAGTGAACCACTGCCCAGCCCTGCTGGAGGGTAAACCCGGAACAAGTCGACTGAAGACCCACTACCCAGCCCTGCTAGAGGGTAGACCTGAATCATGACGACGAGAAACCCACTGCCTAGTCTCTACTGGAGGGTAGACCATCAAGAGTCATCAGGCGACCCACTGCCTAGTCTATTCTAGAGGGTAAACCCTGAGAAGTCTATGAGCAACCCACTGCCCAGCCTAGCTGGAGGGTAAACCTGAAGAAGTCGATAAGTAACCCACTGCCCAGCCCCGCTGGAGGGTAAAACCAAAACTTCTCTAGCCATCTCTACTAGATGGTACAACATTAGCCAACCGAACACAGAGTGGGTATCGCGCAACCACCCGACTCCGGAATAAACCAGGGGAAATCACTCAACCCTACTGATCTAAACCATCGAGCATAGATCCAGGGGAAAAACTCAACCCTTCATGTCGACAAACGAGAACAAAGGGACCCTCTACACCGTGAGAGGTCAAACGTACGCAAAGCAGAGCACAACACCCACATGGGGCCCACACGACGTGTGGCCCGAATCCAACCCCAACCGAATTCACAAACATTTTCATCTACAAACAACCACATGTACCTCCATGTGTTCCCGTATACTCCCAGAGTATACCATGTTCCATCCCAAAGGCTATCGTGCACACGACACCCATCGTCAACGCAAAGGTGTAAACATAACAACTCCAACATTCCACCTCAATGGCTGAGGCATGGCCAACGAAATCTCTTTAACCACCAACATCACTCCCCCAGGAGTGTACGCGATCACATGCCAAAGGACCGCTACAAACACGGTAGATGAACCGCCACCAAGGCACCTTTCATATTTCCACATTTAATAAGATCGTGTATGAGGCTCCGCTCTCCTGAACAGATTACACCGTTGTAAGCCTCATGGAAAAACACATGAGATAGGCCACCTACTCGCCTCAAACGGTCAATCGGTGAATAAGGTACTATTCAACATAACCAACCCGTGTGGGGCCCACCATAAGATCTCGAAACTGAACAAACAGATCACACCACTACGATCCCCATGGAAAAACACATGGGATTGACAACTCAATCGCCCAAAATGGACACTCGGTGAAAAACGTACTATTCACAATAGCCAGGTCGGGTGGGACCCGCACCACATCCCCGAAAAAAAGGTCGGGTGAACTATGCCATCACGATGCTCTCAGAAAAACACGCGAAAAGGACTACTCGAATGCCCCAAATGGATGCCTGGTGAAGAAGGCACGAAAACGCTGCACATAGCTCAAGAGACGGCCCGTGGGGCCCACGCCTCAACTCCGGCTTCGACGCCTGAAACCACCCCGGTCAATTTTGCCTCGATGCCAGGGTCACAACGCCATTGAAATGAATTCTGAATGCAGAACCTACTACTCCTCGCATTATACGCAAACGGGACCTCGTGGGCCCCACACCTCGGCCCCGAATTCAAGCGGGCGAATTGCACCATTGACATCCCCTTGGAAAAACACTCAAAAATGAGTACTCAAACACTCCAAACGGATGTCGGGTGAAGAAGTGGTGTTTCACCGTAAAACGTGTGAACTAAGCCCCTTGGGGCCCGCACCTCATCTACAACCTGAACGCTTTGGAAGTCTCCTCAAAAAGTCCGCACGAGGACTAGGGTCACGCTGCCACTGACGGCGCATCAATCGGACATCCTAAGAGGGCGTTTGGTTGGATGCAGTAATAAATAAATTAATTAATTAATTAATTAATTGTTTGTATAAATAATTTCGTGTCGCCAAGCAACGAAACCAAACCGCAAGGGCTCCAAACCAACTCTGAAAGGACTGTCTCGGCCCCGGGCCACTGCGCCTCTGACGGTGCTCCAAACGGACATCCAGCTTGCGAGCAACGTTCATCGCAACATTAATAATAATTTAATATTATTAAATTAAAGCCTCTTTGGTCACCCATCCTCGGGCGGGAAACCGAAAAACCCTTAAACTTGCTTTAGAAGGGCCACCCCGTCGATACGGTCCCCCAGCCGTAGACGGCGCGTCAAACGGACGCGCCGTTTAGGAGTTACGGCCCCCTGAACGCAAGGGGGCCATCCGAGCCATTTCACCCCGGCCTGCCCGGTCCGAACCGCCGCGGCCCGCTGGCCGCAGCCAGCCCCACCGAACCGAACCCGCTCCTCGGGTCCCGTTTTTTACAAACGGACCGACCTTTTAGCCGGTCTCCACGTCACCTCCGCCGGACCCGCAAAGGGCGGGTCCTGGTCTCCTCTGCTCCCCTGAGGTCACCGCTCGGTTCCACCGTGCTGACCACAACAGGCCGCGGTCCGCCTACTCCGCCGCTCGACCCCGCTCCCCTAGCCGGCCTCCTCCGCGGCGCCCTCTTCCAAACCAGCGCCTCCACCGCTCCACTCGACTGCGTGCCTCAGACCGCCTCGCCGAAGACCGCCGGAGCCCGATGCCGACACCGCCCCGCGCCTCCGCCTGGCCTCGCGCCGCTGCCGCCGTTGCGTGCTTCGTCACTGCCTGCCGCCTCTCCGGACCGCCAGAAACACCCAACACACCCCAAATCTAGTCGAGAAGCTCCAAAAACCCTCAAATTTAAGCGAACAACCACGATGACCTCCGAACTCAGATTTTAAATCCGAAAAATGCATCGTGAAGCTTAGGAAACCTACTATGCATACATGGGATTTTCTCAAAGAAATAGCAACAATTAGACACTATAGTTGGGGTTCAATGGAGGCTCAGGAATTAAAAAAATGAAACAACAACCGCCTACCTCGATGTGCTTCGCCCGAATCTTCGCATGGGTTCGCCGGATCTATCGCGCCTTGCCGGAACTATCATGCCTCGCCGGAGAGGTGGAGGAGAGGAGGAGAGGTTGAGGGGATTCACCGGGAGGAACAACGGGAGGAAGGGGATGGAGAAGGGTTTAAATAAAAAATAATTAATTAAAATTTTAATTAATTTAAACCCATAATTTAACCCGCATCCGAAACTCTCGACGGGGTCGAGGTTAAGCCTCCCCTAGGGTAAACACCACCTCCCGAGCACAACAGAAGTCTCAAAATTTGAATCCAAGGCTCCAATAAAAATTTATCAAATTTAACATCCGAAGACGTTAAATTACGAAAATGCCTATACCTGCATTTTTCACAGACGGGTCGCGCCCGAAATAGTTATACCCCTAATAGGGTAAATGACATGCTCCGAACTCAATGGTGCCCTCAGTTTTCCAATCCAAGCCACCGTTTAAGAGATACTTGAGTTAAGCTGTTAAACGAATAAATTAATTATTTAATTTATCCGTTCCACGTTCTAAAAGCGAGCGAGGGGTCCAAACGTACTGTGCCGACATGTTTTATGTCGTTCCTAGGGTAAACACCCCATTCTGGACCGATCCGTACACTTGGATCTCTGATCCGGATCATCTTTTAGGAGTTATCCCATTTATTTGGTGTTGGCATTTTGAACGCACTAAAAACTTAATTTCGGCCACACCGGGGCTCAGAATTGCACGCTGCCTAAATGTGTTTCTCTGGAATAACATCAGGAATATTCCAAAGTCATTTGCAGAAAAATCCAGGTTCTTACATCATTCCATCCTTCAAGCTTTTCATCCCCAAAAAGCAAAACCAGGGAACAACTCAGGGTACTAAGCCCACACCTGGCTCTCCCGTACCCAGAAGAACTCTTGCACAACTCTGAGCCACCGCACACAGGCCAAAGGATTAATCTGTTCACGTGAGTTCTTCCCTTTCCGATGACGTTCATAAGAGCATAGACACATATCTTCAGGTAATCTATGTGGGAGATGTTGTGCACTCACTCCAGACTTTGGGGTTTGGGCAAGGTGGTAGGGAACCTCGCCATCCCTTTGCACGGTCTCAAATGGCCCGAAGGCTCTCGGGGGCAGCCCACCTCCCTGATCGAACCTCTACATCGCACGCCGCGACTGGAATCACCGCTCGCACCTGGAACAAGGCCTAGTGATTCCCTCTTTCAGAATTTTCATATGGTGGAACACCCAAGGATATCTAGTCGCGCAAGGTTTTATAGTCAATATCTCCCGAGAAAGACCCTCTTACATGCTAGAAAGGCGAAGGAGTCAATACCATCTACTAAAGAGGAAGGTTCCTCGCCTTCTACTCTACCAACAGAAGGTTACATCAATGACCTGCGTCACCCTCGTAACAACCCTAGCAATGAGCAGGGAGAAAAAGCATTTCACATTTAGAGCCTAACAATTCTACTATAAAAAGTAGAAGAGATGTAGAGCGTACCTCTTATCATCTCATGATCTGCAGAATCATAGACATCCAAAACTCGTGGCTGTCTATGGTCCCAACTATCTGCTCCCGGAGCCTGTCGTGGAATACTTAGTGGTGATGAGAAGGCCTCGTAAAGTCATCCCCCTCTACCAGCTCCTCCCACTCCTCTACCAGCACCACCTCTCTGGGTACTACTCCAATCACGGCGCTGCCTCTGTCGTGGTGGTGCACCTGCTGCCTGCCTGAAACTCTCTTCATGACTGGTCGGGTAGTCCCGGGCCAGGTTACCTCGCCCATCAAGCATAAAATCAACTCTTTCCGAGCCGCACTGGTGCCCTCCAGTGCCCCTGTTGTGTACGACCACGCCCCTGAGTCCGGTTGTCAAAAAGCCACATGCGTCGAGGTTCTGCTTGTCGGCGCCCACAAGCTTCGACATACGTCTCGACTCCAACGTGCATGCTACCACCACCAACTCTAGAACGTGACAGGGAGCTCTCTGTCACCAACGCCTGATCTAGCACCCCGACATATATGGAAATTCCCAAGGGTACTATGAAAGCACGAATCTCTCGGCGGATACCCAGCTCAAGCTTCTGTGCTCGGATGTCGTCATAATGGACCAAGTCCGGGTAAAAGCATGCACGGTCTGCAAAACTATCCGCGTACTCAGCCACCGCCATCCCTCCTGGCTGAAACTACAGGCACTCCTGAATCCGAATAGAGCACAAGAAAGAAGGGAAAAACTCTTCACGAAATGACAACAGAAATTCGCCCCATGAAAGCGAAGACTCGTCAAGAAACTGAGTCACCAGACTCCACCAACGCCAAGATGCTCCACAAAAAAGGTTGGCTTCCAAATCCACTCTCTGATCTGCTGGCATCTGCACAAGCCTGAAAAGGTGAACCACTTCCTCAAGTCAAACCTATACTTCCTGAGGGTCTGGCTCACCATTGAACCTCAGCGGTCACTACCGCTGGAACTCACGGAGCGCGCTCAACCTACGCTCAAGCCCCTCCTGCTCTACTGAATCTTTCTGCTTCTCAATAGGTGGGGGTGCTGCTATCGGCCCACCTGGAGAAAGGGGCTCGCATGATGGGTCCTGGACTGATTCCTCGTAGTTCATAGGGTCGTCATCACGAACCAAAGCTGGTATCCTGGATGGTTGTCTTTGCGGAGACATCGTGAATATTATCAAGGAGTGTCGTGGTCAGATGAGCATATATGTATATAACAGTCACAACAATGGGGAGATGACTCAAGAAGGACAGTCAAGGACTCAATCTTATGTGACGCACAAAACAAATTTTCCCTGCAACAAGTGTCTCAGCATGCTGAGTCGACAAGCAGGTTATCATGATCCTGGTGAATTTATACGTTGGCCGCAACACCATCACAGGACTTCCTGGCCTCAGAGCTGCTCTCGAGACACGTTGACATTGTTGCCCTAAATCCCAACCAATTTCTCTTTTAGGGACGTCCGCACAATGTCCCACGGAACGAACCACCTATGATACCACTTTGTCACGACCCGACCCTACCCGGGCTCATTCCGTAACTACCCCAAGCCCGCCTCCATAGGCCAGGGGCTGGCGACACGCGTCGAAGGCACAACAAATCGGGGAGGACTTTTCCTAAGTACCTGTACACACACACACGCAACACACTCAATGCAAAAGTGCAGACTAAAAAAAGAAAGAAAAGGGAAAATACTATAAATAAACCACAATGTGCATCGACCTCTAAAAGTTCAAGAAAGTGATAAAGGTAAACATAAAAAAAGGGGCAGAACACGCACCCAACCAGAAAGGTGCCACAACCCGGCAACAGGTAAACAAAAAAAAAACAGCTGGAAGGGTACCCCACCTGGGACCTGACCACGACCACCGCACGCGGTCCAATCTCATGAATTCCTAAGCTCCAATGAAGTCACGACCAACCTGTCCATCGTCTGCAAGGGTACACCAAGTGCGAGCGAAGCCCAAGCAGGTGTGAGTATAAAAAATTACTCAGTAGGGTGCACCGAAGGCTCGAGGGAGCAACAAAGGAGGTACCGAAGGGTGAGAAGTAGATCGAACAAGGAGTAGAATAGAAGTACAACAGAGATTGCAGTAAAAAGTACAACTCAACCCAACAAGAGGAAGGTAGAAGAGTCGTCCTAATACAAGGATCTTGGAACGGTGAGAAGATGAACTTCTCGTCGAGATTTCGCAACCTATAGCAGGAGAGTAGACTCATCCAACCACGAGAAGCTAGACGTGGAAAGAACGTGGCATACCTCGCACGTCTTCGCCCCTCCTGGAAAGAGAGTAACCAAACCTAATAAGTGTGTACCGGAAATAGGTATACACAAATCCATATGCTCTGTCAAGAAGCTCAAACAAAATCGTAAGGGGATCTCCGTCTCGTATCTCAGCCCAAGAAAGTGGGTCTCCAATAGTCCCAGAAGTAAACACCATTGATGCCCAGCATCCCGCACGTCTACCCCGAACTACAAGTCAAGGGGATCAAACAACCGCACCTCGACACTATCCGATTTGGGCGACACTGACTTGCCCACACAGTTTTAGATCATGTCACAAGGATGCGTCTTAGTGGGGGAAAGTGCCCCTCATATTTGAGAGTTCTGGGTTAGGTCAAACCACACCTCGTCACTTCCCCGTAGTCGAGAGGTCTCCTCAAAGTCAAGGTCATTCCATCACTGACCCGTACAACCAAGGTTCCCGCTCCGGTAGTCATAGAGAAAAGTCACCGACTAGCCTCATAAGAAGGGAAGAGTCTGAAAATCCATCGGGTGACCCACTGCCCAGCCCTACTGGAGGGTAAAATATAATAAGATATAGGGTGACCCACTACCCAGCCCTGCTAGAGGGTAAACCCTAATACATCATCAGGTGACCCACTGCCCACACCTGCTGGCGGGTAGACCTGGAATAAGTCGACGAGTGGCCCACTGCCCAGCCCTGCTAGAAGGTAAACCTGGAACACGACGACGAGCGACCCACTGCCCAGCCCTGCTAGAGGGTAAACCTGGAACAAGTTGATAGACGATCCACTGCCCAGCCCTGCTGGAGGGTAGACCTGAATTAAGATGAAGAGAAACCCACTGCCATGTCTCTACTGGAGGGAAGACACTCAAGAGTCGGCGGGCGACCCACTGCCTAGTCTTTACTAGAGGGTAAACCCTAAGAAGTCCATGAGCAACCCACTGCTTGGCCCGGCTAGAGGGTAAACCCAAAGAAGTCGATGAGTAACCCACTACCTAGCCCCGCTAGAGGGTAAACCCAGAACTAATCTGGCCATCTCTACTGGATGGTACAACACTGGCCAACCGAACACGGAGTGGGTATCGAGAAACCACCTGACTCCGGAACAAACCTGGTGAAACCACTCAAACCTACTGATCTAAACCATCGAGCACAGAGCTAGGATAAAAACTCAACCCTACCAGCCAAAAAACGAGAACAAAGGGACCCTCTACGCCGTGAGAGGTCAAAGGTACACAAAGAAGAGCACGAAACGCACATGGGGCCCACAAGACGTGTGGCCCCAAGCCAACCCCAACTGAATGCACAAACGTTCTCAGGTACAAACAGTCACATGTACCTCCAAGAATTCCCGTATACTCCTAGTGTATACCAAGTTCCAGCCCAAAGGCTATCGTGCACACAACACCCATCGTCAACGCAAAGGTGTAAACCTAAAAACTACAACTTTCTAGCTCAACGGTTGATACACGGCCAACCACATCTCTTTAACCACCAACATCACTCCCCCAGGAGTGTACGCGATCACACGCCAAAGGTCCGCTACAAACATGGTAGATGAACAGCCACCGGGGAACCTTTCATATTTCCACATTTAACAAGATCGCGTATGAGGCTCTGCTCGCCTGAACAGATTACACCGTTGTAAGCCTCATGGAAAAACATGCGAGATAGACTACCTACTCTCCCGAAACGGTCGACCGGTGAATAAGGTACTGTTCACCATAACCAACTCGTGTGGGGCCCACCCTAAGATCCCGAAACTGAACAAAAGGATCACACCACTATGATCCCCTCGGTAAAACACACGGGATTGACTACTCAATCGCCCAAAATGGACACCCGGTAAAAAAATGTATTATTCACTCTAGCCAGGTCGGGTAGGACCCAGACCACATCCCTGAAAAAAGGTCGGGTGAACTGCGCCATCGTGATGCTCTTGGAAAAACACGCGGAAATGACTACTCGAACGCCCCAAACAAACGCCTGGTGAAAAAGGCGCAAAAACGCTGAATATAGCTCAAGAGACGGCTCGTGGGGCCCACACCTCAACTCCGGATTTGACGCCTAAAACCACCCCGGTCAATTTTCCCTCGATGTTAGGGTCACAACGCCATTGACGACACCTGAAACGAATTCTGAATGTAGAAGCTGCAACTCCCCGCGTTATAGGCAAATAGGGCCCCATGGGGCCCACACCTCGGGCCCAAATTCAGGCGGGTGAATTGCACCATTACAATCCCCTTGAAAAAACACTTAGAAATGAGTACCCAAACACTCCAAATGGATGTCGGGTGAAAAAGGAGTGTTTCACCGTAAAACGTGCGAACTAAGCCTTGTGGGTCCCACAACTCGTCTTCAACCTGAACGTTTTGGAAAGCTCCCCAAAAAGTCCGCACGAGGACTGGGGTCATGCTGCCACTGACGGCGTGTCAATAAGACATCCCAAGCGGGTGTTAGGTCCGATGCAGCAATTAATTAATCAATTAATTAATTAATTAATTAATTAATTGTTTGTATAAAGTGTTTCGTGCCGTCGAGCAACGAAACCAAACAGCAAGGGATCTGAACCAACTCTGAAAGGACCATCTCGGCCCTGGGCCACTACGCCTATAACGGCGCTCCAAAGGGATGTCCGGCTTGCAATCCATGTCCGTCGCAACATTAATAATAATTTAATATTATTAAATTAAAGACTCTCAGGTCACCCATCCTTGGGTGCGCAACCGGAAAACCCCTAAAATCACTTTAAAAGGGTCGCCCCGTCGATACGGTCCCCCAGCCGCAGACGGCGTGTCAAACGGACGCGCCGTTTAGGAGTTACGACCCCCCGAACACAAGGGGGCCATCCGGGCCAGTTCACCCCAGCCGACCCGGTCCGAACCGCCGCGGCCCGCTGGCCGCGGCCTGCCCAGCAGAACCGGACCTGCTCCTCGGGTCCAGTTTTTTTCAAACGGAACGGCCTTCTCTCAGGTCTCCGCATGACCTCTGCAGGACCCGTAATGGGCGGGTCCTGGTCTCCTCTTCTCTCCCGAGGTCGCCGCTTGGTTCCTCCCTGCCGACCACGACTGGTCGCGGTCCTCCTGCTCCGCCGCTCGATGTCGCGCCCTCAGCCGGCCTCCTCTGCGGCGCCCTCTGCCGACCCATTGCCTCCACCGCTCCACTCGACCGCGCGCCTCGGGCCGCCTCCCTGACGACCGCCATAGCCCGATGTTGACACCGCCCCGCGCCTCCACCTGGCCTCACACTGCCGCCGCCATTGTGCGTTCCATCGTCGCCTACGACCTCTCCGAACCGCCAGAAACACCCAACACACACCAAATCCGGCCGAGAAGCTCCAAAAACCCGCAAATTTCAGAGAACAACCACGATCACCTCCGAACTCGTATTTTTATTCCGAAAAATGCGTCGTGAATCTTAGGAAACGTACTACGCATACATGGGATTTTCTCAAAGAAATAGCAACAATTCGACCCTATAGTTGGGGTTCAAAGATTGCTGGGGAATTAAAAAAAATGAAACAACAACCGCCTACCTCGATGGGCTTCACCCGAAGCTTCGCATGGGTTCTCCGGATCTTCCACGCCTTGACAGAGCTCTCATGACTCGCTGGAGAGGTGGAGGAGAGGGGGAGAGGTTGAGGGGTTTCACTAGGGGAGAACAAGGGGAGGAAGGGTATGGAGAAGGGTTTAAATAAAAAATAATTAATTAAAATTTTAATTAATTTAAACCCATAATTTAACCCACATCCGAAACTCTCGACAGGGTCGAGGTTAAGCCTCCCCTAGGGTAAACACCACCTCTCGAGCACAATGGAGGTCTTGGAATTTGAATCCGAGGCCCCGTTCAAATGTTATCCAATTTAACGTCTGAAGCCGCTAAATTATGAAAATGCCCCTGGTGGCATTTTTCAAAGATGGGTCACGCTCGCGAAAGTTACACCCCTCCTAGGGTTATCGCATGCTCCGAACTCAACGGTGCCCTCAGTTTTCCAATCCGAGCCACTTTTTAATAGATACTTGGGTTAAGCTGTGAAACGAATAAATTAATTATTTAATTTATCTATTTCACGTTCCGAAAGAAAGCGAGGGGTCCAAACGTCCCGCGCCGACATTTTTTATGTCGTTACTAGGGTAAAAACCCCATTCCAGACCCATCCGTACACTCGGATCACCGATCCGGATCTCCGTTTAGTAGTTATCCATTTTATTTGGTGTTCCCAGTGTAAACACATTGAAAGCTTAATTCTGGCCACACCGGGGCTCGGAATCGCACGCCGTCTGAAGGCGCTGCTCTGGAATAACATCAATAATATTCCAAAGTATTTTGTAGAAAAAACCAGGTTCTTACATATCACACAAGATAATTCCAGTATACATGGCTCGGATTTTTTCACCAATAGAGTTTCCTGCTCTATTGTACACACTATAAAAAAACAACCGAACCATTGTTGACACTAACCAGCCTACCTAACCTCATTTCCCAATCCATTTATGATCCATCAAAATTTATCTTTAGGTCCTTACTTGGTGGAATACAACTGATCCATTTATATTGGTTATCGTGGAATAAGGCCGGTCTCACATACAACATATCAAGATACCTCCAGAACATTGAATAATTCGACCAACCCCTCATATTCTATCCCCACTCTGTAACCAAAAACCTTTTTAGCAGTTGAGGAAAATGGATTAAAACCATGAACCATAAATATCCCTATTTTTTCATCCCATATATTCTAGTAGATGGCTGTATAGATGAGACCAAGAGTCTTCCTTTTAGATTCATGATTCTCTGTTCCCTGAAACCTGTCAGTGAGAAGATCAAGAATGGAGGAACCCTTTCCAATGTTTTCTAATATTTGTCCCATTAAATCCCATAAACCTCTATCCCATTCAATTTAAACAAATTCACTATGGATTTTGGTTGTGTCTTTTCACAATAGAAGCACCATGAAACCATATACTCCCCTTTACATTTAACATTCTCATCTGTTGGTATGTCTTGGTTCCTCACATGATAGAATAGAAAATTAATTTTAAGGGTAAATATTTAAACCATAGATTTGTATCCCACTAAAACATATCTATCTTCCCATGGATAATAGACTTGTAGTGAATGCTGTTAATTCTACCTGTGACCAACACTGTAAAGCAGCATTGATCTAGTGCGTCAACCAGGAATGTACTATCAAAATTCACATTTTACTCCATATTTTGAATAATCTTCCTCAATGGTGGATGTAAAGACCTAAACTCAGTTCCCAATATATAGTGCCTTATTTTATTATGCTGGCATATAAATAATGTATATCCATTCTGAATGACTGAGAATTTTAGTAGCTTTGGAAACAAGATACATACATAAGTTCAACATTACAACTTGAAATGAAAAATAACATAAAAGGTCCACTAGGAACATCCACCATTTTAAGATTATCCATTCAAGTAAATCCTATTATACCTTTTATTTTGATGGAAAAAATGAAACATAATAAGGGGTGAGAACAGATGCCCAGTAATGGTAATCATTACAATGAAAGATAACATAAACCTTAATCATGGTGGAAAATTGAAAACACATGACTTTAAAAATAATCATTAACATAATATTGTAGGAATATGAGATGAGTAAATATTTCCATAATAAAAAATAATCATGGGTATTATATTAGTTAAATGAACTCATGAACATTAAATTTATAGGTTCATAATGAGGTAAATTCATATGTAGATCATTCTGAAACATGTCGTCAAGGCCTAGTCGAAGACATCTAAAAATGAAAAAGGTCTCAGCCAAAACCATATATCAAAATGGGAAAGTCCTTGACCAAGTCCATATATATTTATCTCATGAGACATACTGATGCATCGAGGGGATATATGGGGCCCTAACCATCACATAATAAGTCCAATTCATTCCTCATATGAATAGGGATAAACTCAAAGAACATACACATTCATATTCAATCTAATAACTTTCCCCGATCATTAAGCATAAAAACTAACCATTCTGAGTAAACTGGTGAATGGTTTTAAGATAGAACATCCAAATTCATTATATTAATAAACCTTTAAATTAAATATGTTAAATTATATCATACATAATAATCCACAAGAGTTATGAAAAATATGAAGACACTCTTATAAAATCATCATGTAATTTTTGAGATAAATACTCTTTTACATTAGAAAAAAGAGTTACTTTTGAACAATATTTGTATGAAACCATAAGTTAAGTAAGATAGTATTTTCATAATAAAGTTATTTATTTTAGAAAGATAATTGTGTAAAAAATAGATTATAGAGTTCCCTTGATAATAGGTAAGAATTTGATAAATTACTTTGAACCGGGCTTGTATTTCAGGAAGAATTTTTGACAGATCATTTTAAAACAGATAGCTACCATGAAATAAAGAATTATTATGGTTTGTAAAAATAAAAAGAAAAATTAAACATAATATTTAGGAGTAAAAAATAATAATTATTAAATTAATTGGGATGAATAGAGACATAGAGTAACTCGAAAGGAAATGGAGGTTCTGGTAGGAAATTATTATCATAAGTCTGAAGATGTTCTTAAATTTATCTTAATGACCAGAATAATCAAATTCAGGTCCCTAAATTTATGATTTGAGAAAATCCTATACATGTAATTGATTTATTATTACCATATTATGTTCATTCATGGCATTTTTATGGGTTAAGAGATTCAATTTCATTATTTGGGAGTGTTTTCATCCATGGCTTTCATGATTAGTTTACTAATATTCATATATAGATAAAAATGTAGAATGATAATGGTTTTAAAAATATAGATGTTTTTTTTGATTATTGATCTATTGGAATATGAAATGGTCACAAATTTTTTTTGGTTATTGGGAGTTAATGTGAAACATTATATAAAACTTTAATGACAATTGTTTGGGTTAATTGGCGGTTCTTGATCACAACCAATTCATTTTGATTTATAAATTCATATCATGTGGAAAAAAAGTTTCGAGAACCTTAAATAATTTATAATAAAAATATTATAGTTTCGTTCAACCATAAAAATTATTTCTTGACTATAATAGAAGAAGGGGTTAGAAATAGAAAACCTGTCGTCCTTGAATGTGATAAATTAACACATCTCGGATGGGGTTTTCAATTCTTGTATAAAATAAAGGGAAAAGAGAGATGATGATGAATTATTCGATTATCACACCAAAAGTCAAGTACATGTATGTCACTGGAGTTATCACAACATTTTGATGAAATGAGGTGAGGAAAGAAAAATGGAAGAAAGGAACATGAAACTAAAAGACAAGTTGAGAGATCCCTTACAAAAATTCAACAGCCTAACAATGTCAATTAAAATTTCATAATTTTTTTGGATGAGATATAAAGATATATCATAATTAATAAGTAACATGGATAGTAAGGGCTATATTTAATGACATATCTCAAAATAAAAAAAACTAAATTTAAAATATAATAACATAATAAGATTGCTCTGAAGGAGGGAGATTTTGAGATGCACATTTCGAAGCCTAATGGATATGCAACATGGTTCCAGAAAACATTAATAAGTGATGATAAAAGGTTCATAAATTCATAAAAATAATCATATAATAGTATAGGTAGTGAATAAAAATTAAATAAGAACATGGTATGAAAACTTTAAATTCATACCACATAAAAGAAAACTTGAATGGAAAAGATAAGTTGAGAATTCTTTTACATTACAAAGTAACTCCTAAGACATGATAGATGAGACCTTGAGGGATTGATAAAACAATTATAGGACTACTAGAGAGGTAAAACTAACTGATATTTGATTATTATGAGTTTTTAATGAATGAAAACGAAGGAATGAGTGGGTATTTATAGTAAATGAATGGGAGATGTTATTATTAATTTCATAGGAAACCTCATTAGTGTTTCATAAAAAACCATGGGATTGACCATGGTATTTACCCATGGTATTATCCTAATGGGACACATCATATAATATTTTAATGTACAAAAGTAGAACATGATTTTATTTTAATTATTAAATCATTATTATGTCATTAAACATACTGAAAATTCAAAGCTGTAATTTTACTATTCACAAAAAAGCGAGTATTTTAGAAAAAATCCCAAAAATTCACCCCAAATTTTTTTGACATGAAGAATTAATAAAATAAATCAATTTTTGGAAAATAATTTTCTAAATATTTATAATTTAATTTTTAAATAAAATCATAATTTATTCCAAAAAAATAACTTTAAAACTATAACTCGTTTTATAACACCTTGATAAATTAATCAAGGTCCCATAAAATTATCTTATAAACATATGAGAATAAATTAAAATTTATGAGTACATTTTATGAAAATTAATTTTAATTTTAAATTATTAAATAATTCATAAAATTGTAATTAAATTATTTACGACATACAAAAATACCAATACATATACTATGATCAGTTTTTTCACTTATAAGTTATCAAATTGTATTTATACACTCATGGGTGAAGTTTCTATTTTTTGGCCAATTTACTATTCATTACTTTTTGGAAGGGTATGTTACTATTCATAAAGGTGTTTTACTATTCATAAAAACTAATTTAATTATATGAGACTCTAAATATCAACCTGAATGAAACTGTACATATCAGTTTACCGATATTCAACTCACAGATGTGGGAAAATTTGGTTAACTGGATAGGTTATAACAAGGGGGTGTTTGGTAGAGACTTAGTGTTTCATGCATTCAATATTAAATTTATTTGCATAAACTTGGGGTGTTACATTATCCCGTCCATACAAAATTTTTTTCCTTGAAATTACGAGAATGTTACCTCACAAAAATATTTGGGTAGTTCTTTATCACAAGCTCCTTAGGCTCCCATATTGCCTATTAGATTTTATTAATTTTCCTAAGTATCTTTACCAGTTGATTCATCTAATTTCTCAGCACTTGTTCTTTAGTGTCCAGAATCCAAATAGTATCGTCAACATATGATAGGTCAGGTTCCAATTATATACCTTTAGAAGTGAGGACATGCATTGGGTTTGGCTTGTACTTTCTCAGCAATGAGACCTAAAACACATTGCGTACTTTTGATAAGCTAGGTTTCATAGAATAACTATATGAAACATATCCAACTCTCTCCAAAATTTTAAATGGTCCTATGTACCTAGGTCTTAGTTTCCCTTTCTTCCCAAATATTATAACACCCTTCCATAGAGATACATTTATGAAAACATGATCTCCCACATGAAATTACAAATCTTTCCTTCGATTATAAACATAGAACTTTTGTCTGCTTTGAGCTTCTTTGATATGGGTTCGAATAGTCTTTACCTTTCTAATTGTTTCCTCCACAAGATATAGAACCACAAGCTTCCGTTCACCAACTTCATCGCAACATGTTGTTGTACGACATCTCTTTCCATACAATGCTTCATATGGAACCATTTTAATGCTAGAATAGAAACTATTATTGTAGGAAAACTCCACCAAAGGTAAATACTGATCCCATATACCTTGAAAATCATGTGATCATGATCTCAACATGTCCTCTAAAGTTCAAATAATTTTTCCGGATTTCCCATCAGTTTGATGATGGTAAGCAGTATGCAAACGAAGCTCACTGTCCAATTTTTTTTTGAAGAATTTGTCTGAATTTTGATGTAAATCGAGGATCTTGATCAAACACTATTAAAAGCGTTTCTCCATTAAGTCTTAAAAATTCATTGATATAGATCCATTCTAGGTTCCCCAGGGGAAAATCCTCCTTTATAGAGAGTAATTGTAGAGATTTTCTATGTCTATACACAATTAGCCATATTGAATCATTATTTCATGGAGTTTTGGTTAATAAGGTGACAAAATCCATGGTTATTTTATCCCATTTCCATGTTGGGATATGTAGAGGTTTTATGAATCCAATAGGATATTTTCGTTCATCCTGTACTTGTTGACATACTAAATATCAAGATGCATAATTAGTAATTTATCTCTTCACATTGTCCCTCCAGAAATGTTCCTTCAAATATCCATACATCTTAGTGCTACCAGGATGTATTAAGAAATTTTATCTATGAGCATCATCCAATAACTCTATGATCATCTTGGGTAGAGAGGGAACATATATCCTCTTCAAAAATTTCAGAATTCCATATTCACAAATAAAGTCATCCAACTTCCCATCTTTCATAGCATTAATTTTCATTTAGATTTTATTGTCATCAAAAAATGAAGCTTTAATTCATTCCAATAAATATAGTTGGGAAACCATTTGAAAAAGTAATGATGTATCTCCTTCTTTGATAATTCCCACAACCGTCCTCACTTGATCCATGTACGAAGGATCCTTGTCGATACTCATTTTATTGATAACTCCTTGATCCTTTATGCTCAATGGATTAGCTACCCTATTTTTCTTTCCTGGGAAGTAGTGTATAGAAGAATCCTATTCCTTGAGTAGTTCAATCCATCTCATTTTCCCCATGTTGAGATCTTTTTGTGAGATGATATACTTTAGACTATTGTGATCTGTATATATCTCTAAACTTTCACTATAAAGATACTGTCTCTATAATTTTCGAGTAAAGATTACATTAGCTAACTCAAGATCATGAGTTGGATAGTTTTTTTAATGAAATTTTAACTACCTTTATGCATATGCAATAAGTCTATCAGTCTATTTAAGGACACAACCATGTCCTTTCTTTGATTCATCAATATAGATCACAAACCCATCATTCCCCAATAATGGAGTTAATATCTAATCATTCACTAATATCTTCTTCAATTCTTTGAAATAGTCCCCACATTCTTCTTTCCATACAAACATAACCTCTTTATGTGTAATCTTGGTAATTTCTTTGGATAAACATGTGAATTTATGAACAAAATAGTGATAATAACCTGCTAAAAATATAAAACTATGTACCTTAGTTATGTTCGTTGGAGTAGAAAATTCTTGAACAACCTTTGTCTTCCCAGGATCAATAGATATTCCATCCTTAGAGACAATGTTTCCAAGAAAGGAAACCAATTGATTACAAAATTCACAATTTGTAAATTTCCAAAATAATTCATCTCTTCAATGATTATTTAGAATAGTGCACAAGTGATTTTTAGGATCTGTGTATATTTTCGAGTATACCAAGAAATCATCAATAAATACCACCACAAAGTTATCAAGACATTCCTTAAAAAATGTATTCATTAGATCCATGAATAAAGAGGGATCATTAGTTAGTCTAAAGGGCATTAATGTAACATCACAATTTCCATACCTGGTTCAAAATACTATATTTGGAATATCTTCCTTCCCCACAAACAACTGATGATATCTAGTTCAAAGACCAATCTTCAAAAAATGTTTGGATCCTTGAGGTTGATCAAATAAATCATCAATGCATGGTAGGGGATACTTGTTATTTATTGTTATAGCATTGATCTCTCTATAATCAATGCCCAACCTCAAAGATCCATATTTATTATTAATGAAAAGAATAGGGGATCCCCATGGAGAAATACTAGGGAGAATAAATAATTTATCCCTAAATTAATCTAGTTTTTTCTTCATTTCCACAAATTCCATAATGCCCATTCTATAAGGGTTCATTGATATGGGTCTTGAATCAAGAATTAATTCAATGGAAAACTCAATTTCCTACTTTTGAGGATTTCCATGTAAATCCTCCAGAAATACATCAACATATTCTTTCACAATTGGTACGTCCTCTATTTTAACATTCCATTCCTCACGAATAGTTTTTTCATTCCCTTCCTCCCAAATAATTGAATTCAATAGAGTTACTGGCGGTGGATCTAAAAGATAAATAGATGGTGATGTTTCTTCTCTAAATATAAGGGATTCCAAATCATCCTAAAAAATTGTAACCTAATTCTTCTTACATTAAATTTTCACATAATGGTTCAAAATCCAATCCATAACAAGAACTATATCAAAGTCAATCAAATTTATGATTATGAAATAAGTAGATAAAGCACATTTTTATGCTACAATGGGGACTGCCTGACATAACTTGGTTGCAATGATACTTACCTTAGGAGTTTTGACTGACAACTCCCTCATTAAATAAAATTAGAAATATCTTATTTTCATGGAATACTAAGAAGATATGAAAGAATTTGAGGATCCAAAATAAAATAAAACACTGGATAAGTTTGAGGAAACGATTAAAGTACCTGCCACGATGTCATTAAGAATTCAATATTGGAAGTTCTGATCACATAATCTTGTCCTTATGCCCTTGGCCTTCGCTGTGGAATGTTTCCTTGATTCTTTGGAAAATCATTAGAATAGTGTCCCATATCCCAACTATTATATCAGTGAATATTATAATATTCAGTATTCCCCATGTAATTACTAGCATGATGGATTTTCTGTCCAACACCCCTTTTCCTTTTAAGTAGGCACTAGGGTATTTCCTTTCACAATTATAATAGGACATAAAGTAAACTATTTCCTTATTCCCCATTTCATCACTTCCTTTTCCATAGTTTTCATAATCTCTTTTCTTATCTTGCTTTCCCTTAAAATCATAAGACTTATAGAATTTATTTCCTATATTGATGGAACTTGAGGTTGTATCTTCATATGATGAGAATCTTTGAGAGACTAGGTCCCTTCAGAGGAATGGTTTTAAACCATCAAAGAATTGATCAATCATGCTCCTTGGATTACGTATGTAGTTCATGACATTTTTTGATAACCTCGTGATGTTAGATTCTTCCTTTGCAACATTTTCATCCTCATTTTTCCTTAGATTCATAAACTTCCTTTCCATACATTCTTTCTATTCATGAGGGAATTATTTTTTTTAAGATGATTTCCTTAAAATCCCTCCATCCTATTTCTTCTATTTCTTCCTCCTCTTTTCGGTTTTGAATAATGACCACCAATGCTCTGTATCTCCTGATAAATGATAAACCACCATGACAACCTTATCTCTTTTGTTACATCCCAAAGTGAGAAATATATATTATAATGAAATTTTCCACTATTCAACTACAAACTGGCTTGTAGACCCATTAAATGATGGAATTTGTTGTCATGTAAACTAGCATAGCATAGATCCTCCATGTTGTGGATCCAGATGCTCCATACGGGTATGGTTATTGTTTATAACCGGAGTCATCTATCCTATTATAGTTATAAGTTTTTCTTCTCGAGTCACAACATTAGAGACATCATCAATAGCTTGCATCGGTGGAAAATACCTACATGTGACAGGCACATACTTGTTGTTTCCCTTCCATCCACTAGGTGCTACTTCTAAATAATGACATCCACATAGATTAGGTTATGAATCATAATGTATAATCACACCCTAGTGAAATACTTATCAAAGGTAAAATCATAATAAAAACATGGTTTCTTTGAGGAAAAATTCACATTTAAATCCTTTATAATGGCTTGTAATGAAAATGTGAATTAACATAAGCATATCCTTCGATAGTGTCAATCTAGGTGCACAGTTAGACCCGTTGTCATGTACCGAGATACCTCGGGTCAATCCCGAAACTACTTGTCAAAGTTTTCAATCCTAGGTACTTCATTTCAAAAACCACGTCCACTTGTAGTTTTCATATAGGGATATATTTTTTAGGAAGATCAACATAATATATTCCTTACCAAAATTCTTGGATAGTCTTGTATATTTATCCTCAAATACTATCTTAGGGGGGTTTTACCCTAATATAATTTTTCTAAATCTAGTTTCCATGTTTTCTACTAAATTTTATCTCATACCAACTGTAAATAGCCAACCCCAGTTGCCCGGAGCTGGTGACTTATTTTATTACACTGGCATATACACAAGGAATATACATCCTGAAGGACTAGGTATTTTTGTATCTTGGGAAAAAAGAAATATATATAGGTTTACCATTACAACTTGAAATTACAAAATTATAAAATTTCTAATGGGAACATCCAAAAATTTAATATTATCCCTGAAATTCAATCATATTATACCTTTTATTATCCTAGAAAAAGTTAAACATAATAAGGGGTGAGATCAGATGCTCAGTAAGGTTAAACAATACAGTGGAAGAAAACATAGACATTAGGCATTGTGAACAATTGAAAACACATGCCTTTAAAAATAAACACGAACATAATATGGGAGGAATACGAGCTCATTAAATATTTCCACAATAATACCTAATCGTGGGTATTCAACTAGTTGAATAACCTCATGATCTTTGAAATTATAGCTTCATAATGAGGGAAATTCATATTCTGTATATTCTAAAACATGTCGTCAAGGCCTTGGCCAAAACATCTACAAATGATTAAGGCCTCAGCCAAAACCATATCTCAAAATGGGAAAGGCCTCATACAATTCCATATATATTTGTCTCATGAGACATACCTATGCATCAAGGTGCTACATTGGGCCCCAGACATCACATAATAAGTCCAATTCATTTCTCATATGAAGGGGGATAAACATAGACAACATATTAATTCATAATCTAACTAATAACTTTCCCCTAACATTATGCATAAACACTAACCATTCAATGTAAAACGATGAATGATTTTAAGATAGAATATCCACTGTCAAACTAATCATAAAATATTAAATTAAATATGGTAGATGATATTATAAATAAAAATCATCAAGAGTGTTGAAACAAATGAAGACACTCTTATAAAATCATCATGTAATTCTTGAGATAAATATTCTTTTTCCCTGGAAGGAAGAGTTCCATTGGAAATATATTAATATAAAACCATATGTGAATTTATATGGTATTATACAAATAAAATGATTTATTTTCGAAAGAATATTGTTTATAAAACAGATTATACAGTGCCATTGATAATAGGTATGAATTTGAGAAATACCCTTCAATCGAGCTTGTATTTTCGGGAAGAATTTTTTAAAAGATCCTTTTAAAACATATAAATATTATGAAATAAAGGAGGATTATGGTTTGAAAACATAAATAGAACATTAAACAGAATTTATGATGATTTAATAATAATAATTAATACATTAATTGGGAAGGAGAGAGATAAATAGTACCCCGAAAGAAAATGGAGGTTCGGGTAGGAGACCATTACATTAAGTCTGAGGGTGTTCCAAACATGATCTTAATGACATGAATGATAAAATTTAGGTTCATAAATTAAGGATTATAGAACCTACTATAAATTTAATTTATTTATTTTAACCATATTAGGTTCATTCATGGCCTTTTGACGGGTTAATAGAGTAAATTTCATTGTTTGGGAGTGTTTTTTTCCTTGGTTTTCATAATCGGTTTACTTATATTCATGTATGGATAAACATGTTGAATGATAGTGGATGTTAAAAATAGAAGTTATATGTTATTAGTGATCATACATAATATTTCATTTTCATAAAATTCATTTGGTTATTAAGAGTGATTATGAATCATTCTATAAAACATTAATGACAATTGTTTAGGTGAATTGGTGTTTCTTGATCACAACAAAATCATTTTGATTTATGAATTAATATCATGTGTACAAAAGGATTAAATAACCTTAAATAAGTTATAAATAATATATTATAGTCCGGTTAAACCATAAAAATGGTTTCTTGACCATAATTGAAGATGGTGATAGAAATTGAAAACCTATCATCCTTGAATGTGATAAATTAACACATATCAGATGGTGTTTTCATTTCTAGTATAAAATAATGGGAAAGGAGAGATGATGATGAATTATCCAATTATCACAACAACATTATAGTCCATTTAATGTACTAGTGTAATCATAAAATTGGGATGAAAATATGTGAGTAAAGAAAAATGAAAGAAGTGAAGATAATAATTAAATAAAAGTTGAGAGATCCATTACAAAAATTCAGCAACCTAACGACGTCGCTTAAAATTTCATAAAATATTTTTATGATAGAAAAAGGGTATCTAATAATTATTAAATAATATATAAATTAAGGGGGATATGTAATTACATATCCTAGCACAATCCAATTTAAATTAGGATATAATAACATAATAAGAGTGCATGAAAAAAGAGAGATATTTTGAGATGATAATTCTGCAGCATAATGGAATTGCAACATGGTTTTCGAAAACATTAAGAACAAAGGGTACAAGGGTCACCCATTCATAAAAGTATCATAAAATATTATAGGTACGGAATAAAATTTGAATAAAAAAATGGTATGAAAGCATGAAATACATGCTACATAAAAAAGAACATAAATAAAAAAGGGAACTTTAGAATTCCCTTAGCTTGTAGAGTAACTCATAAGACATCATGGTTGGGACCTTGGGGGATTTATTACACCGTGGAAAGAATACTAGGGAGGTAAAAATAACAATTCTTGAAGAATGATTATTTTTGGAAAGAAATAAAATGAATGAATGAGTGGGTATTTATAGTAAATGAAAGGGAGATTTTTTATTAATTTCAAAGGACACCTCTTTAGTAGTTTTTGAAAAACCATGCACATAACCATGTTATTTTCACATGGTATTATACAATTTATATAACTCATATCATATTTTACTAAAAAACGTCTACCTGCATTTTATTATTATTATTACATCATTACAATGTTATAAACATACTGAAAACTCAAAACTGTATTTTTACTTTTCGAAAAAGGTTCATGTATTTTAGAAAAGTCCAAAAAATTCCCCCAATAATTTTAAAATATTTATATAAAATCATGATTTATTCCGAAAAACAACATTAAAATTAGTACTAATTTTATAACACGTTGATAAATTATTCAAGGTCCCATAATATTATATTATAACCATACAAAAAGAAAGAAACAATTTACGATTTCATTTTATGAAAATACATTACCATTTTATACTTTTAAATTAATCATAAACTTTTAATTAAAATATTTATGATATACAAAAATACCAATACATATACTATGATCATTTTTTTCACTTATAAATTGTCTAAATTGTATTTATTCACTCATGGGTGAAGTTTAAATTTTTTTGACCAATTTACTATTCATTACTATGAAAAAGGGTATGTTACTATTCATAAGGGTGTGCTATTATTCATCAAAAACTATATTGCTTGAATCAAACTCAAAATATCACTCCGAATGAAACAATGTATGTTAACTTTTAAAAATTCAAATCATAGAGGTTGAAAATTTATGTTTACTACATAGGTTATAACATGGTTCTGTTTTGTAGAGACTCAATGTTTCATGCATTCAATATTAAATTTATGTGTAGAAATTTGGGGTGTTATAGTGGATTGATTATCGGCTCCTTGAAGGAAATATTTCATGTTGGTCACCCCATAGACTAATGACATTGTTCTTATGTTAAAACTTTCCCATCCAATAAGAAGTCCCTCAAAATGTTCTAAATATAGCTTCCCTATCACTTAAAATTATGACATATATGAAACATCCACAAATTTTAATTTATTTCTCATATGATACTATCTTTCCATCATACACACACAAACTAGGATCAAAGTCACGTTCTTATCCCCCTCCCTAATCCAAATAGCTCATGATCACTCTCTGGACACCATTTTAATTTTCTAATGTTTCTCCACCAAAATATATTTTAGAAACCACGTTGAAAAAATAATCATCTAAATATATATTTAGCCTCTCCAATAGCCTCTTCATTCCCTTATTGATCTCCTACATTCTTTCTCTACTGTTTTTTCAAGTATTACTTCTCTCTAGCAAGCCGCTTTTTATACACTTTAAGTTACTAGTTAATCCCTCAGATTATGTATCCAACCATAGTTATTCCCATGATGTTCTTACAATCTTCAAAAAGACTTTATTTTGAGTCCAGTTACTCGAGAATAGAACTTAGTTGTTCATTATATCACCCCCTATTGTGTTTTACCACAATAGGTGAGCTTTTATACAAAACTCATGTAAACTGAGTTAATGAAGACTACCTAAAAGAGTTAATACCTTTAAATTTAGAGAGTCATTGATCAAGAATAAACCATATCCCATGATTTCATTTTCAATTTTTACACCCAGGGATCCTTATCCTCGATAACCACATCTCCATAAGTTCATCAAATTTTATAAAATACCTAATATCATGTATACAAATTCCATAAAAAACCACTCCACCTCTTTTTTTAGACATCTATATGATAGTTTTTATATATCCACCAATAAACCATGGAAAACCTCATGATTAAATGTTAGAATGTTTCTTCCATAATTCCACTCAAGCTGAGACAATTAATTTAGAATAGATGAATAAACAGAGAAATTTTGTACCCCCTTCACTCACTTTTTTTGAATCATGTTTGGAAGACACATTCTATAAAACCATTGAAACATTATAATTACAAATCTCCATACATAGACATTTCATGAACTTTAACACATGAAGTATTTGAATCCCATACTACCTAAAAATGAGGAAATGTGATCTATATTTTTCTTTGGTTCCAAAATATCCTATATAGATACATGATAACTCTATGTTTAATTAAAAATTAAGGCACTCTTAAGAAAAGTTCCCAAGAGCATAGAATTCCATATGAGAATAAATTCCATTGAGAATAATAATTTTTGTCCTTGTGGCTATATTGTAACTTGAATTTCCAATGTTAGTTTTATACATATCCTCTATAACATTTTCATGAGTGAGGCCTCCACTTCTTATTAGAGAAAATGAGACAAGCGAGATCCTTTCCTCCCCAGAATATAGAGAAGTAGGAATCCCCAAATGTTCTACCAAAGCCCCAAGGACATAAAAACTAAAAGGAGTGAAAAAAATGGATGTTTAGAGTTAAAATTCACCACATTTTAAATAATTAAATCTCACTATATAATCTATAAAAAACAGGACTCGTGATATCTTCCTTATGCTCTCTATCATTGGGGATTGTAAGAATCTATGAATGTGAAAAGGGAGAGAATTTAACACTCATCATAAGGTCCTACCTAACCAACCCATTATCTATGAGTGAGGGAACCTCCATAACTGAAAATATATCCCTCTTATCTACAATATTTTTAGGAAATTGTACTTCTCCAGGTGAATTGTCATTAGTAGAGGATGAGGGTACAGATGTGAGAAGACCAAAAACTTCATAGGAATTGATCTTTTCACTCCTTAGGTCTGAAGCTACACATGAATTATAGAGTGTAACAAATCTCTCATAGGATCACTCTGATGGAATAGGAAGAGTAGATATAAAATTTCAAAAAACCATCATCTTCCTATGAACCGATTTTGGGACCAGAAGAAGGAGATTTAAGCACATATAGGGCCAATTAAAGTTGGGTTGAATCCTGACTGTACAATAGACTCTCTAAAGAGAATGGAATCCTCACCCAATCTAGAACCTACTACCAAAACATTAACATTGAAAATGATATCTCTCTATATGAAAATATACAAATAATTCCCCTGAAATTTAATATCCACACAAAATCTAGAATGTTCCTAGTATAAAAGACCAGGACTCCATGAAAATACTATAATATCCCTTATCACAACACATGATGGAAGAATAACCACCAAATCCACCTATAAAATGTGAGGAGATGATTATAATAGTAAACACTACGTATACTCATTAAAAAACTGGAATATCCGGAATGAATTACCCACATCTTAAAGAATGGAAGGAGTATGATGTTGTAGTAGAATAATAGGTAACCAGACACATATATTAGTAAAGTTCTACTCATTCCCATAATGATAATCATAAGTACAAGCTAATAAGGATAACCTCCATTCCCCATAGCATCGATATTCCCTATACCAGACCTTAAAAAAATCATTCTTAGAGAAAATTTAAACACAAACAGACAATCTTGAAATAGATAACACTACATCTAGATGAATGAGACATCACTAACACACAAAATACAAAAGTAATGAAAAAATGGATTATCATGTTTAAACATCACCACTAGTGATAGGATATGATACTCCTTAGATTTTATATGTTATTCCACCAAAATATCCACCACCAGAAACCCGTATACTCAATCCACAGAATGATGTAAAATTTGGATGGTCATGATGCTTGGTAAGTAGGATCTGAGAGAGGACATCAACGACATAGTGATAGCTTCCATGAAAGACCAAACCCCCGGACACCCACCCCTGCAGTATGATTCTTTGAAGTTGATAGTGGAACCATATGGATAAGTGAGTCTCCACCAAACTACATCGACCCAAACTTCATAAAAATATATACCTACTATGAAATGGTTAAAATGGGGATCTGAGAGCCAGGAACATGAGGCATGTTCTCCCCATTTGAAAAAATACCTTATTTGAAATAAATAGGCGGATATTGTTGATCCTACATTATGTGTTTTTTTTCATGGTTTTTTATGAATATAATGATTGATATTAATATATTGAATAATAAGTATCATATAATTTTGTTAGAGTAACCGATATTTGTTTTGTTGAATAATATAAAATCTCATGTATTATGTTTCTTTGTGTTAAGTGAGTAATGATTTAAACAATCATCTTGGAATATTTTATTGATGTTTCTTTTTAATAAATAATTTGAAAATGGGTGATTTTCTTTCTATAAAATATCTTGGAATATTCACTTATGTTGAAATAAATGATGTATGAATATTTTATTTCCATGTGAGAGTTACAATTAATAAATTTATCTCTATATGAAGATGATTTTTAAAGTGTTTAATCCATGTTTATCTAAGGAATGAAATTACATGGATGAAATTTCAAAAGAAGAAAATATTTTTCTATGATAGTTTTAAGTGGATGTGATTTTTATGGGTTGGATTTTAATGTCAATTAACCAACCATATTCAACATCACATGGAATAATGATACATATGTGAGGTGATGTTCATTCCATTGTCTAGGAATGTTTGAAGGTGATTGAAACTCACATGTAGATGCTTAGAACTAATTTAGAGGCATTTGAATTTAATATTGTTTTTTTTGGATAGGGGCATAAATTTTGGAAATGGAATGAACATAGGATTGATATCACCTATATAGAGTTCATATAGAACATTAGAAAAGTTAATTTCTAAACATAGAGTTTATTTTAAACATATTCTATGTTTCTATGAGGTCATAATGTTGAGGTTTCAACATAAATAAAATGTTGATAATTAGTGGGAATAATTATATCGTTTTTATTATATAATAACTTGTTTGATGGATTATCAAAATACATGAGATTAATCAGATGAAATATTTTTTATTAACAATTATATAATGAATCATTAGTTAGAGGCATAATCCTAGATACTTTACAGATGTTTACTGAAGAGAAAAAATTAATTTTAATACATTTTATGCCATGTATGTTGTTATTCAAAGATATAAATGTCATGATAATATATCTCATTATTCAGACTAGTTACAAAGGGATAATGATTCCACCCATTCATTTTGTACATAAATATCCCATCATTTTAGATTCATATTCCATAAATATCACAATAATACAAGCCTAATGAGAATAATGGTTTAGATTCATTTGAGAGAAGACTCATAATCCCCTTATGTCAAGAAATATATTCAACATATCTCACAAAGTTATTCTCACATAGTACACTTCTTTGTCATACCCTACATTAAATCTTTCTTCATTATTTTGGGAATAGAAACGTTAGAAAGGTTGACATCAAATAAGTCATTAAGGGTACACATAATAGATATCAATCAATGATAATAAGTGAGAATATTAAAGAAAAAGGTCATACTAACATGATCCCAACATATGATAATCATGAAAATCAGTCAATAATCCTTAATAAAAAATCATATAATATGTATATTTTGATAACATAGGACATAAGATATAAGTTTGTGCAATGATCGATAAATAATTATGATCTATAAAAATATATCATAAGTGTACACCATAATTTTATGAAATAAACATAATCATAGAAAAAAATTTCTCATTTAAGGATCATTACTAAGACTATCATAGTGTATTGAGTTTACTCCCCATTCCATTATTTCCATAGTAATAGTTCACTCCTTATATATCCTTATTGGATAGAGTCCCTTACTAAAATTGGTTCACTCCAAATTCCAGATGATGGAATCGGGAGTAAAATCAATCCATTGTGATAGTCTTAGTAGTGATCTAAAACTAAGGAAACTATTTTCTATGCTTATTTTTACTCCAAAAAATTATGTCGCATGCCTATAATATATTTTTATGGCTCGTGATTGTTTATTGATGATTTCAAAAATTTATATCTTATCTCCAATAATAAGAAAAAAATTTATTCCAATAGTTGTAATTTATTATTATTGACTAATTGGGTATGATTATCATAGGTTGTGATAATTTTCATAAACCCTTGATCTTTCATATTATCATATGTGATCATTGGTTGATATCTATTATGTGGACCCTTACTGGACATCTGATATAACCCTTTTTTATGTTTCTATTCCATAGGGTATTAAGAATGGGTTTATGTAGGGTATGTCAATAAGGTGTACTATATTTGAAGAAATTTGTGAGATATATTTAATATATTTCAGGATATCATATGATTATATGTCTAGTCACTAAAGGCTCTCAACCTTCATGGTACTTACACATGTGTTATTTTGACATTTAATGAATATTCATAAAAAATGATGCAATATTTATGTATGAAATGCATGGGATGAATCATTATCCCTTCATAACTGGATGGAATCATGAGATACAATATTATGAAATTTACATCTTAGAATAACAACATACAAGACATCGGCCTTATTTAAATTAAATCTTCCTCTTCAATGATTATCTATAATGTATCTATAAAAAAGAATCTAACTAAGGATTACTTATATAATTGATAATAAATAATATTTCAAATTCATAATATCTTATAATTTTATTACCCTTCAAATAAGTTATTATATAATATTTTTTTTGATTTATTCCCTTTAATTTACAATATTTTTAGGTAGTAACATCAACTTTGTGTTCTACTTAGAGACATTATATAGATTTAAAATGAACCCTTTGTTTTTACATTGCCTTTTATAGTGTTCCAAATGAACTCTTCCTAGGTGACATCAATCTTATATTCCTTTCCTTTCCAAATTTTATTTCTCAATACCAAAATAAATCATATTTATTTAAAATCTGTCTAGATCAATTCTAACCTTCTACAAGTCATTTTCAATAACCTTATGAAATTCCAAGAAAATGGAATGAACATCACATAAAATGTTTATCATGATTTATTTTGAGTTTGAAAATTATTGGTGTACTGACAATAAAATCCATCCCATTAAAATAATATCCAAATAAAACTACATATAAACTTTACTTTATTCCTTTAAAATATCACCCATATAATTTTATTCATAGGATAATAATGGATTGATCCTATTAATTTTTTTCTTCAAAATGATATAATGTTTTTCATTATAACTCTTCCATTGAATTAAAATATTCAAACAAATTTTATTTCAAAATAAATTAATCTTACAATAGATTCTAAGGTAATAAAATCATCCCTTTTCAAATTAACTATGAAAAGAAACATCAATAAAATATTCCAAGATGAGTATTTCAATCATTAATCACTTAATAAAATGTAACACAATATTGGAGACCTTTTATTCTTCAAAGAACAATATTTGTATACACTACCAAACTTTTAAGATACTTCTTATATATATTGATATCAATAATTATATTAAGAAGAAACCATGGAAAAAAATAAAACACATAATGTAGGCTCAAAAATATCCTCCTATTGATGTTAAATAATGTTTTTGTCATTTAGAAGAACATGCCTCATGTTCTTACCACTCATCTCTCCATTTAAACCATTTCATAGAAGGTCTCTCTATATATGATCTTGGTGTTAATGGTATTGTGTCTAGACTCACCTATCCATATGGTTCCACCATCACCTTATAAGAATACTATTATAGGGGAGGATGTCATGGGGGTTTTTTATTTCATGGAACTATCACTAGTAAATCATTGTACTATAATTGATATTATATACCTAGCATCATGGCCATCCCAATTTCCCCTCATTGTGTAGATTGGGTGGAAGGGTTTTTGATGGTGGATATTTTCATAGAATACCTTTTATAAGTTGAGGATTATCACCGTTGATCACTAGTGGTGATGTTTGATCATGAAAAAACATTTTTCTATTTATTTAGATCTTTTGGGGTTATTTGATGTCTAATTCCTTTATAGGAAGTGTTCAACCTTTCAAGATCATATTCTTATATTTATATTTTCTCGAAGAATGATTTTTGAAGGTGAGGTATAGGGAAGATCAATTATATAATTCATGGAGGTTATCTCTATAATTTTTTTATTGGTATTATAATTATAGGAAAAATAGAATATCAACTACTATGTGGGTCAGGTTACATAGGCCTTCACATCCACATGAAAATCCTTCCAATCTTTAAGATGTTGTTTATTCTTTGGGTGGATTAATTTTTTGGATGATGATATGAGGTGATTACATTTGGCATAGTCTCCTCATTTTTTTAAGTGGATCTATGTTTAATGCTTCCATTATATGTTTTGATGAGTCATGGTGATGGAATTTCTTGGTTTCAGGGTGTTTTATATTAGGCACCTTCGAGATTTTGTGTGTAGTGTCAATTTTAAGGGAATTATGTGGATATTTTTAGATGAAGATATCTAATTTTAAATCTTCTAATGCAGGTGGTGGGTTATGTATTAGGTAAGGCCTCCATTCATTCTATATGGTTTATGGTTGATGTTTAGGTTCCGACCAACTAGAATTGGTCATTTCTATTCTTCTAGCTCCCTTAATTGGACACGAGATCAGTTCAACAAAAAAGGAGGGGTTTATAAAATTTAAAATATACTCCAAATATTCAATCAGTGTGATCCTATGATATATTTTCTCTAGCCTTTTATTAATGTGATGTTTTATAATTAGGTAACGTAGAGACCTATGGTTGTGAAGTTGGTGGTCTTTTAAGAACAATACCCACATCATCTCCCAATGTTAGTCCACATGGGTTGGTCCCATATCTTTCAACTCATAAGAGGGATCTCTCTTTAATGATGTATTTTTCCTCAATTTAAGATGTATGGGTGGTTAAGGAGGACCTTATGTGGGGTTAATCAACCTCTCCCTTGGCTCTTTCTGAGAAGAATATCATCCCCAATGATAGAGAATCTATCGAATCTGTCGTGGGTCTGGGTTTTTCAAAGAGTGTATAGATGAATAAAAGTATTTATGAGGGGTGAATTTTCACTCTCAAAAACCCTTGTGTTTTCTCCAAGAAAGGGTTTAATTCATTGGGTCTTTGGAAGAACTTATGGGGAATCCTACTTCTCAATATTTTGTAAGGAAAGGGAGCTCACATATCTCATCTTCTCTAATATGTTGCATATGTCTCACTCATGCCACATTTAGAGATGATATGGATTATATTTACGAAGAAATTTTGGGTTCCTCTATAGGATATAAGGACAAAACGTTTGGATATCAATGAACATTATTCTCATATGAATTTATGGGTTATTGGTAACATATTCTATGATTGTTCAATTTATAATGAATTGTGAATTCGACTTGTATATAAATTTTTTGTTTGAAATTTTGGAACCAAAGAAAAAATGGATCATATTTTCTCTTTTTCTAGAAGTATGGTATTTTCCAATTTCATGTGTTTAGTTTTATAAAGTGCTAGTGTATTGATTTTTTATAAATGTAATATTTTAGTGTTTTTAGTGATTTTTTTTGGGCCAAAACGTTTAAATGAATGTGAGTGTATGAGGTATATAATTTATAATTTTCATCATCAATTAGAAATTAATTATCTCGAATATAGTGGAATTGTGGAAGCAACTTTAGAATGTCAAATTAGTATGTTTTCCTTGGTTTATTGGTTGTAAAGACAAAAAATCATATTGATATCTGAAAAATGAGGCAGAAAGATTCTTTATATAATGGATATAAATGATATTATATATTTTATATCTTGAAATGGAATAATGGATACAGGGATATTAGGGATATGTATCATTTTGTGTAATAAGTTAAAATGAAATCAAGTGATTTGGTGGAGGCTTGATCTATGTGTCTCTAACTTTCATGGTACTAACTATTTTCTATAGGCTTCACTTACTAATCTTGCACTAGTTTTTTTAGACCATTTTCCTATTATGGTGAAACATAAGAGTGGGGGGTCACATAAAGAACAAATATATTATATTCTCAAGTATCTAGACATATAACAAATGAATTTTTAATTTAGTGAGAAAATCATGGGAATAACTAGGGAGGAACACATCATGCGAGGGATTAAACAAGAACCTTAAATATCTGAAAAGGGACATTCTTAAGTAGATTAATACTTGAAAAAATAATGGATATATAATCTTGAAGATCAACATAAGGATCAAGTGGTTATAAAAGAGGTTTTAAAGAGATAAGGATATTGATTGTTTTTTCTACTTGGTTTATAAAAAATATTTTTGTTGAGAGACTTCAGAAAATGTAAACAGTTTTCTAGAGAGTGATCAAGAGATATTTGTATTATGGAGGGGGTATGAATGTGTATTAGTTCCTAGTGTGTCTGGTGGATGGATGGTTATCTATTCGGTAAAACATTTAAAAACGGATGGTTTATATACATCAGAATTGGAAGTGGTAGGTAAACTGTATTTGGATCATCTTGAGGGACTTCTCAAAGGATCACATAACTACAATATAGGAAGTCTATCAATTGGAAGTGCGGTGGAAACATTTTTTATATATTCTAATTCTGGTGGAGGATAGGGAAAACATAGTTCTGAAAGTTGTGTTAAAAGAAGAGTAGATCAATGTAGTAGTGGATAGCTTGAAACTAGAAAGTTCACCTCGTCTGGATGGATTCCAGAAATCATTGTATGTGGATTCAAGGGAGATTTTCGATGTGAATATTAAGTAATCATTTCAAGATTAAATTAGAGGAGGGGCACTTAATAGGGTAGTGTGTGTGTGTGTGTGTGTGTCTATATTGGTTATCCTTACAATAGAAAAAGTAAACATTGTTCTTAATCAGTATATACCCTTTTTTTGAAAAATTACAAAAATCTCAATTTATTTTTGAAAATATGGAATAGATGAGTGATTCCAAGGCTGGATTGAGAGGACTGACATGGATTTTTTCAGGAGAGGATTTTTCAAGGGAAATACAAGTTGAAAATTAGATAATGTATAATATTAATAAAAATTACCTGGGATCTAACATTATAATGAAATAGGCATGCGAAAGGAATGTGATAATTTGGAATGGAACTTAATTGATAAGGTTATGGGTATTTTGTGTTCAATAAATGGGAATGTTATCAGTTTTTTAGGTTCTATGTGTATCTATGGGTCTATATATCCATTGTAGGGAGGGTATTAAGGTTTGCTAAAAGTTTTTCAGATTTAGGAAATGATATCCCATGTCTTGAAGCCTCTATATTCTACCATAGGATTCCATTAAAATTAATATTAAGTGTTGTTTGGATGAGGGGAATATAAAACCCTTAAGAAAAAGGTATGAGGATGCCAATGTTTCTCATCATATTTTTTATAACAATATTATTTTATTTATTAGTGGTAGGAATATTTTTATCAATGGTTTAATTCTTATTATTGAATCTTTTGGAAAATGCAGAGAGAAAAATTCAATCATGGGAAAATTAAATTTTCCGTATTTATGAAGTGTTTGAATATGTGCTTTAAGTGAATACAAGGGATTCTGGCCATGTAGAGATGTTATTTTCGAATTAAGTATATTTTTCATCCTATATTAGATAAGAAGATCAAGAATTTTTTATTTGAAGACATCATTACCAAATCAGAACACCCATATATAATTTGAAGAACCACTTTTATTCATTTGGAGGTATGATCAAACTGATTAATATTGTGTTATCATCGATTATTATAAGAATTATGTCAATAATTAAAAATACTAATGGAACTGTTGAAAGGGTTTTAAAAATTATTGATATATTTTATGTTGGATGGAAATATGGTGGAAATATAACATTGAGCATCTTGGAAGGAATGTTGAAACTGATGGATGGAGGAATCAATATACAGTGATTGTCAGAAGCGTTGTAGTGCATGTAGGTGAATTTTACATGAAATTTCATCGAAGAAACCCCATTATGTGTGATATTTAAGAGTAAAAGATATAAAATGGACTATATGAAATGGAATGATCATTCTATGATATTTTTAATTAGGATGCGATGTATGATTGGGAATTTGAAATTGTTGGAAGACGAGATATGTTGAGTTGTCAGTCTCATCAATGTTAGCTAATGGAAGGATAATTGGTTTGGTGAAACAATCTTAGTATCAAGTTTCCTAGATCTATAAATTTAATATAGGTAAGTAGTCATGTTTCATTTTTTGATTAATAAAACTCTCGATTATCAAGAAAATATTTTTTACTTGAATATAATCCAAATTGATTAACCTTATGGATGTGTACTCTCAGTTTAATCTTCTAGATGGTTCATTAGATGGGAATATAATGTTTTTATACATGAATTCAATGATATATATGAGTGGGTGAAAAATTTATGGTGTAAAAATATCCTAGTGAAATTGTTTTCTTTGGTGTGGAATTTGTGGAACCAAGTGCTACCCATAGATGATAATGTGGAAAAGGTTGTTTCCATGTATTTAAGAAGCCGGTTTTATACTTCACCGAGATCAGAAAATATTTGGAATCTATTTTTTGAAACTAAATGGGTTCTTGGATTCTATATATTCATTGGAATATGAATGGTTATCTGTGGGAGGGGGACACTTTTTCATAAGTTTTTGGGGAATGGTCCCATGGTTCATTCCAGCATTTTGTGGATGTTAGTATGTAGATTTTTACATTCACTATGATGTGATGGGTGATATGGGAGGCAAGAAATAAAATGATGGAAGGTAGATGGTTCTCTAAATTATTATTTTTAGTTAATCCTGAAATCAATGGTAGTAGATAATTGAATTCTCATCAATGGCTATAAGGGTTTAGTTTTTCTTAGAAGGTTCCACCTAAGCCCAACCAATATCATAGTAGAAGGAGGTAGGTGGGGATATGGGAGGTGTTTTAAATGGAATCCACCAAATTAATTCTTGAAATTGAATGTTGTTGGCTCATGTGTGTAGGGGGAGATGAAAGGGGGTGGTCTTATTCTTTATAGTATGGATTCAGTGATCTTTTCATTCAAAACTTATTATGGCCTAGGTAATTCTTTTGGTTCAAAAGATAGATATTTTTATAGAGGTCTTTATTTATTAAGACTCAAAAATATTAATATCATAGAGGTTGAATCAGATTCTAAAGTGTTGGATCATCTCTTTTTTCAGAATATAAAACCCCCCATGGTACTTGGTTTACATGATTTATAAAAGGCAGATGTTCATGGAGTAAGGAAGAAATGATTGGCACACATGGAGGTATAGTAATGTTTTAGCTAATGTGTTGTCCAAAAAAAGAGTTCTAGAGAATCTATTATTTCTTATTATAATATAGGGTCCTTACTGAATGAAAGGAAACTTATTTTCAGGGTTAATTCCCTAGGTCTACATTTCATTCATTCTAATAAGGTAGGGGTTTTTGTTAATAAAAAGTTAATTTTTAGTAAATCATACCTACCATTTTTATTTCTTATTAGAAGCCACATATATTGATGTCAAAATATGTGTTATTTAAATTCCTTCATTCTCTCCCAATTTCTAATCATTCATCCATTTCATTTTTCTCTCCACATTATTGATAAGAAATACAAATTACGTGATATATGATGTTATAAATTTACACATAATAAATGTACCATCAACCATTCCAATCTATGTCAATGTGATATATGCTAAGTATAGATATTAAGAGGGAATGATTTATTCTACAAAGTTTTCCATTACCAAAATAATATTATACCAACATAAAATAAATTCTCAACAACATTATCTGAGGGTATCCAAGTATATTTAGGATGATAAAATTTGTTTTTACAATTTTTATATAGATTTATCATGAGATATATAAAATATAATTCCCTTACTTTTATTAAGTCATGTGTCAAACAAATTCAATTTGAAATAAAAATACAACACAAAGTTTTATTGAATTAGAAAAATACCTTGTGAATTCAATTTGATCATTAAATTTATAAAATATTCATATTTTGTTGAAATTATAAATCATGCATATTATTCTTCATTATTTATTTGTCTCCCCTCAAGGAGACAGTCCTTATATTTTCCATCTCAATGGTGGATCTTTTCTATAGATAGGTTTCAAGATGTTCTAGGTAGAGAATCTACCATAATGTATTAGTTCATGTGGCTATCCAGATCTAAAAACATCCAAATATTTAATAAGTATTATGTTATGAAATATATATTATTTTTAATAGTATATAGAACATACTAGGATGATATATTCATCATATTTATGTATAGTGTTGACATCACTTACTTTTATATTATCAAATATGATCCTTTCAACATATTTTTCTTTAGAATTCTAATTGAGAGACAAATATAGGATGTTCAATTATTCATTTTTAGTTATCCAACTATGAAATATTTTATTATTTCTAAGGTTCTACATTTGTGAACATTATTTAACATTAATTACCTATATTCTAAACACAAAAATACATCCCACAATGATAAGGGAATAAGGTATATCTTCTTGTTCATCAATTTAAATAGAAATGTTGATCGGATTTTCTCAACCATGTTTCCCCATTTTCCATGCTTTCAGATTTGGTTTTTAAATTATCATTAGATTCCATTATCATGGATCGAATTTCATCCCTATCTTCTTTGTTTTGATCATTTTTATTAACAATTATTCTAGTTGTTGTATTTTTTTCCTTAATGAATCTTCTTATACTAGTAGAATTGTTAAACATCATTCAGCATTATGAACATAATTTTTTCACCACCTTCATGTTTTTTCTTCCAAATTTGGGGTTTCAATTGATTGAAAACACTCAATAAAATTTCCTTATTCTTGTTTAATCTAATTATTCCCATTATAAAAAGATTTGGTTTGTTCTCCTTCTACGTTATTTTTTTTCATATCAATTTTATAAATTAATAAAAAAATCTTTGGGAACATTAGCTATCCTTTTATAATATCTATATATATTCTTATAATTTATTTTATCCAAATAATTTATTTTTTGTAGCACTATTTATATAAATCTTGGACATTATTTGGATATGATATACATTATTCTTATTGTATATATATGAATCAAACATATTTTAGAACTTCATGGATGTATTCCGAAAACTATATATATTTAGTCTCCTTCACAAGGATTTACCAACACTGTTCTTAAAATAATTTGGACTTATTTATTTAATTTTTCTGAAACATTCTTATATAATCATTCACCATCCTTATGAATAAAACTATTTCACATATTACAAATATTATGAATCATTTAAAATCTTTTTAAGTTCAATAATTTTTTAACATATGTGGTTGTTTCTTATTCTTTAGATTTCTCCACCTTAAAATGGTAATCCATTACACTTCTAGAAATTATAAATTGTGCAAAAAATCCAATTCCATGTTATAAAGACTACTATGGAATCAATACATCCCTACAAGGGTAGATCTCATGGTCAAAAAATGCTCATTATCCAAGATTGAAAACATTATATTTTGGGGCTTTATCCACCACTGGTTGAGATTATTTTTGGGAACTGACACATATAATCCATCCATCCACCATATATATGTCGTAGGATGATCATCACTTACCCTCATCTATATTTGTAAATATTTTGAATTTAAACCAGCACTATTTATAGAAATATATTTAGTATAAATATTAGATTCAGGTATATATGATACTTTTGTCTTTGACCTTATTGAGGAATGATCAGAAAATGTTATAAATGTGTTTTTTAGATACATAGATCTCTTTTGTAACATTAAACCTCACATGATGTTTGTGTGGAACCATTAAGTATTCCATAATCTTATTTTGAAGACGTGGCTTTAATTTTTTTCTAGGTTTTCATAATTAATCTATTTTTAAATACACATCATATTGAAAATGTATTTATAATTTTTAGCATGCCAAAAACTTTATTTTGACTCCATCATGATAATTTTGATTTAATCATGATGCATCTTGAACTTTTCTTATGAAAATGATTCAATATCATTGATATAATTAAATGTTACATCCAAATATGTATTATTTATATCAATACTATTTTATGATTTTCTTCCAATACAAGGATATTCTCATAATGTATGTTTTGATCTCATTCTTCTCATGAACTTCATTCGACCAATGATTTTGAAACATAGAGTACCTTTCATAAAGATACTTATTAAATTATTTTATCAATCAAACATGATTTGAGATATGTTTATTTTCATGAAATTTAATTCTAAAAGATCTATCTAATTCTATGGAATCTTATTCAATCTAATTGATTTATTCTTTACTGTCTTCAAAAATTACTCAAACAAAAGGATCTAATTCTTATAGAAAAAAAATAAGTATTTCATTTTATTAAACAGTAGAAATGTATGTTTATATATAGTAATTTCAAAAGGTTATTCTATATTCTTGATGATCATTTTCATAATAATTTTTACATTCCCCATTATCTATTATGTTTTATGAATCATTTGAGGATGAATTTATATCCACTTTTTTTTGGTGGTAGACTGAACCACCATTTCTTCTCCCTCCAAGCTATATATTCCTTCTTTTCTAGGGGAAATGAAATATATTATTGTTTTATAAATCTGTAAATATTATTCTATCTACATTTTTATTTATTATTCATATTTTTTATTGTATTGGTATGGAATGAGTATTTATTTTGAATAGAAATATCTTTAACAAAACTACACTATATTATAAATTTTAGAAGTGGGCCAAATATTCAAAAGAGAACAAATTGAAAAATAGATAATCTAATAAAGGTTTAACCAAGCTATGTTATAGATTAATATGACCTATTACGGATTTATCCATCACTAGGGGTGAACCAGTTTTGGTGATTTTTAATACAATTATACCTTATATCCATTTTTTACTTTTTTTATCTGGTTAAGCTGAATGGTTCCCCCATTCCCTCATCTCACATCCTTATTCGTATACAATATATATAAAGCCACCCCCCACAATATGAATAATTTATTTTTACATGGTTCACCTCTATATATGATAATCCTTGTCCTTAGTGTGATTCAAGACTAATTGAGAGCACACAACCCACTAGAATCAACATTCCAGTACAATGAGAAAGGTATATCCATGAACGCATGTTGCACTTGCCTCATTACAATGTTTATTATATCTGGAACCATTTTAAAATCATGACACTAGTTTATACTTCTATAAAAATTTTAAAATAGTACAACTCAATGATAAGAATATATTTTATTAATAGAGTACAAATTGTAATTGATTTTATTATTTTTAATGTTCTCTTTATTATCATACTTGAACAGAAGAATGAATGTAGATTTTATTAATTTTTTTAAAAAATTATCATAATATTCATAATTATTATTTACAACAAAAAACCAAACGTTCTTCTTCTTCCTCTCTTGAAAGATTTTAATTAATCTTATTATATTTGTGGAAATTTTTAATTAAAACCTCTATTTATTCTTCCCGAGACATATATTATTATTCTAAATAAGTTCAAAATAATATTTTCCTATTATTTATCTTTTATTTATGGCATAGAAACACCAAATTTGGTTAGGTTCTGATGGTAAAAATATCCCCCTTCCATTCCATCAATAAACATTAGTTTCTCTAGTGTACTCCAATATCTAGTCTTTCTCTATAAAATATTACTTCCATCAACCTACATAATATATAATGAAAAAATGTATCATCATCAGTATCTATAAATTAAATTATTTCTCACTTCCTTTTATTAAAAATATCATGTGGAAAAATTAACACAAATATCCACATCATTCAAGATTTAATATAAACCTAAAATATTTTCCCTGAATACTTGAAAACACCTGCTGACCAACATAAAAATATACATTATTTATTCATTAAAACTTTTTATAAATGTATGAAATTATGTATAAATCGTGTTCATTTATTCATACATAAATATCACTCATTCTTCTTCAAAAATGCTATCATCTTCATATTTTAACCATGAATCTTTCCCACGTATAAATATATCCACACAACTAGTCTTGTCATGGGTCATTTTATCAGGACATGAAGTAACCCATTATTTCATCCCCTTCATGTAACACCCCAATATTAATAATAAATATTTATCTTTAAATAAATTTAATTTATCCATTTCTTCTATTGCACACAATCGTGAGTTTAAATGAAATGTGAGACACTATTAGTATAAAATGAACATTATTACCTAACTATTAAATTGGAAGGAATTAATATGAATAAATAATTTATGGAATAAAAATAAATTTCCAACTCAATATGAATGTTTTTGTATGAACTCAGAAAATAATCACTCAATTTTTAGAAAAATCACTTTATTTTTAAAAGCATGTTCTCTTCAAAAATTACGACTATTTTATTTTTTATGATTGAATATTAATTTTTATACATTAAATTAAATTTATTAGATAAAATTAAATTTTAGAATGTCATATTATCTTAAAATTATAATTTATTTTAATTTTTTTAAAACTTTTATCTTTTAAGGAATAGTGAAAATAATGATTTTTATTGAAAAGTGTATTTTCTTTTAAAATATTTACAATGTAAATTTACATTTTAAATTATTTTTAAATTTTAATTTTTTTATTTTTATCCAATTATGTGTTTTTAAAGGGATTATATATATTAATTTATTATAATATCATTTTTGGTTTTAAAAGTGCATTTTTCTAAAAAACACATTTTCATTGAATTTCCCTAGCTTAAGTTTAAATTGAATTCTAAAACTTCCATGTTTTTAATTTAATAAAATGGATAAAAATTTAGATTATAAAAGGCCCAAATTTATTGAGTAGATTTATTTATTTGGCCCATATTAATAGTAACATTAGTAAATTTTGTTATCACAATAAAAGGTAAATTGAGTAATTTAGGTTAAAAATATAATTATAATTACTGTAAAATGACTGTAACACATAGTACTATTTTATTAGATTAATATAATTAGACCCTTACCACCCAAAAATATAAATTAAGTTGTTTAATGGGAACATTTCTTTGAAAACGACTAATATAAAATTTAAATCAAAGAAAGTCACAAAATGTCACATTCTTGTCTTAAATATCTCTTTTTATACACATGGGAAAAAATATATGTAATAAAATAATATAAATTTAAAATTATAACTTATAAACATATTTTCATTATAAAAATTTATTTTTTTTAAATTTTGGGCCACCTATATGAGATTATCATATTTATAATATTTAGTTCAATAAAAAATAAAGATGTCACATTCATTTTTAAATACTATGTCAATTTTAATATAGAGTGAACAATAATATATATTTTAATATAATTATTATTCAAAAATATATAATATTTACCATCATAATTTTTTTTATTAATAAATTTTAGTGAAGAAAGAAGTATATTAAATAGTAACACAACAATGATGTAGTAATTATTTTATTAATGTGAATATAAAATAAATGTTTAAAAAAATACTAAAATAAATATAATTTTCGATAAATAATGTTGATCATAAAGTGTTATATATTACCTAGAACTCATAGTTACATAAAAAAATATTTTATACAAGTGAAATTATTATCTTGATATTTCTAAAAATCCATGTAATGAAATGTTTTAAAATTGACACTAATGTTATTTAATCGAAATAATATTTTATTAAATAATTTAAAAATAATAAAACATGTTTATAATTATAAATGTTATATAAAATGGTCTTAAATGTCAATTTTTTTCCTTTATGGAATAATTGACATCACATAAGTAAAAATTTAAAACATTCAATGTAAAAAAATTTGGTATCATTGGTTAAATTAAAATTGTATAACTAAGGGTTAATCAAAATGATAAGGTTTAAAATAATACCAAATATTTCATAAAATATATTGTTCCATGATATTACTAAATTATATAATATTATCTTTAAATCCATGTCATTTTTGAGGTATTTTTGTTTAAATATAATTTATTATAAATTAATACATTTTCAAATTTGAAAAGTGACTATAACCTCAATTATAAAAGGGAACCTCATCTATCACTTCTTCACATCACTATGATCCCTCAATATTAACCATACCATGATAATTTATCTTCTCAACATTATGAATCAAATTTTAGAGGTTTTTTTGATCTCAAAATTCCAAAACAAGTGTGACTAAGATGATATCTAATATAAGTTCTCCAAACGAGAGGTAATCGTCTTTATCGAATACTTCAATATTACTTATTTTTATAAATCCTCTTTATGTGTTGTTTCTAATATAAAGAAATAAATATACTATAATTTATATTCTAAGATATTATTATTGTTATTTAATAACTATATTCCATATTCTATCCATCCAATGAAAAAAAGCACCACACGTGTGTATGTACAACTTACCATATCCACATTGTGGTGTAATATTCTTTTCATCCCTACATTATTTGGATGGATATAATGATGAAAACAAGATATATATATATATATATGACAGTTATAAAATTAAATTTTTTCTAGAAATAAAATTAATATACTATCCTCTTTCTTATAGTTTCACCATTAAGTGAATTATTCCACCATGATTGCATGAATACTACTAACCATATTAATTAAATTTTATCATAAACAATACCGAAATAACCTTAGATTTAAACAGAAACCCTTACCTCAAGCCCTGTGTTTATTCATATGCATTCAAATATCCTATATAATAAATAAATATTTAATATATATATATATTCCAACACCATATCAATAAATAACATATTACATATCATTTCTTTATAATTTCAAATAATCTGTTTTTGGATTATTTATTTATTAAAATGATCATTCAGATGAAAAATGGCATGTTTTATATGCTTATTTCGATTCGATGGTTCTAGTAATAAAATATTTTTTATAGTTTAATCATATATATAATCTTAATAATTACATAATATTAATATTAATTAATTATATACACTTTTATAACCATTCATATAACGAGGTTGTGAAAAATGAATCACTCCATGGAGATAGTAGTTCGTACGTAAGTAAGAGTGGTGTTTCCTATAATCTATGGATAGAATAAAGTAAAGGTAAATAATAATTAATCACTATAGAATAATTATAATATCATAAATATCATATATAATCATTAAATATGTATTTATTAACATCCATGGAAATGGGAAATGAAAAATGAATGACACTGCTTCATGGAGGTGGTATTACACATATAAGCACGAGCAACATTATCATTTTCCAATGTATGGAAATGTAAGAAGGTAGATAAGATATTATAATTATATAATAATTATTATTTTAAAAATATAATACAGAAAAAATAATTCTATCCTAAAAACCTTCCATGAATGATGGTGATGAAAATTGAAATACATCACTTCGTCAGCAGTAGTTCACACGCATGCGTGCAAAATTCATTCATTTCCCATTTTATAGAGAAGGGATGAATAAAGGTTTACCATAAAAATAATATATTATAAGTATATGGGATATTATTATTTCATTATACCCTCATGTTTATCATATAATTGAATTAAGAAACAGAAGATATAAAATAAAATCACTCAGTTAAGAGCTATACACCTTCTTTGGAAAATGCCTTTTGGCTTACACCGTAATCATTCTAAGGAATTTTTTTTTAAAAAAAGGGGCCTCTAAATATTGGGATAGGATTTTAGGAAGGTTTAATTATCTTTATTGTATATGTTCTAAGTATCATGAAGTGTGAGGAAGAGGGGAGACGTGGTATCCTTTTCAATGCGTGGGAGAATACACACTAGGAATTTTTCAAATGATCAAAGTATATTAATGTATTATTGAAAAAATTCAGTCAAATGACCCATATTAAAAGATAATATGTTATAGGGTCTAAAAATGAAAATAAATTAGAATTTATAAATAAATGGTTCATTTTAATGATTCTCATTATATTTTTAACCTCCATAACAATCTATAAATACAAATATTGTAACTATGTTATTCTAAAAATTAATTTATTCATAATGACCAAAAATGAAAGTTTATATATAAATAAATTTATTAATGATTAATCTAAATATTTATTCTATTTTATCAATGTCAATTTCTATTATTGTAATTAATTAATCTAAAATCATCCCATCACAACGTGATAAAAAATGGTTTTATAGAAAAATGCATTTTTAAGTCTAAAAATATTTTTATAAAATAATATAGTGTAATTTTGATGAAAAAGACATTAGATGATTTATTTTCAATCATAAAAAACTAATAAAAGTTTATATAAAATAACAAATTAATTTGACTTTTTAAAGACATGAAAAGAAAAGATCATTTTCATTAAAAAATTTGCGTTTTATACTATTCAACCAAAAATCATTTTTTTCAGAGAAATCCAAATATTTCACTCAATGATACTATTGATAAAATTATTTATAAAATTAAATAACTTTCATAAGATATGATTTCTAAAATTATATAAAATAATCATTATATCCTTTCACAAAAATGCAATAGAAACCATTTTTGAAAAAACTTATTTTTAAAGCATAAATGGATTTTCTAGAAATTGAGTACTTATTTATTAATAATCAATAAATAAATTATAATTATCTAAAAAAATATAGATATTTTAATAATGTATTTATTATTATTAAATACTATAATTTAATGGCTAGGTTATAATTGTAACATTTAAATAAAAATAGTTTAATTGTATATCATGTATTTTGTAAACATAGAATTTTCTGTAAACAAAGTTATTAGATAAATTGAATTTAATAAAAGTACAATATATCATAAAATATGATTGTTATACATTCTAACCCACTTATAAAAATATTTCTATTAAAATTCCATCACTCCAATACAATAAACTGAGTATACCTTTGGATCATCCTTTCTTCGGGTTCCAACAAAGATTTATAAAATTTATTTTTTCTCAAAAAAATTGACTTGGTGTGGTGTCTTATTCTGAAACACATTATATCGTAGATATGGAATCTCCACCTAGTTTTTCTTTATAAGGGCGATCATTGTAATGTGGTATTAACTCTACTTTTATCACATGTGAAGTATTGGGTATGTACTTCCTAAAAATATATACTTTGAACATGTCATGTACATGAAAGAGGTTCAATGATGTGACAAGTTATAATAAACTATCCTAATCCAATAATGAATTAGGAAAACTGATATATATATATATATATAAGTCTCATATTTTATTTATTTACAAATATCATAAACCTATTCCAATGATATATTCGTAGGAATATCATGTCACCAACATAAAACTATATATCTCACAGTTGATTAGCACCATAAATTTTTTGTAAACTTTGAGATTCCCTGATGTGTGGTTGAATGGATCAAACTTCACTAAAACATCCTCATCTATCACATCTCTGAAGATCATTATTTATCTGACTTGATTCCAACATATTATATTTTTTCACTTCCTTATATAGAGGGCTTTTTAAGGATGAATAAAAATTCATGATTTAAATATATGATTGTATAAAAATTCTACCCAAGGAAGGTATTAACCCAAAAATCCTTTCAAATCCAAAGAATATGATCTAATCATATACTATAGGATTTTAACCGTTCCCTTTAATTAACTATATGTCTAAGGATTAAATTAATTATTAAATACATATTATATATTCATTACTTAGTGGAATCTTCTATTGAATTTCAGGGTAATATTAGAATCTAGTTAGAAAATATAAAATAAGGTACTCCATAAAATCTTACCACTTTTTTAATTTATATTCTACAATTATGATCAAGATATAAATCCTCTATAATGGTAAAAAAATCAAATAATTTCATATGGTGATCAACTATAAAACAAATATAATAATTCCCTCTAAATGTTTTGGAGATTTTGATGATGAAATTCATGGTAATGTTTTCAAATTTTCATTATGGTATGGGTAATGGTTTAAACTCCCTTAATAATTTTATCTATAAGCCTTAAATTTTTTACACACCAATAACTGAGATAAATATATTATAATATCTCTTTCCATGTTATCCCAATAGAAATACTCATTTAGATCCTTATTCTTTTTCATAATTCAGATATTAAAAGATAATTTCAACCTATAATCCACATCCAATAAATCATTCTTAAAATATGGTATTGAGGTGAAATATACAAGGTTCCTGAAACTCTCTATTCCCTCACAAACAATGTTGAACTCTAGAATGTTTCTCATCTTCTTATTTTGTTTCACATCCTCCCTTTGCACCTCTTTAATCCTCACACAGAAAAATTATTTAACATTTATCTATAAAATATATGATATATCCCTATTTATAATGGTTTCATGATCCATATTATAAAAATTCATAAATATTGGACCTCTTCCAACATCATTCTAGACAAACTACCATGGTTCGTTTAGAATAGATAATCATCCAACTTTCACCCCTTCCAAGGGTGGTAGTTTATTGAGTAGTACAAATCATATATCAATTTCAAGTATATCCTTAATACCACATTATAATCATTATATTTAAGTATATACTAAAATATTTAATGATTTATGTATATAAAACTTATTTTAGGGTAAATCTTTTACCTCTAAATATTTAATGCAAAACCTTTTACTTCTAAATCCAAATAATGAGTCAAATAATTTTTCTCATGATTTCTCAATTGGTATGAGGAATAAGATATCCCCATATCATTTTTCATGAGGACACATCTGAGTCCCTTCTTTGATGGATCACAATAGATCAAAAAAATCTCCATTATATCTTACAGTAAGTATAGATGTTTTGTCTAACCTTATTTTCATTCCTTGAAAGATTCCTTACATTTATCTATATATATGAACATTCCTCCCTTTCGAGTCAACATGGTTATTAGATTAGTTATCCTTGAGAAATCCATATTAAAGATCTTGTAGTATCTGTCCAACCCCAAAAAACAAGGGATCATAGTTACCATGCATTGAATTTTCCATTGATAAACATATCTCGTCTTTGAAGGACCCATTGATATACCCTAACTTGAGATTATATTACCAAAGAATGAAAAAAAGTTGACCATAATTCACACTAACTGAATTTTGTATACACCTTCTCTTTCCTCAGGGTTTCAAACACAATATTAAAATTATCATCATGCTCTTCCTTAAGTTTGCAATATATAAGAATATCATCTATAAAAGCTACTAAAAACATATTATGGAAATCTCTATAGAGTATATTCATTAAATATTCAAATAAAGTTGGGGAAAATGGTAAGTCCAAATGGAATCACTATAAATTCATAATGACCATACCTTGTATGGATGGTTGTCTTAGGTAAATCCAACCACATGACCATAAATTTAGAATATATAGAATGAAACTAAATCTTGAAAATTTATTGAGCTCTATAAAATTGGTCAAACTATAAATCAATATGTGGTAGACGATTCTTATTCTTAATAGTGAATTTGTAATGTTCTTGGAAATAAAAGAAAATACATTTCGACCCATCATTATTCTTAAAAAAAAGGAAATGTGAACCCCAGGGTGATTCACATCAGATTATGAATCCATTACCAATAATATTCTATAGATTTTTATTAAATTCCTAAATTGCTAATATTTTATACATTCCCATTGAAATAGGTGTAACACTATGAATGAGTTCTATTGAAAACTAAAATTCAAATTTCATAGAATGATTGGGAAGGTATTAAGTAAATACAACCACATAATCTTGAATAATACAAATATCATCGATGTTGAGTTTTTTTCCCTACTATTTGACATAAATATCCCTCCTGAATATGAACTAAGACCCATAAAATTGAAGTAAATTCTTAGAAGTTCCAATCTATACTCACATGGAATGAAGACCATTGGTTGATTAGGAATACAAAAAATTATTTCCTAATTTATATAAAATTTTTTCAATGTATGTAGATAGAACTAAGAAATGATAAATATCACATAAAATATATCCAAAGTAAATAAAATAAGATATACATAAGTATAGTACTTAAAAACTATGATGCGACATCCCTTACTCTCGATTAAAGGATGAGTGTGCCTTATTAATTATGATCTAATTAAGTGATTTATATAACAATGAAAATCCTTTTTTATAAGTAATCCCTTATATTATGGAATTTACTCATAGAATGTACATGTTCACAACACATAATAAATTGAACATTAAATGGTACATTATGATGTAGTATATCACCCACCATCAAACTTTTCATTTTTCTATAGTAATTACTTTATCTATTACTTTCTAATCCACACTAAAAACCTATACCTATTAATTTAAGACATTTAATAGGGTTCTTATACCCACATTTTTGACATATAAGAAGCTAAATCATCTTTACTTCAAGGTTTTCATCCACATAAATCCCATGAACCTCCATTTCTCTCTTATTAAGAGTGTTAGGAAACTAAACCCAATTGTGTTTTTTAACGACATAATGATGATACACGATTAAGAATAATCTCATGTTTTCGCATTCTAGATCCCATTTCATTTGGTTGCACATGTTTAAAATCATTCCATTATCAATCAAATTATGTGTTTACATGATTTATTCTTATTCTAACCATTTATTAAAACCAAAAGTCATAGAATTAGTCATAATAAACATTGTGAGTAATCATGTAATTTGGATAAATAATTCATACTATTTCTAAATCATGAAACATTCTTTTCAATATATGACACATTATGTTTAACCTAGGTAATACATGGAAATTAATGATTCAAATCCTTCTTAATAGTTCATAAATTTAATGTGAATTAACCTAAGCATGTCCCAAATGAGTGTCTGGAAAGGTTTTTAGTCATAGGACTACTCATCTCTCAATAGTGATGATTGAGATAACTCTCAAACCACAGTTTTTCGTATTTTTACACGTAAATTCATTTGTTCTATAGTCATATCCACATTCATGTATCTATATTGGGAGATATTTTTTAGTAAAATCCCATAATTTCTACTTAACCAATGATTCAAGATGTTATCCTATAATTAGTATCCCAATATTTTTCAATAATTATTTCTAATACAAATCTCAAAAAATAATAAAACCCTTCTATAAAACTAACTTAGGATTCTTAACCATTTTATACATAAATATTACATCATTTTATATGAATATTCAATACATATTACAATAATAAATACCCAACGACCATAAATATATATATAATTTAGATAATAGATACATAATAATCTTATTTAAGGAACTATGTTCAAGATATTCTACAAATTTCTTGTTAGGTCATAAACTTATAAGACATAGCCTACTTAAAACCCATTCTTCATAATTGTTTGAAAGGAATCATAAGATCGATTTATCTGGTATTCTTAGTAAGGATAAACATAATAAATGCCAGTGAATGAATATAAGTGAGAATAAGATAATCATAAGGGTTTGAGAAAATCATAATAATATATAATAATCATACCCAATACATCAAAGATACTTAATAATAAATCTTCATTTAATTATTTTACATAAATAAAAACATAATTAATAATTTTTTTTAATCATCAATAATAAATAATCATCCATGAGAACATATCATTAGATAAATAAATGAGTTTTTGGATTAAAAATAATCATATAAAACCATTTATTTAGTCACGTTTCACTACTAAAACTATGATAGTGGATTGGGTTCATTCCCCATTTCACCATTTAATTAGTCATGGTTTTATCCTAATAATATCTTATTGGAAATATTCCATTAATAAACTTGGTTCACTCCCAATACTAGTCATTTATATCTCATGAGACATCCATCTTCACCAAATTCCTTAGAGGGATATATAATTTAGGGCCCACAAATCACATAATTAAAAAAATGAATATATGTTCCAAAAGATTATAAAACTGTTCTCATATAATCATATTATAACCTATTTAAAGGAAAATTAATTCATAAAAATTTCTCCATTCCATCATTAAATAACCCATGGAAAAAATAGGCTTCATAAAGGTTTCAACATAACTTAATTAACCAATGGTAAAGAAATGAGTTTCATATTACCATCCTTAAATCATCATCACCATAAGACATACATTGAAATACAATTCATGATATCATAATTTTAAATTCGTAGTTAAGAATAAAAAAACATAAAGAATTTTTATATAGATGAAATATATGTTTAAAATAACAATCAATCAGTTCTTTAAAAACATGGGAATCATTTTGTTTTCTTTTGATAAATTTATCACTAAAAACTAATAGAATATTGAAAGGATGATTTTATTTTGAAATTAACCATGTAAATTTTTAAAGGAATATTGGAACAATATAATGTTAATGAGGATGGAAAAATCTAACCATATTGCATATATTAAAAGTGAGAATTATTTTTAAAATTTCTGTAAAAATTATAAAATTAGAAAATTAAAAAAATTGACCTTTTAAAAAATTTCATGTATATATATAAACTTCCATAACATAATTTTTATGATCCCAGGTATGGAAGAAAGCCTTCAATGACCAAAAACGAAATAAGGTTGAATATTCATTAAAATGATTTTATAGGAAATTTTATGTACCAAAAATTGAAAAATGGAACTACTACATAAAAAATAAATGAATAACAAGAATATAAAAAATATATGGGATTTAAAAGAAAATATCCATATAATTTACATATTGAAATTTAGCATATACTATCCTGAAAAAATGAGATTATAACATAAACCATAACCCCAAGTCATGTCTTTCATCCTACAGTTAAAATAACCTATAAAATAAATATATATTTATTACACATATATACCAAAACCATATTAATTCATTTAATACTATTTATAATTCCATTATTATTTATTTAACCCTTTATTAATAATTTCTTCCTTAAAATTTTCATTCCGGTTTAAACTAGTCCATTTTGAAGGCTTGTTTCAGTTTGATAGTTTGTGTACCTGAATGATGGTAATGGTTCTATTATCTATAGAATAATAATCATTATTTATGTATCTTTTTTATTCATCATATACACATTAAATCCTCATAACTTTTTTCTTAATATGTTAATCTTTATTTCTATATTCTCTTGTATTTTATTCGGTTAAGACAAGCTTGGGAAAATTATTATGAACATTGAATAACATATATGTGGTTTCTAGTGAGTTTTAGACTAAATAATTATAAAGTATGTTCATGGTACAATATGTGGTGGTCCTTGGTTTCCCCTTTGTATAAATGGGAAATGAACATGGTTTATCATTGATGTGGTCGTAGGTGTGGAGATCTTTGGAAGAAACTATGAAAAATAACCATAGAAACTTCACCAAGCCCACAGAAAAAAACATAGTGAGGAAAAATGACTTAGTGTATGGAGAAACAGCATGGGGGTGAACTTGTTTGGATGGAGTGCTTGAATCCACCATGATAATGGTGGAGGTTAGGTAAGAGGTCATAGTGGCTATCTCATGGGGTTTGAAAAAGTCAAAACCATCACCGTTCTTCCTGGATCTATATCATTTAAATGATAAACTATCTGTGATCACTATAAAGGGTATTAAATTCATTATTATTCAATTAATTCCTTTATTAGTTGATTTATCCCTCCTCTCTTGAAATTTTCTTTGATCCAAACATTCTTTAGAGGAACCTGTGGTGCTTTTCCTTAACCTTCACGAGTTGATATTTTTACTTAAATAATATCATTATTTTTACCCCTCCTTGTGTGATATTGATGGTAGAATATAATCCTATAAGATGATTGTTTTGTCAAATTTAAACCATGGGAGCCTCACCTTATATCCTTTTCATAATATTCCAAAAGGGATGGATTTATACTTCCTCAATCAGACTAGAAATACTCCAATGAAAATATTGAAAATTGGAATAGTATTTTTATACACATTACCTTATTCCTTCATGATTATCATTTTATATCCGTTGTGATAACTTTTTCAAATCGTTTATAAAATTTATTGGTGTTAATGATTGTTTTTATTTTTATTCAGACATGGTTTGGGTGATGAAGATTTTGTAGAACCTTGATGTTGACATTTAAATGCTTGAGTATGGAAGTTAGTTACCATGTTGAGGTTGTTTATATTATTTTTATCAAGAAATAATCTTTTTTGTAATATTCTTTAGACAGTAAATGTGTTTCATCACTTTTGTATTCATGTGTATCCTATTAAATAATATCAGAATTTTGATCACATGTTCATGACTGCGTAACCTATGATATCCATTCTTGAGTATGATCACATGTGTGTGTATATGGATGGCGTTTCTCACTCTTGATATTATTTATTGTTCTGAGGTATTTTATTCCCTATTTTCATGTGATTTATTTGGTATATGTTATTTTTTTTATTCAATGTATGCTTTGAAAGTTATTGGTGGACTAATAATGGATCATTATCCTAAGAGATAGTGTGTGTTTAGATGTGGCATGTGACATGATTCCAGGACCAAGTCAGTTGACTTGAAATAATGGTCTTACATAAGAAGAGATAGTGGGAATTTTAAAATTATGTGGCTAGAATAGGGTCATCATGGTAATCAATGACATGAATAAATACATAGTTCTAGGATACAACAACCTTTTGGATTGACAAGGGGTGGTGTTATAATATGAAGGACTTACAGCTAGACACATAAGAGAGTTAAAGTATGAAGGATGTGTGGGTCATCCTAATACTCATTATATATTTGGATGTTATAGGGGACATGTGATGTAATTATGGGATATTCTAATTCAGGACTTCTTTTATAACTTCATTTTTGGTATGAAGAAAAAATAGGTATGGTCAAGGGTTTTTGGAATCTAAGTACACTGACAATAGCTTGATACATGACAATAAGTTTTTCATTATTTCTTTTTTTATTATCATGGAATACAATCTAATGCATGTTCACTCAAGTAATGGACACATTGGTGGTCTCTTGATGGGTTAAAACTCTCACCTTGAATGAACATCTATATGCACATGTAGATTTCATGATTATTGATACATGAAAGGGAAACACCACAGTGATATGGAGCTTGGAGATAAAGCATGGTGATCGAAGATGGTAAAGGGATGGATTCTAAAGTTATGTTATAATGATTTATTTACTTACATTTCCTTATCATAAATTTCATTGACATTCCAAATTGGGGGTCCTTAGTTTATCATTCAATATAACTTGAAATACCTATCTTGAATTTTTTTATTGCATTACATATTATCCAGTTAGATTATTTTATGTTATTTTTTTACTATTATTTATCGATATAGAGGGTATAGTCTTCCCATTGGTCGTGTTATGAACCTCATGTCTAGTTGGAAACCTCTTGTGTATAGGGAGTTGTGCATGAGGTAATCAATCACTTCAAATCATACATGATGATTTAGGATATGGAATTATAAAGTGGTATCAAATTAGATTCTCATATTTCCTTCTTCTTGACTATATTTTGGGGCATAGTGGTAATGAGATTTGATGTGTCAGACTTGGCATAGGGAGTTTCTTTTTTTCATTATCAACACATGTGTTATAGGCCTCATATTAACAACTATTATAGTGTATAATATTTGAATTTTAGATTTCATATTGATCCTGAGTATATTGTGTTGTCTCTATTCTATCAGATTTGGGTGAATTATCACATCATGAATAGGAACTTATGATCACATGTCATATATATATATATATATATATATATATATATATATCTTATAAGTTATTCATGGTAGCGTATAAATTCAATTCCATGATATGTATTTTTTATTTGGTTAAATATCTATTTTTACATCTTTTATGATATATATGTGAAATAATTTATTATATATATAAGAGCATACCTTTTTTATTATATTTAATAATGAATAATGTGAACTTAAGAAGATCCTTCATTAATACTATGATAGTCACTCATTATTATGGGTAGAATACCGTGATGTAAATCTATATAAATCCCTCAGGTTTCCTTATAACTACTTATATTGATCTAGTAAGAAGGATTTCCAAGGAACTAAAAATGATCATTTGAAATTACAAAAAACTCCACTTCAAGAAAACATGACTGGACCACTTAGATAATCTTGCCATAATTCTCCCAAAAAGGATAAAATTCAATTTTTACAACCATATGTGTTGGAGAATAAAAAATGGACGTTCTCCAACACAATCCGTAGTGGATTATCTAGGAGGGAAATTTAATCCATGAGTGTTCCACATAGTTCATATTCAGGGAATATGATTATCCAAGAATATGGACATCCATGATAGGGACTTTCAACTTAAGAAACCTCCATCCTTATGAGGAAATGAAGGCTCCCAGGATGTTAAGTGATGGATGAATTCATTTATGGGATATTTGATCTTGTGTATCCTCTAGATGACCTTTGATTAAATCAAGATGACTTCATGATTTTGGTATCCACTAGGAGGTGGTGGGGTGTTATGAACCAGGAAGAAAGAATTTAAGTTTTGACATGGATGACCTTTAATTACCTTATTTTCAAGGATTTCTTTTCAATTATGCTAAACCTAGGTCATGATCAAGAATTCATAGGGATCCACCAAGGTTTGGTGATAGTTTATGCTTGCTCTCAATATTTGATAGAGTTGATAGTATTTTCTCCTCAATTTGATGCGAACAAGGCATATAATACTAGGATGTTTGAGATCTTCCTATGGATATATTTTATGCATATAGTATGGATCTTAGAATTGATGATATATATAGAGGAGATTCATAAGGATTAGAAAAATCGATAAGGTTCTAATTGAGGATAAATATGTAGGCTTCCTTCAACCTCCAATTGATTTCCAAGAGACACTTCTAATATTTGGAAGATTCAAGTAGTGTATTCATTCCAGAGGGATGATAGAAATTTATATAAGAGAATTTTATATTCAGTAGAATCTTTTAAAGTAGGAGGTAATCAATATTTTATCTTTGGATAGTTGTTATATTATTGTAATAATTTAAAAAGCCTCATATCAAGATACATTACTGTAGAAATATAGGGAATATACTATGTTTCTACTCAAAGGCATCATTAATAAGGCCTCTAGGGTGTTGGAATTTGACATAGGAATTGTTACATGAGATTTGATGGGGTCATCAAAAGTAGGTTCAAACCCCACTTGTTTCGAAGAACCAAAAATTTCATGTACTATAGGGGAAATATTGTCATTCAGATGAAGGTAGTATCTATGTGATAAACCAAGTTCTATTAGATGGTGGTGTGGGGCCATCAACTGTTCAAGGTATGGTCTGGATTATATCAATGGTTTTTACTAAAGAGAATGACCAAGACCTGAATTTTGAGTGGGAAATAGGTAGTGTATCTTGTTAATTTTATGACTTTTTCTTTTTCTACAGTCTTGGATTTTGGAGTACGTTGTGTGGAATGACTTGGATATATGATTTTTTTTATATGTCTTACACTTTTAGTTGTAGAATTTGATATCGAGTCTTTATGAGGAGTGTGTTTGGAAATGTAGAGTCTTTCAACAACGAAAAATTCCATGAATACACCTAGAGGGAGGTGGCGACAAAGTGTTGAGGTAGTGGTCCTTGGGCTATAGATGGGTCATCAGTTAGTTCCATCTATGGAAACATCTATTGTTCTTGTTATAGGTGTTGAGGAATAGTTCTATGAGAGGTATTATTGCTTCATGTAGACTTTCCATGGAGCACCAAAGCTTTTCTTGATTATGGATGATATGACACATGTGTTCGAGTAGAAAAAATATCTGGCATTTTTTGTTATGGATGTCCAAAGTCTATTGAGCTATGGTTTAAGATTTTGTTTTTTATCTCTGATTAGTTCGTGACACCTCTTGAGAGAAGCTTTAGTCTCATGACTTATATTCTTAGAAGAGAAGAAAAAAACTGGTGGGATGTATTAAACCATAATAATATGATATGATACATGGGTTGGATGGATTCCAAAAGAAGGTTCTATAATTATATTTACCCAAGGACTCTAACAGAAGAGCGGTGTAATGAGTTCATGCATTTATAGCGGGCACTATAATGGTTGTGGAGTACATGACATGCTCTACAGTGCAACAACATATTTTTTTAAAGTATCTTGTGGTGATTTATTGAGGGTGATATTCTTAGTTGAATATATATAACATTAAATTTGATATTATGTCAATGAGTACATGTTGATATTTATTACTTAAATTGGGAATCATGCACTGATTATAGAGAGAGTCCTAATGGATATTGAGGTATTATACCAGAGTAGTTTAGTCTCTCAAACCATTGGTTTAGAGTCTTCAGGTAGGAAGTTCTCTTTTGAGGTATCCCATGAGATGATTACAAGTCAGGCTATGAGTATTGGTAGCTCAGTTTTATTTCATCAGTGTGGAATATAAGGCCGCATGAAGAATTAGTGCGATCTTGACCTAGTAGAGTGTCAAGATTGTGGATGGATGGGACACATGAAATAATTATGGAAGAAATTCTCTCTATATGTGAGTGGTAAGGGTTCATATTTTATACAAGGTTCAAGAGAAGGTTTCTCGGATCCATGTCAAGCAAGGAGATGGAGTAACACGGGTCATTTAGGACAATGTTGTGGTGGTCATGGCCACAATAGCCAGACAATAGTTATACCAAGACAACAGAGTTGGCCTACATCAGGTAGTGAGGGTGTTTCATAGAGACACCATTTTGCACAGAGTTATTATATATTGCTTAACCCTGATGAACAGGTCTACTGAACTGCTACAATGAAATGTATGATTTTTTTAGCCTCTACTCTTGTATATTCTCTCTCTGATATAGTTTCGTCACATAGATTTATATTTTCACCTATGGTGTAAATCCTTGGGATTGTGGTAGAGTACTATGAGGGTGTTATGATGCTTGAAACTTAGTTGGGGGTTATAATGAAAGATGTATGTCAGTGGAGGGAGTTCCCCCTTGAGGTTTTTGGGCGTCACTTCTTCTAGAATCTTTATGTCCTTAAGATGATTTGGTTTGACATCATAATCGGGATAGACTAGAAAGTGGATTATCGTGCTTAAATCAACTTTTATCACTAGAGTGTGACTTTAAAATCACTAGAGGGTTCATTTTATACTCACAAGGGTGAATGTGATGTACCTATTATTGAATACTCACAAGAGCATTGTGGGATGGGTGGGATGGTAGTTCAGATTTTTAGTTTATATCTAGATGATCAGGGAGTGTGTAAAGAATACATTCCTCTAGTGGTTGATCATTTTATGGAGTTTTTCCTAGATAACTTCTCTAGTATACCTTCAGAGAGAGAGGATGAGTTAACAATTGATTGATTTTTAGGAGCTGCATCAGTATCCATTCCTCCTTAAAGAATAGATATGGTGGAGTTACAAGAGATAAAGAGGAAGATAGATGATTTGGAGGAAAAGTGGTTTATCCAAACCAGTACTTATCTATGGGTTTCTCCGAACCTTTTTTGAAAAAAGGGGATGGTGGACATACGGTTTTCATGGATAATATGAAATTGAAAAAACTGGTGGTTAAGAATCAGTATCCCTTTCAATGGGTTGGTGGACTATTTCATCAGGTTTGTGGAGCTAGTGTGTTCTCAAAAATTGATTTGAGATTTGTATATCACCAAGGGAATGTTCTAGTTGTATATTTACTCCATAAAAACTTTTTTTATAAGGAATGGTATATATGAGTATAATGTTATGGCATTTGGTCTCACAAAAATTTCAGAGGTTTTCATAGAACTGATGATCCTAGTTTTCACCCTTATCTATATTTTTTGTGGTGTCTTTTGCAGATCATATCTTGGTGTATTATAATAATTAGCTCCACCATGAAAAAATATTGAGTTCGTTTTGGATAAACTGTGAAAGAATAATTTATATGATAATCTCATGTAGTTAAACTCCAAGATGGATGAAATTTAATTCTTGGGTCATAATATCTCAGATATATGACTATCAGTTGACCTATAAAAGGTGAGAGGTTTAGTTTTCATGGAGAATTACAAGAATATATTTAATATACATATTTTTTTAAGGTTTGATGTATATTATATGAATTTCATACATGACTTAGGATGCCTAGAATCACCAGTAATAGGCTTGACTAAGAAGGGTGTAAAGTTGGTATGAATATATACCTAAGAGACCATCATTCAAGAGCTGAAAGGGAGATTAACTTCAACACTGGGCCTAATTCATCCAAAGAGGGGTAGAGGCGACACTGTGTATTGCGAAGAATTAGGCATTAATATTTGAGTGGTTTTGATGTAGTTTGGTATAGTTATGGTGTATGGGTCTCAGCTGTTGAGGCTACATGAGATGAACAACTTGATGCATGATTTGAAGATAGATTCAGTTGTTCATGCATTGCGTTGTTGAAGATAGTACATACTTGGAGATCATTTTTTGGTGTACACGGACCAAAAAATCCATACATAGTAGTATCTGAATCTAATTTCGAGAAGGTGTATTGAATACTAAAATTATTTCATCTTCAATCTTACCAACTTCTATGGAAAAGGAAATGCAGTTGTTGATGCACAGAGCAAGAGGACTCAGATACATGTAGTTTAGTAGGCTAATAGTAAGTGGAAGCATATGGATTTTATCTATGAGATACACTTGAAGGTTACAGAAAGTCTAGGGTAAAAATATTATTCATCCTTATATGAGACATCTACTATAATGTAGAGTGTGAGGAAGAAGTATCTATCACATTAAGATGGCCTAGTCCTATAGGAGAGTGTGGAGGTTAGGACCCACCACCTGGTTGGACAATAGATGAGGATGAAATTCTATGTATCCATGGTCATGTTTGGATTCCAATGGAAATACATGAAGATTTTATGTGGGATTTTCATGACAAAATTTAGGTAGTATATCCTAGAATTACCAAGATGTACTGTGACTTACACTACAATAAAAACAAGGTTTAGCGACAGTTTTGTGGGGGCGGTTCACAAAACCGCCGCTGAATGTTTTCATCGAAAGTTTTAGTGGCGGTTTTTAATGAACCGCCACGAAACCCATAATTTTTTTCAAAAAACCCGACGCTTCCCTACCCCCACCCTGGTGTTTCCCCCAAACCCTCACGACCCCTTCTTCCCCTAACCCCCCGGCCCCGATGACCCCCAACCATCCAACGACCCCCGCTCCCTCCCTTCTTCCCCAAACCCCCCTCGGTCCCGGTGACCCCCAACTGTCTGGCGACCCCGTCCGGTGACCCGCGACCCCCAACCATCCGGTGACCCCGCTACCTCCGTCTCCAGCAACCCCGTGACCTCCGTCTTCGGCGACCCCACGACCTCCGTCTCTGAAGACCCCTATCTTTTCTAGGTATGTATCCATTTATGTTTTGGGTAAATCTCTTAGAGTTAGGTTTCCTTTCATTTAAACCATGTTTATTAAGGCTTTATCTAGCTTGATGAGTTGTTTCATATTGAATAAGTATGAGAGTTTCTTTATAAATGCAAAATGAATTGATGTTATGAATTCCCAATTCATTATGTAAATTTTCCAGGCGAACCACATGAACCCATTCATGCCATGGATTGGTTTTGGGAAATCCGTGAAACAATAATTAACTTCATTAAATATATTCAGGACATCAAATTGGTTTAATTTAGGTTTTAAAATGAGGTGATAAATTTTTCAACATATATGGGAATTGAGGAATTCATTATGTGAATTCACTATTCACATCATGAATTATATCTTCCATGAATTTTAACAATCCAACACCCATCTTCTAAAATTTCCTATCTCTTTTATGATTCCATCAAACCTTCCAAGGATGACATATGAGAATCCTATTTGATCTATAAGCAAGACCATGTTGGATATTGGTGTTCGAAACATTGATTTTTAAGGTAAACCTTATAGTTCATCTTCCGCTTCTTGATCTATTGTTGATTAAAATTATAGTTCTCATTGACGGGAATGGGGAATCTGATTGCTACCACAAACATGAGGATTTTTCAAAAACATTTTTTATTTTGAGTTGGGGGGTCTTGGAAAACTCCCTTTATTCTGTTCTGATTATACTAGTATGTGAAAAATTATGATTGCATCGACATGCCACATGCACAACTGAAATAATTGGAATTATCCCTTCTTTCTAAAATCCTCTTATTGATCCCTCCCAAGGATCCCTTTTTTCTCTCTTATCATTATGGTTAGGACTTTCATTAACATTTGTGGTGTTCCAACCCATCATGATTTTATGAGATCCTTTGGAATCATGGCTTAGTTAAATATCGTTACATTGCATGTGAAATATGGAAAATGGTTTAAGATGATATTGGTGATTCGTATCTATTGGAGGATTTGAAAATTAGGAATAAATGTTAAATTTAATAAGTGATGGGATGAATTAACTAATATGCCATGTAATAATATTTTAGACCTGATTGATATATACTATTAGCGATTCATCCGAATACAAGAGAATCCACCCTTGGATATTAGATTATTAATTTTCCCCTTAGTGTCACATTCCATGGGAAGGAATAAGTGGTTATAGAATGCCTTAGCCCGGTTATATGGTTTATTTCCTCTTAAAAACATGTTCCATGGAAAGATGTATGTTGTTATATCAATTCTAGGACTGGTGAGATGGATACTTTTTCCATTGGGGGTGAAATACATGGGAAGAAGAAATTATTTCTATTAATTCTATACCAAGATTGGATACTTGAATCATGATATTGGAAATTCATCTTGATTTAACAGAATCTTCTAGTATTTTGGGGAAATATGTCCTGATGTAGGAGGATCTACCTCATGAAAGAGACACCCCACATGGAGTTGATGATGCTTTGGCTAACATAGGGTTTCGTCATAGAGCCTACGGGTCTCTAGGATTATTTTATATATATAATTAATTTATTAAATTAATAGCCTTGTTTGTCACTTTATTACATACACTATACGCTTAGACTAGACATGTTCAGACACCATTGGTGGTGGAATATTGAGTTATACTCACCCTATTTTGGCCACTATTTGGTACCTTAGAAGATTTCATGGATGCTGAACAATATCTTTAGTAAGAACATTTTATTTATCACCATGGGATTCTGAAACCTGTTAGCAAAGATCTTCATAAGGTCTGAACTAGTGTCACTTACTAAATTTTTTAAATTTTTTATGATTTAATTAAGCATAATAGTTTGTGTTAAAGTTGTAAATTCATTTCTAAACAATTAATTAAAATTAACTGATCTTAGGACTTGAAATATACATAAATGTTTGAAGTAAAAATTGGACATGTCCTTTGTATTATATGAAATGCAAATTTTATGGTTTGCATTATTTTTTTAATATGAGTTGTTTGAAATATTGAAGATACATTTTTATAGTACTAAACATAAAACATATTTAAGTGAAAATAACATACATCATTTATTAGTTTTTATAAGAGATTTTAATGAGAACCCCACTATGGAAATCCAAGTGGATGAATTAAAATTCCACAACCTAATGATATAATGAATAACCAAGGTCTCTCCAATTTCAAGGAAATATGAAACACTATCAAATTAAAAGAGAGAGGTAAATTCAAATAGATAGTGAAAATATTGAAACACATAAAGAGCGATGAAACATGACCAATTTTTATGAACTAACCTAGACTACCCATAATCTGGGTACCCAAGATAGCATCTAATAAGTATCAAAGGGTGTCATATAAGGGATAAATATTTATAGTAATGCCATTGTACTAATGGTATGAAAATCGTGCATCTTTGGCATGTTCAATATTATCACTTTCAATGGGGTGTTGTTTGAGGCAACATAAATGTGTGATCTACTGTGTTATGATAAGTGTGTAACCCGATATTCTTACTGCTCCTCAATGAGGTGTTGACGCTGTCTCCTAGGGACCAGACTTGTTCAGTTTTTCTGGGCATGCTAAGTAAGTGGTAAATGTGATCAATGTATCATCTTTATTATATTATGCATACTTTATGATCAATGGGTCATCTTTATTATATTATGTTTCTGTAATCTTTCACTATCATATATATGAAACTCTTTCTCTATTTATTAGTAACTATGTGTTTTAATTTTTATTATTATTGTGTAGGCACATTGTGATATACATGAATAAAAGCTGTATCACATTACCGAGGAACACACCTCAATATGTTAAGGTTTTGAATGAGTTTTTAGATTTTTCAATTTCTAATCAATCCGTTGAAGGGAGAATAAGATTTCCATGTCCTAAATGTAAATTTAGAACATGGTTGAAGAGAGATGAAGTTTATGAACATTTAATACTGAAGAAATTCCCTGATCAATATTTGTGTTGGATTTGGCATAGAGAATCGAACAATACAGAAAGATTGAGCACTGATGTTAATCAACAGAATTAGGTCCCAAGTTCACCAAAAATGGAAAATGAAATGAAAAACCTCATAAATGATGCATTCGGCACTGCAAGACATGACTATGAGCTTCAAAACATATCAGAACAACCAGAAGAGGGTGCTACAAATTGCAACGTGACAAGTGATGTTTTTGAGACTGTAACACAAGAAGGTCAAGATTGTAACATATCAGTGGATCCTCCTCTTGATTCTGTGGAGAAAAATGTAAGGGAAAACATCAGTGAGGAAAATGCATTTCAAGATTTAGTTGAAGATGGAAATCAAGAGTTGCATAGTGGGTGTTTGAAATATTCAAAGCTTTCATTTCTGCTGAAGTTGTACCATATCAAATGTCTATGTGGAATTACAAATAAGGAAATGTACATATTATTGGAATTGATTCGTGATGCATTTATTGAAGAAAAAATCCCAGAATCTTTTTATGATATGAAAAAAATTTAACAAGCTTGGTTTGAATTATACAATAATACATGCATGTCCCAATGATTTTATGATTTAATGGGGAGAGGATTCAATTAGACAAAATTGTAAGAAATGTTCTTCTTCTATACAACAGTCAAAGGGTGATGTTGGAAGTCTGACTGAACATAATTTCATGGAGAAAAATAAAAGGAACACACCTGCAAAAGTTATTCATTACTTTCCTTTGAAGCCTCAATTGAAAAGATTATTCATGTCATCAAAAACCGCCGAACACATGAAGTGGAATTATGTAGATAATAACAATAATGGGTTAATAATCCATCCATGAGATTCCCAATCATGGAACACATATGATTCATTACATCCAGATTTTTCAGCTGATCCTAGGAATGTTCGATTGGGATTGGCTGCTGATGGATTCAACCCATTTGGGACTTTGAGTACCAGTTATAGCATTTGGCCAGTTGTTTTGATCCCTTATAATCTGCCTCTGTGGATATGTATGCAACAAACATCTTTTATCATTTTGATGATTATTACTGGAAAAAAAATGTCGGGAAATGATATTGATGTATACATGTAGCCTTTGATAGACGAATTGTAGGATTTATAGAGAAACGGTGTTGAGACATTTGATGTTTCTTCTAAAACAATGTTCAAAATGGATGCCTCTTTAATGTGGTCCATTAGTGGCTTCCTTGGGCTTGGGAATTTATCTGGATGGAACACTTATACGGGTTTGTCTTGTCATGTTTGTAACATTGATTTCGAGCCCAAACAGATACCTCACAGTAGAAAATGATGCTTCTTGTGCCATCTAATATTTCTTGATGCATCTCATAGATTTCGGCTGAACAAATCAAAATTTAATGGTTCCATTGATTGTAGACCACCTCCAAAGTTGTTAACCGGTTGTGAAATATTGACACAACTTGAAAATGATAAAACAGAATTTGGGAAGGTTCACCATTTGAATGATAGTGGAAAACAAGTGTGAAGTGCATCGCCAAGTGAAATCAGAATGCAACAATGGAAGAAAAAATTATATTCTTCAAACTTCCGTATTGGGAATTTAATTTGTTGCACCACAACCTTGATGTGATGCATATTGAGAAGAAGTTATGTGATAATTTGATTTTTACATTAATTAATGAGCATGGAAAGCCGAAGGATCATCTCAATGCTTGCAAAGACATACAAGTAATGAACATAAAACGTGATCTCTGGCCAGATCAGAATGAAAACTATGCTTCGGAAATTTTTTCAATGAAAAATAGGGATAAAGATACGTTCCTTCGAATTTTAAAGAATGTGAAGGTATATGATGGGTATTCGAGTAACATCTCGAGGTGTGTTGACTTGAAGAATCGTAAGTTATATGGATTGAAAAGTCACGATTCACATATTTTGTTACAACAGTTACTACCATTGGCATTGCATACATTATTACCTGAAAAAGTTATTGCTATTGTACTCCAATTCTGCACATTTTTCAGAAAATTATGTGAGAAATCTTTGCATCCATTTCATCATGACAACCTCCAGGAGAGGTTTGTATTGACCCTTTGTGCAATGGATGTTATCTTTCCTCCATTTTTTTACTGTCATGATGCATTTAACTGTGCATTTGGTTGAAGAAGCTTGATTAGGATTCCCCGTTCATTATCGATGGATGTATCCAATAGAGAGGTATTTTAGTTATATGTTTCCAGTTAAGTAAACAATTTTTGGAATTTAAATAAATTCATAATATTATTATTTTATTTCATAGATATCTTGGGCATTTGAAAGAATACATGAGAAATAAAGGTCAACGAGAAGGCTCTATTGCTGAAGGCTATCTGGCCGAGGAGTGTCTCACCTTTTGTTCCAGATATTTGGATGATATTGAGACAATATTTAATCAAGTTGGACATGTTGACGACACATGAACTCAATCTCAAATGCATCAGAAATCAAAAATATTTCCTGCTATTGGCCAATCTGTTGGGAGGACCTCATATGTGATACTGACAGAATTGGAATTATTACAGGCACATAGATATGTGCTACTGAATAGTGAAATTGCAGATCCATTTATTGAAGAGTTGAGCATACAAACAAAGAGACGAATGAAAGTCCGAACATGAAATGAGAAAGATATAATGAATGCCATGAATAAAGAGCTGGTAGAATGGTTTGCATGACGTGTAAGTTTATAAATATTACAATAAATACAAATATTAGTTTGAAACATACAATTTGTAAATGTACTAAATTATATTTCTTTTTTCAGATCATGAATACTTATGCTCTAGCAGACTTGTCAGAAGATTTAATGTTTCTTGCTAGAGGTCCTATAAAACAAGTTAGAAAGTTCAACGCTTATAATTTGAATGGCTTTATATTTCGTACAGTCGATCAAGAAGTGGGTTTGAAAACACATAATAGTGGTATATTTACATTTGTTGAAGTGGGATACTATGGAAATCTACATGATATTATTGAATTAAACTACCACAGGCATTTTTCTATTGTTTTATTCAAATGAAAATGGGTCGATATTATCAAAGGTGTTAAAAGAGATTCCTTGCAATTTACTTCTATAAATATCTATCGCTTGATGGATGTTGGTAATCGTGAACTGCATGATCCATATATCTTAACATCATAAGAAAAAATGGTATATTATGTGAATGATGTCATGGATGAAGGTTGGAGTGTAGTTACTCACATAATATAAAGTGATTTGTATGATATGGGTGATGAAGTGGAAGATTTACCTCTCCAATTGAATTTCATCAACAATAGGAAGCAGAATTATTTGTCGATCATGATATTGAAAATATTAGTCTAGAAAGGATGAATGAAGTGGATGAATTAATGGAGTAGGAAGCCGACATGATTGAAGGGGAAAATTGTTGTATGTATAATTATTTATTCATTCGGTAACCACTTGTTTCATTTTTGTAGTCATTCATTATCATTGTTATATATTTTTTGTCTGTTAGTACTAGGCATCTATTATCATTTTAATTTTTTTTCTACATAAATTTTTTGAAATATATATTTTGAACTTAATTTTATTTTATAAATTGACAGGAATGCCAAGGAAGAAGCAATACACTATTTCATATAGTTCTACAACAGATGACGATCTGTCTGTCCCCACGACATCTGAGGCACAAACTGCCTACACTCCTGCACCATCTTCCCTAGCACCATCTCTGACACCATCTGTGGATGTCTCATTAGAGTATGAGTCATCAACTCCCCCTAAAATATCCTCAGCAGTGGGGTAGCGACACGCCCCATCCAGTTTATCACGAACATTCTTGAGGGTCACAGTCATAGGTACAAATTTTAATTAAATAAATTTATTACATTTTGTTTATACTAATTGTTTGCACATTGTAGATGAAAAAAATGAAACTGTGGAAAAACACATAAAATGTTCAGATGTTTGGAAGATGAATGGTGAGAAGATAGTCGTGCCATTTGATTCTTATGGGGTCCCGATGGATGACGTTGCGGGGTTATTTGGCCATATTATAGGTAACCTCGCAGCAAATCCCATTTCCCTGCCGATTTCATATGATTATTGGAGGAATATGCCTCCAAACTAGAAAATGAAGTTTTTGATTCTTAGATAAAGGTAATTTTTTTAATTTATGGTTTAATTGAATGTCATGTTACTAATATGTTCAAAATGAATTTCTGTATGTAGATGTTCTTCCACTTTATCGTTTCTGATGTGATAGCACCGAAGTGGACATTGAAAAATCATGGTAAAAAATGGAATGATTTCAAATGGAGGTTGTGGTGTGATGTCAACAATACTTTTTTGATCGTGTAGAAATGTATGGGAAGCTACCCAGTGGGGTACCGAAAGAAAAATGGAAAGTTTTTGTTGATAGACATCGTGATGAGAAGCGGATGGTATTGAAATAAACATTTTTATATTATCATCATTTTACATTTATAAAGTTATATGAATAGGATATGACATTGGATACATTACTGTTAAATTAAATTTTATATTTTTCAGGATCTCTCAAGACAGAATGCATCAAACCGGGCAAAGAAAGTCATCCCGCACACTACGGGCTCAAAAAGATTTTCTAGAAGCCGAATGTCATTGGTAATATTTTAATTAGTTTAAATATTTTTAAGAAAATATTATCTACTTTACATATTGAATTGTTGATTTATCTTTGTTTAATGTAGTCACCGAGTTTAGGGCATGAAGCATCCTGAATTGAACTGTGGCTGGATGTTCATAAAAAAAGTTAGAAGTTTTGTTAATGAGTTTGCCAAAGAAGTTGGGGTATGAAGTCAATTTTTTATTATAATAACTTATTATCAGTTTTTACTATGTTAATATATATTGATATTAGATTTATAGGTAAAAATTAATAAAATATGGGATACCAATCCTGGGCAGTCCTACTCAGTCTCCCAGGATGACCCAGTTGCTAAGGTCCTTGGGAAGGAACATCCTAGTAGAGTGTGCGGGATGGGTTTGGGACCTGTACCATCTAAGGTCTTTGGAAGGCCACCAGGGATTCCAGCTGCATCTAATCCTGGTTATAGTCATTTCATACCTGAATATTCTCAGAGGGAGATGTCTTCTCTACGAAACATATTTCACTAGTATGGGGATCAGATATCTGTTTTGTAGAAAGAGTTGCTTGAAATACGTCAGCATATGAGCAGATATTCCCCCGGTGGTAGTGCATCGACTAGTGGTGAGCAGGTAAATCGCAAAAAATAAAGATCATTTAGTTTTCAAACTTTTATTGGTTTTAAGTTCAATTATAAATATGCAACAGTATTTAATTTTCAATATAATGTTCTTACAGGTGGTAGTAGGTATTGGATATGGAGGTGGAGAGGGTGACGATGCATCATCAGACCATGAGTAGTAGTATTGTTGATGTTTTGAACAAATATGAGAATGGTTGGTTTGTATATGTAACATGTATAGCACATAGTTTCCACCAAACATTTCCATATCTTAACATTTTCTTGATTTTTCATGTTTCCTTATATGCATTTTTTTGATTTTTGATGTTTCATTTTTTGTCTTGATTTCTCAAGTGTGGTATACATCATTCCATTTAGGCATGTGTTTCAATTGGTAGTCGATATTTTGGATGACTAAAGAGTGATCCTTTTGTTATTTTGTTCTGGTTATATAAATTGGAACCTAGTAGGTAGTATAGAGACCAAACATAAGAGAATGATGGGAATGTGGTTTAGCCTAATCATGTGATACAAATCATATAATCACCAATAAAATTAGTTGGAAACAAAAATGGTGAACCTAACATGAAACCTTAAACAAAATGCATGTGTCACACACATGTTAGGATCCTTTTTCTCTCTCCAAATATGAAATTTGGAAAAACATGGATCTGATACAATTGATTATACTTTTGTTTGTTTATTGATATGCTGATTTCATGAGGATTTCTTGTAAATGTTTCTCATAAGTATTTTGGCACTTTTAACTAGAAACCCCTTTGATCCAAATGACATTTTACTACTTTAATAACACATATGATTCGACTACTGCACAAGTTGGATCCTCATTTAAAACTACAGCTCTATTATCAAACTTGCACCATCAACATTGGGTCTCAAATTCACTAGTTTGGGAGCCACCCTAAATGGTACCTTTCCATCTTCGGAAAAAGCTAAAAAATCCATTCATCTCAAAAATCCCTACTTGATGTCTAATCGACAATGACTAGTGGAACATAATTTATTGTAAATAGTTTCCATCTCAAACCATTTCATGGTCATATCCATGGAAGGAAATAATGTGTTCCTCCCTTATCTAGAGAGGTTGATCAAGAGTTCACTGATGGACTCATCTAGATAGCATAAGGGTCCCTCCAAAGGGCTCCTTCTATCATTCACCATCACCAATTATACAAAGCAATAAAACCTCTATAGGATGTGTGTTTTTACCTCGGGAGTCTGAACTAAGTCTCCCAAACCTTGGTAGTTAGGAAAACCCACTGAGGGTAGTGAACAATCAACCAAGAACATGGACCTACATTTATACCCTCCAAAGAATCCCACTAACTAAATATGGTGGCATACTATGAGAAAGAGGACACATTTTCCCACATTTACTAAGCTTGTCAGTATAATATGGTATTATTCAAAGAAATCACCAAGAATATTTTGTTAAAAAATATAGGGAATAACCATATCCTTTCCCACTGACTTGATTAACATCGGTATATACCTATATGAAATGGAGGAAAAGATCAGGCCCATACACATTCTCCAACAATAGAATAAGAAAATATGCATGTTCTGGTCACTAAAGTCACCTAGAATATTCTAAAAATGGTTAAAGGGAAGACACACAACTATTCTACCATAATTTGGGTGACTCATTAACATAAGATGAGGATATTAGAGAAGATACACATCTTTTCTCCCAACGTACGATGTATCTATTTAAATGCAGAGGCTATAGGAGTTTGGGTCAGATCTTGCACATCTTCAAAACTTTTCCACCAGTTCCTCCTAGGGGGAGAAGATCTTTACATATTCCACATTATTATGTGGGTCCTCTTAATTTCTAGTATGGATGTAGCTATAATACCACATACTGCTGAGGCCAAGGTGGTATTCGACATAGTTGATACTAGACTCAGTAATTAATGTGCATGAAATGTGATCCCACTCAGAATAGTCAGGTTTTAGCATAGAGTCATGGTATTGGAAAACTAAATGAAATTCAAGATATGATAGGGAGCATAATTCAAATTAATCTATTTTTTGAGCTACTAATATAGTAACCTCTACTATATATTCTACATTATTTGACACAATTGCATCATATAATGTTATATTTGATACATTTCTAGAGATTCTGCTCCTTGATATAGTGTATTTATGTTTTATTAAGAATATGTAAACCTCATTGGTTATTCGATAAATTATTGTTCACTGATGGAATTATTTTCCCCATCAGATAGGAAAATATTTTTTTATATCGAATTCATTCTTTCCCATCATGTAACTGTATGATGTAATAATTGGAATGGATTTCATACTTCCCTATAGATCCATTATTGATTATTATCACTATTGAATTATGGTCGATTGTTTGTATGATGTACCATATTTCATCATGTTTGGGATACCAAGTTAGAAATATAATTTTATTTGTTTTTATGATGTCTCCTGTTCCATTTTCTGGTTTGATTTGTTTTTCAGGGCAGTGGGGCAGTAGAAGAAAAACCGAATTTTTATTCTGGTCAGAATTTCGCAGTGGTTTTTACCACAGCTAATGCTTTACTGGTCAGCATTTCGCGGTGGTTATAACCACCAATAATGCTTTACTGGTAAACCATTAGTGGTGGTTAAAACCACCATGAAATGTAATCATTTTATATTTAGCGGCGGTTTTCACCGCCACGATAGAGGCGCATCAAATGCCTGAATATCGCGGCGGTTAAAACCGTCGCGAATAAAAAAATTTCTGACACCCATCAAACCACCTATAAAGTCCCAAAAACCACCGTGAAATGAGGCATCTATCATTCTTCCCTTAAACCACCGCGTAATGGAAGAAACGCCCCCTAATAGATTGCTGACGCCCAGTTTAGCGGTGATTTCTGTAAACCGCTGCTATATGAAAAAAATACTGCCGTTAATAGACGGTTTTGTTGTAGTGTTACTCCATTAGTACCGGTGGTTAGGTATGAAAAGACTGGTAACTAGTTCTATTATGATATGGTCTACCTATTTGTTGGTTAAGGCAAAAAATAATCTAATAACAAAAATTAGATAGAAGTTATATTTTCTTGATTATAAATGGGTTGATTTTTCGATGGATTTCCGGACCTGTTTTTGAGGATACATCGAGGCTGAAATACTATTTGAGTTGTTATTAATAATATCAAGAAGGTTTCTTATACCTTATTGATTAGGGATACATTTAGTGTTGATTATTTTTGGATTTTTTAATATCCATGATATAGTATGAATTCATGGGTTCCCTCATATGATCATTTTATATAAGAAAAAATCAGTTAACATCACATTTCTTAAAGAGTTTATAGAGGGAGTTGGGTACATAGTTTCATTTAAGCACAACATACTTCCCTCAGACAGATAGTCATCTAGATTGAATGATACATGTCCTCGAGTATGTGATTTGAGAATACATCCTTGATTTTTGGGGATCCTGGGAGATGTGTATACCCATGGTTGAGTTCTCTTACTATAATATTTATCAGGAGACTATATTGATAGAACATTATGAGGATTTTTATGGTAGGACATGTTGATTTCTCCTATGCTGGTTAATGGTAGGTGATGCATATTTACATGGACAATTTCCTATGTAGAAGACTTCTGAGAAGGTCTAGTTAATTCAATATAGGATTGATACTACATAGTATTGATATAAATATTATGTTAATCTCTATAGTTGACTTCCATAGTTAGATTTCTAGGATTGGGTCTTTTTACGTAACTCATCGAGGTTGGGACACAAATGGATTAAGAGATATGGTTATCTATCACCATGATATGTTAGTCTGTTCAGGATTTTGGGGTATTCAGAACAATATACTATCATTTGTAGTTTCCTAAAATGTATCAGGACATGCATGATCTATTTTATTTATCTCATATATACTCGTCTCATATTTTGTAACCTATGGAGGTGGATTTATAGGTTGATATATCCTTTAAGGTATATCATATTCATATCATTTATAGGGACATGATGGTTCTATGAGTCTGTTTAGTTTATCTAGTACTGGTTTTACTGTAGGATTAATTCTTATAAGATAAGACTTAGGAGCTAGAGGCTGACACAAGTTCTCAATGGTTAGAGATTTTTTCATTTTAATCTTGACCACCACTGATAGGGAAATTCATGGATGAATTTCATTAATGAGGGAATATTTCAATAATGTGGGTTTTCATATGAGGTATATATCCTTTTTCTTTTGGTTTAAAGGATTCTTTATGGCCCCATATGTTTTCACATTGAGGTTTTGGAGGTATCAGGGGTGTCTGAGGAATTTTCGGAGCTTGGAACCCAACTTTTAGGGTGAAAATTTCCTACCAAACGATTGATATAAAACACGTGGATCAGGTGTGCAGTTACTAAGAATTGTGTGAGACTAAGGAAATGACTAGAAGAATTCATTATGATTTTTGGAAACTGTGTAATTTGAGGTGCACATCCATATAAAAACTAATAATTTTGATAGAATATATTTGATTAGTTGGTGCACAGTTAGTCAAACCATGCACACTAACCATGTTAAGTGACCCTCCGTATAATAGTGTGGTCACAGTTGGTGCACAGTTCGGTCAACCATGCGGCCAAACCAAGAATCATAGTATTTAGTGTGAAATTAATTATTTTAATTTAGAATATCTTTTAATATAAAACTATCTCTCATTAATATTTTTCTACAAATAAAACATTTATTGGGAAAGTTTTTTATCAAAATTCTAAGCTTTTATCTCGTTCCTCTATCTGAACTATTAATCAAGAACCAATCATCTCATTAGATACACAACTGTAAGATCTCAATTCCTTTTATGTAACTTCTTATTCTTCTTGGTATTATCATCAATATATAATTGAAATCTAATATTACCTAATTTATGGTTCTTAGTCTATTCTTCAATTTTATTTTGACTTATGTCGAATAAGAAGATGATACCAGATGGGAACACTAAAATAGACCAATGATAGGTGGTCAATACTTCTGATTCCATGTTTATTAATTTATTTCCACACCTAAATCTAAAAATGCCTGTTAAATTTTTTTATTTTCTTTCTATTGAACCTTTTGTTTTGAGCTTAGGATGAGTTCCTGATTTGAATTTTTGATTTTTTGAGGATTCCAGTGGATTCTATCTTGGGAACATTTTTCGTTCATGGTATGGGGGTTAATGATTCCAATTATTAAGGTGGTGAATGATTTTAGTTCATTTTATTCTTGTATGGTTTGACTTGCACAATTGAAGAATTATTTGGGCCAAAACATTCATTTTTAGGGGTTAATTCTGCGTCATGATTTAGGTTTCTATGTCCAGGTGCATGGCTTGAACATAGTTTAGAAAACATTGCATCAAGCATGGGGGGATGCTCTGCATTTTGACTATGGAATTAATTTTGGATGGATCAGGGTTTGGGAGACCATGTAGCTATCCCATGTTATATTCCCCATCCCTCTAGTAGTGTGATCATGATTAGTGCAAACTTTATCAAACCATGTGTCCAAACAGTGTGAGTTACCTAGGTCATTAAAAGTTGTGAGTTACCCTTTTTTTCCTATAATATTTTTACCCTATTTTGGGTGTTCCCTCCCCCATTTGACCTAGGTGCACAATTGTAGATTTTAAGATCCTTCCTTACCGTTCTTCTTCTATTAATGCTTCTTGAAGGTTCCTATGTACGTTCCTTTGAAAGTTGGTTGATTTTCCTCTTCTCATCTTCCTTATCAATTTGTTTCTTGGTTTCTATTGGTTGATGTTTTCCTCGAATGAACTGTAAGAGTTAGGTTATATGTATTGTTTGATTTCCTTAATGTTAGGGTGTGAATATTGTCTCTTGGGGTTTATTCTTACTTCTCTTGATGTCTCGTTTCATGCACACATTGTTGATATAGTTATTTCAATCCATTTCTTTTTTGGCACATTCCATTGATTCTTGATCATTCCTTTAATAATTTAAACATGTTAAAATCTTTCTTGTGGTGTGTTAGTATAATTTTTTGGTGTTTTTATGATTGTAAATGGGTTTGAAATGGATTCTAAATAATTATTTAATTATACCTATGTATAAATGCATGTAAGGAGTTTTATGAAAATTTTATTGATCTTTTAATGTTTAATTGGGTTATTTGGGTTGATTTTTTCCCTTGGTTATGTTTTATAATTTTGTTAGGGTTATGATTTGGGTGTTGTATGATGATATTGGTTATTTTTCTTATTTTGAAACTTATGTGTGGATTGTTGTGAAGTAGGTGATTTAAAAAAAGGTTTTTGGGTGATTTGATGGATACTTATAGAGTGCCATTGAATATGGGTTTGGGTTTCCTTAAAATAATTTAATGGGATTTTGGATTTATAATTTATAGTTTGGATTCTTTTGGAAATTTGAGGGTTCTTATTGGTTTCTTGAGGCCCATTGGGGACCATGATTAAATTAGTTCTTCCTTGGAAAAGGTTTTTTTCAATGGATTCTCCTCCCTTCCCTCAATCTATTTCCAAAATGGTACATTGATTTATAAATGATTTTTTGGTGCTTCATGTTAAATTAAAAGTGGATTAAAATTTGTTTCCTAAATCCTATCTTATTTGGCCCTTAAAGACATAATTGGTAACCAAGTGGTGTAAAATGCTCATTTGGCTCGTTTTGAGTTGTTACAGGTTTTGAGTTTAACATGGGAATGGTTTGTATTTGAAATATAAATTCCAGTTTGAAAATTTATAGGTGGAACCATAGTTTTATATTGAATTTGGGAATAGTGTGGATATTATTTAGTGAATGTTTTTTGGTTTGAAAATGATAAATCTCTAGTCGGGGTGTTTTGTTTTATTTAAATAGTTGGTTTTGATGTGAATTGATGTGAAGAACCAATTAGTATATTTCATGGTTTTGGAAATTGGATTTGGAACTTATATGATGTGTGGGACCAGTGGGTATCTTGGCTTTTTTACAAAAATGGATTGAATGCATTTTTATCATGAAGGCCCAGGGGGTATATAAAAATGTTTGGGAAAGATGATTTTGAAACTCAATTTATGTGACTACCTGTTTGGAAATTGTGAAAGAAATCGATTTTCATATCTGTTTATGGTGAATTGGATTATGTTTATAGACTAATATACCTTGGTATGGGATCCCCTATAGAGGGTCGTGCATGATAATACTGTGGGTTTTTATTTATGTTTGGAAACCTCTAGACCTTGGGATGTTTTCCCCTCTAGTGGATCATTTATGAGGTTATTATGGATTATAGTTGTTATAAAATATTTCACTACGTACTATTATCATGGGATTCATGGGTGTCATATAGAGGGTCGAGTGATGGTTTCTTGTCTACCCAGATTAGATGGGTTGTACCCCATGAATTTGATGAGAGGATGGGTGGGATATTCCATTGGATTGGCTAGTTTAGATCATCTAGTTTGTTATTGATTGTGGAGCTACAACATAAGATAATAGGTGAGTTTGAACTAAGTATTCCCAAGGATTTATTCTAGATATGTTTTAGAAATTCCCATAGTTTACTATATATGTGTTCTATTTATTTTTGTAGCATATGGATATTGTCTCTCTGAGTTTATATCATCTCGTTTTGTTTTTATTACTCCCTACACAACCACTTTTTGGTCATCTGGTAAGGATTTGAATTTGGGTTTTGGTTTTGACTTGGGATTTAGTGTGAGATCACTTTTTTTAAATAGGAAAGTTAAGTGTATTGTTTTGTAAATGGGAATCATGGAATTATGTGGTGATTTTCATAAAATGATTAAAATCCAATTTTATGTATTTATTTTTTACTGGTATTTTTGGAATGTTTCAGGAAAGAAAATTCATTGACTACATGGTTATTACCTACTGAGATATTTAATCTCACACCTTACTTTTACCACGTCGTGTTGGTAGACTCAAAATGTTTTTTAGGTTCAGATTTTTGGTTTAGTTTTCCAATTGAACAAGTTGGTTATGTGGTTAGTGGTGACCAAGAGGTCACATGGAGATAATGTTGGTGTTTTTTGGTTTTCATTTCGTATTTAGTTTTGGTTTTATTCATCATCTATTGTATTGTGATCAATTATGTATGTATTTATGTTAAGTTATTGTTAGTTTTGATGCATGTTTAGTATGTTTACGATTCTTGGTTGTTTATTTTTTGGATAAGTCATTCCTGTTGGTTTATTTTCATTACCAACACTTGTTTTCCTCCTATGGGAATTAGGAATTCCTTTCAGGGCTCGTCTTGGACCCATTTATATTTCTATATATGATATAAATAGGGATTTTTCTTCGAAAAATTGAATCAAAGGAGGCCCCTGTTATTTGAGGTGTTAGGTAGATTGGATATTAGAACTTTCGAGACATGAGAGGTTGGTTCATGAAGAAATTTTTGATCCATTTATTATTCTTATCCTTGATTAGATAGGGGTATCCTATTATTTGATTCTTTTCTTTGTTCTTGGCATATGGATGTCGAAAGACAACAGAGGGGATCTGGTGTCGTGTTGTGATCTCACATAGAGTAGAGACCCATGTGGAGTTTGAGTAAAATGTTAAAGGTCCTATTAATTGTTGATTATCACATGTAGCATGTCCCACTTAGTATGTCATTGGGTTATGCATGGGAACTACTTCATCATCCAATGAGTTTGGTGTGAGTTGTGATTTGGAATGATTTTGGTCGGTGTGTGTTAATTTTGAAAGGGATTTTTTTTAATTGAGGTATTTCAAAAGGGAAATTGTATTTGGAAATGATGTTTTCAAAAGAGAATTTTTTTTGGTAATGATATGTTATAAAATAAGAATTCTGTGTTTGGGATTGATTGGAAAATGAGTTTGGACATTTGGAAAGCGGCATTGGAGGAATTTTGTTTTAGAAATTTAAAACAGAATTGTGGTTTTAAAAAAAATGGGGTTTTTGTTTTTTTTATGATGTTTGTGTTTCAGGCCTGTTGTTTTATATTGAGGTGTTATTTTTGGTTAATTCTCATGTTTATGTTTAATTTGGTTTTATTCCCCTTGCGTTGTACTGAATATGCCACCTAGAAAGTTCTCATAGGATTTTATTAGGTATCATCTATTATTTAGTTCATCTTGGTTTTTCCCATATTTCATGGTGATCAATGTCTGTTAGAGTATGTAGAAGGGATTGATGAAGATGATAGCATATTTAGATCATTTGGAACTTCTAAAGTAGTGAGAGTGGGGGATGTTCTAGGTTTCTTCTAAGATTTTAGTTTGGTTCAGTGGTGGGTGATTTCTTTTTCATCATTTCAAGCTTGGATGACTTGGGAAGACTTTATGACCACATTTTTATAATTGTTTATATTATAGGAGGTAAAGGTTAAGAAAGTGGTGGAGATATTGGGTTATATGTTGGGATATTAGGTAGTGGAGGGGAATGTTGAACATTTCAAGGAGTAGGTTTTTTTCTCCTTGGAGATATCCATAGAGTATTAGTTAAGTATCCTTTCTTAATATTGGTTCTTAGACTTGAGATCAATAAATAATTCATCTCATCTGGGAATTATCATTATGAGATGTAGGTGGATGAATTATTCCTGTCCGAGTTTCCTTCTAGAGTATAGTCAGTGCTGGTTGGAACTTTTGATGGTTCCCCGTATAGTGAGATATGTGTTCAATAAGAACACATTTATAATAAATTTCTGTCAACAGTTCCAAATTCTCATTCTTCAAGCCATTCACATGTGTGATTTTAGTGTGGTAGATTTTGGAACTGGAATCCATCTGGTCCCAATCTTCCAAAATCATGACATTGATGTGGCCAAATGGGTCATTTAGAAAAAATCATCCTTAATCATTGTAATAATAGTAAGTCTTGATCAGTGGGTGTTATCTCTTTACTAAGGGATATAACATGCTTCAAGACATCATGGCTCCAACCATAGGCCCTAGAGTGATTATTTTCATGCAACCAATAATTATAGTGGGTGTGGGGAAACTTGACCTTGTTTTTGTCTCCAATTTTGGAGTGGATATAGTTAATGTTTCAGTGTTGTAATTTCTTCCACTATTGTGACTTCCCCTTTGATGTAAAAAGATTTTTGGATTTTTTATTTTGTAATTCAAATTGTTTTGCTTCATTTTGGAAAACAGTATGGTTATCCTTTTTTTAATCAGTTCTAGCTTTTCATTGTGTTTTTAAATATATTTTTTCGTAAGGAAATAATGAACTATTGTTTTTTTGGTTTGCTTTGAGTTACTCTTGTTGGTTTTCCCCTCATACTGTGGGATTTTGGTTCATGTTGGGTGATTCCATTTTGTTTTCACCATGTTGGAAGTTTCAATGTTGGTCATGCTAGTCAGGTTCTTGTTATGGTGAGAACCCTACTCCTTTTTCAGTTCATTCATTTTGGTTTCTTTTAGAGTTGACCGAGTGTGATAATTGAAGTGAAAGTTCAGCTTGAGTGTCATGGTTTTTTTGGATTCATTTGAGTTTTGGATTGAGATTTGGTCCTCGTGTGGAATTGTGAGTTTATGGGGAAATAAAGTGTTTTGGGGTGGAGAGAATTGTCATACCATGATCTTGTAATTTATTTTATTTTAATATTTTCTTGATTTATAATCCTTTGGTTGGGGTTTAAGTTGAGTGAGTAATTTCAATATATGTGTTTTGGAATTCTGAGATGGATTTTTGTCTTGTTCAAGGTTTGTTTCCATGGTTTGGGGCTTAACCATGCATCTTGTTAAGGAAAAAGTTGTTTTCAGTTCATTTTCTTCTTGTATAGTTTAACTTTCATAGTTGGATCATGGTTGGTCCAAACCCTATGAGGTTAGGGTTAAACCATGTTTCATGATTCAGGTTCATGTTCCCAGGTGCACAACTTATACATAGTTAGAGAAAACCGTGTGGAAAGCACGTGGGAAGGATCTGTATCTTTGAATGTGTCATTTAGCATAATTGGCGCATGGTTTGGGAGACACTGTGGCCAACCAGTGTGGGGTGAAACTTCTCACCAGTGGGGTTTTATCATGGGCACATAGATTTTCAACTTGTGTGTAAAAACCTTTTGAGTTTCCCAAGTCCTCAAAATTTGGGAATTACCCTTTCTAACATCCATTGTTTTATCCCTTTTTCATCATCTCCCACTACTCTTCGACCTAGGAACCTCATGGGTCCCTCCAAGAATTTAATCTCTTACCATTTTTCCTCTACTGAAGCTTCTTGAAGGTTCTTAGGTATGTTCCTTTGAGTTTGGGTTGATTTCATCTTACCCTCTTCCTTCTCTTTTAGTTTTAAGGATTCTATTGGTGGTGGTTTTCTTCTGGGATAAACCATTATTGTTAGGGTTTATGTTTGGTTTAATTTATTTGATTATATGTTGTGCAGATTATCTCATTGAATGTATTCTTCCTTCACCTGAAATTTAATTTCATTAAGTCATTGATGAGGTAGGTGTTTCTATCCATTTCCTTTCTATGAACATTCTATTAATTCTATAGGTTTCTCTTAATTTTTAATACATGTTAAAATATTTCTTTTGGGGTTTTATTATAATTTTTATGTGATTTCAGAATAGAAAATGGGTGTGAAATGGTTTCAAAATGGTTTCTTTGAATATTGAAATGTTAAAATGCACACAAAGAGTATGATAAAATTTTAATTGATCTTTTTATGAAAAATTGGGTAAATTGGTTTGTTTTTCCCTTGGATATGTTTTATAATTTTGTTTGGGTTTTGATTTTGGTATTGTATGTGGAAATTTGTGACATTTATATTTGGAATATTATGTGTGTCAAGTTGTGTTGGATTAATAGACATTTATTTTTACACAATAACTGGTTTTGGTTGATTTCATGGATACATAAAGAGTGTCATTGAATATATTATTGGATTTTCTTAAATGAATTGTAAGTGGTTTTTAATTTTTAAATGATGTATTGGGTTATTTTTCGAAATTTTAGGGTTCATAATGGTTTCTAGAGGGCTGTTTATCACCATGATAAAATTAGTTCTTCCTTGAACCATAGTTTTTCAAAGGCCTCTCCCCTTGCCTATTTATTTTTCCAAAATGGTTCTTTTATTTATAAATGGTGTGTCAGTTAATCATGGGAATTTAAAAGTTATTTCAAATGTGTTTCAGAAATCTTGTCCCATTAGGAAGTTTACGACATTCTTGGTAACTAAGAGGTGTAAAATGATCATTTAGTTCATTTTGTATTATTTCATGTTTTCACCTTATCGTTGGAATGGTTTTGGATTAGGAATTTAGTAGACCATTTTGAATTGTTCTCATGATAGTGGTGTTTCATATTGAATTTGGAAATGGTGTCTAACTTTTTTAGTAAATGTGTTTGGATTTGAAATTTTAATGTTTTGTTTGGAGCTTTTTATGGTTTTTGAAAAAAAAATTGATGTGAAGGGATGTGAAGGACCAATTTTTATCTCGTTATGTTTTTCAAATTGGATTTGGAACTCAAGAGACATATGGACCTGATAGAAATCAAGGCATGTTTTGAAAAAAATTGATAGAAATTTTGGGTAGTGTGAATGCTCGACTTGTATTTTAATTTTTTTTGGGAAAGTAGGATTTTAAACTCAAATGATGCGATGGATAGATTTAAACTTATAAAAGAAAATTATTTTTAGGTGTGTTTGTGATGAATTGGATTACGTTTGGAGACTATTAGACCTTGGGATGGGACACCCACACGTGGATCATGCAGAGTAAATATGTTTTTAATGTTTTTTGTTTGGAAACCCCCTATACATTAGGATTAGTTTTGGCTCATTCATGAGGACACTGTGGGTTATTGTTGTTATACCATATTTCAAAATGTACAATTATCATGAAATTCATAGAATACATCAAGAGGGTTGAGTTCTTTTTTCTTATCAAACCCGGTTAGATGGGTTCTACCCCCATGATTTTCCAAGAGGCTAGATAGGATGTGTCACTGGATTGAATGGTTTAGAGTAGCCAGTTGGTTATTGACAGTAGACCTACACCAAATGCTGATATGTGAGTCTTAACTATATAACTTCTGGGATTTCATCTAGATATGTTTTGGAAATTCCCATGATTTAAAATGTATTATTTTCTATTTTTTTCAGAAGCATGTAGAAATAGGAAATGTAATTTTATATCATCATTTTTTCCTCCACTCCTTAAAAAAATCTTGTTGGTAATCTTGGATGGATTTGTATTTAGGTTTGGGATTTGAACCAGGATTTGGAGTGCAAAACTGTTTTAAAAAAATGAATACTGTGTGTGTTTTTTAAAAAGTAAAATCCGGGAAAGATATGTTTGGTTTCTTATAATGATTATAAGAATATTTTTGTATTCATTTTAAACTCGTGTTTGAGGGATATTTTGGGAAAGGAAATGCAGGGAATATGTAGTGATTAGCTTCTGAGTTGTTTAATATCGCATCCTACATGTGATACTCAACATCAGTATACCTATGGTGTTTTTCAACATTAGGTTCCTGGTTCGGTTTTCCATTAGAGCATGTTGGTCTTGTGGTTGGTGGGGGTCAAGAGGTCACATAAAGATTTTGTTGTCATGGTTTTTTATATTTAGTTTCAGTTTTGTTCATCAATGATTGTATTTGGATATGTTAGGTATGTATTCATGTTAAATTATTGTTAGTTCTACTATATGTTCATTTTTTATTAATCCTGGTTTTTTTTCTTTACGATAAAAATCCCCATTTGTTTATTTTGAAGTAGGACACTGGTTTCTAATCCATGGTGATTAAGAATTACATTCATGATTTATCTTAGACTATGTTAGATTTTAGAATTGGATGGTATACTAGCTTAGTTAGTGACATTTATTAAGATATTTATCACTATCCTGCCCACCAAACATTCCATCGTAGCCCCAAAATTGAACTGGTCAGTTGAATTATATGTAATGGGATATATTAGGGATACAATTAGTTCATTTGAGATGATTTTATGGTTGTTTTCCCAACCAAGTCCTTCCCTAGGGTGTTCCATGTATTTTACCTTTCCTTTTACTTTTATTAAACCATCCATGGGGTGAGTTGGGGCTTTCCTAGTTAAGATTAATTCTATTAAAAATTTAATTTATCTAAATTTATTGACTAGGATATGGTTTACCTACCTTTCCATGTATTTACATGATATTACTGTATGAATTGATTAAATGGATTATACGATTTTGTTCAAATTAGTGGGTATACTCATTTATTGAATTAGAATGTAAATTTTTAAATGAGTAGTTATACTCATTGATTGTTTTTGGATGTGAGTGGCTATATGACTTGGTATATTCGTATGGTAATAAACGATAAATGGATCTAATGAGTAATTATTCCATTAGAATCGTTGGATATTACATATTGATCCTCAACATGGTAGTGGAAACCTTGGATTGAGATTTATCCTTGGGTCTTAAATACATGAGATTCTTTGGGACTTCATTCTCCTTGGATCTATTTTTCCCTAGGATCATAGTGGACATGTTTGGTAGGCATGCTCCCTAGAACCCAACTGATGCCTAATTGAATTTCCATCAAGACACTCATGGGAGATGATGATGATGAATTGGTCTTCTAAAACTTGGATATGAACCTTTATTGTCTGACACATCTAATATACGGCGTGACCATTGTAAATGTTACATGGGGGGTTGTACGACTCATCATTGTATGTTCTAAAACTTTTTGTTTTACGGTGTGTCCATAGTATTTTGATACACATTTTATATAGAAATTACATGAATGGAATGATATGTATAGATGTACTATTGGAACCTTCACTTTTCAAACAATAACATTACCTAGCATTAACAGAATAATTAAAACATAATACAAATAGATACCCAAAGATAGTACTAGTCTAGTTACTTTGGAATCATTGAAACATGGACATGGGTACATAAGGTAGATACATTATATCCAACTAAGTTCTTCATGAATAACACCATTCTTCTAAAAATAAGACATAATATGTATCTTTACAACCTGGGGAAGGGAAAAAAGCGGTAATCTCAAATTCTCAATAAGGGTTAGAAAGGGAGCCATATAAGAAAAAACAAGACCATAAGGATATGAGAGCATGATCATGTAAATAGAAAATCATGCCCTATACATCAAAGATCAAAACCATGAATCAATAAATAAATATTGGAAGTTTATAGGACTTGAATCATAAGAGAATAAAGAATAATATCCAGGAAATCACAATATAGTAATAAAACATAGAATTTTGATATACACATAAGTATATAATATAATTCCCATAGTAGTCAATGAATCAGTACCAAGGTCGTCTTGGGGGAAAAGGTCCATTAAGGAATTGGGTTCACACCCCATTCATTCCTTATATTACTGAACTGAGTTCACTCCTCATTCTAGACTTGTAATAATGAAGTTAGTTAATTTCTCATTCCAACCTTGTAATACTTAACAATGTTAATTTCTCCTTCCATCGATGTCTATCTTAGTAGAAATAAATCATTACCCAATTCCTTGGAGGGATATATAGGTCCCACCCATCTCAAAACTAAAATAAAACCTAAATGTTCCACATGATCATAAATAATCATATCATAACTCATGAAATGAAAAGGGTATTATAAACATGTAATCGTATAACAACCTATGGAAAAAGATAGGCTTCAAAATCTTTTCATCATAAACATAACCCATGAAATGAAACATATTTAAAAAGCATATAATTCATGAAGGAGAAACGATTTTCATAAACATCATTCAATAAAAAAAATAATCCATTCAAAGAAAGAATATGAATGAAAAAAATTAACAATTTCTCTATAAAGTAATTATTAGCACCAAAAATGATATCTTAGATGGAATGTAATTTTAAAAAATATTTTACAAACATTTCTTGAGGAAAATATCATTTATTCTTTGAAAAATTCTTTTTAAAATAGAATAACATTACAAAATATTCGTGAAAAATAGATTTGAAAACATATAAAATATTATTTAAATACACTAATACATTTTTAAAAATCCATTTTCTTTGAAAATTACATTCGAAGATCATTTGAAAACATTTTTCAATTTATTTTTAAATAAACATTTTTTTGAAATTAAATAGATTTTCGAATGAGGGGAGAAAACAATTAGATTTTCTTAAAAAAATTGATGAATTATATTAAGTAAAAAAGAGTGTAAAATGGTACTAATAAATGGATATAAAATGAATCAATTATGGATATGGAAACCTATGAGTGTTCTTTTGAGTTGGATCATAAGATTTCATCAAATAAGCATAACCATTAACAATCTCGAATAGTGATGAGATTTTTTCCATAAACTCTTATCTCTTGCAAACTTGGGGACATATACTCTGTGTAAGAAATATAAATTTTATGAATTATAAATATTTTACGGAATAATTTACTTCTATATTATAACATATATGGTTTTATTATGACCATATATTACCCGCTCTTTAACAATCCGATATTAAGGTTTCATTTCGGGTAATATTCGCTTTGTTCTTCACATGTGTCTTAATTCGTTATATCGTCCATCCTTATACTTATATCATGATTTCCAGAATGTATAACATCATATAAATATCATGTATATACACTATATATTTATTATAATAATCTATATAATATATTAGTACGAAATGGAATACACTATTCATAGAGAGGGTAAGTCGTACGTACGCAATAAAGTTGTTTCTGTTTTTATTGACATATATTAAGAAAGAACATAAATTATATATATATATATATATTTGTATATATATAATTATTATATTATAACTATTATATAATATATGTCATATAATTTAATTAGACTCATCCTTAGTACATTCTATGTAGTGTGTGAATGAATCACATTGCATTGATGGGGCAGTAGTCCACACTTCCTCAAACAAAATTATCATATTAACACTAAATGGAATGTAAAAAAAATTTGTTTTGTAAAAAAATACTGAAAATTTAATAAATAATAAATATAATATAATAAATATATAATTATATTTTCCTACATAATTTTCTCCATGATAGGTAGTAAGGAAAACAGAATAATCATCATTTTGTGAGGCAGTAGTTCATCGTACACATAAACAATATGTTTGTTACCCATTAGATGAATGTTTGTATAAGTTTATGTCTAAAACATATCATAAATTTTTTTTGTATATTTAAGATAACATATTTTTCATACACGAATTGAATAAATATTTTTAAGGGTGGATAAAAAAAATAAGAGAATGGAGCTTCAGAGAAGACATTACTTCTTAATCGGGTAGCTCTTTTTGGTTTGTGCCAAGAGGATTCCGTAGATTGATTTCATCCCAAAGAGAAGATTATAGGAGTAATTGAGGGATGTTGGGAAGTGTTGTGTTCATATTTAGTATGAATCTAAGTGGTTTGATAGGTGTGCAGAAGAGGGAGAGGTTGTGGCCTTTTATTGCGATGGGAAATGAAAAACAATTCATTTTTTAAAACAAGTTAAGTGTACCACGGTTTTTACATAAAAAAGTCATAAAAAAACAAATAAACTCAATAATGTAAGGCTCATGGATGAATAATTTCTAACTAATGGGTTTTTATCATATTTATAGGTCTTTTGGGTATAATGTTTATGGTTTATTCCCTTATTAAGACTAATTTAACCTTCATCATTGTAATTAATTTTAATCACTTTCACAATTTTTTTTTGTAATGAAAGTAAGCTGATAATATTTGACATTATATATTATGATTATTCAACTTATATAATCCTTTTTCCAAATTAAAATCATATAAGTGTAAGAAATTAATTTTAAAAATAATCTCGTTGACGAGACGACACTACGAGTTTTTAAAGGAAAACTTTCCAAATGTTTGAAAAGTTTTTATACCGAATTTCCAATTTAAATTAATCTCAAAGAATTAAATTGGATCAATTGGTAAAAATATGTTCTAAATAATTTTTTAAATTAAATTAAAATATAATTTATCCTCATAACTAAATCATAAAAAATGCAGTTTTGAATTCATATCTGTTGTTTTTCAATATTGATCCTAAAACGATGTTTCTCGAAAAAATCCAAAAAATTCACCTAAAGATAATTTTGACATATAAAAATAATAAATTAAGTATATTTTATCAAATTCAATTTCTAAATGTTACAAAAATCAATATTATTTTTCTTAACAAAAGGACATGAAATACAATATATTGGAGAAATAGTATTTTTAAACATATAATGACTTTAGCAAAGAATATTATTTTTCATTATAATTATGTTCTTCTTATATATAAAAATTATAAATCATATTTTAAAACTAGTTATTAATATTCATATTTCTATGTTTAACATCTAGGTTATAATTATCTCATTTAAATAATTATAAAAATAAAATGATGTTTCATAGAAACATCGGTGTTCCATGTATTATACTCCATGTCGTTGTTGTGTGTAACATTTTTTGAGTTGTTATTTCATGTAACGTACTCAAATTTAATTCCATGTGAATGGATTTTTTTTGACAAAGTGTATTGTAATAAATAAAGGAAAATTTAATTTATTAACAAAAGGTCTATAAAAGTTTTTTTGTTACGTTCTACCCCCCTTAAAATGAAATTCTCTCTCAAAATTCATCATTTGAGTAAAAAAATGAGGATTCTTATGCTTCATCGTATCCTCATGTTTACATGTAGCTTCCTCTAACTAGGGATTACTCAACAAAACTTTGACTAGGTGAGTGGTCTTATTTTTTAGAACTTTTCTTAATTGGTCTAGAATTTCAACTGGTCGTTCTTTGTAAGAAAGATAATACTCTAGCTGTTTGACTTCAATGTTCAGTACATATGAAAGATTAGGTATTTAATTTCTTAGGAGAGAGACATGGAACACATCCAATAATTAAGAGAGATTTGGAGGAAGTTCCTAGTGATATCTTACCATGTTAATACGATCAAGAATCTCTAAGGGACCGATATACCTAGGGCATAGTTTTCCTTTCATCCATAATCTCATAAACTTCTTCTAGAGATATATTTATAGAAAATACTTCTCCCCAACTACAAATTATAGATCACTCCATCTGTTATCATCATAAATTTTTTGCCGACGTTGATCTTCCTTGATATAATCTTGAATGGTTCTATCATTGTCATGAATTTCTTCAGTGGTTTTAGGTCCCAATAGCTTTCTTTCTCCAACTTCATCCAAGAACATTGGAGAGCTATATTTCTTCCCATAGAGGGATTCATAAGGTTATATATGAATTATTGAGTGAAAGATCTTATTATACAAAAACTCAACATGGGAATGGTGTTTATCCCCACCACCTTTGAATTCCAGAGAACAAGATCTCAACATAACCTCTAGGGTTTTAATAGTTTGTTAGATGGAACATATATTTGAGGATTATAAGAAGCAATGAAATACAATTCTCTATCATGATATTACTGAAGGCTTCACCAGAACATTGAGGTAAACCTCGGATTCTGATCCAATATAATGGAATGTGGTACTTCATGTAACCTTAACACTTCCCTAATGCATATATATAGGAAACTTCATATAAGGAGATGTATTCTCTAATAGAGGTAAAGTGCATTGAATTTATAAGGTGATCAACTACCACCCATTTAGTATTAACCCTTTAGTGGTTTTGGGTGGCCCAAAAACAAAATCCCTTGTGATGTTCTCTCATTTCAATTCTGTTATGTGTAATGGATGAAATATCCCCTTTGACATTATTCTTTAACTTTTTAGAAATCGAAGCATTGATATACTAACTCTAATATATCTCCCTTCATGTCATCCCACTAGAAGCATTATTTAAAGTCCCTATACATATTTGTACTTCCAAGATGAATAGAGAATGAATAACTATGGGCTTCCTCAAACAGATCCTTCTTTAAATCTAGTATTAAAGAAACTCAAACAAGGTTTCTGAACCTTATCATTCCATCCTGATCAATGTTAATCTCAGGAACATTTATGACTATGTTTTTTAGCTCTTCATCGTTCTTCTACACCACTCAAATCATCACTTGGATTGATGGTTGAACATTCATTTTAGAAAAATAATATTTTCCCCCTCCCTTTAGGATTTCTAGATCCTTCCTTTTCAAATCAAGAATGAATGGATATTTTGTGAGCCTCATCATGGATAAGCTAGCATGATACTTATGACTCAAAGAATTGACCACCTTGTTCTTTTTCCCAGAGTGGTAATGTATTGAGTAGTCCTAATTCATTTACAACACTATCCATCTTCTCTGGTGCATGTTAAAATCCTTCTATGAAAATATATATTTCATAATTTTTTTGATATATATATATATATATCAAACTTTTCTCCATAAATATAATGAATCCATATATTTAATGAACAATTTACCTATGGTAACACTATATCAAGAGTTGGGTAATTTTTCACTTGAATCATTAACATCCATGACACATAAAGATAACCATGTTATTCTTTAAAATAACTCATCCAAATCCTTACTTTGATGAATCAATATATATTACAAACCCTTCTCTACTATAGGGTAATCTATGCATAGGTGTAATTACTAACCTTCTCTTGATCTCCTTGAAATTTTCCTCACATTCATCTATAAAGAAGAACTTTAACCCTTTTCTAGTTAACATGGTATTAGGAATAGATAGTCATGAGACATTATCCATATCTTGAAATTATGTGACCAAAAAATGAAACTATTTTGAGTAAAAATTCACACTTTGTAAATTTTTCATATTTTTTCTCCTATATTAGGGTGTTTAGTACAATTTTTGAGTTATCTTTATTCTCTTACTTGATCATTTTATAGTTTGTAATATCATTTATAAAGACTACCAAAAACAGACCGAGGTAGTATCTAAACCTTATATTCATTAAATCCATGAAGATAACATGGGAACTAGTAAGACCGAAAGGCATCAATATATATTAATTGTGATTATACCTATTATATAATTATTTTTTTGGCCTATATTCCATCTTGACCATTAATTAATGATATCAAGAATGAATTTCAACCTTGGTAAAGTATTGATGTCTACATAGTTGATCAAACGAGTCCTCAATACAAGGAAGATGACACCTTTTCATGATTGTAATCTTGTTCAAATACCAATAATCAATGTAGAGTCTCATTGATCCATCATTATTTTTTCAGATAATTATTTTGTGGACTCCAAGGTGACACACTTGGACAAATGAATCCCTTATCATGGTTTTAATGGAGTTGGTTCATTAATTCCTGTAACTCTATCAGGTCCATTCTTTACGGAGTCTTTGAAATTGGCGTGGAACCACGTATAATTTATATTGAGAACTGAACTTCACTTTTTTGTGTAATACTAGGAAAATATTTCAGAAATACATCTACAAATTCTTAAATAATAGGCATATAATTGATGTCAATTTTTCCCCCAACGATTTGAGATAATAAATATTTTTGAATGGGAATTAAGACCCATAAATAATAATTAATATTCACAAGAAGTTCAAGATTATCCTCACATTAATGGATTATCATAGGAGGGTTTGAAATATCAAATGTAAATTCCATTCTATGTCTATTGATGAAGGCGTTATATAGAGAAAACCAATCCATGCCTAAGATGACATTAAATTCAATTAAAGGAATAAAGACAAGGTTTGCTGGATGAAAATTCGTAGACATTGGATGAAATCATCATACCATCAGGGGGATTCAATACTATTTCCATATCTAATAATTTTGATGAAATATTAACACCATTAGAAAATTCATAGGATGTTAAAAGAGTGGGTAGATCCAGAATTATATATAAAATTAGCAGTTCTAGAGTAGATGGTAAGTTCACCATTCATCAAATCATTATTTCACCCCTTATCATAAATAGATATTTCATGAGATTTACCTCTTGTACCATTTCTTCAGAGGTTGTGGGCATTGATCATAATCACTATTAATTTGGGTTTGGATGTGGTTAACATAATTACACTCTCCTTAAACTTGTAGCGTTGAATCATGGGTGGTAAATTCTATGTGAATTTGTATCCACTATAATTTTTATCTAACTTCTTCTGATTATTTAAACAATCAATTTTCTGGTGCCCTTCCTTTCCACATTTAAAACATTCACTAAACCCATTAAGACAAATCCATACCTGGTTCATCAAACATTTAGATCATAAAAGAAAACCCATCTTCTTTTCTTCATGGATTTTAGAATTTTCATCGAACTCCGTATTTGTTTTCTTATCAAAACAATGAGGTTGATACTTGAATCCACCAAACATTTCAACCATGGTTGAAAAACCAAAAATCTCATCATAAGTACTAATGTATCTTATGGACATCATCCTTATGATAATTGGGTTTAAGCCACTGAACAACATATCAACTTTAATTTTGGGTTAGATGATAATTCATGGTGCATACCTCGCATGTCTTGTGAAATTATCCTCATAGGTGCTAACAGATTCATCATCCCTTCACATCAACTCATGGAGATTTTTCTCTATCTTAGTATGAAGAACCATATGAAAATACTTATTGAAAATTATGGTCTTGAACTCGTCCCAATACATGGATTCAATATCATCTTTCTACCTCATAATTTTTGTTAGAGTCCACCACTGGTCCGCTTCACCTTTTAAATAATAAACAGCTAGATTAATTTTCTCATTTTCTAAACATTGGATAATATATAATATATTTTCAATAGTACTAATCCATTTTTCCACAACAAGTGGATCAGAAGACCCTCTAAAAGAATGTTTAAGTTGCATCATGAAAGTCTCAACAGGATGTTGTTCTTTCCTTTGATCATTTGGAATTCCACCATGATTCATATCTTGAGGAAGCTATGTGAGCATTGCAATAAGATTGTTCATTCAATATTCCATATAATTTCATTTCATAGGAGGAAAATCATTGCATTGTCTTTCGCAATCAACATTAATGAAATTCCTTTAGGTTCCATCCATTGACTAAAACAAAATGCATAGGTTAAGAAATATTTATCATGATATGGAAACACATAAATAGGAAAAGTAACTTATAATAGGTATATATTATGAAATATTCCATAATTTATGTCACTATATGTTTATCCTAGTCTATTTATGGTAATATTTTAATCAAATCCTTTATATTGGTTGACAAAGAGTTTGAGAATTTTCAATAAATATCCCTTGAGACTTTCAATCTAGGTGTGAAACAAAGTCCGTTTTCATTTACATGATTACCCTAAGTCATGCTCGAGATATCTTGCCAGAGTTGTTATCCCTAGGTACATCTATTTGAGGTAGACATCAACTTATAGAATTCAGAAAGGGAAGTATTTATATGAAACCACTTAATCTATCCTTTACTAGAAATATAAGAAATATTCCTACACCTTCTTTTACCCTTAGACTTATCCTTACAGATATACATAGTCTTCTCACTAATGTTTTCTTATATTTGATTCAAATGGTTAACTAAAAATATGCATGGATACCAACTATAGAAAACCTATCTTTTCATGCATTAACATTACAAAACATTTATGGAATAATTAAAAAATATCAAAAAATTGATACTGAAGGACCATACTAGTCTATTTCCATTAGAAACATGGAAACATGTACACTGGTACGTATGTGATCTAAATTATATCCCACTAGGTTCTTCGAGACTTGAACCCTTCTTAGACACATAAATCATAATACATATCTTCAAAACTAGGGGTGGGAAACATAAAATTGGGTGAATATATATTCTCCATAAGGGTAAGAATATGAGACATGCAAGCAAAAACATGAGCATAAGGGTATGAGAACGTGATCATGTGAATAGAATATCATAACATGTATATCAATGATCATAAATAAGAACCATTACATAACTATTGGAAATTTAAAAAACATTAATCATCAACAAATAATGAACAAAAGTAATGAAAGAATAACATAAGAATAAAAAATGGAATTATTTTTGACACATAAGCATATTATATGATTTCCATTGTATTTAGGGAATCATTTCCAAGTCCATATTGGTGGAAAAATTCATTTATTGAACCAGGTTCACTCCTCATTCCAACCCTGTATTACTGAAACAACATCACTCTTAATTCCATCCCTATCATACTTATCCCAGTTCATTTCTCGTTCTAGACCAGTAATACTAAACTGAGTTCATTTCTCATTCCACCAATGTCTATCTCAGGAGATATAAATCATTACTAAATAAATTTGATGGAGATATCAGTCCCACCCATATCACAATGAAATCATAAATACATGTTCCACAAGATCATAAATAATCATATCATAAGAAAGAAATGTAATGGGCATTATAAACTTGTAATCATATCATAACCTTTGAAAGAATACATTTTTAAAAATCACTTCATCATAAACATAAATTCTGGAAACAATCGGGTTTCAAGAGCATATAACCCATGAAAGAGAAACAAGTTTCATAAACATCATACCATCAAAACATAATCCATTAAGAGAAAAAATACGAATAAAAAAATTGAATAATTTTCGTATAAATGCATGATTAACACTGACATATGTTATATAAAATTTGAAATAATTCTAAAAAAACTTTTATAAACAATTCTTGGGTAACATGTCCATTCTTATTTGTGAAATTATTTTTAAAACATAGAAACTTTAGAAGACATTTTTATTTGAAAATAGCATTGAAATCTTATAATGAAAACATTGAAAATAATAAAAATAATTACTCTTTTAAAAAATTACTCATGGATCATTTAGAAAAAAATGAAAACTTTTTTTAAAAACATGGTTTTATGAAATTAAACAACATTTCAACGCAAGAGAGAAATACAGTCATACATTCTTAAAAATATTTTCTTAAAAATGTTTTCATAAAAATATTTTCTTAATTTTTAGTATATACCAAATTGTGGGAAAATGGTACTAAAACATGTATATATCATCAGAAATATAGGATAGCTATACTCATTAGTGTTCTTGATAGATGGATCGTAATATTTAATACAATATTTATAATAATTAATAATCTTTAAAAGTGATGAGATTGTTTTAATAAACTCTTATCACATGGGAACATGGTATAAAATTCTCCATGTAAGAAAAATAAATCTCATGATTCTTATAATATCATGAAAATTATTAAATTCATATTATATAATTTTAAATGGAATTATATACACCTCAAAACGAATTTAGGTGCACAACATTTCATGAGTCTCAAAGAGGGAAAATTGATACAAAAATACCTTTTAATTTGGTGAATTTTGAAACATAAACCACATGAAATATTGATAAATTAATGGATATGTAAATACCCAAAAAATTAACATTAATAATAATTTAATACATCATTGGGATTTATAAACACCACCCAAAAGGAAAGGGTGGTAAATTAAGTATGTATCTCACAAAAATAAAAAGCGAGACGAAATCCCCTTACCATGTGTCTTGACTCTCTTTTTATTCGTACACGATTAAAGTATAATAAATTTAATTTTATCATGAATCTTTTGTATAAGTGTTTTATTATATCAAATAGTATATATGTTGTGATTATGAACTTATATTACCTTCTCGTTAACAATCCTATGTTAAAGTTTCACTTCTGGTAATATTCTCGTTGTTCTTTGAATGTGTCTTAATTTGTTATGTCTTCGGTCCATAAAATTATATAATAATTTTTATAATGTAAACCATGATATAAATATTATTTATATATAGTATATATGTATTATAATAATCTATTTAATATATAAGTATTAAATGTAATACATTGTACTTGGAGACGATAAGTCGTACGTACGCTTCAATGTTGTTTCGGTTTTTGTTATCGATTTGAAATAAAGAACATAAATAAAATATATTTATATTTATGTATATATATATCATTATTAATGTATAATAATTATATAATTTATATAATTTAATTTAATTAAACCCAACTTTAATACATTTAATTTTGTGTGTGAACGAATCAAATCACATTGAGGGGGTGGTAGTCCACACATCCTCAAATTAAATTATCGTATTTACACTGAATGGAATGTAAAAAAGATATGAGTTATAAAAGGAATAAAACATATTAAATAAATAATAAATATAATATTTTACATATATAAATATAATTTAAATCATAATTTCCACCATCATAGGTGTCCTAGAAATTTGAACAATAATTGTTTTGTGTGGCGGTAGTTTTTCATACACATATATAGTATCTCATTGCCAATTAGATGGAAGTGTGTGTAGGTTTAGTTAAAAATCATATAATAAAAATATAAAATTATTTTCAATATAATGTTTTTGTTATACAATAATGGAATTAATAGAGTGAAGGGGTAGAGAAATAAACTAAAATAAATGAGCTTGAGAGAACACGTTACCTTTTAATTAGATAACTACATTTGGTTTGTTCCAAAAGTCATAATTGGATTGATTTCCTCCCTAAATGAGGATACTAAGAGTAAGGTAGGGATATTGGGAAGTGTATTGGGAAGATCTTGACCAAACCTAATTTGTTTGAGATGTGTATAAAAGAGGTAATGGCGGTGGCCTTGTATAGGAAAGGGAAATGACACATTTGGATTTATTAAAAACAAGTTAGTTGTACCGACATTTTTACCTATAAAAAGTAATAAAAAATCAATAATATAAGGTTAATAGATAAATAATGGCATCAAATTAAGTTTTTTTAGTTGTGTATGTTGTTTTTTATAATTATGGTTTAGTCTCTTATTAAGCTTAATTTAACCTAAATCCCTGTAATTAATTTTAATCAGTTTCACCAATCTCTTTGGTTAAAATAAAGTTGGCCCTATTATAAATTATAAATTATGATTATTCCAAATGTTTAATCCATTTTTCCCAATTTTAATTACATAACTGAAATAAATTAATTTTAATAATAATACCGTTGATAGGACGACACTGCAAGTTTTTAAATTAAAAATGTCCAAACGTTTATTTTTTTATACCCAATTTCATAGTAAATATGATATCAATTACATAAATTAGATATATAAAAATATTATATAATTAAACTTTGAAATAAAATCAAAATATAATTATACATTATACATAAATTAGCTGAAAAGGCAGTTTTTAATTAAAATATGGTATTTCTCACTATTTATCCAAAAATGATGCTTCTCTGAAAAAACTCAAAAATTAACCCTAATATAATTTTTACATTATAAGTTCATAAAAGAATTTTATTTTATCAAATTAAATTTTAAAATTTTCTCAAATAAATTTTATTGTTTTTCATTGAAGTATATGAAAAATAGTTTAATTGAAAAAATATTATTTTTAAACATATAAAGACTTTACCAAAATTTATAATGTTCATTATAAATATTTTATATTTATATAATTAAATTATATAAAATATTTTCAATTTAGGTTTTACTATTCATATTACTATGCTTAAATTCTAGGTTATAATTATCTCATTTAAATAATTATAACAATAAAATGATGTTTCCTAGAAACATCTGTGTTACGTGTAATGTATGCCAAGTTGATGTTTCGTGTAATATACAAATAGTTGATGTTCCATATTACATACTCCAATTAAATACTATGTGAAACCAATGTTGGACATAGTTCATTGAAATAATTAGATTAAAATTTAATTTATTCCAAAAAAATGTCCAAAACAATTCTGTGTATTTCATATACGGTGATGTTGTGTTAGTTATTCCTATATTGTTGTAGCTACCTTATTAAAGTTTCTTGAACCACTTTTTTGAGGGAGCCTTGTATTTTTATTCAATTCACATGTTTGGTGGTATACATTACAAAGTACCTTACTTTTTATGTGTTCTTAAATGTGATATTGATTTCACCCTTCTTAGATTATATTTGGCAGCTTGGGTTTGTTATAGATGTTTGGGTGGTTAACTTCATTGATTGTATATCACACCACATTCAGACCAACATTGGGTACCTGGAATGATTTTATGGATGAAGTTAGGTTCCATGGAAATATCCCATAGTTAGATGCTTTATTTTGTTCTATGATTAGGGGTAGTGGATCACGAGACAAAGATAAGGCTTGTGATGATATTTAGGTATAACGCTTTTTGGTATTTTTGGTATTTTAATACTTGTATTGAATTTTACTTCTATCTATGTGTTTCAGATAATTTAATGAACATAAAATGCATCATCATATTTTTTATATGAAATTCCTCCATGAATAGTTTATATATTCATGACTTATTTATTTACCATATATATGATTATTACACTACTTCATCAATTTATTATTATTAATATTCTAATATGTTACACTAGTAAGAGGGAATAGTCTCTCCAGAGACACCCTTAGCCCTCACTGCTAGCTGGAATCAATTGGCATTTGGGGAGATACACTTGAGTCCATGTGGACAACTAGGATTGAGGTACTACTAAGTGGAATCTATGTTTGGCATGTTACAATATAATTAAAGAAAATAATGGTCATGATGAAGGAAAAAGCATTTCAAACCATGTATGTTAAAGGAGAATGTTCTTTTCACATGTTTTTATAAAAATATATAAACCAAATTATTTTAAAAGAGTTTATTTTTAAAATTTCATTCTAAAACTATTTAAATAATGTAAAATATAATAAAAATTAACTTTTCAAAAAAATCATGTTTAGGTATAAACTTCCATAAAACAATGTTGAAGATCATTTTAAGGTACAAAAAAGTTCATCGGCCAAAAATGAAATAATATCTATTTTTTAAAAATATTCTCAATAATTTTAAGTACCAAATAGATTAAAATGGTTCAAATTCATAAAATTTTTGGTAATAACTTGCGTAAAATAAAATATATGGTTTTTGAAGGATTATATCCATATAATTTCTCTCAATGTAGTTTTTCATTGAAAATATCGTTAGTAATTGAGACTGTAAGACAAATAAATACCTAATGTCCCAAATTGATTCATACATGTTATAGTATCTAATATAATAAATATTAAAATATAATAATTATATTACATAACAATAATAATAAATAACATAATATGTATCATTACTTTATTATTACCATTTTAGCCTTATATTTACAATATCTTCATTAAAATGGCCACTATGATGATAGAATGATCATTTTTTTGGCTTCCTTATGTTTGATGGTTCTTATACTAAAATCATGATCATAGTTTCATAATTTATAGAATATTTATCATGATGTAATTATAATATCTATTCATTATATACAAATTTTATAATAATTCATATAAATCCATGATGAAAAATGAATCAATTCATAGAGATGGTAGTCTATAAGTACACACAAGTGATCTTTAAAAATTTTAATGGATAAAATGAAAGAATGGAAAATAATAATTCACCATTATAGATTCACTATTAAATTATTAATTTCATATAAATTCATTAAATGTATCTTTATTACCATACATGTAATTATAAAATGAAAAACTAATCACATAACTTCATGGAGGTGGTAGTTCACACATACGAATGAGAAACATTATAATTTTTATAAAAATACAATGGTGGTATGGTATATATTATTTTAAAATTTTAGAAGAATAATTATGTCATAAATATCATATATAAATACTAAACCCTTCACAATAACAATCCATGAATGATGGTAATGAAAAACGAAATTCATTTCTTCCTGAGGCAGTAGTCTGCATGTATGAATGAATGCTGCTTTTTTTCACATCTGATGGAGAATGGGATTAATAAATGTTCTTCCATTGATATAATAACATTATATTATATTTTATAACATTATATTATTATATCAATATGGTTATAATATAATTAAATGAGTTATAAGAAAATATATTTGGAAAACACTCAGTTAATAGCGACACCTCTTCATTTGAAAACTTCCCTTAGATTACCACATAATCCATATAAAGATAGTATTTTGATCAAAAAAGAAACTATAAATCATGGATATGGATGTTTGAAAGGGATTTTTGTATTGGTGTATCCCAATCCATTTGGATGACTTTGGGTCAAATGATCTGAAGTAGATACCAAGATACTAAAAGAAAGAAAGGAAATATCTATTTGCTTTGGGAATGGATATTTATTGTAGGGATATGTGGATGAAAACCTTGGAGGTAATGTAAATAAATGGATGAGTTATAAAGTATATGGAGTTACATATGGATTAACTATATTGAGTGAGATATATCAACTATAGAAGGTGGTTTCCTCTTCCACCATAGAGTAATTAGACATTACTATAATAGAATCTAGAAAGGAAAAGGTTTGGTGGTATAACGTCTTCGATTACCTGGATGGAAAGCGAGAGGAAAATATATTGCATTAGGACAGTCAGACTAAAATAAATCTCACACAAAATTCAGTGTTCCATGATTGGATAAATCAAATTATATTGAAGTGTCATTTTATGAGAGGCGTGAAAATTATGGTTTTATGAAATTATAAAATATTTGTATAATAAACGATAAGGTAAATATTTTGATAAAGATGATGGTAATAAAAAATTTGAGGCACTATTGTGCCTCTATTGATCTTGACTGATAAATAAAGGATGAGATCAAAAATATGGTAGGATACTATGGGATCATAAATTTAAAAATAATATGAATTTTATGAATATTAAAAATGAAATGGATTTTTTGAATGGGGAGAATTCACTATCAACTTTGTCCTTTTCACTCTCTATGTATGTAGGGATTATTTCCAGAACTATGTAAATCATTGTGTTTGTGTTCATATTTTTCTTCTTCTTTTGTTTATATATTTTCTTCATTAGAAAACCATTACAATTGAGAACTCTAATGTTTTCATAATACGTATTATTGTAAAAAATTTCCAAGATAGAAGGCTCACGATGTTTTAGGAAGTGATGAGAGGTTGTATCCTTTTATAAGCAAGGGAGAAGATACACATGATTTTTTTTAAAAATATAAAATATTATTTTCTTAGTCAATTAAGATTATTCCAAATGAATTATTTTATTATTGTTAATGATATATGGTTGAAATATGACCATAAAATACTATTTATAAATGTATTCATTTCATTTTTACCCTTATTATTTTAGTCTAACGTTTTGATAATCCTTTAATTCTTATCGACAATATTTTCTTAACAGATGTTACTATTCATATTGAAAAAATTAATGTTTTATCATTGAATAAAATTTAAATTAATACTAAAAATATGGAGTCCATTTTAAAAACAAACTCATAAAATGTAATGAAAAATAGTTTTATTATAAAAAAATCCAGTAATTTTATTTTACAAAATAACATTTGTAATATTAATTAAATTGACATTTATTGTATTATATTTATAAAAAAAATAACTAATAACATTTTATAAACAATAAAACATATAATGTAACTATATATGTACATGAAAAAAATGAGATTCTTCATAAAAAATATTGATGTTTAATACTTATAAACAACAAATAATCTTTTTCTAAAAATCCTAAAATTTTACCCTATGTTAATATGTAAATATTATTCAAAAATTTATATTAATTTAATAATATAATATTTCTCTATTTATTTAAATAAATTATAACATTCTTGCATCAAAATAAAAATAATTCCATTATTTAAGAATTAAACATATTTTTGAAGCATAACATTTCATTACTGAGGATTGAGTAATTATTTGTTATAGATTAATAAATAAATTTGAAAAATATTAAAACTTTTTACATATTTTCATAATGTGGTTTTTACAATTCAATCTTTTAATTTAACTTCTAGGTAATTATGGTCATATTAAGTAATAATAATTAAATTTTTTATCACAGTTCTCTCAGGCTTGGTGTTTTATGTTATGAAATATGTCAAAAATTTAAATTTATTAAAGAAAAAATAAATAAAAAATCATGTGGTTTTGTATTGAATAAATTATGGGATTACTTAATCTATGATTACAAGATCTATAGTTGTACCCGTTGCATGGATATGTGCATTCTAAATCATGTTTTTTCGTAAAAAGAGGATGATGTTGAAATTTATATAGATTGAAGATGTTATATTTATACATGATTAAATATTCCTAGATAAATAAGAACTATATATTTTAATAATTAGTTTTGAATATTAATTAGTGGGACTTTATGTATGAGTCTTAATTTGTTTTCAAATATTTAGGTGTGAGATTTTAGTAGAACATGAATTCTAGAATTATGTGTAGATTTTAATTAACATGGTTATGATGTATTTTAAATACAATGATGTATGAAATAATGTAAAATTCAGTAACAGAAGCTGATATTTTTTTATTAAATATATATATATATATATATATATATATATATTGAATTTCAAAATTAATTATAGAGAGTGATATAATATTTTAAATCACTTGAGAAGTTATTCTGTATTTAAGGAAAGTAAGCAGAGATTTGACACACCATAAAAACCTAAATAATTATTTTATATAGAATAAATGAAGAGATTTGGGATAACCGGTTGATTTTTTTGTGAACTAAAGTATACGAATAATATAACAATATGTAAGAATAAATATAGGATGTTTATTCTAAATTTTTATACATAGAAGTAGTGCCCTACAACCAGTGTAATAGAGGAAGAAGAAAAAATATCTAAGGTTTAATAATATGAATAAGATGGTGTAATTTTATTAATAAATATATATAAAAAATAATATTGGTTGCAATCTGGTTATATAGTATCTAAGAGAATAATGTAAAGAAAAAAAGGTAGTGCATCAATAGAAATTCAGATATAATTGGTGAAATAACTTTTTGTTGTTACCCTATTCTATTGAAAACTTTTGGGATTACAGTATAAAGAACATGCAAAATTCTAAAAGAGTGTGAGATACACCATGAAATTTTAAGAAACTATATTTCTACATGATTTTAAGGATAATATCTTTGTACTCATAGTTTAAATCTAGTGTGTAGTGTGGTCTCAGTGAGTTCTAAATCAATCCAAGGACTAGCCTTCTCATATAATGTGGTGAACCAAAATAAAAATGATGTATTAATTATATGGGTTTGTTTATATTTTTAAAATGTGAAAAAGATGATGAGAAGATAGAATTAGAGAACTATTCATCATCATAAATTATTGAGGTAAAAAGGAAAATCAAATTTGAATAAATTGAATTAAAGTCACCAACACCAATTCACCACACTCTCTGTATTATATAAATCATTAACTGATCTCCATAGAGTTCGATTTCAAAGGATTATTTCACAAAAATATTTTACCAGATTCATTCATGAATCCATTATGGTAGTTCATTAAAAGACTACTCAGAATTAATTACTTTAGGTATAATCAAACACATTAATCATACTTAATTCATTTTAATTCATTAAATAAAATAAATAATACAATTAGGGATATATGTTAAAACATAAAACTAAAGATATTAACATAAATTATTATTTGTTATATAATACTCTAATCCATTTTGTAGATCCCCATTCAACAACTATCTTTGAAATAGAATTATTGATGAATGGGATAAGAAAAAAGTATCATAATGATTCTTAATTAAATGATTTACTTAAAATTGAATTAAAAGGAAAATATTAATCATAAATAATTCCATGCATGATCTATTTACTATTAAGAGATGTGATATTCTTGGTCAAAAAAAATTGAATCATTATTAGACTCATCCACCTCATAACTAACACTAAAAAAAGAAAAATTACTTAAATTCAATGTAATTTGAACAATGTATAAAACGATATTAATTTAAGTAAAAAAACAATAAAATGAAAATTTTTCAAGGAAATGGGATTAGAATATAAAATTATTGACAATATTGTAAAATTCTAAAATCTCAAAGTAATATAAATTTTAAACCATCTAAAGCACTCATATTTATAAATCTAAACAGGCCATGAAGAGGTAGGATTCCCAAAATTGTGGTTTTTTATATAAGGATAAATGAAGAATTTTTATTAATGGTAACTTCAAGAAATATTATTATTTTTTATCATTGGTCCACAATCACTAATTATGGTGTCATTTTTTTGTAACACTCTATTTCATTTTAAATCCACGAATTTATTAGACAGACAAACAGTGATATAGATGAGACATCTCTTATCCTATATAATCAAATCTCATTCCATGAAAAATATCTTGTTTTATCATACTATATAAATGCTCTCTCATTAGGGTAATTCAATTATAATGTTTCTCACTATATCCATGGTTTTAGGTTGATTTTATCAAACTTCATTGAATCCCAAGCACCATGACTTGAATGGTGTCATAATAGATCCAATGATTATACAACAACCATCATTAAAATTATGTATACCATAGTTTATATTCATTCTATATGAACTCTTTAATTTCATTATTATATAATAAAAATGGCATGTTTTCACAACACCACATCATGGTTTTATTCAATTTTGCATCAATTTTTTCCACAATTATCTTAATTACATGAAAAAAATATAATGATAAATTTATTAAAATAACTGATCAACATGTTATACATGGATAGATTTTATAAATGTATAGGAAGAATTATCTATTTTATAAATAAAATATACAATTCAAATCTTATTATATATATTAGTTTAATGAATATTTTAATTCTACAAGATTTTTGTTTAAATGACTTTTATGAATGATGTTCTTCAGAAATGAGTTTACATATATCCGCCTATTGTTTTTTAGTTTAATCATGGTGAAAGTAAATTGTATATATTAAAAAATATCTTTTTGTGAGATAAATAATGATTTTCATGATTATTCCATGTGATTGGGTTCTTTTATAGAGAAACATAACTTTATTAAAGGTTTAGTGGATCAAAAATTATATATGGAGAATAATTATGAAGCTTAGTAGATAATATTTGAAAATTATGATGAAAATATATTTTTAGAGTCAAATATAATTAGTTTTAGGAAACAAATTCAAATAATAAAGATTAAATATAAAATTTCATTGATTAAAGATTAGAATTAATTTTTTATCACTTAAGATACTAAATAGAATAATGATTATTTTGCAAGATATGTATATAGGATAATAACTAATTATGTTTAAAATGTATGTGTGTAGACTAGTTTGAACATAAAATCAAGTGAAAACTAAATTAAAAAAATGATTTTGTAAATTATTAAATTTCATAAGGTATAGAAAAATTATTGGTAGTATTTTATATCGGAGTAAAACACACCCAGATAATAATTTTATCAGATATTTATCAACATGATATCATAGTGAGATAAACAAGAGATGAGGTTTGGGACTGAATATAATCATCATATATATTTAAGGGAAAATATAGTAATAGTTATTACATGATAATTCTAATTAACATGATTTGAATTATTTTACTTATATGGATTTAGTAAACGTAGTTGATGAAATATTGTTTAGTTGAAGAGAAATATTTTGTTTAGGACTAATATTTATAATTTGGATAAGAGTAAATCAGGTTTCTGTCTCAATAATAATAGCTTATGTTGGTTCCATACCAATATGAAAATCTTGTTTACATATTTCTTTTGATTTCATATAATCATGAAGACTTGTTTGTATTGGTGTACTCTCCATTATCCATTCTATGTGATAGTGTTAATGTAATTAATCTAAGTTAAATTTTATTTTATGTCTTTATGAAACAATATATAAAGATTTTGTGACATGTTATTAAAAATATTTGAAAATAATTTAGTGATTATGAATTATATTTTCACATATTATCAAGTTACTAGATTCATTAATAAGGCATTGTCTTAATATGTTTTGAAAAATAAGTTTAAGCTTGATAGTTCAGATACCCCACATCGAATAAAAATATGAGGAAAGTGAACCACAACTCTTTAACTTAAGGATTCAATGTCCAGTATTTGGTGATTAAAATTTTGTTTTAGGGGGACTTTTATATTTAAAATATATTTTAAGAAACTTCATGGGATTTTATCTAGGTTCTTGTGTAGAAAAAATTGAGTGTTTACTTAAAGACATGTGATTAGTAAAAATGGAATAAATTTTATTGTCATTAATTTTTTGATTAAAATTCAATTTATTTAAGTTACAAAGTGAGACATATTTTTTGTTAAAATACATTTAATTTAATATTGATGGTGTAATATGTGTGTTGGGTATTTATTAAAGTTATTAAGTTAGAAAAATTCATTTTTTCTCGATAATGTTTAATTTGGATTATTTGGTAATTATATTTCATAGTATAAGGGGGAATATATTTTCTTATATATCATATTTTCATATTATATGATTATGAGAAGATATATCTTTTGTGGAAACATATTATAAAGGAGGAGTTTTTTTGACCCATGTTTAGGGACTAGTTAGAATTGATTCTAATAAGTTATGTGGAATGGTGTTTGAAATTTTTGAATAGTTTCAGAATGTCTTGAGAGTTTCTGGAGATATTTTGGTTATATTATGATTTTTTAAAAGATTAATTATTAATGAGATCTTGTAATTTTTTAGCCAATGAATTATTAAGGTGATCTTGTAATTTTTTTGGTTTGACACGGTTGATCATGTCGGTAATATTTGTCAACTGAGAAATATTTTATAAAAACAATTTAATGAGATTAATTGTTGATATTGTCTATATGTTTTAGAAAAGAATGATGGTGAAATTTCATTTAATGATATGAGAGAATTAAAATTAATTATTTGAGCACCTTTGATAAATATTATTTTCAATGTGTAATATATAGAATATGATGGAGTTACTGGGTGCATGTGGAAACCTAGATTACTTAGGAAACAAAAATAAACTATGATATTCCATCGATGAATATCACAGAACATGTTGTGGAAAAAAACTATAATATACATTAAGATGTATATAAAATGCATGTTAGATATGTGGGATGATGTTGTGAACTGTGGGTCGTGATCTAGATAAGTTAATTATGGCTATATTATATATAAATAGACTATAATGAATGTTTATGAACCCATAAATAGATATATAACATCATAAAAATATGAAATATGAGATTAATTCACAAGTTATGCCAGTGGATGAGATGAAATATGTAGTCACCTACTATAATTGTAAACTTGATTTATTTAAATTTTATTATTTTAAAGGAACTTTGACCATTTTATGTAAACATGGTCGATTGGGGGTGACTCATGGAAACGGTAGTGAGACAAATCCCAAAAATATTTTGGTAGTGTGTTGATTTATAAATTTTTTTAATAATGTTATGACACCCCATCCAAAACCACTCGAGAGTGAGCTATTCATAGTGCCGTGTGGCCCCAATCATGTGTCCCCAAATTCCATAGGTTGCAAAAAAAAACAATGAGGAACAAAATAATACATTGGGGGTATTATTCCCTCTATATTATAACCATAAATAATAATTAAATAACTAAATATCATCCATGTAAAATAATCAGAGTACACATAAATCAACAACACATCATTTTATAAAAAATATAATCCAGCTTTAAAAAAATGTATCAAACTAATCACACAATTTGATGAAAATATTATAAAAACAATATGTAAAATTACACAAGAAAACTCTACTATAATCCCCAAGACTTAGCTTAACCCCAAGTCCAAGTCCCAAATATTTCCTTATCACTCAAGGTAGGGTACTAAAAGAACCTTCTCACTCAAGATAAGCACATAATAATAGTCTCAGTATCAATTATATACACAATTGGGAATATGAAGAAAAACAATGAATTTTATCCCATCCTACAAGCTCACCAACTCTTCAAATAGGTGTTAGGGGCTCAATACCCATCCCTATATCCCAAATCAGGCATCAACATATATCTATCCTCAAAGGATATTCTCATCAATAAAATTTTGATCACATGATCACAACATGTTAAACCTATACGCATTCTTACCACACCTATTAAGTCATCTACTAGGTTACCTAACCTAACCTGATCTCTATTCATCAATACCAACACACACTCATCACCCCATTGTGAATTATCATAGCCTGTAAGCCCTACCTGACACCTTATTCGTGGTTTCAGTCAAATCCTATAACTAATTTACATAAAAAATTAGTCATAATAACCAAGGGTCATCCTAATAAACTCACATTAAGATCATTGTAAATCTTATTTCATATATTCTAAAAAATTCCCATCACCCATGGTTGGGTCCTATCTTACATCCCGTAGGATATCTGACAACACATCTTGTAGAGGAAAAAATCCATGTTTCACCACATCTATACCTAAAAGAAAACAACATAGTATATTAATGACTATTTATAAGCCAATTACCTATATAAGGCCCCTCATAAAAAAACAAAATCACTTTTTCCCTTGGACACATTGTCATTATGAAATCCAAAAACACGCAAACTGTAATGGTGTACATTTTATAACATTGAGAATCTTATAATCACCCAATATATTACATAGTAAACTCACAATCCCTATCCCTTTGACTAGAATTCGTATAAATACAATAATTCATGAATGTACATGAATTTCTTTTTGAATCATATAACCCAATAGTATAAAACAAATAAATATTATTCCCACAATTTGTATACATCCTTAATCATGATCATTCATGCCTTATATAATATTATACAGAATCCCAATACCATATATCAAGACAAAACATTAAAATATTTGTTAATGAAAATTTATAATCAATAAATTAATTTAATCCAAAAATCTATAATCACTGAAAACACATTATTGAACATCACATCACCAAACCCACAAAAAATCAAGTTTTTTCAACCTCTTGGGATCCCCCCAATTAGTGTTTAAAAAATCCCTTTTCATTTGAGATTATTTGACCTATTCTATTTTGAGATCATCATTAAACCCTTTCAAAAATAACCATATATATTTTAGGGAAATATCCAATAATCACCCCTTACCAAGGTGGTTTAAGAGAGGAAGAACGAGGGTGGATTGTTTCCTTAATGGACATATCATGACTCCCTTCCCCATTGAATCACTAAATGGGTGACCTATAAGATATAGGTATACCACTCTATATATAAAACTAGGGATGGGGTTTGTTACAGTGTGATTCTAAGAATCATAGTATGCCACTATCAATCATCCAACCCTCATGGACATAACACTCTATATATGTCATAGACCAACTCCACCCAAGTAGAAAAAAACCAAGTAGAATAAGCCCTCATGGAATAAATTCTTTAATCATGGGATGGAGTACTAGTCGTAGTTATAACCAAAAAACCAAGGTACCATCATTTATAGTGTGACGTCTTCCCTTCACTGTGTACCCTTCTCTATTGTAGATTTTTTTAACATTTACACCATCACACCTTTCCATGGTAGGGATTTACAACATAACCTCCTCCCCTCATGGTATGGGATTCACCCATCACATAATGTAATTTACCCTTCAAACTATGATGCATTCTCTTGGAAAGGATTCAAAATAGGACCTAAGAATCATGGTTTGTGCATCCTTCTTCAGGAAAAATATCAAAGTCAATACATAAGAACATACACTAATGTATGGTGCCAGAATGATTCCACTCACCATGGAATGACCTCCATACATAAGTATTATCCCTTGGAAATATCCCATAAAAAATCCACCATCATCAGACACTCACTGTTTATGGGTGGACTTATTTCCTCTACATTATCGTACCTTCCTAAACCATGGTGTGATTCTTCAACATAACATGAACCTCTCGTGTTTTGGAATGGATATCCATCTCCCACAAAAAATTTATCTCCCAAACCCAAATAAACAAAATTTCCAATGAATTCTACAACCCATAAAAACATGGTTCATTAATAACTCTCATAATGAGAATTCATGTCCCAAAGAATCATAGAGGAACATCTTCTAACTTATGAAAAATAAATCATGATCTTATAATTATACTCGTTCTTGATTCACAAGTAAACAAAACATGTTTACAATATCTTCAAACTATGCCTGGAAACATGAGATTCTCTTTTGGAAATCATGATCTGATCCTTGAATTACATTGAATAAATTCGAAACAGTGATATTTATATGGTTTTCATCTCACCAAAAAAAATTATTTATAAACACAAAAATCGATCCACTTTTTCCAAAATTTTCAAAAAAAACACTCAATATGAACCACCAACAAAACATTATAGCATCCAACCATGATTACTTAACTCTTGATAATAATCAAAAAAATAATCCAAACAACCACATTGATTTCAGAACCTAACAAGTAGTGTATTTACATGGATGGATCCTTAGCCAACAAAATTTATCATCATTGGACACCCATCAATACCAACACATCTTTAGTTGAATACCCTTGGATCACATAAAATTCCATCCTGATGCAGATTTCGATATCTAGAAACCATATGAAATAAAATCAAAGACCAAAATCTGGAATTCCTAATAGAACCAGATAAAAATGGGCCTATTTACTCACTGATATTCTAGTTCCCTATCATCCATCCACCAAATTATTCCACTACATCCATGGCCCTTCCAAAATCAGTATCATATGTCTATGACTAATTAAATATTCTCAAACATGGGAGTATCCCTATCATTATCATATCAAACCAGAAAAATAAATTTCCATGACCCACACCCCTTCTATTACACAACATAATTTCTAAACATAACCTCCCTTATCGTACTCAAGCATTGATAGAAAACACCATTCTCTACCCATTCCTGGATTAACAAGAACATAATATTTTACATTCACCAAACTTTACACACAACAAGGGTCACAATATCCAAGGCCTATGGTGAAATCCCCAATATATGTATTCATTTACATTTCCCCATGATTTTAATGTTGAAAATTTTCAATCACTACATGCATGTAACTCTTCAAAATCTGTTTTCATACCTTCCATAACAAAACCACTAAAGTGTTATTATCCCCTAATCCATCTCTCAGGTTTCCTATTACTATATAGGGAGACCCCCATCTTTATTAAAAACATGGGACATCATTCCCATTTTAATGTCATCAAATCCATTTGTCCTTAATCTTCACATGACACCTCACTGATCTACAAACCCAAAGAAACCATGCATAACTAGAACACACTTTCCTACATCATTGAATGTTTTTACAAAATATACATGACTTTATATATTCTTATTCTGCCACTCAACTCAATATTATCTAAACCCACAAGGTCTATAATCCTTAAACACCCTTTAAAACAACCTGACTCATACCCCACTAATTAATGTCCCATAAAACATAGTATTAGGAACATATATCACTAAACATGCTCCTCTATAGGTCAATATCTTATTTCCAAAGCATACTCAGTTTTTCCTTTCCAACAAGACTGAAACATCTCACTCATTCAAATTCCTACCACATGATCACTTTCCAATCATGAATCAATCGATATACAGAAGAGTCTACCCATTAATTACCAATCCAAGACCAGACCATCCTAGATCATCATCATGATTTCACTATACAACATAAAAACCACATCTGGAAAACAAAATTCTAGTAATCAAATAGATATGTCCTTCTGAACCCCATATTTGCTACTAAATGAACATAGGGATCATGCATCTCAAATACTAAAGCATTAATCATTCCTTTCCAACACAACCCCATGGGTATAAACATCCTAAAGAAAACCAAATCCAATATTTAGATCATCTCTAAGGCATCCAAAACCCAAAGTCACCTAACTAGGGTTACAATAGAAACCTTTCATAGTGGGACTGTATAACCATTTAAAAATAAAATTCCTCTATTAGATCCATGTGTCCAACCAGCATGAAATCTACTATGATTCAGCTATGTCAAATTCCATGAACATGTTATACAGGAAAAACCGTATAAGTTTTTGTTTACACTACAAATAATTGAACCCCTAATTTTATGTGAAATCAATCAAATATAAGCATATTTATTTCACGTGATTCCTATAACCCAAATAGGATTCATGTACACAAGCCTCCTACCACCACAGTCAAGAGCCAAAAAATAAGAAATATGGTAAAATTCTATCACCATACATTAATAAGTATCTCAACTATATTGGTGAAAAAAATATATTCAATTACTATGGTAATTGAGACATCCCAATTGAATGGTGTTCATGGACCACCCATCCATGTTCCATCACAAGATCTAAAATATCTTTATTCCATATCAAACAAATCAGAAACTGTAAATGAAAATAAGAGATTCCAAAATACTACTTTGTGATTACATGGACAAAACAAATTGATAGTATATCTATTAGAGATCCTTGGGACCTCCATTTCACCTCCCAATATAGCAAAGGCTATTGATTTATAGTGATGCCCTATATCATACACTGGGAATACTATTCCCTTGATATAATAACCCAAATGGGAAGTAAATAGATAAGAATGATCTATTAAAAATAATTATTATAAAAAAAATCAATAATATATCTTTCTATAAAAAATGTAATACATCAATATAAAATTCACCACACATATCACCCACTAAGAAGATCACATATAAAAAAATAATAAAAATAACATAATGACAATTACTACAAACCCAATGCCTAATCTTGACCCCATATCAAATATTTGTTGAGATTATCCACCTTAATCCAATACACAACCTATACCGAGTCTGTATAAAAAACATATGTTTGTATACGCATCAGAGTTCTTTTGTGTGGTATAGTAAACACATATAAGCAAGGTATCACCAATAACCCATAATGTATATTATTATATCTCTGTACATTCATGAGTTATGTAAATAAAATTATTAAAATCACAACTATATGCATCATGTTATCACATGAATACTAAACACAAGGACACCTAACCATACATGCTCTATATCCTAAAAAACTCATTTCAATCAATAATACCAACCGATAAAATATAAATATTGGTAGGTTTCATTCCATGTACCAACCCATACCCAAATATTCTATGTATGGTATCTTGTCAATCCTAATCTCACAATTCCAGATCCTGGGTAGTCCATACAACAAATATCTAACCACACTTGAAGTCTCATGATAGGTTGGGCATCATTCAATTAAATATCCCCCCTTAGGTGAGGTTTCTCATTAAATACCCAGATCAACCCCTCTTAGTGGAGGTCACACATCATATCCCACTGGTAAATCTCTAGTCACTCATGGTGGGATTCACATACAAAACATTACCCCAACTATCGCACTCAAGGTGATGAAACACATCCACTCAATGTTCTACTTCACATCAACCTATCACCTCCTACTAAAGGTGGGTCACATACCCCATCACAATAAAGACCATAAATTCTTACACAATGGGGTCTTGAAAAAACATTATCATTCAAGGTGAGCCATATCCACAAATTCACCCTCATGTTAATTTTACATATATAAATCTCTTACAATATCACATATCACATTAAATCTCAGAACCAAACCTTATTACTCAAGAAATCCATTACCACACCATCTCACTCAAGGTGTGGATACAATTCATGACCACTTACCATATCACACATAACCACCTGAAAACTATAATCACAATTAAGGTACATTTATTACAAAACCATCTCACTCAAGGTGAATCTATCCAACCTAGAAATGAAAATCACATACACAAAACTTGAAACTTGCATGAAACAAAAAATAGGGCATTGTAACCAATACCAAAATCACAAAAACTCATCAATAGGGTCTTAATCAATGAATACCTAGCCTCACACCTATAATTACACCTCATTATCCATCTAGAAGTATTGTTTAATCTCTTCAAGATCATGTCGATCACATCTGCATTGCATTTTGAGCCTATAAACATTCTCAAGTCTCCCATAAGGGAATCAATTGGGTTTATTAATTCAACATGGTCTACTATCATATATACCAAGATTCACATGTCACCCCGAAGTTACTTCTCATAGCATGTAGGAACCACCATTCCCCAACCTTAAAAGGAGTTTATAATATTATTCTCATTCTGCATCACAACCCAGTCTCATTTAAAAATTACTGTCCCATGTAACTAATAATAAGAACCATGTCAACCCTATAGTAAGTCATTTAGGCATTTTTGGTAAACCTTGCTTTCTTGTTATATCTTGTCTCCAAAGGAAATTTCATAACTAATCATTTTGGGAAAATTACACATCACACATAATAAATCCCTGAAGAACTTATCCTGCTTACACTACACACTGTGTCCTAATCCACCCCAAGGTTTATGTTTCTCATTACACATGAGATGTATGACCATGTCACAAGTTATAACTCAACCTAAGTCTCTTGTTTCTTACAAAATAGACCCAGGATCTCAAACACAGTTATTTATTTCTTATATAAAGAAAAAGTCCTATCCAATTCCCCATGTTATACAACCAATATCTCCACTATAAACATCAACACCAGATAGTCCCAAAACACCCAATATGGAGTGGTTTACTCTCACTAACTCTAAGAGGGTTATAGATACGATATGTCCTAACTAGGTTTCTCTTAGTCCCTATTTCTATTTCCCAAATACAAATTCAAAAATTCCAACATGTGAGCTCATGCATAAAAATATATATGGTTTTCTATTAGTAGATTAACCTACCTCCAAAATAAAGTTACTATCCTCACCGAGATTGGAAAATCATTTACCAAGCTTTTAATTTCCTCATTAATACTTTTAAAAAAATCCATGTCTCTATCTCAATCCATAAAATAGAAATAACTATTTATAATAATAAATAATTTATTACTAAATTTAATCCAACAATGCATAATTACTAAAAATGTCACTAAGAAATGACACAACACTGAAACCACAACAAACAGAGTGCCTTCATCTACTTGGATCCCTTGATTCCAAGAGAGAAAAATTCACATCATTATGGATTATTTATAAAATAATATAGTGATATTTTCAATAAAACCATGGACCCAAATCTGAAGGATACGAGATTAAAGAATAATGAATGTAATCTGATAGTGGAACTGAAATTGAATCCATGGTGGAAACATCTAGGAATCACTACTCATTATGTAAATTCAAAAAAGGAATATGGTTGGGTGGGATAGAAAACATTGACTTATCCTGAAACCCCTCCCCTCTAAATATAAAAGGGGACAGGAGTAGAAAAATAAGGTATGGCCTTATTTAGTAAAACTATAAAAGGGACACATCAATGAGTGACCCTATGTGTCAGGAAATGACACCCTCTATCAATCAACCATCATAGTGTGGCCCCTCTCACCACAACATGGAAAAATAACCCTATATAAAAAAATCCCAAATCTTAATCCATATTGGTGTGACCTCCATAGTCTTGTAATATCATGTACTTACAAATTAGAACTATAAAACCAAAGGCCCCAAACATCACGACAAGACCTACTCCCATCATGGAGTGGCATTCACCCTTCTTGACATGTCCTTTATGCTTTACATCATCATTACTTATGGAATTATGGATTCATGGAATGGAATATAGGTCATGGAAATACCATAATTTTTCCTAAAAAAGTCAAAAGTTTAATACATAAGAATTAACTCTTAATTATGGTTGTTGTGTGATGCCTCTCACCATGGAATGACCGGTATGCACCAAAAAAATCCTTTGAAAATATCCCAATAAAAATTCACACACTCCATGACAACCAACGATAATGTAATAACTACTTTACTCAGTTTCTTAGTATGTCCATACTCTAGTTCATGAACCCTCAATCATCCCCTCATCGTGGTCTGAATCTCTCTAATCATGTTATGGAGACCAATATGCCGTAGAAATTATATATTTAACAGTGAAAATTTAAAAATCTTTTGAATTTCAAAGTTCATTATAATATTGAGAATTAGATATGTCTTACCTCCCTAATTATCATCATTATAAGTGTATTAATTATTTATACTTGTAAAAAACATGTTTTCCATATTCCTTGAATTAGAACCTTATTGGGTTGACCAAAGTGAAATATTTTTTCTTCTATTAATATTTATCTTCAATATAAATTTATGTAACTTATGAAAAATAAATCATAATATTTTTAAGGATAAAATTAACTTATCTATCAGATAACTATCATGGATAAATAGAATAAATATATTTAAATAATGTTTATAATATGGTTTCAACAAAATTCACCCCCTAAGTGGTTATCAATTTAATAGGACTAAAATTTAATGTTGGTTACATATTATATTGTAAAATATATATATAATTTATGAGACATTAGTTTAATTGGTAGATTTAAATTTCAATAAACTAAAGGCATAATAAAAATGATGATATGAAGATATTGTTCTACGTTTTATTGTATCAATAAAAGATATTAATCTATATTTAATTGTATTTAAATCTATGCATTTGGTCATTTATATTCATTTTATACATTATTAGATGATGTATTTTTGATATGTAACTTAAAAGAGTATTTTTGAAGATTACAATGATTACATGGTTAAATGATGTCAACATTAAAGTGTACAATGTATGAGTTAAGTATTGAATCAATGTTTTTGAAGTTTTTATAAGTCAATTCCTATTTCATATATAAAGAATACTTATAAAAAGTTACATCATATCTTTTTTATAGATATATTGTATATGTTACATTAAAATCAATAATAAGTTTAATATTTTTTTCTTCATTTTTTAATATAATATAATACTATTGTGAGAAGAATGAATTTAAAAATGTGTTTGAAGATTATAATTTTGGTAGAATAGTTTTGGATGTATGATTTTTTTGGTTATTTCTTAAAAATCATAACCAACCACATGATTGAATGAACTATGAGATATATATGTTTTCTATTTTGTTTTTCTATCTTGTCTTCTCAATGATTGTATATTTTTGGGTTTTAAAAATATTATTACTAGTATACAATTTTGATATATTCATAACCCATCGTATCAATTTTTAAAAAACATTATATATGAGGAAAAATAAATTATGATCTTTTCAAACAAATCTACTTGAAGTATAAGGGTTTTTTGGTAAATCCCTTTAAAAAGGTCTAGGATGTGATACTATATAGAATGTACCAATAGAAAAAAAATAATGGTTTTTAAATATATATTTCATTGTATAAATATAACCGAATAATTTGTGTAATGTGATAATTTATTTAGCATCAATATAGTCATAAAAACATGAATTTATATTGAGAAAAATTCAAAAGAGTTCACATTTTCAGATTTGGATAAAGAGAGTGATCATTTTTTATTTTATAAACACTTTAAATGATTTTTTGAATATTGTAATATTCATATAATGAGATATATATTTAATTAATCCTAAGGTATAATGAACCAATGTTTAGTGGGGTTTTTGAGAAGCTATTACAAACCCAATGAAAGGCCAGTGTGAGACTAGTGGCCTCGCCAGGTGCCTAGTCAGAGCCATAATACTTATAAGGGAATAATACACCCCTAAATTAAAGTATTATAATCTTTTAATTTTAGTGGGTTAATTTTTAATAAACCCAGTATGGTTGAGGTCCTTAGTTGTCCCGTGGAAGGTGAGGCCACCCCTATCCTTCTATTATTTGACACTTTTTTCATCGATCCATGGCGTTCATTGTGATTTAGATTTATTGGGGTTTGATGATATCTTTTTTTCTCTTCCCCATCCTCTTATTCTTTTTCTTCATCTTGTTTTAGTTTTATTGGGATATGTATTTGAATTTTTTATTTCATCCGAGCATAGTGAAATCACTCTGTGTGATGTGGATTTTATGGGTAGTGTTGGTTTGTGGATGATGTAACCATGTTAATGATAAATGTTTTACTAGAGGTAAGTGGAATTGTTATTATTCCTTCAAATTTAATCCAAATTTATAAAAATTTATGTTTTATTTTGATAATGAAATTATAATGATATATATCACATACAACCCATAATTATGGATTTAATAGAAAATATTGATTATTTGGGGTTATTGTGATCTTTTAGGTTTAATGTTTTATAAAATTAGTAAATTAATTCACATATCATACCATTAAAATAAAATGTGCACACATCTAATCAAATATTATTTTTTATTAAAATTATTAATTTTAAACTATTATTTCATTCAAAAATTAATCATTTTTTATATTAAATCTATGTAATAAAAATATAGACCATACCAAATCAACAAATGATCCTTATTTAATATAAAACATATAAAATTATGGGATGGTAAAAAATATTTAATTCATATAAGAATAATGGAAACTTTTTACTCAATCTAAAAATTCATGAACACCCATCAAAATGTATTCCTTTTTCGAAATAAATATTTACATCAAATAATTATTTAATTACATGACAAATAAACTTATTTAGAAAATTTTTTCATAAAAAATATCATAAGTAATCATGTTCATGAATTTTTTTGAAAAACATTATTACTCATGAATATAATTTATTGATAAACATACTTTTTACCCTATAAAGTGAAATAATAATTCCTTTAACAAAATATCAGTATTTAAAATTATAAAATAAAAATTATTTTAATGAAAAATTATTTTCAAGCATATAAGATTAATTTAGGTATCTTAGAAAATCATATTTATATAACTATTACAATTAATCTTACATGAACACCTAAAAAAGAATAACATACTCGATTAATTACAACATATATCCTCTGTGTAACAAAATCATTACTCAATGTATTGAAGATCTATATCAATTTCCCTGTTCATAATAAATGATTTATAAGAAATAAAAAAATAGAAAACATGTATAATATTAAATTTAAATAATAAAACCCCATAAAAATATTCTTTGGAACACATATTCTAAAGAACATTTTGGATTCATGTAAGAATTGAGATAAATATCCTTTTCCTTTGGAACTCATAAAAATGAAAAATTCATTGAATATAGGAAAAATTTTATCATTTGAAGAACCATTAAATCATATAGTACAATATTATAAAATAATAATGGTATTGATGAAAGGAAATTATTTTAATTCCATATATGTTAAAATTTCATTCTTTTTATACTTTTGTAAAGAGTCTGAAGTGAACCATATGGAAAATGATAGAAAAATTATTTTTAAATATTTTTAAAGAAATAAAAAATTAGACCAAAATTATCATTAAAAATATTTTATGTATAAATAAGGTCATTCTTGGTTGATTTTGAAAAACATAGATATGGAGGAGAAATATTTGAAAGGATTACTTTAAATAAATATTTTAATGAAAAATCACTTACCCATATTATCATATAGCTTTTTATATTCTATAAATCATAATTAATAAAATTATATTACATTTATACTTATATAGAAACATAATTCTTATTAATTCCATTTTATTTATTTATTTTATTAATTTATTAAAATTTATTATTCAATTATTATGATGGTTATATTCATATCAGATATTTTGAGGAAGACTGGTTCATAATCTGAAAAAACAATTTACGTTGACCATGGTGTAAGGGTTCATTGTTCCATAAGTTCAAGAATAATAATCATGAAATTATTATAATTTTTTATATTTAATTTAATTTTCTAACTATTGATTAATAGCAGAAATGAAAATTTAAATATATCTTATCATGGAGGCGGTAATCTTCACTGACACACAAGTGACGTTTCGACCCTTCTTCTATATAGAATAAAAATAAATTAGATACTATTTTACATTTGAAAAACCATAAAAATATTATAAATTCCATATTAATTAATTATTTACATCCTTATGACTATCTATATAAGGTAGTAATGAAAATTGAATCACGCTACTTCACAGTGGTGGTAGTCCACATTTATACACTAGTGACATTATCATTTTCCAACGAAAGAAAGGGTAAGAAAGTAAGTAATTTATTATCTTTAAAAAAATTAATATGTTATTATTATCATATATATTTATTTAATCTATCATTTTAACCATCCATATTAATTGGTGATGGAAAATTAACAACATCGCTTTATGCAGATGGTATTTTACACATATGCACAGGAAATGTTTTCATTTCACATAGGATGGAAGAGGAGATGAAATAGTTTTTTACAATAAAAAAATAAAATTTAATTATACATAGTACGTGTGTGTTATCATGTCAATATGGATATTAAATATTTAAGTGATGTAGAATAAGAAATAATCATGAAAACACCCATTTAAGAGTTATACCTATTCTTTTCAAAACATCCTTTAGATTAATCTTTTTGAATTTAAGGTTAAACTATTGGTGAGATAGAGAACTCTGATTTTTTTGGATTTTTGGAAAGTAATTTTTTACGTATTTACTACTCTAAATGTATCAAGTAGTTTGAGGAGGGGAAATAAAAGGTTACCCTTTATATGTGAGAGGAGTGGTACACTTGTAATTTTATAATTTTTTAAAGTAATATGTAAGTATTATTCTCTTGAAAGTGGTCCTAAATATATCCAACATATAATATATGATTATATGTTTCCCAATTATCTTCTACAATATGATTTAATATGAAATTTTGTCACCATATCACAAATCATTGCCAATAATCAACTCAATTTACCCTTTACCATAGTGATAACATTTTACTGTGATTACTAATCAATATGAAAAAATGAAATTAACCTCATTAATAAATTTTTACATCCTGATTGAAAATATGAAATCCATTTTTTAAAATTAAATTGGAGAAGGTGGAAGAAAATAATTTTAATTTAAGGAAAGGAAAACAAAATGAAAAACATTTGTCTCATAAAAACTTATTTTGAGCATAAAAAATTATTTCGAAATCATTTAAAATGATGTTAATATAATATTAATTAGATTATATTTAATAAAATGGGAATAATTTTGCTATAAAAATCCAAAATAAAAAGTTAATTTGTAAACAATAGAAATTAAATGATAATGTTTTATTAAAATTGATATATTTCACTATTAACCCAAAAATTATTTATTTTAATAAAAATGAAAAAATTTACCATTAAATTTTTTGGATATGATGATATTAAAATGATTTTCATTTTACTTAATTAAATTTTTTATATTTATTAATTCAATTTTAATATAAACCTATATAATAATTGCAAAGTAGTTTAGTTAGAATAAAGCTATTATGTTTTTTAAATATCACAGAAAATTCTTGTAATGAATGTGAACGTAATAAAGAAAATGAATAGTAAATGAAATTGATTTATTATTAACATTACCTAGGGTTTATCATTCTCCCCCCACATATATAAATTTAATTATCTTAATTATATTCATTGCATAAACTGGTATGGATATTTTCCCCCTGTAGCCATTTAATGTTCTGGCGTAATTTCTTAATTCATTTGGTTCATCTACAGAACAATAACCAGGTGAGTTTCCAAATTCCACACAACATGATCTCTATAATATATAATTTTCATTTTATTTTCCCAACATAAATATTATCTTCCAACTAAATTAATTTTGGTCTCTAATCATGAGATTTATCATGTACATATTTCAATAACAATGAAAAATGATGTTAATCATGTAATAGAGATAAACATTTCGGTAAGGCCACAAAATATGATTATAATCCAATTTATTTTTTAATTTTATATCAATTGACATGTCATTGACATAATTTTCCATTCCAACCAAAAGGAATAACATTTTTTCAATGAGATAATTTATGAAAAAAATTATCTTCTACCTTAATTATGATATATTTTAATAATTTTCAAAATAACTTTTATACAAAATCTATTCTTCACTCATATGGTACTGAATCAACTTTATATTTTCATCCATATCTTCTATCCATTAAATTCATAATAACTTTCTAACACTAACTACATCCCTACATTATGGATTTCAACAAAATATTCTAAATAATTGCTCAAAAGGGTTTATCTTTATACTAGAATGAGAACTTTTTACAAGAAAATTAAACCAAATAATTATATTAATCAAAATTTCCCTGATAATATTTGGTGTATGACCAAATCATATCATCTTAATTTGAAATTTTTTACTATTATTTTCTATCATATTGGGGATGTAATGTTTTATTTAAATTTAATTCCAAAACAAATGACATATGATGTCCCTTTCAAGAATTTGTTGTAAATATTGGATCATGGTAAGTTGGAATATAGAGAGAAACTCCATGCGACAAGATTATATTTTAATTATAAAGTTGTGGAGATGATATAAAGTCGTAGAATCATTATAAGGAATAAAATGTGTAGATTTTGTCAAATGTTCATTAATAGAACAATTCACATTATTACATGGTGATGTATTTGGTGATCTCACATTAAAATCTATAAATATATTATCACATTTTCATTTAGGCATTGACCTTGGTTTAAGAATTCCATTTGGTATTTTTTAAACTATATTATCATGTTATCAAGTAAAATATTTTATAGTAATATTAACTATACCATTATTTATTTCTTCTAACCAATAATATTATTAAAGGTATCTATTCATAATGCTATTATCTTAATTAATAAAAAATATATTTTTTTTACCTTCACTCAAAATTCAATTTTCAATTGAAAATAACTCAGAAAACATAACCATGTTCCATGTCTAATAATAAATTTCTTTTTAGTATTAGTGTTAGGTAAATTATCTTCCTTGACCAAATATAGTATTTTTTTAATCCATTATTTTCCTTCTAATCCAATTTAATATTTCCTAAAAATTAGGATATAATGGTTACCATATTCCAAATAGAAGGGATCTCTAAATGTAAAATTTTCAACCCACAATTTATCAAATCATTAAATATAAAATCATATTTCAAATTAATCATAGTTAGTTATGAATTTTTCATTTATATTAATAATTTTCCACCTTATTAGATTCAACTGGATGATAGTCGATCATACAATCATAATCCCTTACCATTTCCTACCATATTCTCTATCACACATTCAATTAATTTTAGGTTAATACATACATTAATATTTTATGATATATATATATCATTTCTGCACATAAAGAATATTATTCTAATTTTTTATTGATGAAGTATTTTTTATTACCTTGAGGTGATGAATTTGATAATTTTTTTCATGATGTTACAATTCACACAATTCATATACAATTACATTATCAATTTTATTTAAAATATATCCATGTAAATTTATTGAACAATAACTATAAATAAAAAATGATTGTTTCTTGGCGAAAAGATTAAAGTTGGTTTATTAATGAGTCACATTTACAATTTCTAGAAACATTCATCATACTATTTTTTAGATGAATTTAACTCCTTTTTGAGTTAAATTATTTAGTAGGATAGAAATCTGATAAAATTATTCAACAAACTATTTATATTAACTCACTAATCCAAGAAAACATCAAATATCAGTTATGTTTCTTAGTATTTTCCATTATTCTACCACTTTATTTTTAGTATGATCAACTTTAATACCATAAATAGTTATAATATCCCCACGGAATGAAGTTTTTTAAAAAAATTCGCATATGGTGAATTTTCTGTATAACTTATTTTTTTAATGTCAAAAGGTCAATCGATAAATGCTTTTCTAAATGTTCATATATCTTAGAATATACTATATTTCTATCAAAAAACCCAATAAAAATCTAATCATGCTTTTTTGGAATACACTATTAATAATATTCATGATACAATGGGTTATTAGTCAATCCCAAAGGCCATATCCTCATAATTACCTTTCCTAGTACAAACACCGTCATCATGATATCTTTCTACATCACATTCAACTAATTAAATACATAATTGAGATTAATCTTTGAAAAATATTCCATTCCTTGAAGATTGTCAAATAATTAATCTATATTAGCAAACAAAATTTTGTTCTTAATAGTTATGTTATTGAGTTATATATAATAAATTAAATGTATCATGGAACCATCCAAATTTTTAACAAACAAAAAACGGATCACCCTAAGCTGATGTCATAATATGAGTAAAACCCTTCTCAAGAAACTCTTGTAACTGCTTTTTCAAATCCAATAACATTAATGGAGCCATTTGAAGATGGGTTTTGAAATTGGATTAACATTTTGAACTATGTCAACAGTGAATTTTACCATTCTATTGGGAATAACACCATGAACATCATCAAATAAAACACATATAAATTTATTTTCTATTATCATCTCATTAATCTGATCAAGATCCCTCCATTAAAAAATAGTAGAAAGATGATTTTCACTTCCATAATTAATTAGTTTCTCAGCTTCATGAGATTTTATCGTAGGAATAAAATGAATCCTATAAATATATTCATAGTCCCTATAAAAATTTAATAGAATATACTTAAATAAAAAATATATCTAGGCATGATAAATTGAAAGTTAATTCTTACCCATCGTAACATCAAACTCAACTATAGGAAACATAACAATATTTTTTGGAAAATAAATTTCATAGATAATCATAGGAGGATTTATATTAATATATATTTCATTTATACTCACACCATGAGTTTTTAATATAAATTTTTTCTCTATTTATTTTGGTAATATTTCCATTTTATTAAAAATTTCCAAATAATAAATGATTATTTAGAACCTGAATAAATTAATTCTTTGTGTTAATCAAAGTAAATATGTAATTTATCTAATAACACTTTAGTTTATTTTCCTTCTTTTCTCAAGGTATCCAAGAAATTAATTTTACACACTATTCTACTTATAGTATTGATGATCTCAACATTCATGTTTTTCATTAGAAATAGATCATCATAATCTCCCATATCATTTAAATTAAAATGTATCACTACAACCATATAATAATTGGTCAAACCAAACCCATTATTTAGAACATTATAATCACAAGAAAAGCTTTCTAAATTTACACATCAATTATACTTCATAAATTTCCTATGACAAACCTCATGAGTATTATTACCACACTTATCAAAAGTGGGAAATTTATACCTCTTACCTTCAGGTTTCATTGATATTTTTTCATCTTTTCTTTCAACTAGGTCTATTTATTATGTTGTAGTTTTGAAATTTAATAAACTTTATGTTGATAATATAAACACACAAAAAAAATTTATTATAGATTTTAAATTCTTGAGAGTAAAAATCTCTTTATAAACATGGATTCAATAAAGTGTAAAACCTATATATTTTACTTTCATAGTCGAGAATTACATTTGCTTCATATATAGTAATTCTAGTAAAATTTTCATCATTGGAAGCATCTTAGTTCTATCCATTTGTTTTTAGTACCAATTATTTTCATTTCATCCAATGATAAATAAACCATGAAAATAATTTTCAAGGAAATGATCCATAGATATCATCCACCAAAAAAAATCGGTTTCTTCATGGTGGTTACAGCTAAATCTATACCAAGATTATGTATTGGGTAGACTAGGTGAGAGTAGTTAAACCTCAATATAATATATCAATGGTAATCAATTGATTTTCATCCAATTTTAAGAGATCAGGAAATAATTAGTGTCCCATATATGGGGATATAATATGTTAGATGTAAATTTGAAAGCCTAATCTTATGGGGTTATTTCAAAATTTGTTACTGGTTGAATGGTCATTTTTTTACCCTATTATTTGGTCTAGGATTTTAGTATTTTATGATGAGTAATGTGGAGTTTTTAGATAGGGTTTGAGTTTTGGTTGGTTATTTAGAGATATAGTGTACCTATAAAAGGAATTTTCTTGATACATGTGACATAGAGTACTCAGTGGGAATCTATAGAGTAGAGTTTGGACCTAGTAGTGGTCTGAGTATATTGGTGGATCTATTGGTACCTAAATATATCATTGTTTATTATTTATTTTATCAGTGGTAATTATAGTATTTTCCCACATAAACCATTATTCATTCTCTTTCCTTATCTTTGAAAATTTATTCTCTTATATACAATTGAGAGTCCTATAAAATACCTCTTGGATATCCTTATTCTTCTACATCATTCCACTATTTTAATGTGGATTCATGGATAATTCTCATAAAAAAAATTAGGCATGAAGATTTCATCTATTTTTTCACTTACCTTATCCATTATTATAATCCCAATTATTTTAAATAGTATTTAGAAAGGAATCCCACTAGATAATGGTGGAAATCACCCAATATCATGGGTCTTCTTGTACCCTTACATAAAGAAGGATCATTCGGGTTGATTCCTCACTATTATTTATTGTTTTAAATGAAGAATATTTAGGTATGTTTTGACATGTTGTTTTTTTATTTTAATGTGGTTTTTGGAGGTTTTTTCTTGTATTTTTTAGTATTTGGGATTATTTATTGTTGGTAAATTTATAGTTTTTTCAAAATATTTATTTTAGATTTTATTTTTATTCTATCATGTCTGTTATATTATTTAATTCCCATATTCATTGACTATGGATAAAATAATTTTTTGTGTTTATAAGGGATTATAAGATCCCATTTTTATGTATTTTAATATTTTATTATGTTTTTTAAGTCAAGGTAAATTGGATGATTTAAAATACTTTTGAGCAGTGATTTATTGAAGAACCAATTTTTATCTCAATGATGTTCCAAACAACCATGGTGGTAGTCATATTTGATACTGTGGTATGTGTCGTTGTGTAAATATGGTTGTGGGAGGAAGCCATTGAATTTTATAGAGCTCAACATGGTGTGAAATTATTGTTTTAAATTACATGGTATTTTTAGATTGTTTGGTGTCATCCATGTGATCCATGGGGAGTGAAAGAATGCTCTTTTCTTGGAATGGTACTTGAATATTTACCCAGGGGAAAATAGGGAAGATGAAACATACATGTTTATGACTATGGTTGCATAGATCCAATTCATCATTGAGTTTTATATATTAGGTGGAAAATAGGGAGAATGTATCCACCATACTATAGTACCAACCCTAGATCCTCCAAAACAATGATATAAGGCACCCTATATTATAGTGGGTCTTTAATGTGGAGTCATGGTCACGGTAACCATGACTATGTTGGAAACCAACACACCATGGTGATTATTTGTTACATTTTATAAAAAAAATTAAATATCCTTTGGAATTGGTAGAATGGTCTATTCCTTAAAACCCAATTTCCATTCTCTTCATGGTTAAGGATATCAAGAATGAGACCTACCTAGGTGTAATTTATTCTTTCCCTCACTCTAGAACCCCCCTCTTCATGATTTCAGGTGGTTTTAACCTACACATATAAGGAGGATTATAGAAGTATGGATTTACAAGTTACAGTGTGATATTATATCTTGACAACCTTATTATGGTAATTGTATTTTCCCTCCACTTCTACTTAAAATTAGAATGTTCATGGTTTCTAATATTTAATAACTTTCTTATCAATGGAATCTTCTATATAAAGCCTCTTAGAATTATAGGATATTTTTTATTTTCTTTTGAAAATAATTGTTATGGGAGGTTCCTATAATAGGTTTAGAGAATGTATATGAAGTGCATGGTTTTTTAAATAAAAAAGAGAATATTTTAGTGTGTATAATCTTAGTGTTGTAATGGATTGGTGTATATTCATACGTTATTAGATAAGGCCTTATTGATTTATACATTTATTCCATTATGAAATTGGGGAACAATTAATTACATACATGTGATGGATTATATCTAGGTAATAGGTTCTACTCCTATTTTTGGTCTGTTTAGAAAGACTTGATTTGCTAGGGATGATTTGGGTTCATTAATTACCCCCATTAAGGGAGTTTTTAGTGAATATAATGGTTAAATGTGTTAATTATTTGGGAATGAATGGTCTCATCGATTATATTTTCAAATTTAATGTTATTTTATGTATATTGTTGACTTTTGTCTTGTTTTATCCACATACTATATACATTTATTGTTAGATAACTTGTTCTTTTATCAGTGAAATGTATGGGAATTATTAATGGGTTATCTATTTTTTATACCCCACCCATTCATATTCACTTAAGATTATATGAAGATATTTTTCATCATGATAATTGTATGGGGAAGGCCCCTTACTTTAGTAGTAGATCAAATTGAGGTTGTGGTCGTGGATAATGGAGGCTAGAGCTTTGAGGCGGTCATAGGAGTGAGTTTGTAATAGTTCCATGTTTGGAACCTATGTTATGATTTTATCGTTTTGGGATTGTAGACTTGGTTTTATTATTTCATTATTTTACTCTAATCATACTTAAAAGTTTTTATTTTGAGTTTTTATTTATCATGTAATATATTATATATTTACATTATAATTTATCTACTATAGGTTTATTGTATTAAATGGAAAATCAACCCATTATAATTTAGTACATCCCTATGAATTTTTTTCCTAATTTTGGTGTTTGAGGTATATAGCCATGGTTAGTGTAGTTTTGATCCTATCCATGTGATGGTTTTTGTGTTAATATGTTACACATGGTATCAGTTTGGTATGGTCTATTAGTCTAAATGGTATGTGTGATATAGTATGTGGAGATACATAAAATATAATGTATAAATATGTGTATCTAACATCTTAATATTTATCTTTAAGTTAACAATTTGGTTTATGTAAAAAATCTTTATTAAATATTTTTGTGGATGTCATCCACACATAATTGTGAGAGTAGTTGATGAGTTTCTGGTATTCTAAATTAGTAAAAATAAATCACACTAAGGATTCATCATTCATTGGTATCTTTTTCTCATAAATTGTAATTTTTTCTATGAATAACTTGCTGCATATTGGATGGTGAATGAGTCGTTAGTTTTTTATGCCTATATGAAAAAACCTCCAGTTAAGAGACCCAAGAATCCATAATAGGATTTCCATTATAAATTGGTTTCTCCCAAGCCATAACTAAACAAATATATCATTAGTATAACTATTTAATATCTTTATGCTATATAAAAATTGAAACTAAATCGAGGAACCATGAAACCTAGATTTCTCATAAAATTTTTAATGATAAGTCCCACCAAACATTATGAGTGATTTAGTACATCAACTGGGGGAGTAATGGAGTGGTTTAATGAATCATATTTTCTATTTCTATAGTAATCTAGTTTATATGAAACTATGTTTAGTAGTATACAAGCTTAAGGTCTTATAAATATAATAGTGATAATAAATTGATTTATTCCATGTTAGATTAATGCCTTACTTGGAAGGGTTTTAGAAAATTATTTAACAAACAAATCTATCCACATAACTTCCACATATTAATGAAATCATATTTCAATGATCATAATATAGGATATCTTTTAGAAATTGAATATAGAACTTGGTTTACTTACCATTCTTTCTTTTCAATGGAAGTGGCTTCTAAAAAAATTATCAAGGAATGCATGTTCGATTTGGGTCTATGATAGTAAATTTTCTATAGAGTTTTGATGTTCTAAATTGAAAATTATATTGGCATGGTGAATAAAAGGGAACTTATTGAAAATTAAATGTTTCACCCTAAAAATTTATAAATAAAATTCCTTTTTAAAATGAGTAAATATCTTATTAAGAAATGAAATTAAAAAAAAATAATGATCTACATTGGTTATTTTGAACTATTTTAAGCTATATCATGTGAAATTTAAAATATAGTTATGAAAAATAACCATTAACAGTATAACTACTATAAAATGATCATATTATTAGTAAATTTATTGGGTTATGATCAATCAAATTGACCCAATCAAAGGAAGCGATGGCCACTATGAGTGTGATTGTACATTATGAATTCCATTTATTAATGATTTCAAGAGAGATATCCTCCCTAGGATTTTCCCTTAGCCAAGACCAATATTATATTCAAAAACAATATCGTGAGATAAAATGTTTATGGGAGAAGTTAATGATCATCAAGATCACAACCCAAACCATTTTCGTCAAACCACACCATAAAAACCTAATTATCACACACTTTACCCTTATGCAATTTACTTATGTAATAAAGGGATATGTATCTAGACCCAATGAGTATGAAATATTAAATTATATATAAAATAATTTTTTTATTTATCTTTTATTACTTTATAAATATTAAATAACAATTTTGATTAAAATTAAATTTTTATATGATGAAGAATAATTATTTTTGGGAAATATAGAAATTCTATCAAGACACTATTTTCAATGAATTCTTGAATTATTGAAATAAATTATATATTAATAAAATAATAATATGAAATAATATTTGTTAAATAAATATGATAACATAACTTTATGCAGTGAAAATTAATTTAGTTAAGGGTTATAGATCCCTTATTCTACAAAAATAGCACTTTAAATAAATGTTGATTTTTTATATAAAAGTGTAAATTCTAAAATTTACATAATTTTTTGATAAAATAATTATTTTTGTGGAAATAATCACATAGAAAGTATTCAATGGTGATTATTTTATAATTTTTTATAATAGTATAATTTTCATTAATAAATAATTCTGTTCATATCATGATATCATAAAAGCCAAAAATAGATGTAATAAATAATATAAAGAGTATCCAAAACCAAAATAATGTTTTCCATTAAAATAATTTACATTTAAGGTTATTTGATAAATTTTGTCAACACATAATGAATCCTAAAAACCTATATTATTTTTATGTACTTAAATCAATTGTTTATAAACATGACTCAGACCCACATCACCAAGGATGTAATTTTAAAAATGACTGTTATAAGCCTTATAAAATAATGAAATCACATCATCTATGGATGAAAACATGGGGGGAAACCTTGGGATGATTTTTTGTCTGGAATAACTTATTATATAGAGCCCAAAACAAACGTTTAGAGATTAGTAAATAATTATCCTATTTTTCCAACAAAAAACCACCCAAACTTCCATTCCTCTCCACTAAAAACCCTTAGAGTATGAAGTTACTCTTAAATTCACCTTATAAAATCATCCCATGGTGTTTATAGTTCCTTTTAGAGTCTCTTCCCATGATTTTATAGGTGCAATCCAAGGTAAGGGACTCTCTCATATTTTTTTTTATTTCATGAAATATCGTTCTATTATGGCCCTATTGATTTCAAATTTTACATGTTTAATGTGCTTTATAAATCGATTTATTGTCCTCAAGAAAAACTATATGATGAGTAACATAATTTATCTCTCACTTAACCCTTTAATAAACCCCTATATCCATCATTTAGGATGCTGAAATTATATAGTTATTTTCTATGCCAATATTTCGCACAATGAATACATATTCCCGTTTACACTCAGTGGTAGTCACACAGATATACCTATATTACATTGATTTGGGACATCTATTTATATATCTAACACTCCATAATTAATGTATTTATATAAATTAATGATATTACTGTGTTGTGTGATCTATGTGGTACACATTTGAATGAACATGATATGATTGTGATGGATGATACCATAATTTTATATCACTCCAATGCGTTGGTTGACATTTTTATCTCTCAGGATTCCATGTATGGTGTATCAGAGGTTATCCTAAGTACACATTGTTTTGATTTCTCTATGGATATTCTTGACTTATTCCTACGATGCCATGTTTTTTGTTGTCTCCAGATTCCCATGTTGCCTTAGTGTTATCATCTTATATCATGTTACGATTTTCAAGTTGATGATTATTATCACTCTTATGTTACCTTGATATGCATGTTTACTCACATGTATTAATTTCATGGTGTAATTAATTATTTATTCCTCTACTGGGATTTGTATATGAACCATTTATTATGTTCATTGCCAATTTATCCTGTCCAATTTTAGAAGATTTGTGAAATGTAAGGCCATGTTATGAAACTTTAGTATATTTCATTGTATTTATGTTTCATATTGTTATTATATGTTCATAATTACCCAAATATACTAATACTTGAGATCTTTTAGAGTTTTATTATGCATATCAATATAATAAAATTCAGGAAATTATGTGTATGAAAGGTATGGGTTTTCATAGTTTACATTAGAGTAAATTATAGTTATTTTTATAGATTAGTATTATAAAACTCTTGTGAAAGACTTAAGGATGAGACTAAACTTATAAAAACCTCTCTAAATTTTCATTATGCATAGAGTGTGTGGTTTAAAAGAATATAAATCCCTTTCTAGATACTAGAAGTGGATATTTTTTTGGAATAGTTTTACCTAGGTGTAATAACCCTAAAGGGGTGCATTGATCTGAACTCAATTTTCACCTAGTTAACAAATAAGATTCCTTACTATATATATATTATGGAACTACTGAATGACATGGTTTTCTAAATTCTATTATTCAATATGACCCACAATATAGGGGATGAAAATTCCAATAAAACTTTATTTTAAAAAATAGATCATGGATAACATATATTAAAACATAGAAATTCATAAGCAAAGTAATATATGTAATTTATGAGTTATCCCTTTAATTATTATTGTTTCTCATTTATGTGTTTAATAGTTTAAAAATTGTCATCTGAAATTTTCCCATTATTTTATTCAATATATGGAATTAGCGAGGACTCATTCAATAACTAGTGGGATGCGAAATGTGTTGATTTTCCCAATCGAGACTAGGTTTTGAGAACATCATGGAAATACTTCTTCAATTAACACAAATTTTCAATAGAGACATAAATCATGGGGGAAACCCACAACCCCCTAAGAAATAGAAATTTTCAACTGGGTCTTTTATGTGACAAAGGCCTCCAACTGTTAGTGGATATTACAATCTTTGACCAAGAACAATGGATCAACTCTAATGAAAAGATCATCTTCATCCTTAAATGCTCTCAGTAAGAGAATGTTGAATTGGGTTTTTATCATATGGAGAGATAATATGATTAATAGTGGATGGTGATCAAAAATATGAATCCAATGTAAGAGGTCAAAAACATTTAGAGTAAATAATTCTGGAAAATGTTTTTCTATATATATTTCCTCCCATGATCTCACTTAAAATTGAGAGTGATTTACATTACCTAGAGTAAAAGGATGTTCAGTCTATCAAGGTATATAAGGAAAAACTCAAAAGATATACAATACAATCATACAACCTTTTCATTCTCCGGAAATTAAATCTAACTTCTTCTTTATTCAGAAAAATCCCAATATATAAAATGTATTAGTGATCTTGGACATTGAAATATAAGATGAAATTGCCTGAAATTCCCTAAAAGAAAAAATTGATGTCATTGAATTTCAAGGATCTCATAGGTATAGAAATAATTATGAAAAAATGGATTTGAATTTTAGAAAATTGATAGAAAATCCTCATAATGTAAAGAAATTATGATGTCCCACTTATCATAAGTATGGGATGAATCATTCCCAACATATCCTAAAAGGGATAAGGAAACCCTTTAGGTGTGGGAAGTAAGGGCACCTAGCTAGAAATTTCCAATGAGAGAAACCCACTAATGTGATGGATAAAAGGTATTTTTTGGTCAACCATAAACATATTATCTCATGTTTCAAATTCAAGGAACAATTACACTATGAAATTTAAGGAATTATGTTTAATGTTTTTTTATGAAAAATGAAAATAACAACATTTAAGGCCCAGAGATAAAGGGTGGTCTTATGCGATTAGAACAGCTGGGGTGGATCTAAAAAACAAAGTTGTGATAGGTATTCTAGTTATTAATTTATGTATAATGAATGTAATATTTTATTCTAGTTCTATGAATTCCTTCATATCATGGAGTTTTAGTAAATCTCTTCCAGAATAACTGAAAAACATCGAAGTTGAAATATCAGGGAACATGATAAATGGGGAAATTATAGAATTATAAGAATATAATTCCTCCCATATCCAAATTTCATGGAATTATTTCCCAGAAAACATTGTGATAGTCACTTTAGAAGAATTTTATGCTATTTCAGGAATGGATTGTCTTTCTTTATGTAGAGCCTACATAAATTTCCATGTCCAGGAAATCATCCTAGGTATCGTAAATTTAACTTCCATTTCATATAGGTGAATAGAAGAGGATTAATATCTTTTTTTATCATCAACTCCATGGATAATATTACTTTGTGAGAAAGTGTATCTTAATCAAATGATTAAGACTAAGGGAAAGATCTTACTTGATGAAATTAAAATTGTAAGGGAATACAATGATGTATTTCCCAATGAATATACTTTGTTAAATGTGAGGGGATGAAGAAGAACCTACAAGAGAATGTATGTAAATGGTTTATATACCCAAGTGCTTTACCCTGTGCTACACAGTCCTCTTTGATAAGAAGAAATATGGGTTAATACACAATTTTCTTATTATCATTAAATAAAAAATCATGATAAAGAACAATCAGTCACTACTATCTATTGATTACTTGTTCAATCAACATTTTGTATCCAGGTACTTAACTAAGGTGAATCTTAAATCAGGATATTATCATATAAAAGTGATGAATGAGGATATCCCCCAGACTGTTTTTCATACAAGGTAAGGGAACAATAACGTCATAGTGATTCCATATAGACTCACTGATTCTCTATAAATCATCATGTAATTACTGAATAGATTAATTAGTAATTACATCAAAAATGATGTTATAGTACTTATAGATGATACTTTTAAAAACTAAAAATGAATGGAGAAGCACGATGTGGATTTGGATTCTATACTGAAGACCATGTAGAAAGTAAGGTTGTATGAAAAGTTGCATAATAAAGAGTTTTGAATGTAGCAAGTGAAATTAACGGGGAATGCTATCAACAATAAGCGAATATCTATGGATACTTTAAATTTAATTTTATTTAAAGGATGTAGTAGACCAGGCTCTATCCCAGAAGACTATAATTTCTATTATATTAGCAGGATACAATTTCCGGTTTTTTAAAACATTTATCTTGATGTTCAATCACACTAACCAAGATAATTCATATGGGGGTGAATATTATCAATAATGATGAATGTGAATAATTATTTAAATATCCAATGAAGAGGCTAGTCACTACACATGTTCTCACATTACCCACTAGTGGGGAAGAATTTGTAATCTATAGTGGTGAGTCCAAATATTAATGGGGTTGTGTATTAATGAACGATGGAAAAGTGGTAGCCTATGCCTCCTTCCAATTAATTATTAATGGAAAAAACTAAACAATATAAGATCTATAATTGGATGAAGTAATCTTCACAATGATGATTTGGTGTAATTATATGTACATGAAGAAGCGAGACATATAGATGAATAAAAAAATCTTGATTATATATATATATTCACATAAAAGAATCTCAATATAAACCAACGATAGTGGTTAGATATAATCAAATATTATTTTTGTTGAATCCATTAAAATCCTTGGAATGTGAATAAATTGGTAAATTATCTATGTAGAAACGATCTTAAGACCCTATCCATGTTGAGAATTGGAAGGGATACAATATTCATGAATATAAAGAGGATAGAAATAGGAAAAATAAAAGGATATTAATCCTACCTTTCTCGAATTACAACTTCACCATATATTCTCAAGAGGATCAATGATGCCTAAAAGGATGATTATGTTCTACAGAAAATGTATTGAATATTTTGGGGATCAAATATTCTAAATTTGGAGTTATAAAATTTGGAATTCGGATATGTGTGCCATCAAAACAAGAACTAAATATGGAACTTATATATGATTATCATACCTCATACTTATCTATTCATCTTTGAATAAATATTATGTATAGATGTTTTATGAAAAAATATTGAGGGATTACATGAAGTGGGTGTTTGATGAAATTTGTATCATGATTCTTGGAATTAAAAAAATGGAAGGATCAATGAAATAATTACAAGGGTGTGATGAAACCATTTTCCATACCATTATGGAAATGGTAAAAATAACTATGGATTTTATCTTTGGACTCCCAAGGTAATCTAAATAAAATAACCCCATCTAGGTGGTAGATGATCACCTTAACTATTAGATAATTTCAATTATATAAATGATAATTTATTTTTTGGGTAACTATCCTAGTTATACATAAAAGAGGTGGTAAGACTGGTAGAGTTCCACTCCCTATTTTATCTGATTGAAATATGTGCTTTATCATATAGTTTTGCACAAGACTTGAGAATATGTTGTATGCATAACTATAATTTAGCACTGACTGTCACCCTCATAGGAATAGTCATTATGAAATAAGGATTAACATTTTAGATAATATACTAGTTTTATATTTAATGGATTTACAAGGATATTTGGATAAAAAATTCCCCTGTAGAGTACTCATATAACAATAATTACATTATAGAATTAAAAAAAATCTTATAAGGAATTGAATGAAAAATAGTTTTAGACTCCCATATTCATAGTTGAAGTTAGTGAGAGGAATATAATGGGATGTGATCTTATCTAAGAGACAATAGAAATGGTGATAAATATTCATCAGTATATGAAATCATCATAAAGTTGACAGACAATCTATGCAGATATGTTTTTGTCACCTATAGTTTGAGGTTAGAGATAAAATGATATTTTTTAGGTCATCATTAAATAATTTCACTAGGTTTTTTAATAATGTAATTCTTGTAAATGATACATAGACCCCTTTTTGATCCTTTATCACATCAGGGTGGTGACCCATCAACAAGCATACTCAACTAACATATCTCAAGTACATGATGTGTTTCTTGTATTCCTCTTACGGATGTACATAACCTCAAATGTACTTAATCTATTGGTGGAACCATTGGATAATGAAATTTTATATGAGGATAATTCGTTGAATATCTAATATTAGAGGCAAGGTTCTACAAAACAAGATAACTAACCTAGTCAAAGTACTATGGAATAAACCCTTGTTTTAGAAACTGAATTATGAAATAGAAGAGGCGATGCAATAGAAGTACCATCAATTGTATAGTGAATGAATGAATTTTTTAGGGTGAAATTTTTAGATGGGGATAATGTAGAGACCTGATTATTTATAAACTAAATTCGATTTTTAAATTACTAAATAACATATTAAGAAATGAAATTATAGAAAAAAATCCACTAATTTTATAATTTTGATCCATTATATTTTATATCCTCTCAGATTACAAATTCCATTAAACGACATAAATAATAATATTATAGTCACTATATAGTGATCATATTATTAATATATATATTTGGTTTTGAGAATCCCACTTGACATGGACCAATGAAGTGGGGGCCCTGGCCATCAGAATTTCTCCCTATGAATCCCATTTAATGGATTTTATTAGGGAGATAGCATGAATTGTATTTACACTTCAAAAATCCTAGGATAAGATTCAAAAACTAAAGCATTGACAAAAAAATTTACAAGGTAATTTCATTCTCATCGAGATCATAACCTAAATGATATTCACCAAACCACCCCAAGAAAATCACACCATCACACACCTAACCGTTATAGAAATCATTAATTCAATAAAGGGATATATATCTAGTCTCTAATTGTATGAATTTATATATTTTCATTTTTAATAAATCAAATGATTATATTTATGTTTTATTACTTTATAATAATTAAATTATAAGTTTTATAACATTATATTTTGATATGATGAAACAAAAATTGTACTTTTAGGTAATTTATTGTTTCCATCAAACCCCTCTTTTTACTGAATACAATATTTTTTAAATAAGTAATATTTTAGTAAAATAATATTATAAATAGAAAATTATAAAAAATAATTGAATAAATAATTTTATGAAGTCATTTGTAATTTTTATATGGGTTAAAAAATGTTATTATATATAAAATTATTTATAAAAAGTAGAAATTTTTTATTTAAAAATGTAAATTTACATATTTAGAGAATTATTTTTTAAGTAAAAAAATATTATTTTTGAAATAATCTCATTGAATTTGTCCAATAGTGAATTTTTCAAACATTTTTGAGATAGAAATATTTTCGGATTAAAAAATTGATATAACTATATATTTTTTATTTTGACATCATAAATTTAAATAAGTGATGTAATAAATATTCTAAAAATTATCCCGGACCAAAATTATGTATCACCTTTAAAATAATGTGTTTTTTGGTTATTTATTTAATTTTATATACCCTTAATGAATCCTCTAAAATCTATAATATATGTTATGGTTTTGGAATAATTTATTTATAAATATGACATACATCCACATCACCATGGGTAATATTTTTTGTATTTCCTTTCATTAACTTATAAAATAATGAAATCCAATCTTCTTTGGTAGAACCCATGGTATAAAACCATGGGATGGTTTGTGGTTTTGAGTAATTTATAATATAGTGTTAGAAAAATATGTTTAGAAATTCATAAAATATTTTCCACTCTTTTTTTAGAAATTTCCATCCAACGTCTCACTATTCTTTAGTAAAAATCATTATAGCATGAAATTATGCAACTCCTAGAAAAATGTTTCTTATTCCCTTAAGAAACTCTTCTCAAGAATTTATAAACATCATATAGAGTTAATGGTCTCTCTCATATTCTTTTTCTTTTAGGAAATTAATTTTTAGTAAGGCCATTTGTATTTCTAACTTTCCATGTTTAAATGTGTTTTTATACATCCCTTTACTATCTTTATGATGTCGATGTAATGTGTGATTGTTAGAACCCAGATCTTCTTTTCAGGAATGAATCTTGTTTTCTAGTTTTTTTAGGAAAAGAGAAGTTTCTGGAAATTTCAGGATTACACACCCTGTACTTTAAGTACACACCGTGTACCCGGTTGCCGCGGGTGACCGTGTGCTAGTCATGTAACTGCCGAACACATGGCAGTGTGTGGTGACCTGTAGATCGCCAAAAGTGGAGGCCTAAAAAGGTGATTAGACACCGTTTACTTTTAAAGAACATGTCGTGTACTTTCTTTTTTCATTAAACGGATTGGGGTCACATATAATGGACATAACCATCTTCTTCTTTGCTAGTCTAGTCCATCAGCATCTCTATCGTAATATATCTTCTCCAAGCCCTTGACTCACCATCAGATCTCCGAATCAACCACCGTTGATTGTGTTGGAACCACATCTGTGAGTTATCCATTCTTCTATAAAAACATCTACTGATTTCTCCTCTCTCACGATTTATGCTTGGTTGAATGTTTTAAGTGTTATTTTATATCTATGGTGTTCTAGGGAGATTCAAGGACTGAGGTTCACGTATATCATCTGTACAACTCTGAGGTAGGTGTATTGTGACTTTTTGTAGACATCCTTTGAAGTTTGTGTGAAAAAGTGCCCAATATATAGGAACGGGTTATTGCGTGTTTATGGTTTTAGACCTTTTATTACCTGCTATGCATTGTTTGTTTGGATAAAGGTTACTTAATATGGATAGGGTTAACTTTTCCATGCTATGTATGTTTTTTCCAGGTTTCCTTATTTTGACCATTTGTTATAGCTTTTCATGTTTGTCTGCTACTTTGCATCCCATACCTAGTATTATTAGGATGGAGTGATTATTATCTAACATGATATGATATGCTTTATATTGTTTTTTCATTTAGTTCTTGAGTTTTACATTGGCTACCATGTATTTTTTATGCATGAATGACTTACACAAGGCCTTTAGAACTTGGTCTAGTAGACCATATAGATAATGGATGTTGAGGGCTTCTCTAGAGTGTCAGTTTTACTGTTACGTTGCAAGCCCATATGGGTGATGGACATTGTGCTCCCTCCAAGTTTCTATAGTTCTCTTCTATTTGGTCCATATGGGGAATTGGATGTTGAGTTCTTCCTCAGAGTCCCTATTAGTTACCGATATGATACCATAGGGGGAATTGACGTTGAGTGCTTCCTCATAGGGTCTTTGATAAAGCTGAACTAGAGGGGCTAGATTGTGTATACTTCCAATAGGGTTTCTTGTGTTTGTTTGGTTGAACCAGTGGGGCTAGGCTATGAGTATTTCTTATAGGTTAACCTACTTTTTTTAACTGCTTAATTGATATATGAAAATTAATTCTATTGAATTTTAAGGATTTTTATTATGAGTACTTATTTTTTTTACTAATTTATTTTGTTTATTTTCAGCTATATATTTTCAATGACTATTAGGCACAGATATTTTGGTGGTTGCCTATTGGTATTCGTCTCACAATCTATTTGGGTCATGCTTTTGGGCCCAAATAGATTATATTGCTACAGGTATATATATGGGAAAACACCCTTCTACTTCAGGTAATTGAGTGATGTGGAGATGGGGAGCATGGGACCAAGCTGAGGCTTACGATGTTGTGGAGATGATTACTTTATTTTATTTTGTACATTAGTTTAGTACTTTATTCTAGCATTTTGATTTGTTTGGCTACTTTCCTAGACATATGTATCATACATCATATATATTTTTTTGTTCCAGTTGTTTACTTATTGCATGTTTTACTACTTTTGCTATTGTATATCTGTTTTACTACCATTGTGTTACTCAGCCAATGAGGGTATAGTTTCTCTACTATCACACCCAAGGCCCTCCCTACTAGTCCGCAGCCTTTTGAATTCGGGAAATGCGCTTGAGGCCATGTGACCAACTGAGTACATGGAACCTCTGGGTGGCTTCCAAAACCGGGATGTTACAATGTGATATCAGAGGAATTTTTTTATTCTTGACTTACTGTATAGATCCTATAGCCAGGGATAGGAATGAATAGGTACTTGGTAATATATTGTGCCTGAGAGTAGCTAACTTGTGTGCAATGAAAATCCAAATTACCTCATATGTTATAATTTTTTTCTACTTTTTCAATTTTACAGTTGATTTGATTTCCCCATTGGGTGATTTACATGTATTATGATATTATCGTTGATGTTATTGAGTTTCTATTTCTATTGAAATCCTAGGAGATGAGGGTATTCCATTACATTTATCATATATGAACTTATTAGAAATCACATTTTATGCATTTCTTCCATGACATTTTAGGTGAATTCATGATTTCATGTTGTTGTAAAAGATGTTTTGATAGATATTCACGTTTTTGTGATAGATGCCTTGATAGAATACCTAATTTTGATAGTGTATTGGTTGTGTAATGTTTTTTTAATGGACACCAAAAATTGGTTCTTGAGGTGTTATGGTCTCTCATGGATCAGAATTTGGTGGATCATTATTTTGTTTTTCCTTGAATATGACATGTATAAGATTCCAAGCTTTGATTTGTGGGGATTATAAGCCCTCACGGATCGGAATTTGGCACATTAATGTTCGTTTCAGTGTTTTCTGAGATCCAGAGTAGTTTCTGAGGCTTACTGTATGGAAAAACCCAGAATACACGGTGTGAAAAGATGAATACATGCCATGTGTCCTTATGTTCAGGAAGGAATTGTTTTTCATAAGTACACGTCGTGTTCTGTATGTACACACCGTGTAGTCTCTAACCATGTCACTAGCTGTGCGGGAAGGGACATGGGGTTTGGATATCTTGGTGGGACGCACCATGTAACAGATGTACTTACCATGTTGGATAGACCTTGTGTCCACCTATGTGACCAACGACACAGATGGATAACAAATTAGGTTATAAACATCATGTCATGTTTGAACATGGTGTGTAGCGTGACCCTTATATCCATCCATGTAACAAACAACACGAAGTAGTGAAATCTTTCTAGTGCAAGTTGTTCCCTTCTGAAACACGTCGTGTAGAGTGATCCATGTAACTGGCCAGGTAACTAACAACACGGGTTGCTGAAGTTCTCCAAGTACAAACCGTTTCTAGCACTAACATGTTGTATAGTCTTTTTTTAGGAGAACCATGTGGCCTAGCCATTTATAAGAACTCAAGTAGGTGAAGAGTATTCAAGTACATTCCATGTGTTAGGGAAACATTCCATGTGTTTGGGGGTGTTATACAACCTGGGTTGGTAGATTTACACGCCAATGTGAAGGCTTAAGAGAACACACCGTGTATCCATTTTTTGGAATACATAAATTCTTTATTTCTCTTGTTCCCTTCTTACACTTCTATATTTTAGTCCTTGTTAATATTGATCTATGGTTTTTGCTTGACCTTGTAGAGTCATGCCACCAAGATTTCCTCCAGTTTTCTGCCAGTTACAGTGCTGTGATCTGACACCAGATACGGCTGATTAGGGATTTCCAGTAGAATCTCTACTTGTTCCAGTCTTGGAACCAGCCGTTATTACAGACATAGGTTCTAATTCATAGTTCTGAGAGGGATTTAGGATGTTTATGCAGAACATCCGAGGAAAACTGCATCCTTCCCCTTCTACGTCAGAGTAGATGCAGGGTTTCTAGTAGCAGCATCCTCCCACCTTCATAGGGGAAGGAGGACCTCAGGTTGCAGATTCATGGTTATATGATATGATATCTATCTTTGATCATCTTAAGGAACATCCAAAGTGGATGGTGAAGCTCTCTATATATATGATTTAGGATTCCTCCAAGAGAATGTGAAATGTGATCTCACATGCTGGACACCAGCAGGTTATGGTGTGGGATGAGTTCCAGTGTGCCTTTAATGACTACTTCTACAAAGATACATTGAGGGTCAATAAATCCTCATAGTTCATGAGTCTAGAACAAGGTAATATTTCTGTTATGGATTATTCTTATCACTTAAAATAGATGTAGTGCATCATGGCTATTCTAAGAGGTGATGAGTTATTCCTGTCAAAGATGTTTGAGGGTGGCCTTAGGCACGACTGCTGATCTCAAGTGAACATATTTAGGTTGACTTCCATCACTTCTTTTGTCAACCACGCCCTATTCACTTAGTGCAATATGAGGGATTCTGGATTGGTGAGCCCGAGTGGTTTGACATTGAGAGTTTTCATCCCTCCTAAAGATAGAAAGAAAAATCACAGGGAGTCTACGCATTAAGATATGAGGAGATGAGAGACTTCTTATGGTAGCCAAGTGGTGTGCTTCTAGTGTGGGAAGAGAAGGTATATGAGAACACATTTCCTGAGAGACCTTGTGGATTGCTGATAATATGATAAGATGGGCCATCTATATCATTTATTTCAGTTTTTATCATCGGAAACTGGTGATAGGGGTTCTTCTATGACTCCTTGTTCAGGAGCAGTACCACCAGCTTCTCATCAGTCGAGGAATTGGAATTATTCTGGCCATTCAAGCCGAGGTGAAGTTCATGCCCAAGGTTTCTAGTATCCAGGATTTTAGCAACAATTTGGTGAATGAGCTCAGAGTGGTCAAGCAGGGTCACAGGGCCATAGTGCAGGTCAGAAATTTGTAGTGGAGCAGACCCAGTAAGAGCAGGATCTTGAACCCTCTTCAGTTCAAGGTATGATCCTAGTTACCTCCATTTTAGCTTCAGCTCTTTTGGATATAGGGCCTTCCCATATCTTTATACCTGTTTCTGTTGTGGAGATACTTGGGCTCTATATATTTTCTTCTACAAATATCTTGATGGTAGAATGACTTTTGGGGTCAAGAATGGATAGTGTACGACAGTGCAAGGAATGCCCTCTAGAGGTTGGTGTGTGTCACTTATTTTGGGACCTTTTCTTCCTAGATATGACAAGATATGATGTCATTCTCAGTATGTATTGGTTAGTTCCCTTTCAAGAAATTGTTGATTGCTATCATTGTAGGGTGTGTTTCACATCACCAGAGGGAAAATCGTTTCTTCGTAAGGGAAAATGGGATGATCAGGCAACCAGAACTGGACCTGAGCATCATGGGTTGGGAGGATTTACAGCCCATATAGCTAGTATATATCTGGATGACCAGGGGAATTCCAAGATGGACCTTCCACCAGTGGTGGATCAATTTAGGGCTATCTTTGCAGATGACTTTTCATGTTTTCCTCCAGAGTGAGAGGTGGAATTTTATATTGAGCTAATGCCAGGAGTGGAACCAGGGTCCATTCCTCCTTATAGGATGGCTACACTAGAGTTTCTTGAAGTCAAGAAGCTATTGGAGGAGTTGCTGACAAATGGTTTAATCAGACAAAATACTTCTCCTTGGGGTTTTCTTGTCCTGTTTGTGAAGAAGGCGGATGGTACCCTCAAACTCGGTGGGGATTATTAGAAGTTGAACCAGTTGACGGTCAGGAATAGATATCCCTTTCCAAGGATTGATGATATCTTTGACCAGCTTCAATGATCCCGAGTGTTCTCAAAGATTGACTTGAGATCTAGTTACCATCAATTTCATGTTAGACCATCAGATGTACCTCTTATAGCCTTTCGGATCAGGTATGGTATATAAGATTATGTGGTTATGTCGTTTGGTCTCACAAACGTGCCTATCATTTTCAAGGAACTGATGAACCGAGTGTTCCATCTATACTTGGATTCATTCGTGGTACTCTTCATGGATGATATCTTGGTGTAATCTCACACTCGACATGACCATACCACACATCTTGAGATCATTTTGAGTACACTGAGAGAGCATCCGTTATATGATATGCTCTCAAAATTCTCCTATTGGATGGACCATATTCACATCTTCAGTCATGTTATCTCAGAGAAAAGAGTATCAGTAGACCTAGATAATGTGAGAGCAGTAGTTTCTTGGGAGAAGCCACAAAATGAATTTGAGGTACGATGTTCTCTAGGGCTAGATGGTAACTACCTACATTTTATACAAGACTTTTCACAATTATTAGTTCCACTAATGGGCCTGACTAAGATGGGTGTGAAGTAATTAGCGTCAGATTCTTATGAGTCAGCCATTCCGGAGCTAAAAGGGAGGTTGACTTTAGCCCCGATACTAGTTTTTTTTGAGTCGGGAAAGAGCTAAAATGTATACTATAACACGTAATGTATCAGGCTTGGATGAGTGATTATGTAGTGGGAAGGGTTCATTGCGTACGGTTCTTGGTAGTTGAGGCCACATGAAAAAAATTACCTGACACACGATCTCGAGTTGGATATAGTTGTTCATTATTTACGATGTCGGAGACACTACCTTTTGGGAGTGCATATTGTGGGTTTCACCGACCAAGAAAACCTCAAATATATCCTCACTCTGTGTGACCTAAATTTGATAATGAGAAGGTGGGTTGAATACCTTTAGTACTTTGACATTGTGTTTTCCTATAAGCCTGGGAAAGGAAACACTGTGGCTGATGTGTTGAGTGGGAGGACTCAGATACAGGCAGTTCAGGAGACTAGTAGTGAGTGGAAGTTTATGGCTCTATTATCTGATATGAATTTAGAGGTCCATGACAGTTAGGTGTAGAGGATTCATTATTCTATTGTTATTACCTCTTCTATACTTGATCATGTGAAAATTAGGAAGCTATCAGATTCAGAAGGCCTAGTCCTACGAGAGAGTGTTTCTAGAGAGAACCCTATTCTTGGATGGATAGTAGGCGAGGATGAGATCTTGTGTTTTCATGGGCTCATATGGGTGTCAGCAGACATAAAGTAGGAGCTGATGTGAGACTTTGATTCCTCATTTTGGGTAGTTCATTCGAGTGTCACAAAGATGTATCGAGATCTACACTGTCAGTATTGGTGTTTGTGTAAGAAGAGAGATGTTGATGGTTTTGTAATGAGGTGTTCCACCTATTAGCACGTGAAGGAAGAGCAATAGAAACCAGAATGGCTTTTACTGTAGTTATCCATTCTCAAGTAGAAGTGGATTGATGTCATGATGGATTTTGTGATAGGTTTGCTGAGGTCACCACAAGGGAATGATGCAGTATGGGTTGTCATTGACTGAGTAACTAAGGTTGATTACTTCTTTCTTATCAAGGAGAACTTCAGTGTTGTTGAGCTATTAAGGTATTACATTTGAGATATCGTATGTTTACATGGAGTTCAACATTCCATTATTTCAGAAAGGGATGAAAATTTTACTTTTCAGGTCTGACAAGGACTTCAGAGGGAATTGGGTACACTGGTAATTCTGAGTACAACATATCATCCCCAGATAGATGGCTAGTCTGATCATACGATTCAGGTTCTTGAGGACATGCTTCAAGCATGCATCTTAGATTTTGGAGGTTATTGGGACAAACATATACCTATTGTGAAGTTTTCTTACAATAATAGTTTTCAAGAAATTATTCATATGGAATATTATGAGGCTTTGTATGATAGGCCATGCCAATCACCCATATTCTAGATAGAGGAAGGAGAGACAGGTATGTAGGGACCTCATCTTGTCCAGGAGGCCACCGAGAAGATAGAGTTGATTCAGAAGAGGATGTCTACTACACAGTCACGATAGAAGTCTTATGCTAATCAATAGAGATGACCTATGGTGGTCATGGTCAAAGATCATGTTTTCCTACCTATCACACCATGGTTGGGACATAGGAGGATTAGGAGATAGGACAAGATTTTTCTGAGGTATGTCGGGCCATTTGATATTTTGGAGAGATTCGGACCGGTTTCCTATCAGCTGCAGTTACCGTAGAGGTACTAGGCTAGGCATGATGTGGTCTACATTTCTTAGCTTCGATGTAACTTCTTAGAGAAGTCTCATGTTTTCCAACCTGAGGAGGTTGAGCTTGAGGTGGATACATCATTTATAGAGCATCCTATCCAGATTGTGAATTGAAGTATGAAGTTCCTCTATGTTTGGGCTATTCCTTTGGTACGAGTGCTATAACAGAATAGACGAGTACATGATGAGACTTTTGAAAGAGGGTCCAATGTACGATTTTAGTGGCTAGAGAATTTTGAGGTTTCTTCGTCAATGATGCCTTTCTATGGAAATCTGGGGACAAAGTTCTTTAAGGGGGGAATATTTTTGGAACATGTATATTCTTTTTAGGTATGAATCCTACAATATAGTTGTTTTTGAGGAAAAGAGGAGTTTCTAGAAATTTCAAGAATACACGCTGTGTACTTTAAGTGCAAGTTGTGTACCCGGTTTCCGTGGGTAACTATGTGATGGCTATGCAATGGATGTGCACATGGTCGTGTGTGGTGATCTGGAGACCACCTAATGCCAAGATCGAAAAAGGAAGGTACACGTCGTGTAATTTTAATGAACACACAGTGTAATTTTTTTCATTAAACGTGCTGGGGTCACGTTTGATGGACAGAACCATCATCTTCTTCACATGTCTCATCCAGGAGTATTCGTACATCCAAAAATTGTCTCTAAGCCCTTAACATGCCGCCTTTTTTCATAATCAACCGTCGTCGATTGCGTTGGAACCACATCGATGAGTTATCCCTTCTTCTTGAACATCATCTCCTGAATTCACCTCTCTCACAAGTTTTCATCAGTTGAATGTTTTATGATTTTTTATAGATCTATGGAATTGTAAGGTGATTCAAGGCCTGAGGTTCACATATATTGTCTGTACAACACCAAGGTAAGTGGTTTGTTGCTTTCTGTATATAGTCTTTGAATTTTATGTGCAAAAGTACCCAATACCCAAGAATAGTGTATTGTGTGTTTATAGTTTTATCCCTGATATTTCCTTCATTGCCTTGTTTTTTTAGATAAATGTTAATAGTTTTGAATAGGATTAACTTTTCCATACTATGGATGTTTTCCCATGTTTTATTATTTTGACCATTCGGTCTAGCAATTCCTGTTAGGCTGGTGCTTTGCTTCCCATGCCTAGTATTATTAGGATGGAGTGATTATTATCTGACATGATATGATATTATATAGATTGTTTATCCAAGTAGTTCTTGATGTTTACTTTGGATTCCATGTTTTTTTTGTGCATGACTAAATTATACAGGGCTGTGAGAACCTAGTGTAGTAGAGCATAGGGAGAATCGACGGCGAGGGCTTCTCCAAAGTGTCTGTTTTATTGTTTCGTTGTGAGACCATAGGAGGGATGAACATTGTGCACCCTTAGAGTGTCTGTAGTGTTCCTAGATTCGGGTCATAGGGGGAATTGGACATTAAGTTATTCTACATAGTTTGTATTAGTTACAGATATGAGACCACAAGGGGAATTGACGGTGAGTGCTTCCTCAGTGTGTCTTTGCTAAAGCTGAACAAGAGGGGTTAGACTGTGTGTACTTCCCAGAGGGTTTCTTGTGTTTGTTTGGTTGAACTAAAGGGTCTAGTATATGAGTATTTCCTATAGGGATGCCTAATTTTGTTTAGATTCTTACTTGATATATGAAAATGAATTCAAGTGAATTTGTAGGATTGTTACTATAAGTACTTCCTTGTTTACAACTTCATTTTTTTTATTTTCTTCCAAATATATTCACAAACGATTAGGTGCAGATCCTGGGGTGATTGCCTAATGGGATTTTTCTCACACCCTGTTCGGGTTTGTAAGAACCCAAATATTCATTTCAGGTACCAATCATGCTTTCTAGTTGTTTTGAGGAATAGAAGAGTTTCTGGAAATTTTCGGAGTACACGCCGTTTAATTTAAGTACATGCCCTGTACCCAGTTGTCGTAAGTGACTGTGTTCTAACCATGTAATGACTGATAACATGGCGGTGCGTGGTGACTTAGATACTTCCTAAAGTATTGGTTGGAAAAGGAAAGTACATGCCATGTACTTTTAAAGAACATGCTGGGTACTTTTTTTCATTAAACGGTCTGTTGTCATGTCTGATGGACAGAACCAACTTCTTCTTCACCTGTCTTGTCCAGAAGGATCTGTATGGATATGGATCTTCTCTGAGCCCCCCAACTCGCTGTCCGTTCTCCGAATTGACCTTCGTCGATGGCGTTGGAACTGTATGGTGTGTTCTCCCTTCTTATAGAACATCATCTTCTGATTTATCATCTCTCACGAGTTGTCCTCAATTTATCATTTTAAGTGTTTTTGTAGATCTATGTCGTTCTAGGGAGATTTAAGGAATTAGGATAACTTATATCTTCCGTACAATGCTGAGGTAAGTGGTTTGTGAGTTTCCATAGATAGGCTTTTAATTTTATTTTCAAAAGTGCCCAATACCCAAGAATGGGGTATTGCATGTTTATGGTTTTAGCCATGTTATTACCTGTTATCCCTTATTCATTTAGATAGAGGTTAATTATTTTATTAGGGTTAACTTTTCCATGAAATGGATGTTTTTCCCATGTTTTCTTATTTTGAACATTCGGTCTAGCTGTTCCTATTAGGCTGCTTCTTTGCTTCCTATGCCTAGTATTGTTAGGATTGAGTGATTATTATTTGACATGCTATGATATGTTGTAGATTGTTTAGAAAAGTATTTCTTGAGGTTCACATTGGATACCATGTATTTTTTGTGCACTACTGACTTACACAAGGATGTGAGAACCTGATGTAGTAGACCATATGGAGAATGGATGTTAAGGGCTTCTCCAGACTGTCTGTTTTACTATTACATTGTGATACCATTGGGGGGATGGGATTTTTTCTCCTTCAGAGTGTTTGCAATTTTCCTCGATTCCGTCCATAGGGGGAATTGGATGTTGAGTGCTTCCTTAGAGTGCCTATTAGTTACCGATACGAAAACACTTGGGGGAATTGCTGGTGAGTGATTTCTCAGAGTGTCTTTGCTAAATCTGAACCAGAGGGGTTAAACTGTGTGTATTTCCCAGAGGGTTGCTTGTGTTTGTTTGGTTGAACCAGAGGGGCTAGGCTGTGAGTACTTCCCAGAGGGTTACATAATTTTTTTAGATGCTAAATTTATATATAAAAATGAATGCAATGAAATTTGTAGGATTATTTCTATATGTACTTCCTTGTTTACTGCTTCATTTTGTTTACTGTCTGCCATATATATTTACTAACTGTTAGGCATAGATCTTTGGGTGGTTGTCTATTGGGATTCATCTCACACCCTGTTTGGGTCATGCTTTGGGCTCAAAAATATTATATTACTGCAGTTATTGATAAGCCCATGCACCCTTATACTTTAGGTACTTGAGTGATGTGGAGATAGGGAGCATGGGACAAAGGTGAGGCTTGTGATTCTACGGAGTTATTTACTTGATTTTATTTTTGACTTTGGTTTAGTTCTATATTCCGGCCTTGTGATTAGTTTGGATGCTTTACTAGACATATGTATCATGCATCATATATATAAGTGTGCCCCAGTTGTTTACTACATCCGTTGTTTACTTATTCATGTTTTACTTCTTCTGCTATTATATATCTATTTTACTTATGCAGTGTTACTCTGCCAATGAGGGAATAGTTTTCCCATTATCACATCCATGGCCCTCACAACTAGTCAGCAGCCTCTGGTGTTCGGGGAAATGCGCTTTATTCCATGTGACCAACTGGGTATAGGTCACCTTTAGGCAGATTCCAGAACCGGGATGATACAATGATATCATTTTAGTCTCATTTTCCCCTTCCATAGACCATTATAAACACCTGTTATGCTGCTAAAATTGTCCTGCTATTTTCCATGATTTTTTTTCATAGTAAATACCCATCCACATTTACACTCAATGTTGTTAACCTAGATATAACTATATTGCATTTATTGGTGAATTCCATGTATTTAAAACATAATCATTAATTATGGGATTAAAATTGATGAAATATGGTATTATTTTTTAAGATATATGTAGAATACTTATTCAAGTATTTGATATGAACACAACAGGTGGTCTTGGAATTATATAGACCTCTAATAAATTTGGTTATATTTTTAACAAATGGCATTCCACGTACAGTGCGTGGGATTTTATTATAAGCACACTATGTTATCATTTCTGAGTGGATATCATTGATTTATGATTATGATGTCCTGTTTTATGTTTTTTCACTGTACCATGTGACGTTTTTGTTGTCACCTTATATCATGATATGAGATTCATGTTTATGATTATCACATCACTTAGGTTTCCTTGATAAGCCTATTAACATACATATATTAACTTCATCATGTTATAATTTTCTTCTCAACATACAAGTATTTATATCTCACTACTTTATTATGCACCTCACATGGTTATCTCAGGCCGTTTTAGAAGATCAAGGAAATTAATCATCAAGTTATAGAGCATTATTTTATGCATTTATATTTTCTTTTCCAATTTTTATTCTATCTAACTAATTACCCAAATGAACTCTTCCTCAAGATCTTATAGGGGTATTAAGTGTGTCTTTATGAAATAATTCATAAAATAAATTGTATGAAATATATGGGACGTTATAGGAAAATACTAGGAATCAAAATAGAGGTAACACCTTTTTCAGTTACGAATATGTGGAAACTCTATATGTGGAGATAAGGATAGGTGGAAGGGATACTCAAATGGTAATAGAGAACTGGATAACTAATCATTGGGATAAAATTATTTTCTAACATGTGGTAATAACCAACAGGGTTTTATTTGATGAGGTTCTTGGAACCACTTTAAGAGGGAATATATCATACCACTTTTGAAAAGTTAAAACTCTAGAAAAATGGTGCATCTTGTTCCCTTATAAACATAAATTTTGAATTCACTAAGTGGAATTAGTAAGACACAGGACATTATGATTCAACTGGGAACAATATTATAGAAAAAATTCTCATATCTGGTATCAATCTATTAAGGATTTTTATAGAAACACCCTGATATCTTAGTAGGATTCATATTAGTATGGAGTTAGGAAAAATCTAGGAGTTGATTGATGACTTATTTTTGTGGGTGAAAAAAATATGTTTAATAAGGAACCAGGTAGCTCAATGGTGTGAGGTGTTATTCTTCTTGATTTAACACTAATGATTATTTTTTTGACACAATAACATCCCATTTTTATTGCATTTAACAAGTTAAATAAAAAGGGGGTTTTCAAGTAAATGATTGTTCATGTCATAAGAAATAATAAATCGCCCATGAATATGGAATACATGGGATTTAAGTGTGAAATAGGTCATATTTTCATTGAAGAAGTCTCAATTTAATGGGAATTAAATGCATTATATATGGATATTTTTTTTCTAATCTTGGAGATGAACTGGTTAATAGAATTTAAATCTCATATTTACTATTATATTCTGTGGGTCGCTTTTACTTATCTAGATGGAGTTTTTTATATTTAATGTGAAATGTGATATAATTTTTAGTAGATAATTGAATTTATTAAAAATTATTGGAACCATCTCATATCATTAGGAAATAGTGAACTTAGTTGATATTGATTCATCTAAAAGTATGTACTTTCCTAACACTATATATTGATACAATTGTGTCTTGTTAGACTATTTTTCTAGACTACCACTTGGAAATGAATTTGAATTTTTTTGATATACTCTTTGGAATAATTCATATTTAAATCTCTTCTTATAGAATAAAATCAATGAAACTATAGTAAATAAAGATATAGTTTGAAGAATCGGAAACCATGTGATTTATTGGACTATGTTTCTCACCTTAGGCCATTCCAATTTTATTTGTAATGAAAAAACTGTTACACAATGACTTTATGAAAATTATTGTATACTAAATGAAGTTACTATAAAAAATAGATATCCTATCACTCAAATATATGATATATTCTATAATTTCAAGGGATCTTAGTGGTTTCCAAAAACGGATCTATAATCAGGATTCCATAAAGAAAACATTTAGAAGGAGGATATTCTAAAGACATACATTTGAATATTTTATAGACAATATGAGTACTTATTCATTCCCTTTGGTCTTAAAAATTCACCAGAAGTATTCATGTAATTGATAAACTATATCATTCATAGGTACCTATATTATTTAATTATGATATTTGTTAATGATATATTGGAGTATAACTAAACTGGGGATTGACATGAACATAACTTATAGATTGTATTGAGTACAGTTTTGGACCAACACCTCTATATATGAAATTTATTCCTTGGAAATTTCATTTCTAGGAATGGTATATAGGTTGACCCTAAGAATATTGAGGTTATAATTTCTTCGAATCCACCTAAGAATGACTTTTATATAAAAATAATTCATGTTTTAGTAGTTTATTAACATATCATTTTACATGATTTCTCACATATGTATTCTCCTATGACTACTTTGAAAATAAATGGTTGTCCGTTATGTTGTATAACTTATTGTTAGAAATCATTCAAGGAACATATGGATAAATTTACTTTAGAATCTATACTTATCATGACCTAACCATATGATATATATGTTTTATATAATGACATGTATGGATTGTTATTTAGATATGTTTTCATACAAGGAGATAATGTCAAAGCTTGTAGAACATTAAAATTTTGGGATAATTAAATGATCTATCTTTCACATCTCTATAATGGATGTGATTGATATTTCATTAAATACATGGAACCACTATCTCTTTGGTGATAATTTCTCTATCTTTACCAATTATAAAATATTAAAAAACTACAATTCATATAGATTTGAACCTTAGTTGATGATGTAGGATGGAGTACCTCTAGATGTTTAAATTTTACTTGGTTTTCATGACCACCAAAGGGAATTTAGTGGTTAATGACTTCTGTCATATATCTTATAATCAAGTTGTGAATGAATCTTGAGATAAGTAGTAGTTAATGTGTGTGATCAAAGATATGAAAATAAATTTTACTAAGTGAAATGATGTCATGGTGTTCTTTCTAGTCACCCTTTTCCCTATCATGACTGAAAATTTCATGGAGGATCCATTATCAAACCCGGATTTTCTAACCATTAGGGTGAACCTAAATGGAGGGGAGACCATTGATGATTGGGAAAAGGATAAAAATTATTTTTTGCACTTTCAAGATCAAATATTAGCCCCTTAATATTACCAAGAACAAATTCTTCACATTTATCATTATTTAATGTGGGTTTTCCACCCATGTATTCAAAAAATGTACAAGTCTATGAATAATTTTTTTCCTGTTTAGCTAGAAGTGAAAGGTTGAAGTGTTTTTTAGAACATGTCTCACCTATCAACTTGTAAAGGTTAAAAACAAAAGACCATCTATAATATTTTAACCATTACTAATAACAAAATGGAAATTATAGAATATTTATATATATTTTTTCATTGGGTTTTTGATGACTCTTTAGAAGTATGAATCCTTATCAGTTATTTTCTATCAACTTACTATGTTATTTCATTTCATTACAATTATGAAGTTGAATTTGGTTAAGGTTTTAGAAGAAATATATAATTAAGTGGTCATGATTAATGGGTATCCATATCCATTATTTTATATTGAGGTCCTATATTCACTTGATTTTTTTAATTCCATGAAACATGCTTTGGGAACAAAGGTGATCATGCTCATAGAATACCATTCCAAAACGGATATCTAGTTTTAGAATTTGATCTCAAAATGGAATTCATGTTCTCAGCATGTGTGGTGAATTTTTATGGTTATTTGGATTAAAAATTATCTTTGGTGGAGTTTAAATGTAAAAAATTTATCAAGACTCAATACATATGGCTCTGTTTGACACAATCTAAAAACAAACATTTCAATCTCAACTTTGTTGGGTAGATTCCATTGAATCTTCACAGGCATGACATAGTATTTTCCATGAGATATCTATAAAAAATTATTTATTCAGGAATAGTATGAAAATTTCCTTGATCTATCAAAAATATTATATAGATTATTATCCTTCTCTTATATCTTTTGAAGATAGATATCATATTTTAATATGAGTATCTATGAGGATGGGGTGTCTTTATCTCAGTAATAAAGGGAAAATGCCTCCTTATTATATGGAATCATTTTAGATTCTAATTAATATCATTGAAGTTAATTATGAGATATATTTACATTAAATATTTTGTTTGGTTCATAATGTTATCTTCATTTCTCATCGAAATAATTTCCAGTTGGACCCCATCCATGTGATTATTTGGGACTATGTTACAATTGATATAGATTATATAATCATTTAAACGTTGATTAAAATTATTTATAAGAATGATAAGGTCTTACATTGTAGATGTATTTCTTTACTTCAGGAATTATAGAAACATTGTCAGATTCTGGGAAAGACCTTGGAATGGGATGAGTTTATTCAAGAGAAATGTATTCTAATTATCTACTACATTTCCAAACACTAGTTCCCTATGAATAGATATCCAAAAAATGGGGATAATATTCCACATCCATATTTACTTATGACTAGTTTTATTTGGAGTTTTTATGTATTTACATTTTACTATGTTTAAATATTTTCTAGGTTTTCTCACTTTTGAGAAGGATTTTTTGGATCATTGGGCTTCAAAACTACCATGGTGGTAGTAAAGGAGGAGGATATGTTCTGATCAATTGTTCATCTATACTTTCGAAAACTAATATTTTTTTTATTGGTGGACTATGAGGTGCTAAATTCTAGATTTAGAGGGTTTAGCTTCTACGGGGAGTTTAGTGAGAAAAATATAAACCATCGAGAGAGGGGAAATTCTCATTTTGTGGCCATGGAACTTAGTTATTTTACCTATAGGAAATGGGGAAGGAGGAATGGGTGTGTTCATGAACCTAGTGGTGATAAGTTATGTCATGGTTTAATTTTGAAGAAAAGGTGTAAAATGGGAATGATGAATCCTTTACATCGTGGTACCAATTATGGTTTATCCTAAATGGTGTTGGAAGCCACTCCATGTCATGGTGGATTATCTACGGCGAAGGATAGTTGAGATAAACATGGTCATGTTAGATATAAGAACACTATAATAATGGTTACATTTTTTTTAAGATACAAAAAAACTTTTGAAATTGCAGGTAGATGTTTGTGGTATAACAATTGGTATTCATTTTAATGTTATGAAATATTATGTTTTATATAGAACCCATATTTTCCTCTAAAACATCCATTATTCTCTTTATTGGTTCTGAATATCATTGTGGAAGCCACCGTTGGTTTATTTCATAATCTCAATCACTCAAAAACTCTAATATTCTTGGTTTTTGGATGATTCGTATCAAAGACCTAAGGATGATTATATAACATTAGATCGTTGTGTTGTCTGGTGATTTTTCATTTTGATGGCCCATATTATTATTGGTTACTTTCCGTACACACTAATTCATCTGAAAAAATGAATGAATATGATATATATTGTTTAATTTTTTTAATATTAATAGATTATTAGAGATAAATCTGCTTGTATTTATTATCTTGTGGTTATTTGGTTTTGATAACAAAGGTTATGGGTGGTTCCCACAATATTTTGGGGAAATGTATAGGTGGTTTTTGGAATTTAAAAAATATAATAATTTTTGTGTGTATAGACATGATGTTTTCATGGGTTAGTGTGCATCAAAATTTCATCGGATCTCATCTTATTGGTTTATACTTTTTTTGTGATTAAATTGGGGCACAAATGGTTACACTATCATGTGATGAATTGGGTCTTGTGTAATGGGTTCCCAATCATTATTTGTTTCCATTAAGTAATTCATGATTAATGATGGATTCATTTGGTTCTAATATACCTCTCATATCATATGGTTATGTTCATTTCATGGGCGTGTTCATTCTTAGTGTGCACATTCCTGGTGGGGTGGGTAATATACAATGTTTTTTATTATGATTCTTGTAGAATGGTTATCATTATTTAGCATGAATAATCTTATGATTATTGTGATATAACGTGTATTTATCCAAATATAATATATGGGAAGTCTTAGGGGACTACCAACTGAGATGTATACTTTCCCCAATGTGTTTCTACCTTGGTGCGTGTTCAGGTGTTATTCATTGTGATTTGGATAAGGTTAAGGTCTCTTAATTCACTAGAGATTCATTATGATATTTTATGGATTCTATAGGCTAGATATTTAAGTTTATCATGAGATAGAGTTTGGTTTAGTACCATATTAGAAGAAGAGTAGCCTTTTGAGTCTTATGGTATTATAGAGTTACATGGTTTTATTTTCTCACACTACTTATCTGGTCATATTTTATTTTAGTTTTTTCGTTATCAAGGTTCATTTTATATATTTTAATTATTATTATCCTATTAAAAGTTTTATTTTATTTATGGATAAATTATCCATTTATTATTTTTTATATCCCTAGGAATTTATTTTTATCCTTTGTTTTTAAGGGATTCCCGTAGGGTAGGTATAATTTCCATCCTATCAATGTGATAGGTTTTGAGTTGATATGATAAAAGTATGGTTTGACATTATCAATATCAACCACATTTATTTGTTTTTCAGGACCCACTGAGTGATTCTCAGAATATTATTTTATCATTAAACAATTAATCTTTTTAAATTATGAAAGAAGATTAATTTTATTTCAATGTTATAATTGACTCATATCCAACTGAATTTTTATATGATGACATAAGGTTTGTTTTTCACTATTTATTGAAAACCAAAAATCCAGTTTTATATACTATAATCATAAATATATAGGATTATTCCTTGAACACTCATTACAATTTTTGATCCCTGTTATTTTTTTTTTCATATGTACACTTACCAACAAATTCTTATGTTGGATAACTAATATTTAATATCTATATGTATATTGAACATCACTTTCTATTAATAATAGATTGAATCAACACCCTTTGGGCATCACTAGTCTCAAGCTGTTTGAGAATAGTTTATAAGTAAATGGACTCCCATTGGACCAAACATTATTGGATTGTTAATTTATACTAAGGATAACTTCTTTGGGTACCTTCTATATTCTAAAATATAAATAACTTATTTACAATAAAAACTAAATGAGTTATAAATCATTAAACTACAAATAACCTTTGGTTAAGAGGGTCTTTCAATGGAGATTTAGGGGATTAGTTTATGAGGAGGTATAATATGATTAATAATAAAACAAATAATAGTCTATCTACTACCCACCATAACACAAAAAGTTACCATTCCATTATAAATGTTTAATTCATGTTATGTTTTATGGAAAACAATGATTTTAAATGTTTATATTTTGGAAATACATATTAAAAAGTCAATACTCTTTATTTTCTTATGTCTTCCTCTAAATATTTTTCCAATATATGTTTGGTTCTAGCATAAACTCATGCCCAGGAATATTGAGTTGGTGAATACATACTTTCAAATAAAAATGGTCACTATGACATATTAGAAACCCTTTAGGATGGATATTGGTTGGGAATATTGGAGGTTATATCATCACTCAGAGGGTTTTATGATATGTATGTGACTCACCTGAAAATTTAAGTCAAGTTCATGTATCTCACCCAATAATAATATCATTAATCCTTAAGAAATTCATAGTCTGAAAACATGAATTTATGAAGACACTTCACATGAGAATTATATTATCTATACTTGATATGTATTTTGGTTATTCTATAGTTTTAAACCATATATTTAGTTATTATAGATTTTATCACCATATTTGGAGATATTGGGATTTTTTGAATGGAGGTGAGAGGTGTTTTCCAATTTGTGATTAATCTCATGAATGTGGATTCATATATTTCATTTTAAATAAAATTAAATCCCATATAGTTGTGTCACTTAATGGGAAAAGATGTAACAATCAAGGTCATGTGATAAAGACCACAGTGGTTTCTTTTAATGGTCATATATCTGTGACAACATCCATTCTATTTAAAGTCATGTGGAGTGTACTACTAGGTTAAAAGTACTAATATATGGTTTTTTGGGTCATATTAATAAGTGTCTATTTAGGTTTATCCTATTTCTAGGTAACAAGACATGATAGGGTATTGTTAGGGTTTATAACTAGTAAGAGTACTAATGTTAGACCCTGATGGAATCTTATGCTTTTCAAATAAGCAATGATGGGACATCACATGATAATCACATAATGGCATATTATTCTAATCACATCAGAAATCATGGGTTATTTTATGATCATGAGATAAGGAATTTTATTCTTTTAACATAAGGAAGAATGGTTCAACCTACGCTCATCACAAATGGTAAGTTATCCACATCACATAAGGAATATCTTTTCTTAATAACATCACATAATAGACAAGATTAATATATAACACCTTTAAAGGATGATATAGGATGTTAATGGTATAAGGATTGAACATCAATCAGTTTCCCTACATATAGTAATGAAACAAGTACCCAAACACATACATTTAAAGGTATATCATTTTATGTTGTGTGACAAGACCACACCGAACATTATAATATCATAGGGTAAGGGTGATGTGACATTATTTTTAAATTAATATTTCTAAGACTAATATTGATAGGGCAGAAAGTTATTTTTTTTTGTGGGGCTCTCATCGATACAGCCCTTACTAGGTATACTCTGGCACATGATCTCTGTGAAAGTATTATTTGGAAACCATGATGAGAATTTCCACCTAGTGAATTGAAGGAATCCATGATAAGTATATCAAATCAAGGTAATTTTATAAGCCAAGAGAATTATTGAAACCCAAAGACTTTTAGGAAACTAAATGGAATATTAGAACTCAAGGAATTTAGGGAAACCAAGAAGAGTATCTTGACTCATGCAATAAGAGGATACTAAAAGTATACAATTAGTTAATGAATTTTTTGTGACCAAGATTGGGATTAAATATGTCAAAATTAAAATCATGTTTGACAAATAATAAAATTAATGTTTTTTGACTCTTGATTTTCTTGGGGTTAAGTGATGGAAGCTATGGAACTAGGATAAATGAATGAGACTGAAACACATCATTGATCGTGAATAGGGGTGTGGGGGGAAGAGTTACCATGGTATCGAACCTTGGGCTGAATATAAGTGACCATGGTAAAGTATCTCTAAATTATAATTGTAGGTAAAATTGGAGATTTTACTTTCTCAAAGAGAATGTAATGAGTTTATTTATATTTATTTGGATCATGTTTATTGCATGTGAAGAAGAAGGGATTTAAAGAATGCCTAGTTAACCATAATGGGGGACATTCACAAAGTTACAATCCATTGGTCAAATCATTTTTAATCACATACCATCATGAATTGTACAATATGTTCCTAAGGTGGAACATATTTAACATTAAATTTGAATTATACTTGATTGTAAATGGTTCACTAAAGTCTTGTAATTTAATGATGTTGGGTCATAAAGGAGTCTGAAGAGTAACCCTCCGTAAAGAAGTCTTGTGGTAGCCAAATATTATAGGGGTTGAAATTTATGATTTTTATTTCATAAAGAGTATCATAAGAAAACATATATTATGAATACTCACTGTATTAATTCATATAGTAGTCTTATGTAGGAGGAACCACAATTTTTTTATTCAGTTAGTGTATAAATGTGAATGTTTTACATGTTTTCTTAGCCATACTGTATGTCTTGAATTTCAAAATATCATATAGTTCCCTCAAATTCATGAAGAAATGAAATATTTAGTGAGGTAAGTACTTCATGAATGTTGTGAATTTCCTCCTTATAATGCATATCATTGAATAAAATATCCTATGAACATTATGTCAGAATCATACTATATCTCAAAACATGTGTGAGGGTATATATTCATAGTGACTCAGAACATCATTCAAATAATATGATTCTATATCTCAAAACATGTGTGAGGGTATATATTCACCGGGATAGATTCTTCCTTATATCTATAGTTATTTCTATATATACCTTCTATATCTATTCTATAATACTTTCTTATTCCTTATATATTTTTTATTTATCTATCTCTCTCATATCTTGTAGGCAAGGTCGATTATTTTGTTGAATTTCTCAGCATCATATGATTATTTTGGGAGAGTATTTACCTCTTTATTTATGGGAGAGTACACATACATATTTCTTATTATTCTTATCCCTGAATCGTCAACTAGTAATGGTGTAATTACAAAAAATAATGGGTTTTTGAAATAAACATGTAAACTATTCCATGGATGGATGAAACCCTTATGGAAAAGTGTTGCATATCTAAGAATGTACTATTGTATGGTCAAATACCCATTGGTAAGTGATGAATTACTCCATTTTTATGCTATTAACATTTAAAAACCTTCCACATACTATCTCCAACCCTACAACATAGAGTATTCTTCATGTAAACATCCTTACATGGTTATAGGGTACCATGGCCTCCATGGCTGCAACCATCTTATGAAAATATTGTATTACTGTACAACACATCACTATAGTGGGACAATAGTGTAGCCTGAATCCTTTAGTTCAATTTAATTTTTTCACCATTACACAATCCATGGCTACATAATAGTTTTCATAAACAAATTAGTGGCCATCTCAAGCTCTCTGAGACTATCCATGGAAGATTATGGAATAAAGAAGTTTGCATGCGACACATGTTTGATAGATGATGTGTCTATGGATGATGACATAGATCAGGGGGTAAAATTATGGTGTTTTAGTATGTGAAAAATTTATAGGTGTGCACACATCCCATATAAAAAATAAAAGGTTCTATGTATGCTAAATTTTTTTCCCTCATCCCCAATATATGTTAGATAGGGCCTGGAGGAACCCCTACGTCATTATGTTGCACTCTATGTCGATGATCCCATCTTCCCACCACTATGTAGACCTATGAATCACCTTCCAGGGAACTCCTGTACCAATTCCTACCTCTATCCCTACACAAACCAGCATAGGGGTTTCCCCAGCCACATGCCCATTCTAAGGCTAAACTCAATTGGCATAATTCTTGGGTGGGCTACGTGGATTACCCCCTTGGTTGAGGGTTGGATGGTTGGTGGCCCATTTTTTACCTAATGTCTTCCTCCAACTTATTAATTTCCATCTATATAACACAAAAAATACAAATAAAAATCAAACAACATGAAAACATATAGTTTTAATCTTTTTAATACCATTTCCAAAATTCCATTCCAAATTAAAAATTACCCACAAGTGTTCTTTATTACATAAAACATGGGTTCTTACAATTTTAAAAATTGATGTTAATTAATTAATTTTGTTATATTTTTAAGATAACATTAACTCATTGAATCCTCCACACTTAAACTATTCTTTTCCTCACGCATGTATCACAATTACAGATTTAAAATGAAACACCAATAATTCTGATATTTTGAATTAAAAATCAATTAAACTAATGAATTTTTAATTGGGGAAATGAATTTTAAATTTTCCCATATTAAAATGACACCAAATCATCAATAGACGCTATGTATTTGAAATTAACCTAGAAAATAGTGGGTATTTTCATCTCTTCAAATCAATTCTGTTAATTATTCCCTATTAACATTCCATGATGTGGTGATCATCACAATTGTTTTCTCTCAATACTAAAATTAATATTTAAATATTATTTTTTCATCATACCTTGAGTACACACAGTAAATATAATAATTTAAAATTGATTTACATTATGTACATAGTTGAGAAAAATTTCATAAAAAACATGAGGACTTTGATATAGGGATGAAATGATTCTAGAGTCAATAGTCCATATAAAATTGATGAATAAAATATTTATGCTATTAAATTTATATTAAGAACTAAGTGTTAATCATGTCATAAAATGTAAATCTAATGAAGTTCTTCTATCTAAAAAGTGACAACTCTGTGCATCCCAAACTCATGTGCGGACATGATCAACAAAAATATTGAAAGTGTTATGCTCTAATTTTTCTATTATTTGTTAAAATGATTCAAATTTTCAAAAATTGTGGTCGGGAAAATTTCACATCCATTGCCCAACAAAAATTGATAAAAATAATTGTTCAATAGATGCATATTTTTGATCCTCTATTACTTAATCCACATATGTTTTTTCTTAAGTGGGTTTCACTAAAAATACTTAAGTGTACATGATCCTACTTTCAAAAATCCATTGATACACCTGAAAGATATTTCTTAAAGAATAATATCTATTTTCATATGAATTATCTATTCCCCAACAGATTATAATTGATTATAATTTAAAATATAATAGAAAAGGTATGATTGGATAAATCAGATTGTAATGTGGAATTCATTTCAAATGGAATTCATGCTTTCTAAGGGATATATGGATGTTTAATGTTATTTTTGACTCATGGATAATGGATAGATCCAATAAAAATGACTAAATAACTTGAAGGTGATTTTATACAATCATAATTTTGAAAATATTTGATTTAAATTTCGTGTAAGTGATACGTCCCATATTCTATTAATATATTTATAAAGAATGATTGGAAAACATTGTCTTAGGGACCGATAATGGGAGAAAAAATTTAACTAAAGGAAATTACTAATAAATTTTTCATAACAAAAAATCAATCAACGAGAATTCCTAATAATAAAATAATTAGTGATATAAGGTCATTTTATTAACATCTGAATGAAAAAAATCATCATTTGTTGATTTCAGGTTCTTATGTATCCCTCTGCAAATCATTTTTCCAATATTACATGTTTAATAACTATCAACAAGAAAATTAAAACATGCAATCAGGGGTTTCTTAACAGTTTTATGTCTCATTATGAAAAACGTAATCACTAGTCTAAGTATGAGCATGCATTTTTTCATTAAATCTCAATAAAAAAAGTTATAAAAAATGCTGGGGATTCAAGACTAAATAAAACTAAATTAAATCTTACTCTCCTAGATTTAAATATCTTTCCTTCATATAGCCTACATATCTTGGATTAATGTTCATAAAAATGAATTCCAAATAGTTAAATCTTATGATCCATACATTTAAACATCATAAATAGGGGGATGTATGATTTTCTGCATCTAAAAATAAATTCTAGACTAATAAATGAAATTTTTTAAAACTCGGGTATCCTCTTGTAAGGTGATTTATTAAGGAAATTAAGACCAACCTTACCCCTTGAATCACATAACGAGAGTAGATAACAAATACATCCATTTCATATTAATCCAATTCTGTCTTGGTTTAATATTATGTGTATCTCTTATACTTTTCTTCCTATTATAAATATCATCTCCTTTTTATGAGTATGGTAACAAGTAGTGGAAACCCCCAATGTTAGTAATAAAGGATCTTGGGGTCTCTAAACCTTGTACCATTTTATTGATTCTTGTTTTGGTGGTTATTTCTCATCAAATTCTATATTCGACTTTAAAATTTGAGAATCTATTTCTCGTTTTCTTCTTTATGGGTATACTATTTGATAAGATACATAGAGAAATTCCAAATTTTAGTGTACCCAAGATATTAATTGAAATTTTGGACATTCTTTTCTTTTCTATAGGTTATTTATACTTCTATTTATCGACATGAAAGTGTAAACAGAATCCATTTGAAAGTAATGTAATGGGAAAAAATACATGGTTTTTCCAATCATGTTTGACCATATATTCTTCATATTTTTAATCATATTTTGGATTAACTAAAACTAATTATGGATGGCCTTATGGTTCATTAGGTTCTAGATGTTCCTCCATTATGTCAATAATTTATCAAAAAATTCAGCAACTCTCATCTACTTCTTTTTCTCTTCCTCTTATTCTTGTTGGACTTATCATTATCCTCATGGTCCTCCTTGAAAACATGGGTTAGGATGCTCTCAATGTAAAATAAATAATTAATTTGGGGATTGGATTATAACTGTTTTACCTAATACAACTTTTCCATGATATCTATAAGTATCATCCCCTCCATGAACTCAAATTCCATACTGAGGAGTTCCTCTTCCATATTTGGGTGTAAATGTGATTCCAATGGGATTACATGATTCTCCTATATTTGGTATTAGATTTTTTACTTTTTTTATTAATTATTTTGAGAGGAAATTAAATTCAATCACAAAATGTATGTGTGTCTTTATTGCTACTTGTTCATGAAATAATAATATAAAAACACTCAGTTCATAAAAAGAACAAAATGGAAATAACCCAATCTAAAACCCAAAAGTGGAAATGTCAAGGGAAAAGTGTAATATAAATATTTTATATTTTAAATACCTAGTCCTCAGAAATTATTACAGTTTTGAAATAAATTGATAGCATCATTTATTCTATTGATATATATATAAATACAAATCTATTTTTAACAAAATACACTAACTAGTAGAGAATATAAAAGTGGTAAGAGGATGTCAATACCTTAAAGAAAAGTGTTATAATTTGATAAAATAGCTCTTACATATTCAGAATATTGACTAAACTAAATTATCTAAACTAATTAAAAGATTTTATGGTTGGAAAGACTAAACAGTGAAACGGATAATGAAGGAAAGTGAGTTGATTATAAAGGATGGGTTTTCATAAATTTAAAATTACTCAATCACGACTTGTGTAATTACATCAAATCAGAAGTCACAAGAAATATTGGGGTATCTAGCCTAGACAATCATAATTGGCTATAACTACCTAAGATAGTGGAGACCTCTTTTAAGGTAAGTTTATGGCCATATTAGGTGAATTTTTATTAATTTATTTTATGAATGGAGACATTATGTCCATTATATTTTTCTAGTTTCCAAAATTAAATTGGATTTCCTCCTACAATTCCTTCTCTTTTTATAGTTAGTTAAGGATTTTATTAAATATGTTATCAATATAATGAAATTTAATAAGAGGGCTTCATATTTATGAAATATTTACACAATGGGTGACCATCCTCCCATATAAAAACAACCAACCCTCACTTTTAGACAATAACATCTTTTCTCACAAACATGAATTAATTATAATTTGAGTAAGAGGGAATAAAATTCTTAATTATAAAATAATTTTATTTGAAAAAAATGTTTTCTAATTACTATCCTGACCAACATATAAATTCAATGTTAAACTATGAAAATAAAAGCAACAATAAAGTCATAAATTATGAAGCATCATGGTCAAAGAAAACCTTATTCCCCGAATATTACTTCAGATAAAAGGTTGAGATCTATCACTATCCTCCTACACCATCCTATGTTTGAAATTAGACCTTGTTAGGTTTTCTAGAAGTCATCTATGGGTCGTCCGAAGCTAGGAACCCCGTTGTAGAGAAGTACAATCTCTTATTTATAAGCAGAATCATCCTTTGTTTTATTTTAGATTTTCATATCTTATTCTCCCACTTATATTTTTCTCCATTAATTGTTCTTAGTTATCTCTATTTAATTCTACTTCCATATTATCTCTCATCCATAAAAATTGGTTGAGCCTTAATTATTTTTTACTGCTTTCTCTTTTTTGTCCTTTAAGTGTTGAAAAGTTTTATTTTTAATTTTCTTGGATTCGTACTCTTTTTTGTGTGGATAATTGACAATTAATTTATGGGATAACCCCCCCCCCCCAACATGTTTCCCCTTATTATTCTACTCAAAGAATTGATGTGTAGTCACGGAAATCCCAAAAAAATTGGTAGTTAAAATAAATATGTAATGTTTATTTTATGAATAGATAAAACTGTTGAGGAAGATCCTTTAATATCTTGTACTGTGATTAACTCTCCATGGTGCATCATAAAATTACTCTATTTTTTTGCTACTTCCATTTTCAAACCATCCACGTCATTGCATCAACCATACTACATAGAGGATCATTCATATTAAAACCCTTCAATGGATATATTATAATATTGTTTCTACAACCTTTACTATATTATTTACTTTCAAGATTACAGTGAACCACATATCAATAGTTATTTCTAATGTATCTTAAAACCTTTAGTTCGATCTCACTTTGTCACTTCCTCATAATCTGTAGTTGTAGCATTGTGGTCATCAAAAATGCAATTGGAATCTTGAGCTCTACTCAAATAGACATGGGGGTTTATGACTTATGAAATATGGCATTCAGAACTTGTTGGATAGAGGATCTTTCCCTGGATTCTAAAATATAGCGCATGGATAAATGGTGTAATTTACTTAAGTGCACAATACACGACTACATGCACATCCCACAATGAAAAATCAGAGTTTCAACCAACACTTAATAAGTAATTTCATTCGAACAACACCCCCAAACGTTGTATGGGGGTTGGAGGACCCACTCTGATATCGTGCATCACCGCATGCTAGTGATTCCTTCCTCACACCACCATGTGGACCCATAGACCACACACTGGTTCACTCCTATAACTTCTCCTTCCACTACCATTTCACCAACTATTGTACTATTATCCCCAATCTCATGGCCTTACTATGGTTGGGAATATCCCTTAGCCCTTTTTTACTAATTATGTGGATTTCCCCTTTGCTTGAGTGTTGGCTAGTTGGCGGCCCAATTTTTAGCTAGTGTATTCCTCCTCCTTTTCTATTTCAACCAAGATAACAAAAAAGTAAAAATAAAAATCAGAAAAAATGAAAAAAATATTTTTAACATTTTCTATTATTATTGCAAAATTTTAATCCAAATTATAAATTACCAAAAAAATTATTATTGTTTTTAATTAAAACACGGGTTCCAAAAAATAGAAATAATGACATTAATTAACTAAAATATGGAATTTTTTATGAAATATAAGAACTCATCAAAAAAATATTTCATGATACATAGTTTTAGGTCGTGTGAAAAGATCATTCCATATTGTTTAATATCATATAGTAATAACTATGTGCAATTAGGTTTAAATTTACATGGCTATGTCTACCAGTTGAAATAGTCCTAGTAAATATTTGGTGTGGGACTTACATAGAATAATCTCTCTATATGGTTACTCTAGTTTTTGAACTAGGTGAATGTTTATTTTGGAAACCATTAGAAGGATCATGAATCAATTCATATAAGTAAACCATGAGGAGTGTCTCAAATCAAGTTATTTTAGGGAACCCTGAAGATCAATTGTCATGTTTTGTTTTAACAATGTTTTGTTTTTGTTAAAAATTAATTTTTGTGATAGATTTTTTTAATCAGGTGAATAAGGGTTGTAGGATGATTATAATTTTTTTGGATGTTTCTAAAGATTTAGATAATTAATGTGTGTAAAAAAATTGATTAAAAACACCATCAAATTCTCCATCAGATGCTTTAGTTTTTTAAAATTCTGAATTTACAGAGATGGAGAATGTTAATAAAGATGTTGAAAGTACAAAAAATTAAGAAGTCATAGAACTATGAAATTAATGTTAGAAAATGATATTATCATTGTTCAAGTTTTTAAAATAATATCAAGAACTCATTATAAAATATGGTGTTTTAGATTAAAATTAAAATGAATTTTCTTGTAGTTTCCCCAATAGAAGAGTTCCAAATATAGATTATAAGATTTAGGTCCACCAGAAGTTGATGTTCTCAGAGAGGAGATTTTTTTATTTAATTTTGTCTAAGGAAGTTAAAATTTGATGATCAGGTAGGGTACATCATATGTTGTTAATCAGATGAAACTTAACTGATGAAAATCATCAATGATTTATTTTTTGGAGTTATTAGTTTTTATGAAATTGAAAATTAGTTTAAAACAAATATGGATAAAGAAGTGGGTTTTAAATATTTGATAAATAATAAACGATGAGACCATCCTTTCTTACAATGAAATATAATTTGATGCTTGAAGTTACTTCACCATAGAAGATAATCGGATGAAGAAGATATTCATGTTTTCAATCAGAATGATTCAATCATACAATAGGTTGTTGTTGTGTTTTTTAAAATGGTTTTTTTATCAAAGTCATCCAACATAGATCCTTAGGCATAGAATATGTTAGAAAACTAGAAGTTTTTTGGTTGATAAGATCATGTGGTTTTTGAAAATATGGAAGATGAATATGTTTACTTAGATGATATTTTGAGACTGATAATTCATCGAATGCAGAGTTCCATTAAAAATAGTATGATGAAACCAAATATCAAATAATCAGAGAGATAATGTTGATGGAAAATGTGAATTAGATAGTGTTTTATACTGGATAGTAATTTTAGGTTTCTAAAGTCTATATAATTTTCAACAATATAGTAAACAATTTTCACTTATCATGAAGAAAATGACATAGAAATTTTATTTCTATTTATTTTGAGGGATATTTCACATATATGGGTCAAAAGTAACTTATATAGGAATGATTATTTCTGAATTTGTGAAGTTTATAAACTTTACATCACATGTAATCTATTTAAAATTATTTTAATGAGAAAAATAGATAAGACATAATCAATGTACTATTTTCACATGTGCAATAAGAGGATTAGAAAGATGATACGTTTTTATAAAAATAAATTCTAGAAATATGTTTTGAAATTATAGAAGGGTTTTGGAGATCCTATAATTTTCAAGAATTTAGTAGAAGATTTTTTAATATTTGAAATGGGAAAATTAATGCTCAAAAGAAAAACAAATTCAATGTTTTGGAATTTCAGTGATTTTGAAAAGAAATTGGTTTCAAACTATTTACTCATTAGATAAACATATGAATATAATTACATTTTAAATTTTAAAATGATTCTTTTAAGAGAGTAAAAAAATATGAAACTATGAATATTTTGTTTTAGAATAGTTTTTCATGTAAAGGCTTCAGTTTGAATGGTTTAAATAATATTTTTCATTACAAAAAGATGGGTTCATATTGAGTTTTTGAGAAGAAGTTTAAGAAGATTATTTTTTATAATATTATATTATTGTGTTTGGTAGTGAATAGATTGAGGGAATTTGAATTGGACCAAGTCAATAAATTTTATTTAATCAGAAGTAGGAATATTAGACAGAGGCTGATTGGATATAGATTTCTGAATGGTCTTTTGTGGAGAAGTAAGTATCAATGTGACTTTCCTTTTTTGGCTCATTTTTTTTGAAAAAATTATAAACTTATGATTGTTTATATAATCATTCCTATTCAGACATAAAAGGTGTCTAACAATATTTTACATAAGTTTCATCTACTCCTTCATAATAGAGAATTTCCACAGACCCGTCGTCATAGTTATGACAAGGATGTAGGTTCTCTCACTGGGGATGGAGCTTATAAATCATCTGTTCCATGTTCACAATTCTATTTCTCCATGTACTTGAGTTTAATAAAAAATCACACTGAATAAAATCTAACATGTTTCAGGGGTTATGTTTCCAAAAGTATAAATATATAAAATGGAAATAAATAATTGACCCCCATCCTCTCATTAGTTTTATGATACTTTGTAACTTAATGTGATATCAGAGCATAGGATCCCCTATTGAATCATTGTCATGGAAAATCAATATACTATCAATAGTATAGGGATTACTACTATCAATAGAAAAAAAATCATAAAAATATAATGATTCCCTAGAATTTTTCAGATGGCATGGATGTCGCTAGTGCTATTATAATTAAGATCATTCCCACTAAGAAACATTCTTTGATGACTTTTGTTGACAAAAGAAATATTAAATTTGAAGGAAAAGATAGAAATTATATACTTATGTCACTATCAAGAAATGTTTATAGGAAGATAATGGGTCTCAAAAGAGAAAATATTATATGGAAAGGCTCAAAATTATTTTCAAATAGAACACTAATATGATGGGTGAAAACGTAAAAATACGATATAACATTTTGAAAGACATAAGAATCTTATATTAAGAAACAAATTATTATTAATTCACTAGATTAAATGATTTTTTGCAACATAAGTGAGTTTAGAGATGCTTTATATGATTGTAAAATAGTTAATAAACTCATAATAATCTTTCTAGATAGTTATTATCCAAAAAATTATTCATTATAAGATAAATATGATTTATTAAATAATGATTTTATTAACATTATTGTTTTTATAAAATGTAAAAAGCTTGAGTTTTGAGAAATAATATGAAAGATGAAATAAATTTTGAAGATACTGGAAACTTGAAAATTCATGATGTTGAAGATGGTGATCCTTCTAATTATGAACTAAAAGAGGGGATGATTTAAAAAACCATTTCCCTTAGTGTCTAGAACTATCATAGAAGAAGAGAAAAATATAGAGGAAATCATCTTCTCAGATGAATTGAGTGTAGTGGAATTAGAAAATTTTCAATGAATTTCACCTAACTAATATTGGATAATTGGAAGACCATTTTTAAGAAAAACCTTTTCAATAAGAGTTTAAAAAAATATCATTATAGAAAATAAGTATTTTTGTGTAATAAATAATTTCACTATAAATAAAATATGTTTTCTATGTAAGAATTTAGAAGAATACTTTGATTAGATAGATTCATTAAAATATGATTGTTTAGAAATAATTATAACTATTTTTGAAAATTTTGAGAAAAAGGATGATTTAATATATAGTTAACAAGAAGGGGGTTAAGAATCATACAAAGTGTATCATCTTAGATGCGAACTTCCAACATATATTAAGAAAAATATAACTCTTAAGAATTAAATATGAATGATTAAGGAATGTAATGGAAAAGTTTTTTATGTAATAAAATATATTTCTAGGAAATTTTAAGAACACATTCAAAAGATATTAAGTTACAAAATGAGATTTTTTGAACATTTAAAGATAGTTGAGCCCTTTGTAAGAAGCTGGAAGAAATGGTAGATAATGTTTATAAAGCTTAATCAAAATTCCTTAAATTAGAAAGTACATTAATAATTTTTAATAAAAAATTCATAAAGGGGTTGGAAGTAAAATATGAATAATCTAAATCTATAGGAAAAACCCACTACTGAGATTAGACGAAATATAGAAACAATAAACAAAAAAAGTCATCTGAATTTTCTAACATTTCAAGTGATGAGAAAAGTGATAGGAAATACTACATTGAGAAGAGATTTGAAAAAATACCACATCAACAAAATATTAAAATTATCCCTAAAATAAGGTGGACACACACCCAAAGGAAACTCATGATGAAATATTTTATGAACCTTGGACATATTATTATTCGAAAATATCATACTTATATAAGAAATCATGATTTTATGGATTTTGTTGGTGTTGTAAAATTTATGAGCATAGAGCTTACAAGTGTTGAATAACTATTCACATATCACAAGAAGGTATGAATAATAGCGAAGAAATTGTGGAAGCAGAATGTGTAACTTATCTAAAACACATAGTGATTTAGAATTGAAATCTCAATATGTTAGAAAATCTTCAATTGAAAACATATTAGAATGTATGGAATAAGTATGTACAAATGTGACATACTTCTTCACCTCACCAAAGAATGTATGAAAAATTTCTAAGGTAAATTTATTATACTTAAGAAGAAAATTAATATAGAAATATGAATGTTTAAGAAATATATATTATGGTTGATACATCTTTAAGAAAATATAAAAATATAAAACCATGGATACTTGATAGTGGTTTTTCATCACACATGACAGGTGAGTTGAAAGTCCTGAAAGATGTTATAAAAACATGATCGAGCTGCTATTACATTTGTGAAGGACAGTTCCCTAAAAATCAATTGAATTAAAATAATAAATATTTGAGTAGAAGAGTTTAAATATATGTGATTTCTATTTTTTGAAAGGATAAAACATAAAACATATAGTGTAAATCGACATTGTGATGATGAAAATGAATTTATTTTGAGAAAATATTTGTGTATCATCAGAAGTGTGGAAGATTGTATATTTTTTAAAAGAGGAGAAATAAATAATGTAAATATTTTATCAGATTAAAGAACATAATAACTCATGTTATCTATGTGATGTAGATGAAAACATGTTATGGTATCATAGGTTTGACTATGCTGGGAAGATAATCTGGATATTGTTTTCTAAATTTCATAATTTTTTAAATTTCCAAACACTGAAAAGATGTTACATCTATGTATTTCATTTTAGGTATTTTTCTATTTTATTTTTGGCCAATATTTCCCCAGAGGTTTTTTTTAGTTTTGGGTAAAAATAAAGAGTTTTGGGTGGATAGGATTAGGAAAATGACTGGTGCACTATTAGAAATAAACGTGTACCCAACCCTGGTAACTATGCACTATGGGTAGAGTGTGCACACAGTTGCTGCACAGTTTGTTAAATCGTCCGGACTAACCATGTGTAATACCCATGTCATTTAAAAAAGGGTATTTATCGTTTTCCATTCCGAAATTAACCCAAATACACCCCATCTCTTCCCATCTCAGGATTTGTAGCCATTTGTGGTCTACAAGCTCCGTTAAACTCCCTTGTCACCCATTTTTAAGGGGTTTTGGTGGGAGAAACACCTAGAGTCATCAATTTTGAGGATTTATCCCTTCTTTAATCCTTATTTTTTGTTTTATTCCCCCTCTCCAGGTGTTCTAATTTTCAAGTAGCTAGGTTTTAATTCCTAGGGTTTAATCATGGATTTTTGGGTTCAATATCTTGGATTAGGGTTCGTTCTAGTTTTTTTGTTGTGCAGTTGAGGTGCAGTTGAAGTTTCACACCAATGAATTGGAATTTGAACAAAAAATACAGGTTACTCCATGTATAATCCTTATTTATTGAATTTATTTTTCATTCATGTTTAATATATAATGTTTCTTCATCAATATGTGTGGTGATAAAGTTTTTTGCAAAAATAATTAAATGTGTCTTGGATTTTCATGTTTCACTTTTACATGAAATTGGGAGTTTTTCATGTGTAAACTTCTGTTGTGTCTTTTAAAATGATTTTATAAATTATGAAATTGGTTTATTATATTAAATAATGATGAAAATAATAATTTTTATGAATATTATGTGTAGTTGATTTTTAAATCATAATTTGGGTGCATTTTTTGTGGAAAAGACTTGTGGTGTTCTTCAAAATTATTTTATAATTTTTCTAAATGGTTTATTGAGTTGTATAAGTTGAGAAAGTTATGTTTAGGAATTATTTGGGTGTGAATATGTTTTAAAAAATTAATATGGATGTTAATGTGGTATTTTGTGATATGTGAAACTTGTTTGAGCACAAAAGAAACTAGAACATTGTATATTTCTCCTCAATAGTTGCTCGTGCATGAGAAATCTGTTGGTCATGGTTCCTATACCGAATTTCACCGAGATACAAGGTACATAGGGTCCCACACCAATATAGTTCTAAGGGATAATTCCTATTATTAGTGATCATTTTCTATATTGCACTTACCATCGTCATATGGTGTGTTTGGTTTTAAATTTTTAGTATAAAGTGTCTTCTCTTTAAAAAAATTCATTAAAATTGTCTTCTCTTTAAAAAAATTCATTAAAATTATCTTTCATTTAATGTTGTTTTTTTTTTAAAAATTTACGAGCATTTCTTTTATATAAAATCATGAAATTTATTTACCTTATAATTTTTAGGGAATGCATTATTTTATTGGGTGGATTTTACTGGTCTTAGTCTTTGACCATATGTACACCTTTGGTTGTATGTATACTTGGTAATGTTTGAAACATGTAAGGGAAATGATTTTGGTGATGGCGGTTTGGGTTGGTAGTTGTCTTCTTGGTATAATGTTGTGGAGGTGGCCTAAGAAAGATTTGTAACACCCCAAGATTTTATGAAAAATATTCTTTTTAATTTCATGAATGTCTTGTGTTGTACGCTACACCAATATTATCTTGTGCTATACGCAACACCGTATTAGCTTGTAGTATACACAACACAATTCTTGGATCGTGTTATACACAATTTCAAGTTCATTTGATAGAAGTTATTCTACGCAACATTGAGTGTGTATATATATATATATTCAATGCATAAATATAATATGGTTGGATTTTGTTATATGAAATAACAAAGAAGTCTTGCACTACACGCAACCCTGACTTGGCTTTCATTACACCCAATCGCGACCTTCCTTCATAGCGTGTGTTGTACGCAATACTGGGTTTCACTGAACAACGATATATGGTTATAATATTATCACGAAATAGCCTTTATGAATAGTATTAACCAAATTTTGAATTTTATAACATTATTATTCATCTTATAAAATTTCTAACACATTTTATGTGAACAAAATAAATTTTTCGGGTAAAATAAGTATTTTACAAAAAATGCATTTTTGCCGCCTTTTGATGGCGCACCTACTTTAAATCTAGTTTTTGACATGTTTATAAGTTAAATTTTACAAAATAAAATTATTATTTGGAATAAGGATATAAAATTTTACCTTGGATAAAATTTTCATATTATTCTGATAACATTCATATTTTAATGAATAGTAAAAACATGCTATATTTTAATTAAAAACAACTTTTTTCATCGTAATAATTTATGTGGTTAAATTATAATATTGAATGGTTTTAAAGTATAAATAGAATTTATTATTACCATGTAATATAATGTATGTCATTAGCATTGATTTTACCTTGAATTCGTAGGTTAAATCAATTCAATCTTTTGCAATGTTTTAAACAAAAACCTGTTTTCTTTCGACAACAGGATTAATTTTAATTTAATTTCTGCAAATTTTGTGTTTTTAATTTGGAAAAATGGATTCCATATTTGGAATCATTTGGTCCAAATTATTTTAATATGCTACTTTTTATTTTTGGGTTTTATGAATAGTAACTACGGTAAATTTTATTTACCATAGTTAAAGCTAAATCGGGTAATTAAGGGTAAATATAAGATTATAAAATTAACCTAACACCTACCAAAATCCTATTGGATGACTAAAAGTAGACCCATATCACCTAAGGGTCGGACTAGAATCATTTAATGGAATTTGTTCCATGAAAATAATTTAATTATTATGAAAACCAATGAAAGTGACAACATGTCACTCCCTTAAATATTATAAGTATATTAATTTTAATTTAGTGATAAAATTCATGAAACTACTAAAATGAATAGTCTCCAGAAATCTAATAAAATTATCTACATTATATGAATTTATTTAGAATTTTTAGGGATTAAATAATTATCATTAAAGGTGACATAATAGTGATGTTGAAATTATTTTATTGAGAGAAATATAAAATAAATGGTTTTAATAAATATTATATGAACTATTTAATGTGATCCACTAATTTTATAGATAAATATGACATGTTAAGAATCTATTAAATATTTTATTTTGAACATATCTTTTGTATATGGTTTATTTAAATTCAAATAAATGAATAATGACAAAATTGACACTATTGTTATTTTATAAAAATAACATATTATAAAATTATTTAAATATCACAAAAATATTTAAAAATTATAAATTAAAATTTATATGGTCTAAAATTTTATAAACTGTCAAATTATGGAAAATTCACAACAAATAAGTAATTATTTATAATAATTTAAAATTTATAATGTTATTACCACAAATAATATTAAATTGATTAAATAAGGATAAATCATGTTGATAATGTTTAAAATAAATTCCTAACATGTATAAATTTTATTGTTTTATGATATTAAAACGTTATCTCATCTAATATTTTAATATGAGCAATTTTTGGAGGTTTTTATGTGGGGTTATATTTATTATAAATTAATATTTTTAAGATTTCCAAAGGTGCCCTCTCCTCCCTTATAAAAGGGAACCTCCTCCCTCTCTTACTCACCCCAATTTGAGCCTTCAAGCTCGGCCAAACCCTGAAAAATTCTCTTCTCCACTTCCCTTGAAACATCCTAGAGGTCTTGGTCTTCTTCAAAGACCAATTTTAGTGCCCTAAGAGAAGGTCTCAAAGAGGCGCTTCAAAGAAGAGGTAATGCCCGTTACCGATTCTTTCAACTTTATTTCTTCTTACACTTATTCTTCTTTAGTTGTTTCATTATGAAGTAATAAAATAAGTATCAATAATATAATGATATGTTATTATATGTTTGAAACAACCCTATTTCACCATCTATCCATCCTACGGAAAACGAAATCACCACGCGTGCGTACATACGGAATACTGTCTCCACGCCGTGGTGTAATCTATTTTCCACCACCACATTAATTGGATTGGTATAATGGTGTAAATAATGACTATATATGATTATTTTAAAGTTATATTTATTCTGAAATATTATACATACACTTCAATACAATTCCACGATCATGGGAATGATATCATTGCTCGTGCATACGTACGGACTACAGTCTCCACGACGCAATGAGATTCATTCTCAATGACTAACCATTCATGAATGAATATAAAGTATATATAATAAGTAATAATGAAATATATGACATAATAATGGTACTGGATTTATGTATATATATATATGTATGTCATCTACTTAATTCCATTCAATTCAATAAGGAAACGAAAACAGTGTTCATGCGTACGTACGGCCTACCGTCTCCATGAACGGTCACTACTGGAAATAAACTATTTCCCAACGGTTCAGAACCGTTGGGAAAGCCCCTGAAACCGTTGGGAAAGGTTTTCCCAACGGTTCTCATAACCGTTGGGAAGTAAGCCGTTGGGAAAGGTTTTCCCAACGGTTTACTTGCAACCGTTGCAATAGGCCCATAGAAGTTACCCTACCCCAACGGTTTGGGTGAACCGTTGGGATAGTTTTTCCCAACGGTTCTCCCAAAACCGTTGGGAAAACCAAATGCCACACATTTTCCCAACGGTTCCAAACCGTTGGGATATACCATGTGGAACAGTTTCCCAACGGTTTTAAACCGTTGGGAATTGGTGAAGTCTTTCCCAACGGTTTAGAACCGTTGGGAAAAGACATGCTAAAACTTATATGCCAACGGTTTAAAACCGTTGGCATACCCTATGCTGCAAATTGCAGCACCCTGCAATTTGCACAGCCCCTGTCCCCTGTCTATCACCACCAGTCATCAGGCCTCATTTTCACCTCATTTTCACCTCATTTTCACCTCATTTTCGATCCAACTATTGTACCAGTAATAAAATAAAACATACATATTCAATTACGAACAAATTCATACACATTTAACATATAATGGATCCTGAAACTATACAAATCCATAATTAAATTACAATTCATAAACATACATAATTCATATAGAATTCAATTTAAAATTTAGATCACAATTATACGTGGAATCTGAAATTCAATTCATAATATGATCGGTTTTTTCTATACCATATATTTTTACCTCAAATGATGTCCATTTTAAACAAAATACATACACCTGAAGTGATACCGGCCACACCGCACCTCAGATTGAGGCGGGGTTAACTCGTACACGTCACATTTGACTCATGGATCGTTGTTCTAAAGTATCGACAGAATCCTAATGCGTTTGGTCGGTTTTCCGTATGCCAGTTGATGTTTTTCACTTAAAATGGCGTCCTTTTGAAACAAAAGACGGACACTATGAGTGGTGCCGACCACACCGCGTCTCCAATTGAGGCGGGGTTGATTCGTACACGTCACATATGACTCATGGATCGTTCTCCTAATGTTTAAATGGAAACCGAATGCGTTTGGTCGGTTTTCCGTATGTACCTAAAATGTTGTCCATTTTAAACAAAAGAGTGACACTTAGACTCATCCCGACCACACCGCGACTCAGATTCATCCCGGGTTGGCTCGTACATGTCACATATGACCCATGGATCATTGTGATAAATTATAAAAAGATTCCGAATGCGTTTGGTCGGTTTTGCGTATGCCAGTTGTTCTTTTCATTTATAATCATGTCCATTTTAAACAAAAGAGACATAGTTAGAGCGGTGTCGGCCACACCACATCTCAGATTAAGATGGGGTTGACTTTTACACGTCACATATGACCCATGGATCGTTGTGCTAAAGTATCGATAGAATCCGAATGCGTTTGGTCGGTCTTCCGTATGTCAGTTGATGTTTTTCACTTAAAATGACGTCCTTTTGAAACAAAAGACGGACACTTTGAGTGGTGTCAGCCGCACCGCATGTCGGATTGAGGCGAGATGATTCGTACACGTCACATAGGACCCATGGATCGTTCTCCTAAAGTTACAATGGAAACCGAATGCGTTTGGTCGGTTTTCCGTATGTACTTAAAATGGTGTACATTTTAAACAAAAGAGAGCCATTTAGACTGATCCCGGTCACACCGCGACTCGGATTGACCCGGTTTGGCTCGTACACGTCACATATGACCCATGGATCGTTGTGATAAATTATCAAAAGATTCTGAATGCGTTTGGTCGGTTTTGCGTATGCCAGTTGTTCTTTTCACTTATAATCCTGTCCATTTTAAACAAAACAGACACAGTTAGAGCGGTGTCGGCCACACCGCGGCTCGGATTGAGGCGGGGATGATTCGTACACGTCACATATGACTCATGGATCGTTCTCCTAAAGTTTCAATGGAAACCGAATGCGTTTGGTCGGTTTTCCGTATGTACTTAAAATGGTGTCCATTTTAAACAAAAGAGAGCCACTTAGACTGATCTCGGCCACACCGCGACTCGGATTGAACCCGGGTTGCCTCGTACAGGTCACATATGACCCATGGATTTTTGTGATAAATGATCAAAAGATTCGGAATGCGTTTGGCCGGTGCACCAGACAGAAGCAAGGGATTTCTCTGGCTCCACCGGCTGACCGGTGCTGAGCCACCGGCTGGCCGGTGGTCCGGACAGAAGCATGCTATTCTGTCTGGGTTCCACCGGCTGGCCGGTGGCCAGGCACCGGCTGGCCGGTGGCCAGGCACCGGCTGGCCGGTGGTCTGGACAGAAGGTATTCCATTCTGTCTGGGCCCACCGGTTGGCCGGTGGCCAGACACCGGCTGACCGGTGGCACCTGGCAGAGGGCAAGGCCTTCTGCCTTGTCCACCGGCTGGCCGATGGGCTGGATCCGGCTGGCCGGTGACCTTACCGGCTGGCCGGTGGTCTCACACCGGCTGGCCGGTGGACTTAAAATGACGTCTTTTTGAAACAAAAGACTGACACTTTTTGAGTGGTGTCGGCCACACCGCGTCTCCGATTGTGGCGGTGTTGATTCGTACACGTCACATATGACCCATGGATCGTTCTCCTAAAGTTTCAACGGAAACCGAATCCGTTTGGTCGTTTTTCCGTATGTACTTAAAATGGTGTTCATTTTAAACAAAAGAGAGCCACTTAAACTTATCCCGGCAACACCGCGACTCGGATTCATCCCGGGTTGGCTCGTACACGTCACATATGACCCATGGATTGTTGGGATAAATTATCAACAGATTCGGAATGCGTTTGGTCGGTTTTCCGTAAGCCAGTTGATTCTTTTCACTTAAAATGACGTCCTTTTGAAACAAAAGACGGACACTTTGAGTGGTGTCGGCCACACCGCATCTCCGGATTGAGCTGAAACCACCGTGAAACATTCTAATTATTATTCGTGACGTGTACGCGCAGACGGCACGTCAATCGGACGTGCGGTTTGCGCGGTACGGCTCAATATTAGTGTTTTAAGTGATGCGCGCGCTTCGTAAACGCGCGTGAGGGGGGTCCAAACGGGCCGAACGATGTCGGAATGGCCTGAAATCAGACGACAAATACGGGTGAGTGATTTCTGAAGTGGTCGAGTAGACGGCACGTCAATCGGACTTGTCGTGTGCCCGCGGTGACCGACAACGCAGTTATGGTGTCATAAACGGCCAGAACGGGCGTCCAACGGTCAAATTCATAGCGGACGGCCTCGGATTGATCTGAAACCACCGTGGAACATTTTAATTATTATTCGTGACGTGTACGCGCAGACGGCACCTCAATCGGACGTGCGGTTTGCGCGGTACGGCTCAATATTCGTGTTTTAAGTGATGTGCGCGCTTCGTAAACGCGCGTGAGGGGGGTCCAAACGGGCCGAACGATGTCGGAATGGCCTGAAATCAGACGACAAATACGGGCGACTGATTAAAATAATTCAACTCCAATACTATACTACGAGTCTAGATAAAACCAACAACTAGAATAGATTAAACATCACATGTCAAGTCAAAAATGTAACGGATCAATATGTCCCACATCAGCATCACCATCTCCATCATCATCATCATCATCGCCCTCGTCATCGTCCTCCTCATCGTCATCACCCTCCTCAACGCCTTCCTCCTCGCCTTCGCCCTCCTCCTCGCCCTCCTCATCTCCATCCTCTTCTGAATCAGACTGCTCGCCATCATCATCTTCAAGCTCGACATCGTCCTGACCACCACTGGAACTGCCACCTGGTGCACCATATATAGAATGTATCGACGACATGTATTCATCAATCGCTGGGCTGGCCTCTGCTGGAAGTGTTGGACGTAGAACTTCAATAAATTTCATAAATGCACTGTTTGCCCTTGCAGACTGTTCTGCCGTCTCTGTGGCCCTTTTCTCAGCCTGTTCTGCCTGTGCCCTAACTTGCTGCAGCTCGGTGGCACTACAACTCGTACCTGAGGCAGGCCAATACCTCGTCGGGGCTATCCTAGGTCGGCAGCGTACTCTGCCAGAATGATCATCTCCCAACACCTGATGTAAGTGATCAGATGGCCCAAAATTGTCTGCTTCTTGGGCATCGAGGGCCTCTAAAGCATCCTGTTACAAATATAAATATATTGTTAAGTTACGAAATAGATATTAAAATATAAAATCAACAGATTAAAACATACAATCTGCTGCTGAGTCGCTTCGTTGACAGCACGTCCATCCTTTTTTCGTCTACTCGAGCAAAACAGTTTTGCTCGAGGCACACGTCCTTCAATATTTTGTACTTTCCTCTACAATGACATTGAAAAAAAAATTTATATAAAGACTTCAGCAAATAATTAAATAATTGAGGAAAAAAAAGAAAATGTAAGTCGTAAAGAAAACTTATAAACAATTGTCATACCTGCTGCCTCTCATGATCCGGCATCGTCGTGCGTCCTAGTGTATGGAGGTATTTTTTTGCATCAATGTTTTTTTTATTTTTACCAGATGATTCCTAAATAAAATTCGATAATGCAAAGGATAATATTAATGCAAAACTTGAAAGTTATTATTTAAATACCTCAAATGTAATTCATACCTTAAACTGGGTACTCGTCCAATGAGTAATCATCTAACGATACTGCTCTATAGGACAATCATCCACGACTGGTACCGCCTCTAACTCAGTGCCAACTCTAGCACGCCAGCCAATATACAGCTCATGCTTGTAGGCTCTCCAAAGCTCGCCTAAATCCTTTAGACGTTCCATTCGTGCACCCTCACCATCAGGAAAATTAAATCGAAGCTGAAATGAAAATATTAATTTATATAAATACAAAAAAAATTCATGGCATTAAATACAACAGATTTTTTTACCCATATCTCTGCCCAAGCTCTATCTTTGACCTCATGTGGCAAATGTCTCCACGACAGCGGGCTGACGGGAATGATGTCGGAGTATTTGGCAAGCGTCGCCATAAAACTCCGACATTGCTGCCCTGTTTTCTCAACCATCTGATTGTCTTCATTATATTCCACCATAACATGTGTGCGACGGTTCCACACCGAACGCATGCGTGTACGGCCCCGCCCCCGCCTCCTTTCAGTAGATGTATCTGTCATGAAAGAAAAACAAATATTTTATCAAAACATGTTATAATGAAAATAAATATTACTATAAAAATTTGATAGGGTTTTATAAATATACCTGTGCTAGTCTGATCAATGAGTGGCGCCGGATCCACAGAACCTGATGGAACACCCTCTGGTGGAACGGGAGTCGAAGACGATGGAATATAAAAGCTCGGAGAGACAGAAGTAGAAGGAAAAGAAGATGGAACAACTGTATGACCTGATGCTGACTGGGGAGTGGGAATCATCATGGGATGTGAAAATGATGGGGCAGAAGATGCAGAAGGTAGCGAAAACATGGGAGGTCTAAATATCCCGTGTGTCCCTAACGACACACCGGGATCAGAATGTGGGAAGGCTGAAATGTCAGTGGGAGGGGCAGGGTCTAGTCGGGCACGCGCAGCTCTATGTCCACCTCTGGTACGAACCCTCCTCGTACCACCGGCCTGAGTACTCGGACCAGTACTAGGCTCCTCGTCAAATAACTGTCGACGTAATGGTGGATCCTACAAAAAAGTTTACAAAAAAAATTAATCACATGACATTATATATTCTGTAAATATATATATATATATTTGAAATAAAGTACTCACTGTAGGCACTAATGGTGGAATGCCCAGCTCCTCCATCCGACGATTGTTCTCCGCCATTTTTTTTCTTCGTCTCTCTTCAATTGGCTTCATTTCCTGCATTGGAAAACAAATATGTAATTAATTAGAAAAAGAAAATTAATGTGTAAACCAAAAAACTAAATATATGAGGGAATGAGGGGATTCATTGGTAATTTAGCTATCAATTGTTTTAGAAGAGCTTGAATGAATTTAATAAAACATACAAGTTGTAATGTTCACCAAGTTTGAAATATTGTTTGATTTGGTTTGAATACAGTTCAATTCCAAATTAGAAAATGCAATTCAAATAAAACAGCAACCAATAAACATTGAAAATTCACATAACGGTCAAGTCAGCTAAAACATATTTGTGATCAATACTAAACAAATATGAATATTACCAACCTTAACAACCCAACTCGAGGTAAACCAAAAGAATTGAGAACATGGATGAATGATTCTATATATTTCCAACCACAACTTCAGGTTCACAATCAACTCTGACAATTGAGCTATTGGAGTCATCAAAAGAAATAAATGGATTGGTTCCAATGGCAATAGGGACAGTGTCAATTCCATCATCAGCATCATCAAAAATATGTCTTGGAATTACTTCAACTACGACACCAAATTCAGGTTGAAGTTGATCTTTGACATAAAAAACTTGTTTAGCCATTGATGCCAACACATATGGTTCTTCGGTTGCAAGAGTGCGGGTCATATTAATTACTCGAAATCCACAATCATCAATAAATGTGCCATGTCTCGTCATCGAATCAAACCAATGGCATTTCATCATTGTGACTCGTCCATGAGAGTAATAATCGAATATTATTATTTTCTCAACGACTCCATAATAACCCACATGATCTAAGTAATCATATGAATAATTACAAGTCAAAACACAGACGACAAATGAAACGATTTTACCCAAAACGCTCTTTAACATGGAATTTACAAGAGAACGAGTAATATAAAGTCATAAGTGAACCATATATGATATCATAACAATGAATATGATTCATTAATAAGTAAATGACATTATTTAAATAATTATACATGAGTTTTGGATACGTATGAAGCATATCAGACCTAAGGTAAGGGATAATTTTGAAAATCTCATTTGTTTTCCGAGATTGCTTATTCGTAAGTATTTACTGGGGTTATTTCTATCATCCATGTCCATGTTTTATAAAAGTGTTTTCATGAATGTTTAAATTCCTTTTTAACCATTTTTGACTTTTACTACATATTATGTAAGGAATCTTTTTTTTACCATAAAAGGTACTTTTTGACTTTTCCGAAAAAAGTATGAGGAGAATGTTATTTTTAACTTATACGGCATGAACATATTTTTACGGTTTCGTAACGCCTCATTTTCATGTAGCTTAATCTTCATGATTTTATGACTATTTTCAACAAAATACTTTTATTGTAAAATTTCATTGAATTTTTTTAAAAGAAAATGATTTTGACGAAGAAAGGATATTTCCTCAAGAATTCATTTCAAATGTTTTATAAAATCCATTTTCCATCTTAGATGACATTATTTCATATGTGTATGTTTCAAGTTTAATGTCTCAATGATTTACATGGTTCACTTTTCATATGATGAAATTTCCATTTGTTTTATATGGATTATGAAATGATGGGATGATTTTTATGAAACCCATTTTATTCTTTGGGTTATGATGAATGATTTATGTTTATTTTGTGGCACAAGTAAGAATGATTTCATTATGAGATGGGTGGGACCTATATCTCCCTCCAATGCATTGGGTAAAGATTTATATCTCATGAGATAGACATGGCTGGAATGATAAGTTAATCTGGTTCAATGTTACAGGACTTAAATGAGGAGTGAACTCGATTCAGAAAGGGAATTTGTCCACAAAGATGGTCATGGAAACAATTCCTTGGCTACTATGGAAATAATAACATGTGCTGAATGGTTTCCAAAATTAGATGTTTTATTCCCATTATATTTTATCATGATTGACGTTCCATTATGATATATGCCCTACGTACTTCCATTATTTATGTCTTTTCTCAAGATTTTGATGTTTAAATTTCATGTTCAGGTTTTTGCTTTCAAATGTTTATGGATTGTTTTATGTTCTCTATGTTTTCCCTTACTAAGAATTTAAGCTCACCCTTTTTATGTTTTATTTTCCCCAGGAAATAAATAAAGGTTTAGGTACGGAAACAAAAAAAGTAAGATCGTTATAGGAGTTGTTGAAGATATTTCAACATGATTTGATGTTTATATTCCAAGTTTCCAAAGACACTAAACTATTACAATCCTTGATTTTTGTTTTTTTTATGTATTATGTATTCCAAAAAGTAATGTAATTTCCATGTACGTCAAGCTTCGGGTCTCTATAGTTTGTATCAGAGGAAAGGTTTAGTCAACCTTTGCAAACTAGGATGCGAGAACTATAGTGAGATCCATGGAGATAATTCTAAGGTATGTCTTGGGATGTCCCTAAGGTTAAGTATACATATAGGTTATAGTCCTAGAATTGCGCTAACGATCATAGAATTAAACCTTTGATGTTAGATTTTGAAGTAACTCCCGCTTTATTATGTTGTTTTCCTAGAATGATCATTTCCTCTCACACTATTCTTTTTGGGTTTTAGACGATGGCTGGAACCCGAAGGAACTGTGTTGATCAATGTAATGGATGATGCAATGATTGTCCTCCTGAACAAACCAATGCTATGGGAGATGGAGTGCAAAATCTTATTCCTATACTTACACAAGCTATGAATCATTATGGACATCCAAATGAGCAGAGGAGGGAACAATATTCTATTGAGTCCTTCATAAAGAAATGCCCACCTTCTTTCAATGGGTCTTCTGATCCAATTGTTGCAGAACAATGGATCAGTACCATTGAAAATATATTTTCCATACTTCGTTGTTCGGAACATGACAAAGTCATTCTAGCTGCATACCGTTTAGAAGGTGAAGTAGAGCAGTGGTGGACTCTAATTGAGAATACAAGGCCCCGAGATGAAATTTAGTCCATGGAATGGGATGAGTTCAAGAACTTATTTTTCAATAAGTACTTACCTCGTATACTTCGAACAAAGATAGAGAAGGATTTTCTGGATCTTAAGCAGAAGGATGATGAATCTTTTGGTATATACAAAGATAATTTTACAAGGCTTGCAAGGTATGCATCTGGCTTTATCATCCAACCTGAAAGTAAAGTTGATCGATTTTTCAGTGGCTTAAAACCAAGTCTTCGAAGGGCATTAGCTATAAGAGACTTCAGTAGCTATGAAGAAATTGTGTGTTGTTCTTTCAAGGTAGAACTGGAAGTTGGTTTAACATATCCATCTCATGGTTTTGAAAAGAAACGAAAGATGGAGTTGAAGGATAAATCTCAGAATAATGGTGAAAATAAGATAAATGTTTCCTTATGCTCAAAGTGTGGAAAGAAGCATGGTGAATATTGTCTTAAAGGCACTAGAAAATGTTTTAAGTGTGGAAAATAAGGTCATCGAGAAGATGAGTGTTGAAGTAATGGAAAAAGGGTTGATAATGATGTGAATAAAGAAAAGACTGCAGAGAACGCACCACCAACACTTCAATTCTTCAAGTGCAAGGAAATGGGGCATTATGCTAATAAATGCCCTAATCCATGGGTTAATGATGATCAACATGAGAAACCTCTTAAGGAAAAGGATAAAGGGAAGTCTCATGCGCTCACTATTTGTGATGTTGAGTATGAAAATGATGTTGTTTAATGATTAAGTGTTTATGTAATGGGATTCCAAAATAATGTTTTAAATAGTATCATGGAGTATTAGAATATTTATGTATTGGTCTATTGTGGTTTTCAATAATTTTATGGTACCGATTACCATGGAAAGTGATTGAGATATTTTTGGAAAGAAGATGATATGCGCATAATGAATGGATAAGGAGAAAATGAAATGTTTAACAGTATTCATGAGCTCATGACTGATATAAAGAAAAAAGATATATCATGGACTGAGTATATATAATTTTGGGGTTTTGGTATGTAGAAAGAGTTAACTTTTGACAGCACTCATGTTTTCACTAAGATTCAATGGGTATTCATTTTTCAAGAGAATACATTATTAAGGCCTTCGAATGTTTGTAATGTGACCAACAAGACATATCTTTTGATATATGGGGATCAATGATTGTATTAACATGCTTGTTATATGACCTCTTTGGTAATCGTTTTCACTATAATATGAGATTAGACATCAGTATTTTGGATAAGCCTAAATATTGGAATTGATTATTTTGTACATAAGTTAGTATTGTTTAAGGATAAGACTTTTTTCGATATTATTGATGGGATGTTAAAATAATGTACTTTTAGAAAAAGGACAACCTGCAGGATGGGCGACAACCCATCGTGTCGGACAAGGCTATGGGAATAGAACCCACAACTGAAGTACGAATGGCCTTTATCACATACCAATGGCCTACAGGAAGTACCTGGTTAGTAGAAACTAGTTTTATTTTATTAAACGTCATGATAGATGATGTATAAGTTCATTTTTGGAATCGTATACGATTAACCTCACCATAGATGGACTTATGTATATTTGATAACTTTTTCTAACCTTTTGTTTGAAACAGATGGAATAAACCATCATTCTATCACATGATCTGTTAACACTTCACGAATAAAAAATTCAACTTCATTTCTTTAAGAGATGAAGTGGAAATTGTTCAAAGAACGAACAATAGTGAGATTTTACCAAAATAAAGAAATTATTTCTTCTAATTAAAAATTTTCAACTTTAGGGAAATGATATTGAAAACCAAAAAATGTTGTCCTAGTTCTCTTATATCCGATGAATCAGATGGTACCTTAGATCATCAAAAATTTATGGCTTTGTGATTTATAGCTTTTTCATAGCCATGTTCTCTACCACTCTCCATCAGAACTTGATGGTTAAATTTTTCTTCCATATCCATATTTTAACCTATGTTCTTTTATATAGAAACCCAGTGATGAGTTACTTTGGGTAATCGTTACATTTCATACTTTAGTTTTTAAAATTAATTTTTAGTATTCCTTTTTATGATGTGGGTTTCTATTAAAGAAGCTTTTGAGTAGTAAACCATTTATATCCCCAACGAATTTCAAGGGCGAAATTCATTTTAAGGGGGGTAGAATGTAACACCCCAAGATTTTATGAAAAATATTCTTTTTAATTTCATTAATGTCTTGTGTTTTACGCTACACCAACATTATCGTGTTCTATACACAACACCGTATTAGCTTGCAGTATAAGCAACACAATTCTTGGATCGTGTTATACACAATTTCAAGTTCATTTGATAGAAGTTATTCTACGCAACATTGAGTGTATATATATATATATATTCAATGTATAAAAGAAATATGGTTGGATTTTTTTATACGCAACAATAAAAGAGTCTTTCACTACACACAACCCTGACTTGGCTTTCATTACACGCAATCACGACCTTCCTCGATAGCGTGTGTTGTACGCAATACCGGGTTTCACTAAACAACGATATATGGTTATAATATTATCAAAAACTAGCCATTATGAATATTATTAACCACATTTGGAATTTTATAACATTATTATTCATCTTATAAATTTTCTAAAACATTTTATGTGAACAAAATAAATTTTTCGGGTAAAATAAGTATTTTAAAAAAAATGCAGTTTTGGCACCTTTTGATGGTGCACCAACATTAAATCTAGTTTTTGACATGTTTATAAGTTTAATTTTACAAAATAAAATTCTTCTTTGGAATAAGTACATAAAATTTTACCTTGGATAAAATTTTCATATTATTTTGATAACTTTCATATTTTAATGAATAGTAAAAACACGTTATATTTTAATTAAAAACAACTTTTTTCATCATAATAATTTATGTGGTTAAATTATAATATTGAATGGTTTTAAAGTGTAAATAGAATATATTTTTACCACTTAATATAATATATGTCATTATCATTGATTTTACCTTGAATTCATAGGTTAAATCAATTCAATCTTTTGCAATGTTTTAAACAAAAACCCGTTTTCTTTCGACAACAGGATTAATTTTAATTTAATTTCTGCAACTTTTATGTTTTGAATTTAGAAAAATGGATTCCATATTTGGAATTAGTGGGTCCAAATTATGTTAATACACGATTATTTATTTTTGGGCTTTATGAATAGTAACTATAGAAAATTTTATTTACCATAGTTAAAGGTAAATCGGGTAATTAAGGGTAAATATAAGATTATAAAATTAACCTAACACCTACCAAAATTTTATTAGATGACTAAAAGTATACCCATATCACCTAAGGGTCGGATTATAATCATTTAATGGACTTTTTTCCATGAAAATAATTTAATTATTATTAAAACCAAAGAAAGTGCCAACATGTCACTCTCTAAAATATTATAAGTATATTAATTTTAATTTAGTGATAAAATTAATGAAACTTCTAACATGAATAGTCTCCAGAAATCTAATAAAATTATCTACATCATATGAATTTATTTATAATTTTTAGGGATTAAATAATTATCATTAAAGGTGACATAATAGTGATGTTGAAATTATTTTATTAAGAGAAATATCAAATAAATGGTTTTAATAAATATTATATGAACTATTTAATGTGATCTACTAATTTTCTAGATAAATATGACATGTTATGAATCTATTAAATCTTTTATTTTGAACATATCATCTGTATATTGTTTATTTAAATTCAAATAAATGAATAATGACAAAATTGACACTATTGTTATTTTAGAAAAATAACATATTATAAAATTGTTTAAATATCATAGAAATATTTAAAAATTATAAATTAAAATTTATATGGTCTAAAATTTCATAAAGTGTCAAATTATCGAAAATTCACAACAAATAAGTAATTATTTATAACAATTTAAAATTTATGATGTTATTACCACAAATAATATTAAATTGATTAAATAAGGATAAATCATGTTCATAATGTTTAAAATAAATTCCTAACATGTCTAAATTTTATTGGTTAAGGATATTAAAACCCTATCTCATCTAATATTTGAATATGAGTCATTTTTGGAGGTTTTTTAGTGGGGTTAGATTTATTATAAATTAATATTTTTAAGATTTCCAAAGGTGCCCCTCTCCTCCCTTATAAAAGGGAACCTACTCCCTCTCTTCCTCGCCCCAATTTGAGCCTTAAATCTCGGCCAAACCCTGCCAAATTACATTATCCACTTCCCATGAAACATCCTAGAGGTTCTGTTCTTCTTCAAAGACCAATTTTAGTTCCCTAAGAGGAGGTCTCAAAGAGGCGCTTCAAAGAAGAGGTAATGTCCACACCGATTCTTTCAACTTTATTTATTCTTACACATCTTCTTATTTAGTTGCTTAATTATGAAGTAATAACATCAGTATCACTCATATACTGATATGTTACAATATTTATGAAACAACCCTATTTCATCATCTATCCATCCTATGGAAAATGAAATCATCGCGCTTGCGTACGTACAGAATACCGTCTCTACACCGTGGTGTAATCTATTTTCCACCACCACCTTACTTGGATGGGTATAATGGTGTAAATAATGACTATATATGATTATTGTAAAGTGATATTGATTCTGAAATATTATACATACACTTCAATACAATTCCACGATCATGATAATGATATCATCGCTCGTGCATACGTATAGACTACCATCTCCACGACGCGATGAGATTCATTATCAATGATTAAACATTCATGAATGATTATAAAGTATATATAATAAGTAATAATGAATTATATTACATAATAATGATACTGGATTTATGTATATATATATATATGTCATCTACTTAATTCCATTCAATTCAATAAGGAAACGAAAATAGCGTTCATGTGTACATACGGCCTACCGTCTCCATGAACGGTGTATTTCATTCCATTTATAGATTTAATATATATATTTATATTCTGAATATATATTATATATAAATCATGTTTTACATTCTGGATGTAACTAACCATGATCTAAGTAATCATATGAATAATTACAAGTCAAAACACGGATGACAAATGAAACGATTTTACCCAAAAAGCACTTTAACATGGAATTTACAAAAGAACGAGTAATATAAAGTCATAAGTGAACCATATATGATATCATAACAATGAATATGATTCTGTATTAAGTCAATGAAATTATTTAAATCATTATACAGGAGGTTCGGATACGTACGAAGCATTTCGGACCTAATGTAAGGGATAATTTTGAAAATCTTATTTTTATCCGAGATTGCTTATTCAAAAGTATTTACGGGTGTTATTTCTATCATCCATGTCCATGTTTTATAAAGGTGTTTTCAAGTATGTTTAAAGTCATTTTTAAGCATTTTTGACTTTTAATACATGGTATGTAAGGAATCTTTTTTTTACCATACGAGGTACTTTTTGACTTTTCCGACAAAAGTACGAGGAGAATTTTATTTTTAACTTATATGGCGTGAACGGATTTTTACGGTTTCATAAAGCCTCATTTTCATGAAGCTTTCTCTACATGATTTTATGACTATTTTCAACAAAATACTTTTATTTTAAAATTTCATGGCATTTTTTTGAAAAGAAAATAATTTTGACGAAGAAAGGATATTTCCTCAAGAATTCATTTCAAATGTTTTATCAAAACCATTTTCCATCTTAGATGACATTATTTCATATGTGTATGTTTCAAGTTTAATGTCTCTATGATTTACATGGTTCAATTTTCTTATGATGAAATGTCCATTTGTTTTATATGGATTATGAAATGATGGGATGATGTTTATGAAACCCATTTTATTTTTTGGGTTATGATGAATGATTTATGTTTATTTTGTGGAACAAGTAAGAATGATTTCATTATGAGATGGGTGTGACCTATATATTTCTACAATTTATTGGGTAAATAATTATATCTCATGAGATAGACATGGCTGGTATGGTAACTTATTCCGGTTCAGTGTTACAGGACTGAAACAAGGAGTGAACTTGATTCAGAAAGGGAATTTGTCCACTAAGATGGTCTTTGACAAAATGCCTTGGATGCTATGGAAATCTTAACATGTGTTTAATGGTTGCCACAATTACATGTTTTATTCCCATTATATTTTATCATGGTTGATGTTCCATTATGATATATGCCTTATGTACCTCCACGATTTATGACTTTGCTCAAGATTTTGATGTTTAAATTTCATGTTCAGGTTTTTTCTTTCAAATGTTTATGGATTGTTTTATGTTCCCTATGTTTTCCCTTACTGAGCATTTAATCTCACCCTTTTTATGCTTTATTTTCCCCAGGAAATAAATAAAGGTTTTAGGTAAGGAAACAAAAAATGGAAGATCGTTAGGGGAGTTGTTGAAGATCTTTCAACATGATTTGAAGTTTATATTCCATGTTTCCAAAGACACTAAACTATTACGATCCTTAAGTTTTGGTTTTTTTATTAAGTATTAAGTATTCCACAAAAGTAATGTAATGTCCATGTATGTCAAGCTTCGGGTCTCTACAAGATTCCACTTGCCTTATGGTGGGTTTGAGTAAGAATTTTTTTCCTTTTTGTTTTTTCCTTTTTGGATGATGGTTTAAAACCATTTAATTAAATTATGAAAATTATTTAAGGTTCATTTGCTTTAAATTTTGAGATTTAGTTTAGTAAAATTTTCTAGTTATTTTATTCTTATAAATTTAGGTAAATCATTCCTAATATTTATTTACGTTACCCGGGCACTAGTCCCAGTTAGTGGGGGTCGGGAATTCCCTTTAGGTCGTGCCAATGACCGGGTCGGGAACTGGTTCAGATGACAACCCGACTGGGTTCATGATAAGATGGTATCATACGAGGTCGGATCATTGGATCTTTTTATTTGGGATGAGTCAGGATAAATAAGAGTTGAGACTGTCAGGGCTCAGAGTTCTTGTTGTGAGTAGGGTTCCTGGCTAGCCCACCTCGTGACAGACCTTGAGTCATCATAAGATATTGGGCCTTTTGTTGGAATTCTCTTCTAGGTGGGATGTGTAAACTACAGACTGCACGTGGACACTGTTTGAGGGTGAAGTGGTTTAGTCATTTTATTGTCATGAAAAGTTTAAATTATTTATATTTGATGATATTTCTGAAATTTAGTGAACAATTTTACTATTTTTTTTATCTTGTGAATGTTTCTTTTTATAGAAACATTCCTCCCCAGAGAGCTCTCATGCAACCACCGGAGGAAGCTGAAGAGAGTTCTCTTGCACCGCAAGATCAAAGTCTTGTTGAAGTTGTGGTCCGGCCTATCAAGGATCTAGGAAAAGGAGTGACTTCTACCATCACTTCAGTTAGAGAGGGTGAATCTCATCATAGGAAGGGAAAATATTTGGAGTTTCTCAAGAGAAAGCCTCATACTTATTAGAGAAATGATGAGCTGCAGGAACTAAAGGAGTGTATTGATAAGATCAAAGGATGTTTGAGTTTCTTGAAACCCCTAAACAAGCCAGTGGGAAAATTATTTTGTTCTTACTAGAGGGTACCAACAATAGATTATGTGAATTAGTTCTTCAAGCTGGGATGTATACGAAAATGAGCTAGAAGGATTCTAAGAATAACTTCAACGAGCATTATTTTCCCAATATCCTGTCATATGCCAAATCATTAGAGATCATGGATCATTCCCAGGGAGATCGATCAGAGATTTAATATGATAACCATTTTTTTAGGCTAGTTCGGTATACACCTAAGATTGTTTTTAATGAATATATGAGAGTTTAAAAGTTTAATATGGGTTTAAAACTAGAAATTTACATTTTGGACTTCTTGGTCAAGCTGGGAACCTATGATGAGGTAGTTTATTTGTGCTTGTATGGTTGATATTGATCAGAAGGTACTGTTTGTGTTTTTTAGATTGGTCTCAACTATTGTTAGTGGAAATGCCTCGGAGAAAAAGAGGAATCAGTATGATAAAGGAAATATGGGAGGTGGTAGTTTAGACCATCCTTTTAGGGAGTTTTCTTCAATATCTTTTGATATGAGATTTTTTGTGTTCCATCTGTGTGAGAGGACATGAAACATTCGACCTGGATTTAAATATCCTCATATTATATGAAATCAATGTGCATTTATGGGGCACTTGAAGAATTTTTTGAAGGAGGAATGACCATACCTATGTGGGGAAGGGTTTTTGGATTCTCGGGGTGTTAGTCAAGTCAGAGCCATCTAGGATGGTTGGATATTTGTTTATTGGTCATGGATGTTGGATCTGATCATCTTATGGGTATATCTAGTTCACGGCAGAGCTGAAGGTGAGCATCCATTTATAGGTAGAGACCAGGCATCTTCATATTGTATATTAGACCCTAGTGGGATATGATGCAGGGAACTCGACTGTTCGAGGTACCACTCTGAATGAATATTATAGGGTATCTTTTTAATTTGATCTTGGTGCATCTATTTCATTTAAATCTTCCATTTCTATGAACCTATTGAATTTTCCAACAGAGCTCATGTCATTTGTGATGGGGTTGGTGACGCTGTTGGGTAAGAAGAAAGAGAATGGTGTTAGGTTTCCATCATCTGTGCTCTCTCATTCAGGGGTTGAGATGGAATGGGACTTCATGGTATTGGATATAGATCTTTTTGATGTAATCCTTGGCATGTATTGAATGGTGTGATTTTAAGTGCATAGAGATTTCTATAGGTGACATGTGAGTTTCATGTCACCTGAAGGGAGTCCTCAGGTATTTCTTGGGGAATGGAATCCAGATTCGGGCCACGCGGCGCCTCCACTTTTAGAGTTTGCAAGTGTTATCATTGAGGTATCTCTACTCATACTAGAGTATAATTTTGGTTCTCCTAAGGGTGTAGTACATCAAGTAGAGGATGAGTTTCCATAAGTATTTCTAGAAGACTTTTTGAGCTTACTCCTAGAGTAGGAAATGGAATTATCAATTGATTTGGCACTGGAAAAAAACCTGATATGTCTTCCCTCATATCGCATAACCCCCACCGATTTTAAGGAATTAAAGACATAGATTGATGATTTTGAATCCAATGTGTTCATTCACCTAAGTATATCTCTCTGGTCCACTCCTGTTTTATTCTCAAATAAGGTTGATAGAGCCCTCCAGTTTTGGATTGATTAATTGAATCTAAATATGGTAACTATTAAGAATAAATACCTTTTTACTTGAATCGATGAGTTTTTTGATCAAAATAAGGGTTAAAAGTTGTTTTCCAAGATAGATTTGGGTTTCAGTTTTTCACCATGTAAGAGTGAGAGTGCCAGACATACTAAAGATGGATTTCTAAAGCAGTTACAACAACTTGGAGTATTTTGTCATGTATTTAGGATTGACCATGCTTTAATAGTTTTTATAGAACTCATGAATAGGGTGTTCCCTCAATATATTGAATCTTTCATTGGGGTATTTGTTGATGAAATACAAGTTTATTCTGGATCTGAGGAGGAGCATGAGCATCACTTACATATTTTTTTGGGTACTCTAGAGGATCACAACCAATATTCCAATAATTCAAAGTGAACCTTCTAGACCAGGGAGGTAAAGGTTATAGTTCATGTGATTTTAAAGAAGAGGGTTTTATTAGACCTCAAGAATATCAATGTAGTTATTTTATGGGAGCATCCTAAAAATCTGTTAATGATCATAACATTTCATGGACTGGTAGGTTGTAATAGACGAGTTTTTTTGGGATTTCTGTCAACTTTTTCTATCTATGACCGCACACAATCAGAAATGGGTGATGTTTGAGAGAATCCTAGAGTGCCAGGAATCTGATGGGGATCTAAAGAAGAAGTTGGCTACTACACCGATATTGTTTTTACTAGAGTCTAGGAAGCCTATATTGTTTATAGATATGCTTCATGTATGAGTCTCGAGTGTGTGCTTATTATGGGAGGTCATGTGGTGGTGTTCTTAGTGAGCGTCATGTTGACTTCATCCATTCTAGAGTTGATTTAGTAGGAACAACCTGGTCATTAGTTGTGTCAGTAGTATATGTAGTTTCTTCACAGTTAGGACACATCACCTAATTGGTCTTCATCTCCTATGAGAGTATTATGATTTACGGTTCATTAAATGGTTATTTTGTCATTTTGAAGGCAGTGATGTGGGATAGACACCAATCATAGTGGGTCATTCACCCTGGGGAGACCAATATGTATTATGATGTTTTTGAAAGTTTTAGTATCCAAGAATGAGGTGGGACATATCTGATTTTTAATCGAGGTGTTATACATTCCAGTAGGTAAAGGCTGAGCATCAATGGACCTCTAGTTTTCTTCAGTCGTTGTCCATTCTTACATGAATGTGGGACAAGGTTTCCATGGATTTTATTGTTGGTTTGCATCATAATCCTTAGGGAAGGAATTCCATTTGGGTGTTACATTGAATAAATATTCTCATTTTATTCTAATGAGAGATGCCTATAAAATGGATTAGTTGGGATTGTTTTATATTCATGAGGTGGTAAGGCTTCACGGGGTGCCGTCAATGGTTGTTTTAGATTGAGTTACTCATTTTACATCTCGATTCCTATATGTCCTTCCAAATAAATTAGGGTCACAGATTAAGATGAGTAAAGCACAAAATCCTCAAACAGGTGGTCAAATAGTGAGGGCAAATTAGATTTTAGAGAACATGCTTCATGCATGTGTTTTGGATATTGGAGGATCATGGGATATCCATTTGGGTTTGTAGAATTTTATTATAATAAAAATTACCAATATTCAATTCAAATGGATCTGTTTGAAGCTCTTTATTTTTGTCCTTATCATACTCCTCTATGTTGGGATGAGGTGGGTGAGACCTCACTTATGAGATCAAGCCTTGTGCATGATACGTCTGAGAAATTCAAGTTGATTAGGTAGATGTAATTGATAGGTTAGAGTATCCACGAATCTTATGCCGATCCTAAGTGTCATGATCTTCAGTTTTACATGGCTGATAGGGTATTCATGAAGATGACCCCTCGTGTGGGTCCTCAATGTTTTTGGATGTAGGGAATGCTAACATCGAGGTAGGTCAACCCTTTTGAAATCACTAAGAGGATTTGAAATATGGAATACATGTAATCTTTTCTTTCTCAGTTAATATCAATTCATGATGTTTTTAATGTATCACTACTAATGAAATATATCCTAGACATGTACCTTATAATGAACTAGAAATATTTGGAGATAAAGACTTATTTATCTGTGCTTGAATGACCTGTGAGAATAGTGGATTCTTGAGAAGGAGCTTTGTGGAATGTCTACTCCATTGGTATGTTTTATTAGGTAGCATGGGAATGATGTGCATGATACATGGGTGTAGAAATCATGGATGATAAAGAGTATCCATTTTCATTTTTTGAAAAAGTTTTGAATTGACTTACTGAGGGTGGTATGTTTTCAAGGGGGGGAGAATTGTCACATTAGTGTCTTTCTTTTCTGGTAATTTTCTCTTTTATTTTTAGTCTATCTTCTCCCCTAGTTTCCCTTTTTATTTTTGGAAAATAATAGGTAGTTTTGGGTGGATAGGCCCTGGTGAATAGTTGGTGCTTGGTGAGTAGTAATCATGCACCCAACCTAAGTAAACATGCACTATTGGAATAGTGTAAGCATGTTTTCCACATGGTTTATTAAACTGTGTAAACTAACTATGGACAATATCTAGTTCATTAAAAAGGGAAATTTACTATTTTTTCATATTATAATTAAATCTAATTCACCCCTCCTCTTACCCACATGGTATTTTCATCCATATGAGGTCTCCAAACTCCCTAAAGCTTCATTAGCAGCCATTTCTGAAGGTGTTTTGGTGGGTGAAACTCCAAGAATCATCAAATAAGTTGATTTCCCCCTTATTTCTTCCTTTTTTTAGGGTTTCATCCCTCTTTCTTGGGGTTATAATTTTTCATCTACTAGGGTTTCGTCCCTAGGGTTTGACATGGGTTCATTGGGTTTGATCTCTTGGATTAGGGTTCCTTTTTTCTTGTTTGGGGTGTGGTTTATGTTTCTCACCCATTTTGGCCATTTTGGCATCAAAGGTAGGTGGATCAATGTATAATTATTATTTGGTGAATTTATTTTTTCTTTCATATTTAATTTATCATGTTCCTTGATCATTATGTTTGGCATGAAATTGTTTTTCAAATGTATTAAATGTACATTTGATTTTAAAGTGGTGCATTTACATGAAATTGGGTGTCTTTCATGTGTAAACTTCTTTTTTGTCACTTATAATGATTTTATAAATTATTAACTTTGTTTATTATATTATATAAGGGCTTAAAATTATATTTTTGTTTGTCATTTATGTGTGGTTGATTTTCAAAGAGGACTTTGGGTGCATTTTTTAGTGGAAAAGCATTGTGTTGTTCTTGAAAACTATTTTATAAATTGTCTAAATGGTTTATTGAGTTGTATATGTTGTGAAAATCATGTTTGGGAAATATTTTAGTGTGTATATGATTTTTTAAAAAAAATTGTGCAGGTGTTATTATGTGATATGTGAAACTTGTTTCAGCACAAAAGGAAGCCCTTGTATCTTGGTGGGTGCACTTGGACTAGAATTCTAATTATTTAGAAGCAACTATGCCATGTTTTCACTTAACAATATTGATGAAGACAACACTGACTATATATGTAAAATTATTTGAGACCACTAGAACTTTGGATATTACTCTTATCTTGTGTATCATGCATGATAAAGTTGTTGGTCGTGGTTTCTATACGACATTTTAACAAGATATAAGGTATCTAGGGTCCCACTTCTCACTAGGGCCTAGGGCTAGTTCCAATGATTAGTGATCATTGGATATATTACAGTTACCATAAACATACAATTTTTTTTAAATTTTCAGAAGAAATTGTGTTCTATTTAAAATTGTTTTCTTTAAAATTGTGTTTCATTTAAAGGTGGTTTTCTTAAAAAATTTACTAGTATTTATTTTGTGTAAACTTTTGAATGTTATTTAACTAATAATGTTTATTTCATGGAATCATTTATTGGGTGGCAGCATACTAGGTTTAGGCTCACACCCAACATACAACTTTGGGTTTATATAGACTTAGTAATGACTATTATTGGTAAGGGCAAGGCTTTTGGTGACATAAGTTCAGGTTACTAGTTGTCTTCTTGGTGTTGTGTTGTGGAGGTTGCTTGAGGGTGATTCCCACTTTCCTTGTAGTGGTTTTTGATTTAGACATAAAGCATCTTTTTGTTGTTTCTTTTTTAGATGATGGTTTAAAACCTTTTAATTCAATTTTGAAACAGTTTTATGGTTTTTTTGGTTTAAATTTCCATATTCATTTTAGTAAATTGTTTTAGTTGTATTATTCTTATAAATTTGGGTAAATCATTCCCAAAATTTATTTAAGATTCCCTAGAACTTGTACTATCCCGTTGTGATCGGTAACGCCCTTTGGTCCATGCCAAGGACTGGGTTGGTCACTAGTTCAGATGACGACTTGTCTTGGTTCATGATAAAATAAGAGAACATGATATCTATGTAACTTTTCCAAAAATAAATAAGGTTTATAAAATACATTAGAATATTGGGATTTAGTCTAACAAACTTCATGAAGTTATTAAATCGGATATTTTTGGACCGACTAACATAAATCATCAAAATGTGATTTTTTTACTTTATCACTTTTATTGATGATTTCACATAGATGACAAACTTCATGTTTGTAAAACAAAAAACTGAGACTATAGATATACTCAAATTCATTATGAAAAAATTGAAAGAGAAATGGGGTTTTAAGTACAGAAGATTTTATTAGATGATGGAATTTATTTAACATGAAATACTTTTAAATATTAACTAAGAATGCATGAAATCAAACTTCAGTATAGTTCTCCCTAAAACCCAAGAAAATGAGTATAAGAAATTAAAAAAAAAAATTGGTGGAAATGAGAAGAACCATGTTAACAGAATAAAATCAATTAAAGTCATACTAGAAGGATGATATTAGTAATAATGTACATCTAAAAAATAGATGTTTTATAAGGATGTAATCCCACTTGACATCCTATTAAATGTTTTATAATAAAAAATTCATTTAAATGCTTCAAATATTTCATAAGACCGTTTTTACTAACTATAAAAAATCATAATTCTGAAAAATTTGATTAGAAAGATAAAAGAAGAATTTTAATGGGATATTTACCCAATAGATATATATAAAATTGATGGAACAACCTTTTAATACATATGGTGGATTACTAGGATGTGAAATTAATTTAAAATTAAAATTTCATAACAAAATATAATGAGGATGTTGAGGAAGACAAACTGAACTTTTATAATGAGAGTCAAAGTGAGTCAAAATAGATATATCGAGACTAATTGGAATCATGCAATGAGGGAAGTAGAGCGGAAAGGGGAAATTAAAAATTTCATACAATGTTGATAATTTTTGAAAACTAATATATTATTAGGAATCGTAAATCTCCATTTCATACATGAATATGATTTATATTATAAAATAAGACAACACTCATTTAAAAAATTTAACCAGAATCATATACAAAAGTAGTTGACAAAAAATAATGGGGTGTAGTGATGAATTTAGAGTTAGATCATATTTGAAAAAACAAAACTTGGGATATTGTTCTAGATCCAGTAAATAAAAATGTTATTGGAACATGATTTTTGTACTGAAACAAGTTGAATGATCATGGGGAAGTTTCTAGAAACAAACGATGAATTGTTTGTGAAAGCAATACATAGGTGGAAGGTGTGGAGTTTAATGAAACCATTCCACCCATTATAGGACTAGAAACAATTAGGATGTTTCTATCAGCGGCTGCACATCTATAAAGACCCGAAAAATTCAAGGAAATTTTTTTCGTAATTTTCTTGGAAATTTTACAAGAACGTAGTTTTTGACGGCACCTGATTCTAAGGCCCGGTGTGCCCGGAATCATTTTCCGAAGTTTAACTTGGGTACGTTCAGTGAACGAACGAGCGGGTTTTTCTAAATTTTGAACAGATGATCGGAATCGAATTCTGAGGGCACCGATGGAATCACAGTGCCAGTAATTGTTTAGAAACACCTTTTCCAGAGTTGCGTTTGCTCGGGTGTGGTTTTTAATTTTTTGGGTTAAGTTAAGAAATAAAATAAAAGTGGTACAACCGGTTTTTATTTTATTTTAACTTATGTTAAGTAGATGATGTGGGACCCACAATATCCTACCCTCTTGGAAGGATATATGTGATGTGGGGCCCACACAAGCCTCACCATTTCTTTTCTTCTATGTAACCCACCCGCACCCCCCTTTTAAATGAAGTCAACTCTTATGTTTAATCCGGATATTAAACGCCCTAATTAATTGGGCAGTTTTAAACTCCTTAATTAATTATTTGTTTCATTCCTTTTGAAATTCAAACATTGGCTTGTGCGTTAATAAAATAAGCCAGCTCTTATTTTATTCTTGTTGGAACTTGTTGCGTGGAGAGTATTGGGAGAAAAGCATTCTTCTTCAACGAAGAACGTGAAGAACGCAAAGAACGCGAAGAACGCATTGACCTCCGACGAAGAATGCTAAACCATCGTAGATCAACTTCTACGATGCTTCTTTCGCGACGCTCCTTCCGCGATGCTTCTTCTGAGATGCTTCTCCATGACGCAACGATCCTCCCTCCACGACGCCTTCTTCAACGACGATTATTTCCACGACGAATCCTCGCTCATCGAATTCGACGAGGTATGGATTTAGTTTAATTTTTGTTCCTGAATTCTCTCGTTGCCTTTATTATCATTTATTGGAGCTGCCTGTTACTGCAATAACAAGAGGGGGTCGGACCGCACAAACATGGCCAACCCTCCTCTCCCTTTTGGTTGTTTGATATTGTTGCGGCATGAGCAAGGCAATGTGGTGCCGAAGCACTGTGCGGGAATTGTTAAGGAAAGGGGGAGATGTGCAGCGTCGTCGCGCCGCGCCATTGAAGACGAACCAAAGATGCGGCGCTGTCGCGCCATGCCGTTGAAGACAAACCAGAGGCGCGGCGCCATCGCGCCACCCCGGTGAACCACAAAAGTAGTGTGGATGGAGCGGGGCCGCGGCAAAGGGGCGCGACACTGTAACACCGTCCCAGACGGACGAAGGCCGCGGTGGAGCAGGGGAACTGGCGGCCGGTTCTGAGCCGCCGGCAGAAGCCGGCCGGTCGGAGCGGGCCGGCCGGATAGTGGAAGAGCCGGGGGTTCAAAACACCAAGCATGTCAGACGTGAGCAGCCCCCATTATGGGGCCTAAGTTACAACGAGTGGGGGGCAACGCCCCCCGCATCCCGAATGGCTCGCCCGTTCGACCGAGACCCTTGGCTAGAACGTCGGGCCGCCGTGATGGGCTACGCCCCGGCCGGGCCGGGCCGCGCCCAAGAGGGCCGGACATGGACGCAGTTCGGCTTGACCCGGTTCGGGCCGACCCTGGAGGTATCAGGTCGGGTTGGTCCGAGCCCGAACCCCATAATACCGAACCTCTTTCGGTATGTTGCCCATAACTTGAGCTACAGGCCTCCGATCGATGAAACATCAGTTCTGTAGCGATCCTTGGATCGAGACAGTCGTTTCGGTATACTACACTCATGGTTTTGGAGTAACTTGGGTTCGGCTGGGTTGGTTCATACACAAAACCAACCGGGCCCTCAGAGCAGAAACACTTATAACTTGAGCTCCGGACGTCCGATTGATGCGTCGTCGACTTTATTGGATTCCTCTAAGTGAGGAGGACCTTTTGGATTACTCCACTCGAGGTTTGGACGTAGTTGGAGTACGGTCGGGTTGGTTTTGACCTAAAAACCAACTGGGCCCCTGTGACAAAAAGGCACCAACACTCAGACCGGGCGTCCGAATGACGCGCCATCTGTGACGTTGAGTTCCTGTTGACGATATGGAACTTTTGGATACATCAACTCTGGACTATGTGTCAGTTGATGTATCATCCCTTCGGATCGTGGAGCAGACCCTCCGAAACAAGCTTGCTATGTGCGGGAACCCTAGAGCTGGTTGCGACTGCGACGACGATGACGACTGTGCAGAAGTCCTCCGTGGATTCGACGACGACAACTATAGCACTCAGCGATCCTACGTGGATCAGTGCCACCGATCCTATGTGGGTTAGATCTTGTGTGGTTCAGCGCTCAGCGGTCTTGTGTGGGCCAGCGCCTACAGATCCTGTGTGGGTCTGATCCTGTGTGGGTCATTGCGGGGGTTAGATACCTATCGATCCTTTGTGAGTCATTGCGGGGGGTAGTTACCTATCGATCCTATGCAGGTCAGATCCTTTGTGGGTCATTGCGGGGGTTAGTACCTATCGATCCTTTGTGGATCCGATGGATTAGATGAATCAGTGGCAATATCTGATCATCTCTATCGTCATATGAAGAAGTATACCTGTGTGAGCTGAATCTTGTTTTGCTTTCCTATGTGGATTGTGTTGTGCTATCCTATATGGATTGCGTTTTTCTTTCTTGTGTGGACTGGGTTGTGATTTCCTCTGTGGACTGGGTTGTACTTGAGCTCAGATGTTGGAGCCGAACTGGAATTGATGACTTAGGTATATGTATGGGCATATAACTAAGTAGTGTCGGATATTACTTCTTGATTGTATCTTTGTTTTTTGGATTATCTTTTGTGGATTCTGGGAGAACTTCGGGTGTCTCGGGGTCCCTACTGAGTATCTTATAATCACCACTGCACGGGCTATGCCCGCACTACGTTGTGTTGGTTGCAGACGGCGGACAACACTGATCGTGGTTGAGGCTTGCAGAGCAGGATGGTACCTGGAGGTGGACCACTGGGCGAGACGTACTCGGAGCGGACGGCTGGACCCAAGGAGCTGTGGAGGCTATCTATACTCACCCTTCAGGTGAGACTTCCAGTGGAAGGCTCGACGTTGCATCTTTACTTTCAGTTGTTGTTTTCCCTTTCCAGTTTTACTTTACTTTCCGTTTGGGTTTGTATTCTAGCCCACTTACTTTTCCGCACTTACTGTTGTACCCAGTTTTTAGTTAGTGTTTACTTCTGTTTGCTTGCTCTGTGGTGTTTGTTTACTTTACAAAGGAATTACCTTCCCTTTTTTTCTGGAATTATGCCTTGGTTCTAGTCACCATACCCTGGCCTATAGAAGGCGGGTTTGTGGTAGTCGTGGCACGGGCCCTGAGGACGGGTCGTGACAACATCAAAATTGCAATTTTTATCATATGGATGCAAAGTCAACTATTATAAATTTTTAAATATAAGAAGATGTTTACATTGATCAACATGGCGGGTTTTACATGATAATGATCATAGAAAATTCTATAAATTGAATAAATCATTTTATGGGTTAAAAAATATATCCATGTTCCTAGTCTTCCAAACATGATAGTTGTTTGAAGAAGTCATATTTTTATAATGTAAATGCTAAACACAAAATATAAGTGAAATAAAAACACCCTAATTGTAATTATTTATATCGCTGATATATATTTTTTGAGATGAAGAAAATGTTTTTTAAGAATTTCATAATTAAAGTAATAAGTATTTTGATAGCTAAATGTTGGGAGGATTAATATTCTTCTTGGGTTTACAAGTTCAATAACAGAGAAATTACATTTATCTATCTTAACAAAATAATATTATGTAAATGTTAAATTATTTTGGTATGGTAGAGTCTAAATAAAGTTATAGTTATACTTAATTTAGAATAAATACGTGTAAAGATAATTTTGGGAAAATTGTGAATCAAAACTATTTTTGAAAGCTAATAAGAAGTATTATTTACCTTACATCTTCAAGACCTGATATTCATTATGATGTGACATTGTGTTCTAGATATCAGATTGATATTAAATAATTTTATATGTTGGTAGAAAAGATATTTCTGATATATTTTAAAAGAATAACTTTATATGGGATGATATTGAATAGAAATTATGTTATGAATTTTCAGGGTAATACTGATGCTGGTTGGGGATAGGTATTGAAATGAAATAAAATTGGATTCATGATAAAAAAATTTCTTAGGAGAATTTTGTATGGGTTTTCATAGTAAGAAACATTATTTAGTAATTTTTAGAAAAATATAATAATAATTTGTTATAGCAACATATGCTTGTACTCAAAACATGTGGATGAAAATTCTGTTAGAATATTTGAAAGTATATGTTTGACAAATAATGAATATAATTTTTTGCAATCATAGTAAAATTTTTCATTCTAAAAATCATATAAAATACTCAAGAACAAAAAAAATATATTAATATTCAAATTATAAAATAGAATGTTTCAAGTGGAGATGTTTTTCTAAATTATATTTCAAAGAAATATAATTTTTTTGATTTTTTCCAAAAACTCTATGCCAAATAATATGTTTGAATAATTGAGTCTACAAAAGAATTTTAGGCCTCCAACAAAAATATCATAATCATATAAAATAATACCCGCACATTGCATTAAATTATGTTCAAAAAGAGGATAATTTTTAATTTATTTATATAATGGGTAAAGAAGTAATTTTCTTTTATAAATGAATCTGAAGTTGTAGTTATCATAAAATGGTGGAGATAATGAAAAGTGAGAGAAAAAGAAAAAAGTCAGTGGTATTTTATTTTAACATGGTCTCACATTTTATTTTCAACAAGGGAAAGAATTCCATAAAAATAATTACATTATCCCATAGTGTGGGGTGAGTAAATTATGTTTTTAGAGACACAATGTTTTGGAAAATGTTCAAAAATGATTTTTGAAAAAGTTTGAGTGATTTAAAAAATAATGAGCTAAAAAAGATTTTATTGAGAGTTGTCAAAAATATAAAGGAGGAGATTGATGATCCTTTGTGATGTTTTTTCTAACAATGTTTTTTTTTCAATTGAAAACTATGTTTTTGTAAAAGATTTTTTTAAAGCATGTGAATAAGTGTTTATGGAAGTTTTTATTTTTTTGTGATGTTTCTAAAAATATTGATATAGAAAGTTTTTGTAGAATTTTTCACATTTTGATGAACCATAGGATGCTCCCTTAGATTATACTTTGGTTATAAAGTAAAAATTTTTTGAGATGAAGAATGTTATGAATGTATCTGAAACTCAAAAATTTGGGAATTCATAGAAATTTAACAAACTTGTTCTATGATAAATTGATATTATTTCAAGTTCATAAAACAATATTAAGAAGTCATGATTGGAGATGGATTCTTTAGAAAAAATAGAAATGAGAATTTTTTAGGGTTTCCTCAATTAAATTTTTCTAGACACCGAATATCATATCAAGGATCACCAGACATAGAAGTTCTTAGAAGACTGAATGTTTTCATTTAATGATGTTTGAAAAATGAAAAGTCACTGATCATAAATGGTTCATCAGATGCAATTAATTGGATGAACCTTATCAGACTCAAATCATCAGACATTTCATTTTATAAATTATGATTTTTTATTGTATTGTATATGATTTGAAATGAAAAGTGGATAATGAAATGTGTTTTGGATATTTGAGAATATATAATGGGGGAGGTCATATTTGATATCAATCAATGATATGAGTATGTTAATAGTTTCTTCACCACAAACGTGGATATAATTAAAGATTTATTCAATATTTCTATTATATATATCTGATCATATAGTTGGTAGTTGTTGAGTTCTAACAATGGGATATTTTGAACTAGGGCATCAGATGTTGATATTAAAAAAAAATTCAGAAAAATTATATTGTTGTGGTTATTAAGATTGTGTAGTTTTCAAAAAATATGAAAGAAGAATAAGTTTCATCAAATAATATTTTTAGATCGATAAGTAATTTAATGAAAGGATCCATTGGACATAGTATGATTGAACCAAAGATAATATGATCAGAGAGAGAATGTGTTATGAAAATTTTTAAACATATAGAAGTTGATATCATAACGTAATTGTAGCCTTTTTATTTCTATAGAAGTTTTAACAATGTAGAAAACCATTTATTTTTGGAAGAAAGAAACAAACTTATTAATGTTTAAACTATTTATTTTGAGAGAGTTTTTACATTAGTGGGTCAAGAGTATCTGATAGTGGAATGATGATGTAATATATTTTTTTATGTTTATAAGCTATAAATCAGATGAAATCTAATCACAATTTTTTTTGAGTTTAGAAACAATCATCAAACTTAGTAAATGTTTTATTTTTTCAAGTGGGTCAAGGAGAATAAAACTAGGATGCTTTTTCTCGATTGATGTTTGGAAATTTTATAATAGTTTTAATATTCAAGATGTTTTAAGAATCCAACAAAATAGTTGATAAGATTCTAAATAATCAAATGATTTTCAAGTGAATATAAAATTTGGAGTTGTGGGATTTGAGTTAGTGGGACAAAATTGTTTTCCTACCTTTATCTCATCTAGATAACCTCTAAATATAAGTACATAATAAATAATCCATTTCTACTATTAATATTGAGACAAAAAGATAAATAACAAAATATTTTTTGTCATAATAGTTTTTTGAGTAGAGGATTGGGTCATAAATGATTGTAAAATATTTTTCTTATCAGAATGAGGGAATCAGTCAGAGTTTTTTAGCAGAATATTAAGAAGTTTAGTTTTTTTAAATAGAAGGATTAGTATTTCTGGTACATTAATATATTGAGTAAGGCTAAATCATAAAAAATATATCAGACTTATTTAATTAGACATAGGATGATCAATTAGAGGAAAATATGGCTAAGGTTTCTAGATGGACCATTGTGAAGAGGAATGATGCAACATTAATTTTCTATTTTGGCTCCAATTTTGCAAGAAAATATTTAAACTAATGGGTGTTTGTATAATCATTCCTATAATGAGATAGAAGTCTTCTAGTGGGAGTTGAAACATGTTGTATTCAATTATTCTAAAATGTCAATGTTCATAAATCTAAAGGAGTGGCTATTTTATAGATATAGGTTCTCACACTGAGTTCAAACCATGTAAACCATTCATTACTTGTATAATTTTATATTTTATTATGAGCATGAGTTTACTAATATTGATAAAGAATAACCTCTAATAATTTGTAGTTTTTACATTTCCTAATGCTAAAATATATAAAAAGGTGACAATTTATTAACCACTAGTTGTTATGTGACCCATTGGAACCACAAACCTAGATGAGTGTCACAAATTATAGGTTTTTAAGAAACCAAGAGGATTATATAGACTTATGAAATTCAATGATACCATGAGGATTATCTTGGATCAAGTAATATTAAACTGATAGGTTAATATTAACATAATAAACTATATGAGATCAAAATTGGGGTTGAAGGTTTTGAAACCCAAATTGCATATGATCCATCCCAAAAATTTTATGGTGTGACTCAACATTTGTCAAAGGGGATTGTCATGAAAAAATTGGGATTGGTCAAAATTCCTAAGACATTATCCCATCACTAACATCGACCATGGTTTTGGGGGTGGAGCCCCCATGGTTTAGACCCCTGAAAATCCATGTAGGTAACCTAGGAATGTTACCACCCGAGTATGAGGCAATGTAAAATTTTGGATTTTACCATGAAAAATGGAAACAAATGAGTTCCTTTGTATTGACTCAGCCTGGGCATATGACCATGGAAAATGAGGGGATAAGAAAAATTCCTAACTACCAATAATAGAGTTTCTTTAAGAAGTGACCACCATATATTGAAAATTTTACAACCACAAATCATCAGGAGGAATCCAATATGAACCTTAGGAATCGAGGATTACATGAAATATTAGGTTTTTATGTGTTTGAAAATGATTCACTAAAGTTATAACATTTACGGTTGTTGGCTTCCAAAATTTCCTTGTGAGTATAGCTGAAAAATATGTCTTTTAGGATCCTATTTTCAATGGACATGGAATATAAAACATTATGTTCTTGAAATAGTCTCATGATCCAGATTCATTGAATAATAATAGTGATATTATTTAATAATTTATTCTTATGTAGGGGGATCTAAAATTTTTTTGTATAAAGATGGCATGAATGTGATTGTTTGACAATGGGTTCCTTCCTCCCTATCCACATTATATTTTAAAAATACCAAAGAGTTTTTTTAAAGTAGTGAAAAGAAGAAAATATTTAAAAATGAAAAAAATAATGAATGATATGTCTTTTATTGTCATAGTGAATGTCATAGAATATATAGTATTCTAATGTTCATGTTTCAATCCTCCCCCTTCTCAATTTCTATATTAGGGTATTTATAAGAAGGGCCTAATAATCACCTTCCCAGAATATACAGCCACATAAGATGTATGTGAATGAAAATAATGATCACTTTTTCCCCATGATGTGATAATGCAATGTGATTTCAAAGCATTACTATTTTGATCTCGCAATGTGACGCACTTCTAAAAAGATGTTATTTGGTTACAAAGGGTTATTGTCATGTTTCAAAAAATCAATGATCAACCATGAAGATTATTAGAAGAAATAAAGAGTCCTGGTCACAGTTAAAAAAAGCATAGTCAAAATTGAATAATGTATACAATTTATAAATTTGTGAGAAAGATCAAATTCGTGAGGATATAGGCTTACATGAAAGATTCCCTTTTAATTAAATTTACCTGTCCATATTTTCCTTTTTCTAAAAATAAGTGAAACATAAAAAAGAACTAAATTTTTATTTGTATGTCCATTTTAGACCCAAAAGCAGTTAAATAGAATATTTAAAAGTTAAATACACCATGGGATATGGTTTGTTATTGTAGGAAGAGTTTTTTGTGGCCAAAAAGTGTCCTAAAATCACAAAAATAAGTTTTATGGTTTTGGAAAACCTTTTATTTAGAAATGAATGACACCAAAGGCCTACTCCAGGTGGAATGTTTTCACAATCACATCGTGATAATGAAAAACATCTTTGGGGAATCTCCAACTCTTTGTGTGTGATAATTCATACAGTACATAGAGATCCCATTTTTTTATTATTTGTATGAAGATATACTTTAATACCCACCCATGTATTCTGTTATAAAGTGAGGATGATATCATTTTTTATATATTAAAATGTGTAGAACCCATTTCCGTGTTCCAAAAATGTTTTCAATGATACACACCTTCCCTACATTAAAACATGTTTTCTTAAATAAAATTATGTTTTAAAAAAGTGGCATTTTTGATATTTTAGGAAAGTCAATAATTCTATAAAACTATGGTAAATAATATTTAACTGACATGAACATGTTCTATAGGGTATTAAATTCTGAATTTATTATAAGAAAAACTATTTATATTCCCTTTTTTTCTTCACCATTTGAGTTGGTTACACCTTTTTGGAGTTAAGGTTAAGAGTTATCCCTCACTTTAATTGGAACCTTCTAGTATATTTTGGGATTCATGAATATTATAAACATGTGGTTCCACTTGGGTTCATGCTATAATTTTATAATTTTTTACATATTGTTTTATATTATTGGAATGAGAATTTTTATTCCATGCTTGATACCTAAAATAATTACTTCAGTGATTGTGTATATTTATACTCTGGTAAACTGAGTATTGTTATCTATCCAATATTGGGATAATAATGTTATTATAATTTTGTAAAAATCATAATGAGTGATGATATTTTTATTTTTTATTATCCATGGCCACATTTTTACTATATTGGTTATGTTGTTTCATTAAGAGATACATATTATTTGGTGTAACAGCCTTTGATACCATGAGCATGGATATTTAATTAAGGATTGATATACATGATAAAAGGGGTATATTGATATTATTTGAAACTATTAAAGAACTTATTCCATCCATTAATGGATGATATTGAATATATTGGGTTTGACACTAATCTTATTCTACCCCTTACCCTAACCCTAATTGGATTGTAATCATATATATATTGAATATGTTATATATGATCCCATTTTCCCTAGACATGATGTGTATTTCTCCCAGACAACAATATTATGGGATGGGTGTCAAACTGTTACCTTAATATATAGTTTTATCATAATTTAGGTTATTCCTGAAGAATTATAATTATGTATGAACCCTCCTAGTATAGTGAGTTTCCTGATAATTCATACAAATAAATATATCTATTGTCTATTTCATGACCCCCCTCACACATCCACTAGTTCCCTTAGTCTTTAGGTTTATATCAAAGTATTTTTAGCTTGTTTTAACTCCCATGGAATAGGGAGTAATCCATAACCCTATATATACATATATATATCTGTTTTTTTATTATGACCCCACCTCTACCGGTACCTCTCCTATACTAGTAGGGAGATCAAGGACCCTATTAGTATAGGTAGTACCCTAATAAATATTATAAATACAACTAATTTTTTTTTGTGTCATGACCCCCCCTTTACACATCAACCGGTACTCTTCCTGGACCAATAGGAAAAATGGGAGTGACACTTGAATTCCTCCTCGAATAAGGCATGAGTTAGTGACTATCATAGTGGGTATAAAATTTTTAAAATGAGAATAATTACTGTTAATATATCCTAGGAAATGATACAAATTCACAAATAAACTCAATGGTATAAATTAATAACCATGTCAAAACATGTAATTTCATACAATGTCAAAAAAATGAAAGTACAAATTAAAGTCATAGGTAGTAACCACAAACATCAGTAACATCTCAATAGCCACAATTAACTAGTAATAGCCATAATGATCAACAATTAGCTATTTTATTCATTTATATATATATATATATATATGGGTTATCCTAAATATAGACTCATTCCATTCCATTATTAATCCTCAGGTGTAAATATGAAAGAAACATGCTAAATCCTTGTGAATAAACAGTGTAAATCAACTCATTACCTAAATAAGTGGAACTATATTCTAATGTCACTAAGGATAGATGACCAATTAATTCACATAAATTATTAAACTGCTAAAAAACACACACATACACACTCACACAGATATATATATATATTAAAGGTATCTTGTTCCCACATTCCTATTGAACTAGTCTCCCTCATTAAAACATATCACACATTGGTGCTCTCATTCCCTCCATAAGTCATATTTCATATTTGAAATCCCATATCACAAACACATAAAAATATAATAATTTAAGTCATATATTCCATCACAACCACATTATCATCTCATCTTATAACCATGTAGTATGTCAAATATAAATCACAAAAAATGTATCATACAAAATAACTCAAGAAATAATATCTTATTTGTAAGTAATCCTATAATAAAAATGGTCACTATAGTTGGAATATAGGTATATTATATAACCTCAAGACACTATATTCTTCACATATATGTATGGTAAATCTATGATAAATCATAGCCAGTATGAGAAGATACCCTATACTTTAAGCCATCACATCCCGTCTATTGCTACATGTTATGCTACAACATAGAGAGAGAACAAGTTTGGATAATATTGAACCATCCATATCCAAATCATCAAAATATTTGAAAAAAAACCAAAATCCCAAGTCCCTTTTGGGAATATAAAAACCAACTGACTCATTTGGGGGATCATGTTAAATAATAGAACATGATGACTGTATAAGAGACATCTATTTTAGGGAAAATTATCATACCCTAGACTAAAATTATAGGTAATATCCAACATGACAACCCAGATTCCAAAAGTATTACTTGAATTCCAATATCATACTGAGAATAAAATACCCATGATTCAATATCTTAAATCATTTAGGAACATATTAGTTTCGATTTGTCTCATTAAACCTCTTCTTAAATTCTATTTTATCCATTCACATTCATTAACCTATATAAAAGTTTTTTTATAATAATCAATTAAATTTTGGATTCAATCCTATTCTATGATATCATTTCACCTAAAAATGTTCATGGTTTTAATTATGTGTATATATATATATCATAAATATCATTACAATATATCCCCTTAATTTTATTATAATTCCTTTTTATTCTATAGTTTCATGTTTTATATGTATCGATTAAATCCAATATCATGATTTAGATACCCTAAGGTAACAAGATTCTCATTGTAAACATAAAATAAGCACAAACCAAAAAAAATAAATACTAGAATGATTGTATCTTATCAAATTTTAACAATCCCAACAAGAATCCCATCAAATGAACAAGTAAATAGACAAGCACAGCTCTAGACCAGATTCTTCTATCCCGACATTGAACCCCTGACTCTACTATCTTAAATGGGGTAATCTAGCTCATACCTCATCTAATATCCCAACCACAATGGGTTTCACATAAATTTATAGCAAGGGATCTATTATTCTAGTATTCTTATATTGAAAAAAATATATATTTTTGTCAAAATAAACTCAAGGGTAACCAAATTCATATCATAGAGAAAAACAATCTTATATTAAAAAGGCTTGTCTTACGAGAGACCTAAACACATATGTTCGAAAAAAATATTCTCCAATACCATATTTAATTAACGGAAACATTATGAGTAGGTTCTAAAGAATTGAAATATAATATTTAGTGAATAATAATAGTTATAATCAACTAATGTAATTTCTCAAAAAAACACTTTTTATGATATATAATTTTCAGAAGGGGTGATCATCTCATTACAAGTTCCAATTATTTATTCATTTTTCTTAACATATTTACATTTTTATGTAGATTTCATCATGATAGAATATTAAAATATAGACAAATAATGGCATCATGTTAAATAAAACAATCTAGAAAATCAATTGAGGTAACCAATAATCTGTAGATAATAATCACAAGTAATTAGACAACCCTTAAAATTCCCATCAATTATTAAATTATTGATTCTTGCCTTTAATGATAATAATTTAATCCTTCAACCAATTTAAGATAAATCATGTTTATCCCAAATAAACTCATAAAACAACAAAATTTTATGAATATCATACCACTATACAATGATATCAACATTCTTTAAACAAGAATGAAAAAATATAGGTAGATATCCAAATAAAACTCCCATCAAGAATCCATAATTACTAAGGATATCATTTCTCCAAGATTCCTCTATCAATCATAAATATGAATCCAAAAACAAAATAAAATTGATCATACATCTCATGGAATGAGAGAAAAATAGGGAGAAATAACCCAAAGGTGGAGGAGGAAACTCACCTTAGATCACCCATCAATCTATCTCTATAAGTTATGGGAAAAATCCAAGAAAATGGGCTTAAGATTCTCTAAAGGTTCACCCCTTATGACTTACATTTTGAAGAAATAGGGAATCAATAATAGGAACTTATACATAATTATGAACTTATATAAGGTATATTTTTATCAAACTATGGTTTAAAAGGGATGACCAATATACAATGGATGGAATTTAAACAATAATCATGAAGTAGCATGGGTGGACACTCCACAATGGGTCCCAATAAATTTGTGGTCCATAAATAATTAGTTTAATCACCCTTATCTCCCCTTATCACTAATTATAATAATTTATTTCTATAGAGTGAATTTAGCTAACAATTTCATCTATTTTTTCTTAATTTCATAAAATAATTGTAAATAAGATATTTTGTATTAAGCTTCATTATTTTTCCAAGTATGTTGATATTCTCCAAGTGAGAATGTTACTAATATCCAATGTTTTTACGTGGTGATAGAGTTTCTTTTTGAAAATTAAGTGGTCAAATATGATAGTAACTACCTTTTTATATCCAAGGGGAACCTATGTCCTCTTTTATAAGTATCTATGAGGAACTTAAAAGTTTAATTAATTAAAGGAATATATTCTATAATATTAATTTTTATAATGTAGAGGAATTGATCTAATAAAAATGTGTTTAAAAGGTGGTATATTTTTAATATGGTATTATGTTTCCTTTCAATCAAGTTTTTTTATTAATGTTTTGAAATACATAGAATTTTTGAATTTGAATTTCAGTGTTATACTATTAAAACAAAATTGATATTGGGGAAAACTGATTTATTTATATCTATGTTTAAAATTTGGTAAATAATGTTTTTTAAAATGGAAAGAGAATTTTATTTTTAATTGAAATTATGTTACGGGTTTTAAAATTATGTGGACAAAATCAAATGGATATAATTATAATCTATCTTCTTAGAATAACGATGTTTTCTTTTAAAAAAATAACAAGGTTTTTTTCTCAAACATAAATTTTATAATGACATGGGTGTTGAAAATGTAGTGTTTTTATGTGTATGCTAGTATATAATTCATCAAATCATGAAGGATTTATATAATCCTCTAATAAGTTAATTATTTTGATGAATTGAAATTAAAGCATATGTCAAAATATAAAAACCTAGCTAAATCGTTTGGTGGGGAGTATCTTAATTTTTATTTTGGATGATTTGTTTAATTTAGATGATTATAAGAAATTTGGTATATCATTTTTAGTTATATCTTGGAATGGATGTCTTCATTATTGTATATTTGTAGTCAAGAATCTAAATCCTAATGTGTAATCTAGGTATATGTTATAATTATTGATATTATTGTCTTTCCACTATCAAAATTAAGTGGTTTTTGATGTTTATGTGTAGATAATTTCATATTTTTTGGGGATTTGGATCAATTTTTTAAGTTACATATTAATGTTATGATGAACGATTTTGTACATGATTGGAGGTTGATTTTGGGTAATATATTGGTGATATAGTTATCAGACAGTGATTTATGTCCCAAAATTGGTTAGAATTTTCGATTTGTGGTGAATTTGGGAGTTGTGAATCATATCTTTAATTGGTGATTTGGATTATATATTAGATACTAGGGATTAATGAATCATTTTGTATAAATCACTCAAGAATTATAAGTGATAAGAATTCAAATGGTGGGGAGGTTTTAATAACTTATTTAATGAATATTTTGATTTAATATCATTAGTCACTTTTATTGAGTTATAGTAGGAGTCTATTATAATATTTAGAACCCGGTTTAGGGGAATTGATCATTTGATTATTATGATAGGATATTTTTTATTATAGGGTGGGTATTTAGGAATTTATATACATCATTTGAGGATTTATAGGTGAGTTTTAGATTTGGTGTACTGATGGAGGGGTTTAAACAACAAATTATAACTATGGGTGACACAATATACCCAGTGGGAGTCCATCGGGTTCCTCTTGGATCTTACTTTAGCCAAGGTGGCATGGGGGGTACAACAAGGTACTCTATATCCCATTTCCTCTTTTTAGTGGGGAAATTATGATCACTATTACTGGTTGTTTAAGTTAATCACAAAATTGGAGTAAGTTTCCATATCATATTTTGAAATACTGGAGTTCTTGTTTATCTCATCACCTAGTATTCCAACTTTGGAACCTTCATTATGTCATGTTTTTCTTATACATTCACCATGGAATGGTTTCTATGAACTGAACTATTGGTTTCCATGTTTTTCATGAATTCATTTCTATAGATTCATTGGATTTTTTGCTTCCATATTTATCTATTGGGACTTTTTTAGTTTAAGTATTATTATAATAATGTTAATCTTATAGATGAGTCATTCCAAATTTCTGTAAGAAACTAACCACATATTATCTATATAATATTTTACAATGAATGTTGGGAACCTAAATATTGAGAATAGGGTGGTGAGGTTTTTGCAATCATTTACATTGGTTTTACTACCTAATAACAGTATCCAATGGGTTTTGTTCATGGAGATGAAAACACCCAATTACTCTCATATCTGTGATGACTCATGGACCTACATTCTAAAAGAAAGAGTTTGTTGGGGAACATGGCCAATGGTACATAAGAACTCACACTAGTTGAGAGGATAGTATGTCGGGATCATCACACCCTTTAGGGAGGAACTATTTCCTATTCTAGTACTCTCAAATACATTTAACATATTTGTGAATCATTTATTCATTTCCTAGTATATATATGTAAATCACTCTTAAGTAACAAATAATTACAAACATGAATGGGTTTTGATTCATCGATATGTGTTTGAGGATCTCCATTGATAGGTATATCTCTATATATCTGAGTTTCGCCATCAATGGTACCCTTTTATGGACTGATTAGAGATCTTTTGGTCATATTTTATGATGATGAAGGTTTTAAATCACATAGTGGGCACTCTATATTTCACTATCATATAAGGAGACAGAAGTTGTTTCAATGATGGGATAGAATGAATACAATGAGGTTCCTACATGACCTCATGAAATGAATTAGAACCCATGTTGTTTGGTTCCACTTAAATAGGCACATAATCATTTAAGTTCATGCTAAAAAGACCAAACCATGCAGTTTAACATCATGTGGAATTAATGTTCATGCTAGAGGCACCCAGTCAATGACGATATGGGACATACGTTAAAGTTAAATGAGGCAGTTGGAAGAGATGTGGTATCCCAGGTGGATTTGAACCTATTGGAAAATTGGCCAGAAGAACATTTGGTTTAGTTTGGGTGTTAATTATAGAACCTAGGGAGGCTTCCTACATATCCTAGTATGTTGGGAATCAATGCTCACATTGTTTAGAATGTGTTGGGGATTACACCTAGGTAGTCTGGGGAACCCAGAAGAGTTGTGGTCTCCTGGGTGGATATGACCCCACTAGTAATATGACCTAGATAACATAAGGGACATTTGGGAGTTCGGTTTGGACCTCAGAGAGGCATCATACTTATCCCAGTCACTTGTGATTCAATTCCCTTATAGTTTAAAATGATATGGGTATTACACATAATAGGATTCCCATTGAGTTTATTCTTCATTGGGAATATGGAACTTTGAATGTTGAGGTCTAGTTTTGGGACTTATACAATATAGGAGGCCAATTTTATGGTTTTGGATGGTGTGGATGTAGTGATAGTCACTAACCTCTAAGCCCATGTGAGTCATGCTTGATGTGAGAAACAAGATGAAGTAGTAGATCTAAATATCACACTACCCACATTTTCTACTAGTGGGAGAACATTTGGGGCCAAAGAGAGAGGGAGAGGTCATTGACTATTCCCATATCCTATTTTATTTTTTAACCAGGATAGTCCCATCTGGTGATCTATTGAACTATGATATGGGATAGAGAGGACGAGTATGATTTCCACCACTCACTATAATTTCTAGGTGCTTACTCCTAGAGGGATGCCATGATGGTCCTCTAGGAAGAGTAGTGTGACCATTATCGGTCCTCATAAAAAAGAAAGTCCAGTGGTTCCACTCAATCCCAAGAATGGAGAAGCTCACGTGAGCATTTCAAAGGTTGGAACCTTTATTACCATGGGACGGTAGACTTCAAAACATTTTTTGAGGGTCTACCTTATCATGTATGGAACCAACAAGACTCCACTTACCACATGTATGTAGACTCAAGGGGACACAATGATGTTCCTAATGATCTAATCATAAATAGCAGGTTGCATTGGAAGATTCCTTGGCTAGATTTCATTAGATTTGTTTTTATATGGTTCAAAGTGGGTAATGATGATACGACGGAGGGGGTGAAAGGAGATGGAGAGAGGAATATCCAAGGATGCGCCATTCCATGTATCATGCCCTTATTTGGGATGGGGTTTCCTCTAAATATTACATTAATTCATGGGTAAGGTACCATATAATTAGAATTCTGCTATGCCGACCGGGGTTCTATCCGCGTACAGTGTTGCTACGCAGGGCTTAGTTCTGCCTGCATAGCATTTTTCTATGTGGGGCCAAGTTCCACTCGCATAATGTTTTTATACACAGAATATGGTTATACTCAAATAGTGTTCTCTTATGCAAGGTGTTGTTAAACTAATGTCCCATCTATTAATTCCCAGAAGAATGGTCTCCACCAAGGGATTTTATGTTTATCGGGAACGAGATGATTTTTGATTTCCCATTTATGCTATGCAGTGTGATTACCTTCTAGGAATCATCTAATGTATCCCAATTAATATATGATGCCCTATTTTTAAATTTTCTTTTAAATTCCTCATCAATACATCATTTTAATCCCTCTCTAGTTTCCCCTCATGGGTATTTTATAGAACAATAGTGGGACTAAGTACCAGGATGGATAATTGTCCACTGTGGGCTATGGATCTTTGTTTATGAGAGCCCAAGGAGGATTCCCCAACCCCCTAATGATTTACTTTTTACGGGGGATTTAATTAATGGGGGAGAAAATAATCATCCGTCCCATGTGAACAAATTTTTTATGTTGACAAGAATCGATGTTACCATCTCATCCCATAAATGAATTCATTCGTGGGTGATAGTCATTCATGGTGGCAGAAATCATGACCTGAACCGAAAAATGACTTTCTTTTCTTTGTGGGTGAATGTTGTACCAACTCATCCCACAATTTATTTCATTTGTGGGGTTCTTCATAAATTGTTAGAATTCTATGTAGATAAGTGGTTCTTGTAGCAATTTTTATTATGTGAACCCAAAAAATCTTTCATGGATTCATCCCCTTTGAAATTTTTTCTCCTGTTTTTATTATGGGTTAATTTTTTCACATTGATATTTTTATGGAAGTAACTTCCTCTTTTATTCATTTTTTTAGGGCTTAAAAAAGTCCCCCATCAGAATGTTTTTTGATCAGGGGCACTGAAGGTTCTTCTGATACAGAAATTAAACCTATTTGGAACATGTTTTTGGTATGTAAGTTTACCTGTATTAGGAGACCATATGTATAAATATAGATCCTACACATTTTTACATTATCTATTTTCCTCACAGAACTGAGGTCTCCGATAAATCTTGATCTCCCACTGCTACAACATAACATTTCCTTTTTGAGGACAGATTCTCTGTGAACTGGACTTCGTCTCCCACAAATGATAATTTTGATTTCTATATAAAGATTATCATTTTTTTATAGATATATAATACCATGTAATGAATTCATCATTTTCCAATTATTATATATAAAATGCTTCATGGGCTTGCACACTGCGGGCCAGCGCTTTGCAAACTAAAGATTTGTGGAAAAGTGTGTCCTAGTTTGATGGTTCACAGACCAACACTTTGTTGACTAATAGTTCATGGTGCTTTATACATTTAAATTATTTATATAGTATAACCACTTATAATATTTGATTTTTTTAATAAAATTAATTATGGATCCTTTATAGGATATTTCTACTTCTTGTGGATCTCTTTCCACTACCAATGAGGGGAGGAATGAAATGGTGAATTCTGTCAAAGAGAATAAAAAATTCATTGTATATACATTGCAAAAATACCTCGATGGGTGTGTGAGTGAATTCCAAAAGTAATATAAAATATATGAAAGAAATATTCTTTATTATTTCAAGATGACATTAGATGTTTCGATTCTTATATCGTGCATAACAAATCAACCCACAACCTAGATAATCTATAATAGAAATATTTCCTGAGCCAATATCTCAGAGTGGGGGAATCCATCCAAGAAACCTGCATAGTAAGGATTATTGTTATCTACAATACTTAGTCACTAGATGATGTTGTGTAGTCTCCATACAAAAAAATCCATTTATATCACAACGTCACATGAAAACTACGGAAAGTAAGCAGTTACGTTGGTAATTGATGTGGGATCTTTAACATGGAGACTCATTTATATTTGACTGGGGGTGGCCATTTTGGGTTCACCAGAGAAATGAGTAATTTAATGTTAAGTAAAAGGAAATTTAGTATATGAATCTCTATGGGTGTCACAGACTTAATCCTACTAATATTAAAATTTTATCCCTCATCTACATGGCAGATGGACCACAAACACAATCACCATCCACTTGGTGTATGGAGAAGTCAATATCAGTTTCTTTGATGTTTGATTTTTTTATGGGATCCCAGCATGGGTTACATGTATGATGAGTTTCTCACACCCCCTTCATCTTGGGATAACACAGAGAGGACCCCCACTCTTTCCATAATGATTTTTGACAATGCGAAGGATCTTTTGAATAGTGACCCTCATCTAAAGTAATATGTCGAATTTTTTGGTTAGATCAATGATTTTACAATGAAATTGGATAAAATAACTATGAAATATAAAATTGTAATTTTTATACTATACATAAATGAAGGTGTATTGGTGCATATTTGTGCATGATTGAGATTGGATGGTTTAACGAGTGGTGCTAGAAGATTATCCCAAATATTGGTCGACGATTCTGGCTGGAAGCATTTCATTCCATGTTTCTATGTAGTTGGATATTTCTAGTGTGTGATTACATTACTATGTTTAGAGTCACAACTTTCATAATGACAACTCAATTGACCACTGGCTGGTGTATTAATCATTTCATCTCAATGCTAGTGAAGAATTTCCATTTGTTGGGACAAATAAGTGAGGGGAGGCCAACATACCCGCTAATGGACCCCTTTAATGTTATCTAGTGTGGGTATCATCCCATATGGAAGGATATATATTTAGCAACACTTTAAATATCCAAAAACATATCATCTAAACATATCTCTAAATCATAAGAGGGGTAATTCCATCTGAATGGAGTGAGTATAAAATGGTGGATCAGCTGAACTATCATGATCATTTTACCTATTCTCCTTATGTTCCCACTTCTGGTAAATTGATAAATGGTGTATATGGGGACCACACCAAGTGAGGATATCATATCTCTTTGAGAGAAGTAATATTAGTTGTTTGGATTGATGGGGATCTTATATACAAGGTGTATGCACCTTAAATAATCGCACATCAATTCAACTCTGACTATAGGAGGGGTCATCCAACCATTAACATCACACACAATGAGAAACAAATATGGATATCACAGAATCATCAGTTGATGTTTACTTAGGAGGGAAAACGATTCCAAATTTGGAATCCACCTTGCATTGATTTTAGTCAATAACTTGTGAAATATTATGTCAATCGCTTGAAACAATCATACCATGACATCAACTAGAAAAAATTTGCATTGTTTTCCTTGTTTGAAGAGTGATTAATGTCAAAGGAAACCAAATTCAAAGAGTCAGGCATTATAGGCCTAGTTAGAAACTAATAAAATCCTTTTTTCTGATCCCCAAAGGAAGATGTTGAAGTAATAGGGTTCAACCATGGATGAGGTTGGTGTTTCCACCCATGTTAAAGTATCTATCCCTCATGATGAAACTTTTCCATAATCTTAATGACTATGAGATTATTTGAGGTGATCCCATTAAATTTATTTCTTGTATATATTTATACAGATGAAGTAGGTTTCATTCAATGGATATGGATATATTTTATAGCCCGCCACAATTTCTTATGTGGATGACCCTGTGAGGGTGGATGCCCATGTTCAATACCTTGATGACTCAGTCCTTTAACAATAGAATTGTTATAGATAATATTTTTGAGTGCTCGTAATGAAGAGGTACGAGGTTTATGTTGATAACATGGATGGTAGTCATTCTATCGAAGGCATTGATGAAGTATACCCCACTACCGCGTTAGGGGTTTGGGAAATCCCTAATTTCTATCTCGGGTTTCACTAGAACCCAACCCATAGGAGTTTAGGGTAGGTGAGGCACCCATAAACTATGTGTGCTATAAGGAACTCACCCCACTTAAAATGTGCTCTCCTAACATTACTCCTTCCAATAACTACATCCTTCATAGAGGCTTAGAGATCATAGGTTTCCTTGAAAAAATGAAAATCCACTAACGAAATTTGGGAAACACTTTTGGTATAGACCCTTGATATTGTAGGATTTGAATTAATCACCACACATTCGTGGATGTTGGATCAAGAAAATCCCCATGAAGTGGGTGTATATTTGAAAGAAATGGGAACATTCACAAAACTATATGAAGAAATACTTTACTATTCATATTGAGTAGAGAATGTGGTGTCAATCATGGTGGGGGAGATGATGTCGATGAACATGTCATGTGGTTGATTGTAGCAACTATTATTCTTATATCAAAATTAAACCCCAAATAATGGTACTTTTAGTATTCTAGGGTGATCTGTGAACCTATTTCATTTACCAATTACATCCCCTGGGGTAAAACCGCTAGGGAGAACATCCCTTCGGTTGTGGGAGTTACTTGAGAGGGATCCCCTGGGGTAATGGAGCATATGAAGGTAGTTATTGTGCATCCTATTGGAGAATTTCCACCCCCATCCCCACCTGTTGATCCTTCCATCAGATTATCCCCATGTAACACCATGAAGCATAGATAGGAACGATATAATACGATATGTCTACGATTGATGAAAGAAGGTGACTACTGCATATTGTTTACTAAGTTTTCATGTTATAAGCTTCTATGTTCTGACTAATCACTTTTCAATTAAAATAGAGCTTATTTGGTGAGCCATCATGAAACAACCATCCAGGGTCATAAAACCCCATCTGTTTTAGAGATGAACATGACCTCCAAAGTGGTTTTTAATGAATTATATAGTGATCCCAGTCCAGTTGAGGATGTTAGGTAGGTCCCAAGACCCAGGGGGAATCTTTTCATGATTAAATGACCTATATCCTAGTAATGGGAATGAATTTAGAGGTTTATCCTTGATTTGAGTGTATTTAACCTATTTTTATAGAGGGAACCATCATGGAAGAGAGAACGACTAAAATTATGAGGGTCTAAGACATTACTATTTCTCTACATTCCATTATTACTATACCCAAAAGCACAATATCAGTTAGAGACTATATAGAGATAATTGAACTATCTGAGCAAGAACATACACTATAGATCTATCTGAAATAACATTAATTTCATTTCCATCAGGAGGATACAACATCCATTATTCCTGGTGATGGAATGGTGGTGGTCATAAATGTTGATTTTCTTGAGAACGAAGGTGAGTTCACCACACTTTCAACCATTATTTTTTCAGGGTATAGGTTTTAAATGTTTCAACATTATTATTCTTCTGTTACAAAAAAAGAATTTTTGGTTGCAGCAAATGCTTCAACACCTACTGAAATTGCTAGGGAGGTGGCTACTGTAGATTCATGCCATGCGGAGGTTTATGATTCAACACCATCTATGGTGGAATATATTAAAGAATATAATACACTATATAAGAGTTATTCGATGTTTTAATAGGAGGATATGGATTACCTTTTTATTTCCCATATGAAAATATGGAAAGATTAATGGAAGATGATTTCTCAGTCCCCCCTCAGAAACATGCCAAAGAAACTGGTCAAATAGTGTGTCCTTTTTTCAATTATTAGGAATAGGGGGTTTGATTATTAATCCATTGATGACATTGAAAAATAACCAATTATTGTATGGGAGAGAACTATCACACTAAACTCTATTCTTTTAACTATAGTTTCCATGGCCCACCTTTCCCTATATAAGAAATTCTTTCTTAATGATGCTATTGATCATACTCGGATGACTATGAGGTGAGAGGGTGAGGTTGTAGAGGAGAGGATCTCAGCAGAGTGGCTTCATCAAGTGGTGGAGAATATTAGTCTAGAATAGGAGCATCTCAAGAAATAATTTTCTCTCACTAAGATAGCTATTGATGAAGGAAACATTAGTGGGGGAAGAGGAAAAGGGAGGATTGGATGCTACTGAGGGGGAAGAGGCACTACAAACTGGTGTTAATGCTGAGACTGCATCCTTTTCATAGCTATACCAAGACATACAAGACTAGTACAAGAAATAGGTAATCTTTGCGAATCTATTGAGTGAGATATGTAATGACAATTCACTACTCATATGGAGAGACTATGGGTGGTGGATGCTCCATTGTACCCATTCAATAAATAAATGAAAACATTTTTCCCTCCCATGATTTTCCTTTATCTAATCACATAACAAAAATAATTTATAACTGGTCATATTTTTAATGATATTCTCTATTGGATATCAATTTCAATCGAAAAATTGGATAAAAATATTGAAATGATCATGTAATGCTCTATTGTTTACTGATCTGAGGGACTCAATGAGCACAGTTTCAACAATTTCTATGGTTAATAGAAAAACTATAAAAACATTGTGTCTTCTCTATTACCAGACTAATTATACCTAATTCTATTGTGGTGTGGGAATAGGGAGTATAACTTGACTTTTTATTAGGCCACCATTTTTTGGTTTTTGACCTAAAATGTTTTGTCCTTTTTTTTATTATCTTTTAAGTGTTTATCATTTTGCCTAAACCATTATAATTTTCGTTCTAGAAAAGCATTACTTGAATTTACCATGGGTTCCCTTTACGATTTTTCAACCTAGAGGGTTCTATGTCATTTTTGTTGGATTTATTATGTTATGAAATCAAGACTAATTAAACTGATGTTTTAGGTCAGAAATCTTGGACTATGAATTAGGGGGAGAGATCCCCAATAGGGATTACCACCCAAGTATGTCCCAATATTCTTCAAACATGAATAGAAGAATTTTGGACCCTATTTTGTAAATTTAAATATATGACATGATATAAGGAATGTAAAAGAGGAGTATCCATAAGAATAGTTTCCAACACAATGTTTTTAGGGTGTACAGAGATAGGACAATCTTATCCAGGGGATGAATTATCCTTTGGTTGATGATCCTTTTGTATGGGAAACTTATGCAGGGCTAGTTAGGGAATATTAATCATAGTAAAAGAAATTTTTCCTTGGGAAAATAACCCTACATATTTTTGGCTGGGTAATTTATGAAAATTTAAATTACTAAAGTCCATGAATGGTGGATTTACATGGGAATGTTTCCCAAAAATGATGAGGGAATCGATATCAACACTAACCATGAATGAGAATCCAATCCTATATAGACTTTTCTTTTATAAGAAAGGGTTAGATCATAATACAGTTTAATGATGTTCAAAGTGGATGTGGACCATTTATTTTAATTTCTTACATCGAGTATATTCAAGAGATATTGTTTATGATAACTTAGCTTGGACCAAGGGATAAATTATTCTCTTTTTTCAGGGTAATTTATCAAAAAATATCCCATAATCATTAGGCATGAAGAGGAAAGGTTATAATCTATAATATAGGGAATTCTAAATATGTTTATTTATTTGTGATAAAAAATTCCATTGGGGCATATGATGATAGGAAAACCCTCTCGTGAGGATGGATTTTCCTTTAGTTAAAAGGAATTTTGTGTGGTAAACTTATGCAGTGGAAACTAAGGTATATTGTTTATAGTAAAACAATAGTTTATATAGGACACCGAACCTACATTTTCAATAGCCATGGAGGTTTAAAAAGAATCAAATATACCCAAAACATAGGGTTTTTATTGAAAAAGAAATGTTCTAGAATAATAAATGGGAACCTCATGTTGAGATTTACCCAGAATGGGTAGAAATGTATCTCTTATGTAGGATTGAACCATACGTAAGAAGGATTATTTTTTTATGTATGGGCCTGATACAAAAGTTTCTAATGTCACTATATATCTCACCAAAATGGGAATCAAGATATACATAGTTCTGGGATTGATTACCCATTCATAGATTGAAGCCTTGTGTGGGGAAGGTATTTTTTTTTGAATACGATATCACGAGTGGGTTGAGGCATGTGTTTGAACCTCTTATGAAGATCTAACGCATGTATAAGATAGTGGGGAAATTTTTATTTTGTGGATGTACAAGGATATATGAACCAGGTGTCATTATGTATCTTTTGATTATGGTAATCAAGCGATACGTAGTTCTTGGAAATTGGGTTGTTTAGTGTTAGGTGATGAGGACATCAACCATCTAGTGTCGCATCATGTGGTAAGGAAGTAGGTGACTTGATGTGAAAGAGGGGATTCGGTAGCATGAAAAAATGATGGAGATCTAAGTTTCATGACATCTCTTGAAATAGTGGGAAGAAAGATACAAGTAGTCAAGTAATTCTAACATGGAATAAGAGGGACACTAACCATTCAGTTTAGCATCATGTAGTAAGGATGACATGGGGTCTTTTAGTTTTAGGTCATACTGATTGGACCATATGTCATGAAAATGACGAGTAATAATGGGATTATTCTTCTTGGATGATATGACATGTCGTGGACATAAAGGAGAAAGAATATGTAACCCATGATTCTGAGGATACATTGACCATGACAAATGATATGGAGAAAAGTGCTATTTGAGGTTACAGAAATAGAAGAAACCTATCTAGGGGATTTATTTTCCTTAAATTGATAATCCATTTGTGTGTAAAACTTATGCAGATCCAATTGAGGCATATTACTCCTAGTCAAACAATTATATCCTTAGTTCACTGACCCTCCACCCATATCCTATGGCTGAAGGAAGATTGTGGAGATCTGAAATCACCTAGGGCACAAATTATAATGAATATAATTTTTTTTCAAACATAAGGAAAATTCAGACTGTGATTGTCCATTGAGTGTGAAATTACCTATATATATCTAACACATGTGTAGGGGAAATTTCAATTTCCTTGATAGATCCCTAAATAAGGAACCTAAAATGAAATATCCTACATTGACCATTGTCTGTATAAAGGATATGGGGAAATTTATAGTTTTCTTTATCCCATGGTAGGTACTAGGATATGAGCCCTAGGAATCACTATGTATCTCATCAAAACTATAATCAAGACAAAAATTGTTATTCAGGCACTATGTAGTTTAATTTCATACAACAAGGATATTATCTAGGTTATTTAAAATCCCTGTAGAGACCCCAAACCTGACGTACATGGACATTACAATACTTTTTCAGAAAACTTAATAAATGAAAAAAATAGATGCCCAAAGACCGTATTAGTTTAGTGTCTCTGGAATCTCAGAACGTAATCTTCTAATCATGGTGAAAGATCTGCAACATCTCCCATTTGGTTTTCTTACCAAAAACCATTCTTTATAACCTCGGGAAAAGAAAACATAAAAAGGGTGATCTCAAATGCTCAGTATGGGAAAGCATAAAGAACATAAAACAATCTATAAACATTTGAATTCAAAAACATGAACATAAAATCTAAACATAAAAATCATGAGAAAAGACATAAATCATGGAAGTACGTAAGGCATATATCATAAGGGAACATCAATCATGATAAAATATAATTAGAATAAATCATGTAATTTTGGAAAACCATTAATCACATTATATGATTTCCATAGTATCCAAGGCATTGTTTCCAAGACCATCTTAGTGGAAAAAGTCCCTTTCTGAATCGAGTTCACTCCTCGTTCCAGTCCTATAACACTAAACCGGATTAACTTATCGTTCCATCCATGTATATCTCATGAAATATAAATATTTACCCAATGCATTTCAGGGAGATATAGGTCCCACCCATCCCATAATGAAATCATTCTTTTGTATGCCACAAAATCATAAATCATACATCATAGCATAACCCATGTAATAGAATTGGATTCTTAAACATCATGCCATCATAACATAATCCATATAAAAAATGGATATCATTTCGTCATAAGAAAAACCAAATCATGTAAATAATGGAGACATTATAATTGAAACATAAACATATTAAATAATGTCATTTTAGATGGAAAATAGTTTTGATAAAACACTTGAAATGAATTCTTGAGTAAAATATCCTTTCTTCTTCAAAATCATTTTCTTTTCACAAAATTCCATGAAATTTTAAAAGAAAAGGGATTTGTTGAAAATAATCAGGCAATGTTGTAGAGGAAGCTTCATTAAAATGAGGCGTTATGAGACCGTCAAAATCCTTTCACACCGTATAAGTTAAAAATAACTTTCTCCTAGTACTTTTGTCGGAAAAGTCAAAAAGTTTATCGTGTGGTAGAAAAATGTAAGATTACTTTCATAACATATGGTAAAATTCAAAAATGGGTAAAATGAATATTAAACATACATGAAAATATTTTTATAAAACATGGACATGGATGATAACAAAAACCCTAGTAAATACTTACGAATAAACAATCTCGGATAAGAGCGAGATTGGAATAGTTATCCCTTACCTTAGGTCTGATATTCTTCGTACGTATCCAAAACTCCTGTATAATGATTTAAATAATGCCATTGACTTATTACAGAATCATATTCATTGTCATGATATCATATATGGTTCACTTGTGACTTTATATTACCCATTCTTTTATAAATTCCATGTTAAATCATCGTTTTGGGTAAAATCGATTCATTTATCATATGTGTTTCGACATGTTGTTCTTGATATTATTAATTATATCTTGATTTAAATAATTTCAGAATGTAAAACATGATTTATATGTAATATATATTCAATAAATAAATGGAATGAAATACACTATTCATGGAGACAGTAGGTCGTGGGTACACGCGAACACTGTTTTCGTTTCCTTGTTGAATTAAATGGAATTAAGTAAAAGAAACATATATGTACATAAATTTATTATGTAATATATTTCATGATTATTTATTATATATACTTTATAATCATACTTGAATGTTTAATCATGGAAAATGAATCTCATCGCGTTCGTGGAGATGGTAGTCCGTACGTATGCACGAACGATGGTATCATTCCCATGATCGTGGAATTGTATTGAAGTGTATATATAATATTTCAGAATCAATATCACTTTACAATAATCATATATAGTTATTTATTTACACTATTATAACCATCCAAGTAATTTTGTTGTGGAAAACATATTACATGTAGCACCCCAGGTAAATAAATAACATGACATTTTTATATTTATCCATAGTTGTGAATAAAATATTAATATTACTTTAAAGGGGACGCTATGCTCGATGGCGTACCCAATACGCAACAACAAGTTTCTTGGGAATCTTATGTTTCACTCTAATAATAAAATAATATTATTTAAAATGGTAGTTAACACCTAATAGTTATAATTAGGGGAATGAACAAAACTAACTACAAAAAGATTATATATGTTTGTCAAATATTTTTTACTTTTTACAACAAATGTTAGAGTATTAAAAATGCGAGTGAATCCAATTTTAAGCATAAACATTCTAATATTCTTTAAAAGGTCAGTTAACTGCCTTTTGATGGTGAACCTCTTTTAAATCCACTTTTTGACAATTTTATGTGTTATATTTGAAAAAATAAAATTCTTCTTTAGAATTGGGTCATCAAAATTTACTTTGTGTAAATTTTTGGTATTTATCCGATAAAGTTCATTTTTTTAATGAATAGTGAAAATGCTGTATTTTAATTAAAAGCATCTTTCTAATATAATTTATTTATATGATTAGATTATATTTTGAATTGGTTTTAAAGTGAAATTAGAATATAGTATTACCATTTAATCCAATAGTAGTCATTGGAATTAATTTCACATTGAAATTGGACTTAAACTAGTGTCAATCTTTTAATAGATATTGTTTATTAAAAACACGCTATTTGTTTTGACAGTGGGAATTAATTATTAAATTAATTAATTAAACTTATATGTTTTGAATTTTTTAAAATAGACATCATTTTTGAATTCGGAATATCAAATATAGCTTAGGGTGAATTGTTGGTATTTTTCTGAAAAACTTCAATTTTTGATGAATAGTGAAACCACTAAGTGGTAGTTTAAAAACCGATTTTTCATTTAAATTAAACTTTACCACTTCTGTGATTTGAATTTCAAAAGTCCTACATACATGGTTTTCATTAGGATGTAAAATGTGGTTCAATGAGATTAAAATAATTTTTTGGTGAATAGTAACTTTTACGTTTTAATCAAGATTAGAGGTAATTAGTGTAATTTAAGGTAAAAATAATGTCTTAATAATATGAAATGATCTGGAAACATGTCCTACTGTTATTGGATGTGTCATGGACGACCAATAAAATCCATGGATCAACTTGGGAAACCATGGAGCCACTTTGGTGGGGAAATAACATTAATAACTTTTTATTTAATGTTAAAATTAAAATGTCACAAACATGAGTTGTTTTACTAAAACAATTTTTAAATGGGGTTATAAAAGTCATATTTTTTACTATAAATATTCATTATAAAGCTAAAATTATTTCCTACATCATTATATTTTGTTTATAATTTTTAGACATTAAATAAATTAAATTATTTATGACACCATGATGATGCAGTGATTACCTCATTATTTAACAATTTAAATAAAATAAAAATATAATGTAAAATCTAAGACCTAAACATGTCAAAAACCTATTGGATGGGTGTATTTAGAACCCTTATCACCTTATCCTCTAAATATATAATTTTGGGACATTTTTTATCCGAAAATCATTTTATAACAAAGTATATTTTTTTAACTTTCCAAGAGTGCCCCTCCTCTCCTCTTATAAAATGCCCCCACCTATACCACCTTACCCACACTTCCAAAGCCTTTGGATCGGCCAACCCCTGCCCATTGTTTCTCTCCAAATCCCTCTATAACCCTTAGAAGCCTCACTTTGGGCAGAAGTCTTTTAATGTAAGCCTTGGAGTTCAAATCAAAAAGAGTTACACGTTTTAAAGGTAGTGTTTTCTCTTGTGTTCTTATGTTTTATTTTGCTCCTCCAACCCCCTAAAATCTTTTTATTCTTTTCTTTTGCAACAAAACCAGTATCATAAATATACTAGCATGTTTTTATAATAAGGATTCGAGTTACACTTACACACACCTACATCTAATGGTTAAAGAGCATACTGTTTCCATGGATGGCAAATTTCTGCCTCACGAAACGATGATTGTTCAATATTCTTCTAGCACCTTCAAAGGTGGTCATTAAGATGAAACTATATTTATATATTATATAAAATATTTTTATTTTTTACTTAATATTATATATTATTCATTTATGGCATACCTTTATGGTTTCCATTATGGGTAAATGCGATATATTCATTTTAGGAAGTGCGGACTACCGCCCCCTCAAAGTGATTTGATTCGTTAACACCATATGTGGTACCTATAAAGGATAAATTTAATGATAATATATATTATATTATACTTTAATTATGATATACCTTTATATAATTATGATTTCACTCCATTAAGGAAGAAATAGAAATGAAAGTAGCGTTCATGCGTACGTACGGCTTACCGTCTCCATGAAAGGTGCATTTCATTTCTTACCTCTAAATGATTATGTAATGTTATAAATGCATGTATATACTGGATTTATATGATATATATGATATCTAGATAATGAATATAATTCTTGATATAATGGATATTTTACCACATGAACAACTTGTAATTATAAAGAGTTTATTTTTGACTCAAGTACCAATGATCGACATAACGACCATTATTAACTTAAATAATTACATAGTGTTCATAACATGGTAATAAGTGATATAAAAGGAATAATAAACCTGAAATTTGTTCTTAATCAAGTATAAATTAAATCTATTTTATTATTCAGGAATATAATGAAACGAACAAGACAAGTCGGACTTGAGGTAAGGGATCCTACCCCTCTCTTTCTTTTTAAGTACACTCTTTTATGTCATTCCATTTAAGCTCATCTTTATTATGATTGGGATTTTCTATTATTTTAATACTACTTTAATTTTTATTTTAATATGATGAGAGACCCTATTTTCTCTCATCAATCCATTTTGGAAGTTTTGAGTGGCGCCGTTAGGCTGCCAAATTTTTGTAAGAGATCCAACCTCTCTCTTTATTTTTAAGTAGTCTCCTTTTTGTCACTTCTTTTAAGCTCCTATTTGTTATGTTGGGGGATGTTATTTTATATTCCTCTTTCTGTAAATTTTATTTAAATATTATGAGAGACCCTATTTGATCTCATCAATCCATTTCTGGAAGTTTTAAGTGGCGCTATTAGGCTACCGAGTTTTCGTAAGGGATTTTTCATCTCACTTTTATTCCAGTGAGATTTATAATACATTTTCCACCATTTCCTTTGAGTTGTGTATGTACTGACCATTATTATACTCTTTGGGTAATATAATTTCATTTATGGGTATTTACATATTCATTGTTTGACCCTTCTTCAATGGGGTGTACATTTCGAACGTTACCCAAGTCGGTAAGGGAACCCTTCACCCTCCTCATTTTAAAAGACTTATTTTGTTATGTATTTTAATTCAAATACTATTTTGTTGGAATTTTTTCTTCTATATCCTTATTGATGTAAATTTTATGTCCAAGATATGAGATACCCTTCTTATCTCTTATCGACACATTTTTTGAATTTTGAAGTGACGCCGTTAGGCTGTCAAATTTTTGTAAGGGAACTTCTTAACCAAATTTCAATTCTTTGGGTTAATATCATACTTTAAAATTATGTCAGGATATTATTATGTCCTATATTGAATTTTTACTTTCTTTTTGTGTACTTATAGTGAATACACATAATAGATCTATGTTATTTAAAAATGATCTTTTTATAGGACTTCGTCTCAATCTCCTTTCATTGAGGCATATTTTGTTTTATGCACAACCTTTTTTATACGGTGTATGAACTCCTTTGACTTTTAAGTTTATCCAAAAGGAATATTTTTTATACGAAGAGTTTTACTAAATGACAAAAGGGAATGTTTTTGTCGTATGTATGCGGCGACAATGACTTCTCTGCCGTCGTGACCATTATTTGAGTTTCGGCTTCCTCTACAAGTAATACCTTTTTTAAAAAGAAAAATAAATACCATGTTTTACATTTCTTTTATTTTGGTATTGAAAATGGTTTTCATAATGTTTTTATATCAATGTGTTGTATTAATATATTTTTATTGAAAATTGGAAATGTTATGTTTCCTTTATGCATGTTTTATGTGATACGATTATGTTATGGTTCTTGGGCATTATTATGAAGACGGGTGGTTCCGTGATAAACTAAGGGCAGGTGAGTCCGATATAGCTCTCCAATGCATTGGGTAACGCGAAGGAGTTAAACGTTAAGGTTGCTCTGAAGAGATTTAGGGAATATACTGTGATGGGTATTTCAAATGTAACCAAGAGGGTTACTCCCTACGTAAGAAAGTTATGAATGCCTCAAGTTACCTTTATGTCTTATGATTTCTATGATTTATTCATGATTTGATGAGGTGTGTTAAAGTGCTTATGTTTTATGATTAAAGTATGATTTCATTGATTCTTATGTATACATTTACTCATGTTTCCTTTCCATATTTTTATATCCCTTACTAAGATTTTTATGCTCATCCCAAGTTTTTGAAATGTTTTTCATAGGTTAAGGGAAAGGTACATGATGTGATGATAGTGTTAAGGAAGTTTCAAGAAAGAATCCATGTTTTATTTTAAATATGATTCCGTTGATGGGAAAATGAGTACTATATTTTATGTAACCACTTTGTTTAAATGTGGAATGTAGCACATGATTTATGATCTAATTCTCTAAAACTCTAAACCTGAAATGATCCTCAATCGGAATTATTCATTCAATTAAATATTAAGTAAGGTATAAGGCCAGGGTCTTATAGCTGGTATCAGAGGTCGGTTTAGACAACTTTAGGGATTAGAAGTTTTTGTTAGACACATGATTAGTCCCTATATCTATTATTTCAGTTAAATCCTTGTTTTATAACTTTTTTTAGGTAAAGTAAAGTCAGTTACAAATGGAAGGAGAAGGATCTCAAACGACATTCCTATCTCTTCCTGATGACATTCTTGCAATAATTATTGCAAAGTCATGTTCGGATGATTGCGAAACTTTTTCTATCATACAACTCACTTGAAAGCAGTTGTTTGAGATATCAAACACCTCCACTATTCCTCGTTATCATCATGGATCATGGGTTTTTTTTAGACAAATACTATTTTCACAATATTCTCATATTTTCAAGAATGTTAAATATTATGAAGGTATTTTCAAATATTTTACCTTATCACAAGAATTTGAATCATATTATGATTTTAAAAATGGTTCTGAGGAAGGAGACCCTTGCGCAACTTATTTATATTTTATTTTAAAATATAGTCTCTCAGCACATACTTATGGTATTTTAAAGGACCAATAATATAAATTTTCAACTCAAATTCTGTCCGACTATTTTATAGAAATCATGTTTTATCGGATGTTTTGGAATTATATGTCATACATGATTTTTTTCCAAAACTATTTTTCTGTGAACACCCATATGACCCATGTTGTACAAGGTGTATTTGGATGGAGGAAGAAAATGATTTTGAAGGATCCCTAAATCATTGTTGTAACACATGGGACTTCTACCTACGTGAGCAATATGAAGAGGAAATTGAGTGGACGCCATGATCAAGGTATGCTGTTATTCTTTTTGGGAATCGTTTTATTTTATCTTATGGTGGTGAAATAAGACATCATGAATTAAGATGTTGAGATCGTAATGAATTTGGATGAAAATGAAATGTATAAGAAAACTATTGAGGTTGAAACGTGTTAGGGTTATTTTTAGAGTTTTATAAAAAGGACAACACATAGACCGTGTGATAACCCGTCGTGTCGGACAAAGGTGCGGGAATCGAACCCACAACCAAAGTGCGACTGTTATTTATCGCCTACAACTGGACTACGTGAAGTCCCTGGTTAGTATGACTTATTATTTTTAGTTAGATGATTTTATGAATTAAGAGTAAGTTGATTTTGGGTTATCTATGGGAATTATTAACCTATCATGTGGGATATGTGATTAGGTTAATTACTTTTCAATATGAGACTTTAAGATCAACTAATGTTATTTGGAGATAAGTCTTAATTTGTACCTTGGAAGACTATGTGATTAAATCCTTCAAATATTTGGGTTTCAATCTTAGTTTGGTTTAATTTGAAGAATTTTATGGACAAATTGTTTAGCGAATGGTCTTCGTTGAACTTTGGGTTTTTTTGGACAAATTTTGGAGATTAAGAATAGATTTTCTTTTTATAAAGGGTTATCCTTCTCTGGATTATCTGATCTTGTTATAATAATTTTGGTTTTGGTAAGAGTCTAAAGACATGGGAAATATATAGTCCTCTTTTTTTGGATTAGGTGATTCTATAGAAGTTGATTATAGTACTCTTAGTGTGAACAAGTCTTCCTAAATACTCATCATTTGGAGAAAGTATGAGTTTGTGTAAGAAATCTAGTAAAAGTTGAAATTCAACATGACAAGTAAATATGTTTCCTTAAGATCAAAAATAAATTCCTCAATGAAAAGTAAATTAAAACAAAAATTTTGTGTATTAACTTTTCCTACTGGGGAATCGAATACCGTTTAACCCACCACATGTTTGTGATTTTATTGTGGTTAACTTTCTCCTAAACATGTTTTCTATCACTCTCACTCAAAACAGGACCCTTTGCTTTTTCTTCCATATCCATGTTTTCCTATATGGAATCCTAGTATGGGTTAACTCAAGTGACCTATGTACTTCTCTTTCTTTCTTTTAAATTGACTGTTTCACAGACTCTTATTCCGATGTGGGACTTTCAATGATGTTTCCGAGCCCAATTTTGAAATTGCGAGGACGCAATTCCCAAAAGGGGGGAAGGATGTAACACCCCAGGTAAATAAAGAATATGACATTTTTATATTTATCCATATTTTTGAATAACATATTAATATTACTTTAAAGGGGACGCTATGCTCGATGGCGTACCCAATCGGCAACAACGAGTTTCTTGGGAATCTTACGTTGCACTCTAATAATAAAATAATATTATTTTAAATGGTAGTTAACTCCTCGCCATTGTAATGAGGTGAATGAACATAAATAACTAAAAAATGATTATATATGTTTGTCAAATATTTTTACTTTTTGCAATAAATGTTAGAGGATTAAAAATGCGAATGAATCCAATTTTAAGCGTAAACATTCTAATATTCTTTAAAAGGTCAACTAATTGCCTTTTGATGGAGAACCTCTTTTAAATACACTTTTTTGACAATTTTATGTGTTATATTTGACAAAATAAAATTATTCTTTAGAATTGGGACATCAAAATTTACTTTGTGTAAATTTTTGGTATTTTTCCGTTAAAGTTCATTTTTTAATGAACAGTGAAAATGTTGTATTTTAATTCAAAATATCTTTTTAATATAATTTATTTATATGATTAGATTATCTTTTTAATTGGTTTTAAAGTGAAACTAGAATATATTTTTACCATTTAATCCAATAGTGGTCATTTGAATTAATTTCACTTTGAAATTGGACTTAAACTAGTGTCAATCTTTTAATAGATATTGTTTCTTAAAAACACGCTATTTGTTTTGACAACAGGAATTAATTATTAAATTAATTAATTCAAATTATATATCTTCAATTTTGTAAAATAGATATCATTTTTGAATTCGGAATATCAAATATAGCTTAGGGTGAATTTTTGGATTTTTCTGAAAAACTTCAATTTTTGATGAATAGTGAAACCACTAAGTGGTAGTTTAAAAACTGATTTTTCATTTAAATGAAACATTACCACTTCTGTGATTTGAATTTAAAAAATCCGACATACGTGGTTTTCATTAGGATGTAAAATTTGGTTCAATGAGATTAAAATAATTTTTTTGGTGAATAGTAACTTTTACGTTTTAATCGTGATTAGAGGTAACTAGTGTAATTTAAGGTAAAAATATTGTTTTAATAATATGAAATGATCTTGACACATTTCCTACCCCTATTGGATGTATCATGGCCGACCAATAAAATCCAGGGGTCAACATGGGGACCCTATGGAGCCACTTTTGTGGGGAAATAACATTAATAACTTTTTATTTAATGTTAAAATTAAAATGTCACAAACATGAGTTGTTTTACTAAAACAATTTTTAAATGGGGTTATAATAGTCATATTTTTTACTATAAATATTCATTATAAATATAAAATGATTTCCTACATCATGATATTTTTTTATAATTTTTATACATTAAATAAATTAAATTATTTATGACACCATGATGATGCAACGATTACCTCATTATTTAACGATTTAAATAAAATGAAAATATAATGTAAACTATAAGACCTAAACATGTAAAAAACCTATTGGTAGGGTGGAGTTATAAACCTTATCGCCTTATCCTTTAAATTTATAATTGTGGGACCTTTTTCATCAGAAAATAATTTTATAACAAAGTATCTTTTCTTAACTTTCCAAGAGTTCCCCTCCTCTCCTCTTATAAAAGGCCCCCACCTCTACCACCTTACCCACACTTCTAAAGCCTTTGTCTTGGCCAAAACCTGCACATTTTGTCTCTCCACATCCCTCTATAAGTTTTAGAATCCTCACATTGTGTAGAAGTCTTCTCAAGGAAGACTTTGAGTTCAAATAAAAAAGAGTTACACGTTTTAAAGGTAGTGTTTTCTCTTGTGTTCTTATGTTTTATTTTGCTTCTCCATCCCCCAAAACACTTTTTATTATTTTATTTTTTAACAACACCAGTATATTAAATATACTAGGATGTTTTTATAATAAGGATTCGAGATAAACTTACACACACATTCATCTAATGGTTAAAGAGCATACTGCTTCCGTGGATGGCGAATTTCTGCCCCACGAAACGAAGATTGTTCAATATTCTTCTAGCACCGTCAAAGGTTGCCATTAAGATGACAATATATTTATATATGATATATAATATGTTTATGTTTTACTTAAGATTCTGTGTTTATCATTTATGGCATTCATTTATGGTTTCCATTATGGGTAAACGCGATATCTTCATTTTAGGAAGTGCGGACTACCACCCCCTAAAAGTGATTTGATTCGTTAACACCATATGTGGTACGTATAAAGGAAAACGTTAATGATATTATATATGATATTATAATGGAATTATTATATACCTTTATATCATTATGATTTCACTCCATTAAGTAAGAAATAGTAATGAAAGTAGTGTTCATGCGTACGTACGGCTTACCGTCTCCATGAACGGTGCATTTCATTTCTTACCTCTAAATGATTATGTAATATTATAAATGAATGTATATACTGGATATATATGATATATATGATATCTAAATCATGAATATAATTCATTATATAATGGATATTTTTCCACATTAACAACTTGTAATTATAAAGAGTTTATTTTTTACTCAAGTACCAATGATCGACAAAACGACCATTATTAACTTAAATAATTACATAGTGTTCATAACATGGTAATAAGTGATATAAAAGGAATAATGAACTTTAAAAAGGTTCTTAAGAATGTATAAATTAACTCAAGTTTATTATTCAGGAATACAAAGAAACGAACAAGACAAGTCGGACTTGAGGTAAGGGATCCTACCCCTCTCTTTCTTTTTAAGTACACTCTTTTATGTCATTCCTTTTAAGCTCATCTTTCTTATGATTGGGATGTTATTTTATATTAATCCTAATTTAATTTCTATGTTCATATGATGAGAGACCCTATTTTATCTCATCAATCCATTTTGGATGTTTTGAGTGGTACCGTTAGGCTGCCGAATTTTCATAAGAGATCCAACCTCTCTCTTTCTTTTTATGTACTCTCCTTTATGTCACTTCATTTAAGATCCTATTTGTTATGTTGGGGGATGTTATTTTATATTTCTCTGGCTTTAAATTTTATTTCAATATGATGAGATACCCTATTTGATCTCATCAATCCATTTTTGGATGTTTTTTGTGGCGACGTTAGACTGCCGAGTTTTCATAAGGGATTTTTCATTTCACTTTTATTCCCGTGAGATTTACAATACATTTTCCACCATTTCCTATGAGTTGTGTATGTACATCCCATTATTATACTCTTTGGGTAATATAATTTCATTTATGGGTATTTACATATTTATTGTATGACCCTTCTTCAATGGGGTGTACGTTTCGAACGTTAACCAAGTCGGTAAGGGAACCTTTCATCCTCCTCTTTTTAAAAGACTTCTTTTCTTATGTTTTTTAATTCAAATACTATTACGTTGGGATATGTTCTTCTATATCCTTATTGATGTAAATTTTATGTCCGAGTGATGAGACACCCTTTTTATCTCTCATCGACTCATTTTCTAAATTTTGAAGTGACGTCGTTAGGTTGTCGAATTTTTGTAAGGTAACTTCTTAACCCAATTTCCATTCTTTGGGTTAATCTCCTCCTTTCAAATTATGTCATGATATTATTATGTCCAATCTTGAATTTTTACTTTCTTTATGTGTACTTATAGTGAATACACATAATAGATCTATTTTATTTAAAAATTATCTTTGTATCGGGCTTCGTCTCAATCTTCTTTCATTGATATATATTTTGTTTTATACACAACCGTCTTTTGTACGGTATATAAACACCTTTGACTTTTAAGTTTATCCAAAAGTAATCTTTTTTATATGAATCATTTTACTAAACGAAAAAAGGGAATGTTTTTTTCGTACGTATGCGGCGACAACGACTTCTCCTCTGCTGTGACCATTATTTGAGTTTCGACTTCCTCTACAAGCCATACCTTTTTTTAAAAGATAAATAAATACCATGTTTTACTTTTCTTTTATTTTGGTATTGAAAATGGTTTTCATAATGTTTTTATATCAATTTTTTGTATTGATATCTTGTGATTGAAAAGTGGAAATCTTATGTTTCCTTTATGCATGTTTTATGTGATACGATTATGTTATGGTTCTTGGGAATTATTATAAAGACGGGTGGTTCCATGATAAAAAATGGAGGGTGAGCCCTATATAGCTATCCAATGCATTGGGTAACATGAAGGAGTTAAATGTTAAGGTTACTCCGAAGATATTTAGGGAATATACTAGGATGGGTATTCCAAATGTAACCAAGAGGGTTATTCCTTACGTTAGAATGTTATGAATGCCTCACGTTACCTTTATGTCTTATGATTTCTATGATTTACTCATTATTTGATGAGGTATGTTAAAGTTCTTATGTTTTATGAGTAAAGTATGATTTCATGGATTCTTATGTATACATGTACTCATGTTTCCTTTCCATATTTTTATATTCCTTACTGAGATTTTTATGCTCATCCCAAGTTTTTGAAATGTTTTTCACAGGTTAAGGGAAAGGTACATGATGTGATGATAGTTTCAAGGAAGTGTCAAGAAAGAATCCATGTTTTATTTTAAATATGTTTCTGTTGATGGGAAAAATGAGTACTATCTTTTATGTAACCACTTTGTTTAAATGTGGAATGTAGCGCATGTTTTATGATTTAATTATCTAAAACTATAAACCTGAAAATATCCTCAATGTAAATTATTCATTTAATTCAATATTAAGTAAGGTATAAGGTCTGGGTCTTATATTACAGCGTGGCGTGGAGACAGTATTCTGTACGTATGCACGCGCGGTGATTTTTTTTCCATAGGATTGATAGAAGATGAAATTGGGTCATTTCATATTTATAATAACATATTAGTATATGAGTGATACGTATGTTATTAATTTATGATGAAACAAATAAATAATAATAATTAGAAGAAGAAATAAATTGGAAAGAATCGGTAAAGGATATTACCTCTTCTTTGACGCACCTCTTCATAACCTCCACTTAAGGCACTAGGGTTGGTCTTTTGAGGAGACCAGAACCTCTATAATGTTTTTAGGGAAGATGAGAATAGAAATGGTCAGGGATTGGCCGAGCTTCAAGGCTCAAACGGGTGTGAAGAAAAGAGAGAAGGGGTGCCCTTTTTATAATGGAGGAGAGGGGCACCTTCGGAAAAAATGAAAATATTATTTTATAATAAAGTCATATTCTGTTTATAATATCTCCAAATTGATTTATTTCTAAGATAAAGTGGGTATGGGTCAAAATACTCTCATCGAATAGGTTTTAGACAAATTTAGGTTACTATTTTAACCTTATCATTTAGATTTAACTCTAAGTTAAATAATTTAACCTTTACCGTGTCTTCTTGTTTTCTTACACTCTATGATTAATAAACTTGCTATAACAAGCCAAACAAACCCCAATTGGTTCATTATTAATATATATAACCTTATCTAGGTCATTTAGCCGAACATTATATTTTTAGGAATATAATTACAATTAATAATATAATATTTGTTTTAAATACTATTTTATGTCAATTTTTACACTATTTGGTAATTGATTTTTTTAAAACTCATAAAAGCATTATTAGTTCAAACAATGTTAATTTAATCAATAATAACATTTCATATTAACCTAGAAAATAAGTGGAATTCATAAAAACTTTCAAATTACATTTATTTGGGTATTTATAACATCAGTTATGTTAATATTTCATTAATAAGGTAATTATTGCATCATCACTCTATCATAAATAAATTATATCATTTAATGTTTAAAAATTATAAATAAAATACCATTATGTATGAAATATTTATATCTTTCTAATTAATATTTATAGTCTAATTTATCTTATGTATAACCCTATATTAAAATTGTTTTAGTTGGTAAACGTTTATTTGAACCATTTTAACTCTTCCTTAAATAAAATAAAAATAAGTGTCCTAATCCAATCCAAGTGGACCTAAAGGATAATATTTTATTCATAAGGTTGTTTTTTGTTGAATGAAACTTATACAATAGATTTAGGACATGTTTTAGGGTAATAATAATATCATTTTTACCCTTAATTACCCTATTTACTTTTAACCGTGGTAAATAAAAGTAAAAATTTACTATTCACCAAAAAAAATTATCTTATTGAACCACATATACTCCTTGATGTTAACCCTGTCTCTCGGATTTTTGAAATTCCACTCACAAAAGCGGTAAAATTAAGTTTTATGTAGATTTTCAAATTCTCCTAGTAGGTGGGTAAAAGACGGAGAAAAGTTCAATAAAATTTTTATATATCTAAAATTATTATAAAATGACACAAATGAATTACATTGAAATTATATATTAATTATGTAGTGATTTTTACCAAAAATAAATTAAAATAAAATAAATAATTATTTAAATAAAAGGTCAGGTTTTAAATAGTAACCCAATGTTTTCACTATTCATCAAAAATTGAATGTTTTCAGAAAAATACCAAAAATTCACCGTAGGATAATTTTGATATTCCGAATAAAAAAATGAAGTCCATTTTGAATGATAAAATTTATAAAATTTCAAAAAGTGGGTATTACTATTCAAAACGGCTAGTTCATAATATTATTATAATAAGATGTCGTTTAGTGAAACTTGGTATTGTGTACTACACACACTATCGAAGAAGGTCTTGATTGCGTGTAAAGCAAGCCAAGTCAGGGCTGCATGTTGTAAAATCTCTGTTTGGTGTTTCATATTACATAATAAAAACTTATTAAACAAAATCTACACTTAATTTTTCATAAAATAATTTCCACGAAACGAACTTTAAATTGTGTGTAACACGAGCCAAGAATAGTGTTGCATATACTGTAAGCTAATACAGTGTTATGTATAGTACAAGCTAATCTTGGTGTAGTGTGTAATAGAAGACATCAAATAAATTAAAAATAATATATCTCATAAAATCTCAGGGTGTTACATTCAACCCCCCCCCCCCTAAAATGAATTTCCCCCTCGAAATTCATCAGGGTTATAAATCATTTACTACTTGAAAGTTTCATTCATAGAAAACCATATCTTCAAAATGAATACAAAATCATCCTTTTAAAAAGGAAAGTTAGAAACAAAACAGATACCCAAAGTAACTCATCACTTGGGTTCCCACATAGTAGTATATAGGTGAAAATATGGATGTGGAAGAGAAATCTAACCGTCAAGTTCTGATGGAGAGCGATAGAGAACATAGCTATGAAAAATCCAACAATCGTAAAGCTATAAATTTGTGATGATTTAAGGTACCATCTAATTCATCATATATGAGAGTACTTGGACAACATTTTTGGTTTCCATGATCATTTCCCTAACATGGATGAACTTTTACATAATGAGAAATACTTACTTGATTTCAGTGTAATATCATCGTTTGTCATTCCCTGAACAATTTCCACTTCATATATATTTAAATAAATGAAGCTAAATTTTTCATTCATGAAGTGTTAGAAGATCATGTGATAGAATGATAAGTCATGCCAACTATTTCTATCACAAAAAAATTAACAGAAGTTATTAAATATACATAAGTCTATCTATGGTGAGATCAATCATATATGATTTCAAAAATGGACTTATACTTAATCTATCATACCACTTAATAAATTAAAACTAGTTCCTACTGACCAGGGACATCCTGTAGGCCTGTGGTAGCGGATAAAGGCCTATTTCACTTCGGTTGTAGGTTCGATTCCCACATCCTTGTCCGACGCGACGGGTTGTCGCCCGTCCTGTAGGTCGTCCTTTTTCTAAAACTACATTATTATAACATCCCATCAATAATATTGAATAAAAAGTTCTATCCTTAAACAATACTAAATTATGTCCAATATAATCCATTCCAATATTTAGGCTTATCTAAATTACTTCTATCCAATCTCACAGTATAATGAAAATGAGTACTAGAGAGGTCATATACCAAGCATATGAATACCATCAGTTATCTCCTGTATATCGTAAGATATATCTTGTTGGTCATATTCCAAACATGTGAATACCTTAATCATGTATTATTTTGAAACATGAATTACCATAGAACCTTAGCAAAAACATGAATGATGTCAAAAGTTAACTCATTCCACATACCAAAATCCAAAAATTCCTATATACTCAAACCATGATATCACTTTGTCCTTATGTCAGTCATGAGCTCATGAATACTAACGTAATTTCATTTTCTCTTTATCCCTTCATTATGCACATATCATCTTCTTTCTAAAAATATCTGAATAACCTTTCATGGTTACCAGTACCATTCAACATATACTTTCAAATACATTAGGAAAAACAATAGTGTAACACTCCTTAGATGTTTATTTATTCCATAGTTCCATTAAATTACCTATATAACATAACTCTTGATAAACATAAAATCATTACACTACCTTCTTAAACCATTGAACAATCTTAAACACTTCTTTCATCTCATATGTCATTTATAGTCTCCTCATAACCATCCACATAAATACTACCCATATGACCATGCTGATTCTCTTCATGAGATTTTCCCTTAGGGAATTATTTTGCATAATGCCCATACATTCCACATTTAAAACATCTAATCAGCGTTGATGTCGTAGAAATACCATTATCCTTCTCCATGGTGTTAACTGAAGCTTTTCCTTTGCACTTACTGGATTTGTGTCCTTCTTTTTCGCACCCAAAGCATCTTCCAGTTCCTTTGAAACATTCTCCTAGATGCCTCTTCCCACATGATTTACATGAGAGAAATTGATCTTTCTTTCCTCTATGATCATCATGAAACTCCATATTTCTCTTATTAGCTGAGTCGACCAACTTACCAAAGTTGAGAATATTGATCATATTATGAGATTGCTTATTAGGCATAATAACGATGTTTGGACTTCCAAATCCAGTTTCATTTGGTTTCTCATGAACAATATCATTCCATTGTCCATTATATCCTCCATTATCATGAATCTTCCTGTTTCCAGCCATTTTCTAAAACCCAAAAAGAATAATGTGGGAGGAAAAAATCATTCTAAGGAAAACAACATAATAAAGGGGGAGTACCATCAATATCTAACATCTTAGGTTAAATTCTATGATCGTTACTGTAATTCTAGGACTATAACCTATACATATACCTATCCTTAGAGACATCCCTAGAAATAAATTAGAAATATCTCTAGGGATTTCACTAAAGTTATCACATCCTAGTTTCCAAAAGTTTACTAAACCTTCACTCTGATACCAACTGTAGAGACCCCAAACCTGACGTACATCGAAATTACATTACTTTTTCGGAATACTTAATACATGAAAAAAATAGACGCCCAAAGACCGTATTAGTTTAGTGTCTTTGGAAACTCGGAACATAATCTTCTAATCATGGTGAAAGAACTTCAACATCTCCCCTTTGATTTTTTTACCTAAAACCATTCTTTATATCCTGGGGAAATGAAAACATAAAAAGGGTGAGCTCAAATGCTCAATAAGGGAAAGCATAGAGAACATAAAACAATCCATAAACATTTTAATTCAAAAACATGAACATAAAATCTAAACATCAAAATATTGAGAAAAGACATAAATCTTGGAAGTACATAGGGAATATATACTAAAGAAATATCAATCATGAAAAAATAGAATTAGAATAAATCATGTAATTGTGGAAAAACATTAATCACATGATATTATTTCCATAGTATCCAAGGAATTTCTAAAAAGACCATCTTAGTGGAAAAAGTCCCTTTCTGAATCGAGTTCACTCCTCGTTCTAATCCTGTATCATTGAACAGGATTAACTTACCATTCCAACCATTTATATCTCATGAGATATAAATCTTTACCCAATGCATTGGAGGGAGATAAAGGTCTCACCCATCTAATAATTAAATCATTCTTTGGTATGCCACAAAATCATAAAACATACATCATAGCATAACCCATGTAATAGAATGGGATTCATAAACATCATTCCATCAAAACATAATCTATATAATAAAATGGATATCATTTCATCATAAGAAAGATCAAACCATGTAAATAATGGAGACATTATACTTGAAGTATAAACATATTAAATAATGTCATTTTAGATGGAAAATAGTTTTTATAAAACACTTGAAATGAATTCTTGAGGAAAATATACTTTCTTCTTCAAAATCATTTCCTTTTCACAAAATTCCATGAAATTTTAAATGAAAAGGGTTTTTTTGAAAATAATCATGCACTCTTTTAGAGGAAGATTCATGAAAATGAGGCGTTATGAGACCATAAAAATCCAATCATGTCGTATAAGCTAAAAATAACATTCTCCTCGTACTTTTGTAGGAAAAGACAAAATGTTTCTCGTGTGGTAAACACAAGTAATATTCTTTTCATAACATATGGTAAAATTAAAAAATGGTTAAAAAGGACATTAAACATACACTAAAACATTTTTAGAAAATATTGACATGGATGATAACGAAAACCCAAGTAAATACTTACGAATAAACAATCTCAGATAAGAGCGAGATTGGAATAGTTATCCCTTACCTTAGGTCTGATATTCTTTGTATGTATCCGAACCTGCTGTATAATGATTTAAATAATGTCATTGCCTTATTATAGAATCATATTCATTTTTATGATATCATATATGGTTCACTTATGGAATTATATTACCTGTTCTTTTGTAAATTCCATGTTAAAGCATCTTTTTGGGTAAAATTGTTTCATTTATCGTACGTGTTTCAACATGTTGTTCTTGATATTATTACTTATATCCTGATTTACATAATTCCATAATGTAAAACATGATTTATATATAATATATATTAAATATATAAATGGAATGAAATACACCATTCATGGAGACGGTAGGTCGTGCGTACGAATGAACGCTGTTTTCGTTTCCTTATTGAATTAAATGGAATTAAGTAAACAAAATATATATGTACATAAATTTATTATGTAATATATTTCATTATTATTTATTATATATACTTTATAATCATACTTGAATGGTTAATCATGGAAAATGAATCTCATCGCATTCATGGAGACGGTAGTCCGTACGTACGCACGAGCGATGATATCATTCCCAAGATCGTGGAATTGTATTGAAGTGTATGTATAATATTTCATAATCAATATAACTTTAAAATAATAATATATAGTTATTTATTTAGACCATTATACCCATCCTTGTAAGGTGGTGCTGGAAAATAGATTACACCACGACATGTAGACATTATTTCGTACATACGCATGCGCGATGATTTTGTTTTCCGTAGGATGGATAGAAGATTAAATTGGGTTGTTTCATATTTATAATAACATATCATTATATGCGTTATATGGATGTTATTAATTTATGATGAAACAAATAAGTAAGAATAAGTATATTAAGAGATAAATTGGAAAGAATCGGTAAAGGATATTATCTATTCTTTGACGCACCTCTTCCTAACCTCCTCTTAAGGCACTGGGGTTGGTCTTTTGAGGAGACCAAAACATCTATAATGTTTCTAGGGAAGATGAGAAGGGAAATGGTCAGGGGTTGTCCAAGCTTCAAGGCTCAAAAGGGTGTGAAGAGAAGAGGTAAGGTGTTCCCTTTTTATAAGGGAGGAGAGGGGCACCTTTGGAAAAACATAAAATATTATTTTATAATAAAGTCATATTCGGTTTATAATAGCTCCAAATTGATTTATTTCGAATATAATGTGGGTATGGGTCCAAATACTCTCAAAAAAGAGGTTTTAGACAAGTTTAGGTTACTATTTTAACCTTATCATTTAGATTTAACTCTAAGTTAAATAATTTAACCTTTACCGTGTCTTCTGGTTTTCTTACACTCTATGGTTTATAAACATAATATAACAAGACAAACAAACCCCAAGTAGTTCATTATTAATATATATAACCTTATCTAGGTCATGTTTCTTAAACTTATATTTTTAGGAATATAATAACAATTAATAATAAAATATTTGTTTTATAAACTATTTTATGTCAATTTTTACACTATTTGGTAATTGATTTTTTGTGATACTCATAACAACATGATTAGTTCGAAATAAGTTAATCGAATCAATAATAACATGTCATATTAACCTATGAAATTATTTTAATTCATAAAAAGTCTCAAATTACATTTATTTGGGTATTTATAACATCAATTATGTTAATATTTTATTATTAAGGTAATTACTACATCATCATTGTGTCGTAAATAAATTATATCATTTAATGTCCAAAAATTATATATAAAATACCATTATGTAGTAAATATTTTTATCTTTCTAATAAATAATTATAGTTGAATTTATCTTATTTATAACCCTATATTAAAAATGTTTTAGTTATTAAACTTTGATTTTAACCATTTTAACTCTTCTTTAAATAAAATAATAATAAGTGTACTAATCTAATATAAGTGGACCTAAAGGGTAATATTTTATTCCTAAGTTTTTTTTGGTATAATTAAACTTTTCCAATAGAATTAAGACATGTTTTAGGGTAATAATAATATCATTTTTACCCTTAACTACCCTATTTACTTTTAACCGTGGTAAATAAAAGAAAAAAGTTACTATTCACCAAAAATTATTTTTATCTTATTGAACCACTTTTACTCCTTGATATTAATCGTGTATCTCATATTTTCAAAATTCCACTCACAGAAGTAGTAAAATTATGTTTTATATAGATTTTCAAATTCTCCTAGTAGGTGGGTAAAAGAAGGTGAAAAGTTCAATAAAAATGTTATATATCTAAAATTATTATAAAATGACACAAATGAATTACATTGAAATTATATTGTTATTATGTATCAATTTTTACCTAAAATAAATTTAAATAAAATAAATAATTATTTAAATAAAAATTTGGTTTTTAAATAGTAACCCAGTGTTTTCACTATTCATCAAAAATTTAAAGTTTTCAGAAAAATACCAAAAATTCACCCTAGGATAATTTCGATATTCCGAATCCAAAAAATGAAGTCCATTTTGAAAGCTAAAATTTATAAAATTTCAAAAAGTGGGTATTACTATTCATATCGGCTAGTTCATAATAATATTATAATAATATCTCATTTAGTTAAACTTGGTATTGCGTACTACACATGCTATCGAAGAAGGTCTTGATTGTGTGTAATGCAAGCCATGTCAGGGCTGCATGTAGTGAAAGCTCCGTTTGGTGTTCCGTATAACATAATAAAAACTTATTAAACAAAATCTATATTTAATGTTGCGTAAAATAATTTCCATGAAACGAACATTAAATTGTGTGTAACACGAGCCAAGAATAGTGTTGTATATACTGCAAGCTAATACGGGGTTGTGTATAGTACAAGCTAATCCTGGGGTTGTGTGTAATAGAAGACATCAAATAAATTAAAAATAATATATCTCATAAAATTTTGTGGTGTTACATTCTACCCCCCTTAAAATGAATTTCACCCTCGAAATTCGTCGGGGTTATAAATCGTTTAACACTTGAATGTTTCATTCATAGAAAACCATATCGTAAAAAGGAACACTAAATCATCATTTTAAAAAGGAAAATGAGAAAAAAAATTGATACCCAAAGTAACTCATCACTTGGGTTCCCACATAGTAGTATATAGGTGAAAATATGGACATGGAAGAGAAATCTAACCACCAAGTTCTGATGGAGAGTGGTATAGAACATGGCTTTGAAAAATCCAACAATCTCAAAGCCGTAAATTTATGATGATCTAAGGTACCATCTAATTCCTCAGATATGAGAGTACTAGGACATCATTTTTGGTTTCCAAGATCATTTCCCTAACATGGAAGAACTTTTACATAAGGAGAAATACTTACTTGATTTCAGTGTAATACCATCATTGGTCATTCCATGAACAATTTCCACGTCATCTATATTTAAAGAAATGAAGATGAATTTTTCATTCATGAAGTGTTAGAAGTTCATGTGATAGAATGACAAGTCATTCCATCTGTTTCTATCACAAAAAGGTCATCATAAGTTATTAAATATACATAAGTCCATCTATGGTGAGATTAATCATATATGATTCCAAAAATGGACTTATAATTCATCTATCATACCGCTTAATAAAATAAAACTAGTTCCTACTAATCAGGGACTTCCTGTAGGCCAGTGGTAGGCAATAAAGACCTGTCACATTTTGGTTGTCGGTTCGATTCCCACATCCTTGTCCGACGCAACGGGTTGTCGCCCGTCCTGCAGGCCATCCTTTTTCTAAAACTACATTATTATAACATCCCATCAATAATATCAAAAAAAAATTCTATCCTTAAACAATACTAACTTATGTCCAATAAAACCCATTCCAATATTTAGGCTTATCAAAATACTTCTGTCCAATCTCATTGTATAAAGAAAATGATTACTAGAGAGGTCATATACCAAGAATGTGAATACCATCATTTATCTCTCATATATCATAAGATATATCTTGTTGGTCATATAACAAAAATGTGAATACCTTAATCATGTATTTTTTGGAAACATGAATTACTATAGAACCTTAGTGAAAACATGAATTCTGTCAAAAGATAACTCATTCCACATTCCAAAATCCCAAAATTTCTAAGTACTCAATCCATGATATCACTTTGTCCTTATATCAGTCATGAGAGCATGAATACTATCAAAATTTCATTTTATCTTTATTCCTTCATTATGCGCATATCATCTTCTTTCCAAAAATATCTGAATAACCTTTCATGGTTACCAGTACCATTCAACATATACTTTCAAGTACTTTAGGAAAAAAATAGTGTAACAATCCTTAGATGTTTCTTTATTCCATAGTACCATTAAATTACCTATACAACATAACTCTTCATAAATATACAATCATTCCACTACCTTCTTAAACCATTGACCAAGCTTCAACACTTCTTTCATCTCATATATCATTTGTAGTCTCCTCATCATCATCCACATAAATACTACCCATATTACCACGCTAATTCTCTTCATGAGATTTTACCTTAGGGAATTGGTTTACATAATTCCCATACATTATACATTTAGAACATCTATTCATTGTTGATGTCGTAGAAATACCATTATCCTTCTCCATGGTGTTAACTGAAGCAATTCCTTTGCACTTACTGGATTTGTGTTCTTATTTTTCTCACCCAAAGCAACTTCTAGTTCCTTTGAAACAATCTCCTTGATGCCACTTCCCACATGATTTACGTGAGAGAAATTGACCATTCTTTACTCTATAATCAACATGAAACTCTATCATTCTCTTATTAGCTGAGTCGGGAAACTTACCAAAGTTGAGATTATTGATCATATTATAAGATTTCTGATTAGGAATAGTAACGATTTTTGTATTTCCAAATCCAGTTTCATTTGGTTTCTTAGGAATAATATCATTCCATTGTCCATCATATCCTCCATTATCGTGAATCTTCTTGTTTCTAGCCATTTTCTAAAACCCAAAAATAATAGAGTGAGAGGAAAAAATCATGCTAGGGAAAATAACATAATAAAGGCGGAGTATCGTCAATATCTAACATCTTAGGTTAAATTCTAAGATCATTACCGTAATTCTAGGACTATAACCTATACATATACTTATCCCTAGGGACATCCCTAGACATAACATAGAAATATCTCTATGGATTTCACTAAAGTTATCGCATCCTAGTTTCCAAAGGTTAACTAAACCTTTGTTCTGATACCAACTGTAGAGACCCCAAACCTAACGTACATGGACATTACATTACTTTTGCGGAATACTTAATACATGAAAAAAATAGACGCCCAAAGACCATATTAGTTTAGTGTCTTTGGAAACTCAGAACATAATCTTCTAATCATGGTGAAAGATCTTCAACATCTCCCCTTTGTTTTTCTTACATAATAACTTTATTTATTTCTTGGGGAAAAGAAAAAATTAAAAGGGTGAGCTCTAATGCTCAGAAAGGGAAAGTATATAGAAAATAAAACAATCCATAAACATTTGAATGCAAAAACATGAACATAAAATATAAACATCAAAATCTTGAGCAAAGACATAAATATTGGAAGTAAGTAAGGCATATATCATAAAGGAACATCAATCATGATAAAATAGCATTATAATAAATCATGTAATTGTGGAAAACCATTAAGCACATGATATTATTTCCATATTAGCCAAGGAATTGGTGCCAAGACCATCTTAGTGGACAAAGTCCCTTTCTGAATCGAGTTCACTCCTCATTCATGTCCGGAAACACTAAACTAGATTTACTTACCATTCCATCAATGTTTATTTCATGAGATATAAATATTTACTGAATGCATTGGAGAGAGATATAGGTCCCACCCATCTCATAATGAAATTATTCTTTCGTATGCCACAAAATCACAAATCATACATCATAGTATAACCGATGTAATAGAATGGGATTCTTAAACATCATTCCATCATAACATAATCCATATAAAAAAATGGATATCATTTCATCATATGAAAAATCAAACCATGTAAAGAATGGAGACATTATACTTGAAACAATATCATATTAAATAATGTCATTTTACATGGAAAAAAGGTTTGATAAAACACTTGAAATGAATTCTTGAGGAAAATATCCTTTCTTCTTCAAAATCATTTTCTTTTAAAAAAATTCCATTCAATTTTAAAAGAAAAGGTTTTTGTTGAAAATAATCATGCAATCTTGTAGAGGAATCATCATGAAAATGAGGCGTTATGAGATAGTAAAAATCCATTCACGCCGTATAAGTTAAAAATAACATTCTTCTCGTACTTTTGTTGGAAAAGTCAAAACTTTTCTCGCGTGGTAAACAAAAGTAAGATTTCGTTCATAACATGTTTAAAATTAAAAAATGGTTAAAAAGGACATTAAATATACATGAAAACATTTTTAGAAAACATGGACATGGATGATAACAAAAACTCCAGAAAATAATTACGAATAAACAATCTCAGATAAGAGCGAGATTGGAATATTTATCCCTTACCTTAGGTACGATATTCTTCATATGTTTTTGGAAATCCTGTATAATGATTTAAATAATATCATTGACTTATTATAGAATCATATTCATTGTTATGATATAATATATGGTTCACTTATGACTTTATATTACCTGTTCTTTTTTAAATTCCATGTTAAAGCATCGTTTTGGGTAAAATCGTTTCATTTATAGTACATGATTTGACATGTTATTCTTGATATTAATAATTATATCCTGATTTAAATAATTCTATAATGTAAAACATGATTTATATATAAAATATATTCAGTATATAAATGGAATGAAATACACCGTTCATGGAGACGGTAGGCCGTGCGTACGCATGAACGCTGTTTTTGTTTCCTTATTGAATTAAATGGAATTAAGTAAATGAAACATATATGTACATAAATTTATTATGTAATATATTTCATGATTATTTATTATATATACTTTATAATCATACTTGAATGGTTAATCATGGAAAATGAATCTCATCGTGTTCGTGGAGACGGTAGTCCGTACATACGCACGGGCGATGATATCATTCCCATGATTGTGGAATTGTATTGAAGTGTATGTATAATATTTCAGAATCAATATCCATTTAAAATAATCATATATAGTTATTTATTTACACGATTATACGCATTTAAGTAAGGTGGTGGTGGAAAATAGATTACACCACGACGTGGAGATGGTATTCCGTACGTACGCACGCACGGTGACTTTGTTTTCCGTAGGATGGATAGAAGATGAAATGGGGTTGTTTCATATTTATAATAACATATAAGTATAGGAGTGATATATATGTTATTAATTTATGATGGAACAAATAAATAAGAAGAATTAGAAGAAGAAATAAATTGGAATGAATCGGTAAAGGATATTACCTCTTCTTTGACGCGCCTCTTCTTAACCTCCTCTTAAGGCACTAGGGCTGGTCTTTTGAGGAGACCGGAACCTATATAATGTTTCTAGGGAAGATTATAAGGGAAATGGGTAGGGTTTGGACGAGATTCAAGGCTCAAAAGGGTGTGAAGAGAAGAGGGAAGGGGTGCCCTTTTTATAAGGGAGGATAGGGGAACCTTTGGAAAAACATAAAATATTATTTTATAATAAAGTCCTATTCTGTTTATAATAGCTCCAAATTAATTTATTTTGAATCTAAAGTGGGGATGGGTCGAAATCCTCTCAACCAATAGGTTTTAGACATGTTTAGGTTAATATTTTAAACATATCATTTAGATTTAACTCTAAGTTAAATCGTTTAACCTTTACCGTGTCTTCTTGTTTTCTTACACTCTATGGTTAATAAACATACTATAACAAGCCAAACGAACCCCATGTGGTTCATTATTAATATATATAACCTTATATAGGTAATTTTTCCAAGCCTTATATTTTAATGAATATAATAACAATTAATAATATAATATTTTTTTTAAAAACTATTTTATGTCAATTTTTACACTATTTGGTAATTTATTTTTGTGAAACTCATAACAGCATTATTATTTCTAAAAAAGTTATTTGAATCAATAATAACATGTCATATTAACCTATAAAATTAGTTTAATTCATAAAAAGTCTCAAATTACATTTATTTGGGTATTTATAACATCAATTATGTTAATATTTCATTAATAAGTAATTATTGCATCATCATTGTGTCATAAATAAATTATAACATTTAATTTCTAAAAATTATTAATAAAATACAATTATGTAGGATATAGTTTTATATTTCTAATTAATATTTATATTCGAATTTATCTTATGTATAACCCAAAATTAAAAATGTTTTTGTTATTAAACATTGATTTTAACCATTTTAACTCTTCTTTAAATAAAATAATAATAAGTGTCCTAATCTAATCCAATTGGACCTAAATGGTAATATTTTATTCATAAGGATGTTTTTGGTCGAATTAAATATATCCAATAGAATTAGTACATGTTTTAGGGTAATAATAATATCATTTTTACCCTTAATTACCCTATTAAATTTTAACTGTTGTAAATAAAAGTAACAAGTTACTATTCACCAAAAATTATTTTTATCTTATTGAACCAAATATACTCATGGATATTAACCGTGTCTCTCGGATTTTCAAAATTCCACTCACAAAAGCTTTAATATTATGTTTTATGTAGATTTTCAAATTCTCCTAGTAGGTGGGTAAAAGACGGTGAAAATTTCAATAACATTTATATATATCTAAAATTATTATAAAATGACACAAATGAATTACATTGAAATTATATAGTTATTATGTATAAATTTTTACCTAAAATAAATTTAAATAAAATAAATAATTATTTATATAAAAATTCTGTTTTTAAATAGTAACCCAGTGTTTTCACTATTCATCAAAAATTGAAAGTTTTCAGAAAAATGCAAAAAAATCACCCTAGGCTAATTTTGATATTCTGAATCCAAAAATGAAGTCCATTTTGAATGATAAAATTTATAAAATTTGAAAAAGTGGGTATTACTATTCATAACGGCTAGTTCATAATAATATTATAATAATATATCGTTTAGTGAAACTTGGTATTGCGTACTACACACACTATCAAACAAGGTCTTAATTGTGTGTAATTCAGTCCAAGTTAGGGATGCGTGAAGTGAAATCTCTGTTTGGTGTTTTGTATAACATAATCGAAACTTATTAAAAAAAATCTATACTTAATGTTGTGTAAAATAATTTCCATGAAATGAACTTTAAATTGTGTGTAACACGAGCCAAGAATAGTGTTGCATATAATACAAGCTAATACAGTGTTACATATATTACAAGCTAATCCTGGTTTAGTTTGTAATAAAAGACATCAATGAAATAAAAAATAATATATCTCATAAAATATTTGGGTGTTACAATCCTGCACTAAGGACATAGGTTCCCCATTTTGAAGAGGAAATATAATTCTTTGTCAAAATATTAAAGACCTAGGTGTCACAATGTATCCTATGATTTAAGGAATAAATACATAAATACTTCTCATAATTGCATTGACCACACAGTTTAACATCATCTTATATTGAAATCTAGTGTTCCATTTAAGGTATTTCTTCCATGACCATGAAAACATTAATTTGGATTGATGTGCCTTGATCATGTGTGTAGTCCCATACTAAAACACTTTAGATCACTTAACCTATGATCATTATGGGAAAACACGGTCAAAATTGTTTATTATGCTATACAAATGTGATATAATGAATGATATGTGAATTTGGAATTTCAACTATCTGGGCCCGAATGAAAAATCTGTGCATTTCATTGTATCTCATCCAAATAAGAATAAATCCATATATTATTCTCAGAAATCTCCCTATGAAGATCTGACCCATCCAAAAGGAGGAGGGAACTTGTATCCTTTACCATGGCTAGACTCAGGATTATAGATTTGGGTGTCCCTACATGTCAAGTAATGATAGTAATCAATCCACATTTAGTTCTTAATGGTTACTCTCTACATAGGTATGATTCATATGAAGGGGGAATATTTCCTATTCATTGTTTGATTTTTATGGATGGACCCATGATTTGATATCCTTCCTTCCATATCTATCCTTTGGATAGGAATCAAGCCACACATAGTTATTGGGGGAACCATGTAGTTAGATATCTTTTGGTAAAGACATTATCCATGTAGTTTAATTTCACGTGTTAAGGATAAAAATAACTTGACATGAAATAAAAATCCTCATGGTTGGGCCCATGAATATTAATATGGGAATCAGTACGTATCCTGTGTGGATAGAAATCAATCCAAACATAGTTCTTGATGGAAATCACCCAAGGTATTTCAGACCTATACATAAGGAGGTTTCATTTTTTTAATATTGGGGTGGTTGTACGAGGATATAAAGTCCAAGAATCACTGTATATCATGTTTGGATATGAATAATGATGCATGTAGTTCTCAAATATGGCATAGTTGATGACCGATATCATGGATGATGTCCTCTTGTGTCATAATATTATGTATGACATCCTCTTGTGTTAGAATATTATAGTTTTGTGTAGTATAAGATCATATAATGAGAAAATTTGTGCCATTCAGTTTATTGTATTGAAACATGAATTATATACCATTTACTTTAACATTATGGGATCTGGATTATTTTTTCATATAGTGGGAAGGACTATTTTTTGGACAAAAAAGAACCATAATTCTGACATGAAAATAGGCTCTTAGATGAACAGATGTAACAAAATCATCTTATGAATAGAGGAAAATTTATGGTTGGGCATAAGGTTAGAGGTCTATGCATCACTACATATGTTATAATGATAGAAATAAAGCTACATGTAGTTATTGGATATGGAATGGTAGGTGACCAATACCAATGAAGATATCCTATTGGGTGAGAACATCATGGTGTTGTGCAATTTAACAACATACAATGAGTGCCTTGATGTACAAGAAGTTTATTGCCTTGCAACATGGATGATGTACCATGCAGTTTAATGTCATGAGATCATGAATTTTATGTTTTGTGATTACATGAAACACTTCTTGAGGAACCTTTCATTGGTGGGGGTTGTAGTAAGATCTCCATACATTGAAATAAAATAATATTTTTCTATTATATTAGAATTTGTGTTTGTAATAGGGTCCCTATAACTTTGGATCCATATACAGTTGTTTCTTTCTGTGTATAATCAGATTCCAGAGGGCCAACACCATATATCCCTCAATGAATGACCAAAAGAGTTTTTTTTGTAAAAGTATCATGAAATCATGATATGGTGGACTTCCAAATAATCCATGGTTTTGAATATATTATCATATAGTATATCCAATTCATCCATATGATTCCTGCCTTTCTCATATATAGATAACTAGTCACATATAGAAGCATGCAGTGAGTGAAATTGAACATTGAGGGTAGGAATGCCTCTATCCTATACACCAAGGAGTATGGAGTCGCCTATAGAGTAGTATAGTTTGTATTCTGATAATCCCAGAAATAATTTTGGAGATTAGCTTAACAAGACATTTTCCCTTTGTCTACCAACTTTTGGAATATATTTGATAGGGTCCTGTTGAAGGCCTCTGTATATTTGTTAGACATTGCATGACAGCAGGATGAACAATTGGACATTATGTAATACTCTTAATATAGTTTTCCAATTCATCAGAACCAAAAATAGTGATGTTTTATATCATTATTTTACGGGGACATAAAATATAGTGATGATGTTCCCCCCATGAATTTGAAAACATTACATTCCAACACCACATTGTGGTGTACATATTCGGTCAACATAGAGAAGAAGTATGTTATAATGATATTTTATTTGAACTGTTTGACCATAGTGAGAGGATATAGTCCTACGATTTTGAATAAGCTAAAGAGAGGCGAAAATGGGAGCCTCTGAGCGGCGTCGACCCCCTTTCCATAGTGGCTAGGGTTTCCACTTTTCTTCCTCCCCCTTCCCCCTCCGGCCTGGTTTTGCTCGGCTTCTTCTGGTGTCGGTTCGACACAGGCATGATATGGCTTCAGAGAGGTGCATCTGGATTTCAGGGTTTCTCCGGCTCCAGTTTTCGGTGTCGATGGATTTGCGGTGCTAAGATGAGCGGCTCTGCCCTCGACGACTTCTGTATGACGTTTCGACTGGCGCTGGTATTCGGCCCAGCGTCCCATCCATCGACGACGTCGTCGTGTGGCTTTTCCAACCTCTACAAGCAGTACTGACGACTTTCCAGGGGATCGCTACTTCAATTTCCAGTTCTTCAGAGGAGGATAAATTACGTCTCTACTGCTTTGTTCATTGCATGGTTTTGGCTTGGAAGATTTGGATTCGTCTGTTTGTCTGTGATTATGGATTTTTTGGATTCCTGTTTTGACATCGCTGGTTCTTCTCTGCAACACTGATTTTTACACTATCTTTGGCCTCTATGGGTGGTGGTGAGGTGTCTTGTGGAGTGCGAACATATTCGACCAGTATAGTCATTGATGGTGGTGCAATTGTCTCGTGATTGGTGGTGATGCAGATGGATTGACCTCATGGATCAGGCTCAGAGGAGGATTCAGAGCTTGTGTTTCATCTTTGTAAGGTTTTTCGGATTTGGTTTTTTTGCGAGGATATGGCGTCAAACGTCAGATCGGGCATGTGATTTTACACATGACACTTTCTTATTGAACTATCTTGAAAAGGTGGATGGATTCTTCATGATCATATTCTAGGGTGGGGCTGATCTATGTTGTTATCTTTTTTGTTATCATGTGATGTCCCATGTCCATGAAGTCTGGGTTCCCCCCTTATTTTCTTAAAAGGGGGATTATCTTATAATAAAAAATTTGAAGGCCTTCGGGCCGTTGGATGGAGGATATAGTCCTACATCTTTATTACCCATATACAAAATGTCCAAGATTATTTAGCTATGGGTTTTGTGAATGAAGTTGGTATGAACTAGTCATGAATGTATCTTTTTGGTGAATTTAGTGAAGTCCTACATTATAGTGGGAAAATATTATCCAATCCTTCATATTTAATGGTAAATCCTATATCTTAATTTGTGGGAGCCGTAAAATCTATTGTTTATATCTTTCATGAAAGCAATGATATCTTCTCCATCAATACAACCAATAATTACCCCATACAGGCTCATCTTATAGAGTACATTTTGATGATTTGTGACATCATATAGATCAATGGTAATTTCTTGTCTTCAGAAATGCTCACTCCTAGATCGCTTAGATTAGAGATCTCCCTTTAAAAAAATCCCACAATAGGTGTCATCCAACCGGAAGTAGGACTATACGGTTTAAGAATGGTACAAATCTCATCGATCTATTTTGTGTTCGATTGAATGAATAGCGAGTCCATCCAATGATATAAAATACTGATGTTTATTTCACCCCACACTAGATAATCTTGATCTATGGTCGAATTGTCCATGGAAACTGCCTAGGAATTTTGAGATTATGAGATGGGAGTCAAGGTTAGATCCAATGAGAATTGTACCATTATGCTCTAGATGAGGTTTAATAGGGGGATTAGCTATTTTTTATGGAATATTCCTTGTTTATTTACATGATGACTAGTTCTGAATTTCCTTTTATCTTCATGTGATTGAATTATACATGATGTTCCATCTCAATACCATCAATTAGAGCCAAATATTCTTCTTCATTGTTCAGGAACCTTACTGACAGAAAGAAGGAGTAAGGCAGGACTTCCTTTGTGGGAGAGATGAGAATGACTCCCAACACCACTTTGTTGGGACTGGGGTATTCTATCCTATTCCATATTTAATTTCGTGTTGTACCATCCAAATACATATCCCATATTTGGGAAACTACTTGAATAGTGTGAACCTCTTCACCAGGTAGTTGAGCATCCAATGATGTCATTTCTACTGAGGGTTCCTATTCCAAAAAATATTCTAACACCAACACTTTGATCACTTTATAAGGCACGAATAGAATATCAAACTACTAAAAAATGACCGCCATCCATGAAAGATGTCTGGTTAACATCAAAAAGTTGAGAATGTATTTGAAGGGATATCTTTGAGAGGCTAAAGAGGCCTCATGAAGCTAATGATAGTGTGTCAGCATCTGGACAGCTAAAATTAGCACTAGAAAGCTATTATTGATATTTGAATAATGAGTCCCAACATCAATCATTGTTTTACTAAGATAATAAAAGATTTTTTCACTATAATCGTCATTGTTTTTTGAGAGAAAGACACTAAGTGATCAATCTATGTCTTGCACATATAAAATAAGAAGACTAACTTCAATGGGTTACATCATCATTTTATATCTTAAGATATATTTCAATATATTATCAAATTCTTGCAGAAAATCATGGGTCCATTGATATGTAATCCTCCCTTTTCATCAACCCAGCTAAGGGTGGAAATTTTCCTACATGGTTTTCTATGAAGCACTAAATATAGGCTAAGTTTCTTTAATGTAATATAATCTATTTGAGGTTTAGATTATGAAACATTCCACATATAATATTTATCTTATAGGGGTCTATTTAGATTAGATGATGGTGTATGAAAAAGAAGATAAATTTCCCTGAGGAAATACTGAAGGAACACTTCAAGGAGTTCTTTTTAAATATGTTTTGTCAAAGTTTGTTGAATATGGTTTCAAGATCTATCACTTGGTCTGTGAGTAGTTGATATTTAACCACCATATCACCAATATAGAATTATAAAAACTTACTTAGGAAGAATTTAAAGATGTGATGCACAACTTTTTGGTATGTAAGATTGACATTATTCAAGAAACAATGCATTACCCAATACTTATATAATATCTAGGGAACTAAAGGTGGTGGCTTAATCATATTCATGTTCTACTTAGATTTATTGTATCTTGAATAGCCTTCCATGAAGGAGAGGTCATCATATTCAAGTGTTTCATCAATATGTAGTTCTATGATCATGAATGGAAAATATTCCTTCAACCAGTGTTAGTTGAGATCCTTGAAATCGATGAAAATTATGATTTTCCTGTTCTTATTATTTATGGGGACAATAATGGCCTTACAATTGGGATATTGGACCTCCAATATGAGGTTTTATCTATTGATCATTTGAAATTCAACCTCATTTTTTAGTATCTATTAGTTGTTTCTTTCTGGCTGCATGTTTATAGCCTGGAGGGTACTCTGATAGGTCCATGTGGAGAGTGGACACCTCAGGATCAATGAATCGAATTTCTAGGAATTTATATGAGAACACATCACAATATAGATTTATGTAGGTGGTATAAAAATATCATTCTATATAATACATGGCTTCACAAATCAAGGGGGTCATGGGCCTTCTGTTATACCTATATTAATTTCTCTGAATTCATCAATGGTGGAAGAGATGTTCACCTAAAATTCAAGAGGTTTTACCCTAATTTCCTCCTCCTCTTCATCTCCATCTTTATCTTATTTCCATTGTAATTTATGGGGAATGTAGAAGGATAAGTTATCTATAGTTGGGGGAGAAGTCAATGTATTGGCATTCCGAAGATACACTATCTTCCTCTGACCTTGATGACCATGCCAGATTTCATTAAAAATATAGAGATGAGGGAGTGAGAGATTGATAAAGAGTGTCTTCATCCTCTTTGGATAATAAGATATCCACTTATTCATTAGTTGGTGAGGTAGGGACTAATTGGATATCTAAGGATTGAATGAAGGGATTTTATTTCGATCTTTCACCACTATCTAGGGAGTCGGCAAACTTTTCAAAAATGCTAGACATAGTGGTTAGGAATGACACCATGAAAACAACTAAATATTCATTTCAACAAAGATTAATTTGTTCGTTCTGATTGATGGGAAAGGAAAAATCTTCGCCAAGTTGTTTGAAGGGGTTGGAAGATATCATTTTCTGACTATTTAGTGTGGTGACCCAAGAAAGACCATTAACTAGGGGTTTTTCCCTTTCCTATTACTTAATTATAAATTTTTATAACGAAAACTCTATGGAATCTAATGGGTCATTATCAGATTTTAATGTCCTAATTTTTTCATAAATGTCATATTTGATACATTAGTTGAATTATGAGAGGGTTTTCCTGTGTTGATGAAACTAGGGCCTTCCAGGAAATAAATTATAGGCTTTTTTCTTTGGAACCACAAGAAATTATATGTTTTATATGGGTTATCCAAATTAGTCCTTGAGATTTATTTAGCCCAATGAATTCTGGTCAATTTTTTCATATTCCTATAGTTTTACGGTGGAAGGAACATGGTTAACCTCATCACAACCTAGCTAAAAACGTTTTTCAACTAGAATGATATTTACACCATAGCCATTGAAAATGAATATTTTTCATCCATAGAAAACATTTACACCACTAGATACATACAAGGGTTTTATTTTTCCACATATAATCACATCTTAGTCTTGTTATATGATGTTAATAACTTCCGGAAATTCCATAGGATCAGCCACTATCTTATTGACCATAACACCATCTACCAAAAATTAAAACTTTTAACGTCTTAGAAAATACTATATGAGGGATTCCCTAATGTATTTTTACAAACACATGGAATCCATGATTGATATCTTGGCCGGTACCAAGGATAATTATTTCAAGATGTCATACTTCTGGCCTAAAAGATTACACTTCCCTGGGTGGGAATGCTATTTCATAGGTGTTTCAGGGTCTTGAGTATTTGATGTGGATGTAAGAGCCCTCAAAATAGGATTTTGGGGTACTCTTTTCCATATTGGGTGGGGCTAGGAAGGGTTTTCTGCTTGATGGGGGTAATCTGATACCTACACCCCCTCTGACTGATATTCTAGAGTAATTAGGTATAGGTGAATTCTGGTAGGTGGAGGGGAATTATAATACTGTTGATTGACCCATTGAAGGAATCTCCTATGAGTCTCTACAATAATGATCATCAAATTATGGATGCATCTAGAATTCTGGTTGCTTCCATAATTGTGTCCTCCCGAGAATCCTTGCCTTCTGTGGCCTCTTTCACTAGATCCCCAACTAGGTGTATGGAAATCAGGTTAATATCTATAATCCTCATTAGACAATGGATCCATTAAATGAATGGCATTAATAGAACCAAATATTATTGCCTCATCGGATGATGACTTGGCTTGGATGACCATTTCTAGTGGTTCTGTTTGGCGGGTAGGTTCCTGATGTTTCAAATTTGAGGGTATAAAGTTTAAGAGTGTCAGATCCAACATTGTCCATGATATTGTATCAACCTCCTATAACTCCTACCTATATTTTTACTTATTCATATTATTGAAATTCATGAATTTTAATGGTTTTAGGGCAGATAACATTGGTTTTTTGGTAGTGGATGACACTAGGGGAATGGATGGTTGTTTGAACTATGCCTATAGAATATAATGAGTTTCGATGATTGTCTTTTGATTCATAAAACCTTTAAACTTTTATACCCTTATGAGGATAACTTATTTCACTCACATACTTCCTTAGGGGAAGTAGTGGAAATTTACACAACCATTACTGGTGGACTTCCCAACATTACCTACCAATAATCTACAATTTTCTATAGGACGTCTTTAAAGAAAATGAATTCCTGAATTGTGTATCATAGTATCCTATGAAAAGGGAAGTAATCCAGCCAGTCATGGTGAACTACCTAGTCAGGGATCTTTGGCTCTTGTAGGTGGAGTAAATCATTGCTCATAGCATCTATAAAGTATCCATGGACTTAATCATCTTAGATGGTGTAAACATTGTTCCTTCACTCCTTGAAATTGATTCCTCATCAGTTCTCTCTACTCATCATGTCAAGGAATGGGTTTCTATTTATTCCTAGGGGTGATGCATGATATGGTGTAGGTTCTAGATCTAGATCAATCATAGAGGCTAGATTTACTGTGATAGATGTATCCTATACCATTCCAACTCATTTCCTTGAAAATGGTGGAGTTATCCTAGACATGAGATTAGTTTGTTGTATAAATTCTTCCAATATATTTTAATTTTAAGAGAAAACCCAAAACCCACCTATATATTTCTCCATGACGGGAGATTTTAACATGTTATCATGAAGGTTCTCAATGCATAGAGAAATCATGTATTCTTGAGGAAGTGATAGGTTTAGGTAATAGGCACAACCTTTCCCCTAGAAATGAAATCTAGGACTCTCTCATCTTTTCACTGTTTTTTATTTGAGATGTCACATAATATTATATTTTTCTATGTTAAGGTAAAAAAAAGATGAATTTTCAACATAGATACTATCATCCCATTATCATCAAAACTAGAACAATCATGTACCTTACAAAGGTTGTCCCTTTTAGGTTCATATGAAGAATCTAAGATTCGTTTATTCTTGTATATCATGAGTTCAAATCATGGGATCACAATGGGATGCATAGTGCATCTAATGTAGTTTTGGGTCACTAGATATGTTGAATATTGGAAATATTGGACTCCAAAAGTTTGATGGTGGCTGGATGTAGCTCATTTAGTTTTGGTAGGTTTACTTTTTTGGATACCAAGGTGAATTACACTCCTCTATATCTTCCAATAGAGCTTCCAATGCCTCAATGGTGTTTATAGTCCCTTGATGAGTTTTTGTTTCAATAGGATCATGGAAAAGTGTATCAATTAGAAGGATATCGTGTTCTGGTTCAACCATTATCTAAGACTGATATATATCCGTTGAAAAATTTTAATTATTTCCATGAACATGTTCCTATTTTCTCCTTAATTCAGGGAACTCTTGATATCTATTCATGATAAGGTTTAGGTAAACTAAGGGTCTAGGAACTAAGCTGGGTGGCTATCCTGAACCTACTTCAATTTCTAAGATGAATCCTTGATATTATGGTACCCATGTTTGAAGTGTACATTGAGGCTCTTCTAGGGGATAATATTTGATTGGAATGTTATGTCAAAGAAACTCAGTGTTTAGTCACATCAGTTATTTATTTTCTTCCTCCTATAAAGAAAATATTTAATTTTGTGTAGGGATATTGTCCTTATTGTTTGGGGGAGGTGTATTGTATTTTTTTGTGCATTTATTCTTGTTAGATATTCATTGTGGAGGTAGTGCCCGATTGATCAATGGACTACCAAAATTAGGTCAATTCATTGGTTCTATGTATATACACCTTCTTCATTAATCTCATCAAGGACCATGTTCTGTATGTGTCCATAATAATTATTATCCTCTTCATTCACATTGGTTATGGATTCTTCTAAATTATTGATTTACATGATTTTTACCTTTAAAAATGAATTTTAGGAATCATACTTACTATGAAATGATTAGAGGGTTGTTTATAACCTTTGATGGACCTCTCCCTTATTTTTAGGGATCCCCTTTGATCTTCTCGAAAAAGGGTGATTGGGAGGGAACCACTATGTAGCATGTTTATATGAATCTTTTCTAGAGGAAATGGGTCATGATACATGAAATATTGGGAGACATAACCACTATTCATCCTCCCTAAATTTGAAAAAAATTATTTCTGTTGAGGTTGTGGTTGAGGTAAAAATCCCCCTATCCATGCAGCCTGGGATTGACCCATATTTCTTATTGTTGTTCCTCAGTCCATATTTTTCATACTTGGGGGGGTTTTTTGTATATAATGTACCCATTCCCATGAGTTGGGAAAGATCATGTACTATAGTAGCTGCTGCTACTATCACCACTCTCTGGATCTTGTTCATCCATGTTTGAGTTTGAGACATAATAAATGTTGAGTCTATATGTGAACTACTTCTTTTTTAGGACATTAGTTGTTCTTGATGATTGGATTCCATTAATAGAGAAGCCTACTAAATGATCTTAGTTAACTAGTTCAAGAGTTTTTTATATTGAATGATAAATTCAAGCTTGATTCTTTTGATACTTATTCAATTGTTATTCTTATTGATTGTGTCATCTTTCCCGAGAATGTTTTTTTCTTAATAGTGGTCTTGGAGTAAGGAAATTATAGGATTTCATTTGTAGTGTGTTCTACTAAACATGGGATGAGGTGAAATGGAAATATATGCTCCCCCATCCCTGGATATAAACACTATGTAGAGCGTGGACAATTTAATGGTACAACTCCTGAAATGGATTGATTTATTCTAATTGAATATCTTTTAATCACTTCTTTTATCGTTCTCTACATGCAGACATAAGGGATTCCAAGTCAATATGGTGAAGAATTTGTCCCAAATTTTTACATGGTATTCAGACCCATTTCATGGAAATAATTTTTCTTTCAGATGGTGGATAGTGGTCAAGATATTTAGACAGATTTTGTGTATGAATTATTCTTATAATTACTTTGGAATGTCAAACCAAGAAGTGGTTGGAGATGGAAACATGATGGGTTTGTCATCCCTGGAAAATTTTCATCTCAAGAGAAACATATCCTTATTTTATTATATGAGGTACTTATCTACTTTATTATCCCAACATGGTCACTTCCTGATGGATTTTTCATAATTAGTAGGGATAATGAAGGTCTCATTGGCCATAAAATGGCCTATGGGTGGAATGAAGGAAGTGGGTTGACTATGGAAATCATTTGTTTGAAAAAGGATGCTATTGTCATTAAAAAGGTATCTAACATGTTAGGACACATCTGTCCAATAACATCAAAATATGGGGGATTTCTCATATTTTACTCAGTAAGGGGAGGAACATCTTGTTGAAATGATATTTCAGTATGAGGAGGACCTTCGTAGTAAATTCCATCATGGATAGGACTTCTATTACTGCTCAATGTCTGACTATAGATAGAATTTCTATAGCGTACACCATGGGGAGGACCTTCAGGGTGGATGACATCAAGGGATGACCTTATTGTTGTTTGATCTTTTGGACATGAAGTGGGATATCATGATACTCATCAAGAGATAAACTCTCATGATCGATCATTTTCTACCAACTAACAAATCCTTCAGGGTAAATTCTCTAGGTAGGACCTTCAGAGCTACTGGTAACAATGTAAAAGGGAGGACCTTTGAATCTTCTAATTCCACCCCCATGATTTGGAAACATATTGGAATGATCATGGGCCACCAATGATAGGTTTTTGATATTCTCATTAACTCCAACTTCTATGAGAGTAGGGTTATTATTCTATTTTTTATTTTATAGTTTTATTTTCTATGATTTATTTTAGGTTCTATCTTGAGAGATACTGGGGTTGTGTGCTGTAAGTGACGACCTCCATATACGGGGTTCAATTTGACTGGATCCCATGTTTCAACCAGGATATGTTGGAATGATTATAGAGTTCTAGCATGGATATATATCTCCCATAGAGAAGACACCATATTGGATCTGTGTACCCTAGTTTGAACTAATATTTGTAGTAGATCATGTGGTCCATTTAACAAAGAATATTTCCAACGACCCTCCTGAATAAGAGCATAGATGCATTTCTCCTCCTAAGGGATCTCCCTATCACGGGGATGAGTCACTCCACGTGGGGAGATGGGGTCTTGGGAATGAGTACTTTATATATTCATTGACATAATTACATCTGGTATGGTTTATAGGATATGGTTAGAAATTGATTTCTGAACCGCCATCATTAATAGGATGTGGTGAGAATCATCCTTAGGGCGAATGTGAATACACACACCTTCCAATTTCGGCACAAGAACATACGTATACCCCTAATTTATAGGTGACATATGTAAATTATTTTATCCAATTGCCTACGTATTTGAATGATATTATTTGTGTTAACAAGATGTAATTTTCATCTATTTGTTGATCAGTGTCTTATTTGACTGAAGTTCTTGATTTGAATATGAAGGAATTTTCATCTTCCTATAATTTTAATCCTTTTTTCATTAATGGTTTGATTTGATCATGTATGAATTTGTGTTTTCTCTCTGTTTTCTAAAAAATTTTTCCAATTATCATTATGTGCATTAGTAGAGAAATGTGGCTAGCCACGATTTATTGTCGCATTTTCATGGTGGGTTTGGTATGTATCTAAAGAATTTTCATCTATATATTGTTTTCCAGTATATTTGGAGGATGGGATTCATGGTAATTTTCAAGGATATATATCTTTTTATTTTTTTTTACCATATTTTAATGATGAGATTAATTTTAATTGTCTGGAATTTGAATATACTCATGATTTTCCATTATATTTGGATGATGTAATTCATGTTCATTAGTAGGGATATACATATGTCTATGATTTAAATCTATATTTTCATAGTAGGCATGGTTTGAATCCATAATATTTACATTTTCCTCTATTTCTACTTTATATTCGCTGACTTGATTCAGTGGAATTATCATAGATATGTGTATACCAATAGATTTCCACTATATTTTCATGGTGGGATTGATTTGAACAAGACGGAATTTTCATCTGCTCATAGTTTTCTGATATATTTGGATGATTGGATTCATCTTAATTAGAATGGATATGTGTCTTCTTTTTATTTTCCACTATATTTTCATGGAAGGCTTTATATTAATCTATAGTAATTTTTATATTCATTTAGTTTTTCCTTGTATATTTATAATGTGATTTATGAGATTGAGCTGGAATATACATATGCTTATAGGTTTCCATCTTACTTACATGGTGGGATTATTTATAAAAATAAGGATGATGACCCATTTATGATTGTGTAATCATCACCCTTTGTGGGTTTCCTAGGGACCTAGGTTCATTTGACTTCGGTTAGGGAATATACTGTGTTATCCTATTCCTAGAGAGGATACTTCACTGCATGGAGTGGACAACAACAATCACTAGAAGGGTCCATTGTGTGGCACACTTGTGCTATAGGGTTGATGTTTTTGGTAAAAACATAATCAAACTACATAAGGTATTGTATGAAAACATTATAGAGTTCATGGGATAGGCTACCAAAATGGTTAGATGTCGATAATGGGGCCATCATTTTCTAGACATCCATATTTCATTAGGACGATGATGGGAGAGGATTTATAAGATTGAGGGCCTATCGAGAAGCCTCATGTTTTGGGAGATTACCATTCCAGTGGTAAATCCTAACCATTTCATTTAAAAACTTGTATTTATGATTTTTTGTTGGTGATTATGTCCTCTATTAGGCTGAGGACCTAAATTATATTGTGGTTGACAAGAATTTTAGTGAAATTTGGTGAGACGCCGTTGGATTGAAGAGATTTATGTGGAAAAGTGAGTTCAATATTTGTGTATCTTGACGATAAAATAACCTTGTCAAATTAGAACCCCATTACTACATGAATAATTAATGGTCTCTTTTCCCCTCTTCCATTTTGGATATTAATGGGGCCTGACATGGGGTAACACTGACCCATTGGATATTGATTCACTTTGGGTTTCATATTCTGTTTCTAACAAAAGTTTAGTTTCTAACAATTAATTTCAGGGAGTTGTGTTTTGTGAAATAATTTATATTGGGTTTACTACTTTGAAACAATCTACAATGGATTTTTTTCACGAAGCTAGAAACACCCATTGACTATCATATCCATGAAAACTCATGGACCAACTTTCCAAAGGAAGGAGTTCGTTGGGTAACCTATCTAATGACACTTAAGAATTAACAATTGTCTAGAGGATGGGATGTTAGGCACATCAAACCCTTTTAGTGGATACTATTTCCTATTATTGGACTCTCTTATAGATTTATTTTATGTTATTGAATCCTTTTTTGATTTCCATGTATTTAAATGTAGATCACACATAAGTAATAATCAATTTCAAACATTAATGGGTTTGATGTCATCTGTATTTATATGAGGCTCTCAATAGATAGGGATATCTATATTTATCTAAGGTTCCCCATCAATGGTTCCCTTTTAATAATGGATCAAATGTTATTTTTTTCTCTATTAATAGGATGTTATTTTTAAGCCATGTTGTGGGGTGCTATGTAGTTTACTATCATCCAGGGAGACAGAAGTGATTTTTTTTCAGAATCAAACCCATATATTTCTTTTCCTATGTATCATACTGAATATAATGATAAAACATATAGTTCAGTGCCACTCAACTGGGAACATCACCTTTTCATGTCAAGTTATGTGGAAAAACCATGTTGTCTAACATCATGTAGAAAGGAATTTTGGGAGAATGGTTCCCCATCAAGGGTGGTATGGGACTTATGCTGATGTAGTTTGAGGGACCAGGAAAATATATGGTCTCTCTATTGGATATTACCTTATAGGTAATGTGTATTGGAGAGAATTAAGTTGAATATGGGTGTTGGGTTTGGACCTGATGAAGGATCCCTACGTATCACAATCATTTGAGAATTAAATGCCACCTAGTTTGGACTGGGTTGGGGATTACACATAGGAGGCCCAAGGGACCTATAAGAGATGTGTTCTCCCTAGTGGATATAACCATAACGGTAATTTGGCCTAGATGACATTAGGGTAAAATTGGGTTTTTTATTTTTGAACTGATGGAGCCTTCCAACATATCCTAGTCACTTTGGAATCAAATACCACATAGTTCAGAATAGGTTGGGTATTACACATTATTGGAGGAACGTTGACGTAATTCTTGATTGGGAATATGGACCTTTGAAGGTATAAGAATGGTTTTTGTAATTATAACTTATTTGAGACATATTTGAATGTTTGTGATCATGTGGATGTCATGATCACCACTATCCTCTTAGACCACATGAGCCATGCTCAGTGTGGGAAAAAAGAGGAAGCAGTAGATTAGAAGATACCATGATACACATTTTCAACTGGTGGATAGATAAAAGGGACTAATGGGAGAGGGAGAAGGATTTGAGTGTGAATGTATCCTATTATAGTTTGGTTACTGAGATAGTCACATCTAGTGATCAATCTTCCTATGACCTGGGATGGAGAATACGAGTAAGAGTGTCGCCTGGTAAAAGAAATGCAATGAGATTACTCTAGGAGGGATGCTCGGCTAGTCCCCAAAGAAGAGAGAAGTCGCTAAAACTAGTACTCATTTAAAGGAATGACCATTGGTTCCTCTAAATACATAGAATAAGGCAGTTAATTTGAGCACCTCCAAGGTTGTAACCCTCACTACAAAGAGAATGTCGACTTGAAAACATTGTGAGGGTCTGAATTTTCATGGAGGCAACAAACATAACTCTTCTTATAATGGGTATATAGACATTAGAGGATACACTGATGTTATTTATGATCTTATCATACATGTCAGGGCGCATTGGAAGAGGCCATGGCATAATGTTGCTAAACTGGTTCACAAAGGGGATAAAGTGGGGCCTGAAGACATGATAGAAGTGTTTTATAGAAGGCAGAGTGTAGAATTCCCTAGTATTTCCCTTTCATTATAGCATGAACTTATGTGGAATGGGGTCCCCTCCATGTAACATGTTTCTTACTGAGAGAGGGTACAATCTATATATAATTTTGCAATACGGACCACAGTTCTGCCACATAGCATTTTTCTATGTGGGTGTTAGTTTTGGATGGGTAGTGTTTGGCTATGTGGGGTCAATTTACTCCATCCTAGAAGTTTTCTACGGGGGTAAGGGTTATTCTCACATATAGTTATTCTATGTGGTGTAATGATTTGAAAAGGGAACATAAGTTTATTCCCCACATAATGGTGTCTGTGAAGGGTTTTAAGATTTATGACGGTTTGATAATTATTTCCCACATCAATTAAATATAGTGGAATTACCTTCTAGGAATAAACATCCTTCCACTAGTTCATCTCTAAGGTTATGATTTTTTTTAAACTCGTTATCATTTATCATCTTTTTGATCATCTTCATTCTTCTCTCTGTTAACCTTTTGGGTCATTTATAGAATAATGAAGGGACTATGTATTGGGATGATAAATCATCTATGGGGGTCCATAGGGATTCATTTGTGGGAGCCCATGGAGGATTCCCTGGACTATAAACTAGTTTATTTATGGGGTGGGGGAGTTATTCATAAGTGAATAAATCATTGTCCATCCCCAAAAATTATTTTCTTTGTTCTTGTACATTGTAGGTACCGTACTTTTATGTGAATGATTTCATTTGTGTGGAATGGTCATTCTCTGGGCTGGAAATCACCACCCAACCTCGAAAAACGACTTGGGTTCTTGTGGGAACCAAGGATACCATCTCATCCCATAAAAATTTTATTTTGTGATGTGATTTGTGATGTGGTGGAATTCCATGTTGTGAATTGATCCACATATTATATTTTACTATGAGGACCCAAAAATTCCTTTTGTATTTGATGCCTTTGAACAATTATCCTCAAATTCTTCTTTTGGGTTTATTTCTATCCTTTAAAAAGTTTTTTGAAATCTATTCTTCTTGTATGTGGAGTTTTTAGGACCCAATAATAACAAAGAGGTTAATTCATTCCCCAAACATAAATGAATACCTATAATGTTAGTCCCTAGACCTTGGGGATAATGGAGAATACCTCGGATAGTATCACACGTGTTTTTACTATAGACAGGGTATCTAGGCCTTAAAATTTTCAATTAATGTGAGCAATGTTCAAGATGAAGGTCATTGATTTTTGTCACAAGGTGTAATTTTTATAACATTTTACATAAAAAGTTAGAAAAATGTAATGGTGGTTTAGTTTGGGTTAGTCAATGGTTCAATACATATATGTGGTGACTTATTAGCTAGTAGTTCATCATGATTAATAAATCTACAAGATGAGATAAATTGGAGGTCTGTGATGGGTTGTTAGTTTGGTAGGTTATGAATTATTAAATCTCATGATGATTACAGATTTAGTCAATTTTATATAAGTGATTATTCATCATAAATTTTTTTGATGTTGTATCCCAAGTGTTTGACTAATTGTCAATGTGAGATCTGGAGGTTCAGTAATAGTATATGTTGGATTAAAGTAGGGACCAAACACAAAAATACTGACAAGGTAGGTTTTTTATATATGTGTTTTTTTCACACATTGTATGGAGGATATTTATGTTAAATAAGTAGACAATTAATTGGGGATCAATACTAATAAATTTTGGTATCTCATTATTTTCATGGTGAATTATAAGGAATTCTAATCACATTTTCCCAAACGTTTCAAGGAGGATCATCATGAATATTCTTATGGAGTTAGAAAGAGACGATACTTGAGAGAGAAGCATCATTTCTCCATCGTACTTATTTTTCTATCAAATATTAGTATAAATTTAATTAATTATTATAATAATTATTCTTTTTGGTTGAAATTTTTTAAAGTCAAATTAAACTCATGAAGATATTAAACATTTTACCCATCATTCTTCTTTAATTTTAGGGATGGTTTATGATATCATTAGTACTATTTAATCATAAACTAAAATTTATCCTAGAAATATGCCTTAATTTGATACTATTTTGTGATTTTAGAGATTTTCTTCTTGAGATTGAAAAATAAATCCATGAAAAAACCTTTAAATTAGAATATTTTATTCCAACACTCTATGTTCACCATATTCATCCTCCACGTAGTTTTACTTAGATTATCTAAATAACTCATCTCAAGTTATTGGGTGAAATTACATTTTCTAATTCTGACATGAAATTGACAAGTTTTTAAATCATCAATGAATTTGTTTTCATAGATTATCATATGAAAAATAGACATAAATAATTTCAAATATCAAGCTGAGTGAAATAAAATAATGGTGTTGATTTGATGACATATTTTTATTTATCTGATTATAAAGTATATTTTTATAATGAATATATATTAAATTTTTATACACAACTAATTAGTCAATTCCCCCTTTCTTACACTTTTTTTTGATCACTTTCTAGATATGTGGAATTTTTTCTACAAAAATGATTACATTTTGGATTATTTCATCATTGGTTCAATAATATTTCACTACATTGACACTGTTACATTCTATTATTGTTTTTGAAAAAACAATTAAAACCTAGAATCACATTACTCATTGCCTATAGGTTTAACACAAATTCTATTTCACCTTTTCTAATATGTAAATGTATTAATGTTTGAGAAAATGGAATATCAGAATGCTTCATCTTTGTTGGGGAATGAATAGATAGTTTCATTTAAAAATCAATACCAACAAGTAAAAAACTATAGAAAAAAAATAAAAAAATATACTATATTTGTCTGTTTTAATCAATGAAGTGGTGAATCATTCTTAACAAAAGGAATGAATATATTTAGTTCTTTTTCATTGTGATAAAAACACAAAAAAAATTATCAACTATAACTAAAAAATATTTACGTTTTCATGTAGATTTTAATCATTAAAACTAAACATATTATTATAGTTTAGTGTTTCATATCTTGAATACTGCCTCTTACTTATTGTAAGAATTCTAGAATAAAATTTCTACTTTAAGTTAATCTTTTAGATTGATTTAATGGAAGTTCATCCCTTTTAGGATTTTTTTTGTAATGGGTTGTGTTTCTTAAAATACTAGATTTTTTCATTCTAAAACATGAATATTTTTTTGTAACTTTGTTCTATTTCATTTTTTCTCATTAAAAAAATATAATAGATGGAAATAAATTTGGTTATATTTGGATGGTTACTGCGTTCACATTAAAAAACCCATTCAACTAAGCTAAAACCAATGATCCAAGAAATAGAAAAAAAATAATACACTCAAGATAGAGAAACAATATAATATAAAGCACACTGGTGAATGGTTAGCTAAAAATCAAAATAAAAAACATGTTTAACTTGTTTTATAGAAAATTTCCTTATGTGGTATGGAAATAAAGTTTATCATTCCTATATCATTGAAAGAACTCCTTATTGTATAAAGATTTATCAAAGAGAAATAAATTATGATCATAACAAGTGTTACTTTTCAATTATACTATAATCTAATGCTCTTCATAATGAGATCACATTATTATTTATTAAAGGGTTTTATAGCTTATTTTAGTGGTTTCCTATTCAAGGTTTTGGAGTAATAGTTGATGATATTTTTCCCTTTTATATGAAAATAACTCTACAGAGTTGGTTTTATCATCCAGATGATAACATTTTTGGAACTAGGGATCATTTTTACAATGATTTCTTCATAATATTCTAATACACAATGTTTATAGAAGACTATGGGTGTAAGATAAATTGGTTCATGCAAGAAAAGGGTGAGCTATTCCACGAATATTGGGATAATTTTTAAAATATCCTATGTCAATATTCACAACTCCAGATATCAGCCCACATTATTATAGATTCATTGTATGAGTAATTCATACCATATTTTCAATACATTTTTGTAAAGATACTAGTAGTAACAACATTTATATGATTAATGATGAACTCAAAAAAATAAAAAAAATTTCAAAAAGATTAGAGAGAAGTCCTATATGAGAAAAAAAAAGATAAATATGTGTGAAGGAAATTAGCATAGGGCTTGAAATGAATTCCCAACATGATAAAACACTAAAAATACATGAAGAATTTATGAATAAAAGTTCCAAATAGGTCATTTTTATATCAATAATGTAGAAATAGAGTGAAATGTGATTGTTTTGGAATATATAGGCACTCTAAGCTATATTTTATAAAAATTGAAAATCATAATTATCCCACTATGAGTTCTAGTTTTTTGGTTATGAGTTTAAACAATAAGGTAATTTTTTATATTTTTGTTAACAATTCTTATGTTAGATAATAAAATACCTAAATTACTCATAGAAAGACCATGGGGTCTTGAAATATCTTTCAACCCCTAGGTACCCAAATAATCCAATAACAGAATTCAAAACCAATTTATGTAATTATAATACTAACATTGATTTACAAGTACTTGTCAAATATGTGATCACTAAAATGTATTAAAAATAATATAGCATTCATAGATTGAAAATTCAATTCAGTAAAATAGATAGAATTTTGAGTGGGAGTGAAAAGGGTAAAATAAAATATATAAGTGATATCAATTCACGAAATAATATCATGTGTATAGGAACTAGGAGTAAATTAAAAACTCATGGGAGTGCTACCAAACATTCTTAAAAAGGCTTCAAGGAGAGATGTGAAAATTTTGGTAATTAAGAAATTACAAGTGAACAATATGGAAATATGGACAACAAGGTTTGAATAGACCTATAATTTTCCTTTATATTAAGAAACATAAGTAAATCGAGCTCAAATGAAAAAATAACAAGGATAAAAAAATGGATTATCCCATAATAATTTTCACCCCTTATAGAATATGGGAAATGAAGTGAGAAATTACTTTTTTGGCCTTTGAACTAGGATTAATCTCATTCTAGGACATTGATTCCATAATTTTGTTTTTGAGAACATAAACCAACATTTAGTACTGTTTAGTTATATGAAAAGTCCATTACTAACTATATTGTATGGGAAAATGATTTCACTGTCAATGTAATTGATATTTACACACATATTGACATTTTTTATTTTGGAAATCGAGCATGATAGGATCTTCCTACAAATCTATTTAGGCCATTTTTAGTTATTGGATGCGTTGTTATAAATATTGTAAAAGGTAAATTAGTATTTTATGTTTTTGATGAAATTGAGGAATTTTCTAAAATTATATGATTCCCAAACAATATAAATTTTGTTCTATAGTTGTTTTAGTTGAGAAATAATCTTCAAATTAACATTATAAACTAATTATAAACATGATTGGATTTGTGGTCATATGAGTAGAAATCATCAATAACAAATTGGAAAAATAATTGTTTTTAAATATTATATTAACTTCACTCTCTAAAAAACCACTTATCTTCTATACATTAAAGATTAAATGTTAAATTTAAACCTATTTATAATAGTTTAACAACATATAAGTCAAGTGAGGACTCTCAAAAATTTATCCCAAGGTATGAAATGGATTTCATTAAGTAGGGATATAATAAATTTCGTGATTTTCATAATTATTTGAAATTAGTTTCTAGAAAGAGATAACTACATACAATATGTTCCACACCAGTATTTTTTTTTCATATATACTATGAGTTTAATGTGTTGATTTATATATGAAAAAAATATGGAAAAAGTAGTTAATTTATAATATCATAAGGCAATTTGGGAAAACTTCAATAAATATTGGAGTTTTGATGTTTTTAAAAGATATTTTTTATGTTTCTTTACCACGTGGAAAGATATATCTTAATATAAAATCATACCACCCCACAAATTATGGGTATATATTTACAATTTAGTGTCATTTGAGACCTAAAATATACCTTTTCAGGGGATTCAGCTCATATATTCCATAAAAACAACATTATTATTTGTTTTAATCACTTTTTCATTAATATTTTTTAGTTTAAATAAATATGTTAACACCCTTTTTATCAGTATTACATAGTGTATGATCCCTAGAATTCATTATTAGTGGAAGAATCTACAAACTATTAAAATGTGTGGGATTGATCGTGATTTTTAGTCTTTAAATTTATTCTTTCATCCGTTATTCTTTATAGTAAATCATAAACCATCTTGGATTATTATAAATAGTGATAAGGTTATAATGATTACATTTTATAAGTTTTTTACAAAACAATGTCCATATTTAATTATAGAGGTAATGGATTGATTTTTTTGGATTGTTTAAATCATATATATTGTAGTCAGTTTGGACATCAATTTCATTATTTCTCAATTATTTTTCTCTAATTTCACTATTCTGATTTTAAATTATTAAATTAAATGTTGAAAATAAATAAAATGTAATTATACGTTAAAATATATATTTAAAGTGGAACTTTTTGGGAGGATAATTTATTTATGAGATGCACTATGTTAAAGATGTTAAATAATCTATTTTAAGGGAGTATATTTTCTTATAGTTACATTAACATTGAATTTAATTTTAAAGTATGCATGCTCATTTTTCAGTCCTTTTTTTATTTGTGTAGTAGTTATATGTTTTTTTATGAAAAATAGTGATCTCCATGTTTTCATTTCTATCAAGTGTTTTTAGATAATATATTATGTAGAAATATTATTGTCTACTAGTCAATTGGAGTTTCTTGCATACTTACTTTGTTCTTTTTTAATAGTATTTGGAATGATACTTATTTGTATTTGGTTTTTAAAATAATTGGGAATTTTAGTTATTATTATTAATATACACTCTATAATATGTTTACTAATGCAGATAATTATGAAATATTTGGTAAACATGTCCGGTTTGAGTTTTTATACAACCATTTTTTCAAAATTTGAACAGATGAATAAAAAAACACAAAAATGAGGAATTATTATTTCTCCATGTTCCTAAGGATTCATATTTTTTAATAATTTTATGTTTCATGTTTTTGGAGAAGTGTTATTTATGTTTTTTGGAAATGTATTTCATGATATATGTCATATTTACCGAAACTATTTTAAATAATTTCTTTTTTTTTCAAGATTTAGTATCAAATCAAAAAGTGTTTTTGTTTTTTCTTATCATGAAGGGTTTTTGTACTTGTTTTGAGTTATTTAAATTATATAATTAATCAATATTATTTATTTAGTAAAAAATTATTTTTTAATTCATGTAATGTTTTTCTATTAATTTATTTTTATTTTTAATAATTTTAGTTAAATCGTAAACAATTATTGGACATAAAATTTTATGATTATTTTACTAAGTGATGATAGAAAATTATCCTTGAAACCCATGGTGGGTTTAGATTTATTTCTACATTTTATTTAATATAAATAAATCCATTTTATTTAATATTAAAATTTTATTTAATTATTTAATTTTCTCATTCATAAAGCTTAAATGGTATCTAATTTCACAAATTTAATTCAATGAATAATTTATGAGAAATATTTTTTCATATACTCAACCACGGATTAAATAATTAGAAAAGTATTATAAGAATATCTGAAACATGAATTGAACATTTCACTTCTTCTCAAAAATTTCATATATGATTACGACTGGAAAATGAAATTTGGATTTCATAAAAAAAATTATTTATTTTGGGAAATAAATTATTTGTTTTTTAATAGATGTGTATTATGTTCAAAAATTTTTAAACCATTTGTGGGCATATTTTACATTGTTATGCTATGTCTAACATATATAATTTTTTAGTTTGTAAATTAATTTATTGAGGAATAATAAATTTATATGTGTTGGAGAATTTGATGTGGCCTTATTAAATATAACTTTTTATATCTATATGTTGTTAATTTTATATTTTTATGTTAATATGGCTCATGAATTGTATAATTTCTCTGTTTTTTGAGTATTTGGAACTAAATTGTGATTATTTATTAACATATTGTTAAAATAGTAATTTTTATGATTATATGTTACATTACTCTTTTTATAAAATTATATTTACTATGAATTTATGTTTTTTATTTGATAAATTTTTAATGTAGTGTTTTGTTCGTTTATTTGAATTTCATATATCCTCTACTTTAATTTAAAAATCTTGTTTTTTATTAATTATTTTGAATTGTAATTGGTATTAATCAATAAAATATATTTGATTTTATTTGTAATTAAATATTTTATTATATTTATGACAAGTTTATTTTTTGTAATATTAATGTTATTATATATCTACTAAATTTTCACCCCCATGATATTCATTTTTATTAAGAATTTATTTTTTTCATTGATTTATAACATTATTTTTCCTATTTATTTTTTTTTCAAAAATATTTGATTGTTTTAAAGTGTTTGAAATTATACAGTTCAAAATTGAAATCTATCACAGCCCTGAATAGAGTGTTTATGTCCTGACCACGTATCAGCATTTATGGGTCTACAGTAGGTTGTGGCCAATGATAGAGAGTTCATTCCAAGAATATGCTTTTTCTAAAGGCCTTCATGTTTATATGTATATTTTCACATTTTATCATTCCCTTGGAAGTTATTATCCATATCTTCTTAGTGATTTTAACACCAGGATGAATACATCATTTTTTCAACCATCCCTGGTGATACTTTAAATTTGGAAAAATAATAACTTTACCCTTATCTATTTAAACTCAGTTTAGTGTCTCTTTTTTCTCTATCCATGCAAGGCCATCCAAGGAGATATCTAGCATACTCCACCATTACTACTCCACAAGTATTTGATTCTTCCTCCCTATCCTCATGATGGTTTCTACAACCTAGAGTTCACTTTCATTTGATTTATAATTGGGTATTTTTGTTTTTTAAGGTTCTTTTTTATCTCTTGGAAATGTTAACTCCTTATTGGGGTGGAGTTGGACCCTATTAATTGAATGAAAAAATTTGAGATTGGATTCTCCAGGCCTTTTCTTTTTCTTGAAATACCATGAAGTGGTTAGTTTTTCAATAATCATTTCCTTCAAAATTATATAAGTTGCATGGTTGAAAAAATATATAAAAGTAATTTACCAAGGGTATAGGGTACCAAAAATATGTTTTGGATTTTCAAATGATCTCATGTGAATTGAATTATTTTTTTGATGTATTGTTTGATGGTAGGAATTTTATTCACATTTTATAATAAGTTCATTTAATCAATTTTCTATATTAGTCTCATGAGATTCTTGTTTATCATTTCCTATATATATTTTTCTCAAAAGTTTCATTTTTATGTATATTTTTCAGAAAATTCTTTAGAATTAAATCTAGATTGATAATGATCTCAATGTTTCTTTTAAAATATTTATTTGTTATCATAGGGGTTTCAAAATAGATTTTATGATATGATTTCTAAATTATAATGTAAAATAAAATTCCATACCGTGGAAAAGGGATTTTAGTGAATCATTGGTTTTTAAATGGGTTTTAAAAAACATTTTTTGAGTATATTATTGGTTGAGGTGTATGATAAATGGGGAGGGGAATGTATTTTGAAAAACTAAAATAAGAAAATAAGATAATGACATGTATAAAATGACTAAGGGTAGTATAAATTTAGAAATTAAAGGTTTATTCAAGAAATAAATCTTTTTTAATCAAATTAGGAGATATCTTGATTTGATCAAGTAAACATATTTGAAACTATATATGAGAATCTCAATTATATTACTTATTCTTATAGAACTTGAATGTGACTTTATAAAATTAATTGATAACATCAACTTTTTTCATGTGGTGAAAAAATAATGTCATATCGATTTAAATTAATTGAATTTAAAATAAAAATAAATCATGAAATAACATAGGAGTAATGTTTTTATAATTTATATTAGAAATAGATTAGTGTAATCCCCTACGTCTCCACATATCAGGTTTTGAGGTTCTTGTATTTATCCCCTGATTTTAACAAGGATCAAGAAACCATTTCTACCCTTTTCTTTTTCATTTTTTGAAAGAAATAACTCATCCATAATTTATATATAGTTAAAAATAGTTAATTAAAATCCTCTACTTTGTGGTTGTGATAACCCACCCACATCTATTTTCAAGGTTTTTAGAATGAAACCCATTGTAGATGAAGATGACAATAAAATAGATTATCTTGGTGAAAATCTATTTAAGAATTTCTCCCATTTCTATGAAGGTGGATAATAAAATTAAAGAGAACATAATGATATGTAATGTAAAATAGTGGCCAATATATTGGTAATTGAAAATATATATTGAAATAAGCATGTTGAGATTGACGGAGAAGATCAAATGGTTTGTCATAGGAATTCTATAATTCTAATGTTCAATCCATTACAGTTGAGAGGCCATATATGGTCTTATATTTATAGACTCTAATTGGGAAATGAATGTTATATAATTGATGTATTTCATGTACAATTTTTAAACCCAAATTAAAAGTTATAGGATCAATTGAAATAATGATTTTGACTTGTTGTAATCAGCTCCACTAGCTAGTCAGATGACCCCACAAGCTAACCAGTGAAACTCTGGGAGCTAACTAATTTTGGAAAACCTCCACCTGGTAGAAAATAGAACTTTAAGAGCTTCTACTATACTATATTTTCAATTGGCTATCTAGTACAACCTACAATACATTAATATTTAAGTTATATATTCAAGAATCCATCAATGAAAGTAATTGATTCTAGAATTTGCTTTGTGGAAATTAATAGCCACAAGCTAAGTCAAAAAAGATCTTAAAAGATATTTCAAGGTTATTAATTTGTTTTGTAATTTTTGAAACAAGTTATCTACTATATTAAACATAAATAAACACAAATTAAATTATTAGATACATAATTGTGTGTTTGTGATATAGAAAACAACATAAGAGATATATGTACAATAATCTACAGTTTTTTGGTGATCTAAAGCTCATAAAATGAAATAAAGTGTAAATAAAGAATAAATCTTAAAATAATGTGCTCAAGATATTTCTATCATAAAATCAATTATTATCAATAAATTAACAAAATATAACTAAACCAAAAATAATTCATCCTTTGTGAAAAAATGAGTCATTTTACCCCCAACCAATGATATATGAAAAACATCTCCGAAATTTAAAAGTCTTGTGAAAACTTTGTGATTAGAAACAAAAATATAAGGTAAACTAAATGATTTAAAAATAGGATATTAAATTCAATATTAAATTCAAAAAATTGAATTCATAATAGAAAAAGAATAAAGAAAAATATTTGAAAATAAGAAATTTGAAAAAAATAACTTCTCATATTTCATGAATAAGAAAACATATATGAAAAAGATGATGAGTGATCTATAAATCAATTTCAAGATAGAATTTAAAATTCCAAAAAAATTATCTCCCATATGATTAATTTTAATTGACTACACTTCTCCAAAATATAAAAAGTTAGGCTGCCCCTCAATTGGTGCATTTATATAAGAAAAGTAAATATTAAAAAGAAAGAGAAAGTTATAGCTAAATAACTCAATAAATTTAAATATTAATGGGCTTCTTGATGATCTAAAAGTAAAAATATTAATAATAATATATTAATCATTTCAAGATATAATATAATATTATACTTCTCCCCTACATAAATCGATTACAAAAAAATAGAATTTCTTAAAAATGATACTATTTAATTCTCAATAATCATCGTATTATTCAAAGATAATACATTTTCTTTTAGAATCCACTAAATGATATGTCAACAAGATCTAGTCATATAGTCTCTACTAGATATAAAATTTCAAGGCATTTTGGTACTTAACATTTGGGTCTAGTAATGATTGATAAAAGAGTCATAGGTACCAAAATTTTCTTAGAAAAAGATATTTTATTTGAAATATGGAAATAATTAATAATAGATTTAGTTCTCCCATATCATTATTTTTTATAATAACACTCATAATTAAGATACTAATAGTTTAAAAAATAATTAAAAAAATTGTACTGGGAACACTCCATAAAAAATGTATTGTTATTTTTAGTGGAGTAAGCGTTATTTGAAAAACTGATGCCATAATGATTTTTTCACACTACATTAAGATACCAAAATCAAATATAAATATTTATCAATATGGGTTAATTTAAAGAGTGTATTTATAAAATCTTTTATTTTAGATTATCAATCTTCAATGTTTATCTACACTTATAATTTCAAAATTAGATCTTCATTTTATTTAAAAACTTGATCCATTTCATTAGGAACATCATTATATTTTCTTTTGAGTTTCTGATGCATTGAAAAAATATTTCTGGAATGTTCTTAAAGTTTATATTTATAAAATCTAACATTTTTATAATTTGGTTGAATAGATGAGCATGATAAAGAAGTAGGATATTTAACTTCATCATGTACCTCAAGATTATCCATATGGAATTTAGGTGTAGTGTCTCTTTAGGAGGTGGAGGAAGTTGAATGACTGGAAATTAAATTTTTATTATTTCAAAACACTTTTAAGGAAAAAGTGAGAAACCAAATATCAACCACCAAATGATTAAGAAGAGTAATTGAAAATAAATTTATGTATACCAGAATCTGTTTCCTTAAACAAATTCTAGGAGATAATGGTTACCCAAGTGCTTTGTTCATCTCTTATTAGATATTCAAATACTAAGGCCAGCATGTCCCAGGTCTGTATGTTCTTCTCAAGGCTGATCTTTCCATTTTTGAAGCCCCCAACCAGAATCAGGTCCTATTTGTCAATCTACTTGTATTTACCCTCATTAAGAGTCACCCTCAGTAACCTCCCCATCATTTTGGTTTCTTCCTCTTCAGAATCATTTAGTAATAGATCCTACTCAACCACTTCTTCTCCAAACTCAAATGAAAGTCCAAGGGTTTTTTCCTATAGACCATATGTTCTTTGCAGACACAAAGCCTCGTTTTCCATATTCTTGGATTTTTTTGTTGAATATGTGTCCAAATTGGGGAGGTAAGTATTCCATTCCTCCTCCTATTACTCCTATTAATACTTAGGCTTCAAGCTTAATATTCTGAAAAACTAGGATTGTTTTAATTTGGATCCTCTACATGGACCCCATCTGAATAGGTTGAGTCATCTTGGTCAGTGATAAAACCATCCATTGTAAGGCCTTCAAAGATATTTTTCAGTTTAATTAGAGACCAGTTCCTTTGTATATAACCCTTGACTTTCCAATTACGATTTTATAACCACATCTAATGAAGTCCCCTACTTTACCTTACATAGGACACCCCTGCCCAGAATGAAAACCTCCTCTTAATAGGCAGCAACAACACCCTCTTCACCACAAACCACATGAACCACAACATCCTTACTCACATCCATTTGAATTTCCCTTCGAGCAACAACATTTTGGACACATCCCACACACACTCTGTCTTTTTCATTATAATAGTTCTATTTTGAGTGGAAGGACCATCCAGGTCCTATCTCGATCTATAAAATTCTTTAGAGACCATTGGGTTATCCAGGAATACGACTTCTTGTTTATCCTTAACATTATCTGACCTACTCAAACTAGTATCCTTTCCATTATTTTGAACCAATGCATCAAAAAACACAGTTTACTCATTGTTATCCTCTAAGATACTGGAAGGAAACTCCTCCTCCACAGACTCCTCCTTCCACCAAGATGTAGGAGGCATCAACTGAGGAACTCCCTGGTCTTTCAGCAAACTCCCTAGAGAGAGAACACCCCGAACACTACATTCCATACAAGTTGAAATCTATTCAAAAAACATGTCTCAATATGAATCTTTGAATCCTTTCCACTATCATTTCTCATCTTCTTTATAGGACCCTGAGACCCCCATTGATAATAATCCATTGAGTTTCCCTGGCACATGCAGACAGAGTAGAACTCAGTCCACGATTCTTAGATCACACGTTGTTTGCAATGATACTCCTCACCAATAGTAATCCAAATATACTCAAATGAAACTCTTGACGAATCCATTTCAACACAAACACATGGATTAATAGGATCGGAAAGACACTCTATTCTACTATCTAATAACATATATCTAATAACAATGTTCTCAATCACACGAATTATAATGGAGTTTTGAAATGGAAAGGAGAGACTAGGAAAACTCACCCAAATCACTATTTTAAGAGGATCCCTCTTCATATGAAAATTTAAATACCATCTAAATAGGGATATTTGAAATCTATGAATGTTTTGAGGAGAACTTTACCAGGATTTGATAAGATCTTCCTCTATTATAATTCTAATCATAATAGCATGGCTATATAATAGACCCACCATCACCCTTTACTATAAATCTCTAGCTTCTAACACATGCCTTTCAAATTCATTTAATCACTTTCATAAAATTTTTCTATACATAAGACATCAGCAAGAATCATTCAAACATTTTCAATATCAAAAAAATGTAAATACATCAGTAATAGAATCATTATGATGCATGGTAAAAATTGTGAAGTTGTGTATAAATAGAGACAATATAGTATCTTTAATATTATTTATTCCTACATATGTGACTAAAACATATTTACAAATTTCATTGGTATTTTTACAAGAATTAATAAGAATTAATTAATTTTTGGAAGCCCACAATGATGAAAATTCATGAATTTTATATTAAGATCGAAGGCTATAATATATTACGAAGTCCATTTAACTTTTTATCATTTAGTAGGAATGTATTCCAAAATATCTATTTTCTAAACCAGGTAACATATTCTACTATGAAATTTATCAAGTGATTTTTCAAATAAGAGAAATTTGAAACATTTATAAAGGATCACATCCAAAAGAGAGTCATTTAATGGAACGATAGAAAAAAGAATAATATTTCACCATATTTAATCATTATTTGAAAATTCTAAAGGTTTAGTTCAAAGACTCATAAACTTCGAATTTTAGGGTAATTTAGGAGGGAAGTATGGGGATGAAATGATTTTTTAAAATTAAAATTACTAAATTAAAATAATAATATGAACAATATTAGTAATATTAGTAGAAATAAATATATTAATGATCCATTCAAAAAAATTAGTATTAATTAATAAAACTAGTTGATATCATGATTTTATCGAGTAAGGATAATGGAAATGATATATGGGTATCGAAATTAGATTAATTATTTTTATCCAATATGAATATGGGATCATTATATTAATTGATAACTTTAATTATGTAATCTTTATGAAAAATGTAAGGTGTATCGATGTAATTTTATTTAAATATGGAGATTATAAAAATTTATAAAAAAATATAATTGGAGAAAATATTTGAAAAAAGATACTTGGAAGTAGATCGGTGTGAGACCTTCCATCACCTCTACTTATGTTTAGTGCATTTTTAATTTATTTAACTATTTTAACAGAGATAAAAAACCTATTACTCGCATTAATTATTACTTTTTGGAAAAGAAACTCATATCCCCTACCTTATCGATAGAAATAACCAATTTATGAAGATCCCTCAATATGTTTGTGATCACCCCTCCGCTTTGATTTTCAATTTTTATAGTAAGAAACCACTGATAAAATAATATGAGAATAAGATATATTTTTTTGGAATAAATCCATTACAAATACTCTCCATTATATCTCTTGATGTATAATATATTTCGAGAGAATAGATAGAGAGGTAATGTATAAGTGATACTAAGAGACTATTAATTTAAAAGGGATCTCGAAAGAATGCTTGGAGAATGATAAATATGATCATTTAGTTTTTTATAGGCATGCTCCAGTTAAAATATCCAATCCCTCATAGTTGAGAGGGCCACCACAGTCGTCTATTTATAGTGTCCAAAGGAGGTAGGAACATTTTGAAATATGTGGGATTTATTAAGCAACATAAAGTGTTTATTAATAGCTATCAGGTCCACTAAAATAAATATTTTGACTTGCTGGACTCAACCCCACCAGCTATCTATATGGTCTCATCTTCTATTTAGTGTGATTTTAGGGCTCAATGCTTCTAGAAAACCTCCACTAGGAGGTTGGTGATCCTCCTTTAGGTAGTCAGTGGAATTAGTAGGGTTGATGTTATTCTAAATTTTCTTGAGTGTACATCCTTCAGTGCTTCATTCACCACTTTTTCCCTTTTTTCTTCCTTAAATGTATTTAATTGATTCAAGAACTACAATATATTAAATTACTATCCTTCAATTAATTCTAACTATATCTTCAATGATCCTTCAAGATCGTTCATTTATATCATAATGTTTAATATACGGTATCTCATAATATAAACCAAAATTAACTCAAATTAAATGATTAGATGCATAATTGAGTGTTAGTGATCCTAAAAAAAACCATGAGAAAGAGATAGAATTAAAATAGATATTATATGTTTCAAAAACCAAGGCCCAGTTTTATATTTGATAAATTATTTTGATAAAATGAGCTAAACCCTTTTTAGAAGCCCCAAATTATGATGGAACGTGCGAGCTTGTGATTTTATGTGACTTATGATGTTGTGTGTTATAAATAGTGAATTTTGATTTTGTTTTATACATAGGTATGATAAAGATATGTGATTGAAATTATATAATTTGTGATTTATATGTGGCAAATTCTACCCCACCTATTATTTATAACTTCATTGGTATCCTATGTATCTTAGTTATAGATTATTTGAGGGTTGTTATACTTGTAGTGATGAGACTGACTCTTATCCTCTAGAATATGACATGTATCCACTATTGTGACTTCCACCGGTGAGGATAGATCAAATTTATATAGAGGCTATTGTCTAGTTATGCATCAATGGGTTGATAGATAATTCAACTGAAGTAAGTCTAGTATCACGTCAAAGGATATTTTGAAATAATCCATGATTACTAAACTTTATCTAGTTATCTTTACTTATAAAAATTTACTCTTATTTGATATCAATATTTTCTCTATCATGAAACGTGTTTCTTGTATTTATCAATTTCATGGATTAATTAATATAGGTTATACATTCTATTATGACTAATTTATGTTTAATATTATTATAAAATTACTTTTAATATTGGATGTTGTTCCACTACTTACATATATTTTTTTATTTCTATTTATTTATTTAGTTAATGCTTTTATTATTTTTATTCATGTTCCCTCTCTCATGTAGTTTTTATTTTGGATTTTGAAAAAGGATGTTTCAATGAGAAATAATTTTAAATAATTTTTTCCATAAAAAAAATAATTTTGAAATGTTTTCATTAAAAAGTGTTTTACGTTTTGAAAATTTATTTTAGAATCTTATGTGATTTTTTAATCAATTTATAAAACCAATATTTTCAAATAATTTACATTGAACTATCATTTATGGTTTGTTTTGTTAAAAGTACTTCAGGGATTCATTTATTTTTTGAACCCTATTAGGATTTTTTTGCCCACACCCAACCAATAAAACATAGTATCAGTAGACTTGGGCTATTTTTTAATGTTTTTGTTTAGTATTTTGGTAATATATTGTTTTTTGGACATCTATTTCATGGTTTCTCATTGAGAAGACCCTTTTTGATGATGGATAGTGACCTAGGACCACAAGATTACTGTAATATAGTATTTTGTTTATCCTTTTATTTCCTTTTGGACTACTCTTATATCAACCATTTAAACCTATTTTCATTTTATATGATCTTTTTGTTTTGTTTCTTTTTACCTTGAAATGAGATAATTTTTTTAGTTATTCCCTTACTGGTTATGGACATGATTTGAAAATGTTTATTTTTTTTGGAATTCCAACTCATAGAGAGGTCGTGATGAATTTTTTCTGATAATTTTGATGTTTATATAATTTTCATTTTTATGATAAATCATTACGTTGGAGTGTTTTTTGAATATAGACCCTATTTTACATCCTGTGGGGACTAGTAATGTTATTTATATCATTACCTAGGCCCACTAGAGTACCACGTTTAAGGTTGATCTATATTGGTTCATAATAAAAAAAATTAAAGCACCATTTTTTAAGAGAAATAGTATATTAGAGATTGGATTATTATAACTAAAGAGTTAGGTGTGGGATGTATTAATTTAAATCTTTAATATTTAGAACCTTATGTTACCATGGATGGTTGGGTTGGTTTGGGTGGATATTTTCATCTTGTTGGGGTCCCTCCAATGAGAAAGTGATACAATGTATGCTTCTATTGTTGATTATTTTGGAATCCAAATCATATTTTAATTTGAATTTTCTCAGGATTGGTCAACATTTTAGGCAAGTAGGTAACATTTTTTTAACATATATGAATTAGGTTTTTATAAATCTTGAATCGTGATACTAGTCTAATTAAACCTGTTTGGGTGTAGGGAATCATTTCGTTATCTTTTCTCTCTACATTCTTACTATAATTTTTATTCATCCTTAGCTTATAACATGTGACTTTTTCTTTCATGTATATTATATATTTTCCTTAATTAAATAATAAAATTATATTTATGTGAGATTATGAAAGTTTCATAGATCAATCACTGTATTTGGCTCTCTTTGGATGATAGTTCAGATAAAATTTATTTGCTATCAAGTCAAAGTTATCTTATGTGTGGTGATAATGCCAAATATATTGTTATCAATATGAAAGGATTATGATATGGTATGTTTCAATTAATAAGAGTTACAAATTTAATGGTTGGTTATGTTCATGTAATTGGTTTGTTTCTTTGATGAGGCTCCATCATAGTGGGTGATTTAGATTTTTTTGTAGATCTATTTGTCAAGATAAACAGGACATTCAAATGGAGTTGGTAGTCTAGTTGGATGTAGGATCTAGAACTCATATTGGCTGGATATTGATTCATGTTTGAGTTAGTGGAGAGTTATATTATTCTTCTTGATGACTCTCCCTATGTGTTCAATTAATTATCAAAGCAAAATCTTGAGGATTAGTGGTAGAAAATGTAAAGTTCCTGTAGGGATTGAATTTAATTATTTTTTCACATCGCTGTTTTTAAATTTTTCATTATATTAATTTTTAAATTTTATATTGAAGGAAATGTGGTATACGTAACATCCCAACATAGGGTCAATTATCATGTGCCTAGATTTGGTGGGTCACATGGCCTCTAACACACCTCCCCTTATGAAAAAGGCTGGTGATTAGCATCAAGGGTATAAAGGTGGTATGATTGGATCACTATACCCTCTTATCAGAGAGGTTGAGTGGTGATAAACATAAACATTGAACAATAGAAGAATATATAATTATTCATAATTATAAAGAAGAATAATACTAAAAAATTCAATATCTGAGTAATAATATCAAAATCCCCTATGGTGATGTCAATACATGGATGCATGGAATGCTAGTACACAAAAGGGGAATAGGGGACAGGTAGACAATCTTGATATACAAAAAGTACAAAAAGAGAAAAAGGATTCTTCACAAACAACCTGAGTGTATGCTCAGTTCTCTTATTTTAAGCTCTAACTATATGTAAAATGTATCAGCAACCTAAAATAGGACCCTTTCCCTTAACCAAACCTATAGATAAACAATCTTTTCAGGAACCAAAGGCATCATGAGTATAGTGTCAGATAAAATCCCATTAAGACATTCCCAATGTTTCCCAAAGGTAATCAATGTAGTGATCATAACTAAATAGTGTGTATGTATGATTGAATTAATTAACAGACTAAAAAAATAAATTACCACCATCTCATATTCCTAAATGACACCTGGTGATTCTACCTACATCAGATCACAGTTGGGAAGAATTTATAATTAGTCAATACATATATAGTAAAATCATATATATATATACAATATTTATATATAATGCATCCACCTATATAGACCTAGTACATGAGGATTAATGTGTCCATATACAAGGAATACTAGGTCTTGGTTGGATCTAGGTGTAACTCTGACAACCACAACCTGTCTAACAAGCATATAAGCACCAAAAATTTGGTATATTCCCTCATCTCAAAATTAATGGGATATATCATGCTCGTCAGTCAAGATGGTGAGTGTTCCATCATGTTAACACTCAACAACTAAACATATCATGTCAATCCCGATGTCCAAATAGTGTCAATGGGATGAGATTTCATGATCAACATCCAATAAAGGGAGCACGAAAAATTCATAATCATCAGTTACCTTAACATAATACCACAACCTCTATCAAGGAATAATTCTATTTATAATATAAAACATGAGGTACTAACTATCATGTGACATAATCACCATATTAAATAAAAATAAATTAATTACAATTCATATAATCATTTTATAATCCATAATTAATAGGTGTGGTATTACCACCCTTAATAAATAATTTCATTTAATTCATTCAGTTCATTTAATGAAAAGTCAAACAACATGTATAATTCATTCCATTTAAAAAATCCATTTAAATAACTAAAAAATGTAAATTCAGTTTTTAATGTTCAAGGTGTCATTTTTAAAGGAGTCGTGGTAAATATGGAAATTTCCTACATGGTAAATTCCATGTATAGGTTGAACAAACACTTAAGTGGTTCCTTGGTATCCATTAAAAATTTATATAATGAGGGGAATTACATTTAAAAACTAATCCAAAAACTTAAGAGGTGATATAAGAATATACACATTTAACCATAAGGGAATATTCTACTTATAACATCAACGGGGTGTCCATAAATAAGATAAAAAACATCTAAATTAGTAAAAATGGATCAAAGGGAGTGTACCTAGGTGTGTTGATCAATTAGATATGAATAAATAAATTAAATTGAAATTCTCATAAACATTTGGCATGAGGAACTATAGTATAGCCATGAAGCTTCCAAAATCATGGGGAAAAGGATGACACCACCTACCTCAAACACATATGTAACATCCCCGACCCAGAATCCACTAAACTGGTGCTCCGAGACGGGTGGTTACATGCCTTTAAGAACGCCTCCCCATATGCCAAAGGCTTCCGACTAGCAGCGGGGGTCTATAAAGTCAAGTGGGGAGACTATACCCCCTTTTTTCAGAGTAAGAGACAACAGAAATAAAACAAATAGTGGAAACAATAACCAGTAAACACAGAACAAGTATAAAAATCATATCCATTAATAAATATTCCATTCTATACTACAAGTGCAAGAGTGAACAAAACTCAAAATAAGGACAACGGCCAAAATCCCCAAAATGGTCCCAACTCCAAGTCCAGTTCCTCCACCAAGTGCTACCCATGTCCACTCAACTATATAGTAAGGACCCATGCCCTTTTCCTAACCCGTAAACATGAAATCTTCTCGGGTACCCAATGGCGGCCGGAGCAGGGTGTGAGTAAAACTCAGTAGGCCACCACCAATGACGTCTACAAAATATGCAGTATAAACAGGTAGTGAATGCACTATGTAAAATAAATGATAAATGAAAATTAATTAGTTAAGATTACATTATCCAATTCTGAGCCAAATCCATTACCACTTCCCTAACTATCCCTTTGTTCCAATTATCACCATTTACCATTCCATCACATTTCCATGGGTTAATCACATAAATTTTGTTACATGGGTATGAGGCCAACAATCACATCCTAGAGGCTAAGCACATCATTATCCTATCTCACTAGGACTAACCCCTCATAGCAACCATAACCTCACCTAGAAGCCTCAGTCTGGGTAGATGCATCCATTAGGAGAATAGACCATCAGTACCCTTTCCCAGCCCGTGCATTTAGGGTGGAGTTTAGAGCCTCAGTTTTCACTCGACCTGTGGGCATAGATCCTTAAGTCATACCCCACTCTACCAAGCCATGTGCACATGCTTATATATAAGTAACCATCGACCTTCCAACCATTTCCCATAGGCAACCATCATTCACAAAAACCCACATGGGAAACCATATCATGCCTTAACCCATTAACACCTTACCATTTCACATCATTTAACCATTCACCCAATTCCCATGTATTATGCCTATCTCACTAAGAATTCCATCATAGACCCATAATCTATCCCATTATGGTCTTTAATAATTTTTCACATTAACCCATTTAACTCGTTCATCATTTCCATGAATCAACCATTCATTCCAACATGTTTATCAAGGGTTCTAAAATTCATTGCAACAAGGTCGCTCGTTTAATGACAATCCCTAAACCCAGGATAAGCTGGCACATCCCACGGATGGCCCCAATTAGGTCAAGTCCTTCCCATCACATCCCATGGGGATCATGAGGGTTCCCATTAGCCGTTTAAAACATCATTATTCTCAAACATGCCAAGGATATTCACAACATAACCAAGGGAAAGTTAGAACACAAATTGACATGCACAAAAATACCCAAATAACCATGGGATATAAATTATAGACCACCTACCTCGAATCCACGGTTGAACGCACCCTAAATCGAGTCCTTAGACCTCGATTCGACCAACCCTTGGAGCTTCAACCCAGAACTCACCCAAAATATAGGGTTTTAGGGTTTCAGAACAAGAGGGAGAGAAGACACAAACCCTTAGCCAAGAAAAGAACCAAGGAAGAGTTTAGCCTTACCCAGAGCTTCAATCTGCAACCAACAGTAACAAAAACTCCTTAGAAATGAGGGAGATCGATCTCTTGGAGCTATTGGGCGAATTGGTTTGTTCCTAGGGTGAAGTGGGAGCAAATGGAGGAAAATCCCGAGTTATGGTTATAAATCCCGGAGTGGCAACTTTGTAAATGTTCCAACTTTAAGTGGTCGTAGGGTTTAGCAGCATGGTTTGGCAAACCTTGCGCAAACCGTGCGCACGCCACTACCCAGAGGAGGGGGGATTCGCAAGATTTAGCTGCACGGTTTGGAAAACCATGCGCAAACCATGCGCTTGCTTTTATCCAGAGGAGGGAGGGTCGCATGACTTAGTCTGGGCAGGCTACACGGTTTGGCTGACCGTGCGCAGGTCGTGCGCCTTGATCTGCCTTTCCCAGACTTCCCTTCATCCATTCCCCGAGCCCCCGGAACACCGCTAAGTCCTATCACACTTCCAAGAAACCTTTTAAAGCCCCAAATAAAAGGGTTCAACCCAAAACACAACAAAACATACCTTTCCAAAAACTGGGATCTTACAACCTCGCCACCTTATAATGGCTCTTCCTCGAGCCAAGCTTCCAAGCCTTATTACTCTACCAAAGAGGAGAGTTCGGCCCACTGAGCCTGTACATCTGATTCCCTCTCCCAAGTTTCTTCTTGAACCTTCCCATTCTGCCATAGTACTCGCACTAATGGCACAACCTTGCCTCGCAAGACCTTTTTCACTACGATCGACCACACGAACTGGATGCTCCTCAAAGGACGCATCAACCTCTAGCTCTACATCCTCAACATCAACAACATGAGATGTGTCAGGGTGATATCGTCGAAGATGTGACACATGAAACACATCAGGCATCCCCCCATACTGCTATGGAAGATCCAATCGGTAAGCCACTGGTCCGATCCCCTCCACAATCTCAAATGGTCCCACATACCTGGTCGCCAACATACCCTGCTTCCGAATCTGATGGTGACCCATCATTGGAGACACATGAAGGAATACTTTATCACCCACCCCAAACTCTAGAGGTATACGCCTCTGATCTGCATATGACTTCTGCCTACTCTGATATGTAGCCATTCACTTCATAATCAATTGAACTCTCTCTGAAGTCTACTGCACAAGACTCAGCCCCAACAACTCAGATTCACAAGCCTCTAGCCAACACAACGGAGATCTAAATGGTCTCCCATAAAGTGCCTCAAATGGTTCCATCTGAATTGTAGCCTGAAAACCATTGTTGTAGGAAAACTCAACCAACGATAGGTGCCTCTCCCAAGAACCACTAAAGTCCAAGACACAGGCTCTCAACATGTATTCTAACACTTGGATCGTACGCTCCGACTGCCCGTCCATCTGCAGGTGGAAATCCGTACTCAAAAATACCTGCATACCAAGGCCTTCTGCAACCCTTGCCAGAAGCACGATGTGAAACGCAGATCTCGGTCTAAAACTATGGCCCACAATACCCCATGCAACCACACTACTTCTCAAATATACACCTCACCCAACTGGTCTACTGTAAAGGTCTCTTGAATCGGTAAAAAATGATCCACTTTCATTAATCGATCCATGACCACCCAGATTGCATTGTTCTTCGGTGGCATCCTTGGAAGACCCACGACAAAATCCATCATTACATCATCCCACTTCCATTATGGAATGGGCAATGGATGCAACAAACCACCTGGGCATTGATGCTCAACCTTCACCTACTGACAGGTAAGACACCGTGCCACAAAGCTCGAAACTTACTTCTTCATTCCAGGCCACTAAAACTACCTTCAGAGATCATGGTACATATTGGTCAAACCAGGATGCACTTCCATATTCGATGCATGAAACTCGCTCATCAACTCTTACCGCACACACTTTGGCACAACCACACGATCATGAACGCGAACAACACCTTCCTCATCGACGGCCCAACTGGAAGGTATCTCCCCACCATTAAGCTTTTCCCTCATGTCCAAACACTCAGGATCATCAAGCTGACCTTCCTTAACTCGACCCAAAAGCATTGAATCCATCGTTAAGGAAGTAAGAGTGACATGAACACTTTCCTCCTGCACCTCCAAGTGCATCTCTTCAAACAAAGCCATCAACCTCCACTCGGTGCTGGACTCCTGAACTGCCTGATTATGAATCTTCCTGCTAAGAGCATCAGCAACACTATTTCCCTTTCCCTGCATGTACACCAACTCAAAGTCAAAATCCTAGAGATATTCAACCCATCTTCACTGTCGAAGATTCAGATCCCGCTGTGAGAATATGTACATAAAACTCTTATGGTCAGTAAATACTGTAAACTGTTCTCCCAACAGATAGTGCCTCTAGCACTTCAAGGCATACACCACTGAAGCCAACTCAAGATCATGAGTGGGATAGTTCCGCTCATGGGGTCTCAACTACCTTGACCCATAAGCCACTACCCGCTCATCCTGCATCAACACAGCCCCAAGTCCAATTCTGTACGCATCACAAAACACAACGTATTTCTTACCCGGTTTAGGTAAGATCAGGATAGGCGCGGTCGTCAACCGCTTCTTCAACTCTTAGAAGGCATCATAACAAGCCCCAGACCACTTGAACCTGATTCCAGTCTTGCTCAATCCCGAGAGTGGTGCTTCCAAGCAAGAGAAATCCTAAATGAACCTTTGGTAATAACCGTCTAGACGTAGAAAACTCCGAACATCAGAAACACGGTTGGGATGCTCCCAAGGCACAACTCCCTCCAATTCGTCTGGATCCACTATCACACCTGCCTCTGAGATGATGTGACCTAGAAAATGCACCTCACCTATCCTGAATTGACACTTGGATAGCTTGGCGTATAGTCGATGCTCTATTAGTGTACCCAAGACGATGTCAAGATGTTGGGCATGATCGTCGTGAGTTTTCAAGTACACTAAGATATCATCAAAAAAGACAACCACAAAATGATCTAGATAGGGATGAAAGATCTGGTTCATTAAATCCATAAACACCACCGGTGCATTGGTCAAGCCGAAAGACATTACCAAAATCTCAAACAACCCGTGTCGACTTCAGAAAGCAGTCCATGGTATGTCATAAGACCTCACCCTCAACTGGTGATAACCCGACCTCAGATAAATCTTACAAAACACTGATGGACCCATCAACTGATCAAACAGGTCATCAATTATAGGAATTGGGTTCTGATTTTTCACCGCCATTTGATTCAACTTTCGATAGTCAACACACAGCCTCAATGACCCATCATCCTTCTTTGCAAAAAGAATAGAAGATCCCCAAGGAGACGTACTAGGGTGGATAAAACCCTTACACTCCAAATACTCAAGATGAACCTTCATTTCTTGGTGTTCTTCCGGTGCCATTCGGTATGGCGGAATAGAAACACGCTCTTCTCCTGACAACAACTCGATTGTGAACTCAACATCCCTCTCGGGTGGAAATCCCGAGAAATACTCAGGAAACATGTCCTGGAACTATTCCACCACTAGAGGAAAAACATGTTTTCCTCCTCTTTCATCATAATAGAGCATGAGACATGCCACTCGGGCCATGGGCCCACTCATCTGTTGACAAAACAGCCCCGCTTGCCCTGCTCGAACATCTCATTCGCCACGATGAACGTAAGCGTCACCCTCAAGCGACCTGAACAATACTCTGTGATGATAACAACCTATGTGTGCTCAGTAAAACACCAACCAATACATTCCCAAGATTAGATCGAACCCAGACATCTCGAGGATGAACAATTCCCACAGAACACGATACCCACCAACTTCCAAGGAACATCCCTTGAACTGCTTGATATCCTCAACCCGCACCCCCAACGGAGTGTCAATTGACATAACTCCAAGCACCCCTTCCACAGGTAATCCCATCATTACCACAAGTTTACTAGAGATAAAAGATTTTGCAGCACCTGTGTCAAACAACGCACTAGAAAAAGTGGAAGCTACAAGAATTGTACCTCGAATGGCTGATGGTCTGGCTATGCCATCACCGGGCGCAAACTAAACTTCCTGAAGCTGACCTGCCCCTATGCCCTGGGCTCTAGCATGAATACTCTACGTCGCACTGCCCTGCTGGAATGAGATATATTTCCCTGGAGTTCCACGTCCACCGCCCCTGCTAGTACGGCCCGTGAAGCTCCTACTGCCTTCCTGATACGGGGCAACTAATCCCCACCTGCTTCCCACCATCACACTCACCCACCTACCATGGGTTCCTGCCGAACTGTGGCACATGCCCCATCCTGCCGCACAAACGACACTCAACTAGAGGTCAAGGACACTGACCATGCACATCCCTGACCTACCGCAATGATAGAAAAACACCTGATTCCCAATCTGAGAGGCTGAACCTCTCTTCCATCTACTTTTTATGCTACCTCCATGTTGTGAGCTCTCATGGCGTTGCTTCCAACCCTCAGAAGCTTCACCGATCTTCAACCCCATTGGATCCACAAGACCACTACCTGATTCTACCTTCAGGTTTCCTTCCGAGATCAATTCCTGATCTACTAACTCTGCAAACCTCTTCATGCAGAATATATTTACTTGAGACCTGGTCTAATGTCTTAACCCATCCTGGAAGCGCCTTGCCACCACTGCATCATCCCCTGCTAACAGTGGAACTAAGCGTCTCAAATCAATTAAGCGACTAGCATAGTCCATCACCGACATCAATCCTTGAGTCAGGATCATAAACTCTGCACCCCGCTCTTGACTCAAAGTCTCTAGGTAGAAATTCTCTGGAAACTTTTCCTGAAAAACATTCCACAACACTCCCTCAGCCTGTTCAATTTGAGCCTGAGTGTCCCACCAATTCCTAGCCTGGCCTCACAACATATAAGCAGCCCACTTTACCCGCTTCTCGACAGGGGTCCCCAGATGATCCTATATCGTCTGGACAGACTCTAACCAGAACTTCGCTGCCTCAAGCCCACCCTCTCTGGAAAAAGTCGGATGGTGCTACAGATGGAATTCCCTGGTCAGCTCAAACATACTCGGTGCAACCTGCCCTGGGTCCCGATCCATCATCTACATAAGGCGAGCCAAGTTCTCTCGGAACTGGTCTTTTGTACCTTCATTGATTACCGAATTTTCTTTCCCCTCTACTGGAGGAGTATTCTTAGAAACATCCTCCCATTGCCCCACTGGTAATCGACGTCATGGTGGAATCTCTCTACAGTGCCAAGCATGAAATTTGGAACACGTACCATAAAACATCACAACTGCAACAAAAGCTCTTCACTAGCTACAACCGCCCCAACCATCCATACCTCAACCACGATCCATATGGGGAAAACATCCATGCACTACCAAAAACTAACAAAACATTTTACAAGACATTTTCCACTTCATTTCAAAACCTTAGGTTTCATTAAACATCTGTTACCCACTTGTTTTATTTCATTTTTCTCATTATTTCTTGGTTTCATGAAATGCATAATGAACCCTACTTTCCTGCCTCACACACCCACCCCATGTGTGTGTCTCATAAAATGCAGGTCACCTATCTCCCTAGATGCCTATAATGATGCATGAATGTCAATCCTCGTGTCGTTAAGGCTACGAGCCAAATATCATAAAACAATCACATCAAACCACATGTGCATCACCCAACGGTGAAATATCATCAACTGTAACAACACACAACCAAGAACAACATTTCCCACCCCGGGTGACTTGGGTTTTCCCCCATACCTGGGTTAACTACTCCCAAGCACGAGCTCATTTACAAGGCCCGACACATCTTAACCCTTGGCTATCAATCCCAAATAACAAGACCTCAGAGAAGGAGAAGAAAGAACTCATCTAATACCACTATTTAACATCCCCGATCCAGAAGCCACTAAACCGGTGCTCTGAGCCGCATTCTTACATGACCATAAGATTGCCTCCTGATACGGCAAAGGTTGTTGACTAGTAGCAGGGGTCTATAAAGTCATGTGGAGAGACTATACCCCCTTTTTATTAGAGTAAGCCACAACAGAAATAAACCAAATAGGAGAAAAAATAACCAGTTAACATGGATCAAGTATAACAATCATATCCGACAATAAATATGTTGTGCCATACTACAAGTTCAAGAGTGAACAAAACCCAAATTAAGGACAATGGCCAAAATCCCCCAAAATAGTCTCGACGCCAAGTTTGTTTCCTCCACAAAGTGCTACCCATGTCCACTCAACTATCTAGCAAGCACCCTTTCCCTTTTCCTGACCTGCAAGCATGAAATCTGCTTGGGTACCCAACAGCGGCCCGAGCAGGGTGTGAGTAGAACTCAGTAGGCCACCACCAACGGTGTCTAAAAAATATCCAGTATAAATAGGTAGGGCATTCAATGAGGAAAATGAATGATAAATGAAAATTAATTAGTTAAGATTCCATTAACGAATTCTAAGCCAAAGCCATTACCACTTACCTAACTATCCCTTTGTGCCAATTATCACCATTTACCATTCCATCCCATTTCCATGGGTTAATCACATACATTTTGTTACATGGGTCTAAGGCCAACAATCACATGCTAGAGGGTAAGCACATTGTTATCCTATATCACCAATACTAACCCCTCATAGCAACCATAACCTCACCTCGAAGCCTTAGTCTATGTGGATGCAACCATTAGGAGAATAGACCCTCAGTTTCCTTTCCTAACCCATGCAATTAGGGTGGATTTTAAAGCCTCAGTCTTCACTCGACCCGTGGGCATAGATCCTAAAGTCATACCCCACTCTACCAAGCCATGTTCATATGATTATATATATAAGTAACCATCAACCTTCCAACCATTTCCCATCGCCAACCATCATTCACAACAACCCACATAGGAAACCACATCATCCTTTAACCCATCAACACCATAACATTTCACATCATTTAACCATTCACCCAATTCCCATGTGTTATGACTATCTCACTAAGCATTCCATTATAGACCAATAATCTATCCCATTATGGTCTTTAATCATTTTTCACATTAACCCATTTGACCCTTTCATCATTTCCATGAATCAAAAATTCATGCCAACATGTTTATCAAGGGTTTTAAAATTCATTACAACAAGGTCGCTCGTTTAATGACAATCCCTAAACCTGGGATAAGCTGACACATCCCATGGATGGTCCCAATTAGGTCATGTCCTTCCCATCACATCCCATGGGGACTGTGAGGGTTCCCATTAGCCATTTAAAACATCATTACTCTCAAACATGCCAAGGATATTCACAACATAACCACGGGAAATCTAGAACACAAATTGACATGCAAAAAAATGCCCAAATAACCATGGGATATAAATTGTAGACCACCTACCTCGAATCTGCCGTTAAACGCACCCTCAATTGAGTCCTTAGACCTATATTCAACCAAATCTTGGAGATTAAACCTTGAACTCACCCAAAAGATAGGGTTTTAGGGTTTCATAACAAGAGGGAGAGAAGACACAAACCCTAAGCCAAGAAAAGATCCAAGGAGGAGATTATCCTTACCCGAAGCTTCAATCCGCAACCAACGGCGCCAAAAATGCCTTAGAAACAAGGGAAATCGATCTCTTGGAGATTTTGGGAGAATCTGTTAGTTCCTAGGGTGAAGAGGGAGGAAATGGAGGAAAATCCCGAGTTGGGGTTATAAAGCCCGGAGTGAAAATTTTGTAAATTTTCCTACTTTAAGTGGCCGCACGGTTTAGCTGAATGGTTTGGAAAACCGTGCACAAACAGTGCACACGCCACTACCCGGAGGAGGGGGAGTTGCATGATTTAGCCGCACTGTTTGGCAAACAGTGCGCAAACCGTGCGTTCGATTCTGTTTAGAGGAGGGAGGGTCGCACGGCTTAGTCTGGGCAGGCCGCACGGTTTGGCTGACCATGCGCAGGTCGTGTGCCTTGGTCTGCTTTGCCCAAACATCCCTTCTTCCGTGCCCCGCGCCCCTAGAACACCCCCAAGGCCTCTCACACTTCCAAGAAACCTTTTAGAGTCCCAAAAGAAAAGGGTTCAACCAAAAACACAAAAAAATATACCTTTCCAAAAACTGGGATCTTACACCATAAATGACTCATATCTTGTTATTGGCCTCATATTTAGAGTATTTCTGAAGAAAAAGGAGAAACTACCCAATTCCCGTAAAGAATCCAACACCTTCAATAGATCCAGAATTGGACACTAGACATGGGATTTATCTCAATTTCTATATTGGCTTGAGGGAGAGGTATGGGAAGAAGGAAAAAGGTGTTGTGTGCAGGAATGAGAAGAAGGAATAAATAAATTGGGTTCAATAATTAAATAGGGTAATAGTTATTTCACCATTAAAAAAGGATGAACGGTTTGTCTGTACAACTATTAAAATCATGCACCCATCATGCACCAGTTTCTACTTCAAAGGGTATCCTAGCATAATGTGGTTCAAAATTAGTCTAACCATGCACATACTTTGTGAAAATGCTATGTCCCAAAATCATGCAACCCCATGTGTCCATGTGACTAAGGTCACACTTTTTTAGACAAACTGTGTATCCCCTAGGCCTCCATAGTCTTCAACAACATGATTTAGGGAAACAGTGTGGGATGGGATATACATTTTCTCCAAAAATGTGACATATTATTTTCTTTCCATTTCAAGGATTTAGGCTCTGAATGAGCCCCAAATGCACCTGAAACCTCGTTGACTTGGTTAAGATTCATTATTAGCGATCCATAATTGAAATTTAACCAAAAAAATTGATTTGTAACTTCTTTAAAAGATTTTTCATTATAACCTCCCCTACATAAATCAACTCCTCCCTGATATGGACTTCTAAGGTTAAATAGGTAACATCAGTGAAGTGTTCTGTCCACTGAGTTTGTACATCAGTTTCTCATTCCATGGTCTTATCCAATATCTGTTTGTGCTTCCATGACACTCATGCCAAAGGAATTGACCTTCCTCAGAGTGTCATCAAGAATTGTTCCCCTATACATATAGGATACTCATTAAATGAAACATCTACATCCAATTCAACCTCATCTAGATGATATATATGTGATGGGTCTGGATAGTATCAATAAATGTGATATACATGATAGACATCATGCTTTGACCAGTATCTTGGAGGATGTTTATCATATAATCAGTTATTCCGAATAATTTCACAACCTCAAAGTATACATCGAACCTCAGTGTGTTATTTCCTTGCTTTTGGATATGTCTATCACCTAACATGGGTGAGAATCACAACAAAACTCAGTCTCGGACCTGAAATTTGAGAGGTCACCAAAGTCTGTTATCATAAGACTATTGTTTGGACTGAGCTGTCATCATGAACTTTCTGATCAGTTAGACCATCTCTATAATAATCTACATGAGACATGGTCAATTCATAGATTTCTATGCTACCTCTAGCCAGCACATATGTGAATGGGAACTGCTACCATATAAGGATTCATAAGGATCCAACTCAATGGTATCCTGAAATATATTTTTGTTACCAATCTCGATGAGGGAATGTGTTTATCCTGAGAAACCCAAAATCCAAGGACACATGAAAAGAGCATGTCCTCTAGAAGCAAAATAGTATGATCTATAAATCCATCGATATGTCGGTGATAGGTTATTCTCAGAAGCAATTTTATACCAAATCCCATCTATAGCCCCTTCTTGAACTATGACATGAAATGAGAATCTCTCTCTGAAAAGATAGAATGGGGAGATATATGAAGACATATACCATCCAAGATATATAATTCCAAGATCACCTACCATGAATTTCTCTCACATAGGTATGAAGTGTGAAATCTAGGGAAAAAATGGAAACTCATATATTATAATTTCCATGGGGTGATCTGGGTAAACCAATTATAAAATACATCAAAATATCATCCCATTTCTCCTTGGGAATAGAAAAAAGATGTAAAATCCCGTTCGAACATTTATTTACACCTTCTCTTGATTATAGGTGGAAAATGAGTGAGGAATTCAGAAATATTCTATTTCATACCAGGACACCAATAACAGCGTCATAATTCTCAATATAGTTTTCTGATAATGGGGTGAACCTCCCTTGATGTGGCATGAAATTCCCACACTAACTCCGCTCTAATGTCTGATGGGACCCATACACACCGACAAAACAGTAATGTATCATCTCCCTCAATGGTTCAAAATAAATAAGTATCATTATCTGATATTATTTCTCTTATAATTAGTTCATCAAGATCTTATATCTTTCTTATTATTACCCTTTTCAGAAAGGGTAGATGTCACTGTTAAGCCTATGATAATAGTCCGACCATGGTCCTCCAGAACCATAATATGAATATCTAGTAACAAGGACATAAGATTCCATTGAACAAGGTACTCTTGAACAGCTAGTGTCTGAGTATTTTGGCATATAGCATCACCTATTAAATTTCTTTTACCAATAGTGTAGGAAATCCGGAAATCAATCTAGTATATGTACTCCACCTACTTGCACTGCTTGAGATTTAGATCTCGCTATGTAAATACATACTTGAGGATTTTTTGTTTAATGTATACCAAAAAATTATTTAATTAGATAGTATCTCAAAAGTGTATAGTATAAAGAAAAATAGTGAGATTCAGGACATGTGTTGGGTAATTCTACTCGTGAGGCCTCAACATACGATAACCAAACTAGAATAATCACTCTTCCTTCATCAGAATGACTCCAATATTGATCCCTAACTAGTAATAGTAGATTGTATATCTCCTTAATATCTATGGAAGAATCAGTATCAGTGTTGATGTCAATTGAACCATTAACTTATGAAAGGATACTTCACAAGCTTCTAAAATTAGGAATTTCAAACCATTATTTATCAATCCCATTAGCAGTGTGAATAAACATTAAAAATACAAGATTAAGTGTCTATAATATCCATATATCCTCAAGAGACTATGGATGTCAAATAAATTCATGTGATAGTGAAAATAAACAATACCTATGATTTTCTCTAGGTCCCCTGATACTCATAACTCTGAGATGATATGACCCATGAAGTAGAATTTTTTGATCCAAAAGTAGAATTTACTAAGAATATGATAGAGATGATTCACTCTTGGTGTAATACACATGATATCAAGATGGGTTTCATGGTCATTTCTAGAGTGTGAATAAACTAAGATATCATCAACAAAGACTACCACAAATGAATCCCGATACGAGAAAAAAACATAATTCGTATTATCCATTAAGATTATAGGTGCGTCTGTGAGTCCGAATGACCAAACTAGTTAATCATATAGACTATACCTTCTCTGGAAGATTGTGTGAGGTATATCTAAGTACCTGAAATGAACATAGTGAAAACACTAAATGAAATATTTCTTCAAAAAAACATTCACTCCTCAAATATGACCAAATAGGTCATCTATTCTAGGTAGTGGATACTGATTATTTATTGTGAGCTAGTTCAATTGACGAAAATTCACATATAGACTAAGGTTACCTTCTATCTTCTTGGAAAAAAGAACTAGTCAACCCCAATTCAATGTTCTAGATAATATAAATACTTTATCCACAAGATCCTATTACTAAATATTTATCTCCATAATCTCTTTAGGAGCCTTCCAGAAAGGAGGAATGGTCACTGGTGATTCTCCTGACACAAGATCAAAGGTGAATTCTACATCACACACTGGAGGTGGAATAGATAAGATATCATGAAATATGTCCATAAAATGAAACACTCTAGGAATAAAAATAGTGGGTTGTAAACCCTATTCATCTCAGAAATGTATAGATATTTGAGTTATCACACTATATAGCCTCTACTGATAGGGCCCTGTTCAAGTATATTGCACAACCCGTTATCCCTCATGCACATTCCTACCACCCTCTTTTAATGTAAACCCAACCCTCTGATGAGAGACGTCAATGTGGGCATGATAGGGAACCAAATCATCCATCATGATGATTATATCAAATACCGTCATTTAAATGATGTAATGATTACACATGAAAACATATCTTCCTATATCAAGGGGATATTCTTACAATGGAGAACACCCTCTTATCAGATACCCAACAGGGTATCAAGCATCATAATTCCATGAAAGTGTTCGAAGTCAAGGAATATACATCCCATGATGGTATCAGATATAAAAGAGTGAGAAAAACCAATGTAGAATAAAGAACACACTAAATTAGAGGCTACTAGAAAAGTACCTCGAACTATATAAGGTCTAACAATCCCCTCCTATAGTGTAGGACGGAATGCATGAAACTGGTTTGCACTATGGCCTTGATTCACTACCAGATTGAATGAAACAAACCACTAAACTGACACTATGAATTTGATTCTTGGATACCTCTACCTCAACTATCACCTTTCCCTAATCGGTATGTGGTATTCTAGACACTTTCCTGACATTTTCTACTTTACCCACTCCTGATTAGGGAGTAGGAGTATATCCTCACTCTAAAATCACTGGAGGGGAGTCATGTAGATGTGTTGGATATTCCCCATCCTATCATTTCCCCTTCCCATCATAGGATCATGATAGAATAGAGGCCTTGTGTGTCCCAGATTCTCACAGTAGTGACATATCAAAAAGTATTCAACATGAGGAACCTAATAGCTGTAACCTCCAAGAGTATCCTAAAAATGTATCTTTCACCCAGAAGAAGAATTCATGTTATATCAATGTGCGGAACCTCCCTTAATCCCAGCACCATCATCCCTAATGTTTCACTCTTTAATAAGGACCTGATTGAAAATATCGGATACGGTCATCAAATGAATGACATTAACCTAAAACATGATAGTGTACACCAGCCCTTCCTAAAATCTCATAGCAGTCATAAGATCATCACCCGCTATAGTAGGGAAAAACCACTAGATCTGAGTAAAATGGGTAGTTTATTCCATAAATAACATGCTCCATAACTGTTGGTTTAGAAATTCTCTAGATATTTCATCCCTCAGAGTCTAGGGACAAAATGAGTTGTAGAATATTGTCTGGATATCAGCCTAGACCATATCTCTATGTCGATCATCTTTGATGATAATGTCCCCCCATATCATGGAATATTCACGTAGAATATACGTTTCTAGTTTGACTGACCTCTCTATAGGCATATCTAGATGCTTGAATGTGGATATAATAGCTTTGATCCAAGACTCGACAGCATGTGGTCAACCATCCCTTAAAATGATGGGAAGATGCTCCTACTAGAATTCCTGAGTCATGGAAGGTTGAACAAAGACATGAATATACTAAAACATAAATATTAATCCCTCTCATAACAAGGAATTAAATCCCATATAAATAATAGGAAGAGGTTCCACATGTGTCGCTGATGGAGGAATCACTGGAGGCTCAAGTCCTGCCACCTCATGTGCATAATATTCACCTCCATCAAAGAGTGTGACTAAAAGAAATCATTTTAGAATAATTCTTGAAGGAAATATGAATTCCAAAAAATAGATTTCAATAATTTTAGCTTTTAAAGATATAAAACTAGGTCATGCATAAATCTTTCCTATCTAAATGATCATGTCTCTCTTCTTAATCAAAAATCAAGGCCTAATCAGTAGAAGAAACCATAATTTCCATAAGAATGCATGATATTACCTATATCCCACCACTAAGGCTAGGATCCAGTCTATGTATATATTTCACATATATATGATATCTAATTTCACTTTATAAGTCATATTATGTTTAAAATTATGCTTTCCCAAACATTAAAATCCCATTAAAATGGTATAATTTGATTGTATACCATTCTTGATCCAAAAGTTCTCATTCTCATTATGATTCAAAATATTTCATCCACATAATCAACAACATAACACATTCCAACCCATGTGACCAATGCTCCATGGCTCAACATGCCATAATTGACATCATAAGGTGTCTTCTTTATCCTTTTTAGGATAACACAATTAGGTTAAGGCATTCAAATTAAGTATCAATTATGTTTTCTAATCCCTGCAAGAAAATTCCATACATTTTCTATACATATTCAAGGAATTAACAATATCCAATAAGAAAAATCATGTAGAAAATAGACATGACATGGAAAAATTCCAGGCATATTAATCATAATTTTTCTATGATGATGCATGTACAAATGAAATTCCATCATTTCATCAAGCCTGGGTAAACAAATCATCATTTAAAAAAAACCAGCATCAATTAATTCATAAGAAATTTGGGTCACCCAATAGTGAAGTTGTACCAACATTAAATGGCATAATCAATGATAATAGTTTACCATCCAAGTAATTTTGGGTTTCCCTTATACATGGAATAGCTAAGAATATTCATTGGATCAATTCCAAATTATGTTAACACATTTAACCTTTTTAATACCCAAACAGTAAGAAAAAAGAAAAAAAAGGCTCTAATACCACTTTGTAATGTCCGGAACTAGGGTCCACTTAAATCGTTCCCCAAGAAGGTGGGTCCAATCGCCTCAAGCACACCTCCCTGTATGCTCGAGGCTGTCATCTAGTAGTGAGTGTGTGAAGGTGGTATAGTGAGGATACTATATGATATTATTAGAGTGGTGTGGTGCAGATAAACATAAATATACAATAGTTGATGTATATATAAACAATAATAAGTATAAAGTCACAGAAGACTAAATAACTAATTATATGAGTAATAATATCAAATGCCTCAATAGTAGTTTCAGTAAATGGATGCATGGAATGAGGGTATACAAAAGGGGAATAAGGGAAAAACATACAATCATAATATACATAAATTAAATTTTGAACAAAAGGATTCTCATCAAGCATCTGGAGTGTATACTTAGACATCTTCTCCTAATGTCCAACTATAGATAGAATGTATCAACCTCTTTTAATAAGTCCCTTTCCCTTATATAAACCTGCGGAAAAATAATATGATCATCAAACAAAGTATCTTGGGTAGGGTGTGGGATACAATCTTAGTAGGACACCACAAAATGTGTTCAGAAGTAATCCATGTAGTGCTCATAAATAAACAGTGTGTAGGTATTATTGAATTAATTAAAAATATGAACAAAGAAATAACCATCCATTCAATTTTCTAAAAGAATCTTGGTTGAACTACATTCTTCGACTCATGGTTGGGAGGATAGTCTGATCATTCATTAAAAATATAGTAAAAACATTTGTATTATATATTTATATATTCCATCCACCTATATGAACCAAATAATTATGGACATAACTATCTGTATACCTAGAATAATTGGTGATGGTGGGATAGGGGCATAACTCAGACATCCATGACCAGTCAAATGAGCCTATAATCTCCAGAAATATGGTACAAGAACTCATCTCAAAATTAGTGGGATACATCATGATCTTTACTTGAGATGGTGAGTGTGCCATTCGGTCAACACTCAAACAATGGAACGTGGCATGTCAAGCCCAACATACTTAATGTGTCAATGTTGTGTGACATTATGAACAACACCAAATGTAATAGAGAATGATATCTTCGTGCTCAATAGATCCCTTACCATCATACCAAATCCTATATCAAGGTTTAATTCTATTTATAATATAAAACTCGATTAGTTACCTCTCGTGTGTCACAATATCCATGTTCAATCACAAGGAACACAGTATAATTGATATAAGAATTTTATAAATCATAAAAAATAGGTGTGGCCTTACTACCCATTACAAACCATTTCATTTAATTAATTCATTTAATTTATTTAAAATTAATATAGAATATATAATCCATTCCTTTTAATCAATCCATTTAAAAAATTGAAACATGAAAATTGAATTTATAATGCTCAAGGGGACATTTAGAAAGGTGTCGTGGTCAATATTGAAATTGACTACATTGGAATGTCCAAGTATAGGTAGTCCAAGAACTTAATAGATTTATTGGGTTCCATTCAAGTTTCATATATTGAGGGAAATTCCATTCTAAAGATAAGCTAAATGCATAGGTGGTGATCTGGGAATATACATGTTTTACCCTAAGGGGAAATTAAATGTAGAACACCCAAGAGTTTCCCATAAATGTGGTCAAAAACCACTAAACTACTAAAAATTTATCAAAGGGATTTTATCTAAGTGATTTGATCAATTTTATTTTATGAAGTCAAATAAAAGGTTATGATCTAAAAAAGAAAGCGTGCAGAACAACAACAAAGCTATAAAGAATTAAAATACCTGTGAAAAACAATTATACCACCTACCTCAAAGCCTTAGATGATCCCTATCTTGATATCAACATCATATTAAGAGTGGGTTAGAAGAAAATGAAAAAATATTCCAATTACCTTAAAGAATAGAATTCCATTGAAGGATATAGAATCAGACACATGATGTTGGAGTTATCTATATTCCTAGATTTTCATGAGGGAGATCTATTGTAGGGATGAAAAAGTTTTTACATGTTGTAATGAGAATAAGGAAGAAATAAATTAGTTTTAATAATTCAAGAGGGAAAAAAATTCACCCATAAAAACAAGGGTTCATATTTTGGCCTCATGGTTGCACAAATCATGTGCCAACTATGCACTAATTACTGCATCAATGGGAAACCTCACATGGTTAGGTTTATGGTTTTATTAACCATTTGTCGACCATGTGAAAATGCTCTGTCCAAAAATCATACTGCACTACGTAGTTGCACACCTAGGGTTTCATGGTTGAAGAGAAACTTTGTTATCCCCAAGACTCAACTATATACTACTAAATAGTTTAGGGAAATGGTGTGGGTTAGGGGAAAATTTTTTCTTACATGTACTAAAAAGTCTTTTCATTCCATTTTAGGGATCTTGGCCCCAAATAAGCTCTTGAATCGCGTGAAATCTCCTTGAATTGATTATGATTCTTTATTAGGTTCCTTTAAAAAATTTAACCCAAAAAAAATGAGTTGTATCTTCATAAAAACACATGTAGTTACAATATTAAATTAATGGTGCATAAAAAATAATGCATTGCATTTATACCAAGGTGGTGGTGTGAAGAAATAATCATTAATTGTAGTCAGGGTGGCTTAAATACGAGACCTCCCCCACATCACTAAAGGGGAAAACAACTAGACTTATTCCTATGCTATATCAAAACTAATTAAAATGAGGTGATAAACCACTCTTAAGGGGAGATATAGAAACATAATCTTGAGGAGACCTAAGAGGATATAATAGAATTTTCTATAGGGGATAGAGGGAGACGCAATCTATGCTTTAGAATTTTACTTTTAATAATTTACTTATTTTTATTTTCATACCTTTCTCTACACATATTTCCTTGATGATTCTAAATGTTATGCCTTTTAGTTAATTTTTTTAGTCAATAATTAATCCAGTGAAGATAAAAATAATTTTCTAGTTAATCATTATAGAATTCAATATATTTTTAGTTCAATTATTACTATAATTTATACTCAAATAAAATTTTTTCATGGAAAGATTCATTTCATTCATTGTATTTTGATATTTTTATCCACTTAATTGGTTGAAATTGAAGAATAAAACCACTAAAAATCTATTAAAGTAGTTTTTTGTTTCAGAAAATATATCATCGATGAGTTGATACTCTCCATTATTTTACTTGTTTGAAAAAAAATAACTTAGCTCAATATTTATAGAGAAATATATGTTTGTATCTCTATATGAAAGTTTATAATCATACGTAATCTATGAATTATTTTTTACTAAATCTCATTTAATAAAATTACAAAGAAATTGGAAGATCAAATCACAGAATTAATAAGGAGGTAATGATTTGATGATGCGTTTTTTTATGATAATATAAATAGTCTTTTTAAGGATAATAAGATTAAATTATTACATAGAATTAATTAATTAATTGTCCCACACGTGTAATGCTTGTTTTATAGTCTTTAACATTCTCACTTTACTAGATATTTTCAACTATTTTTGTTACCATATTATTGATTATTTATCCTTTCAACTAAATTTCATTACTTTGTCACAAATTTGTTTTCTTTATTTTTTTAAGAAAATATAAAAATCAAAGATTAACTTAACTCATTCACTATTGGTTTTATTGATATTCTAATTTACCAGTCTAGTTAAGAAGCTGTATTATTTTGATAGAAAATGACATTTCAAATTTTTTTTGAAGAAAAATGTAGATTTTAATGTGTTTAAAAATCTATAATAATTCAAAAATAATTAAAGTTAATCAAAGGTTCCATATTTTTAGTTAATGTATCCATTTGATTGACATGAGGATGGATTTATTGAAATCATTTATGAACATGACAAGGAACCTTCTCTTGATGTTTTTTTTGAAAAATAATTTTTTGACGAGGATAGACCTTTTGATGATTATGAAATATATTTTTTAGTACATTTTGATGAGTTTTATGAAAAATTTATCTATAAAATAGATATGAAATGTTGGTATCATTGTTTCTCTGTTGAGGAACATAGCAAGGAAGATGGTATTTGAAGATCTTAATACTAATTAAACAAAAAAATTGGGTACTTTTTGCCACAATGGGTCAAACTTATTCTTTCTAGTCAACAAAAACAATTTGTTAAGCTAAAAAAATTATCTTATTTAATGAAATATTCTTTTAGGTGATTATGCCAAGCATCATGTAATCAATTTTTATGGGTTGGAAAAGTGTTTAGGAGAGGTTGTTAGGTATCTAGAGAGTGTTTAAAACTGATAGTTCATTGACCATTACTAACATTAAAGAGAGTAGTATATATATTTTTAAGAATAACATTTCTATAGATCTCGACCAAAAACCTATTGTAGAAGAACAAATGGGGGAAAATTTGAACATGAATGATGATGTTAGGGAAGAAGTTAAAAATATGATAGAAGCTGTAATTATTTACTCAATCTATAATGGACCTTGGGATAGAAAATTTAGGTTATACATAAAAACTATTGTGTCATAATCATTACCAATAAGAAATTAAAGTTCATTAAAATATATAAAGTGATTTTTTTTTGTTTTTATAGATTAGTGTTAGTTGAATTTGATCATTAAGAAATATCACTTTAGCATTTCATTCTTAGATAAAATGAGAGAGGTTTGGTGAAATTGAAATTTATTTTTTTCTTGTGTAAGACACCATATATTTCATATAATATATATTATTAAATTTTATTACAAACCGTATTTATTTTCATGTTTTTTAAATTTATTGATTTAGTGGAGGTAGAATGATAATTTTTGAGGAGCTGAAAATTTTGGGGGGTCTTTTCCCATAAGGATAGAAGACATTTGGTACATAGTGTAGTGCATCATGTACCAAGTAGAAACATGTTTAATTGGAAACCCTTGGGGTCCATTTGGTGTCTAGTGACTATAGAACATGTACCTTATGGGGGTACTTTGTACTTGATGTCTATTGAGCAGGTAGCAGGTTGGCTTCTTGGTTGTTTTTTCAATTATAATTAATTTAATTTAATTAGTGAAAATTTATTTTTAATGAAATCTCCCTCAATTCAATATTTCACAATTCCAAGAAAACATAAGGTCTCTTTTTATTTTCTTCAATATCCACCCATTAATATCCATTATTTATTGTTTTAATTACACATTTTACATACCTATGGATTTCCAAATATTTTGGGTGAAATCCCCCGATTGAATCTGAATCATTCAATGATATTTTATGATTGGTGATCTATTAATCTATGGGAGGCTGTTCCAAACAATCATGATTTTTTAATGTTTCTATGTGATAGATGATATGTGGTCATTCCAACTTTGTGTTCATGACCTAAAACATATATAAATTGATTCAATTTTCTTTTTATTTGTTGGGTAAGGATGTCCGAAACAATGAGAGATTCTTTATGTGTTGTGGTTGGATGTTATGTCCATTGATATCCATGGTCTTGAGTTAAGGTATATTGAAACACTTACTAAAGGCCAAATAAAATTTCCTTTAAGATACGTGGAACTTGTAAGATATATGTCATCATCTTTGACATTGAAAATTTGTGAACTTTATATAGGTTGGTTGGAGATAGATTCATAGTATGGTTTTCTATTATTATATATCCACTTTGGGTTTTTTTCACACATGTAATGGGTTAAAAACTCATTCAAATTAAAATATTTCTATGGTATCATAACATGGGAGAGTCATGGAAGGGGGTTTGATATGTGTGGTACATCCTAGGAATGATTATGAGAGTTATTGGGAAACGGATAAAAACCATGATATAAATTGATATCCATTTTTATGATTATTTGTTTATACCATAAGGGTTGTGAGAAAAGGGTTTTGATGCCTTGAGTTAAGGCCAGTATAAAAATGTGAACCCTTCCATATTTCTTTACATTGAAATACTAATATCAAAATGCAATAGATTTGAGATTATTATGGACATGGGGTAACCTATTTCATGGTCTTCATATCATTATGATTTGGATTAAAATTCAATTGATGTGAGATCATTATAGACATTGGACACATTATCCCTTTTCCTTTTAAATTTCTTTATTCGAGATTGTGATTTTGATGGGATGGGGTCATTATAGTCATTTTTTATCCCTTCCCATATATCTTATAAAGGGGTAAGTATGACCAAGAGTTGATATTATTATAAACATGGGCTATCTTTCTTTTATTTCTTGAATAAAGAAAGAGATTCCAAAGGGATGATAGAATTATATGCATGAATTTATGTTCCTATTTTTCTTATATGGGTTTGAGATGATTTGGGGATGAGATAAGTATATCCATGGTCCATTATTTGTCTAATAATATATTATGTTGATCTAAGATTGAAATTTATTTTGGTTAATATCATGCAAGAGGTTCCTCTTCACTTCATTTTCATTAATTCTATGGTGAGTGAGATGCCTTGGGATTTGATATGGATTTATACTTGGTTCTACCCATCCTATTGTCTTAACATTGTTACATTTTATTTTTTAAATTCTTTATGGGATGGTATACTTATAGGCATGTGAATATACTACCCCATTAGAATGATTTTTCTTATAGTGATACGTTAAGAGATATTTTGATACTAGAAAAGCGATGTGTTATAGTATCTTGGGAGGATTATTGAACACATTCAGAAGAATGAGTTAATATTTTTCTTTTTTTATTATTAATAATATCATAGGATTTTTTCTTAGACCTATATATTCTGAATTTTTTTGAGACACGGTTGGGGGTTTCCTACCATATTGTGCTCACACCCGATACAAGTGTCTTGGTGAAAGTAAAAATCTCATGGTTCATGAAACAAACAATGGAAATGGAATTATAGTAGATGGATGAATTGAAAATTATTGTCTTGAGTTTCGGTTTTAGACTAATATAAGACACATGAATAATTTTGTGGGTAACTCATTTATTTATTTTTGGAATTTTTTTGTTTAATCATCCCAAGAGTGATCTTGTTTATTTATGTATCTCTCATTTAACATTATAGTTACTCATTATTTTTATCATGGGACATGATATAAATTTATGGTTTTTCTTTAGTTTTAATGTTAATATTCTATTTTATTCTTTTTAGCGGTCACTATTATTGTTTAATTTATTTTTATTTGTGGTTATGAATACTATAGTGGGTATTATCTCTCCATTTAATACAGAGACCATCCCCATTGGCTGGTAGCCTTTGGCATACAAGGATCTGAACATGAGTAATATGCTTCTCTTTTTTGGAAATAATAGATGTGAACAAGTTTGGGGACATTATAAAGTGGTATTAGATCCTTGTTTCACTTTTTTATTGTTTAATTTTTGGTATATAGAGGTAGAATTATTTTATATCTTGGAATAGATTTGTCTTGATAGTTGCTAACCCACATGTTGAGAATGTCCAAGTAACCTTGGATGATATCATAGATCTTGATTTTAATGTTTTGAAAATTTACTGATTTTTGTATATATGATGTGTGATTTATGGTTTATTGTTCTAATATTATCGTAGGGTGTAAAGAGAACAGACATTCATATATCATGTTTTTAATATTTGATTACTAGAGAATTTTATTTCATTAATTCCGATTAACACACTGTTTATCATATTGGGATTTAGTTTTTAAAGTTTTAAAAATAAATTATACAAAATTTTCCTTTATAAACTTATGGTTTCATTCTACATGACATAGTCATGTTTTTTGTCGTATTATTATTGTATAGAGACTGATTATAAGGATCATGTAATTATTTTTGACCATTGAGAGTATGTAACTAAGGCTAAATAGATTTACGATGTTATGTGATACCCCTGCATGCCAGGTGTTGTATAGCATAGAAGGTCATACTACCTATTATCAATTATCATAACTGTGAAATTAAGACCTATGATAGAAATTTATTTTCTTCTAATGTGTTTGGAATAATGTGGAATTTAACTTTGATCACTTATTTTTGATTGAAAGGAGTTCAACGACTTTCATTCCCCCACCGATTATTGATCTAAATACAATATTTTCACATATACCTCATATTGATCTGTATCTTTTAGGGAATATTCTTCTTTGTATTCAACATATGAAACCTAAAACAAGGGGAGAGGTTTCATTCATGTAAAACCTGAATATAGAGTTTTAAATACAATATTCAAATCAATTTATTATAGATAATTGACATAGAGATACTGAGTTTTGGTTTGATTCTATGTGAATCATTCCTTTAAATATCAAGAAACTACTCGAGAGATGGGTGAATCTCACTATGCATATGCATTCATGACCAATTAAGAGTTTACGGAATGTATAAGTCTAGATAGATTACTATATGGATATTTCTTACAAGGAATTGTAGAATATTGTGTTATAGTAGTAATTTCTAGATACATTGAGGGATGATATGGTTCAATTTTTTATTCATCACATTCAGGGGATCATATCAGTGATGGATGCTTGTTTCATAAATTTATTTCAATTTTATTGAATGTTGAAAGGTGATGGGATTTCCATGTTTCTGTACATTGAGTCTAGTATAAACCATTAAATATAGGTGCACATGAATATTTTTCATCCAACATTCTGCACTAACATATGATATTGACCCTCATATCAAAGAGAAACATGATAAGTGTTATTATTAAAGGTATGTCTTGTTTATATTATTGATCTGTGAGGGGATATTTGGGTACAAGGATGTGCCGATATGATGATTCACATTGGGTTTGCGATTGTTAGTCTAGTAAATGTTGTGGCACATATTATTCTCAATATAGAAGGAATCATGTATGATTTCAATGTTATTACATTGGGCATACTATATTTTAGTTTAAATAGTAATAAGTGGAGTTTCAAATAGGTGGGAAAATTGGGCATCTACAATGATGTATTAAATTTCTCATTTGGTTAATTATTGTGGAAGTGACTAGGATCAATGATCAATGATTGGATCAGAAACCTCACTATTATGTGATAAATGGAGTTCTTTTATCCATTCAATGGACGAATTTAGGAATTGTGTTTGAGATGAGTGCAGGTAACATAGTAGTAAACCTTATGGTTTTTAGTCGATATGAGGTCAGAGTAGAGGCTTGAAGGTAGAAAAAAATTATGTTATCTAGTTGAATCTTAATGAGAATAATGATGGACCATACACCATTATAGTTATAATCATATTAACATATTCCCTATCATTTTATTTATTTGATATGAGTGCATTTAACACATTTATATATGCTTAGATTCTTAATGATATAAGGATAAATGTTGAGTATATGTGTGTGGTAATGATTATCCATATTCCCTTAGGGTTAGATCTAAGGGTATTTAATGTGGTATAAATGGTTATATCATGATTAGTGGGTATAGTCTTTGATGGGATTTATTTTTCTTAGAGATTCATTGTTTCAATGTGGTCATTAGAATGGATTGACTGACATAATATTATTATCAAATAAACTACTATCATTGATGTATATAATTCAAAAATAATGAGGAAAATTAATATTCTCTTATAGAGGGGAGGGATGGATTTGTAGGATGGAAATTTAGGACTTGACCATCAAAAACTGAGTACAATTTCTGTTTCACCCTGCAATTTTAAATGGGGTACAGTATGTTCTCTATCATATACAATAAACAATACAAATTTTTAATGGTCTGTGAAATATATTAATTAAATATGATCATTATAACTTAATGAATATATTTAATTATATGAATATAAATATCTATATTATGATAATTATATGGATCAAACATGTATAAAATTAATTCATTGATTATAAATTGATTATAAATGAAAAAAATATTTATAATTTAGAAGAAATATGTTTCTAAAAGATTGTTTTTATGCATGAATTATATTTTTATATTATTCAATTAAATTAATAACTATTCATTAATAATTATAACTAACTTTATAAATTATATATTCCATTAATTTTTTATCATTAATATAATATTTTATCTAGGTATGAGGCAAGAATAATACTAGTTTTATGCTTAATAAAATTATTTTTCAAAAAATATGTTTCATTGCATTTAAAAAAAACAGTTAATTTTTTTAACTTTTAGAAAATTTATATGTAAAATGGAATATATATTTATAAATTATCATGTAAAAAATTAAATTAAAATATATTATTCAAAATTTTCTGAGATTATTATTTTATTGATGTATAGTGAAAAATTTTGTTTTTATTGGAAACATATATTTCATTTAAAAAATATTAAAGTCAAATTTTTAATAAATTATTTTAAATTTATATTATTAAAATTATATTATACTTATTTCAATTTATTTCCTTATAAATTATATCATAATTGTTTATATAAATTCATTTTATAAATTTAAAAAAAATTCATTTGGAAAATTATTTTTTCTTTGCGTTAGTGGGTTTAGCTTTATATTAAATTCTCCCACATCCATGACTATATTTACAAAAAATTGTTACCATATTTTAATCATAATAATTAATATTATATTATATTTTAAACATATTTTTTCACAATTATTTGTAAAAATAGTAAAAAATAATTTTTATGGTTACTATTAAAAACAATTTACTGTGGGGAAAACTAAAAAATTAGTGTTAAAATGACTTAAAAATAAAAAATTCATATTTTATGGAAATATTTAGACCACATATAATATATGGTATGATAATTATACATTTTAAGGATTTTTGAATCTCAAAAACATGGGTATAGTTTATTCTTTTCAAAAATACAAAGTGTGCCATTCCCCCAGTTATAAAAGTGTACCCCCCTCCTCTCCCTTTGACAGTTACATAAGAATTTGGTTCATAAAAGGCCCCAAAAAAATAATTCCTTACATTATTTCCAAAACATAAATTTTTTTTATTACAAACAATTTCTTGTTATGATTTTTTTATAATCATTATGACGTTCTATAAAGAAGAGGTATAGTTCGAAACTATGCATCTATGTATTATTTCATCTTCTAACTACTTAAAATATTCTAAAATATTCTAAAAAATAAAAAATTTATATACCATATACATATATGTTATAATTTTAAGGTAATAACCCATATCCATCTCCTATTTCATCAAACGGGAAATTAAATTTTCGATCTTGTGTGATACAAACTACTACCTCACGAACCGAGGAATTTTTTTTATATCATCATCTCTCACTAATGGATAAAATCATAGATGTAATTTTTATATATAATATTTATGAAATAAATATACTTCTATAATTATAATATCAATTATAAATTCATTCCTTCCAATTCATTAGAAAATGATAATGTCGCACGTTCATACATGTTGACTACCACCTCTACGAATTGATGTGAAATATTTTTCATTTTAGTCTAACATTGATGGTAAAAATATGGTATTTAATGAAATTATATTATATTTATGATATTATAGTTTTTATATGATGGAAAAATATTATTCATCCTTCTTTCATTCCATCCACTAAAAAACTGAAAACAATGTTCATGTGTTCGTACGACCTATTGTTTCCACTAATTGTGTCACACATTTTTCTATATCTAACTTTTATGGACTATTATAAATACTTTCATAGGGAATATAATTTATATTTGATCCATTTTTAATTTTTTTTAGATTAGTGATGAATTTATAATTATCTAAACTTCCTAAAAAACATACATTAAAAACACAATAGTTATCACCTAAAATATGGATTTTTTCGCAATGAATTGTTAATAAACGGGTAATAGAAAGAAAAAAAAATAAATATTTTGTATTATATATAGGTTTATGGTTCATTATAATATTTATAATAAATTTAAATTTTTTATACCAGAGTTTTTAATACGTATGAAGGAAATCAGACATTAGGTGAAATTTTCTCGTCTCACTTTATCTTCTGTAAGACATATTCCAAATTCACAACATATTTATTTTGTGTGGTTTATATACTACCAATTTGATATATTATATCATTGATATTTTTTCTTCCTGGTATTAAATGTTTCATTTGATATTAATTAATTCATTGGGCTAAGAATTTAAAATTTCCTAAATTATTAAGTGGTTATTTCACAACTTCTTGATTATTAATGATAGTTTAGGTTTAATTCTTCCTTGGGTGAATTTATTGATATTTTTTTATCAGAAACCTAATATATTTTATTAAAATGTAGTTATAAATGAAATTTTTACGTGATAGAACCGTTTCATCTCTTTCTTACAAAAAAGGGCTGAACAAATTGTTCTAGAAAAGATTACATTATTTCTCTCATCGTTATAAAATTATTTTTCATCCATATCAATGTTTTATAGAAGTGTTTTGAAAAAAGTTTTTAAAAATTATATAAATGATTAATTAAATAAGTTTTTCCCCTTGGCTTAATTTCATTTAAATGGTTTAAAATTAATCTTCTTATCCTTTTCCAAATGATGTACTTTTCAACATTTTACAAAATTTTGAATGGAATGTTTTCATTTAACTCATTATCCCTAATAGGTATTTCTAACCATCATGAAAAATAATTTATTTTAAGATTAATTGACTTGATTTCATGATTATTTTCAAATAATTGTTTCCCTAACATTTTGTAATTTTTTTGTTTGTTTTTTAAATATATCTTTCAGAGTAAAATGATATTTACGTCAATATTTTTTTAATGTCATTTTAATTGTATATACATTCATTATGTCAAAACACTCATTTTTATTATAATCCACTAGGTTTTCTTATAATGATATTATCCTTATTCTTTATTTTAATGGTTTTTAATGTCTGTGTCTGGGGAATGTATTAAAATTCATAAGATAGTTTTATAATATAAATGTTTATGTTGATTATGTTTATTGATTGAAAAAATCATTAAAATTTCGTATGATAGTTTTTCAATAAAAATGTTTACATTTTTTATGTTTCTCTCCTTTATTATGAATATTTAATTGGACATAGTAATTGATGTGAGATACCCTTTATATACCCTTTATGCCTCGATATGTCTCTTCAAAAGAACTATATTTGTTATTTGGACAAGGCCTTTCCCAATTATATAATATATCTTTGAACGAGGAATTTGAGGAATGGTAATTATTTCTATAATTATGAATTCCATCATTAAAAGATTACTTATTGATTTAAATTTGACTCTTATTTTAGTAATAATATCAATCAATATTTTTCATATAATGTGATTTTTTATATGGAATTATTTTGATCATTATTTTTTTACATTTATATTATTATTCATGTTCAAGATTTGGATTAAATTTATGGATTTTAGTCATTTACCTTGCCTTATTGGTCATTAATTATCTATTCAGGATATCTTTTATTGTACACATACCTTCAGTGAGCATTAGAGCTCACCCATTTATTATGATTTTTGTCCTCGGGATTCTATGAAATATTATATGATTGATATCTATGGATATGAAAATGGGAATAATTGTGTTCTAAAATAGAATATTATTTTTAAATATATGTTTAAATTTTAATTAAAAATTCAAGATGTATCTTTTTTCCCATACTACAAGACTATTCGGTCCATTGTAATGTGATTCTTTGTATCTAATGCCTATGTAATAATGTAACCACAAACGATGAGCTATTAAGTTCAAGTTATATAAAGTTGTTATTAGACGATGTTTAATAGAAACCATGGGAACTAGATTTAAGAAAACATATAGAACATAACTGTATGGCTGAATTTAGGGGTATGTCTAAGTAAATTATTGCATCCTAATGTTTTGGTAAGGTTGAGATTATGGGGTTCTCCAAGAAATAGATCCCATATTAGATAATACAAGTTTATTTGGAACTATTATAGTTGTAATTGAGGGTAATAAATATTAAAAAGGAAAATTGGGATTTGAATTGATCATCACCAAGAGTAAAAAATTGGTATTTGGTACACACCTAGTAAGAAACTCCTAGTAGTTATGCTAGGGTTAATTCATATTTTCTTTATGAACCTCTATAATAAAATTAAATTGATGATAATAGAGAATTACATTGGTAAAACTTATGTTTTCATAGATTTAATAGAATGATTCATGATTTAAACCACCTTTTAATGATTTTTCATAATTAGGATTATTTTTTATGACACTAGGTTTTTTTTAGTCACTTACTAGAACTATGAAAAATGATGTTAACACTAAATGTGATAGATAATATTAAGATTATAGAAAAAATAGATGATGAATGATTTAAATTATATCTGGATTATTATTAATCAGTTATCTTAATATATGATTAAATTCTTATACCTCAACCAACTCTCAGACTCACCAAAGAAGAGAAGGATTGAGTCCACTAAGATCCTGGGTAGTGAAGACAATAGAAAGAATATAGATCAATTTCCATCATGTAATAAATAGGGAAAACAAAACACATGGGAATTAATAAAATGAATAGGAAACTATTTTATGTGTACATAATTGTTTCCCAGAGAAATGAATTTTCTTGTAAAACCGAGGAGTTCAATAGGGAGAAATAAATTTCACCGTAGATATCCATTAATGGTTTTTTGTCTTAAATGTGGGGAACCATTGTATTATCGGATCAAATTACCTATTCTAAAATTTAAATGCCATAAATGAAAAGGGGAAATACTATTACAATAATTGAATTAAAATGGATGAAGAATTAAATTATTTTTATTCATGAAGTATGGTGTAGAAGTGTCTTTATGAATGGTATTTTGGTTATAAGAATCACTATAAAGATAAAGATTCTTATAATTTTTAAAAGCATAATAATATTTATAGAATATTAAATTAGGAGTTATGGATACCATCATGGGTTATGAGTTTATGGTTGATCATAAGTTCAACATCAAAGACACCCCATATTAGGTTTTAAGTGATTAGGTTTTGATGTGATTAATGAAATTTCATGAGATGTTTTGTTGGGTTGAGGTAAATTTAATCCTTATGTTTAAAAATAATTATTATTTGAGGAATAATGATATTTTCATAAAATTAAAGTTATTTCTAACATTTAGGGTTAATATAATCATTCATGTCAAGCTAATAATAGCCAATTAATATTATTTGATTTTATGGAAAATAATAACCTACATAGAAAACCATAGCTATTTAAAAGTGATTTTGAAATTAATGTTATTTTTAAGGTAGTTCATTATATATTTGGAAATATTAAGTGACTTATATTAATATGGTTTTATAAAAATAATAACCCACATTTTGGTCAATAACCCATCACATCTGGAAAGGTTATGGGGATTAAACCCACAACCGAAGGAAGGTAAGGGTGCAACGCCTACCACTGGCCAACACAGTGTTCTGATTAATATAAAATAGTTTTATTTAAATTTTTTGATGAATAAAAATTATCTCGATTTTGAGAAACATATTATAGGATCATATGTTTTTTAATTATTATTAGTTTTTGGTGAATAATAATTTTTTGATAATTGTTTTATTAGTTTAATATAAATTATTATTAAGGAAGAATGTTTTTATATATTTTGATGTGAAAGCTGAAGAGTATGAGATAATCATTGAGGTTAAATGATTCATTAAATTTCAGGTTACTATGGTTAAATTGCGTGTAGGTTTTTTTATTTATAATATAATCTTAGTTAGTGCTTTGGATGAAATTTGGATGTAAAATTAATTATATCATCATATAAAGGTTTATATATTTTTTCCATTATCTTACCATGTAGTAACCTTTTTAGTTTTGGTTTTAGTAAATATAGGAAAGTTTTTTATAAATTTTGGTTTTATATGGTCTAAAAATTTAGTTATAGAGATTCCAGAATTAAAAAATATTAATACTCTATTAATTTTTATCTTAAGAAATTAAGTAAAATTAGATTAAATCAGAACCAAAGGATGAAATTGTTCTTATAATATAATTGATATCAAGAAATTAAATCATATTATATTATCTATATTAATATTAAAATAATAAATATTCTTTAATATAAGGTTGTTGAAATAATAATTTTATACATTAACCTTAATGTTTTATGAAATAATGGTATTTTCACACATCACATATTTATGGATTTGTGGTTGTTAACTTTATCAGGATCATTCACTTTAGTATGATCAATTACCTTGATAACTATCTATATGAATTTATAATTCTACTCCATATACTTATTCTCAATTCCCACTATTATTCTTCTACTTGGAAACCAATATCTGTGTTCTTCTAGAAAAATTTCCTAGTTTCAATTCACTCTTATCCATAAGAAGTTTTATGAAACCTTTTTATGATTTGGGTTGTCCAAAAAGGTACTTTTAAATATCAAACCATTGATTTACAAGAGAATGTTAAAATTATGAGGATTAAATTTATTGAAGTTATGGATAATGTTAAATCTCTATATTTTAAATGAGTAACAATATGTTTGATAGCGTATATGACATAAAACATCAAGTTTAAACGGCCGGTCAAATATACTATTTAAATTTCGCAAACATAGCCTATCTATTTAGATTATTGGTATTAGTAATAATAAATACATTATTAAAATTATATGGTTCAAACTTGTGTAAATTAAATTCATTTTTTTATAAATTTATTATAAATTAAAATAAATTTTATTTGATTATTAAAGTAATTTTTTCTGAAGTTCTATTTTTATTGGTGGAATGAGTTATTATCATATTAAATTAAATAAATAACTATTTGTTAATAATGTTAATTAAACTAATATAATATATATTCATTAAAATTTGTATCATTCATTTAATATTTTAACTAGGCTTGAGATATGAATAATTATCGTTTTATTTTTAAAAACTATATTTCTCTAAAAAACGGTTTCATAACGTTTTATAAAAGAAAATAAAACAAAATTATTGAAATTATATAAAATAATTTTCATAAATTAACATACATTTTTATGTAATTATTTAAAAAATTTATGATAATTATTTTATTATAATATAATGAAACGATTATTTTTTCGGTGAATAGTTAAAAAATACTGATTTTTATTGAAAATTTCTTTATTTTAAAGAGTTTAAAAATTTCAATCACCTTTAAAATTGATATAAAATAACAAATTGTAAACTTTTTAAATAATTAAACGAATTTATTTCATTTTAAACAGTCATATTTTAAAATTTTATATAAAAACCTTTTATTCTTTTAAAAACATGGCCTTCAGAAAATTATCTTTTTTCATCATATATGGATGATTAACATGAAATTATATTATAAGATTCATAGAAATGAATTTGAAAAAAAATTAATTCTTCATTTTAATCATAATAATTATTGTTATATAATATGTTAAACTATTTTTTTTTCAAAATCAATAGTAAAACAATTAAAATATTATTTCCACAATAAAGGATAAATTAAAAATATTAGATTTAGAATGACCTATAAACTACTACAATTACCTTTTTATAACAATACCTTGACCTTATCTAATATAAGTTATTATAATTTTTTATTTTGGAGAATTTTGAAATTTAAAAAATGTGAGTATAATTTATTGTGATCAAATATTCCAAGCATTCCCTTCCTCCAACTTATAAAAGTAGTGTCCCTATCCTCTCCAATTCACACTTACAAAGAACTTTGGTATGGCTAATAAATTCCCATAAAGCTTAAATATATTTTTAAAAACAAACTATATTACCTTTTGGGATCATAAAACCATTCTAGTATGGATTTTGGTATAAACCTTAAGAGTATCTATGAATAAGTGCTACAGTTCATTACCATGGGTCTTCATCATATTTCTTTCTCTAACTGCTTAAAATATTCTACAACAATAGTAAAATATAAAATATTAAATCACATATAATGATGTGTTATTATGTCAATTTCAAAACCTCTATCCATAAGCTCTTGCATTAAATGGAGAATAAAACCGTTGTTCGTGTGTACAACAAAGTACCAAACATGCATATTTCCTCAATATAAGAGAATATTTAACTCTTTATATACTCATGATGATATATATTAATGATGATGTAAGACTTTATGGTGCACATATTTCAATTTTGTTTTATCAAGATCATCATTTTACATTGAAATTGTGGAATTTTGTTTTGAAGGATCTTTATATTGAGCTTCATTCGAGCATTGGATACCATCCTCAAACTGATGAACGGTCTGAAAAGACTATTAAAATAATTTAATACATGTTTAGGTCATTCTTAAAAGGCATTAAAGGTATGTGGGATCAATATTTACCTTTGGAATTTTTTTCTATTATAGTAGTTTCCATTCAAGCATTAAAATGGCGACGTACAAACCATTATGTGGAAAGAGACATCATACTCCAACTTTTTTAGATGATGTTGGTCATAGGAAACATGAAGGAACATAACTTATTGAAGAGACAAAAAATATTTAAAGGCTATCTAGGCTCACATTAAATAATCTTAAACTATAAAAAATATTTATACTAATAATCAGAGGAAGGATTTGGAAATCCAAGTGGGAGATCATGATTTTTTTAAAGTAAATCATTAGAAGGGAGTTATAAGGTTTAGAAGATAAGGTAAAATGAACCCTAGGTACATTAAACAATTGAAATTTCCTAAAATAATTGGTTTTGTTGTTTGTCATTTAGATATTCTACCAAATCACTCAAAAAAACATTATGTGTTCTGTATATCGTTATTAAGGAAGTAAATTCTAGAACCAAAAACTTTTCTTATCTCTAGTGAAATATAATTAAGAACCTAGTATATATTACTATTTACAACCCATCCATATTATTGATACTATATATCATGTACTGAGTAACTGGGCAACTTGACTTATACAAGTACTTTGAATAAATCACAAAATGGTGGAAGCAATGTGGGAACTCGAGGAAATTAAGAAGAAGATATACCACCATCTGTTTATAAGGTGATAATATTATGAGGATGATGTTTTCGTAAGAGGTAATACATATAACACCCCAATAAATTACAATATATTTTCCTTAGAATATATTTAATTTCATCCATAACATGCAATTCAGTTAACATTGAGTTTAAACAAAACATGATACTTTATTAAAATATTATTTAATCATGACCATTAAAACCAAAACATTAAATTCGTGGGTATAAATAAAACTAACTAAATTATAAAAAATATATAGTTTACACACATTTATTTGTTATCAATTTATTATAAATAAAAATAAGAATAATTTAAAAGAAAAATATTTTTGTTTTTTGAAAAAAGATATATTTTTTTATAAAAGATGGTTTAGTTGCGATTTTTCACGTAATTTAAAATTAAATTATAAAATTTTTAGGAAATTTAATTTGAAATAAAATATTAGTTTTTTAAATAATTATATCAAAATTTTCTTAGGGTTGATTTTTGGGTTTTTCACAAATGTTTCCTTTTAAGATGAATTGTGAAAACATGGAATTTTAATTGAAAAAGATGTTTTCAATTTAATTATTTATAATGGTAAATTTTATTTTTAAATTATTTTAAATTAAAATTAGTTAAATTAATTTTATTAATCCAATTTATTTCATTTTAATCATTTTCACATATAATTTTTATATAAAACATTGTAATCTTTTGAACATTTTCTCTTAAAAACCCCACTTTCTCATCGTGACATTAGGATTAATTTTGAATTAAAAATTTCCACTTATGTTAATATAATTTAGAAAAATGGATTAAATATTTGTATCCAACATGAATTATATTATATAATAAATTTAACATAATTTATTACCAAAATATATAGTGAAAATGGTAAAAATAATTTACCACAGATAAGGTAAAAATGAATTTACTGAGGGATAAATTAGAAAGAAAAGGATTAAATTGACAGAAGAAATTGTCCAGAATAGATTTTATCAAAATATTAAAAACATATCATGTCTACGGATATATAATAATCCATTTTCAACCCTTTTTCATCTGTAATACATGGATACACCTTTTTCATTTCAAAAAAATACATGTGTTCCACTAACCACACTTATAAAAGGCAACCCACTATCATCTATTATTTACACCATAAAAACATTTTGGTTAGGGAAAAACTGACACAAATATCTCCCCAAATTTCATACCATCATTCTAAAATAATTATATTTTACATAACTCCAACCTAGGAGGGTTTTTGGTGAAAACCTAAGGATGTTACACCAAGAAGAGGCAACGTTCCTCAACAATAATTTTATTTTATTTCTTCTTCCACCCCCTTAAATTAAAATTGAAATATTATTATATAATAAAATAAATTTGTAACATAAAATTTAATGTTTTAATATTAAGTTAATGGCCTAAAAACATCCCATATTCCATCAAATGGGTTTTGAAATCATCATTTGTGTGTATGGTGGTCTATCATGTTGCGAACCGATGTCATTCATTTTTTCATTACCATCTACCATGATTGGGTATTATGATAGATAGAAGGTATAAATATGATACTTATAATAGAATAATACATCTTTATTATTTATATCATATATAACGTTTTTTAAATTCCATTTCATAATAGATAAGTTAATATATCTTGTGTGTATGGTAGATTATTGTCTCACATAATGGTGTGATTAATTTTTTAATAACACCTTGATTGAAAATTAAATTTTTATTTATCAATTTTTTTAGGGAAATGTGAAAAACTAGGATTCAACCACAAAAATAAATAAAATTGTACTTAATGTAAAAATTAATCCTATTATAATTAGACTCCCTAAATAATTTCCAAGAGATATTGTTTACCCGGGTGTCTTGTTTATCAATTATAAGACCTTTGATCTATAATGTTATCTTTTACCATGATTGGATGTACTTATCCAGACTGATCTTTCCAAATTTTAATCCTCAAACTAATATTAGGTCCCTGTTGTTGATCCAAGTATATTTTTCCTTATTTAGAGTAATCCTTAATGTTCTCCCCATCATTTTTGTGACTTCTTCTTCAGTATCATTGAGAAAGAAAACCTACCTAGACCCTAAATATTCCAAAATCAAGAGAAATTCCAAGGATTTATCCATCACATCATCTAACCTACCTTATTTTTCCATATCTTGGGATTTATGTGAAAATGGAGTCTCTTTTGGAGGACGAAATGAGGAGTAGTCCATCTCTTTACAGGTGCCCTTCCGTCCTTCAATGGAGGCCCTTACCTAGTAACTTTCAATCATTGGATCAATATCATAAATCTATTTAAAATTTTTAGCATGATGAGAATCATAGTTGGGGCCACCCAGTTATGGATAATCCCCTAGAATCAACCATAGCCGTATACGAGTGGCCTCACCATTAACATGTGCAATATGGACCTCATTCTCCTCACCTACCAAGATACCAACAAGGTAGAAAACAAATATTAAACCAGCCTAGAGAACCTCCCTAATAGTAGGAATACCTCTCTCTGATTATTTTCAAGAGTAATCAACCTCAAGAAACACGAAATGGTTTCAAACTATAACCTTTGGACTAGTTAATCTCGGACACATCCTACCTGCTACCATCACCCAGCCCACATTATATTCCCTATCGACACCCACCCTTGAACATTTTTCACCTACTTATTTCCTCAACCCAGTATATTCCTCAATATGTTTCACTCCCATTTCACCCTCTCCTATATTAGAATCCTCCTTGGGTGTCCTTGAAGCTTCTTCTTTTTCATTTAGACAACTCCATTCACCGTTCATATCCTCATCAACCCATATCAACTCAACCTCCATGAAATTATTACCTTCTTCAGCTTCTACCGCCCCTTATCATACCCAATCCCTAGGTCATATTTCTGTTTATCAAATATTTCCCTCACCTTCAGCTTAAGGTGCAACTGTTGTTCAGTCATCATAGTAATTCCATATCCTACCATAATGAAAACTTTTTCTTCATCCCTAGACTGTTCAGCAGGCTTGTTTCACGCACCGAACACCCCTCAGGCCAGCTCCCACCCCCTCTGTTCCTATTCCTACACCTCAAAATCATACTGGAGAGATGTATATTCTTACAAGAAGAAAAAAAATCCACCCATGATTCATAAAATAATTATTTCTTGTAATTAAACTCCTCACAAACAATACTCCAAACCAAATATATCGGTGCTCTAGATGTGTCCACTTCATCACAGTCTCTTGGTGAAATGAAAGGAAAATACACTTGTATCCTAATATCTGAACAGAAATAGAATCCCATGAGATTACGAAGCATACAAATGATAGACATATTTTTGAATTGAAGAGGGAGTTTTGGAAATCTAACCCATGTAGCATTCATTGGTGAGTCACGATTCATATGAAGATCATTAATCTACCTAAAGAAGAAGAATATGACTCTGTTTAAGCTTTGAGGAGCTAAGGACCATGTATGGATCAAGTTCTCCACTGTTGAAAAGTGTATCATGATATTATGACAATTGAGTAACTCCATCATTCAATAATAATTTTTTAAAAATGTAAATGTTACTCAGGAATAGGTTAAACCTACCACCTTCAAGATCATAACATAATTTCGTTATCAAAAACATATCATTTGATTGGTATTAAAAGTATAGTTAATGTATAAAAAAGATAATTACTACATGGTTATTATATTTTATAATATGGAACTATATAATATAAACAAGAACTATGACTTTCATGACAAACCACACATGATACAATAAGATAATTAACACCCAAAAAATGAAAATAATGAAAGATTATTAAATAATGACTGATAAGATGTTATAAATGGATCATATATGATATTATAAAAATTAATATGGTTATGGTATAATCAAATTAAAAATTTAAAACCACTCTAAATGGATTTAATAAAATTTCAACTAAAAGGAAACCTAAGGTAAGGGACTTCATCACTACTTCCCTTCATTGTGAAATATTGTCATTTTATGCGTATAATTTATTTTATGTGGTTTATATAATTACCATTGACATGTAATATCATTATTATTCAAGAATTCATTTTATATTAGGTTTAAATTAAAATTATTTGATCCAAGGATAATTGAATTGACAATTACCAAGTGGTAAAAGTTATTTCAAAATCTCACTTCCTTTTGGGATCATTAACTTTATTATTGAATAATCACATTATGTTGATAATTTTCCTTGAACATTACATTTCTATAAAATTTACATTTTCTTATATTTTTGATATGATTATTTCCTAAACTCTACACTCTTTTTACATATGGTCAATTCTTTGATGGTTATTTGACTAACTAAGGAAATATTGCTAAATTTGTATCCTTTACTCAATATGGGTATTTGATGATAAGGAATGTTATTATGTAATTTAGTAGATTCTTAGATACCAAACTAATTATTTTTATATGCAGACATAGCTGGGTCCTGGTGATATATAGCCCCTCAATGTATAAATAGGAATGTAGAGGCAATCCACTTGGCCAAACTATAAGTTGTTTTAACAAATAATTTTAAATGGTCTTCAGAATAGATCTTGATGGTATATCTATCATGTTTTATTGATATGATATAAAAAATTAATAATTTCATTCATTAAGAATTTAACTAGTATTATCTATTATATTTTAAAAATAATATTATATATGGATGCATTTTATTCTCATATTATTGATTAAATGGATCAAGTGTTCAGTTATTTACCTTACCATATTGACAGTTCCTTATCTAGTTGTGATAGTCATGATATTGATTAAATTTTATGTGTTTATCTATATTTATTACTATATTGATTAGTCATATCATATCCTCATATTAATGTACTTTAAAAGGAATTTGGGTTCAATTATTTATATTTCCATGTTTATTAAGCTTATTGATTCATGATATATTTTGATAAAATTAACAATTAATGAGAATTTAAACCCACCATTATTTTGTTTTGTATCCATAGGATATAAAAAATAATTTTTGGAATGATTTTCCATGTATAGAGTTCATTATTTTGGTTATATATTATGTTTTATTTTCTGTTCCCAATGAAAAATGGTTATCATGTATATTTCTGGTACTCAAAAACTGATAAACTGAGTATTCCTATGGGATTTGACTTTTTTTATATATGAAAATGTAATAAATAAGACAAAAAATCTAGATTACTAGAGTTGGGGTCATTATAATTGGATCATCAAAATACCCACACCAAAGACAAACCTGACTCTTAGTGTAATTCCATGAATTGATCACTACTAACCTCCCTATCCATCATGCTCTCATAATGAGTACTCACTCACCACATATCAAGATAACAATAAGACCATAATATAAATATATTTAGTTTGATTATGATATCAACACACCATATCACACCACATTCAAACACCAAAAATAATATTCTTATAAGGAACCATATATCATCAAATATTTCTACTCTAGAATCCTGGTGTCACCGTGAAAGTGGCTCCATCTAGTCTCACCATATCCAAAACACTTTCAAAATGAAGTCCATATACCGTTGACCTACTCAATCCTCCTAATGATATCAATATAATCATCATCATTCTATCTAAAAAAACCCAATCTCCAATGACTACATTTTTTCATTACAAATGTTATGATAGGATGTGTATGCTTCATGCATACTCGAGCACTAATAAAAAACACCAAACACCACCCATTCCAAATGAATCATTATAATTATCCTTAACATACATAAAAATAGTCCATAATTAGGGTCACACCCACCAATATACCTTCATTAATTCCCCACCACATGGATTCCTTTACACCACTCTATATGCTCGCATATCCCTAAAAACTTGTATCAAGGACTATATTTGGTTGACCATACCATGGTACCATAATCCATTCACAAAGTTACCACCTTATAATTATTGTAAATATACCAAACTCTAATAAAACCATCATTATTTAACCCTCACCAATTGATCCACTAATTCATAAACAAATAAGCATTTCTCATAACTACCATGCATCTGCCCTCACACAATAATACATTCATAAAAATCATTAACCAACCTAAAAAATAACACTATAATATGTTATTAACTTCAATTAAACATGATATAATCCAATCCCAATGAGTGTACCGTCCCAAACAACCAAATCACGCCCCATTTTATTCATGCTCCAATTATTCATATTCCATCATACCTAGGATCACTTGCTTATCTCATTAACAATTATCCACCGACATACTAGTCTAATCTAACCAAAGTATCCGCAATTATTACTTATTAATGGAATATGGGATATAACTCATTCCATGTCCTATGACATGATCATCCTCCCTGAGGAATCATTCTAAAACCACAAGCGTCTACTCATGCTCCCACATTACCACTAAAAGTGTATACCAAACCAATAGGGACTTGCATCCAATTGGTTATTCCATCCAAATCCTGTAATCCATACCAAGAAAAATTCATTCCACATGCCCTAAATTTTCACCCTCGTAGTGATCTACATAATCACTTTTCCTAGTTAAGTAGAGTTCCACATGATTCCTTTTTGCCACATTATTCTTACTCATCATCCCATATTTTTTCATTTTTTCATTTTGAAATTTACTGGTGATTATTATTTTCTATTTATAATATATTTGGGTTAAATTTGGGTGGGTTCCAAGTATAACCTTTAAAAGTTTCCCTTTTAAATATTAAAAAAAAGTATTAGAATGAAACCTTATATAACCAAACCAATTTCCCAACTACCCATAAGGTATTCGTTACTCAAGAATCTAATGCTTTCCCCATCCAACCAGGGGTCACTATACATCCCATCAACTAAGGAACTACATATTCACAACTCATGAACATCCCATCATAATAACCACCGATATTTCTATAAAAAAATGGATCGTGAGTGAAAATAATTGTCTAGATATGTGGAATTCCATAAATAAGATATACAGTAAAATTATATATACCTTATTGTTAAAACATTTAAAAAAATAAACCTAGCATCATTAAATCCAATCATACACATTAAAAAATATGTCATGTGAATCCTATATACCAATAATGATGTATATGGAAACCTCTTGTTACCATGGTCTAAGAGTCATACTAGAAAAATGACAACATTTGGGAAACACGTAATATGTAAATAAACATATCAATTATAATAAAAAAAGAACAATAATCCTATAGTAGTGTTAAATTGGAATTCCCATTGGAGAAGTTTTTCATGATTCACTAGTTTTGGGTGAATAAAAATATTTTACCCATCTATATTCCCTATCTACCATATTCCTAAATAACATGATAAAGGAAAATATTCCCTGATATTAATTTTTGATTTCTCAGTCTATAGATCACACCTCAATTCCCTGACTAATGTGTAATATGACCTTATTGATTCCTCCCTATATGATAGGGGTTTATGAGGAGTATAGAGGTCCTAAATAAATAATTGAGTATCCCATATCCCTGAATCTGAGTAAATACACAAAGGTAATAACAAAACATACTCTACATGAAATATATTATGTAGAAGAAATAAATAAGATCCTGCCTATAACACATGATTTCAGATGTTATAAAAATACACATCCTACTGATCACTCACTGGGATAATCACTTATACAAAATGAAAAAGGGAAGAAAACAAAAAGGTAAACCACTACCATTCGTTAGAGTTATAATATCCCAAAACCCGTACTTCTGAATTGGTGAGAAAAATATAATCATTAAATTTATGGCTATGGTATTGATAAACATGGACAAAAATTATCTATCCAAAACATACAAAAAATATATAAGTATTAGATAAATTAAATACCGAAAGTACTTTTAAATTTCTAGTTTCATATAATTAAGATAACATCTTACATAAAAACACCCATGTCTTTGAGTGAGTATTTCATTTCACTAAAACATTCATTATACATATACACTTTATTCATTTAAGGTAACTCTTATATCTATAACATTGAATTTATTTGTGTTTATACTAATCATTAGGTCCTGAGAAATATCCTTTGAAAATTTAGTATGAGAAAAACAATGTTCATTAAGGAACATATAAAAAGTAGAAATGAAACTCATTAGTTATTTTACCAACCATGAGATTAAATAAGAAAATTTTCCTTCAATAAAAAAAATTAAGTTAAATAATATTTTTAATCACTCATTTATTAAAAATTACTGACAGCTTTTTTAATCACATTATAATAAAACATAAAGTAAAGATCATAATCATGATTTTTTCTTATAAAACATGATATTCTATGAAAAACCATTTTCATAAAAACATTAATTTTACTGTTAAAGTGAACAATAAATCATTTTTTTAAGAAATTATTAGACTATCTCATGAAATAATAAATATTTCCTTGAAAACACATTAGAAAGAATAGCAATTTCATATAGGTTCCTTGAAACATCATCTTTATATAACCCATATAAGAACACATACAAATGGAAAAACATACTCAGTTAATTTCAAAAGAAATCTATGGATAACATAATCATACCCAATACATTGGAGATTTATATTAGGTGAACCCATTATCATAAATAATTAGAGAGGACAATAAAATACATTAATCACATTAAATATTTTATTTACATTATAATATCGTATTAAATATTCTATTTCACACATTTGTAGAGTAACTTTTGGCTTCATGTAGAAATAAGGATAAAAAAAAATTTTATTGATAAATAAAAAAACAAATTAATAGATGAATTGGAAATATTATATTATTTTAAATAACCATTAATAATTGTACATGAATCTTCTTAAATAATAGTGAACATTACAAAGAAAATGTTTTCTCATTCTCTACACACACTAGTGCAAAATACATTTTTTACGTCAGTTATTTTTCATTTTTTATGTCTGTTTTTAGCCAACATTAATAAATACAACATTATAAATATTGTTTTTTACGTCAGTTATTTAAAAACCGACGAAAAAAACATAACATCATGGTGTTTATCACGTTGGTTATTTAATAACTGACGTGAAAAACTAGTGGCAGAGTTTTTATCATGTCAGTTATTAAATAACTGATGTGAACAACCAGGGGGAGGGTTTATCATGTCAGTTATTTAATAATAGACATGATAAACTAGTGTGGGGGTGTTTATCACATTGTTTATCAAATAACCGACATGATAAACCCCTTGTAAATGGTTTATCATGTCAGTTATTAAATAACCAACGTGAAAAACCAAGGGGGGAGGATTTATCATGTCGGTTATTTAATAACTGACATGATAAACCAGTGCGGGGGGTTTTTATCACATCAGTTATTAAATAATCAATGTCATAAACCCCTGGGAAATGGTTTATCACGTCGATTATTAAATAACCGACATGAAAAACCAGAGGGGGAGGGTTTATCATGTCGGTTATTTAATAACCAGTGTGATAAACGAGTGCGGGGTGGTGTTTAGAATGTCGGTTATTAAATAACCGATGTGATAAACCCCTGGGAAATGGTTTATCACATCCGTTATAAAATAACCAACGTGATAAACCATTTACCACACCTTTATCATGTGGGTTATTTAATAACCGACGTGAAAACCATTCCAAAGGTGTTTCTCGCGTCGGTTATTCAAATAACTGACGTGATAAACCCTTCCTGATTTCTTTATTATGCCGGTTATCAAATAACCCACGTGAAAACCCAATTTTTTTTAAAAAAATAGAAACCACTTTACTACTCTCCCCAGAAACAACCAGAAACCAAACCAATAATTCTTACCAGAAAGACAGAAGTAGAGCAAAAAAGAACCAAAGTCAAATTAAGCATTTAAATTAATAACATTTAAAACATACTCCACTGGACAACCCCCCACCACCCCCTGGACAGCCCCCCTCACCCCACTAGATAGCCCCCACCATACCCCTGGACACCCCCACACCCTTGGACTGCCCCCGCCCCTTGGATAGCCCCAAACACCCCTGAACATCCCCACCACCACCTGGAAAACCCCCCAAACACCTGGAACCCCCCCACCCCACCCCACCCTCATGTATACCACAACCCCCTGGACAGCACTCCCACACCCCTGGACAACCCTCCCACACCACTAAAACAAACCAAAAAGTTACAAAAAACACACCAGAACCCCCTGTCCCCATTGGACTACCCACACCCCACCCCTAGACACCCCCACTCCATGGACATTACCACCACCCCTGGAAATCCCCGCCCTCCTTTATACCCCCACCCCCTAGACAATACTCCCACACCCCTGGACAGCCCACCCACACCTCTAAAATAGACCAAAAAGTTACCAAAAATAGACTAGAACCCCCTCACCCCACTGGACAGACCCCACCACACCCCTGGACACCCCCACACCCTAGACTACCCCCACCCCCTGAACATCCCCCAACACCCCTGGACAACCCACCACCCTCCTAGACACCCCACCCCTGGACTTCCCCACCACACCCTGGATAGCCCCCACACCCCTGTACACCCCCCACACCCATGGACCGCCCCCACCCCTGGATAGCCCCCAACACCCCTGGAAAACTCCCACCACCCTCCTGGACTACCCCACCACACCTGGACAGCCCCCCCACACCCCCCTGGACAGACCCCACCACACCCCTGGACCCCCCCCCCCCCCCCACACCCCTGGACTGTCCCCGACCCCCTAGATAGTCGTAAACACCACCTGGAAATCCATGCCACCCCTGGAAATCACCACCCCCTAGAAAAACCCCCACCCTCCGGTATACCCCCTCCCCCTAGAAAACACTCCCACACACCTGGACAGTCCTCCCACACCCCTGAAATAGACCAAAAAGTTACAAAAAACAGACCAGAACCCCCTCACCCCACTGGACAACCCCCACCACAACCCTGTACACCCCCACACCCCTGGACATCCCCCCACCATCTTGTATACCCCCCACCCCCTGGACAACACTCTCACACCATTGGACAACCCCACACACCCCTGAAACATACCAAAAAGTTACAAAAAATAGACCATAACCTCCTCACCCCACTAGACAGCCCCCACCACAGCAATGGACACCCCCCACCCACACCCCTAGACAGAACCCACTCTCCCACACCCTGGACAACCCCCAACAACCCTGGACAACACCGCCACCCTCCGGGACACCCCCCTCCCCACACTCATGGAATTCCCCCAACCCCTGGCAGCCCCCACAACCATGGACAACCCCCCACCCTCCTGGACCCCCCCCCCCACACCGCTAGACTGCCCCCCCCCCACCCCCACCTCGAGGACGTCCCCCACCCTCCTGGACACCCCCACACCCCTAGACTACCCCCACCCCTTTGAAGCCCCCACACCCCTAGACAACCCCCAACCTCCTAGACACCCCCACACCCCTGGACTGCCCCCCACACACGGGACTGCCCCCCCACCCTCCTAGACACCACAAACCTCCTGGACACCCTCCTGGACACCACTCAGGGTGCACGCCCCCTAGAAGGTACTCATCACTACCACATGTGAAGCTTGAGCTCTCAAAATGTTTCACATGTGGGAGTAATGAGTACCTTCCAACGGCGTTCAACCCCCCGAGGGATAGAGGCGCCTCCTCTCCCACCTGGACTGCCCCCCCCCCATCCCCATGGACACCCTAGACCCCCCCCCCCACCCTAGTGGGTAGCCCTCCCACACCCCTGGAAACCCCCCTCACCCCACAAGACACCCCCACACCCCTGAACACCCCCTTGATAGCCTCCCACTCCCTTGGACACCCCTTCCACCATCCTAGAAATTCTCCCACCCCCAGGACTACCCCCCCACTCTCATAAACACCTAGGACCCCCCCCCCCCACCAGATAGCCCTCCCACACCCCTAGACACCCCACCCCACTGAACACCCCCCACACCTTGGAACCCCTCCCCCAGACCAGAATCCATACAAGAAAATCCATCATAAGTAGACCAATACAAGAAGTAGAGAAAAATTAAACATTCACATATATAACATTCGAAAATTACACAGACAACTTAAAAAACTAAATCCAACCTAAAAGACTACCAAATACGTAATTACAACGACAATATTCAAAATTACATTTTAAAATACAAACAAATAAAATTCAATCAAACATGTAAAAATAATTTGACCATTTCCCTTGTAAGTGTTTGATGTATTGAGAAGTATAGGGTTGATGGTCATCAAATAGCTACAAATTAAAAGGATAGTAGTTAACGTGTATAATGAATAAATCAAATTGCAATATTATGGAAAATTTTAAAAGGAAATATTACTAGTCAAAGTTCAAAACTGTCCCAGTTGTTATTATTTCATACATAAATCTTAACATATAATATCCGCATTCAATGACGCCTTGTTGTTCATTTAAATTCTGTTTGAATGAGTGTAAATTCAATATATTTTTTTATGTAATAAATCAAAATGTACAAATTATAAATGGATATTTACCATCACATTTACATATTTGATCTTCACACTCTTTTTCTTTGTGTTTTTTTGAATGTAGACCCATCCCCTATTAGAAAATAATACGAATGGGGTAAATTTAAAATTCTTTATAATATATAATACTATTTAGAAATTGAAACTTACTTTTCTGACATTTTCTGAAAACTTTCTTGCACATCACCATGGACAGAGCATATCCAATAAAGTGTTTTCACCCTTGGGGAAAAACCACTAACATACAATGATCACTGATAAAAGAAAATTTGTGGTTAGTGGGTTTTTATTCTAAAATATAATGAACTATTTGAGAGAGATGTGTTTCACACCTCTCACAAAAAGGCATCATCCAACATTGTGTGAATATATTCTGTTCAATTCTTTCAGAAATATAAAGCATTCTTTGTTCTTCATCCAATGCACATGCTTCAGGGGAAATAAATTGTGGGTCCATGAATCTATATACATTTTCTTTATCATTCTTCTCAAAAATGTTATAAAGATACCTAATACAAAATTGACATAAGTATACATTTTTCATAAATGTAACATAGGGAAAAGGTGTTAAGACTTACATGGAAAAAAATTTCACCACGTTGATAACCAACTTATCTCCAGTAACAAGCTCCATGATATCAGTTTTCACAATCCCCACAATTATTGCACGTGCACAAACGTGATCTTACTCATAATGAACCGCCGAAAAATTTGAATATCTTGACAATCTGTCAAGACTACTAGAATTTGTATCTAATTCCATAGCCATTTGTCTTTGTTATTGTCTATACTGTATTTCTTTACCTTTGAATTATTATTGTAAAAATAAATAGAAAAAAATATTATTTATCAAATGATAAAAACATTAATAAACAAATAAAATAGAATATATAACACACGTACCTCTATGGTAATGAGTTGAAGATGTTAGGATGGAAAAATTAATAAATGGATGAAACTATGTCCAACTATTGTCACCTCATCTATTGGTAATGGTACTCGAGCTGATCTATCTCTAATATCCTGTACAGTGACCCTCTGATTCTCTACCTTTAATTTTTTATGATGAATTGTATCTCCTATACAATATACCAACCCATATGAAACTATATTATATTGAGGATCATCAACATACAACTTGAAATAAGTAGGAAGCTGCGGCGGAGGAGTAGGATAAAAAATGGGGTCCGCAGGCTGAGGTGGGGGAGTGGGTGCTACTGGAAGAGGTGGAGGATAAATAATGAGGTCTACAAGGGGAGGTGGAGGAGTGGGAGCTGCAGTATGAAATTGTCTTTTCATGTCTGCAAACATAGACCGTACTGATGATCTAATCTTTTCCTCCATCATCGCATTAATATTATGAACTTCAGCCTCTAAGGATTCTATTGTTTTTATAAACACCCTCAACATTAGAATTTGAAGAACGTGGAAACACTTTTCTTACCGATACACATTCCAGATATCCTCATACATGACCAGGATGTTCAGGCTTTCCCAATGATGTAGATAAAATATCTTGCCTCCCAGCAGCTGTAAATAACCCATGCGAGCTCTACTCCTCAAGGGAGTCCTGTATTAATTAATTAAACATTTCTATAATGATTGAAATTATATGAAAAAATAGTTAACTTAAATAACTAAAATAGATATCTTACAATCCTCTCATCTATGATTCTTGATTCTTCAGATAGATATTTCCCTTTTTGGCCCATCTGAGCTCTCTTCAATTTTTCATGTCTAGATAGAGGGGATGGAGGGGCCACCTCTCCAGAGATTGAAGACTCAGCTTTTAGTTTTTTGTAATTTTTCCACCATCATTTGTTCTTCCAAAAATGCATACCCTCCCCGAGATAAAATATGGGGGTATACATTTTTATATTGGATCTCCTAATGATATTTCATTGTTTTCTGTAAATTATGAATAATAAATCATTAAAAAAACATTAATTTGATCATTTATATAAGAATGGTTATAAAATTTTACATTACCCTTACCAAAAATGACTCTTTTCTTCTATTTTCTACAAATTGTCTCCATATGTCTTCATCTATAAAAGGATATATACGACACGGATTGTCATGACTCCTATGACAAAAAATGAAATTAGATGAGAGAGTTGATTGGAAATCCCTCCATCTCCTGGTAGCCATCGATAAGAATTTCTTCCTTACTCCTCCAGTGTTGGGAATATCAAATGTCCTCTGATAAATAAAGGGTTAAAAATATTATATATACTAGAAACATTTAAAGAATATGAAAACAATAGCAAAATATCTTACCAAAATCGTCTCGCACAACTGAGAGATTGTTGCTTTATCCATACTCCTCCAGTCATCATACAAAATTCTTATATTTTTCTTACCCTGAGTTGATACAAAACTCTTATAATATTTTGCATTTGGACCTCAAGGAATATCATCCTGATTGAAATCAATGAGTATCTTATGATCCTACATACATGCAAGTTATAATTTTGGTAAACATGGGCACCCAAATTTACCAACTCTTGAACTCATTGTCATAATAGGAGCACATGAGGAATATTGGGGAACATCAAGAGGAGCCTGTGAATGTTCCTCCCCATAGGTATGACCAATATGATCATCTCCAGAATCATGTGGTTGATCAACTAATTGATCTGTCATTATCCTTCAAATCAAAAAAATAAACATTAGTTCACAAATATTAACATTCAAATATTTTAACACCACTTTAATCAGAAAATAGAAAATTGTACTAAGTTGCGTAATAGTAAACATGGTTAATATGGTAAGCAGGTTAAACAATTTTAAAGATGGTCAATATTGTCATGATGGTAAACAAGGTAAACCTGGTAAACATGATAAAGTAATTGTCTCTAAACAAAATTAATAGATATATAATTTATGTAATAGTAAACATGATAATGTAAACTAAAAAAACATAAAACAAACAAAAACATATACTTATTCTGTTTTAATACATGTTTTAATAAAGAAAAAACATACAATATCTTACATTTTATGAAAAAAATAAATTTAAACCAGAAATAAAAATATGTTACCCGTAATTTTAGGAATGTACAAAAGGATTGTTTTCCCAAATTCCTTCATCATGATCGTTCCTTATGGAACAAACCATATCTTTAAAATTCTCATCATTATGTTCTGTTATTCTTTCCATGGAAGTAGGGATCTCACATAAATCGGTATCTTCATCAAGTTCATCCTCACCAACATATTGTTTTTTCCCTTGTAAAACAACATCCCAATGCATATCTGATTGATCTACTACATAGAAAATATTTTTTTTCATGTGTTTCCATTATAAAAGAATCAGTTGTGTCTTCCAATCTATTCAGATTAACAAGAGTCGTTACAAATTCATTGTGTCTGACACTGTTGTTACTGATAAACCATTTATAGTTAAAAATAGGAACATTAATTTTAAAGTAATCAACATCCCATATGTCTTCAATCACTCCATAATAAGCACTTGATGTAGAAATTGGGTTATTTTCCTTAGCACTCGAAAAATGCATTGTTCTACAAACACCAATACACCACTATTCCGAACTGCAATTCTGTTGTCCTGAGCTTTTGTATGAAATGTATTACCATTAATTTCATAACCGGACCATGTTATCACATGTAAAAATGGACCACCCACTATCCATTTTTATGACTCTGATACATCTGATCTACCAAGCAAGGCCATTTTAAACCATGATAAAATTGTTTTGTTGTGCTCATTCAAAATCAACATTTCATTCTTCTTTGGATGACATTGTTTCAACTCATAAATATAAAATGTGATATATGGTTGAGGATCAACTATGATATTCAAGATGTATGATTCTAACTTCTTCATCTATTCTGCTGAAAATGATTTTAATTTCAAGCCATGAATCCCCTTTCCCTCATTATAAACTCGTTCATGGTTAGATGGAGGCAAACCTATGTGCTGCGCCGTAGCCAAATAACTCATTCAAAACTCCGTAACCTCTTCGTAAATATTCTTTTCAATAATGGTGGCTTTAGATAGATATAGATTGTTAACATACCCATTCAATATTTTCATCTACCTTTTAAAAGGGTACATCCAACGAAGATATACAGGTCCACAAAGCTTTATGAATTGAACCAGATGAATCATTAAATGCACCATTATATCAAAATAAGTTAGAGGAAAATACATTTCCAATATACAAAGTATAAAAATTGAATCCTTTTCCAAAATGTTCAAATCATTCACATCAATCGCCTTATTACAAATTGAATTGAAAAAATGACACAACTTAATTATAGTCTTTCTGAAATGGATGGGCAATATTCAATGCAATACAACTGGTAGAAGTTGTTGCATCATGACGTGACAATCATTAGATTTCATACCTATCAACTTCAAGTCCTTCAATGAGACAAAAAAAATTTACATTTGAAGAATAACCTTGAGGCACTTTGAAAAAAGATAATTTTCTCCCTATTAGATAATGTATGACAAGCCGAGGGAAGAAATGTTCATCTTCCATTAGGAGTGGGAGCTAAATCCAAATGTATTCCCATTGATAGTAAGTTGAATCTTGCATTTGACCCATCTTTTGTCATTCATTTACTATCTAACAATGTTCCAATCAAACAATCACATATATTCTTCTCCATGTTGATGACATCAATATTATGTTTAACTTCATGATATCTCCAATATGGTAGCTCAAAAAATATTGACATTTTCTTCATAAATTTCTATCATTTCCAGATTTCTATGTCTTTGCCAATGTCACATCATGTTTTTTCACCCTCTCAAAATACAGATCAGGGGATAAAGGTTTTGGAGAAATATGAAATTCTTGTGAGCCATTGAATGCATTTTTTAGCCTTCTATAAGAGTGATCCAGAGGAAAAAACTTTCAATGACCCATGTACACTATTTTCCTCCCATGATTCAATTGAAAACATGACGTCTGTTGTTTGAAAATTGAACATGCTTTATTCCCTTTAAAACTATATCCAGACAAATTTCCATATGATAGGAAGTCATTTATAGTGAATAAAAGCACTGCATGTAGTTGAAAATATTTCATTTTATAAGAATCATACACCCTAATACCATCCACCCATAAAAGTTTCAAATCATCAATCAACGTTGACAAGTAAACATCAATATCTTTACCAGGTTTCTTCGGAGTAGAGATCATTATACACAACATGACATATTTGTGCTTTATACAAACTTTTGGAGAGAGGTTATAAATTACCAATAAAACAGGCCATGAACTATGTGTGCTATTGAGGGTTTAGTATGGACTCATTTCATCTGTGCACAACCCTAGTATGAGATTTCTAATTTCATTTCCAAATATAGAATACCGATCATCAATTTTCTTCCATTATGGACAATCAGCTGGATGACATATTTTTCCATCACATAACTGCTCATCAGCATGCCATAATATCCTTTTTGCATCATGGGAATTAGAAAATAAACATTTGAAAATATGAATTATAGGAATATACCAAAATACCTTTAAAGGGATATTTGTAATCTCTACATCACCCTATGATTTTTCATTCACCTTATAGAGTGATTTCCCACATTTAGGACACTCTGACAGTCATTAATATTCCTTCCTATATATCATACAGTCATTCAGATACTCATGTATTTTCTTGTATCCCAATCCCATCGGGCATAATATTTTCTTGGCCTTATAATGTGAATATGGAAGATCATTATCTTTCGGAACAATGTCTTTCATCAATTGTAGTAGCTCTGTAAAACTTCTGTCACTCCATCCATGTTTCTCCTTCATGTTAATCAATCTTAACACCACCGAAAAAATGGTAAAATCTGTACATCCAAGATATAATCATTTTTCAACATCACCATATAGACGCACAACTATTGGTTCTATCTTAATTTGTGCTGCTACAATATCGTTAATAATTTCTTCAATTCCATCAGAGTTACCATCATGAAAATCATCATCGTTAGTGACATTCCATCTAGTTTCACCATGCCAAATCCAAGGTCTCTAACTCGGATTAAAACCATGACAACTTAGATGATCTTTTATCTCTATAGTTTTCAACTTCTTCATATTCAAATATTTCATGCATGGATAGAGAAAAATGTCACTACTTGGAACATTTCGTTTAGAAAATTACAAAACGTCATCAACACCTTCTTCATATTCATTTCCCATTTGATGTTCCATAATCCAACTTCGACTCATTAATACCTATAAAAAATATCAATATTATACATCTTTTTAAGATAATAAAAATATATTTTTATCTGAAAAAAATCATAATTTGAATGTAAAACAATTTTGAAATATAAAAAAAAATCTATATGTATTTTAAAAAAATGCTTCAATATGAATTTAAAAATAAAATATATTAAGATATAATAGTTTAAAATTCCATGGAATCAAAGAAAACCATGGGGCCTCCAATGGCTGATAGAAAATTAGAGAAAATGGAGTAAACCTGAGAATCAAATAAAAATTTAAATAAATCTAAGATGGAGAAAATCACAATGTAAATCCAATCATCATGGCACAATGGGGTCATGATAACTATGCTTATTTGAAAACCAAGACGTGGTCTCCCCCATAACCCATAATTTTCTCATAGTCAATGACTGGTCAAAATAAGTATAACCCAATAGAATCATATTGCAACACTAATATCCATGAAACAATGTAATCATCATGTCATAATCTCACAAACCACGAGGCAATAATCAATCCCAACTGACACTCATGCCCCACCACCTTGGACACCCCCTGGACACCACTACCCCCATTGGACAGCCCCCCCCCCCACACCCCCTGGACACCACCCCCACCCCTTGGACACCCCATGGACACCACCACCCCCTTGGACAGCCCCCCACCCCCTGGACACCACCACCACCCCATTGGACAACCCCCCCCCCCACACACACACACCCCCTGGACACCACCCCCACCCCCTTGGACACCCCCTGGACACCACCACCCCTTGGAAAACCCCCCACTTCCTGGACACCACCCCTACCCCCTAGGACACCCCTTGGACACCACCACACCCTTGGACAGCCCCCCACCCCTCAGGACACCACCCCCACCCTCTGGACAGCCCCCCCCCCCTGGACACTCCCACCCCTCCTGGACACCACCACCCACCTGATACACCCTTAGACACCCCCTGGACACCCCCAACCCTCTGGACATCCCCACGGACAACCCCCAAACCCTCTGGACATGCCCCACCCCCTTGGACATCCCCCCATCCCCCTTAAGCACCCCCATCCCCTTTGACCCCCCCCCCCCCACACACACACACCTGGACATCCCCCCCCCCCACCTCCATGGACACCCTGGACACCCCCCAACCCTTTGGACAGCCCCCCGAACCCTCTGGACCCCACCCCACCCCCTTGGCAACCCCCCAAACATCACCACCCCTTTGGACCTCCCCCACCCCTCTGGACTTCCCCCTAACCCCTTAGACAACCCCACCCCCTTGGACCCCCCCCCCCACCTCCATGGACACCCTAGACACCCCCAACCCTCTGGACAACCCCCCAAACCCTCTGGACACCACCCCACCCCCCTTGGACACCCCCTGGACACCACCATTGCCTTGGACAGCCCCCACCCCTCTGGATAGCCCCCCCCACCCCTGGACATCCCCCACCCCACTAGACATTACCCCCACCCCTTGGACACCCCCACCTATCCTGGACACCAAACCCACCCCCTACCCCCTTGGACACACCCCTGGACACCCCAACCCTCTGGACAGCCCCCACCCCCCGGACAACCCCCCAAACCCTCTGGATAGGCCCCCACCCCCTTCGACAGACCCCCGCCTCCATGAACACCCTAGACAGCCCCCAACCCTCTGGATAACCCCCGCCTCCATGAACACCCTAGACAGCCCCCAACCCACTGGACAATCTCCCAGAACCTTGGTATTTTAACCTCAAGCTACTAGTTTTGGCATATCTTTGGATTTTAACCTCAAGCTACTAGTTTTGGTATCATTCCATTATCCAAAATGAGAACAATGAACTGTATCTCCTACTAGTCTAAAATTATCTATTGTTCAATGAATTGGGTTTTAATAGAATATGAAGACTTATAATATTCCACGAAAATAAGGTACATAAATAGTTTTTACATCAACAAAAAGTGATACCCAAAATAGAAACAACCAAGGATCCTAAACAAACATTCCACCATGAAAAACCATATATAAATATAAAATAAATCACACTGGTACACGGAATGGGTGTATCACAAATTTTTAGATATAAATTGTAGTAATATAGGTGAATGAGATCATTAGTTGTCAACGAAAAAAAATATTACCATAAATGTAGGGAATCCACGAAAAAAACAAATGAAATAGAATTAGGTGAGGCTAGCTTGAATATTAAGAGTCGATCTAATAGATCTAGTTATAATATATTATATTATTATGGAAAAACTAGGTAAAAGGGTTTGAAATCGAAGAATCTTACCTAGTTTAAACAAAAAAAATCGCAAAACGTAAATATAGAATATCCAAAAAATGAACGAAATAAAGTCGTGGGAGGCATACCTGAGTGTTGCGAGTGGAGATAAAAGATCTGAGGAGAGTAAAGATGATAAATGATGATATAAAAACGAGTTTAACGAAATGATATCGAAAATACGATTCTAGGTTTTCTGCGAGAGAGAGACGAGTAACATGTCTGTCAATTGTAAAATCAGAAATGACACTCCACGGGGCGTAATAAATTTTTTAATTGTTTTATAACGTCAGTTATTTAATAAACGACGTTAGAAAATATTTTTTATTACATTTATAACGTCGGTTATTATAATAACCGATGTTATAAATGTATCAGATACTTGATTTTTTACATTGGTTATTTTATAACCGACGTAAAAAACACATCAGAACCCACAGTTTTTACGTCGGTTATTTTATAACCAATGTAAAAACTTCCGTGTTTTGGTTTTTTATATCGGTTATAATATAACCAACGTAAAAAATTCTGTGAATTGTTTTTTTACGTCGGTTATCAAATAACCGATGTCAAAAAGGCCTTAGATGCCACCTTTTTTACGTCGGTTATTTTATAACCGATGTAAAAAATCTTGTTAGATACCTAATTTTTTACATCGGTTAACAAATAACCGAGGTAAAAAATGCCCCCGCGTTGGTTTTTTACGTCGGTTATAAATTAACCGACGTAAAAAACCAACGCATGAGATTTTTTACGTCGGTTATTTTAATAAACGATGTAAAAAAATTACTCTCAATATTTTTTACGTCGGTTATAAAATAACCAACGTAAAAAACCACATATCACAGATTTTTACGTCGGTTATATATAACCGATGTAAAAAATGGTGACCTTAGAAATGTTTTCTGCACTAGTGACATTAATATATATAATTCCTTTTTTGGGTAAAATAATCCATATAAAATAATAAAAAGATTCATTTTGAAAACCATTGAATGAAAGTAAAAAAGAGGCAGAAAATTTCTTTTTTAATTTATTTAAATTAAAAAACTTCCATAAAAGTAATTTATAATACAAACATGGAAAATTGTTTTAGAAAATAAATTATTAATATATTTTAAATGAGGTTTTAATGGAATGTGTTCCGTACGACATTATAACATTTGAAACAATAAAACAACAAAGGAAAGAAAATGGAATGGGTTTTTAAACAACTTAATATCATAAAATAGTTTTAAAATAATTTCATAATGAATTTTATATACCATAAAAATAAAACATGTGGAGAAAATAGCTTCAGTATCAATGAAAGGTAATTCCGACTCTAAATCACTTTCATTATCTCCAATGTTTTCTGGTACATTATTTAAATCATGTATAATGAAACTATATTAATTATTTAATATATTAAGAAATCTTGTGTGCTTTAATACCCCATAATTAAATTATTTATTTTGTTTATTTTAAATAAATATTTAATTACTTGATCGATTATTTCCACATTAGGTGTTTTGAGGAAATTATGTTCTTAACTTCAAAATGACTCTAGTGTGTTGATCTTTATAAAAGATTTCATTGTCAAATAATCTCCAAAATAATAATAATGACATAATTTTTATTTTAATACATCAAATAAAATTTTATAATCACCGATGAATGATGGACAAGAAAAATGAATCACATCACTTCATGGAGGTGTTATTCGATACATATGAATGAGCGACGTTATAAATTTTTAACAAGTTGAAGGGTGAGAATTAAAGTAATATATTAGATTTAAATAATCATAATTATGTAATTAATATCATAATTATTTATAAAATCCATCATAATAACCATCCTTTTGAGGTGGTCATGACATAAAAATCACATCGCTTTTGGGATTTGGCAGTCCACATGTACACACGAATGATGTTTTCATTCCCCATAGGATAGAAAGGTAGATAAATAAGCTTATTGTATTAAAAAAAATAAAATTATATAATATTTTATTTAATAATTTTATTATATTATAATTTTTATGATTTAATTTAAGGAGTTATAGGAAGAAGTAAAATGAATATGCTCGGTTGAGATGATTACCTCATGTTGGAGGAAACTCCATTGGATCGATCCTTAAGGATCCAATTGATGGTATTTTAAGAATAAAAGGAAATATATGATGTATATAATTAATTTTATATTATGTTTTGTTTTTATTTTTTGACATAATTGGGATAAGGTGGTTTTAATAGTACATGAGAGGTGATGTCGTTCAATAGTGAAGGAAGTAACACACTTTGGGTTGCTTTAAAGATAAAATTATAATAAATTCATTCCCATTTGAAAGTAGAACCAAATTAGAAAAAATATAAAATGTAAGAAATTTTATGATTGAAAAAGTGTAAAATAATATATTATATAGTGGTTTATGAGGAATTCTAAAACTTATCTTTCGGTTTAACCACTTCATTAATCATTTTTATCCTTAATAATCACAAAAACTTTTTCAATGAAAATGGGTTATAAATTATATTATAAGATACAAATTTACCCAAAAATGAACAATGAATTAAATTTTAGACCATATCCCAACCACCTATCCTATTTCAACATTTTTACTTTTTTCAAAATCATTCAATAATAGATTATTTAACATAAAATACCACTAAAGTAATTTTTTTTGAATATTCATATATTTAAACATCTAAGGAATCAATACTTGAATTATATTAGAATATAATCTTTTTAAAAATAAATTATATATTATTATGAGCCATAAAATTCATATGAAACCATTATTAAACAAAAAAAATCTTTTGATGTTTTTAAAATCATTTACTTTAATTTTTCAACTTCTTGTGAAAGTACTATACAGCATTGAGAAATAATTTAAGATAATTATATCATCACAAAAAATTAAAAGTGATATACCATAATAAAAATGTACAAATTATTTTCAAAATAAAATTTTATATACATTAATATCATATTTTTATAATTATGTGAACATATAATAGAAATTTAATACAAGAGAGTGACATTTAGGAACATTAAATTAAATAATTGAAAGGTATTTATCAAATAAAATTGTCACAAAAATTACATATTATAGTATATATCAAGGAGAAATTCGAAAAAATATCTAGTTATATAAATCTGGTAGGTGTTAGATATATTTTTAAATACTTATCACATTTTTTATCTTTAATTATTAGATTTACCCTAACTAAGGTAAAACATATTTACCATGATTACTATTAATTATGATCAACATTAAAGTTTAACTATTTAATAAATTTGAACCTCCATATTCCAAATATAAAATCCATTTTATAAAATTCATTTCCATTAAGTGTTGGTAATTACTTATAATGTAATCCTGTAAAAGATGATGATAATTGTTTATAAAAATGGATTTTTAGTGGGAATAATGTTTTTTTACCAAAATAAAGGATAATTAAATTTAGATGGACATAAATGTATTATTTTTAATAAAAATAAACTTAATAAATTTTAAAATCAATTCAATCAAAAAATAAATTTTTAAAAAAGTGAAATGAAATTACTGTTTTATATAAAATCAATATTTTTCATAGTTCACTGAAGAATTAATATATTTTGAAAAATAAAAAAAAATTCATCACAAACTAATTTTTGTATGATGATTTTAAAAATTATATAATTTTATAAAGTAAAATTTATAAAATTGGGGCAAATAAATTGTAATTGTTTCTCAAAAAAACATTTAAAAACTATTTTTGAAGAAAGAGTATTTTTAAATCATAAATTTACATTATTATAACAAATGAGTGATTATTTATAAGAACTGGTCCATATATTTTGGTTGTATTATAACATTATATATATATATATCATAATTTAGTTACTCTTATTAATACCCTCCAATTTAAAGACTATGTTATAATCGTCACATTTCAATGAAATTTTTTTTATAATATATCGCAATATGCTTAAAGATCGGTACAACCTATCATGAAAGTTACAAATATTAGTATTATTATAGAAGAATATTTTTGGGTGTTACATTATACCACCTTAATTAAATTTATCCACCGAAATTTTATATTATTTCAGTTAAAATTGTTTAACATTTTAAACATAAAATTTAAAAAGAGGTAATAAAACATAATTTTGTAAAAAAAAGGAAATGAAAATATTAAGTTCATCTATAATAAAACATAACAAGGATTAAAAATTAGTGATTATTAATACGAATTGAAATTTTTTACATTTAAGATAAATTTAATGTCCAAATAATGAATTGGTGTGATAGAGAATGCGATCATGTGAAAATTAATGAAAAAAACAATAAATCTACTGCGGACAAATAAGACCATAAATTAATTATAAATGATTGAAAATATTAACATTATTATTTAAAAATTATTATCATATAGTTGATGTATTCATTTACCATCAACATAGGGAACATGATAAAATATACCTACTTGATTTATTTCCATTTCATAAGAACAATTTCATCCTTGTTTTTTTATTAGATCAAATTTTTATTCTATATCATCTCTTACTCCATGAAATGAAAATTCAAAATGTATTTTTCATGAAAGAATAACTAAAATAAACATATAATATATCACAAGATTGATAATAAAATAAAAATTTATTCCTCCAATCTTTATTCATTAACCAAAACAATAACGGTTTGAAAAAATTTAGATAATATCTAATTTGAATAAACATGCATATGAATAAATACCACATTAATATAAAATACCAAAACTATATAACCTAATGATCATCTTAAATATTTTTATAAATAAACAACCTTAAAATTATTAAAAGAATTATTGAATGAGTTAAAAACCAAAAATTAATAAATACTTGATCAGACAATATTCCAATATATAGTTAACATTTATGTCTAAATAATATAAATAAATAATAATTTCATATACCCAAAATGTATTTAAAAAAATAAAATAATCTCTAAAATATATTAATCCTTTACAATGTTACCTAAATTACCATAAAGAAAAAGTAAAATTATATATACTTCCAAAAGATATTTCAACATGTATTCATCAAGTAAAAAACCTTCTTATGAAAAAGTATTACCATTTTCCGTAATCATATAATGTTCCTTAAATGGTGAACTTCCTCAAAAATTAACATTAATCACATTATCACGAAATCAATTTTCAATCCCATGATTATGAATATGATAAGACATATGTTCCAAAAATGTAATAACCCTTTTATATTAATAAATATAATTGACTCAACAAAATTATCATTTTAACCCTAAACGTTATAAAAAATGTTCAACTTATGGCCATAAAATATAAAATAAATTTCCTATAAATAACCTTCTCAACACCACATAAGATAAATAATAGGGATATAGAATTATAAAAAAAATCGTAGTGATAGATCGCTTACATACCAAAGGAACTTATATATTTTGAGTTTTATAGAATTAAAAAAATCATACAAAACAATACCCATTCATTTAAATGAGTACTTTAATCACAAAACAAGTTCTTTATAAATACAGACTTCCTTCATTCAAGGTAACTCCCAAATATAGAATGCTGACTTTATTAATTCTTTTACTCATCCTTAATCCCTGTGAAAAAATTATTTGAAAACCATGGATGGGAAAAATATTATTAAGGGGTATATAAAAAAATTGAATGAAAGATTTTATTTCATTTTAAGACCATGATATCATATAATAGAGTTGTCCTTTAACATAAAAAACATTGTGGTCAAATAATAATTTACATACACATGAAATTATATTTAAAAATGAAATGTTATCAAAAATTACAATATAATGAAACATAAAGGAAATATAAAAATCATGAGGGTTTCATAGAGAGCATGATAATCCCTGAAAAACATTGTCTTAAAAACATACAATTTACATTTATAGGGGGAAACCATTCATTTAGAAAAATATCATTAAATTATATTATTAAATAAAAACATTCCCATAAAAACTCATTGGAAAGAAAAGAGAATTCATGCAAGAGTCTTGGGACATCCTCATTATAGAATCATTACAAGAAACCTTAAAATAAAACATATAAATTGGATAACATGCTCAATTAATTCCAATATAATTTTCTAGAAAACATAATCACTACCCAATCCATTAGAGAGATATATTAGGCACCGATATTCGTAAACAATATCCAAGGACCCTAAAAATCATGGAAAAAATAAAATCATGAATTCAAATTTTAAAATATAATATAATATTCTATTTAACACATATGTAGAATCACTTTTGGATTCATGTAAAAACAATGATATTTTTTTAAAATCTTGAAATAATAATTCATAGAATAATGTGAAATAGGATATTGTTCTAAAAATATTTGAAAATTGAATACGAATATTCTTATTTTATAAAATTCATTAAGGTAGGAAATTTAAATCATATAGTATATGTAACACCCCAAAAATTTAAAATATTATGCTCGATAGCATTATTAAAATGTAACACAATGAATTTTGTAAACTAAGACACAATATTGTAATATTTTTATTTAATTTAATAGTTATATTATATCAAATGGATAGGATGATATGAATAGTGTTAATAAAATTATTTAAAAAAATTTATAAAAGTTTTAGATAAATCAAGCATATTTTTAATAAATTCATTATATGATTTTAAAAAACATTTCTCCTTAAAATATTTTCTATGACTTTTTTGTGAAAAAAGAATATAATTAACTTATAAAACCTTTATAAAATTTATTTTACAAAATGGAATTATATTTTGAAATCATAAATTCATAATTATATTAGAGTAATATGTTGTAAATTTTTGAAAAGTTTGATTTTTTATGAATAGTGAAAATACTAATTTTTTTTTAAAAAATGACTTTTCATTTAAAGTATTTGAAAAGTCCCATTTATTGCTAAATTTTTAAAAAATTAAAATTAGTTATCTTTAATTATTATTAATCTAATTAAGGGCTTTGGAATAAATTTTATGTTGGATTTTGGTATAAATTATTTTGTACTTCAGAAATTTTTTGTTTCTAGAAGATCACTTTTCATGTAACTTTACAAGTTTACTTTTAAATTAAATTATACTACCTATATGAATTGAATCATGAAAAATATATTCAATATTTATAATCACAAGGTTAAAATTATTTAAATAAAACCCTTATTTTTTATTCATTACGATTCGTAACCTTGGTTAATTTTTGTCACCCAAGTAAGGGTTAAATTGGGAAAAAATGGATAAAACATTGAGATAAGTCTTTATAACTCCTAAAAACCCTAACATTATCATATTGTGTGAGTGTAACTTTTCCATTTCCATACATGTATTGAATATTTTGTTATTTAATTCTGTTTTCTATTGTTATTTCATTTATATTATTTTAAGAAAAGGATAAATATGAAATGTCATTGTCTAGTCATTAAGAAATATAAATATTAATTATATGGATAAAAAAATGGGTAAGTTCAGTTATCAATTTCTATTTTAAGGATTAGTTAATTTTTTATCATGTTAATTTATTAATAATTTTTAGTGATTGATTAATTACCTTAAATTTTTACTCAACGTCGGCATAATATGTATTTAATTAATGGAAGAATAAAATAAATTACTAAAAAATATTAAAAGAAATATTATTTAGGTGAATTGTTTTGATACAAGATTTTTATATATAAATAATACATTGTATGATTTCATATTGAATTGTGTTTTAATTTATTTTCTTTTATCTTGTCTTAAATGTAACATTAATAAAAAACTATCAAAAATGGAATTAATGATATGTTATGCTAAATAATATGTTATTAAGTAACATAAAAAACAAGAATATTTCAAGAGTATAATTAGGATAATAATTTGTGTACAATTTTACCTCTAATAATTTTATGATCTACTTTTATCTTATAATTAAACTTATAACCCTTTAAAAAATCTATTACCATAGTTAAGATTAAAATTTTTTAACCGAGAGGTTAAACCAAAAATACATTTTAAAATGGAACCGAAACATATCTAAATTTTATTAGATTATGATATTTATACCTTAAATACATTTTATTTTAATTCCTATCCATTTGGAAGCATTTTTATTTAGAATGACTTAATTATATTTTAATGTTTTTAGAAATTCCAAGTGTGTCCTTTCCCTATCTTATAAATGGACACCCTCTATCTATTTCCTTTAAATTAATTTTATCCATATGAATCAACCAAAACCAATAAAAGTATCTTATAAACAACCATATAAAAAATTTATAGGTACTTTTATTCTTAAAATAAACTTCCATTTTTCCTTACAAAGGGATCTAAAGTATGTCTCCCAAAGAAGAGGTAATTGTCTTACTTAAACTCTTTCAATATATTTATTCTTTTACCAACCATAAATATTTGGAATTTAAACATAAAATAATAAATTAAATGTCCTTAATATAATTCATTTTCATTATTATCATTAAATAACCATTATCCACCCCCTTTTCAATCAAATAGAAAGTGGTGGTATCTCTGGTGCATACGTGTGGACTACCACTTCCACATAGTGAGGCAATACATTTTTTATCACCAGCATTCAAGGATGGTTATTATAATGGGTTTAATTTTTATACATGATATTTTATAAATTAATTTTATTCTATAATTATAATATCATATTTACCTTCTTACATTCAAATTATTTGGAAAACAATAACATTTCTCGTGCATACTTATAGACTACCACATCAAAAAAGTGATGTGATTCATTTTTTATTTCCACTTTACAAGGATGGTAATATGGGTAAATTTAATGATTTTTTATTATATATATAGTATATAATAATGATCTTGTAAAGAAAAATTATAATTTACCTTTATTTTTTCCATTCTATCGAAAAGTTAAAACAACATTCATGTGTTTGTACAACCTACAATCTCAATGAATCGTGTCATTTATTTTTCTATATTCACTTTTTATGGATTAATATATATATATATATATATATAATTAATATAAAATTAAAATTATATAAATTATGTAACCTTGATTAATGTTTACATACAAATACTAATGAACCAAAACATAATATAAAACACAAGTTATTATAACCTGGAATAATGATTTTAATAAATAATTATTAATAAATGGGTGATAAAAGTTTATAAGAAAATAATATATGGTATTATTGATATGAAATTGATTCAATAATATATTAATAACAAATATATATTTATTATATAATAGTTTCAAACATATAAGAAGGAATTCAGACCTGAGGTAATGATTTATTTCACAATCTCATCATTATACAAGATTATTAATGTTAAAGTATATAATAAAGTTATTATTTGTTATTTCTTTTTTAAATTCAATATATATTCTTCTTCAATGGTTATTTATATAAATTTAATGTTTATATACAAATTTATCACAATATGTACTCTAATATGAAGATAATTATTTTTAATGAAAATGACTTTTTTTTCTACTTGGTCCGGAATATTTTTCTTCAAAGTCCATATTTTCAATAAAATGTTTAATCAAATTATAAATTAAAGACAATTTAACAATATTTTACTTTTTAAAAATAGTTTAAAAGTAACTTTATTTTTCCCAAATGAATTACTTTATACTTTTTATAGAAAATGTTTAAATAATTTTTTTAATATACACAACAAGAAATTTTTTTTATCTTCATGACAAAAAAATGACATGAATATTCATTTAAATATTTTATATGTTTCTATAAAATAAATTTTTCCTTAATATTTGGGAAATTTATTGATTTTAAATAATGGATTTCAATGTTAAAAGGGTTCTTTCTCATAAAATGTACTAATGATCTTTTTAATTCATTTTCATCCAAGACAATATAATTTATTGAATCATATGATTTAATAGGGATTTATTTTAATAATATCATCCACTATATTTATCGGGATGGTTTATGATTAGTTTTAATAGGGAATTTTTTAATAATTTTTGTGCATATTCTTCAAATATAGAAACTTATTGAATTTATGGAATGGTAATTGAGTTTTATTATTTATTCATATGATGAATGCAATTGACTTATTAAGTGACAAGTGGGGCCTAAAATTACATAGCCTCTCAATAAATCAGTTGGTATATTTAGAAAAGATATATTGGGAATTTGTGTTAGGCCTTTCCCATTTATGTAGATGTATTGGAACAAGGCCTCAAAGATAGGTTTAAGATGTCCTTCACTATGAATTTCATCATTATGAAACCTGTTTTTGATATCCATGAGATTATCTTAATATTTATGATATGCATGGATATGGTTTGAGCTCATGTTATTATTTATATGGGATTAGTTTATTCCTTTAGTAGTACCATATTATACATTTAATATTTATTCCATGTTAAATTCCTCTCTATGCATACCATTACTGAGCATTTGAGGTCACCCATTTCTTATGTTTCCTTTCTCTAGGATGGCAAGATGTGTACTATGATGGTTATTAAAGGATAGTATAGATGGAATAATGATGTTATCTAGGAAAATACTATGTTTTATTTAACAATTTAAAATGTAATGTGATATTGAAGTATGTATTTAGTTTTCCAATACTACTAATCTATTTCATCCTTTGTGATGTGATCACTTATATCTATTATCAATGTAAAAAAATAACTACCGGCTATAGGATTATAGGTTCAGGGTTATTATTTTTGGTATTAGAGGAAGTTTAGTAGAATCATTGGGAACTATATTTCAGGAAATATACAAATGTAAAGATAATTCTATGAATTAATTTGAGGATATATCTATGTATAGAATAACATCATAATGTTTAATTAAGGTAGTGATTATGTTGTTTTACTAGAAATATGTCCCTATATATATACTTTTTATGAACATGTTTTTAAAACATATGAAACAAGGGATAATAACCCTAATGATAGTTGTTTTGGTATATCTCAATCATGAATCCGGTGCATGGTGAATGTTTTGTTACTGTACAACTGTTTTGATAATCCCCGAGAATATGATTTATAATAATCAAATTTTAATTATGATATAATATAATGTATTGTAATAGATGATAATTAAGTACATTATAGGTCCATCATAAGGTTTCATTGAATGAAATGTTGGTGTCATGATATAGATATCAAATGAATGGTATTTCATGATTTCCCACTGTGAATATTTTTTTTCATACATTTCAATTTGGTTTCAATCAATGGATAAAACCAGAAGGAATCATGTTAACATTTAATGTGGTATAAAATTTGGTGATTCTATGAAATCAAATGTGATAATAAATAAAAATAATTGAAGGATATAGTTTTCTATATTATCAAGTGGTGAAGATAATGGAAGAAAGAAGTATCAATTTCCTTCCTATCAGAAATGTGGAAACTGACACATAGTGGAATGCTTCATATGAATTGTAAAATGTATTATGTTTGTAAAATAAAAATATATATCAATTAATTTTCAAAGAGAAGATGAAGAATATGATTGAAGGAAAAAATTCATCATACTACACCATTTATAATTTTTTCATGACCTGACCCACCCAAGCCCTCTTTGCTGATGAAAAGTCCATATTGACACCCCATAAACGCCTCTAATATGGTACGGGCTAAAAAATAGCATAAAGTGTGAATATCACTCACAGGGGAGGTGTTATCTTAAAGAACATGTACGCACTAAAACATTACCATATACCAGTATAACGCAGAACGATAAATAAAACATACTATAAATGCTTTTATAAATACAATCCTATATCTGAGTAGAACAAGTATAAAAAATCAATAAGGAAAAATACAATCCCACCAAAAACTACAATAGAGCCCCATCTAATAACAACATAGGGGTATGTACTAAAAAGAAACCCCTTGATCCATCTAAAGTCCGTCTAGAATAACTAATCTACAACTAATATCTATATTCTACTAGTCATCCAAGTAATTCAATGAAAGGCCTACAATCAATATTAGACAATAAATGTGGGGGAAATACTATGCAGTGGGTATAAACATACATACCAGGACAAACTAAAACCACCAAAAATCATTAAAGGAGTAGCCATTTCACCAACAGGAAGGTATGTCAATCAGGATATGAGACAATATCCATGATAATGACAAAGGTATTCCGAACATGAAACCCAAACGAATAAAAAACCATATTTTTATCTCCATATCCATCTAAAAATGAATATTGAGCATGAAACTCCCAAATTTCAAATATGTGATCCCAAACATCTCACACGACCTCATAGGATGTAGTGTTGATGAACCACTCCTTTCCACTATATTCCATAACCTTGGTGACACTATCTTTTAACCTAGAATCTCATGTAACCTCTCATGAATCAATGTGGAGGGCCCACACCTTTCTAAATCACTCCACATCTAAAGGGTGTTATCTCTAGTGGAGGACCCACTCCACATTAGATACTGAAGATAGGGGTGGAAGTCTATATATAGAGGACCATTTCCCTAGGTAGTATGGGGTTTTCAAACATTACCTGTATATAGTGTATGAGGGACCCACTCTCTAATGAGACTATGGGGTTTACATCCTCGGTGTATCTTTGATGATCAATCTTGATCACTTACCTTAGCCAATTGTTGCTGAAGGAAGCATCTCTCATGTAACATCCCAGACACAGATGCCACTCAACATTTTCCTGAGCCTAGTTGGTCACCTAGACACAAGCATACCTTCTTGAATTCCAAAGGTTGCTGACTAGCAGTGAGGGCCTAGGGTGTGTCTGTGGGGAGACTATACCATCATTAATAGAGTGTAACATAATAGAATAGAAATAAAATTCAATTTATGAAGTAGATACATGAATCAGAAAGTAGGTAAATAAAAAAGATATTAATAGATATTAATGCTAAAAAGGATCTCATATAATACAATTATGTTATATTTCATGTTTCTACAATACATCCAAAATATGTATACATGGAATTACAATACAATATATATTTTAAAACACCAAAAATTTAAAAAATCATTATCTCCAGATAGAATCTTGAGCCTCGACACAGTCCCATGCACCCTTAATCCTAAGCATGGCACAATGTTGATTATCAAACTATGTGCACTTTTCTCAGTCCCTACATGTATCTATTTAGTATTTTCGAGTACCCAATAACATATAGAATAGGGAGTGAGAAAAAATAATATTATCTGACCACCCAAAGGTCTATAATAATCTAAGACATTCAATATAAGCTAAACAGTGTAAAAGTAAAAAAAGGTAAGTAGTGATAAAATAAAGTTCAAATGGAATATATATATATAAAAGCAAGTGATATTGAATAGCCACATAAGGAACCCTACAAAATAAGTGTCAATATCCTGTAACAAGGAAGATATAAATTAAAATAATATAAACACTATGACCATGTTGTATACACCATGTCTCATGTATCCCATGGCTTTACTTTACAACAAGTAATACCATCTCAACCACAACTGAGCCATACAACTAGAATGTATCAACAACCATAGTCATCACATGAAAACATGAATATCACATTTATCATTTCTGTACCATATAATATGAATTGTTGGACCTTGAATTTATGGATCCAAGGCCTTTAAGATAATTTCATACTCATCGTGTCCTAGGAACATCTTTATGGAATCTCGATAAGGATTGATTTGGGGCCTAAGAAGCATTTCTACCTACCATGTCAACTACAATCCCCAAAAAATCAGATCCAAGTTGTTGCAAGGCCAAAGACATACCACATAATCAATACCCATGGAGAAATATCTATCCAAGGTGTCTACTACCGTGTTCAAGATATAACTATTTATATCCAAGAAATTTAATAGAACCATTCATCATTTTTTCCATTTATCAATTTACAATAATCCATTTACAACCCCTGAGTATACCGAATTGTTATCCCAAATTTCAAAGTAAACCATTTATGAAATTAAATCTCATGACTCTACCCACTCATATCACAAATAAATATTAAAAATTCAATCAAGAATCACATGTAAATGGAGGAAAAAGATCTCACATCAATAAAATTAGTTTTATTCCTTTATTTATGAGATTACTCAAACTTAGATCTCTTAAAACACAACCATAGGGTGGTTAAATAATAGTCAAAGGCGAGTTTAATTACATGGAACAACCCTTGGTGTCCATAGCTAGGGTAAAAACCACCAACTCATCTCAAAGGAACTAAGGAAATCCTTAATAACATTCATTATTTACTATCTTAGTAAATAAATTCATTTTTATGGCCATGCTAGAATGTTTGGAGGGCAACACAACGTCAACTAGATTAAAAAGGCACAAAAACAAATGATAAAAGTATAGGACCCCTATCATAGGTTAGTAGTAGAGTTCTCATTCAGTATCATCTCAGATTTGACTTGTATTTAGAGAAAAAAACAATGGAAGGAGAACAGATTTGGATCCAACAAGACTAACAACGCATAATTACGATATTAGATTGAGGAGTGGGAAAAAATAGAATTTATCTCAAAAAGTATCTCACCAAGTAAATAAAATTTCCACGAGAGAGGAAATATAAATTATGGTAAATTTATAACATTAAATAAGGGTTTTTTTGGTAATTTTACTGAAATTAGGGGGGGCACAAAGTTAGCCAAACACTGCATGAACTGTGGGACCATTGATGTAGAAAGTGGTACCCCTCATGGTTAGGCTGCATGGTTTGATAAACTATGTGAAAACCATGTCTTGGAGCACTGCCAAAAAATGTAGGCATAGAATCACAACCATGAACCTCAAATATCATGGTTTTCCAAAGTGTGTGGGATACTCATTCTCTTTATCAAGGCATCACAAGGTTAGTAGTAACTATGAACCTACTATGTACGGTTTCTACTAACCATTCTATAGGATTATTTCACCCAAAAGTTGGGTTTCGAGCTCTGAACAAGCCTCATACACCCCTAATACCTCCATGACCTAAAAGGGATAAACATTAGGAAAAAATTAATAAATTTAACAAAAATAAAAAGGATATGTACCTCATACTAAAAACTAGGTTCTTACAATAACCCCATTAAATTAATTCTTCATCGAATTTTACAATCAATGGTGATCAAGATTCATCTAAGAATAACTCTAGCCACTGAGAACATACATCAGACTCCCAATCCCAAGTCTCATCATGTTAATGGTCGTGCTACCATATCATATGTACAATAAGAACTTATCATTCTTGGAGAACCTTTGTTCTCCTGTCAATGATACAAATAGGATTATCCTTAGAGGAAACATGTACCTATAAGTCATCATCCTCCTGAAGAATATTGTGAAAGGTTTTTGAATACTAATTATGTAGATGAGATACGTGGGAGATGTCATGCATGACTCGGTAACACTGAGGTAGCTGCAACTGATAGGCTACCCACCCAAATTTCTCCAAAATATCAAAGGGCCTAACATTTCACAATTAAAGATTACCCAGTGTCCTAATCCATTTGTGTCCTAGACTCGATAAGATAAGAAAAAAGACATGTTTCATGAACTAAAACATTAGAGGTCACATATAATGATCATCATAATATTTCAATCAAGAATGTGTAGTTTCTAAAAATTTCTAATTCTACTGGACATACTCAGAATAATATTACACAATTCATTGTCCATGTAATGATGTATCACCTACCTCTATCTCGAACATGGGTGATCAACATGGCCTACCAAATAATCCACATATGGTGCCATCGATATAGTCCCCCGATAGTTGTTATTGTAGGAAAACTCATATTCTATCTCTAAAAATTTTGAGGTCAGTACATTTGATGGATCTTGTATGTACTTCCTCAAGAGTTATACATGAAACACATCATGAACTCGAACCATATTTGGTGGAAGTGGAAGCTGATGGTCTCTGAATACTATGATGCCAAGGTCTCAAAGGGGAAGATGTACCATAGTCTTAACATCCTTTTCTTTACAAACCACACAACTCTCTTCCACAATGATATTTTAATGAAGACTTTATCTCCAATTTCAAACTCTAGGTCCCTTCAATGGTTTTCATCATAGCGCTGTTTCTTACTCTGATTAGCTTTGACATGTTGCAAGATAGATTGAACCTTATATATCATCTCTTTCACAAGATCAAGTCCTTGTAGATTTCTTTCACTATCTTTATGTCAATAGCTCATAGTTATACATCTATTTCCATATATAGCTTCATATGGATCCATATGAATACTCAAGTGAAAGATATTGTTGTATGGGAACTCAACCAATGGGAGAGGATGATCCCATCCACCTTTGACTTTAAAAGATCATGATATTAGAATATCTTTGAGCATCTGAATAGTCCTTTCAGATTACACATCAGTTTGGGGGTGATAGGCCTTGTTGAAATTTAATTCAATACTCAAAGCTTGTGGAAGACTCCTTCAGAATTTAGATGTGAACCTGGGATCAAGATCAAAGACAATAAAGAGTGGAACTCCAAGAAGTCTCACCACTTACTTCACATATCGCAGCTAGTTGTTAAAGTGATATATCTTCTGAAATAGAAATAAGATCAACAGTCTTGATGAGTCGATCCGCCCCAATGCATATCGCATTATTTCCATTGGATATATTTGGATGTCCCATGACAAAGTCAATAATGAAATTCTCCCATTTCTAGATAGCTATAATCAATGGTTGCGTCATCTTTTTGGACATCTATCACTTGGATTTAACATGCTAATATATCACGAACCTTGAGATATACTCAGAAATCTCCTTGTTCATGATATCCCACCATATGTTTTCTGTGAGATGACATTACATCTTTGAAATCCCAAGATGGATAAAGAATGTTGAGCTATGTGCATTGTCCAATAGCCCCTTCTTTATCCTAGGTGATTAAGTCACCCATAGCTTCATTCCAAACCAAATCACATCATTATCATCTCAATGGAACTCTTCGAGCTTCCCATCCTGTACTTCATTCACATACCTTGTGACACTTGATCATCCCTTTGTGCCTCCTTAATCATCTCTTGGAAAGACGATTGGGGAATAATTTGGGAAAGGCAGGATTAATTCACTTCTATTATGATTTCAAAATTCATCCTTTTCATATCCATGAATATAGGGTCTTTATGAATCCATATAAGTGATAGACTAATAAGCTCTTTTCTACTAAGATCATTGCCTACTGGGTTTGCCTGTCCAGGATGATAGTGAATAGTGAAATCATAGTCTTTGATTAGCTATAACCATATCCTTTGATACATGTTATTATCTTTTTATGTGAATATATACTTTAGGCTCTTGTGATCGGTATATATGTCACACTTATCAACATAGAGGTAGTGCCTCTAGATTTTCAAGTCCCAGATCACTACTACTAGCTCCAAATCATGTGTTGGGTAGTTCAACTAATGGATCTTTAACTTCTGTGATGCATGGGCTATCACATTATCTTTTTTTAACAAGTAAAAAAGAAATCCATTCTCTCAATCATCACAATAGATCAAAATAAATTCTCCGTTATTTGGTAATTTGAGTATTGGTGTAGTGATAAGCCTTCTTTTTAACTCCTTGAAGATTTCCTCACATTTATCCATCCATAAATACATTACCACTTTCCTTGTTAACAGATTTATAGGGTTTTAAAATATTGATAAATTTCTCAAAAAACATCAATAATACACTTCGAAGCAAAAAAAACTACATATTTTTGTGATACTAGAGGGTATTGTCCATTGTTCATCTCTACTTTTTTTTCTTGTTTTTCTTTGAAGGAGAGTGAGACGAAACAAATAAAGAAAAATGAAGGATTACACATTCCCAATTTTATCATTATCCAGTACCATAAATGTTGAAAAAACCTCACATCACCAACAAAGGAAACACATTCCAAAGAATGCACATGAAATCCCCTTCCCACACACTCAAACATGAAATATCCATGAAAAAATACCAAGATAGGGGGTTGGTAAGGAAAAATTGTCGTGTAATGTCTCTTAGACATATAAAGAAATTTGTGGTATCTAATGGCTAATAAAGGATACATTTAATGTTAGGTCTCCAGATAAAAATGTGTCTTTCCAACACAGTGCCACAAAAAAGTAAAAAAAAATCAGGAAATCCATATACTTGAAATAAAAAAGGAACAAATATTGGATCACTCACAAAATCCATGTTTCTCTCAAGAAATTGTGTGTTTTTGGAAGAATATTTTAAAATTGTTCAGAATACCTCATAGGAATAGAAAAATAATTCGAGTTAGTTTTTTCATGGGTATAGATTTAAAATGTTTTCACAAACTCATAAATAGTTCTTAAAATTATATTCTAGGAAAAATTTTATCACGTTAACAGTCATTTAGAATCCATTCTTTGAAAAATATATTCAATTTTCTAAAAATCAATTGATGTGTCAAGAATGATCAGAATAATAATTGACGTTCAATAATCCAAAAATATGAAGAAATAACACGAAAATAAAATATTCAGGATGACACTCCCCCACAATTATATTCACTACCCTTCATTTCATCTCAACAAATTAAAAATAAAATTGTTTAAAAAATCAAAGGGAAGGAAACAAACAACCTTACATTATTTTTCAATGGAATCCATGAGTTAAGATCCTATCTACTTCAACTAATCCAAAAAATAATTAAATAAATAAAAACAAAATAAAAATAACAAAAAATAAACAGAAAGGGAAAATAGTATAGATTTTCGATTGAACCCCCATATGGGTGCTAGGTTTTTACTATGCCACTTTAGGCACATGGAGTGGTTTAACTTTACTACAGAGGTAGATGTTGTTTATTTTTCATGAACCACCACCTTTTATTTATTCCAACACCATAATTAGATTCTAAGAGCGATAACCCCTAAGAAAAATATCCCCAATCCCCAAAAGAGATGAAAGAAATGTTTTTTGGTGCAGATGGGGGGATAATTTAGGGGTTCAATTTTCATAGCACTGTTATAGGAGAGGAATATTCTGGTGATGAAGGTAGTAGAATAGGTATCTTAATATATTATGGTTTAGATTCAAAAAATGATTCCTCAGGAATTTCTTCTTTGGTACCATCATTCTCATTTTCATTAGTTTACAACTCAACAGGATCCTTCATTCTCTCATAAACACAAGGAACTTCTTCATCATCATCATCCTAATCTTGTAGTTGTGGGTATAATATACAAATTCACAATAATAGATATTGGTTTTAAATTCATTATTAATAATATTTTAAAAATTATAAGGCTCTAAAATTAAATCTCTCTCAAAACATTCAACACTAGATTCTTTTTCTTTAATCTAGGCTGTTGGGAATTCATTTGATATAGAGGAAATTAGATCATTTTATTTTTCATCAAACTATCCCACATCTTTTGAGTCAATAAGGTTTCCTTATGAATTTTCCATTCATTCATGTTTGGGGATATTGTTGATTCAATAAGGTTTCCTTATGAATCTATCATTCCTTTGTGTTTTGAAAATCACAAACACCCGATCTTTAAGAAATCTTCATTTTCATTATGATTTCCCTTAATAAGGAATACTTCCCTTCCCCAAGGAAAATTTATACTCACCATGTTTTTATTATTTATGTCTTAATCTAACACATTTTATTCCTAAGTGTAAAATGTGGTTTCACATATAAAACCTCGGAATCTTATAAATACTTTTATATAGAACATTATGTTTCCAGGATCTGAATTCACGTTCAGAACACTCTAAATTCAGGTTCTGAACTCTCTAAATTTAGGTTCCAAACTCTCTGAATTCAGACTCCGATCTTTATATGATCATACTCCAATCTTTCTATATATCAGACTCTGAATTCACTGAATTTAGACTCTTAACTTTCTATGTTCTGACTACAAAATTTCAAAGTTCAGACTTCAAATTCTTTTTAATTATGATTCCGAATTCTTGAGAAACAGAATCCAAATATCCTTGTAATTTATACTCTGAAGGTTAATGTTCTTAGATTCTGAATTCAACTTTTTCATACCTTCTGAATAATTGTTTTTGGTTATGCAACCGTATTTTTACATACTCTTGTTTGAGTTATAAAACGATGTCGTGCATTCTGTTTCTAACCAACCATTGTTTGAGTGACACATGTACAAGTCCCTTTAAAATTCAAGGTAAAATATTACCATTGGAGGAGGGAGAAGCCTGTTGAAGATGTACCTATAAATATGAGCTCATTTGAAATAGCTCACAACTTGGATGAACAGTTCAATGACTCTATAGATTATATGTTGTTGAAGTTTTTTCTAGAGAGAGAGTCCCTTTCAACTCTCAGTGCTTCATGTGGATGTTGTGAACAACTTTTTCGGGTGTGAACAACTTTATCAGACATGCTTCTTGTAAACTTCGATCATGTTGTTCATGGGCTTCTGGGTTTGGAAGACAGAGGTTTCGATTTGCTTCTAAATCCAGGGATTGCAGGGATAACAAGACAGATACCGATCTTCAGATTGAGGGTTTACCTGGGTGAGGGTAAGATAGACTTTCTTGAAAGTATAAATAAAGGGACCTTTATCCAAGGTTGTTGGATACCATACTCTTTGGATTAACATATTTCTATACTTGTTTCTTGTATTTTATCAAGTTTGTATTCCACTGTATTTTACTTTTTAAGTAATGTAAAACTATCTTATACATTCTTTCATTTATACTCTGATTAAATAAGATTCTATACACTTTAAGGTAGAATCTTTGTTTCATAAACATTTTATAAGTTTCATTTCCAGAACCACATTTCTAGAATCTCTTTTTCGGAACCACATTTCCAGAATGAAGAATGTTTTTAGAACATAGAGGTTTTGTGAATTACCTGTTTTAACCTTGTTAAACAATAGAAATGTTTCTAACCATCTTTAAATGTTTCTAACAAATTTTAAAAGTATACAATTCACCCCCTCTTGTATATTGATCATATATATCATTATTCTGATACTAAAATCAATCTCATTTAGATCCTACAATTAATATTAGAGGAGTTCTCTGAAATACATATATTCACATATAAGTTTTCCTGCTCAAGTTTTTCATTGTTCTATATTTTCTTTTCTTAGGATATTTTTATCCTTGTTTACAAACTTTTATTACTGAAAATTTTGTGTGGATATATTTTCTTAAAGATGGAAGGAATGAATGTTGGTTCAATTGAAAATCATAGTCCTAATAGACCACCTATTTTTTAGGGGATTGATTACGAATATTGGAGAGATCATATGAAGACTTTTGTCATTAATAATGGAGTAGACAAATTTGTAATACTTACTAGAGATTACAGTATTCCTAATAAGTAAGTCATAAATTTTAGTAATCTAGAGATGTTAGAATATCAACATAACTATAAGGTACACAATACTTTGTTGTTTTCCATGAACAGGAATATATATATCCAGATTTCTTCTTGTGAAGTTATAAAATGTATTTGGAAGAAACTTGACATTACACATTTTGGTACTTCCAATGTTAATGAAACTAGAAGAGCTATGCTTAGAGCCGAGTACCATGGTTTATTCTTTCCTTATAGAGAAACTATATGTAAGGTACACCAGAGATTTATTACTATTGTCAATAGCTTACAATCCATGGGTGAAAATGGTCTAGGTGACGAGGCACATGTATACAAGATTATAGAAATCATGCCAAACGAGTGGGAATCAAAGAGAACAGTTATAAATGAGAATAGTAAAGTCTCATAGATTACACTTGATGAGATTTTTGGAAGTATTCTTCAACATGAGACTTGAATGAAGAAAAATGCTGACAATGTTAAGAAGAAGAATGTGAATGGAAGTATTTCCTTCACAACTACATAAAATTTTATGAAAGCCATGAATCCTAAAAGAGTCGCAATATATAAATCCAAGAAGGTTTTTTTCAAACGGAATCTAGTAAAAGTGAACTTTTTGAGAATAAGCTAGCTAATCTTGCACGGAGGATGAACAAGATTGTTGGGCAGAAGAACATTCAATGTAGATATAGGAAGAATGATGGTAAAGATAAGAAAGATGGATAAGTGACATGCTATGAATGTAGAAGAACTAGTCATATCAGACTTGATTGTCCCTTACTTAAGATGAGAGACAAGAAGGACAAGAATTCTATGTTAAACAAGATGTTCTACATATCAAAATATATGAATGTCCTAAAATCCAATGAAACATGTAGTGCCAATAGTGGAGATTCTTCTAATGATTCTTCTGATTATGAATCTTTTGAGACAAAGAATATTGGTTTAATAACATGAGATCTATTTAAAAAACAATATTTTATGGCTAATGTATGAACTACTAAATCGTTAACCAATATGTTTTTAGTGAAAATTTTCTTGATAATGATTTTTCTTCAGATGAAGAATATTCTACATCAGATGATGATAATGATTTTCCTTCATATGGGAACGTTTCTAGGTTTTATATTTTTCTAGAAATCTGAAATTTTAATGTTTCTATGAAACTCAAAAAAGAAAATTCTAGAGAATTTATTTTAACAAAAAAAATTTGAATAATTCCAAAGATATTTTTAAGAAAAATGATGTTTTAGAAAATCGTTCTAAGAAATGTCAGGAAGCTAATTTTTATAAGGATAAGTAATCTATGGATCTAAAAAAAATATTATTAGAAAATGATGTTCTAGAGGATAAACTTAACTCCAAGTCGATTCTTCCAGAGAAAAGGAATTTAGTCCGTAGACTAAAGTTTGAAATTTTTTCTTTGAAGAAACTTCATGAAAATTTTACTTCTGGTAAAGAAAATTTTAACAATATGTATTCTCAGATCTGACCTCATGCTAATAATCTAGGATTAGGTTATTCTCATGAAAAATCTATTTTTAGAAACAATTATTTTGTATCTCCTAGAGCCCCTTTTTGTACTAAATTTCAATGTGGTGGGCATTGGAAGAAGAATTTTTCATTAAATAATTTTCAGTACCTTGAGTTTCATAAATATTACTTTTCTAAACAAATGTGGATACCCAAAATTTTATTTTCTAACAATTCCAGATCCATGAAAGTTAGTATTCCAAAAGTCTAACACTCTTATTTTCAGTAAAATAAAGAAAGTACCAACAGTAATACAAGGTACATGGATAGTGGATGTTCCCAGAATATGACTAGTAACAAAATCATCTTTGAAAATATTATCAAGAAAAAGGAGTAAAAGTAACTTTCTGAGATAATTTTAAGGGATAAATTATTGGTATAGGTAAAATTTTTCTTCTTGGGAAAACATTGATTTAAAATTTTTTATTTGTTAAGGTCTTAAGCACCAACCTCGTTGGCATAAGTCAATTATGTAATGAAGGTTACCTTGTGAATTTTAGGAATGACAAGTTCTTAGTACACAATTCCAAGGAAGAGTTTATTATTTTTACCCTTAGGAAAAACATTTTTTACACACTAAACATAGAAGACCTTAGGATCCAAGACCTACCTTTCTTTAGTGCAATGGAAGATCATTCTTGGTTGTTGTATAGAAGGTTAGGGCACAGTAACATTAGGATCCTATGAAAAATCTCTAAGAAATGACTAGTTAATGATCTACCAGTGAATAGATTTGATTCTTTAAAATTTTGTGATCCTTGTTAATATGGAACGAAACATAAATCAAGTTTTAAATATGTTGGTGAAGTCTCAACTACTAATGCATTATAGTTAGTGTATATGGATATTTTTGGTCCAATACAAACTGGAAGCAATGGAAGCAAATATTATGTATTTGTCTTAGTTGATGATTACACTTGATTTACATGGGTCTATTTTCTAGAAAATAAATCTGAAGGTTTTTCTTATTTTAAAACTTTTACATCCCAATTTAAAAATGAGAAAAATCTTGCTTTGATAAATATTCTTAGTGATCCTGGAGGAGAATTTCAAAACTCTGAATTTTAAACTTTTTGTAGTTGAAATGTCATTACTCATAACTTCTCAGCACCCATAATACCTCAACGAAATGGTTTTGTTGAAAGAAGATATATAATTCTTTAGGAGATAACAACAACCACGTTGAGTGAATATTCGATAGACAAAAAAATTTGGGCTGAAGCTGTAATTACTTCTAGTTGTATGATAAATCATGTTTTGATTAGAAATTTTATAAATAAAACTCTTTATGAGTTATGGAATGGTAGAAAACCTATACTTTACTACTTCAAGGTTTTTGGTTGCAAAGTATTCATTCTAAATACTAAAGATAATATTCACAAATTTGCACCAAAATATGACGAAGGAATTTTTGTAGGGTACTCCACAACTTCTAAAGCTTATAGAGTTTTCAATAAAAGCTCTTGTAGTGTTGAAGAAACAGTACACATAAATTGGATGAAATTGATCCTTTTGTTTTTAAATAACCTCAACCGACATTTTAGTTTGTTTTTTCAAAAACGGATTATCAACCATTGTTAGAATATCCTTCTGATAAGGAAAATTTTCAAGAACATATTTTTGAAGCATTTACCCTAGAATACTTTCTACCCGATGTTGACGAACAGGTTTTACAAAACCCAAATTAGATGTTTCTAAAGAATCATCTCAGTAATAATATCATTGGTGATGTAAATAAACTCGTATGGTCTAGATGTTCCTTAAGAAATTAATTAGAACATCTAGCATTATTTTCCCAATTATAACCTAAAATCATTGATGAAGATTTAGGTGATTATGATTGGATAAAAGCTATGCAAGATGAGAAAAATAAATTCGAAAGGAATAAAGTCTAGACCTTAGTTGAAAGACCTAAGGAAACATATGTTATTGTAGTAAAATGGGTCTCCAGAAATAATTGTGATGAAAATGGAATCATATTAAGAAAAAAATATAGATTGGTTGCTAAAGGCTATAATAAACAAAAGGGAATAGACTATAAAGAATCCTATGATCCAGTATCTAGACTTAAATCTATTCGCATTCTACTTGCCTTTACAGCATTCATTAATTTTAATCCTTTTCAAATAGATGTTATATGTGATTTTCTTAATGGTTATGTTCAAGAGAATGTTTTTTGGAGATGAAACTTATGTTCTTGAAGATCCAAAACATCCAAAACATGTTTTAAACATACCAAATATTTTTATGGACTTATGCAAGCCCATCGACCCTGGTATGATAGACTTACAAGATTTTTGCTTCAAAATAATTATATTAAGGTAAATGCTGATCCAACACTTTTTTTAAGAAATATAAGAAAACTCTTTTTTGTAATAAAGATTTCCGTAGTCAATGTTTTCAAAATTAAAATTTTTAGAATCTAAATATCATCAATATTATTTTTCCTCATTACGAATAATCATTCTAGCAATCCGAAATGTATGTTTCCATTCTTAAAATTTCGAAATCATCTTTTACTTGATGGTATTTCAAAATATTCATATTCACTTTTCCCTTGAATCTGAATGTTTTTATAAAAAAATCTCAAATTATGGGATTCTATCAAAATATCCTTCCGGCTATCATTTCTACCATAAGATCTAAGAATAATGTTTTTAAACAATTGGATTGATTATAGAAATTGAACCATCATATCACTTTCTTATATAAAGGACCCCCTATGTTTGTCCCATATTGAAACACAATCCTTCGCGTGCTGAAGCTTGTCCCTCCTACAAAAGCCTATTCCAAAATTCTCAGATCTTTCTTACTTTGGAATGTCTGCTAAAGTCTCCTCTAAGAAAGATATGTTAACTGTCTAGCCAATATCTAAATGGAAAATCTACAGAGAAAGGTTAGTGGATCAGAAGTTTTTCTCAAAGTTTAATTCTATTATCTCAATATATATAAAGCTGAATGGGTGGGAAAGTGTTTTCCTTTCATAACCAAAATCTCAGGATTTGGCTTAGTCGGATTTGTTAATAGAATTCTATGAGTCAGTAATTTTCTTCAAGGAGGAAGGGAGGAGTATGTTTCCATTCAAGTTTTATGGAAAACATATTCTCTTTCTTACACCAAGGCTGCAAGCTTGGTTAGTATTCCCTATGAGGGGTAAGAAGAATTTTGTTCTCATAAACTGCCTGATGTTCAAGGTAGTATGATAAGGTAAAGTCCATGTATTTTTTTGGTCTTTCAGAGGTAAACACTCCCAAGATTCTTCACCTGACTAAAAATTATATGATTATTGAATTATGGGTTCAAGGATTCAATATACATAGAGAATGAGACAAGGAAACTTTGAAAAAAAGTGATATGAACATTCTGGATTTCTTGGTAAATCTTAGAAAAATAAACATAATCAAGCACATCTTGGTTACAATTTAGAACATAATGAATATAAATTTAATGTCTCCAATTATTATGTATCCAGCCATCCTGTCAAAGATTATTGTTTGGAGTCTAGATTACTTCAAATTCCCTTGTAAATCTAAGTAAAAAATTACAAATTCATGTTGGTTAGTGATGATACTCTGAGAAGGATGAAAGATGGATTTTTTAAAGAATATGATGAATTTTATGTTTTTCCCGAGGAGTTAAAAGCCTTATCAAAGAAATAGTATGTGGCTAAGACTTCAAAAAAGGGTTTAAGGAAGAGGAAGTTTAAGGAAGTGGAAAAAAAGGAAAAAGCCCCAATGGCTACGGAAACCCAATCCGCACCACTGAATCCAAGAAACAAAAAGTTTATCCATATGAGGATGTAGCTATGTGGAGGGAAGACAAGAAAAATCTGAAATAAGGGGAGCCTGTGTTTGGATTGGACCCTGATGAAGAAAAATCTCTGAAAGAAAAGGAGGTTGAAGAGCTTGAGAGACAAGAGAAAGAAAAAAAGAAAAATAAGAAGTTTTCAGAGGCGGAAATAGTGAAACCACTTCTAAAAGCTGCTGAGAGATAATCAAAGAACATTCTATTACCATAATCCTTCTTGATAGAACCTTTACCAGAGACTCTGGGAAAGTATTTTGTAACTCTTGAAAAAGTTCCTGAAAAAGTAGTGGAAGAAGAAGAAGAAGTAAGTGGAGATACTGAATACTTGATAAATAAAGTTGAGGACTTATATGGGAAGGAAATACCCTCTGAGAAATTATCATTACGAACCTCTCAAGCTAAATCATCAAATCCTGATACTCCAAGGAAGGATGAGGAGAAGGCAGAAGACGAAGTAGACAACCCGTCCAAAGAAGAAAGCATCAATAAAGATTTTATCCACCCAGAGGATGCTGAGGTAGGAGATGAGAAGGAAGACATAGATGAAGATAAAATTGTACCGCTATTTGATAGTGATCATGAATCTCCTTACCAAGAGGAATAAATTTAGAAAACTGATATGGGGAAATAGGTGGTAGTTGATACACCAACCAAAGATATGGTTAAGAAGAAATTTTCATGTGGTTCTTCAAAGAGGAATGCTACTGAGTTATAAAAACAATCCTCAACAATAAAAATTACTGATTCGGAATCATCCTCTCTGGGACATGATTTCATAGTCTAGTCCTTAAAGAATATTGTCGGCAGTATGCCAATATTTCCCAGTATAGACTCCAGATGCTAGATGCTTCAATATTCCGTAAATCAAAAATCAGATTCAGTATCCATGGTGACGGATATGTATATCAAGCTTGAGGCTGATTTCATAACCATTTTCATAAACTACGAAGCCCACAAATGATCTTGCAGGAAGATGACCAATTGTTCAAATAAAACTATAGAAGATGTGAGAATTCTTGATGAGTTCCCAGAAAGTGTCATGGATGATTTTGAAACTGAAGATATAAAGATAAAGGATCTCACAAATTGTTTTTGAGGAAAAGCTAACTCTGTAACAGAATTCTCAGATTTAAGAAGTGAAAAAACTCAATGGTAAGTTCTATTCAGTTGCTTAGAGTTGGAAAAGAGAAAGGGATATCAAGATTGAGATAGAAGAGAAGATTGTTATGTAGGAAGGAGCTCTGAAGGCTTATACAGAGGTTCTTAATGCTCACGAAGAAGAAAACAAGGCCTTAGAAAAGAAAAAGGAAGATTAGGATCAACTTCTCAAATGAGCAGAGGAAGACCACAAGGAACTAAAAATGCTCAAAACCATAGTAAATAAGTTTATGATGAAGGATAAGGAATGATAAAATTGTTCAATTCTGATCTTTTTTGTATTTCTTACTTGTGTAAAATTTTCCAATCGTAATGAAATTTTGGGATGATCATTATATTTTTTGGTTGTTTAGTACTAATATTTCAGGTAACATATTTCCTTTTCCATTCCCTTTACACAAATGGGGATATAATAATGTTAAAAAATAATACAAAGTAAAAGATGAAATTTCCCTAAGAAAGGGGGAGTTCATCTAAGGGGGAGTTCTTATCCAAGAAAATATGCATATGCTATAAAATGCTAACTCTCAATGTGGAAATCAATAATACAATTCTTAATATTTCCAAATCCTAAGGAGGAGTTTTTCGTATTCATCATTGCCCATGTGTTAAGGGAGATATGTTTTATTTAAAAGTCGATAAAATTTCTAAGTCCTTATATTCTTTTTCGAAAGGATGATTGTGCTTTCCAAAAAGGAGGAGATTTTTGAGTCAATATGATTTCCTTATGAGTATTCCATTCCTTCATGTTTGTGGAGATTGTTGAGTCCATAATTTTTCCTTTTTACTCTACCAATCCATTATGTTTTGAAAATCACAACCACCCTATCTTTAAGAAAACATCATTTTCTTTAAGATTTACATTAATAAAGAAAAAATTCCTTCCCCAAATAAAATTTATACTCACCATGCTTTCATTATTCATGTCTTAATATGAAAAATTTTCTTCCTAAGTGTAAAATTTAGTTTCACATATAAATACTAGGAATATTATAAAAACTTAGATATAGAGAATTTTGTTTTCATGGTCGGAATTATGGTTCCAAAGTCTCTGAATTCAGGTTTCGAACTCTCTGAATTCATGTTCCGAACTCTCTGAAATCAGACTCCTAACTCTCTAAATTCTGACTCTGAACTTTCTCAGCTCAGACTCCGAAATTTCTAAAGACCAGACTCTGAATTATCTGAATAATTATTTTTGGTTAATAAACCATATTTTTAATTAATCTTCTTTGAGTTATAAAATGATGTTTTTATTTCTATTTCAAACCAAAAAATTTATAGTGACACATGTACAGGTCCCTCCGAAAATGAAGGAAAAATCTGACCGTTGCAGGAGGGAGCTAACAGTTGAATATGTGCCTATAAATAGAAGATCATTTGAAAGATCTCACGACTTGGATGAACATTTCTATGACTCTATAACTCGGGTGTGAAAAACTTGTTCCGACTTGCTTTGTGCAGACTCTGATCGTGCTGATCATCGGCTTCCGGTTTTGGAAGATAGAGGTTCCGATTTCATTCTAAATCAAGGGTTTGTGGGGATATCAAGACCAATAAAAATCTTCGTATTAAGGGATTACCTGGGTGTGGATAAGGCATACCTTCTTGAAAGTATAAATCAAGGGATATTTATACAAGGTTTTTGGATACCCTACTATTTGGGTTAAAAGATTTCTATACTTGTTTCTTGTGTTGTTTCAAGTTTGTATTCCGTTGTATTTTAGTTGTTAAGGAATGTATAACTACCTTATACTTTCTCACACTTGTTCACTGATTAAATAATATTCTATATGATTTAAGGTAGAATTGTTGTTTTGTGATCTTTTGTTAAGTTTCATTTCTGGAACCAACTTTTCAGAATCGCTTTTTCGGAACCACATTTTTGAAATCAAGCAAGTTTTTAGAACATAGAGGTTTTGTGAATTTACCTTGTTTAACCTTGTTAAAAAATAGAAAGGTTTCTAACCAAATTTAAAAGTTCCAAATGAATTTATAAAGAATACAATTCACCCCCCTCTTGTATATTGAGCATCTACATCATTATTCTGATACTACAGTTAGTATCATTTTGATCCTATAATATCTTCTTGAAGGGTATGTGGAATAGTAATTTCATTAACATAATCTTTTATTTATGTTAATTATAACTATAGTTATTTAACTTCTTTATCTTTATTGACTAATATTGCTACCATATTTCTATTATTTTATATAACATTGAAATTATTTTCAATTGTTAGGTAATTTTTTCTATTGGAATCTTCAATATCTCTTAACTAATATACAATTCATCTCTAGGAAAATCATTGTAATAATCATCGAAATAATTTATCTTAATCTGATGAATAAAACCAGTAAAGATATTTTTTTTTGGTTTTTTGTGCTTTTTAATTTTTTTTATGAAAGATAGAATGCATATGTTCTTGGCATCCCCGACAATGATGCCAAATTGATGATAGGGTTTTTAGTCATTTTACCCTATTAAATATTTTATTTACCGAATTATTCAATATAATGTGCACACCATGTTCGATCTCTTTAGGGGGATGCTCACACACACTACTTTTTATTGTCAATATTATAATTCATATCATATAATACTGATAAACAGTTATAGAGATGGATTTTTTTAAAAATACATGAAATATAAAGTAATAATATAATAATTCTATGAGATCAAAAAAATGATGTTAGATATAAATAGAGAAGGAAATTTTATTAGTAGGTTCAGGTGATTGATATCATTATTTACAATGTATATCAATATTAATTTCAATGTAGTGATCAAGACCTATCACACTACACCTTATGGTTTGAAATGTGATTTCCCTATACTAAGAACTCTGCATATAGGGTAGTTATCTTTCAAAATGCATATAGGATACCTATTTTCTTACCATCACTATCTATGTCATGATCCACCATATGCAAGACAAAAATAGTGAAGGTAAAGATAATTTATTATCAAGAATAAGAACTCAAAGGTAGAGAAAATAGGGTGATTAGTCACCTTAATCGATTTAACCACCACCAAAATTTCCAGAATTGAATAAAGTGATAAAAATTAAGCACAATAACAAAATTAAACCACTATTCCCTCCCACAAACAATATTTGGGGTTACTTCTCCATATTTAGTGGAGTTGAGAAGGGAACTTGGTGGGATAAACACATAAAATAAAAGAAATGGAAGAATAAGGTATTTAGAAGAAGAAAAATATATTAAAACAAAATTTATATAACTGAAATTAAAATAGAAAAAAGCTACTATAAATGCACAACAAATTATACCCCCTAGTTTCCAACCCTTTGAAATATATAAGAAACAAATTTTTATAAGGATATGAGAGAAAAATTTTGGCTCCCAAGTCATCCTCCTAATCTTTCTGCATCTATTATCACATTAATGACCAAATTTGGATAGTGAGTCTTATTTTAAGTTGTTCTGTTATTTATTTATTTTTAAACACACAAAATATTATTTTTATTTTCCATATGTGTATTGAGTTATGGATTTTTTCCTCTATATATTTAATCTGGCTTGACACACTTTATATTCCCAAAAATCAAATGCTTATGCTTTAATGACCATGAAAATGTAATATTACTGAATGGAAACCTTAATAAATGTTTTCTCTCTTGATGTATTTATTATCCATGTCGAATTTAATCTCATTTAGCCTAGAAATTTATTATACATGGTCCAAACATAACAAATCACCTGATTTGTGAATAGTTTTTGAGCCCTTGATTTTGAGCTGATTTTGGGCCTCCAAAAGATGTATTGTGCTTTAGGTACAAAAGGATGTCATGAATCCCATGATTTCAGGAGACCTAAAAATAGGAATTTTACAATTTCATTTAGTTTATAAATTGTTCTATCTGAAATACCTTATAAAACCAAAACAATTAAATTCCAAAATTATGCCATTTTTGAAATTACGCTAAAAATACCACAAAAAATTAAAAAAAATGTGACAATTAAATACAAAATAACACTATGGTGAGATTTAAAACATTATATTATAATATAAATTATTTTAAAATATTATTTTCATCAATCAGAAATAAACTAGGCTGCGATGACCCCAATTCTTTATGTGTCCATGTCTGCCACACTGATGACAAAAATCTAAGCTACGGGTACTCATAACCTAACTGATTGTCATCTCATGGGAAGTCTGAAACAGTGTTTCATACTAGAAGTCTCTAAAATACTATATTGAGAGACTTCATTGCACTACTATAATCCAAAATCATGCCTCATGTTCCTCTATGTAATCAACATATCATTTACAATTTTAGAAATATAAGTCAATCTAAACGCATTGACCTGATATTGATCGACATTCAATATACCTTCCTCAAAGTGTCTCACTCTTGAAAACTCATTAGTAAGTTACTTCAATGAAAACACTATTTCTCTGTAAGTATATCGAGCACTCCATAACCCACACTATATTGCAAACACATGAAAACACAAGACCACTCAGCCCTCAAAGTCTCGAGGTAAAAGTAGTCACATAACATTGTTTTCAAATCATCCAAAGAGTTATATCGTAGCATGTCAACCTAGTTCAGAACATCCCACCAGCGCTTTGTTACTCCCTAAATCATATAACTCACGAGATTAAATCTCCTATTAGGAAGTGTCTCAAGATGATCATTAATCAAAAAAATTGTATCAATCTACAACATAGAAGAATGTGGATTTTGATCCCCAAAAAATGTGGTAGGATTCTTCTACTATAACTCATTATCAACATAGCCATAGAAAAGAAATGAAGCAGTTCTCCCAAAAAAGTATGTATGAAGCGATAAAAAACCTCGCAGAATTATGCCTCAAAACCTGTGTCTGAAAACATTTTTGGCCCCACAGCTAGCACTAAAAGATGATCCACAGGTATCCCATGCACCACCACCTCTAGAGCATGGTCTTCATCTCCCACCCAACATATGAATGGATGTTTTCATGGTGGAATTCGTATACAATGCCAAACAGACACCTTAGAAAATAACAATATCAAATTTCACATCTCAAAAGAGTAGGATACGTCAAAATATTCCTACAAATAAGACATACAACACATCTTGCTCCAAATTCTAGGGCTGTATAAAAGAAAAAGCCACAAAAATCACTAGGGACACTAATTCTTTCCTTCTAAAAAGTTGCGTTTATGTGAAGAATATATTTATCAATAAAATTTTCCATTTGAATTCAATATTCATTTCACTTTTCATTTCAATGGTTGAACCAAATGGTGAATTGTAGTCCAATCGACAAGGCCTCATACTCCTTATGAACCAAAATACAGAATCCATGTAATCCATACCACAACTTGTTCTACTCCATGTGAATAATGTCCCACAAACCAATGTGACACAATTGGCTGCTTAGGGTCTCTTCTATAGCCCATTCATAAAAAAAATACTTTGGTTACAAGAGCCACTCAGAGTACCAACCCAAATTTCTAATTTGCTACACAAAATTATATCACAAAAAACATGAATATATATCACAACAGCATGCATATCTTTCAAAAAAACAATCAAAAAATCTTGAAAACAAGAAATAACTCTCCTAAGTTTCATATCACAATGCATGGAATGATATTCCTATAATGTTTTTAAAATGATGTGTGGGATGAAATACCCTCATCTCATCAGGTTTCAAAAAAATGAAACCCACAATACTGCAAATAATAACATCAAAATTCCAGTGCATCACCCAATGGTGGAATCGAATCAACAATAATAGTCAGAATTCAGAAAATAAAAATTTTTATTCAAGAAAATTCTCTTTTTTCCTATGAGAGGATTAGAAACGCCCAGGTACAACTCATTTAAAAAAAATCAAATTCCAAAATATCCCTATTTATTATCTCCAAATAATAGACTAGACAAATAAAAACACACTAATAGCGCTTTCTAACATCCAGAACCCAGATCCCACTCAAACATGACCCGAGCTCAGTTTTCCACATGGCCTCAAGCGTATTTCCACAAATAACAAAGGGTGAAAACTAGTATCTAGGGGATAAGGTGAATCCATGGGGTGACTATTACCTTATTACCATTGTGTAAAATAGTATAATAACAATAAGAATATATTTCATAATAAGATACATGAATTAGAAAGTAGAAAAATAACCAATTTCGGAATAGAAAAGAAATCTCAATATGGATCGCAAATAGAAAAATAATTTTACATGTCATGTTTCTAAAAAACATCCAAAATATATATACATGGAGTTAAAATACAATAAATTTTTCATAATACCATGATTTACAAAAAGAAATATCTACCAGTAGTATCATGAGCCTCATCTTGGTCACATGCTCCCCAATTCCAAAGCATCGCACAATGTCAAGCATCGAACTGTGGGCGCTCCAGTCCCTACCCATATCCATATAGTCTATTCACATACCTTGTGGTGACATGAAAAGGGTGTGATATAAAACCCTAGTAGGTAAACACCCAATGGTATATAACAATCCATGTGGTTATACATAATCTTACCAGTGTGCGTGTAAAACAGGTAAGCAGTAAGAAATTAAAGTGCCTAAGGCATATATAAAACAATGAAAATGAAACAGAATATCCTCAAAAGGAAATGTGAAAAAAAATGACGTGATCCATTAACAAGTCATCTAAAATATAAAATAAAGTAAACCCCACAACTATTTTTTATACACAATGTATTGTATGAACAACAAACTTGTCGTACAGGCTATAATACCATCTCAACCATGGATGAGCCATAAAACCAAAATGTATCAACTACAATGACCATGTTGTAAAACTATGAATATAAGATTTATCATGACCATTCCATATAATACAATTCTTCAGAGAAATAAGGGATGGATCCAATGGGTATAAGACCAATGTATCCTTGTTGAGTCCTATGAGAATCTCAATGGAAACTCTATTAAACTTTAGTTGGGTTATAAGGAGAAAACCTGCCTACCATGTCCACTATAATCCAAAAAAAACCAGATACAAGGGGTATCAAGGCCAGAATATTCCCAATGAATAAGGATCCAAGGAGTAATATCTATCCAATGAATCCACAACCACATTCAAGATCAAAGGGTAAACATCCAAGGCATCTAATGGAATCCTTAATCAATTTTCCCATTTATCAACTCACAAACATAAAATTATAACCCATGAGTTTACACACTCATTATCACCAATTTACATATAAACCTTTTATAAAATTATAGTCTCATGAGTATACCCAATCATACAGTAAAACCATATTAACAATTTAATCAATCATCACATAAAAAGGGAGGCAAAAAATATCCCATCAATCAATTTAATTACATTCATTTATTATTGCACTTCCTCGAACTAGGTTAACACAAAACAAACACCCATGGTGGTCCATAAATAGTTAACAGCAAGGGAAATTACATGGAATAACCCTTGAGTGGCCTTGGTTGGGGTAAAAACTACCAAATTGTCTCAAACAAACAAAGGGAATCCCTAATATGTCACACTCCACTAAATCAGTTATTCAATTCATTTTTTGGATTGTGTTAGAAAGTTTTGTGGGAAGAAAAATGAAAAATTGTTTAAAAAGAAACCAAACCGAATTGGAAACAAATAAACCACCTACCGTAGGTTGGTAGTAGAGTGATCATCCAGTATCATCTCCAAATTTGACTTTTTTATGGAGAAAAATAAACAAAAGATGAGGAACAATGAAGATCCAAGTGAAGTGGATGTCTATGGGAGAATAAATAGAAAATGTGTTAAATTTATAAGATTTTTTTACTACATTTCTTTAATTTTTCCCAAATTATTGATCCACACAGTTTGGATGCATGGCTATCCAAACCGTGTGCCAAACACACACACATTGATTTAAAAAGTGGTACCCAACATGGATAATGTACATAGTTTGGTAAAACATGCACAAAATGCATCTTATCCCACATTAAAAAACTAAAGAAATATTTGCACCAATTTGAGACTAAAATCCCAGAGATTTTCAATTATGTGGGTTCCTTCTTCTCTCTTCCTATGTATCACACAGTTAGTATTAAACATGCCCATTCTTATCATAGTTTCTACTAATTGTGTTGTAGGATAGTTTCACACCAAATGTTGGTTTCCAGGCTCTAAAAAATCCCCAGAAACCCTCAATACCTCCACAAACTCAAAGAGATTGAAAATTATGCCATTCATATGGATTTATACCAAAATAAAAAGTTTTTGTACCTCATACAAAAACCCATGTTCTTACAAGACTCATGACACCTTGTGTCATATCATTAATGACAAAATAAGGGAAACCATCATGCAATATGTGTAAATATTCCTAGTATAAGTTTTCCCACAGACCCATATATAAGTATTTAAGAGGGATATACAAATGAAGAAGGTATAGGGCCCAAACATTCCATGAAAGTAGTACGCGACATGTCCCATTAGGTATAATGCATGTCTTTAGGAGTCTAACACAGACTGTGTCATTCCTTCTATCATGACATTTCTTCTTCTAGATATATGGAAAGTACTATAGGGTTACCAAACACGTAGAGGTCATCCTATAATTGATGTGTGCTATTTGTTCAAGCCTGTGTACTTTGGAATATGTGTGACATCCTGATCCAAGATGCCACTCCACATTTCTCTGATCCCAGTTGGCTATATGGCCTCAAGCGCATATCCCAAAACTCTAGAGGCTTCCAACTAGCAGTGAGGGCCTAGTTGTGATAGTGGGTATAATATTCCCTCATTATCAGAATGTAACATAGTGAAATAACATACAAATATTTGAAGAAGTAATTCCATAGAACATAAATAAGTAGTAGAAGACTGATAGTATAATTAACGAAATGTAATATCATACTACATATGATGTTACATGTCATATTTTATAGAAAACAATTAAAACAAGTTACGCTATGGTCAAATAAAATAAATGTTCCAAAAGTAAAAAATACGAAAAATAATATCAGAATCATTGCAAGCCTCAGCTTGGTCCAATGTTCTCCTACTCCAAATAAGAACATTAAGAAAATTTAGGAGGGTGTTTTCCCTTATTGACACATATAAACATATAATATGTTTTGGTCCAAAATTTGACCCAAAAATGGTGTGATACTAAATCCTAATAGAGAACCACCAATGGTCTATGCCAATATTTGAGTGAATATATATAATAGGTAGTGTACAATAATGAATGTAATAAGGTGGGAATTACACAAAAGTAAACAACCTATAAGAACTGGGTTTAATTTAAATTTATTTTAATTATTCATTTTAAAATTAAATTATATTTAATTTAAATTTCTCAAGATCCATCTCAAGCGTGACATTCTCATTGTAACTGGTACTAGAACAGATGCCTTAGAAGGATATCTAAACAAGTACTAGTGAGTAACGAACCCAATATTTTGCTTTTTCTTGGAAGATGCATCATAAATCATTCCATTAAATATTCAATTATAACATGAGACCATCTTTGACATTCCTAAGATGGAATCAAAGTATCACTCTAGGTGTAATTTCCACCGACACCCTACAAGCCCATCCTAATGAACCTATCACGAACCTGATATCACTCTGGGTTTTGTATAAGTTCATGTCACTGATCCCATCCTTGGTAGTACAATAAGGAATCCCCATGTATCACTCTTGACATATAATCAAATGCCTCTTGATCCCTTCTAGGGAATCCTTCAATGAATCCATGATTCACTCAAAATATAAGTACAACCTCTTTGAGATCATCCATGGAATCCATGGTTCACTCCCAGATTAAACATTATAAACCCCTTAATCCATTCCAAGGTATTCAAATAGAATCCAAGGCTCACTCAAGGTATAGAGGTACAATAGTCGCATTGAGCTCATACATGTAATTATAAACTGAATCCATGATTCAACATAGGCTATTTACTATTTCATCATAACAATATTCATTTAACATTTCATTAGGCATGTTATGGTCAATATCAAAAATAATTTAATATAACTCACCACCAAAGGGTGTCTCATGAAATGACCATCCTCATAAGTCTTGTCCTTCTATTTACTCCCATGGTCACGTTTCTCATGACAAGAATCACATATAAATTAGACTATTACATGGATTTAACATTAATAAACACATGTTGTATGGTTCATAGTTTAAGAAAATCATTCCAAGAATTCATAAACAATAATAGGCATACAAGGGTCTAAGATAAAGTCAACCATCCCATACCCTTAACCAATTTAATTAAAATTTAACACTATTGTAATTCCATTAACAACCAATTTCATTTTTAACAACCCATAAAAGGAATTAACAACATGCCTCATTGGCATCCAAGGCCAAATGGCCGTAAATGGTCATCTATGGGAACTCACCCATGGGGTGGCCCTTAATCTAGGTATATAACTTTTTTAAGGCTTTAAAAAACATATTAAATTGAATAAACAATAATAGGTAATAACATGATTCAATTATAAATCAAATAAAAATCTTAAAAATAGGCACACCACACTCCGACATATATAAACAGCACAATAAATATCAAATGGAATGAGACCACCTACCTTAGGAGTGTACTAGATAGCTTATCCAGTATCACATTATGATTCTCCTTAGTTTGGGAGAAATATGATGAATAGAAAAATAATAGTGTATTAGGGAATATAAGACAAAATCCAAATAGAAAAATCAATATATAGATGATTCAATAATAGATATAAAGTAATCGAGGCCTTACCATTGTGGATACAAGGAGGTGAACTATATTTTTATCGAAGATAAAATGACGAAGGGATCTGAAATCATAGAATAGGGTCAAGAGGGAGATAAAAATCATTCACTAACTGTGAAATGAAGAAGGGAAAACGATTTTTAAGTTATAAACATTTCAGGGAAAATCATCATTTTACCCAAGAAAAATGGTCTGCATGGTTTAGGCACATGACTTGTCTAATAATGCACCATTTCACATGGTTGATGCATGTAGAAAGGGGCGGCCGCACAGCTACCCCATAGGGTTTACTGGGTATACATAAACCATGAGCAAAGCCTTTGTCATGGGTCTGCTAAAATTGAAGACCTACCGAAAGGTTTTGTGGCTTTTACTGCGCAGTAATCTCTAACTGTGTGGCGAGATGGACCCCTTTTCCTCACATCACATGGTTTAATAAACCTTGCATCCTACCCAACATGGTTTCTACTAACCATATGATAGGCCCAAAACACCCCAAAACATTGGTTTTGTGCTTCCAATGAGCCCGAGAAACCCCCGATCCTCCCATGACCTCAATAAGAATCGACATCTGGAAATATTAAATCAATTAAATAGAGAAAAGATGAAAAAAACCTAACATGTACCTCAAATAAGATCATGGTTCTTACACTTTGACTATGTAATACGACCATACCCATGCAAACTATCCATACCTGGGCCCCTTCACTATCCATAATAAATTTCATGTTCCCAAAAAATGGAATGTTGGGCCACATGGACACTTAGGCATGTACATATTTTACACATAGAGTTGTTCACCAAGGGTTACACAACAAGTGATCTAACACGCATGGCATGATGCGCTACATTTATTCCTAGGTGAGTCCTTTTACATGCAATTCCAACAAGCTATGAGGCACATAACATTTGAGTAAATCACACATCATGTGATATTTAATTAAACACATAAGCCATAAACACCCCATAGATATTACTACACTTGACGTGTTCTTTAATTTCTCATCATGTATACCCGTATTTTTGAGAAACTACCCATATTTGATGATTCTTTTCCACACTACTATTGCCACAAATTATGGTGTGAATCACACTTCTAGATCTCCAATATAGGGTTTAATCTACCTAAGACTTCATTGATGGATAGATTTCAGCCACCCAATTATTCAGAAATCAATTCCCTTCACACTACATTCCAACATCGCAAAAACATAAATGATGAACACCTTATCCAATCCTCGATAACCCATGACCATTATCGCACCTCGATTACACCCTTTATCCCGATTTCAAACCTGTGGTAGAAATTTATTGTGCAAAATAATGATTAAAAAATAGTCTTTCTCTATGTATTTGTCGAATCACTATTCAAAATGAACATAAATGATGTTTGCAATAACACATGGGGTGAAATGAAGAAAATTCATACATGAGGAACAAACCTCAGTAATTACTAGGTTGGCCTCAATTCAATACAATGAGAATGGTTAATGGAGAAAAAATTATAAGGCATTCTCCAACAATATCAATTCATAATTCAATAAACATAAACCCATACACATATATAAAGGGTCTAACTGTTAGTCGGGTTTTTTGGATATTTGATTCACATTTGTAATGGGATTAAAAAAATGGGTTGTTTAACATAAAAAACTCCTTACTTTGAGTTTGGATCAATCACTAACAATGAAAGGTTCTAGGTCATTTTTATTGGAGAGATCCATGAACTCCATTGGTGAAGGAAAAAAACTTTTCACTGATCAATGATCATTGATCCGGTCATCATTCTCTAAATTAATCATCCTTGTAATCTCTCTCTAATTCACATTGGTTATGTAGAAAACTGTAATTTTTTCCCAAAACTATGATTAAATAGATAGTGTGTTATATCATTGATAACAATAACTAAAACATTAAAAAATTATTTGTCTAATATTCCTCCTCCCCTAACAATACTTAAGATAAACACCAGATTCAACTTACAGTTATATCAAACCATGGGTAAAAACTATATTCTATTTTTAGTGGAAATACACGATTTACCATATGAGTCCCTCATCAAGAGTTATTGCATTATTTCTAAGAAATTTCATGCAAATTAAATATGGTACATTTTATATTTATATATATCCATGGTGAGGTTCTCCCGGACTCGGAATCCCGTATTGACTCACTATTTAGAATTTAAAATATTCATTAAAATATTCCAAAATTTTACAATCCAAAAATAGAGTCATTAAATTATCCTTTAATTCATGTCTTTTCATCCAAAAATATGAGAACGTAGTCACATGTGAGGATACTGATCACTCATCTGGTCTCCCACTCCCATGAGATATATTTATGGATCCCATGACACCAAAAAACATGTACCCAAGGAAAAAATATTTCCCATGAAGGGATTTCTCCTACCGATTCTGAAATACCGTTGAGCTCCTTGAAAAAGGTTACTCCACCCTCAATGTACATCTCAACCTAATTGATATGGTGAAATGATTAATGAAAATGTCTCCTTATTTACAAAACATGGAGTACATTGTGTACTTTGTCTTACCTTGGTGGTAGGGAGTGATATACCATCTTTCTAACCATATGAAAAATTATGAAAAATATCATATGAAAATTGGTGTTAGCCTATTGCCTCATAAAAATCTCTATATCCCTCGAGGAGGTGAGATCTCTTAGAACAAATCATCTTCATTATAAATCTCCAAATTCCTCTATTGTCAATAAATTTAGGACTCCTAACATTATAAAGAAATCCACATCTACTATTGGATAAACTACACCTTCACTACCATTGCTTTCACTGAATCTGTCCCTTAAATATATTTTACCTCTAGCTCTTTCTATTACAATAGTCACATACATTTTCTATCATAAATTTAAAAGACTAGTGATACACCTATGGTTGAGTGGTAACTATCAAATACCCAATCTCCACTAATGTTAGATGAACCTCCCATCTACATCCAAAACTAAATGAAAACCCTAGGTATGTTCTGTAAAACCTAAATAGTCTAGTTTTTATGGACATATTTCTGGGGTAGAAACAACATGATTATATAAAAACATATCTAGATTGCCCCATGTATCCTCTTTATAATCATGAAATTAAGTTATCATTATAGAAACTCAATGAAAACGAACTACCTCTAACATGGGTAGACAAAAAACTACCAACTAAGCCATGCATTTTGATGTTTAGGAAGTTGGTGAACATAGTGATTCAATTTATGATCATCCATATAAAATTGTGATATCTCACTAATTTTGGAAGACCCATCCTGTGAACCATAAGGATACCATCCCGTTTCAACTTATATATGGGCACCTCGGCCTTTACCTTCTAATAGGTGATGAATTGAGAGATAAACTCAGAAACATTCTACAACATTCTTGACTACCCAATATAAATCCAAAGTAACCTACAATATACTTATATCTCCTATATGAACATCTATGGGAAATCATGTAACCCCTTATATATTTTTCCTTTTGCATGACTGGTGTCATCATTCATTCTTGAAAATGGATGATGTGGTCCCACCCATTAGAATATAAATCAGAAATATGTATAGTGGATATCTTGTAATGAAATATCTCACAACCATTATCCCTAATCTGTTTCTCCATAATACACTGACAAAATATAGGGGATGAGACCACCAGCTAAAAATATGATAAGATATCATCATCCTTAAGTGAAAACTACAAAGAGGTCAACTTCTCAATCACCTCACTCTACAATAATGAATGGATTACCTTTCGGTCATAATCTAATACCATGACAGATCCCTTGGGTGACTCTCATCATATGATTAGATCAACCATTTCTAGGTCCACTATCTCCTTTACACGTAATAAGGAATATCCCACATATTGGACCTCTTAAATCCAGAACATAAGCTTTAGGTGATTCCCATAATGCTAGTACACCCTGAGAGTGTCTAAAACTATCCTCAAGTGTCACACATTCTATAACATTGATATCAAGTCCACACGGATTTCATCAATTAATACTACAATGAATTGATCCATGAATGATAGAAGTACTCGATTAATAATTATCAAAAACACCATTGTAGTGACCAACATACTGAAAGTGATTATCATGAACTCAAAGAAACCACAATTTTTGTCGAAATCCAAATTCTGTATAACCTCATTTCAACCCCAAAACTAGTGATAAACCAACCCAAATTTAAATTTGTAGGACCCTTTGGACCCTAACCATAGGTTTAATAAGTCATAAATTCTCAGGGGTAGGTAATCAATTCTAAAAAACACCATGTTTAGGAAATGTTAATCAACAACTAACTTCAAGAGCTCACCTAACTTTTGGGAGAACAATATTTGGATGCCCATGGAAACTAATTGGTTCCAATGAAGCTCCTACATGGAATATTTCTCCAATTAATCGTTCAAATCTCATATCTATATAGAGAAATCATATATTATTTCACAATTTTCTAGTCTTCCTTAGTGAAATTATCTGTTGAATAAAAATATTTAATAGGGTGGTAATCCTAGAACATCCATAAGAATGATTTCATCATGCCCAAAAACATTACATGAATCTAAATTCTTGTAGATATTAAACACGAAGGATCATATAATCCAAATGATAAGAAAATTATTTAATCCCCATACATATGATCTCATCCTAATCTTCATGTGACTCCTTCCCTCAAAAGAATGAAAATTATATCCCACAAACTTAGACACACTGTAACACTCACTAGAAACAATAAATGGAGATTTGATGGTATAAAATCAGTCCATAGAAATGAAAACATCATAGGTTTTGACATAATCTATAGAAAGTTTCCATGTGAGGATCCGTCTCCTCCAGAGTCAGGTCACACTGTTAGTAGAAGCATGTGATCCTCGATCCTTCTCTACAAGAGACTCTAAACACAATGGTCATGTAAATATCATCCAATGGAATCATTAGTTCTCAGAAAAAGGATGAAATAAGGAAATAGAATCTTGTTACTGCATACTGAAACTATAGGTAGACTGGAGAGGATATATGTATTATGTAAAACAACAATCAAAGCCTCTAGGACATAAGCTCTTACTGCATAAAGCTATCATTTTCCTTCCCCACATATTCCCCACAACAAGGGCTCTCTCACAAAAATTAGGACACCAAAAAGATCTCAAACAAACAAGTCCTTGGAATCCTTCCACCACACCTTGAAACAATATTTTTGGTGCAACACTAAATCACCTTTATGGTTTTAAATCACATCATAATAATTAATATTTGTAGGGGAGAGTGTTCCCATTCCATGAGTGCACAAATCTATATCACACACAACTAACCTAGGGATCCATCAATTATATGCACTTCCCTAACAATGTATTGCTATCAAGACCGCCATCTCATTAGTATGGGTTTGAAATAAGGTATAAAACCCAAGACATTGCCTATAGAATTACCTTGATAACTCATAGGGTTATAGGGAAGCACTACTATATGAGGAGATTCCCATATATATCCCAAGATATGGCCACCTAATCATGTATCTTGATATCTAGACCTCACTAGTGCCTAGATGTTTCATTAATATGACAATTCTTAAGAACGCTCATTCAATCGTTCAGTGTTTTCTTACGCTAGAAACTCGGACCACTTCTTCGATCTTATCATCCACTACTAGAGAATCTATATCACTACAAAACCTTAATGATATTTATCGATGCAAGTCACACAACATGCTAATCCCCAACATACCGTCATCCTATCCTAATGGATCCATTCATGACTCAACATCTAGATAATAATCCACCTAGACCATTGGTAGTGTATCCTTGCATTGATTATCAGCAGAAATAAATACTCTATGCTAATCTAGAGGGAAAACTATAATAATATTCCCCTAAAAATTTTTCTCATAACTCAATTTTTATCATCTTGATACTGTCTTGAAATACAAGATAACTATTGTTAAAGAGAAATCATAAAAATTAACAAGATATACCACGTTCAAAGAGTTTATATGGGGAGATAACCCAAGGAGGACATAAAACCCAGAATCCATTCCTATATGATGCCCAAACCAATGTTTCCCTTGGAAGTAGTTCCTATAAATACCCTGTCAATAAGTTGGTTATCAAAGTCCTAGTGATTTTATAATTTTTGAAACAAACCAACATTAGGTTAATTGTCCTGAGATTCTAGATTAGAGCACTATAAAATATTTTCTGTAGTTCATAGAATAAACCTCACAACATTAAAATCTGAAATATCCAATCAATATATGACATCCTTTGATACCACTATATCATGAACTAACCCAAAAGTCCCCTAAAATAAATTGGAAATATGATAATAACACCCCAACCCCTCTACCAATAGGTATGATGAAAATGATTAGTATTGAAGAGACATATCACACACATGATATGCCTTATACTAAAACACATTCACACAAACTCATATAAATACACTTTTATAATAAGTAAATATAAAGAAGTAATCCAATAAATTAATTTATAAAAACTATCCCAAATTATATTTCAAAAATTATACAAACAAAATAAAATATCCAAAATACAAATCCACCAATAACCGCAAAACAGACCAATACACAATGCACATAGGGGAAGATACCCAAAAGAAACACCTGAATCCATTTGTGGTTCATCTAGAATAAATAATATCCAACTAAGATCAACATTATTATAGTTTAAAAATGGATCCAATGAAAGGAAAATCATATTCATATGTCATGACACATTTAGGCAGAGCCCATGCATGGTTGAGTATAAACATACCCCCTAGGACACCCCAAAAACACCAAACACAGAGTATTAGGAGAGTAGAGAGATCATCAACCTGAAGTCACATAAATCAAGATATGAGTCAAAACCCATTATAATAACCTAGGTATGGTGAAAAATAAATAAAACTTAAGAAAGAAATGTGATATCTATCACCCTATCCATCTAGAGATGGTGTGTCATCCTGTAGCTCCCAAAGGTCCAATTTCTAAAGCCAGACATCTCGTACAACCTCATATGATGCAATTTCAGGGGCCCAATACTTCCAATTTCAATCCACAGATGAGGAGGAACTATATCCTAACCTAGAATATCATATAACATCTTAATACTTTGTGTGGAGGGCACAAACCTTGCCACTACACTCCACAATAGTGGAGATTCTATATCTAGTGGAGGACCCTATCCCCGCTAAAGATCGAATATAGGGTGGGTTTTCCATTATGTTTATAGAGGAACCACACCATATATAGTATGGGAGTTTCTATCTATACATATTTAAGAAGTATAGGGGACCCATACCTTGGTGTGAAAGGGGGTTACCAACCCTAGTGTCTCTGATGATCAAACCCAGTCACTACCAATAGTAAAGTATTTAAAATGGAATCTCCTCCTTGTTACACCTAATGTAACACCTCTGGTCTGAAAACAAAGTAAACCATCATGTTCTATGAAAAAAACTACCATGTATAAGCTTCTCTTGGGACCAAATAAGAGTCTCAAAGAAGGAGATATTAAAGGTAGAATATCATGGGCTCCAAAGTTTCCTAAAAGGAGTACAGGACATGTCCCATGAGGCACATTACATGGTTATCTACGTTTGGAACTGACTATGTATTTATATCTCACTTGTAATACCTGCCTATAAATACATTGTGTTTCCAATAGGTGTACATAATGTGTAATGTTCTCCTAACACTCACCATGTGGTGTATTGTCAAGCCTGTGTACTCAAGCTTGTTCCCATGTACTATGGTCATTACCATGTTTAATATCCATGCCCAGGACCATGAAAAATCTATATTACATGAAATGTGTCCCAAAACACATGGTATTTGGGATTTATAGATGACCGTTCATATATTCCCTACATAGGAAGATCCGTTCACTCAGGGTTACTTGGCATGTGATCTAACACAGATGGAAAGTATCACTATATGGTTTCCAAGGTTTGTTCTCCTACTACACCCCAATATAGATATATATAGGTCAAAACTTCTATGAGTTAATCACATATAATGTGATATTTTAAACAGGTCATAAACACTAGCCATCAGATAGAGTGGAATACACGACATGTGTTCTTGAACTACACATCGTGTATGTTTAGATTTTTTAGAAACCCCTGCATGTTCAATGCCTCTCACACATAGAACAACCCTTATAGATTAAATGATGAATCATGAATTTAGATACTTTACGTGAGGTCAACCAAACAAAATAAATTATTAATGGATTAACTTCGACCACCGAATCATCCATAAAGAGATTCCCATCACACCACACTTTCGCACTTACAAATCTTAGACTAAGAACACATGATCCAATCCTCAAAAAACTACAATCATCATAAGAACTCAATAATCCAATAAATAATTATTTTGAAACTGGATTAATAATTCGTTTCACCAAATAAGAATTTCAAAATGATCAATAATTAGGAATTTTTTGACTCACCAACCAAACAGAATAATAATGATGATCATACGAAGAACACGGGGAGAAAAGAACAAAAAAATAATAATGAACCTCAACTATTATTCAGGATGACCTATATTCACTACAATGTGAATTAAAAAGGATGATAAATGAAAATGGATTATCAAAAAAATTAATTTTTTAATTTTATTAAGATAAAACCATACACACAAATCAATGGTCGGCCCACAAATCAAATTGTTTAGAGATTTGATTCACATTCAACATGTGAAAAACTATTGGGGATAATTCCACAATAAAATGTCATTCCATGAGTATATATTGATCATTGATGAATAATTATTCTATATAATTTTCATTATTGAGATCCACACTCTTTTTCATTGAAGGTATACTCCTTATAATTGATTATTGATCAATGAGCTGGCTTGCATTCACAAAATGTTTCCTCTATAATTTTTCTCTCTAAATTAATAGGGTTATGATGATAACCCATAGATTATACTATAACTAGGTTGAAATAGAGATTGAGTTAGGTTATGGAAAATAATAAATAATACATCAATAAATTAATTTAATTATTTATTATCTTCCCATGACAACACTTAATACAAACACTTGATGTACAAAAAGGTTATATCATGGGTTGGGTAAAATGAACATTTTATATTTAATGAAAGTCCCATATTTTCTTTCTGTGTATCGAATAATGGGTTGTTCCATTATTTTGGAAAAAAATAAATGTCATGAAATACTATATTTAATTTTTTTAATATATCTGTAACCTGGCACTTCGGGTCTTAGAATCCCACACTGATATAATGCTTGGATTGGAAATTATTTCATACAATTTTTCAATGCCTTACAAGGAAAAATAGTTATTACAAGTTTAATGTATTATGTTTTGGAAATATGGGTATTATACCAATCAATGGAATAATCCATTTTTTAACTACTAGAACACTAAAGGACACATTTCATGTTAATCATTAATGTGGAAGGATTATAGTGTTTATTTATTAAGATTTAGAAATTATATGGTAAAACATTTATATAATTGATATTCTGGTAAAATTAATCATGAAACATCTAATGATTATTTCAAATGTGTTTTTTATGGATTTAAAATAATAAATTGAAGGCTATAAATAACCAAGAAAACTAATTTATTGGAAAGGTTCTATTTAATAGAAAACACATGATTAGGGTAAATATAACCCTTAATATATTATCGATGTTGATATAATACTTTTTTATCATAAAGTGATTATTGATATTTATAATGTAAATATTATAGTTTTGGTGACCATGGAATAGATAATAATTTTGATGAAAATGGTTTATGTTAGCATTTCTAGAGTTTACCGCATTTTTTTATGGAATATATTCAAAAATCTATGATTTAATTTTAGGAATAAGTAGAGAGTTATGTTTTTTAAGAATGCATTTTTTTATTAAGGTTTTATAGTGATTTAAGTTATTAAAATATTTTACGAGAATATATGATCAATAAATTCACATATTTGGTATGTGAAATTAATATTTACATTATATATTTTAGGGTATTAATGTTATGTTGATTTTGTAAATTTTGAGACATTACATCTAAGTTTATGATTTTTTTTATTTTTTATTTGAGACGTGGTCATTGGATATATATGCATCAAACATTAATATTTATTTTTTATATTGTTAGTAACTAATTTAAAATAATATATTTCATAAAAAGTAAATAATGAAACAAAAACATAATATTGAATTAAAATACATTTTATTGTGTAACCTATTATTGTCATTAAGGATGATATAACAATTTTAAAAAATTAAAAGTAATATTTCACTATTAATTCATTTATAAACACAGTTTTTAATATTTAAAACGTTAATTTTAATGGTATTTGGTTATGATTATTTAATATGTAATTAATATTTTTCAAAGAAATGATTTTTTAAAGTGTATTTTATTTTTAATTAATATCTAATAATGAATTATTTTAATTAAATTTAATAAAAATAAATATATAAAAATAAATTAATAGTCATCTAATACCATTATTGAGAATGTAGAAATAAATAATTCATTTTATGATTTAAATTGTATTTTACTAAACATTGTAATTTTATCCACTGTGCATTTTGTAATACGAGAAAAAATATATTAAGGTTAAATGATAATAAATAATATTTTTAGAGTTTATAATATATATAAAATAAATTAATTAGTAATTTATTTGAAATAATAATTAAAATAGTTAATTTTATGAAAACATCATTTTTTCTATAAAAATAATCCCTTGTTATAATTTCTATTTCTATTTAAATGATGAATTAAATTTATTTAGAGTATTAATTATAAAATATTTTATTCATATTTTATTTATAATTAATTTATTATCCTACGGAGAATTTTTGGGATTTATCCCAAAATATTCACTTAGGTGATCAATATAGCATAAATTGTTCACAAATTCTTATAGTTTTATGTCGTTAACATGCAATAAATCTAATTTAAAAATTTGTAAAACATTTGTATCATAAAAATATGTACATAATAAGTAAAATTATACATTTAAAATTGATATGATTAATTTATAAATCTATGTTTGACCTTTTGGAAATTGTGTTATACTTTATTCTAATAAAAAATATATTTTCATTCTTTCATTTAACAGTTAATTCCCAATGATTCATTTAGTATTGGATTAATTTAAAAATAAAATAAAAATGTTTTTTTTACAAAACAATAAATATCTTTATAGTCAATACTAGATATTATTCTAATGGAATTCTATTTTTATACTTAAAATTCGTTTTTTCTCTAAATAATGTTTTTATTTCATTGATATAACATTTGTAAAAATTCATTTTTACCACCTCAAGATATTGATTATTTTAAAATGGATTTAAAACATGAATCACAATTTAAAATTTTATTTAACAATTTTTATTTCATTTAATGACATAAAAATAGGTCATCGAGATTAGAAAATGAGTTATAATGGTAAAAGAGAATTATGATTAAAATGTTAAAATAATCGGAAAATGCCTTAAATATCTCAGAAATTATCTTCTATTTATTTTTTGAAAGTAGTATTGACCAATTATCATCCAATATCTTTAAAATTCATCTTTTTTTAGTCACATTCAATTAAAATCGATACGTCTTCAATATATGGTTATTTGTATTTACTAAAGTTTCACCCTCTAACTTATGAATGGATCCTCTCACCACACCCTTATAAACACACAAAAATGATTTTACCTCCATAAAATTATAACCTAATATCTCTCTAACTCAATATATTATTTTCTAGTGGTTCTAGTATCATTAAAATAATATTCAATGATGGATCAATGAGTTTTCACAAAGAGTAAAATAAAAACTTCTAATCACTCCTTTTTCATTTCATTTTTAGTATATTTTTATTTTACCAAAAAATTCATTAAACTTATTCTAGAATAATTAAATATATATCATTATTATATATAAATTTTACTATGTTTATGGATTAAACATTTTCTACCATCCTCCCAACAATTCTAAAAATGAAAATGTCGCTTATGTTACATGTGAGTTACTTCCTCCATGAATGATGTATTTTTTTCCATAACTAACTTATATTGGTGGATATAAAATTTTATTTAATGAAGAAAAATGTTTTTTATGAAATTAATAAGGTCTTATAATGAATAATTTAGAATCCTATTAATAATATTAAAAAAAATCATTATATATTTTACCACCTAAATCAAAACAACTAAGAGGAAAAATGATTTCTTATTTGAAACTTATAGCTTTTTATCTTATATTATTCATTAATTAATGGTTAATTAATATTTATATCAACAATAAAATTTAAATAATACCATTGTGATTATATATTTAGGACATTATGAGGTCAAAATCCTGATTATCCAATGATTATAGTATGTCGTTGTTTGGGTCAGTTTATTCACCTACATGAATGGTGTTATAAATTTAAATCATGGATGGATAAAGAAACATAATTATTTTTACAATTATATAATATTAATTATATAATTATTTCTCTGGTTTATTAATGTTAATATTAGTATTTAATACATTAATTAAGATGCTACCATTTCTTTGTTTAAAATCACTGAAACTAACCCTTCCTTAATTTCATATTAATGGATCGTAACTAAAAATATCATGGAATGAAATTATAACAATATAAACTGTAATGTAGTATCTATTTCAATAATATAAATAATTTATAAATTATTACCTTGGTTTCAATGAGTTGGTTTCAACATTCCAATTATGAAACATGTGTAAAAAATCTAAATTAATAATATCGGATAATGAAAATAAACATTAACTAATTAATTTTTTTATAATGAATGGTTTTATTTAAATAATTGAAATTTTGGTAAATAGGATTATGGTTATGAAATAAGTTATTAGTGTAGTACCCCGGTTTTTGGAATGTAACCCTTACTTGATGTTGTTCTTGGTTTTGAAAGTTATGAGTGACGTATGGGAGAATCGAGAGATCCTGGAGTGAAGTTTGAAGAAAAGGGGAAGGCGCATGGGCGGCACACGATTTGTCAAACCGTGTAGCCAAACCGTGCGTGTCTGACTGGGGAGGCAGTGGCTTCCACACGGTCGGCGCACGATTAAGGTAAACCGTGCGATGAGGTCGTGCGTGAAGGATGGCCGAGGAAGAAGCTAACGCACGGTTAGCACACGGTTTGTCAAACCGTGCGGACTAATGCTGCGGTCACTTAAATATGGATCATAAAATTGTATATCTAACTCGTTTTTCCATTAATTGCCTTGCTTAAACCTTCTAAAAATCTATAACTCGGAATTACTCTCCCTTGAAGGTTGGAATGCTTCTCCCAAGCGTTCCGGAGGTGATCTGAAAGCTTCTCTTGGTGAATCGATTCCAGATTCTTAAGGTATGTGATCGTTCTTGATCAGTTTCTTAGATCCACATAGATCTACTTCTCCTCTTCTCTCATTTTATTATATCTACGCTCGTTATGGGTAGATCTAAGGGTGTGGATTCCAAATATGATAAGATTTGGTCTTGGTTGTGTTAGGAGAAGAGATCTAAGGAGGGGTTTTGGAGTTTTGACCCGGTGTTCTTGAGCGTTCTTCGTCTGTGGCTTGGTTTTGCCCAATTTGTTGAGGTAGGTGGCTTCACTCTCAATTCCTCTTTATTAGTACTTGAAGGCTTAGTTCAAATTGATTTAATTTCTTGGTTTCTATTGTGAAATTGTGGTAAAAATCATGTTATAAATCTTCTTTAGTGACGATTTATGGGTTTTGATGAAATTGTGGAAATTAATAGAATGGTTTGTGAAAAGTTTTTTGGTTTCTTGATTTTAAAATAGTGATTTTAAAATATGGATTTGCGGGATTTGTAAAATGTTTTTTCGGAAAAAGGTTTTCAATAAAAGGGTGTTTTATTGAAATGGTTTTGGCATGGTTGAAATGGTGTGGTTTTGGGCATACTTGGTGTGTGTGTTCATATTGGATTTATGAGACTTGGTTGAAATATGACCTTGTGCTCAGTGCCAAAAGTTTAATGGCACATGGGGAATAATTACCTTGTGACGACTTGGAAGATTGACGAGAGACTGATCATGAGTATGGAACTGTCATAATGATGCTTGCATAGTGGATTTCATAGGTTGTGTGGATTTTTCAATTGGAATGAATGTTCCAAAATGGAAATGTGAATTTTATTGGGAAACATTGCTTGGTTTCTTTTTTGGGAAATGGTTTGTTTGAAAAAATGGATCTGACATGGAATTTTCTATATTGGGAACTTTTTTGGAATTATTTTATATAAATTGTTTTATATAAATGTGGTAACATGTTTTATCCCAGAGGCATGGGTTGAGAATCCATCAAGGAAAACCTAATAAGTTTCATTACTCACCTTTTCTTTGGCACGTTGGTGCTTTTAAAGATGTAATATACCGAGATTTTTGAAAATCTAACGTGTCACACATTTATAGAACTACTTCGTGACTCTTGGGCTGGTTCGTTATGTTGGTTCTTCAAACTTGTGGAGCATGGAGTTGGGTTGTTGTATTGATGTCTTGTAGTTTTCTTTCTGCTGTTTACATTAATTTGAATTTGTACTCTGTTGTTGCACCTAGTTGGGTATTTTATGAAAATAATGGTTGATCTGTTTTGGTTTTAAATCATGCATCATATAGTGGTTACTTGGATATGTTTATCTAGTTTTCTCTATTTATTGGTCGTTTTCAGTTAAAGGGTAAATTGTCCCCCATGTATTTTGAAACCCTTAGGCATTTATTTCCATCCTTTGGTACCTTGGGGATGTCGCTTAAGGTCAAGTAATGACTCGTTACACTCTCAAGTCAATGAGAATTGGCGGGTCATTACAAATGGTATCAGCTTGTCCGGTCCTTGCCTAATAAGTATTCATCGATGCTCTTGGTCTTGGAGTTGAAATTACTTTTTGTCTATTCATTGGGTGGTCATCTTAGATAGGATTAGGATTGTCAGAACATAGAATGTATAGCATAAATGGACGTAGCTAACCCGTTTATGCTGAACTTCAAGTAAACAGGGTGTTGGGTACATAAGTGTTTTGGATACACTTATAGAATTTTGGAAATCTCATTGTCACAGGTTTAGCCAATGAAATGAGCATTACATGAATTATAGATGAATGAATTCCCACTAGGATTGCATAAACCATTTTGAGAAATGGATTGTGGTTTCATGAAAAAGCGTGATTTCTGAAAATATTAAGCACGTTTTTAAATGAAAGATATTGAAAAGATAGTGGTTGAGGTATTTTGAAAATAGATTGATTTTCAAAAGAAAGAAAATATATGTTTTAGAAATGGTTGGAAATCGATGTTGTGATAGTGGTGTAATAGATATTGAAATTCTAAGCCTTCAGTTGCTAGGAAGTGAGACTAACAGCGTGCAATGTTTGTATATAAAATGGCACCCGTTAGACATCGTAGAAACCAAACGGATGAAGCTGTGGAGAATGTGGTTGCACCTGAACCACGTATGAACCAAGTTCTAGTTAAGAGTATCATTCAAGCGTTTCAGGTGGTGGACACGGGGAATCAGAGGGATGATTCAAGGCATGTAGACCATTTTGTCCAGTTCTGGAAGCAGAATCCACCAATATTTCGGGGTGATTCTAAACCAGAAAGGGCGGAGGTGTGGCTGAGTAGGATGAATCGTATCTTCGATTTCATCGGCACACCAGCAGTACTCAAATTAAAGTTGGCGATGTACATGATGGAGGATCTTGCACGACAGTGGTGGGAGCTAGTAGTGTAGGCTAAGATGGATCAAGGCTTGGGCTGGGAGGAATTTAAGGAATTGTTCAATAAACAATTCTATCCTCACACGTTCAAGATCCATATGACAACTATCTTTTTCATCCAGAAGAAGGAAAATCTCTCTGTCACAGAGTATGCAGCTAAATTCATGAATTTAGTATGCTTTTCACTGGAAGTTGCTGCAAGTGTGTCGCTGAAGGCATGCATCTTTGAATCAGGATTATGACAGGAGATTCGTTCGAAGATAGTTGTGCTCTGTATTACAGATTATTCAAAGATGGTAAACAGAGAAACATTAGCAGAAAGAGATATCTCATGAGTTATAGTAGGAGGAATTATGATGATACCCATGGGAATGGGTGGGAACTCTAATGGTGGGAACAAGCGGAAGAGGGACACCTACTTCCATGGTGGGAGTGAAAATCAGAATCAGATGGCTAGATCGGTGAATCTTCCTCCATGACCCATGATAAAAGCTGGGTGTTTTCAATGTGGCACGATTGACCATATGAAACGAGAATGTACAGCACCACCAAAATCATGACACAATTGCAACAAGATGGGGAATATTCAGAGGTATCATCATAGTACTCCCAGGTCGGGTGCGCATGACACTTCTCAGGCGTCGCAAGAATCTTATGCTTCGACAGGGAGAGGACAACAAAATCAGCTACGCTAGCAGAACAGAGCTAGTTATGGTGATTCCAAGAATACCATGACACCTCAGGTAGGGAAATCTCAACAAGGCAATAAGGAGAAAAGTGCAGTAACAAAGAAATTGTATGGAGCGAAACCGGTGATTGTGGATGTCCAGTCTGGACCGTCTACGGTGAGAGGAATGATTATTTTGAATTCTACCATCTTTCATGTTTTGTTTCATACTGGCGCATCCCATTCTTTTATTGCTTCTCAGATTACTAATTTTCTGAACTTAAAACTTGAAATGATGCCCTCTATGTTAAAACTGAAAACTCCTCTAGGTGAAATAGAATGTCAAGAATTCGTGTTTAGATCATTTTCTATAACGGTTAATGGAGCTAAGTTCAAATGGGACTTCTCCATGTTGGATATGGATGTCTATGATATAATCCTAGGAATGAATTGGCTGACAACGTTTAAGGCTCACATCGACTATTATGGGAGAACGTTTAGTTTCATGACGGAGGAGGCAATTGACCATCTCTTCAGAGGAGAGAGGATGGTAATGAAAGGTGCAAAGATCTTGTTGCAACCAATGGAGGGAACGATCACTTACTAATTGGCAGCGTTGACATTGGCATCATTGTAAGAGATCGCGGAAAATAGTTTTCCAGCTATGGTGGATCAATTTTCTGATGTTTTTTCTAAAAACATCTCAGAGTTACCACCTTTAAGAGAAGTGGAGTGTACAATTGATCTCCTTCCGGGGACTAGTCCTATCTCAATTCCATCTTATAGGATGGCACCAACGAAGTTAAAGGAATTGAAGGTGCAGTTAGAGGAGCTATAAAGCAAAGGTTTTATTCAGCCAAGCATGTCTCTGTGGGCAGCACCAATTTTGTTTGTAAAGAAAGAAAATGGAACTTTGAGGCTACGTGTGGATTATCATAAACTTAACCAAGTTATGATAAAGAATAGATATCCACTTCAATGCATTGATGACCTATTTGATCAAGTGAGGGGAGCTCAGTGGTTCTCCAAAATTGACTTACGGCCAGGATATCACCAGTTGAATGTTCGAAAGGAGGATATTCTAAAGACAGCCTTCAAAAGAAGATATGTCCACTACGAATATGTAGTCATGCCTTTTGGTCTTATGAATGAACCAACGGTCTTTATGGTTTTGATGAATCAGATATTTCAGCCATATCTGGATTCTTTTTTTTTGTGGTGTTTGTGGATGACATATTGGTGTATTCGAGAACAAGGGCTGAGCATTAGCAACACTTGGCGACAGTGTTGGAAATCTTGAGGGACCATCAGTTATATGCCAAATTGTTAAAGTGTGATTTATGGATACAAGAAGTATGTTTTATGGGCCATGTCGTTTTTTAGAAAGGTGTTTCAGTGGATCCAGAAAAGATAGAAGCTGTTCTTTCTTGGAAACCACTAAAGAATGTCTTTGAAATACGAATTTTTCTTAGTCTAGATGGTTATTACCGACTCTTTGTGCATGACTTCTCATGACTATCTTCGCCTATGAAAGCAATGACAAAGAAAAATAGAACATTTCAATAGACTGAGGAATGTCAGAGATCTTTTCCAAAGTTGAAAGTCTTCCTTACATTAGCACCCATATTGATTTTTCTAGAATCAGGACAAGGGTATGTTGTGTATTATGACGCTTCGGTAACAAGGTTGGGTTGTTCTCATCCAAGGAGACCATGTGGTTGCTTATGGTTCAAGGCAGTTGAGGGTGCATGAGAAGAATTACCCAACACATGATTTGGAGTTAGTTGCAGTTGTCCTTGCCTTGAAGACTTGGCGTCATTATCACTTTCGTGAAAAGTTCACTATGTTTACAGATCAAAAAAGCCTAAAACACATTTTCTCACAACAAGATTTAAATATGAGGCAGAGGAGATGGATGGAGTACCTTCCAATGTTTGAATTTGACTTGATTAATACACCGGGTAAGGGAAATTCAGTGGCCGGTGCATTAAGCAGAAATTTGTATGCTCAGTTGGGGAATGAAGCTTTAGATGAATGGCAGTTGATGTCGGTCTTAGCTGACATGCATGTGGAATGTGAAAACCGAGGTGATTTTGTGATTTTATTTTCAGATACTCTTGTTCCTGAACTAGTTAAAGTGGTCAAAGAGGCACAAACATCTGATGTGGAATGTCTGATAATGAGTTCAAAACTCAATGGTGGCGAGACCATTGATAGCTGGAAACTGGAAGCGGGTTCAGTTTTGTGTTCCATAGATCAGATGGTTGTACCTATAGTTTTTCAGGAACAACTCCTTAATGCTTACCACCATTAAAGATGGGTTGTACATCCAGGTACACAGAAGATGTATAAGGTGCTAAAGGCACAGTTTTGGTGGAGCGACATGAAACGGATGGTGGCTGAATTCGTCTCGCAATGATTAACTTGTTAGTAGGTTAAAGAAGATCATGAGAGACTAGATGGTATGTTATAGTCTTTACCTATCCCTGTATGGATATGGGAGCAGATAGAAATGGATTTTGTTATAGGTCTTCCAAGAACGGTCCGGAAACATGATGCCATTTGGGTGATAGTGGATCGTCTAACCAAGTTGGCCCATTTCATCCCAATTCGTGAAACCCATACGGTGGAAGATATTTCAAAAATCTATATATATGAAGTGGTAAGGAGACATGGTGTACCAGTGTCTATTTTCTCAGATAGAGATCTGAGTTTTACATCTCATTTCTAGAAATCCTTACAACAAGCCCTTGGGACTCAGTTGACTATGAGCATGGCGTATCATCCTCAGACGGATGGGAAATCTGAGTGGATTATACAAACATTGGAAGAAATGTTGTGGGATTGTTTAATGGATTTTGGTGGCTCATGGGAGGAGAATATACCCTTAGTGGAGTTATCATACAATAATAGCTATCATGCCTCGATACGCATGGCTCTGTTTGAAGCATTATATGGGTGTCCTTGTCATTCTCCACTATGCTGGGAGGAAACTGGTGAAACATCACTAGTCAGACCGAGCCTTTCCCAAGAAACAATAGAGAAGATTTAGATGATTAGAAAGAGGATGTAGATGTCTCAGAGACGTGAGAAGTCCTATGAGGATCATCGTCGAAGACCATTTTCATTTGCAGTGAGTGATCACGTCTTTTTGAGAATCTCTCCAAGACTTGGACAAAATTGTTTTTGGGAAGCAGGGAAAATTATCTCCTCGATATATAGGCCCTTTTGAGATACAGGAACGGGGTGGAGAGGTTGCGTATCGGTTGGAATTACCAGCACAGTTCATTGCAGTGTATAATGTGTTCCATGTATCTCAGTTGAAGAAGTATCAGCCTGATCCTGGCCATGTGATCAGATGGGATCACATTGACCTAGAGACGGATGAATTGTTGTTACATATCCTGGTGTAGATTGTGGATAGGCAGGATAAATTCTTGCGTGGAAAATCATTGGCCTAGTGCGAGTTTTGTTGTAACATGGTCAGATTCAAGAAGAGACTTGGGAACGCGAGAAAGAAATAAAGGAGCGGTGTCCAGAACTCTTTCAGTCAAGCAATGTTTTTCTACATTCTGGGGATATAAAGGCCAATGGTGGGGAGAATTTAGTACCCCCGGTTTCTGGTATGTAACCCTTACCTGATGTTTTTCTTGGTTTTAAATTTAATGGGTGACGTATGGGAGAATCGCGAGATCCTGGAGTAATGTTTGAAGCATAGGGGAAGGCGCACGGGCAACGCACGATTTGTCAAATTGTGTGGCCAAACTGTGCGTGTCTGACTGGGGAGAAAGTGGCTTTCGCACGGTTGGTGCATGGTTAAGGGAAACCATGTGATGAGGCCGTGTGTGAAGGATGGCCGATGCTGAAGCTAACGCACGGTTTGTCAAACCGTGTGGACTAACCGTGCAGTCACTTAAAGTTAGATTCTAAAATTGTGGATCTTACTCATTTTTCCTTTAATTTCCTTCTTTAAACCTCCTAAGTGGCCCTAACTCGGGATTATTCTCCCTTGAAGGTTGGAAGACTACTCCCAAGCATTCTGGAGGCGATCCGAAGGCTTCTCTTGGTGAATCGAAGCTGGATTCTTAAGGCATGTGATCGTTCTTGATCAGTTTCTTAGATCTACTTAGATATACTTCTTGTTTTCTCTCGTTTTCTTAGATCTATGCCCATTATGGGTATATCCAAGGGTGTGGATGCCAAATATGATGATATTTGGTCTTGGTTGTGTTAGGAGAAGTGATCTAAGGAGGATTTTTGGAGTTTTGACCCTGTGTTCTTGAGCGTTCTTCGTCCATGGCTTGGTTTCACCCAATTTGTTGAGGTAGGTGGATTCACTCTTGATTCTTCTTTATTATAACTTGAAGGATTAGTTAAAATTGATTTAATCACTTAGTTTTGATTTTGAAATTGTGGTGCAAAGCATGTTATAAATATTCTTTAGTGAAGATTTATGGGTTTTAATGAAATTGTGTAAATTGAAAGAATGGTTTGTAAAAAGTGTTTTGGTTTCTTGATTTTAAAATAGTGATTTTAAAATATGGATTTGTGGGATTTGGAAAATGGTTTTTGGGAAAAATGCTTTCAATAAAAGGGTGTTTTATTGAAATGGTTTTGGCATGGTTGAAATGGTGTGGTTTTTGGGCATACATGGTGTGTCTGTTCATATTGCATTTACGAGGCTTTTTGAAATATGACCTTGTGTTTGGTGCTCAAAGTGTAATGGCACATGGGGAATAATTAACTTGTGAAGACTTGGTAGATCAACGAGAGACCACTCATGAGTATGGAACTATCATAACAATGCATGAATAGTGGATTTCACGGGTTGTGAAATGGTTAGTTGTGTGGATTTGTGAAATGGAAGGAAAGTGAAAAAATGGAAATGTGAATTTGATTGGGAAACTTTGATTTGTTGATTTGTTGGAAAAAAGGATTTGACATGGAATCTTCTATATTGTGAACTGTTTTGGAATTGATTTATATAAATTATTTTATATAAATGTGCTAACATGTTTTATATTATAGGCATGGGTTGGGAAGTCATTGGGGAAAACCTACTGAGTTTCATTACTCACCCCCTTCTTTAGAACGTTGGTGATTTTGAATATGTCATATACCGGGATGTTGGGAAAGTAAAATGTCACATGTTTATATCACTACTTCTTGACTCTGGGGCTAGTTCGTGATGTTGGATCTTGGAACTTTTGGAATAGGGAGTTGGGTTGTCTTCTTGAAGTCTTGTAGTTGTCTTTCTGCTGTTTACTCTGATTTGGTTTTGTACTCCGTTGTTTCACTTAGTTGGGTTTTTATGAAAATAATGGTTGAGCTGTTTTGGTTTTAAATCATGCATCCTATAGTGGTTTCTTGGAGATGTTTGTCTAGTTTTCACTGTTTGTTGGTTGTTTTCTGTTAAAGGGTAAATCGTTCCCTATGTATTTTGAAACCCTTCGGCATTTATTGAGAGCCTTTTGCGGCTTGAGAATGTCACTTAAGGCCATGTAATTACTCGTTACACTCTCAAGCTAATGAGAATTGGTGGGTCATTACAATTAGTAAGATTATTTTTACTATACAAGATTTCAATGTTCTTTTATGGATGTTGAGAGTAAATGTAATGGTTTCCATCTCAATTTCACGTTGTTAATGAATTTTTTCTTATTATACCAAAAATATAATTTTTAATGTTCACATACTACAAAATGGATTATTTTTTCATAGTTAATGATTCCTTCATGAATTTTAGAAGTATTTTTATAACCCTTCTTCACATTCTTTGTGTTTACTTTCCCAAAGTAGTTCGATTTTTATCATCTCAATTTTCTTTCCTTGAGACATATGACATATTCACCATGTGATTAACTTTTTTTTGATATATTTACATCCCCAAGGATTCATTTTTTCATAAAATCCATGAAATTTAAGGGATTTAAAAAATTCCTCATAAGTTATCATTTCAATGTTTCTTTATTCATGTGTTACAAATGTTTTTAGGGATTTTGTTAACCCAAATATCATTTCCTCGAGTTACAATTTTTATTCATGAGATTTATTATTCAATAATAGGTTTTTCCATCCAAATATTTTATTATATTGTACTTTATATTCCTATTGGGTGAAAATCACTTTTTATTTCAAATATTCATCATTTATTAACTTTTTCTCCAAAAATTATTACTGTTTTAATAATAATTTCTATCCTCTCTAGTGTACTCTTTCACATCCATGCATATTTATTTCCACTAAAAAATTTCCTCATTTCATAATTGGAAATAAAAATGTGTCTTATTTATCGTGGTATTAATACTTCTGTTAAATCTATTTCAAAATGGTGCATTCTTATCATTTTTATGATGTGGAGTTCATAAAGGATCTTAAAAATTATATACTATGTTTTTACTCTTATAATCATATATTTTATTTTCCACTCCATTTGTACTTTAGATAACCATTATGTATTTTTCAAGAATAAAATTTTTAGATTTATTTCTAAATAACATTTGAAATTGTGTTTATTTCATATTGAAAGAAATTATAGTGTTGATATTGACTCATAACATTTTCATTTTAATATATCACTAAAAATGTTTTATAAAGTCACTTTTTATGACTGTTCTTCCATTTTCACTTTACCTCCATATAATCTATCATATATGGAGTTGTAGTTTGTGAATAAACCATTCAATAACATTATAATATAAGTATTCTAGATAGTTGAATTATTGGAATCATATGTTCTATTTCATGATGACATTTTATGTTCTTCAATTTAAAAACCTTTTAAAAACCACTTTATTTCTTTGGTTTCCCCAAGATATGATAATATATTGATTTTTTATCACATATGTGTATATATTACCAATATGATATGACTTGGTTCTGTTAAAACATAGATACATAATGGTTCAATTAAATCCCTATGATAGGTTGGGACGATTAAATACCTGAGATGGGATGGGTTTGTTAATGATCTACAATGGGTTGAATCCATTAAAGCCTTAGGATGGGTTGATTCCCTTAAAACCAAAATATTAATTTTTTTGGTAAAATCCAGATATTTTATGATATCTTTAAATACATAGTATTTTTTGGGTCTATTAAATAAATCAAATTTAGAGGAAAATGTTTTATGTCCCACAAGATAATGTTGTGATGCAAGGGTATTTGTTTTTTTTAATCCAGATGAGAGGAAAATCTTATTTGTTCACAAAATAATTCAAAGGAATAATTATGATCTGTCGTTATATTATTATTTTTTATTCTTATGTTTTTGAAAAAATTATATATTATTCAATATGAAATTGTTATACTTCATAGATCACGATTGTTGTCTCATGATTTCATAATCTTAAGCATATTTAGTTTTATGTTTTCACATGAACTTAAGATCCATCTCCTTTATGAATCATAGATAATATTTCCCTTACTGAGTATTTGAGATCACCCCTTATTATGTTTTCTATTATCTAGATTATGAAGATGAGTATAATATATGATATGTCTATAAGTTGGTTTATTATGGTTTAATTATGAACAAATGTTAACAATTATATGAAATAATATTTTCAGGTGACTAATATTCGAATACAATAAACATTTCGGTTTTGGAATTGTATGATTATTGTGGGATGTAATGTATGAATTATGGAAATATATATAAGTTTAAATCGAATCACCTCACTTGGTATCAAAACTATTAATAAAATTTTTATTTTTAAAACAGGATATTGAAATATAGGGTTTGGATGTCCTCACACACTATCATTGTATGTCAATGTAGTGGAGGGAGTCCTTATGACTTTTTCTACCCCCATTATATTAAAATGTATTATTTTAATGTAAATATTAATTAATTTAGAACATATCCTATTAAATTCATAACTTGAGTGAATATATATTTTCTAATATATTGATACCAATATATTCCTTTCAGTGTTGGTCCATTAGGCTTTTAAACATACACTGATAATGTTCCCAAATCTTCCATAATAGTGTCATTTAATATATAATTTATTTTATTCTTTATTTAACTCAGATTTTACAAGAGAATTATTTTTTACGTATAGATTCTAAATATGGATCATTTTTGTTATACTCATTGGGATTGACATAAAGGTAACTTCAACATTGTCATTAAACTATATTTAAATTAACATTGCTTTATGTTATTTAATATTTTTATCCATACTATTTTGTTGGGTTATAATCTCATTCATAATTGAGGAAGCTTTAATTTTGGATTAGATTCTTTCTTCAAGATATGTTTTGAGTAGAATGATGTTTTCCTTCAACTTATTCTCTATAGTTGCATGATTTCCATTTTATAGTATTGTACTTCAATAAAATAACAATGTTATTTTATCTTTGAAAAATTATTTTTTTTTTCAAAATTTATGGCCACTTCAAAAATATTCATCATATTCTATTACATTCATATATATTTCATGAGTGATAGATCATATATTTGTATATTATCCCATGGATCCTCTTCATTTATCAAGGATAAGAGCTCCACTTTAATTTTTTAAGATAATACACAAGATTTTAAACTTGATGTTTTCCTCATATAAACATTATTATCTTCCACATACAATGGAGAATATTAAACATCATATTTTAATTCACTCTAAAAGACTGTGTTAGATTTAGATATATAAATAGATTCAATTAAAATCACCTTAATTGGAAATTTGTTATTTAAATAAGACTTCTTCTATTTTTTATTCTTATTTAATTTATACATAAGTAATTATTCATCTGTATTCTCATTATGACTAGATATATAACCCCCTTTCAACACAAAATACTTTTTCTAGAAATAATTAAACTCTATTCACATGTCTGTAGAAAACATGTTGTGATAAACAATATTATAAATATCTTTCTTTATATAACTCTTTAATACCATCTTTAAAAAAGAATGAATCTATAGATTTTTTTGATATATTAAAAATATATCACCATTATTGGTCAAAAGAACAATGTTTTCTAGAACCACATATTAAGGGACTTCCATAAAAATTCCTATGTATTCCATGAAATAATTACTCCATTAATGGAATTTTATACCATAAAAAATGGTGGCTTTATTATTAACTCTTTGTGTGAAATAGATTTTATGGTTGAACACTAAGAATGAACTTTTAGGCATTGATTCCACTTGTTTCATCTTAATGAACTCTTAGTGGTGAATCAACATATATGCCAATTTAACCTATTCTCACATATTATATGTTTTATATTTTAGGATATTGATCCCACTTTGGTAGGAACTATGTAAAACATTTTCTCAAAATCCTTACTCACAAATGCACTGAAATACCACAAGCTAATATTATAAAAAAACATGAAATAGACATAAGGATTTTGTCTTAATTCACTCATACTATGATATATATAAAGAGAAATCATTAATTAGTTTTAATGTGATAAAATATACTAATTCACTATTTTATAGGATGTTACATGGTTGCGATCACTATATTCCAATGATAACTGATTTTACAAGGTTTTTGGGAATTTTTAGTTCTATCCAAAGGCTCACATCCAATTATTATCCTTTTACAAATTACTCTATTATGAAAAACTTTTTGTAGATTTTCTTATTTCTTTATAGTTATCAAAAAGTTTATATATATGTGTATCATTAATTATGGATAGATTATTGGTTGTCCATACAGTTTTCTACTTCATAGATACACTATGGACTTCTAACACTATAAAAATAACTTATAAATCTCTAAATGCAGATAACACATTATAGGGAAACTCATGTTGTTCTTCTTATTTCAACTATAATACCTAGGAGTTAACACATTCTCCCATTCATCCTTCAACCATTATCAAGACATAATATATTTTCTAAGCATGCCTCATCTATATCTTTTTCTTTTAAAATGATCATTATGAATGTGTGAGTTCCATGGTTCTCCTTCTACATCAATATTTTCTAGGGAATAATTATCATGTTAATCAATCATTATATTATATTATTCTTCATTCTATCTTTATTATTAATGATAAAATTATCACAAGTTCTAACCATCCATAATTTTAAATATGGAAATAAACAAAAATATCTATATCTAAAGCTCTCACATTCATGTTTCCATATTTCTTGGTAAACCTTGTTTAAATATTTTTATTTGAAATTATTTCAGTAATTTCATATGTAAAAAACTAAGAAAGAGATCTTCTTTATCTTCTATAATTTCAAAAATTAAAAAAAAATCCATTACCAACAAAATGGTCATGGCCCACATTCCTCATTCATTTTATGACCCATTTAATTAACATTCATGGAGCTACTTCATGACACCACTCCTATTCTTATATTTTAATATTTAATTTTTATAAATTTCGTGTCAAATTATTCTTCAAAAACAATGATGAATATTTTATTTTATTCTAATCACCATGATATTTTATCTTAAATATCAATAATCATCTCCAAATTAAAGGGGGTAAATATCTATTGTTCACCAATACATGCAGAGGAAAGGATCCATATTAATATTGGGAGCATCCTTATGAAATTCCAAAATGATGATTATATAGACCAAAAATGTTTCTTACACAAACCTAATCATCCTTATAAAAACCTTGAAATGATTTTTACATATAATGAAATGATTCCTACACTTCAAAAAATGAGTCTTACATAAGTCTCCTTCATCCTTATGATGATTTTCATTTTTCCATAAAACGATCCATATGCATATAGAGAATAATTAATTGAATTTTATAAATTCAATATTTCCAATTAAAAAAAAATCTTACCTTCCCAAGGAACCATTCTAACAAATAAAAATACACAAAACTAATGAAAATTATTTCTCAAAAATCATATAGAACTCTTGAAAACTCATATCCATCAATATATGAGTTTGCTAAGAATGTATAGGATATTATATAAAGCATGAAATTCAATAGAAACTTCCCTAGGTTATTACTATAAGAAATAATATATAAAACTCCTCTAATAATCACTAATTGTTTTTAACAATTATCTTATCAATATTGAAATACAATGAAAACTCCTTCCAATCCATAATGAATTTTTTAAAACAAAAGAAACATTGCTTAGGAGCTTATATTCCTCCTCAACCATCTTAGGTACATTAATATATTCTAAAAATATTATTAAAATAAAATATATTTTCATTAAATAAAAAATTAAAACATAAGTTTCTAATAATTACAGAGTTCAACTCTATCAATTATAAAAAGATAAGAATAATAAGATGAATATGTGTCCCATTAAAAAATAATTGAATATGGGGTTATTCGATGATGAAAATATCACAACATTCTATATCTATCATGAAAAAATTATTATGAATAGAGATATCAAGAATCGTTTATGAATATAAAAATGAAGATGGAGAATGAATAATATATATATATATATATTAATTCTAAGTATTCTAGTAAGTAATGGTAGAATAACAGAATTTTTATGGGATGATGAAACCATTACCCATAACTATATAAAAATGGGATAATATCAACATGGATTTACTTGTAAAAATTTCTAGGAAATATAAATTCCATAATTCAATTTATGATTTAGTGTTTTCCTTATTAAGTATACACATTTCATTATTAATCTATAATATTTAACATTTTATCATCTATACAACATATACCCAAAAAAAAGTTGTAAGGTTGCATAGATTATCACTTTCCATTACATCTTATGGGGATTTTAGGTTTACATCAATGTTAAATATAAATATTCAACAAAAATTTAGTATAGATATTGGATTTATCCCTAATTATAATCATCATAGTGATAGTCAGTATAAAAGGACCATTAAAAATGTAGAGGATATATGGATATCATGTTCCATATATTTCAATGGAGGTTGGTACTAACACCCTTCCATGGTAGAGTTCTTATATAATGACAGTATCCATTCTAGCTTTCAAATGGATCCATATGAGGATATTTATAATGGAATATGTGTATAACTCAAACATGTCGGGTTAAAGTCAGAGAATATAATATGTCAGTTCCAGATCCTTCATAAGAGATGTTATAAAATAATCAATCCAATCAACAACACATTAACATGAAAAAATATAATAGAGGTTTTATGCTGATAATATTTAATGAGATTTAAAATTTAATGTTAGAGAAAAGTTATTCCTTTTAATATAACTTGGGAAGAGGTTTGTGAGATTTATGAATAATAGAATGTTAATACGTTGATACATTATTCCTTTCAAGATCCATGATTTTTTTGGGGATCCTAATTTATAATCATGATCTTACATATAACATTTATCATAGTAATACTGTGTTAAATGTATAATTTTTAAGGAAGTACATACCTAAACCTTCACATGTATTGAACAAGGATATTGTATAGATAAAGAAAGAGCTATTTTTTGAGGAACAAATGATAAATATCTTGGATTACAGAGATAATGTAATTTAAACAAGACCAGTCAACTATTTAAATTTATCTAGAGGAATCATATGTTTGAAGAAGATACAGGGGACCATAGGGATGTTTTGAGGTAAAGTTACATCATTTTTTTCTTCAGAGCAACAAAATTTTTATGTTGAAATTCTTTAAATGGTGGGTATAATGTAACAACAATTTATTTTAGTATTAATTTACCATTAAATAAATATAATGTGTTCAATTTATTTTGATACATTTAAAAAAAATGTTAATAATAAACTATTATAATAAAAATGAAATACACTACAAGAGAGTTAAATGAAAAATTATTATAAAAATAAACGATTTTATAATAAGAATATAAATTTCTAATTCTCTTAGGAAAATACTATTGATTTTAAAGATATTATTTTTTATGAATCTAGTATTTTAGATATATTTATTACTTTTTAATAATGATATAAATAAAAATTCTTGATAAAATTCATGAAATTATTTGTAAAATTAATTAATAACATTTAAAAAATATTTAATCTGTTATTGGTTTAATAAAACTATTTTGTATAATTTTTTTATAAAATAATATGTATGTTTTTATTTAAAATATGAATTTAATATATTTTAATTATAATTTTAAATGAATTGAATTATATACAAATATATTTAATCAAAGTACCAATCATATACTGATTATTATTTTTAATGAAAAATTATACTCCTATTTTTGGCCTTAGACATATATGTCACTAAAATCCATTTCTATGCATTATACATTTATAATTTTAAAATTAAATTTGAATAAATATATAAATAGAATCAAATAGAAGATATTTAATTTTTGGAATCAACATATCTACATCAAGAAATAATTTCAATTTCATTTTTCAGCATAAATACAATTCACCATGCTAAAATTTGGACACCACACTACAAGATAATGTAACGTAAACCTAAAATATCACAAACATTATCTTTAAAAGGATATATTAGAGATTTATCATCCAAAATTAACCCTTATCTATAAATTTTTCAATTTTTTACTTTCTTTTTTTAAAATGATAACCATGTACATTATGTTAAGGCTATTTTCACAAATACCACTCATGCATACCAATAAAAATACCCCTCATCTACAGACACCAACCTACACCATCTCCTTGAATTTATATTGAATAACATCCCATATTCTATAATTCACAAGGATATCCAAATTTTTTGAATTCAACATCCCAAAATTTTAAAATTAATACTATATTTTATAGAGTACAAAATATGCAGCACAAAGCATAAAGGAGAAGAAAAATATTATAATTTAAATATGACTGATATAACCTAGTCATTGAACTCGGGGGGGGGGGGGGGGTGTGAAGAGGATGAACCAATGTATTTAAAATATATAATGTTTCTAATAAATTCAATATATTTTCAAATTAATATTACATAAGCACTATATTTTTTGAAAAGTCATTATCATGTTCAAAAATACATTTTTATCAAAATTGGTTTTTATTGCTATTGGGGAGAAAATATTATAAATGATTTTTAGAAAATTTCGAAAATTTATATTATAAAATTAATTTAATTTTTTAAATCAATGTGAAAATTTTGTCTTTGTGTTTATTTTTGATAATTTTGTTAAATGTTTTATTTTTTATGGAATATTGGAATGTATTGATATTTGTTAAAAATTGTACATTTTTTAATTTCTTTTTGAAGTAAAATTATATTTTGGATCAGTATTAATATAACATTTGTTAAATTTTATTTAAAATAATATAATAATGTTTTTTTAAATTATGTTTATACTTTAATTTGGTGTAGATGCATTTTATACTTTAAAATGGGGATTACTTTGAAAAATTATTTTTTGTTGTGTTTTTCATTTAAATTTAAATATAATTGGTTTACATAATTGAATTGAATTATTTAAAAAAATTGACTCAATATTTGGAATTATTTGTTCCTAATTTGGTAATAAGGACCTTATATTTTGAACATTATAAAGAGTAAACAATGTAATTCTTTTTACCATAGTAAATGGTAAATCGAGTAAGTAAGGTTACAAATAAAATTATAAGGACAAAAAAATGACCATAAAACTTTTATAAATATTATCTGATTATTATATATAATCCATAATTTTATAAAAGTCTAATAAAGGTTATTTTTCCCATTCTTCCAGGATTTTGACCATAATATTTATTTATGTAATGAAAAGTCAAAAATTTCATTCTCTTTTTTTTATTATCTCTAAAATTTTTACATGGGGTTAAATGGAGGATATTTTATATCGTAAATATTCATTGTAAATATATTTATAATCATCATTTTAATTTATTTACAATTTTTATGGATGAAATAATTACCTTAAAATCTTACGCAATGTTGATTCTATAATTATTCTATTAACAGAAAAATAAAATTAATCATATTGAAAATATTAAAAGTAGTGTTATATGTATGAATTATTATCATCCAAAAAATTTTAAGATAAATATAACATTTTAGGTATGTTTAAAATTATTCTATTTGAATTTCATTTTTCATGATGTTAATAAATTCTAATTAAATCAATAGTTCTAAAATTGATAATAATGATATTTTATAATAAAAAATACTTTATTAAATGATTCAAAATTCATAAAAATATTATCTATAAAAAAAGTATTAGGATATATTTTAAAATATCATCTGTGGTACATTTATTTTATATTTTTCCATTTATTGTAAATATATTAAATCCTTAAGAGTAAAAAATAATGATATCACTATAGTTTTATAAAGGGCTAACAGTGGGATAAAATATAAACAAATTTTAAAAATGATATATAAAATAGAAAAAATATTATTTTATGGGATTAATTCATGTAATACTAATCTTATATAAAAATATTATTAATTTAGAGTTATTTCGAATGGAAAATTAATTTATATTAATTTATTATTTTAAGAAATATTAAGAGTGTACCTCCCATATCGAATAGAAGGGAACATATTATTCTAATTTACTCACACTTTATTAAAAAAATAGACAATAACTACCTAAATACATTAACTATATCGCACCTCATAAATTAGAGGCTTTGGTTTGATTTGAAAACCAACAGAATAAGGATTTTTTTGTAAACCTTAATTGTTTTTTAGAAGAAGAGTAATAGTTCTTAACCTAGAGTTTTATATTTATTCCATCTTCCACTTCCTTAATATATTACATAAACTTAATTATATAAAAAATATGTATATTAAATATACATACATGATATTATCCTAAAGAAATAACCAATTTCTACTTATAACCTCCCTCGAATGAGAAAGTAGTAGATCATTCGTGTGTATGGTGGATTACTACCTTGTGAATCGATGTATTTTATTTTCCATCATTTCCTCTCATAGATGATTATAATGAAATATTTAATAAATTTATATTACATTTAATAGATATTTTTAATTAGTAGAATATAATATATCATTTACTTTATTACATTTATATTCACACAAAAATGATAATGTGGTTCGTGTGTATATATTGACTACCACCTCTATGAAGCGATGTGTTTCGATTTTAATAAACACATAAAAAATATTATATATGTATAATTATATTTAAAGAAAAGATATATTATTTAATATTTAATTATCATTATATATATATATATATACATTTTCTTTCTTTCCAAAATGATCATTGAAAAATAGAAACACTACTGATGTGTATGTATAGTCTATCACCTCAATGACTATAATGTAGTTCATTTTCCATAACCATCATTTATGGTTGGTTTTAAAATTATAATTTATTTATAAAAAATTATAATTATTTAATTGTTATTATTATTATGGAGATGATTTAATAATGACGGCTTTGACAATGTTCAACAAACTGAAGACATTTCAGACATATGAATTAAATATCATCAAAACATTCAATGTGAACAATCATTATTAATTAATCATATATAACACATTAATAAATAAAAAAATGGTATAATAAACCTAAAAAGGATCATTCGAATGTATATAATTAACATAAATTATATTTCATGGAGATAAATAATGTACATGATGAGTCAAACATTATGGAAGGGAATTCGTCTCAATTTTCATTTATTGAGTAATATTTTATTATTATGAACCTAATATCATTTATATGGTGTATATATTTCCCATTTTACATATTATATCATGAATCCATCACACTCAATGGTAGTTTTAGTTAATATTTGAATTATTTTATCCAATGGGATTTGAATTGAATGTTACTAAGCAGTAAAGGTTTTCTTAACAAAATTTCCTTTCATTGGGTTATAACTCTTCTTTATCAACCAATTTACACAAGTATTATGTTTGAATAAACATATCAATTGTTTTATTTTTTTATTTCCACCTATTTTTTTATTTATATTTTTTACACATAATCCCTCCACTAATTAAATAAAAATTCCTTGATATAATCTTTCTACATGTTATTTATCTCAAATTCCCTTTCCTTGGGACATATGTTTATGGAATGCACCTATATTATTTTGTGAGGTGAATATAAATCCCCATTTAGATTAAATTTCATGAATATCCTTATTTTTTTGATATTTTAATTTTGATTTGATTTCATTATATCTAGGGGAGTATGATTTAAATGGTACCAAAGTAGAAAATGATTTATTATATGATCTCATTTCATTATGGGATTGTTTATGTTCAAGGTTACATGGGAAAAAATAATATACTCTTGTTTTCTTAAACATAATATATGTTATTATCCACCAGTTATGTATTTATTTTTCACATTGAACTTCCATTTTCTCCATTATTTATTAAAAAACATCAAAATTCATTTGTAAGTGGTACCGATCATATATATTCATTTTGATCTGAAATAATTCTCTTCCACATTCATGTATTCTAATATGTTTTTAAAAATATTATTTTCTAAACACAAATGATTTTATAAATCTATTTCATATGATTTTTGAACATTTTTAATGGTGTTTAAAATGTATATTTCTTAACATTTTTAAAATCAGTCTCTTTTGAATATCTTTACAAAAGTGTGAAAAAATGATTATTTTTCATTTATGGTATGAATGGATTTTCTCTTCTTCCAGATTATTATTTTCGTTGAATATTCCTTCATAATATTTCTATGTTATTTGAAAAAAAAAATATTTAACAATAACTTATATGTTTATATTTTTTAATTGTGAATTTCAAATTGAAAATGGTATTTTCTTGATGGATTTTTAATGATTTTAAGGGTATTTCCATTCATAAACATAAAAAACAATTGATGTTACTTATACTCCATTGGGGATATTTTCTTCATTATATCATCCAAATTATTTCTCTAGATGGATTATGATTATTTAAAATGGATTTTCATGGAACTCATTATTTTTGACAAGTTAGTCATGTTATGAAGGAAATAATGATTAACTCTATGTTTTTATAATGAAATGAAATATATTAGTAATTTATTCATGGTATGGTCCTTTGAAAATGTTTATGAAAACATGTGATCCCAATATAACTTTTATGATGGATTTAACCCCATTATATCTCATGATATAATTCATGAGCCTCATTATATCTCTCCAATGCATTAAATAATTATATTAGAATTCATCCACATTATTATTACATTTTTTTGGTTTTTTGAGTGTTTTTTTGGGTTTATGGAAGATAATGTTCCAATGTACCTAAAAGTTTTTATTCATGATATAGGTTTTTAATGATTACATTCATCATTATTGACATAACATGGAACAAGGTTGTTGATTTCATTGAATATTTCCTCTGTTAAATATTTATTCTATGTTTCATGATTGATGATCAATGTATTGATGGGAATAAATTCCCTTCTGTTATCCTCATTCATTATGATTATGTCACAATAATTTTATACTCAACTTATTTTCAATGATGAAATTAAATTTGAAATGACTATGTTTACACCTAATGATACTTTTAGAGAACCCTTATTATTATTACTCTTTATTAGGTTAAAAAATAACGGTTTTAAGCATGTTATGCCTAATTTGTTTCCTATATGTGACGAATTTAGTGGAGGATGATATGGATATTTATGAATTGGTATTTTATATATCAAATATATCTTGTAAGATTTAGAGCTAATTCCCTAAAACAATAATCCTAAAGATGTCCTTGTGAATATAATTGATCAAAATTTTGATAATTTTGAAAAATGTTGTAATGTTAAAATTTGATCACATTTATCTGTATCAAAGAACAAAATGTAATGTTATGTTTTTATTATCATATTCGAGAGTGTGAGTTGTGGGACTTTAATATAGGTATAAAATATTGGTTTAGATAAAATTTTAGATTAAGTTTTCTTTATATGGTGTTATATTAATAGTTATGAAAATCATCATTGGTTTATAAGTTTAAGGTTGATAAAAATATTAAAAGGTTAGAAACCAATTTAGATGTTTTATGTAATGGAATTATAAGGTGATTAATAGTTTCTTAAAATAAATTATATTAATATAATTCATGAATTTAGCCTAGGTTTTAGTGAAAAAATTCATCAAGGAAGAATTATTTAAAATATTGTGGAGATAAGGTTATGTGGATTGAAAACCATTCAGGTTTATATGGTCTTTAAAAACAGTTAACTATAGGTTATTAAAATTTGGGAATATATGTTTTATCTTATAAAATATAATTGGAATAGAAAATGTGAGTTTGGGATTAATTTACTAATGTTTTTTTGGAATAAGATCATCATATTTTAGGTAACATTATATGGTTAAGGTAAACATAATCTTATGGGATTTAATTTGAGGATTAAATGTCAAATTTTGATTCAGATAAAATTTAATATGGAATTATTTTGATTATGTTCATTTATAGAAATGATTATCATATAATTGAGTATATATGATTAGGTAAAATACATCTTTGGGTATATGACTTTATTTTTTACTAACGATAATGGGTGATAAATGTACAATTTTTCTAGAAAGTAATTAGGAACAAATCCTTATGATTCATTGGTTTTAATCATAGGCTAGAATATTTTGATGAATTTTATGGTTAGTTGTTTATTTATGGATATATGATGAACTTTTGGTGTTATTATTGAGGTTTTGGTGATTAATGATGTATTTATTCATATGATGGTTTATTCATTTATTGAATTATCTTAATATGGGCTATCATTTTGGTTATGGTTAATGTCTTAAGATAGTTAGAAGATATTGTTATCACTTTAATTATTATACTATCAATTATAAGAATAGTTTAGTTATTCATTCATAAAAAATTAATCTTGAATACTCATCATTTCGTGAAAAAGATGAGACTATGGTTAAAATTAATTAAGGATGCAATTTTCTTTATCGAGTAAGTATATTTAATTATTTTCTTAATCAAGATGTTAAATTAATTACGTACCTTTAAGAAAATGATCTCGAAAAAAATGTTAACCTTTTAACTTAATTACTAAATAATTGATGGATTCCTTCAAACCACATTGGTTTATGGTTTTATAGTCAATGACTTTATCATGATCATTCACTTTCTTGTGATCAATGATCTCTATCAAAATCTATCATTATTTCAACATTACATTTCTTCTCCATGTATATATTTCCACATCCCATTGAAGTTTTAATATTTTTAAACCATGTTATGTGTTATTCTAGATATGCTTTGTATTTATTTTTCACGCTTTTAAATAAGAAGAGTGATGATACCGTTTTACACAATGGGGTTTCAACAATGGAATTTTCAAATGTCAAACCAATTATTTTTGGGAAAAAGTAAACTTTTAATTAATTTAATTTATTAAATATTGTATAATGTAATATCATAATATTTCAAAATAAATACTATGTTCGACAACATAAAAAATATGAATTAACATGCTTAAAATAATCATGAAATATTTTTATTTTAATTAAACATTTATAGCCATGTCATTGAATTGGTGGGTATGAATAGGATTAACCAACATAAAAAATATTTATATGGTCTTAATGAAATAAATTTTTTAATTAATTCTTCTTAAATAATCCCTCCATTTTTAGTAAAGTCATTTTTTTCATCAAAAATATATTTTCTTCAAAAATGGGTTTTCTTGCAATCTGTGGGAATATAATTTAATTAATATTTGGAAAATTTGTAAAAATTATATATTAAAATAAATATAATATTTTAAATAAGACATTATATATTATCAAATGGGGAATTTTTAAGATTTTTTTGGAAAGTATAATTTTTTTAGTAAATAGTCAAAAGTATTGATGTTTATTATAAATTATATTTTCTTCTAATGTGTTTGTAATGTCAAATCCTATTTTGGATTTCTTTTTAAAGTTTCAAAAAAAATTATTTATTTAAAATAATCAATTTTTATTTAATTGAATTAATTATATAATTTAATTTAGTATAAAAATATTTTATTTATTAAAAGGGCATTTTATATAAAAAATTATTTTTCATCCCTTTTTTCTAATTAATTTTTAAATTAGAATTTCTCGTATCATTCAATTTAATTTTGAAAAATGGATTCCATATTTAGAATTCATGGTTCTAAATTTTTTATATAGGTCCCTTTTTATTTTATTGATATTATAAATAGTAACATTAGTAATTTTTGTTACCATGGTGAAGGAAAAATCGAGTAAATAAGGAGAAACATTAAATAAAAATGACTAAAACATGAAAAAAATACTTCTCAAAATTTTATTTTAAGATTATGTCTCATTGGTAAACATATAAATTCATAATATATTACCCTTTTCATTTTGGTCATGATTTAGACGTTTATAATATTTTCTGTTATTAAAAATATTAAATGTCTTTGTCTTTGTTTTAGTATTCTAATTTATTGATATTGGGATAAAAATTGGATATATTCAGTTATATATTTTAATATAAAATTTAAATGAGTTATGTAACGCCCCGACCCCAGTTACCTAGAGTCGGTGCATTATTACATAACATTGACATGATCAAAAGAAAGATCAAATCTCGAATGACTGATTGGTTTAGTATCCTTGGAGACACTAGATATATTCATAAAGTTTTACATTACATCATAAAGTGAAAAACTATTACAGCAACATAGTCTCCATATTCCACACTCATATTCCTACATACTATCCCTGCAGTTCATTCATAAATTACTTCTTCACATCCAGGGAGAAATAAAACATAGAAAAGCGGTGAGCTCAAATTCCCAGTAAGGATAACAATACAGTGGAAACTTTCATAAATAAGAATAAATATTTAAGGCAATGTATAACTGAAAACAAAATCCTTTTAAAATTGAACTTCAACATAGTATGGAAAAGATAAAATGAAATAATGCAATTTACTTATTCACGTGGATATTCTACTAATCGAATGGTCACATGCAATATCAATAACCACTTTAATAATGATGAAATGCGTAATTCCAGACTATCATAACCACGTAGCCAAGGCCTCGTGGAAAGACTACAAATACGATTTTTCCAAGTCCTTGTGCCAAGACACTAGTTTGTCTAATGAGACCTACCGATGCATCGAGGAGCTATAGCGGGCTCCACCCATCACATATTAAGTCCAATTCATTCCCATATGAAAAGGTTTAAACTTAACATAATCATTCGTATTAAAAATAGCATACAAAATGTCAATACTTTCACCATAAACTATGAATGGTATAAAAATAGAACATCCACAGTCAAAACCTTCAATACAATATAGAAGTTTTGTATCATAACAAATCAACTTCAAATAAGCGTAAAATCCATCAAAGGATGTTGATATAGATGAAATCAAAACTATTTTTAGACAAATATCTTTCTCTATTTTGAAATCATTTAAGAGTCATATATTTATAAAATAAAATCATTTTCTCTGAAAATATTCTTATAAGATTGTAAGGGAAGATTCGACAATTTTATAATGGCGGAAAATAACCGCACCTGCCGTATAAGTTAAAAAAACATTCTTACCTTAATTCAGTCGAAAAGGTTAAAAAGCACCTTGTTTGGAAAATGATGGAAATATTCCTTTATAAAACTCTTATAAAAAGTCAACAAAGGGTATAAATTACTTTAACCCATATTCTTTTAAATAGTAAAAATGTTTTTAAATGCATTTTTAAGAAACATGGATGTGGATGATAAAGACATTCCAATAGATTATTTCGTATAAACAACCTCGGATACTGAAGATATTGTGAAATAACCCTTACCTTGACCTTTTCCTTGGTTGGGTTAGGTTAACCTAATTTATAATGGTGAAATAATTGTTATTTAATTATACAATAATCATATACATTAATATGATATCATATATGATCTTTTAACATTGATTTGTTAATAATATCTTAGTATTATTATTGTTTCGGGTGTTAACTTACTTATTTTATTTTATATGTTTTGTTACGTAAGTCGTTCTTGCCATGTATAGGTTGTATCTTAATCATATACAGAATTATATCAAGTCCTTAGATACTATTATTAATCAGAAAATGAGAATTATACTTGAATGGATACGATGGAGAATGAATCTCATCGCGTTTGTGGAGACGGTAGTCCGTACGTACGCATGAGTGACAATATCATTCTTTTGATATTAAAATAATATATAATTGGATGGTATATCATATATAAAGAATAATTATCATGTTACATTTATTATTTACATGAATTACACATCATTATTATACCCATCCAAATAATAATTTATTGAATAACAATTACACCACGATGTGGAGACGGTAAGCCGTACGTACGCACGTATGGTGACATGTTATTCAAAGGATGGATAGAATACTAAATATGGTTGTACCATATTTATAATAACATCACAGTATATATATGATACTGGAGTTATTATTTTAGAATGGTAATAACAAAGGAAGAAGAAGTGGAAGAAGAAAGGAACTTGGAAAAGGGTGGTGAAATCACTACCTCTTCTTCGGGTTCTTCCTTTTGATTTGATCAAAAAGGATTCATAGATTGGCTTTCTGATCAAACTAATACCACTGGGTTGTAGTGAGGGAAGTTGGGAGAGTATTTGGGCCGAGTTTGGACGAACAAAAACGCTTTGAAGGTGTGAAGTAATGAGAAGAGGGAGTGCCCTTTTATAAGAGGGGTGAGGGGCACCTTTGGAAAAGCTAGAAATATTAATTTATAATAAATTAATATTCGGTTTATAATGGCTCCAAATTTGATTATTTAAAGGTTAAGGTGGGTATGGGTCGAAAACCATTCAACCAATAGAATTTAGACAGGTTTGGGTTACTATATTAACCTTATCTTTTAGTATTAACTCTAAGTTAATTAGTTTCACTTTTACAATGTCTCTTTGTATTTTTATATTATATGGTTAATAAACATACTATATACATCCAAGAGACCCACCAAGTGGTCCATTAATGATACAACTATAATTATATAAGACTCTTGACCAAACCTTAGATTTTTAAGAATTTAATATCAATTAATAATATAATATTTGTTTTAAAAACGCTTTTATGTCAATTTTGACACTATTCAATAAATGATTTTTGTGAAACTCATAAAAGAATCATTACTTCTAAAAAAGTCTTTTAAATCAATCCTAATATGTCATATTAACCTAGAAAATTATTTTAATTCAATAAAAGTCTCAAATTATATTTATTTGGGTATTTATAATATCAATTATGTTAAATTGTCACTATTATGGTAATTACTACATCATCATTGTGTCATAAATAAATTAAATTATATAATGTCTAAAAATTATAAATAAAATATCATTATGTACGTAATATTTTTATCTTTCTAATGAATATTTATAGTCGAAAATAAAACATATATAACCCTATGTAAAAATCAGTTTTCTAAAAGATATATGCTTATGTAATTTTTGTACTTATTTTAACTTAATTAAAATAAAGTGTCCCTATCACCTACAAGTGGCTCCATGGGGTCCCCAAATCGACCCAAAGATACCCATGGTCGGACATGTATCCACAAATACAGTTAGGGCGCATTTTAGGGTAATTTAGTATTATTATAATATTATTTTTAACCCTTATTTACTAGATTTACCCTTAACATGGTAAATAAAATATTTACCGCAGTAATTATTCAAAATGTCTAAAAATAAAAGTTACCTATTTACACAATATGAACATCCTGATTCCATATATGGAATCCATTTTTCCAAATTCCAAACTCAAAAGTGGAATAAATTAATTTAAAATTAATTCCCGTTGTTAAAACAAAAAGCGTGTTTTTAAGAGATAATAACTATCAAAAGATTGACATTTGTTTTTGTCCGGTTTAATTGTAAAATTATGTACAATGACCAAAATTATATTAAATTGTAAAAATATATTCTAAATACACTTTAAAACCACTAAAATTCATAATTTATCAATATAAAGTATTTCAATTTAAAAAAAAATTTTAAATTAAAATTTAGTAATTTTCACTATTCATCAAAATATAAGTGTTATCCGAAAAGTTCCAAAATTTCACCCTAGGATAAATTCGATATTTCAAATCCAAAAATGAAGTCCATTTTGAAATATAAAATATATATAATTTCAAAAAGTAGGTATTACTATTCATAACGGCTAGTTTGATTGGTTGTGGTGTGTGTTAGAACTAGATGTTGCGTACAACACACGCTACTGTATTATTTAAAGGAAAGCGTACCGTGGAAGCTTGGGATGATTCATTTTAAATTTTTTATGTCCCCATTTAGTCAAAAAGATTAAAATATTGTATTTAAAAATGGTTCACTATTAAAAGTTGGTAAAAGTGAAATACTAAAAATGAATTTGTTCTTACATTATGTCTAAGAAACTCATAATATGGATTCTAAAATTATAAGGATTATATAAAGTTTAAAATTTAGTTAATACTATTCATAACCTCTTTTGACTGGCTTTTTTGGTAAGTCATGGTGTGCTTGAACTCGGTGTTGCGTGTAGTTCAATTTATTGAATTATTTTGAAGAAATAACACACTATGAAATCATGGGGTGTTACATTCTCCCCTCCTTCAATAAATTGAGTCCTCACAATTTGAAATTGTTATTTGAAAATAAAAGGTTGAAAATAGAAAATATCTTTTTGGGAAAACCCACATCGTAAATTCGGTTACTAAAATTTATTCTTAATATGAGGAAAAGATAAATGAAAGGGACACCACCAAATTATGATCCCGATTAGGTGAACATTGGTGGAAATTAGAGACATATAATTGGTGAAAAAACGTAAATATTTATATGTAGTGATTGAGGTCATCAGTCACAAACAAGTGTAAAATTGAGGTCCTTAAACTCATCAATCTATGATGATTTGAAATACCATCGGTTCAACAAAACATAGGGTATTAGGATAACACATTTTTGGTTTTAGGATTCCTTAAATAAAGTATAAGAATTAATTTCTTCATAGAATAAGAAAAGAAGAAAAATATATTCTTGACAAGTAGGGTTCCATCCTTTAACTAATTTCTACCACAAACTCATCTTTCACTCTAAAAGATAATAGAACGTAAAAAAATATATTCTATTTATCCTATTCTTATAGGTTTAAAAAAACTAATTTATAATTCATCTACTAGATCTTTAAAAAAAACTACATTATTTAATGTCGGACATCAGGTGGGTCAGTGGTAGGTGATACACCCTTGTCGCCCTTCGGTTGTGGGTTCAAGTCTCGCGGCCTTGCCGGACGCGATGGGTTACCACCCGACCTCCGGGTTGTCCTTTTATGGGAATCCAAAATAATCCAAACTATAACAATCCAAAATACTTCAGTCCAAAATTTATAAGGAAGGTAAACACAATAAAGATCATTTTTTCTGCGTAATAACTTGCGAACACCTTCATCATGTATTTTTTTAAAACACTGCGACATCCTGAATTACCATAAAACCTTATTGATTACATTCATGATCACTTATTCCTTAAAGAATAATCGATATACTCCTTCAATCCAAAAATGTTTTAAACCCCAACAATGATGTAATATACAAATCATTAATCAGTTTCATGGTATTCAAGAATATCCAATATAATTTATCCAAATCAATCATGTATTATTCCCAAATCACTACCTCAGTATCAGAACTATATTATGGTTTATCATTCTCTCAACCATATATTTTCCAAAAATTAACCTCCTGTTGAGTCACTTTTCATTGTTCCACACAATCTCAAGTCCTTAATGAAATAGTATTGCAGTACAATCCTTATATACTCCATAATTATTATATCAAGTAAATTGTTGATACAACACTCAAATGACATAATCAACACAAGAACTCTAATGATTCCTCTTCATCTGTGGTAGTATCATAAATTGATTATTATCCAATAGCATCATTTGTGGCATAGTCTGATGACTAGGACATAGGTTCGCGTAGTGTCCAAACTCCTTGCAAATGAAGCATTGTACATTTGAAACAATTTTCTTACCCTTGCAGTCACGTACTTTGTGCCCTTTTCCTCCACATTTATAACAAACTCCTGTTCCTTTTAGGCAAGTTCCAGAGTGTTTCTTCCCACAATTTTCACATATGGGAAAATTCTTCTTTTCCCTCTTCCCTTTATCCATCTTTCTCTCTTCCATCCTTTTCTTCTCTTTCTTCCCTTCAAAGCCATAGGACTTAGTAAAATCATTACTTATCTTATCAACACATGATATTATTTCTTCATATGATGATAATACATGGGAGACTATTTCTCTTATAAATTCTAGATTAATACCATGAAAGATATGATCCTTCTTACTATTTGGATCATACGTATTACGGGAGATCATATTCCTTCTAATGGGCTCCATTTCTATACAATAGCATCAACTAGTTCAGTTTATGAATTGCAATGAATAATTACCAAACTTGTAAAATACCTAACACAAATTGAACAGTTTATGGATATAATCCATAATCATAAAAATGTTTTCATTGAGTAAGTATATACTCATAATCCCTTCATAATGGTTTGTAAAGAAAATGATAATTGTCCTAAGAATATACCCCGAGAGTGTCGTAACCAAGAGTGCAGCAAGGCCCATTGTCATGCACCAGTTCCCGTTCGAGTCTAGCTCAAAGCGTTGTTTTCGGGTTTTACCCTTAGGTACATCTGTTCCAGAGCCGCCTCTACCTGCTCGTATCCAGACAGGGATGTATTGCTCGGAAACTCACAAAATCTCTACAATACCAAAATTATAGGAAGTTCTTCTATACTTATCCTCAAAGTCTATCTTAGGGCTATGTTCTCTAATCAGAGTTTATCTAAATCTTGTTTCCAAGGATATTTCTAAACTTCCTCTGATTCCAACTATAATGACCCGACCCAGTTACCTAGAGTCGGTGCATTATTACATAACATTGTCATGATCACAAGAAGGATCAAATCTCAAAAGACCGATTGGTTTAGTAGCCTTGGAAACACTAGATATATTAATAAAGTTTTACATTACATCATAAAGTGAAAAACTACAACAACAACATAGTCTCCATATTCCACACTCATATCCCCATATACTATCCCTGCAGGTCATTCATAAATTACTTCTTCACATCCTGGGAAAAATAAAACATAGAAAAGGGGTGAGCTCAAATGCCCAGTAAGGATAAAAATATAGCGTAAATATTCATAAATAAGGATAAAAATTTATAACAATGTATAACTGAAAACAAAAGCATTTTAAACTTTAACTTAATCATAGTATGACAAAGATAAAATGAAATAATGTCATTTACTTATTCACAAGGATATTCTACTAATCGAATAATCACATTCAATATCAATAACCAGTTTCATAATAATGGAATGCATAATGCCAGACTATCATAACCACATAGCCAAGGCCTCGTGCCAAGAATACAAATAAGATTTTTCCAAGGCCTTGTGCCAAGACACAAGTTTGTCTCATGAGAGCTACCGATGCATCGAGTAGCTATGGCGGGCTCCACCCGTCACATATTAAGTCCAATGCATTCCCATATGAAAAGGTTTAAACATAACATAAACATTCGTATTAAAACTAGCATACGAAATTTCAATAATTTCACCATAAACTATGAATGGTATAAAAATAGCACATCTATAGTCAAAACCTTCAATACAATATAGAGGTTTTGTATCATAATAAATCAACTTTAAATAAGCGTAAAATCCATCAAAGGATGTTGACATAGATGAAATCAAAACTCTTTTTAGAGAAATTTCTCTTTCTATTTTGATATCATTTAAGAGTCATATATTTATAAAATAAAACATTTTCTTTGAAAATATTCTTATAATCTTGTAAGTGATTCTTCGACGATTTTATAACGGCTTAAATTAACCGCACTCGCCGTATAAGTTAAAAAAACATTCTTACCTTAATTCTGTCGAAAAGGTTAAAAAACACCTTATTTGGAAAATGACGGAAAGATTCATTTATAAAACTCTTATAAAAATTCAAAAAAGGGTATAAATGACTTTAACCCATATTTTTTTAAATAGTAAAAATGTTTTGAAATACATTTTTAAGAAACATGGATGCGGATGATAAAGAGATCCATGTAGATTATTTCCTATAAACAACCTCGGATAATGAAGAGATTGTGAAATAACAATTACCTTGTACTTTTAATTGGTTGGGGTAGGTTAACCACCTTTATAATGGTGAAATAATTGTTATTAAATTATACAATAATCATATACATTAATATGATATCATATATGATCTTTTAACTTTGATTTGTTAATAATATTTTAGTATTATTATTGTTTCGGGTGTTAACTTACTCATTTTCTTTTATATATTTTGTTACGTAATCTGTGTTTTTCATGGATAGGTTGTATCTTAATCATATCCAGAATGATATCAAGTCCTTAGATACTATTATTAATCATCAAATGAGAATTATACTTGAATGGATACGATGGAGAATGAATCTCATCGCGTTCGTGGAGACAGTAGTCCGTACGTACGCACGAGTGACAATATCATTCTTTTGATATTAAAATAATATATAATTTCATGGTATAACATATATACAGAATCATTATCATGTTAAATTTATTATTTACATGAATTACACATCATTATTATACCCATCCAAATAATAATTTATTGAATAATAATTACACCACGAGGTGGAGACGATAAGCCGTACGTACGCACATATGGTGACATGTTATTCAAAGGATGGATAGAATACTGAATATGGTTGTACCATATTTATAATAACATCACAGTATATATATTATACTGGATTTGTTATTTTAGAATGGTAATAAAAAGGGAAGAAGAAGTGGAAGAAGAAAGGAACTTGGAAAAGGGTGGTGAAATCATTACCTCTTCTTCGGGTTCTTCCTTTTGATTTGATCAAAAGGGATCAATAGGTTGGCTATCTGATCAAAGAAATGCCTCTAAGTTGTAGTGAGGTAATGTGTGAGAGTATTTGGGTAGATTTTGTCCGAACCAATACGCTTTGAAGGTGTGAAGTAATGAGAAGAGGGAGTGCCCTTTTCTAAGAGGGGTGAGGGGCACCTTTGGAAAAGCTAGAAATATTAATTTATAATAAATTCATATTCAGTTTCTAAAGGCATAAAAGTTGATTATTTAAAGGTTAAGGTGAGTATGGGTAGAAAACCATTCAACCAATAGAATTTAGATAGTTTTGGGTTACTATATTAACCTTATCTTTAAGTATTAACTCTAAGTTAATTAGTTTCACTTTTACAATGTCTCTTTGTATTTTTATATTATATGGTTAATATACTTAATATATACATCCAAGATACCCCCAAGTGGTCCATTAATTATACACCTATCATGATATAAGTCTCTTGGCCGAACCATAGATTTTTTGGAATTTAATATCTATTAATAATATAATATTTATTTTAAAAACTCTTTTATGTCAATTTTCACACTATTCAATAATAGATTTTTTGGAAACTCATAAAAGAATGATTACTTCGAAAAGAGTCCATTAAATCAATCCTAATATGTAATATTAACCTAGAAAATTAGTTTAATTCAATAAAAGGCTCAATTTATATTTATTTGGGTATTTATAAAATCAATTATTTTAATTTTTCAATATTATGTTAATTACTACACCATCATTGTGTCATATATAAATTAAATTATTCAATGTCTAAAAATTATAAATAAACTATCATTATGTAGGAAATAGTTATATCTTTATAATTAATATTTATAGTCTAAAATACAACATATATAACACTATGTAAATTTTTTTTTTCTAAAACATATATGCTTATGTCATTTTTGTACTTATTTTAACTTAATTAAAATAAAGTGTCCCTATCACCTACAAGTGGCTCCATGGGGTCCCAAAATCAACCCAAAGATATCCATGGTCGGACATGTATCCCTAAATAAGGTTAGGACATGTTTTAGGGTAATTTAGTATTATTATAATATTATTTTTAACCCTTATTTACCGGATTTACCCTTAACCATGGTAAATAAAATATTTACCGCAGTAATTATTCAAAATGTCTAAAAATAAAAGTTACCTATTTACACAATATGAACATCATGATTACAAATATGGAATCCATTTTTCCAAATTCAAAACATAGAAGTGGAATAAATTAATTTAAAATTAATTCCCGTTGTTAAAACAAAAAGCGTGTTTTTAAGAGATAATAACTATCAAAAGATTGGCACTTGTTTATGTCCGGTTTAATTGTAAAATTATGTAAAATGACCAACATTATATTAAATGGTAAACATATATTCTAAATATACTTTAGAACCACTCAAATTCATTATTTATCAATATAAAGTATTTCCATTTAAAAAGTTGTTTTTAATTAAAATTTAGTAATTTTCACTATTCATCAAAATATAAGTGTTATCCAAAAAGTTCCAAAATTTCACCCTAGGATAAATTCGATATTACGAATCCAAAAATGAAGTCCATTTTGAAATAAAAAATATATATAATTTGAAAAATTTGGTATTACTATTCAGAACGGCTAGTTTGATTGGTTGTGGTGTGTGTTAGAACTCGAAGTTGCGTACAACACACGCTACTGTATTATTCAAAGGAAAGCGTACCGTGGAAGCTTGGGATGTTTCATTTTAAATATTTGATGTCCCCATTTAGTCAAAAAGTTTAAAATATTTTATTTAAAAAGGGTTCACTATTAAAAGTTAGTAAAAGTGCAATACTGAAAATGAATTTGTTCTTACATTATGTCTAAGAAACTCATAATATGGATTCTAAAATTATAAGGATTATATAAAGTTTAAAATTTAGTTAATAATATTCATAACCTATTTTGAACGGCTTGTTTGGTAATTCGTGGTGCGCTTGAACTCGGTGTTGCGTGTAGTGCAATTTATTGAATTATTTTGAAGAAATAACACACTATGAAATCTTGGGGTGTTACAAGTTATTTTGGAATTGGTAGATTATTTATAATTTTTAGGGATGAAAAAATTACCTTAAAATCTTACACAATGATGTAATTACTAAATTAATAGAAAAATAAAATATTTTATTTTAAAAATATTATATGTGACAACATTTAATGAATTATTGTAATCTATAAATTTTATGGATAAATATAACAATTTAGGGATGTTTTGTTTGATTATATTCAAGTTATTATTTTTTCTTGTTGTTATTAAAGTAAATGTAAATGAATAGTTCTAAATTTGACATTAACTATATTTTATAATAACTAATATTTTATTAAATGATTATAAATTAATAAAAACCTGTATTTGGTAAGTTTATTATTATATGAGTAAAATATTAACCATTTTCTATTTATGGGTCTGTTTTAAATTTATAGTAACTATATTTACCCCTTAAGAGTAAAAAACATTTATATCACTATAATTGTCAAATGGGTTAACAGAGGGAAAAAACATATGGGGGAAAATATTATCTAAAAATATCCATTCATTATTTTATGTGATTATTTAAATTCATTCACATCTTTTATTTTAATATTATCAATATAGAGTCATTTGATAATAAAAAATAATTTATATTTTAATAAATTCTATGTGTTCCCCTCCTATGTCATATAAAACAGAACTTCTTCTTCATGAATTATAATAATTCAAGAACCATTATTTCTAATAAATTTACAAATACATTTATTACAACCCTAATCACATCCCATAAGCCTTTTCTTAATCAAAAAATCATTCTAGGAAATCTTTTAGTTTAAACATTAATAGGTTGGCTGAAAAGAGATATTGTTCTTAATAGATCATTTTTATTTATCCATTCCTCCAATTACATTAAATAATCCTTAACAATTATTATATAAAAAAACATTTATCTCTCATAAAATTATATGTTATTTTTTTTCATTGTAATCACTTATATACACCTTCTACAGACATTAAATATGAAAGGAATCCACGTTCGTGTTCATGGAAGATTATTGCTTTATGAACCAATGTATTTTTTTTCCATCACCGTATCTCTAGGATTTTGAGAAATATAAATATAATAAAAATATATGATATTGATGATATTTTTATAATTTTTAAAATATACAATGTACATTACTTCCATACATTTCTATTCACTAGAAAATGATAACTTCATTCGTGTGCAATTGTGGACTACCACATCCACAAAGTGATTTGATTCATTTCTCATCACCATATCACAAGGATGATATATATAAATATATTTAGTGGTAAAATATATTATATATAATATAATGATAATTCTATAAATACAAAAGAAAACATTTCTACATTCTATAATGATCATTAAAAAATAGAAACCATACCCATGAATTTGTACAAATTACCATGTTTGTGATTGTAACATAGTTCATTTTACAACAAAATATCTCATTTTTATTTAAAGTATAAATTTTTTATAAAAATTATAATTATATCATGATTATTAATTTGGATATTATGGAATAATTACTTCTTTGACCATAGTAAACCTACCAAAATCATTGGGGATATATGATCTAAATGTTGCCAAAATGTTCAACATGAAATTAATTTATTATTTAATTAAATATAACATAGTAATAAATAATATAAATTTAATGATAAAAATAAAATTTAATCTTAAAAAAATAATTAATTAACTTATTTTTTTTATTCATGAAGATAATGAACATACATGTTGAGTGAGAAATATGCTAAGGGCTTTCATCTCAATTTTTTTCGTTGAGGAATATTTTATTCTTAAGGACCTAATTTAGCTCATATGTTGTATATAATACCCCTATTACATGTTATACCATGAATCATTAACACTTAATGGTATTTTATGTTTTAATTTGAATTATTTTATCCAACTGGGTTTTACTTGAAAGTCGTTACGTTGTAAAGGGTTTCTTAACTCAATTTACTTTCATTGGGTTAAAAATATCCTTCATTGACTTTATTATACCATTATTATGTGGAAATAAATATCATATTTTTTATAATTATAAAAAAAAAGTTTCTATGGTTTTTTGTTTGTGACACAAAATCTATCCATTAATTAACTCTCAATTCAATGATATTTTCTTTATAAGGTAATTCGTCTCAAATTCAATTTACATGGTACATATGTTCATGATACTAACCTATATTCATTTATGTGGTTTGTATATAGATCCATTGAAATGAAATATCATGAATCATAATATTCTCATGATACTTAATGTTTCATTTGATGTTATTCATTCAGGGGGCTTATTCCTAGAAAGTTACCATACTGCAAAACGATTTATGTTATAATCTTTATTCTTTTTAGGATTTTTTTATGATCAGGGTAATTTGTGGGGATATCACATGATCTTGTCTTATTAATCCTAATATATTTTATTCTTCTATGGTTATGAAAGTGGTTTATTTGTTTAATTTACATTTCCTCCCTTATTTAATAAAGAGACAACAAGAAAGTCGTTTGTAAGTACTACTGATCTTACGTCTTCTTTATATATCAGCAATATTTCTATTTCAAATCCATGGTTTCAAAATTGTTTTAAAAAATTTTACTTTATATTAAAAAAATAATTTCATCAAATGATTTCACATGATCTTTGACCTTATTTAAATTTTTTTTAAAAATTAAATTTCTTAACATTTTCTGAATGGGTTACATTTGAGTCTCATTACAAAAGTTTGAAAATAATTTTCATTTTTAACATTTATGACAGGAATGGATTTTGTAACCATTATGATATTTATTTTACTTCAATTTACTTTTATTAATTTTCAAGGTTATTTTCAATGAAAAGTATTTTCATAATATTTTATGAAATATTCTTTTATAAATGTTAATTTTAATGGGAAAGGGTATTTTCCTCAATAATGTTTTTAATGATATTTTTATGGTTTTTACATTTATCAAAGTAAATAATCCTTTATTTTTCTTAAAATACATTTGGGATATTTTTAATAATATCATAATAATTCCTTTTATATATAGATTATCACTATTTAAGAGAGATTTTCAAGGGACTCATTAATTTTCCCCCAATTAATCATGTTATGAAAGGAATAATTATTGATTCTATAACATTTATGATGAAATGAGAGATTTATATACCTTATCCATGACATGAACCTTAGAAATTGTTTATGATAACATTTGATCCCAATAAATCTTATGTGATATGTTGGGCACCATTATAACTCATGATATAATGGGATGATAACCATTATAGCTCATGATATGATGGGTTGAGACCCATTTTTTCTCATGATACAACAGATGAGCACCATTATAGCCATACAATACAATGGGTTATTATTTTTGAAGTTTAGAATTTGATTATTAAAATTTTTAAGGGGTCTTTAAGGGTTCTATATATATAATGTTGTAAGATACCTACACATTTTCATTATTCTTTTTATGGGTTTTTAATAATTTTTCTATTCAATATTGACATCACATGGATCATGATTTTGGATTCCAATGAATATTTCCTTTGTCAAAGATCTATTCCATGTTTCCTGATTGATGTCCCAAGTATTAATGGGTATAAATTCCCTTATATTATAGTCATGAATTTTGAATATGTTCATAAACATATACTCATCATATTCTCACTGATGACATTCAATTTTTTATACTTATATATAACATTTCTGATCATCTTATCTCAAAATTAGTTTTTTTTACATTCCTCAAGTTATAAATAATTATTTTATGTATGTTATTCCAAGGAAGGTTAATATATACGATGAATTTAGTTGGGTATTTTGTGGATATTTATGATCTAGTTATTTTGTATCGAAGATGTCATGTAAGTATTTTTCTTAATTTCATAGAACTCTAAACCTAAAAAGTTACTTGGTAATGTAAGTGATCCAAATTTTAAAAAATATTTCTATATGTTTAATGGTATAAAATGGACCATATTTATTGGTATCAAAAACAGAAATTTAATGTTTTATTTTTAATATCAGATCCAGGAGTGTGGGTCTTGGACATCATTGGAATCCCATAATTTAAAACCCTCTGTCAATTTTATAACAAATATGTTATTTAATTTCGGGTTATTTTATGTTTTTAAGAGATTCAGGGTTCTTATTTTGAAAATTTGGATGTTTATGGGAATCACAAGGGAAAAAAAGTTATAAAAAGTAACAATACAAGCCTATGAGGGGTGATGTAGTTTATTAACGAGGTTTCTACATGGTTGGTAAAAAATTATGACACCATGTGGCCTAACCATTTAGGTTTCTGTGATTTTCCTATGATAGCCATGCATTTGGTGCGTAGGTTGGTAAAATATATCGCCGAAAATATTGTGTTATTTTCATTTTTTGAATAAAATATAACTGAAAATCACCCCTATATTTTAATGTTATTGACCCCCATTCCACCCCCACTTGGTTCAACAGTACCTCATGAATGTGTTGGGAGATCTCTCCCTTACTTGTCCTCCAATTTTAAGCATCAAAACCCTACATAAAATCAAATTATCTAGGTAAACCCATCCTTAAACCATCCTCTCACACTATTATTCTCCCTTATTATATTTTTGTAAGGATTATTATTCTCCCATGAACACCATTCACTATGTTAGGTGGATTTTTGGTTTGGGGCTAGTTTACGGTTGGGTTTTTTGTTTTTTGGGCCTATATAGGAGGTTTCATTGCATGAGTTAGAATTTTCTAGTGAAGATGACATTTTAAGACTTTATATCACTTGTATTGAGGTGTGGGTTTTGTGCACATAAATTATTTGACATTATATTGAACTCTTTTGGTAGTCTAATTCCCTATTTATGAAATTATATCGAAACATGAGAGCTATAATAGATTTCATATATGTTTTATGTGCATCCTAACATGTCATAAAGAATTTTATAATGCATTTCTAGTATTGAAGTGATTTTTTAGTTCCAAGTGTGTTTAGAAATTATAAAAACGCTTATTTAAAATGATTTATTTTATTATACATGGTATTTGGCCCTACTTGGTTCCTATAATTAGTAAAATTATGGTTTTCATGGATTTTATACAAGAGAGTTAATAGGTTTTTCCTTTTAAGAAATTTATAAATGAATAGGGTTGTCATTAATTTTTTTAAAATTATTTTAGATGGTTTTTAGGTAACAATTAAATAGGTGGTTTAAAATTGTGGAACCATATTTTCATCCTGATTTGAAACTTTATAAGATAGTTATCACATTTGTTAATACCTAAATTCATCCCCTTTATTCCATTATAATTGATTCATATTGTGACACCTGGGGGGATGTTATATATATTTTATTATTCATGTTATGGATTATTTGAAATGGGATATTTCTTAAAAGGTAATTATAGGTGATATGAGATTTATATTTTTGTTATTTATTGTGATTTGGTGATTTTTTGATACCTCACATCTAGTTGATTACTTTCATAGAAACGATATACACTGGGAGAGAGGTCGAGATTTATGCTACACTAGTTCATTCCACACACTATCTTGTTTCCCTTAGGAGTTTTTACCACCCATTCTAGGGGTGAGTCCCCTGAGGATGATGGTTATAGTGGAATTGGGTTCTTGTGATTTTTTTAGATACAACATAGGAAAGTAGTTATTCCCATCTTTTGGTAATGTCTAAGACCATCTCACTATATAACCTAGTGATTTTATCATGATACCTTTTATAAAATGATTATATTATATATTGTAATCCAAATCATTTTCTTGCTATATCTCCTTTCTCTATTGGATTATGTGAAACCATAGTCCTGTCATATATGCTTGTTTACTTCAATTTCATTGATGATATTGCTCCCTTTTTTAGTGTGTTACCTCTTATTTGGTTTGGTTGATTTTTTGAACCATTTTAATAAGTGAAATTGAAATGGTTTTTTTATAAATTATTTTGTTCTTCCATGTAAAACATAGATACCCATATTTTATAGTCTTTAATGTAGTTAATTATAAGAAAAATATATTGTAGGGTCCTGAAAAAAAATCCGCAAAGGAGATTGAGAATCCCATTAATTCAAGAGAGTATTATACCCAATTTCCTTCGAGGAATTGGGAAAAAATGTGGAGAAGTTGGAACAAGATGAACTGGTCTACGGACTGGCCCAACACTAACGGTACACGACCTGTTCCGAAAAGCACCCCCCCCCCCCTCTGTGGACCGCTGTCGATCGTGGGACCGAGGTGGGGATCCTCTACGAGCGTGAAACAAAATGGGTGCCTGGCCGGTCCATTGACACAAATTTCCCCAGCCGCAAACCGCTTCAATCGGCCCGTGCCGCATACACTGTCATTCGTGGAAGAAAGGCGGAACCCTGTGCGACTGCGAAGCACTCCCCAAACCAGTTTGGTTCGTGAGGAGGGTGCATTCAATGCCCCCACGAGTTTCAGATTGACCAAGTCATCTGTAAACCGGGTTTCTGGTAAGGGGCCTCCGTAAAAGGTGCCCTATGACCATAGATGCATCTCTTTACCCACTCTATAAAAGGAGATCGAGTGGGAGAAGAAAGGGGATCGATTAGAGATAGGTGGAAGGATTTTGGAGGAAGGATCTTAGGATTTCGCAAATGGAGAAGTTATAATTTGCGAGCGAGAATAGGTATGAATCTGGAAAAAAATTAATAAGGAACCAAAAATGCATAACAATTTGGTGAACGATGAACTTAAAAATAACAAAAGAGAAGACCGTGAATCATGGCCCCTACACCGATGCACTCCCCACAGACCAGGGAGTTTATGCCCCTTTTCTAATCCGACATACCGCGTAGCACCCTCCTACGCAAGAGAATCCCTGATAGAAGAACCCCTGACTAGCATCTCCCTTGGCCGCCGCTGCTCACGTGGAATCCCCCGCAGTCCGGCCTGGTACGGGGGCTGAACCCGAAGCCATGTACCGCCCTGGTAGACGGGATACCTATCAGTCTGCGGACCAGCCTGGTTTTCAGACGGCCTCTACAACCATGTATTACCCCCCCTACATGAAGGGTGCCACTCTTCATGCACCTGTGTGGCCTGCCAAATCCTTCGTTGTTCCCGTTTGTCGAGTCAGATAAAAACTTTCCAATCCTGCCCGATCCTTCGCAACCCCCTCATTGGCCCATTCATCGTTCCTGATCCAAGGCATCCACTGATGTCACCGGACCCGTATGATGTGTCCTTCCAATGCATCAACGCATGGTCATGAGTTCACATACCCATGGTAATTGACGGTGAAGGGGTTGCTCTGGCCCTTGAGTGGATTCCCAATGTGTTCCTGGGTTCACATTCCCACGGTAATGAAGGGTCCGAGCCCGGAGTCTCCTTTCCACCTCTCCACTCGCCAAGTTGGGGGACCACACTTCCATTTACCTTCAACTCCGGTGATGAGTACTTCTCCCTTCTTATGGGAGTGAACGGACAACCATCCTGGTGTAAGCCCCAGCCTTTCTTGTGGGAGGTAGCACTCATGCACCTCTGTACTTCCCTAATGCCAAGGTCCAAGAAGGGAGATGGACATAGGGGTACCCTTTCCCTCTCCCATTTTTCATTGTCTCCATTGGGTCCCCAACCTGTAGTAAATCCCAATATACATTTGTTTGGGTTTTCCTATGCGTAAGCCCCACTTCACTTCTCATGGACACACCTTTTGCTACGTGATCATCAGGTCTCTGCTGCCTCTTGTTTCTCACACTGAGGATGACTCACGTGGGCTTAGAGTAAGAACCTACTCTGACCCCAGCCTCGTGTGAACTATGAGTACTTTGATCCATGTCAAGGCATGGTATGTAGGAAGCCTCTCTGAGGTTCAAGCCCAATAATCTTCCATTCCGACCCCCTTCACTTTGGTTCATCCTTCATCTCGTATGACGGTAAACTGTACTCCTTAACTACGTGGACTTTTATCCTTGTCTCCTAAGAGTGGTACGTAGGAAGCCTCTCTGAGGTTAAATCCCAACAACCGATCATTCCAAACCCCTTTACATTGGTTTACCCACATCTTGGGCCACCTTAGAGTGTAGGCTCCATCCCCAACTGAACCATGAGGATTTTGATTCCTCTCACAAGGATAGGAAGGGAGCTCATGTCATGGGTTCGATCCAAATGCTCGAGTCATTATCTATCCCCCCTGGATGAAAATAAACTCTAGAGTTCCCGATTACGGGGCTTTATATCAGTGTCGTCTCAATGATTTCAAACTCCTTAGAGTGATTAATCCAATGAGGGATGGTAAACCTCAGGCCTAAATTATTCTAAATCCCTATGTTTTTTTGTCCATTCCCAACCAAGAATAATCCATGGATACTATTCTTGGGTATAAACCAAAGATTTTCAAACATATGAATACGTCTTAAATCTATAAGAGTGTCCCAGAATCGGAAATAATTCCACCCAAAAGGGTACGATGAGCCTGACTTCCCATCCTCTCCACCAATGTGAGTTCTTAAATGTCGCTGGTCAAATTTCCCATTGAATTCCTACCTTTGGAAAGAAAGTCCACGTATCAACGGATACAGAACCGTTGGGAATTTAGAACTGATCCGAAACAAAAAATGGTGAACCCGACATGAATCTTTAATCAAGCATGACGAATTTAACCTAATCTCACTTTGTTCCCCCTTATACTCACATGGAGGGCCAAAAAAGTTCGTTAATTGCGCATGGGATCATGAGATGCTGCTTTGACGAGTTTGTTGTTTGTATTTGTTAAAATATTTTATAGGTAGAAATCAGAACTCTATTCAATCCAATGGCATCACGGACGAACTCGCAGGTGCACGCATTAAACTACGCAGTGACAGGTCTTCCTCACCAACGATGGACCCCATCACCTACCCAGAATCTTCAATGCTGGGTCTTGGATGTGTTGATCCGAGATTACCATCTGAATGGTACTCTCCCAATGGTGGAGGCAGCCACGCACACCATCCAATATGCTAAGACTCACCAAATGCCTTCCTAGTAGTGGACTTGAAAGCAGATCCAGACGGGTCTAGTTGCCATCTCAAACTATTTCAGAAGCCTATCCCCGGAAAGAGACAATGCATACCTCCCTTATCTTAGGGAGGCGTATGAGGTCGACACTGAGGACTTCATCCCCACTGAACGGGGGTTCTTCTCTAAGCCCCCACCGGATAGCGTCGTCGCGGTTATGCCACGACTCGATATCCTCATGCTAATGAGGATATTTCCCCGAAGATCTAGGCCCATGCTCCCTGAGCTCCGGCCCCTCAAACCACCCGAAAAGGGCGGAAAACCTATAACTAGGGGTCGGTCATCACCCTTCTCCCTGAGGAGGAAATCCTCTACCCAGTCATGGAGACGTATTGTGAGAAAGAAAATACACCTATCCGCTCCTCTAGAGTCTGTCATCTAGACATGGTTGCATCATACAAGAAGGCGCAAATCCCCGCCGAGCTCCATCAAGCTCGTCACTCACACAGGATGACACCTACCTGGCAAGCACCTCTCCCTACCTAGGGTCGTGAGGCCCACAAACCAGATGTGGTGGTGACCCAGTTCCTGCAGGACCAGCTCCTAGAAGATTCTCCTAACACCTACCATCCCAATATGGCGGTGATCAACAATGTTCGCCATCCATATGTGGCCGTAATTAATAGGCGGGCATGTCTCCCTTCCAACAAAGGCCAGTGACTCGATACGGTGGGAAACCAACATATGTAGGGCCATCTCCCTACAGATGCAAGTAAAGTCCGCCATCCCGATGTGGCATACAATGGAGAGATAAACCAGCATATCCCGTCACAGGGGCAGATTCGTTCACCTGCCCTGTCATAGGAGATTTATCAGTACCCACTGACCAACGGAGGACCGAAGCAGGATATTCCTACTCCGATACCTGAATGGGCCTTCATACCCATTCCAGCCAAATATGTCTCTCTTATTATCTAGTCAATGATGGAGGAGAATGTATCGATCCCATATAATATCTTGTAGACATTCCAGAATGTAATTGCATCAGCGGAAACAACAAGGACTCGGGCCCATGAGCCCGTCTCCCTAATCGAGGCAACTCATCTAAGAGACGATATAGCCTCCTTGAAGCAGATCCGCATCCCCACTTCTGCCCCGAAGGGTCATCAACCATATTATGAGACGCAAGGGAAACCATATTGAGAAGCTTCACTCGTTCCAACTGGGGGAAACCCATCCATCATGGTGGATGCTCTAGAGCAAAAATATATCCCTGCTAAAAGCCAATATTTTCATCAGCATATCTTGGTGGCATCACAGGACCCAATTTGAAAGGGACCCAAAGGTGAAGGCCGTTATCAATAGCAGACGGTCCCCACTGCCCATAGGAATGCGCCCCGAACACGTCGAAGGCAGCCGGAAAATAAAGAGGGGGTTCATGACTCCGCTCTGCTAGAAGCTGGAGTTCCCAGCACTATTGAGCACATATCGAAGGCTCGAGACCCACCCACCCATTACCATATTATGGGAGTGGCAGTAGCAGTTGCGAAGGCCCTCCCCGCAATGTCGCTACCAGCAGCTCTGAAGGACCTCCCCAGAGCACCCGGGGGGGGTCTCCCCCATGGGCATATAACGATCGATCACAAGAGCTTCTCTTTTGATGCGAGTCACGGAAACCCTCTGCGTGAATAGAAGATTGAGAAGCAAGAAGGCCCTCCACTTGCTGCGGTCCACCCTGAAGGTCCTCCCCGGGGTATACCCTGCAAACACTCTCCATGAAGTGGGACCTTAGATTATGATAGTAGTCCTCGCTATCGTAGTCGCAACTATGGAGGCCCTCCCGGCAATGATGTCTCATCACAACAAGAAGGACCTCCCCTTGTCGTGGCATGCCCTAAAGTTCCTCCCTAGCGGATACGTTGCAATGACACTTCACGCAGCTAGGAATTAGATCACAGTGGTAGTCCTCACTACTCTGATAACAGAGGTCCTCCCCGTCGAGATGTCAAGCAATGAGAAGGCCCTCCTGTCGTTGCGGTGCATTCTGAAGGCCCTCCCTAGGATATACCCTAAAGACATTCTCCCTGCGGCATCTGTGATGGTAGTCCTTTCCACCACGACCGCCGTTGCGAAGTTCCTCTCTACGCTGGCCCCAAGAAACAAGAAGGTCCTCCCCTTGTCGCAGAGTATCTTGAAGGTCCTCCCCAGGATACATATCGAACTTCAAACCATTATGGTCATCCTAAACATGATGGTGGTTATTTCGAAGACCCTCCCTGTAACAACGCTACGCAGTTAGAAGTTCCTCCCCTCGCTTCAATACGCTTTGGAGTTCCTCCCCACGATCTGCACTGCAAAAATCCTCTATGTTGTGATGCGTCAAACAGTAATGGTGGCCCTCATCGTTTCTACATGGATAGTGGAGGCCCTCCATGCCTAGACGTTGTTCGACGAGAAGGCCCTCCCCTCATTGTGGTAAATTCTGTAGTCCCTCCCCAGGGTGTACACCGGAGGTTCCCCCCTGCAGAAGCTGTGATATTAGCCCTCGCTATCACGACCACCATTGCGAAGGTCCTCCATACAGTGACATATCATATTGATAAGAAGGTACTCCCCCTACCAAATCAAGTACAAAAAACCCATCATATTCCAAGGCACTCAGAAGGATGGGATTGAGCATGTCAGATTCCCATTTAGTCACCAACAACACCCTTATTTGATTAGGAGACAGTTCGGGGCCGCGTTCATCTTCTGAACCACCCCGAAATCGCCCATATGATAATTCAACACCTACCATCCCCACTTCCACCGGCCACACCATCGGTCAGGGTCTCAGTTGGGCTTACCAGGTAGAGGAATCACTAGTGGAGGAGTATTCTGACATGTTTCACCTGAGGAAATGACTGGCCAGAGATGATAACCCAGTTATGTTTTGGCCCACGACCACCTCTCAATTCGACATACCCAGAAAGTTGTCAGAAGAACGTGCACATGACATCTTCTCCACTATATGAGCAACCCTCCATTGGATGAAATCAATATTCCTACCCTTCTATGGGTATTTAGATCACATCCAGACAATAGGAGACCTCCCACATCACATCAACCTGGAAGCTCTTCCTCCGGCGTGAGAACTGCAACCTGAGAGGCGTAAAGGAAACATGGAGTTAGCTTGCCTCCATGCACTGCACCAACTGTGCTGCCTCATTGGCGACACTCCAATGGGAGTCCATATCAGAGGATGGGGAGAACACAGAGATCTTAATTTCAACCCACTCCCCGCCCAAAAGAACCCGTTCGGCGTAGTGTCTTGAAACATCATCATGGAAAGACAACAATCGAGTAGTCTCCCTATTTGGGAAAGTCGACAAACCCAAAAAAGACAGGCCTTCAGTAAGTTCTAGAAGCGTCAAGCCCAGTGGGAACAATCTATTCTTAAACTCTTAAATCAGTCCACCGAAAGAATAAAACAAGCCTCTCGCCTAAGAGAGGCTAATCAGCGGTCATTGCCAGCTTCCCCAATGAGGATTGATTTGCAGGTGAACTCAACATAAAATCTAGTTCACCCCCAAATGGGGGCACGCAATATTAGAAAAGTAGCGATAGCAGTAGCCACTACCGCAATCTAGGGTCAACAGCAGCCTACAGGGCTGGGGGAATTTTTAAGAACAAATGCCTCCGTAAGACCAATAAAGATGGAAAGAGACTTGACGTCCAGGGAATGGAGCCAACCCCAGCCCTCAGGGCTGGGAGAATTTTTACAACCTCAAGAATAACCTCCCCCAAGAGAATCAGTATTTTATCATCTAGGGAGGAAAATCAGAAGAGGAGGTTCATGCCCTATCCAGTGTTTTGAGTACCCATCCCCTTCAAGAGGGAGGCACACCGTAAGGACGCATCGAAGAACTCTTCGCGTCACCCTTCATCACGGAGTCCGAAAGAAATCCCAGGACAGAAAATGGAGGACCGATAAAAGGCATGGGGGATCCTCTTCCTATTTGGAAGATGAAATCTCCTCCACCCTGCGATATAAATCCATCAATGTCATAGAGGCTAACCTCATGGGTGACACTGAAGATAATGCAAATCCGGATGGATCAGGAGATGATGGTTCTAGCCAAGCTGTGACTCACAATGAACCATCAGGTGTGCACACCCGAAACCAAAGGGCCACCCTAAATATGTCCGCCATTTCAGCTAACCCTCCCCCACTTACACTGTGAGCTTCCAATAAGGATATTAAGAAAAGATCAGTTACTCTTAACTTGCCTCCCTCTCTCGATACAAACAACCCACTTACACATGAAGAAAGATTTTCTCGACAAGCGGATGAAATGAAAGAATTGAGGTGGCTTAAGGCTGAGCTAATTCGAAAGAACCATATTTTTGAAAGAGTTTCCCAAGAAGAGAAACACCTCACACTCCCAGCAAGTGCAGCTCAAGGAACAGGGTTTTCCCCGACAGACAAAGCACGCTCAGGGCCCCCGCCCAATGAGGAACCCGGTCCGTCCGACTACCTAAACATGGATTCAGGTGAATACCACGAATTTCCTCCACTCCGGAAGAAACTGGGGCGAGTACATCTAAACCCTACAAAGGTGTCACAAACGGTATACACACCCTTGGTGTCGGCCAAGCTGGATCCTCAGGCAATGCATCGGGCTACACTCGCCCAAGACCGGGCCCAACAGGATGTAAAACAGGGACTCGACAGCACCATCGAGGCACTGAAAGCTCAATTGGAAGCAATGGAAGGTCGAGGCGCTTTGATACAGCCAGAGCGAAAGTGCTACCTAGATTGGGTGAGCAACACGCCTCATCCACCCAATTTTGGGTGCCCTATATTTCCTATTTTCAATGGTTCAGGCGATACAGAATAGCACTTGATGCACTACGCGTCTTATTGTGACCCTATGGTGGGAACTCTGGAAAAACAAAAAGTAGTGAAACTCAGATGCTTCGTACAGACCTTGCATGGATCTTTCTTCGCCTGGTATATGAGTCTGCCAGCTCAGTCTATAAAAAGCTTGGAAGATCTTCGGTAGCAGTTCCTTTTCCAGTTCAGCTCGATGTTGCCTAAAACAACGGTCAGAGACCTCATGGATTTCAAACAGAGGGAGAACGAGAGGGTCTCAGATCTCATCACAAGATGGAAAGGTCTGACCTACTCTCTGAACAGGCCAATGCCTCAAGATGAGATGCTTTCCATATGTATCGATAATCTTCAAGATGAGCTACGAACACCGCTCATACCGGTAGAGTGCACTACCAGCTTCCACAATCTCTCTACCATTTCTCAGAGAATTTAAGATCCCATGCAAAAGACCAATCTAAAGTCCCGAATAGCCTCATAATATTTTTCAAAGAGAACAGTTAGAGCTTAAGAATCCTTTGTCATACTCAAGCTGGCCCCTGCGCCTGCTCCATTTCCTAGGACACAACCAAATCATCAAGGGACCCCAGTATATCAGCGTCCACCTCCTCCCAAGTGGGACGATCAGAGAGGATCGAAACGGAACCAGTTCGAGGAATAGAGACAAAAAGTATACTCGTTTCAAGAGGACCAAGTCCGCAACTACTTCATCGCCGCTATGAATTGCAACTTGCTCCACCTCCCAGGGCCAAGGAAGCCCGAAGAGGTTGGCCGCAATGACAGACCAGATTACTATCCCTACCATCAAATGTTAGGGCACAATATCCATGAATTATTTTTCTTCAAAGACCTTTTGCAAAGGATGGTAGACTTTGGGCAAGTCGAATTGGGACCACCCCTAGCACAAGTGACGTATATTTCTACCACTGACTCTAATGAAGGGGAGGGGTGGCAGGAAGTCACTAGCAACAAGGGGTAGAAATTTGATAGCTGGATGACTCAGAAGACAATCAACCAAGCTCAAGGCATACTTCGAGCTCAATTACAGCAGCCATTGTTGCAACCAACAGCCCCTAATGCCGCACGACCGAAAATATCGGCATCACAACCCTCCATGAGCTGACCATCTAGGTGTGATCGAAAAGGGAGGAGAAAAGCGCAAGAAGAGTTGTCTGCAACGAGGCCAAAGTTATCCCTGACACTGTCAGATTCTATGCCCTCAAACATGGCCTCAAGGGCACCAACCCACCAAACGACACCTTTAGGGACAACTGAACAGGTTAACCTGTCATAGGATCAGGAGATAATATTTGGTTCCATCAACATCATCCATCTAATGGAATAATTCCCTCATGAAGGTTATGGTTGCAAACCCGATTTCCCGATGCAAGGTGCCAGGAGGAGGAATCACATAGGTAGGGAATAATGGGGAAGGTACAGTCGTGGCTGAAACCAACCCTATGGTTTTACCCTGGCCCAAACCGTTAATATCACATAAACTCGTGGAAGAGTCCTTTAACGGACTCAACAGAAGAAAGAATATCCCCCAACCTCCACAAGCGTCCACTTTCACCCTGTCATTATGCGGTACCCATCAGAGGAGGAACAAGTGTCTAGAATCCTAGTGCACACAAATAGACCGGTTAGGCTGAGCCCCCAGAACGTGGGAACATCTTCGACCTTCGACCCCACGGCTGGTCCTTCCTCGTCATGTGCTCCAGCTCCCAAGATGCCTGCTAAAACTCTCCCACCATTGGAGAAGCATCGGCTGCTGGCACAGAAGTATGATATCTTTAAGCAACTGGAATCAGTACCATCCAAAATGTCAATCCTGGATGCCCGAAGTTTGTCAGGAGATCTCTGGGAGGTGCTTATTGAAGTCTTGCTCAGCCCCAAGGAGTTTCAAGCCGAGGTAGCTATTGCTGAGATTTACTGGACGAAGACTGGTCTAGTTGAATGCAATGCGGTGATTTCCTTCACCGACTAGGATGAAGATTCTATCATGTAAGGAAATATCACACCACAGTATGTGTCCGGAACATTAAATGACAATGGGATCCACAATGTCTTTATTGGAAACGACTCTATAGTTAACCTCCATCCCCTATGAATACTCCGTAAGTTGGGCTACGGTGAGGATGACCTAATCCCACCGGCCACTTCCCTATTGAGTTACGACAAAAGTGAACAGATGCCAATGGGATAAATCAAGATGAAAGCCTAATTTGGAGACCTTGTGGCCTACTCTGAATTCTTGGTGGCCCGGAAAAACACAGCATTCATTGCCCTGCTTGGAAGGTTGTGGCTTCATAATCACATGGTCGTTCTTTAATCCTACGACCAGTGTATCAAATATTGCATCAATGGAAAAAGTGTGACATTCCACACTAACAAGGCCCCTTTAGAGCACTCTAGGTCACACTATATTGACACAGGGTTCTATAAGAAAAAGAAAAAGGAGCCTTCACTCGATGGTATTGACTGGATCCCCACTCCAAATGGTCTGAAAATGGTTCTTGATGACCCCCTTAGGCAGCATGGCGGAGACTACATACTGCCCATCAACCATGTTGAGAGCAGGAATTCAAGTTTATGAACACACTTAGTTGTCCTTATGACTTCAGCTATGACAGAAGAGTGTGACAACATGGAAACGTCCGCTTACTCTCAATTTGGGGATGAATAATCGAGCGAGGACGCCCACTATGACTCACCACTGGACCCTCAAGAGTCTGTGTCGGGAACTCTCCCCCCATCAGATCAAGAAGATGGGAATGTGGGGGAAGAAGGGGAGGAAGATCTCGGGGATGCACCTCCCGCATTTGAGGAAGGTATCTCCACCACTGTGGACAAGCTCAGGGAAATAATCCTGGGTACTGAGGAAGACCCGAGGCCCACCCTCATTAGTACAACCATGTATCCCGAAGAGTATGAGGTATATACCTCCTTCTAGAAGAAACACTGGGATGTTTTTCCCTGGAATTACATGAAAATGCTGGGACTCGATTCCGAAGTGGCAACCCACCACTTAGGTCTGACAGAAGTCCACCGGGACTATAAATAGGATGCTAGAAGAACACACCCCTCATATGCTGCCAAAATTGAGGCTGAAGTCGATAAGATTATTAAACAAGGCTTCATTCGGGAGGTCTAGTGCCACATCTGGTTGGCCAACATTTTACCCGTCAAGAAAAAGAACAGACAAATCCACATCTGAATCGATTTCAGAGATCTCAATCGGCACTGTCTGAAAGATGATTTCCCAGTCCCGATTACTGAATTATTAATCAATGAAATGGCTGGGTATGAGGATCTCTATTTCATGGACTATTATTCAGGGTATAATCTAATCCGGATGGCCCGAAAAGATAAAGAAGACACTGCCTTTTGATCCCCTCAATGAATATTCTGTTACAGGGTCATGCCTTTTGATCTCAAGAATACTGGTGCCACATATCTACGCGCCATTAATCCTATATTTAAACTATTCTTGGGAAGATTCTTCGAATGCTACGTGGATGACTTGGTGGTCAAATCAAGACAGGGCTCAGATCACCTGTCAGACCTTGACACTGTCTTCAATAAACATTGACAACATATCCTGAAGATGAATCCCTTGAAATGGGCCTTCAGGGTTACCTTAGGGAAATTTCTTGTCTTCGTTATACGCCATTGTGGCATCGAAGTAGACCCTGAAAAGACAAAGGATATCTTTGGCCTGCCACCTCCCTGCAATCTCACTGAGTTAAAGGTATTTCAAGGACACCTGGCCTACATTAGGTGGTTCATAGCCAACCTGGTAGGCAATTTTTTACCCTTTACTGGGTTAATGAAAATGGGGGTTACAGACCAACGGACAGATGATTGCCAAGAGGCGTTTGATAGCCTAAAGAAGTACATCGTATGCCTGCTAGTACTTATGCCCCACTTTGATGGAATACCTCTCATCCTATATGTGACGGCCCTAGAGCGGTCACTGGGAGCCTTCCTCTCGCAGAAAAATGATGTTGGTAGTGAAAACAGTCTCTATTACCTCAGACGAACCATGATCGATGCTGATGCTCGATACTCAAACATCTAGAAGAGTTGTTTGGACCTGGTCTTCATAGTTCAAAAAATGTGACACTATCTGCAGCATCATGAATTCCATTTGGTCTCGTGTAGTAACCCGATCAAGTACATCCTCATCCTCCCAATGATGAATGGGCACCTATCCCGATGGGCAGTCATCCAGCAACAGTTTGACATCCGATTTGTACCTCAAAATGCCATCAAAGACTAGGTGTTACCATATTTTCTGGCATATCACCACTCGACATGGATCACCATACTGGAAATCAAGTTACCTGATGAAGACATATTCTTAGTTCAAGAAGAGCTCCCAACATGGGAAATGTACTTTGACGGTGCATCCCGAAGCCCGACAGGGAAAAGGATGGAGGATCCCAAATTTAAAAAGGTGGGTTTGGGGATAATACTCATGTCCCTATAAAACGCAGTCTTTCTATATTCCTTCCTCTTGAAAGAAGGATGTACAAACAATGAGGCGGAGTATCAAGCACTCATTGTAGGCCTGGAGCTCATACTCCAGGTACAGGTACAACACCTTAAGGTAAAAGGTGACTCGGAACTAGTCATCAAGCTAGTCAATGGTGACTCAGCTATTTAAAAGGAGGAGATAATTCCCCTATTTGACCATGTCCTAGGGTCAATGGCGGAATTATACACAGAACCAACATTGACCTATAATCCCCGGTCTCAGAATGCCCAGGCCGATGCATTAGCTAATGCGGCTACATCCCTAGCTGACCCAGACTGGGATGAAACGGTTTTCAGTATTTCTCATTGTTGAATGGTCTTTCTGTTTGTTCAAACTAAGACAGAAGAAATCAACGAAGTCAGTCCTATCCCTGAGCCATATGCTCCTACTACCAATTGGATGACCCATATTGCAAACAACCTTTAAAGGGGACAATTTCCATCAGACAGGGATGAACGGGAGAAAATACGGAGAAGGGCGATCAACTTTTTCCTATACGGTGGCACGAGTCAGCAGGAGGGCCTCTATAAATGAGGCCTCGATGGAGTCCTCCTCAGATGCATTGATGGAGAAGAAACTGATGTCATCCTGATTGAAGTGTATGTCGGAGTATGGGAAGCACATCAGTCTGGGTCTAATCTTTCCATCAGGTTTGTAGTCTTGGGTACTATTAGACCACTGTGGCATAAGATTGCAAGCACTTTACTGCAAAATTCCACTCATGCCATATTCATGCCAACTTCAAACACCAACCCCCAGATTTACTTCATAAAGCTAAGTACTTCTGGCTATTTTCTATCTGGGGAATAGATGTCGTGGGACCATATCCTCCCACCACAACCAAACAACTGAAGTATATCCTCACAGCAGCCAACTTATTTTCCAAATGGGAAGAAGTTGTACCCCTTAAGGAAGTCGGGGCAAGAAATATTGATAGCTTTTTGAAAGCCAATATCATCAACAGATTTGAAATCCCTCATACCATATTGATAAATAACGACACCAATTTCTACTATGCCGAATTGGAGAAACTATACCAAGAATATGATATCAAGGCTAACCACTCATCCTGCTACCATACAGTGGCCAATGGACAGATTGAGTCTTTTAACAAGACTATGTCCAACATTCTCCAGAAAATGGTGGACAAAGACAAGAAATCAGGGCCAGATAAACTTCTTCATGCATTGTGGGCTTATCGAACCACAATCTGCAACGCTACTCGGGCTTCTCCATATTCATTTGTATACCGGACAGAAGCGGTCCTGCCCATTGAGCTCCAATTACCCTCACTCCGTTTTTTCATTTTTAATTAGTTTTACAAAGATGAGCAATCCAAAAAATGGCTAGGTGAATTGGAACATCTGGATGAGAAGCGGTTGCACACATTGCACCATCAGGAAGTATATCAGAACCAGATCGCACGAGCCTTCAATAAAAAGGTTTTTCTCTGGTCTTTCTTGGAAAGAGCATTGGTGTTGGTCCTCCAGTCCCCAATGATACCCAGAAAGATGCCTCCAAAGCTAGATCCCAAGAGGGAGGGACCATATTTTATATACAAGGTCTAATCCAATAGAGCATATGCCCTGATCACCATGGACGATCTGTTCACTACAGCTCCTACAAATGCGAGATTTCTGAAGAAGTATTTCTCATAATCAAAAGTGCATGTCGTCCGAGCTGTAGGATGTTAAACTACCAAGCACACATCGTCCGAGCTGCCGGACGTTAAACTACCCAGCACCTATTGTCCGTGCTGCAGGACGTTAAACTGCCAAGCCCCAACGGTCCAAGCTCTATGACCCTAATCTAAGAGTATTTCGTCCTCACTGCAAGATGTTAAACTGCATGGATTTTAGAGAACTATGTACGGCTTGATTCCCGCCCTTGAAGGATACGTAGTGGCGCTAGGACCCCCCATCCTGGCCCAGCCACCCCCGAATGACATTAAAAATGCCCTTTTCCTCCGTGTACGGACCAGACCTGCATAGGGTGTATTATGTTCTAATGAACTTTGTACGGCTTGATTATTGCCCCCGCATGATACATAGCGATTCCAGGGTTCCCCATCTTGGCCCATCCACCCCCAAATGGAAAAAAAGAAAAAAATGCCCTCTTCCCCGTGTACGGAGCAGACTTGCACGGGGTGTATTATCTTCTAAAGAACTACATAAATATTGATTCCTACCCTCACAGGATACGTAGTGACACTGGAATTCCACATCCAGGCCCAACCACCCCAAATAAAATAAAAAATTCCCTTTTCCCCATGTGTACGGACCAACCCTGCACAGGGTGTATTCCGCGTCCTTACCGCACGACGTTAAACTACTTGGATAAGGATAAAAAATGCCCTCTCCCCCCCTGTGTATGGACAAAACCTGCATGGGGTGTACCATTTTAATGAACTATGTATGGCTTGATTCCTACCCTTGCTGGAGAAGTAGTGACACTAGGATCCCCCATCCTAGCCCTACCACCCCCCCGAATAAAGATTTTAAAAAATGCCCTTTTCCCCCATATATAATCCAGACCTATGTAGGTTGTATTATCTTTTAAAGAACTACATATGACTTGATTTCTTCCCTCACAGTATACGTAGTGACGCCCTGATCTTATCTCCTAGACCAGCCACCAAGAAAAGAAAAAACAGGAATATATACCCTTCATCCTCACCGCATGACGTTAAACTGCACAGACTTCATCTTTACCGCACGACGTTAAACTATATGGAATTCATCGTGAACCACCCAAGATAATTGTATAAATGATATGGGAATACTCCTTGCACATTTGGATACATCCTCTCCATACACCAGACTCCAGGATCCAGATAATTGTGGATCTTAATAAATATTCATGGGAATCAGATGTGGAAAGTTATAGACCCATGGACACCTTTGCATGACTATGAAACCATGCCCTCAGTGGCTCTGCATATTGATAGCCCCTGGGCCTTTTACCAAAGGCAAGATATCCTCAGGCATTATTCCTCATATCTCCGTATGCTTACCGGCCTCTAGGCCCCCATATCATATCTCTTGATGCAAAAATTTATGGAGTAGTGCTTTACAACTTCTTTCCACTCTCACATCCAAATGTTACCAGGGTATCCCCACCTGGTTAGCCCATGTATCCGCCCACGGTTCATGTGACGATCTGCATTTACAAACATCAAGTCAGGGATAGGCTACATTAACTCGACGGACAATTATGGTGAGATGTTTCTTGTATGCTTGGACACCATTATCCTCATATGCCGAACACTATACTGTGAGAAATCTCAGATTTTCAAAATCATCTGTGGCCATCGGAAGTGGAAAGTTATCAACCCGTGGACACCTTTGCATGACTATTCACACCATACCCTCAACGGATCTACATATTGATATCCCCTGGCCCATCTACCAAAGGAAAGATTTACTCATGCGACACTCTTCCTAGGCTCGTACACTTATCGGCCTTAGATCCCCCATGTCATACCTCCTAATACGGGAAACCCCAGAGTTATATTTTACACCCACATTTCATCAAACTTGTTCAAAGTATACCAGATCCTCCTAACTTAGTTTCCTTCTGGGTAATTGTAGCAATAGTCACCCAATGGTCCGAACTCTATGACCGATAAATTAAGAGTACTTCGTCCTTACCGCACGACGTTAAAATGCATGGAGTAAAGGTATACCCCATACCGGTAAAATCTTCATGTTTTAACAGCAACCAGAGATGAACATCCCTGACATGTCCAAATATTTCCCGACCAAACAATAGACTTCGTGGCTCGGACAATCGCGGATCCTCATAATCATTAATGTTTGTCGTAAGTGGAAAGTTTTCAACTCGTGGACCCTTTTCCTGACTATGCATACCATGCCCTCAGTATCTCTGAATATTGATAACCCCTGGCCCGTCTATAAAAGGAAATATTTCCTCAGGCGACACTCTTCCTAGCCCTATACACTTACCGGCCTCAGAGCCCCCATATCATCTCTCTTGATCCAGGAAGCCCCGGAACCATGGTTTACACCATCAAACCCTCTACACATCTTGGACATGCCGAGATGTTCAAACCCAGTTACATTCTAATCAAGAGTGGCCTTTGAAACCCCGTCCTTGCTGCATGACGATTCAAACTGCACGAAACATGTCTTTGCCACTCGGTACGAAGCTACACAGACCAGGCATTAAGCATCCATAAAAATGCCTCCAATTGAAAGCATTTTTACAAGTTTAAAAATTCCCCTATCCTCGCTACACGACGTTAAACTGCACAACATCTTCAAAAATACTCCTCATCTTCACCACATGACATTAAACTGCACGGAATTTAAAATGCCCTCCGTCCTTTTCGCATGACGTTAAACTGCACGGTCGAACCTTTCATGGGTTCGGTTAGGAATGGAGGGTTTCTTATGTCCCTCAGTGCACAAGATAGACCTGCACAACCCACCGCCTCACACCAGCATGAGAAGGGATGGCCTCACCCATTCCCAGGAAGTTTAGCCTAGATATTTATCCTGTATTCAAGCACCCACTCCTCATAAATCACACTATATACCAAGGAGGAGCCAATCCCTTGTAAGCCACCCCTGTTGGTCCCGAATCTCATCTTCCCTGAAGTTTCTCAACCATCAGGAGAATAAGATCATTGACATAAGGAAACCTTTGTGCGACTATGAATACCATGCCCCCAGTGGCTCTGCATATTGATAGCCCCTGGCCCGTCTAACAAAGGCATGATTACCTTAGGCACTGCTTCTCTCTGTACGTCTGTTGGCCTCTGAGCCCCATATCTATCCCGGGATTCAGAAACCTTTTGAGAAATAGTTTACCAACCTCTTTTACAACCCTGCCTGAATATGGTGGAATGTCTCTGACGAGATTACCAAGAACCAGGGGACCCATTGTGAAGAACTTCCCAGCTACATGACTTTAAACTACGTCACGATCCAATTGTCCTTCACACTAACTGAATACGTAGGAAAGTGGCCTCTTGACCACACTCATGATTAGTAAAGAATTTTCCAAACCGTTTTAGACATCACACACCCTTTCTGAACCACCCCTGGAAGTTTTCATAATTCTCCAAGCCACCCATGGTAGTTTCCATAAGCTGGACTTCCATGAATTCCTTAGGGCATCGGAAGTGGACAACCATTAACTTAAGGACACCATTTCATGACTATGCATACCATTCCTTCAGCAGCTCTGCATATTGATCCCCCTGGACCATCTATCAAAGGAAAGTCTGCCTTAAGTGATGCTTTCCTACTTTTGTACACTGATACGGCTCCCATTCCTTGAGACATTCCCTGCATGTCATTCAAATATAAACATGTTCCCCCACGTGCGACTGAAGGGTATTGAGACATCTTTTAATCAACCAAACCTCGGCAGGGCCCCCACCAAACCGTATTTGGTCAAAGCTGATTGACCTAAAACATCAGTGATGATAGTCTTGTCAGCGGGACTCTAAACCACCCACAAAAAGAGGCACAATGCCCATTAGGCCAAAAATCTGGAAAGGGAGACCTAAGAAAAAGTCATTCCATACCTGTTTGGTTCACACAGAATGAGCCTAGGTAAATTTACGGTATTAACAAAAAAAGAAGAGACGAAAATTTTGTGGGTTTTTTCTACAAAACCCCAACAATAGTCAAACTATGCTCGCTGGATGCCCTGGTCCATGAAAAAATTAGAGCTCATTTATATTTTATCAATTTTCCTAAACTATGATTATTCTATGCTCAGTGAATTATCATATACGGCAATCATGTCAAATAATTTCTATCATAGGAGATCACAGGAGAAGACAACAAGAGCGCGAAGGGGAAACATCTCTTTGCTCCATAACAAATTGGAAGAGAAGGGAATCCACAATCTGGAGCCTCCTCTGGCATTAAATGTTATTACAGAATATTTTCAGCAGATTCACAAAGTTTTATCAGGCACTGATTAGAATCCCCGATTTCATGATAGAGATTTTGCAGTAAGGCTATCTCAACTTCTATTCCAGCCCGCAGCACTTCCGCCTCTTATGCCGCCTTTGATCATTCCCTCATCTACTCCTCCAACTAACACTCCCCTTATTCAATTATGGATGTGACATCAGTTGCCTCCTTCTACAAGCGTTGTATGTCACTCCTCATCACCTCCAGTCGAGAATGCTGCTTAATGACTTCTCCCTGAAGTCTCGCGACCACCCTAACATGATCATGAGCTTCTGTTAGGCAAAGATACAAGGTCACAGAAAGGTAGGCTTTGGATTGATCCGTAGAAAGGTGAGATTTGAAACCATCAAGCCTCTCCCGGTCAGTGACCACCTTCTTGAATGTATCATAAATACCATGGTAGTGAAATCTATCAAATCCCAGCAGCATAAACATGTTGTACATCTTCAACAATTTAGTCGGTATCTCGGCCAGGGGCGTATGAGAAATTAGCTTTAAAATTTTCTCCCATGCCCCTTGAAAAGTAGGTCGAAGACTGGAAATGACTTGTCGATCCGGCTCAGAATCACTCTCGGATGAAGATACATACTCTAGGATGAACTTCACCGAGGAGGGACCCAATGTAGCCTCACCCGTAAGCTCCGACGTTGTGGAAACTTCTCCCCCGGTGGTTGTGTTCATGTGCATGATTTTATTCGACGGAACAATCGCCAGTGCCAAAGGTCATGCTCTTAAAGCCAGAAAGTCAATAAGACAGATATGTATCCTTAATCAGAAAAGGGAAGAGAAAGGAGTCAGTGGTAGATGATTGAGAAGCTTACCCCTGATCGTTAAGGCGTCAGTGCCCTGAAGCTTTGCGTCGCCGCTACCACTTGAGGAAGATGTTACATCTTCGAGAGGCAAGGGAGTCTTGGGGATCCCCGGAGGTTTCTATGACATAAGGACACACCCAAGGCTAGAAAATCTCAAAGCATTCCCCAAGAGGTCATCTACGGAGATCAAGCTCCGAGAAATTACTCCCCCGGTAAACAGAATGATGGCATTCTCTGGGTTTCTGACAACTGTCCTAATAACAGGCTCTTCCTCCATCGCCACGGGACTTATCAGGCTTGAGGAAGATTACCCCATCAGATTTGGGGCCTCCTCGGTAATCACGGGCACCCCATCCTCCTCCACAGTTATTAAGGTTGTGTGATCAACAAAGGTCTCACCTTCAATATGTTCCTCCTCTGGCATATCTCTGATTGATGAAGGAAGAAGGAATGCATCTGCATCACTATCCCCTTCAGCAGATCCAATCATCTCGTCATGCTCAGGTTCGACCGCTTGGGCAGCCATGACCAGGTCTCCAATTATCCCTACACCACAGTTCCAAAACAATTAATACCTGACAGAATCATAACATACTAGTTGGTAATCAGGGAAACAAGAGTAATGATTACCCAACATCCCCTGTCTTAGCTGTTCTGATAATCTGGATGCCTGCCGATGTCTCTGGATCTTTCTATGGGACAATTATCCGCTCGGAACGCTAGGAGAATTTGGAGGACAAAAGACCCTAGTTGGTTCCACAATGGTCGCTTACATGAGTTCATCTGTGCCAGGAGACCCCTCATCGATGATCCTTGTAGTAGAAGGCGCATGTTAGTCTGCTTTAGTGCCACGGGGAGTATACTCCTATGAAGGAATTTCCCCCTATGATTCCTCAACACCCTACATAGAGGGAAGAAACTTTATAACCTTCATAGTAAAAGAGAAAGAAAGCCGGAATGGATGATCATGGTGACCTCTTCTTCAGGATCAGACAAGTCGGGATGTTTTATCATCATAGACACCCGATTTGACCCATAAAGCTGGTTTCAGAGTGAATGCACATATGTGTCCATCGCCTTCAATGAGGAGACTATTTTGTCAAGATCCTCTCCCAACAAAAAGTGAGGTGGAGTGAATATAGTCCCAATACCTGGAAGCTCAAGGGAGCTCATTTGGAGTAATGCCCAAACCTCTTCATCCGAGCCACTATCCCTCAGGTCATCCCAAATTCTCCACCCATCTGGGAATTTGGCTGTAACGGGAACAACTAGCCGGGGGGGATTTACCTAAGAGGGTCGGGCAGTAGAAGGGGATGGTGGGGGCGCCAATGGCCGTGTTTGTTTTTCAGATCACACCGCTACCCTAGAACTCTCTGTAACTACCTGCGGGCGGGACCTCATGGGCGAGACCTCACGGTTGGGGGGGGGGGGGAATTCCCTTGCCTCAGCCGCAATAGAGGAACCATCATAATCATCACCCCCTGAAGAGTGATCACTCTCTTCCTCCTCCTCATCGGTCACCAATCGCAGCATGGACTGGACTCGATGGGTCAACAGTACATAACCCTGGCGTGCTTGAACGTAATCTTCGAGGTCCCAGAGACACCAATTGTCCCTCTCTGGGACCACATCATAAAGAATGTCAACAATATGAGATATGTATCCCAGCTCGTCAAAAGACACTTCTGACTCCTGGAGATGCTTCCACAAAGAATGGGGGTACTGGCTACGAAAGGATGATTGACATATGAATTCATCACATTACCCCTAGGCCGTCGGGAAGGCAATATCAGCAGGAATGACCAACTCTCTCCAAGAAGCTTCGAGGGCATGTGAAGAGACACCTCTATCCGTTAAAACCTTCCTCAGAGGCATGAGACTAGCAGGGTTACGACGGACCATTCCCGGCCTAGTTGTGGCACTATACCCCTTCCGCTTCCTCTTGATCTTAAATGTCTTAGGAATTGAGATTGTCGGAACCCACAACCCTAACTGCCCCTTCAGGTACAACTATACCTAGGAGTCGACATAACTCTTGGATAAGAAAGGCATGGAGTCCGCAAGCGCGGGGGTCATAACCTTGCAGCCAGTATCCTCCAGGGTGAAAATTAACTACAATTATCTAGAAACCATTAGATGGAATTTCCCACGGGCTCCATTGAGTGAGGGAATACACTGTTCCTGGACGCATTCAAATTGATGTCTGAATCGGCAAGGCGCATACCCCTCGCAGATCAGCTCCCCACCGATAGGATCTACCAGAGTTCCCTCTCAAAGGGAAAATTGGTAGCCCCGTATGCTAAATTCTTCTGATATGGTGTTCATGATTCCACAAGTCTGGGAGGGATATGTTCGGAAATTGAAATGATCATAACTCGAGATCCAAATCGATAGAAGAAACATATTCTGAACCCTGTATTGTACATCCTTCTCTTGGGCCACCCACTCTTATGGCATAACCCCGCTGGTCAGTTGCAAGTACAACCAGAATGAGGTACTCGGAATCTGAAAGGGATTTATGAATGTGTAGCAGTTCTTAATATGCGCTCCCAACCATACCTAGAGAATTTAGAAAGGGTCGGCTACCCATTTTGGCAGACTCCCATCTGTAATATTGCCAAGAAACCGATAAATACTAGCCAATACTGGGATGGCCATGTTGATGACCTTGTCGGTGGCCATTTGTGCTGCCATAACTAAAGTGGACACTCGCACACCAATATTCTCGCGTACGGGCAACAACCAGCCACTCAAGAACATGGCCCGAAACACCGCCAAACAGAGCAGTCGATTAACGTCCAGGACAAGCTCCTAGCCCAAGTCGTTGAACTGGCCTTCCTCCAGGATCATCCAATTGCTTCCCATCTACCTTCGGGACTCCATCATAGGACATGTTTTGGGCTTGCGTGGAAGAGCCATGGACTTGATCTCTCTAGAAAAAGCCTTGTCCTTTCATGATATGGGACAAGCCGTTTTGGAGATATATCTTTCAACTATTCTTGGGCCTGATCAATAAGCTGCTTCACTAAGGGAGGAGTCCTCTCTTCGTTGTCCCACACATAAGGGGGAGGTATGAATTCATCATACATTCCTCCAAAACTATGGACCCCTGAAATCTGGAAAAAATCCCAAAGACGGATACCCACCTCCCGTGGACTAGATGGAACGTGTTGGTATTCAAACTCAAATAGCTCATATGTTTTTAAAAAGGGTGTGAAGTCGATGGGTATAGGTTTGGGACACCCAGGAAGCTTCATATAAGCCTAAGACTCACAATTCTTCTTCAAACTCTGCACATCTCTGGTGAACCTAGAAGCGCCACCCCAAATCCAATGACTTAAACGCACCCCGGGGCCAGAGGTCCCGGTCCGCTGACCATCCATGCTAGTTGTTCCCCATAGCATTGCAGGCAATGCTCTAGTAACAGTGAATTTCCCCATCCTGCTGGCATTTTTCATTTATTGAGGACACATGAAGGTGATTCAACACAGATCCGGCAGCTGTATTCCTTGGGGTAGGACACCCTCTGGCAGATATCATAGATCGAGGGATAGTACTAGTAAATATCCATGCAGCAGGATTGTTTTCACAGGATGGTCCTGGAATTGGTGTATCAGACAATAAACTGAACCCATAGGTAGGAAGGCTGTAGGAAAAGGGGTACTCCCGTTGTTACTCTGAGAGCAGGTTGGAAAGGAAGGGGTATATTGGAGAGTGGTAGACTCCATCCTGACCAGAGCTGGCCACATCCATTAGGCGTTGATCACCAATTGGAAGAGGATCGGTAGCAGGCCTGGGTGTAGGGCGAGGAGGAACCATATTTTCTCCCTGCATTATGAAAACCATAAAAATGGTTAGTCCAGAATAATAAAACCTGAACAAAAATACCATGTATATGGAAAAAGACTTCGTCAAGGAGCCTTCACGACGAGGTCTGCGAGCTAGCCTCAAAATATGGTTCGCGACGGCTTCATCCCACGAACCAACCCTATATAAAAGAAGTCCGTGGTGCTCTGGCCCACGGAGCATTGGCCAGAAAACCACGAACCAGGATGCTTCGTAGAATCTCAATCCTAGATTTAATGTTTATGTTTAGAAGACTTCAGAAATTTTCAATGACCAAAAGATTTCAGTTCGTGGACCATCAAAACCACGTTGCAAGTTCTTACGTGGCCCATTGTAACAAACTTTTTAATTGATTATAAGTGTTAGTTCATGGATGGGAGGTTGGTTTGCAAATGGAGATACGAGATAATGAGGAATGGTTCGCAGAAATGAAAGTTGGTTCAGGGATGAGGAGTTTCGCAAAGGAGAAATCACACGGAGACGAAAGAAAAAATCTCTTTGTTTGCAAAGAGTCCGGTAAAAGGAAAAGGGAAATGACCCCTCATATTTATAGGCATGGTCCCCTACTGAGTCTACCCCTCTACCGCAAACAATCCACATTTCAAGACCACTCTGCATCGGAATAGTCTCATCTTCGTTCTGATTACACCCCATTCTGATGGGGCATTTGTAGGGTCCTCAAAAAAATCCGCAAAGGAGAATGAGAATCCCATTAATTCAACAGAGTATTCTATCCAATTTTCTTCTAGGAATTGGAAAAAATGTGGAGAAGTTGGAACAAGATGAACCGGTCCGTGGACCGGTCCAATACTAAGGGTACGCTGCTAGTTCCGCGACGAGCCCCCCTCCGCGGACCGCTGTCATTCACAGGACAGAGGCGGGGATCCTCCGCGAGCGCAAAACAGGACGGGCGCTAGGACGGTCCACTGACACAGACTACCCATTCCATGAATCTCTTCAACCGGCCCGTGCCACAGACACTGCCGTTCGCGGAAAAGAGGCGGAACCCTACACAGCCACGAAGCACTCCCCGAACCAGTTTGATTCACGAGGACGGTGCGTTCAATTCCCCCACAAGTTGCGGATTGACCAAGTCATCCATAAACCAGGTTTCCGGTCATGGGCCTCCACAAAAGGTGCCGCATGACCACAGATAAATCTCTTTCCCCAATCTATAAAAGGAGATCGAGTGGGAGAAGAAAGGGGATCAATCAAAGACAGGTGGAAGGATTTCGAAGGATGGAGCTTAGGATTTTTCAAATGGAAAAGTTCCAATTCGTGAGCTAGAACAGGTATGAAACTGTAAATGAATTAATAAGGAACCAAAAAAGCATAACAATTTGGTAAACTGTGAACTTAAAATCACAAAAGAGAAGTCCGCGAACCATGGCCCCTCCGAGGATGCACTCCTCATGGACGAGGGATTTTATGCCCCTTTTTCAATCTGACATACCCCATAGCACCCTCCTACGCGGGCGATGCCCTGACTGACGAATCCCTGACTGGCGTCGCCCTTGGTAGCCACTGCTCGCACGGACTCCCCCACGGAATGGCCTGGTACGCAGGCTGAACCCGAAGCCACGTATCACCCTCGTACACGGGATGTCTATCTGTCCGCGGACCAGCCTGGTTTGCGGATGGCCTCTCCAACTGTGTAGCACCCCCTACGCGAAGGGCGCCACTCCTCATGAACACGTGTGGCCCACCAAATCCTTCATGTGTTCCCATTCCCCGAGTCAGATAAAATCCTTCCAATCCGGCCAGATCCTTCGCAACCCCCTCATTGGCGAATTCATCGGTCCCGAGCCAAGGCCTCCATCGAAGCCACCGGACCCGTATGATGCAACCTTCCGGAGAATCACCGCTCCATCTTTATTTCACATTCCCAAGGAAATCGAGTGTGAAGGGGTTTCTACGACCCTTGAATGGATTCCCAAAGTGTTCCTGGGTTCACATTACCACAATAACGCAGGGTCTGAGCCCGGAGTCTCCCTTTTGCCTCTCCGCTTGCCAAGTTGGGGGACCCCACATCCATTTCCCTTCAAGTCCGGCAGTGATCACTTATCCCCTCTTCTTAGAGTGAACAGGTGACCATCCTGGTGTAATCCCCCATCCTTTCTTACAGGAGGTAGCACCCAGGCACCCCTGTACTTCCCCAGTGCCAAGGACCAAGAGGGGAGATAGACGTAGGGGTTCCCTTTCCCTCTCCCATTGCACTTTTTCTCCATTGGTCCTCCATCCTGGAGTAAGTTCCAATCTCCATTTTTCGGGCCGCACTACGCGTAAGACCCACTTCACTTATCACGAACGCACCTTTCACGACGTGATCATCAGGTCTCTGTTGCCTCTTGTTTCTCACACTGTGCATGAGTCACGTGGGCTTAGAAAAGAACAGACCCTGACCCCAGCCACAAGTGAACGATGAGGACATTGATCCATGTAAAGGAAAGGTACGTAGGAATCCTCTTTGAGGTTCAAGCCCAGTAATAGTCCATTTTGACCCCTTCAAGTCGGTTCATCCTTCACCCCGAATGATGTTAAACTGTACTCCTGAACTACGTGGAATTTGATCCCTGTCTCCTAGGCGGGGTAAATAGGAAGCCTCTCCGTGGTTCAAGCCTAACAATCGGTCATTCCGACCCCCTTGACGTCGGTTTACCCACATCTTGGGCTACCTCAAAGTGTGGGCCTCATCCCCAACCGAACTATGAGGATTATGATTCCTCTCACAAGGATACGTAGGGAGCCCGTGTCACGGGTTCCATCCAAATTCTCAAGTCGTTATCTGTCACCCTGGATGACAATAAAATCCAGAGTGCCTAGTTACGAGGCTTAAATCAGTGCTGTCTCAATGAGTTCGAACTCCTCAGAGTATTAATCCAATGAGGGATGGTAAACCTCGGGCCAAAATGATTTTGAATCCATGCGTTTAGCTGACCATTGTCAACCAAAAATAATATGTGGATACAATGCTTGGGTATAAACCAAAGATTCGCGAACATATGAATACGTCTTAAATCTGTAAGAGAGTCCCGGAACAAGAAATAATTCCCCCCAAAAGGGTACGAGGAGCCCGACTTCCCATCCTCTCGACCAATGTGAGTTCTTAAGTGTCTCTGGCCAAATATCCCAATGAACACCTGCCTTTGGAAAGTAGGTCCATGTATCATCGGATACAGAACCATTAGGTATTTTGGACTGATCTGAAACATGTATCAACCTTGTTTATATTATAATGAAAGGTGAATTAAAATGGTATCTATCATGATATTTCAATTTCTTCTTCTTTATATTTGAAAATATTATTATATATTTATTTATCTCTAACTAGAGTTAATAAAATTTATTTTTAAAATAATGGATCAAAATCTATGGTTGAATCATAGTGGGATCATTTTTTCTCCCAACTTGTATACAGCAATCGATAGATACAGTTCTCATGTATTATTTTAAATGACCAAACTAAGACTTATTTTTTTATTATGTTTAATATGGTCCATTGATGGATTTTTTGGTAGGTGGGGAGTTACCATGTGTTACAAAGATCAAGTATTATATGGAATCTCACTATTTATTACATGATTTTTTATTACATGGGACAAAAACAGAGGATCTTTTAATGTTTATTTTCATGGAAATAAGGAACATAATCCATGGAAACATTATAAACTAGTCTAAATCCACTTCGGATAAATCTTAATGTGTCCACCCAAAGTTACTTTTTATGCTTATCATATACTAGGGACATACATCAAGGGAATGAGGTGACAATGAAGGTGAGCAATAGAATAAACAATAGAAAAAAACATGTGATCATGGGACATATTAAGAATACCAAGAGGCATAATAATAAAGAATAATAAATATGAATATAATAATTGCAAGAACAAGAATCATAACATTGAAATTTTGATACATTATTTTAAAGAATAATTATTATTAATATCACTATTGTTATCACCATGGTGTCATAAATAAAAATTACCAAGCTTGTTCACCAAGGCATCATAAGAAATGTAATATATAGAGATTAAATTATTTACCCAATTAATTTGTGAGATATAATGGTAAAAAATTAATATTAATTAATTAATGTGATCTACATATGTCATAATTAATCACATCACTAATAACAAATGGAGAATATAGAATGTGTTTCTTATTAAAATCATGGAGTATAAAAGTGTATAAGGAAAGGATAGTTATGAAGTTTTTAACCCATTAAAATAATATGTGGTATCAATATATGTAAATACCCGAATTAATAAATAATTATAACAAATAGGTGAATAAATATTAAATTTAAGAGGTTTGTGTACTAAAAAAAGTAATTAAATTGGAAATTTTCAATAAAAAGAGAGAAATTTGAGAAGTAAAATCGGTAGTATGACGTGTATGACACATTGTTTTAGAAAAGGGGGAAATTTTATGGTAAAAGGGAATAAAATTCATTTAAAACTATTATTATAGTAATGGGATAAAATTATATTAAATAAATAATTATTTTTCAAAATTGGAGACAATGAACAAAAATGGAACTTGAATGGAAAAGAGAAGTGTAGTTTTCCTTTACCTTGTGGAGTTATTCCTAAAAATTGAGGATATAACATTGGAGGCCATAGGAAACCATAGTGGGACTCTTTTAGACGAATAAATCAATATAAATTCGTGGAGTGTGGTTTGGGAGTGAATGAAAATGTTGAAATGGGTGGGTATATGTAGAAAATGTAATGGAATTGCTTGATAATATAGGTCATAGAAATCTAGGTTGTGTAAAATGAAAAAACATTATGTAAACTATGGTTTTTGAACATGGTTGTGATAATTTGAGATGTATTTTAGGATATTTTAATCTCAAAGAACCAAAAACATTTCTTAATACTTATTTTTCATGTAATTCTATATATTCAACAATGGAATGTTTTTAAAAATTAAAATTTCAATTTTTAGACTTTGGAAAATCACATATAACCTTAAAAATAGATTAAAAACTTTTAAAGTACATAATATCAACAAATTAACATATTTTAAGATGTGTATTGTTGTTAATTAATTATTAAATCATTACGACATTATTATGAAGTCATAAAACACATTAAAAACCCAAATCTATATTTCTACTATGCATTGAAAATTAAAGTATTTTAGAAAATTATGATAAATTAATCCTTAAATAATTTATCCTGATGATTTCAAATATAATTTTTATTTTATCAGAATAATTCTATAAATATAATATTTTTATAAATATAAAAACCCTTATTTAATTAAAAATATCATTTTTAAGACACAATGTAATTCCTGACACATATAAAACAATTTCCAAAGATATTATAGAATTATCATATCATTTATATTTATATATAAGCATTTTTAAATGTTTATTTCCTTAAAAAGAATATTATTTAGAATACTTGAGATTATTATAAAAGTGTATATATTTTCTAAAAATACAAAATTATGTCTTATTTGTGTCCAAAAATCAATTTATAAAATTAATCTTAATTAAAAATATATATTTAGAAATAAAAAAAATATTATTAAAAAGCAATTGATAGAAGACCATTTTATTTATAAAGGGGAAATTAAACATTTAGAATCCAATCGATAATCATGTAACCCCCTACTACTCTCGTGTATTCCCCAATGGTGAGGCTTGTGATGATGGTAGTTTCATGGGATTGCTCGACTAACATCCACTGAGTTGAAATATACATTAACTTGAACTTCTCACGTAAGTGATTTTTTAAAAGCAACACTTGTTGAAGCTAGACTTGTGATTGGTCAAGGTAAAACTCATGTGACTCTTCCCCCTCCTAATTTCTAAAAAATTGGCTCCAAACAATAAGGTTCTACTAGTTTGGGCCATATTTTCTATTTTCTTTATCAATTCTCCTTTTTAATTAAAACTCATATACAATAATTATAATGGTAAAATTATCAATCAATGATATAGTTTCCAATGTTCATATTGACCAGTGTTTAAATTGATGAATGATTATATTTGACCAATGATTGAATCCCAACCGTCATATTTTTCTTTATGCTATATAAATACAACTTCATTATTTCACTGAAAATTCACTACAATTTTCCCCATAAAGTTATATTTTCATTTATTAAGGTTTTGATTGATTTAATAATATTTTGATTAATTTCCATAGTGTTGTTGAAGGGTCATGTTATTCCAAATGATTGGGGTGATCTATATTTTCCCGTTTTAGCAATTCTATTTTAATTTTTTTCTACTTGTAATGTTTTGGATTTTAATTAGTTTCAAAGATGACTAATGCAATTATCATTATTAATGAGACTAATTTTTGTTTATTTCAATTTATTTTTTATGGCTATAATATTATATAGTATTTAACACACATTTTTTACGAAAAAAAATTTCATTTTAAAAAATATAGGTCATTACATATTACTACGGGTTGACTTTATTTTTACTTTTTATAGGGGTGTTTATCTTTTGAACTCATCATCATAAATAATTATTTTAGTTTATTATGTATATATATTGTTGGTTATCATTAACATTTAGTGTTATTTCATGGATTAGAATATAAGTTATTTTTTTATAATCATGTTACACTGAGATTAGATGTTTCTTTTTTATTTAGACTATTTACATATTTTTATGGGTTTATGAGGCATGAATGATCTATGTTTGAGTTTTGGGGTGGAAAAACCTTGTTAATTTTGTTATATTTTAAAAAATAATTACTAAGATATATATATGATTCCTAATTACAAGTTTCCAACATTTGTGGATTAGTGAAATTCTTCAGGCCTTTACAAAAACCATATTATTTTTTCAGCTATTATGTGGTCTTGATTTGTTATTTAAAAATTGATTTAGTGTTACTTATTAATATAAAGGGTGAAAATCTTCATAAAATAGATTGGATCATCAACAATACTCAATAGGTATATCATAATTTGGTGTATGACCACAACCATTTAGGATGAAACTTGATTTACTATGGGTAGTTGGGTATTTAGTCTTGGTGTGTAGTAATGTTTGATCATTTTTAGGGTGTTTTATCTACATTGATAATTTCAATGATTTCTATGGTCCCCATGGATTTTGTTGTAAATATAGAGGAAAAAATAGAGTTTTTTTGTTTTGGTCACACTATTAGTTAAACCATGTAGATTCCATTAATATGGTTTCATAATCAATTCCAAGGGTAGATTCAATGTTGGTGCAAGTTCTACCAAACCATGTAGTATATATGTGCATTGTTTTGTTTTTTCATAGTTATACTGATTGGTCTCTATTGATACTAATGTTGGTTATAATGATATTTTTATCACATTGGTTGAATTTAATTATATATATGATATTTTTTTCATATATGAATTGTTTTTGGTTGGATTATTCATGAGGCAGCTTAGTTAATGTGTATGTTTAAAAAACACAATTTTAAAATAAAAACATTTATAAATATATTCGGAATGAAAAGTATATTTAATAATATTTCCTAATTAAAGGGATAGACTAATGAGTTTTTTTGGATTAAAATATTTTTTTAACTTAGTTACAAATTTAAATTGCATTTTGAATTATATTTTGAATTCAACTGGATTTGTAATAAAATCGGACAGATTGATGGACATTAGGTTTTCTTGGAAATGTAAAATTAAATGGAATTATTTTGAAAATTAATTTCTTCCAAAATTATGTATGGTTTAAAATGATATTTTATTTAAAGTATATATTGGTATTATGGTTTCAATGAAATGTCTTACATGTGTTTTAAAAAAGCGAATAGTATTTTTTTGTATTTTTTGGGGTTCATGGTGGTGTTATGTAATTCAATTTCTGTATATGAACTGATTGTGTATTTATTTTTGTATTATTTAGATTATTTATTTTAGTGGTCCTATTTAGAAAAATAGGAAGTATGTTCATTAGGATGATTTTTAGGTGGTACTTCTCATCATTTAAGAGAGGTTTATTACTTTTTTGACTTTATATATACTTGAGATCAAGTGGTGGAGTGAAGTTCTTCCATGATCTTGGTCCATATCTGAGACATTTTGAATCATCATCCACCTTCCTTTAATGGTAATCAACAGGAAGTTGAGGCAGTGGAATGGATTAAGAATATTAATGGAATCCTGAACTCTCTTGGAACTCCAAAGGATTGAAGGGTGAATATAGCTATTTCTATGATTGATGCACTTAGTCGAATATAATGGTATAATATGATTTATGAATAGCTGCATGGGGATATGTATTTGGATTTTTCCATGATAGAATATATTTTAGGGAATTATTTGAAATGTATAGAACTAGAAAATGCTGTTGATTTCACGAGACTTAATTGGGGTGTGTTTTCCTTAATAGAATATATCAATTATTTCTCTTAATTGATGTTATTTTTTTCTTGATCTAGTTAGAAATGATTCTTTAAGGGACATTTTCATTGAATTTGACCTTTTCCTGATGTTTGAGATTTTTATCTTGAGTACATACTACCAAATATTTAGTCGATTTCAATAAGAGGGTTATAAGTGTAAGATAGTTAGGGTGTCTGAGACGATATGGGTGAGGATATTTAACTAAGAGAAAATCATGGGTTAGTTGATCCTGAGATCACATAGCTATTTAGGGAGAAAAAACCTTCTCATATGAAAAAAAATAAGAAACCTCTTCTGTGCTTATAGTTTGGAGCTCTTTGGAATTATAAGAAATCTTATATAAAACCTCAGAGGGATTTTTTTTTGTTGTGGATTCCGAGGAACACATTTAAAGGTTTTATAAGTTAAATTATCAGAGGGGTAATTATTAGGTGTAGTTTAGATTTTTAAAAAAATTTGTTTTAGGATCTTATTATGTGTGTTTTTTGGGATCTTTTGAATTTTTTATTTTGGATTGTAATGAATGTTGGTTGTGTATATAACCTAATATTTATATTATATAACTACTACGATATATATTATTAGTTATTTTAAATATATTGATATTATAATCATTATTTATTTTTTAATGTGTAAGAAATTGTTATCTTCTTTGTGAGATAACATTTTACTTCTTCACATTCAATTATTTTGATTAGAACCATTATTAGGTATAACCCTTAACTAATTGACTAGATTTTGAATACCTACATACAGGTTATAGTATTTATTGAACAAAACTACTAGAAATATGGCAATAGTTTTTCTCAAGGGATTCATTAAGTGTAAAACAGACAAACAGAAAAGGATTTTCTATTCAATGGATAACCCATAATTTTTGGTGTAAGGCCCATCTTTTATCGGTTCTAAATGGATTGTGTAGCCTCACCAATATGTATTGGAATCCATTATGAGGAAGAAATATAATATGGTATGGGAGAACATCATAGGCCATTATGGTTCATCATAGTGTGTTCAAGGACCATCACAACCATGGATATGTCGTTGTCTAATTTGTTTTTTCTTTGTAATATGTTGAATTAGGTCAATTTAATTCCATATCGTATCAAATCTTCACTGAATCAATGGGGGTTTAATGTGGATTAAATTTTGGTATTTTAATATATTGTTTAATAAATTCCAATCCCTATTAATAAAATTTACCCTTACCCTCATTAATTATTTTAATCCAACAAATTTTTACACACGTAATGGAAATATGAATTGACCTTGTGATGTTTTTTACTTTTAAAATCATATTAGTCCCTTTTCAGATTAATTATATCATCTCTTTTGGATAACTAAGGCCTCAATTCATCTTCCTTATTTTTTATTTTGATTTTTTGGCGATTTAGTGAAGGTATTTAATGATTATTCTTTTTTTGGATGAATTATGTATGTTATTACCTTTTGAATCATATAATGATGTTGATATGGATTATATAACTATGAATTATGTATAGTTACCTAGGATTAACATACATGGATATTAAATAAATTTATATGAATAATCAACACATTAAAAATGTTCATTCGTGAGGACTGTAATAATTTTGTGACTTTGGAAACATGGAATAAAATATTCTAATAGGGTGAAAGGTATTCATTGTTTCCCAAAAAGATCTTCCCTTTTAATACTTATACACAAAACCTTTCTTAACAACCTAGATAAATGAATCATAATAAAGTGGTGAGCTCAAATGCCCAGTAAGGGTAAATAATGGATATATATGAGTATAACATTATCATAAAGGTATGAGGGGATGAGAATACCATTTATAGATCATACCCTACATATCCATAATCATATACAAGAGTCAGAAAAAATATTGGATGTTTATAAGACATGAAACATAAGGTAATCTAGATCATAAACCTTGGAACTTGTATATAGGACTAAGACACATTATTTATGACAGACACATTAGCATATAAAATGATTTCCATAATAGTTTTGGAATCACTACCAAGGTTATATTTGTAGTATGGGTTCATTACCCACACCATCTTGGTAGTTATGGTCCACTCCAATGAATATCTTAGTAGTCAAGGTTTACTCTTAAGACCATTTTAGCAGACAAATTCCTTTAATGGATAGAGATTAATCCCTGTTCAATCCATATCTATATCATGAGATATAAATCATTACCCAATTCATTGGAGGGAGATATAGATACCACACATATTATAATTAAATCATACATACATGTTCCAAAAGATGATAAGAAATCATATAATAACCCATGAAATTAAATGGGAGTCAAAAACATGTAATCATATCATAACCTGTGGAAAATAGGTAGGATTAATAATCATTTCATTAAATAATAAATCATAAAAATAACTGGATTTCATAAGAATATAACCCATGAAATTGAAATGGGTTTCATAAATATATATCTCATGAATGAGAAATGGGTTTTATTAACATATAACCCATTAAAGAGAAACAAGTTTCTAAATATATTATCCCATCAAAACATAATCCATTTTTAGAAAGAATATGAATGGAACCTTTAAATCATTTCCCTATAATGGCATTAGTAACACCATCTAATGTCATCTTAGACGGAAAATAATTTGATGTGTCTTTAAAAAAAATCATGATAGAAATATCATTTCTTATATGAGAAAAGTATTTTTTAAAAACATTAAACCTTTTTAAATTCATTTTCATTGAAAATAAACATTAAAACATATAAAGGAATATAGAAATAATTTTGAAAACATTTTTCCCTAAAAAATTATAAAATAATCATGCAGTATATTGGAAAAGCTTTTTAGATGAAAAATTATAAAATATGCTCAAAAACATTTTGAAATCTCTTTTCATTGAAAATTACATCGAAAACATATAAATAAATCCTAAAAATATTTTGAAAACCATTTTTATTAAAATAATTTTGAAATCATATTATATCTGTTTCAAAATTTATTGAAAACATTTTTAATTGAAAATACATAGAAAAATTATAAAAAATTCATTAAAAATTTTCAAACAGTTTTTAAATATAAAATATTTTTGGAAACCTTTTTAGGAAACATGGTTTTAAAGAACATAGATTTCTAATTGAAGAGAAATATAGTCGATTTTCTTAAAAACACATTCTTAATTATCTTAAGTACCAAAGAGTTGAAAAGTGGAACTAGTACATGAATAAATCATGAATAAACATAGGTTAAAAATTTGAATTCTTGTTATTGAGTTATAGATCATAAAATTTCATTAATGGAAGCATAATCATAAACAATCCTGATAAATGTTGAGATTGCAACAATAAACTATTACCAATTTGGTAAATTTGAATCAGAATATACATGATAGAATAACATTACGTGAATATAAAAATATCATTAAACAATGAGATATATGATATAACACATAAAAGGGAAGTATATATAGCCTATAGAAAAATAAAGGTGCATAATATGGAATGTATATCAAAGAAGGAAAATTGAGAAAAAAAATTACGTTACTAATTTGGAAAATTTTCAACCATAATCCCCATTAAATAAATGTCATAAGGTGAATAAATAAATACCCATAAATTTTAAAAAAAATTATATAATATATTTATGGGAAATATATGCACCATATAAAAGAAACTAGTGTTGAATAAGATAATGATCTCACAAAAATAAAAGCCATATGAGAAAACCCTTAACATTAGTCTTGAATTTCATTGTAAACATTAAAAACTACTATATAATGTATATATGTTTATTTTACATATAACACATAATCATATTATTATATTTCATACCATATATAATTTTTTTTATTACTTTATAGTACCCATTTATTGACAACTCTATGTTAATGTTGTGTTTTGGGTAAAATCTGCTTAATTTTTCAAATATGTTTTGACTTGTTATTCTTGATACCCTTAATTAGATAATGATTTAATTATTTAAATAATTTAAAACATGATTTAAATATTATATATTATCATTATATCTATAATTATTATATATATTAATGATAGAAGTATGAAATGGAATACATAGTTCATAGAGAAGGTATGTCGTATGCACGCATGAACGTTGTTTTCTTTATATTTTCCTATTGAAAGAATGAATATAAATTACATATATGTATATATATTTCCATTAAATAATCACACTTATTTAATATATAACATAATTTTAATAAACCCATATGTAATACTTTCCATGTAATGTGTGAATGGATCACATCGCTTTGAGGAGGTTGTAATCCATGCGTCCAAAAACGAAGTTATTGCATTTAAACAAAAAGGAAATCATGAAGGAATGTAATATTTATTAATTAAATAATCATAATGCCCTAATATATATCATATATATCATATTAAAAAGTGTTTCCCTAATAATTTCCAGTCATGAGAGGTGATAAAGGAAAAACGAACAACATTGTTTCATTTGCAAGTAGTTCACTGTACACAAGAAGGGAAAGTTTGTTACCAATTAGATGGAAGTGTGCGTGATAATTTATGTAAAAAACATAAAATAAAAAAATTCAGTATATTTTCTATTCCGAGGTTGTTATGTAATCCTAGAATAACAATTAATTTGGTGGTGAAGAATTAAAATAAAACAAAAGAGTGCGTGGAAGGATGTTACATCGTCTTTGAGTAACTCCTTTTTTTTGCACCAAATGGATTCCATGGAATGATTTCTGCAAACAATTTAGGATTATTTGTTTATGGAAGGGATTCATGGAGACTATTTGGGTAGATTTTGTATGAGGCAATGCCTTGAGAGGTGTGAGGAAGGTAAAGAGTGAATGACTTTTTATAATGGAGGGGTGGAATTCTTGTAAATACTAGATGGTATATGCTATTGGGAGGTATCCCTTGAACCCATGTTCCTAAAAAATGTAAATATAATGGAAAAATTAGAAGTTTTATTGATAAAAACCTCAAACATAAATGACATATGTTTATTTATATTATTTTATTCCTTAACCTCTATGTTTACCCAACTATATCATTTGATTTTTATTAAAGTAACTAGTTTTCGAACCTATGTAATTAATACCTTAAGATTATGTTATTGTGAGATTTATTAAGAAATATAAAAAACTTAATTCTAATTAGGATAAATAATTTACAAAATAGCAAACCCATGTGTGTTGGAAATTAATTTTAAAATAAGGGCATATAATGCGTAAAAACACTACTTTAACCTGGATAGTTCTAATAATGGTTTTACAATCTATGGGTCAATATGTTAGTTATAAATGATCAATTCCTCAATTAATAGAAAATATTTATTTTTTAGTAAAATTTAAAATTCACTGACCATAATATAAGATTTTTAATAATTTTAAATTATTTATTAAAATATAATTTATTAAAAAATAAAACTAATTTCAATTTGAACATTATTTATTTAATTTAAATATAAAAATATAAAAAAAATATTTTAATTAAAATATATTTAGTTAAGATATATTTAGTAGGATATATTTACCTACAAAATAATTTAACATAACAATTCATTACATTTACTTTACATTTAAATTTTTAGCATCATTTATCTTATTTAATTATTAATTGAATAATCTATGTGTTATCTTTTATTAAGTGTTTAATGTAATAATCACATCTCTAAAAATAAAATTTTAATTTCCATGATAAAAAATAATATCTAAACTTTCAAAATAATGTTCATAACCTTAACTATTTATCTTCTTTCATACTCTAATGATTTATAAATGTTAAAGGTAAGGAAGATTCATTATTTGTCTTCTTACTTACATAACATATTTTATGGGTCAAATTAATGAAAATGTGTCTGAATAACTCATAAATGATTATAAAAGGGGTGATATAATCAAAATATTGGAAGAAAGGGACTTTTCGACAAGGTTCTATGTCATTTTGGACCTTAAGATTAAATTTTAACCATTACGTAATCTTATTTTTACCTTAATCACTATAATTAATTTAATTATTTTCATTAATATTATTTGTCAAAAAATATGCTTAATTAAAATAATTTATAAATTATTATAATAAAAAATATGGAAGAAATTGTTCCAAATTATACTAATAAAAGTGGCAAAATTAATTTAAAATTAATCTCATAAATGGGACGACCAAGTGGAACAACTAGAAAATCAGCATATTTCCTTGGTTAAAAACCTTGGAAATAAGGCTCGAAACTATAGACAAAGCCTATGACCACAGTTTTCCTAATCAATTGCTACTATGGCTATTCTAATAGATTCGATCTATTACCCTGGCTTAAACTATGATAATGGGTCTCGTATTTGTCCAATGTAACAGTTGACCTATGGCCACTGTTTAAACTGTGGCCATATGTTTTATTGTCATAATGGTAAATCACGGCTATATCCCCAGTTAGCCAGGACTATATCCCAAAAATACTTTGTCACAAGCGGAATTCGATCTCTTCACCTCACCTATGGGATTCAACCACCTTACCATTGGACCACAGTGAGGGTTTGATATATATATATATATATATATATATATATTATTAAAAACTATGTTGGTAACACAAAAACCTTAGAAATAGAGTTTCCCACTCTTTTTTGTGGGAAAAACATTCTCCCGTGCAATAGCGGGAGCTTTATAGCCACAGTTTTCCAAACCCCTTCTATAAGTGTTCAATATAGCCATAGTTTTACAAAGACATTGGTTATAGCCTACCTATAACCATATTTTGAAAACTATGGTTATAGGTCTTGGGCAATAACACAGTTTTCTACATGTACAATGTTTTAAACTAAAAATGTTAAAAATCTTGCTCCTTTTTTATATCTAAATTTAATGTAAAATTGTTTAAAATGATCTAAATTCGATTATATTATATTAAATTGATCTAATAATACTTAATAAAAAAAATATTTAACCATATAAATAAATTGGATGAAAATGTGGTTTTGAACAAAAAATCAATACTGTTCACCATTCATCAAAATATGGAAGTTCTCAGAAAAATTAAAAAAATTAACCCAAAGTATATTTTAAAATTTCTCTTTAAAAATTGAAGTTTATTTCATCAAATAAAAAATCTAAAAGAGTAAGCAAAAATTATTTAAAACCTTATCTCTATTAAAAGGTTGTAAAATTACTTTTTAGATAAATACATATTTTTATTCATAAAATTTTATTTATTATCATATTATAACTATAAAAACTATTGGATGGACATTAAAAATATTCCTTGTTTATATAACATATAAATATTATTGGAAACATTAATCATAAGTGGTTTGATTAATTTATTGAGATAAAATTGGGTTTTGTACATAGGACAATATTTTTCATAGAAATGTTACTTATTTAGTATAAAATATTTCTTACATTATACTATGATAACTGATCACAAAAGGAATAATTTTATATTCTAGTTTCAATCATATGTTAAAATTTTAGTTAATATAATATTTATAATCGATTTCTTTGGCTCGGTGGTAGTTATAACATTATTTTAATAACAATATTAATAGTATGTTGTAGTTCGGTAAAACTCTTCCTCATGTGCAATGAAATATATCAATGGGACTTGGTATTGTGTTTAATACAAGATAATCATTGTGTTATCTTTAAAAAAATATAATATACGTGTTGTGTATAGTGAAATGTTTACATGGTGTTTCATATAATGAAATCTAAAATTAGTTCTTTTATATGAAAAACCTATATTCAATGTTGTGTGAAATGAAATATATAAAAAATATTAAATTAATTCAAAAAATATATTTCAAAAAATCATGGGGTGTTATATTCTACACACCTTAAATTTTTTTTCTCCCTCATAGTTATTTTGTGTTAATAAAATTTTAATAATTGAAAGCCCTTTCATAGAAACCCACATCGTAAAAATGAATATTAAAGACAACTTTAAAAAAAGAAATTTAGAACCATAATAGTCACTCAATGTAACTCATAACATGGTTTCCACATAGGATAACATAGGATGAAAGTGAACGTATAGACATGGATGAAAAATATAACTATCAAGTCCTCATGGAGTGTGATAGCTAAAATGGTTAGGAGAAAGTTAACAGTCACAAAAACAAAACCCAAGGAGGGTTGAAAAAGTTCATTGATATCATAAAAAATAAAGGTAACTTGACAACAATTTAATTCAAGAAATTTTTTTCTAATGTTGAATAATTTACATGAGAAGATAAAATTACTTGATCTTAGGAAAACCTTACCCTTTGTTGTTCCTTGATCAATTTTCACTTTATTTATTATTTAAATACATGAAGGAAAATTTATCATTACTGAAGCATTAATAGATCATGATATCTTTAAATAGAATTATAGGTCAATCCATATCCAATATAAATAAATCACCGTATACTGAGACAATACAATATTATCTAAAAACACATATGTTGTTTAACATAAACCATAAATTGTAAATCTTATAATCTTACGAAAAGTTCTAAGTCTAAAAAATGATATATAATTTCACTAAATGAACATCACATTGATCCCCCATATATCATAAAGTAGCTCTTGGTTGTCACATTCTAAACATGTGAAAAATTCTTTCTTATATTCTCTTAAAACAGGGTAATGACCTAAATTACCAAAAATCCTTATTAAAAAATGCATTTTTTTCTTATTCAAAAGTTTGTTAGATATATTCATTCAATAAACAAATATATTAATCTTCATAAATTATAGCATAACCAACTTTTCAAAAAATCCTTAATTTTTTCCAAGGAAATTAGTATCGTCCAATTTACCTATTAATATGAAAAATATCCTTGTAGAAACATTATTATCTTGAAATAAAGAACATATTTAGTGTTACATTTCCCATTAATCATGTGTTTTACATGAACATAACCTTTCCATTAAATCGATTTTCATGTCCATCAGAACCATTAAACATATTCTAGTAAATCCTTAGAAAGAAACATAATATGAATAATACGTATATATTTCACTATTCATCTAACATAATTATCATATCCAAATACATAAAAAAACTTATTATTCTATTTCATCGTAAATACATTAAAAAGGACCCATCATCCTATTACTTAATACCTATTTACTTTAATATTTCACCTGTAGTCTCATCGTCATAAGTTATATAACCATTATTTATTCCAACTTGCTGATTCTATTTGTGAGCTTTCCTCTTGGGGTACTATTTCAATAATGACCATTAATTCTACAATTAAAGCATCTAACCATTTATTATGTATTATGGAGGCCAATATTCCCATCCATTTCATTAATTTGACTCTTATATTTCATATACAGCTACTTTCTTTTTGCCCTTCTTTTCTATTGTCAAAACAACTTCTCACCCCTCTAAGACATTCACTTGGGAGAGTCTTTCCAAATTATTAACACAAAGAAAACTGAATAATCATTCCTCTATGGTCTCTATTACCAAAATTCTCAATAAATTCCTTTATTATCTACTTTTTGGAGCCCCAGAGTTGGTCAATGTACACATTGTAAATCATGTTATGTGAAACTTAAATAGTAATGATCATGACATCCTCTACTCCAGTGATCATCAGATTTGACTCCCTATCAAAAAATGTCCTATCAAATTATATGTTAATATAGTTACTCTTGGTTTCAACCATTTACTAATACTATAAATTATTTTATGGGAGTCAGTTATCATTTTAGAACACCACATAATCATGAAAAATCACTTATAGGTTGTAAACAATATGAAAAATTCCTATGAAACCTTAGGCTTAGCCTTAGTGTCATCCCTAGAAATATCCCTAGAGATCTCACTATGTTTTTATCATCAATGTTTCCAATGGTTTACTAATAAATTTTTTAATACCACGTATAGTGACCTAGGATTAACATACATGTATATTAGACCAATTTAAATAAATATTAATCACATTACAAAAGTAAAATCCTAATGACTATAACAGTTTAGTGTTTTTGTAAACATGGAACAAAATATTCTGACATGGTGAATGAGATGTAATGTTTCCAAAAAATATCATAACCTTTATTAAGTCTACTTAAAACTGTTCTTTATAACATAGGGAAGGGAAACATAAGAAATGGGTGATATTAGATTCTTATTCAGGGTAAATAAAGGAGATATGTAAGCATAACATAAATAAGTGTATGAGAACCTGAGAATAAAATTTTTAGATCACACCTTATATATAATAGATCATATAAAAGAGTCAAGGAAGAAATATTGGATGTTAATGAGACACTAATCATAAAAGAATCAATAAAATAAGTTATAAAATCATATAATAAGAATAAGATATAGAATTTGTCCCACACACATCATCATATAAAATGATTCTTATATTAGTCAAGGAATAACTTAAAAAGAAATTATTATTATGTGTTCACTTCACATACCATATTGGTAGTCATGTTTCACTCCCTTGACATTCTTAGTAATAAAGGTTCCCAAAAATACCATTTTATTGGAAAAATTCCATTAATAATCTGAGTTCACCCTCATTCCTTCCATGTATATCTCATGAGAAATAAACATTTACCCAATGAATTGGAGAGAGATATAGGTCCCACGCATCTCATAATTATATCTTACATACATGTGACACTTGATTATAAAAATTTATATAATAAAACCTGAAATGAAATGGGTTTAATAAACATGCATTCATATCATAACCTCTTAAAAATATATAGGTTTCAAAAGCATTTCATCAAGGCATAACCCATGAGATAAAATAGTTTTCATAAGAATATAACCCATGAAAGTGAAATGGGATTCAAAAACATATAAATTATGAAAGAGAGACAACTTTTCTAATAATATAACCATTTGAAGAGAAAAAATGCTGCATAAAACATCATAACATCAAAACAAAATTCATTCAAAGAAAGAACATTAAATGAACCTTTTAATAATAATCCTTGAAGGGAATGATTAACACTAATGGATTTCATCTTAGAAGGGAAATAATAATGAAATATATTTAAAAATAATTTCTTGAGACAAATAACCTTTATTATTGGATGAAATTTTTTTATTTAAAATATAAAACTTTTTGAAAAACATTTTTTTTCAAAATTAACCTGAATATTTAAAAAGGAATTTATAAAACCTTTTGAAATTTTTTTTCATTTAAAACATATAAATGAAGATTGAAAACAATATGAAAAACATTTTCCTAGAAAATTTATAAAATAATCTTGAAAATATTTTGAAAACATTTTTCCTTGAAAAAATAAAATAAGTTCGAAAACATTCTAAAAAACCTTTATTTTGAAAATAACTTTGAAAAGTAATAAATAAATTTTGAAAACATGTTGAAAATAATTTATTAGAAAATAACATTAAAAATATATAAATAAATCATGAAATTGTTTCGAATAAATTTTAAGTATAAAATCTTTTGAAAACATATAAACAATTATTGAAAACTTTATTAAACACATTTTAATCACAAATAATTTTTTTAAAACGTTTTCCAAAACATGGTTTTATAGAACAAGGATTTCCGACCATAGAGAGATATAATCATATTTTCTTGAAATTTACTAATTATATTAAGTATCAATGAGTTGAAAAATGGTATCAATACATGTTTATATCATTATTAAAAAGAGGATATTAAAATTCATGAGTGTTATTGAGTGATGGATAATAATATTTCATCAATGGATGGATAATCAAAACCAATATTAGTAAATAATGAGATAGTAATAGTAAAATATTATAAATTTATTGAATTTAAATCATAATTAAAATTAGATAATTAAATTAAATTAATCTAAAATATCCATAAATAGTTATATTCATGATATAAAATGTCAAATGGTAGTATATATACCCCATAGTAAAATATAGGTGCATAACATGGCATGTATCTCAAAGAAGGAAAATTGAGACAAAAATTACATTACTGGTATGGTAATTTTGAACCACAAACCCTAGGAAATAAAAATAATAAAATAAAAATTTAAAAAATAATTTATTTAAGTATAATAATCATATAATTTATTCATAGTCAGTATATCGGCTTGAAAAAATAAATGAGTGGTGAATAAGATATAAATCTCATGGAAATAAAAGTGAGATGAGAAAACCATTACCTTAAGTGTTGATTTTCTTTTTACATGTTCAAAACTAATGTATAATAGATATAAGTTTATTATAAACATATAGAATAATAATATTCTTAGATTTAATACCATATTTTATTTTTTTATGGCTTTATATTACCTATTTATTGTTAATTCCTGGATAATGTTATGTTTCATGTAATATCTATTTTTTCCTATATATTTTGTTGTGTTATTCTTATCCTACTACATAGATCATGATTTATTTATATAATGAATGTATAAAATGATTTGAATATCATATATATTTATTAAATATGTATTTATGATAATCTATTATAGATAAAAGTATGAAAGGGAATACATTGTTCATGGATACGGTAGGTCGTACGTATGGATGAATGATGATTTCGTTTTATTTTCATGTTGAAAGAAATAAACTAAATAAAATATATGTATATATATTATCATACCATTATAATTATTATTACGTATATATCTTATAATTTTACTAACCCAATCTTTAATACATTCCATGTAAAGTTTCAAAAAATCACAACGCTTTGAAGATGCGGTAATCTACACATCCCCAATGGAAGTTATCATATTTAAAAAATTGTAAATAATTAAGTTATGTATTATTTAATAATTAAATAATAATAAATAAATCATAAATATAATATATATTATATAAAATTATAGTTTTAACCATAAGTTTCTACCATAAGAGGTAGTAAATGAAAACTGAACCACGTCGTTTAATGAGGTGGTAGTTCTCTATTCATAAGAACTGTATGTCTATTACCAATTAGATGGAAGTGTGGTTTCAAGTATAGTTACAAAACTAATAATAAAAAAATCAGTATATTTAGTATACTGAGGTTATTATATAATCATGGAATAATTATAAATGAGGTGGTGGAGAATGAAAACAAAACCAAGGAGCTGGTGGAAGGATGTTACCTCTTATCTGAGTAACTCCTTTTGGTTTTCACCAAAGGGATTCCATGTATTTCTTTATTCAAAAATTCAGGATTCTATTTTGAGGTTAGAGATGTTTGGAAACTATTTTGGAGGAGTTTGGATGAGACAAAGTGGCTTGATAGGTGTCACGAACGGAAATAGTGAATTCTTTATTACAATGGAGGTGGAGTGACACTCTTATAAATACGAAAAAGTAAACACTATTGGGTTGTATCCCTTAACTCATTTTACTCCAAAATGGATTCATAATGTATTAAAGTGGAATTACAGTAAATAAAAATCACCAACTTATAAAAATTAGTCCATTTCCATAATTTGTTTCCTTAACATCTATGTTTCCCAAATTTTAGCATTTTGGTTTTTCATAAAGTTTCTAGTTTTCTAACATAATTAATTTAATTATTAAAAATAAAATAAAGTGAAATTTATTATGAAATGTATTTATAATTAAATATAAATATGAAAAATAATTTACAAAATATAAATCCCATGCGTGTTAGAAATTAATTTTAAAACAAGCGCATGTAAAGCCAAAAAAACATTTCTTTAACCATGACCATGTTGACAAAGTTTTTACAATCAATTGGTCAATATGATAATTAAAAAAGATAAATTTTTTAGTTAATGGACAATCTTTAATGTTTATTAACAGTTAAAATTCACTTGGAATAAAATATGTTTTTTATTAATTAGAAATCCTTAAATAAAATTTCATTTACTGGAAAATAACATTAATTTCAATTGACATTATTCATTTTATTTTAATTTTAAAATATAAAAAAACTTATAACAATTAAAATATAAAAATTTATCATCTATGTAAAATGATAAATTTACCTAAAATAAATAATTAAACATAAAAATTAAATAAACATAATTTACTTTTAATGTTTTTAGAAACATCTATCATATTTAATTATTAGCTAAATAATCTGGGAATTAGCATTTATTAGGAGTTTAATTTAATTATATCATCTATAAAAAATAAATTACAATTAATATGATAAAAAATTATTTAAATCTAAAAATAATTGTTATAATTGAAGCTATGTATCTTCTTCAATAATCTAAATATTTAAAAATGATAAAGCTAAGGAAGGTTCCATTTTTGTCTTTTTGCATACATAACTTATTATAAAGGTCAAATTCTAGAAAATGTGTCCCAAAAATCCTAAAATTTAAAAAATTGGAAGATATGGTCGAACAATTAGCATATAACGGATTTTGGACATGTTTATATGTTATCTTGAACCTTAAGTTTAATGTTTAACCATTATGTAATCTGTTTTTTACCTTAATTAATGAAATTAATTTTAATTACATTCACTAAAATGTGTGATCAAAAATTATTTTGAACTATTATACATTATAAGTTATTCTGATTCAAAATATGGAATATGTTTTAGCCAATTCTAATCACATAAGTGGAATAAATTAATTTAAGGTTAATCCTAGAGACATAACGACAAAGCGAGGTTTTAATGTAAAAAAATGTTTAAAAGTTTTCTACGATTTTATATATAAATTTAGTTTTAAATTGTTTACAATTATCTAAATTTATTTACTAATATAAAATTATTCATGTTATACATAAATACAAATTAGAAAAATTATTTAACAGTATAAAATGAATTGGATAAAAATGCAGTTTTGAACTAAATTTCAGTACAATTCACTATTCATCAAACTATTAATGTTCTCAGAAAAATAAAAAAATCACCCAAAATAAAATTTTATATTTAGATTTAAAAAATGAGGTTCATTTTTTAAAATAAAATATATATAATTGTCAAAAATTATATTTAAAATGGGGTCTCAATTAAAATGTGGTAAAATTTCTATTTAGAAAAATACAAAATTTTAGTCATAAAATTGCGTTTATTCTCATCTTAAACCTATAAAATATTTTGGATGAGTATAAAAATTCAAAATTAAAATATAATATATAAATTTTATATAAAAAATTAATGAAAATATCTTTTTTGATTTATTGAGATAAAATTGTGTTTTTACATAGAAAAAAAGTTTTCATAAAAAGAAAATTCTTTATTTTAAAATAGTTCATACATAAATTTATGATAATTGATAACTAATGGATTTAATTAATATACATGTGTAAATAATATTTCCATAATTTATTTTATCTTATTCATAACTTCCATTCCAATTTCTATGTGGTAGCTATAACATTATTTTTATAAAAATCATAATAATATAATGTAGTTCTGTAAAAATGTGTCTTCCGTGTAACACAAGTTATCCATGGGAGTCAATATTGTGTGTGATATAAGGAAAACACAGTATTTCATATACCAAAGGCTAATATGTGTTTTTTGTAGTAAATTATTATCTTTGTGTAGTGTATAAAACAAACTAAATATAGTTATTTTATAATAAGAAACTATATTCAGTGTTTCATGAAATGAAAAATATTAAAAAATATAAAATTAATTCAAAAAACATATTTCACAAAATAAAGGTGTGTTAAATTATTCAAACTAGTAAATAAATTCCATAATTTTTTTTATCAACTACCACTTTAGGTATTGGTGGTGTTCTATTGGTGTCTTCTCCTATTGTCTCTATCAAAGAGAGAATGTTTCTGTTTCCTTCAATCGAGCTTGGATTCTACCATTGATGGTAGTTTTCTATAGAAGTTGTTGGAGAGTGATTATACTATAGTTAGTGTAGGAATATAACTCTAGAGCTAAAATCCAAGATTAAATTTGATGTTGACGCTGAAAATGTAGAGTTAAAAATTTTCTTGTGATTTTAGGCTCTGGTATTCTCTTGTTTCCAAGATTAACCTAATGTTGGCATAATATTCTATTCTTGATTGAATGTTATTTGTTTGGTTTTTACTACCATGATACCTGTATATAATCCTTAATTCCATGAAAATGTTTAGATTATTTTTTACTCTTTATATTGATAACATGTTATTAAACAATGCTACTATATTATTATGATGTCAAGTTAATCTTGAATTATTTTTCACTACCTTGTTATGTGTATTACCAAGCCATTTGAGATTGTTCTAGTCATACCATGATAAATAACCATTGTGGAATAATTATTCATTATATGGGTATTTTCTATGAAATAAAATAATGATGATGGTGGACCTTTACACAAGGTTTGAGCATTTTATCCTTGTGAACCGAGCAAAACTTCATTCCTGAGAATACTATGGAATATACATGTCATGACCCAACCCACTGGGGACTTCTTGGCTAGTGATATTCCAACTATCCCAACTACATCCCACCTAAAATAGGTCAAGGGATAGTGATATGCACTAATAATGAATAACCCAAAATGGGTGTACAAAACCCTCAGTACCTGTATGCATGCACACAACCATCTACATGAAATAGTTCATAGGTGAAGAAAATAAAAAAAACTTATATATTATAACCATGCATGAAATAACCCTTAAAAAATTCATCATATAAGAATATGATAATTCCAATAATAAAGGGGGGACTAAAAACCCACCCAAAAATGAATGTTTCAACCTATCAATAACTAGGAAAAAGGGGGAAACTAATAGAGACGAGGTCCTAATCTCCATGTTCGACCACCGAATAAGGTAAATTTACCAATATACATGTTGGGCAACAATCCCTCAAGGTAACATTGCAGTATTTTTGGGTTGATTGTGTTTGTTGACAAAGCAGGTTTCCATGGAGAATTGTTGAGTTCCCGAGAAGTTGCTGACATTCCATGTTGACATAGATCTATGACAAAGTAAAGTACGATCTGGAGGCGGTAAAAAAGAGAAGTACAAGGTGGCGCCGTTTCCCATTGTTTGCCAAATTTTTTGGGGTCGAAAATTTGGAGTTTGATGAGCATCGCGAAAAGTGGATTTCCATGAAGAGCATAATTTCATATGGAAAAGGCATGAATTTCGAGAAGATAGGATGCATGGTTTGGAAATGGCGAAGACCAAAAGAATAGAGGCGGTGATGCTTCACGATTACGTCAAGCTTCGCGAACGGCAGAGGCTGAAGCGCATCGCGGCGGTGAAGGGCTTTGCGAGGGAGCTTCGCGGAGAAGGCGCGGAGGAATGTTGGTCTTCGCGAGGGAGCTTCGTGGACAAGTCATGAAGTTATGTTGACGGTGATTCTTCACGACTACGTCAAGCTTCGCGAACAACAAATTGTCGTGATGCTTCGCTATTTGGACAGAATTCATGCGGAATCTTTGGAGCTTCGCGATTTGAGATGACGTGGCGTTGACTTCACGCGGAAGGGACGAGGGTCGGTGGAATCGCCTATAAATAGAGGCTGACCCCTTCGAGCGAAGCAGAGAGAATTTTCATGGAAAATCCATTGCTCTCGGTTGGCAGAGGTGGTTCACAAAGGCAGTGTGCTTCACGAAAGGGGAGCTTCGCGGCGGCTATTCTAGCTCCGCGAAAGGCATGTGCCCCGCGTTGGCTCGGTGAGCTTCACGGAGAGGCAGGAGCTCCGCGACGTACTAAGATTCACGAGGGCCGTTGCTTTGTGACGGATTGAGCATCGCGAGAGTGCTTCGCGAGAGTGATTCACGAGAGAGCTTCGCGAAAAGGTAGGAGCTTCGCGAGGGCTTGTTTGAGCTTCGAGAAATTGGGAGCTTCGCGAAGTAGGGTGCTTTGCGAAGGTGTTTCCAAAGTGGTTTGCCCAGTGGATAGTGGCAAAGGGGTATTCATCTACGGGTGAAAGTTGAACTTCAACAGAGCATCTATATAAAGAGAAAGATGCATTCCTTAATGTAAATGAAGAGACCTACAGGTCTATAAACTGTGAGTGAATCCCTTCCAAGAGCAGTGAGCTTAGGAAGAGGAAGAAGGTGATCCTCTCCACCGGCAGTGAGCCAGAGAGAGAGAAACAGGGAGTGACCCTTGGAAAAGCAGTGAGCTGACCCTAAACATTGTATAGGCATTGATCCTGAGCATAGAAGTGATCTAGCCCGAACATTGTAATCCACAGCTAGTGAAGTCTAGTGGAATTGTTACGACCGGAAACTTTTCGGCGTATGCTCCTTGGACGTAGCCCTTTGCGGTGATCCAAGAAAAAATCTATGTGTCTTCTTGCTAATTTTCCTGAATTGCATTTAAAAGCATCATTATCAGATAAAGGAGAAAGTAATTGATCATAACATACACACAAGTGAAAATAAAGTGACCCTTGTAACAAAGTGGTCAAGATCTAGCGGGGCAGGAAGAACTTTGAAAAAGAATATCCATACCCAGATTCACCCCCCCTCTCAGGGTATATAGGCCCCTATTGGTCCTAAAAATACTTCTATGCTCCACCAATTTCATTGTATGTCAATATTATCATTATCATAAATTGACCCAAAATGTTTTGGAAAATCCCATGTAGATGTTTTTATATACATTCCTTTTAGTACACCCTAACAACCACCAATGGAGGGATAAAAAGATACAATAAAAGCCACATCAACCCAAAAAGCAATGTAGGTCAAAAAATAAGACCAAAACATATTAACCCATATATTATAAATAATAATACTAGTTTATTAGATAAATGGGATATCAATATCCATATCCCATTTATTAATTTATAGTTATCATGTAGCCCCAAAGGTCCATATCTGATTCCTTACTACTCATGGGTCCAAAAATGAAACCATATGGGGGACCCACTCCTCTCCACTAGTCTATATAATTGAGGGAAACCAATATCTAACGGTGTAACTATTACCTACTATGGCATGGGGTAATACTCTGTAGATATAGGTCTATCTCCCTTGTAAAATAGGGGGGTTCCACTTGGTTGATAGAGGACCAATTCCATTGGGCGAAGGAAAGAGTATGGGTAAACTATACCCTAGTTTGGTAGTGTAGTTTACAACCACAGTATAACTTAATGGTAATCATACCAAGTCTCTTATATGATTCAAGTATCGTCTAAATAAGAACCATTCTCGCAACACCTCATGTATTATCTAAAAGTGCACTAATTTTTATTCTATCATGCTTTAATTGAAAAATAATCAGGAAAGGATGCTCATGGAAAAATATATGATTGAACAAAAGGAGATATAGAAGTTTTAAAAATATGAGGTAGATTAATGGAATATACCTTGGGTAACACAGTGTGTACCCTCACCTAGACATCATGAAGTGTCCTTTATTTAAAATGAATTGGATTCACATGAGCCTCAGCCCAGGTAGTGAGGACCCGACAAGTGCATCCAAAGACCCGAGATCAAATCTAGGTGGAGACATATTTTTAGGGAAGATTAGTAGTACTGTAGCAGGAACTGTAGTAGGTACTGTTCGATACTCTAGTAGTCGGAACTATTCATCCATCTGGGCCTCCGAGCCACCGGTTTGGGCTTCAAGTTCTGTAAGGCCTTCAGGCCACCCAAGCCATTCAGGTTAGTTTTCTATCAAGGACTTTGGGAAACCTTAAGGCCTCCCCCCCAAGGCTTATGGGCCACCAAATTATGAATACATACTATTTTTACTACAAGGGAAAAGTCTCAAGATGGGGATTCAGGGCAGGCACATTCACCTTAACAAATCTAACTGGAATTGGAAGAAGGATAGGGTATGGCTTTTCCTTCATTATCAGGCCTATGCAAAATTTCATAGGACAACTAGCTGAACATCCTTATAAAGGTGGAGTTCTGATCATCATGACATATTCTAGGGTGGAGTAGTTCTATGTTGTCTTGTCTGGGTGATTCCCTCTAAGACCTACGGGTCATGTAATTTTCTCAGAGCCTTCGGGCCTTGAAAGGGTTCCTCCTCATCCCTTGAATGGAGGATAATCAAAATAATAATAATAAAATTAAGGCCTTCTGGATATTCAGTCGGTAAAATGAATTGGATGGTCAGGTGGCACTATACGATGTGTACATGTGGAATATGGTGTGTCTTGTCCACCAAGGGTATGCACATATACCTTATTTTGTGCCTATTTACATTTGGTCATGACCGTGTACATATGGTCGTGCATATGTGTCTAGCCATGCATTTTGAATTGTACTCCAAGAGTATACATAGAGCTAAAAGCCCTAGGTAAAGGAGAATGTATGGATGATACATGTCATTTTATCTTTATCTCTACTCAAAAGCCTTTTTTTTCGCATCCGGTAGACTACACGTTATGTTTTACTCAGGGACACATAGCGTGTAGGTGGGGTTTTCACGAAAACTTTTGTTCTCCATGAATTTCCAAAATTCACCATGTTAGTTATAGTACAATAGTTTTTAGACACTAAATCTATATAAGTCAATGTAAAGATCGCCACTCTGGGATTCCAGAACTCCAATGGTTAGAAATCAAAAATTTATTTCCCACACAGGAATTCGTAAGGCATCCTATCACTACTCCAGATGTCAAATACATGAAGAAATCACCCAATACTATATCTAACCTTGATACATCCTTAAATTTTATTTTCATACATTGTTCATTTAACCTTCTTAAATATGGGGGTTTCATCACACTTGAACCCGACTCGACAATGAATAATCATGACCCAAGGTAAATGTAGAAGAATACAATGAAACATGATAGAAATGTCTAGGAATATGGAAAATCCATAATTGGATGATGTGATCATATTCTACAAAGATATGATGGGAAATTAAAGGGTAAATTATGGAAGAATATATAAAATTGAAATTAAGGCTCATGATATGAATGAAAATCATTGAAAAAAATTATATAATAAATCCAAAAATAACATTTAATCAAAAGGGTAAAAACCTGGTATAATTATCCCTACCATGATTATAGATCAATCCCTAGTAAATAACTCATTCAATAGTAATGAAGAAGATCTATTGTGTTATATTCCTTATAATAAATTCACTATAATATGATCGCCGATGTTAAACAATCTTGATCTGCTATCAAATAATAAAGAAATTCTTCCACTATAGTATCCTATGGTTATGTGTATAACCCTAGATATTTTCCATAAAATTTTATTTAATGTGTATTTTATCTTTTAGGGTTATTTAATAAAAATAAATGAAATAATTTATTTATTTATTTTGTTAAACACAACCGCTAATGGTCACCTATCATAGAACATCCGATGCAGAAAAATTTTACATCTCACCTAGGGTAAACCCCACATTATAGAATCAATCATGGTGTTTGATTTATGACGTGGGACCCCATTCAGGTGTAATTCCATTAATTATAAAAAATCTCTCATGAAATATCTGATACATCGGGCCTTGGAATCTTGCAGCGACTTAGTGTCTGGATCAAAAAATATTCTATAAAATATTACCAAGTCTTACAGGTAAAAAATAGTGTAGTTACGCACACCACACCTTCAAGTAATTCCCCTGAAATGCTAAAACATACATCAATAAGTTACAGTGCTGAGCTCACAATTGAGATTCCCACTCTCATGATCACTCTTAAAGGATCACTTGCTATCAAGAAACCTATGCACAGGGGAAACACCTTCCCATGAAGGGTCTTGTCATGCTGGTTATCAAATTCCATCGGGATCCAAAAACTTCTAAAAGAGGTTATTCAACCGCAAAATCTAACCCGTCCTCATAAAAATCATGAAATGGGTTGTGCATTTGTATCCTCAACTATGATTTGTGGAAAACAACAAGTATGTAGTCCATCATTAGTCAATGTGTCAAGAATTGTTCCACATTTCTAACTCATATAAGTAAGTGGATGAATCACCTATGAACTCTAAAGATAGCAAGTCATCCCAGAAAAATCCATGAAAAAATCAATGAGGCCAGATCTCTCAAAACACATGATCTTATCATCGAACCCATAAGTCTACTATCATCAGTCCAAAAAGTACCCCGAACATTTTTGGGTAGTTTTCATCTTCCCATGGATGAACTACTCTTTCACAACCACCATTACTACAAACTCAAGGCCCAAAAGTTCTGTCTCCCACTAGCTTTGACCAATATAGTGATGTCCTATAAGGTTCCTCAAGAATTGCCTCAAATAGAGCTACACCAATAATGGAGTGGTATGTTTTGAGAGACCCTAAATCCTATTACGGTAAATTATCCTCCAAGATATGGACTAAAACCAACATGAAATGCGAAATCATGTTTTCCAAAACATAAGTGGTCTACTATAACTAGCAATCTATTGAGGGTGGAAACACTATTAAAAACTAACATAAAGTCCCTATGGTCTCCTGGATCTTCCCCATATGTTGTGACCCATATTTTCATGAAGGCACAAATTGTTTTAATTTCAATTTAAAACCTGGTTTTAATCTTAGTAAATGTGAACTATGTCCTATAGAATGTTCCAAGGGTGTTTGGGGATTGTTCGGAGGCATGGGTTCTAGAATTTGGGATAAATAACTAGGCCATATAGTTAGATAGAACTATTCATTCTAGGCTACATATTTTCTTATATTAGTGTGGGAAAAAATAATGGTGTAGTAGGATCTTGACTGTTTTTTTAAATTCGTGAAACTCTAGGTTCACGTAAATGTTAGAAATTGAAGGTTTTCGATAGTGGGATTTCACATGATTTGGGAATGATTAGGGAAACCTCATGGAATATCATTAAGTAGTGGCTATATCATGGTTTGTGTATTATTTGGAGAAACCATAGAGTCAAACCATGCACAACTTATTTTTAGGTTGGAAAGTCTAAAATGACATTAATTAAACCTTATATCCTATATATTTTTCTCCTTACATTGTCCAGTGGATGTTTTGAGTTTCGTTCTCACATGAGTTACCAAACATCTAAAAATAGGATTTAAATTTTCTCATTCATCTAATGTCTGATTCAAGATCCATTGAAGGTGTTGGAATCCTTAAGGTGAGCTCTTAGATCCTATCCCTTCATATCTAAATTCATCTAGGACTAGATTACATTATTTAAGTTCAATATTATTTGACCTAATTTTAGGGAATTGGAATATTTATTATATATCTTCGAAACTATTCTTAATTTAAGGACAATATCGAGTGAGGGGTTATTTATGACCTCATGGTGTGTGTTATTATTATTTTCACCATGATTTTTGATGTCTCATAGCTATGTCATTGTGTCTCACATTAGCTTATTTCAAGTGTCCCATTTTTCTTTAGTTATTCATATAAAATTGACCATTTCACTATGACACGCACACTTTTATCTTTATTAATTAGTTTAGAGGTATTTTTTCCCATTTATGGAAACACCTTTGGTGTGCTAAATTTATATCCCTTAAATAGTCAATTATTAAAGTACCCATAATTCCTACATAGATTTCATATAGCATTTTAATTGGAAATTATCTTGATATATGAGTGTTTAATAGATCACAAAGTATATTTTAGGTGTTTTCCCATACAATAATTGGAATTTACCATATTGGAAATTTCCTAATTTGATCATGTATCCTTTCTAAATGACCCCTTGAGAATAGTAAATTAAAAATCCATGTTGTATAAATTGAATGGGATGGATTAATATGGGATGGTCTATTCACGATGGTTTCCTATTTACTTAAATGAATTAAAATTGTTTAAATTAACGAATGAATGAAATCCAATGAACTAAGAAGGGTGGCATGGCCACACCATCTATTGAATGTTTCTGAATACATAATATGAATTAAAATGTTTTATTGAAATTGAGATTGAGTATAGATAAGTATGAGTGGTAATGAATCATACATATATTATGTATATAATGGAACCTTGATAAGGGATGTGGTATTATTGTAAGAGGTATTTTGAGCATGATGTTATAATGTTCCCTTACATCAGGTGTTGATCATGAAATCGCCCACCATTGACACTATTTGGATAGTGGTCTTGATGGGGGTGTTTCGTTGTTCAAGTGAGGACATAATGGATCACTCACCACCTAGAGTGTCATGAATGATGTCTCACACACATATTTGGATTTATGGAATGTACTTTTTTTCTTGATCATATAGGCTCTTTAGACTGGTATTGGATGTATGAGTTATGCCCCATTCATGCCATCACTATTATTCTAGGTATATGGACACTTATATCCACATGTACATGATTAATATATGTGGATACAATTTTTAAATACCCCATATAAATAAATATATATATATACATGTGTTTGTGTGTGTGTGGGTGTTATTAATATTTATCAATAATAACTAACCAGATGCTCCTCTCAACCATGAGCCAAAGAAGGTAGCCCTGTCTGGAATATTTTAAGATCATGAACAGGTTGGTTATTTATTCTTGCATTGTTTTAAAATTTTTATTATTCCTCCACACTATTTATTTATTAGAACTGATTGGATTACTTCTAAACACCACTGGTGGTGGAATATTATGATTTATATCTCACACCCTACTCAGGATTCCTTTGGTAATTGAGAAGTTTATCTGTCTATTGGTATTGATTAGGGAAAGGGCGCAGTTACCTATTGTAGATATGATTTACTTATAGTTGTATCGTAGGAATAGAGGAATGAGCACTCTCTCAAGATTATATAGGATAATCTTTCTGTCCATTTTGTAATTTTTGTATAGCATGACTGTATGCATGTTCCTATGTTCCTTTTATTGTATATCAGCATGCCATGCATCTATATATTGACACTAACTTGTGCATTTATTATTATTATTATTATTGTTATTATTATCATCATCATTTTTTTAGTTATTTATTTTTCAACTAATTTATATTATTTATATAATATAAGATTCTATTGTTGTATTTTTATGATCATATCTACTATTTTCCTTTGATATGAGTATAAATTATCCCCAATATACCACCTTTACATATAGTCGGCAACCTTTGGTGTATGGGGATGCACACTTGAGGCATCATGACCCACCCTAACTTGGGGAACGAGTTAAGCGGACCATGGGTAGAGATGTTATAAAGTTGAATCTGATGATTATTTTTTCCTTTGTATTACTGTTTGTGTATTAGATATGAGATTGGGAGTTAAAGGGATTTGAAGTTGACCATGCACCTGGATTTAGAAAAACCGTATATAGGGGAAACCCAAATTACCTGGGACGGGAAATTGTTATTATTGATTATTCCTATTATAGTTGATATGACATTACTGTTGGGTGATGCCCATGTCGTATGATGTTATTGATATTGGTATTATTGGAATGATGATTTCTTTAACATGGGATAATGAAGTGAGGGATTTTCATTAGTACATGCTTCATTATAGGGATAATAGGATTAATATTCCATGAATCTTGGTATGTTATGTTTACTTTCAATGTGAAATTTCATGTTACATATTGTTAGTTCATTGGATATGTATTAAATTCTGATGAAACTAATTGCAGGGATTAGAATACATAATTGATACATGAAGTGTCTACCTTAATCTAATAGTGTTTTCATGAATATATTAAATTAGACACCTTAAGTATTCATTTATGGAACATTGAGCCATGGACCATTGGTCACATGGGATAAAACTTTTTATGTGGTGGGTTTAGTAGACGTTATACGTTGATTCATAAAGATTATAGGACTTTATGGTTTGAGAATGTTAATACATCTAATTTAACCATTTTAATGTGATTTAAATATTTTAACAAGAACTGTTTCAAAATGAATATTACTTATAAAGTGAAATTAGCTATCCTTTACATGTGAAATCGAGACTCAAAAATGAACCTAACATTGTAGTGGGTATATAGGTGTATCTGTATTTTTCCGGGCCATATAATCTATTATACCATATAGACCATTCATTTAATGTTATAAGAGAGGTGTGATCATATCTCTGGGAAGGTTTTATACCTATCCCTGTTTTCTATTTTAAATCTTTTCATTTTTTAAATATATTCTATGGAGTTTATTTGGAATTGTGGTATCAAGTCACCATGATGCCCTCTAGTCGCATGAACTGAAGGTAGTGACAAACATGTACCTGAGGTGGTGGACCCTAATCTACCAGTGAGTCCTCTTATAGTGCCAATTATATAACCTCTTCTTATACCAAATATGGTCACTATTTACAGTTTCGAGATGGATTTCTATGTATGTTTCAATATATGCAATGATTTTTTCAAACATTCCCTAGAAAGAGTGAGTTGACATGGGAATTCCAATAGCATCATACTCGCACAATATTGTGGGATGGAAGACCACAAAAAAATGAGTCATGAATTGAATATATTCTATCCATATTTGAGAATCTAAAGATACCTCCAATGCATAGGGTCATGCTAGTTGCATATATTCTATGTGACTCCGCCAAGTGGTTTTGGGACAAATTCACCTACAAAAATAGGCATATGGATATGTTATGGAGGATTTAAAGATAATCATCTATCAATATTTATTTCCCTAGAATCTGAGGACTTATATAGCTAGATAATTAACAATCATTCAGTAGGGGATATATTTTTCATGGGGTACTCTGATCATTTTACTAAGCTACATCAGTCCTATAATACTCTAGTAGTTTATGATCAAATGATCTCTAGATGATTCAATGATGGGATAGTGTATACCATCTGGTTATAGGTCAAGGTCATGTGATTGATGAACATTTCACAGATTTTCAACCAAGACCTTATTACATAATGAATATTGAGAAATAAAGATGGTGAGAGTTTGGGGATTTTTTCACCTAGAGCTAACAATGGTTCTTATTCTAGGAAGAATAGACATTTTGGGGAAACACACAGAGGTATAAGTAGTTAGGATCCTTGTGTAGATAGTGTTTTGGCATCTCACTAGTATAGGAAGATGAGACTCACAAAACCATAATGCTTGCATCGTCCAGTGGAATATAGAGGATGCAGAAGGATGGGGTATGTCTCGTGCTTCTATAGAACTTTTCCAAGGGTTCATAGAGTAGATAAATCTAATCCAACTCCATGATTAGGATGTGGTATAGTAGGATTACATCAGATAGGCAACTGGAATAACACCATTTTATTAGTTCGAGCTAGTAGTCGATGCAGGGGTAGTCAGAATTATGATTATTAATGAAAATAGAGTGATCTTCCTTAGGGTTGTTCGGCCGTGAATTAGGGCCACTCTACATGATAATAGCACGTTGTCTATCTTATCAGGAGGAGTGGAGTGCCATACCATCTAATGTACGCGGTAATATTCTAGTCATATTCACTTTAGTGTCTTCTTTATTTGACACATGTGCATATCACCCATTCATATCTTAGACTATAATTGGAATTATTGGCCTCGAAATCAAAACTATTCATGGAGTTATGATGCTTGAAACCCTATTAGGAATCCCATCATTGGTTGTTATCCATTATAAGAAATACTCTTAATGATCAACATATACATTTTCATATGGATTCATTACGTCCTAAAAATAATGAGCTTTGACATAATCATCAAGATGGATTGGATAGTTCCTTACTGATCCCACATTGATTTATATTATAAGAGAGTGACATTTACATCACCATAGGGCGGTAAAAACATTAATAAGGGATAATGTGATATTTAAGATACACATTCAGGCTCCGTGGAGTAGAGGTTTTTTGTGTCACAACATAGATTGACAGTCTTTTCTAGAATAAATAGGGGTTATAAACAACTATGTTTCCTCCTATAGGGGTGCATTTTAGGGATATATTTCTTGAATAATTACTTGTTATACCTCTATTTTGATAGGTATATTTTACTATTTATCATATACTAGGATTTTTACTAGTGACCATTCGTCATTATTAGATAGAGAGGATCTGGGGAATAAAGGATTTATATACCCTATAACAATTACATCGGGTTAAACTATCCTTTTTTTCAACAAGGAAGATCGTATCATTAGGATCTATGTGGATTACTTTTAACTGAACCAAATCACAGAAATGAATCGGTATCCATTTCCAAGAATAGATGAACACTTTGTTCCTATCTAAGGGGAGAGAGTGTTTTCAAAGATAGATCTAAGGTCTGGCTATCACCCGAGGCATGCCAGGTCCTCTGACATTACTCTCACAACATTTAAAAGTAGGTATGGTCTATATGAGTACCAAGTCATGCCATTTTGTCTCATGAGTGCACCAGTTATCATCATGAATCTAATGAATCATATTTTCCACATGTATTTGAATTCATTCATGGTAGTAATTATTGAATATATCTTAGTGTATTTATCCTCCAAACATGACCATTACAACCATATTGATATCACACTAAATACACTGAGAATGAATCAGATCTTTGCTAATATTAGTAAATGCAACTTCTAGATTTCCAAATTAAACTTCTCGGGTAAGATTATCTTGGATTAAGAATTTTTAGTAGACCCATATAACATGAGAGAAATAGTTTTTTGTGAGAATCCGAGGAATTTCTTTGAAACCCATTGTTTTTAAGTCTTTTTGGATCTTACAGATGCTTTATCTAGGATATCTCACATATATCAGCTCCACTTACGGGCGTGCAAAATAATGATTTGATATTATTATGACAAGAAGCCTATGAAGCAGTCTTTTATAAATTGAAGGTTCATATGAATTCATCAATGATAATTATTATATCCTTGCTCAGAAAGATATATACAGTCTTTTGTGACATATAATTTATTAGACTGTAATTTATTCTGATATACGATGAGTGAGTCATTACATACAAGTCTCATCATTTGGGACCTCATGAGTGGAATTAATAGACAAATGACCTTGAGCTAGCTACTGCAGTTCATTCCCAATGATATTGGAGACACTATCTAATTGGAGAGATTTTTTTGGTATAAACTGATCACAAAATCCACAAGTACATTTTTACATAGTGAGATCTGAATATTACGCATCACATGTTGGTTGAGTACATGTAGTTGTTTGATTTGAGTATTCCTACATGCCTAATAAATGCAATTTTTTAGATGACTATTTGAGTTAGAAGACGTAGACATATATGATTTAAGAGTACATTGGTGAATGGAAGCTCATGTCCTATTTTATGAGATGAACATTTTAGTTCCTAAGAATCATGTTCATTCTACCCTCTCAGCCTTATTTGTGAATGAATTTTATATGAAGATACATCTTTTGGTTTTACAATTTATGGGGATGATACATTATTGTTCCATATGTGTGTATGGGTAGAAAAAAATAGAGAGGAGTTAATGAAGGAATTCCACACGTCGATAGGAGTGGTTCAACCTGATTACAGAAAAATTTATCAGGATCTACATCACCAGTATGGGTGACCATTTTTGAAATGGAAGATATGAAAATTCATCACTCAATATTCCACCTATCTGTTGGTGAATGTAACACCCCAACCCCTCTAAACTAGAGCTGGTGCATTAGTAATTACATTTTCATGGTTATAAGGAATGAAAATCCAAATGGAACGACCAGTTTAGTAGTCTTGAAGAAACTAGATACATATATGTAACTCAAATTACATTGGAAAATGTTATAAAACACAATACATAACAAAAATCAAAATCAAAATCCACAGAACTCAATAAATAGTCTCGTCATCATAACCTTTTGAAGGTAAGAAAATAAAAGGGGTGTGATCAAATCCTCATTAAGGGTTAAAAATGTTGGGAGTGTGAATTAATAATAACAGAATCATAAAGAATTTGATATAAACAATATATCATAGTGAGTAAATGAAAACACATGCCATTAATAAACTGAGAATGAAACTGCATCCATAGATTTTTTTCATTGTGAAAACCTCATAGATAGTAATAAATAATAATGGATAAAAAGAATTATTATTGATTGGATGCCATGTTTCTGTAACATGACACCTTAATACCATTAAAACGGTTTAGTTCTATGGGAAGAAACCTGTCTGATTTTTGGAAACAAACTCAAAGGGTTTGTCTCCAAACTGAATGTCTCCGGAGACTGGTCGATGCATCGAGGAGATATAGAAGGCCCTACCCATCCCTGCATGTCCAAATACTTATTTATACAAAGATTCAATAAAATAGAAATATTCATTTACATTATCAATATATAATTGAGGATATGGATTCATCAACACATCATAGTTCAATCAACATTCAAAATATATTCTGTATGTAAAATGGTATACAGCTTAGACAATAATCATATCCATGATATAAAAATATGGATATTTAATAGAATTATAATTTCAAATTAATTGTGATCTCAAATAGGTATTAGGCACACCCCATAAGAATTATTATGTGTACAATACAAAGTAAGTCACAAAGAAAAAGAATATTGAGACAAAGTCCCATACCACAATGTAACCAGTCGAATCAAATGAGAAAAACATAATAAAAATAAAATAACTCATTGAATACCATGAATATAAATGGAATAATTATATTATATGAAAAATGTCAGTACACATACACGACATTCCAGAAATAAGTGGAAAACATTATAAATCTCACAGAAATGATGGTGAGATGAGAAACCCCATTACAAACATTTTGGCATGGCAACTGGTGTTCTTGTGAGGGATTAATGAGAGGTAAAGGGGTATACCATTATTTATATAACATACTGGATGTATGGGAGGGGGTGAAAAAACATACCCCATCATTAGTAATTAAAAATAAATGGGCACAACATAGGGGAAATTCATGAACAAAAGTGAGAGAGAGAATCCCTTACCTTATTCTCGAAGGTGTTCTTGATTATTCTTAACGACCTGAATAATCAAATTTAGTTTCATTAATTGATATTTAATGAACCACATAAACATTGAATTGATACTTTATAACATTATTAGGGTCATTAATGTCATTTTTGATGGTTTTAATAGATTCAATTTAATTGTTATGGATGTATTTTCTTCCTTGGTTTTCATGATCCGTTTACTTGTATTCATGAAGGGAAGTTCATTTAAAATATGATTAAACATACAGAAATATTAATATATATTATCAGTGAAAATAAAGAGATATAAATTATCATATAATTATTCTGGTTAAATACCATGAGGATGACTCATTCGATGAGTTAATGATAAATGCTCGGATTTGGCTTGGTGGTTTTGGGCAAAATGAACTAGTTTTGTATTATTATTCCTTATTATGAGTGTGTAAGGATTCCAGAAAAATAAATAAAAATATATAATGATCTGGTTCAAACATTGAAAAAGTTTCATGACCAGTCTTGAAGGTAGTAATGCAAATTAAAAACTTTCCTTTCTTGAGTGTGATAAATTAACACATCTCGGACGGTGTTTTAATTTATAGTTTAAAAGAATGGAAAAAAGAGATATTATGATAAAATATTCATTTAGTATACTGAAAATCCAGTAAAATTAATGTAATAGAATTATCATGGAATTTGGATGAGGGGATCTGAGGAGAGGGCATTGAAATAATCAAACTTATAAAAGAAATTGGATGAAAAGAGAAGACAAGTTCACCTCTTGAGTACACCTCCTTGAGAATCTCTTTAAGGCCTTTGTTTTTTTGGCTATTTTGTGAAACCATCAGATCTTGGACGTGGGGGAGGAGGTTAGTGAAATATTCAATCATAATTTAGGCTAGTCTTGAAGCTTGAGTGGTGTGGGAAGAAGAGGGGTGAGGGGTTGTTTATATAGTGGAGGGGAGAGGGGATTTCTCTATATTATAATCATTAATTTATTACTTCTCCACAAGGTAAGGAATATCAAGTATTCCATGACCAAGAATAGTAATTATATAATTTTAATCTGAATCAACTTGTCTTACATCATCATAACATCATACAAGACTCTAGAATTAGTGTATTTAGCTTATTTTGTAAATTATGGTATTTCACTATTAATAAAAAATCATGTATTTCAGAAAAATAAAAAAAATTCACCCAAACCATTTTTCAACGGGTAGAATAAAAAAATGAAGTCCATTTTTATAAAATAATTTTCTAAATATAGTTAATTAAATATTTAATTAAAATCATTATTTAATCAAAAAATATAAACACTTAAAATTTTCATCTTCAATTTTAAGGTGCCTATATTTATTTATATATTCATGGGTATGGATACCATTCATAATATTTATATTACTATTCATAAGGGTGTGTTACTATTCCTAAGGTTAGGTTACTATTTATAAGGGTAGGTTACTATTCCCCAAAAAAATGAGTTTTTCGTATCGGACTCCAAAATAACTTACTGATCGCAACCGTGTAGGTCAAATTTTCGAAATTCTCATCATTGAAGTGTCAAAATTATGTTTACTTGGATAGGTTATAAAAAATTGGTGTTTGTAGAGACTTAGTGATCTATACATTCTATAGTAATTTTTTTTGAAATTCATGTCTTGTTATATTATTCCCACCATCAGAAATTTCATACTCAAATTTTTATTTACTTATTAAAAAATGAGGGTACCTTGATAATAGTGCCCATATGGTTTCATCATCATATTGATCACATAAATAGAAGGTCCAAGCACTTTAAAAATGATTTATAGATCATTCAAAATCATTTTATTCCTTCATCTAGATACACCTTGTACAACTTAGGTCATATGGGTGTTCAGAGAAAAATAATTTCCGAAAATAATCTAGTATGATATATAATTTCAAAACATCTTATAAAACATGATTTTTATAAAATAGTCAAATCGAGTTTGAGTTGAAACTTTCAACCAATGGTAATTTTAAAATTCCATAAGTATGTGCTGAAAGATTATATTTTAAAAGAAAATATAAATAGGTTGCACAAGGGTCTCCTTCTTCAGCACCTTTTTCAAAATCATATTTTTCTTCCAAATATGACGATGAGGTAAAATATTTGAAAATGCCTTGAAAATATTAACCTTTCTTGAAGATATTAGAATATTTAGAATATGTGAGATGATTAAATACAACCCACGATCCACTATGGTATCAAGGTATAGTGGAGGTGTTTGATATCTCAAATAATTGCTTGGAAGTGATTTGTATGTTAGAAAATGTTTCAGAATTATTGGGACATGACATTGAAATAATTATTGCAAGAAAGTCATCAAAAAGGGACACGAATGTTGTTTGAGATCCTCCTCCTTACATTTGTAACTGACTTTCCTTGATCTGAAATGTTATAAAACAAGGAGTTAACATAAATAATAGACATAGTGACAAACAATATGTTTAACGAAAACTCATAATCCCTAAAGTTTCCTACAATTATTGATTACCCTTCTTCCATTAGGCTCTATTTCTAAATAATTTCATACACTGGATTTGGTTATGAATCATAATTTATACTCTAAATCTGAAAATTACATAGCATAAATAAAAATTTTATGTATAGTTAATCTCATAGACATGGTTTCTCTGAGGAAAAATTTACATTAAAATCCTTCATAATGGATTGTAATGAAAATGTGAATTATCCTAAGAATATCCCCCAAGATTTTCAATACCAAGAGTGCAGAAAGGCCCATTGTTGTGTACTAGGATACCCTGGGTCATGCCCGAAAATCCTTGTCATAGATTTCTCCCCTAAGTACATCTATTCTACATCCACCTCTACCTGTTTGAAACCAGACAGGGATTCATTTTTTAGAAATATCCACATAATCTATTCCTTACCAAAAAACCTAGACATTATTGTATTTTTTGTCCTGAAATAATACCTTAGGGATATTTTTCCCTAATCTGTATTTTCTAATGTAGTTTCCAAGGTTCCTACTAAACTTCCTTTGATACCAACTGTAACGCCCCGACCCCTCTAAACTGAAGCCGGTGCATTACTAATTGCATTAGGATATTTAGAAGGAATGAAAATCCCAAAGGAATGATCAGTTTAGTATTTTTGAAGAAACTAGATACATATATGTAACTGTAATTACATTTTAAATTGTTACAAAAAACAATACATAACAAAAACTAAACATTGCATCCAAAGAACTCAGTAAAAAGTCTCCTCGTCATAACTTGTTGAAGGTAAACAAATGAAAGGTGTGAGATCAAATGCATATTAATAGTTAAAAATGGTTGAAGAATGGGTCAATAATAACTGAATCATAAACACTTTGAAATAAAAAATATGTCATGGTGAATAAATGAAAACTCACGCCATTAATAAAATGAGAATGAAAGTGCATCCATAGATATTGTCACAGTGAATAGATCATGGATACTAATAACTGATAATGAATAAATAAAATATTATTTATTGGATGTCATGTATCTGGAATAGGATACCATAATACCATTAAAATGTTTATGTTATGTGGGTAGAAACCCGTCAGATATTTGGAAACAAACTCGATGGGTTTGTCGCCAAATTGATTGTCTCATAAGACATGTCGATGCATTGAGGGGATATAGAGGGCCCCACTCGTCACTGAATTTCCAAATAATTATTTATACATATATTAAATAAATTAGAAATATGCATTTACATTATCTGTAGAGAATAGAGGATATGGATTCATTAACACTTCCACAGTTAAAACAACATTCAAAATAAATACTGTACGTAAAATGGTATACGACTTAGAAAATAATCATATCCATGATATGAGAATATAGATATTTAATAAAAATATAATTTAAAATTAAATGTGATCTCAAATGGGTATTAGGTACACCACATAATAATTATTAGGTGCACAATACAAAGGAAGTCACAACGAAATAGAAAATTGAAACAAAGTCCCTTACCACAATGTAATCAGTCAAATCATGTGACCAAAACATAATAACCATAAAATGAATAATTGAATACCGTGAATATAAATATAATCATGATATTATATGAAAAATTTCCGTACACATAAAACACATTCCAAAAATAAGTGGGGAACATTAGAAATATCACGGAAATGAAAGGGGGATGAGAAACCCCATTACAAACATTTCAGCATGATAACATGTGTACTTGTGAGGGATTAATGAGAGTTAAAGGGGTATCCCATTATTAAAATATCATAAGGGAGGTATGGGGGAGTTGAAGAAACATACCCCATCATTAAAAATTAAAAAAAAGGGCACAACATAGGTGAAATTCTTGAATGAAAGTGAGATAGAGAATCCCTTACCTTATGCTCAAAGGTGTTCTTGATTGTTTTAAACGACATGAATAATAAAATTTAGCTTCAATAATTTATATTTCCATAACCTCATCAACTTTTAATTGATATTTTATAATCTTATTAGGTTCATTAATGTCCTTTTTGATGGGTTTAAGAGAGTCAATTTTATTTTTTTGGAAGCATTTTCTTCATCAATTTTCATGATCCATTTACTTGTATTCATGAAGGGAAATTTTTTTGAAATATTGTTAAACATCCAGAAATGTTAATAAATATATATATTATTAGTGAAATTAAAGAGATAGAAATTATCTTATAATGATTTTTGTTATATACCATGAGGTTGACTCATTCGATGAGTTAATGATAAATGCTTGGATTTGGCATGGCAGTTCGGTGCTAAATGAAGTTTTTTTGTATTATTATTAATTATTATGAGTTTGTAGGAATTATAGACCATTAAAAAATATAAAATAAATATATTATGATATGGTTCAGCCATTTAAAGGGTTTCATCACTAGTCTGTAAGATAATAATGCAAATTGTAATCTCGTCTTCCTTGTGTGTGACAAATTAACACATCTCGGACGGTGTTTGAATTTATTGTATAAAGAAAGGAAAAAAGGGGGATTATGATGAAATATTCATTTATCATAATAATCATCTATTACATGTAAGGTAATGTAATTTTTAGGGTATTTTGATTATGGGAGGTGAAGAGAGAGCATCAAAATAATGGAATTTGTAAAAGAAACTGAATGAAAAGAGAAGAGAGGTTCACCTCTTGAGTACCCATCCTTGAGAATATCATTAAGGCCTTTCATTAAGGCATTTTGGTGAGAATAAAAGGTGTTGGACGTGGGGGAGGAGGTTAAGGTACTATTTGATCCATTTTTAGGCAAGGCTTGAACTTGAGTGGTGTGGGAGGAAGAGGGGGTGAGGGTGGTTTCTATAGTGGAGGGGAGAGGTGATTTCTCTATATAATATTATTTAATTTATTATTTCTCCAAAAGACAAAAAATAATTAGTCTTACATTAATAAAAAAAGTTATTTTATCATGTAAATTCGAATCAATTGTGATTATATCAGTAGAACATCATACACGAATCTATAATTAGTGTATTTATCGTATTTGGTAAATTATGGTACATCACAATTCATAAAAAATTCATGTATTTCAAAAAAATACTAATAAAATCACCATAACCTTTTTTCAATGTTTATAATCCAAAAATGATGTTCATTTTTCAAAATTAATTTTCTAAATATTATTAGTTAAATATTTAATAAAAATAATTATTTAATCGAAAAATATAAACACTTAAAATATTCATCTTCATTTTTAGGGTGTGTATTTTTATTTATAAATTCTTGGGTATGGATACCATTCATAAGATTCAAATTTCTATTCATAAGGGTATGTTACTTTTCCTAAGTTTAGGTTACTATTCATACACATAAGTTATTATTCACAAAAAATTGTGTTTTTCTTCGAACTCCAAATAACATACTGATCGCAATCGTATATGTCAAATTTTTGAAATTCACCTCATTTAAGGGAAAACATAATGTTTACATGAATAGGTTATAACAAAGTGATGTTTGTAAAGATTTAATGATCTGTGAATTCTATAATAATTCTATTTGTAAATTCTTGTGGTTTTACAGTGAAAGTAGATCATCAACATCTGGAAGGGATTTTACACTCATTTTCTATTCGAGAGTGGAAATGGGATGATGATTGTATAGATTTTGTGACTGGTATACCCAGATCACCTCACAAAAATTATACTGTATGGGTTGTTATAGACCATTTGATTATGGTATCACACTTCTTACTAGTGCAAGAGAGCTTCTAAGTAGAGGAGAATGGGAGACTGTATGTCATAGTGGTTTTACGTCTTTATAGAGATCCATATTCTATCATTTCTCATAGATATGCTCACCTTACATCATGGTTATGGGAGGGGTTGTGAATGTCCTTGGGCACACAGGTAATCCTAAGCATGAACTATTACCCAAATTATAATGAAAAAATAAATAAAACTATTCAAGTTCTAGATTTTATTCTCTATGCATATGTCATGGACTTTGGGTGTTTCTGGGAGAAACACATTCCCCAGTTAAAGTTCCCTTATAACAACATCTTTGAGGATACCATTGAGATGGATCAATATGAACCCTTATATGGCAGGACTTTCTACTCATCTATATGACAGATAGACGTAGGGGGACTATATGCTTGGACCATGTCTCATTACGAAGACTATATATTAGGTCCAACTTATCATTTTGTGAATGATGATATCTTAGTCCAGACAATAGTCATCTTCTAACATACACTATCGACCTTTCTAGTTAAAGGTCGAAGATTGGGTTTTCATTTGTGTCTCTCCCAGGATGGTTCGCAGATGTATTAAGAGGTAGTTTAAGCTCTCACCTAGGTTTTTTGGACTCTTATAGGTTGTAAAATTGACGGAACAAGTGGATTACTAGTTAGAACCTAGAGATATTGGTATAAACATTTTGTCATTTATGTGTCTTATATTTTCTTATATTATCTAGAACAATCACATGTATTTCATCTTAATGATGTTGATGTAGATGTATAATCTTTTTTTAAATATTTTATTTGTATTATTGATCAATTAAGGAAGAAACTTCAAGGATGGTTAATTACAATGTTATGGTTGTTGTGGTATAAAAATGGTGTACATGACGAGTCATGGGAATGGGAAGATGATATACGAGCTCAGTGTCCATAACTCTTTACTGACGATATGTCTTTACCCTTATAAGGACAACCTTTGGACACGTTTCTTTATAGAGGTCAGTTGTAACGAACTATATTTTCCTTAAGTTAAAACTATATTATTTCTTCATTTAAAACCTTAGTAAATGATTTGTACATCATTAGTAAGGTTCCGGGATCATCTGGGCCATGTTTAAAGCACAGAGTTCCAGAAAACTTGATAAATAAATGGGCCACATGGTTTGAAGAAAACATGTCACCCATGTTGTATGGTTTTCTTTAACCATATAGGGGAATATTGAGGTCTAACATGAGTTGCAATGTTTTTTCAGAAACCATGCGACTCTAGACGCATGACCATGTGAGAAACTAAGGGTCTGTGATAGTGTTATTTCAAATGTTTTGATCATGGTTTGGGAAACGATGTGCTATAACCATGCATGGAATTTTCTTATGTAGTGGTTATAATATGTTTTGTGAATGGTTTTTTCAAACCATGAAGACAAACCGGGCACCCAATATTTTAAGGGTGAAGAGTATAAAATTTCCTTTTTGAAACCTTATATTGTAGTTCATTTTTCTCCTTCCCTTGGCTGTTTAATGTGATGAGTTTCTTCCCCCATTGATTTGTGAAAATCCTCAATCTAGGCTTTAATATGTCTTAATCATTCGAAGTCTGATTCAATATCCATCGAAGGATTTGGATTTCTTAATGTAACTTATTAAATCCCCTCCTTTATTATCCTGGTTTATTATGGCATCTGTTTCTTTATTTAGGTGCAAATTCATTTACGTTATTTTCTTGGAGTTCGACCATTTCATAGATCTCTTACAACCTACTCAAAATATGTGTCTAATATTGTGAAAGGATACATCTATGGTCTCATGTTAGTTGTTTTCATGATTTTCTGTATGAGATTTTATTTCTCTTAGTAATGTCATTGTGCCTCATATTGTATTTTTCTGAGCATCCACTTTCTGGTGAGATATTCATATCAAATTGACCATTTCACCTTTATAGACACCCTCTGATCTCTAATAAGTAGTTTAGAGGTGGTTTATCTCATTTATCGACACCCCTTGGGTGTGTTAAATTTATTTCCCTTAAATGATCAATTGTTAATGTACCCAAAATTAATTATTATCTTTTGGGAAGAATTTTAAATGGAAATTACTTGATATATGAGTGATTATTATAACCCAAATAATACTATAGGTGTTGGGACCATCCTATAACTGGGACTCCCCATGTTTGGAATTCCCATATTTAACCATGTCACCTTTCTAAATGACCCCTTGAGGTTAGTAAATTCAAATTCCATATAGAATAAAATTTAGGGTTTGGTTTTATAGAGAAAGGGACATTCATGATGGTTACATCATTCATTAAATGAATTAAAATGGTTTAAATTAAATGAATGAATGAAATTAAATGAAATAAAAAGGGTGGTATGCCCTCACTATTTATTTCATGTTATTGAATGCTTAATATGAATTAAAATGTTTTTTTTGAAATTGAGTGTTAACATTGAGAAGTAAGAGAGATAATTCCTCATACCTATATTATGTATATAATGACTCCTTGATAATGGTTTTGGTATGATGGTATGAGATCTATTGATAATAAAAATATCAACCTCCCTTATATCAAGTGTTGAGTATGAAATCCCTCACCATTGAAACTATTTATATGGTGGCCTTGATGCGCCACATTTATTATTTCAAGTGATAAAATGATCAATAAACCCATCATCATCAGTGTCATTGATATTGGCTCACACACTTATTGGTATGTAGGGAATTTACCCATTTTCTTGAGCTCATAAGCTCATTAAACTGGTTGTGGATATCCGAGTTATGCACCAGTTTGGCCATCACTAGAATTCTAGGTATATGGCAACTTATGTCTACACGTACATGGATTATATAGGTGGATGAAATATAAAACTATATAATATATATATAGTAAATAATCCCTCACTCCCCCTAGCCATGAACCGAAGCAGGTAGAACTATTAGGTTTCCTACAGGTACCTGATTGGGCTGGTTATTTTTTTCATCATTATTTTTCTATTATGATTATGATTTCACAATGTTTATTTATGAGTGGTTCATGTATTAATTCTAGAAATATTTGGTGGTGTCCTACTATGATTAATATCTCATACCCTACTCAGGCTGCCTTGGGAACCACCTAAAATTTATTGTATTCATGTATTGATAAGGGAAAGGTTCCATTTACTAGTCATTGATATGCATTACATATAGTTTAATCTTAGTAATAGAGGTAAAAGCATAAGACTGAGATGATATTGGAGGATTCCTTTTTTATTTTTTTAACGTTTGTATAGCTTGAATTTATGCCTATTCATGTATTCCATTTTTTTTATATCATCATTCCATGCATCAATGTAATGAACCTACCTTGTGGATTTATTATTATTATTATCAGTTGTTTGGTTATATATTTCTTCATTTATTTCTTATTAAATCTATTATATATGCTTATTATATTGTATGTTTATGAATATATCATCATTTTCACTCTGATATAAGGGTATAGTCTTCCCAATATACCACCACTACACCTTTTCATATAGTCTATATCCCTTGGCGTATGTGGAGGCACTCATGAGGACATGTGACCCACCGGCTTGGGGAACTGGTTAAGTGGGCCATGGGTTGAGACATTATACCATAATCATGACGTGAAGAGTTCATCATGTCATGAAACTATCATCGGGGGGATTCCATGAAGCTGAACTACTTCTTGCACACACAGAAATCCCAAACTCTCCATGAAGAACTATTCCAAGATTATTATAATGTGGGATAACATAGAAGTCCAGTCTATAATCAGTAATATAACATCATGAACTCACACTAGTTTTGGAATCCCTCCATCATGAAAACTGAAAATAAACCTTCAAATTTAAACTTCCCTTTTAGAACCTCATCATTCACCTACTAATAATTGAGGTGTTGAGTGATAAAATCTCCAACAAGAAACAACATCCATGGAAACCAAAACTGATACCAAAATGACCACTAATACATCTTCATGTCCACCTAGACTCACTAAAAATGTAAGGAATCCTACTCATGACATACTTTCATTAGATCCATGGTTTCATAATCCATCCTCTCAAATAAGGATGATTTTATCCCAACTTTAGAAAACCCTTCATGAATATGTCCAGTAGATGTATTGTCTCACAGGATCAAATACTTGGTATCTCTATTCTAAGGCTCCCTAACACATTGAATAAGAGGTGGGGTAACCACTAGTGACTTTAGGTACGCTTTACTATCCTCACATTTAGGGGATAGTTGTAAAGAGATCAATGACACCAACACATATCACAACAATAGGCGAAGAACCCATTGTCATGATCATTTTTTCCATGACCACTGCGTTGGGGGGACTCTCAAGAAAACACTTCCTAAACCATTTCTAGTTTCAGTACTGAAACCATGTCCAAGAGAATATATCATAAGTACTGGACCTCGAGAATTTAAAACATTCTCTATGAGAGCTCCCTAAAAGTTGTTACCCTCATAGAATATACCTAATCATCTTCAATTGTATCACATGATCAGCCTCACATGATGAGTACCTGAGGGTGTCACCAAATAAGAATATCATGAACTGATTGAATAAAGTTTATGGATCTTGTTTATATGTTTTATGAACACTTTTGGGGTGTTCAACTGACCAAACGTTATAACCAAGAACTCAAATAATTGTCATAATCTATACAAATCCATGACAAGTATATCCTCATCATAAACCTAGAGCTTTTGATAACCTATCCAGAGGTAACACTTTGATAATCGATTCACCACTTACCACCAATCAAAGTGGTCATCAAATCTTAGGAGTGGATAATCCTCGGATATCACCTAGATCGGGTCATGTAAATACAAAACTAACCTCAATCTCTCATCTACCTCAAAATATAACAACCCTGTGCTCACCAAGAGTAAACACTAGTTCTAAAAATACCCCACTTTATAGATTCATAAAACCAAACTTCCATTACCAACATTTATAAGATATCATATGATATGCAATCACATTTATCAGGAAATCCTTGATAAAAGCCCATGTAGAAAAATGCTCTCATTGAGGAGGTTATCCTAGAACATCCTTAAAGAAGATGTCCTAATACCTCTACCACATCAATAAAACTGAAATCTCATTTCTTCCTCTTCTCCAAGGATTATACTAGCCAAATGATAAGGAACCATTCTTATCCTCATCAAAATAAGTTCATCCCACTCTTAATTGGATCCCTTGTTAAAAGATACTGATAAATTCCTACCCAAAAACTCGGTTACCCAAAAACCATTACTGGTAGTAGTCAATTGGGAATGGAAAATACAAATCCCATCTATACAGAGGAATCCATTATATGAGCTCACTACCAGCTATGGAAAATATTCCACATGAGTCTCTCTATCCTCCTAGAGTCTGGTCACACTAATAGTAAAAGTATTCAGTCGTTAATCCTCTATAAAGACGCTTCAGAACATAATGGTTGATAAAAAAGTTCCCAATGGTATCTCTAGTCCTATAATAGGGGATACATACAATGAAATATGTATTGAAATTTTCATACCAAAACTACAACTGAAAATGAGAAGGAAAAGGTCTTACCAAGATAAAAAATGTTTCCCCTAGGTCACATGATTCAACTTCTTGATACCATAATTTCCATTCTCATCCTATTCAACATAACATGGTCCAGATCTGACGCCTTAGGATTTCAAAATGACCTAAAAATACTATTCAAAATTCAAAATCAACAAGACCATGACACTATCATCCTTGGGAGACATTGACTCACCCACTCAATAATAGAACACATCATAAGAACTCATCTTGATGTGGGTAGTTTTCGTAATCTTTGTAAGTCTAAAGAAACAAAAAAAAATCCCCAACACAGGGCTCTAACAACTAGCCAAATCACCTTGGAGAAGTCCCACTACTGGGATCACCAATAATAGGGGACATATCTGAGTGTGGATTTCTTACCATAGTCTTTTGACATTCATCTAAAAAATTATATTGGGTTTATTTCATCAAGAAACTAAAGTGGTATCTAAATCTGGAACCTATGGTTCCTAATCAATATTGGTATGTTATCCTTTGGTATCACTAGAACCAATAAATACTCCATAGAAAGGAGTATTTTCATGTGAAACAATACGATCTAACTAGGTTTGTATATAAAAGAAAATGGGACCACCACTATAAGACAATCCGCCACTGCATGGTGGTCTGGTCTGTCTGGAATCCTCAGGTGTCTCTATCACGGGAACACACATAATTTTCTAAGCCTTCATGATCCATTTTCCTATCCAGAAGGATCTATAAAATACTAAAAATAAAGAGAATCATTTTCCATATCCACTAAATGAGTTACTGTTCACTACATAATTTGTGGCAGACTATCTTTGTTCCCACCACGAAAATACACCTCTTGATTGTGTCCCTGAACATAGGTTTCATCTATCAATTGTTCATCATCACAAAATTGGTTTTAAATCCTAGATACCAGTAATCATAGAGGAATTGGGAAATTTATCAAGATGTATCATGGTCCATGAGAATATCTGTAGAGGTGACTCATGAAGGACATGAAATCCACAACCCATTCCTAAATGATTCATGTACCAATTTGATCATTATAACTAGTTTCTATATTTTTTGAGTTATTAAGCAGGTTAACAGAGTCCTAGGGAAAGATTAAATTAGTCTCAATACCATCACTTAGTTCCATTTATAGATTTCCACACTCAATACACTCTAGAAATCTTATACAAAATTTCCATCCAATCCACACTATGGGTCCCACTATAACACCAACATGAGGATGAACTCTTTTGTTATCAATTTTTCACGACATGACCCACAAGGTCCTTCCCAGAAAGTGATAAGATGAGTGTGAAACCCCATTCCCACTTCCAGTAGGCATAGGGCTAGAAACAAGTGCCAAGATGGAATAACATAAAATGGGAGGCCTTTTCCTTAAGTACTTATATGAAAAAAATGAACATCTCCATGAAAAAAATTATAGGTAAAGTAAATAGTTGTAACATATTTATTATAACCATGCATGAAATTACCACTAGGAAATACATCAAAGTATAAAAAGATAAAACAAAGAGAAAAGGGGAAAATAAATTCCCTACTAGAAATGATTCCCCAACCTAAAAAAATTGAAAAATGGGAAATATGATATATCTTGACTCCTGATATCCATTTTCGATCACATAATGTGTTCAATGGACCCATGTAGCACTATGATCCACTGATTTCAAAATATTCGAATATTCATTTTGTTTTTACAGTACATATTTTTTAATAAAACCACATTTAGGGGTTAGTATATACTTACCCAGTAATATTCATTGAAAACAAAAATGTAGTAATATAAAGATACTAAAAATCATCTCATCCCACAAAGTCCTGATAATCAGAACATAAGAACACATCGTAATAACCTAGATATGCTCAATAAGATTAAAAAAGGAAATGGGATCAGCATCTTCATATCCTATCTATGAATTAAGTGTTTTTGTACCTCCCTAAAGGTCCATATATGATTCCCAAAATCTTGTGTGTCAAAAAAGATACCATGTAGAGGAACCCCACATTTCCACTCTTCTACATAGATGAAGTGCCACAATATCTAATAGAGAACCAGTACCCTAGTGTGGCAAGTGGGTAAGACCCAATAGATAGAGGACCCATACCACAGTGAAATAGAGTGGTTCCACTCAGTAGACAGAGGACTTGTGAAATAGTGTGGCATGAGGTTTCCACTTTGTAAATAAATGACCAGTACCTTGGTGTGATATGGGGTTCTAGTTAGTAAATATATGGTATATTCCCAAGTGTGATAAAAGGATGCTAATAAGTTTATTGAGGACCCATACATTGGTGCGATAGGGGGTGCCACATGGTAGATAAAGGACCAAAGCCCTGGTGTGACATGGGTTTCCACTCGGTAGATATAGGATCTTCGGCCTGGTGAAACGAGGGGGGGTTATGGAACTCAACCAATGTAAAGTGTATATAGGACCCACATTATTGTATGGTAGGGAGTTTCCATCCCCAGTCTCAATCTCTAATGATCATCTTTGATCACTCTTATTCGTCAAACATCACTTGATAAAGTGTTATGCTCTATCACTTCACATTGTATCTAAAAATACACTAAGTGGGCTACAATTTCATTCTACGTAGAAAAATACTAAGTACATAATACTCATAATCCAACTTCTAATGTCTTGGAAGGATATTCTGAAGGTAAAAAAGTATGAAGGAGGTACAACACATGCACATAGGGTCACCTAGTTTGTATCCTTACATAGACATTTGGATGTTCCCTTTCCAACAAAAATATTGACTTGTGGAACTACACAATATGTACATGCAGTACATGGTGTGTCATGGCCACCTAGAGATTTCCCATTCACCATAGCCCTTGAATATTTGCATCTTTTAATTCCCATGTACTTTAGACCTATCTTGGGTTCCTATATATGCTCTTTCCCCTACCTATGTAATCCTAGAATACATGTTGACCTACCAACATGATGTCATATAATTTGTACGTTTGATACATGGCATGTCATATTTACCTCTACCTAATAATATAGCCACAACAACCAAGGGACTACGAGTCATTTGTTCCATTGGGATACACAGTGTGAAGTCAATTTTTTCACATAAAATGAATTTCTCCACATGGATCCTAGATCTACATTTTAACTACTATTTGGGTCAATTTGGCTACTCTAATACACTACAATTAAGGGAAATGTAACTGACTATTGATTCCAAACCAACATCGATTGTAGATCATGATTTTGATCACTCACATGGAAATCTTTCTTGCATCTTACTGTCGATTTGGATCTCAAATCCAAAAATAAATCACTTGCATCCTGCATCTAAACATGATCCATCGTCAAACAATCAATTTTTAAGTCATTCATATAACCACCGTGAATATTGGGGTTCAATAATGATCAAATACACCCAAGAATTTTCAAACCATAACCCCATGGGACAATAGTAAAGAATGTGAATAATGATTGGCGAAAATCACAAGAATTGGTTATGTCTATAATTGGATGATGAAATACTATCCAATGATCATAATATGTAGAAATTGTGGGTGAGTCATGGAAAAAATAATATTATTGATAATCATGATCATGTGAAGAAAAGATAGAATGCCCCGAAGGCCTATATTTTTTTTTATTTTTTATAATAAACCATTCAAGTGGGGAGGTGGAACCCTTACAAAGCCCAAAGGCTTAAGGACAATGACATGACTCGTAGGTCTTAGTCGGAATCACCCAGACTAGACAACATGGAACTAATCCTACCCATTATATGTCATGTTAAAAGAATATACATAATAAATTCATGCTTAATTTTAATAAAAATGGTGGAAACCACAAATAAAGATCCATAACATTTTTATGGATTGATCATTGGTGAATAAATCATTCCCTAGTGATGAAGAACACTATATGTGTTTATTTCTTTCCTCTCAATTCACATGGATCTTATCACCATCATACTCCAATATCAATCTGAGATCAAATAAAAATTCTATATTCCTCTATAATCTACCATGTTTATGTGGATAAGCCTTGAAATTTTCCCTAACATAGTATTTAATGATTTTTTCTGTGTTTAAAAATATTTACTAAAATTAAATAAAATAAATTGTGTATTTTATTAAAATAGGTCCGCCAATGGTCACCTCCCATGGAATTCTCGATGCTAAATAATCTAAGGCCATACCTAGGGTAACACCTGCATTCTGGAATCAAAAATTGTCTTGAAAATATGATTTGAGACCCTATCTGAGAGTTATTCAATTAATTATGGAAAAAAACCATGCATGATATAATATATTTAATATTTTTATTATATCAATATCAGGCCTCTATAGGTCTTGTAATTTCATGATGACTCTGTGTGTGGATCTAGAAATATTCCTTATAATATTCCAAATTCTTACATGGGAAAACCATAGACATTATAGATCATGAACTTGATGCCGTGATGATAATGAGTTTCATAGGGAATTCGAGTAACATGTCACCGTCCTTTTGGCTTTTTCATTACCTTTTATGACTTCCTGACTATCCTTTAGGCATGCAGCCAATGTAGGTATGGTCGGTGCTTATCATTTCTTGGTTGTCACATGGGTTCATGGTAGATGGATTATTATTATTTCTTAAGAACATATTATTATCACGGAATACACCTATTATACAAGTGAAATTTTTGTTAAGGAAACATTAGTGGCATCTTATTGGGTTTTAATTTATCACACCCAATATGGGAATTTCATTGCATGGAGAGAATTCATGTATAGGATACAAGAAAGATAAGGGGGAATGTGGTTTATGGTCATGTAGGGGAGGATAAATCTGGGAGGGTTATTAGAGCGTACTCTAGAGGATATTACTAGTTATTTATTATATTCATAAACATTAATTTGGTATGGATTTATACATAGGAAGGCCATTTTTTCATAGTTATATGACTTTTATTCCATCAATGTATTTTTGTCATGTTACTCATATTTTTATATTTCATCAAATCATTTTATATTATTATTTATACAAGGACACGAAACTAAGAGTATAATATCCCCACAGATGGACGGATATGATTTCAGCTAGTATGTAGCCACTTTTTTATGGGGGGAAACATATGAGGTCATGAGTCTCTTTGATTAAGAGTTAGTGGATTGGTTCTGGGAATTATAAAATTGTATAAGTGCTCACTTTCTCCTTTTCTTTTTAGACTAGCTTGAGCCAAGCTAGAAATGAGATTCTTGTGTGGGACTTAGGTAAGGGGGTTTCCATGTGTATGTATGACTCAGGTGTAATGGATATACTATTTACCATGAACTATATATTTTTTAGTGTTTTATGTTATTTTGGGTGTGATAATGAAACATGATTATTCACATTCGATCAAATTCTATATATTTATAATTATTGTTGTGATGCAAATTATTTATTTAATTTAATGTGTTGAATTTTGATACCTATTAGTGATAGACCCATTCAATTTTGTGTGATATTTTTCTCCAGGATAACGTCATCTAACTATGATTTATGTTATTAGTATAACTTGAACATACTATTATATTTTTATATATATGGCTATTCATAACATACAGGGAGGAGACCATTGTTAGTGTTAGGATTGTTATGACTTGAGTTATGGTAGAATCCAAGTGGAACCTTTTTGTCATCTCTTATAATGACGAGGACCATCCTTAAAAGCTCTAAATTTTAACTTTTTTATAGAATAGATTTTTCTATTTAAGAGAAATGGGAATACTAGTTAACATAGGATGGTGTAATCCCCCAAGGGAGGACTTAGGTGTTCCAGTGCCAACTATACAGGAGGTTACTATAGAGCATTCACTTGCACCTTCTCTATTAGAATATTTAGTAGGCCCACTCTTACTGATGGTACTTCCACTTATTTCTTCCAAAGGAGCAGATGAACCGATACCCATGGTCAACTATTCTAGATACTTCAATCCCCAACAATTACTAGTATTTAAGAGATCCCAAGGACCACAATATTCTAAGGATTTGATAAAAATCATCTAGGGTATTTTTGAGATCATTGAGAAAGTTAAGGATAATAAGGTAATGATGGATGTGTTCCTGCTATAGGTACCTTCTAGGAACTTGTGGGGCTTTATGGGATAGTCATACAGATGTGAGAGTATCACCTAAGAGACTTTCAAGAACATTTGTTTGGGGATTTCATCCCCTTCATGTTAAATCTTGGTCAATAAAAAGAGTTGATATATATACAACAAGCATCCATGAGGGTATCTATATACTATTTTCATTTCACTAAATAACTTCACAATTCAACTCTCTTGGATTGATGTGAGGAAAAAATCTAGGGATGTTTTATATTGTACTAACTCTTTACATCAGATGAAAGGCTGAATATTTCGACCAAGAAACATACCAAGATGTTATTTGTAAGGTCTTGACTATTGAGAGGGTTTTATAGATGTATAAAGTCGTTAGTTATATTCTACAGGTATGCACACCTTTTGTGGATGTGGTGATGGTCTCCTATGGTTACTATAAGGGGAATATCAGGGATGTGTAATGGAGTATTGGTGTATATGTGGGGGAAGAGTATGACTTCTTCATCCCCCTCTAGTGGAGTACCATAATGCTTAAAATTTCTAAAGGTAGGACGTTATCATATTTTAGATATAAGACATTACACATTGTGTCAATAGGGTATAAACATGGGGAATTTATAATAGTTTCTCTCTAGGAATTCATGTTCAATGTTCCATTATGGTGGGTGAAAAATGTGATCTATGACCATAGAGTCTAGTCGGGGTCCTCAATAGTAGAATTTGATGCAGACTGATAATTTTCATGTGTCTCAGGGAGAGAATTTTATATCCATGTATATCTATGTTTGTGATTTATATCAGACGAAAATAGTTGGTGTTGAGTGGTTATCTACTATACAAGGAGTAGTTTTGATAATATATATATTGTCTACTACCTTGTTTCATATCATTACTTCCAATTCCTATATATATACACAGTTTGGTACTATACTTGACTTACTAGTCTACTTACTCTTTTAGTTTCTCATAATTTACACATAAAGGGGCATCAAAGTGGACAATATTTAGTGATTCATGGATTATCCTATAGTCATTTATGCTTATGGAAATTTTTGGGACTTCATAATTTTAGAGATTAAAAGACTCTATGTGTTCTTGTCATGGAGTGGTTGACCAGCTTCTGAGCACTCATAAATTACTGTTAAAGAAATATATCATTTTGTTTACCTAATAAAGAGAAGTATGTAATGAAAATAGAGTAGTGACTAGGTGTAGTTATAGTTTATCTGGACCGTGTTAGCCTTGGATGATCATGATGTAGATATAGGCTTGGCTCTTTCAGCATGATCTATGGTAGAACCCTCATATATTCATCAAATTATGGAACTCTATTAGGATGTATTTCTATATGACTTGATAGGAATTGTACATAATATATTGGTTGAATTTGATCTAGAGGTTGTGCTAGGTGATAAATCCATTTCTATACCCCTTTATTGTATAATGTCAATTGATTTGACAAAGATCAATGTCCAGCTCAATGACTTAGAGTAGAAGTGATTTATAAGGTCATGTACTTCACTAAGGGGTGTACATGTCTCATTCTACAAAAAGATAGTCAGTATTCGTTAAATCTGCATAGATTGAACGAATCTGAATAAGGTGATATTGATGAATACATATCATTTTACTAGGATTCACAATTTTTTCATCATTTATACATAGCTTGGTTTTCCTCCGAGATTTATCTTCTATTATACTATCACAAGTTAGGTGTTATAGAGGATGAAATCATGAAAAATGAGTTTTAGAGAATATATTGGGTATATCAGTACTTGATGATTCCATTTGGATTGAAAAGTTCACTATCATTGTTCACAGATGTTATGAAAAATATATCCCACTCGTATATAGACATGTCCATAATGGGTCTCATTAATGAAATTCTCATAAACTCATTGATCATAAAGAAGCATGCCGGACTTCTTGAGATAGTCCTTTGTACACTTCAGGGAAATTTGCTTTACTCCAAGATGTTTAAGAAATACATTTGAATTTTGGGGGAGAAAAATATATGGAGTGTGGAGTATGAGACATGTACATCCATGGAAATAGTGAGATTGAGGAAATAATGTCCATAAAATGTCTCCAAAAAATGTAAGATATCGAGATCATTATTGGTTTAGTGGGATACTACTGATTCTTTATTAAGGATATCTTCTTGATTATTAGTACCTATTTCTATGCTAACAAAGAAAGGAGTGAAGTTCCCAAGGTTAGAGAAGTATGAATAGGAATTGTTTAAGCTAAATATGAGTTTGGATATAACTGCATTGTTGATTATTCCTAAGACTTGTATTAGTTAAGCTATATAATGTAATGCAGAAGGAATTTGTTTATGGGTAGTATTAATACAGCGGGAGTGGATAATAGCATATGGGTCATGAAATCTATGAACCAATGAGTAGAACTATCCTACCAATTAAAATTTTCTAGCAGTCATGGTCCACATTATGAAGTACAGGAGACACCATATCTTCGATGATATGTTTGTTTTCTACACTAATCAAAAGATCCTTCTCTATATCTTAACATTGTAGGGAACTAAACCTGAGGTAGAGTCACTAGCTGGAGTACCTACACATGTTCAAATTTTAGATCTCTTATCCAAAAGTAAAAGGAAACATCATTACAGATTCTCTTAGTCATAAAACATGTGTATCTCTTAAACAAAATTAATATACTTTAACAGAAAAATTATTTCAAATGAGATTATTGGTACAATGGATGATAGAAGATTATGAGGATCTCAGATCAATGAAAATTTCTATACATGTGGTCACATATTATCTAGTTTATTAGGTAATGTTTAGAAAGGATTCCAACACAATGTGTGTTTTGATGAGGGGGAAACTAGTAAGTGGTGACCATATACCAGTATGGTTGTTCGATGGAGAAGATGTGATGAATACAAATGGGAGAGTTTTTGTAACTGTTTATATCGGGGAAGAGTTGACTAGATACTTATAAACATCTAATTGAGAAATACATCTTGGGGTGAAAAATAAGTATCATGAATTTGGGAGGCATTCCTGGTGGATAGGAATGCATAGGTACATTACTATTCTTTCTTTCCAATACCTCACCCATCATTGGGAAAATTTCAAGAACCAACATCTTGGTGCCCTACTCTAACATCTTCTAGTTCCCATGTAGATGTTGGTGGATGCCAAAATAGAATTTTCAATGGGGTTACTTTGGAAACCAAGGATCTAAGACATTGTCTGTGTGATTCTCCATTGGTTAACAAGATTTGAAAATTTCCTACCAATATGGAAGACTCACTCAAGAGGCGACCATCGAAATCTATATTTCCTTGAGATAGTACACTTTAATTTATTTACCATAATCACTATATATGATATATATTCATGTTACACATCATGGTTTAGGATGGTCCAGAAGAAGTCCTTAGAGGCTTAGATGCAATTGATCACAATGTACTATCACCAGACAAACAATCAGAATGAACTATCCATTAAATAGAAAATATTATTTAAATATATATCCTAAACTTCATTTAAACACAGTACAATCACCTATACTTGATGTATTTTTATTAAAACAATATTTTCTAGGATTCTATTCTGATGGGCCCATTTAACGATCTCCATGGAAAGTCATTCCACTTATCATCATGTTAACCTATGGTGGGTGAGGTGGTTGTTATTGGGAATAGTATCATATAAAATACATCAAAGAAGGCTTACATGATATGATGTGGAAAGTTAAAACTCGCAGTAGTTAATGATCATATACATCTTTGAAGAGATGACATTTTGAGATCACTGTTGTTAGATGAGTTTTCATGTAAGTGTCACCTTGGTTGGGGAATCATCATTTGTGGAAGATGGGGGAGCGTAAACCATAATTTATTATATCTCTGGATCTTACCAAATGGGATAGTATAATGATGAGCCATCTTGAACTTCTTCCATGCTGTCAAGGAATTCATGATGTCTTCCATGTTTCTAAACATCAGAGGAATATGCCGAATGATTCTCATGTTATAGAATATGAGGATGTTGTATTGGAGGCATATGTATATTTTTGGGAGCACCAAATTTCCATTATAAAATATGTAAAGAAGGTGTTTTTATGAATAAAATTCCACTTGATCATGTCTTATGGAATAATCGATAGGCCTAGGAGGATGCATGGGAGTAGAAATTAAATTTTCATGTCTAGTAGAATGATATCATAAAAAAGGTCACATAAAGAAACTTCTCAATGATGTTAAGTATTTAGTGGGGGATGTTATAAACTCTTAGATCATTTTTCCCTTCTTTATGAATCCATGTTTTTATTTTTCTCCATATTTATTTAAGTTGATAAATTCTTGGGTGGATCCTTGTAAGAATTTAATAGATTGTGAATGTTTAAGCTTGGGTTCAAGATTTGTTTTCCACAATATCCAACACCATGAATATAATATTGGATGTGGTTTTCCATGATTGTAAAACAACCTAAGGTAATGGAATTGGGAAATAAAATGTGAAGACATGTGTTCGATGGAAGGCTCAGACTTTTTAAGTGAAAAAATACTCCGTAAAATATATCACAACATCGTTGAATCTATGGTAATGTTAAGATGGATAATGGTATGTAAACATGATGTAGGCTATATTGTTTCTAATAATATATTGAATAACCACAATGACCATGTCTAGGTTACAGTTAAATCAATATTTTATTTGGAAAATGTTGAAATGATTTAATTCAATTCCATTTCTTCTCAAATCTTGTCTAAACAAAATGGGTTTCTATATTGGGTTACATGTTGTGTATGAAATTCATTATTTAGTAGATTCCAATTCTTATTAATTAATTTTCCCATTATACTTGAGGATTCCATAAATAAAAGGGATTTATTATTGTATAAAAGAGTACTGTATTTACCATTTTCAATTTCTATTCCAATCCTAGATACCACCTTCCATCATCTCAATTCCTTAATCCATTTGGTTGAACTAAGACCATGATTCATCTGCCTTTTTCTTGCTTATGGATTTAATATGATTTGGTGAAGGTATTTTATGAATATTCTTGTTTACTTGGATTCCATTTATTATTCCCTGTTTGATCATATAATGCTATTCTTATATTTTGGAAAATTATTCCTTGTTTATTCTATCGATAAAATTCTAGTGGTGGTGTATCAAAAACCTTATAGGGGATCAATATCATTCTCGGAGTCACTTCTCCTCTTATAACTGTCTAAAAGATATATTTTTTCCTTTAACTAGGATTAAATTATAGTGTCAATATTATTTTTCATTATATGTTCTTAGTAATATATTTAATTCTAATTGGTCTGTGAATGTGATTCAAGAGATGAAACTCTTGATTCACCATGATGTTTTCATTGACAGCCTTGAGGTTGATGTTCCTCATCATTTATAGCCCTTGTATTATCTTATTACCTTGTTTTCAGCATGACATGTTGTTCTTGATTGATCATGATTTTTTTGGTGACTGTTTTTCTATGATATAATTATATGATATTTGATTCCATGAGTATTTTTAGATTAGTTGTTGTCATTGTTGATATTTATCACATGTTATTATATGATATTGTGTTATTCTCATGATGCCATTTTATGATTGTCATATTATAATCATCCTTTTTATGTGTATTACCATGTTGTTTGAGGTTTTTCTTAGTATATATTGATCGGTTTCCATCATGGTAAGATTACCACATTGACAGGAAGTGTGTATGACATTGAAGGATGATGATTGTGAACCCCTATATACGATAAGATCTTTGTATCATTTTTGAGCGGATAAGAATCATTATCCTGATGACATAAATGAAAGTGTCAAATCATGATGCCTTTTGAATATTTAATATAATTCACACTCAATCACTTGGGGATTTTGACTGACATGTCTCCATCCAGGTTTTAAGATCTTTATCTTACTAACTTCATAATTATCCTTATAAAATAGAGCTGAAGAAGGCATGAATTAGGCTCGTGGTGGTTTGACTAGAACTCAAATTCTCAGTAGATAATTATTTATGATTACATTCACATTTATTATTATCATTGAATGAACCTATTATGAATGTTCACTTTTTGTTAATGGTGTATTTGTGGTTTCTAACTAGTTTTTATTAATCAAACCGTACACTATAATTTCAATGACCACTAAGGCTTCATGTATAGGGATCCAAGAATGGGAAATGGTCTTTTGGTAGATAGTTGATCAAAGAATCATGGAGTTGGGAGTGGTAATATCATGTACTCTAATGTATATTACTGTTTATTTAATGTCTACAAACACTTTAATATGGGATGTCTTATCATTTAGGAAGTCTCATTATTTCTTATTTTATGACTACTTTACCATCCACATAGTTTATGGATATTACTCTAATGATTATATTTTATAGTATTTTGTTATATTATTATTTGTGAAAGGACATGATATAGATGGTATATTATCCCCACTAACATAATCAGACCTTCCTAGTTTGTATATAGACTCTTGCATACGAGGAGGCATGCATGAGGTCATGTGACTCTCCATCTTGGAACTTTCATTTTATTTTAGGGTGTCATAGATTAATCAGGGGAAAGTATTTGTTCTATGACCAAGTGACTAGTATGGGTGTTTCACTTATGTATTTGAGTACTCCATAGTATTGGTTTTTAATTTTATATATTTTTTTTGTGATAGTGTTCCTTGTATAAAATCCTAGTTTACCCTCTCGAGTGTTGTGACCTATGACTATATTCCATATTTCATGTTTGCTATGTTTGTTTGTGGACTGTTTTTCCCTTTCATTTGGGTTAGGGTTTCTAGTGAACTTGGTGAGGGGTTTTATTTTATAGTCATTGGATGCTTTTGATGGAATTGGTGATGAAATTATATTATGAATTTTTTATATCATTTGGTTTTATTTTTAATATGGGATGTTTTTAACTAGATATCTAAGTATTTTTTTTGTAATTGGTGAAGGAATGTTTATTCCAGGGAATTTTATAGAGATGTAATATGTATTTTATGTTCCTTACATTGGGGTGTGTCTCTTCAGTATCACTATTTTAGACAAACTCTAAATGGTGGTTAGACCAATAGTAGGAATCCATTTTCCGTATACATAGTTTTTTGTGTTTTTTGATGATTTAGTCTGGGAGAAACATGATATAATTACAGACTTATACCTCAATATCTGTTCATATTTATTCCCCACCAAACCCATCTCTTTTTAGAAGATATTGTTGTGTCTTGTATTATATCACATACACTTTTTCCAAAAGAATTATAAGGGAAACATTTCATGGTTGTGAGATTAGAAGATTCCATGTCACTGTTATAACATATATACTATTTCTTAGTTTATTTTAGTTTTTTGAGAGTTAGTTGGATTATATATTAAAATTTTGGATGTTTCTAGGGGTCACATGACTTGTGAACAGTTAGAAGAAAATATTCCAAAAGTGTTTGAGGAGTGTTACAGTTTATTAACTAGGGTTATTCACTCCTGACATATAATTAAACAAACTATGTATCCTAACCATGTGATTTTTAACACCTTGATATTTTAAAAGAATAATATTTATTTGATAGAATATATGACACACAACACTGAACATAAAAAACTGAAAAATATATTATCTAAAAATGAACACTATAAACTAGCTGTTAAAGTGGAAGGAATGAATAAGATTATCTAATTTTTAAAATTTATATATATAATTCCTAATCAATAAAAATATATTGATATATTTTTAATAAATAATCACTCAGTTTTAAGTTCATTTTATGCATCAAAATACACTTTCTTCCAAAAGGGTTTTGTTTTGAATTTTAGGTTTGGTCATTATAATTATTATATAAAAATTTTAAAAATTATATTTTATGAAAATAATATGATTTTTGAATTCATCATATCAAAATCATCTTACGGTGACATTTTGTGACTTTTCTAAAAAGGGTAAATTTTATGTGAATATTGAAAAATACCACTTTTTATAAAACAATCATTTCTATACACTAAATTGGATAATTTAAAAGTCCTATAATATTTTTAAATATTTTTACAATTTAAATAAGTATTAATTAGTTTATTTTTTTAATTAATTAAATTTAAGTCGTATATTTATTATATTGTTTTTATAAGTTTGTTTTAGGGTTAAAAATAAAATTTTTAGAAATTGTTTTTAGTGTATAAAGTTTCTCTATTTTAATTAACTAAAATAATATTTAATGATGAATAATTTCAATGAAATATATATATATATATAATATAATATCTAAAAACATGAAATTTTATACATGTCTTGAAAATTACTAGTCGTATAGTTATTATAAGATCATCTTATGAATGAAAAATGAATTTAAAAAAACTACTTTTGGAAACGATGCCCATGTTTGTTTTTAAAAAAAATATTTAAATTATATGAAATAAATTTAATGAAATTTAATAAGTTTTTTTTTAATCAAAATAATTAATTATATGTTTTTTTAAATTAAATTTTTGTAATGATATGTAAAAATAGTAAAATTTATTAACCCTTATTATGCTTAGAATGAGGTTTTTCACATTACATGTTCTTTTGTTAAAACTAATTTTCCACACACAAAACATTTTTATTCGAAAAATTGGATTTAAAATTATTAATAATTGGGTATAAAATATCTAATAATTCTTAAATTTTTAGGCATAAATGAATAACGAACTAGGTTAAATAATCTAGTTACCGTGGTGAAAAATAAAATGGTAATAGTAAATAAACATATATGATTTAGAATAAAATTTTGGAAAAATGTATATTTTTATTTCATGTAAGAGTTTCATGACTTTACCTTCCATGCACTCCATTATTTACTATTTCTTAGGGACAAGGGGTGAGAGTGAATTCCCATTATTAAATATTTTTGGGTATTTACCAAAATGCCACTTCTCTTTAAATATAAAAGAGAACTACCTATCATAACTTATTCACACGTTAAAGTCCATTTGGCTTGAGAAATCCCTAAAACAATATATCCACACCATCATTTTCCACATTATAAGGTGTTTTTATTCCCACGATAATAAACGTTAGGGTCCTTATAATGAAATTTGAAGGATGTTTCTACAGGAGATCGTAATCATCGAAACAAAGTTCTTTTTTCATTATTATTTTTGTACTATAAATTTTGTATTGACATATCCAATATAATAAAAAATTATCCCAAATATACTGAGATATTAATTTTTTTATTCAATAATATTAATCCATTTCCAACCCTATCAAATGAGAAAAAAAATCCATCCCTCATGTGTATTGAAAACTACTGCATCACAGACTGATGTAATTTTTTTACCAACACCAACTAACATGGATAATCATAATTACTAAAATAATGAATATATGTGTCTCATATGACATTATATTAATTATTTATAATTAATATACAATTCAATTATTTACCCTTTCACCTATAAAAAGAATGATATTGTCACTCATAAGTACATATGGCATACTGTCTCCGCGAGATGATGTGATTCATTTTCTATGTCTTACTATCATGAATTGTTTTAAAGATCCACAAAATAAATTAATATTATATATAAAACATTAATATAAATTTTAATATGATTTGTTTATATCATATACAAAATTTTTGGAACATTCATGCTGAAAAACACATGAGAAAACAATGTAATTAGCAAAAGAAACAAAATAATAATAAAAAATATTGTAAATGAATTTGTGGTAAGATGTTATAATAGGATCGTATTGGACATTATAAATATGGATATAGTTCAGGTATAAATAAATAAGCTAATTAAAATTATTATATAGGAGGATGAGGTTCCTTCAACCAAATGAATGCCTGAGGTAATGTACATTATCCCAATTTTCCTTCAATAAGGAATATGTTAATGTAATTCAAAAATTTATATTATATAGAGAATAAACTAAAAAATATAAAATATAAATAATTAATAAATTATAATTAATGAAATTTTAGTTTTTGATATAAATTGATTCGTCCAAGGGAATTTTACATGAAAATTACAAAGTGTTATAAAATTTCATAACTCAATTTATTTTAATTTGGTAATATTAATCCTCAATTTTATTTGATAAATTAATATTAATTGTGTAATTATTTTTTATTAAATTTTATTTTATCTACACTTATTTTATGTGGATTTGAGTTTGGTACATATAATCTATTCATTGAATAACTCTCACTTCAATGTTATCGTTATTAAAAGGGTTGATACCCTTAAATTATAATATTTGGGACAATGTTATGTCATACAACTATATTCCTTTATGAGGTGTATCTTAAAACCATTTAATTTTGTTATTTCCTATACCTCTTTTTATTCTTTGTATTTAATGTTTCATTTTATTTGTTTCACGAGGGTTATGACTCAAAATATACAAAAGTGGTAAGCGTTTATTTCAAAAATCTTATTTTAATCAGGATTGGGTTTTCATGAATATATATTGAAGGAAATAATATATAAATTATCTTCTAAAATTGTTAAATTTTATTCTCCTCTTAGGTATTCACGTAATTTTCATTTTATAGTACTATTTTTTTCTTTTTTACTTAAAAGAAGTGAATTTGTTTTGACAATATATATCTCTTTAGCTGAAAATCATTTTTACCTCCTAATAAATGTTTTGTAAAACTGTTTTCAAGAATGTTTTTAATATTCTTATAAGATTGTTTATATAAATTTTTACCCATGATTTTATTTTAAAAAATAAAATGGAATATTCCTAAAATTTTTGAAACGTTGTGATTTTTTACTTTTGATAAAAAATGTGGAAGGAATTTTTTTAACACACTCTACATAAAAAAAACCATTCCAACATTTATGACCACTCATTATTTTTGAATCATAATTTAAAATCTTACATATTTATTTTCAAATAACTATTTTTCCTAATATTCTTCAATTTTTTAGTTTTGAGAAGTTATTTTCAGTGAATAAAAGGGTATTTTCCTCAAGAACATTTTTAAAGATATTTTTAATATATTTGAATCCATCATTGATAATATCTATTTATTTAACATATAATACAAATGGGATATGTTGTATTGATACCATCATTATTTTTTCTATTGTTGGTTTACAATTAGTTTGACCAAGGAAAGTGTTACCATTCATTTTCATGATTAATTTTGTTTTCATTATATTTCTCTTAAAACATTAACATTTTTATGATCATTATACATTTTATTTCTCCTGAATATCCATATTCATTGAAAAATGGATATGATTATTTTCTACTTAATATATCATTTTTATTTATGGGTTTTATCTTAAATATCCACATTCATTATATCATAGATATTGTTATTTCATTAACCATATACCATTTTTACATACAATGTTTTATTATGAATGATATTTTATTTACTATGAAATATTGATAAATATGTTTTATTAACTCAATACAGATATTTTTGGATAAAGAATGTTGTTCCTATGAAAATTGATCATTAGATAATCAGGAATTCATTATACATGAAATTGATCGGTGGGGCCTGGAAATATAAAACCCCTCGATACATCAATAGTCCCATGAGGTGAATCAGTATGCTAGAATGAAATAGATTTTTACCAATAGTTTTAAACATTCTTTTGAATTGTATGGAGTGTATAAATAACATGATGTATGGCGTTATGAAGTATGATATTATGAATTCCCTTTAAGAATTTTGTTGTTATTATCAAAGATATTATTTCTTTGATATAATCCATAGTTGATTTTTTTGGGTCATGTTATTGATTAAATGTAATGGTTTTTTTTATTTACTATTCCATATTTATTATCCCTTATCTTATTAATATAGTCATATTAGTGATTAAATTAAATTTTTTAATTCCTTACCCTTCCATATTGATTATTCCTTAATGATGCATGATAGATTCCACTCTATGTAACCCTTACTGAGTATTTGAGTACACCCTTATTTTTTCCCCATCCATTGGTTATAAATAATAAATCATTCATAGAGTTCAAGGATGATTGTTTTTAATCTCACTGAGTTTTACATCATGATTTAAAATGTAATGTGATTTTCATGTATGTATATAGAATATAAAAACTAAAAAACTATTCGGTCCTTTGGGATGTGATATCTAGTATCTAGAACCAATTAATGAAAGTAATCACCAATTTTGGGATACTATGGTTAAATTACCTATAGTTAGTATCAAAATATTGTTAGTGGAATCCTTGGGAATTATATTTAAGAGAAACTATATTATATAACATAACCCTATGGTAGACGTTGAAGATAATTTTAGAAGAATGTCCTAATGTTTTGGTAAGGAGGTGATTTTGGGTTTTTTTTCTTTAAAAACGTCTTTTTATGGATACTATAAGTCGATATGATTCTTGAGAAATTTTACTTAGGGATAATAAATCCATAAAGGGTTCATTGGGATTTGAATTGATCATTACTTTGTGAATAACAATGGTTCTTATCGAATACATGTTTCAACACTCCTAGGAGATTTTATTTTGATAATTAACATTTTATTTGTGATCCATTGTGATGTATTTGAATAAATGTCATAATGAATGACCTAGGTTAAACAAAATGTGTCAAAGATTGAAAATTAGGTGTCTTCATTTAGACATCCTAAAAATGATTATGTGGTTTTACCCCCATGAATGTTATTACTAACATTATAATTTTTGGTTTTTTTCAATATATTGGAACTTAAGGAATCATGTAACATTTAATATGGTTGAAATGTGGTGATTATGAGATAAAAATTGGGTTTATTACTAGAGTGAAAGATATATTTATCATTTCTAATCAATTATAATGAAATATGATTAAAAACCTGCACTAAAACAAAACATATAACTCAATAAATAATAGATTAATGGAGTTTTCTACAAGCTCATGTGGTGGAGACCATAGAGAAAAAAGGTTCTATTTCATTCATGTTATCCATATTGATAGAGAGACCTCAGATAATTACTCAATAGAATAATAAAATGTATTTTTCTATAAAATATGGGAATAATACAATGAAATAGTGAGGAAAAGTGAGGGTCTCAACATGGTGAAATAAATATCATCATACATGTCCATTTATTGATCATTATATTGAATGTGGGGAAGCTATGAATTATCTATGTCAATTACATATTTTAATGGTTAACACCTACACCAAGGAAGGAACTATATTGAAATAAAAAATGGATGAAGTGTTTATGTATTGGGATTCAAGAATTATATTTTAAAAACATTTTTATGAATGTTATTTCAGTTATAATACTTATAAAATGTATAAGTATTGATTAATTGTTTTCTAAAATATATATGTATTCATCTCTGATTTACTCAATAATTTTGGATACTGTCCGGGTTTTTTGATTTTATGGTTAATCACAAGTTTAATTACTTAAATAATCCCTTTCTAACATTTATATAATGGAAATTTGATAATGATTATAGGTATTTTGGGAGAAATTTATTTTAAAACAACCTCAGGGTTTTGTATGTGTTTACATGAGAAATGGTGCCCAAATATTCATTGGATGTATTTTTAATAGAATTGAAAACATTTTGGGTAAATATAATGATTTATGTTAAGGTAATAATATCCAATTACGATTAATTTGGATTATGGAAAAAAAGTCATATAGAAAATCTTTTAGTCTAAAAATTTATTTGATGATTAATTTTACTTTTGAGGATGTTTATCATAATTTTTGAAACATTATAGGATTTATATTAATATAATTTTATAAAAAGTAAAACTTGTATAACAGGTGGAAGCCCATCCCTTTTTGAATGGTTGTGAGGCTTGATCCCACAACAAAATCATGGCTGGGGTGCAACACATATAACTGGTCTGCTTGATTTACTAGTTAGTGTGACATTGTTTTTACTGAAATGATTTTATGTATAAATATTAATTTTAATTCTGGGTGTTACTATTGAGGTTTAGTGATTAATGAATTATTATTGATAACTTTTTCTAACTGTTTTGGTTTTTATAAATATTCTGAGACCTATAGAAAGAATTTTAACTATTTAATAGATTTTATGATCCATTAAATGTTAATTATAGCACTTCCAGTATAAAAAATCATATCAAATATTCATTCCTTTGAATAAGAGTTGGAGTGTAAATTGAACGAGAAAAAACCAAAGGATGAATTTGTTCTTATGAAATAGAAATATATCAAGTAATTATATTTCATTATGTTTATGGATAGTAAAATAATTACTCAAATTTAGGGAAAGGATCTTGAAATAAAAAAATTATCTTATTACCTTCATATATGATGAATCAATTTTAATTTAACTCTTCATATAATTGTAGTTTTTTGGTAACTAAATTTATCTTAATAATGAACATTCTTGTGATCAATGATCTATATCACTATGTATAGTTATTTAATATTTTATTCCATTTACATATTTCCACCTCCCACTAATGATCTCTTTCCTATAAACCTAGTTATATGTTATTTTATATGACCTTCATATTTCGATTTCCCTCATAAAATAGGAAATTTAATTAACAAATTTTACAATGTGGGTTTTGAAAAAAAAAATTAAATTTAAAACCCTTAATTTCTTATTTCAAGTTCAAATTGAGATGAAAAAATTAATTGATGTTTTGGAGAATGTAACAACATGTGATTTTAAAATAATAACAATATGTTCAATAGTATATAAGACACGCATTGCCAAACATAAATGGAACTCAAAATATATTATTATAATATTACAATTATAACATATTAATTTAATTAGAGGGTATGAATTGGATTAAAAAATTATAAAATATATACCAACAGGTTCCAATATAAAAATCTATTGTCAAATTATTAGTAAATAATCAAATAATTTTTAGTAAATTTATTTTTTGCATCATTTTTTATTCTAAAATACTTTTATTTTTAATTTATTTTGTAATTATAATTAATTTATACTACTTGTAAAAATTACATTTTATAAAAAATATATCATTTTTAAAATCTGAATACCAAAATTATATTATGGTGAAATATTGAGATTTTTTTGGAAAGAGTTAGTATTTAGTGAATGGGGACAAAGGTATATTTTTGTAACATTATCAATTCTCTACATTAAATTGAGAAATTTAAAATTAAAATTATTATTTTAATTTTATATTAATGTTACTTAATTGTTATTTAGTTAAAATAAATTTAATTAGTTCCATTTTAATCATTTTTATACACAATTTTGGTATAACTGTTTTTGGGGTTAAATACACAATTGTCTAAATAAAGTTTTTATGTGAATAATGTTTCCCCATTTTAATTTATTAAAATAATAATTAATTATGAATTATATAAATTAATTGTAAATATTATAATTCTAAATTTAGGTATTTATTTCCGTATCATTATTATCACTAGTTATACAGTTAATATAACATCTTTTTCTTAAAAATGCATTTTTTACAAAATTGTTTTTCAACATGATATGTGTGTTTCATATAAAAATAAAATCTAACACTAAAGGAATAAAATTTAATTAAATGGGTAATATATTTTTATTAATTATAATTAATATTATATAAGGTAAATTTCATTTTAGGTCAAAATTATTACTAAAAATATATAAATTTATTTACCGTCATTATGGTTGAAAAGAGAATTTTTGTGTCACATGTTGTTGTGTTAAAATAAATTTTCCACACACGAAATATTTTTATTTGTAATTTTTTTTAATATTAGAATTAATTATTTTCAAATTATTTAATAAGGCCAAATTTATTTTAGGTTTAAATGATAAATTACCTGGGTAGAAGAAAACTAAACATTATGGCGAAAAATAAAATGGAAAAAGTAATTAAACTTACAGGATAAGGAATAAAATATTTAAAACATGTTTATTTTTATGTTTTTTAGGTTTTTATAGAATATAACTTAACTCAAATACATTATTTTTCAATTTTTGAGTCACTTGGGGGGATAGTGACTTCTGATTATTGAATAGTTTTTTTACTATTTGCCAAAATACCTATCCTCCAAAATTATAAATGGGAATCCCCCCCACTAACTTAAAAACAACTAAAAATGAACATGGATTGAGAAAAATACTAAAATATAATTTCAAAATACATATACACATTCAATATTTTATGTTCTTCCAAACATACTAACATTAGGGTCCTTAAGAAGAGATCCAAATGCAGTTTCTACAAGAGAAGGTAATCATCTTAACAAAGCTCTTTCTTTTTCATTATTATTTTAAAAAAAATAAATTATATTTTAATAATTAAAATATAACAAAACCATTAAATACCATATATTGAGATGTTATTATGTTGAGGTAATAATACGCATCCTTCCAATTATCCATCAAATGGGAAACAAATCCCTCCTTTGTGTCTATCAAGGAGTACCATCTCATGAACCAATTAATTTTTTTTTCATCACCATATCACATGTATAGTAATAATTATGGAATTAATTAATATATATGATATATATGAAATAATATTAATTCTATAAAATGAATACACCATCCACATTCTTACCCTTTCACCCATTAAGTAAATGATATCATTGCTCCTGCATATGTATGACCTATCATCTCCACAATGCGATGCGATTCATTTTCCATGTATATCTTTGAATAACGATTTCAAAAAATTAACCCAATAAGTAAATATTATTTTTATAATATTAAAATCAATATATATATATATATGATTTTAACAATATCCTATAAACATGAAACAAAACATTCATCTCAAAACAAGCATGATAAACCTAGGTAATTAAGACCCGAAACAATAAAAATAAGAAAATATCATTAACAAATAAGTGTTATGATATTATAAGTTGATAATATATGATACTATAAAAATAAATATGTTTTTGGAAAAATTAGTAAAATGATTAAAAACATTATACATGAGGTTAATGTGTGTTCGACACAAAAAAAATTAAGTTAAAGGATTTTGAATCAATTTTCCATCATTAAGGAATATTTTAATGTTATGTATCAATTTATTTTATAGGTTGAATACACTAAATATATACACTTAATATCATTAATAATCCATAATTTATGGTATTTTAAAGTTTAATATGAATTATTTATTCCAAAGTTATTTGACATGAAAATTATCAAGTAGTAAAAAATTTCATAGCTCAATTTATTTTCATTGAGTTATATTAAGTCACCGTTATCTTTAATAATCATATATTATCAATGTAATTAATTTTTATTACATTATGTTTTGTATAAAAAAAATTTATATGTATTAATGTAGATATCATGATGTCTGAGATACTGACATTCAATATTAAGAATTTCCTTTATTAGTAAACCAGTTATTATTTTCCATAATATTATTGAATTGAAATTATCCATTAATTAATGTTTTTGGACAAGTTATTAAATAGATGCAACGTGTTTTTAGTTATTTACCATTATATATTTATTATTACTTATATATTCATGATGTTATTTTTTCTGTGTAAATTGAATGTAAGTAGAGTTATTTACCTTTCTACATTGATTATTTTTTATTGACTCATGACAACCTCCGCTCTATGTAACCCTTATTGAGCATTTGAAATCACCCTTATTTTGTCTTTCTTCCCCAGTTTATGAAGAATAAATCATTGAATGTATTCCTAGATTACGTTTTGTTTACTTTCACTGTATTCTATTTCATGTTTTCAAATGTAATTTGAGTTTCAAGTATATTTCTAGTTTTCCAATGATACTAAACTATTTTGTCCTTTGGGATGTGATTTACTTTATGTATTACAAATATAATTAAGTAAGCACAAACTATGGGATACTAGGTTCAGGTTGTTTACCTGGGTTGTGGTTGTTTTTAGTGCAACCCATAGGGTTGGCACATAGTTTGGTAAATCATTCAGCTTAATCATGCGAGCTTCTTAATTTTCACTTAAAAGTTAATTTATGATTTTAACTCTTATATTTTATGGGTTTAGATTATTACTCCATTTGGTTCTGAAGACTCTAAGGAATGTATAAGGATCTCTATCACTCTCTTCTCCTTTCATTCAAATCTCCTCCACCTTGATTCCATGTGTTTTCTCAAGGTAAACCTATGTTTCCTCCTTCATCATTCCTTTTTTCCACTTCTCCCTTCTTCCATTTACCTTAGGATTACTATTGTTCTATGGAACATTATCACTATATAGGAAATACATTGAGAGTTAACTCTACTTATATTCAAGTACTATTTTTATGCACTTCATTTATAACAAATTTCATTAAAATAATTTAGTTTTTTATTTCAATTTTTATCTAATTATATCTAAAAATGATTGTTTTAATGGGTTTCATAAAACTTTTAGGTCTTTTCTTATCATTCATAAATAATATATTAATATTTTTATAGTTTTTAATGTTATTTTTAGTGCTAAGTAGGCTTTAAAATGACTACGAGACTTGTTTACATAAATTAGTTTGGTTGAAAAATGTAATTTATAATTTTTGGTTAATGGGATGAGAAAAAATAATGGTCTACTAGATTTACTAAAAGGGTGTGAAATGGTTTGGATGTTTTAATTGGTTTATAAATGAAGCATTTTCTTATTAGAAATGGGTTTCTGTGTGATTTTAAATGGTTTAGATTGAAAAAAATAATTAAAATGGGATTTAAAATGGATTACAGGACTCTAAATATTTAGTCAATTTCCAAAAGGGCCATTTGGATCATTATAAAAGATATCATATATTGGGGTTGAGACCATATTTTGTGACACATTATTTTTGTATAATTATTATGGAATTTGGTACCCAAGGGGGATATCATATATGTTATATAATTCATGATATGAATGATATGAATGAGGTTAATGTGGATTATGTTTTATAAATATTTTTTATGAGATGATATTTATATTTAGGTTATTAATTAAGACTATATGACTTATTGATTTCCCAAAAATATTTTTTTTCTATCATGGAAAACATAGGAACCGAGAGAGTTCTCTAAATTTATGTTACCCTACTTCATCCCAAACACCATATAGTTCTCCCTAGTATTTAGTGTTGCATAGGATAATAGTGTTACGCCATGGAATGTGTAGTGAGTGGAATAGAGAGTCTTGTGATTTGGTTTGGATGAAACATAGTTTTTAAATTAGTCCCATGCTTTTAGAAATTCTTAGCATCATCTCACCTTTGGACCTAGTGATTTTCCCATGCTACCTTCTATACAATGATGATATTATATAGCGGTGTCCCGTTATTTAATTCATGGTATCATATATCTTTATTGAACTTTCTGGAACTATGGTGTGGTTATAGGATCATGTTTAGTTAAATTTCATTGATTATATGGTGACCGTTTTAATTTTATTTCCACTTATATGGGTTACTAATTTTATAAAACCATTTTTAAAAGTGTATTTTGAAGGTTGGAATTAATAAAAGATTCTCTTTTACCATGTAAAATGTAATTATCAATATTTTAAGGTCTTAAAAGTTGTATTTTCTAAAATAAAGGTATAATGATTATATTGTTTTTGAGGGGTAGAGGTCTAAAAAATGAGTTCTAGCATGAAATAAATTTCAAAGTTATTTAAAAAAATATCTTTTCTATTTATATTTAAAATTAAAATTAATAAAATATATTTTTAAATGGATTTATAAAACCCTATGTTGGAATACCACTCGTAACAGTTTCTCTCACACCCTCACTAGACCAATCAGTGTGTGTTGTTATCAATCTTTCTATTAGGTGCCTTGGATATCATCTATTTATGGATTTTTTTAGGAAAATACAGTGATGGATGGTTTCGTATATATTGAGTTAATTTGGGTTAAATATGGCTAATATTATTGTTGGTTTTTTATATTTTTTATTTTATTCTTAGGGTGTCTATATTTCATCCTTATGACCAAAATATTTATTTTTATTTATTATGTATTATTAGGATGTTGGTTATCTGTTATGTTTACTTTTATATGATGACATAGTTTATGAGTATTTTAATTTTTTCTATTGTGTTATACATTGATTATATGTATCATTCGGTTTAGTCAATTTATTAGTTTACATGGGTGTCTGATGTTGAGATGGTTCATTCCAAATTTTTGGGTGGAATTTCCTTGATCATTTACTATTATATTATGTAATACCATTCTTGGGAGAGTTTCATTTATTCCCATACACTAATTTATATCCAATGGGGATTGGTAACACCATTAAAAACAATCCATGAGAAACATTTGATTTCTTTAGAAGGGGTTAATGGGTTGATTCATGACACCTTTTCTTAAGAAGATGTCTGAAACCACTCATTTCCTAGAGGCTCACTAAAGGGAAATTCAAGTATTCAGTATAAGTGTAAACTTCTCCATAATAATTTTTATTTATTACATTCATATAAATCATATTAAATCTAACATATCACATTAATAAAATGTCTTTTTAATTTTATGGTTCTTTAAAAGTGATATTATTACTGTATAATAACATGTACTTACTCATTCATCTGTTATAACATGTTCTTATTTTGGACTATCTTAACACCTATTTGAATGATGTTAAAACATTTACATCATATATGGGTTAGTAAACACAAATATTGGTAATAATAGAAAATAATTATTTATTTAAAATTTTTTATGATTATTTTATGCTAATATATATAAATATATTAATAAAAATTTAAATTATTTTTATTAAATTTATATTTACAAAAAGGGGATATTTTAAGGATTCCATGAGAATAATTACCATAAGTTTAATGAAATAACAATAGGATTCCATAAACATATAAAACACATATGAAAACGAATCCTAAATATTTTATAAGTTACAAACCTATTGCCCAGGAGAATGTATTGTAGTTACCAATCCAAAAAATACGTTGAAAACAAAACAATTAACACATTAATATTAGTTTTAATAATAAATAATTAATATATGGTTGGTATTAAATTATAAATGGATGTTATTATGTAAAATAAGAGTGAATAAGGTTATTGTAAGCATTAATAAAAACCATATATTTATTGTATGTGGATTTATAAAATTTGAATCCCAGAGGAAGTTTGAGTAAAGGGTATATTTTATAATATCACATTGAAATAGATGTTACCTATATTTAAATTACTATTTGGGGATATTTTATTTATTTTCTCACAAAATACGTATGTAGTTTTTTTAAATATAGATATATAATCGTTCTACAAGTCTTCCAACCATTTTTCACCCCATTGGATCATAATTCAACAGCATGGTTTCTTGTCAATGGAGTGGACCTTAACTCTTAATTTGATTCCGGAATTTTTCCCTCCCATGTTTATATTAATTATTTTATCTATAAATATACTTCTATAAAATTTTATAATTTTGATGGTCAATTATTATTGTCCTTAAATCTACCTATATAATAATGAAATAATTTTTTTAATGTTTCTCACATAATTCATTTTCTATTTACATTGAATTTATTTACAAATGTATGTAATGAATTTTTTAATATATTCTGAATTAACGTTTTTTTCCATTATTTTCATTAGTTTTATTGAAGGAAATTATTTTAAAAAATTTCATGGATTTATATAGAAATTTTTATTTTTATTTTTTCAAAATTATTTTCATTTAATGTAAAATTTATCAATACTAGAGGATATTTATCCTTATTTGAAAATGAATTTTCTAATACTATATAAATGTTTTTAAGTCTATGTAAACATATGTTAATGTTTCTTATTCTCCACTGAGTATATACTCTAATGATTACACCTATCATCTTTCTATGGATGGATCATATAAATTTATATTGGATGTTTTCATAAAAAAAATTTCTTTCCCATGCATTAATTAATCTATAATAGAATTATGATTTGTTTATTCTTATGTGGAACAAATATGTATGATTTTCCTTTATGAGATGGGAGGTCCCATTATATACCTGCAATACATTGGTTAAATATTTTTAACTCATAATATGATATGCAATATAGACTAAACCCAAAAACCTAAGGAAATTTTCCCATTGTGAGAAGGTTGGGTATGGAATTATATATCCCTCAAATGTATAAAGTAAATGATTATAACATCTGATCTTATATTTCAGGGATTGGGGAGAAAAAATAATCCATTAAGGGACTTTGTACACAATGTGATGATAGTTTTGGTAGTGGTAATCAACATAAAAAATGAATTTCTATGCTTATGTATAAGATATGTCTCTATATAATGCAGCAAACCTATATTATTTTCATATATCATGATTATGGACTAATGTTTCGACACTCATATGATATATTTAAAATGTAATTCTAGAAACCTTATACCATGAATAATTTTTTATTATATTTATATTATTTTTTATGATTCTAATTTTTATGTCTATGTATACTGATGATGTTCTCATACTCATATTCAAATTTTATGATCACTTATAATGTTGATTCATACCATCTTTCATTACTCTTACTGAGAATTTTATATCATCCTATCTTATGTTTCCATTCCTAATGTTACGAAGATGAATATAATGTATTATATATCTATAAGGATATCATGTGTGAAGAAAATTTCTAAGATATATTAAAGAATTTTTTTAAAATATGTTGGTTACTAGTCTATAATAACAATAAAGATATAGGTTAGGGGTGTATTTTTTAGTGATATGAAATGAATGTTCATATAAAGTGGTGAAATATATATATATATATATATATGTTATGGTTTGGTAATTTCATTCATTAATAAAATATAGTATTTAATGATATAATAACCAAATGAAGCTAAATGTCGTGGTTCAGTACAGTTATAATGTATGTTCCAATTTTGGAGATGTATATAGAAATTGAAAAATAATTTATAGAATAATGAATCCTTTTAAGGGTTAATTGTAGAAGTGTCATTGTAAGAGGAAATAAAAAATAAATTTTCTTGGCATTTTAAATTATAATATTCTTAAGTATATAATTTAGTTGGTTGAAATAATGGAAATGTGGAGGACAGAATAGATAATTGATTATTATAGCTTAATTAACATAGGATTTGTTTTGGTTGGTAACATAAATGATGGCTCTTAGATGAAAAAAAACATAAATCCTATACATATGTTTTTATCCATAGTGAATAAATAAAAATATTCCAATATTATGTTCCTCAATTATAGAATTTAATTGTTAAGCTATTCATTTTTTTTATTTTTTTTTGAAAGACGATTCCTTGGCCCAAAATGACCAAAGCACAATTATTATAAAATAAAGAGTTTATAGAAGTTATAAATATGGGATCATAGTAAAATATTTTTCATGCAATGGAAGTAAAATAGTAGGGATTTATTCTAATAGGGTAATGTGTTTATTTAAACCCATGTTTTCTAGGCCATCCACCACCGTGTTTTCATCTCGATAAACAAGTCTAATGATATAGTTTAGATCGATAATTGAACGGGTGCAGTCCCTCCAACGGGTAGTAATCAGCCATGCAAGATGAGTTATGCCTTTCAAAATCATCTGCTTGATAGTCGTGGAATAACATTAATTCAAGATATTCTTCCAACCAAGGAGTTTGGTGAATACAATAGCATGTATTAAACTCCTTATCTCAGATTAAAGAAAGGTGGGGCTGCCACAGCTACATGTGAAGCATCCAAGGATCTGATTGAGGTGATTTATGAAGATAACACTAAAACCCATAGGTCCTGGATTCCCTTTGGAGTCACCATCAATATTAACATCAATATATCTAGGAATAAGAACATTCCAGAACACTTATAGAGTGCGATGAGGTTGATTGTAATTTCATTTAATCTGAAGAAATCACAGGATTTAAAAGTCTTGCACAGTGTTGTGTAATGCCCATTTTGCATCAAAGTAGATTCTCGTGTTGCAATGAGGATCCTCATCCAACCTTAACTTTGATCAAGTGGGTACTTTTTATAAAGAATAGTAGTCTAATAATACCAGATCACATGATGGAGCTCAGCAATTGCAGCTCGAAAGAGGTTCTTGTTTTACTTAGAGCCGTCCATTTCTACATATTTTTTAGTTGAGTGTTAACGGAGTCAAGAACCAGCCATCAAAAACCAAAAATGTCAGGAATATATTTAAAAGTGTAGAAGTAGTAGAAAAAGAAAGAAGGAGATTGTTATCATCTTCTCTTTGTTGATTATAGAGATTGCATTTCGAACAGAGTTAGATTCCAAATGATTGAAGTCAACTGTTTGTGGGAACTATGTTCTGTGCAACCATCCAGATGAGTTTGAATATTGAAGGCCTTATCCAAGGTTTGTTAAAATGTTGTATCCATATAAAGTCACTTTCTGATTTACAAAATTAAGGATTTTAAAAAATATTAAAGTAAAGTATACCATTATGAGAAGGTTCCCAAATTAATAAATCATTAGTATTTGAGAATCGGTAGTTTTCTATGATATTCAGAATATTTTCAGGGCGATGATGATGTTGAGAGTTTAGAATATCTCTAATATAGCATTTAGTACTCTTAGGGGTTTTTTTAGGAGATATCATAGTAATTAAGGTCGTGCCAGTCCAACTATCCATCCATAATTTCATGGAGGAGTCCTTAGAGACCATCCATCTATAATTATTCATAATATTCGAGAAAGATTGTCTGATGGGTGGCCAGATAGAGGAATTAATTAAATTTGAGTATCCCATCATCTGTTTTTCTTGAAATCTATTTCTGAGGAAAGTGATTGATTCATAAGTTTTATGTAGAAGGTTCCAAGTGATTATGGCTTGATGATCTTCATTAAAGTACTTGATTTTTTTTATTTCGATACAAACTTTTTCAATAGGCTTGAAACAAGTTGAGCAGGTTACAATCACAATCTTTCATTGAAGTGTTATTCAAATCCAAATAATTTTCATTATTTTAGTGATCATTTTTTGGTAAGAACAACCATCCATTTATAGATCATAATGGAGTAAACCAACTTGGAAACAATGGTGGATTTTACCAGGCATATCCTACCCGCCATAGAGAGAGATTTACCTTTATGAGAAGATTGCTAGATTAGAACATTGTCAACTATTATAGTAAAGTGGAAAGATTTGGTTCGGCCCAAAAAAACAGGAACACGAAGATATGTAAAGGATATAGTTCCTCATTTTAGACCCAAGTCACTAAAAATGTTAGATTTTATATTGGGAGGAAATTTATTCCCAAAGAAGATGATGGATTTATTCCAACTAATGGTTTTTATAGAAACGTCATCATTGTGAGAGAGTGTTTATGGAGGTTTATAATGTCTATATTATCACATTGAAGGAATATAATGATGTCCTCAGCATCAAACATGTGACTGGGGGTATTCACGTTCCTAGTGACATGGATGGGATTTAGCTTATTCTGGTCCACTAGAAAGTTTAGTAGGTGGCTAAGATTGTCTTTCGCTATCGAGAAGAGAATGACAGAGAGAGGTCCACCTTGCATGACACCTTTGGTGCATTTTAAATAGCCCTTGTGAGATCCATTTACTAAAAGGTTTATTGATTCTGAATTGAACAACATTTTGATTGTATTAAAAAATGATACACAAATGCAAAAACCTTGAAGAACATTGAAGATAAATCTCTAGTCCATGGTGTCAAAATCTTGTTTTATGTTCAGTTTAATAAAAATATTACCTCATTTATTAGTTTTACTCAATTTATTGACACACTCATAGTAAATAAAGATACACTATTGAATGGATCTACCCTTAATAAAACAAAATTGATTCTAGGAGAAGATTTTATCTGTGATAGTTGAGAATCTATTGGGAGAAATTTTAGTGATTATTTTATTAAGGGTATTGATAAGGGAAATGGGTCTAAAAATTGAATCATAGAGGCATTTCCCACTTTTGGGATCAAGGAGAGGAATTGAGAATTAATAGCATAAGGAAGGACACCATTGAAAAACAAGGATTCAAAAAGTTTCTAGACTTCGAAAGGGATCACATCTCAATAGTGTTTCAAAAAAAAATTATTGAAACCATCAGGACCCATAGCACTATTGGGATACAAACTAAAGACGGTGTCATTAATTTAATGATCTAGATGAGTGATGGGTAGGATTTTCTTGTCCTCATTAGTGACCACTATCGGAATGACCTCAAGAAGGAGGAATTTGTTGATATTAGGACCATTGAAGATGGTTTCATAGTAAGAGAGAATGTGATGAGAAATGCCATCTTCATTGTCAAGAACATTGTCCCCATCTTATAAAAAGTTTATCAGACTATAATACATCCTAATTATTTTATGATAATTATATAACTTAGTATTTCGGTCACCATCTAACAACCATTTAACATCAAATGCCCGTTTGCTCATGTTTTCTTTAAAATTGACCAAAGAGTTAAACTTAGTCCCATGCTTTATTTCTCGAGTCGAATCAATATTGAAATAAGATATATTATTATTGTTTGGTAATTGATTTATATTTCCCGGAAGAAGAAGTATTTCATAGTAAATTTTTTTTCTTCATTAGAGCAACATTATCTATTGAGAGTCTGTTTGAGGTGCTTTAATTTAACAGTACAAGCAAAGTCATCATTATTGTGCGAGATTGAGGACCAATAGTTTTTTATGGTATTAGTGTATTAATCATTAAAGAATCAAGAATTGTTATATATGATTGGTAATGAGGGTTTAATTCCTTTGGGAGAGACATTGAAAAAGATGAGATGATGGTCATAGTTCATCTTTTGCTGTGTGATGCTAGAGAAAGTGTCCTATTAATCTAAAGCAGGAAATTTTGGGAAATCTCTATCGGGATTAGATAAAACCAATCTATTGTAATTTCTTCTATACCAAGTAAATTTCACACCAGTTAGATTGATTTAAATTATATTGTTGTATTCAATTGAAGCATCAAATTCTTTCGTGGAAATAGTAGTAGAGGAGGGACTAATTGTTTCACATGAGTTGAGAATGGAATTGATGTATCCAATAAGTAACCAAGGACCATTAATACTAGTTCCTAGATATGATATGACATTCCAAAAAGGTCTCCTTTCATGATATATATTATTAGCTTGAAAAAATAATCAGAATAATTAACAACTATCAGTGTTAAAGTTGTAGGTAAAAATTTGTTCAGAAACATTGAAGATATTAACATTCTATAAGGAAAAGTGTACAAAATCTATAGATTTTCAGCATTGGCGGTATTTTTTTATTACATAAATAAAAGAGTGGTTAACCTGGAACAAGTGGGAATGTTTTTATATAAATTAATTTTTGGTTTATCAATAGAAAACAACAAAATATGATGATTGTTCACCATACCTTTTTGAATAGTGAACGTTTCAAAGTTAGCTATACCCTGACAATTTTATAAAATAATCTTTATTTAAACTTGGGTTTGGAGTTACAACTCCCTTTTTTATTTTTATCTAAATTTTTATTTATAGAATATCTTCTTACTATTTGGGAATTTTAGATATTAGTGATCGCTTTTTTTATATTTTTAGATTTTCCAAGAGGGCTATTTAAATCCCTAACATTCACCTTAGTAGATTCAGTCCCTGAGGTGGTTGAATCTATGGTATTTTTATTGCATTGTACCAAAGAGTTAACATTTTTCTTAGTAGGGAGATTTCTAGTATGCTCAAGAATAACACTACTATCAATAATCTGAGTACAATCTATAGAAATTCTTGTACAAAAAATGCTAGTTATACTTGAAACTGGATAATTTTTGTCATGTTTTTAAAAATCAAAAGATATTGGAGGCTCTTTTTGTGTCCTTTCAAATATGGGATCCATAGTTTCAATCAAGGAAAAATGGGGTTAGATAGTGTCCCAAGTAGGTCGATATCACTGCATCATCTCAATAGAACATATAATATCCTTCAATACAAAGACCACAACATCATTGTGTTTCAGAAATTGTGAAGGACCCTTTATCGAGGTAAAAGTCCACAATATAAGTAGAAGTTTGGATTTGACATATTCCATATGTTTGGATTCAGATTCATTAAGATTATTAGTGTAATGTACCTCAATATGAGCTGCCTTCGGTCTAATAGGCAGATTTTCAAATTTAACAGAGAAACTACTGGTATCCAGAGTTTGAGGTGGAATATATCATAGAAAAAGATATTTTGAAATTTTAAGAATTCTAAATTAAACAATTGGGTTATATTTTTCAGGGATAATATTACATGAAATTTTTATATGTAATTGGATTGATTCTGATTGAGTGTTGAAAACTAATCTTCATCATGGAATTATAGAAATTAAGTACAATATTCAACTTTCGATAAATTAATATTTCATATTGTCACCTCAATTATATCGTTTTTATTATTAAAATTATTATTATCCAATTTTAGATTTTATTTAGTTGAAGAGTGTAAAAAAATACAATCCCAAGAAAATAATTTTAAAAAAATTAAAATGATTTCATTCTGTTGAAAGATATTTAAAATTTTCAATATAAATCTTTGAATAGATATCATATGTGAAGATATATAGGTATAGAACATGATAATTTCAAATATGGATTTTTATTGTGGAAACCATGGATGATATAACTATCAATGAATTTGAAACAATTAGAGTTGATGGAACTGAATATCATATAGAAATAGATGATAGTAAGGAATAATTTTAAGATTATTATGCCAAAACAGAAGAAGATGAAGATGAATATTAAGGTGTTACATTCTACATAAAATGATAATGTTTATAAATTAATTATTTTATATAACTCTAAATATGTTTAAAACATTTTTTATTTACTAATTTCTATATAATATTAGATAATATATTTTAAATGTGTTGAAAATGGTCTTGAGAGGAGTATGATGAGATGATGCATAACTTACTTGAGGATGAGAAACCTAGTGATGAACCACTAATTTTTTCAGTTGGGGGTGTGGTCACTATACCAAAAACATTGACCGGTTGAGGCCTTGTGTGATTAATGATTTAGGATCATATTCCAATGTAAAACCCATATATCTATTTCAATTTTCATCATAAAAAGTATTTTGAAATATGGTTTTTATTTATTTATTAACTATGTTACTATTAGTTATTATTTTCATATTTGTTCTTATTTAGTCATCAGATAGTTTAGTGATATATAGAGGAACTATTTGTACACTCCATGGGTGACATGGGACCAGGTTCCTAGAAAAGTGTACAATTACATATTGGGGAAATAGATGATATAAAAAAATAATTTATTTTATTTTAAATTCATTTAATATATAATTTATTATATTTTTTAATCATTTATAGATTCTATGGTTTTTTTTATGATAGCATGTGACCATCATTTTGTGAGGCATAAGAGGATTACATATATGATCCATCATGTCAATTTATACAAAACCTATATATAAGAGGTATGAATAGGTATTTTTTACTATCATTTATGACTCTTGTGTGTTTCATTTTCTCAACTAAATCTATTCCTATGATTTGGAGGGGCCGTTCACTTATTGGATAGTGCAGGCGCTTAGGAGGATGTAATCTTATGATAGATAGAACTAGGGGAGACTTTAAATCCCCTAGTTTCTATTTCATTTCCCTTTTATTATATAGTTTAAGGTTATATAAGACATGGGTTGAGTTTTTAGAGTTTTTGGAATGTTTTAATGTATTTTAGAAATGGGTAAAAGGGTGAACATTTTGAGCATGTTTAGAGGTAACTATGCAACCTCCCCATGATACATTACATGATGGTTTTTTAGAGTCACATGGTTGGTGTATAGCTATCATGTGGTCTATTGAGACCATGTGTGTTCTAGGAGAAACTGTGAAAATTAAAATATTTGGAAACATATGGTTGGTGCATGGTTTGAAAATCCTGAAAACAAACCATGTGAGGGGATGGTTTAGAGATAGTAGTATCACAAAACATGTCATGGTTTCCCAAACCATGTGGTAAAAACATGAATCTCCTTTGGTGATGTACAATAGCATTCATATTGTTAGCATATAGTTTTTTTAGTAACATATCTTAACAATTTTACATTAAATAACTGAACAAAAAATTAATGTTTAACTCAATTTTACCCAAACAAACTCTCATTTTTTCTATTCCCTTCTATGGATTTAAAACTTATATCCTCCCCTAAATTTTCTTATTGATTCTATTTGATCCTATATTCAGTTTAAGTGTACCAATGTTTCTATGATCTCCAAAATCATTGGTAAGTCTCAATTTTCCCTCTTTCTCCTTATATTTTTTTTTCATTTTTCTCACCTAAATGATAGATCCAATCTAAAATGGATAAATCTATGATCCATGAAGTTTTTTATGATATATTGAATGGATATATTGATAGAAAGAGGTTTCCAGACTAGATCTAGATATTTCTTTTTTCATATTATTATTTTCCTTACCCATTAAGAGGTAGGTGGATTCTCTCCCACATTACATATTCAATATCATGAAGAAATAATTTTATTTGAACATATTACATAGATTAAAAGAGGGATTTTTGAATTAATTATAGAGGGAAACAATTTCTTTAATGTTTTGGGAACCCAATAATTTGAATTTAATTTAAAAACCCTTTATTTATAATTTCTAATTACTGTTTTATAATTATACTATCAGTTTAATGGAAGAAATATGTACAATAAATTCTTAAAACTGAATAATTGTTTAATGAATAATATTTAAATATGGTAACTTGTAAGAAATATTTTAGGTGTACTCATGTTCATTTGGGATGGATGATGGTCATGAAGTTTTACCGTCAATGTGGGACGTATCATGGTAGTGAAGTACCACCATCAATGTGGGTCACCAAGTTACGTCTTGGTGATTAGATGAATTCCCACTCATGAGTATAGAGACTTCCATGGAATTCATATATATATATTCTTGTGTTTGTGTGGGTGATTGTGTCTGAACATGCGATGGTTATTTTGAGTAATAAAAAATAGTAACATGATTTGATTAACATTTACTAACTTGGGACTCATATATTCATTGATATAAAACTATTTATCATATTTAACCTAGTTTATATAAATTATGATAACTTGATCTTATAATTGTATAATGTGTTAATATGTCTTTGGGTAATACCTGCTATTTATTATACACACCCCCTACTTTTGGAACTATATTGAATTTTTAGATGTTTTTCACCAACACACAGTTAATGTAAAGGTCTCATAAATAAAATGTGGAGAATCATGACGATCTTTCATTAGGATGAAGTTAGAGTCTTTAATTTATCTTTTTTAATAATTAGAGTGATGAAAAATTGGTGTTACTCCATTGAGAAATCCTTTGGTTTTTTATGATTCTAGGTATAAGTTTTCACTGACATTATAATCTTATTATTATGTTACTAGTTTTCATTGGAGTTGTGTTTTTTATAACACTTCATTAAATATTTGGTTCAGTTTTTAATATTTTTTATGTTTTTTTAATATTAGTTATTTAGGTAAAAATAACCCAACCATTTACAAATCATATTAATTTTTTTCTTATATTTGGTGACTTGGGGATGTCATCTTGGGTAGTGTGACCTCCAACCCATCCCAAACCAATTTTTTGGGAAGTTATGTTACAAATTTTATATTTCTTGGTCATTCTAACATCTTGATATTATAGCAAGAATATACGAATATGTGAATTTGAAATGTATAGAATAAATGGATTTAGCTAACCACTTTATGTTAGTCTTTAGGTTACCAGGGTTGTCATGGTAGAAGAGTGTTCTAAAAAAACTAGAGGAGCTCTTTCATATCATCATCATGGGTTTATTTAATTATTAAAACATATAATTCATTAGTAATGATACTTCCCAATAGATCTATATTAATCATATTATGATTAATAATGTTTGAAATTACAACAAATGATTTTTCTTCAGATGATTCAGAATATTATTAGCCTTTAGTTTTAAGTGAGTTATGACTAAGTGGTGTTTTTTAATTTAGAGAGATGTGTAACTATTTAGATAGTGTAGAAATTGAAAATAATAGTCCATGAAAATTTGGTTTAACCTAAACCCTAGGTGAACCGACAGCTTATTCAATGCATTATTAATGCTTTTCAAGCCGTTGAAAATAGAAATTGAAATGAAGATCCAAGGAAAGTTAATCATTCTAATAAATTTTAGAAATACAATACACTAATTATTTTGAGGATTGGAAAAATTAAAAATCAAAGGTGTGTCTTAATAGAATGAACATAATTTTTAATTCTCTTCAAATACTAGATTATTTAAAGCTGGTGTTAGAAGTCTATATACTAAAGGATATTTCATTCAAAATGTAGGACTTATCTATCCAAGAAAAAGTTTTCCAATATATTTAATGGAAGAAATTTGAATAATTATTTAATAAATAATCATACCGCCCAAAAATTCAATATGTCCTAAATGATAGATTTTTTACACCTAAATGAATGGGGATCTATAGATGATGGAGTAAGAAGCTATTTTTTAACATAGATCATATTTCACCTAATGTGGCTTCTACTATGTCCCTAAAGGAACACATCATTGAGCATTGACTATAACCTATAATTCCTTCTGAGATAGAAGTTCTATATATTACTTATTATATATAAAGGGATAATAGATAAGTAATTGTGGAAATGTATATCATGGGAAATACAGCAGGTGGATGTATGGTTGTATCAATGGGACAACTAAGAACTCTATCAATGGGACCAAGTGAATGAGGGATACCTATTTTCAAGGTGGTAGAACGTATCAAAAAAAATAACATTATGTTTATTAACATTCCCCAATAACCCATAAATAGGTATAGATGTTTCAAGTGTTGTTAACTCATACATATAATGTGATATTGTTCAACACCACTAAGAGTACATCACAATTATAATCATATGTGGAATCAGTAATATCATTTTCATAGTGATATTAGGTCAGATACAAGGAATGAAACTCATGACTCTCAGATATCTTAAGCTTCTATTGGATTATATCATCATAACAATTCTTATTATTATAACCTAGAAAACCTGGGTGATTCAAGGAACACCATCACTCCTCAACCAATGAAACTACATCCTCGATTCAAGGACCAATATAGAGAGGGTAGGTATTTTCATGGTGTAGATAATATGATCATTCATCATCTAATAGAATAATGTGGGTACTAAATGGTTTTCAAGACCAAGTACATCTCCTTGGGTTTCCCTAGTTCATTTTTTCAATAAGTTGGAATGATCTTTATGATTGTATATTGATTATAATAAGTGAATAATGTAATGATAAATAATAGATATCAACTACCTTATATTACTGACTTTTGGGTCAATTGAAGGGATCCCAATGGTTCTCTAAATTGTTTCTAAGCTCTGAATACCACCAAATCTTGGCTAATAAAGAAGATAGTTCAAATACAACATTCTAGAGTAATTATAAAAAATACGAATATTTGGTCATACCATTTGTCCTAACAAATACACTAGAAGTTATCATTAAATTGTTGAATCATGTCTTCAAGTAGTACCAATACTCTTTCATTGTGGTATTTTTATTATAATATCCTAGTTTATTCTCATGATTTGAAAGAACATGAAGAATATTTAGTGGTTATGTTGAGAATTTTTAAGGACCATTACTTATATGAAAATTTAACAAATTATAGTTTATGGATACAACAAATAATTTTACTTGGCCATATTATTTATAAGAAAGGTGTATCAATAGTTTTAATAAATATAGAATTAGTTGCCTCTGAGAAACCACTAATAGTTTTTTTGACATGTCATTCTTTTTGAATTTATCATGTTACTATCATTTATTTGTTTTGGAATTATAATGATTCACATTTACATTTATAACACTAATGAGATCGGGTAATACATTCCATTAGATGAGGACTAATAAAATATATTTTTGATGATTTCATTAGGGATAACATCTACACCGATTCATGTTTTTCCATAACCTTGGAAGGTATATGTGGTTTAATCTAATGCATTATGATTTGAAATCAATTGTGATATCATATATAAATATAATGTAGTATCTTATGGATCATAGAAATAGTGAATTCATAAAAATAATTATCAAACCCATGATTTAAATTAGAAATGGTATTTCATACTTTGAAAATTTAGTTTCATTATATCCTTGGTGAGATGTTTTTTTTTCGTAGATAAAATAAGTTTCAAGAAAATATTTTCACAAAGATATTTATACGTGTGATAAATATGATCTATTATGATGCTTGAGTTTGATTTTTTTTTAAACTAGGAATAAGGAATTATTTAGAAAATTATTTTTTCCTATAATTTATATAATCAATTATTTAATAAAGATTTTGATAAGTGGAAATTAAAGACTATGATAAAATATATGCAGTTGCATTGTAATGAGAAAGATGATGTTTCAATTTAATTTCTAGTGACACTTATAACATAATTTTTCTGAATAATTTAAAGATAAAAAATGATTATATCATTTTTAACATTACTTGTTATCAAAACATAATTGTTACGAGACCACTGACGGTTGAAAAAAATATCGGTACTCTATGTTTATTTTTAATGATAGAATAATCGTTCTATAACCCTGTTAAGGGAAACTAATTTCTACATATCACCAATAAAATTGGAATGTTCATCCTAGAATTTAAACGTCAGATAATGAATCATCCCCTGGGTCACAAGTACATTCAATATAAATCTTGGTTTATTATTATTGAGGTTCTATAAGTTTTATGGGAATTAAAAGTAAAAAATTTGTGATTCAGAGATAACTGACTAGGCACACGGGTTATGATCATGGATAGTACTAACCTTGTAGTAGCAATGTAACATGGATTTGTTGGTTTTAATGATGTTTTATAGGTTTTGGGCACTATTTATTAAACTATGCGAGTCTTCGGGAAAAATCCTGTGAATAATTGGATTTTTTAGAGGAGGTAACATAGAATGATAATAGTTTTAAAAAACCACATATATTTTCACTTGAATACTTATGACGTGTTTTCAAAGAATAGTATCCACTCAATGGTTGTCAAATTATTTTAACTGTGCAACCTAAGAATGTACCCAAATATGAACATTTTATAATGGAAAATATGATGAATCTCGTGGCCATGTTATCCTCTAATCACCAACTAATTCTCCATTACCTCATACCACCCCATTAATGATTCTCACGACTACCTCTCCTTCGATTCCCTGGGGATCTTTGGTTTTTCTTGGTTGATCTGATTAAGTTATGTTTTGTTTTCCTATTTCATTCCTCTCTTTTCTATAGATATATTCTTAAATTCACTTCCTATTGACTCGATAGAACCTTATTGGGTTGTGATTACTAGATCTAGAGGGTTTTATGTGATTTTTTTTTGTGATTGTATAGGACCTTGGTTTGTGAAGACCAGATTTATTTATTTATGATGATCAAACAAGGAGGAAACATCATTTTATTAATTGTTGAAGTAGGTGTCACTATCATGGGGCTTATTCCATGGAATAATGTATGTTATTATGATGATATCATTAGTTTTGAACATTGAAACTGGTTTTTAATATTTGATGGTAATAAAAAGGGAATTAAAATGATTTTTCTATAGAAATCAAATATTATGCAATTTATGTGTTCGATAAAATGGCACAAATATGGTTGTAAAAGGGAAATTATTTTTAAGAAATAAAGTATCATTGATCTCTATTGAAATTTGTATAAGAAATTTTGGAAAATAAATCGTAATGATTTTTTCCATTGAAAATGGTTAATGAATATTTGTTTTTTAGTATTTAATGTAATGATGATATAATCACATTGAGGAGACCTTGGGGTATGAGGAAAACTAAACATCAATGATCACGTGTGTAGAAATCTATCCCTAAGAGAGGTTATCTTGATTACACATGGCTAGGGGTATCTTTTCCAAGGGATACATGTTCCATGATTTTATTAGTAGTTTATTCCAGGTAGTATTTCTTTTTTTGTCTTTGTGGAATAATTTTGTACACCCTCAGATCATAGATTTCCCACTTTGGTTTCATTGATATTACATTACCTACATGGTCTTTTAATATTCCTATTTCCCCATTTTATTATAATATGGATATTAATTCTTATAAATAGATTATTTATCTTTTCATTCTATTGGAAATATGATATTTAATAATTCTCTATTTGATTGTTTATGGTTTCTCTTCAATGGAATGAAATTACTTTTAATAAAAAAAGAAGAATTTTTATAAGTGGAAAATGATTTCTTTTGAAGGGTTTTATAAATATTTTTTAAATCAGAACTAATGGATGTATTTTTTAACATTGTATAGTTTCATTGTTGTATCTTTTTGGGATATTTAGCTGACACCTTATTTTTTTAATTGGGTATTTTTAACCATAGGTTTTTTGGTCATTGGTATAGGGAAGATAATTATATAAAGGACAGATCCCCTGATGCATGTTGCCTTTCTATTAGGTTGTGATGGTTGTGACATACAATAAGATGGATATAATACCATGTTATTATCCTTGGTTTCCAGTGAAAATAGTCTTTATATTGTTTAATGGGATCATGATAACTATATATGGGATTTGAACAATTTTCTTATTTATTTTAGAACTCCATATATTCTGGTTATATATTTTGTTACTCTTCTTGATTATATCAAATCATATGTCTATTAAGGGTGAAATCATTCACATATTCATGTTACGTGATACCAAGGGTCTTGTCAATAAATCGTGGTGATTGGGAATGGTATTATAAACTAGTTGTGGGCCAGTTTTGGTTACATTATGGGATGAACCATATTTTATTATTATATATTTTTATCAGAGTCACAGGTTTCATTAAATATGATTCTAATTCTTGTTTATCACCCTATTAAATCTTGGGGTTTTGATATGATGTGGATATTACGTTCAAAACTTTAGAGGCTTTCGGAGAGTCTTCTTAGGTAGTTCACTTTCATTAAAAGCATCATGTTACCTTAGAAATTAAGGTGATTTCTAGAGTTTATATTTAAGGTGTTAAACTTTTTTCTCTAGAACATTAAATTTAGTTTTTTATAAAGGAATCTAATTATAATATAAATTTTTTTTTATCCTCTTGTTTTACAATTTATTCCTTCTCTAGGAATAATAAATTATAATTATAGAGAGGGAGCTATGGAGTAATCCCCATAGAATAATCCTAGAGTTTCCCTAGTTTTGATAATAAATATCATCCAAATGATTTTTTCTATGGGTGATGTTTCTAACACTGAACTAGAATTAAAAGTTTACCATGAATTGAAATTTACTAAAAAATATCCTGCAACATTTCATGGTTAAAAGGGTCCTTAGGATATAGAATAATGTATAAAAATAATTGGGAGGATTTTTCAACTTCATAAAAACTCTAGAATAATCCAAGGTTGTGTTCACCATGTATATTCTCTATGGTTCAAGAAGTAGAGGGGGTCTATATTAGAAGCCTTATTTTATAAAAAACTCATACAAACTGCATTTGAGAAATAGTTCAATCCAAAGTTATATCATGAGACTCTAATAGGAGAAAAAGCATGGGATTTTTTTCTTTAGAGTATGGAGATTTTTTTTCCTCGAGTATAACACTCAACATGATGAGTTGTTGCACTTGTCCCTAGATATTTCATAGAATTACTAAATCAATTAATTGATGTTGAAATTGTATTAAAGTTATATATTTGGTCTATAAATATTCTTATGTGATAACCCACCCATGCAGAGATTGTGGAGAAGAAAGCCATGGAATGGGTTGATATAGCTGGGAAGACATGGCACTTTAAGATGTCAGTGATAGTAAGAGCTATCCATAGTTAATATTTTCAGAAGAAGTAGTATGATAATCTTCATGCTGGTAAAATGAGCGTGTAATAGAAATAAGGGAAGATTTAGGGGGTCTATGATTAGTGTAACAAAAAGGGACCCCTCAAACATGATTTAATGGCTACACCCAGGGTTTCTCACATTCATGGGAAATCTAGTAATCATCCATATCTCATTGATTTTCCATCATTGGGAAGTAGGGAAGATAAACCTTTACTAGGGGAACTTAGTTTAGATCTTATTTAGTAAAATGGGTGGAATCACAACATCAATCCAAGGGAATTAATCATGTGGAAATGAAAGGGCATGATTAATTTTTCAATCTATATACAAAGGAATTTGATATAAATGAAACAAAGTAAAAAATGGATACCATGAGAGGTACCCCATTTATATGATCTTATATGGTTTTAGATTGGTTGGATAATGGTTAAAATTATTCCTTCATTTCTTCCTATCTGATCAGTACATTTCACTTTTGTTCAGAGATTATTCCTTTTTTATGATTATTTTAACTCCTTTAGAAAATAATTCAGAGTAGGGATTTAATTGTCTCAAGTGTATAGTGATAATAGAAATCATTGAAACCACATGGGAAATTTTATTTCATTATTTTTAAATCCTAAAACTAATTTTTGGCATGGATTGGATGATTAGCTACTATGAATATATTTATTATTATCATCAATGGGTATAGTTTCTTACTCCTGAAGGATTCACTCACATATATTACTATGAGTGGGATCTATGTTTGGGGAGGGAAATTTTTTTGTTTATATTGTTTTATTGAAGCCATACCAATTTTAGATCTATTTCATGATTTTATTGAATCATGTCTTAGTGTTCCCCTTCGAATGGTTCTGTGTGAGTGTCTCAGTGCATTTCCAAATGAATTTTCTAGGTTACTACCTCATAGAAAAGTTTTGTTATCTATATAATTTCATTAAAATATTAGAACAATGTTAGAAGTATTGTATAATATGAAAACGAATAAATTGAAATAATTAATTATTAAACATGAGGCTCTTGAGGATAAAAGATTTCAATTTCCTAGAATTTATCCCTGGGAATAACTGGTGCTCTTTATAAAGAAGTTGATGGGAGTCTCCTTCTTTTTGATGATTTCTAAAAATTCAAGAAGGTGACTATAAAGTAAAAATACCCCTTTCTTAGGGTTAACATACCTTTTATAAACTTAATGGGGTTGGTGTTTTGTGAAAAATGATCTAATATTGTGATACAATCACATAAAGGTTGAATAGAAAGATGTTAATATGTTGATGTTTATGATAAGGGGCGGAAATTATGTGTATTTAGTTATTCCTTTTATCCTTACAAACACTCTTTTATTTTTTAGGGCATCGATGGATAAAATATTCCATTGGTTCATGGATTCATTTTGGGTTATGATTGCGGAATATAATATTCTTTTCTAAAGATAAAAGTATGATCATAATGATTTTTTAAACATCTTGGAATCCTGATAGAACATAATATATATCAAATATTTTCTAAATTTATTTTTGGAATCAAGAGATAAACTGTAGGGGATATGAGATATCCCATAAAGACGTATCAATAGATCCTAATAAGATTTAGAAATTGATGTATTAGAAGAGGCATAAAAATGTGTTTTAAATACAGAGTTTCATGGAGTAATTGGTTATTATTGATGATTCATTTAGGGATTCTCTAAGATTTCAATGCATATGATAGTGATGACCTATAAAGGTGTATTGTTTTTTGGGAGATTAGTTATTGATAATATTTGAGTTCTTTAATGGTATATTGACTTTTTATCCAATCTTAATTCTTCATGAGCATGGTGTTGGTAAAAATGATTACCCTGACACCTCAGATATGGGTTTGGATTGTGTTCTAAAATAGGGGAAGTATGTGGAATATTGTGGATCTCATTAGTTATACATTCTTGAGAATAAATTTACCATTCAGTATTCCTATTTGGATGAAATGATGTATGCACATGAATCATAAACCCACTGCCAATTTAAAGTGAAATATATTTTTTATTCTAACAATAAGAGTCCCAATTATAAATTCCCTCATAAGGATTTCAACATGAAACAGATATGAAGGGTGGATTACCATTTGAATATTGATTTTGATATCACTTACTCTCATGGTAAGGGTAATGTGGTTTTAGAAGCTTTGAGTAGGAAATTACCGACTCTTGTATTGAATGAATTGGTAGAATAGTGGGTTTTAATGAGCGTGTTTGTAGAGATGTTCTTTGATGTAGGGGAACTGATTTATAGGTATTTTGTGCCTGTAATCATATAGGACAATTTATGGATAATCATGTTTGACTTGGAAACGATAAGTATATAAATTATCATAATTTTATAAGTAATTCTTATAGAATGGAGACCTTGAATGAGTGGAACTAGTAATCTGATGGGGTTGTGCGCTTTTGAGGTTGGACGGTTGTTTTGAAGGGATTCAGGAAGGAGTTGAGTGATAAATGAAACTTATTGAGCTTTTATTTGTATCACTATGCTAAAAATATGTACCCTGACATGACATGTCTTTCTTGGGCTCCAGGAATGATACAATAGATTTTCGCAATTTTATCCTAATCTCTTATATTTGGAAAATAAATGTAGAACATCATATACCTACATTTATTCTAAAATGTTTACCCATTCCAGTGTGAAAATTTTGTGGGATAACCATGTATTTTTTTACTGTGATGTGAAAGACTTCTATAAATAAGGATGTGATTTGGGTGATTATTAATTGATTATTGAAATTAACATAGTTCCTACCTTTAAAAGATCCAAAAAAATGGTATAGGATCTATGGAAATTATATATGATGGGGGTTGTCAGACCTCATAGGTTTCCATTAGATATTATTACAGATAAAGACAATCTCATTACATCATAGTTATAGAGTTGATTATAGATATATACGGGTTCTCAATTGATGTTTGGAATCAATTATCATCCACCGATAGATGGATGTATGATGTAATCCATCAAAATTTTTATATACATGCATCATTCATGTGTTTTTAACATCAGTATATCATTGGTAAAAATATACCCTTAGTGTAATTTTTCTATAAAAATATTATCCATATTTTGATTAGGATGGTTCCATGTCAAATTATATATGGGAGGCATTGGGGGTCTCCTTTTAATTTTGAAGTGGTTAGAGTTTGGCCCTTGGATGTACTGAACATCATTCAAGAGATAACTTATGTCATGAATTTGGTATGGAAGTGGTTTTTGATAGTTTGAGTCACCAAAAGTATTATATAGATCCGTTGTTTTATCCATTGTACATTGAGGTAGGTGATATGGTTTTCTTATAGTTTCAGCGTTTTGGGACATAGATGCATATAGAGGAAAGGTATGTTATCCCCTTGTTATTTTAACCCATTTTGGATCATGGAGTAACCCAGGAAGGTGTCTAATAATTTGGACTTACCTTGTTTTTTTATTTCTATCAATGATGTGTTCAATATTTTCGAGGTGAAGAAGTATCATCTTAATCTTCCCCATATGATTTAGTGGGGGGACATTGAGATTTAACCCAACATCTCAGTGGTTGGGAGGATTATTCAAATATGAGATTGGAAGGATAATGTGTTGTGATAAAATATTGTCCCATTAGATTTTTTTGAGAAGTTGGTGTTCTATAGAAAACCATGAGACATGATAGAGTGAGGCCTTGGAGATACAATAATATAATTATTTCCCCTTAGGTTTGTAATCATAAGACTTATTGGGGATATAATGATTTTATGGTGGGGATAATTTTGATACAGTTATGGTCAAAGGTACATGCAATTTTGATATTGGTTTTCTATTTTTAGTTTTTAGAGGCATTCAATAAATGGGAGGAAAATTTGACGTTTAAAATAAAATTAAATAGGAATAGGGTTAGTACTTACCATGTAGTAACCATGAAATACATAATTATGGGTTTTAATAGAGTTTTCTATGGAATGAGGTTGGTTAATTAAACTTTGTGAATCTCCAGGAAAACCATGATGATGATTAGGATTTATCCAATGGATATATCATGGATTGAGAATGGTGTGTCAAACTGTGAGGTTGTTTTCAAGAAACTGTGAAACGTAGTTTATAAAGGACAATATCCTCCAAATTGGTTGCTGGATGGTTTGTTAAACTCTGTATCCTTATCAAGGATTCATATTTGAACTATTTAAAATTAAAAATTGTTTTGATAGACTCAGTATTTTTGTCCACTAATCACCTCATAATTATTCATTTCTTAATACCATCCCCTATATGATGCTCTAGAGGAACTTTCATTCTATTCCTTAGTGATCCTAGACTATTTTTAGTGGTTTTCTTTAAGGTATTTTTGTTTTTCCTAATCCTTTCTCATTTTTTACATATATATCTTCTTGATAAATCTTATTTTTTTTAATATAACACTTTTGGGATATTATTTAAATTTATAGAGGTTTTTAGGGAAGTTTTTTTTATTTCTATTAGATATAGGATTGTGAGGACTTGATCTCTTCGTTTCCCTTCACTGGCTAGTAGGGTAATGCAATTTTCTTTATTATTTATTTAGTTTTATCTATCCTAATATATAGACATTATAATTCCTTATATTCATATGATGAATTCATATGGTTTTGAATATAAAAATTAAATTTCCATATTTTATTTGAATAAAAAGTTTTTTTAAATGGGTTTTCTTTGGAAATAATATTTTATGCACTTTATGTGTTCAAAAACATTCATGAAAAATTGGTTTAAAATGAAAAAGGTTTTGAAAAAATTAAGGTGGTACAGATCACTATAGAAAATGTTATATGAAAATTTGGCCTCGTATTTGAAATAGATCATACCTAGTAAATTGCTTTATGAAACTTCTCATTTGATTCACTAATGTAATGATGATATAATGAATATAGGTGATAGCTTGCGGTATGAGGAATTCCTAAACAAGGATTAGACCTATTGGAAGTATCTATTTTATGGGGAGGATCTCCAGATTCAATATTTCTATTGGGTATCCTTTCTAACACCCCAAGATTTTATAAATATAAAATATGTTTGATAGAATATACAACATCCAACATTGATCTTAAAAGTATAATGATATATATAGCCATTATAACATATCCATTAAATTGGAAGGTATGGACAGTGTTAAATAATTTATAATATATATATATATATATATATAAATCCTAATAAATAAAAATTATTGATAAATATTTTGTAATAATCAATCAATTTTAAGTAAAGTATTTTTATTATTAGAAAATATGTTTTCTTCAAAAATAATTTTTATTTATTTTCATCAAAAGAGATTATAATTAGTTTTTAAAACATTTATAAAATGTATTTGATAATATAAAATTAATTTTTAAATTTGGAATATAATTATTTTTCAAATTTGGTATTTTTGGAAAATATATACTTTTCAGTGAATAGAGAAAAATTTTGATTTTTGAAAATAATTTTTTATTTTAATAGTCAAAATATTTTTTTAATATGATTTTAAGTAACAGAAATATTATTTTTTTTATATTCAATCTAGTTAATTTCTTGTCATTCAACCTCAAATTATTTTTTAGTGTATGTTTTTTGGGATTAAAAACAAGATTTTTCTTAAAAATATTTTAAATTGCATAATTTTTCTCCATTTTAATTAATTAAAATAATACATATGAGAAAAATTTTAAATGAAACTTTTATATTATATGTAAAAAAATATTAATTTTTATTTTTATGATGATTATTTACAATCATAAATTTGATTTAATATTCTACTGAAAAAATAAACTTGTTGAAAGCAATTTTTTCATTGGTTTAATGGGATTTGTTTTAAATTTAATTAATCTAATTAGGGTAACTTAATAAATTAAAATTATTTATATATTTTTGATATTTATAAATCATATTTTAAATTTTTTTCATATTAATTTTTATCAATAATTAATCGTGAAAATAGTTGAAATTTATTACCATAGTTTAGGAGAAAATGGATTTATCGAGGGGTTAACCTAAATAGATAATGATTACAATTACCTAAGCACTTTTTAAAAATGTATTTTAGAGAAATATTTAGACCCTATCATTCCTAGTTCTCTATATTACTTTTTTCATATCCTTTTTATGTAATTATTTTCGGTACATATTTTTCTATTAAAAAATACAAGTGGGACACTCACCTAACATATAAAAGGCCATGCACTGTCATCTCTTATTCACACCTACAAACCCACTTGTTTCAGACAAAACCTACCCAAATAAAATTAAAAAATTTATAACTTCATCATATAATCTTTTTTTGGTAAAAAAATTCACTCTAGGAATACTTCATATATAATCTGAAATATGTGGTATGAGAAGAGGTAAAATTTCTAGCTATGCGTTTTTTGTTTTATTTCATCATCCACCTTATTCATATAATATTAATTTATTATTACATAATAATAAAATTATCACCATATAATGATATTTTTTTATTTTAATTTAATGATATATATCTATCTCTTATTCCATTAAATGAGAAACGATGTTTTCGCTCATCTCTATCGTATACTACATTCTCACGAACAGATGTGACCTATTTTCCATCAACACATCTCATGGTTGGAGATGATGATGGATTTAAAGAATATATACTATATTTTTAACATAATTATACCTACTTTTTAATTATATCATATAAACTTGTTTACTTTCAGTTTCATAGGGCACACAATAGTGTCACTCATTTGTACGTCAAACAACCACCTCACAAAGAGATATGATTCATTTTTCACTATCAATTCACATGGAAGGTATTAAGGATAATTTTATTAAATATATATATGATATAAATGAAATAATAATTTTACTAATTAAATATTTATCTTTATAAAATTATAATATTTCATTTTACATCTTACACTAAGAAATGATGATGTCATTTGAGTACATGTGGATTATGACTTCCATAAAGCGACGTTGTTCTTTTTTCATCACCACATCTTAAGAATGAAAAATATAAGTATAAATAAAAAACACTATAGTATTTATTAAATTATTATCCTTATATAATGACAAAATAATTCATATCATATTTCTATAATGATTGTTGAAAAATTAAATCGTTATTTATGCGTATATACAACCTATCGTTCCCATAATCATAGCGTAGTTTATTTTCCATATTAAATTTTTATTTTTCGATTTAAAATTATAATTTATGAATTAATATTATAAATTTTCAAGTAATATTTTTCCAGATATGTTTAAATAATTAACTGTTTTACCATATTCAACACACCAAATCCATTTAAAAACAATGAACATGACATCCTAAGAAAACCCAACATGGATGTAACTGTTTACATATTTTAATATTCCATATTAATGAATTAAAATAAATTATTTAAGTATAAGTTTTTAAGCCCATAAAATTTTATTTTGAAATAAAATAATTTATGTCGTATTTTTATATTGGAGTTAATGTAATTTAATGAAATTATGGACTCAAGGTAAGGGATTATTGTCTCGCTTTTACTTCTGTGATACATATTCTATATTCACCACTTATTTTATTTTTTGGTCATATACAAAACCTTTTTAATGTACACTGAATTCATTATATATCATGGTAAATTAACATTCAATTTGAATTATATCATCAAAGCATATTTTAAATGAGTGTTAATAAGTGGTAAATAATTTCATAACTTAATTTCTCTTTATTAGGATATATTACTTCTTCATTGTATTTGATATTTTATGATTTTGTGTGTAATTTATTTTTTTTATATTTTGTTTTATTTTAAATTTTTTATTTTGAATTACATTTGATACACACAATTGATTGATTTAATAATTCTTTAATTCAATTTTTTTTTATTTTATACAAGGGTTATTCGTCTAAAATTTTCGTTCTTTGGGACATACATTTTTTATATGAACATATATTCAAGGGTGGGTGGTTCCATTATAAAAAAATGGATCTATGTTTGTTTCATCAACATGGGATGGGTTGTTTCATTATAAACTAATGCTGAGTGGGTTCGTTATATTTCTCCAATGAATTGGGTACTGTGGAGATGGAAATTAACTATATTGGTTATTCTAATTGTAAGAAGTGATGTTAAGATACTATTACAAGATAATAATTTTCTTTTTATATTATTGTTATCGGTTTATAATATTTATTATTACCAAGACTGAAATTACAAGTCCCATTACAATTTATTTCGATGACACTTTCATTCCATAAAGAATTATTCCATGTTTTCACAATTGATAATACATGCATTAATGGGTATGAATATTATTTTTATATACTCTTTCACTTTGACTATGTCATCATACCTTTATGTTATTCTTATTATTCCTAATGAAATTTAATTTTTAATAATTACCTTAACCCTTACTAAGTATGTAATCTCACCCTTATTTTGTTTAATTTTCCCAAGTATATAAATGTTGAGGTTGAACGAATTATGTCTATAAGGTTTTCATATAGATGACGGTGATTACCTGATGTGGAATATGAAAATCTGGATATATTATGAGTTGATATTCATGTTTATGAACTTCTTGAATATGAATCAACAAAATTAATTTTTTATCCTAATTATATTAAAATATAAACCTAAATGTTCCCTGAGAATTTATGTGATACAATATATCCATTTTGATGTTGTAAATTTTGGATATAAAAAGTGGGTCACCTTCATCGGTATCAAATTAGGAAATATAATGTTTATGTCTTGCACACCAAATACACGAATGAGGGTTTGGTGTTTTTATAGTATTTTTGAGGGATTCAGGTCCCTTGAATTTAGGAGTCACATAAATTGGAAAAGGTTCCTTTATCTATCTTTGAGGGTTTGTTTCATACACCCTCACACCATAGACTACTGTCTTTAGTAACTTTGAGATTACACGGTGTGCATGCTCTTTCGAGAAGATTATTTTCCCATTTATTTTTCATCGGGATATTGATTCTTGAAAACTATCTATTTATTTGTTTATTCCATTAGAAATTTTATATATCATATTACATTGTTTAATTGGTTGTCAAATGTTTTTTAAAAGTATGGAATTATTTTGAAACAAATTCCAAAGGATGTTTATAAATAGAAAATGATTCTATTGGAAGGGGTTTATATTTTTTAAAATTAGAACTAAGGGATCCATTTAGTTATATAATTTATAGATTATAGGTGGTGTCCTACTGGGATCTTTATCTAACACCCTACTTTTTAAATTGGTTGTTTTTAGCATTGGATATATAGGACATCAATAAAGGGAATAGTATCATGGATAGGTAATCTCCCCTTGATTTTGTTTCCTTTCTAATCATATGGGATGATGGTAATGTACGATAACATGGAGACTGACCAATGAGATGTTTTAGGTGCCACCTATTTGATAGTATTTCAATTGTTTCTTTAAAACAAGATATCACTATTTTAAATGTGACATTTTTATCTTTTAGTTCTGGAATATGATTTTTATGTTATTTAATGTGTTACACTAATTGATTCTATCATATAATATATTTTTTGAGGGTAAAATAATTCAAATTTCTCATTATATGAAAATTAGGTTCTTAACACTAGCCTATGGTGATTGGAAGCACACTTTTGGCATTGTGGTTGGCTAATTTCAGTAATATTATGGGATGAACTAGATTGGATCATTAACTATAAGGAAATAAGTTCCCATTTCTAGTGGGATTGGATGAAATGAAATCTGGAAGATTATGTAACAACCTAAAGTTTTCTCAATGGAATTCCCTTTGTATAATTTTTCCTTATAGTATAATCCCATTAGGAAGCATAATGACATATCATGATATTAAATACTATGTGATCATTAAACAATGTTTTTTCACTTCTATGTTTTGAATTTCAAAAATCTGACATACACAGTTGCGATTAGTAAAATGCAGGGAGTCTAATAGAACAAACCTATTTTTGGGTGAATAGTAACATACCATTATGAATAGTAATGTTTCCCTTAGGTATATTAATATGCCTATATGAATAGTTATCTCATCTATAAATGTATAAATGTAGGATTTATGTGAAAACATGATGTACAAATGTTTTGGAATATGTAAAAAAATGTTTTAACAACTGTATTTTTTAAGTAAGATATTATTTTAGTTAAAATTTAAATTAATCATATTTAGAAAATTATTTTTGAAAAAAATGTATTTCTTTTTTGGATTCTACACATAGAAAAATTGTTAAGGTGAATTTTTTGGATTTTTCTAAAATACATGAATTTTTGGTAAATAGTAAAATACATTAAATTACTATATAAATACATTATAATTTAAACCCACTATTACTAAAATATCAAGTGATTTAATCCCCCAAATATCTTAATCACGTACCCTATTTATGATTATTGGTCATGGAATCATCACTATTTCTTATCTTGGGGGAAATTAATAAACTATTGATAAAAATATTAAGAAAACCCCTCTTCCCTCCACTATAATACCACCCTTCACACCCTTATTTACTCACACCTCTCAAGATTCAAAATTTTTATAATGTATGCCCAAAAATATTCCTTATCCCCTCTACCACGTCCATGTGCTTCTTGTATCATCAATACACCAATCCATGGTGCCTTGAGGAGGATCTCAAAAGGAGAATTGGAGAGGTAATTACTCTCTCTCTCTTTTCCTTTAATTTCCCTTCAATTTCAAGTTCTTTTTTTATTCTATCCTCACATATTTTCATAAAAATGGTATGGTAAATAAATTATCATACTTATTCTAGACATTTATGATACTAATGGGATATTATATCATCCAAAACCTTCACCTCTTATTTTTATTTTAGAAAGGAAAATGTTATTCATTGGGTGTTAATTTATCACATTCATAGACGACATGTTTTCTTTTTTCCTTTACCACCATCAGATATGGTCATTAAACCATTTTTATGGTTGAACCAGATTATATTATGTCCTATTTAATGTTCTGGAACTAACTTATATACATATTACTAAATTATATAACAAAACATGTTCATTGTGATCCAAAAACCGCCCACATTAACCTAATACGATCATCATTAAATCTTAACTAATGATTCACCCACATGGTATATAACATAATTCATTATAAAATCATTTTAAATTTTTAATATAATTAATAACATATAATATCAGTTCTGTGTGTTTATCTATGTTCTACCCGAAATTTCATTCATAAATATAGTTGATCCATTGAAGAAAACAATAAAAACGAACATTCCCTAACAATGAATTTAAACTATATAACTCATTCCAAAGCCCATAAATGGACTCAATAAAACATTAATGAACTTATTAATATATTGAAGGTTATTTAATTGTTAATTAATGAATATAATGTGTTTATACATGAATTTAAAGTGACCAAAGCATTCAGATACAAGGTAAGGGGAAATTCTCGAACCCAACATTTTTTCATCGGGTTCTCCCTCTTTCACTCCATTTTTGGTATGGTCACTCCTTAAAAATTAAGTTTTCATAATTATCATAACTTAATGTAATATACATATTTTCCACTTGAATTTAGGTTCAATAAACATTTTCCAAATGAACTCTTCTTTCAAAAACATACCTTTTACTTCTCACTCAAGGTTGATGGTTCTGGTAGCAAGTTTGTTATTCCCAGATTCTTTTGGGGAACCCAAAGTTTATGAATTAATTTGTTATGAGATGAATCCTGTTACATCCAATGGGGTATTTATGTTTATTTTTTATATATGTGGCATGCTTGATAATGATAATGATATAATGTGACGGGTGCACCCGTAATTATATTGCACAAAATGAATGTTATGATGTGACAGGTGTGCCCTGAATTATACAACACTCCAATCCATTGGGTAAAGTGATGAATCTGAAGATTAAAAGGTAAATGATGTGTGAACATGATTCTATCACTATTAAAAAAATTTTGTTGCATATGACCACTAAAACATGATGTTTCATTTTTTATGAATTACCACATTTCAAGACTTTTATTAATGTTTCCTCTCATGATTTTGATGATGATGTTATGGTTCTTCTCACCCCATTATATATTGTTCATCTCTATACTCTTACTGGGATTTTATCTCTCCCCTTTTTGATGTATATCCTCAGGTTACTACATGTACTAAAGAGAGGTCATGTGATAATAAGAAGCTGGAGAATAAGGAATTAAATAAATTTTTATGCATGATGTTGTAATTATTATGTATGTTCCTAGTTTTCCCAAGAAAATAAACCTCTAGATCCTCAATGTGTAATACTATTATGTTTTTTATCTTTAAAATGATGTAATAGTAATATAAGAAATGTTCAGGTTGTTATAGTTGGTATCAGAGTCAGGGTTTAGTAAATTTGGGAATTAGGTTTAGTGTACCGTAGAGAAAACCTCTAGCCTGAGACTAAGTACAAATATGTTCCCAAGATGATTTAGATATGGATCCCATAATTTATGATTTTATTATAAATCATAAAAATGAACAAGTTATTCATGAAATGTTGACTTATTTTTTGTTCAATCCTTTTCTATCTTATAAAATGGTGGGAAGCATTAGAAACAAGGCCAACAACTCATGTGAGGGTCAAGGCAATGATTGCCCGAACTACATTCCCAATTCTTTGGGAGGTGGACTTCAAAACTTCATGGTCATTATTAACCAACTATCTCATGTTATGAACAATTACCAGAATAATGGGGAACATCTCCATCACCAAAGAGGGATAAAATCACTATCGAGTGTTTTATGCGGAAACAACCACCAACATTTAGGGGATCTTTTGATCCACAATTTGTGAAAAAATAGGTCAACTCCATGGAGAAGATTATTTCTATGATCCTATATTCTGTAAGGGAGAAGGTGACTCTATCCATTTATCATCTATATGGAGAGACCGATCAATGGCGGTCTTTGATTAAGAATACAAAACAATGTGATTAAATTGATGAGAAGGAATGGAAAAAATTTAAGATCTTGTTTCTTAACAAGTATTTCCCATGAACTCTTTATATGAAAATGGAGAGAGAATTCATAGATCTCAAGAAAAAATAAGGAGAATCTATCACAACCTATGAATAAAAATTTACAAGTCTTGAAAAGTATACATTGCTTTTTGTTATCAATAATGATAACAAAATTGATCAATTTTTAGTGGATTAAATCCACACCTTCGAAAGGATCTTACAATTTGAGTCTTTGGGAGTTATGAAAGAGTTTTTTTATGTGCTCTTAAAGTGGATATGGAGTTTGGAGAATGAACCCATATATTTAGGGATAAGAAACGAAATATGGGGTTTCAAGATGAAGGATACAATCATAAAAGTGGGAAGAAAACTCAACAAACCACATGCCAGAAATGTGGGAGGTTGAAACATGGTAACTGCCTCAAAAGAATGGGGAAATGCTTCAAGTATGGGAAAGAAATACACCATGCTCAAGTGTTTAAAAAAACATGAGAAGGAAGGAGAATTTAATGAATGAATGGGGAGAACCACCTATGGTTCAGTGTTATAACTGTAGGCAGAAAGGGCCCTATGCAAGCCAGTGCACTAAACCTTAAGTCTATATGGGTAATCAACATCAGTAGCCACTAAATTGAATGGAACAAGGGGAGAATTAGGCCATCACTACTACAGAAGTGAAGAAATATAATGAAGTCATAAAAAGTACACATTATATTCACTCAATAATGGAAAAAGTCTTATTTTATTCTGGTTCTATGCATTCCTTTATATCTTTCAATTATTGTCGAAGTATAGGATCGAGGCCCCGAAACCTTGATGTAGAGAAATATATGAAAATTAATATTGGTGAAATCATTGAAACCCAAGTGTTTGACTCTTCTCTTATTGAAGTATGTGGGAATATTCTTCCAATGAATCTTGTAATACATCCATTGGTGGAATTTGATGCTATAATGGGTATGGATTGGCTCTTGTTATATAGAGAACATGTCAACTTTTGGGAAAATTAAATATCTTTTTCATATTCCAAATCATCCCATGATCCTCTACAAATGAAAAGAAGATCATGAATCTCCTTTGAAAAATACTTCAACTGTGTAGGTGTTGTTTCCCTATGATGAACCATACCATGCCCAAATGGTTGAGTCTAAGGAATGTTCCAAACTTGTGGAAATTCCCATAATGTAGGAATACAATGATGTATTTTCTAAATAGTTACCCAGACATCCCTCTGAGCGAGAGGTAGAGTTCTCAATTGAACTCATACCCTAAGCTACTCCTATCTCAATGTGTCCTTATATGATGTCTCATATTGAATGAGAGGATTTAATGAAGCAGCTGGAAGAGAATTTGGACAAAGGGTTCATACGCCCTAGTGCATCACCTTGGTGTGCACTAGTGCACTTGTGATGGAAGATGGAATAATGGGGATGTGTATCGATTATCAGAAACTCAACAATATCAACATAAAAAAACAATTATCCTCTTCAAAGGATATATGACTAGTTCGATCAATTAAGAGGGGATTAATACTTCTCAATGGTGGATCTTCATTCTGGATACCATTAGCTAAAGGATAATAAGGAAGATATTTAAAAGGAAACCTTCTATACAAGGTATGGGAATAATGAGTTTCTGGTGATTTCCTTTAGAAATACCAATGCCCCTGCAATCTTCATGGGTTTGAAAAATAGAGCCTTTATACATTACCTCGACAAATTTGTGGATGGTTTTATCGTTGATATTCTCATCTACTCCAAGAGAAAGGAGGAATATAAATAATATCTAAGACTTGTGTTTGAGACATTGAGAAAAGAGAATTTGTACTCCTTGTATATAATGTTAGTCTTTTGGATGAAGCAAGTCACGTTATTGGGATATGGGATCACAAGTGAGGGAATTTATATGGACCCTTCTAAAGCAAAGGTGATTGAGTAATGGCTCAGGTCCTGTAGTGTCACCAAAATTCACAGTTTTCTAGGATTTTGTGGGTTCTACCGATATTTTTTGGGAAATTTCTCATGATTTTCAATCCCGCTAACTAAGTTAACAAGAAAAGGGGTAATGAATATCTGGACATACAAAAGTGAGGGAAGCTTCAAGGAGCTAAATAGAAGGATAATCACTACACTTGTACTCACACTACTGAAAAGTGGAGAAGGTTTTTTGATATATAGTGATGCTTCAAAGAATTTATTGGGTTGTTTTCTAATGAAAAATGATAATGTGATTTCCTACACCACATGAAATTTGAAAACCCATGAGTAAAACTACCCGAAACATGATCTAGAGCTGGCAGCCATGATTTTTTTCCTTGAAAATATAGTGGTACTACCTTTATGGTGAGAAGTGAGGCATATACATAGATCACACAATAATAAAGTATATATTCTCACAAAAGGATCTCAAAAAGTGTCCAAGGGGATTATTAGATCTAATCAAGGATTATGATTTCTCTATTCATTTTCATCCTGGAAAGGAAAACAAGGTAGCTGATTCTATGAGCAGAAAAGAACTTGCTACTCTATCCATGATGTGGATTGAGAAAGGCACTATCTTCTGGGATATTCAAAGGATGGATTTGGAAAATATAAGGGAAGGGGATACATCATAACTTTCCCAAATGATTTTGCAACCATCTATCCAAAATAAGATTAAAGTGGTACAAAGGGATGATCTAGAGTTATAGAATAAGGTGAATGAATTAAAGGAAGGGAAGCTGCACGATCTCCATATCGACGATGATGTTATGATTTGGTTTGGAACACATCTTTTTTGTGCCTTCCTCACCTAGGATAAAGAAGGATATATTAGACAATGCACGTATCTCAACATTCTATATCCATCCTTGTAGCACCAAGATGTACTGTGTTCTCCAAGAACACATCTGATAGGATAACATGAATAAGGTGATTGTAGAATATATCTCAAGGTTCTTGGTATGTCATTATGTTAAGTAATAGCAACAAAATTCCAAATTTTTGATGCATCCATTTCCTATAAACATGTGGAAATTGTATATTTTCACTATGGACTTCGTCATGGGTCTCCAGAATAATTTTATGGGAAATAATGTGATATGGGTTGTGGTTGAACGACTCATGAGGACTGCCCATTTTATCTATATTCAGGAAGATATATTTTTTGAACAACTGTAAATGATATATGTGAAGTAGTGAGACTACATGGCATTTAACTCTCTATTGTCTCTGACCGTGATCCAACGTTTACATCTAAATTCTGGAGGAGCTTTCAACATGCATTGAGTAATCAATTAAATTTTAGCACGACCTATCACCCAAACCCGATGGACAATCTAAAAGTACTATATAGACACTTGAAGACATGCTAAGAGAATGATATTGAGGATTCAAAGGTAGATGGGATCAACATCTCCCATTGGTTGAGTTCTCATACAACAATAGCTTCCACTCGAGTATTCAGATTGCTCCATATAAAGTATTGTATGGAAAGCGATGTAGAACTCCAACCTATTGGTATGAAGTTGGAGAAAGAAAGCTATATGGACCTAATCTTGTGAAAGTGATGATAGAGAAGGTTCAAGTCATCTAGAAATTCATCAAAGCTACTCAGAGTTGGCAAAATAGCTATGCTGACAATCTTCGAAGGGACATGGTGTTCAATATTGGGGATAAAGTCTTCCTTCAAATATCACTATGGAAGAGTGTCCTATTGTTTGGAAGGAAAGGGAAGCTAAGGCCAAGGTACATTGGCCCATTTGAGATACTTGAATGCATAAGAGTCATTTCCTATCACCTTTCACATCCACAAAATATTTCTCATGTTCATGATGTGTTTCATGTATCACTCATGAGGAAGTAAATTCTAGATATCTCGCATGTATTGAACTCAGAGGTGGTACATATGGAAGATAATCTCTCCTATGAGGAGAAGCCAATAAATATTTTGGACTAGAGAGAAAAAGTTCTACGCAACAATACAACCCACCTTATCATAGAGTTTTCGAGGAACCCTGAGTTTGAATATTCAACTTGGGAACTAGATAATGTTATGAAGGAGAAGTTCCCTATGTAGTTTATGTAAAACTATATTTTGAGGGAGAAATTTCATAAGGGGAAAAGAATGTGACGACCCAAAGTTTTATCAATGAAACTCCATTCATATAATTATTCCTTACAGCGTAATCCAATTAGGAATCATAATGAAATTTCATGATACTAAATACTATGTGATCATTAAACATCGTTTTTCTACTTCTATGTTTTGAATTTCAAAAATCTGACATACATAGTTGCTATCAGTAAGATGTTAAGAGTCTAATAGAACAAACAAAATTTTTAGTAAATAGAAACATACCCCTATGAAGAGTAATGTCACCCTTATGAATATTAATTTTACCCTTTTAAATGTTAATATACCCATATTAATTTTAACACAACCTATGATAGTATATATGTAGAATTTAAGTGAAATCATGATGTACCTATGTTTTGGATTAAGCAAAGAAATGTTTTAAAAATGTATTTTCCAAGTAAATTATGATTTAAATTAAAAAATTATATTAATCATATATATAAACATATTTTTGAAAAATGGATTTCATGTTTGGATTCTACACATCAAAAAATGGGTTGGGTTATTTTTTGGGATTTTTCTAAAATACTTGATTTTTTTTGTTAATAGTAAAATACATTAATTTACCATATAAATACATTATAATTTGAACCCACTATTCCTGACATGAAAAGTGATGTAAGAACCCAAATCACTAACTCACATTCACTATTTACTATTCTTGGTCATTGAATCATCAATATTTCTCATCTTGGTGGAAATTAATAAACTAATGATTGAAATATCAAGAAAACCCTTCTCCCCTCAACAAAACTTATTTACTCACACCTCTAAAGCTTCACAATTTTTCTAAACACTACGAAATAATCATACCTACCCCTCCCCCAATTCAAAGAGCTTAAATTCTCATCAATAAAAATATCCATGGGGCCTTGAGGAGGATATCAATAGGATAACTCAAGTGGTAATTCCATTCTCTATTTTTCATTAATTCACATTCAATTTCAAGAGGTTTTCTTATTCTTTCCCCACCTATTTTCACCCACATGGTATGGTAACTATAGTATCATACATATACTGGATCATTATGATAATAATATGATATTATATTATCCACCCCCCCTCTCCTCTTCTTTTTATTTTAGAAAGGAAAACGTTTTTCGTTAGGTGTTAATTTATCACCATAAAAAAAGACATGTTTTCTTTTTTTCCTTTACCACATTCAGATCTCATCATGAAACAATTTTTAAAATTTAAAAGGATTATATTTTTTCCTATTTAATTTATTGGAAATAACTTATGTACATATTACTAAATGATAAAACAAAACATGTTCGGTGTGATCCAGAAACCGCCCAAATTAACCTAATACGATCATCATTAAATCCTAACTAATGATTCATCCACAAGGTATATAACATAATTCATTATAATATCATTTAAAATTATTTAATATCATTAATAAAATGTAATATCAGTTCTATATTTTTATCCTTGTTCTACACGAACTTCTATTCATAAATAAAGGTGAACCGTTCAAGAAACAGATAAAAACGAACATTCCCAAACCGTGAATTTTAATTATATAACTCATTCAAAAGCCCATAAATGATCTTAATAAAAACTCAATGAACATTATTATTGTATAAAATCTTCTTTAATTTTTAATTATTGAAACTAGGGTGTTTATACAATACATTAAAGTTATGAAAGTGTTTGGATGCAAGGCAAGGGGAAATTCTCGAAGCCAACTTTCGTTCTTCGAGTTATCCCACTATAACTCCATTTTTTGTATTATCACACCATAGAAATCATTTTTTTATAATTATATTTTCTTTTTGGGGATATAAATATTTTCCACTATATATTATTTCAAATAAATGTTTTCCCAAAGAACTCTCCTTTCAAAAAGACATATTTTACTTCTCACTAAAGGTTGATGGTTCCTGTGGCAAGTATGTTATTCCCACGTTCTTTTTTGGAACCCAAAGTTTATAAATATATTTTTATGAGAAGAAAAAAATTAATTCCCATGGGTTATTTATGTTCATTTTTTACATATGTGTAAGGAATGATAATGATAATTTTATGATGTGATGGGTGCAGTTGGAATTATATAGCGCAAAATGATTGTTATGATGTGATGGGTGCGCTAGGAATTATACAGCGCTCTAATTCATTGGGTGAAGTGATAATTCTAATGAGTAAAAGGGAAATTATGCGTGAACATAATGATATAATTTTTCACATCCATTTGCGGTAGATGACAACAAAAACATGATGTTTCATTTTTTATGCATTGCCACATTTCAAGTATTTTATTAATGTTTCCTCTCATGATTTTGATTATGACGTTATAGTTATGCTCACCCAATTCAATATTGTTCTTATCTATCCTCTTACTGGGGTTTTATCTCATTTATTTTTGATGTATATCCTTAGGTGACAACATACTAAAGATAAGTCAAGTACCAATAAAAATCTAGATAAGAAAGAATTAAATAATTGTTTGTGCTTGACATTTTAATTGTTATGTATGGTCCTAGTTTTCCCATGACACTAAACATTTGGATACTCTATGTGTAATACTATTATGTTTTTTGTCATTAAAATTATGTAATAGTAATGTAATTAATGAACGGGTTGTGATAGATTATATTCCAAGGTGCCTCACATTAAAGTAGGTTGAAGCTAGGCACAAATGAACAGATGATATATTGTATTATTTTCCAATACCTATTTGGAAATTGGAGCACACAAATATGGATTTTTCCAAAATTCCCCCTAGAATGGTTCTGAAAAATGATTATATATGGTTCATTGTGAATAAGATCCTAAATTTTCCTCACTTCATCAATATTCATGAATCCAATATGTTGGAAGACTTGAAAAAACTATATATTCATAGAGTTATAATTATGAAGGGAATGCCCATTTAATTTCCTCAAACCAAGAACATCGTTTAACCAATTTTTTAGATATTTATAAAAACTTCGTAGTACCTAGTTAAAAATGACCACATATTATTATTATAATAAAATGTATTTAAAATTAGAATGGATGATCCAATCAATAGAATACATTCTTTGAAATTATTTTATAGATTTCAGAGCATCATGGGGGGATTATATACTATTAGTGTAGTTAATAAAAAATAATAATTTTAAGGACTTGAGGAATATGGATCCTTTTAAATCATCTTAGTTTAATTCTTATTGATCTCTAATTTGTCTTTTAGATACCTTAAAAGAATTATTTTTGGGACCCAGACTTGTTATGAAGATTACATAAAAGATTTGGAAGATCAATACAATGATGTATGGAAATATGAATTGAAAAAAATCTATTACCGATCTTTATTATCATCAATTATCATTTGATGTATTTGATAATGTGTTCTAAATAATCTCTTTGTGGCTAAGTAACCACCATTTTGGTAAGCATGGTAAATTTTCCTCTCATTATATTATCCCTCTTCAAATACTATATTGGATTCATGATGTGTCTTATCAGTTGGATTTAACTCCTTGATTTAGATCCATACACAATGTATTTCATGTATCATAATTAAAGAAGTTCCATCTTGATCATAACCATGTGATTTTATGGGAACACATTGATCATGAAATGGAGGATACATTTGTGCATGTTTTGATATAGATTATTAATACACTAGAGAATGTGTTATGTGTAAATAGTTTCTGTTTAATGTAGGTTTTATGCCACTGTAGATAAATTTAGGATGATACTTGGGAACAGGAAGACTTTGGGTTGGAGAAATGTCCTGATCATTTCCAAAGCACCATAAATATACACATTTCAGAGGATAGAAAGACCAATAGTGGTGATAATATAACACCATTAGTTTTATTTACATTAAAATTGTCTAATGAATTTATAATATGTATATAATTCCTTGGTTGAGACTTGGGAGGTTCTTGAAAGTTTTAATTTTTTTTGAATTGTCTATAAGTTTTTAGGGTGTGGGAATAGTTATGGTATACTATACACACTCTAATGAAAATTATTTAAGGATGTTTTGTGAGTAATTAGGTTATAACATGGTCGGCATAAGGTATTTCCAGTCCATGTTGGTTCCATGAGGAACATTGTGAGTGGAGAGAGTGGGTAAGGCACAATTGGTGCACAATTTTTGAAATTGTGTGGACTAACCAAGAAAGTGGATAATATTAGGACAATAGAATCACGTGGATAGTACATAGTTTTCCAACTATGCGGAAAAACCATGTGGTTCATTTGGTGATGTCTAGTAGCATGTAATTGATTGGAACATATTTTGTTATACCACGTGGCCTAACTATATGATGTGTATTAAATTCACTAACATTAGTGCTAAACTATATTTTACACTAAAAATATAATTTTTCATCCCCTCTCTCTGTCTCTCAAACTTCTCTATTTTCCTATGTGTTATTGGTAATTTATTTTTTTTTATAATCCATTTTTATAGATCAATGTGTGTTAGACATATATAATCAATGGTATGTATCCATTTTCTCTCTTTCTCCTTAGATCTCCTCACCACCACACACCGAAAATGTTAGATCTAATCTATTTTGAATGATATATGATCCCTGACATGTTTTGATGAGATATTTATTATATCTATTTTGGAATGAAATTTTAAGCTAAATACTAGTGGTTTTTTTGTGAAATTACTCATTTTCCTCACCATTTGAGATATAGTTGACCACCCTCTAACTCTACATATTTTGGAACATGAAGGAATGGTTTCATTTGAGGTTTTTTATTTTATTTCTGAAGGAAAAATTGAATTATTTATTGATGAATAACACTTTGGATTATGTTTTTGGAACCTGGAGATTTTAATGGATTTTGGAAACCCCCTTGTTTGATAATATCAACATACTATTTTAAAATTATTTTTTTAGTTTAACAAAATAAAGACGATCGATTAAATGTTTTAATAGGTGGAAAATTTTAATGTGTAATGTGTTGATATGGGAACATGGAATAAATGGTTAGCATTTTTTCAAGTTTTTTGGGATGAAGCATGGTCATTAAGTATAATCTTCAATGTGGGTCACCAAGTGATGTCTTGGTGACTGGATGAATCACTGATCGAGAGTATAGGGAGTTAAATAGAATACAAGTGAGTGTTTTTGTTTGTGTAAATTGGATGGTTATGTTATGTATTAATTAATAGTAATATGTTTTAATTAATATTTTCTTACAGAGAACTCCCTTATGTATTTGAATAAAATTATTTTTATACTTCTCACCTGTTTTATATAAAATGTGCTTACATGTTTATGTCAAAGTGTAATGTGTTATAATGTATCTGGAGATTAGCTAATAAAAGATATACTCAACCCTTTATTGGAAGCATTTGTTCATTTGATTATGTTGTTCACCAGACTACAAATAAATGAAAGGTCTTGTAATTATCATGTGGAGCATCTTGTTATTAGTTCCTCGATATGAAGTTAGATATTAGACATACGCTTTTGGAGTAATTCGAGTGACGACACAATGGTGTTACCACATTGATAAAATATTTTTTTGTGTTTTATAATATTTTTTTGTTACATTATACATATTATTATCTTATTCTTTTCCAGTTGATTTATATTTTTTATACCCATGTATCATATATTTGGTTTAATTTTTTAAACCTTAAACTTGTTGAGTTTTCTTTTTTTTTTTCTAGAAAAACATGCACCAACATTTAAAAATCCCTTGGAATTTATTTTATGTCTTTTTTGTCTTTGGGACATCTCTTAATATTAGTGGGACCTATAAATAATCCAAAAAACAATGGTTTCGATAGAGATATAACATTGAAAAATTGTCAGAGAAAGATCTAGGATTTATAATTTTAGGATAAATCACAAAAAATTAGTAAGTAACATTTTTTCTATTTATAAATACATAAAATTCAAAATTTATATGATTAATTTATATAATATATGGTTAATATTAATATTAGATAGTTATTTGTCTACAAGAATATATACACTAATCATACTAAATGGGATATTTTTCTTAAGAGACAATGGTAGGATGTGGTAGTATTTATTTTTGGTTTCTAAATTAAAATAATATAATTATTAACTTTTTTATTTTGTATTTAAAAATATTTATGAGATAATTATTTCTCACATATGGAAGATTCACAAAGAGAGGTATGGTGGTGATTATGAGGGCTCGTTCGAGTCATTTTTTAACAACGCATCTTGGTTACAGGTGATGAAAAGTGGTATTGAGAAAGGTTGCATGATCAATTCTATTTTAAAATCAATTCCATATAGTTACTATAGTTTTAAAAATATGTCACCATTTTACTCTATGGTTTCTCATAAAATATAAACTTATTTTTCTATCAAATACTATAATTTTTATTCTTAGTATGGGACAATACAATGATTGACTAGAGAGTTAGAAAAAGAGAAAACAATGTTGGATTAGTAGTATCAGCGTCATGAGGATTATCATGTGTAGAAGATGGATTATATGATGTTTTATTCCCACAATTTAGTACTATATTTACCTCTACCTAATAGTTTTGATCCCCCAATCATCAGTGACATTATTATTATGCTCTTTTTTAAAAAATTAATGTGTAGTATATTTGTTTTAGTTTAATTGTCAACATTTTTAATCATGCGTAAATTTTGTGGATTATGATTTATTTTTTATATTTTTTATTTTTAAATTTCTATAGTGATGTATCTAGAAAATAATCAATTTTATATTTTCATATGGAATATTTTTTTTATTAGAAATAGTAATTTCATCTAATTTCAAAATTTATCACAATTTCAGGACAAAATTATTTGATATAGAATTATCTATCCATCGTCATTATGATTTATGATGTATAAAAAATTATATTGAAAATACAAATACCCTATGTTTCATAGTGGTTTCCCATCATAAATATAATTATTTTGTATTTGGTTTCCCATAAAGGATCATTTTTGATGGATTGTCATCACAAATATCTTTTAGCACTGGAAATCCATTAAGAAATACCCATAGAAAAAGTCATTTATTTTATAGAGTGTATCAAATTAATTTGGGAAAAGAATACATTGTACCTACCAAATCTTAGTATCTTTATTTTTTTATAAACTATCTCAAATAACTGTTATCTATATACTATAATACATTACATAGTAAAAAAAGTATATAAACTTGTTAAAGAAAATAACACAACTAAAATATCCATATATGTGGTAATATAATTAATTTATACCACATTAAGAGTGTATATTTTACTATATGTGGGTAAATAGATATTACTGATTCTCTATCTTAATTATTATCTTTTTTAAAATCAACCAGAATCATATATTACATCAAGGTTCACTCTTAATTAGTATATATCATTTTTGAGGTTTCTACCAATTTTCATTTCAAATAATCAAATTATTTCTAGCATGATTCATCAAAGTTAAATATAAAATACATTAATAGTATTAGGATGTGTGATTGGGATATTGTAGAAAAATATTTATCAATTTAGCAATAATACCCCACTTGTCCATGAAATATTTGAATCCCCTTCATTTTTCTTGATTAAAAAAAATATTGTATCACATTTAAAATTACAAGGTTAAAATATATTCCTTAAATAAAACGTAGGTGTCCAATTATTATATCTAATTGAACCATAAAGCATAAAATTTCCTTATTAAGTAATAATAAACTTTTCTCTCTTCAATTTTGTGAAAAATTACAGTTATGAAGCCACACCTCAAAAGATATCACATTTTTTAAACAAACAACCATAAAATTTTATAGAAACCCCACTTCCTTGTAAAAAATGATATGTTTCATACACCATATAAATTATTAAACTATATTACACAAGAATGTGACACGTAATTATAATTAATGGTTCTATAAGAAAATGTGTATTTTTTTGGATTGAACTTCCAGCTTAATTGATATTTGATTGTAACAAAAATAACAATCTAAAAAAACATACGTGATTTATGAATAACCTTTCAATAATTTTATAAATTAATGGAAGAATAAAATGTCTATTAAACATTATTTTATTTCACTTATACTAATTGAAACATACTCTTTATTACTTAATAGTTCTCACTATAATCATTTAATTATCTTCAATATTAATCATCATAATTTCCCCCTTATTCAAAAAAAATGTGAAGTTGGATGAATCATTAACTATCTAAAATAAAAAATGATAAACCTACATCAAGGAAAATTAAGAATTAATTTTTCACAATCGTATTCATTTAGAGTGTAATTATCCATTTTTATTTAAGACTAGTCCTATATGATTTTTCTAATAGTACTTTATGTGTACACATTATGGGTTTAAGGTCTTTGACATCAAGAATAGAATAATCTGTTACTTATTTTTTTCTCGATACCTATAAGTTATTCTTATATTTCACATTTGTTAAATATAAATCAATAATCACAATTGATGTTTATTTTTCTCCCAATAATTAATACCTCGTTGTTTTTAATTTTGTATTAATTTGAAACATATTTGGCTTGATGATCAATAGAATCAACTCCGAGTAAGAGTTTGTAGATAGGTGTTCCATCCACTAAGTATCTATAGATTCATATTCATATTCTTATTTGAAATTTCAATCCCTTTTAATCTACTATATCGTTGATGTGTTTCATAATGTTCTCTCCTTCCTCTTATGGTAAACTAATGGAGGTTGATTTTTCTTTAGTTATAATGATTGTATGGGAATCCTCCGAATTAGGTACATTATTTTAAAATTTCATAAGATTAAGGGTGATTTTTTCCTAACCAACATTGAAAATTAGTCTCTCATTATTATAATAATAAAATATTTCCCTATGGATAGGAATGGTCTCTCATGGATAATAAGAAAATACCCTTCTTTTAAAATATTCATAATCAATAAATTAGTGGGGAAAATAAACTACACCACTTTTATAAAAAAATATTCAATAATTTTATGATTTTTTTTAGTGAGTGATTAGTAGGTTTTTATAAAACATTTTTTAGATTTGGTTTATCCATTCTATGCTTATAAAAACACTAATAGGAATAAAATTGACACTTTATCCTAAGTAAAAGTGTTTTTTCCTCAAATTGAATGATCCAACTATGCATGGGATATAAAATCATCTAAAATATATAAAAATAAGAAGGATTTTCCATTCATCCATAAAATATGACTCCACATATAGGGAGATTGTTTTAAAATATACCAATTATTTTATTTTTAAATTAAACTCCTTAAAAAACTACATACATCAATAATTTAAATATTATATTGGAAAATTATATACAGATATATATATATACATAAAGAATTCAAGGAACTTTATGCACTATTATTTGATTCTTCTATGAGTTATCCTCGCTAGCAATGGTAGAGGGTATTTTATACCAATTAATTGTTGTATTCCTCTTTACTTCCTCTTTGAATTTATTTTCTAAATTACACTTACTTTTATCATTAAAAATAATACTATATTATATATATCTCTTAATTTTTCCACTTTCTAACCCTTTTTTTATTTTACATTCCTCCATATTTTTTATACTGTGAAGTGTCCTATTTTTCACCTCCTATATTTGGTTTTTCTCTATGTTACTTATCAGTATAGCTCATAATCACTCTAAAAAATTAGTAATTTTTCTAACTTGATTCTCAAGATTATGGAGTGAAAAATTAAAACTCATTATGTAATTTTGTTAGTTTTTAGTCTTCTAGTGTAACTTTTCAATATAATCAGTGATTTTTTCCCTAATGGAATGGTTTTACCTTGATAATATTAATATAAATACTATATATAATAATTTAATTGAGGTATAAAATGTCTGAAACCTTTCGAAAATGGTCTTAGGTCTTGAGGATGATGGTTATATCTGGGTTGAACGTAGATTCTAATGATTTTTCAAAATATATTATTGATTCTTGTCTAGATTTGGGTATATATTTAGATTCAATGGACTCCCAATAGAATTTTAAAATTATTGATCTATTTATTGGTAACTCACATAATTTTAATATGGAGTTTGATTATCTTCTAAACTAGCTAGAAACTCTTCTTAAACATGTGTCTTGATACACATCCCAAAAAATTGTGAAAAAATGAGTACCCATAAGATATTTTGGATTTACAAGTTCAACCAATTAAAAGTTATCCAAATTCTTTCACTTGGATTCTACATATGTAGAAACGAGAGTATTATCATTATCTTGATATATTCCACCCATTTTTCATTATATATATCTTTTAGAAATACTAAAATTAGTATAAATTTTATCAAGAGTCCATGTAAAACATCGACAATTTTTAGTGTAACGGCCCCGACTCCAATATCCTAGAGTTGGTGCCTTAATTTATTACATTGGAAAAAAGAACTGGGGATTGCATAGTTTTGTAGGTTTGGAAAAATAGATACAAACATAATTGCCACATTACATCATGAAATAAAATACAAAATAGTAATTACATTTAAAATACTCTTATTATCATAGTGTATCCCTACATGGAAGTCATAAAATACAACTTCGTATCCTGGGGAAAAATAAAACAAAAGAAACTGATGATCTTAAATACTCAATAAGGGTAAGAAATATAGTGGGGTATATAATAAATATACATATACAGTAAGAAATAGTGAATATATGACAAAACATTCCATTTAAACAGAAACATGATCATAAAATGGTAGGAATAAAAGATGGTCAAATAATTCCATATAAATAATTACATAACGAATAAACCTAACCATTAATATTATAAAAGATGAATAAAAAATAGATTATAAATTACATATATAATAACAAAGGAATGCATTATTCATGATATCATAAATATATAGTCAAGTATTTTTCTAAGAAATCATACATAAATGGGTAAGACATCAACCAATAACCAAAATAGTTTTTCTCATTAGAATTACTGATGCATCAGGGGGATATAGTGTGCCCCACCCCACACTTAATAGGTCTGATGCATTCCTCATAGGAAGGGTTGAAACATAATCACCATATACATTTATATTGAAATTGTAAGAACATTGTTCTTACTTTATGATAATAGTTTCTTTTTTTCATTCTGTTTTGAGCTGTTTTTTGGGAAAACATGAAAGACATGGTGGTTTTGGACTTAGACTGGGAACATGGCATGAGTCTGGAGTTACACATTGTGTACTACTAAGTACATGTTGTGTAATATGTTGGTTTTTGATTTACATACAGGTCGTGTAGGCGTGTTGGCTGTGTATAGTGTTTTTACCATGTATGTAACGTGTAATCATAGTACACATCATGTAGTCTAGCCATGTATGAGGGATATACATCGTGTGTGGGGAAGTCGATGGGGAATAGATGAAAAAAATGCACACAAAGTGTACTACATAGTACACTCCATGATGGTCATGCCGAAAAGTCAACAAAGTATGTCGGTGGAAGATAGCCATCATTAGAACAATTAAATGGTATAAATGGAATGTATACTAATATACACAATGTGTAGTTTATTTTTTTCTTCAAATTGGAAGTAGCCTCATTTTGAGGTAGTGGGTAGAACCTCTTCACCTAGGTGTCATGAACTGCCAGACAAACTTTGTTTTGGCTCTCGATTATTCATCTGAAGTCTGATTTGAACATCGTCAGATCCATTGGAACCCCCTTGGTAAGAAATAGTTTCCCCTTGATCCATTCTTCTTGATTTCGGTTCTAAACCTTGTTATGGGGGTTTTATAGTTTATTATAATTTTGTAGATCTTCGTAGTTTTAGAGTGAATTAGTGGCAATTATCGGATGGGGATCATCGTAAGTGTATGAGGTCAGTGGTTCATAATTCATTTTGTAATTTCATGGTCAGTTGGGGGTTTTGGATTTTTAACACAATGTTGGGATTTGAGAGGAACCATGTTTGTGAATATTAAATTGATTTATATACCATGTGGGATGTTGTGGGAATTTTCTACACCTATTATGATTAAGCGAGGTCGGATGAGAGGTAGTTTTTCATTTGGGGCATTTTGGTCAGGCATGCCAAAATGATTATAATTGAATTTTCTTGATTTAAATTGCTATGTTTATGTTATTAAAGCATGATATGTCTTGTTCCATGAATTAAAAACCTCAATGATGGTATAGGAAAAAACATGGTTTGTGCAATTCAACTGTCTAAATTGATTTTTCTGTTTGAGGTGATTCATTTTTATTATATATATGTGATTAATTATATTGCACATGGTGGAACCTTTGGGTTGTGTTGGGAATGGCCCATATATTCTTGAGTGATGTTGATCATAGGTTGGGCTTGGCCTGGATTATTTGTGTGGTTTGACCATGGGATAGGGCATCGTGGACGTCATATTGAAGTAGTGTGACTGTGAGGTTGGGAATGACCTGGTTAAATGGATGCAATGACCATTGAAATCTGAGCGACATGGTAATTGGGGCATGTGGTGACAGAAATTTTATGGCTTGGGTTTTGAATTTGGTTATTACCTCTCACCCATGATTTTGGGTTGTGTGCACACAGATTCCTCCATGATGAGTTAGTTTTGACCTCTTGTGTGGGTAGAGGGCCCCATAGTTGTGGTAAGGTGATTATGGTTGGGGGTTCTTGTTGTAGAAGCTATGTGGGAGTTGAGGTGCCTTAAGATTGTTTGGACATGCCATTGTAATGTTAGTACTTGAGACAAGAGGTGTCGAGGGTTCATGGGACCAAGTTACTATTTCTTGGTTATGCCTATGAGACATCGATACTTGAGACATGAGGTGTTAGGAGGCACATAGTGACTAGTAAATATTAATTGGGAATTCCTACAAGACATCAGTACTTGAGACACAATGTTTCAGGAGGCACATGGTGTCAGGTTAATATTACATGGGTGTGCCTTCGGGATGTCAGTACTTAGGACATGATGTGTCCGGATGGACATGGTGATGGGGTGAATGACTGAGATTCTAGCGTTGGCTGATGCTAGTTATACTCCATGGTGGATGCTGAGCACCAGTGGAGTTTCTGTATATTTGTGTATTATACTATTTACTTATTTCCTTCTTAAACACTCGTACTAGGAATGCAGCATTGGGTGGTATCCTATTGGGATTCTTCTCAAAGACTACATGGTCCCTTCAAGACGCATATAGACATTATGGTTTTATATATTGGAAAAGTACTAGAAATATGAGTTGGACCGTCGTTCTTCTTGGCCTGGAGATGGTATGAACCTTGAGTGCATGCCCATCTAGATTTTACTTTTGTTTGAGCTTTCATTATATATCAGCATGATTACTTTATTATTGTAGATACTATTGGTTATTCAATATATCCCTTTTTATATTGACATATAAAACCTGGTATGGGTTCATGGTTGGTTTGTTTTGTAGTCACAAGTGATGTTTAGCATGTGGTTATGTTTACTTTCTTCTCCACTTGTTTATAATTTTCTTTAGCTATTTATCTGATTTGGATGTGCTTCTGCTTTTCTGGCTTGGTTCGAGCCTACTGAGTTTTTTATTTCACAACATGTTTTATTATTATACTTTGACCAGTAACTTATTTTCCTCTATGTGGATATATCCTCTCCATTACACCTTTCTACACCCTTTCTATTAATCATCATCCCTTGGTGTTTGGGGAGTTGCGCCTAACTTAGTAACACTCAACCCGTTAAGCAATATTCGGGTGGTTGTTTGGTCGGGAAATTATAGAAACAAGCATATGAAATGTAAATAATATTTCAAATCAATTAATACAATCAAAAACTATTTAGAGTAACATGAAGATTGTAATCCAGATAGTACATCCCCATTCAAAATAATCATAAACCATTCAATAAAAAATGGTTTGTGGTGAAATAAGAGGTCAATTTCAATTAATCATGAGATTCAATAGATGGGTTTGAAATATAATGAAATAATCAAATGAAATTTTTGATAAATTATTGAGAGATATAATCTTTTACTTTGGAAAGAAAATTTCTTATAGAAAAAATTTTTATTTTTCATTAAAATATGATTGTAAACATGTATACCCCAGAAGATAAAAGGGAATGAAATTAAAATTTAGGAATATTAAAATAATATTATTATTGAAATTTTTTATATATCGTGATAAATTTGGTCCAAATAAAGTGAAAAAATTTAAAAATAGTGTTTAAGGAACTTTAAAAATTAATCACCTTAGTGCGGTTTAATGGAAAATATTAAAGTGTATTTAATGTGGAAAAAGGAATAATTGTTTTTATAAAGCAAAAAATGAACCAAAATGGGGTTTTTTATGAAAATGAGTGAATTTAGAAAAATATTAGTGGATTAAAATAGACTACGCCATGTACTTTAAAATGTATAAGAAATTGAAAGGTTCCCTTTAAATGGTATTGCTTACTAGTAGGAATTGAAAACAGAACCTTTTAAAACATGCACTTTCTAGAATATAAAAGAATAATTGGGATAGGTACATATTCTTGGAGCATTAAAACATAATATGGAATACGTATATAATAATAGTTAATAATTTCATTGGGGTAAAGAGAGAGAAAGTGCAACTCAAAGGAAAAAATGGAGGTTTAGGGAGAATTCATTACCTTATGTATGAAAGTGTTGTTCACATGAACATAATGTATTGGATAGTGAAATGGGTTAGTTAGTAATTTAATTCATAACCTATCTAATATTTATTTGATTTATTATACTTTTATTATGTTCTTTTTTGTATGTTTTATTATATATACGTTTCAATTTCGTCATTATGGAGTGTTTGTTTCCTTGTTTTTCAGGATTTGTTCACTTCTATACATGTAGAAACATCATATAAAATGGGAATAGATATCCACAATTGAAATTATTTGATATTAATAAAAATATATAATATTAAATGGTCTTATAAATAATTTTTATTCCATATATGTTGATGATTCATTAGATAAAATATTAATGACAATCTTTTAAATTATTTTGTCATTTTTTCGATCACCATTCCCATGTTTTATGTTAATTAATATTATTATATATACAAATTCCAGAATAATAAATATGTTTTAATATAAAACATAATTTTTTTAACAATTATAATGATTTTATGACAATATTTAATGCTGTTATTAGAAAATAAAAAACATTGTCCACAAAGGTGGTGAATCGACACCTCACGGACGATGTTTTCAGTTTAGGAACAAAAGGGGTAGAGAAGGGAATTGATTATGGATATTACATTAACATAATAAAATTATAGAATATATATGATAGTATATTTATCATGTTTCTTTGGATTGGAATGATTATTTAAGGATAAGAAAGAAAATAATTTGAAAGAGAGAGAGAAGGTTTTACCTCTTTAGTGTTGTCTCCTTGAGAACCTCCTTAAGGGAGTTAGCAATGGTCTTTTGATGAGAATAGAAAGACCAAAATGTGGGGGAAGATATTTGGGAAATAAAATGGGTAGAATATTATAAATATACAACTATTACGAGGTTTTAGGTGAATGGGCAAGGATGGATGATATTTATAGTGGAGGATATGGGTGTTTCTTTTTTATTTTATTCATTAATTTATTATTTGGTATCAAGACTATAAATATAATTGATTTTGGTTAATAAATATTGTAACTAGAGAATTTTATTTCGAACCAATGAGTGATTACCAAATCCATACATCATCCATGACTCAATAATTCATGTATTTTCTAATAATGTTAAATATCACAAATTACTGTATTTCACTATTCATAAAAAATTCATATATTTCAGAAAAATCCCAAAAAATAACCCTCACCATATTTCAATGTGATGATTTCAAAAATAGACTCCTTTTATGAATTTTTTTATAAATATGATAAATTTAACTTTTAAATAATATTATCATTTATTTAAAAGGCACTGATTATTACATTATATGTGATTTATGAAACTTTAAAAAATTAATTAAGACCTTATAAAATTATCTTATAATCATAATAAAAAAATTAAAAAATTCTATTATATTTTTAAAAATAAATTTTCATTTAAAGGATTATATTAATTATAAAATTGTAATTATACATTTTTATTTCACAAAAAATCCAACATTTAATTTTTCATTATTAAAACATTTATTTACTTATTCCATGATATAAATATATCATTTGTTAATTTTTGAGATACCAAAATTTTATTTATACTTCTATAGGTGAGATAAAATTTAAATCATGAAATTTCTTTTTATATAACCAAATTTAGAGTTTAAAAAAATCAGCATATTTCAGTATTCATTGGAAAATAAAAATTCTCTGAAAAAACAAAAAATTTATAACATTCTAATTTCGACATTATTCTTTTAAAAATAAATTTTATTTCATTCAATATAATTTTTAAAAGTTTTAACTATTTAATTTTAAAACAAGGGGTCTATTAAAAGAAGGTAAAACTACCTTTAGAAAAATATAGTCTTTTATGCATACAGTTTCTTTTATTCTTATATTGTTCCTATAAAAGAATTTGGATGAGTTGAAAATTTTTAATTTCTTAATTTTTTTTAATAATATCCATTCCCAAAAATTCAATGGATATGTTATAATTGTCACACAGTATATCGTAGTTTTAAAATCAGTGTTTCTTGGAAAACAAGCTATGAAATTTGTTAAATTTTAAGGAGACATAATATAAAATATTAGGGGTCTTAAATTCTCCCTTCCTTTAATAAATTTCATCCTAAAAATTTAAACTTTTGACTTTTCATCATGTATTTGTCATTTTAGAATACCCATTTGGAAATCCTACATCGTAAATAGGCTTAATAAAACATCCTCTTAAAAAGAGGGAGAAAGAAATGTTATGGTCACCAAAAACAAGATTTCCCAATAGGATAACATTAATGGGAAGTGAAAACATTTGCATGTAAAAGAGATATTACTATAATGTTCTAATAATGATTGATAGATAAAATGGTCATAAAAAATTGAATCATCATAAGACCATAAATCTGTGATGGGTTAAAAGACCATTTATTTATCAAAAATAAATGTAAACATATAACATTTTTATTCCATTTTTTCATAAATATTAGGAATTATTTTAATATATAAATATGAACTTAAAACAAAATCTTGATTTTTCATGTCATAAGCCTAATATAATCCTTTGGTTGTGCTTTTATCTATTTAGATTTAATTTCTTAAACCAAGAGATGTATATTCAAGAGGTATTTTTCATACCTAAATCACATTTAATGAATCATATGTTCCTTAAGTCATTACTTCAACTGTTAAATGTTTACTAAAACCAAGATGGTGATAAAATTACATCAATTAAAAATAATTTCAAAAGTTAACTTGATCCATTACATATATAGTTTATAATAAGAATCATCCCAAACAAGTATGTACACATTCATTGAAAAAATATTTAAAATTAATTTCATTAAATTTAAAAAAAATAAAATAAAAATTGTATTTTTCCAAATAATATTTCACTTATTTTCACTTTACTGATATAATAATTCCTTGATCAACATCAAACTGTAATGTAAAAAAAGAATTCTTCAAAATCCATAATGAATAATTAATGTAGTAAAATCCTATATATATCACATGATTCTTATAACCATAATATCATAACATAATTCATGAATCCAAAATCACAAATTATATAATTTTTGTACTTCAAATGTAGTAACAACATAAGTTTAACTTTAATCCCTTTTCGTCTTCTGAGTTGTATTCCCTTGACACTTGGGATATTCATTTGCATAGTTCCCCAGATACTTATTACTATAAAATTTCACACTAATGATTTTTTATTTTCATTTAAATCTCAAGCCTTGTGTCCTTTCTCTTCACACTTATAACAAAATAACATATCCTTTAATAAACCACTAGTGTGTTTCCTTCCAAAATTATCACATGTGGGAAAATAATTCTTTCCCTTCTTCTCTTTATCCTTGTTTTTCTAGGTTGTTTTGTTCTTCTCTTTCTTTCTTTTAGAGTCATAAGACTTGGATAATTCATTCTTCATCTTCATATCACAAGATATTATATCCCCATATGATGATATGTTTTGGAATACTTGTTTACCATTATATAATTGGATTAATACCACTAAATAAATAGAAAATATTACTCTTTGTATTACATATGTTGTCTGTGGCATTCTTTTATACCCTTATAAAGTTGGTTTCATATATAGAATTGTTTTCAATCTATTTATAACTTAGACTCAAGAATTTTCCCTACATATATGCTCATTCTTCTCTAGGAAAATATTTCTTCCATTCAAAGATCCTTAAAATAAATCCATTCCATGTTTGAAAAATCCACTTCCTACATGGTGTTTGGAATCAATGACCACCATTGGTTCACATCTCATGAGAGATGATAAACATCCATGAAAACCTTCCCAATTTCATTACATCCCAAAGAGATAAATATCCACTATAAAGATCTTATCCTATTCTCAACTACAAATGGGTTTATAGTCCTATTAAATAATATATGTTTTTGTAACATTATGTGGTCTAACATTATTATTCCATGTTTTGGATCTGTTTTATCTATATGGGTAAGGTTTTTACCCATAACCTAAGTCATTTTTTCTTGTATAGTTATATGTATTTCATCTCTATTTCTATGTCCAACTACAAAATCACTATCTTGCATAGGAGGGAAATACCTACATTAAATACGTGCATTGATGCCATCTATATTCCTTCCACTAGGATCTATTTCTAAATGATGGGAAAAACTAGATTAGATCGTAACATTATGTAACATAATTTATAATCTAAAACAAGTGAAACACTGAACATAAACTAAATAATTTATGCATAAAAAAACCAATAATCATGGGTTGTTGTGGGTATTTCTATATAGTAATCCTCAAATCATATCATAAGGATATGTTCTCTAATTTTAGTTTTCCTAAATCTAGTTTCAATGGTTTCTACAAACCATTCTCTGATACCAAATGTAAAGGCCTTGACCCAAGTAGCTCAGATTCGCTTCCTTAATTTTTACATTTGTATTAAGAATAAACAATTTCATACCAAAGGGATGAATAATTTAGTATATTTGGAAATCCAAATAAAAATATATATGTTATATTAAAACATGAAATGAAATAAAACATAATAACACCATTGAAAAAAATCATATTATATTATCTTATCCCTTTTTGTCAGGCTTAATATACTTCTTGGAATCCTGGGAAAAACTAAAACATAAGGAATGGATGAGCTCAAATAATCAGTAAGGGTAAGAATTAAAATTAAATAGAAAATAAATATACATAAATAGTATTCCACAGTGAATAATAATCATCACACTCCATTAAAACAAATACTTGAATATAATATGGCGAGAATAAAATATGATCAAATAATTCAACATAAATAATTATGTGAGAATGAAACATAACCATAGATATTCTACAAGTTAAATAATCACATGGATTATAAATAACATATCTCATAGTAAAGGAATTCATAATGTGGTACGTCATAAAAAAATCATTAACGATTCAACTAAGACACCATACATAATTGATTAAGAAATCAGCCAATACCAAAACTAGCATGTCACTTGATACCTACTGATGCATCAGATGAATATAGCAGTCCCCACCCAACACTTACTAAGTGCAATTCATTTCTCATTAAAATGGGTGAAACATAATAAACATATAAATTCATAGTGAGAATACCATATGAAATGTAAATAATATCCTTAATTACTCAACACAGCCACAAATAATCCAATGTAATATGGAGAATGGTATTAATATAGTTCATCCCCAGTCCAAATAATCATAAAACATTTAATAAAATATGATGGATGGTAAAATAAGAGATAAATATCAATTAATTATAAGATTAAAAATAGTTTTTTAAAAAATATTTAAATTTTCTAGTAAATTTATTGAAAATTTCTTGGGAGAATTTCCTTTTTTACCTAAGAGATAAGATTTCTTTTGGAAAATCATTTTTATTAGTCATAAAAATAAGATAATATACATGTATATCCTAGAAGAAAAAATGGAATGTAGTTATATTTTTCGAATATAAAAATAATATTAAAATTGAAATTTTGAATACATCAGGATAAATAAAGACCAACTTAAGTGAAAACATGTAATATGTGTGTTTAATAAACATTATAAATGATCTATTTTAGTGTTGTTTAAAGAAAAATATAAAAGATTATTTGAAGAAAAAATGAATAATTGTTTTCAGAAAACAATAGATTAACTAATATAGTTATTTATGATAAAATTAGTGATTTTAGATAATTTTTGGTGGCTTAAAATAGATCATGTAATGTACTTGAAAATGGGTAACAAATTGGGATGTTCCCTTTAAACATGCTTTCTTATCTAGAGGAATTGAAATAGGGAACATTATAAAACATGCACTTACCAAACAATGAATGAATAAATGAGATAGTAACATATTGTTGTAAAATGAAGAAATAATTTATAAGGATTAAAATTAATAATTAATAATTATATATATGGGTAAAGAGTGAGAAAGCGTAATCTCATGGAAAATAGTGGTTTAGGGAGAATTCCTTACCTTATTTCGGAAAGTGTTTTATACATGCACTTAATATCATAGATAATGAAATGAAATTAATTAAAAATTTAATACATATACATATAAAAATTTATTCGATTTATTATAATTTAATTAAAAACATTTATGGCCTTTTTAATGTGTTGTAAGATCCAATTTCATTGTTCAATAGTGTACATTTCCTTGGTTTTCACGATTGGTTCACTTGTATACATGTATGAAAGATCATGAAAAAGGGGAATAGTTATACAGGATTGAAATTATATTTTATTAATTAACTTTAAGAATACTAAATAGTATTATGTATAATTTTTATTCCATTTATGATAATGATTCATTAGAAAAAATCTTATTGATAACTGTTTATATTATTTTGGTGTTTTTTATCATCACAAGCTAGTTTTGTTTTATTAATTAATATTATGTATACATACTAGTTTTAGAACACTAAATAATTTATAAAATATATATTAAAATATCTTTTTAATAATTATAATTGATTTATGACCATCCATAAAGGTGTTATTAGAAAACAGAAAATCATCATCCAAGAAGGTGGTGAATCAACGCCGCCCGAATGATGTTTTTATTTTTAGAACAAAATGAGAATAGAAGAGAATTGATGTAGGAAATACATTAACATAATAGCATTAAATAATATATAAGATACTGGAGTATTCATGTCACATTTAATTGGGGAGTTGAGTGAAGGATAATAATGAAATGAAATTGAAATGGAGAGAGAGAGAGATATAAGGGTTTACCTCTTGAGTGTTGTCTCCTTGAGAACCTCTTTACGAGATTGGAAATGGTATTTTGGTGTGATGGGAATTTAAAAAACATGGTGAAGAGGTTTGGGAGATTAATTGGGAATAATATTATATAGCTTAAAGTCTTTTAAGGTGTTAGGAGAGTGGATGGTGAGAGGTGGTATTTATAAACGGGGGGAGATTTGTTTTTTAGTATTTAATTCAATAGTTTATTATTTTGGATGTAGACTATCAATAGTTTTGATTATTATGAAGAAATAAAGTATCTAGAGAATTTGAGTTTTTACCCATGAGTTCTTACTTCATCCATTCATAATTCATAACTCAATAATTCATTAATTTACCTATAATGTAAAATAATGTAAATTACAGTATTTCACTATTCACAAAGAATTCAACTGTATAATAGAAATCCCAAAAAACACAGTAAACATTTTTAAACACGTATATATTTAAAATATACTCAATTTTATGACAATAATTTTCTAAATATGATAAATTTTACTTTTCAATAAAATAATCATTTATTCGAATGATACATATTTTAACAATTTAATTGCTTTTATGAAACATTGAAAAATTTATCAAGGTCTCATTAAATTATATTATAATTATAATAAATAATAATAATTTTTGAGACTATTTTTTAAAAATTAAATGTTATTTTAAATCGTTATATTAATTATATAATTATAAAGAAACATTTACGTTTCAAAAAAGTACTAATACTTAATTTATCATTTTGATAAAATTTTTTACTTATTCCATGATATAAATATATAATATTTTAATTTTTTAGGTACGAAAATTTTATTTATACATTCATAGGTGAGATGAAATTCAAATAGAAAATATAATTTTTATATAAAAATTGAGAGTTTTATGTAAATCGGTATTTTTAAATATTCATTGAAAAATAAATATTTTATGAGAAAAACTACAGTATCATCATAAGATAAATTTTGAAATTAGAATTTTAAAAATGTAGTTTATTTGGTCCAATATAATTTATAAAGGTGCCAAAATTTAATTTTATAATATTTTTTCCATTAATGGCGGTAAAATTGCCTTTAGAAAAATATAGACTTTTATGTGTAAAATTTTATTTATTCATATATTATTAACAAAAAATCATTTAAATGAATTTCAAAATATAAATTTTATAATGTGGTTAATACTATTCAATCCCATAAATTTAATAGCTAGATTATAATAGTCACATAGTAAATTGTGGTTTCAAACTCGGTGTTGCATGCAACATAAGGTATTGAAGTTGTTAAATTTAAAAGATGCATACTATAAAATCATGAGGAGTTGCATTCAGCATTAAATTTCATCCTTCTGAAGTATCAATCATGACTCCTGAAGTTAGATGTCAAATATTAGAAAACGTTTTTTAGAAGAAAAAAAATAAATTTTTTTGTGTGTAAAATTTCTAAATATCTCTATAAAATGATCTTATTACCCAAATATAGATTCTATGTATAACTAGGTTTTTTTTAATTTCAGTCCTCAACTACACCATCATTTATGGAAGGAATTATTTTTCTAAAAACATGTTAGAAGACATGTACTATGAAATAATGAATCCATTTGAAAATATTTTGAAATAATGAATTACCTTTTTCATGAGTGACGATAAAAGTGATATCAATATTATGGAATCTGTTGATACTCCATTATTATTGAAAGTATACCATATATATAGAAAATTAAGAAAATGGACATTAGGGTCTTTATGTTCAAGAACTCTAAATTATACCTTATTGTTAATCATTTTGGATAATGTTATACTTGATCATAATAGTTTTCACAGTAATTGGAGTTTGAAAAATAATTATAAAAATCCCATAAATAGGTGATTTAATGTAGTCTATGATGGTTCTAGAACATTTCAATTTTGTCCCCCTTCTTGATTTTCCACATGCATGAAATTTCCAAGTATAAATTCACATGTACTAAATGATTTTTTCACTTCATGGCTACTCATAAAAGGATAATAATGTAATTTTTGGTCATATAATTAATGTCTATAGACTCTCCTAAATCAATGCTCATTGATCTAGTGAGTGATGTCATTCGTAGAAAAACAAGAATCGATGTAGTCAAAAAATACATACAAGAAAATTAATAGAATAAAATAAATAAAAAGAATATAAAAAAATTGGTTTAATCAATTATTGATTAAAACACGTATGTTTACCATTATTTCCCCAATAATGCTATATAAAATAGTGTAATACTCACTTGTGTTTTTTACTCCAATTTGAATCAAATATTAGAAAATAGTATGATCATTATAGGACTATAAAACAAGTCATAGAATGTTATAAGCATTTGATCACTCCCATTAATAATAATAATGTAATCCTCAATAGTAAATTTTCAATAATTTCCAATCCTTACCATGTTATCATGTGATTAGAAAAGTATATTTTAAAGTTATAAAAATTATTCATAATAAAAGATATAAGAAATTGTTAATCCCACTTTATGTGTCTTTTATTGTTTTCAATGGTTTCCAATTAATATAATGTTTAATTTGAATATCTCGAAGAATATTTATCTTAGATATAGGAAGGAAAATAAGATTCTTTTTAATTGAAAAAAAAATATACCAAGTATTCTAGCATTTTGTACTAGATGAATAAATATTGAAAGACAAATATTAGAATATTGTTTTGAAGTTTATTTACATATCTTATATGATAAAGAATGAATATATTTCTATATAATATCCTTGTAAGATTCATTTATGTTTATGGGGAAAAGGTGTTTAAATATATTATCTTCATGGAAGAGATATAATGATAAATTATATATATCTATGATAATGGATTTTGATATAATGCGTAAATGTTTTTACAATGAATATAATTACATAGATGATGTTTTGAATGAATCTAGGTCATCTTATAGAATGTTTTATGAGGATATTATTTTGTTAGGTTGGATTTTATTTTGAATATAAAAATCCTATTCAAACTCAAGATAAATCATAATATAGAAGAATGGGGAAGTTCAATCCATTTATTTAGAATGTTTTAATGAGATTAAAAATATATTGGAGTAGTTTAGAGCTGATCTGGAGACATATTAGGGAAATATAAATTTTTGGGGCTCAAGGATAAAAATTTAATAAAAGACTAAATATAGGGTTGATGTCACCTACATAGAGTTCATATGGAATTTTATCAATAGAAAAGAATAATATAATATTATTTATGAATCCATATATTTTTTTAATGAACACAGGGTCAATTTTTATATATAGTTTTATCCATACATATAATTTTTTTAAACTCTATAAAAAAAATATTCATTAAATCTAAAACTGCTAATTAATGAGAATATTTATATCATTTTACATGATCCTAACATATCTGAAGTACAATAAAATTATATCAAATTATATTATGGTAATTATCTTGATTGAAAATTATATCATACATACTTATTTTTCTTAGTGATCCTAACTAATATCTAGGATATGATTCAATATAGAGAATTCATTTAATGCTAGTTGATTCTATGTAAGTTGTAATTCGAGGATATAAATGTGACAATAAAAATTTGTCGTTATTTGCTCTAGTTCTAATGTATAACATACAATAATTTTCCAACCAAGATATTACATATAAATATATGAATATTCATTATATACATCAAATACCATGGTAGAAATATATAGATTTATCACCTTATGAAACTGGGAAACTTAAACAACAAATTCGTAAAACATCTACATCATCTACAACTTCTTTATTCTTTATAAGAACAATTTTTTCACATGTAATGTAATATATTTATTCATATCCTAATTAAAATAAACATTATAAAAGGGTGTTTTAACATGGTTAGTAATGGTAATCAATGGAGATAACATAAAAATAAGGTCATAATAACATTTAATAACTTTTTAAAAATATACATTTCATATCAGAGATCATGATATCATGTTGTGGAATAAATATTAGGAGTTGATAAATAATAAAAGAAAATATTCCATTAGATAATAACATTATACATAATATTTTGGAATAAACATAAGAATATAATTTCATTTTTATATTAGTCAAGGCTCACATCCAGGTCAATTCTAATGAAAAAAACTCCCTTACAAAATCAAGTTCACTCCTCATCTTAGTCATGTATTACTGAATGGATTTTATTACCCATTCCATTAATGTCAATATGATGATATATAAATATTTTGACAATTAATTTGAGGGATATTTTTTCCCATCAATCACATAATGAAAACCATAAATATGTTTTCAACAAGAACATAACCCATTCATTATATATAAACCCATAAAAATAAATGGGTTTCATAAAAATAATTCCATCATAACATAACCCATTGAAAAGAAATGGGTTTTGTAAATATAATTAAATTATAAAAATAAAACAACCATATAAATAATAGGGATATTATCACTGAAAAATACCCTCCTTGAAGCTTAAATAACATCAAATTAATATATTGTAAATATAAAATAATTTTGAGAGATAGTTTGAAAACAATTCTTGAGGAAAATATTTTATCTATTTTGAAATTTTTTTATTTTCATAAAATTATATGAAATTCTAAAAAAAAAAAAAATTTGATATTAACCATAAAATATTTTAAGGGAATGATTAATTAATTAATAATTTATGAGAAATGAAATATCTATTCAAACAGTATAAGTTAAAAAACATTCCTCTCATACTTTTCCCGAAAGAGTCAACAAGTACCTCATTAAGAAAATGAATAAAAATATTACTTTAAAACCATTTCATAAAAAATAAACATGTGTAAAAATAAATTTAAAAATTATATGACAATAGTGAAAATAATATTTACTTTTTCTATGAAACATGGACGTGGAAGATAATTTATTTCCAGAAAATACTTATGTATAATCAATCTTGGATAATAATGAGATTGTAAAATTAACCCTTATAAAAAGATTTGATTTCCTTCATACGTATCTAAAACTCATATATATTGGTTTAAATAAATTTATTAATTTAAAATAGAACCATATTTATATATTATTTCAAATATGATCCTCTTATATAATCTTATAACCCAATATCTAATATTTTATTATTACACTTCCTTACGGTGTAAACTGCTTCATTTTTCTATGCTTGTTTTATCATATAAGTCATAGTTATTTATTATAAAATATAGGTCCATAAATTATATAATTACATTAAGATAATATATATCATATTAATTCATTTTATACATACATATAATCATTCATGAATGGGGAACATGAAAAATGAATTGCACCGTGTTCGGGAGACAGTTTATCATACGTACAAACAAACGATGGTATCATTACCTTATTGGTGAAATATTAACGAAGAGGATGATATATTAATTTTATTTCAAAAATAAATATAATTTTATAATTATCATATATATAAATTTTTTCCATCATTAAACTCATCAAAATAAATTGAGGATGTAAAATAGATTACACCACAATGTGGAGATTGTAAGTTTTATGTACGCATGTGCGTTGGTGTTGTTTTTAATAGGATGGATAAAATATGGAATATGGCTGTTATATAATCATAATAAAATCTCATAATAATTTAGATACTAGGTTTATTAATTTATAATGGAAACAACACATGAATAATAAGTATAAGAGAATATAATCTTGAAATATCCAGTAATGACGGTAACTTCTTCTCTAGAGAACTTCCTTCAGATCTAATATTAGGGACACTAACGTTGGTCTTGGTAGAAAAAATAAAACCTATATAATGTGTCTTGGTAAGTTGATAAGTGAAATTGGTAGGTTATGTTCGATATTTAAGGATCAATGTGATGTGAATAGATGAGGAAGGATGTTCCCTTTTATAATTTAGGTTAGGGGAACTTTTTGAATTTCAAACAATAATAATTTATGATAAATTCAATATCAATATAAATACCTAAAAACGGATTTGGATTGAAATATTATTTTATATAAGGTATTAATATAATTAATAAATATATTTTAGGAATGTTTTGGTATTATTTTTATCTATATCATTTTGATTAAGCATCGATTAACCTGTTTTAATTATAACTATGGAAACAAATTGTTTGACAATAAAAGGTTGTAATTATTACTTATGTGTTTTCAATTAGACCATAAATTTAAAATATATAATATGTTATAGCCTATATATTATTTTTGAATTTTTAATGTTATTTAATAATTTGTAAATAAATTAATAAAATATTATTTTGATAAAATATCATTACAGTCAATTTTGATAGTATTCTTTACATTAATTTCTTAAACTATAAATATTTGAAATTAGATTTGAAAAAAAAATATTTTATTATATACATATGACACCAAGGTAATATATAATATTATTTTATTATATTAATTATTTAAAAATATAATTATTTTAGTATTTTAAATAAAATTTATTTGATATTTTTATTAATAAAATATTTATTACATCAACGTTGTGTAATTATTTACTATACATATTTGTTCACTTAAAATTAAATATAAAATATCATTATGAATATACTTCTTATATATTTTAGAACAATATTTATAGTTGAGTATATAATTTTTTTGTCCCTGTATTAAAAAAGATATATTATTTAAAACAAGAATGTGACATCTTAAATGCTTTATTAAATAAAATATTATAAATATGATAATATCAAATAAGTGGCCAAAAAGTTAAAAATAAATATTTATCATGAAATATGGTTATTAATTATAAACTTTAATATTAGTTTTGTTCATAACATATCTTTTTCCCCATGTTGACACATAAAGGATATTTAAGACCAAGAAAGTGACATTTTGGGACTTTATTTTGATTTAAATATTATATAATTACTTTTCATGTAAAAGTGTCCATTAAAAAACTTCATTTATAGAATTATATTTTAATATTTGAATTATATTCATCCAATAAAATTTTGGCATGTGTTAGAGTCATTTTATCATCATTATAATTTTAATTTTAACCCAAATTGCCTAATTTACCTTTTACTACGGTAACCAAAATTAAACAAGATCACTATTCATATTGGAAAAAACATTAAAAAAAATTAAAAAAAATTTATATTTTGAATCTATATTTTTTATCCATTTTTCAATAATCAAAATACATAATTTTCATTTTAAATTTAAAATAAAATTTGTAAAACACCCTCAAAAAGAGATTTTTTTTGTAAAAATGCCCTTTGGCCAATCCATTTTTTGTGTTTTTTTTAAATCCAATTTAAGGTTAATGTTGGACCCTGAAATACTAAATACCAAAAACCAAAAACCACATACCACCATGATCCAGAATTCAAAAAACCATCGAACATTCTATAAGTTCAAAATTCCAAATGCAATACCAAAATCCATTAATTTAAAAAATTTAGAATCCACCACACATTGAAACACTATATGAAACCTTCCATCATTACACATTACCCATTGAGTCTCCATCATAATCAAACATGTCAGTTGAGTCCCATCCACATCCATCATCATCATGATATTCCCCATCAACAATGACATTGAATCAGATGATGTAGGGAGAACCTTCGACCACTACATCCCACCTCCCAAAACTGATGAGGAACCCCTACTCCCAATAAAACTTAAACGGTAGATAAGGTACTTGAGGCTAGGGAATATATTTTATAGTTCTATGGTTTTTAATAGTAGCATCATGAAGAGACAAAAAGCATCCTCCAAAGACAATAAAGATCTAGTAAAAGAGTGATTGAAAACCCCACGACCACAGAACCATTTTACCCAAAACCATATTGTAGCAATCTCTCTAGTTTCAAACTAGAGAGGTGTGAAGGAATACGAGGTCAGAGAAGGGTATTATCTATCAAGGGCTTCAAAAGTGGCCACCTTCATCGGAACCAATATATCCACTCAGTATATCCACTAATCCTTAAGAAAAAAATGTTTTTTGAAAATTTAAAAAAATTAAAATATTTGAGACATGCTGTAATTAATTTTATCAAATCCATTTTCTATAACTTCTAAAAATTAATATTCACTGATAAGAATAAAATTAGTTTATTTTCGAAGTGAACATATTTTCGAAGAATAATGTGATTTTACTAAAAAATGATTTATTATTTTCTGAACTCTTACCAACAAATTTATATTGACATGGAAATTTATTTTTTTCATAAATTATTTATTCATATTTATTTACTTCAATTTAGTGGATTTTTTATAATGGTAATTTTATACTAATACTATCTTGTAGTTAATTTATACTCATAGTTTCATGAAATTCAAGATAATGAACAATTAAAATTATTTAAAGATAAATATTTATTATAGACATGATGTGTTGCATTCTACCCCCATTAAAATATATTTCACCAATTAAAATTCATCACATGGATACAAATAGATGATAATACATCTTCCACATCACATACTCAGGTTATAACATAGCTTCCTCAATTTTTTGGTTTCACCATTAAAAAATTACCAAGAGATTGGCCTTGTTCTGTAGAACTTTCTATCTACGATCTAGAATAACTATTGAATTCTGTTTATAAGAAATTTCTTTTTCCAGAAATATGAATATTGAATTCAGTACAGGTGAATGATCATGTATGTAATTTCTTAGCAGATTTAAATTGAAAAAATCTTCAACTTGAGAGAGATTATGTGGAAGCACAAATCTATAAGCTTCCTTTACAACATGATCAAGAATCTAAAAAGGACCGATATCCCTAGGACTTAGAATACCCTTTTTTCATATCTCATTACTCTCTTACAGGATGATATTCATGGGAATACTATGTCACCCACTTCATACTCTAGTTTTTTCCTTTATTATTGGCACAGTTTTTTTGACACCTTAGAGATTTTATTATATTTTGTTGAATACATATAAAATTCTCTATCATTTTTTCAAATAGATCTCGTCCCAATAAATTTCATTCTCTAGCTCTTTTCCAGTTTGTTTGAGTTTTTCACTTCTTCCTATAGAGGGATTTATAAGGAGACATATGAATACATGAGTTAAAAATATTAGTGTATGAAAATTACACCAAATGTAGGTGTTCATCCAAACCACCTTTGAAATCAATAAAAAACGATCTGATCATCGAAGGATCAAAATGATGAAGTAGATGCTCAATATACAATAGGGGTGAATTGTATACATTAAAAATTATTTTGGAACTTTTTAGAGATGGTAATGTTTAACAAAGTTAAAAAAGGTAAATTCAAAAAAACTCTAAGTTCCACAAACATCCTTGATTCTGGAAAAATGGTTTTTGAAATGAAACATAATAAAAGTTTATAAAGATAACGATTCTACCTTAATGTGTATAGAATATTACTAATCAGAGTAAAATTATGTATAAGATATTTATACTTTACTAAAAAACCAAAATGCAGCGAAAAACATGAAAAAATACAAGTAACAAGTAGTAAATCTTTTAACCCAAATAGAAGGGTATCCAACAACCTTGGATAAAGGTCCCATGATTTATACTTTCAAAAAATTCTTTCTTATCCACACAAGGGTAAGCACTCAATATGAAGATCGAAGTCTGTGTTGCTATCCCCACAAGCCCTAGAACTTCATGGTAGTCAGAACCTCTGTCTTTCTATCCCTGGAAGTGCTCAATTGTACTCAACAACATTCAGAGTCGCACAAAGAAATTTTGAACAAGATGTTCAGTACACACAAATCATTAAGGTATCTCTCTATACAAATCACTTCAGCAACATGTAATATCTAGATTAATCAACTTGTTTTAAGCACGTTAAAATGAGGTCCTATTTATAGGCACATCTTCAACAGTCGACTCTCTCCTCCAACAGTCATATTTTTCTATGAATTGCGGAGGGACCTGTACACATGTGACTCAAACAACGGTTAGTTAGTAACTGAATTCACAAAATCGTTTTATAACCAAAACCTAAGTAAGAAAAAATATGGTTGTTTGACCAAATTAATTTTTCAGAATGTAAGGAAAATAAATTTTCGGAGTCTAACAAAAAACCATTCAGTGTTTATAATATGTAAATATTTTAATTTTGTTTTCCCAAGAATTCATAACCTGAATTTTATAAAATTCCAGAGTTTGAATTTCAAGGAAATTCGGAGTCTGAATTCAGTAGAATTTTGTGTCTGAATATACAATGTTTGGAGTCTGAATGTATAATAATTTGGTGTCTGAATATACAATGTTTGGAGTCTGAATGCATAAGAATTCGGCGTTTGAACATAGATAGTTCGGAGCCTAAATTCATTAGAATTTGGAGTAAAAACATAAAATTTTTGGAGCCTAAATTCATTAGAATTCGGTGTTAGAACATAGAATGTTTGGAGTTTGAATTCATTAGAATTCAGAGTCCGAACTTACAATGTTTGGAGTCTGAATTCATTAGAATTTGGAGTCTGAACTTACAAAGTTCGGAGTCTAAACTTAAAATGTTCGGAACCTAAATTCAGAGAATCCATAATCTGAACTGAGATCCTAAAAATAGAATGCTCTATATCTATGTATTTATATGATTCTGAGGTTTTGGATAAAAACCATAATTTTATACTTAGATATAATATGGAAAATGTGAAACATGGTAAAGATAAAATTTCCTTTGGGATGGAAAATTTTCCATATCAAGTAAAACATATGGTAATTGAAATTTTCCTTAAGATAAGGTGTTTGTGATTTTCAAAACAAGAAGAAATGGAAAAGTCATAAGGAAACCTTATTGACTCAATAATCTCCCTCTTTTTGGAAATCCAAAATATCCTAACGAAAAATTATATAGGGATATAGAAAAAAATTGAACATTGAACGCAAAAGTTATCTCCCTTAACACATTGGAAAATATGAATACGACTAACTCCCCCTTAGGATTTAGACTCACTAAGGATCGTTTTCTAGAATTTTCGATTGAGACATAGAATTTTATTGCATATGGAAATCTTCTGGGATAATAACTCCCCCTAAGATGATATCCCCCTTACTTAGGGAAATTTATTCTTAACTTAGTATTCTTTTTTCCTTTCTCCCCCTTTTTGATTTTCAAAAAGGATAAAAGGGAATAAAAAATAAAATATGGTACCTGAAATATATGTACTAGACAAAAAAATATATAAAGAGTACCCCAAACATTTCATTAGGATTGGAAAATTTTATACAAGGAAAGAATGTAACTAAATATCGTAATTGAACAAGATTATCTTTCCTTCTCCTTCGACATAAACTTCTTTACTTTATTTTTGAGCTTCTTGAGATCCTTTTGAACTTCCTCTGCTCATTTGAGAAGATGATCCTAATATTCTAATTTATTCTCTAAGGCTTTTATTTTTTTCTTCCTGGGCCTTAATGGATTTTTCTTGACCCTTCATAATTTCTTCTTGCATAGAAAACATTTCCTCAAGTTCGATTCTAAGATCACTTTCCCTCTTCCAAAACTGAGCAACTAAATTTAACTTGTCCTTTAGGTCTTTCACATCTTGCATCCAAGAATTCTGTTCCAGAGTAAGATTTTCCTTGAAGTTATTTGTGAGATCCTTAATCTTCACATCTTTAGTGTCAAATGCATCCTTGACACATTCTTGAAACTCATTAAGAATCCTCATGTCTTCAATTATTTCCCTTGACCAACTGGTCATTTTCTTGCAAGATCTTTTGTGGGCATTGTTTTTTATGAAAAATGTTTTGAAATCATCCAAAATCTTGACACACTTATCCATAATCGTGGATATTTAATTCAATTTATGATTCAAGGTGCGTTAAGGTATTTTTCATCTCGAGTCTATACTGGGAAATATTAGAATAGTCCCAACTAGTTTCTTCAAAGATTAAACTATGAAATCATGTCCAAGGGAGGACTACTCCGAATCTGAGACTTTACTTGGTGGGGGATCTTTCTCTATTTCAATTTCCTAAATCTTAGATGATCCTCCAACATTTTTCTTCTTTACAACAACTTTACTAGGTGTATAAAAAAAACCACTTGTTTCCCCTTATTAATCATTGGAATGGATTCCTCTAGCTTAGGGGATTCTTGTTCACTATCAAATAGTTGAACAATTATGTCTTCTTCAACCTCTATATTCTCAGATCGTGCCTCAGCGTCCTCTGGTTGAATAAAATCTTGATAAGAACTTTCTTCATCAGACAACTTATTCACTTCTTCTTCAACCTTTCCATCTTTACCTTTCTCATCTTTCCTCGGGGCAACAAGCATTGAATAATTATCTTCAGAAGTTCGGATTAAAATCTTCTCATATGGACTTTCCATCTCATGAAAATATTCTAATTGCATAATGAGATCATGAGTTTCATCACTGTATTCTTCTTCTTCTTCTTCTACTTATTCTTCTTCTTCTACTTGTTCTACTAATTTTACTTTGACTTTTTCTGGAGTCATATATTTCTTTCTCAGGGTCTCTGGTGAAGCTTCTACTAAGAAGGATAGTGGTACAAGAATGTTTATGGAGGCTTTCTCAACAGCCTTCAGAATATATTTCATAATCTCTGCTTCATTCAACTTCTTCTTTTGTTTTTTCTTTTTGTTTTCTTTTCAAGATCATCAACAGTATTTTCTATTAAAGCTTTCACTTCCGTAAGATCCAAACCATAGTTAGGCTCCCCAACTTTATTTTTCTCCCTAACTTCCCTCTATTTTTCTAATACCTCAACTGGATATGATTTTTTTCTTCTTAGGCTTTGGTGGTGTGGATTGGGATTACTTAGCCTCTGGGGATTTTTTTCTCTTCTACTTCCTTTAGCTTCCACTTCCTTCCACCCCTTTTATAAGGTTCATCCGCCTCCTGTTTCTTTGAAATATTATCAGCTTATTATTTAGGAAAGTCATATAAAATTTAAGAGTCTTAAAAACAACCAATTTTCATCCTCTTCAGAGTATCATCACTTACCAACATGACTTTTCAATTTATTGGCTTAGAACTACAAGGAATTTTGAATGACTCAAAACACTGAACAATCAACTTTGAGGGGATGGTTGGATACATGATAATATGAGACATCATATTTACATTATTTATATTTTCAATTGTAATCAGAATATGCTTCAATATGTTATTCATTCTTAGATTCACCATGAAATCCAGGATATACATTTCACTCTTCTTCAAAGAACCCTTATCCCCTTTTCTCAGAATGATGAATTCTTGAACCCACAATTCAAGAATCTGAAAATTTGTAGATAGGTGAACAATCTTCAGAGTCTATACATCTAAATGACCGAGACAAGCCATTTAATTTTCCTTAATGAAACTTCCTTGAACATCAGGCAAGTTATGTGAGAAAAACTCTACCTCACCCTCATAAGGAACTCCAATAAAATTGGCTTCCTTGCTGTATGAATGATCATAGGTCATCCCATATCACTTGAAAGAGCATTTATCTTTTCCTTCTTCCTTTAAAAAACACACTGACTCATAAAATTAAATTAACAATTCTGAATATACCAGAACCTGAGGTCATGGTTTCAATATGCAAACACTCTCATATCCATTCCGATTGACATTCTTTGAGATGATATAATCGTACTTAGCAATGAAATTTGGATGTACCAACCTTTTTCTGTTAATCTACCATTTAGAAATCGGCTTGACAGTTGAAATGTCTTTCTAGGAATATACTTCAAATGACATTCATATTTGAGGAAACATAGAAAATCCAGAATGTGCTTATGTAGGAGGGAAGGGCTTTAGCACGTGAAAGCTTGGATCTCGATGTGAGACACCATTTATGGGGTCCTTTATATTGGCATTTGAGATGACAATTCATCTTCCAAACTCAATCCAACGGTTAAAAAACCTTCTGATCAGATCTGATGGTTGAAATGATAGACAGAAATAAATTTTGATAGAATAGGATCTTTTGATGTTTTTTTAACAAAAACATTCAGATTCAAGGAAAAAATGAATATGAAAAAATGAATACGAAAATTCAAAAATAGATGAAAATACCAATAATTAAATGATTATTATGAAAATTTTAAAAAGGAAGCATAACTTTCAGATTACTAGGATGATTATTCGTATTGAAGAAAATTCCTCTTCAAGAGCTTTAAATTATGAAAATATTGATTATGAAAAATTATAAACTATGAAAATTTTATTACGAAAAATATAACTACGCAAATATTCATTAAAAAAACTATGATGAATTTCTATTATAAAAATTTTAAACTTCGAAGAAAACATCATTACGAAAAAAATTTATCTACAAAAATCATCTTTACGAAAAAAATTTAACTACAAAAATATTCATTACAAAAAATTGAGAAATATTCATTATGAAAATTTAGAAAATCTTCATTAAATAAATGTAGAAAATAAATAATAAGAAAATGTACCCCCCCCCCTATGAAAATGAGTTTGTTACTGTAAGGAGATTGGTTTCAACATGAAGTTAATATGGAATATTACCTTACAGTTATCATTCCTAACTTCTATTTAATGTATTAAAATCTATCGGAGGGTAATGATTTTGTGAAAATAGAAGCATGTTGATCTTGTGTTATGATAAATTGATGAATGGTATCCTTTTTTGTGTGTTATCCCTAAGAAAGTTATGCCTAATATCTATGTGTTTTCAACGAGAGTGATGTGAATGGTTTTTACTTAATGAAATGGTACTAGTATTATCACACAGAATTTTTGTTTTGGTAAAACTCATACCATAGTCTTTGAGTGTGTGTTGCATCCACAACACAAGAGCACAAAAACTTCTAGCTTCTACATATTCAGCTTCAGCAGTGGAATGTGCTACTGGGTGTCACTTTTTGCAAGACCAAGAAACTAATAAATCTCAAAAGAAATGACAAGTCCCTGATGTGCTCTTCCTATCCATTATACATCCACCAAAATCATAATCTAAAAAACATTTTATAATAAAATAATTTCCAGAAGTGTAAAAGGGTCCTCGATCCATGGTTCCCTTTATGTAAAAACATTCTTTTCACTATTATTAAATAAGATTCCTTAGGGTTGGATTGATATCATTCACATAAGCATACTGAAAAAATTAAGTTTGGATGACTAGCTATCATGTAAAGCAGACATCCTATCATACCTCTAAAAGATGATTTATTTACTAGTTTCCCAGCTTCATCAATATCAAGTTAATTTTAGGTACCAATGGGAGTACTTATACTCTTAGTGTTGTCACATCCATACTTCTTAAGAGGATATTTAACATACTTATGTTGGGATATATAGATTCCTTCTGGTTTTTGAGAAATTTGAAAACCAAAGAAGAATTTTAACTCACCCATCATACTCATTTCAATCTCATATTTCATTAGATCTGCAAAGGAATCAGTTAAAGATTGCTGAGTTGAACAAAATATAATTTCGTCAACATAAATTTGAACAATCAAAACATTTTTCTTATCTTTCTTTATAAAAAGAGTTGAATCAGCATTTCCCTTAACATAATTATTTTGAATAAAAAATCATGTAAGTATATCATAATAATCATGAGGGGCTTGCTTAAGTCCATACAAAGCTTCGATAAGTTTAAAAACATGTTCAGGATGTTTTGTATCTTTAATGTCAGGATTTTGTTCAACAAAAACTTCCTCTTGAATATATCCATTAAGGAAAAAACATTTAACATCTATTTTAATTTTTTTAAAATTTAATAATTCTACAAAGGCAAGTAGAATACAAATATATTCAAGTGTAGCCACTAGAGCATAGTTTTTTTCGTATTCTATTCTTTCTTGTAGATTATAGTCTTTAGCAACCAATCTAGATTTATTTCTTACTATGATTCCATTTTCATTACACATATTTCTGAAGACCAATTTTAATCCAATAATAGAAGTTTCCTAAGGTCATTCAACCAATGTCCAGAATTTATTCCTTTCGAATTCATTTAGCTCATTTTTCATGGCTTTTGTCCAAAAATTATCACATAAAGCTTCATTAGTGATTTTTGGTGCTAATTAGTAAACGAATGCTAGATATTCCACTTCATTTATTATGGAACTTCCTATCCTTACATGTTGATTTACAACACCAATGATACATACCCTGGGATGATTCTTTAGAAACAACTGATTTGGGTTTTGTAAAACTTGTTCATCAACATCGGGTAGGATGTCTTCTGGAATAAATGCTTCAGAAAATTTTTCTTGAATATTTTCATTATCATAAGGATATTTTTACAACGGATGGTAATCAGTTTTGGAAAACACATTCGAAGATGTTGGTTGAGGTTGTTTAAAAAAAGGATCAATTTCATCAAATAAGACATGCACTATTTCTTCAACATTACATTTGATTTTATTAAAAACTATATAATCCATAGAAGTTGTAGAGTAACCTCAAAAAATTTATTCATTATATTTTGGTAGAAATATGTGATGATTGTCTGTAGTATTCAATTTGAATACCTTGAAACCAAAAACCTTGAAGTATGAAAGTCTAGGTTTTCTACCATTCCATAATTCATAAAGAGATTTATTAAGAAAAGGTTTAACTAAAACACAATTTATAGAATAACAAGAAGTACTTATAGATTCAACCCAAAATTGTTTGGCTATCGAATATTCACACAACATGGTTCTTGTTATCTCTTGAATAATTGTATTTTTTCTATCAACAACACCATTTTTTGAGGTGTTCTGGGTGCTAAGACATTATGAGTAATCCCTTATCTACTACAAAGGGTTTCAAAATAAAAAAATTGAAATTATCTTCCATGATCACTATGAATACATATCAAGGGAAGTTTTTTCTCATTTTTAACTTGGTCTCTAAATGTTTTGAAATAAGAAAAATCATTGTATTTCATTGTAAGAAAATAGACCCATGTAAATCTAGTGTAATCATCAACTAGGACAAATACCTAATATTTTCCTCCAATGATTCTAGTATGTGTTGGACCAAAGATATGCATATGCACTAACTATAATGCATATGTGGTTGAAACTTCACCAACTGATTTAATACATGATCTATGTTTCTTTCCATATTGACAAGGATCACAAACATTTGAAGAATCAATTCTATGCTCTGGTATATCATTAACTAGTCTTTTCTTAGAGGGTTTTCATAAATTCATAAGGTTACAGTGTCTTAACCTTCTATACAATAATCATTAATGATCTTCCATTGCACTATGGCAAGGTAGGTCTTGGCTCCTAAGGTCTTCTTTGTTTAGTGTGTAAACATTCTCTTGCCTATTGGTAGAAAGAATAAACTCTTTCCTGGAATTGTGTACTAAGCACTTTTCATTCCTAAAATTCACAAGGTATCCTTCATCACATAATTGATTTATGCTAATGAGGTTGTGCTTAAGACCCTTAAAAAATAATATATTTGAAATACATTTTTTCCAAGAAGGAAAATATTACCCATACCAATAATTTCTCCCATTGCAATATCTCCGAAAGTTACTTTTCCCCCCTATCATCTTGGTAATATTTTCAAATAATTGTTTTTTATCAGTAATATTCTAGGAATACACACTATCCATGTAACATGTGTTGTTATTGGACAATTCTTTATTTTTCTAAAAATAAGAGAGTTAGATTTTTGGAATCCAAACTTTCTTAGATCTAGAATTGTTAGAAAATAAAATTTTGGTTATCCACATTTTTTTAGAAAAGTATGATTTAAGAAACCCAAGGGATTGACCGTTATTTTAATGAACAATTCTTCTTCCAATTCCCACCACTTTGACATTTATTACAAAAAGGGGCTCTAGGAGTAACAAAATAATTGTTTCTAAAAAAAGTGTTTTCATGAGAATAACCTAATATTTTATTATTACCATGAATTCGAATCTGAGAATACATCTTTTTAAAATTATCCTTACCAGAAGTAAAATTTTCAAGAAGATTAATCAAAGAAAAAAATTTTGAATTTAGTCTAAGGGCTAACTTCCTATCCTCTGGAATAATAGACTTAGAGTTTAGTTTATCCACCAAAACATATTTTTATAAAATTAGGTTTTTGAGATTCTTAGAAAGCTTATCCTTCTCAGAATTTTATTCCTCATGTTTCTTATAAATATTTTCCAAAACATCATTTTTCTTATCAAGAGCTTCGGAAAGGTTTGAAATTTCATTTATTAAAAGTAATTTTCTAGAATTTTCTTTTTCAAGTTTCCTAGAAACTTTACAATTTCTTATTTCTATCAACATATGAAACCAAGAAAATTCCACATAGGAAGGAAAATCATTATCATTATCAGATGAAGAAGATTCTTCATCTAAAGAAAAATCATTATTTAGAAAATTTTCACGCAAAGTCATATTGTTTAAGGATTCAGCACTTCATATCATAGCCATAAAACATTGATTTTGAAATGGAGTTCAGTCTATTAAACCAATATTATTTTTCTCAAAAGATTCATAGTCTGAAGAATCATCATAATAATCTCAACCACTAGCACTCTAAGTGTCATTGGATTTTAGGACATTCATATGTTTTGATCTGTAGATCTTTTTCTTGTTTCTATCAGAATTCTTATCCTTCTTGTCTCTTTTCTTAAGTAAGGGGCATTTAGGTCTGATATGACCAGTTCTTCTACATTCATAGAATGTCACTTCTCCATATTTCTTATCTTTTCCATAATTTTTTTTATATCTATATTGAAAGTTATTCTGACCAACTATCATGTTCATCCTTCAAGAAAGATTAGGTAGTTCATTCTCAGAATGTTAACTTTCACTAGATTCAGATTGAATAACAACCTTCTTGGATTTTGATCTTCTAACCCACTCAAGAGTCTTGTATTTCACATGTTTTGAAGTACTTTTAATAGATAAAACTCCATTCCCATTCTTCTTCTTAACATTATCAGCATATCTCTTCATTCTAGTCTCATGTTGAATAAGAGTTACAAAATTTTCATCATGAGTTATTTGTGAGACTTTTCTATTCTCATCAATGTATGTTCTCTTAGATTCCTACTCATTTGGAATGATGTCTATAATATTGTCTACAAGTTCCTCATTATCCAAACCTTTTTCACCCATGGATTGTAAGCTATTGATAATAGTCATAAATATCTATTGTACCTTTCATATAGGTTCTCCATAAAGAAAGATAAACCCATCACTACTGGAAATGGGGTTTATCCCCACGCATCTATCCCCACAGTTCTTTAAACCGTGTGGATAGATTGGTTTTAGTTGTATATACCCATGGTTTTATTAAATCCATGGGTATTCAAACTTCCATCGGACCTAACTATCAGGCTCCTCCTCCTCAAACTTCTATCATGCTCCCCCGATTCAACCATACCTCCCTGACCCTCGACTCCCGGCATTATCCTCCCCTCCCTGACCACCACCTCCTGGCCCTCTCCTCCCCTCTCTGACTCCCCTCCCCAGCCTCCGACTCCTGGCTCCGACTAATGGCTCCGCCTCCCGGCTCCTGACCTGGACCTCCTGAACTTCACCTCTACCTCGCCATCCCAGCCTTCTCTTCTTAAACAAGGTAATATTGTACGTCTTAATGCGAATCAAGATTTAATTTTTAAATGATTCAAGATCTATTTGTATTTGGTTTACTCCTGGCTAGTTCATCCTTTTTGAAATAATTTCTCTAATACACCGAAATTATTCAATCAATTATAAAACTTTTAAGGTTTTAGAAACATAAAATTCATCCCTATGGGGCGTGGATACATTCACATAATATTTTCCTCCCATGAGATAATGAAAAATGCATGAGTAATTAGATATATTGTGTTAATTATGAGAATAGTGTTCTTGTAAGATTGGGATCACAGATTTAATCCTATTGAGGTGATGAACTCTAGGGCTTAGGTTTGTTTGAAAATATTTGGCATTTATTGGATTTTATGTCATAAAAAATCTCTATGAAATTGATGCTACTCTGGGTGTTTCCATTAAAATGGACCAAGAAATAGAGGAATCCAAATTTGGATTCTATGTTTGTATCTTGGTCGAAGTGAACCTAATCCCCCTTTATATTGAGAAGGCAGTATTCTGTATGCTGGATAATGATTTTGGTTTAAATATTGAATATGAGGATACCCCATTTTTTCAGGGTGTCAAGACGTTGGGATTGTTAAGGATGAACGTCGTAATGATTTATCATGATATTTTTATTCTCATAATAGGAATGATGTAAAATGATATTTCAGGAATAGGAATAGTGTTGAGTCTATGATAGTTGTTGACTCGAATTAGATAATTGACATAGGTTGTGAGTTAAGGTAAGATAGTACCTCATCTAAGGATGCTCAGGACTACCCAGGTCAGGGGCAGGAGATTTCATTAAGGTTGAATCTTTTTGAATAGGGGTGGTTCAAGATATGGCCGATGGTGATGATATGGTTAGGTTATGGGTAGTTGGAAACACTTCCATTTCAAGATGCACATGTTTGTGGTGAGAACGATGGTAAGTGAAACTAGTATTATAAGGATACTGTGGTCCTAGATTCGTAGGGAATGGATAAAAAACATGGTACGAAGTAATGGAGGGGGATTATAATGATGTATAGTCTTGATATAGTAATATGGTTAGGTTACTAAATTGTCATTTTCTCCTATATTTTTAGGTTCTAATTAAGAAAATAATGATGTATGATTTTTTATACTTAATGTTATCCAACTCTGTACTTACTGTATTTAGTCTTTAATGATATTTTGGAGCTTCACTTATATTCTCTGCCTTGTATAAGATGAATGATATTGTTCCTCATCACTTGAAATTGATGAATATTATTCACCAACATGTATACTCTCAACACATTCATCTCATCACTTGATTTTTATGATCAAGTCTCACTTCATAATGTTCTTCTTGTAATTTTTCATGGTAAACCCCCATTTATGAAACTTCACTCCCAAGCTCAGATTATTATGTTTCGAAAATGTTATTTCCTACTAGTTGAGGCCATCATTTACCCCTATATATATATTATCTCTCATCATTACCCATAATATGCACCAATTCTAATTATCAAATTCTAAAAACTACATATATAATGTCTATAATTGCCAATGATCATATTGTGGACATTAAAAGTTCTAAATTTCTAGTAATGTTTTTTTATTTTTTATGAAATATCAGATATATAATTTATTCAATGGTAAATTCTCATATAAAAAGTAGGGGTCGTTACAACCATGATGTAGACATGGACTTTGATTTATTTTCTTTATTAATTTTTCTTAAACTTATCTTAAATTAACTTATTACCCATCAATGAGTATGATTCCAATAGATAAAACATAAAAATTTCATTCAATATCCCTGAATGGATTTTATTCATTAACAATTTCATAGTAATCAAACACTAAAAATGTTTTTTAAACACCGAACTATTATAATGAATAATGGATTTCCTATTTATCTAACTCTCAGAGTAAAGATCAACACTATACTAGCCATGTCTTAATTAAGATTTAATAATCACCCCCTTAATCAATTAACTTAATGAGGGATATTAGACTCTAAGAAATGTTATGATTTCTGATCATCAAGGGCTCTTCAATTTCCTCCTTTTTATTTGTCAAAAACATGGGGAACAACACATGAACTCTTCTCTATGTTTCAACTGGCAACTCCCTAAGCCTCCGTAATATGGAACACTCTCTATATATTCTCCATTTATCATCTCCAATAAAAATAAAAAGAGATTCCATATCCTTTTTAAAAAATTAAACATTTGTATTCTCCAATCCTATGGTACTATAATTCATTCTCTTCATTTAGGCTTAGATTACATGAATTTTCAACATCACCCACTTGGAATAAATTTACTCTAGCACTCTTATCCTCTTTTAAACACTATTACATCTTCAATGTTCTCAACCAATAACCCATAATTCCTAAAAAATATATCTCCTTTATCATGAAGTTGAGAAATACGTAATATATTGTGGTTGAATCCATCAACATAAATTGTGTTTTTTTATTTAAGGTTCTCTTTCCCAATAACAATTAAACCAACTCCTTTAACCTTTAGCGACCAATCATTTATTAAGGAAACTCAGCATCCATTTCATTTTTCAATAGATATCAATATTTTTAAATCTTATATCATGTGATCAGAACATCCACTATCCAAGATCCACGGACTTTCCCCTTTGGATACTTTGGGTGAAACTTCAACAACTAAATCATTCTCCTTCACTTTTCTATTCTTCTTTTGAGGATTTTAAGTATTAAAACCCAAATTTTTTCAAGATTGTATAATGATGAGGCATTCATTTTTATCATGAATAGAATGGTAACACCTTCTATATACTTATTCAAAAATATCAAACATGTTATGTGATTTCTATATATAATTTACAATACATTTCTAATTTTTATTCCTTTAAAGGGGATGAAACCCCCAAACATTTATTCTCAATACTCCCAAGTATATCATGATGTCTATTTAAAAAAAATATCTCTTCCATATGAAAAAACATTCAAATTTCTAATAGAATCCATAAAAAGTATATCTTTAAAGCACATTGTTGTACAAAATTTTTAGGACACCTTGAAACTTTTTTTCAATATTAATTCAAAAACATTAAATTTATAACTACTATATTTTCATTGAATGTTTTATTCCCCTTCAAATAACCCCTACCAAATAATCTATAAAATTATAAAGTCATATTATTAGAATAAAATTTTCATCCCATGTGTATAATGCCTATATATCTATAAAGTAGTATTTTACATTGAAATTTTCATTTTTATTCCCCATCAATGACCACTTGGGAGTGTCTTTTTTTTACTTTTTCTTTAGTTTACATCTCAAGGTAGACATTTTTCCGTTTTTTCCTACTTATTCAATCATGGACTCCTATTGTCATTAAATATGTTTTGAAAGCTACTAATATGCTTTGATTAATTTAATAATAAAATTTATTGTAATGAATTTTTTAAATATAATTTACATAGTTTATTGAATGATAATTTTTTTCTTGTTATAGAGTGGATATAAGCTGGATGTATCGTACCGATCAGATTGCAACAGAGTTTCAAAATAATTTGGATAATTTTTTAGATTTTTCATTTAGTAATGCGTCAGATAGAGGTTGTATACAGTGTCCCTGCTATAATTGTGTTGGAAGACCATGGTTAAGATGAGAAGAAGTTAGTTACCATTTAACGAAATTTGGATTTCAAGCAAACTATAATGTTTGGTTTCACCATGTAGAGACGAGTAAATCTTCGATTGTTCATAAATGAAATGAACGAAGTGACATGGAGAATTTGATATTTGATCGGTTTCCATATGTGCATCATTCCGAGAGAGATATCATGTCGGTAAAAGAATACAATGATATCAGTACACATGAGGAAAATACTGAAGATGATGATGTTGACAAAGTGAAAAATTTATTGGATGATGCCAGAACTCCAGTATATCAAGAATGTACTAAAATGACCAAGTTTTATTTTTTAATGCGGTTATATCATGGGAAAACCATGTATGGGATTTCTAATACTACCATTGATTATATTCTTACATTTTTAAAGAAAATTCTTCCTGATGGTGCATATAATCCCTCAAATCATTACATGGCATGAAATTTAATTAAGAATCTTGGATTTTCTACTAATAAAGTCATTGCTTGTTCGAAAGATTCCAGTTTATTTTTGGAGGAAATAGCAGACTGTAATGATTTTAAAGAATGTGGTACATCTCGATGGAAGATAAATGTAGATGGAACACCATCTCGTGTGCCACAGAATGTTATGTGGAAATTTCCATTGATTCCCAGACTTCAAAATCTATTCATGTCTCCAGAAATCTCAGTCAATATGAGATGGAATGATAATGACAAAATTAAAGGTAATGATGAGTTGGTCTATCCTGTAGATGGATTAGCATGGAAAACATTTGATGCAAAACATCCTGATTTTGCAATTGAGGTGCATAATGTCATATTGGGCCAATCATGTGATGGTTTTAATCCGTTTGGTCAGATGCTTACTGCTCATAGCATGTGGCCGGTTTTTATTCATTAATATAATCTTCCACTGTGGATGTGTATGAAAAAACCTTTCACTTTCTTAAGTATATAGATATATTGACCTTCAGATCCTGGTAATGATATATATTTCTACTTGCAGCCTTTAATTAAAGAGTTGAAACTACTTTGGGATTTAGGTGTGCAGACATATGATGCTTCTTCAAAGAATACGTTTCAGATACTTGTTGCCAATCTATGGACCATAAATGATTTCCCTACCTATGCAACGGTGTCTGGGTGGAGCATGAAGGGAAAACTATCATTTCCCATTGGTATGAAGAATACATGATTGAGAAGGCTTAAATATAGTCTTAGTTTCAGTTTCAGGGGGCATCACCGATTTTTTCAAATGGATCATCAATACAGGAAGAATTGTCGGAGGTTTGATAATAATATTGAAACTAAAGAACCTCTTCAACATATGTCAGGAAGTGATGTGCTTGTTGAACTGAAAGTTTTCATCTTTTAATTAGGGAAAGGTCAGTTGAAATCTCGAAAGAGGAAGAATGCTGATACAGAAGTCACTTATAATTGAAAAAAGAGAAGTATTTTTTTTGTGATTCCATATTGGTCTACTAATTTGTTATGTCATTGTTTAGACGTAATTCATATTGAGAAAAATATATGTTAAATGTTGTTTGCAATTCTTTTGATTATTAAGGGGAAGACCAAAGATGACTTCTGATCTCGTTGGTATTTATTGGATTGGGGTATTCAACCAGAACTACATCCTGTTTGTATTGGTGAAAACAAATGGAAAGTTCCCTGTGCTTCTTATGTGATGACACCAGCGGAGAAAGATCAATTTCTGGCAGTGTTGGAGAATATCAAGGTTCCAGATGGCTATTCCAGCAACATATCTAAACGAGTCAACAGAAGATATTTGAAATTGAAATCCCTAAAAACTCCTGATTATCACATCCTTCATCATGAATTCATCCCAATAGCAATTCTGAATTTTCTATCCAATAATGTAAGGGTTGCAGGGATTCAGTTGTGACATTTTTTTAGAGACCTTTTTGCTAAATGGTTATCCAAATAATTGTTGATTAAAATACAGAAAAAGGCACCATTAATTCTATGTGTGTTGGAAAACAATTTCTTCCATCCTTTTTCACTTGCATGTTGCATTTAACCATTCATCTTCTAACTGAGACACTTCTGGGGGGACCAGTCACTTTTTGGTGGATGTATCCCACTAAATGAAATATGTGCACAATGAAATCATATGTCAGAAATAAGAATTATCCAAAAGGTTCCATTGTGAGGAGTTATATGGACCAAGAATGTATGGATTTTTGTTCAATGTATTGGTCTAATGTGAGCACAAGACCTAATCAACCAATGAGAAATGAAGATGAGCAGTATAAAGAAAATTATGCCCTTGTTTCCATCTCTCAAGGTCCAGTCACTAAGATTAAATGTAAATGGTTTGATTCAATGACTCACCATTGTACTTTTATTGATGATTTCGGATTTATAGTTATTGACATGAGTCGATTCCTATATATCGATGAACCATATATTTTGGCATCAATGGAAAAAAAAGTGTTTTATGTGAATGATCATTTGAAACCTGATTACGGTGTCATTAATGAAGTAATCCAAAGACATATTTTTCATGATGATGGGGATGAAATCTTCACCATTAATGCCCCCATCGGTGATAGCCAAAATATTTTATTTGATGACACAAATTGTCCCATTATGAGAGATGATTTTGATTCTAAGGTAAAGGAGGGTAATATAAAAAAGAAACCATATATATTTAGATTTCATTCAGTTTACCTTGATGTGAGTTTCTCAGGTTGGTACTAATGTAATTACTTTAATTTAGTTTTATTTTGAAATGATATGTCTTTTTTAGTATTTTTTAGGTTTGATTTCATTTAATTATTTTTATTTCAATTTTGAAAACTGGGTTTAAAATGTTGTTTTAAAAATTGTATAACTTGGTTGTAAATTATCATTATTGAAATATGTTATGAAATTTTTTAACTTGTATGAATGATTTTTATAAATTATTTCAAAAAAATATTTATTTCATTCTTATACAAATTTTGAAGAAAACAACAGAAGCTCGCAAGGAGAGATTATTTGATGTTGATCCTGTTAGACATGAGCGTGAGTTGTCTTCAGTGAGTATATTAATTCTAATACTTATCATCTTCATTACATATAATATCAAGTTCATATTTTTGATCAAATATTTTTAGGGACATATAACTCCAGAGTTTCCTCTTCCCAGTATCGGACCGAACAGGGATCCTCCTAGACCTAGACAGAGCTCTCGTCTTACCACTCCCCATACTGACCCATTAGTGGACATCCCATCTACCACTCATGTCTGCCATCTGCTTGAGACACATGGGACATTCCCATACATGCTGCCATCATCATCCCATTTACCCGCTTTTTCCCATTCGATGTCCACGCCGACTGGACCGATGTTCTCACCTACAAAATTTCTATATCCATTCATGTATCCCTAGACCTACTATGCATATTCTAACATGTCTATGCCACCTCCTTTTCCTACCATCCATCCTACACATATTGAGTCTGTTCCTTTAGTTTCTACTCCTATTCATGTAGATCAGCCGGAGCATGCTGTGGAACAGATACTTCCTTTAGAGGATGCTGATCCAGCACGGTCCACGGATGCCTCACAGCCTATTCAAGAGCCTCCATCATGTTTGTTTATTATAAATGATTCAAATTATATCATTTCAATTTTTTCCTATTGTATTGTCACTTAACTCTTCTCTTTTCAACTCTTATCATATTTAGTGGGATCTTCTAGTAGGTGACGTGGGCGCACTCGAATATGGGATGCCTGGAATCATGAAACTCAAATTATGGTGGATTATAATGATCAAAATCAAATGGTAGGTAAATGTGATAAGGAGTATAGAAGTTTCATGGATACTTCCTCCAAATATCATGATATTGTTCCGATGGAACCGGTCCGATAGAGACATATCAGTGATAACATCAGGGATAGGGCATGGGCACAAATACGGGTACAGAAATTTTATAAATTTATATTTATATTAGTAATGTTTTTATATGACTTAACATGTTCGTTACAGAGTGTATTAAACTTTCCTAACAGTGAAGCTACCAAATCTGCTAGGTTGAGTGATCTTGGAGAGTATTTGTGGTCATACAAGTATGAGTTACATATTGGTTGGAGGATTAGAGTGGGTACTGAGTTAGAGGGTGTACCCACAAACCCTAACTGTCCATAAAGTCAATATCAAAAAATGATCGCACATTGGAATACTGAACAGTATATGGTACTACCCATTTTTAATGGTTTTTATATAAAATTTAATTTTCATTACTTGTATTGTTGTTTTGTTTATTATAAAGTGTCAGTGAAAAGAAAAAAAAACAACGATGAAATGACATATCTACACACATTGGGGCGCACTACAATTCCCGAAAAAGAGAAGAGGTTGGTACGTTCATATAAATTAAAACAATGTCCTTATTTATAACATGTCATCATAACTTATTCATGACTTCCATTGTTTAGTCCACATATCCTAGAAATCACATCTTATACTAAGAGAAATCTTGTCTATTTTTTATAAACAATTAGTATATTTCCTTGAAACACACTTCTGATAACCATTTCTGAAAACCATTTCAGAAAACCACCAATCGGTTATGACTGTCATTTACCTCAATGATTGTAAGTCTTTGTTCCAACTCACTTCAATCCAATTTTTTTCATTTATCATATATGGTTGTAATAAAAAAAAATCACTTCTCATATGCAGCAAGATGAATTGGGCATTGAAGGTCCTGTACCTCGTGTCTAATTATTCTGCTTCAGTAGGAAAAAAAAGATGGAACTACAGTTAATTCACAAACACAAGATAAAATTGTAATTTTATCTATTTATATTTCAAACATTTATACGAAATTCATAATTTAATATGTTTATAATTTCAACAGTCTGCCTTGGAGGCCAAGGATGAAAAGGAAGCTAACAAATTAGGGCCAAATGATCATTTGAGTCAGGTGTTAAGTGTGGACCATCAAGGAAGATCCCATTGTAGACCAAAAAGAAACAGTATCCCCTCTAGGTGTTAGTCATCATAAGACTCCTCTAAGGCCTCTGAGTTGGAAAGTGTGTGTGCTGAATTAGCTATTACAATGAAAATAATATTATAGGAGTGTGAAGAACGTAATTTAGTGAATGAACATTTAATGAAAGCTCTGTTAGTTTTGAGTCAGTCTCTACCATCAGAGGTTGCTTCCACTTTTAATTCATGTATGGAATCAATGCACTCTTTCAATAATGCCTCGGGTGATTCCCATGATGGTCTTAGTGGTGATGGAGGTGGTGGCGATAGAGCAGGAGAGGATGTTGCTGATGATGTTGGTGGTGATGAGATTGTTGATGATGATGCTAATGGTGTGGTTTGTGATGATGTTGCTGATGATGTTTTTGCTGATGTTTCTACTGATGATGATGATGCAGGACATGGGGGTGAAGATGATGCAAATGGGGGGATATTAATCCCCTGTATCTTTCACTTAGTAGAGAGACTTGTGTTGGAGTTTAATGTTTTTTTGTATAGGTGGACTGCTTTTATCTGAATTTCTTTATGCAATTAAATGAATTTTGGATTATGTTTTCAGCAGGGGTGTTATTTTTCAATTATTTAAGTAATTTTTACATGTAGTATTTTTTTATGGATTAGTGTGTTTATTATTATCTCTCCGTATAATCTTGGCCTTAGCAGTAGAGGGGAGTCCGGGGCTGGGGGCAGCTGTGGAGGGCTAGGGGGGCTGGGAGGGGAAGGTTGGGAGGGGGTCTGGGAGGGTTGGGGGGGCTGCAGTGGAGGGCTGGAAGGGGGGCTGGGAGGGGAAGGTGGGGAGGGGGTGCATTGGAGGGTTGGGCGGCTGTAGTGGAGTGCTGGGGGGATGGGGGGGCTGGGAGGGTTAGGAGGGCTACGGGGGGGGGGGGGCTATAGTGGAGGGATGGGAGGGGGGATTGGAGGGGAAGGTTGGGAGGGATGGGGGCTGCTGTGGAGGGCCGGGAAGCTATAGTGGAAGTCTGGGGGGGTTGTAGTGGAGGGCTAGGAGGGGTGGTGGGAGGGGAAGGTTGGGAGGGCTGGGGGGCTGCAGTGGAGGGATGGGTGTTGTAGTGGAGGGTTGGGGGGCTTTAGTGGAGGGCTGGGAGGGGGGCTGGGATGGGGGCTGGAAGGGAAAGATTGTGAGGGTTGGGGGGCTGTAGTGGAGGGTTGGGAGGGGGGCTGGTATGGGAGGGGGCTGGGAGGGGATGGTTTGGAGGGATGGGGGCTGTAGTGGAAGGCTGGGGGGTCTGCAGTGGAGGGATGGGAGGGGGCTGGGAGGGTAAGGATGGTAGGGGGTGCAGTGGAGGGCTATGAGGGGAGGGGGATATATTGACTTAATCTCTCTTTCATATACTCAGCATGCAGAGGATGTTCATCAGGTGAGTATGATCGTGTCCTCCACTTTGAAGCAAATGAGATCATCTATTGAAGGCATTGAAATGGTTTAGTTTCTTCTGATCTTTTTCTTTAAACATAAAGGTACTTATTTTTGGTTCCTGGAGTGATTCATATTTTTTGTGTTTGGTTTTTTTTCTAAACAGGGGCCTTACAAAGATGCTGCAGTTGCTTTTGAGGAAATACCTCGAACCAAGGCACAAAATTGTGGTGTTAATGTGATCAGGACTATTATTTCTCTACAAGTAAAGGCAAGTGACCTGCTCTCATTTCCTCGTTCCCCTTTCGGTCATCGATTTATGATTATATTGTTACGCAGTTCAGTCATGACACCAAAAACTGAAACACTTTCCCTGTGTATTTTATTTTCCTAAAAAAACTATATTCCTTGGGATGTCAATGAATCTCATCATTGATTGGTATACTTTAAATATGGAGGAGGAGGGGCTGGTCAGGGGGGAGGTGGAGGAGGGGCTGGGCAGGGGGGAGCTGGGCATGCGGGAGGGGGAGGGGGAGGGGTTGTGCAGGGGGGAACTGGGCATGAGGGAGGAGATGATATTTCAAAAATAAATCACTATCTTGAAATTGAGGAACCACCAGACCCTATGTTAATACCATATCTACCAAATCAAACATTGTCAACACCTTTATTTCCACTAGGATCTTGATGAAAAGCCTTTTCACTTATACCATGAGATATAAATTTTATTTGAATCCTAGAGGGTATGTGTAGGTTGTGAGTATAAAATTAGTAGGTTTCCAAAAACTATATCTCTAAATAGAATAAATACATATACAAGTGTATGATATGAACAAAAAAACAATCAAAATTCCCCACTTCTTGCTCTATTTTTTCTTAACTATCCCTATGTGAGACTTTACCTACCTTGTACAATACTAATGCAGGAAGATACATACATGATATATCATACCAGAAGTTCCATCGACCTTCCATATAATTTTATTTCACATTGAATCACATTCCAACTCATAAATTATCACCATTATGTATAAATAATGATTATTTAATGACACATCCATGTATTATATCACAAGAACCCTAGGTTTCAAAACTTTTTACCAACAACTAGATCAATATCGTAATAAAACCCAACACACTTTGACACATGTTCTTTACCATGACTGACTAATCATCCCCAAACTATAACATAGATATAGTGAGAATCCTACACTAATCTAGCAGTCTCACACACTCCAATCATATCCTAATACATTGTACCCTCCTTTTTATCAATTAACATTATCATCATCTACCCTATGTCGCATAAATCTGGGGGATACCACCAAAAAAATGGGGGTCAAAACAAATTCATGGGACCTGAGCTTTGTACACATGACCTCAATGACCTCAGTAACCACAATGAGAAACATCTCTAATAGCCTCTTTCCACACCTTTTTCATCACCTCTGATAATTGTCAATATAATATGCATCATACAAATGTTCCTCCATATCCAGAATCCTAGTGGAAAATGTCACTCATAGTAAGGTGGATTTTCACTCATCAAGTTCCCAAATAAGTGAATCAATTATCACATCCCATGAATCACCACATTAAAACATGTGATATCATTCTCATCAATCCATTAAACCACACCATATATTATCCAGTGTATATAACGACGAACTATCCATTTTAAACACGATAATACCGTTATTTATCTCTTATGAGCTATGGAAGTTGCAAGTTATTCAGTTCTCGGTTAGATATACACAACCTTACCCACACCTATTTAATACACAATATATGTAACACATCTATTATCTATACTAAAACAGGCTTCTTCCAGCTTACATGTCACCTTATTACGCAGCCACATCACCATCAAAAACAAATTGACCCCTCCAAAATCTGGCATACATTGACCGCATTCACATTCCCCCTGTGCATCCATCCTCCACTCCTCCTTCCATCTCAGGGTTTCATTTCATCTGTCGCGAGCCATTTTTATCAACCTACACCTTCATTAGTGGGTCCCACTCCCGTTTCACCTCTGCCAAAATTTCTTACAAATCTTGCTTCCATTTCCCCTTTGGCACCCCTCTTATGGTTCACACTGATGTTTCCTCTCTGGTGCTGCACCTAGGGTTGTCGCTCGCATTTCCCCTCCCATCTCCAGTACCCACAAAACACTGATGGCATATTCCTTGATAATTTTTTCATCATGTACTACAGTTCATCATCCCAAATTTTTTCATCTCCTCATACGTTGCCTGCAGTTCCTACTCCTTCGATGAATTTCAGTTAGAAACCCTCCAGATTCACTCCATCTCATTCCCAAATTCCTTAAGGATTTTGATTTCTATCCTCATATACAGTTGTCGACTATTTCTACTCAATCGAATCTTGACTGATGTGTTGTTCGCCCCACAATAGTAACGTTCTTGTAATATCGTTGAAATAATCTCCTAGAAAATTTGCAATATTTCCCTTTCCATTATACTTTTTCATATTTTATTATGCACTTTATCTTTTAAGGTTAATATTGATTATTTTTATTTACATATTTCAGGTGACTCACTCTGCACATTAAGAGATCAAGGGAATCCTGAACTAATAAGTTCAATATATCTACAACAGGTATGTTTTCCTAAAATTGTGGAATTAACCTCCCTACCATGCATCATTTTTCATTTTCATTTACACACTATAAGAATGCAGGTTATTGGTCGTAAAATCATGGAGTTAACCTCTCTTTAATCCAACATATGAATGTCGGTGATATTTTTTCACTATTGACTCCACTTTATATTGATTTTTGTGGAATAAAAACATTTGAAACAGATGATTATAATTCTTTTATACAATTATGTTTTCACTATTGAGTCTAATGTATATTGACAAGGTAGTATTTTAAATGGGTGGGTTTGATTTTTTCATTTTCAAAATCAAATAAAATTTGAATTTTGAAAACCAGTATTTCACTGAGTTTAAGTGGTGTAATGAGTTTGAGATAAATCTCAAGCTGGAGTACTATAATTTGTCACTCTACTCAACAAAAAAATACTTTCTTCAAAAATTTCAAATTAGAACTTTCTATAACTAACAATACATAAAAACTGTGAATGTCTATTATTATTGCAAGAGTATGACAAAATTAAATCTTTTTTGACAAACATAACTACTGAAAGCACCCTGGATCGAGTTAACAAACATACCTTATGGGCACAGAACTGGTATTTCTTGTATTATAATCTATTTTTTTATAGTGAGTTGTATTACCTTAAATAAACATACCTTAAGGGAACATATTTAGTTAGTCACCCAATTTTAGATTTGTTTTCTGTTATAATCTATTCTGTAATATAGTGAGTTGTAGTACCTTATCAAAATTTTAGGATGTTTTCGAATAGGTTTCAGTACCTTACCTGGTTGGGTGTACATCCAAATAAAACAAGTCATGCATCTACATATTTCATGAAGGTAGATTCAGGATTTGAAAGAAGATTTCAGTGGCACACTTTGTTACTATTACAAAACCTGAACTACTACAATACTCTATTCCTGCCTCTAAATGAGTTGAACAACATTATATAGGTTTTTGATGATTTTTTACACATGAAACATCTTACAATGAACTTAAAATCTTCAAAAAATTATTTCTATGATTTCAGGTATGATTATTTTATAACTAAAATATTGAATACGAAATGACTGTCCATTCTTATTGTAAGAGTATGAAAAAATAAAATCTATTTTGAGAAACATATTGTATGGAAACACCATGGATCGGGTCAACAAACATATTTTAAAGGAATGAATCTGGTATTTTTTATGTTCTAATTGGTTCTTTATTACAGTGAGTTGTATTACCTTACAAAAAACATATCTTAAGGGAACTTATTCAGTTTTAGAGTCAAATTCATAATTTTTTTCCAATTATAATCTCTTATAATCTATTTCATATTATAAAGAGTTTTAGTACCTTATCAAATCTATTATTCTATATTCTAATAGGTTTCAGTATGCTACCTAAATAAGGTATTCAACCAAAATCTTGGAATTGGAGGAAGGTTATGTATGTAAAAACAATTATCATGTATTTTTTATTTTTAATAAAATGAGAATGTTCATGTGTTCTAGTCTATTATACATTATTTCCATTCATTAATAAAAAATTCATATGAAATTCTGTTTTTTTATGAGACTGTTTTTTTATCTGCTTATTTTCCATCACCACCAAAAACAACGACCAATGGATGGATTCATTTAGAAAGACAAAGAAATATATCAACCTCATCCTAATAATTCTTATTCCACCTCTACAGGACTCCATTTCATCTCGTTCCTAACTGCGTCTTCATGCTAACCATTTTCAGATTTTCCCATGTTGAAATGTATAATGTAATGGGTAAGAAGTCTATTCTGTATAGCTCTGGTGGTTTCCTATATTTTTTCTAAGGGGATGAATGATATATTTTGAAGTATTTCTGATTTTTGGAAGGGAACATGAGTGCAGGGGGGAGGGGCCTGGTGGGAGAAGAGGTTGGGTAGGGGGAGTGGTGGGGGAAGGGGCTGGGCAGGGGGAGGCATACGTAGGAGGGGGAGGTTCTGGAACTGGGTGGGAGACAACCAGAGGAGGGGTGTGGAGGGGTAGAGCTGGGTAGGGGGTACTAGGAGGTGTTGGGAAGTTAGGGGTGACAGGCTGGGTCAGGTGACTGGGGGGAGAGGAGCGGCTGGGAATGGGAGGGATGAGGATGGGGAGGAGAAGAAGGGAGGAATGGCTCGGGGGAGATTCTACTTATTGGTCGTGGGAATGGAGGGGAGGGGCTGGGCAGGTTGGAGGGTATGGGAGGGGACGGGAGGGAAGGGAAGGGGAGGGGAGGATGAGGGCATGGGGGATGGGTCTGTGGGGTTAAGAGTTTGGGCAGGGGGGTGGTGGGGGAAGTGGCTGGGCAAGGGGTAGGCATAGGTGGGAGGAGGAGCTACTGAGATTAGGTGGGATACAAGCAGAGGAGAGGGGAGGGGAGGGGGAGATATGGGTAGGGGTTGGAGGAGATGCTGAAAAATTGGGGGGGTGACAATCTGCCCAGACTTACCACTATTTCTCATCATGTTGGACTGGGTAATTGGATGTGATAATGTAGATTTATCATTTACTAGCTGAATCGAATCATATATAATAGATCTATAGAGAACATGATTGTTCTAATAAATAGATATGTAATAATGAAATCATGGATCATGGTGTACTTTCAGGATATATGATCCCTTATGGGGTTTCTGGATTTTTTAATCTTTTAACATGAGAATGTCTTGAATATTGATAACATTTTCTATTTATGGTGGATAATTTGTATATATATCAATTGTTGAATGACATTGCAACACATGCTTGTGTATTTTATATCATGTGTTTTTTATCCAAAAGTTTTTCTAAATATGTAATTCTACATAACTGAGCAGGGGGCAGGGGCAGGGCTGGGGGGAGGGGGAGGGGAGGAGCTGGGTAGTATGGAGGGAGGGGGAAGGGCTGGGAAGGGGGGAGGGATGGGCAGTCGGGAGGGCTAGGCAGGGGGAGGTCTGGGCAGTAGGGAGCGAGGGGGAGGGGCTGGGCACGGGGGAGCGGGAGGGGGAGGGGGAGGGCTGGGCAGTGGGGAGGGAGGGGGAGGGTCTGGGTAGTGGGGAGGGAGGGGGAGGGGCTGGGCAGGGGGGAGGGGGAGGGTGAGGGTGTGATCTCATTATTTAGAAATGGTTTGTGGATGCCAACTAGTGTTGTTTAATGTTCTATTAGATGGATCATTTTAAGATATATCAAGTAGTTTCTATGAGGATATCATTGTTTTACTTTGTGTGTTGGGACCGTTTGAGGAATACCATTTAAAGAAGTCTATTTTTCTACACTTGATCAACTCTAAAAAGGAGCTTGTGGATGGGGTATATAAACAGTTATAGGAGGCTTTTAAATGGGTTATATAACCAATCACTAAAGGAGTTTTAAATTGTGGTGTATAACCAATTTTTTAATAAATGATAGGGTGTATAACCAGTTGATGGATTTTTATAGTCATGTCGTACAACCAATTAGTATTGATATTATTAGAGTATCCATGTTGTCTCGTATAACCAACATGGAAAGTAGGATTTTCACTAAACTTTGTAAATCATCTTGTTCTAATATTGTGCTTTCATTTTCATATGTATGAGGTAAAGATGATATTTTTATATAGGGAGGTCCATGTATTTAACCATCTATAGAATGGATTGACAGTTCTAGTTTAGCTTTTTAGATGTTGGGGATTAGGTTGTATTATCGAAAAGCTAGTTTGACAAGCCTTGTATATGTGCTATTGCAGGTGCAGAATGGAGGTGAAGAATGGTGGGAGGTACAGATGCTTCCTAGGGAACCTGTCTATACCCACGGTTTGGTAAACCATGGGTAAATATGGATTGCTGTAATTCTACAGGTGTAGAATGGTTGGAGGTGCGGCTGCTGCCTAGGGAACCTGTCTATACCCACAGTTTGGTAAATCGTGAGTAAATATGGGTTGTTGTAAATTAGTATACCCACAGTTTGAGAACCATGGGTATACATCAATAACTACGATTTAAAAACCGCAGGTATACATCAATACCCACGGTTTATTAAACCATGGGTAATTAAAATTTTTTGTGGTCTATACCCATGTTTTTCAGAGAACCGTGGGTATAGACCTATTGCGACGGCACATCAGCCCACGGCTACTGAAACCGTGGGTATAGGGTATACCCACGGTTTCAAGGGCTATACCCACGGTTTAAAACCGTGGCTATAGGTTTTATTTCCAATAGTGCATGGTACTCAACTCTAAGAATATCTCTTCTAGTTTCATTAACTTTGGAAGTACCAAAATGTGTAACTTCATGTTTCTTCCAAATACAATTCACAGCTTCACATGAATAAATCTATAAATATATATAATTTATCATGGAACACAACAAAGTATTGTGTACCATATAGTTTAGTTGATATTATAACTTCTCTTGATTATTAAAATTTCTGACTTCCTTATCAATAATCTTGTAATCTCCAGTAAGCATTACATATTTTTCCACTCCAGTATTAATGACAAAAGTCTTCATACAATCTCTACAATATTTGTCATCATTCCCATAAAAAATAGGTGGTCTAGTAGGATTATGATTTCTAATTGATCCAACATTAATTCATGCTATCTTTAAGAAAATTTCCCCACACAAACTTTTTAGTAATAAAAGTTTGTAAACAAGGATAAAAGTATCATAATAATGGAAAATATAGATCAATGAAAAACATGAGCAAGAAAACTTATATGTGAATTTATGTATTTTAGAGACCTCCTCTGATACAAATTGTAGGATTGAAATGATGATGTAGATGATCAATATACAAGAGGGGGTAAATTGTATATTTTAACAATTCTTTTGGAATTTTTAAAGATGGTAATGTTTAACAAAGTTAAACAAGGAAAATTCACTAAACCTCTTAGTTCTACAAACGTTCTTGATTCCAGAAAAATGGTTCCGGAAATGAAACATAAGAAAAGCGTACCAAGGTAATGATTATGCCTTAAAGCGTATAGATTCATATTAATCATAGTACAAGTATAAGAATGTATAAGACAGTTATACATTCCTCAATAACCAAAATGTAGCAGAAAACATGAAACAATACAGGTAACACGAATTAATTCTTTTAACCCAAAGAGAAGGGAATCCAAAAACCTTGGATAAAGGTCCCTTGATTTATACTTTCAAGAAAATCTATCTTACTCACCCCAGGGTAAGCCCTCGATACAAATATTGGAGTCTGTCTTACTATCCCATCAAGTCCTCAAACTTCAAGGTAGTCGGAAACTATGTCTTCCTATCCCTGGAATCCCTCGAATGTACTCATTAACATTTAGAGTCGCATGAAGAATTTCTGTACAAGATGTTTAGTATGCACAAATCATGAATGTCTCTCTCTCTAGAAATCATTTCAGCAGCATGTAATATCTAGATTGATCAAATCATTGAATGATCATTCAAATGAGATCCTATTTATAGGAACATCTTCAACGGTTGACTCCCTCCTCCAACGGTCATATTTTTACTTGAACTTCAAAGGGACCTGTACATGTGTCACTCAAACAACGGTTAGTTAGTAACTGAATGCATCACATCATTTGATAACCAAAACATGAGCAATAAAAAATATGGTTGCTTGACCAAATTCATTTTTTGGAATGTAAGGAAAATAAAAGTTCTCAGTCTAACCAAAAACCATTTGGTGTTTATCATACGTAAATATTCAGATTCTATTTTCCCAAGAATTTGTAACCTGAATTATATAGAATTCTGGAGTATGAATTTCAAGGAAATTTGGAGTTTGAATTCAGTAGAATTCAGAGTATGAACATACAATGTTTGGAGTTTGAATGCATAAGAATTTGGAGTCTGAATGTAGAATGATTAGAATCTGAATTCATTATAATTCGAAGTCTGAATTTACAATGTTCTAAGTCTATATTCATTAGAATTCTGAGTCTAAATGTACAAAGTTTGGAGTCTGAATTCATTAGAATTATAATACTAAACATACAAAGTTTAGAGTCTGAATTCATTAGAATTCGGGGTCTAAACTTAGAAAGTTCAGGACCTGAATTCATAGAATTCAGATTTTAAACTTAGATCCTGAAAACATAATGCTCTATATCTATGTATTTATAGGATTATGAGGTTTTGGATATGAAACCAAATTTTATACTTAGAAATAATATAAACAATGAAAAAGATGGTAAGGATAAATTTTTCCTTAGGGAAGGAAAATTTTCCTTATCAAGTAAAACATAGGGTAAATGAAATTTTATGTAAGATAAGGTGTTTGTTATTTTCAAAACATGAAGGAATGGAAAGGACATAATGAAACCTTATTGACTCAACAAAAATGTCTTCTATTTATTTAATTTTATTCTAACACTGACAATCTTCCGTAGGATGATAAGAATCACTAAAAATCAACATTGTACTTAAAGACTACTGAATACTTCTCCAGAACATCAAGGTAATCCTTGGGTCTAGATCAGATATAATGGAAAGCAGCACTACATAAAATCTCACAAATTTTTAATATATATTCCATAAATTTAGTTAAGGGAGAATACTTCATTGATAGTAATGAAGTGTTCTCACTTTGTATGGAGATCAACTATAACTCATAGATAATGATGATCTTTAGATATTTGGGGATGTCCGATGGTAAGGTCGATGGTGATGTTTTCCCATTTAAATTCTAGTAAGGGTGATGGTTATAATATCCTATTAGATATCTATCTCTCATCCATAACTAGTTGAAGATACAATAAATGAGAAACATAATATGAAATATCTTTCTTCATGCCATCTAAATTAATCACAAACCTTTATCCAATGTAGATCACAAACATTTCTCCACTAAAGGTTACTATGATTATAGGTGCAATGACTATCCTTCTTTTCAGCTTCTTGAAATTCTATTCAAATTCCTCAATATAAATGAACTTAAGTACATTCTGGTTGAACATTGGTAGTGGATTAGATAATAATGATAAATTTTTCACAAATTATTGATAATATTATACTAGACAATGAAAAATTTGGATCTTAGTTACTGTTTTGGGTCTATGATAATGTTCAATAACTTATGTCTTTTATGGATCCAAATATATCCCCTCTCTTGAGATTTTGTGACCCAAAAAGCAATCGTGTTTTCGGAAAAATTCAGTCTTGGAAAATTTTCACAATTATTATCCTTTGTTAGGGTCTTTTGTATATTCCTCAATTGATCTTCATGTTGTTCCTTCATATTTGAATATATAATAATATCAATTATAAGGATGACCACAAACTGATCAATATAATATCTAACAAATCAATTCATTAAATCCATGAATATGAAAGGGGTATTTTTTACAATAAAATGAATCACTTTAAATTCAAATTTTTCATACCTTGTATGAAATTCCATATTGGGTGTATCATCCTTTCAGAACATCATTTGATGATATCCAAAATTAATATCAGTCTTAGAAAAGTTTTGATCTCTGCACAATTAATCAAATAAATCATCATTATGGGGGATATGATATTTTTATTTTTTATGATTTTTCTAAGATCTCAATAATCAATGAAGAGTCTTATTGATCCATAATTCTTATTAACAAACAAAATAGGTTCACCCCAAGGTAACATAATAGGGTGTATTAATACATTTTAAATATTATTTTAGATTTTCCTCTTCAATTCCTATAACTCAATTGGGGCCATTCTATATGGAGTCTTTGAAATAGGCGTATTAGTTGTTTTGAGTTCTATTAAAAACATGACATCGTGTTGTTCTAGAATATATATAAATTATTTCTAGAAATATATAAAAAAACTCACGTTCAATAGATGTATCCTTAATTTTTAGGCCCTCCCCATAAATTTGAGATATATAACCTTCATTTTTATGAATTAATACCCAAAAGATAGAATTTTTTTCCAATAAAATATCATATTCATCTTTGCGTTAATAAATAATGATATATTAATTCAAAATATTAAATGTGGCTTCCCTTTATCATAAATTGATATGAACACCATAGAGTTAAATCCAATCCAAACCATGAATCGCATTGAATTCAACTAAAGGTAGGATCACAAGATTTATAGGAAGCACATTAATAAAAACTCCAATCAGAGAAGAATTATAAACTTTTGATGTTGAAATTATACCATTATGAGATTTCATAGCTAACTCAAAATATATTTTTTTAGTTAATATGGAGATAACCATAGAAAATTTACTATAAAACAAGATTGGATAGATCTAGAATCAAAGAAAACATTTGATATTTTATAGTGGATGGGAAATTTACCTTTCACAACTTCATTGTTGTACTCTACATCACTAGTAATGATCACTTTCAATTTTAATTTATCATTTTAATTATGAGGTTTCCATTATTGATAGTCATTGATAAACTATAGATTTGGGCATCAGTTTTCATAATGCCAACTCTCCTTGCATTTGAAGCATTGATGTGTGAGAGGTTCATTCTGTGTATAATTTTAATTATTTTCATAATTAGCTCTCTTTTTCCATCACTTCGACAAGAAATTTTTCAATGACCTTCTTTCCCACACTTAAAACATTAAATATACTCCTTAAGATAGTTTACTCCATGTCTCATTAGACAATTTCATCATAATGGAGAGATCATATTTTTTCACTGTGGTTTGTAGATTTTCTCTTGAATTTCCTTTTTTATCTTCTAATAGAACCCATAATATTGATGAGTTAATCTAATATTCATCTCAACTTTGAGATAAAATTGAAAGATTTATCCATAGGTACTGACGTCCCATATGGATTATTCCATTCATATACTTCATTCTAAGAAAATGAATAATTGATCAACCATACTCTTAAGTTGGATTATAATTCTAGAACAATTCCTTGAATGTCTTTTTAAATTTTATTCATAGGTTCTAACAGATTCCATATTCTTTTTCTTGTGGTCAAGGAACTCCTTCTCTATCATTGTTTGAAGAACACGAGGAAATTAATTATGAAAAATAAGTTATTGAAGCTATCCGATTTCATGGATTCAATTTCAAATTTTTTTATAGTATTCTTGATGAGGTCCCACAATTGATACATTTCACCTTCTAAAAGATGAACTTCCAAAACTAATTTCTCATTTGATGAACATTATAGAACCGAAAATATTTTATTAGTGGTGTTGATCTATTGTTCATCCACTTGCGGATAAGAAGACTCATTCAATGAAGGTGGATGATACCTCATGATAAACTCAATAGAATATTATTCCCTCATTATCTCATTTGTAATTCCTATATGATTCATAGTATGAGAATTTTTTTTGTTAATAAAAAATTATTTTTCATTCTATATCCCATAACAGTCGGTTTCCCATTAGTAAAATCACTGTATTTTCCATCGCATTCATCTTTAATGTGGTTACTTCATGTTACATGAATTGCCTAAAACCAAAAAACATAGTGTTAGAAACAATAATCATAATGGGAAAATGAGAGAATCAATGGAAATTACGTAAAAATTTTAAATTAAATAATCCTTAGTTTCCACCTTAGATTATTCATGATATTCAAAAAACTGTAGGATTACATCCTATAATTAGACTTATACTTAGGCTTATTACTAAGGTTTTCATATCCTAGTTTCAAAAGGTTATCTAAACTATTCTTTGATAAAAAATATAATGACCCATATATTTCATACATAGATATTACATATAAATAGAATAATATTCATTAAATAACATAACAAAACCATTCCAAAATCTTATAAGCGAAATTTATTTGGAAATTAGTAAACTTAAAAAACCGATTCATAAAATATACACATCATCTCCCACTTATTTATCAATTTCTAAAAAACCTTTTTCACATAATACTTAATACCTTTCTTTATATACTAATGAAAAGAAACATAAGAAAAGGATGATATAAAATTCTCAATAAGGTTAATAAAAGGGTATTCATTAATCATAAGGTTATAAAAACATGAATATAACTCTTGAAAATTTTATCCAACATTTCTCAGTTCATGATAAAATTTTGTAGAATAAATCATATGAGTTCATAAACTATCAAAAAAAAATTCCTTGAGAGAATAAAGTAATACATGAGCTTTTGGATACACATAATAATATGAATTAAATTAAAAATTAGTCAAGGATCACTCCTAAGACCATCCTAGCAGACAAAGTCCCTTAATGGAATGAGTTTACTCATCTTCCCATCCCTATATTACCGAACTGATTTCATTATCCATTCTAGTATTGTATATATCATATCATATTAATATTTACCAAATTTATTGGAGAGAGATATAGGTAACAACTATCACATAATGAAAACCATATATATGTGTGAGATAAAAACATAAGTCATTCAACATATCAGATCCCATAAAAAGAAATGGGTTTCACAAACATGAGTCCATCATAACATAACCAATGGAAAAGAAATTAGTTTCATAAATTTCATTCCATCATAAAAATGAAACAACCATAGATATAACAGGGATAATATCCTTATAAAATATCCCCATTAAATAATTAATAACAATAAATAATATTTTTTTAATGGGAAAATAAATTTTAGAGATCATTTTAAAATAATTGTTGAAGAAAATATCCTTTATTCGTAGAAAATGTTTTATTTCATAAAATGAAAAAAAATTAAAATAAAACATTATATTTGAAGATAAAATTGAAATATTATGGGGGAATATTAAGGTAATTATTATTTAATTATAGGGTAAAGATGCATTCATGACATATAAGTTAAAAACAATCCTCTCATACTTTTTCTAGAAAATTCATAAAATACCTCATTAGGAAAATGAAAAATATATCCTTTAAATCCAATTTGAATGATTTAAGACATTCTTAAAAATTAATTTAACAATTTTAGATGAATAAAAAAAAAAATTGGAAATAATTTGAAAGAAACATGGACATGGAGGATAAATATTCTTTGGTAAATACTTATGTATAAAAAATCCTAGATAATAATGATATTATAAAATTAAGACATACCTTAGCTATGATTTCCTTCATAAGTATCTAAAACTCCTTTGTAATAGATTAAATTTTTAAAAAAATTTATTATATAACCATATTCATATATTATATAATATATAATCATATTATATCATCTTATCAAAATTTAAATAATATTTCATTAATACCCGTGTCTCGGGTGTGAACTGGTTCATTATCATATGCATGGTTTATCATATAATTCATAGTTCTTGTGTATTGAATAGAGATCAATCATTTAAAAAATGACATTAAGATAATATATATCATATTTATTCATTATTTACAATTATATAGTCACTATTTAATGAATAACATGGAAAATTAATCACATCACGTTGTAGAGATGATAGGTTGTATGTATGAACGAGCAATTATATCATTCCCTTAATGGTGAAATGGTAAGGAAGGGTATAGTATATTAATTTTCATTCAAGAATAAATATAGTTTTATAATTATAATATATATATATATACTATTTCTAACATAATACTCATCCAAATAAAGAGGGGATGGAAAACGTATTACAACACAGTGTAGAGATGATATGTTAATCGTATGCACATGCAGTGTATTTGTATTTCATGGGATGGATGAAATGTAGAATATGATATTTACAAGGTCATAATAAAATATTATAAAATATTATAAAATATTTGATACTAGATTTATTAATTTATATTGGAATTAGCACATGAAGTGGAACTAGAAGAAGAAATAATATGGAAAGAGTCAGTAATGATGATTACCTCTTCCTTGAGGTATTTCCTTTAACTCACCTCTTCGGGACCCTAGAGTTAGTATTTTGATAAAAAAGAACATTTAGATTGTGGATAATGAAGTTTAGAGGATAAAATTTCATGGGATGGTTCATATTGAATGTTCAATGTGATGTTAATATATAAGGGTGAAGGTTCCCTTTTATAATTGAGGTGAGATAGACTTTTTGAATTTCTAAAAATAATAATTTATAAGGAATTAAATTTCCAAAAAAATTAATCTAAAAGTAAATGGATTAGAATATAATATTATTTGTGGTTTTAATATCATTAGAAAATATATTTTAGGAATTCTTTTTATTATATTAAACCATATAATTTTGATTAACCCTTAGTCAACCAATTTTAATTTTAACTACAATAAAAACGTTTTTCATTGAAAGGTTGTAATTTTTATTTGGGTAATGTAAATTAGGCCATAAATGAATATTTTATATCATTTTATACCATATTATAATAATTTTGTATTTTAAATTTGTTATATGATTTTTAAATAATTCTATAAAACATTATTTTGATAAAATATAATTAGTGTCAATTTTGACACTATTCATTTATTGAATTTTTTAAAAAATAAAGATAATTAGATAACTCCAAACTATATATTTTATTATATTTCTATAAGTAAAATTTAGTCTATAAAAATTGGTTTAACACATTAATTATCACAAATTAGGGTTATTTTAATATTTTTAATAACATTAATTTTATATTTCCATTAATAAAATATTTATCACATCAATGTTGTGTAATTATTTAATATACTTATATGTTAAATGAAAATTAGAAATAAAACACCATGTAGAATATAAATATTTTATATTTTTGAATAATATTTATAGTACAATATATCAATTTGGTATGCCGATGTTAAAAATGATATCATATTTAAAACAAGAAAGTGGCATCTTAAAATTTTTATTAAATAAATGATTATGAATATGATAGTCTCATCTAAGTGAACCATAAAGTCACAAATAAATTTTTAGCATGAAAATATATTTATGAAGTTCAAATTTTAATTTTTTTTATTCATTTATAACATATCTTTTTCCACATGTGGTGAAATATGGGATATTTAAGACAATGAAAGTGAAAATTATTGACTTTCATTGATTTTAATATTATATAAGTCATTTCCATAGAAAAGTGTCCATTAAAAAACTTAATAATGATCCTTAGGTGTTAAGGGTCAAATTATATACACCTAATATATATTTGACATGTGTTAGAGTCATTTTATAGTCTTTGTAATTTTTTTAACCTAAATTAACAAATTTACCTTTTACCATGGTAATTTTTTTAAGAAGGATACTATTCATATTTGGAAAAAAATATGAGAAAAATTCACTAAATTTAGAAATTATGAATCTATATTTGGTATCCATTTTTTAAAATTCAAAAAATAAAAGTTTCATCCATAAATTATATATAAAAATATTAAATTCCGTGAAATGGTTTTTCAAAAAAAATCCCTTTTAAAACATAAAGTGTTTTTATAATAAATTAATTTATAAGATCCTTTTTAAAAAACAAATTTTCATCAAAATAGAAATTTTAAAATTTAAATCTAATTGAATATATAATTTAACCCTATAAATACTTTAAAATGTAATATAGTTTTGAATAAAAATCCATATTTTCACTATTCATTTTAAAAAAGAAATGTTTTCAAGAAGTACTTATTTTTTATAGAAGAATCATGATAACACTAGTTGTGTGGATACATTTATACTTGGGTAGGTTTCAAGGATAAAGTAAGAAGATGTTGAGATTTTTTATGAAGAAATTATGCTATTTATGAATGATAAAATTCACCTTATTTATTGATAACTCCATAGATTTATAAATAGTTATGAAGAATAATAATAGAAATTTTTATGATGGGATTCGGGTGTTTTTAAATATTCAAGGCTGATAATTTAGTCTTACATTAAATATTAAATTATTTAGATATTTATGTTAATTTTTCAAATGATATTTTGAATATAAGGAAGTGGGAAAGAATTTAATGTATAGTAACTTATGATGATGATTTTTTTTATTGTAAGGCATGTAGTTATGTGGAATAAATATGTATTATAAAGAGACTAGATACTAAAATATAATTAAGAAACACAAGTGTACTGATGGAAAGGTAGGGGAGGTCATACATACCATCAAAACCAAATGATTTTTTTTTTCAAAAGACATGATTAAAAGAGGGATAACCAGTTCAATATTTTTGTGCACTGATGTACAAGAATAATAGATGTAGATGGAAAATGAAATAGTGACTGTACATTTCAAATTTTTAAAAATAGATGTTGTTTAATTCAATTGGACCATGAGTGGTAGTAGAATTAGATTTTTTAGATTTCTTGTCTGAAGAAGAATGAATGAATTATTTTAGAAATTGTGTGTACAAAATAAGGAAATATATATGAACGCTTTTATTCAAGTAATAGAACAAATATAATAATAAAATAGATAAAAATAGATAGAAAACCATAATCTATTTAAGATATATCATTTTTTTCCCTTATACTTTTTTATATTGTTAGGATTTTAGTATATAGTAGTAAAATGATTATTAAAGGGTTCAACACAGAAAAAATACTATTTGAAAGATATAGTGAAACATGAGTTCAAGGATAAACTATTGTCATTACACTGACTGGTTGATGCCATTATGTAATGTGCTCTCAATGATTCACGAATCAGACTAAAGAATATGATTCTAATATTCAGAGGTGAAACTTGTAAAAACACATTCTTCATATTGTGTGGGTGTGTTTATATATAATATATGTGAATATGGATATGAAAAGAAAGAATGAGATAACCATTAAACTTAAAAAGAGAAAAAGGTAAAAAAGGTATACTAATTATAATTAATTAAAAGTCACAAACATTGGTTCACCCCCACCCCCACCCCAATTTTATATACACACATAATATGTCATCTTAATTTTTATCGGAGATTGTCTCACCATTGATTAGATTATCAAATTTTTAATTTGATTTATTTTAAAGATTTAAACCACCATGAAAAATTAAAATGTAATGTAGTTTTCTTAAAGATCTATCTATTACGAATAAGAACTCATTCCCTACCAAGGATACATTGAACAAGAAAAATAAAGAGAAACACAGATTAGAGAAGATTTCCTCCTTGAGAAAATAAGAACATATTTCATGTTCCCCTAGTAAATCAAGAAGATATAGCTTAGAAGGAGAATAAATGCTGCTTTTTTCGACTTCCAGGGAAGTGTATATACATTATTCCTCAAATGATTCATAAAACTAAAGAGATTATGAGGAATGTGGAAATTATTATAAAATGATCTTCAATAATAGATAAGAACCAGTGGGAGTGACAATATATTAACATACATTTTTACTAATGATTTTAAGGAAATAATTATTTCTTATAGAAGTATTATATCCTTTGATTTCATTATTTATTTAATATATCAAAGAATAAATAAATTTGCATGATGAATTTTCTATTAAAATAGACAATTGTCTGAGAAATAAAATTCAATGAAATAAAATTCTTTAAAATAATGTTATATTAATAAAATAAATTAATAAGTACTTTTAAGAGAGATATTAAAAGGTGAAAATTTGTGGCTGAAAGTATATCATGAAAATAATGACATCAAAAATTACTTTAATAAAAGATCCTTGTATTAGAAGAAAATCATAAAAATATCATTAATGTCAAGAACACGGAGTTGGATGTTAAATATGATAATATCAATATTATTGACACATTTTCATAACAAAATTACATGATTAATGTCTATGAAATCAAAAGAATCATGATACAGTGAAAAGGATGAATAAATGATGACGATAATTTGAAACAAATTCTCTATATGAATCATATTAAATGACAGATTAATGTGGAAAACAAAGATACTAGTAAATACGAGTCTTAAAAAATTCTGATGGAATGATCGATGGTACCCCACAGATATCATATGAGTTTAATTGTTCCAAAAGGGATCTATGTTGCTGGAGAACTTATTTATAAAATATTATGATCAATCCTCACTAAGATCAATGAAAAAAGTACCATCAATACATGAATATAATTTTTATAGTAAATCTATTTCTATAAATAGATCTAATTTTCATATAAAATATATAAAAATATGGATTATGATATTTTATGACCATTCTACCACTATATCTATGTTTGATGGAAGGATTATAAATGCTGGTTCTCTGAACTAAGCCAACAAAATTGGTTGATAAGGCCCCAAAATAGAACTTTTGTGTGTTTTCATAGCAAGAAGTTTCGAAAATTAAATTAATATTTGTGGGGATGTATTGGTTCAATAACAGTTTTGATCACATTGAATTCGATGATTGATAAAATCCCTTAATTGTATAAGTATAAATTATTCCTATTTTAATTTGGATAAATCCATAGAATAAAAAATGTTCGCATATGATACAAAACTATTTAACTCAAAAAGGTATGAAATGATTGAAAATATATATAATTTTAACAATAGTTTTGGTCATAGGGATGGTGAATCCTACTCTAAGCATGTATCAGGACAAAATAAACAAATAAGACCAAATAATTAGAGTAATAAAGCTAGGAAATCCTGAAGAAGGATTCTAAATAAATATATAAATATGAATACACCCATGAAGATATAAAATATGTGGGTTTAATCCATATACATAGGAATAATTCATATCAAATACAAATCAAGTCCAATATTTATAGAAATATTGCAACATAAAAATGAAATTTATAATAGAAAATCAATTAGAATAATCTATATATATATTATAAACGGATAACTAATATACCCAAATATTTTTTATTAATGTATAAAATTAAATTTAAAATATAAAAGAAGGTATAATAAGAAATAAAATATTTTATTATGGGAACATAGAGATTATACATGAAGAATACAAATTTATTGATTGTGTTTAGTCAAATAGAAACCCATGCATGAAAGAATTACCATGAAGGAGTTTAAAAAATTATGTTCACAATGCTAAAAGATGTTTTACCATTCTACTAGAATTAACATATTCCTTATGGAGAAAAAAATAGTACCCCGAATATTGGATAAAAATATTCTACATAAAGAATATGGGGATGAGGGGAAATCCATGCTACTATAATCTAAAAAATATATAAAAACCATATGTGAAATCATTAATAAAAGAAAAATATGATTGAGAGAATCCTCTCAACCTTTCTATTCACATTGAGTAAAAAGAATTTACACCTTATCCCCTATCTGTGTGGGTTTTATTTGTGTTTTTGGATTATAAAAAAATTAAAGGTGAAGAATGTTCTTATGGGGATAACATAATAAGTAATACAATCTATCATAGTTGGATAACTAAAAATGAATAAGTGACCATACAATATTGATTTCTCAATTATGTTTCTAAATAAAAATATAATGAAAGGATCATGTTTGATAATGTTAGAGTAAGTAATGTCAATGTTGTATATAAAAATTATGAATATATCATCCTAGTGTGTTTCATATACTATTACCAGTAGTATATATTGAAAAATATCATCCTAATTAAGGATTTTTTTTAAAAAAATGGGCAGACACATAACGTAATCCATTGGAGTGCTTTCTCTACATGAAACATCTTGAAATCTATCTTTGGAAGAGATGAACATTTGAGATGGAGAATATGAGGGGTGTCTCCTTGAGGGGAGACAAGTGAATAATTAAAGAAAATGTTAAATATTTATAATTTTAGTAATTAGTAATATTATATAAATTACATTATCAAATGTCTTTCCCAAGGTATTTTTTCTATTTCTCTCAACCTTGGTGTTATCCTGTTTTTTGAACTTGAAGGGTTTTGTCCTTTGAATTAATGTGAGTGAAGGAATTTCATTTTGGATATATCATGAGAAATCTATATCAAAATTAGAATAAATCAATTATTTAATGCCAAAAATATATGGATAACCTCATATAATAATGAGGAGAATATCTTTTATGTTGGTATCATATTATTTTTGAAATGGACACATTTTTAGTCTAAATCATACAATCTTGTTCTCTACACCGAGTGTGGGTCTCATTGACATTGTGTATAATGGTTGACGGAATAGTGATAAATTTGTAATTGATAACCCCATATCTCAAGTACATTTTATTTATTACCAGTATTGGGGGTTTGAAAAATGAAGTGGAAGATTGATTGTAAATGGGGAGTGAATGATTGAATGTAAATAACCCATACTATCACATTATTTAATGTTAGAATTAATTAAAAATAAATTGGTGGTTACTATTTAATGAAAAGTTTGTTTTTATTAATAAAAAACCATAAATATTGGGGGACGAATAAAATGTTGACCTAGGGAATTATCCTATACATGATTTTTTCTGTCATTCAGTAAGGACCTTTTAATACAAAACAAATAATACATTCTATAGAATGAACATTTTTTGTCCAACATAATGGATTAAAATTTCCCCTCCCTTTATGCGTTACCATCCATTATGCCTTACTCCATGAACATCCATGTTTTATAGATGAGGTAAACCAGGTACCATGGTGGGTTTTACTTTTTGAACAAGAGACAAACCAACAATTTGGAATGTAATTAATCCTCTATGATATTAATATTGTAGACCCTTAATGAATAAATACCTCTAAAAATCCCTATCTTTTGAATAAATTTAATTACCTAGGACATAATATGTATTGATGGAAAAGATCACCAAATCCATAATATCTAGAACAAGACAACCCATTTCTTCTCCTCGAGCACACAAGAGAAAAAAAATCATTTTCAATCTATAATTTTGTGGATTATATTTAAACCACATCCCCTATCCACACCTACCTATGTCTACTGTGATAGTGGCTAGCCTTGGAAGGATGTTAATTTGAAAAACGAAACCCCCATGACTATTGATTAAAATTCAATGCTTTTCCACCATAAATTGATGATTATATGAAAAATAATTTAGAGAATCATCTACCATCATTAATATTTTTATGGATTCCCAAATTACTCATCATATTAGAGTGAATGTAATATATTGAATACTAACATCAACATAATGTAGTCATATACCATGAAACCATTCCCCAATAAATTATAAAATAGTTTTCCCACTCTTGTAGATACTCATTCCTTATAAAATGAATCTCCAGAAGTATAGAACCCATTAAATTTCCAAAAATTGACTCAAATTGTCACTGAACATAGTGAAGTACAAAATCAGCATCTTAAAGCCATGAAAAAACCATTTTTCACATTATCACATGTGGGTAGTGCTTAGTTCCACAAAATCCACACCATAAGAAAAATCTTAACTAAGATATTTTTTACCCCAATGTTTGTATCCCACTCATATATCTCATATAATTCATGTACAAAAACATGATTGTCCCATCCAATGAACCATCTAAAAGATGAAAATGAGATTACACATCTATCAGGTTCATCGACAAGGTTTATATTAAAATAAAAAATCATTTGTTTTTAATCAATAATTGTATTAATAAAATAATAAAATATGATTTATTCCCAAAAAAAAATTATATAATTAGGAAACTAAGGAAGAAGAGAGTTTCAACAACCTATTTATCCTTCTAGTAGCTAACATCACTATGACTAACAACTCGGAAAACCTCTTCTTTCAACAATTCTAGATTCCCAATTATACACATCACCATATTTTGTAATATCCTATTATTATGCTTCCATTTTCTATAGTACCATTTATATTTTTCATCATATGTATCACACATTATAATCTCCCTTCAGTGAAATATCATGCACAATTCAATAACATGCACTCTATGGATTATGACATTCTCTGTAGATTGATGTCTCCATCAATCAATATCACTATTTTTTCCAAGATTACCAATGTTATCATTCACATGGATTTCTATCCCACATAATGGATATAATTTTTTAAAAGCCTCTCAATAGTTACCTTATGTGTTTTAATGATCGATATAATGTTTATCATAGTTGATGATGACACACTATTAACCAGTTTGATCCTACCACCAAATAAACAGAAGTAGTTCTTCCAATTATAGATGCATCATGTGATTTGGTTGATGATATATTCTAATAAAACATTCATTATCCTCTCATATGATATGGTATCACCGAGATACTTCAATGTAAAATCACATATCTACTTGTCTGAATTCTCCTGTAATCGCGTACTTCTCCTCTTCGAAAAATTCATAGAGATGAAAACATTATTTTTTCCATGATGGATTTTTTTCACTCAATGTTAAATAATATTATAAAATATTAATTAAACCATAGATTTTTTCTAACCATGGATAAATAAAATAATATTATCAAAAACATTAGATGAGAATTAATGGCATCACCATACCAATTTATTTAAGGTAGTATATTCTCCTCATCGAAACTATGGTTAATATTCATTATAAGGGAGTCGTGTTTTTGAATAAAGAGGCATCAATACATATGATATCCCTTCCTTAATCTACATATAATTTTAATGAAGTCAAATTCCCTCCGTGTGAGGAATATTGAGACCCATAAATACACATAACACCTAAAAATGATTATATTCCCATTGATAGAACTCAAAAATCCTCAGGACCAAATCAACGATGTTCCATTATAAATGATCATATTCATTTACCATATCTATTATTATTATAATTATAGAACCCAGATACATTTTATCAATATCTTACAACATCCAATTTACAATCCCCATTTGCATTGAATAATCTTATCCTGAATAAAGTCATGCTGCACCTATGAATCCATCCATGGAATCACTCTTCTTTGAATTATTTTCCAAATGAATTTGAGAATTTTTTAAATTTTCACAATAATATTAGTATATACTAATTACGAACTATGTTTTCTTTCACTTTTAGCAGGACAAACACTATGGAAACACGCACTACCCTATTAAGTGTCCCTCCTATGAATGAATCTTGCAATACTTCTTCAATCACCACTTTGGAGATATCTCATGATCCACATAGAATAAGCATATATATCCATCCAGACCAGGTGACTAACTAAAAATTAGATTTTTTATAAAGGAACATGGAATACAATGTTGGTTTGAGAAGAAAAAACAAAAAATCATGGTGGCCTGAAGTGATAGAGCCCAAGTACATCTCCCTGAATATTTTTTTTCATTCAATGGGTAATGATACCATTCTATTATACACAATAAGATTATTAGATTCCCTTCTTTCATGAGCTAGACTATCTACCACAACGTTCTATTATCTCTAAACATGCCCAACAGTACAACACTAGTTGATTTTTAGTCTATATTTCCTAACATAAAAACCTGACTCCCCTGGCGGGTCCTCTTTCCAATGAAGGATTTTAACCATAACTTCACATTCCACATAAATTTAATATACTAAAATATTGAACCTCTCACACATAATAATTATAGTATGCATGGATCTGATTTCTGTACCAATAGAGTTGCCTCCTCTATAGTACGCACTATAAAAAACAACAAAACCTTTTTGTCTCTAACCAACCTTCCTCACCTCATTTCCCAATCCATGTATGAGCCATCAAAATTTATATTTAGGTCCTTACTTGGAGGAATACAACTAATTCATCTACTTTGGTTTTCATGGAATAAGGTTAGTCTCACATTAGACCTAGCACAAAACCTGCAAAATATTGTAAAATTCCACTCGCCCCTAATATTTGATCCCAACTCTATAACCAACACCTTTTTTGGCAGTTGAAGGAAAATGGATTAAAACCATAAACCTTACATCTCCCTATTTTTGGAATCCCATATATTCCAGTAGATAGCTGCAATGATATGACCATGAGTCTTCCTTTTGGATTCATGATTCTTCGTTCCCTGAAACCTGTCATTGAGAAGATCGATAATGCAGTAACCCTTTCCAATGCTTTATAATATTTTTCCCATGAAATCCGATAACCCTATTTCCCATTCAATTTATAAAAATTTACTATGGATTCTGGTTGTGGTCTTTCACTATATAAGCACCATGAAACAATATACACCCCTTTACGTCGAACATTCTTATCTGCTGGGATGTCTTGTTTCCTCACACGCTAGAATAGAAAATTAATTTTATGGGTATATATTTAAACAATAGCTTTGTATCCCATTAATCCATATCTCTCTTCCCATGGATAATAGACTTGCAGTGAATGCGGTTAAATATCTTTGTGACAAACCCTGTAAAAGCAGAATTACTATGGTGCGTCAACCAAGAATATACTATCAAAATTCACATTTTACTCCAAATTTAGAATAAGCTTCCTCAATGGTTAATGTAAAGACCCAACCCCAGTTCCCTGGAGCCAGTGCCTTATTTTATTACTCTAGAATATAAACAAGGAATATCTATCCTGATGAACTGAGTAGATTAGTCTCTTTGGAAACAAGATACATATATAAGTTCAACATTACAACTTGAAGGAAAAATAACATAAAAGGTCTACTGGGAAAATCCACCACTCTATGATTATCCATGAAAGTCAATCCTAATATAAATTTTCTTGTCCTGGGAAAAATAAAACATAAAAAGATATGAGATCAAATTATCAGTAAGGGTAAACATTACAGTGAAATATAACATAAACGGTAATCATGGTGAACAATTGAAAACACATGCCTTTTAAAATAAAAGGGAACATAATATGGTAGTTATATGAGATGATTAAATATTTACATAATAAGAAATAACCATTGGTATTATAGTAGATAAATGACCTCATGAACTTTGAATTTCTAGGTTCATAATGAAGGAAATACAAACATACTATCAAGGCCTCATCCAAGACATCTAAAAATGACTAAGGTCTTAGCTGAAGCCATATCTAAAAATGGGCAAGGCCTCGGCCAAGTTCATATCTATTTGTTTCATGAGACACACTGATGCATTGAAGGGCTATATTGGTCCCCACCCATAACATAATAATTCATATTCATTCCTCATATGAATGGGGATAAACATAATCAATATATACATTCATATTAAAATTAATAAATTTCCTTGAACAAAAAGCATAAACGTTAACCATTCGGAGTAAACTGGTGAATGGTTTTCAAATATAACATCCATATTCAAACTAAAAATAAACCATTCAATTATAAATTGTATATGATATCATACATAATAATCAATAAGAATGTTGAAATATATGAAGACTATAAGGACCCAGCTTTAAAACATTACATAATATTGAATTAAATGAATAATTCACATTAAGGATCTTTTCAGGTTTAGATTTTTATAGAATTAGGACATAACTATCACATCTCAAAAGCTTACAAGGTTGAAAAATCGACACAATTTCCATTTTTTCATAAAATATAAACTCTTGAAAAAAAGAGTCATGTCTAGTTCCATGTTTTAGACATCATGACTTTTCCATGATCCCATCCTTGACCCTATACATCTTTAAGTCATGTGAAAACATTTCAAAACATGGGATGAGCATAAAAATCTCAGTAAGGGTTATAAAACAAATAATGTGAACATTTTTTCATAAATACATACAAAACATGAAATCATTTACTTACCTCATGAGATCAAATGACTTATGAAATACACATAGAAATCATTAATCATAAAGGGAACTTATGGCATCCATATCATACGAACATTGTAGCTATCACAGCTACATATGGAGTTACTTTGGAATACCCATCACAGTATATTCCCTAAATTTCTTAGAAGAAACATTCACGTTTACCTCTGTCACGTTACCCAATGCATTGGAGAGCTATCTCTGGCTCACCCGCCCTAGGTTTATCACAAAACCACCCGTATACATAAATAATTCCCATGAACCACAACATGATCATAACACATAATATAAGCATAAAGGAAAGATAAAATTTCCACATTGTAATAATAAAATATCATTTCAAGATATTGAAATAATAAATCTATTCTCAAAAACATTTTCAATACCAAAATACGTAAAAAGAGTATATGGTATTTATTTTTCCTTTTAAAAACATTTTGGTTAGTTAAGGAAGACAAGGATCAAATAATACTAGTGGCGGCAGAAAGGTCGTTGTCACTGATTACGTTAAAAAACATTACTTTTTTTCATTTAGTAAAATGCTTCATATAAAAAATTCCCTTTGAATAAAATGAAAAGTAAAAGGGGTTTATACACCGTATAAAATAAAGTCGTATATATAACTAAAAATTTTTCAATGAAAGGAGATTGAGACGAAGTCCCTTACCTCGTGTCCGACATGACTCGATAGTTCTTGAATCTCTTGAATAATAAAATAAAGTTAATTTCTACTTACTTAAGAACCTTTTTCAAGTTTATTATTACATTTATATCAATTATTACCATTTTATAAACACAATGTAATCATTAATGTTAATAAGGTTCGTTTTGTTGATATTTGGTACTTGAGTCAATAATGAACACCTTATATTTACAATTTGTCCATGTGGTAAATATTCCATTATATCCAGAATGATATTAATTATTTAGATATCATATATATAATATATATCTAGTATTTACATGTATTTATAATAGTACATAACATTTGGAGGTAAGAAATGAAATGCATCAATCATGGAGACGGTAAGCTGTACGTACGCATGAACGCAAATTTTATTTTTATTTCTTATTTTATGGAATTAAAGAATAATAATACATAGGTATATTATAATTACAGTTTAATACCATATATAATATCATTAACTCTATCCATTATACATCCCACAAAAGGCATTAATGAGTCACATCACTTTGAGGGGGCGGTAGTCCGCACGTCCTTAAATGAGATTATCGTATTTACCCACTATGGAAAACATAAAGGTGTGATATAAATGGGAAGTACAGAAGCATAAGGAAATCATAAACATAATATATATCATATATAAATACAGTTTCATCATAATGGCCACCACGAGAGGCGGTAATATGTAATTGAACAATCATCATTTCGTGAGGCCTTAGTTTTTCATCCACAAAAACATTATATTCTTCATCTATTAGATGGAGGTGTGTGTAAGTGTAGGTTGAATCCTTATCATAAAAGCATCCTAGTATTTTAAGGATACTGGATTTTTTACAAAATAAAGGAATAAAAAGACTTTAAGGGTTGGAGAAGTAAAATAAAAGAAATCTATTTAAGAGTAAATGTTACCTTTAATTTGGGCAACTCCATTTGGTTTGAACCAAAGGACTTCTTGAAGTGCCTTCTGCCTAAGGTGAGGCTTTTAAGGGGAGGATAGGGATATAGGGAGCTTAATTGGACAGAGGATGGATGAGTAAAATGGCATTAGAGGTGTGAGTAATTGGTTATAAGTGGTCTCCTTTTATAAGAAAGAGGAGGGTCTCTTTAGGAAAGTGTGATGACATTATTTTATTATATAATTATATTCGGTTTCTAATGGTCCAAAAATAATTAAAGTAGAAGATAAGATGAATCATGGTCGAAATAAAATCATCCAATCATAATCAGACATGTTTTGTAAAATATTTTAATAATTATAATCTTATTTATTTAAATCATTTATTAATGATGTAAATATTGCATCATTATTGTGTCATGAATAATTTAATTTATTCGATGTCTAAAAATTATACAAAAAATTCATTCATGTAGAAAATATTTATAGATTCTGCATTAATATTTATAGTAAAAAATATCACTTATATAACAACATATAAAAATTAATTACTAAAGGATGTTTGGTTATGTTTGTTTTGCCTTTACTTTAAATTAATTAATCTAAATTGTCATTATCACTCCCAAGTGGCTAAATGGTGTCTCAAAATCGACCCAAATATACCCATGGTCTTTAATGACTCAATAAATAAGGTTTTGACAAGTGTTAAGGTAATTTGGATTTATTATAATACTCTTTTTACCTTGAATTACCCTGTTTACCTTTAACTGCAGTAAATAAAAGTCAAAAGTTACTATTCACCAAAAATTATTTTCATCTTATTGAACCACATTTTACTTCTCGATAACAACCATGTATGTTGTCTTTTTGAAATTCAATTCAATGAAGTGAAAAATTTTCATTTATATGAAAAATTCAGTTTTTAACTACTACTAAGGGGTTTCACAATTCATTTAAAATTTATGTTTTTTAGAAAAATACCAAAACATTAGTCTAAGAATATTTTGATATTCCGAATTCAAAATTGATGTCTATTTCTCCAATTCAAAACATAGAAGTGTCATTAATTAATTTAGAAATTAATTCCCATTGTTAAAACAAATAGGGTGTTTTTAAGAAATAATAATTATCAAAAGATTGATACTTGTTTATGTCCAATTTCAAAGTGAAATTAATTACAATGACCATAATTGGATTAAATGGTAAAAATATATTTTAATTTAACTTTAAAACCAACTAAAAAGATAATTTTACCATAAAAATAAATTAGATTAAAAGGCACTTTTGAATTAAAATGAAATATTTTCACTATTCATTATAAATGAACTTTATCAGAAAAATTCCAAAAAATTACACAATGTAAAATTTGATGTCCCCATTCTAAAGAAAGATTTTATTTGGTAAAATAGAATATATAAAAATTACTACTACTATATTTAAATAGGGTTCACCATTAAAAGGAGATAAATTGCCCTTTTAATGTAAATTATGCTTAAAATTAGATTCATTCACATTTTAAGCCTCTATCTTTCTATTGGATAATGTAAATGCATTTAACAAACATGTATATTCATATTGTAGTTAGTTTCATTCATTCCCACCAATACAATAGCTAGGAGTTAACTACCATTTAAAATATTAATATTATATTATTAGTGTGCAATGTAAGATTCCAAAGAAACCCGTTGTTGCGTATCGGGTACACTATCGAACATAGAAACCCCGTTAAAGTAAAATTAATATTTAATTTACAAATATTAATAAATATGAAATATGTCTTATTATTCATTTACTTGGGATGTTACATCCTTCCCCCTTTTTGGAAATTGCATCCTTGAAATTTTTATTCACTTATCAAAATAAGTGGGGGTATTTATCCGTCATAGCATTTTTAGATTCCCACATTGCCTCCTCAACCATATAGTTTTCCCAAAAAACCTTTACCTCATTAATTACCTTATTCTACAACACTTTCTCTCTATGGTCAAGAATCTGGACAGGTTGTTCTTCTTAAGAGATATTCTCTTCCAACTAAACTATCTTTGGGATAAAAACATGAGATGGATCTGGAATATACTTTCTCAACAAGAAACATTAAAAAAATTGTGTTCCTTGGATAAACATGGAGGTAAAGCCACTCTATATGCAACTGATCCAACTTTCTCCAGAATTTCATAAGGCCTAAGGATCCTCAGACTCAATTTTCTATTCTTACCAAAATTCATCACACTTTTCTATGGAGAAACTTTGAGAAATACATGATCACCTACCTCAAAAGAAAGATCCTTCCTCTGGTTATATGCATAAATTTTATATCTTTTTTGAGCTATTCTCATTTGCTTCTGAATCAAATGAACTTTCTCTGCCATATATTCTACCAATCCTGGTCCCATCAGTTTCCTGTCACCTACATCATCACAAAATGCTAGAGTTCAAAAACGCTTTCCATATAATGCCTCAAATGGATCCATCTGTATACTAGAATTAAAACTGTTATTATATGAAAATTAAACCAAAGAAATATGTTGGTCCCAACTTCCATGATAATCCATCGAGTATGAATATATCATATCCCACAAGGTCTGAATTTTTTGTTCTGACTACCCATCTGATTGAGGATGAAAAGATGTACTAAAATTTAATTCAGTACCTAATGACTTCTGAAGGCCTTTCCAAAAGTTAGAAGTGATCCTGGGATCACGATCAGATACAATAGAGAGGGTAACTACATGCAACCTGTATTTCTCTTTAACATTCAACCAAAAAAGTTGATCTAGAGACAAAGTATCTCTAATAGGAAATAAATGAGCAAATTTAGTCAATCGGTCAACTATAACCCAGATTTCATTATTACCTCGAGATGTCTTTGATAATCCCACAAAAAAGTCCATGGACATATTTTCCCATTTCCAATCTGGAACTAGTAAAGGATAAAGCATTCCTTTCGGTAACTGTCACGTTTCTTTAACCTACTAATAAGTCAAACACTTCACAGTAAAATCAGAAATATCTCTTTTCATTCCATCCCACCAGTAATACTCCCAAAGATCTTTGTACATCTTAGTACTGCCAGGATGAACTCAAAACGAAGAACTATGAGCTTCACATAACAACTCATTTTTCAACTTTGAATCACAAGGCACACATAATATCTTTCCAAATCCAAAAAAATATCATTTTCAATATTAAAATCAGGCAACATACCCTTCTGAACCAACACAACCTTTTTCTGAAACTCACTGTCTTAATTATGCGCTTTGTTAATTCTGTCTGATAGAGCTGATTTCACTGACACCTGAAACAAAATAGAAGAATTTCTTACAAAAACAAATTCTATTCCAAAGTTCATCATATCAAAAACCAAAGGATCTCATTCCAAACGTAACGTGGTTAATGAAGTATTACTTTTTCGACTCAAATCATCAGCCACTTTATTTTTTTCCCCGGATGATAAAGGATCGTGTAATCATAATCCTTGATTAATTCCAACCATCTCCTATGTCTCATGTACAATTATTTTTGAGTGAATATATAATTTAAACTTTTGTGGTCATTATATATTTCACATTTTACTCCATACAAATGATGCCTAATAAATTTTAAAGCAAAAAACAAAAGTAGCTAAATCTCAAATCATGTGTAGGGTAATTTAACTCGTGAGGTTTCAACTAACGTGAAACATAAGAAATTACCTGATCATTCTGCATTTGGACACAACCTTGTCATTTCAATGAAGCATCCCTATAGATAACAAACTCACCATTTCTAGAAGTAAGTTCCAAAACTAGAGCATTCACCAATCTTCTTTTCAATTCCTGAAAACAATCATCACATTCTTTTGTCCAGATGAACTTAACACCTTTTCGAGTTAAATTATTCATTGGACTAGATAAACGTGAAAACATTTCAACAAACTTCTAGTAATAACATGAAAACCCATAAAAACTACGAATCTCAGTTATATTTGTGGGTCATGGCCGTTCTTCAACAACTTTCATTTTAGAAGGATCAACAGTTAAGCCATTTTTTGAAATAATGTGACCAAGGAAAGGAATTTGTTGTAACAAAAACTCACACTTGCTGAATTTCCAAAATAATTTCTTTTCATTTAATGTTTGCAATACAACACTTAAATGACGTTCATGTTCCTCCTTAATTTTGGAAAAATCCAAAATATCATCAATGAACACAACCACAAACATTTAAAATAACTCACAGGAAATTCTATTTATAAGATACATGAATACAGTAGGTGCATTGGTTAACCCAAAAGGAATAACTACAAATTCATAATGGCCATATCTGGTATGAAATGCAGTCTTTGGAACATCTGCTTCCTTAACTTTCAACTGAGGGTACCCTGACCTCAAGTCAATCTTCGATAAATACTGAGCTCCCTGGAGCTGATCAAACAAATCATCTATATGAGGCAAATGATACTTATTCTTAATAGTAATGTTATTAAATGCTCTATAATCATTGAAAATTCTCATTGAACCATATTTCTTTTTAATAAACAAGACAAGAGAACCACATGGTTATGTTCTAGGTCGAATGAAACCTTTATCTAATAACTCCTGCAATAGCTTCATTAACTCTAAAAGTTCAATTTGAGCCATTCGATAAGGGGGTTTTGAAATTTCCTTAGCAACAGGAACTAAGTCAACAGTAAATTCAACTTCCTGATTAGGTACAATACTAGGAAACTCACCAGGAAAAACATCAACATACTCATTTACCACTGGCACATCATTAATTTGAATAGTTCCTTTGTTTTCAACAATATGTGCAAGGTAATATTCATTTCCATCTTTTACTAGATTCTCAGCTTCTTGATCTGTTATCAACAACAAGGGTTCATTTTTTATACAAACGGAAAATCATTCTGAAATGAAACCAATTTAGCTCTATTTCAATCTTATCATGATAAAAAGAAAGCCAATCCATGCCCGATATAACATCAAACTCTACTAGATGAAAAACAATAAGGTTTGTAGGTATATTCTTTCTGTACACAAGGACAAGAATGTTATTATGTTTTCTTTTTGTCGCAACATTTCCTTCAGGTGTTTTTACGGTAACTTCAGTATTCATATCATGAGATGGAATTCCCAATTTACTAGAAAACTTCTCAAAAATGAAAGTGTGTGTAGAACCTGAATCAAACAACTCATTGGCATAATCTGAACAAACAAACAGTGTACCTTACACAACTTCATTTGATATCCCAACATCTGCTAAAGTAGTTGCAAAGTATTTCACCACCCCTTTTCTGCTTGTAGTCTTGCAGCTTTCCTTCGGTTGAGTTTTTTGTTGGAAACTAAATTTCATAATGACCCATTTCATTGAACTTAAATTATTTTACTGTCTGTAAATCAAATTTTGTCTTACCATTACCCTGATCTTTTTCAGTGAAATTACAAGCCTTATGTCCCATTAAACAACCTCGTTAGCACTTACCAAAATTCAAAAGACATTCCCCAACATTCTTTTTACCAAAATTTCTACAAACTATAAACTTATGTTTCTTACAAAAAGACTTTTTTGAAGAGGTATTCCCTTTCACCTGCCACTTCAACCTCTTATTCTTTTGTTCATAAAAGAATACATGATCATTACGAAACTCTATTTCCACCTTCTCTGCAAAACTAACAATTTTTTTATAACTTTTAAACTCACGAGAAGCTAAAGCCCTTCGATACTTTGGCTTTAATACTGAGTAAAAATGGTTGATTTTACTATTAAGATCTTGTATAAAATTTTGAGCATACCTTGCCAGTCAAGTGAATTTATCTTCGTAAGCAGCCACTGAGTCATCCTCCTGCCTCAATTCTAGGAATTTGTTTTCCATCCTAAGATGAACCACCTTAGGAAAATATTTCTCAAGAAACATACAATTGAATTCATCCCAATCGAGAGCATTAATCTCCTCACTATCCTTGAAATTTTTCACCATTGATCACCACTGATAAGCTTCACCTTCAAAACGGTAAACAGAAAGACTAACCTTTTGATGTTCTAAATAACCCATGACATCAAAAAACTTCTCCAGTGCTTTAATCCACCCTTAAGCTAGCACAAGGTTAGATGATCCTCTAAATGACGGGGGATGTTGCCTCATGAATTTCTCCACTACTGACATGTTCCTATGTGGTTGATTTGGCTGATCTCGTATATGGATACCACCACCATTTATAGCCTAAGTCAACTGTTCCATCACTATAAAAAACTATTCAGTTCCGATTCTTACCATCTCAGGATACTGATTTGAAAGTTCATTTCCCTCTGTATTCCTTCCCAGAAGAGTTACTTAGTTTCCTCTATGAAAAACCATTCTTAACACAAAAATAACTTAGGAGAAGAAACATGGTAATCTTGTAAATGCTATTTGTTTTCAATATTATCATAAATTACTTTATAGACATTTATTTAACAATTCCCTAACTCTTAAAGTTATCTAAACCGACCACTGATACCCACTATAAGGACATGGCTGTAAAACATTACATAATATTGAATTAAATGAATAATTCACATTGAGGATCTTTTCAGGTTTAGAGTTTTAAAGAATTGGGATGTAACTATTACATCTCAAAATATTACAAGGTAGAAATATCTACAAAGTTTCCATTTTTTCATAAAATAAAAACCCTTGAAAGAAAAGAGTCATGTCTTTTTCTATGTTTTAGACAACATGACTTTTCCTTGATCCCATACTTGACCCTATTCATCTTTAAGTCATGTGAAAACATTTCAAAACATGGGATGAGTATAAAAAGCTCAGTAAGGGTTATAAAACAAAGAACAAAAAAATTGTTCATAAAGACATACAAAACATGAAATCATTTACTTACCTCATGAAATAATAATATTTATGAAATACACATAGAAATATTTAATCATAAAGGTAACTTGTGTCATCCATATCATACTTACATTGCAGCTATCACAACTACATAGGGAGTTACATTGAAATTCCCATCACACTATATTCCATAAATCTCTTAGGAGAAACATTCACGTTTACCTCTGTCACGTTACCCAAAGAATTAGAGAGTTATCTCTGGCTCACCAACCCTAGGTTTATCATGGAACCACCTCTATACTTAAATAATGACCAAGAACCATAACATGATCATAACTCATAACATAAGAATAAAGAAAATATAAAATTTCCACATTAAAATAATAAAATATCATTTGAAGATATTGAAATAATAAATCCATTCTCAAAATCATTTTCAATTCAAAAATATGTAAAAAGAGTATGTGGTATTTATTTTTCATTTTAAAAATATCCCTGCTTGTTAAGTATTCCAAAGATCAAATAATACTCATGGCAGCGGAAAGGTCGTTGTCACCACTTACGTTAAAAAAACATTCCTTTTTGTTTTTTTAGTAAAATGATTCATATAAAAAGATTCCATTTGAATAAAATGAAAAGTCAAATGGGTTTATACACTGTATAAAATAAAGTCGTATATAAAACTAAAAATTCCTCAATGAAAGGAGATTGAGACGAAGTCCCTTACCTCATGTCCGACTAGACTCAATCGTTCTTTAATATCCTGAATAATAAACTAAAGTTAATTTATACTTTCTTAAGAACCTTTTTCAAGTTTTTTATTCCTTTTATATCAATTATTTCCATGTTATAAACATTATGTAATCATTTACTTTAATAACATTTGTTTTGTTGATATTTGGTACTTGAGTCAGTAATGAACACCTTATATTTACAAGTTGTCCATGTGGTCAATACTCCATTATATCCAGAATGATATTAATTATTTAGATATCATATATATCATATATATCCACTATTTACATGTATTTATAATATTACATAACATTTAGAGGTGAGAAATGAAATGCACCGTTCATGGAGACAGTAAGTCGTACGTATGCATGAATGATACTTTCATTTCTATTTCTTATTTTTATGGAATTAAAGAAGAATGATACATAGGTATATTATAATTACAGTATAATATCATATATATATAATATCATTAATTCCATCCTTTATACATCCCAGATAAGGCATTAACGAGTCACATCACTTTTAGGGGGCGGTAGTCCGCATTTCCTCAAATGAGCTTATCATATATACCCACTATGGAAACCATAAAGGCGTGATATAAATTCGAAGTATTTAAGAATAAGAAAATAATAAAAAATATATATATCATATATAAATACAGTTCCATGATAATGGACACCATGACAGGCGGTAAGATGTAATTGACCAATCATCATTTTGTGAGGCCTTAGTTTTCCATCCACAGAAACATTATGTTATTCATCCATTAGATGGAGGTGTGTGTAAGTTTAGTTAGAATTATTATCATAACAACATACTAGTATATTTAGGATACTGGTTTTGTTACAAAACAAAGTAATAAAAATAGTTTAGGGGTTGCAGAAGTAAAATAAATGAAAACAATTTAAGAGAAACTGTTGCCTTTAATTTGGGTAACTCTCTTTGGTTTGAACCAATGGGCTTCTCGAAGTGCCTTCTCCTTAAGGTAAGGCTTCTAGAGGGAGGAGAGAGATGTAGGGAGATTAATTGGGTAGAGGTTGGATGAGTCAAATGGCTTGAGAGGTGTGAGGAATTGGTAAGAATTAGTCTCCTTTTATAAGGAAGAGGAGGGGCTCTTTAGGAAAGTGTGATAATATGATTTTATTATATAATTATATTCAGTTTCTAATGGTCCAAAAAATCATTAAAGTCGATGATAATATGAGTCGTGGTCGAAATAAAATCATCCAATCAGAATTGGACTTGTTTTGGATAATATTTTAATCATTATAATCTTATTTATTTTAATCATTTATTAATGAGGTAAATACTACATCATTATTGTGTCATAAATTATTTAATTCATTTGATGTCTAAATATTATAAAAACAATACTATCATGTAGAAAATATTTGTATCTTTATAATTAACATTTATAGTCAAAAATATCACTTATATAACACCATATAAAATTTAATTACTAAAGAATGTTTTTTTTGTCTGTTTTGCATTTACTTTAAATTAATTAATCTAAATTGTCCTTATCACTCCCATGTGGCTCAATGGTGTCCCAAAATCGACCAAAAGATGCCCATGATAATTAATGGCTCAACCAATATTTTTTGGACAAGTGTTAAGGTAATTTGGAATTATTATAATACTCTTTTAACTCAAATTACCCAATTTACCTTTAACGGTGGTAAATAAAAGTCAAAAGTTACTATTCACCAAAAATTATTGTCTTCTTATTGAACCAAATTTTAATTATTGATAACAACCATGTATGTAGGATTTTTGAAATTCAGTTCACAGAAGTGGAAAATTTTCATTTAAATGAAAAAGTCAGTTTTTTAACTACTACTTAGTGGTTTAATTATTCATCTAAAATTGATGTTTTTCAGAAAAATACCAAAAATTCAGCCTAAGAATTATTTGATATTCCGAATTAAAAATTGATGTCTATTTTGACAAATTCAAATCATAGAAGTGTCATTAATTAATTTAAAAATTAAATCCCGTTGTTAAAACAAATAGCGTGTTTTTAAGAAATAATAACTATCAAAAGATTGATACTTGTTTATGTCCAATTTCAAAGTGAAATTAATTCCAATGACCAAAATTGGATTAAATGGTAAATATATATTTTAATTTAATGTTAAAACCAACTAAAAAGATAATCTAACCATATAAATAAATTAGAATAAATGGCACTTTTGGATTAAAATGCAATATTTTTCACTATTCATTAAAAATGAAATTTATCAGAAAAATACAAAAAAAAATTACACAAAGTAAAATTTGATTCCCCATTCCAAAGTATGATTTTATTTGGTCAAATAGAACATATAAAAATGACCAAAACTAGATTTAAAAATGGTTCTCCATTAAAAGGGGATGAATCTGCCTTTTAGTGTAAATTATGCTTAAAATAAGATTCATTCACATTTTAAGCCTCTAAATTTTTATTGGATAATGTAAATATGTTTAAAAAACATAAATAATCATATTTTAGTTAGTTTCATTCATTCCTGTCAATACAATGGCTAGGATTTAACTACGCTTTAAAATAGTAATATTATATTATTAGTGTGCAACATAAGATTCCAAAGAAACTCATTGTTGTGTATCGGGTACGCTATCGAAAATAGCAACTCCTTTAAAGTAAAATTAATATTTAATCCATGAATATTAATAAATATGAAATATGTATTATTCTTCATTTACTTGGGATGTTACAAAGACACTCTTAAAAATCATCAAATAATTTTTGAGATAAATACTCTTTTACTTTAAAAAGAAGAGTTTTATTGAAAAAATATTTGTATAAAACCACAAGTGAAGTAAGCAAGTATTTTAATAATAAATTTAATTATTTTAGAAATATAATTGTGTCTAAAATATATTATATAGTTCCCTTGATAATAGGTAATAATTTGATAAATTTCCTTGAATGGGGCTTGTATTTTGGGAAGAGTTTTTTAATGTTCCTTTAAAAACAATTAACTACCATGAAATAAAGAAGATTATGGTTTGTAAAAATACATAGAACATTAAAACATAATTTTTTACATTAAAAAATAATAATTAAGAAATTAATTGGGATGAATAGAGATAGAGATTAACCTGAAAGGAAATGAAGGTTTGGGTAAGAAACCCATAACTTAATTCTGAAGGTGTTCCTAACAAGATCTTAATTGACTTAATAATAAAATTTAGGATCATAAATTTATGATTTTATAACCTCCTTTACATGTAATTTATTTCATATAACCATATTAGGCTCATTCGTGGCATTTTATGGGTTAACAGATTCAATTTGACTATTTGGGAGTGTTTTCTTCAATGGTTTTCATGATCAGTTTATTTATATTCATATATGGATATACAGGTAGAATGAGAAAGGTTGTCCAAAATAGAAGTTGTATGTTATTAGTGAAAAACTTCAATATTACATGGTCATAAAATTTTTCTGGTTATTCAGAGTGATGATGAATCATTATATAAAACTTTAATGAAAACTATTTGGGTTAATTGGCGGTTCTTGATCACAACAAACTAATTTTGATTTATAAATTAATATAATGTTTAAAAAAGGATTTAAAAACATTAAATAAGTTATAATACATATATTATTGTCTGGTACAACCATAAAAGTGGTTTCATGACAATAATAAATGTTTGTGATAGAAATAGAAAACCTGTCGTCCTTGAATGTGACAAAATAACACATCTCCAATGGGGTTTTCAATTCATGTATAAAAGAATTGTAAAATAGAGGTTATGATGAATTATTACATTATCACAAATAAAATCCAGTACATTTAAGACACTGGAGTTATCAGAACATTTAGATGATATAAGGTGAGGATATAAAAATAATGTAAAGAAACTTGAAAATAAAAGAAATGTTGAGAGCTCCCTTACGAAAATTCGACAGCCCACATCGCTTAAACTTTCATAAAATATTATGATGAGATAAAATGGGTATCTAATAATTAATAAATAATATGTATAGTAAGGGGGATTTGAAATTAAATATCCCAAAATAATAAAATTAAAATTAAAATATAATAACATAATAAGATTGCTTGAAAAAGAGAGAGATTTTAAGATGAAAATTCTGCAGCATAATGGCTTTGCAACATGGTTTCCCAAAAAAATTTAAAAGAGAGGGTACAAAAGTAATCCATTAAAAAAAGACTCATATAATAGTAGAGGTAAAGAATAAAAATTAAATAAGAACATGGTATGAAAACTTGAAATTTATTCCACATTAAAGAAAACATTAAAGGAAAAGATAAGTTGATAATTCTTTTACCTTACTGAGTAACTCCTATGGCATGATGGTTGGGAAATTGAGGGCTTTAGGACACCATTGGATGACTACTAGGGAGGTAAAACTACCTTATATTTTTGAATTATGAGTTTTTAATGAAATAAAACGATGTAATGAGTGGGTATTTATAGTAAATGAATGGATGTTTTTTTTATTAATTTCAAAGGAAACCTCATCAGTGGATTTTGATAAACCATGGTCTTGCCCGTGGTATTTTCCCAAGGTATTATTCACATGGGACACATCATATAATATTATATTTTACACAAGTCGAATATTATTATATTTTAATTATTAAATCATTATGATTTCATTAAACATACTGAAAACTCAAAACTGTATTTTTATGATTCATGAAAAAATCCAGTATTTTAGAAAAATCCCAGAAATTCACCCGAACAATTTTTTGACATGTATAATTAAAAAAGTAATCATTTTTTTGAAAATAAATTTCTAAATATTTTAAATTTAATTTTAAAATACAATCATAATTTATTCCAAAAAAAACTTTAAAACTATAACTCCTTTTACAACACCTTGATAAATTAATCAAGGTCCCATAAAATTTTCTTATAACCATATGAGAATAAAATAAAATTTATGATTAAATTTTTTTAAAATAAATTTTCATTTGAAATTATTAAATTATTCATAAAATTTTAATTAAAATATTTAGGAAAAACAAAAATACTTATACTTATACTATGATCATTTTTTTCACTTATGAGTAATTTAAATTCTATTTATACACTCATGGGTGAAGTTTCTATTTTTTTGGCCAATTTACTAATAATTACTATTTAGAAGGATATGGTACTATTCATAAAGGTATTATAATATTCATAAAAAACTATGTTGATTATATGATATTCTAAATATAACCCCGAATGAAACTGTGCATATTAGTTTTTCGAAATTCAAATCACATAGGTGGAAAAATTAGTTTTACTGGATAGGTTTTAGAAAGGTAGTGCTTGGTAAAGACTTGGTGTTTATGAATTCAATATTAAATTTATTTGCATAAACTTGGGGTGTTACATTATCCTCTCATTACAAAAATTTTGTCCTCGAAATTGCAAGAATGTTACCTCAAAACAATATTTGGGTAGTTCTTCATCATAAGCTCCTCATGATCCCATGTTGCCTCTTCGATTTTATTATTTTTCCAATGTATCTTTACCAGTAAAGTCATATAATTCCTCAAAAATGGTTTTGTGTGTCTTGAATCTGGATAGGCTCTTCATTGTAAGATAGGTCAAGTTCCAATTCTATACCTTCATATGTGAGGACATGCATTGGGTCCGGCATGTACTTTCTCAACAAGGAGACTGAGAACACATTGTGTACTTTTGACAATCTAGGTGTCGAAGCTAAAAGATATGAAATAGATACAATTATCTAAAAAATTTATAATGGGCCTATGTACCTAGGTCTCGGTTTCCCTTTCTTCCCAAATCTTATTACACCCTTCCATGGAGATACTTTTAAGAAAACATGATCTCCCAATGGAACTTAAAAATCCTTTCTTCGATTATCAATACAGCTATTATGTATACTTTTATCTACTTTGATATTGGTTTTAATAGTTTTTACCTTTGATATTGTTTCCCCCATAAGCTATAGAACCACAAGCTTCCATTCACCTACTTCATCCAAATATGTTGTTGTATGACATCTATTTCCAAACAATGCTTCATATAGTTCCATTTGAATTCTATAATAGAAATTATTATTGTAGGAAAACTCCACCAAAGGTAAATACTGAGCCCAAATACCTTTAAAATAATGTGAGAATTATCTCAACTTTTCTTATAATGTTTGAATCATCCTTTTTTATTTCCCATCAGTTTGAGGATGATAAGCAGTATGCAAATAAAGATCAGTGTCTAAAAAATTAAGAATACTTTTCCATAATATCGTTATAAATTTAGGATCATAATCAAACACTATTGAAATAGTTTCACCATTATGTCTTTCCAATTCATTGATATTGAGTTGTGGTAGGCTCTCCAGTTGAAAATCCTCTCTTATAGAGATGAAATATATGGATTTTCCAAGTCGATCTACAATTACCCATATTGAATCATTATTTCATGGTGTTTTGGGTAATAAAGTAACAAAATACATGGTGATGTTATCACATTTTAATGTAGGAATATGTAGAGGTTTCTTGAATCACATAGGATGTTGTCAATCATCCTGTACTTGTTGAAAGACTAAACATCATGATACATAGTTAGCAATTTATCTCTTAATGTTATCCCACCATAAATGTTCAATAAAATATCTATACATCATAGTGCTACCAGTATGTATTAAGAAATTTGATCTATGAGAATCATCAAATAAATCCATGTTCAGCTCAGGTAGAGAGGGAACATATATCCTCTTCCAAAATTTCAGAATTTAATCTTCACACATGATGTCATCCAACTTCCCTTCTATCACAACATTAATTTTCTTTTGCTAATTCTCATCATCAAACTGAAAATCATTAATTATTTCCATTAAGGATGATTGGGAAAACATTTTAAAAAGCAATGATGTTTCCCCTTCTTTGATAATTCCCACAACCAACCCCATAAGATCCATATACAATGGATCCTTTTCAATCCTCATTTTGTTGATAACTCCATGAACCTTCCTACTCAGTGCATTAGCTACCTTATTTTCCATTATTGTGTGTTTGTGTATGGAAGAATCATAATCCATGAGTAGTTCATGTCATTTCCCTTCCCTCATGTTGATATATTTTTGTGAGAAGATATACTTCAGACTATTATGATCTGTATATATCTCACATCTTTCACCATATATATAGTGTCTCCATATTTTAAATTGAAGATCACATCCATTAACTTAGGATCATGAGTAGGATTGTTTTTTTCAGGAATTTTTAATGGCCTTAGTGCATATTAAATAACTCTATCATTCTGTATAAGGACACAGCCATGTCCTTTCTTTGATGCATCAATATAGATCACAAACCCATCATTCCCAAATAACAGAGTTAAGATCAGAGCATTCACTAATCTCCACTTAAATTCTTTCAAACATAACTCATTTTATAATTTTCATACAAAAATAACCTCTTTATGTGTATGCTTGGTCATTGGGTTGGATAAACAGGTGAAGTTCTGAACAAAATGCTGATAATAACCTGTTAAACCTATAAAAAATCTACCTCATTTATGTTCATTGGAGTATGCCATTATTGAATAACCATTGTCTTCCCAGGATCGATAGATATTCCATCCTTAGAGACAATGAGTCCATTAAAGGAAACATATTGATGGAAATATTCACACTTTCTAAATTTCCCAAATAATTCATTTCTACTAAGATTATTTAGAATTGTGCACAAGTGATTTTCAGAATCTGTGTATATTTTAGAGTATACCAAGATATCATGAATAAATTCCACCACAAATTCATCAAGACATTCTTTAAAAACTCAATTCATCATATCCATGAAGACATAAGGAGTGTTAGTTAGTCTAAAAGGGATTAATGTAACCTCGTAATTCCCATACCTGGATAGAAATGTTGTCTTTGGAATATCTTCCTTCCTCACATAGAACTAATGATATCTAGTTCAGAGATCAATCATCAAAAAATGTTTTGATCCTAGTGGTTGATCAAATAAATCATCAATACCTAGTAGGGGATAATTATTCTTATTTTTATAGCATTTATCTCCCTGTAATCAATGCACAACCTCATAGATTCATATTTCCTCTTAACGAAAAGAACAAGGGAAACCCATGGATATATACTAGGGAGAATAAATCCTTTATCCCTCAATTACTCTAAAGATTTCTTCATTTCCACAAATTCCACAGTGTCCATTATATACGGGGTCTTTAATCTGGGCCTTGAATCAGAAATTAAGTCAATGGAAAACTCAATTTCCCACTTTGGAGGATGTCGATGTCAATCCTTTGGATATACATCAACATATTCTTTAACAATAGGTACTTAATCTATTGGAACATTCCTTTCCTTACCAATATTTATTGCATTCCCTTCCTCCCAATAATTGAATTAAATAGAGCTATAGGGGGTAGATCTAGATGAAACACAAATGGCGATGTTTCTTCTCTAAAGATAAGGGATTCCACCTCTTCCTAAAAAATTATATCATCCTTCTTCTTTCATTAAATTTTCACATAATGGTTACAAATATAATCCATACTAAAGAATATATCAAAGAACATCATTGGTATGATTATAAAATAAGTAGATAAAGCATGTTTTTATACCATAATGGGGACTGACTGACATAACATTGTTGCAATGATACTTCCTTTAAGAGTTTTTACTGACAACTCCCTCATTAAATCAAATTGGAAATATCTTATTTTCATTGAAAACTAGGAAGTTATGAAATAATTTGATGATCCAAAATCAAATAAAACTTTGGATAAGTTTGAAGAAACAATTAATGTACCTACCATAATGTCATTAAGAACAACAATATCGGTGGTTGTGATCACATAAGCTTGTCCTTAGGCCCTTGTCCTTCTCTGTGGAACTCTTCTTTAATGCTTTGGAAAATCATTAGCATAGTGTCCCATATCCCTACCATTATAGCATTGAATATTATTATCTTCTTTATTCCCCTTAAAATTACTAGCATGATGGACTCTCTATGCAAATATGTAGCACAACCCTTTTCCTTTTAAGAAGGTACTAGGGTGTTTCCTATCACATTTATCATAGTATGGAAATTCAACTCCTCCCATATTCCCTGTTTCATTACATCCTTTTCCATAGTTTTTAGTAGCCCTATTCTTTTATTTATTTCCCTTAAAATCATAAGACTCATATAATTCCTTTCTTATCTTGATGGAACATGAAAATGTATCTTCATATGATGAGAATCTTTGGGATACTAGGTCCCTTTAGAGGAGTGGTTTTAAACATTTAAATAATTTATCAATCTTTCTCCTTAGATTACGTATGTATTTCGTGACATGTCTTGATAACCTTGTGATGTTAGGTTATTACTTTTCAAAATTCTCATTCCCCTTTTTCCTTTGATCCAAAAACTTCATTTCTATATTTGTTCCTTGTTCATGAGGGAATTATTTTTTTAATATGATTTCCTTAAAATCCTTCTGGTCTATTTCTTCTACTTCTTCCTCCTCTTTTTTTGTTTTGAATAAATACCACCAATGATCCGCATCTCCCGATAAATGATAAACCACCACGAAAACCTTCTCTCTTATGTTACATCCCAATGTGAGAAATATCTTCTATAATGAACTTATCCACTGCTCAACTAATAATGGGCTTTTAGTCCCATTAAATGATGGAGGTTTTTTTACATAATGTGTTCTAGCATAGCTCATGCATGTTGTGGATTCAGATGCTCCATACAGGTATGGTTATTGTTCATAACCTGAGTCAGCTATCCCAGTATAGTTATAAGTTTTTCATCATGAGTCACAACAGTAGAGCGATCATCATAATCTTGCATCAGAGGAAAATTCCTACATGGGACATGCACATTATTGCAGTTTCCATTCCTTCCACTATGTCCCCTTTCTAAATAATGGTATCCACTAGATTAAGTTATGAATCATAATGTATAATATCAACCTAGAAAAATGTTTTGAATTTCTATTTTCACAATAAAAAACATAGTTTCATCAAGGAAAAATTTAAATTTTAATCCTTTGGAAAGGCTTGTAATGAAAAGGTGAATTATCTTATGCATATCCCTCAAGACTGTGAAACTAGTTGCGCAGTTAGGCTTGTTATCATGTACTAGGATACCTCAGGTCAGGCCTGAAACTCCTTATCAGAGTTCCCAATCCAAGGTACATCATTTCCATAACCACATCCAGTTGTAGTATCTAGAAAGGGATATATTTTCTAGGAAAATCCACATAATCTATTACTTAACAAAATTCTAGGATGTTCTTTTATATTTATCCTCAAATACTATCATAGGGGTTTGTTCCCTAATGTACATTTTCTAAATCTATTTTCCATGTTTTCTACAAAATTTCTTCTAATACCAACTGTAAAGACCTGACCCCGGTCACCAAATGTGAGTGCCTTATTTTGTTACACTATCATATAAACAAGGAATATCCATCTTTAAGGACCAAGTAGATTATTAACTTTGTAAACATGATATATATATAAGTTCAATATTACATCTTCAAATGAAAAACAACATAAAAGTTTCACTGGGAACATCCACCAATTTAAGATTATCCCTACAGTTCAATCATAATATACCTATTATTTCCCTGGAAAAAATGTAAAATAATAAGGGGTGATCTCAAATGATTAGTAAGGGTAAACATTACAGCAGAATATAAAAAAAACATTAGGAATTTTGAACAATTGAAAACACATGCCTTTAAAAATAAATGTGAACATAATATAGTAGGAAAATGAGTGGATTAAATATTTCCATAAATATACAGAATTGTGGGTATTATGCTAGTTTTATAACCTCATGATCTTTGAATTTATTGTTTCATAATGTGGGAAATTCATATTCCAGACATTCTAAAACATACCATCAAGGCCTCAGTCAAAACATCTAAAAATGATTAAGGCCTCTGCCAAAACCATATCTCAAAATAGAAAAGGCCATGGCCAATTCCATATCTATTTGTCTCATGAGACATACAGATGCATCAAGGGGATACATTAGTCCCCAACCATCACATAATAAGTACAATTCATTCCTCATATGAATGGGGATAAATATAAACATCTTGTACATTCATAATCAACCAAATAACTTTCCCCAAACATTAAACATAAACACTAATCATTCAGAGTAAACTAGTGAAAGGTTTTAATATAGAAAATCCATATTCAAACTAATAATAAACCATTAAATTAAATATGGTAGATGATATTATATATAAGAATCAACAATAGTGTTGAAATGGATTAATACACTCTTATAAAATCATCAACTAATTCTTGAGATAAATACTCTTTTACTTTTGAAAGAAGAGTTCTTTTGGAAATATCTTTATATAAAACCATAAGTGAATTCATATGGTATTTTACTATTAAAATTATTTATTTTAGAAATATCATTGACTCTAAAACAGATTATATATTTCCCTTGATAATAGGTAAGAATTTGAATAATCCCCTTGAATCGGGCTTCTATTTCGAGAAGAAAATTTTGAAAGATCCTTTTAAACATATAAATCCCATGAACGAAATAAGGATATCGCATTATAAACATACATATAACATTAAAACATAATTTATTATGAGTTAATAATAATTAAGAAATTTATGGGGTTTAAGAGAGATAAATAGTAACCCAAAAGAAAATGGAGGTTCGGTTTGGGAACCCTCACCTTAAGTCCAAGGGTGTTCCAAACAAGATATTAATGACAAGAATAACCAAATTTCGATTCATAAATTAATGATTATAAAAACTCAACAATATTTAATTGATTTATTATAACCATAATAGGTTCATTCATGGACTTTTGATGGATATAGAGATTCAATTTCATTGTTTGGGAGTGTTTTCTTCCTTGGTTTTCATGGTCTGTTTACTTATATTCATGTATGGATAAACTTGTAGAATGATAATGGTTTTCCTGAATAGAAGTTGTATGTTATTACTGAGAAAAATTATTATTATATGGTCATAAAATTTATTTGGTTATTAGAAGTGATTATGAATCAATATATAAAACACTAAGGAAATTTTTTTGGGTAAATTGGTGGTTCTTAATCACAATGAACTCATTTTGATTTATAAATTAATATCATGTGTATGAAAGGATTACATAACCTTAAATAAGTGATAAGAAATATATTATAGACTGGTTAAACCATCAAAATGTGTTCCTGACCATAATTGTAGATGGTGATAGAAATTGAAAACATGTCATCCTTGAATGTGATAAATTAACATATATCATATGGTGTTTACATTTCCAGTGTAAAACAAAGGGAAAGGAGAGATGATGATTAATAATCCAATTATCATAAAATAATTCTGGTACATGTAAGGTACTAGAGTAATCATAACATTGGGATGAAATTATGTTAGTAAATAAAAATAAAAGAAGGGAAGATGAAAATAAAAGAATATTTGAGAGATCCCTTATGAAAATTTAGCAACCTAACGACATCGCTTAAAATTTCATAAAATATTTTGATGAGAGAAAAAGGGTATCTCATGATTATTAAATTATCTATAATGTAAGGAGGATATGTAATGAAATATCCTAACACAATCTAATTAAAATAAAAATATAATAACATAATAAGAGTGCCTGTAAAATAGAGAGATTTTGTTACGACAATTCTATAGCATAATGGAAAACAACAGGGTTTCCAAAAACATTAAAAACAGAAGGGACATGAGTCACCCATTTATAAGAGGCTCATAAAATATTATAGGTACAGAATAAAATGGAAATAATAACATGGTATTAAAAGTTGAAATATATATTACATAAAAGAGAACTTGAATGGAAAAGAGAAGTTAAGAATTCCCTTACCTTGTATAGAAACTCCTAATAATTGATGGATGGGACCTTGGGGGATTGAGTACACCTTGGTAAGACTACTAGGGAGGTAAAAATACCAGATATTCAAGGATTATGAGTTTGGAAGGAAACAAAAAGAACGAATTAGTGGGTATTTATAGTAAAGGAAATGGATTTTTTTTTAATTTCAAAGGACATCTTATGAGGATTTTTGAAAACCCATGGTCTTACCCATGGTATTTAACCATTTTATTAGACAATTGATACACCTCATATAATATTTTACTAAAAAAGTAGAACTGCATTTTATTTTTATTGTTACATCAATATGATGTCATTAAACATACTGAAAACTCAAAACTATATTTTGACTATTCGCAAAAAATTCATGTATTTTAGAAAAATCTGAAATATTCACCCCAAACATTTTATGGAATTTAGAATTGAAAAATGAAATCCATTTTTTCAAAAAAAAGATTGTAAATATTTTTAATTTAATTTTTAAGTAAAATTATAATTTCTTCTAAATACAACTTCAAAATTATTACTTGTTTTATAACACCTTGAGAAATTAATCATGGTCCCATAATATTATGTTATAACCATAAACAAACAATGTAATAATTTATGATTACATTTTATGAAAATATCTAACAATTTTATATTATTAAATTAATTGTAAAACTGTAATTAAAATATTTGTGACATACATAAATACCTATACTCATACTATGATGGGTTTTTCACTTATAAGTTGTCTAAAATGCATTTATACACTCGTGGATGAAGTTTATATTTTCATGGCCAATTTACTATTAATTAATATTCAAAAGGTTATGTTATTATTCATAAGAGTATTCTACTATTCATGAAAAACTAAGTTGCTTCTCTTAGACTCTAAATATCACCCTGATTGAAATTATGTATGTCAGTTTTTCAAAATTCAAATCAGAGATGTGGAAATTTTATGTTTACTAGCCAGGTAATAACAAGGTTTAGTTTTGCAGAGACTCAGTGTCTTAGGCATTCAATATTAAATTTATCTATTGAAGTTTGGGGGGTTACAATGGATGCATGATAACCTCTTTAAAGTAAATATTCAGAGTTGGTCAACCCATAGACTAATGAAATATTTCCTTTGTTGAAACTATCCTATCTAGTAATAAGGCCCCCAAAATGTTCCAAATATAGCTTCCCTACCGCATAAAATATTGACATATATGAACCATCCACTGGTTTAAATTTATTCCTCATAGATAACTATCTTTCCTTCACACACACACACACTAAGAACAAATTCACATTCTTAACCCCCTCCCTAATCAAAATAGCTCATGATCACTCTCTGGACACCCTTTTAATTTCATAAAGTTTTTCCATAAAAGTATATTTTAGAAAACACGTAGAAAAAAATAATCATCCAAATCTATTTTTAGCCTCTCATATATCCTCTTGATTCCCTCATTAATCTCCTACATTATTTATCCATTGTTTTTTCTAGTATTACTCCTCTCTAACAAGAATCTTTTCAGATTCTTTAAGTTACTGTTTAATCCCTCAGATGATGTATCCATCCCTAGTTATTCCCATGATGTTCTCACTATATTAAAAAAGACTTCATTTTGAGTCCATTTACTTGAGAATAGAATTTATTGTTCCTTATATCACCCCTATTGTGTTTTACCACAATATGTGAATTTTTCAAAAATACCCATGAAATATGAGTTAAAGAAGACTATATAAAAGTGTTAATACCTTTAATGTTAGAGAGGCATCGATCAAGTATAAACCATATCCCATGATTTCATTTCCACTTTTTTCACCAAGTTATCCTTATCCTTGATAACCCTCCATCTCTATAATTCCATTAAATGCCATAAAAAATCTAATATCATGTATATAAATTTTATAAAAACCCTCTCCAACACTTTTTTCATACATCCCTATGATTTTTTTTACATCTCCACTAATAAAAAAAGTAAAACCTCTTGATTATAAGTTAGAAGGTTTCTTCACTAATTCGACTAAAGTTGAGACGATTAATTTAGTATAGATGAATAAAAGTAAAAATTATGTACCCCCTTCACTCACTTATATTGAAACATGTTTGGTAGACATATTCAGTAAAACCACTAGAACATTTTAGTTCCATAACTCTATACATAGACATTTCATGCACTTTAACACATGAAATTTGTGAATCCCATGAAACCTAAAAAGGAGGAAATGTGATCTTTATTTTTTTTGTGGTTTTAAAATATAAAAAATTGATACATGCTGACCCTGTGTTTCATTAAAAATTAAGGCACTCTTAGGAAATGTTTCCAAGAGAATAGAATTATATATGAGAATTGAAGGCATTGAGAATAAGAATTGTTTTCCATGTGGCCTATATTGGAACTTGAAATTTCTAATTTAGTTTTATACATATCATCTATATGATTTTCTTTAGTGAGTACTCCACTACTTATTATAGAAGATGAGACAAGAGGGATATTTTCCTCCATAGAATCTACCGAAGTAGGAATACCCATAGGTTCTTCCAAATCCCTAAAGAAATAAAACCTACTAGGACAGAAAACACTGGATTCTCAGAGTTAAAATGCACCCCATTTTAAATAATTTAATCTCACTAAATAATATCTAAAATGAAAGAGTCGTGATATCTTCCTTATTCTATCCATACTTAATGATGATTGGATTCTAGTAATGCGATATGGGAGAGGATCCAACACTCATCATAAGCTCCTACCTAACCACCCCATCATCTACAAGTGAGTGAACCTCCATAACTAAAAATATATAACGCTTATATACTATAGTTCAATGAAATCAGACATCCCTATGTAAATTTTTATTAGGACAGGATGAGGGTACTGATGTGAGAATACAACTAACTTCACAGGAATTTATCTTTTCATTATCAAGTTCTAAACTTACACATGAATAAGAGGGTGGAACAAAGCTCTCATAGGATCACATTGACAGAATAGGAAGAGTAGATTTAAAATTTTAAAAAAACCATCCTCTTCTGATGAATGGACATCGAGACCAGGAGAAGGAGATGGAAGCATGGATGGGGAAAATTATAGTTAGGTGGAATCCTGACTGCACCACAGACTCTCTAAAGAGACTAGAATCCTCACCCAATCTAGAATCTGCTACGAACATATCAACATTGAAACTAATGTATCTCCATATGAAAATATCCAAATAATTCCCTTGAACATCACACTCCACACAAAATATACGGCCATAGCCTTAAACCTTACTTAATCTTGAGTTATTATAAGATTAAACATTGAGTATCTTTTTTGGTTTAGAGTTTTAGAGAATTAGATCATAAAACTTGCATTACATTCCACATATAAACAAAGTGGTTACGTAAAGATAGTATTCTTCATTCCCATCAATGGAAACATATTTAAAATAAAACATGGATTCATTCTTGACACTTCCTTGACACTATAATCATACCATGTACCTTTCCCTTGACCTGTGAAAACATTTCAAAAAAACTTGGGATGAGCATAAAAAGCTTAGTATGGGTTATAAAAACATGGAAAGGAAACATGGGTATATATATAAATAAGAGTGAAATCATACTTTACCCATAAAACATAATCACATTAACATACCTCATCAAATCATTAGTAAATCATTGAAATCTTACAAAATAAAGGTAACTTGAGGAATTCATAACATTCTTACGTAGGGAGTAACCCTCTTGGTTACGTTTGGAATACCCATCACAGTATATTCCCTAAAATATCTTCGGAGAAACCTTAACGTTTCACTCCTTCGCGTTACCCAACGCATTGGAGAGCTATATCGAGCTCACCCGCCCTTAGTTTATCACAGAACCACCCGTCTTCATAATAATGCCCAAGAACCATAACATAATCGTATCACATAAAACATGCGTAAAGGAAACATAACATTTCCACATTTCAATCACAAGATATAAATACAACACAAAAAACATTGTGAAAACCATTTTCAATACCAAAATAAAAGAAAAGTAAAACATGGTATTTATTTTTCTTTTAAAATGAAGGTAGGCTTGTAGAGGAAGCCGAAACTCAAATAACGGTCACGACGACAGAGAAGTCGTTGTCGCCGCATACGTACGACAAAAAACATTCCCTTTTTTCATTTAGTAAACGCTTCGTATAAAAAAGATTCCTTTTGAATAAACGTAAAAGTCAAAGGGGTTTATACACCATATAAAATAAAGTTGTGTATAAAATAAAATATGCCTCAATGAAAGGAGATTGAGACGAAGTCCCATACCTCGTATCCGACTTGACCCGACCGTTCTTTAATCTCTTGAATAATAAACTTGAGTTAATCTCTAATTTCTTATGAACCTTTTTAAAGTTAATTATTCCTTTTATACCATGTTATGAACATCATGTAATCATTTAAGTTAATAATGTTCATTTTGTCGGTATTTGGTTCTTAAGTGAAAAATAGACTTCTTACACTTACATGTTGTTAATTTGATCAAAGGTTCATTATATCCAGAATGATATTAATGATTTGGATAACATATATATCATATATATTCATCATATACATGTATTTATAATATTACATCACATTTAGAGGTAAGAAATGAAATGCACCATTCATGGAGACGGTAAGCCGTACGTACGCATGAACGCTACTTCCATTTCTATTTCGTATTTTCTGGAATGGAATAATAATGATATAAGAGTATATTATAATTCCAGTATAATAACATATATAATATCATTAACTTTATCCTTTACACATCCCACATATGGTATTAACAAATCAAATCACTTTCAGGGGGCGGTAGTCCGCACTTCCTAAAATGAAGATATCGTGTTTACCCATAATGGAAACCATAAAGGTATGCCCAAAATGAAAAAAAAACATAAGCTTAAGGAAAACATAAACATATTATATATCATATATAAAAATAGTGACATCATAATGGCCACCTTTGAAGGTGTTAAATGAGTATTGAACAATCATCGTTTCGGGAGGCAAAATTTTGCCATCCACGGAAACCGTATGTTCTTTAACCATTTGATGTAGTTTTGTGATAGTGTAGCTCAAATAAATATTATAACAACATCCTAGTATAATGAAGATACTGGTTTTGTTACAAAATAAGTAAATAAAAAGAGTTTAGGGGGTTGGAGAAGCAAAATAAAACAAATGAACATGAGAGAATGAATTACCTTTAAAAGTGTAACTCCTTTTGATTTGAGCCTAAAGGCTTCCTTTGAAAGGATTCTGCCCAAAGGGAATCCTCTAGGATGAGGAGAGAGATGTGGAAAGAGTAAATGGGCAGGGTTTGGCCGAGCCAAAGGCTTGAGGAGTGTGTGAAATGAGGTAGAGGTGGGGGCCTTTTATAAGAGGAGAGGAGGGGCACTTTTGGAAAGTAAAGATAAGTTACTTTATTTTAAAAGGAGTTTCAGATTCAAAAGGTCCCACATTGCTATAATTCGAGGATAAGGTGATAAGGCTTCTAAATCCACTCATCCAATTGGTTTTGGCCATGTGTAGGTTTTAGATTTTTCATTATCTTTCCATTTTATTTAGATCATTAAATAATGAGGTCATCGCTGCATCATCATGATGTCATAAATAATTTAATTTATATAAAGTCTAAAAATTATAAAAAAAATACTATGATGTAAGAAATCGTTTTATATTTCCAATTACTATTTATAATCAAAAATCTGATCTTTATAACTCCATGTAAAAATTGTTTTCGTAAAACATATTATGTTTCTGTCATTTTTACTTTTACATTAAATAAAAAGCTATTTATGTCATTTCCCAACAAAAGTGGATCCATGGGGTCCCCAAGTTGACCCATGGCTTGTCTTGGTCGGCCATGACACAACCAATGAGGGTTGGAAATTTTTCAAGCTCATCTTATTTTATTAAAGCATTATTTTTACCTTAAACTACACTAATTACCACTAATTGCGATTAAAAACTTAATAAGTTACTATTCATCAAAAAATTATTTTAATCTCATTGAACCACATTTTACTTCTTAATGACAACCATGTATGTCGGATTTTTGAAATTCAAAACACAATGATGGAAAAATTTCATTTAAACGGAAAATCAGTTTTTATAAGTACCACTTAGTGGTTTCAATATTCATCAAAAATTGAAGTTTTTCAGAAAATTACCAAAAATTCACCCTAAGCTATATTTGATATTCCGTATTCAAAAATGAAGTCTATTTTACAAAATTCAGAACATATAAGTCACATTAATTAATTTAATAATTATTTCCCACTGTGATGACAAATAGCGTGTTTTTATGAAACAATAAGTATCAAAAGATTGACACCAGTTTAAGTGCAATTTCAAAATGAAATTGATTCCAATGACCACCATTGGATTAAATGGTAAAAATATATTCTAATTTCACTTCAAAACCAATTCAAAAGATAATCTAATCATATAAATAAATTATATTAAAAAGCAGTTTTGATGTAAAATGCAGTATTTTTCACTATTCATTAAAAAGTGACCATTGTCAGAAAAATACAAAAAATTCACACAAAGTAAATTTTGAAGTCCCAATCATAAAGAATAAGTTTATTTTTACAAAAATAGTTTATAAAATTTTCAAAAGATAGATTTAAAAAGGGTTTTCCATCATAAGGCAGTAAAACAATCTTTTAAGAATATTAGGGTATTCCATGCATAAGATTGTATTTATTTTCATTTTAGGCCTCTAAAACACTATCTTAATCATTAATAGACATAGATAAAAATATCTATTATTCATTACTTACTTGGGATGTTATATCCTTCCCCCCTTTAGAAAATTGAATCCCAGCAATTTATTTACTTATCAAATAAATGGGGGTACTTATCCCTCATTGCATTTTCAGATTCCCATGTTGCCTCTTCAATCATGTGGGTTTTCCACAAAACCATTACCTGATTAATCACCTTATTCCGTAGCACTTTCTCCATGTGCTCAAGAATCTGTACCGGTTGTTCCTCATATGATAGGTTCTCTTCCAACTGAACTACTTCTGGACTCAAAACATGAGATGGATCTGGCATATACTTCATCAACATCAAAACATGAAAAACATTGTGTACCTGAGATAAACTCGGAGGTAAAGCCACTCGGTATGAAACTGATCCAACTCTTTCCAGAATTTCGTATGGTCCAAAGAACCTTGGACTCAACTTTCCTTTCTTACCAAATCTCATCACACTTTTCTAGGGAGAAACCTTGAGAAAAACATGATCACCTACCTCGAAAGATAGATCCTTCCTCCGGTTATCCGCATAACTCTTCTTCCTGCTCTGAGCTGTTCTCATGTGTTTCTGAATCAGCTGAACTTTTTATACCATCTCTTCTACCAATTCTGGTCCCATCAACTTCCTTTCACCCACTTCATCCCAGAAAGCTGGAGTTCGACACCGCTTCCCATATAATGCCTGAAATGGTGCCATCTGTATACTGGAATGAAAACTGTTATTATATGAAAATTCAACCAAAGAAAGATGTTGGTCCCAACTTCCCTGATAATCCATAGAACAAGCTCGTAGCATATCCTCCAATGTCTGAATTGTTTGTTCTGACTTACCATCTGATTGAGGATGAAAAGCTGTACTAAAATTTAATTCAGTACCCAACGAATTCTGAAGGCCTTTCCAAAAGTTAGAAGTAAACCTGGGATCACGATCTGATACAATGGAGAGAGGAACTCCATGTAACCTGACTATCTCTTTAAGATACAAAAGGGAATGTTGATCAAGAGAGAAATTATCTCATATAGCAAGGAAATGAGAAGATTTGGTCAAGCGATCAACAATAACCCAGATTGCATTATTACCTCGAGATGTCTTCGGTAATCCCACAACAAAGTCCATGGATATATTCTCCCATTTCCAATCTGGAACTGGTAAAGGCTGAAGCATCCCTTTCGGTAACTGCCGCTCTGCTTTAACCTGCTGACAAGTCAAACACTTCACAGTAAAATCAGCAATATCTCTTTTCATTCCATCCCACCAGTAATACTCCCGCAGATCTCTATACATCTTAGTACTGCCCGGATGAACTGAAAACGGAGAACTATGAGCTTCACATAACAACTCTATCTTCAACTGTGAATCACAAGGCACACACAATCTCTTCCCAAATCTCAAAACACAATCATTATAAATGTTGAATTCAGGAAACTTACCTTTCTGAACCAGCTCTACCTTTTTCTACAACTCACTGTCTCGCTTCTGTGCTTGCTTGATTCTATCTGATAGAGAAGATATCACTGATACCTGAAACAAAACAGAAGGACTTCCTGCACCAACAAATTCTATTCCAAAGTTCATCAAATCCTTAACCAAAGGATCACGTTCCAAATGCAACATTGTTAATGAAGAATTACTTTTTCGACTCAAAGCATCAGCCACTTTATTTGCTTTTCCCGGATGGTAATGAATTGTAAAATCATAATCCTTGATTAATTCTAAAAATCTCCTTTGTATCATGTTCAATTATTTCTTAGTGAATATATACTTTAAACTTTTGTGATCGGTATATATTTCACACTTTACTCCATACAAATGATGCCTCCAAATTTTTAAATCAAAAACAACAGCAGCTAGTTCCATATCATGTGTAGGGTAATTTACCTCATGAGTTTTCAACTGTCGTGAAGAATAAGAAATTACCTGATCATTCTGCATTAGGACGCAACCAAGTCCTTTCAATGATGCATCAATGTATATAACAAACTCACCATTCCTGGAAGTTAGTGCCAAAACTGGATCATTCACCAATCTTCTTTTCAATTCCTGAAAACAATCATCACATTCTTTTGTCCAGATAAACTTAACACCCTTCCGAGTTAGCTTAGTCATTGGACTAGAAAACCGTGAAAAATTTCTGACAAACCTTCGGTAATAGCCCACCAAACCAAGGAAGCTACGAATCTCGGTTACATTTGTGGGTCTTGGCCATTCTTCCATAACTTTTGTTTTTGCAGGATCAACAGTTATTCCATCTTTAGAAACAATGTGACCAAGGAAAGAAATTTGTTGCAACCAAAACTCACACTTGCTGAATTTCCCATACAGTTTCTTTTCTTTTAAGGTTTGAAAGATAACCCTTAAATGTCTTTCATGCTCCTCTATACTTTTAGAAGACACCAAAATATCATCAATGAAAACCACCACAAACTTATCCAAGAACTCATGGAAAATTCTATTCATTAAGTCCATGAATACAGCAGGTGCATTGGTTACCCAAAAGGCATTACTACAAATTCATAATGGCCATATCTTGTACGGAACGCGGTTTTCGGAATATCTGCCTCCTTTACCTTCAGCTGATGGTACCCCGATCTCAGGTCAATCTTTGAAAAAAACTGAGCTCCCTGGAGCTGATCAAACAAATCATCGATATGAGGCAAAGGATATTTGTTCTTAACAGTGATGTTATTCAAGGCTCTATAATCAATGCAAATCTCATAGAACCATCTTCCTTTTTAACAAATAAAACAGGAGCACCCCAGGGTGATGTGCTAGGTCTAATGAAACCTTTCACTAATAAATCTTGCAATTGCTCCTTCAACTCTAAAAGTTCAATTTGTGCCATTTGATAAGGGGGTTTTGAAATTGTCTTAGCATCAGGAACTAAGTCAAAAGTAAACTCAACTTCCCGATCTGGTATTATTCCAGGAAACTCATCAAGAAAAACATCAGGATACTCATTTACCACTGGCACATCATTAATCTGAATAGTTCCTTTATTTTCAACGACGTGTGCAAGGTAACATTCTTTTCCATCTTTTACAAGTTTCTCAACCTCTTGATATGTTATCAAAAGTAAGGGTTCATTCTTGTAAACAAACTAAAAGTCTTTCTGAAAAGAAACTTCTTTAGCTCTACAGTCAATCTTAGCATGGTAAATAGAGAGCCAATCCATACCCAGGATAACATCAAACTCTACTAGAGGTAGAACAATAAGGTTTTCAAGTAGGTTCTTTCCACAGATAAGGATAGGAAGATTCTTATAAATTCTTTTTGCCTCAACATTTCCCCCAGGTGTTTTTACCAAAAGTTCAAGAGTCATTTCTTGAGATGGTATTCCCATTTTACTAGAAAAGGTTTCAGAGATGAAAGAATGTGTAGACCTCGAATCAAAAAACACACTGGCATAATCTGAAAAAACAATGTACCTGATACAAATTTATTTGATGGCCCGACATCTGCTAAAGTAGTTGCAAAGGATTTCACCACCCCTTTCTGCTTGTAGTCTAACTGCTTCCCATCACTCAAGCTCCTTGTCAAACACTCGTTTGCATAGTGACCCATCTCATTGCACTTATAACATTTCACTAACTATAAATCAAATTTGTTCTTACCTTCACCTTGATCCTTTTCAGTGAAATCACGAGCCTCATGTCCCATCTTACCACATCGGTAGCACTTTCCAGAATTCAGAAGACATTCCCCAGCATGCCTTTTGCCACATTTATCACAAACTGGAAACTTAGTTCTCTTACCATCAGACTTTTTTGAAGAATTCTTACCTTTCTCCTGCCACCTCGGTCTCTTCTTCTGTTGGTTGTTATAGAACACTTGATCATTAGAAAACTCCATTTCCACCTTCTCAGCACACCGAACAAGCTTTTCATAACTTATAAACTCACGAGAAGCTAATGCCCTTCGATATTTTGGCTTTAATCCTGAGTAAAAACGATTGATTTTACTATCAAGGCCTCGGATAAAATTTGGAGCATACCTCGCCAATCGAGTGAACCTATCTTCATAGGCAGCCACTGAGTCTTCCTCTTGCCTCAATTCCAAGAATTTTTTTTCCATCCTAAGTCGAACAGCCTTAGGAAAATACTTCTCAAGAAACATACCTTTGAATTCATCCCAGTCGAGAGGATCAATCTCATCGGTGTCCCTGATATTTTTAACCATAGACCACCACTGATCTGCTTCACCCTCCAAACGGTAAATAGCAAGACTAACCTTTTGATTGTCTGAACACCCCATGACATCAAAAATCTTCTCCAGTGCTTTAATCCACCCTTCAGCTAGCACAGGCTCAGATGATCCTCTGAATGATGGTGGATGTTGCCTCATGAAATGTTCCACCACTGACATGTTCCTCTGCGGTTGATCTGGCTGATCTCGTGCATGGATACCACCACCATTTATAGCCTGATTCAACTGTGCCATTACTGCAACAAACTGTTCAGTTCCAATTCCGACCATCTCAGGATGCTGATTCAGAAGGTTATTTCCTTCTGTATGCCTTCCTAGCACTGCTTCCCTGTTTCCTCTGCGGAAACCCATTCTGAACAAACATGTCTTAGATGAAGCAACATGGCAATCTTCAAATGCTATATGATTTCAAAAAAAAAAATATTTGGATAATCATCTAATAAAATTCTAACTCCTAAAGTTATCTAAACCGACCTTTGATACCAACTATAAGGCCCCAGCCTTAAACCTTACTTAATCTTGAGTTATTACAACATTACACATTGAGGATCTTTTCGGGTTTAGAGTTTTAGAGAATTAGATCATAAAACTTTAATTACATTCCACATATAAACAAAGTGGTTACATAAAGATAGTATTCTTCATTCCCATCAATAGAAACATATTTAAAATAAAACATGGATTCATTCTTGACACTTCCTTGACACTATCATCATATCATGTACCTTTCCCTTGACCTCTGAAAACATTTCAAAAAAACTTGGGATGAGCATAAAAAGCTCAGTATGGGTTATAAAAACATGGAAAGGAAACATGGGTACATATATGCATAAGAGTGAAATCATACTTTACCCATAAAACATAAGCACATTAACATACCTCATCAAATCATTAGTAAATCATTGAAATCTTAAGACATAAAGATAACTTGAGGCATTCATAACATTCTTACGTAGGGAGTAACCCTCTTGGTTACGTTGGGAATATCCATCACAGTATATTCCCTAAAATATCTTCGGAGAAACCTTAACGTTTCACTCCTTCACATTACCCAATGCATTGGAGATCTATATCGGGCTCACCCGCCCTTAGTTTATCACGGGACCACCCGTCTTCAAAATAATGCCCAAGAACCATAACATAATCGTATCACATAAAACATGCGTAAAGGAAACATAACATTTCCACATTTCAATCACAAGATATCAATACAACAGAAAAAACATTGTGAAAACCATTTTCAATACCAAAATAAAAGAAAAGTAAAACATGGTATTTATTTTTCTTTTAAAAAGAAGGTATGGCTTGTAGAGGAAGCCAAAACTCAAATAACGGTCATGACGGCGGAGAAGTCGTTGTCGCCGCATACGTACGACAAAAAACATTCCCTTTTTTTGTTTAGTAAATGCTTCTTATAAAAAAGATTCCTTTTGAATAAACATAAAAGTCAAAGGGGTTTATACACCGTATAAAAGAAAGTTGTGTATAAAATAAAATATGCCTCAATGAAAGGAGATTGAGACGAAGTCTCATACCTCGTATCCGACTTGACCCGACCGTTCTTTAATCTCCTGAATAATAAACTTGAGTTAATATCTAATTTCTTATGAAACTTTTTCAAGTTCATTATTCCTTTTATACCATGTTATGAACATCATGTAATCATTTAAGTTAATAATGTTCATTTTTTCGGTATTTGTTTCTTAAGTCAAAAATAGACTTCGTACACTTACATGTTGTTAATTTGGTCAAAGTTTCGTTATATCCAGAATGATATTAATGATTTGGATAACATATATATCATATATATTCATCATATACATGTATTTATAATATTACATCACATTTAGAGGTAAGAAATGAAATGCACCATTAATGGAGACGGTAAGCCGTACATACACATGAACGCTACTTCCATTTCTATTTCGTATTTTCTAGAATGGAATCATAATGATATAAGAGTATATTATAATTCCAGTATAATAACATATATAATATCATTAACTTTATCCTTTTCACATCCCACATATGGTATTAACGAATCAAATCACTTTTAGGGGGCGGTAGTCCGCACGTCCTAAAATGAAGATATCGTGTTTACCCATAATGGAAACCATAAAGGTATGCCCAAAATGAAAAAAAAACAGAAGCTTAAGGAAAACATAAACATATTATATATCATATATAAAAATAGTGACATCATAATGGCCACCTTTGAAGGTGTTAAATGAGTATTGAACAATCATCGTTTCGGGAGGCAAAATTTCGTCATCCACGGAAACCGTATGTTCTTTAACCATTTAATGTAGTTGTGTGAGAGTGTAGCTCAAATAAATATTATAACAACATCCTAGTATAATGAAGATACTGGTGTTGTTACAAAAGAAGTAAATAAAAAGAGTTTAGGGGGTTGGAGAAGCAAAATAAAACAAATGAACATGAGAGAATGAATTACCTTTAAAAGTGTAACTCCTTTGGATTTGAGCCTAAAGGCTTCCTTTGAAAGGATTCTGCCCAAAGGTAATCCTCTAGGATGAGGAGAGGGATGTGGAGAGAGTAAATGGTCAGGGTTTGGCCGAGCCAAAGGCTTGAGAAGTGTGTGAAATGAGGTAGAGTTGGGGGCCTTTTATAAGAGGAGAGGAGGGGCACTTTTGGAAAGTAAAGATAAGTTACTTTATTTTAAAAAGAGTGTCGGATTCAAAAGGTCCCACATTGCTATAATTCTAGGATAAGGTGATAAGGCTTCGAAATCCACTCATCCAATTGGTTTTGGCCATGTGTAGGTTTTAGATTTTTCATTATCTTTCCATTTTATTTAAATCGTTAAATAATGAGGTCATCGCTGCATCATCATGATGTCATAAATAATTTAATTTATTTAAAGTCTAAAAATTATAAAAAAAATACTATGATGTATGAAATCTTTTTAGATTTCCAATTACTATTTATAATAAAAAATCTGATCTTTATAACCCCATGTAACAATTGTCTTCGTAAAACATATTATGTTTGTGTCATTTTTACTTTTACATTAAATAAAAATCTATTTATGTCATTTCCCAACCAAAGTGGATCCATGGGGTCCCCAAGTTGAACCATGGTTTGTATCGGTCGACCATGACACAACCAATGAGGATAGGACATGTGTCAAGCTCATCTTATTTTATTAAAGCATTATTTTTACCTTAAACTACACTAATTACCACTAATCACGATTAAAAACTTAATAAGTTACTATTCACCAAAAAAATTATTTTATTCTCATTGAACCACATTTTACTTCTTAATGACAACCATGTATGTCAGATTTTTGAAATTCAAAACACAATGATGGCAAAATTTCATTTAAACGGAAAATCAATTTTTATAAGTACCACTTAGTGGTTTCACTATTCATCAAAAATTTAAGTTTTTCAGAAAATTACCAAAAATTAACCCTAAGCTATATTTGATATTCCAAATTCTAAAATGAAGTCTATTTTACAAAATTCAGAACATATAAGTCACATTAATTAATTTAATAATTATTTCCCGCTGTTATGACAAATAACGTGTTTTTATGAAACAATAAGTATCAAAAGATTGACACCAGTTTAAGTCCAATTTCAAAGTGAAATTGATTCCAATGACCACCATTGGATTAAATGGTAATAATATATTCTAATTTCACTTCAAAACCAATTCAAAAGATAATCTATCATATAAATAAATTATATTAAAAAGCAGTTTTGATGTAAAATGCAGTATTTTTCACTATTCATTAAAAAATGAACATTGTCAGAAAAATACCAAAAATTCACAAAAATTAAATTTTGAAGTCCCAAACATAAATAATAAGTTTATTTTGACAAAAATAGTTTATAAAATTGTCAAAAGATAGATTTAAAAAGGGTTTTCCATCATAAGGCAGTAAAACAATCTTTTAAGAATATTAGTGTATTCCATGCATAAGATTGTATTTATTTTCATTTTAGGCCTCTAAAACACTATCTTAATCATTAATAGACATAGATAAAAATATCTATTATTCATTACTTACTTGGGATGTTACATCCTTCCCCCCTTTAGAAAATTGTGTCCCCGCAATTTATTTACATATCAAATAAATGGGGGTACTTATCCCTCATTGCATTTTCAGATTCCCATGTTACCTCTTCAATCATGTGGTTTTTTCACAAAACATTTACCTGATTAATCACCTTATTCCGTAACACTTTCTCCCTGTGGTCAAGAATCTGGACCGGTTGTTCCTCATATGATAGGTTCTCTTCCAACTGAACTACTTCTGGACTCAAAACATGAGATGGATATGGCATATACTTTCTCAACATCGAAACGTGAAAAACATTGTGTACCTGAGATAAACTCGGAGGTAAAGCCACTCAGTATGCAACTGATCCAACTCTCTCCAGAATTTCGCATGGTCCAAAGAACCTTGTACTCAACTTTCCTTTCTTACCAAATCCCATCACACTTTTCTAGGGAGAAACCTTGAGAATAACATGATCACCTACCTCGAAAGATAGATCCTTCCTCCGGTTATCCGCATAACTTTTCTTCCTGCTCTGAGCTGTTCTCATGTGTTTCTGAATCAGCTGAACTTTTTCTACCATCTCTTCTACCAATTCTGGTCCCATCAACTTCCTTTCACCCACTTCATCCTAGAAAGCTGGAGTTCGACACCGCTTCCCATATAATGCCTGAAATGGTTCCATCTGTATACTGGAATGAAAACTATTATTATATGAAAATTCAACCAAAGAAAGATGTTGGTCCCAACTTCCCTGATAATCCATAGAACAAGCTCGTAGCATATCCTCCATTGTCTGAATTGTTCGTTCTGATTTCCCATCTGATTGAGGATGAAAAGCTGTACTAAAATTTCATTCAGTACCCAACGACTTCTAAAGGCCTTTCAAAAAGTTAGAAGTAAACCTGGGATCACGATCCGATACTATGGAGAGAGGAACTCCATGTAAGATGAGTATCTCTTTAAGATACAAACGGGAAAGTTGATCAAGAGAGAAAGTATCTTGTATATCAAGGAAATGAGCAGATTTGGTCAAGCAATCAACAATAACCCAGATTGCATTATTACCTCGAGATGTCTTCGGTAATCCCACAACAAAGTCCATGGATATATTCTCCCATTTCCAATCTGGCACTGGTAAAGGCTGAAGCATCCCTTTCGGTAATTTCCACTCTTCTTTAACCTACTGACAAGTCAAACACTTCACAGTAAAATCAGCAATATCTCTTTTCATTCCATCCCACCAGTAATACTCCCACAGATCTCTATACATCTTAGTACTGCCCGGATGAACTGAAAACGGAGAACTATGAGCATCACATAACAACTCTATCTTCAACTGTGAATCACAAGTCACAAACAATCTCTTCCCAAATCTCAAAACACAATCATTATCAATGTTGAATTCAGGCAACTTACATTTCTGAACCAGCTCTACCTTTTTCTGCAACTCACTGTCTTGCTTCTATGCTTGCTTGATTCTATCTGATAGAGAAGATATCACTGATACCTGAAACAAAACAGAAGGACTTCTTGCACCAACAACTTCTATGCCGAATTTCATCAAATCCTTAACCAAAGGATCACGTTCCAAACGCAACATTTTTAATGAAACATTACTTTTTCGACTCAAATCATCAGCCACTTTATTTGCTTTTCCCGGATGGTAATGAATTGTACAATCATAATCGTTGATTAATTCTAGCCATATCCTTTGTCTCATGTTCAATTATTTCTGAGTGAATATATACTTTAAACTTTTGTGATTGGTATATATTTCACACTTTACTCCATACAAATGATGCCTCCAAATTTTTAAAGCAAAAACAACAGCAGCTGGTTCCAAATCATGTGTAGGGTAATTTACCTCATGAGTTTTCAACTGTCGTGAAGCATAAGCAATTACCTGATCATTCTGCATTAGGACGCAACCAATTACTTTCAATGATGAATCACTGTATATAACAAACTCACCATTCCTGGAAGGTAGTGCCAAAACTCGAGCATTCACCAATCTTCTTTTCAATTCCTGAAAACAACCATCACATTCTTTTGTCCAGATAAACTTAACACCCTTCCGAGTTAGATTAGTCATTGGACTAGATAACCGTGAAAATTTTATAACAAACTTTCGGTAATATCCCGCCAAACCAAGGAAGATACGAATCTCGGTTACATTTGTGGGTCTTGGCCATTCTTCCACAACTTTTGTTTTTGCAGGATCAACAGTTATTCCATCTTTATGAACAATGTGACCAAGGAAAGAAATTTGTTGCAACCAAAACTCACACTTGCTGAATTTCCCATACAGTTTCTTTTCTTTTAAGGTTTTCAAGATAACCCTTAAATGTCTTTCATGCTCCTCTTTACTTTTAGAAAACACCAAAATATCATCAATGAAAACCACCACAAACTTATCCAAGAACTCATGGAAAATTCTATTCATTAAGTCCATGAATACAGCAGGTGAATTTGTTAGCCCCAAAGGCATTACTACAAATTCATAATGGCCATATCTCGTACGGAACATGGTCTTTAGAATATCTGCCTCCTTTACCTTCAGCTGATGGTACCCCGATCTCAGGTCAATCTTTGAAAAAAACTGAGCTCCCTGGAGGTGATCAAACAAATCATCGATATGAGGCAAAGGACATTTGTTCTTAACAGTGATGTTATTAAAGGCTCTATAATCAATGAAAAGTCGCATAGAACCATCTTTCTTTTTAACAAATAAAACAAGAGCACCCCATGGTGATTTTCTAGGTCTAATGAAACCTTTCTCTAATAAATCATGCAATTTCTCCTTCAACTCTAAAAGTTCAATTTGTGCCATTCGATAAGGGGGTTTTGAAATTGACTTAGCATCAGGAACTAAGTCAACAGTAAACTCAACTTCCCGATCTGGTATTATTCCAGGCAACTCATCAGGAAAAACATCAGGATACTCATTTACCACTGGCACATCATTAATCTGAACAGTTCCTTTATTTTCAACGACGTGTGCAAGGTAACATTAATTTCCATCTTTTACAAGTTTCTCAGCCTCTTGATATGTTATCAAAAGTAAGGGTTCATTCTTGTCAACAAACTGAAAGTCTTTCTGAAAAGAAACTTCTTTAGCTCTACAGTCAATCTTAGCATGGTAAATAGAGAGCCAATCCATACCCAGGATAACATCAAACTCTACTAGAGGTAGAACAATAAGGTTTGCAAGTGGGTTCTTTCCACAGATAAGGATATAAAGATTCTTATAAATTCTATTTGCCTCAACATTTCCCCCAGGTGTTTTTACCAAAAGTTCATGAGTCATTTCTTGAGATGGTATTCACATTTTACTAGAAAAGGTTTCAGAGATGAAAGAATGTGTAGACCCCGAATCAAACAACACACTGGCATAATCTGAAAAAACAATGTACCTGATACAACTTCATTTGATGGCCCGACATCTGCTGAAGTAGTTGCAAAGGATTTCACCACCCCTTTCCTCTTGTAGTCTAACTGCTTCCCATCACTCAAGCTCCTTGTCGGACACTCGTTTGCATAGTGACCCATCTCATTGCACTTATAACATTTCACTAACTCTAAATCAAATTTGTTCTTACCTTCACCTTGATCCTTTTCAGTGCAATCACGAGCCTTATGTCCCATCTTACCACATCGGAAGCACTTTTCAGAATTCAGAAGACATTCCCCAGCATGCCTTTTGCCACATTTATCACAAACTGGAAACTTAGTTCTCTTACCATCGGACTTTTTTGAAGAATTCTTACCTTTCTCCCGCCACCTTGGTCTCTTCTTCTATTGGTTGTTATAGAACACATGATCATCGGAAAACTCCATTTCCACCATCTCAGCACATCGAACAAGATTTTCATAACTTTTAAACTCACGAGAAGCTAATGCCCTTCGATATTTTGGCTTTAATCCTGAGTAAAAACGTTTGATTTTACTATCAAGGTCTCGGATAAAATTTGGAGCATACCTCTCCAATCGAGTGAACCTTTCTTCATAGGCAGCCACTGAGTCTTCCTCTTTCCTCAATTCCAAGAATTGTTTTTCCATCCTAAGTCGAACAGACTTAGGAAAATACTTCTCAAGAAACATACCTTTGAATTCATCCCAGTCGAGAGCATCAATCTCATCGGCGTCCCTGATATTTTTAACCATAGACCACCACTGATCTGCTTCACCCTCCAAACGGTAAATAGCAAGACTAACCTTTTGATTGTCTGAACACCCCATGACATCAAAAATATTCTCCAGTTCTTTAATCCACCCTTCAGCTAGAACAAGGTCAGATTATCCTCTAAATGATGGTGGTTGTTGCCTCATGAAATGTTCCACCACTGACAAGTTCCTCTGCGGTTGATCTGGCTAATCTTGTGCATGGATACCACCACCATTTATAGCCTGAGTCAACTGCGCCATTACTACAACAAACTATTCAGTTCCAATTCCGACCATCTCAGGATGCTGATTCGGAAGGTTTTTTTTCTTTTGTATGCCCTCCTAGCACTGCTTCCCTGTTTCCTCTGCGGAAAACCGTTCTGAACAAACATGTCTTAGATGAAGCAACATGGTAATCTTTGAATGCTATATGATTTCAAAAAAAAATATTTTTGGATAATCATCTAATAAAATTCTAACTCCTAAAGTTATATAAACCGACCTTTGATACCAACTATAAGGCCCCAGCCTTAAACCTTACTTAATCTTGAGTTATTACAAGATTACACATTGAGGATCTTTTCGGGTTTAGAGGTTTAGAGAATTAGATCATAAAACTTGCATTACATTCCACATATAAACAAAGTGGTTAAATAAAGATAGTATTCTTCATTCCCATCAATGGAAACATATTTAAAATAAAACATGGATTCATTCTTGACACTTCCTTGACACTATCATCATATCATATACCTATCCCTTGACCTATGAAAACATTTCAAAAAAACTTGGGATGAGCATAAAAAGCTCAGTATGGGTTATAAAAACATCGAAAGGAAACATGGGTACATATATACATAAGAGTGAAATCATAATTTACCCATAAAACATAAGCACATTAACATACCTCATCAAATAATTAGTAAATCATTGAAATCTTAAGACATAAAGGTAACTTGAGGCATTCATAATATTCTTATGTAGGGAGTAACCCTCTTGGTTACGTTTGGAATACCCATCACAGTATATTCCCTAAAATCTCTTCGGAGAAACTTTAACGTTTCACTCCTTCGCGTTACCCAATGCATTGGAGAGCTATATCGGGCTCACTGGCCCTTAGTTTATCACGGAACCACCCGTCTTCATAATAATGCCCAAGAACCATAACATAATCGTATCACATAAAACATGCGTAAAGGAAACATAACATTTCCACATTTCAATCACAAGATATCAATACAACACAAAAAACCTTGTGAAAACCATTTTCAATACCAAAATAAAAGAAAAGTAAAACATGGTATTTATTTTTCTTTTAAAAAGAAGTTATGGCTTGTAGAGGAAGCCGAAACTCAAATAACGGTCATGACGGCGGAGAAGTCGTTGTCACCGCATACGTACAAAAAAAACATTCCCTATTGTCGTTTAGTAAACGCTTCGTATAAAAAATATTCCTTTTGAATAAATGTAAAAGTCAAAGGGGTTTATACACCATATAAAAGAAAGTTGTGTATAAAATAAAATATGCCTCAATGAAAGGAGATTGAGACGAAGTCCCATACCTCCTATCCGACTTGACCCGACCATTCTTTAATCTCCTGAATAATAAACATGAGTTAATATCTAATTTTGTATGAACCTTTTTCCAGTTCATTATTCCTTTTATACCATGTTATGTACATCATGTAATCATTTAAGTTAATAATGTTCATTTTGTCGGTATTTGGTTCTTAAGTCAAAAATAGACTTCTTACACTTACATGTTGTTAATTTGGTCAAAGGTTCATTATATCCAGAATGATATTAATGATTTGGATAACATATATATCATATATATTCATCATATACATGTATTTATAATATTAAATCACATTTAGAGGTAAGAAATGAAATGCACCGTTCATGGAGACGGTAAGCCGTACGTACGCATGAACGCTACTTCCATTTCTATTTCGTATTTTCTGGAATGGAATCAAAATGATATAAGAGTATATTATAATTTCAGTATAATAACATATATAATATCATTAACTTTATCCTTTACACATCCCACATATGGTATTAACGAATCAAATCACTTTCAGGGGGCTGTAGTCCGCACTTCCTAAAATGAAGATATCGTGTTTACCCATAATGTAAACCATAAAGGTATGTCCAAAATGAAAAAAAGAAGCTTAAGGAAAAAATAAACATATTATATATCATATATAAAAATAGTGACATCATAATGGCCACCTTCGAAGGTGTTAAATGAGTATTGAACAATCATCGTTTCGGGAGGCAAAATTTCTCCATCCACGGAAAACGTATGTTCTTTAACCATTTTATATAGTTTTGTGAGAGTGTAGCTCAAATAAATATTATAACAACATCCTAGTATAATGAAGATACTGGTGTTGTTACAAAAGAAGTAAATAAAAAGATTTTAGGGGGTTGGAGAAGCAAAATAAAACAAATGAACATGAGAGAATGAATTACCTTTAAAAGTGTAACTCCTTTTGATTTGAGCCTAAAGGCTTCCTTTGAAAGGATTATTCCCAAAAGGAATCCTCTAGGATGAGTATAGGGATGTGGAGAGAGTAAATGGGCAGGGGTTGGCCGATCCAAAGGCTTGAGGAGTGTGTGAAATGAGGTAGAGGTGGGGGCCTTTTATAAGAGGAGAGGAGGGGCACTTTTGGAAAGTAAAGATAAGTTACTTTATTTTAAAAAGAGTTTCGAATTCAAAAGGTACCACATTGCTATAATTCTAGGATAAGGTGATAATGCTTCTAAATCCACTCATCCAATTGGTTTTGGCCATGTGTAGGTTTTATATTTTTCATTATCTTTCCATTTTATTTAAATCGTTAAATAATGATGTCATCGCTGCATCATCATGATGTCATAAATAATTTAATTTATTTAAAGTCTAAAAATTATAAAAAAAATACTATGATGTAGGAAATATTTTTAGCTTTACAATTACTATTTATAATCAAAAATCTGATCTTTATAACCCCATGTAAAAATTGTTTTTGTAAAACATATTATGTTTGTGTCATTTTTACTTTTACATTAAATAAAAAGCTATTTATGTCATTTCCCAACCAAAGTGGATCCATGGGGTTCCCAAGTTGACCCATTGCTTGTCTTGGTCGGCCATGACACAACCAATGAGGGTATGACATGTGTAAAGCTCATCTTATTTTATTAAAGCATTATTTTTACCTTAAACAACACTAATTACCACTAATCGCGATTAGAAACTTAACAAGTTACTATTCACCAAAAAAATATTTTAATCTCATTGAACCACATTTTACTTCTTAATGACAACCATGTATGTCGGATTTTTGAAATTCAAAACACAATGATGGCAAAATATCATTTAAACGGAAAATCAGTTTTTATAAGTACCACTTAGTGGTTTCACTATTCATCAAAAATTGAAGTTTTTCAGGAAATTACCAAAAATTCACCCTAAGCTATATTTGATGTTCCGAATTAAAAAATTAAGTCTATTTTACAAAATTCAGAACATATAAGTCACATTAATTAATTTAATAATTATTTCCCGCTGTTATGACAAATAGCATGTTTTTATGAAACAATAATTATCAAAAGATTGACACCAGTTTAAGTCCAATTTCAAAGTGAAATTGATTCCAATGACCACCATTGGATTAAATGGTAAAAATATATTCTAATTTCACTTCAAAACCAATTCCAAAGATAATCTAATTATATAAATAAATTAGATTAAAAAGCAGTTTTGATGTAAAATGCAGTATTTTTCACTATTCATTAAAAAATGAACATTGTCAGAAAAATACCAAAAATTCACACAAAGTAAATTTTGAAGTCCCAATCATAAAGAATAAGTTTATTTTGACAAACATAGTTTATAAAGTTTTCAAAAGATAGATTTTAAAAGGGTTTTCCATCATAAGGCAGTAAAACAATCTTTTAAGAATATTAGTGTATTCCATGCATAAGATTGTATTTATTTTCATTTTAAGCCTCTAAAACACTATCTTAATCACTAATAGACATAGATAAAAATATCTATTATTAATTACTTACTTGGTATGTTACACAAAATCTCTAATGATCCTAGTATAAAACAACATGAGTCCATGAAAATACTAAAGTATCCCTTCTGATAACACATGAAGGAAGAATAACCACTAGATCCACCTAAAAATTGTGAGGAGATGATTCCCACAATAAGAACTTTGTATCCTCATAAAAAACTGGAATATCCCCAAAGAATTACACACATCTTAAATAATGGAAGGAATATGATATGGTTGTAGAGGACTAGGTAACCAGACACACATATTATACAAGCTATACTCTTTCCCATAATGAGAACTGCATGAAAAACCCAATAAAGATAACCTCCATCCCCTATAGCATCGAAATTATCTATACCACACCTTCAAAAAAATCATTCCTGGTGAAATGGTAAACACAAATAGACAATCTTGAAATGAAGAAAACTACCTCTAGATGATCGATACATCACTAACCCATAAAAGACTAAAAGAAATCCACAAATAGATCCTCATGTTTGAAAATATCTATTATTGATAGGATATGATCCTCTTTAGATTTTATAAGTTCTTCCACCAAAATATCCACCACCAGGGACCCTTCTTCCAAATCCACAAAATAATGGGAAATTTGGATTTCCTAGATGCTTGGTAAATATGACATGAGATAGGACATCAAGGACATAGTGACATATTCCCTGAAAGACCAAACCCCCTTGATTCGCACCCGTATAATAGGATGCATTGAAGTTGATAGTGGAACCATATGGATAGGTAATTCTCCACTAGACAACATTGAACCCAACTTCATCAATAGATATACCTACTAATAAATGGTTAAAATGGAGATCTGAGAGCCCGGAAGATGAGGCGTGTTCTCCACATTTGAAAAATAAATTCTTCGAAACCAATAGGGGTATTTTTGAGATGATATTATGTGTATTTTGTTTATGGTTTTTTTAAAATAATGACTTATATTAATATATATAAGAATAAGTATCTTATAAGTATGTTAGAGTATCCAAATATTTTTTATTGAATAATATAAAATCTCATGTATTGTGTCACGATGTATTATGTGGCTGATGATTGAAATAATCATCTTGGAATATTTTAGTGATGTTTCTTTTTATACATAATTTGAAAAAGAATGATTTTCTTTCCCTAAAATATCTTGGAATATTCATTTATGTAGAAAGAAATGATGTATGAAAATTTTATTTCCATGTGGGAGTTAAAATTAAAAAATTTATATCTCTATGATGAAGTCTTTTCAAGGGATTAATCCATTTTTATCGGATGAATAAAATTACATGGCTGAAATTTCAAATAAATAAAATATGACATTGAGATAGTTTTAAGTAGATATGATTCTGATGGGTTGGATTTTAATGTCATCTAACCAACCCTATTCAGAATCACATGAAATAATGATAAATTTGTGATTTTATGTTCATTACATTTTCCGGGAACGGTTGAATGAGATTTTAACTCTCTTGAAGATGCTTGGAACTAATTTATAGGTATTTGGATTAAATATGGTTTTTGGGATAGGGGCACAAAATTTTGAAAAGGAATGAACATAGGATTGATATCACCTATGTAGAGTTCATCTAGAACTTTAGAAAAGGTAATGTCCAAACATAGGGAGTATTTTCAACATATGTAATGTTTCTAATAAGAATATAATTTTAAGGATATTACATAAATCAAATGTCAAAAATTAGTGGGAATAATTCAATCATTTTTATTATAAAATAACTTGTTCGATGGGATATCATAATATATGAGATTAATCGGATGAAATATTATTTATTAATAATTATATAAGGAAAAATTAGATAGAATCATGATCCTAGATACTTTCCAGATGATTATTGGAGATAAAAAATTAATTTAAATACATTCAATGTCATTTATGTTGGTATCCAATGATATAAATGTCATGATAATATATCTCATTATTCAGACCAGTTACAGAGGGATAATGATTCCACCCATTCATTATATACATAAATATCACATCATTTTCGATGGATATTCAATAAATATCACAATAATTAAATCCTAAGGAGAATAAAAGTTTATAATATTTTGAGAGAATACATGTAATCCTTTTATTTCATGAAATATATTCAACATATCTCACAAAGTTCCTCTCACATAGCACACTTCTTTGTCATACCCTACATTAAAACTTTCTTCATTATTTTTGGAATAGAAACATTAGAAAGGGTTATATCAAATAAATCAGTAAGGGTATACATAATAGAATCAATAAATGATCATAAGTGGGAATATTAAATAACATGGTTATAATAATATGATCCCAACATATGATAATCATGAAAATCAGTCAATAATCCTTAATAAAAAATCATAGAATAATTATTTTCCATAATACAGGACATAAGATATAAGTGTGGGGAATAATCAATAAATAATTATGAGGTATAAAAATATATCATAAGCTTAAGGAATAATTTTTTGGAATAAACATAATCATAGAAAATTGATTCCTCATTTAAGGATCACTACTAATACTGTCACAATGGATTGAGTTCACTCTATATTCCATTATATCCATTGTAATAGTTCAATCCTTTTACTTCCTTATTGGATCACGTCCCTTACTAAAATTGGTTCACTTCACATTCTAGATGATGGAATAAGGAGAGAACTCAATCCAATATGATAGTCTTAGTAGTGATCCACAACTATGGAAACTATTTTCAATGATTCTTTTTATTCTATGAAATTATGTCTCATGCTTATGAAATATATTTTTTTGGCTTTTGAATGTTTATTGATGATTCTACAAATTTATATCTTATGTCTTTTATTATGAAAAAATGTTATTCCTAGAGATATAATTAATTATTATTGACTTATTGTGTTTTATTATCATAGGTCATGATAATGTTATTAAACTATTGATCTTTCATATGCTCACATGTGATCATTAGTTGATATCTATTATAAGAACCCTTACTGAACATCTGATATCACCCTTTTATATGTTTCATTTACATAGGGTATGAAGAAAGGTTTTATGTTGGTTATGTCAATGAAGTGTACCATAAGTGAATGAAATTATGAGATATTTTGAATATATCTCATGAAATCAGATGATTATATGCCTAGTCTCCGAAGGCTCTAACCCTTTTTAGTACTTACACATGTGTTGTGACATAAAAAGAATATTAATCTAAAATGATGCAATATTTATGTATGAAATGCATGGGATGAATCATTATCACTTCATAACTGGATGGAATCATGAGATACATTATTATGACATTTATATCTTAGAATAACATTATACATGACATCGACGTTCATTGAATAAATTCATCATCTTCAATGATCTTCTATAATATATCTAGGATCAAGAATGTAACTAAGGATTCATTATATAATTGTTAATAAATAATATTTCAACATTATAATCTCTTATAATTTGATTATCCATCAAATAATTTATTATCTAATAAAAAATATTTAATTATTCACTTTAATTTAAATCAATTTTTATGTAGTAACATCAACTTTATGTTCTTCTTAGAAACCCAATATGGGTTTAAAATGAAACCTATGTTTCTCCATTGCCTTTCTTAATGATCCAAATAAACTCTTCCTAGGTGATATCAATCCAATATTCATTTACTTTTTTATATTTTATGTCTCAATCCCTAAAATCACATTCAATTAAAATTTATCTAGATCAATTCCAGGCTTATATAAGCCAATTTCAATCACCTTCAGGAATTCCAAGAAAATGGAATGAACTTCACCTTAGATGTTTATTATGATTCCTTTTGAGTTTGTATATTATTTGTGTAAGGACATTAAAATCCAACCCACTAAAAAAAATCCAATATAAACTATATATAAACATTATTTTCATCTTTTAAAACATCATCCATATAATTTTATACATCAGATAATAATGGATTGATCCTCTAAATTTTTTCCTTCATAGAGATATAATTTTTTTCCTTATAACTCCTCCATTGAACTAAAATGTTCAAACATCATTTATTTCAAAATAAATTATTCTTCCAGTAGATTATAAGGTAATAAAATCATTGATTTTCTAATTATTATGAAAATAAACATCTATAAAATATTCCAAGATGAATATTTCAATCATTAATCACATAATACAAAATAACACAATACTTGAGATCTTATATTCTTCAACAAATAATATTTTTATACCCAATCAAATTAATAAGATACATCTTATTTTATATAATTATATTAATAATTTTATTCAGATGAAACCATGGAAAAAATTAAACACACAATGTATGCTCAGAAATAACCACCTATTGATGTTGAATAATTTTTTTTGTTTAGCTAGAACATGCCTCTTGCACCTAACTCTCATATCTCAATTTAAACCGTTTCTTAGAAGGTCTCTCTATGGATGATGTCTATGTTAATGCTATTGGGTCTATACTCTCCTATCCATATGGTTCCACCAAAACCATATAAGCATACTATTATAGAGGAGGGTGTCATGGGGGATTTTTTTTTCACGGAAATATCACTAGTACATCACTATACTATCTCATATCCTATATACCAATCATCCTGGCCATCCCAATTTCCCTTCATTATGTGGATTCGGTGCAAGGGTTATTGATGGTGGATATTTTCATAGAATACATTTTATAAGCCGGGGGTTCCCATCGCCTATCACTGGTGGTGATGTTCGATCATGAGAATCCATTTTTCTATTTCTTTAGGACTTTTTGGGTATGTGATGTATCAATCATCTATCGGTAATGTTCACCCTTTCAAGATCATATTTTTCTATTCATATTTTCTTGAATAATGATTTTTTTATGATGTGGTATAGGTAAGATCAATGATATGATTAATTGAGGTAATCTATATAATGTTGTTCTTGGGATTATAATTATAGGAAAAATAGAATCTCAACTACTATGTGGGTCCGGTTACCTATGCCTTGACTTCCACTTCAAAATCCTTCCAATCTTTAAGATGTTGTTAATTATTTGGGTATATTACTATATATAGATGATGATATGTGGGGATTACATTTGGCATAGTCTCCTCAATTTTTTAGGTGTTTCTTGTATTGATGCTTCCATCATGTGTTTTGATATGGTATAATGATGTAATTTTATGGTTTCAGGGTGTTTTATACTAAGCTCTTTCAAGATTCTGTTTTTACCATCACTTTAAAAGAATTATGTTGATATTTTCAGATGATGGTATCTTATTTTCAATGTTGTAATGTTGTTGGTGGGTTATGTATTAGATGAGGCATCCATTCTCCCTAAATGGTTTTTGGTTGATGTTTAGGATTCCGAACAATAGGAATTGGCCCTGTCTATGCTCCCAGGTCCCTCATTGGGTCACAAACACAATTATTTAAAATAGGAGGGGTTTTCAAAATTTAAAATATACTCTTCATATTATATTTGTGTAATCGTGTGATAGATTTGTTCTACCATACAATTAATTTGATTTTTCATAATTAGGTAATGTATAGATTGGTGGTTGTGAAGTTGGTGGTCTTTTCACAACAATACCATCATCTTCTCCCAATGTTAGTTCACATGGGTTTGTCCCATATCTTGAAACTCATAAGATGGATATCTCTTCAATAATATATTTTCCCTCAATTTAAGATGTTTTTGTGGTTAGGGAGGACCTAATGTGGGGTGAATCTTCCTCTCCCTTGACTCTTTCTCAGGAGAATCTCATCCACAAGGATAGAGAATCTGAGGAATCTATAATGGGTCTGGGTTTTTCAGAGAGTGTATAGAGGAATCAAAAAATTTATGAGGGGTGAATTTTCATTCTCAACATCCCTTGTGTTCTCTCCAAAAAATGTTTTATGTAATTGGGTCTTTGAAAGAACCTATGTGGGATCCTACTTCTCTATATTTTATAGATAAAAGAAGTTCACTTGTCTCATCTTCTCTAATAAGTAGCATATGTCTCACTCATGCGAAATTTAGAGATGCTATGGATATAATTTCAGAATAAAATTTGGGGTCCTCTATAGGCCATAAGGCCAACACTTCTGAATCTCAATGAGTTCTATTATCATATGAATTTATGGGTTATTCGTTACATATTCTACAATTGTTCAATTTTTAATGAATTGTGAGTTTGACATGTATCTATTTTGAGAAAAATTTAGAACCAAATAAAAAATGAATCACATTTCCTATTTTTCTAGAAGTATGGGATTCTCAAGTTTCATGTGTTTAGTTGTATAAAGTGTTAGTGTATATAATTTTTCGATATTTAATATTATAGTGGTTTTAGTGAATTTGTTGGTCAAACATTTTTAAATGAATGTGATTGTATGAGGTATATAATTTATCATTTTCTTCATCAATTCTAAATTAATTATCATGGATCTAGTTGAATTATGGAATCAACTTTCAAACATCAAATTAGGAGGTTTTCCTTGGTTTACTGGTTTTAAATAAAAGAAATTATCATAGGGATGTCGAAAAAATGAGGTAGAAGGGTTTTTTCTAGAAGAGATATATATGATATTAGATATTTTATATCATGAAATGGACTTATGAATAAGGGGTTATCAGGTAGATGTATCAAGTGTTGTAATAAGTGAAAAGGAAATTAGAGGATTTGTTGTTTTCTCGATCAGTGTGTCTCTAACTTTCATTGTACTAACCATTTTGTATAGGCTTCACATACTCATCCTACACTAGTTTTTTTAAGACCACTCACCTATTATGGTGAAAAATAAGAGTAGGGGTTACATAAGGAAAAAATATACTATATTATAAAGTATAAAGACTCGAAAAAAATGAATTTTTAATATAGTGAGAACATCATGGGAATTAAAAGGGTGGAACACATCATGTGAGGGATTAAAAAAGAACCTAAAATGTCTAAAAAGGGACATTCTTAAGTTGATTAATACTTGGAAAAAATGGAGATAGCATATAGAAGATCAATGTGAGGATCAAGTGGTTGTAAAAGGGGTTTTAAAGGTATTGGGTTGATGATTTTTTTTTTGTGTTTGGTTTCTAAAAAATATTTTTGTTGAGAGACTTGAGAAAATGTTAGCAGTTTACAGAGAGTGATCAAGGGAAATTTGGATTAGGGGGATATGAATGTGGATTAGTCTCTGGTGTGTCTGATGGATGGATGGTTATCTAGGAGTTAAAACTTTAAAAAAGAGGATGGTTCATATACATCAGAATAGGAAGTTATAGGGAAACTGTATTTGGATCATCCTAAGGGACTTCTTAAAGGATCAAATAACTATAATATAAGAATTTTTTCATTGGTAAGCGGGGTGGAAACTTTTTTGCTGAATTATATGGCTGGTGGAGGATAGGTAAAACATTGTTTTGAATGTTTTATTGAAAGAATAGGAGATCAATATAGTAGTGGATAGCTTGAAACTAGAAATTTCACCTCGTCTGGAGAGATTCTAGAACTCATTCTATGTGGATTCATGGGAGATCATCGATGTGAATATTAAGTAAGCAGTTCAGGATTAATTTTTATGAGGGAAACTTAATAGGGTAGTGGTTTAGTGTCTATTGTGGTTATCCTATTAAAATTTAAAGAAAATGTTGTTCTCAATCAGTATATACAATTATTTTTGTGAAAAATTACAAAAATCTAAATTTATGTTTGAACATATGGAATATATGAGTGATTCAATGGATGGATCGATTGAGAGGAGTGACATGGATTTTTTCCGAAGAGTATTTTTCAAGGGAAATACAGATAAAAAATTAGATAGTGTATGATATTAATAAAAAGTACATTGGATATAACATTATAATACAAGTAAGCATGGGAAAGGAATGTGATAATTTGTAATGGAACTTCATTAATAAGGTCATGGGAGGTTTTGTGTTTAATGAATGGCCACGTCATCTGTTTTTTAGGTTCTATGTGTATCTATGGGTCTATATATCCATCATAGGGATGGGATTCAGGTTCATTTAATGTTTTTTGATTTAGGAAATGAAATCCAATGTATTGAATCTTCTTTATTCTCCCATAAGATTCTATTAAAATGAAAATTACATGTGGTTTGGATGAGGGAGAGATACTACCGTTAAAAAATAAGTACGAGGACGCCATTGCTTCTCATCATATTTTTTATAACATTATTATTTATTTAATTAAGAGTATGAAAATTTTTATCAGATGTTTAATTCTAATTATTGATTCATATAGAAAATGTAGAGAAAAAAAATTCAATCATGGGAAAATTAATTTTTTTCATCTTTAAGAAGTGTTTGAATATGTTCATTAGGTGAATATAAGAGAATTTGGGCATATAGAAATGTTATTTTCGAATAAATAATTTTATTTATCCTATATTAGATTGGAATATCAAGAATTTTTTATTTGAATAAATAATTAAAAAAATAAAGAAGACACATCTATAATTTGAATAACCACTTCTATTCATAGGGAGGTATGATCAAACTGGTTAACATTAAGTTATTATCAATTCTGTTAAAAGTTATGTCAATAATTAAAATACTAATTGAACTTTTGATTTGATTCTAAAAAATATCGATATATTTCATGTTGGATGGAAATAAGAGTAAAATATAACATTGAGTTTCTTAGAAAGAATGGTGAAACTGATTGATGGTGGCATCAATCTATAGATCTTGTTATAAGCGATGTAATACATGTAGGTGAAGTGTGCATGACATGTAATTGAACTGACCATATTTTGTGTGAAATTTTAGCGTAAAATATATAAAATGTACTATAGAAAATAGAAGGACAATTTTATGATATTTTTAAATATGATGAGATGTATAATTGGGAATTTGGAATTTTAGAAGAGGAGGTATGTTGAGTTGTCAGTCACAACAATGCTAGCTAATGGAAGGATAATTGGTTTGGGGAAACACTATTAGTATCAAGTCTCTTAGATCTAGAAAATTATTATACAGAAGTAATCAGGTTTCTTTCTTTGATTAATACAATTCTTGATTATCAATAAAATATTTTTTACCTGAATTTAAACCGAATTAATGAACCTAATAGATGTGTATTGTCAGTTTCATCTTATTTATGTTTCATTAGATGGGAATATAATGTTTTTATACATTAAGGATATGAAAGAAATTAGTGGGTGAAAATTTTATCGTGTAAAAAGATCCTAGTGGGGTGTGAAATTTGTGGAACCAAGTGCTACCCATAGACGATAATGTGGGAAAGGTTGTTTTAATGGCATTAAGATATTGGTTCTATACTTCACCAAACATAGAAAATATTTGGAATCTATTTTTTGAAACTGAATGGGTTCCTAAATTCTAGAGATTCATTGGAAATGAATGGTTATCAGTGGGAGTGGGAAAATGTTTTCATAATTTTTTTGGGAATAGTTCCATGGTTCATGCCAAAATTGTGTGGATGTTAGTATTTAGAGTTTTAAATTTACTATGATGTGATGGGTAATATGGGAGGCAAGAAATAACATGAAGGAAGGTATATGGTTCTCTAAATTATTTTTTAGGTAAGCATGAAATCTATGGCGGTAGGTCGTTGAATTCTCATAAATGGCTATGGGGGTTTATTTTTTCTAAGAAGGTTCCACCCAAGGTCAACCACTATCATAGTAGAAGAAGGTGTGCATGGATATGGGAGGTTGTTTAAATGGAATCCACAAAATTAAGGATTGAAATTGAATGTTGAAGGATCATGTGTGTAGGGGAAGTTGGAAGGGGTGGTCTTATTATTCATAGTGTGGATTCAGTGATCTTTTCATTCAATACTTATTATGGACAAGGTAATTATCTTGGTTCAAAAGATATAGATTTATATAGAGGTATTTATTTATTATGTCTCTATAATATTAATATCATGGCGTTTGAATCTCATTCTAACGTGTTTGATCATCTCTTTTTTTTGAAAGGGAAAACCACCCATGGTATCTGGTTTACTTAATTCATAATAGGAGGATGCTCATGGAGTAAGGAAAAAAGGATCGGAACATGGAGGGAAGGGAATTTTTTAACTAATGTGTTTTCTAAAAAAATATTTCTAGAGAATGTATTATGTTTTGTTATAATATAGGGTCCTTAATGAATGAAAAAATATATATTATGGGTTAATTCCCTAGGTTTACATTTCATTTATCCCAATGAGGTCTGGGTTTTTATTAATAAAAAATTAATTTTTAGTAAATAATACCTACAATTTTTATTTCTAATTAGTACACACATATATTTATGTCCAAATATGTGTTATTTAAATTCATTCCTTCTCTCTCCATTTCGAATCATTAATCCATTTCATTTTTCACTCCCCATTACTGATAAGAAATACAAAGTACTTGATATATGGTGTTATCAATTCACACATAAGCAATGTACCAACAACCATTCCACTCCATGTCAATGAGATCTATGCTTTGTATAGATCTTAATATGGTATGATAGACTATGAAGATTTCCATTACCAAAATAATATCATACCAACTTAAAATTAATTATCATCAGCATTATCTGAGGCTATCCAAGTATTTTTAGGATGATAAAATTTGTTTTTACAATTTTTATATAGATTTATCATGAGATTTATAAAATGGAATTACCTAAATTTTATTAATTCATAGGTCAAAACAAATCAATTTCAAATAACAAGATGACACCAAGGATTATAGAATTAAAAAAATACCTTCTAAATTCAATATGATCATTAAATTTATAAAATATTCATATTTTATTGAAATTATAAATATTGCAGATTATTATTCATTATTTACTTTTCTCCCCTCATGGTGACACTCATCATATTTTACATCTCAATGGTGGATCTCTTGCATAGATAGGTTTCAAGATTTTCTATGTAGATAATATACAAGAATTGATTACTTAATGTGGCTATCTAGATATAAAAACATCCAAATATTTAATAAGTATTGTATTATTAAATATATATTATTTTTAATAGTATATATACATACTAGGATGATATATTTATCATTTTTTTATATTGTTGAAATCACATACTCTATCTTTATCAAATATGATCCTTTCATCATATTTTTCATGAGAATTATAATTGAGAGGATAATCTAGGATGGTCAATTATTAAATTTTAGTTATCCAACAATGATAGACTGTATTATTTCTAAGGTTCTACCTTTATGAACATTATTTTACATTAATTACCTATATTATAAATACAAAACTAAATCCATCATAGATAAGGGAATAAGGTGTAACTTCTTATTCCTCAATGTAAATTGAATGGTTGAGAGGATTCTATCAATAATGTTTCCCCATTTTCCATGCTTTTAAATATGGTTTTTATATTATCTATTGATTCCATTATCATGGATCTTCTCTAATCCCTGTCTTCTATGTGTGAAACATTTTTATTAGCCATTATTGTGGTTGTAGTATTTTTTCTCCTTAAAGACTCTTCTTATGCTTGTAGAATGTTTAAACATATTTCATCATTATGGCCATAATTTTTTCACCTCCTTCATGTTTTTTCTTTCATATTTGGTTTTTCAATTTATTGAAAACACTGAAAAAAATAGTCTAATTCTTGTAGAATCACTTTATTACTATTATAAAAAGATTATGTTTGTTACCATTCTACCTTAATTTATTTTTCCAAATCAATTATATAAATTAATAAAAAATCTTTGGGAACATTAGCCATCCTTTTATAATATCTATATATATTTTTCTAATCTATTTTCTCCAAAAATAATTCTTTTTTTGTATCACTGTTTATATAAATCTGGGAATTTATTTAGAAATGATATACATTATTATTAATGTTTATGGATGAATAAAACATCATTTATAACTTCTTGGGAGTATTCAAATAACTCTATATATTTAGCCTCCTTTGCATGGATTTACCAACAGTCTTCTTCAAATTATTTGGACTTATTTCTTTAATTTGTTCTGATACATGCTTATATAATCATTCACCATCCCTATGAATAAAACTATGAGACACATTAAATTTATTTTCAATAATTTTAAATCTTTTGGAGTTCAATAGTTTTTTATCATATGTGGTTGCTTCTTATTCTTAAGATTTATCCCCCTCAAAATGGGAATCCTTTACACTTCTTGAATTTATGGATTGTACCAAAAATAAAATTCCATGTGATTAAAATTATTATGTAACCAATACGTCTCTACAAGGGTTGATCTCATTTTCAAAAAAAATTATTATTATCCATGATGGACAATGTTCTATTTTGGGGCTTCATCCACAACTGTTTGGGATTATTTTAGGGAACCAACGCTTATACTCCACCCATTCACCATATATATGGTCGTAGGATGATCATCACTTACCCTAATCCGTATTTTTAATGACCTTGAATTTAAACCAGCACTATTTATAGAAATAGATTTATTTTAAATATTAGATTCAGGTATGTATGATACTTTTGTCGTTGACCTTGCTGAGGAATGAACATAAAATGTTATAAATGTGTTTTGTAGATGCATAGGTACATTTTGGAACATTAACCCTCTCATTATGTTTGTGTGAAATCATTAATTATTCCGTAATCTTATTTTGAATACTTGGATTTAATTTTTTTCATGGTTTTCCTCATTAATCTATAGTTCAATACATTTCATATTTACTATTTATTTCTAATTTTTAGTATCCCACAATATTTATTTTCACTCCATCATGATATTTTTGAATCAAAATATATCTTCTTGACATCAATTATAATTTGATTATTTTCTAACAAGAAAAGTTTCATTCTTAAAATAGGTTTTCATCTCATTTATCTCATGAACATATTTTAACCAATGATTTTCAAACGTGGAGTACCTCTCATCAGGATACTTATTAAATTATTTTATCAATCCAACAGGATTTGAGATTTTTGTTTTTCGTGAAATTTATTTCTCCAAGATCTATCTAATTCTATGGAATTTTATTCAATATAATTGATTTATTCTTTACTGTATTCAAATATTACTTAAATAAAACGATCTAATTATTCAATAAAAAATTAGTTTTTCATTTAATTAATCATGAGAAAATTATGTTTATATATGGTAACTCTAAAAGGTTATTATATATTCTTAAGGATCATTTTCATAATAATTTTTACATTCCCCATAATCTCTTATGTTTTGGGAATCATTTGAGGATGAATTTAGATCACCTTTTTTTAGTGGTAGACAGAACCACCATTTCTTCTACATCCAAGATAGATATTTCTTCTTCTCAAGGGGGAAAGGAAATATATTATTTTTTTATAAATAATAAAATATTATTCAATATAAATTTTAATTTATTATTCTTATTTAGTATTGTATTTGTAAGGAATGAGTTTTTATTTCAAATATAAATATCTTTAACAAAATTACACTATATTATAAATTTTAGAAGAGGGAAAAATATTTAAAAGAAACAAATTCATAAATAGATAATCTGATTAATTTTGAACCAAGATCTGATATAGATTAATAGTACCAATTAGTTATGTATCCATCAATATGGGTGAACCATTGTTGGTGACTTCTAATCCAATTATACCTTATAACCCTTTTTTAATTTTTTTTTTCTCTTGTTAAGCAGAATGGTTCCTCCATTCCCTCTTCTCACATCCTCATTTGTATACAATATATATAAATACACCCCCACAATATTAAAAAATTATTTTTACATGGTTAACCTCTCAATATGATAATTCTATTCCCTAGTGTGATTCTGGACTAATTGAGAGCACACTACCCACTAAAATCATCTTTTTAGTACAGTGAGAAAGGTTTATTCATGAACTCATTTTTCACTAGTCTCGTAATAGTGTTTAGTGTATCTGGAACCCTTTTAAAATCATGATACTACTTTATAATTATATGAATTTCTTTTAAAATTTAAAACTCAATGATACAAATATATTTCAAAAATAGAGTATAGATTTTCATTTATTCTATTATTTATTTCATCTCTTTATTATCATACTTGAATAGAATAATTCATGAATATTTTGTTATTTATTTTAAGAAATTTTAATAATATAAATAATTATTATTCACAAAATAAATACAAAAGTTTTTCTTCTTATTCCTCTCTTGAACTAGTTGAATGAAGCTTATTTATTTGTGAACATTTTCAATGAAAACCTTTATTTATTCTTCCCTATACATATATTATTATTCTAAATAATTGCACAATAATATTGTTGTATTCTTAATCGTTAATTTATGGCATAGAAACACCAAATTTCATTAGGTTCTGATGGTAAGAATGACCCCCTTAGATTCCATCAATACACATGTGTTTCTATAGTGTATTCCAATATCCATCCTTTCTCTATAAAATATTTCTTCCTTCGAACTACATAATATAGAATTAAAAAATGAATCATCTTAGGTTTCTATAAATGATGTTATTTCTAACTTCCTTTTATTAAAAATATCATGAGAACAAATTAACACAAATATCCACATCATTCAAAATTGAATATAGACCTAAACTATTTTCCCTGAATACTCAAAAACACAAGAATTCCAACATAAAAATTTATATTATTTATTCATTAAAACATTTTATAAATGTATGTAGTTATGCATAAATCATGTTCATTTATTCATTCATAAATATCACACATTCTTCTTTTAAAATTTTATCAACGTCATGTTTTTTCGATGAACCTTTAATATGTATAAATATATCTACACAACTGAGGTTGTCATGGGTTATTTTATCATGACGTAAAGTAACCCTTTATTTTTCCCCTTCATGTAACACCCCAATATTCATAATAAAAATTTATCTTTAAATAATTTTAATTCACCCATTTCTTGTGTTGCACACAATCGTGAGTTTAAATGGAATGGGAGATACTATTAATAAAAAATTAATGATATAACATAAATGTTAAATTAAAAGGAATTAATAGTAATAAATAATTTATCAAATAAAAATAAATTTCATACTAAATATGAATGTATCGGTTGGAACTCTTAAAATAATCACTCAACTTTTAGAAAAATTACTTTATTATTTAAAATCATGTTCTATTCAAAAAATGAGACTATTTTATTTTTATGAGTGAATATTAATTTTTATATGTTATATTAAATTTATTGAAAGTAATTAAATTTCAGAATTTCAAAGTTATTTTAAAACTATAATTTTTTAAAACTGTTTATTTTTTAAGGAATAGTGAAAATACTGATATTTATTGAAAAGTGTATTTTCTTTTAAAATATTTAAAAGGTAAAATTAAATTTTATATTATTTTAAAATTTTAATTTATTTATTTCTATCAAATTATGTGTTTTAATGGGATTATATTTATTATTAAATTATAATAACATTTTTTGTTTTAAAAGGGAATTTTTCTAAAAAATCACTTTGATGGAATTTCACTGGTTTATTTTTAAATTGAATTCTAAAACGTCCATGTTTTATATTTAAAAAAAATTGATAAAATTTTTTATTAAGAAGGCCCAAATTTATCATGTAGGTTTATGTTTTTTTTTTCAATCTTTATAGTAACCTTGGTAAATTGAGTTATCACGATAAAAGGTAAATTGAGTAATTTACTTAGAAAATAAAATTATAATGACTCTAACACATGGTAATTTTTTATTAGATCAATATAATTAGACCCTTACTACCCAAGGATCTATATTAAGTTGTTTAATGGAAGGGTTTCTATGAAAATGACTTATATAATATTTAAATCAATGAACATCACAAAATGTCACATTCTTGGCCTTAAATATTCTTTATGTCTACACATGGGAAAAATATATTTAATGAATGAATCTAAATTCTAAATTAAAACTTAAAAAACCTATTTTCATTAATAAAATCAAATTTTTGGGCCACCAATTTGTTATTATCATATTTATAATATTTATTTCAATAAAAAATAAATATGTCACATTCCTTTTTTAAATACTATGTCAATGTTAATATAGAGTTACCAAAAATATATATTTGAAAATACATTTTATTCTTAAATATATAATATTTATCTACCTAATGTTGTTTAATTAATAAATTTTAGTGAAAAAATAAGTATATTAAATTGTTACACAACAATGATGTAGTAATTGTTTTATTAATGGAAATATCAAATATATGTTTCAAAAAATACTATAATAAATATAATATTTGATAAATAATGTGATAAAAAGTGTTATAGATTACCTAGACCTCATAGGTATATAATAAAATATTTAATAGAAGTTAAATTATTATATTTATATTTGTGAAAATCAATGAAATGAAAAGTTTCACAATTGACACTAATGATATTTTATCAAGATAATATATTATTAAATTATTTAATAATCATAAAACATATTTAAAAATATAAATTTTATATAATATGGTCTAAAATGTCAAAATTTTAATTTATGGCCTAATTTAAATCACATAAGTAAAAATTACAAACATTCAGTGTTGAAAAAATTAGTATCATAATTTAAATTAAAATTGAATAACTTAGTGTTAATCAAAATGATAAGGTTTAAAATAATACCAAATATTACCTTAAATATATTGTTCCATGATATTACTATATTATATAGTCTTTTTCTTTGAATCAATGTCCTTTTTTAGGTATGTTTATTTACAAATAATTATTATAAATTAATATGTTTTGAAATATGAAAAGTGACCCTAACCTCAATTATTAAAGGGAGCCACCTCCCTCACTTCTTCACATAACTATAAGCCCTCAATCTCGGCCATACCATGATAATTTATCTTCTCAACAACATGAATCAAATTTTAGTGCTTTTTTTCTTTTAAAAATTCAAAAACAAGTGTCAATAAGAGGAGATCTAATGGAAGTTCTCCAAATAATAGGTAATCGTCTCAATCGAATACTTCAATAATTTTTTTATTATAAATCTTATTCCAGGGTTTTTCCAATATAATGTAATAAATATACTGTAATTTATATTATAAGATATTATTATTGTTATTTAACATCCATATTCTCTATTCTATCCATATTTTGAAAAACAGAAGAACTAAACATGCGTATGTACAAATTACCATATACATGTTTTGGTGTAATATGCTTTTCATCCCCACATTATTTAGATAGATATTATGATGGAAAAAATATATATATATATGATAATTATAAAATTAAATTTATTCAGAAATAAAATAAATATACCATCCACATTTTTACTATTTCACTATTAAGTGAATGATACCACCATGTATCCATACATACTACTAGCCATCTTAAAGAAAATTTATCATAAACAATCCTCAAAAGAAATCATATTTTAATAGAAACCCTTACCTCAAGCCCAGTATTTATACATATGCATTAAAATATCCTATATAACAAATAAATATTATATAAATATAAATATATATATATTCCAAAACCACATCAATAAATAAAATACTATGTATCATTTCTTTATAATTTCAAATAATCCACTTTCTGATAATTTCTTTATTAAAATAATCATTCAGATGAAAATTGGCATGTTTTATATGCTTATTTCGATTCGATGGTACTGGTAATTAAATATTCTTTATAGTTAAATCATATATATAATATTAATCATGACATAATATTCATATTTATTCATTATATACACTTTTATAACCATTCATATAAAGAGTTGTGAAAAATGAATCACTCCATGGAGATAGTAGTTCATACCTAAGTAAGAGTGTTGTTTCCTGTAATATATGGATTGAATGAAGTAAAGTTAAATAATAATTAATCATTATATAACAATTATTATATAATAAATATCATATATAATCATTAAATATGTCTTTATTAACATCCATGGAAATGAGAAATGAAGAATGAATCACACTACTTCATGGATGTGGTATTACACACATAGGGATGTGCAACATTATCATTTTCCAATGATTGGAAATGTATGAAGGTATATAAGATATTATAATTATATAATAATTATTATTTTATAAATATCACATATAAAAAATAATTCCATCATAAAAACCTACCATGAATGATGGTGAGGAAAATTGAAATACATCACTTTTTCAGGCAGTAGTCCACACGTATACATGTAAAATTCTTTAATTTTCCACTTGATAGAGAAGGCATGAATAAATTTTCAACCATATAAATAATATAATATAAGTATATGGGATATTATTATTTTATGATACCGTCATGGTTATCATATAATTGAATGAGGTAAGATAATATATAAAATAAAATCACTCTATTAAGAGTTGTACCTCTTCTTTGGAAAATATATTTTCGCTTACACCATAATCCATCTAAGGTAATAATTTTGAAACAATGGCCCCGAAATAATGGGATATGATTTTAATAATGTATCATGATATTTATTGTATAATTTTTAAGTATCATGAAGTGTGAGGAATAGGGGAGACGTGGTATCATTTTCTATGCGAGGCAGAATAAACACTATGAATTTTTCAAAAGATTAAATTATATTAATGTCTTACTGAAAAACATTATTTCAAATGAATAATATGTAAATATGAGATGTTATAGGTTATAAATATTAAAATAAATTAGAATTTATAAAAAAATTGGTTCATTTTAATGATTATCATTTTATTTTTAACCTTTATAACCATCTTAAAATTCAAATATAGTAGCTATGCAATTCTAAAAATTAATTTATTCATAATGAACAAAAATGAAAGTGTATATATAAATAAATTTATTAATGATTTATATAAATATTTATTCTATTAATTAAAATTAAATTTCTATAATTGGTATTAATTAATCTAAAAACATACCATCAAAACATGACGGAATATGGTTTTATAGAAAAAAATAATTTTTTATGTCTAAAAATGTTTATATACTAAAATATAGTGTAATGATGATAAAAATGATATTAAATGATTTATTTTTAATCAAAAATAACTAATAAATTTAAAAAAATACAAAATGAACGTTACTTTTTAAATACATGGAAAGAAAAGAACATTTTCATCGAAAAATTTGTGTTTCATACTATTCAACTAAAAATCATATTTATCAGAGAAATCCTAATATTTCACTCAATGATACTATTTATACAATGATTTATAAACTTATATGATTTTTATAAGATAAAATTTATAAAATTATATAAAATAATCATTATATCCATTCATGAAAATGCAATAGAAACCATTTTTTATGAAATTTATTTTTTAAGCATAAAATGGATTTACTAAAAATTAAGTACTTATTTATTAATAATCAATAACTAAATTATAATTATCAAAAAAATTATACATATTTTAAAAATTTATTTATTCTTATTCAAACCTATAATTTTATGGATAGGTTATAATGGTTACATTTAAATAAAAATAGTTTAATAATATATCATGAATTGTGTAAACATGGTATTTTTTGTAAAGAAAGTTATTAGGGAAATTGAATTTATTAAAAGTGAAATATATCATAAAATATTATCATACTAAATTATAACCCACTTATAAAATTTTTTCCATCGAAATTCTATCACTCCAATACAATAAACTGAGTATACCTTTGGATCATCCCTTCTTCAGGTTCCAACAAAGATTTCTAAAATTTTTGGTTTCTCCAAAACACATTGACTAGGTGTGGTGTCTTGTTCTGAAACACATTATATCTTAGATATAGAATCTCTACCTGGTTTTTCCTTATATGAGTTATCTTGATAATATGGTATTAACTCTATGTTTATTACATGTGATGGATTGGGTATATACTCCCTTAAAATATATACATTGAACACATCATGTACTTGAGAGTGGTTCAGTGATGTGCCAAGTGATAATAAACTATCCTACTCCAATAATTAATCCAAGAAGGGATATATATGTATATATATATATTCTATATATATAAGTCTCATATTTCCTTTATTTAAAAAGCTCATAACAATATTCCAATAAGATATTCATAGGAAAATCATGTCACCAACATAAAACAATATATCTCACTGATGATTTGCACCCTAAAGTTTTTGTAAAATCTAAGAGTACCTGATGTGTGGATGAATCGATCTAACTTCACTACTTTTTTTCATCTATCACATCTCTGGATATCATTATTTATCTAACTTGATTCCATCATGATAGATTTTTTCACTTCATTCCATAGATGGCTTTATAAGGATGAATCTAAATTCATGATTTAAATATATTATTGTATGAATATTCTACCACAGGAAGGTATTGAACCAAAAATCCTTTCAAATCCCTAGAATATGATTTAATCATATACTATTTGATTTTAACAGTTCTCTATAACTGACTATATGTCTAATGATTGAAGGAATTATTAAATATGAATCCCATATTCATTACTTAGTGGATTATTCTATTGAATTTTATGGTAATATTAGAAACTGGTTAGAAAATCTATAATAAGGTACTCCATAAAATCTTACCACTTTTTAAATGTATATCCTATAAAGATGATCAAGATAGAAATCTTCTATAATGGTAAAAAAATTAAATAATTTCATATGGTGATCAGGTACAACAAAAATAGAATTATTCCCTCTAGATGTTTTGGAGATTTTGATAATGAAATCCATGGTAATGTTTTCCAATTTTAATTATGGTATGGGTAATGGTTTAAGCTCCCTTTATACTTTTATCATTAGGCCATAACTTTTTTACACACCAATAATTGATAACAATATATTTCAATATCTCTTTCCATGTTATCCCACTAGAAATACTCATTTATATACTTATTCGTACTCGTAATTCATAGATTAATAGATAATGTAAAACTATAAACCTCATCCAATTGATCGTTCTTAAAATATAGTATTGAGTTTAAATAAACAATGATCATATAAAATTATATTCCATCACAATCGTTATTGAACTCTGGAACGTTTCTCACCATCTTATGTTGTTTCACATCCTCCTTTTTCACCTCTTTAATCCTCACACAGATGGATTGTTTAACATTTCTCAATAAAATATATGATATATCCCAATTCATCAAGATTTAATGATCCATATAATATAAATTCATTAATATTGGATCTCTTACAACCTCATTTTGGACAAACTATCATTGTTTATTTAGAATAGATAATCAGACAACTTACACCCCTTCCAAGGGTGGTTTTTTATTAAGTAGTAAAAATCTTATATCAATTTAAATTATAACCATTTACCACATTAAAATCTTTCTCGAAAAGTATATAATTAAATATTTTATGATTGATTTATATAAATCATATTTCAGGGTAAATCTAATACCTCTAAATATTAATTGCAAAACCTTTTACTAGAAAATCCAAATCACAAGTCAAATAATTTTTCTGAGGATTTTTCAATTATGTTGAGGCATAAGATATTCCCATATCATTTTTTATGATGACACATCTCAGTACCTTCATTGATGCATCACTAAAAATCAAAAAATATTCTCTATTACATCTTACCATAACTATAGATGCATTTTCCAACCTTCTTTTCATTCTTTGAACGTTTCCTCACATTCATCTATCTATAAGAACTTGGATCCATTTTGAGTCAACATGGTTATTGGATTAGATATCTTTGAAAAATTCCTATTAAAGATCTTTTAGTATCTATCCAACCACAAACTACTAGGGATCCATGTTACCATGATTTTACTTTTCCATTGATAGACAACTCTCAGCTTTGAAGGACCCATTGATATACCCTCACATGATATTATATGACTAAAGAATGAAAAAATGACCATAATTAGCACTTAATGAATTTGGTATACACCTTCCCTTTCCTCAGGGTTCCAAACACAATACTAATTTTATAATCATGCTCTTCCTTAATTTTGTAAAATAATACTAAATCATCTATAAAGGATACCAAAAACATAATATGATAATCTCTAAAGAATATATTCATTAAATATTAAAAGAAAGTGGGGGGAATTGGTATATCCAAATGGAATCACTATAAATTCATAATGACCATACCTTGTACATAAGGTTGTCTTGGGTATTTCTGACCACATGACCATGTTTAAAGAAGATATAGAATGAAACTCAATCTTGTATATTTATTGAGCTCTATACAATTGATCAAACAATAAATCAATATGTGGTAGATGATTATTGTTCTTAATTTTGAATTTGTTAAGTTCTTGGTAATAAATAAAAATACCTTGTGACCCATATTTCTTCTTATAAAAAAGAAAAAGTGAACCACATGATGATTCACATGGGATTATGAATCCATTATCAATATTATTCTAGATATTCTTATCAAATTCCTCTATTTGTAATATCTTATACATTCTCATTGAAATAGTTGTAACACTATGCATGAGTTCTATGAAAAACTAAAATTGAAAATTCAGGGAATGACTAGGAATGTATTTAAAAAATACATCCTTATAATCCTGAATAATACTAATATCTTTGATGTTGAGTTTTTTCCCTACTATTTGAGATAAATATCCCTCATGAATATGAACAAAGACCCATAAAATTGAAGTAATTTTTTAGAAGTTCATTTTTATACTCACAATGAGAGATGACCATAGGTTGATTAGGAATATCAAAAATGATTTCCTAATTTATATAAATTTGTTTTCAAAATATGTAGATAGAACTAACCGATGATAAATATCACATAAAATATATCCTATGTAAATACAGTAATATTTATATATGGAGAATTTTTACAAACTATAATATGACATCCACAACACTCGAGTGAAGGATGAGGGTGCCTTATTAATCATGATCCACATAAGTGATTTATATAACAATGAAAATTCTCTTCTCTACGAGTTATCCTTTATATTAGGGCATTTACTCAGATAATGTACATGTTCACAAAACAGAATAAATTGAACAATAAATTGTACATTATGATGTATTATATATCCCTCCATCAAACTCTTCATTTTTCTACTATAATTACTTTATTTATTCCCTTATTCTCTACACATAAAACATATTCCGATTAATTTTAGACATTTACATGGGTTCTTATTCCCACATTTTTGACATATAGGAATCTAAATATTCTTTCTTCATAGGTTTTCATCCATATAAATCCCATGAAACTCCATCTCACTCTTTTTAATAATGCTAGGACACTAAACCCAACTGTGTTTTTAATCATATAATGTTGATATACGATTAATAATAATCCCATTTTTTCGCATTCTAGATCATATTTTATTTGGTTACTCATGTGTAAAATCATTCCATTATCTATAAAAATATTCATTTACATGAATTATCATTCATCCAACCATTGATTAAAACCGAAATTTATATAATTAGACATAATAAACATTGTGAGTAATCATGTAATATGGATAAATAATTCATACTATTTCTAAATCATGACACCTTTATTTCAATATATGACACATTATGTTTGACCTAGGTAGTACATGGATATAAATGATTCAAGTCCTTTATAATAGTTCATAAATAAAATGTGGATTAACGTAAGCATATCCTCAATGAGTTTCTAGAAAGTTTTATAGTCTTAGGTCTACTCATCGCTCACCAGTGATGATTGCGATAATACTCAAACCACCATTTTAGAGATTTTACACGTAAATGCATTTGTTCCATAGTCATATCCACTATCAAGTATCTATATAGGGATGTATTTTTTTTAGGAAAATCCCATAATCCCTGCTTTACCAATGATTCAAGATGTTGTTCTATTCATAGGATTATCCCCAGGTTTTTCAATAATTCTTTCTAATGGTGATCTCAAAAAAAAAATTAAACCCTTATATGAAACTAACATAGGATACCTAACCATTTTATAAATAAATATTAAATCATTTTAGATGAATATTCAATACATATTACAATAATACATACCCAAGGACTATAAAGGTACATATTATTTGGATACTAGATACATAATAATCTTATTTAGTGAAATATGTTGAAGATACACCACAAATTTCTTGTCAGATAGTAAAATTATAAGACATAACCTACTTAAAAACCATTCTTAATAATTGTGGGAAAATAATCATATAATTTGTTTATCTTAGATTCATAGTAAAGATAAACGTAAGAAATTCCCATCAATGAATATAAGTAAGAATAATATAAGCAAAAGGGTATGAGAAAATCATCATAATATATGATAATCATACCCAATCCATCAAAGATATTTAATCGTAAATCTTTATATATGGATTTTCAATAAATAAAGACATAATTAATAAGTGTTTGTAATAATCAATAATAAAAAATCATCCATGAGAACATATAATTAGATTAATAAATGGGTATTTTGAATAAAAATAACCATATAAAACCATTTATTTAGTCAGGTTTCACTGCTAAAACTATGATAGTGAATTAGGTTTATCCCCTTTTCATCATTTAATTAGTAAAGGTTCAATCTTAAGAATATCTTATTGGAAATATTCTATTACTAAACATGGTTCACTCCTAATTAATTTCCTTTATATCTTATGAGATATGCATCATCATCTAATTAATTAGAGGGATATATAGTTTTTTGGCCCACCCATCACATAATCAAAAAAATGAATATATGTTTCCTAATATTATAAAAAAAATTCATATCATCAGATCATAACCTATAGAAAGGAAATTTATTTAATAAAAATTTCACCATTCAATCATAGCATAACCCATGGAAAGAATATGTTTCATAAAGGTTTCAACATAACTTAATTAACCCATGGGAAAAAAATTAGTTCCACAGTATCATCCTTAAATCATTATTATCATACTCCATAAAGAGAAATAAAATTCATGATATAATAATTTCATATCATTAGTTAATAATTAAAAAACGTAAATAATATTTATATAGATGAAAAATATGTTTAAAATTACATTCAATCATTTCTTTAAAAAATGGAAATCGTTTCATTTTATTTTGATAAACTTTTTAGTGAGAATTATTAGCATATTGAGAAGATGATTTTATTTTGAAATTAACCTTGAAAATTTTTAATGGAATATTGAAACAATATAATGTTCGTGATTATGAAAAAATCAAACCATATTGTATACGTTAAAAATGAAAATTATTTTCAAACTTTTTGTAAATTTTTTAAAATTAAACGATTAAAAAAATTCGTTAAAAATACCTTTTAAACATATGTAAATAAATTAAAAGATAAATAAAATGGCCTTTTAAAACATTTCATGTATAGTTAGAAACTTCTGTGCCGTCACTTTAAAGATCCTGGTATGGAATAAAACCATCAATGACAAAAAAAGAAATAAGGTTGAATTTTCATTAAAATCATTTTATATACAATTAGAAGTACAAAATAGTAAAAAATGGTATTAATATATAAAAAATAAATATTTAAATAGAATAAAAAATATACAGGGTTTAAAGGAAAATATCTATATAATTTCCATCAATTGAAATTTAGTATATACTAGACTGAAAAAAAAATTATAAGATAAACAATAACCTCTAGTCATGTATTTCATCATACGTGTTAAAATATCCTATATAATAAATATTGACTTATTAAAAATATATAATAAAACCATATTAATTCATTACATACTATTTATAATTTCATTATTATTTTATTATCCTTTTATTAATAATTTCTTCCTTAAAATTGTCATTCAGTTGTAAACTAGTCCATTTTAAAGGCTTGTTTTAGTTTGATAGTTTGTGTACCTGAATGATGGTAATGGTCATATTATCTAGAAAATCCTAATCATTATGTATGTATCATGGTTATTCATCATATACATATTAAATCATCATAACATTGTTCATAATATGTTAATCCTTATTTTTATATACTCATCCATGTTTTTGGGTTGAGTCATGCTATGGAAAATTATTAGGAATATTGAATAACATCTATGTGGTTTTGAGTGAGTTTTAGAATAAATATGTCTACATTATGTCCATGGTAAAATATGTGGTGGTCCTTCTTGTTCCATTTGTATAAATGGGTAATGAATGTGGTAAGGCATTGATGTGGTTGTAGGCGTAGAGATATCTAGAAGAAACTATAAAAAATAACCATAGAAACTTTACCAAGACCACAATGAAGACCATATTGGGGAAAATAGACCTAGTGTTTTTAAAAATACTACAGGGTGACCTTCTTGGGATTGCGTGCTGGAATCTAGCATGATAATGGTGGAGGTAATGGAAGTGATCACAGTGGCGGTTTCATAGGATTTGAAAAAGTCAAAACCAACACCGTTCTTCCAAGATCTATATCATTTAAATGATAAAATATGTGTGATCACAGGGAGAGGTATTGAATTCATTATTATTAAATTCTATCCTTTATTAATTAATTCTTTACTCCTCTCTGGAATGTTTCTTCAATACAAACATTCTTTAGAGGAACCTGGGGTTATTTTCATTAACCTTCTTGAGTTGATGATTTTTACTTGAAGAATTTCATTCTTTTTAACCCTCCATATGTGATGTTTTTGGTAGAATAGAATCATAGAAGATGATGATTTTTTGTTATATATAAACCATGGGAGCCTCATCTCTTTTTTTTCTTAATATTCTATAAGTGATGGATTTATCCTTCCTCAATTAGACTTGAATTATTCCATTGAAAATATTAGAAATTAGGATAGTTTTTTTCTACAAATTAGATTATTTCTTCATGATTATCATTTAAGATCCGTTGTTATAACTTTTTCAAATCGTTTCTAGGATTTCATGGTGTGAAATATTGATTTTCTTTATGAGAAGACATGTTTTGGGTGACAACAGTTTTGAAGAACCCTTAAGTTGATATTTAAATGCTTGAGTATGGAAGTTACTTACCTCGTTGAGGTTTTTTATATTATTTTTACCATAAACTGACCTTTTTTATAATATTATTTATACCATAATTTAGTTTCATCACTTTTTTGTTCATGTTTACCCCATTAGATCATATTATAATTTTGATCACATGTTCATGAGTTCATAACATGTGATATCCATGTTTGAGTATAATCCCATGTGTGTGTGTGTGGGTGGTGTTTCTCACTCATGATATGATTTGTTGTTCCTATATATTTTATTCCCTACTTCCATGTGATTTATTTTTTATATGTTATTTTTTTATTATACGTATGGTTCTAATGTTCTAGGTGGATTCATCATGGATTATTAGCCCTAGAGATGGTGTGTGTTTATATGTGGCATGTGACATGATGCCCGGACCATGTCAGTTGACTTCAAATAATGGTCTTACATGATTTTACCTAAGAATAGCTAGTGGGAATTATATATTTATACGGCCAAAATAGGTTCATAATGGTATTCAATGACATGAATAAATACATAGTTCCATGATACAACAACCTTGTTGATTGACAAGGGGAGGTGTTATAATACGAAGGACTTATGGCCTAACACTTAAAAGAGTTAAAGTATGAAGGAAGTGTGGGTCTTATTAATACTCATAATATATATAGATGTTATGGGGGATATGTGATGAAATTATGGGATACTCTAATTCAGGACTTCTATTATAACGTTATTTTTTGTATGGAGATAAATTTTATATGTTCAAGGGTTTTTGGAATCTATGTACACCAACAATACCTCGATACATTACTATATTTTTTTCATTGTTTCATTATTTATTATCGTTGAATACATTCTTATGCATGTTCACTCAGGTTATGGTCACATTGGTGGTGTCTTGATGGGTGTACACTCACACCTCGAATGGTTATCTAGTGGAACATGTAGATTTCAATATTATTGATACATGAAAGGGAAACCCCGCAATGATATTGATCATGGAGATGGAGCATGGTGATCTAATATGGTAAAGGGATGGATTCTAAAGTGATGTTATTATGATTTATTTAATTACATGTCCATATCATAATATTCTTTGACTTTCTATATTGTTGGTCCTTGGTTTATCATTCAATATAACTTGATTTAGTTATCTTGCATTTTTTTAGCATTACATATTATCCAGTAAGATTATTTTATGTTATTATTTGTACTATTATTTATTGATACAAAGGGTATAGTCTTCCTGTTGTTGGTTTTGTGAACCTCGCATCTAGTTGGAAACCTCTTCTGTATAGAGAGGTGTGCATGAGTTAATCAAGCACTTTGAATCATACTTTATGATTTAGGATATGGAATTAGAAAGTGTTATCAAATTAAATTCTTATCTTTCCTTCTTCTTGACAATATTTTGGGGCATAGTGGTAATGAGTTTTGATGTGTCAGACATGGGATTGAGAGTTTCTTTTTTTATTTACTAACACATGTGTTATAGGATGCTGAGTTACAACTGTTATAATGTATATTATTTGAATTTTAGATTTCATGTTGATCATAAGTATATTGTGTTTTCCTTATTTTATCAGATTTTTTTTGAATTCTGGCATCATGAATAAGAAGTTATGATCACATGTCATGTATATATATATATATATTATAAGTGATTCATTTTAATTTATAAATCCAATTCCTTAAAATATATTTTTTGTTTGGTTATATATCTATTTTCACTACTTTTATGATATATTTTTGATATAATTGACTATATAAATATGAGAATACCATTTGTATTATATATAAATTTTAATAATGTGTACATACAAAGATCCTTGACTAGAACTATGAGGGACACACCTTATTATGGGTAGAATCATGTGAAAGAAATCATTATAAATCCCTCAGTTTTCCCTTATAACTGTATATGATGATCTAGTAAGACGGTTTTCCTAGTAACTAAAAATGATCATTTTGGAATATCAAGAAACTCCACCTAAAAAACACTTGACTGGACCACATAGATAAGCTAACTATAATTCTCACATAATGGTGGAAATTCTATTTTTTCCCTATTTGTGTTGGAGAATGGAAATGGATGTTCTCCAACACTCTTCTTAGTGGATTAGGTAGAAGGGACATTTAATCCATGAGACTTACACATAGTTCATTTTCAGGGAATATGATTATCCATGAATATAGAAATCTATTTTAGGGACTTTCAACTCAAGAATCCTCCATCCTTATGAGGAACTAAAGGATCTCAAGATTCTAAGGGATGATTGAATTTATTTATGAGATATTTGATCTTGTGGATACTCTAAATGACGATCAATTAAATCTATATGAATTCATGATTTAGGTATCCACTAGTAGGTGGTGGGGTATTATGAACCAGGAAGAAAGAATTTAAGGTTTGACTTTGATGGCCTTCAATTCTCTCATCTTCAAGAATTTCTTTTCAATTATTCTAAACCCAGGCCCTGATGAATAATTCATAGGGATCCACCAAGGTGTGGTGATTGCTTATGGTTCTTGGAATATTTGATAGTTTTTATAGTATTTTCTCTTATATTTGATGTGAACAAGGCATAAAATACTAGGATGTTTGAGATCTTCCTATGGCTATATTTGATGAAAAAGGTTAGGATATTAGAATATTTGATACATACAGAGGTGATTCATAATGTTTAAAAATCGATAAGGTTCTACTTGAGGATAAAGATGTAGGCTTCCTTCAACAACTAAGTTATTTCCTAGAGGCACTTCTGATATTGGGACGATTCAAGTAGATTATTCATGCCAGAGTGGTGATAGAAATTTAGACAAGGGAATTTGATATTCATTATCATCTATTGGAGTTGTAGGTCCTCAATATTTTATCTTTTTATAGTTTGGATATTGTTGTAATTTTTTCAAAAGCCTCATATCAAGATAAATTATTGTAGAAAGAAAGGGAATATACTACGTTTCTACTCAAAGGAATCAACAATAAGGTGACATGGGTGTTGGAATTTGTCCTAGGAATTTCTACAATAGATTTTATGGAGACATCATAAGTAGGATCATACCCCACATGTTTCAAAGAACCACAAAATTCTTGTACTATAGGGGAAATATTGTGGTTCAGATGAAGATAGTATGTATGTGATAAACCATGTTCTTATAGATAGTGGTAGGGGACCATCAAATGTTTAGGGAATTGTCTTTATTATATCAATGGTTTCCACTAAAGAGAATGACCTAGACCTAACTTTTGAGTGGGAAAGAGGTAGTGACTCTAGTGACAATTACATCTTTTTCTTTTTCTAAAGTCTTGAATTTTGGAGTATGTTGTGTGGTATGACCTTGTAATTGGAATATTTTGATCTGTCCTACACTTTTAGTTGTAAAATTTGATTTTGTGTCTTTCGATGGAGTGTCTTTGGAATTATAGATGCTTTCAACAACAAAAAACTCCATGCATACACCCGGAGGGAGGTGGTGACCAAGGGTTGGAGGTATTTTTCCATGAGATATATATGGATACTCCTTTAGTGCCAGCTATGGAAGCAACTGTTGTTCCAGATATAGGTGTTGAGGCACAGTTCCGTGAAGGGTATTATTTCTTCATATAGACATTCCATGGAGCACCAATTCTTTTCTTGATTATGGATGATCAAACACGTGTGTTCGAGTAGCAAAAATATCCAACATTTTTTGGGGATGGAAGTCCAAAGTCTACTAAGTTATGGTTTAAGACAATGTTTTTTATCATTGATTAGTTATTAACACCTCTTGAGAGTAGATTGAATCTCGTGACATATATTCTTAGAAGATAAGAAAAACACTGGTGGGATGTATTGAACCATACTAATAGGATATGATACATGGGTTGGATTGATTCCAAAACCAGGTTCTTTAATTAGATTTACCCCAATACTCTAAGAGAAGATCAGTGTAATGAGTTCATGCATTTAGATTGGGAACAATGATGGTTGTGGAGTACTCGACACATTCTACATAGAAACAAATTTTTTGTTGATGTTACTTGTGGAGAGTTATCGATGGTGATATTCTTTGTAGAAATTATATAACATTCCATTTGATCTTATGTCATAAATTTCATGTTGATCTCTTTTAATAAAATTGTGAATCAAGCACTGATTATAGAGAGGGTCCTAATAGATGTTGCAGAATTATACCAGAGTGGTTTAGTCTCTCAACACATTAGTTTTGAGTCTTCAGGTAGGAATCTCCCTTTTAAGGCATCCCATGAGATGAGTACTAGTCATGATGTGAGTATGGGTCGCTCAGTTTTCTGTCATTAGTGTGGAAGATATGGCCACATGAAGAATTAGTGTTATCTTGACCTATTTGAGTGTTGAGATTAGGGATAGATGGGCCACATGAAATATTTTTGGATGAAATTTCCTTTAGATGTGAGTGGTAAGGGTTCAAATTTGACACCAGGTTCAGGAGAGGGTTTCTTAGCTCCATGTCAAGCAAGGAGATAGAGTAATATGGTTCATTTAGGAAAAGGTGGTGGTAGTCATTGCCACGGTAGCCAGATACCAGTTAAACCAAGACAACAGAGTTATCCAACTTTAGGTAGTGAGGGTGTGACCTAGAGCCACCGTTTAGTATAGTGTTATTTAATAGAGACTATTCTTGAGGACCAGGGCTCCTTAACATCAATACTGAAATGTATGATTTTGGTAGCCTCTACTCTTGTATCTTCTCTCTCTGATACAGGTTCGTCACATGGATTTAAATTTTTACCTATGGTGTAAAGACTTGGGATTTTGGTACAATACTCTGAGGGTGTTATAATGATTGACACTCTATTGGGGATTATAATGGAAGATGTATGTCAGTGCAGGGAGTTCCCCCTTGAGGTTTTTGGGTAATCGTTATGTTCTTAAGATGATCGGGTTTGACATCCCACTCGGGATAGACTAGAATGTGAATTATCGATCCTACATCAATGGATATAACTGGAGGGTGACTTTAAAATCACTAGAGGGTGAATTTTATACTCACAAGGGTGAATGGGATGTACAGGTTATCGAATATGCACCAGAGCATTGTGGGATGGGTGGGATGACAGTTCATATTTCTAGTCTATTTCTAGATGATTAGGGAGTGTGTAAAGTAGAATTTCCTCTAGCGGTTGATCATTCCATGGTATTTTTCATAGATGAATTTTATAGTTTACCTCCAGAGGGAGAGGATAAGTTAACAATCGATAGATATCTAGGAGCTATACTAGTATCCATTCCTCCTTAAAGAATGGATATGTTGGAGTTACATGAGATAAAGAGGTAGATCGATGATTTTGAGGAAAAGTGGTTTATCCAAACCAGTACTTCTCCATGGGTTTCTCCAATCCTTTTTTGAAAAAATGTGGATGGTACCCATAGTCTATTCAAGGATAATGTGAAATTGAAACTACCAATGGTTAAGAATCATTATAACTTTCATGGGTATATGGATTATTTCATCAGCTTTGAGGAGCTAGTGTGTTCTCAAAAATTTATTTGAGATCTGTATATCACAAAGTGAATGTTATAGTTATAGATATACTTCATACAACATTTTATATAAGGAATGGTATATATGAGTATCAAGTTATGTCATTTGGCCTCACAAAAATGCTAAAGGTTTTCATAGAACTTCTGATTCTAGTTTTCACCCTTATTTAGATTTGTTTGTGGTGTCTTTCGTGGATGATATTTTAGTGTATTATCAAAATTAGTATGGTCGTGCCAAAAATCTTGAGTTAATTTTGGATAAACAATGAAAGAATAATTTATATGCTAATCTCATAAATTTAAACTCCTAGATGGATGAAATTTACATCATGGGTCATATTATATCTGAGATATGAGTTTCAGTTGACCTAGAAAAGGCGAGAGGTTTAGTTTTCATGGATAATTATAAGAATGCCTTTGAGATAAATATTTTATTAAGGTTGGATGAATATTATAGTAATTTCATACATGAATTAGGATGCCTAGGAGCACCATTGATAGGATCGACTAAGAAGGGTGTGAAGTTTGTTTGGATAGATACCTACGTGACAAACATTCAAGACCTGAAAGGGAGATTAACTTCAACACTGGTCCTAATTCTTCTAGAGAAGGGTAGAATATACATTGTATATTTTGATGAATTAGGTGTAAATCATGGAGAGATTCTGGTGTAGGAGGATATAGTCATCGTGTATCAGTCGTGGCTGTTGAGGACACATGAGTGGAACTACTTGATTCAGGATTTGAAGCTGGTTGCAGTTGTTCATGCATTGCGCTGTTGAAGATAGTACATACTAGGACAACATTTCGTGGTGTACAAAGAACAAAAAAACCATACATAGAAGTATCTGAATCTGATTTAGGTAAGGTTTGTTGAATATATAAATTATTTCAACTTAAATATTACCAACAAGCATGGAAAAAGAAATGTAGTGGTTGATGCACTAAGCAAGAGGACTGAGATACAGGCAATTTAGTAGGCTAGTAGCAAGTGGAATCATATGGATTTTCTCTCTAAGATACACTTGAAGGATCCAGAAATTATAGGGTAGAAATATCATTAATCCTTATATGAGACATCTATCATAATGGATTGTGTGAGGAAGAGGTATCTATCAGATTCAGAGGGCCTAGTCTTACAGGAGGGTGTGGAAAGTGAGGACCCACCACCTTGTTGGACCATAGATGAGGATGAAATTCGGCGTATCCATGGTCAAGTTCAGGATCCAATGGAAATAAATGATGATTTTATGTGGTATTTTCATGCCAAAATTTGGGTAGTTCATCCTAGAATTACCAATATGTATCGTGACTTACTCCATTAGTACTGTTGGTTGGGTATAAAAGGAGTGGTAGATGGTTATTTTATGATATGTTCCACCTATTAGTAGGTTAAGGCCGAAAATCATCTAATATCCTAAATTAGACATATCTTACAAATTCCGGAGTATAAATGGTATTATTTTGCGATGGATTTTCTAACCCGTTTTTTGAGTTTACATCGATGCTGCGATACTATTTTATTTTTTATTAACAGGATCACGAAGGTTTCTTATTCCTTGATGACCAGGGAGATATTTAGTGTTTTTGATTTTGGGAGGTATTAATATCCATGAGATAGTATGAATTCATGGGTTCCCTTATACATTAATTTTATATAGGGAAAATTAGTTGACATCTCATTTCTAAAAGAGTTTATAGAGGGAGCTGGGTACACAGTTGCATTTAAGCCCAACATACATCCCTTATAAAGATAGTTAGCTAGAGTGCATGATACATGTTCTCGAGCATGTGATTTGAGAAAGAATCCTTGATTTTTGGGGATCCTGGGAGATGCATATACCCATTGTTGAGTTCTCCAACTATAATAGTTGTCATGATACTATGCCGATGGAACCTTATGAGGATTTTTATGGGATGCCATTCTTATTTCTATTGTGTTGGCTAAAGGTGGGTGATGCATATTTACTAGGACTATGTCTTATATAGGAGACTTATGAGAAGGTCCAGTTGGTTTAACATATGATAGATACTACACAGTCTCGATATAAATATTGTGTTAATCGCTATAGTTGACCTCTATAGTTTGATGTCGAGGATTGGGTCAATTTATGTAACTCATCGAGGCTGGGACATAGATGGATTAAGAGATAGGTTAATCCTTCACCCCGTTCGGGGTTTTGGGGATATTTAGGATAATAAACAATCATTTGTATTTTCCCCAAAAGTATTAGGACATGCAAGATGTCTTTTACGAATATCATCTATACCCGTCTCATGTTTTGCAACCTCTGGAGGCAGAGTTATAGGTTGATACATCCTTCAAGGAGCAACATATTCATATCTTTTATATTTCTATGATGGTTATATGACTCTATTTAGTACATCAAGTATTGGTTCTATAGTATGATGAATTTTTACATTAAGAGACTTGGTAGTAGGAGGCTGACATACGTTCTCAGTGCTTGCAGATTTTTTCAATTTAATCTTGACCACCACTGAGATGGAAATTCAAGGATGAATTGCATTAATGATGGATTATTTTAATAATGTTGGTTTTCATATGAGTATATATTGTTTTTATTTTGGTTTAAATGATTCTTTATGACCTAATATGTATTCCCTTTGAGGTTTTGGAGGTATCTAGGGTGTCTGAGGATTGTTAAGAGCCTGGAACCCAACATTTGGGGTGAAGCATGACTGCCAAATGATTAATATAAAACATTTAGATCTTGTGTGTAGTTAGTAAGAAATGTGTGAAACTAGGGAAAAGACCAAGAGAATACTTTATTATTTTAGTAAACTTGGAAATTTTATGTGTACACCCCTATAAAAACTAAATAATTTTTATAGAAGATATTTTAATAGTTGGTGTATAATTAGTCTAACCATGAAAACTAACCATGTGAAGTGACCCTCCTTATAGCAGTGCATTCATAGTTGGCGCACGGTTTGGCCAACCATGTGGAAAATCCTTGAATCATAGTATTTTGTGTGAAATTAATGATTTGAATTTATAATATCTTTCAACACAAACATATCTCTCATTATTCTTCTTCATCAGATAAAACAATTATTGGAAAATATTTTTATCAATATTTTAGGCTTTAATTTCATTCCTCTATCCAAACTACGAATCAAGCACCAATAATCTCATTAGATCCACAATGATAAGATCCCAATTCCCTTTTTGTCATTCTTTATTCCTCTTTGTATTAGCCTCAGTATTTAAGTGAAATATAATGTGATAAAATTTATGGTAATTATTCTATTCTTCAATTTTATTTTGATTTGTGTCGAATAAGAAGATGATACTGGATGGGAACTCTAAAACAGAACTACGATAAGTGGTCAATACATCTCCCGTTATTTTTTTTAGTTTATTTTCACACCTAAATCTAAAAAAAATCATGCTATTAGACCTCTTGAATGGGGTTCGGGTTGAGTTATGGATTTAAAGTTTTGGTTTGTTGAAGATTCATGTAGATTCTATCTTGTGAACTGTTTTTGTGCTTGGTTTGGGTGTTAACGATACAACATATTAAGGAAGTGGATAATTTTAGTCCATTTTATTCTTGTTTGGTTTTACTTTCATGTTTATAGCATTGTTTGGGCCAAGCTGTTCAAGGTTAGGGGTTAACCGTGCATCATGCATCTGGTGTCTATATCCAAGTGCATGGCTTGCACACAGTTGAGAAAACATTTCATCCAGCATGTGAGGATGCTCTATATTTTTAAAGTGGCATTTATTTTAGATGGAACAGGGTTAGGGAGACCATGTGGCCAGCCCATGTAATTTTTCCCTTCCCTCTAGTAGAGCGAGCATGATTAGTGAAAAAATTATCAAACCGTGTGGCCAAACAATGCGAGTTACCTAGGTCATTAAAAGTTAGGAGTTACTCTTTTTACCTCTTATATTTGTACCATACTTTTGGATTTCAGTCGCCCATTCGTCCTAGGTGCACAAGGGGGCATACAATCTCCTCCTTCTTTACCCTTTATCCTCCATTGAAGCTTATTGAAGGTTCCTATGTAAGTTCCTTTGAACGTTGGTTTATTTTCCTCCTCTCCTCTTTCTTATCTATAGGCTTCTTGGTTTCATATTTGTTTAGGATTTAATCAGATGAACCCTAAGAGTTAGGTTTGATGTCTCATTCAATTTCATCGATGTTAGGCTGTGAATATTGTCTCTGGGGGTGTATTTTTCCTTCTCTCGATGTCTCATTTCATGCACACATCATTGACATAGTTATTTAAATCCATTTTTTGACACATTCCATTGATTCTTGAGCATTCATTTAATGCTTTAAACGAGTTAAAGTCATTCTTGTTGTGTGTTAGTATAATATTTTTGGTGATTTCAGGCTGGTAAATGGGTGTCAAATGGATTCCAAAGCATTTATTTAATTATACCTATGTCGAAATTCACATAATGAGTTTTATAAAATTTTGATTGATCTTTTAAAGTTAAATTGGGATATTTGGGTGGGGTTTTCCCTTGGTTATGTTTTAGAATTGTGTTCGGTTTTTGAGTTGGGTGTTATATGTGGATATTGGTGAATTTCTTATTGCGACACTTATGTGTGGCTTGTTGTGTTGGTTTAAAAGTAGGAGATTTTTCAACCAAAAGGGTTTTTTGTTGATTTGATGGATACATAGAGAGTGTCATTGAATATTGTTTTGGCTTTATTAATATAATTTTATGTTTTTTTATTTATAAATTATGGTTTAGATTATTTTGGAAATGTGTGGGTTATTATGGGAATCATGAGACCCGTTGGGCACCTTGATAATCTTAGTTTTTCCATGGAAAATGTTTTTTCAAAGTATTCTCCTCCCTTCCCTCATTCATTTTCCAAAATGGTTCATTCATTTATAAATGGAATTTTGGTTCTTCATGTGAAATTAAAAGTGTATTCAAATGTGTTTCCAAAATCATGTCCTATTTGGATCTTAAAGAAATAATTGTTAAATAAGTGGTATAAATGCCCATTTGGATCTTTTTGTGTCATTACAAGTTTTCAGTTTAACTTGGGAATGGTTTGGATTTGAAATATAAATTCTAATTTTTAATTTTATAGGTTGAACTGGTGTTTTATATTGAATTTGGAAATGGTGTGGAAATGGTTTAGTGAATGACTTTTTAATTTCAAATGTTGAAGGTCTGTTTGGGGCATTGTGTTGTATTTAAATAGTTGGTTTTGATGTGAATTAATATGAAGACCCAATTAGTAACTTTCTTGGTTTTGGAAATTGGATTTGGAACTCATATGATGTGTTGGACGGTGGGTATCTGGCCATTTTGTCAAAAATGGATTGATTGCTTTGGTAGCATGAAGGCCTAGTGGGTGTTTTAAATTTTTTGGGAAAGTTGATTTTGAAACATTATTGATGTGACTACCTGATTGGAAATTGTGAATGAAATGGATTTTCATGTTTATTTATAGTGACTTGGATTATGTTTGGAGACTAATATACCTTGGCATGGGATCCCCTCTAGTGGATCGTGCATGGGAATAGTGTTGGTTTTTATTTATGTTTGGAAACCACTAGACGTTGGGATGTTTTCCCCTATAGTATATCATTCATGTGGTTACTATGGGTTATGGTGGTCATACAATATTTCATTGAGTACTATTATCATGGGATTTATGGGTTTCATTTAGAGGGTCAAGTGATGGTTTCTTGTCGACCTAGATTTGATGGGTTATACCCCATGAATTTGATGAGAGGCTGGGTGGGATGTGCCACCGGATTGGCTAGTATAGATTAGCTAGTTGGTTATTGACATTGGATCTACACCATACGCAAGCTGGTGAGTCTGAACTATGTATTCTCAAGGATTTATTCAAGACATGTCTTAGAAATTTCTGTTGTTTACTATATATATGTTCTTTATATTTTTATAGTATATGGATATTGTCTCTCGTAGTTTATATCTTCTTGATTTTTTATTATTTACTCCCTACCTAACTAATTTTTGGTCATTTAGTATGGATTTTAATTTGGTTTTTGGTTTTGACCCAGGATTTGGTGTGATAACTCTTTTTTAAATAAAAAAGTTATGTGTTTTTTTATAAATGGAACTCATGGAATTATATGATCATTTTCTTAAAATTATTAAAATCCAATTTTATGTATTTAATTTAAACTAGTATTTGTGGAATTTTTCATGAGAGAATATACATTGACTCTATGGTGATCACCTACCGAACTATTTAATCTCACACCCTACTTGTACCACTTAGTGTTGGTAGACCAAACATTTTTTGTAAGTTCAGATTTTTTGGATTATTTTTCCAATGGAACAGGTTGGTAATGTGGTTTGTGGTGACAAAGTGGTCATATGGAGAACATGTTGGTGTTTTTTGTTTTTATTCCATATTTATTTTTGTTTTATTAATCAGTTGTTGTATTTAGATTAGTAATGTATGTATTAATGTTCAATTATTGTTAGTTTTGCTACATGTTTAGTTTTTTTACTATTCTTAGTTGTTTCTTTTTGGGATAAATCATTGTTGTTGGTTTATATTGATTTTGGACACTTGTTTCCCACCCATGGGAATTAGGAATTCCCTTCGGGCCTTGTCTTGGACCCATTTGGATTTTGGAATTGGTTGTAAATGGTAATTTTTCATCAAAAAATGGTATCAAAGGAGGCCCTTGTTATTTGAGGAGTTAGGTAGATTAGATATTAGGACTTTTGAGACATGAGAGGTTAGTTCATGAATCAATTTATGATCCATTTGTTATTCTTATCCTCGAGTATCCAGAGGAATGCCGTGATTTGATTGTTTTTTTGGTTTTTGGGGTATGGATGTGGAAAGAAAATAGAGGGGATCTGGTGTCATGTTGTGATCTCACATAGAGTAGTGACTGTTGTTGAGTCTTAGTACACTATTCAAAGTCCTTTTAGTTGTTCATTATCACGTGTGGAATGTCCCACAAATCATTTCATTGGGTTATGAATGGGAACTAGTTCATCATCCATGGAGTTTGGTGTGAGTTGTTATTTGGTTTGATTTTGGTCGGTGTGTGTTGATTTTGAATGGGTTTTTTTTAAATATGGGTATTTTAAAAGGGAAATGGAATTTGGAAATGATGTTTTCAAAAGGGATTTTTTTTGGGTAATGAGATTTTATAAAATAGGAATTCGATGTTTGGTTTGGTTTGGAAAATGTGTTTGGACATTTGGAAGATGGCATGGGAGGAAGGAAGTTTTAGAAATTTAAAACAAAAATATGGCTTTTAAAAAAAGAGGGTTTTGGTTTTTTTATGATGTTTTTATTGAGGTCCTGTTGTTTTAGATTTAGGTTTTATTTTTGGTTAAGTATCACGTTTATGTTTAATTTCTTTTCCCCTTGTGTTGTTCAGAATATTCCACCAAGAAATTTCCATAAGATTCTATTTGGTATCATATAGTATCTAGTTCAACATGGGTTTTCCCATATTTCATGGTGATCGAGGTTTTTTAGAGGTTGTGGAATAGAATAATGAAGTTGATAGAGTCGTTAGATCATTAAGAACTCCTGATGTACTGAGAGTTGGGGATGTTCTGGGTTTCTTCGAAGATATGAGTTTTGTTTAGTGGAGGGTTATTTCCCTTTCATTATTGCAAGATAGGATGACTTGGGATGTCCTTATGACCACTTTTTTCTAATTGTTCATATTAGATGAGGTGAATGTGAAGAAAGTGGTAGAGATTTTTGGTTATATGTAGGGATATTATATAGTGAACGGAAATGTTGAACATTTCAAAGAGTTGGTTTCTTTCTCCTAGGAAGTAGCCTAATAGGTTTTTCTAAAGTATCCTCTCCTAATTTTGTTTCTTATAATGGGGATCAAAGAATAAATCCCCTCATCTAGGATTGTTCATTTTCAGAAGTTGGTGGATGATTAATTCCTAGCTGAGTTGTCTCCTAGTGTGTAGTTAGTGCAGGTTGTAACTTGAGATGGTTCCCCATCTAGCGAGATATGTGTGCCAGAGGAACCCATTTCTAAAAAACATCCTTCATCAGTTCCAGCTTCTCATTGTTCAGACCATTCACTGGTGTGATTTTAGTGTGGTTGATTTTGGCACTTGAATCCATCTTATCCCAATCATCCAAAATCTTGTCATTGATGTGGCCAAATGGGTCATCTAGAAAAAATTTACCTTAATCATGGTAATAAGTGGAAGTCTTGATCAGTGGGTGTTATCTCCTTACTGAGGGCTATAACATGCTTCAAGACATCCTGGCTCCAACCCTAGGCCCCGGAGTGATGATTTTTCTATAGTCTGTAATGATAGGGGTGTGGAGAAACTTGACACAGTTTTTCACTCCAGTGTTGGAGTGGATATAGTTAATGTTTATATGTTGTAAGGTTTTACACTACTGTGACATCCCCTTATTTGTAATAAGATTTGTAGTTTGTTTATTTTTTAATTATAATGGTTTTGATTTATTTTGGAAATACTATATGATTATCATTTTTAATCAGTTATGGCTTCCCATTGTGTTTTTTTTAATATTTTTGTGTTATGAGGAAATAATGAACTGTTGTTTTCTTCGCTGTTTGGTTCGAGTTACTCTTGATGGATTTCCCCTTATGCTGTTGTTTTTTGTTTAATGTTTTGGGATTCCATTTTGGTTCCACCATGTTGGGAGTTGCAATGTTGGTCATGCTATTCAAGTTCTTATTGCAGGGAGAACCCTACTCCTTTTCTCAGTTCTTTCAATGTGGTTTCTTTTAGAGTTGACCAAGTGTGACATTTTGAGTGAATGGTCACCTTGAGGGTCATGGTTTTGTTTGTATTCATTTGAGTTTTGGATTGATCATTGGTACTCGTGTGGTTGGGTGAATTTATAGAGAAGAAAGTGTGTTGGGGTGGAGAGAATTATCATACCCTGTTCTTGGATTGTATTTTATTTTATTATTTTCTTGATTTTAATCTCATTGGATGGGGTTTTGGTTGAGTTCCAAATTTAAATTTTTTGGGTTTTTGAATTATGATATGGATTGTTGGATTTTTCAAGGTTTGTTGGCATGGTTTGGTGCTTAACTATGCATCTTATTAAGTCATAGGATGTTTTCAGTTCATTTTCTAATTTTATAGTATGACTTGAATAGTTGGAGCCTTGTTAGTCCAAACCCTGTGAGGTTTGGATTAAACCATGTTTCATGCTTCACATACCTATACCTAGGTGCACTATATAAACATGGTTATATAAAACCACATGCCAAGCATGTAGGGAGGATCTGTATTTATGAAAGTGGAATTTAGCATAGTTGATGAATGGTTTGGGAGACAATGTAGTTAAATAGTGTGGGGTGAACCTTCTCTCCATTAGGGTTTATATGGTTGGAACATAGTTGGTCAAATTGTGAGGCCAAACCTTTTGTGTATCCCAAGTCCATGAAATTTGGGAATTATTCTTTTGAACATCCATTGTTTTAACCATATTTTGTCATTTCCCTCTACTCTTCGACCTAGGAACTCCATGGGTCCCTCCATGATCATCTTCTATTACCATTCTTCCTCTTTTGAATCTTCTTGATGGCTTACAGGTTTGTTCCCTTTAGTTTGGGGGGATTTCATCTTCCCCACTTCCTTCTCTCCAAGTTTCTTGGTTTCTCTTGGTGGGGGTTTTCTTCTGGGATAAACCGTTTTGGTTGGGGTTTATGTGTGGTTTAATTTATTTGATGTTATGTTGTGAATATTATCCCATTGAATGTACTCTTCCTTCTCCTAAAATTTAATTTCATTCACACATCATTGAGGTAGGTGTTTCTATCCATTTTCATTTCCAGAACATTATGTTGATGCTTTAAGTTTCCTTTAATTTTTTTAATTTTTTAAAATATTAATTGTAGGGTGGTATTAAATTTTTTTGGTGATTTCAGAATGAAAAATGGGTGTGTAATGAATTCAATAGGGTTTCATTAATTATGGAAATGTTGAAATGCAGAAAAGGTGTTTGATGAAATTTCAATTGATCTTTTAAAAGAAAAATTGGTTAATTTAGGAAGATTATTCCCTTGGATATGTTTTAGAATATTTGGATAGGTTTTGATTTGGGAATTGTATGTGAAAATTTGTGACATTTATATTGTGAATCTTATGTGTTTCTAGTTCTGTTGGTTTAATAGAAAGTGATATTTACTCAATAAGGGGTTTTCTGTGGTTTCATGGACACTTAAAGTGTGTCATTGAATGTTTTATTGGGTTTTATTAAATGGATTTTAAGTTTTTTTGGATTTTTAAATTATGTGAAGGTTTTTTGGAAATGATAGGGTTTCTAATATCTTCTTGAGGACAGTTTGGCACCTTAATAAAATTTCTTTTTCCTTGAACCATAGTTTTTCAAAGGCCTCTCCTCCCTTACCTCTTTATTTTTTTCAAAAATGGTTTTTTTATTTCTAAATAGTCTGTCAGTTCGACATGTGATGTTAAAATAGGTTTCAAATTTGTTTCTAAAATCTTGTCCCCTTTGGATCTTTAATACATTCTTGGTAACTAAGTTCTGTAAAAGTCTTGTTTAGTGCATTTTGTGTTATTTTAGTTTTTGAATTTATCTTTCTAATGCTTTTGGATTTGAAATTTAATCAACCATTTGGAATTGTTCCCATGATAGTGGTGTTTTATATTGAATTTGTAAATGGTGTCTAACTGGCATAGTAATTGTGATTGGATTTGAAATATTAAAGATTCTTTTGGAAGATTTTTTTGTTTTTGAAAATTTGGTTTTGATGTGAAGTTATGTGAAGGGAAAAAGTTTTATCTCATTATGTTTTTCAAATTGTATTGGGTACTCATGTGATGTATGGCCCCAATGGGAATCAAGGAATGTTTTGAAAAAATGGATATAAATTTTCAGTAGTTTGAAGGCTCAACATGTATTTCAATTTTTTTGGGAAAGTAGGTTTTACAACTCAAATGATTTGATGGATCTATTGGAAATTCTAAAAGAAAAGGATTTTCAGGTTTTTTCTTGATGACTTGGATTATGTTTGGATACAACTAGACCTTAGGATGGGACACCCACTACTGGCTTATGCATAGTAAAGATGTTGTTTGTGTGTTTTTATTAGAAACCCCATAGACATTAGGATTCATTGTGGCTCATTCATGAGGCCACTTTGGGTTATGGTTGTTATACCATATTTCCCAAATTACTTTTATCATTTGATTCATCGGCATCATCTTGAGGGTTGACTGATAGTTTCTTATCAAACATGATTTGATGGGTTGTACCTGCACGATTCTCTAATAGGCCAGGTGGGATGTGTCACTAGATTGGCTAGTTTAGAGTAGCCAGTTGGTTATTGATAGTGGATCTACACCAAATGTTGATAGGTGAATCTTAGCTAAGTACCTTCTGGGATTTCTTCTGGAGATTTTTTTTGGAAATTCCCATGCTTTAAAATCTATTTTTTCTATTTATTTATGAAGCATGTGTATATTGGAACCATTATTTTATATCATTATTTTTTCCTCCACACCATTAAAAACCCTTTTTGTTAATCTTTTATGTATTTGTATTTAGGATTTGGATTTGAACTAGGATTTGGAGTACAAATCCATTTTTAAAAAAGAAATGTTGAGAGTTTTTTTTAAAAGTGAAATTCTGGAAAGATATGTTTGGTTGCTTAAAATTTTTATAAGACTATTTTTTATTTATTTCAAACTAGTGTTTGTGGAATATTTTGGGAATGGGAATGTAGGGACTATGTAGTTATTAACTACTGAGTTGTTTAATCGCACACCCCACATGTGATACTCGGCATCAGTATACCTGAGATGTTTTTCATCTTTAGTTTTCTATTTTGGTTTTCTATTGGAGGATGTTGGTTTTCTAGTTGGTGGTTGCCAAGAGGTCACATAAAGATTGTTCTGTTATGGTCTTGTTTTTTTGTATTTAGTTTCTATTTTGTTAATCAATGGTTGTATTTAGATATGTTATGTATGTATTGATGTTCAATTATTATTAGTTCTATAGATTTTTAGTTTTTTATTAATACTGGATTTTTCTCTTTATGGGAAAAACACCATTAGTTTATTTTTGATTTGTGACACTGGTTTATAACCCCTGGTGATTAGGAATTCCCTTCCAGGCTTATCTTAGACTAGGTTACGTGTCATAATTGGATGGTGGACTAGCTTAGTTCATGACATTTATTAAGATATTTATCACTATACTTCCAACCAAACATTCCATCACATCCCCAAAATTGAACTGGTTAACTGAATTAGATGTAATGAGACATATTAGTGATACCATTAGTTCATTTGAGATGATTTTATGGTTTTTCCCCAACCAATTCCACCCATGGGGTGGTTATATGTATTTTACCTTTCCTTTTACAATAATTAAACCATAAAAGGGGTGTGTTGGTGATTTCCTAGTTAACATTAATTCTATTAATAATCTAATTGATCTGAATTTCTTGACTAGGATATGGTTTACATACCTTTCCATGTGTTAACATGATATTACTCTATGATTGATTAAATTGATTATATGGTTTTGTTCCAATCAAGGGGTATACTCTTTGATTGAATTAGAATGTAGATGGTCAAATGAGTAGTTATACTCATTGATTATATTTTGATGTGAATATCTATATGACTGGGTAAATTTGTACGGTAATAAATGATAAATAGATCTGATGATGAATTATTCCATTAGAATCCTTGGATGCTACATATTGATCTTTAATGTGGTAGTGGACACCTTGGATATAGATTGATCCTTGGGTCTTAAATCCATGGGATTTCTTTTGACTTGATTGCCCATGGATCTAGTTTTCCTTTAGATCATAGTGGACATGGTCGGTTGGCATTATTGTTAGACCCTAACTCAAGCCTAATGTAATTTCCATCAAGATACTCTTGGGAGATGATGATGATGACTTGGTCTTCTACAACTTGGATTCGGTCCTTTATTTTCTAACACATCTTCTATATGGAGAGACTACGATAAATGTCACATGGGCAGTTATACTAATCATCATTGAATGTTATAAAACATTTTGTTTTACGGTGTGGCAATAGTTGTTTGATACACATGTTTAACAGAAAATCCATGAATGGAATGATATGTATAGATGTACTATAAAAACCCTTACTTTTCAAACATTAACCTTACATAGCACTAACAAAATACTTAAAACATAATAAAAATATTTTCCCAAAGACATTACTAGTCTAGTTTCTTTGGAAACATAGAAACATGAACACAGGTACATAAGTGAGCAATATTATCTCCCAATGTGTTCTTCTTGACTAACACACTTCTTAGACAAATCAAACATAATATGTATCTTCATAACATGGGGAAGGAAAAAAAGGGGTGACCTCAAATTCTCAGTAAGGGTTAGAAAGGGAGCTATGTATTCCAAAATATAAACATAAGGATATGAGATCACGATCATGTACATATAAAATCATACCATGTATATCAAAGATCATAAAAATGAATCATTACATTAACATTGGTAGTTTATAAGACACAAATCATTATGATATAATGAACAAAATCCATGAAACTATAATATAGGAATAAAACATGGAATTTTGGAAGACGCCTAAGTATATAATATGATTTCCGTAGTAGTCAAGTAATCACTACCAAGGCCATCTTGGTGGACAAAGTCCATTACTGAATCAGTTTCAGACCCCATTACAACAATATATTACTGAACTGAGTTCACTCTTCATTAAAACCCTATAATAATGAACCATGTTCATTTCTCATTCCAACCCTTTAATACTAAACTGTGTTCATTTCTCATTACATCCATGTTTATCTCGGTATATATAAATCATCACCCAATTCATTAGAGGGATATATAGGTCCCACCCATCTCAAAAATGAAATCAAACTTCAATGTTCCACACAATAATAAAATAATCATGTCATAACCCATGAAATGAAATGGGTATTATAAACATGTAATCATATAATAACATATGGAAAAAGATTGCTTGCAAAATCATTTAATCATAAACAGAACCCATGAAAAGAAATAGGTTTCAAAAGCATATAACCCATGAAAGAGAACCATTTTTCATAAACATCATGCCAGAAAAACATAATCCATTCAGAGAAAGATTATAAATGAAAAATTTAATAATCTTCCCATAATGTAATGAGTAAAACCAAAAAATTATATCTTAGATGGAAAATAATTTTGGAAGATATTTTAAAAATATTTCTTGAGGAAAATATCCTTTCCTTTTTTAAAAAATATTTTTAAAATAGAAAACCTTTTGAAAACCATTTTCTTGGAAAATAGATTTGAAAAGTTATAAATGATTCTTCAAAAACAATAATAAATTTTTATATCCCATTTTCATTGAAAATTATCTTCATGGATCATTTGAAAATATTTTTTGTTTTTTATTTTAGAATAACCTGATTTTTGAAATTAAACAGATTTTCGACTGAGGAGAGAAATTCGATTAGATTTTCCTAAATAAGATTTTATTAATTATATTAAATAAAAAACAGTGTAAAATGGTAAAAATACATGTATATAAAATGGATAAATAGTAGAGAAGGAACCCCATGATTGTTCATGAGAGTGGTATTATAAGATTTCATCAAAGAAGTAGAACCATTAATAATCTTGAAAAGTGATGAGATTCTTTCCATAAACACTTATCACATGGAAACATGGGGGAATATTCTCCATGTTAGAAACAATATTTTTATGAATAATATAATATCAAGAAAATAATTAGATTAGTCATATATCTTGTAAAATTTAAGTATATACATCTCAAAACGAATTTAGGTTCCTAACAATGCATGAGTCTCAAAAAAGGAAAATTGAGACAAAAAAGTATTTTACTGATTTGGTAACTTTTGAAACATAAACCCCATGAAATATAGATCATAGAATAGATATTTAAATACCCATAAATTTAATTATAATAATAAGTTAATACATCAATGGGCATTATACACACAACACAAAATTAATAGGTGGTGAATAAAGTATTTATCTCATGGATATAAAAAGTGAGATGAGATCTCCTTACCTTGTATCCTAACTCTATTCATACACCTACTAGCTTCTTGTATAATAAATGAATTTTCATTATAAATATATTACAGAAGAATTTTCTTATATCTAATACCATATTTGTTTTATTATTACCATATATTACCCACTCTTTAACAATCTTATACTAAGGTTTCATTTCGGGTAATATTCGATTTTTTCCTCACATGTGTCTTAATTGGTTATATCTTCGGTCCTTATACTTATATAAGGATTCAAAAAATGTAAAACATAATATAAATATCAAGTATAGACACTGGATTTTTATTACAATAATCTATAGAATATATATGTACTAAATGGAATACACCATTCATGGAGACAGTAAGTCATACGTACGCATGAATGCTGTTTCCATTTTTATTAACGTATAGTAAGAAAGAACATAAATTACATATATAAATGTATGTATATATATAATTATTATATTAATATTATTATATAATATATATAATATAATTTCATTAAAACCATCCTTAATACATTCTGTATAGTGTGTGAATGAATCACATCTCTTTGAAGGGACCGTAGTCCACACTTCCTCACACGAAATTATCGTATTAACACTAAATGGAAAGTAAAAATGTATTTTTGTTAAAACAATAATAAAAATTAAATAAATAATAAATAGAATATAATTAATATATTGTTATATTTTCTAACATATTTTCCTCCATGAGAGTTAGTAAGGGTAATTAAACAATAATCGCTTGTGAGGCAGTAGTTCATCGTACACATAAACATTGTGTTCGTTACCCATCAGATGAAAGTGTGTATAAGTGTATGTCTAAAAAATATCATAAAAAAGAAATGTATATTGAGGATAAAGCTTTTTCATACAAGCATGGAATAAATATTTGGAGAGGTGGAAAAAGAAAACAAGAGAAAGGATCTTCAAAGAAGACATTACCTCTCAATTAGGTACCTCCTTTTGGTTTGTGCCAAAAGAATTCCTTAGAATGATTTCATCCTAAAGAGAGGATTATAAGTGGAAGTGAGGGATGTTGGGATGTGAAGTGTTCATATTTAGTGTGAAACTATGTTGTTTGATAGGTGTTTAGAAAAGGGAGATGTGGTGGCCTTTTTGGGATGGGAGATGACACACATGGTATTTTTGAAAACAAGTTAAGGGTATCCAAGTTTTTATAGAACAAAATGTCATAAAAAACCAACTAAACTCCAGAATGGAAGGTTCATTGATGAATAATGGCCAAAAATGGGTTTTGATCAAGTTTATATGTCTTTTTGAGTCTAAATTTTATAGTTTAGTCCCTTATTATGATAAATTTAACCTTCATCATTGTTATTAATTTTAATAACTTTTAGTAATATTTTTTTCTAAAGATCCTAAGATGATCATATTAGACATTATAAATTATGATGATTTAGTTTATGGAATCCATTTTTCCAAATTATAATCATATAAGTGTTTGAATTATATTTTTAAAATAATCTTGCTGACATGACGTCACTATGAGTTTTTAATGTAAAAACTTCCAAAAGTTTTATAGGTTTTTTTACCCATTTTCAAATTGAAATCTATCTCAATGAAATTAATTGGATTAATTGTTAAAAATACGATCTAAATAAACTTTTAAACTAAATTAAAATATAATTTATCCTTATAAATAAATAACAAAAAAGGTAGTTTGGAATTCAAATCTGTTGTTTTTCAATGTTCTTCCAAAAAAGAAGTTTCTCAAAAAAATCCCAAATATTCACCCTAAGATAATTTTTATATTCAAAATTAAAAATTGAAGTATATTTTATCAATTTCAATTTCTAAATATTTTAAAAATAATGTTTATTTTTTCACAAAAGAACATGAAAACCAATATATTTGAGAAATCAGTATTTTTAAACATATAATTTCTTTGCCAAAAATATTAATTTTCATGATAAATAATGTTTTATATATATAAAAATTATAAATCTCATTTTAAAAGTAGTTATTAATATTAATATTTCTATGTTTAACATCTAGGTTATAATTATCTCATTTTAATAATTCTAATAATAAATAGATGTTTCATATAAACATCGGTGTTTCATGTATTTTACGCCATGTCGTTGTTGTGTGTAACATTTGTAGAGTCTTTGTTCCATGTAACATTATCTGATTTTATTCCATGTGAATGTATGTTTTGACATAGTCAATTGTAATAAATAAATTAAAATTTAATTTATTTGAAAAAAGGTCTATAATTTTTTTGGTTTTACGTTCTTCCCCCCTTAAAATGAAATTCTGCCTCAAAATTCATCATTAATGTAAAAAAATAATGATACTTATGCTTCATTGTATCCTCATTTTCCCATGCACCTTCCTTTAACGGGGGATTTATCCATAAAACATTGACTATGAGAGTGGCCTTGTTTTTTAGACCTTTCCCTGATTGGTCTATAATTTCATGAGGTTGTTCATTGTAAGAGAGATCATGTTCTAGCTGTTTGACCTCAATGTTTAGTACATATGAAGTGTTAGAAATGTACTTCTTTTGGAGAGATTCATGGAACACATCTTATATTTGAGGGAAATTTGGAGGATGTTCAGAGTGATGTCCTTCCATCCTGATATGATCAATAATCTCAAAGGGACAAATATAAAAAAATTACGTACAACTGCGAAAGTGGCACATGACACAAAGAAGAAAATTACATTAAATTGAAAGCCCGGGGACTTGACCCCGCGACCTACCCCTCACCCCCCAAACCCTTACCACCCCACCACCAATGGTTGGGCCTCAAAGGGACAAATATACCTAGGGAATAGTTTTCCTTTCATCCTGAATCTCATAACCTTATTCTTGGGTGAGATTTATATAAAATCCTTCTCCCCAACATCAAATTCTAGATCACTCCATTGGTTATCAGCATAAATTTTTTATCGATGTTGATATTCCTTGATATGCTGTTGAATGGTTCTAACCTTTTTTTTGTAAGATGGTGCCTGATAAGAAAACCAAGGCACTATAAATACAAAGGAGAAGATTTAAAAAATTCTAAAAGACAAAAACAAATTACAATCGTTATTATGAAAAGGAAGTAGGTCATCAGGAAGTTCATCAAGCTAGGTGATGTCTTGATAGACTCCCTTTTTTGAAAGACCATGAACAACCATGTTAGCTTGATAATAAATATGAGTGATGATGTAGTTGATGTCGTGAAGAGCACTGATGCAGTCCATCCAATGAGTGGTGATTGGCCACGCAATATGTATCACACCATTCCAAATGGCCTGTACAAGGGTGTTCAAATCACTCTCAATCTAGAGGATGTTCCAGCCATGTTGTTTTCCAAAATAGACAGCATGAATCATACCCATTATTTCATCTTCTAGAGAGGTAGCAATGCTGCATCTACCATAGAATCAACCAATGATCTAACCATTATGATTCCTGATTATGGAGTCATAACCCGTAGGACCATGATTTCCTTTGGAAGAACCATCCACATTAACCTTAATCCATCCTGGAAGAGGGGGATGCAAAAGGACTTCAAAAGTACGGTGAGGTTGGTAATAGTTTCTAGGAATACGTAAACGTTGAAGGATGCTAAATTATTGCACCATGTTGTTGTAGTGACCCTTTTGGACCAAATCAGCTTCCCGAATGGCGATGAGAATCCGAGTTTTTCATGCATTAAGATTGTATGAGCAATTATTATGAATAATATCATTTCTATCATACCAAGTTATGTGATGAATCTTAGTGACATCAACAAGAAAGATGTTTTTAATTTGTTGAGAACTATTCAGATCCGCACATCCCTTTAGTTAAGTTTTGACAAAGTCATATATCCACCATCTGCAATCAAAAATGTCAAAAATATAATTCCAAATAAGAGAAGTAGTGGAAAAAGAAATAAATAGGTGATTAGAATCTTCTCTGTGTTAATTGCAGAGGCTGCATTTAGAACAGAGTTGAAAACTAGACGATTGCAGACTATCATAAGTGGGATGTTTTTTATGATGAAATATCTTTATAAGAGTAAATCTTGAGGGTTTTTTCCAAGGTTTGTTAAAAAGTTTTAACCACCCAAAATAAAATTCAAAGTTACAAAAAAAATGGCTATAAATGTTTTTAGAATCAAGAATACCATTGTGTGAAGGTTCCCAAACTAAAAAATATTTAGTGTTTGAGAAGGGGTAGGTGTCATGACATTCATATTGTTATCAGGAAGAGGTACATTAAAAGCATTAAGAACATCTCTAATAGAGAGGTTGGTGTCCCCATGGCTTTGGTCAAGGGAAACCATGGAAATTAAAGGAGTGCCGGCCCAGTTGTCTAACCAGAATTTTGTGGTGGATTTTCTGGAGACCATCCACCCGGAGTTACTCATGATGGTGGAAAAGGAATGCTTTATGAATGTCCATATATATGAGGCAAGAAAGGTAGATTTTCCTTTCTTATGTTTCCGAATAAATCTATTGTTATGAAAATTGATAGAATAAGAGTTATTATAGAATAAGTTCCAAGCGAGCCTAGCTTGCAGATCCTCATTAAAATGTTTATTATTTTTTATACCGATACCTCCCTTCTCAATTGGTTGAAAACATATAGACCAGGGAATGGTAACAAGTTTCCTCTCCTCCGTGCTACCAGTCCAAACAAAATTTTTGTTTGAGGTGTTTATTTTTTAATAATACTAGATTGAAAAGTGTAATCCATCATCGAATAAACCATTTTAGAAACAATAGTAAATTTGATAGGGAATATTCTACCTGCCATAGAGAGGGATATGAATTTAAAAGAGGAAATTTGGTTTGTAACTTGATTGGTCATTTCAAGGAAGTGACTAGATTTGGGTCTTCCCCAAAATATGGGGACACCCATGTTCATAAAAGGTTGAGAACCTTCTTTTATATCTAATTCATTTATAATACTACATTTTATATTTTAGAGGAAATTCTTTCCAAAGTAAATAGAAGATTTTTTCTAGCTAATCATTTTACCAAATATTTACTCATAGTGCGCAAGTGAATTTTTGAGGGTGTGAATATTTCTATTATCACCTCGAAGAAAGAGAATGATATTTTCAGCATTCAAAAAGTGAGTAGGAGAATATAGATTTCGCGAAACATTGATAGGTTTGAGTTTGTTTTGATTAACCAGACAAGTGAGGAGTTGGCTAAGATAGTCCTCCTTAATGGGGAAAAGGATGGAAGAAAGAGGGACCCCCTATCTAACACCTTTAGTACATTTGAAATAACCCCTAGGAGAACCATTTATAAGAATGGAGATGAAGACTGAATTGAATAAAGTTCATAAAGTAGTGATAAAACCATCACTAAAACCAATAGATTGAATCACCATAAAAATACAACTCCAGTCCATGGTATCGAAGGATTTTTTTAATGTTAATTTTGAAGGAAATATTACCACCTCTGTTGCTTTTGTTTAAAGTGTTAAAGAATTCTGAAGCAAGATAGATGTAGTTTTGGATGGATTTACCTTTGATAAATCAAAAGAGATTCCAGGAAACTAATATTTTAGTGATAGAAGAGAGTCTGTTAGTAATGATTTTCATGATGATTTTATAGAGGGTGCTGATAAGGGAAATTGGCCTAAAATAATATATCTCAGAAGCATTTTTCATCCATTGGAATTAGAGAGAGAAATTGGGCGTTTAGACCATGAGGGAGAACACCATTGGTGAAGAAGGATTTGACAAGCTTACAAACATATAAGTTAATAATATCCCAGTAGTGTTGAAAGAAACCATTACTAAATCTGTCAGGGCGAGGAGCATTATCAGGGTTTAAACTGAAGATAGTGTCTTTAATTTGATGATCAAGTGGGATGCTAAGAAGAAATTTGTTATCCTCATTTCTAACCACCACCAGAATTATCTCAGGTAAGAGGTATTTGTTTCTATCCGGGACATTAAATATAGAATCAAAGTAAGACAAAATATGTTTGGAAATATCATTTTAATTATATAAAATTTTTTCACCATATTTTAAAGAGGCAAGAGGTCTACAAGCTTTCCATGCTCTTTGACGGGAATTATAGAACATAGTGTTTATGTCCCCATCGAATATCAATTTTAATTTAAAGACTTGTTTTCTCATACTCTCCATAAAGTTGAGATATAAATTGAGCTTTATCAAAATGTTTATATCATGGGTTGGAGTAGTCCTAATGTCATAATTCGTGCTATGGTTTTGAAGCTGGTTCAACTCATTCTCAAGGAGGAGAATATCCTTGTCTATTTTTTTGCATGGGAGTTACACCAACCGTTGAGCATCTATTTAAGGGACTTTAATTTGGAATTTAAAGTCAAAACATCATTTCAATGAGTCATGGAAAGCCAAAATTTCTTTACTATGTAAGTGCATTCAGTGTTATAGAACCATGAATTATTAAATCTAAAAGGGAGAGAATGTTTAACAGTTCTAGTGGAGACATTGAACTAAAAGGGTGATGATTAGAATGAAGCTTATGAAGGGTGGTGATGGAAATAGTGTCCCATTTTCCAAGGGTAGGAACATTTGTGAAGGATCTATCAAGTTTGGAGGCAACCACACTATTGTATTGCATTCTATACCAAGTGTATTTGGCACCCGTAAGGTTTATTTCAATATGGTTTTTATCTTCTATAGTGGATTTTAATTCTCTCATGGAGATCGTAGCATGTGAATGACCAATTTTCTCACTTGAATTGAGAATAGCGTTGAATTCTCTAATTATAAACCACGGATCCTGAGTGATATTATTTTTATAGGTGAGATAATCCCCAAGAGGTCTTCTATCTTGATATATGTTATTGGCATAAACAAAGGAGCATGTAATACAAGTTCTCTCAAGGACGAAATCACATTTGAAGACATGATCCGATATGGTAAAAATACTGACATTTTGAATGGACGAGTGCGAGAAGATCCATAGAGTATCAATCACCGAAGAATATTTAGTAGAACCAGTGAAGTTATAACCATACTAACATAAGTGGTGGAACTTTGTTGAGAAACTGGTCTTAGCATCAGCAATAGAAAACAAAACGGGGTAGTGAGTGATAATCATTATTTATATAATAGAGAGGGTGTCAGAGTCGGAAATACCTGAACTGTTCCAAATAAGTATCTTCATTTATACCTAGGTTTGGAGTTAGAGCTCCCCTTTTTTATTTCCCAAGCCCTTGTGTCTATTAGATAATCTAATTTGTTTAGAGTTAGGTGGGTCTTGGAAATATCCTAACTACTTGTAGTAGTATGACGGTTCTTTGTTCTACATGTTGTAGAGGTATCCTTTATAGGTAAGACTGTTGTGTTTACAGTTCCATTGTTATTATTTTTATCCTCATACTGAGTGTTCAAGATCACAACATTTTCAGTCATTATACTATAATAAGGTATATCTACTGATTCAGTGTTGGAATGTAGATATTGTGTACCTGGAAAATTTGAGGTATAACAATGAGTTGATGTACCTGAATTCCTTCCTAGTTACTACCTAGAGTCTAGTGGTGGAGATTCTATCAGATTCTGATCACCCTCTATATTTCTCTGCATACCCGTGACTGCACGCTCTAGGGGGTTTTCCTGAATTGCATCATGTGAAATCCTCATTTGGTGGGAATTGTCTATGCCAATTGATTGTACAACATAATCAATTAACATACCATTGTCCAAATCTGAGCCAAGTTTTAGATTGGGATTATTATTCTTAGGTGTTGTTTCTAAATCTTTTTTGGTCTCACGTGAAGGGATAGCTTGGGTAGCATAACAGTGTGCATCAAGTTCTTGTTTTGATTCACTTCCTACTATCTAATGTTTCTCCTTGACAGGTAACTCCATGGTGGTTTTAGTGCAATTGGGATTAAGTTTATCTACATTATGAGATTTTATGTTTGTAACATTCACAATCATTATATTTTCATTATATTTTAAACCTACTGAGTTATTGTCAAAGTTTGTACCTGAGAAAGAGGAGTCAGAGCAAAGGGATGATGAGCCTGGATGGATTCCTACTTGCAATCTAGGATCTAGTGAAGATGTGCATTCCTGTTTTCAGTCACAGCCTATAGAGGGTGGATGCATAGCTGGTATTATAGTATCCTGAAGGTTTCCACAAGGTGAGGTTGTGTCATTACCCAAACCTAAATATGGGTGGAAATAGCTGCAGTTTGGTGCCTCAGGTTGAGAATCTGTACCTAAAACTAGGTTACCAACAGAGTGCCTAGTATCATTCCCATGTTCATTACCTGTTTCATTTACCCCATGTTCCATTTCCTGCTATTTTCGAATGACATCCATAACATTGGATTCAAGCTCATTAAGGATTTTACTATCATCATATTCTACAAGATCTAACCAGGAGGTTGCAGATTTTGATTTAGCGGGTTTCTTCAACCATACCTCACGCTTTCATTTGGAATATTGAGGGATGTCAGTGTTGATTGGGTTGGCTTTTTTGTTATTTTTTATTTCCTTCCAATCATTCTCTATCTATTGGACTACATTCTACCTAACCACCATATATTTTTCTATTGTATGGCCAATAAGTTTGAAAATTTCACAAAATGGTGGTTTTTCCTCATTTTTGATCCTAATTTCTATTTTATATTCTTTAGCAGAGAATCTTATTGTATTAGGGAGAGGTGCATCAAGGTTAACCTCAACCATTACCCAAGAAAATAGGCCCAAATCAGAATTTAGTGTTCTTTGGTCGATTTTAAGTGGTAATATAATGCAAGACACTATGTCATTAAGGATTTTAGGGTGCCAAAAGAACCAATTTAACCATGTAATCTGACCCATATTTGGACCATTGTATTCCTATGAGTGTAAGGGTTAGAGCATAGTCCCATTCATAAATCCTGAGTAGACCAAGTTTTAAATAGAGGTTACCGATGGCCCATACTTTATCAAGGTAAGATTGAGAGTTAAATAAGAAGTGGAAATATATATGATCTATGGGAACAAGTTTACAATTCGATATACCCCAACAATGTGTAATTCTAGGTTTATGATCTATTAATGTCCAGGGGCGGTCACATTTCAGGTAGAAGATGCAGCCCATGATGGGGTATTTGCAGAGCGGCTCACGTTGATGAAGTGCCACAGGATCTTCTTCAACTATGAATTTTCCATCATCTTTCTTCTTGAGAATAGGGTGTCTCGTTGATAATACATATTTGCTGAGATCTGTTCCTTTAAGCGCATCTAGTAAGGAGACACCATTGTGTCTCCCCGCAACTGGAGGTGTTTGATCACCATAATTCGGATTTCTTTCGTTGTTTTCAGCAACGAGTCCTCGTGTATCAGATTTTTTATTTTGGAAGAGGTGGGAGTCGAATCTCTTAGGCTCAAGAATGCATCAGCCATTGTAGGAGGAGCATGGATGCTTGGAAATCCCTAGCTACTCATGATTTTTAGAGAGAGATGGTCTCTCATCTCTCTTCCAATATCTGTCCCGCTAAAGAGTTCTAACATTCTCAACCATTTCTTTTGTGATATTAGGTATCAATAGAATTATTTCTCCAACTTCACCCAAGAACGTTTGAGAGATATATTTATTCCCACATAGGGATTCATAAGGTTCCATATGAATTATTGAATGAAAGATATTATTATATAAAAACTCAACATGATAATGGTGTTGTTCCCAACCACCTTTTAATTCCAGAGAACTTCATCTCAACATATCATCTAGGGATTGAATTGTTTTTGAGACTGAACATCTATTTGAGGATGATATATAGTGATGAAACACAATTTAATATCATGTGATTACTAAAGTCTTCACCTGAACATTGAGGTAAACCTCAGATTCCAATCCAATACATTGGAATGTGGTAATCTAGGCAACCTTACCACTTCCATTAATGTATATATGTGAAATTTGATCTAGAGAGAAGTCTTCTATAATAGCGATGAAGTGTGCTGAATTATTAAGGTGATCAACTACCACCCGTTTAGTATTAAACCCTTTAGTGGTTTTGGGTATCCAAAAAATAGAATCACTTGTGATGTTCTCCCATTTCCATTATGGTATGAGTATTGGATCAAATATACCCTTGGACATTTTTCCTTTTGCCTTAACTTGTTGGAAATCCAAGCACTGAGATACAAACTCTGAGATATCTACCTTAATGTCATCCCACCCGAAGCATTGTTTTAGGACACAATACATATTTGTACCTCCAGGATGAATAGATAATGAATAACTATGAGCTTCTTAAAACAACTCATTTAAATCTAGTATAGAAAAAACCCATACAAGGTTTCTGAACCTTATCATTCCATCCTGATCAATGTTAATATCATGAACATTTTTGACGTTCTTTTTCTACTCAATATCTTTCTATTATGCCTCTCTAATCTTCACATGGATTGATGGTTAAATATTCATATTAGAAAGATAATATTTTTCCCTTTATTTTTGGATTTCTAGAACCATCATTTTCAAATCAAGAAAGAATGGATCTTTTGTGATCCTCATAATGGAAAAGCTAGCATGACACTTCACACTCAATGAATTGACCACCTTGTTCATTTTCCCAGAGTGGTAATGTATTGATCAGTCATAATCCTTTAACAACACTAACCATACTCTCTTGTGGATGTTCAAATACTTCAATGAAAATATATATTTCAGAATTTTATGATCTATATATATATATATACAAACATTTTCTCCATAATGATAATGAATCCATATATTTAATGAAAATTTTACCTATAGTAACTCAAAATCATGAGTTGGGAAATTTTTCACATGAATCTCCAACTTCCACGACGCATAAAGATAACCAAGTTAATCTTTAAAATAAATCATCCCAATCTCTTCTTGGATGAATCACTATATATTTCAATCCCTTATACTCTATAGGGTAATCTATGCATAGGTGTAATGACTAACCTTCTCTTGAGCTGCTTGAAATTTTCCTCACATTCATCTGTCTAGAGAAACATCACCCCCTTCCATGTTAAATTGTTCATAGGAATAGATAGTGATGAGAAATTTTCCATCTCTTGAAATTAGGTGACAAAATAATGAATTTAATTTTAGAACAAATTCACAGTTTGTAAATTTTTAATATTTTTTCTCCTTAATTAGGGTGTTTTGTACAATTATTGAGTGATCTTCATTCTCTTCCTTGATCGTCTAAAAGAAAATTTTATCATTTATAAATACTAACAAAAATAGATTGAGGTACTCTCAAAAGACTATATTCATTAAATCCATGATGATAGTAGAGGAATTAGTACGGAAAAAAGGCATCACTATATAATATTTGTGTCTATACCTTTTATGGATTTTTTTGTCATATTGTCCTTATTGAATGTCAATTGATGATATCTAGAATGAATATCAATCATAGAAAATTATTGTGCTCTACATAGTTGATCAAACAAGTCAACAATACGGGGAAGATGATACATGTTCCAGACTGTGATCTTGTTCAACAATAAATAATCAATATAGGGCCACATTGATCCATCATTATTTTTCACAAAATGAATAGCTGCAACCCAAGGTGACACACTTGGCCAAATGAATCCCTTATCATGGTTTTCTTTGAGTTGATTCATTAATTTCTGCAACTCCATCGAGGCCATTCTATAAATAGTCTTTGAAATTGGTGTGGAACTAGGTATAAGTTATATTGAGAACTCAATATCACAGATTGGTAAAATAATAGGAAAATATTTCTGAAAGACATCAAAAAATTCTCAAAAAATAGTAAAATCATTGATTTCAAATTTTCCCCAACCATTTTAGATAAACTATCATTTTGAATGGGAATTAAATCCCACAAATAAGAATTAATCTCCACTAGAAGTTCATGATTATCCTCACATTGATGAATTATCATAGTAGGGTTTGAAATATCAAATGTAATATCCCTTCCATGTTAATTGAATTGGTATTTACACATAGAAAGCTAATCCATGCCTAATATGACTTCAAATTCAACAAAAGGAATAATGACAAGGTTTGTAGGAAGTGCATTCCCACAAAAATAATCTAGATAGGAATAAAAGACATGGGATTAAATCATCGTACCTTTAGAGTATTTCACTACTATTTCTGCATCTAATAATTTTGGTGGAATCTTAACACCCTTAAGAAATTCATTGGATACAAAAGACTGGGTAGATCCATAATCAAATATGAAATTACCAGCTCTAGAGTAGATGGTAAGTGTACCTTTCAATAAAAAAATTATTGAATCCTTCATCATAAATAGATATTTCCTAAGATTTCCCCTTATCCCTTGTCTTTGGAGGTTGTTTTCATTGATAATCATCACTAGAACATGGGTTTCATAATTGGTTAACATAATCACCATTCTCCTTACACTTGTAGAGTTGAATCATGGGTGGTAAATTCTATGAGGATTTTGATCCATTATCATTTTTATCTAACTTCTTCCCATTATTTAAAAAATCTATTTTCTTAGTGACCTTCATTTACACATTTAAAACAATTACTAGACCCCTTAAGACAAATTCGTACATAGTTGTTTACACATTTAGAGTATAATGGAAAACTCATCTTCTTTTCTCCATGGTTTTTAGAGTTTCCTTTAAACTCTATATTTTTTTTATTATCAAAAATATGAGATTGATACTTGACTCCAACATCCATTTAAACCTACATTAAACAAAAAATAATCTCTTCATATCTAATAATGTATTTTATAGACATAATCATTATGAGAATTGGGTTTAAGACACTAAAGAACATATCAAATTTACTTTTGGGTTGGAATATAATTCATGAGGCATACCTCACATGTCTTGTGAAATTATCCTCATAGGTGTTGGAAGATTAATAATCACTTCACTTCAACTCAAGGATCTATTTATCCATCTCAGTATGAATAATTATAAGAAAATACTTATTGAAAAATATGTTCTGGAACTCATCCCAATCCATGTATTCAATCTCATATTGCAACCTCATAACTTTTATTAGAGTCCACCATTGGTCTACTTCACATTTTAAATGATACACAGATAGAACAATTTTCTCATTCTCCAAACATTAGATATTAGAGAATCTCTTTTCAATAGTAACAATCCATTTTTCAACATCAAGTGGATCAGAAGACCCTATAAAATAAAGTGGAAGTTGCATCATGAATGACTCAACAGAATGTTGTTCCATTCTTTGATAATTTGGAATTCCACCATGATTCATAGCCTGAGGAAGATGTGTGAGCATAGAAATAAGATTTTTCATTCAATATCCCATATAATTTCATTGGTTAGGAGGACACTCAAAAATATTTCTATCACAATCACTATTACTTCAATTCCATCAGGTTCCATCCATTGACTAAAACCAAAGGAATACAGTAATAAATAGTTATCAGGATAAGGAAACACATAACCATGAAAATTAACTTATAGAATGTATAAATTATTACATATTCCTTTATTTATGACACCTTAGGTGTATCCTAGTTTATTCATTGTAATATCCTATTCAAATCCTTTATAATGGTTCCTGAAGATTTTGAGAATTTTCAAAGAATATCCCCTAAGAGTGTAAAACTAGGTGTGCCAAAAACTCCGTTATCATTTACAAGATTACTCTAAGTCAGGATTGAGATATCTTGTTAGAGTTATTACCCCTAGGTATATCTGTTCGAAGGAAACATCAACTTGTAGAATCCAAAAAACAATGTTTTTATAGGAAACCACTCAGTCTATCCTTTACCAGAATTATAAGAAATTTTCCTATACATTTATTTATCCATAGACATATCCTTATACATATACATAGGGTTCTCACTAATGTCTTATTATCATAGATTCTAAATTTTAACTAAAAATATGCATGTATACCAACTATACAGACCCTCTCTTTTCATACATTAACAATACAAATCATTTACAGACTAAAAAAAACATAACAAAAACTAACACCAAAAAGACCATTCTAGTCTAGTGCCTTTGGAAGCATGGAGACATGAAAACTGGTAAGTAAGTGATCTAAATTATCTCCCACTAGGTTCATCAAGACTTAAAACCCTTTTAGAAACATCTATCATAATACATATTTGTATAACTTAGGGAGGGAAACATAAAATGGGGTGAACTTATATGCTCAGTAAGGGTAAGAAAGTGAGACATGCAATCATACACATGAGAATAAGTGAATGAGAAAATGATCTTGTGAATAAAAGATGAAAACTTGTATACCAACGATCATTAATAGGAACCATTACATAAATATTGGCATTTTATAAGACATTAATCATAAGGAAATAAAGGAAAAAGAAATGAACGAATAAAATGGGAATAAAACATTAAATTATGGCTAAAACCTAAGTATATAATATGATTCCCATTAAAGTAAGAGAATCAGTTACAAGGCCATATTGGTGGAAAAAGTCATTTACTGAACCTTTTTCAAACCCTGTTCCCACCCTATATTACTAAAACAAGTTCACTCCTAATTCCAGTCCTATAATACTTATCCAAGCTCATTTCTCATTTTATCCCAGTAATAATAAACTAAATTAATTTCTCATTCCATTAATTTCTATCTCAGGAGATATAAATCATTACCAAATGCATTTGAGGGAGATATTGGTTCCACCCATCTCATTATGAAATCATAAATACATGTTCCATAAGATTATAAATAATCATATCATAATAAATGAAATGAAATAGGTATTGTGACCTCGTAATCATATAATATCCTATGAAACAATACATGTTTCAAAATAATTTTATCATAAACATTACTCCTGAAAGGAATTGGATTTAAAGGGCATATAACTTGTGAAAGAGAAACAAGTTTCATAAAAATCATGCCATGAAAACATAATACATTTAGATAAAGAATATGAATGGGAACATTGAATAATTTTCCTATAAAAGAATTATTAACACAGACATATGTTATATAAAATGGGAAATAATTCTAAAAGATATTTTAAATAAAATTCTTACGGAACATGTCTTTTCTTATTTAGAATTGGTTTTTCAAATATAAAACCATGTGAAGACATTTATATTTTAAAACAGCCTTGAAAAATTATAATGAAAACATTAAAAATAATAAAACATTCTAAAAATCATTTTTCTTTGAAAATTATATTATTCGATAATTTAAAAAAAAGGAAAATATTTTTTAAAAACACGGTTTTTTTAAATTAAACAAATTTTCAATTGAAGAGATAAATACAGTCATATTTTCTTAAATATCTTTTTCTTAAAAATATTTTTTTTAATTATATTATGTACCAAATTATTGAAAAATGGTACTAAAAAATATATATATCATCAAAAATATAGAATAGTTAATCTCATTAGTGTTCCTGATATATGGATCATAATATTTCACCTAATATTTGTATTCATTAACAATCCCAAAAAGTTATGAGATTGTTTCAATAAACTCTTCTCACATGGGAACATGGTATAATATTCTCCATGTAATAAATAGAAATATCATGATTCTTATAATATCATAAAAATAAGGAAATTCATGATATATAATGTAAAATGGAATTATAAACACCTCAAAATGAATTTAGTTTCACAACAATTCATGAGTCTCAAAGAGGGAAAATTGAGATAAAAATAATTTTTAATTTGGTGAATTTCAAAACATAATCCACATGAAATAAAGATAAATGAATGGATATGTAAATACCCAAAAAATTAAATATAATAAAAATTTACTACATCCATGGGAAGTATAAACACCACAGAAAAGTAATGGGTGGTAAATAAATCATGAATCTCACAAAAACAATTGAGACGTAATCCCCTTACCATATGTCTTGACTCTCTTTGTACTCATACAAGATTACAATATAATAAATTTAGTTTTATCATAATTATTTTATATAATTATTTTCTAATATATAATACCATATATGGTGTGATTATGTCCTTATATTACCTTCTCATTAACAATCCAATGTTATGGTTTCACTTTAGGTAATATTCTCTTTATTCTTCGAATGTGTCTTAATTTGTTATATCTTCAATCCATAAAATTTTATAATAATTTCCATAATGTAATACATGATATATATATTATTTTTATATATTATATATGTATTATAACAATCTATTCAATATACAAGGATGAAATGTGAGGCCCTATTCATGGAGATGGTAAGTCATACGTACGCTTGAATGTTGTTTCAGTTTTTATTGTCGAATTGAAAGAAAGAACATAAATGAAATATATATATAAATAAGTATATATATCATTAATAATTTATAATAATTATATATTATATATCATATAATTTCATTAATCCCAACCATAATACATTCCTTGTATTGTGTGAATGAATCACATCACTTTGAGGGGGTGGTAGTCCATACATCCTCAAATTAAATTACAGTATTTACAATAAATAGAAAGTAAAAAATATATGTGTTATAAAAAGAATAAAAAATTTAAATACATAATAATTTTAATTTGTTACATATATAAAAATAAGTTAAATCATAATTTCCACCATGATAGGCGGTAAAGAAAATTGAACAATCGTTGTCTTGTGAGATGGTAGTTTTTCGTACACATAGATTGTATTTCATTTCCAATTAGATGAAAGTGTGTGAATGTTTAGGTAAAAAATAGAGTAAAAACATAATATTATATTTAATATAATTTTTTATACAATAATTTAATAAATAGACTTGAGGTGTGGAGACATAAAATAAAATAAAGGAGCTTGAGAGAAGATGATACTTCTTAATCAGTAACTCCTTTTGGTTTATTCCAAAAGTCATCCCTAAATTGATTTCCTCCCTAGAGGAGGATTATAATAGTAATTTAGGGATGTTTTTAAGTTTATTAGAAAGATCTTGGCCAAACCTAAGTGGTTTTATATGAGTGTATTAGAGGGAAAGGTGGTGGACTTTTATAGGAATGGGAAAGGACACACATGGAATTTTTTAAAACAAGTTAGTTGTTCCCACATTGTTACCTAAAAAACTAATAACAAGAAAAAAAATCAATAATTGAAGGTTAATGGACTAATAATGGAATTAAAATGGGTTTATATAGGTGTTTATGTTTTCTTCCTTAACGTTATGGTTTAGTCCCTTATTAAGCTTAATTTAACTATAATCTTTGTAATTAATTTCAATCACATACACCAATCTGTTTGTTTAAATACTATGTTGACCCTACTATAAATTATAAATTATGATGATTTCAAATTTTAAATCATTTTTCCAAATTATAGTCACATAATTGGATGAAATTAATATTAAATATAATCTCGATGACATGATGACACTGTATGTTTTTAAATTAAAAATGTCCAAATATTTCTAAGTTTTTTATACCCAATTTCATAGTGAAATTGATATAAATTACTTAAATTGGATTAATGTATAAAAATATGATATAATTAAACATTTAAATAAAATTAAAATATAATTTTACATTATACATAGGTTAGTTGAAAATGCAGTTTTGAATTAAAATCTGGTATTTCTCAATATTTATCTAAAAATGATATTTCTCAGGAAAATCTCAAAAATTCACCCAAATCTAATTTTGGCATTATAAATTCATAAAAGAATTTTTTTTTTATCAAATTAAATATCTAAATTTTCACAAATTAGTTTTATTTTATTTCATGGAAGGATATGAAAAACAGTTTATTTGAGAAAATATTATTTTTAAACATATAAAGACTTTACAAAAAATTATTATTTTCATTATCAATATGTTCTATTTATATAATAAAATCATAATTTTCATTATAAATATGTTCAATTTATATTATAAAATTATATAAAATATTTTAAATTTGGTAATCACTATTTATATTATTATTTTTAAATTCTAGGTTATAATTATCTCATTAAAATAATTATTACAATAAAATGATGTTTTGTAGGAACATCATTGTTGTTTTTAATATATGCGAAGTTGATGTTGCATGTAACATACGCAAAGTTGATGGTTCATGTTACATACACCAATTCAATTCTATATGAAACCAATTTTGGACATAGTATATTGAAATACATAAATAAAAATTTAATTTATTCAAAAAAATGTCAATAAAAATTTGGGGTTTTCATGTACAGTGTGGTTGTGTTTGTAATTCCTATTTTGTTGTATCTACCTTCTTATAAGATCTCGAACCAATTTTTTCAGGGAGCCTTGTATTTCTATCTAGTTCACATGTTTTGTAGTATACATTCCAAAGTATCTTAATTATTATTTATTTTTATATTTGATATTGATTCCACTCTTCTTAGATTATATTTGACTGATATGAATTTTTAGAGAAATTTGGGTGGTTACCTTCATAGATTTTACATCACACCCTATTCAGTCCACTATTGGGTACTTGGGATGATTTTATGGATCTAGGAAGGTTCCAGCGAAATATCCCATAGTTAGATGCTTGATTTTCTTCCATGCTTAGGGGTAGGGGATCACATGACCAATATGAGGCTTGTGATGTTATTTAGGGATAATTTTTTTTGGTATTTTCGGTATTTTAATACATGTAGTAAATTTTACTTCTATCTACGTGTTTTGGATAGTTTAAAGAACATGAAATGTATAATTATATTTTGTATATTACATTCCTCACAAAATAGTTTTTATATTACAGTATTATTTTTTACCATATATATATGATAATTACATTTTTTCTTCCATTTATTTTTATTAATATTCTTCTATGTTACACTGGTTAGAGGGAAAAGTCTCTCCAAAGATGCACCCTAGGCCCTCACTACTAGCTAGAATCATTTGGAATTTCGGTAGATATGCTTGATTCCATGTGGAAAACTGGGACTGAGGTACAACTAAGTGGAAGATGGGTTTTATATATTACAATATCATTAATGAAAATAATGGTCATGATGAAGGAAAAACCCGTTCAAACCTTATTTGTTAAAAGAGAATGTTATTTTTACTTGTTTTGGTAAAAATATTGAAACCAAAATATTTTAAAAGAGTTTATTTTTAAACATTCCTTCTAATATTTGTTTACATAAGTTAAAATATAATGAAAATTAACTTTTCTAAAAAAATCATGTTTAGGTAAAACTTCTATAAAACAATGTTGAAGATCATTTATTTGTAAGAAAAATTTCATCAGCCAAAAATGAAATAATATCAAATTTTTTTAAAATCTTCTCAATCATTTTAAGAACCAAATAGATGAAAATGGTACAAAAACATAAAAAATTTGGTATTAACTTTAGTAAAATAAAATATATTGTGTTTGAAGTAGATTCATATAATATCACTCTATGTAATTTTTTCATAGAAAATCTCATAAGTAAATAATATTATAAGACAAATACATACTTGATGTCCCATATTGATTCATACATGTTATAGTATCTAATATAATAAATATTATAATTATATAATTATATTCTAGAACCATATTAATAGATAACATACTATGTGTCATTCCTTTATTATTACCATTTTGCCTTCTATTATCAATTTCTTCATTAAAATGACCACTTTGATGATAGCATGACCATTTTCCCTGCTTTATCATGTTTGATGGTTCTTATACAAAAATCATGATCATAGTTTCATAATTTATAGAATATTTATGCTGATATAATTATAGTATCTATTCATTATATACAATTTTAATAAAAAATCATATAAATCCATGATGAAAAATGAATCTATTCCGAGAGATGGTAGTCTATACGTACACACAAGTGTTCTTTAAACATTTTAATGGATAAAATGAAAGAATGGAAATTAATAATTCAATGTTATATATTCATTGTTAAATTATTAATGTCATATATATTCATTAAACGTATCCTTATTACAATACATGTAATTCTAAAATGAAAAACTAATAACATAACTTCATGGAGGTTGTAGTTCACACATAAGAATAAGCAACATTATAATTTTTATAAAAATAGAATGGCTAGAAGGTATATAATATTTTACAATTTTAGAAGAATAATTATGTCTCAAATATCATATATAATGACTAAACCCTTCATAATAACACTCAATGAATGATGGTGATGAAAAAAGAAATTCATTTCTTCTTAAGGTTGTAGTATGATTGTATGCATGGATGATGATTTTGTTTCTAATTTTATATAGAATGGGAAGAATAAATGTTCTTTCATTAAAATAATAACATTACAGTATTTTACTTATTCTTATATTATTATATAAATATGGTTATAATATAATTGAATGAGTTATAAGAAAATATATAATGAAAACAATCAGTTAATAGTTACACATCTTCATTAGAAAACCTCCTTTTCATTACCTAATAATCCATATAATGATTGTATTTTGATCAAAAAAGAAACTATAGATCATAGAGATGGATGTTATAAGGGTATTTTTTAATTGTTGTATCCTGATACATTTGGATGATTTTGTGTCAAATGATCTGAAGTGGATACCAAGATACCAAAAGGAATGAAATGAAATTTCTATGTTCTTTAGGAATAGATATTTATTGTAGGGATATGTGGATGACAACCATGGAGGAGATGTAAATAAAAGGATGAGTATGAAAATATATGGACTTACCAATGTAATAACTATATTGAGTGAAATATAAATACAATTGAAGGTAGATTTCTAATCCACCACCGAAGAATAAGACATTGTTATAATAGAAGCTACAAAGGAGACGGTTTTGTAGAATAACTTCTTTGATGATCTGGATAGAAACCGAGAGCAAAATGTATTGCATTGGGATAGTCAGACTGAAATACATATTACATTGAACTCTGTGTTTTATAATTAGATAAATCACGTTCATTTGAAGTATCATTTTATTAGAGTAATGATAAAGGATGTTTTTTGATATTATAAAATATTTTTAGAGAAAACAATAAGTTAGATATTTTGATGAAGATGACGGTAATAAAATATTTGAGGCACTATTATGCCTCTATTGGTCTCTACTGATGAATAAGGGATGAGATGAAAAATACGATAGGACACTATAGGATCATAAAGGTAAAAATAATATATATTTTATGAATATTTAAAATGAAATTGATTTTTTGAATGGGGAGAATTCACCATCAAGTTAGTCCTTTTCACTCTCTATGGAGGTAGGGATTATTTTCCAAACCATGTAAATCATTGTGTCTATGTTCATATTTTTCTTATAATTTGGTTTATATATTATCTTCTTTATAAAACCCTTATCATTTTGAATCCCAATGTTTCCAAAATAGGTATAATGGTAAAATAATTACAAATATAAAAGGCTCATGATGTTTGAGGAAGTGATGAGAGGTTGTATCCTTTAATAATCGAGGGAGAATATACACATGGAATTTTTAAAATATTATAATATATTAGTATCTTATTTAATTTATATTCTTACAAATGAGTTATCATATAATAGTATATGATAGAGTGTTGAAATATGACCATAAAATACTATTTACCAATGTATTTATGTCATTTTACCCTTATTATTTCAGTCAAACCATTTGAACCCACATTACTGCTTATCGACATGTTTTTCTAATGATGTTAATATTCATATTGAAAAAATTAACGTTTTATCATTAACTAATATTTAAGATATGACTTAAAATATGGAGTCGGCTTAAAAAACAAACTCATAAAATGTGATGAAAAACTGTTTTATAATAAACAAATAATCTATTTTTTAACAAAAAACAATTGTAATTTTCATTAAATTTACATTTATTGTATTATATTTATTAAAAAATAAATAAATAAATTTAATAACAAATAAAAATATAATGTGACTTTATAAATACATGAAATTAAAATATATTCTTCATAAAAAATATTGATGTTTTCTACTATCACCAAAAAATAAACTTTTTCAAAAAATCCTAAATTTTTACCCTATGTTAATATGTAAATATTATTTAAAAATGATTTTAATTTGATAATATAATATTTATATATTTTTTGAAATAAATTATGACATTCTTGCATCAAAATGAAATTGAAACCATTCTTTAAGAATTAAACATTTTTTGATGCATAACATATCATTACAGAGGATTGAGTACTTATTTGTAAAATATAAATAAATAAATTTAAATTATATAAAACGTTTTTATGTATTTTAATAATGGGGTTTTTATAATTCATACTTCTAATTTATCTTCTGGGTAATTGTGGGAAAATTTAATAACAATAATTAAATTTATTGTAACGATTCTCTAAAGCTTGTTCTTTTATGTAATGAAATACGTAAAAATACTACATTTGTAAAAGGAAAAATATATAGAAAACTTGTGGTCTTGTATTTAATAAATTTTGGGGTTACTTACTCTATGATTAGAGGATCTATAACTGTACCTATTTCATAGATATGTTCATTCCGAATCATTTTTTTTTTGTAAAAAGAGGAAGTTGTTGAGATTTATAAAGACTAAAGATGTGATATTTCTACATGATTAAATTAATGTAGAAAAATAATTTATATATATATTTATAAATATTTTAGAATATTAATTAGTGTTAATTATTGTATAAGTCTCCATTAGTTTCCAAATATTCAGGTTTGTTATTTTAGAAGCACCTAAATTCCAGAATTATGTGTATAATTTAATTACTGTGGTTATATTGTATTTTGAATACAAGGATGTGAGAAATAATGTAAAATGTAGTAACAGAAGCTGATATATTTTATTATATATATATATAATGTCAAAATTAATTATAGAGAGTGATATGATATTGGGAAACACTTGAGATATTCTTTTGTATTTAAGGAAAGGAAGCAGAGATTTGACACACCATCAAAACCTAAAGGAGTTTTTTATGTTGAATACATGAAGAGATTTAGGAGAACAAGATCATTTTTAGTGAACTAAAGTATAATAAAAATATAGTAATAAGGAATAATAAAAAGAGGATTCTTATTCTAAATTTTCATAGATAGAAGAAGTGTCCTATAACCAGTGTAATAAAGGAAGAAGAATCATCATTTTAGGTATACTAATATGAAGAAGGTGGTGGAATTTTATACATAAATATATATAAAAAAGAATAATAGGTACAATCGTGTTTTTTTGTAACTAATAGAATAATGTAAAGAAGAAAAAAGTAGTGAATCAATTGAAAGTTAGATATAATAGGAGAAATATCATTTTGTGGTTACCCTACTCTATTGAAAACTTTTGGTATTACAGGATAAAGAACCTGCACAATTTTGAAAGAGTGTGAGATACACCATGATGTTTTATGAGACTATATTTATACATGATTTTATTGATAATATATTTTTACTCATAGTTTGAATATAGTGTGTAGTGTGGTCTTGGTGAGTTTTAAATCAATCCAAGGTCTAGCCATCTCATATAGAGAGGCAAAACACATAAAAATGTTATGTTATAATTATATGGGTGTGTTTATATATGAAAAATTTGAAAAATACAGTGAGACTATAAAATGAGAGAACTAATCACCATAATAAATGATTGAGGTAAAAAGTAAAATCGAAATTTTATAAATGGTTTTTAAGTCAACAACACAAATTCCCCACACTCTCTGTATTATAAAAATCATTAACTGATCTCTATATAGATATATTTCAAAATATTATTTTATAAAAATATGTTATCATATTATCTCATAAATCCATTATATTAGTTCATTATAATACTATTCATAATTAATTAATTTGTGTATAATAAAATCAATTAATTATACTTTAATCAATTTAAATCATTTGATTAAATAAATAATAAAATTGTAGATTTAAGTTAAAACATAAAAATCAAGATATTATCCTAATTTATTATCCATAATTCAATACTCTAAACCATCTTGTATATCCTCATTCAACAACTATCTTTGATTTTGAATTATTGATGAATGCCATATGAAAAAGGTTTCATAATGATTCTTAATTAAAATGATTTTCTTTAAAATTTAATTCAGAGGAAAATATTTATCATTACTAATTCCACATTTTATCTATTTCCTATTAAGAGATAAGATATTCCTTATCAAAGGAAATTCAATAATTATTATACTCATCCACCTTATAACTAATACTAAAAAATAAAAAATACTTCAATTCAATGGAATTTAAAAAATGTATAAAAAGTGATTAATTGAAGTAAAAAAACAATAAAATGAAAATGTTTTTAGGAAATGGGATTAGAATAGAAAATTATTGACAAAATTGTAAAATTGTAAAATCTCTAAGTATTACAAATTTTATACTATCTAAAGGACTCATATTTATAAAACTAGACTGGCCATGGAGAGGTAGGATGCCCTAAACTATGGATTTTCTATATAAGGATAAATTGATGAATATTTCTTAATTGGAACTTCCAGACACATAATTTTTTTATCATTAGACAACAATAACTAATTATGGTGTCGTTTTTTTAACACTCTATTTCATTTTAAATCCATGAATTTATTAGAGAGAGAAATATAGATATAGACGGGACATCTCTTATCCTATATCATCAAATCTCATTCCATGGGAAATATCTTGTTTTATCATACTATAGAAATTCTCACTCATCATGGTTCTTCAATTATAAAGGGTCTCTATATATCCATGGATTGAGGTTGATTTTATCAAACTCCATTTAATCCCAAGCACCACGACTTGAATGGTGTCATAATAGCCACAATGATTTTACAACCCCTATCAAGAAAATTATGTATACCATAGTTTATAACCATTTTATATGAACTATTTAATTTCATTATCATATAATAAAAATGAAATGTTTTTAGAACACCACATCATGGTTTTATTCAAAGTTTCACCAATTTTTTCTTTAATTATCTTAATTACATGAAAAAAATAATGATAAATTTAGTATAAGAACACATCAACATGTTATGCATGGATAGATGGTATAAATGTTTAGGAAGCATTATCTATTATACAAATAAAAGATATAATTCAAATTTTACAAGATATATTTGTTCAATAAATATTTCAATTATATAAAAGGGTTGTTGAATTGACTTTTATGAACGATGTTCTTCAGAAATACATTTACATATATCAGCCTGTTGGTTTTTAGATTAATTAGGATGAATTTAAAGTGTATATACTAAAATATATCTTTTTATTAGATAAAAAATGATTCTCATGATTATTCCATGTGATTGTGTAATTTTATAAGGAAACATCACTTTATTAAGGGTGCAGTGGATCAAAAATTATATGTGGAGAATAATTATGAAGCTTAGTATATAATATTATAATATTATGATGATAATATCTTTTGAGATTCAGATATAAACAGTTTTAGGAAATAAATTCAAATAATAACTATTAAATATGAAATGTCATTGATTCGGGAAAAAAACTAATTTTTAGTCATTAAAGTGACTAAATAGAATAACGATTATTTTGCAAGATAAGTATATAGGATAATAACTGATGAAGTTAAAATAGATGTGTTTAGACTTGTTTGAACATAAATTCAAGTGAAAAACTAAATTAACCAAAAAATATTTTTTAAATGATTAAATTTCATAGGGAATATAAAAATTATTGGTAGTATTTTATAATTGAGTAAAACACACCTAAATATTAATTTTATCAGATATTTAACAACATGATATCAAAGTGAGATAAAAGAGAAATGAGGTTTGGGACTGAAAATAATCATCATATATATTTAAGGGAAAATAAAGTAATATTTATTATATGATAATTCTAATGAACATGATTTTTATTATTTTATTTATGTGGATTTCATAAGCTCAGTTGATGAAATAATGTCTAGTTGAAGGGAAATATTTTGTTAAGGACTAATATTTATCATTTGGATAAGAATAAATCAAGTTTTTTTCTCATTAATAATAGTGTACGTTGTTTCCATAAAAATATGAAAATCTTGTTTACATATTTTTTTCACGAAATAGAATCCTGAAGACTTGGTTGTAATGGTGTACCCTCCATTATCAGTTCTATGTGACATCATGAATGTAATTAATCTAAGTTAAAATTTAATTTATTGATTTATGAAACAATATAAAAATATTTTGTGACATGTTATTAAGAAAATTGGAAAATAATTTAGTGAGTATGAATAATATTATCACATATGATCATGTAACTAGATTCATGACTAAGGCATTGTCTGAATATATTTTGGAAAAAAGTATGAGCTTCATTGTTTAACTACCCCTCATAAAATAAAAAATATGAGGACAATAAAACACCAATATCTAACTTAAGGATTAAATATCCAATATTAAAATTTCGTTTTAGGGAGAGTTTTATATTTAAAATTTATTTTATGAAACTTCATGGGATTTCATCTAGGTGTTTCTGTAGAAAAAATTGATTATTTACTTAAAACCTCCTGATTTGTATAAATATATTAAATTAGATAATATTTGAGTTTTTTATTTAAATTCAATTTATTTAATTTCCAAAGTGACACTAATTTTGGGTTCAAATAAATTTAATTTAATATTGATGGTGTAATATGTGTGTTGTAGAGTTATTAAAGCTATCAAGTTAGAAAAATTTATTGTTTTTTAATCATGATTAATTCGGATTGTTTGGTAATGATATTTCATAGTGTAAGGGGGAATATATTTGTTTATATGACTATTTTTCATATTCTAAGATTATGAGAAAATATATCATTGGTCAAAACATATTCCAAAGGATGAGTTTTTTGGACCCATATTTAGGGACTGGTTGGAATTGATTCCAATAAGTTAACTGGAAAGGTGTTTGATATTTTGGAATTGTTTTAAAATATCTTGAGATATTTTGGAGATTATTTTGTGGTATTTTGATTTTTTTTAAAGATTAAGTATTAGGGTGATCTTGTAATTTTTTTATCAGATAAGTATGGGTTCAATTAAAGATTAACTTGATATATGATTCAATTCTACATTGTTGATCATGTTGGTAAGTTATGTCAACTGAGAAATATTTTATAAAAACGAAATAATTAGATTAATTTTTGATATTGTCTATAAGTTTTACATAAGAATTATGGTGACATGTGCTTTAATGATATGAGAGAATTAAAATGAATTATTTGAGATCCTTTGATAAATTAAATTTTCAATTTAAAATATATAGAATATGATGGAGTTATTGGGGGATTGTGGGAACCTAGATTACCTAGGAAACAAAAATCAACTATGATATTCCATCAATGAATATCACAGAGCATGTTGTGGGGAAAAACTATAATATACTTTATGTTGAATATAAAATTCATGTTAGATATGTGGGATGATATTGGGATCAATTTTTCATGATCTATATACATTCATTATGGCTATATTATATATAAATCGACTATAATGAATGATTATGAACCCATAAATGGATATATAACATCATAAAGCAAATAAATATGAGAATAATTCATAAGTAATGTCAGTGGATGAGATGAAATATGTTTCCACATAAAAAAATGTATTATTTTTTTTCAATTGAAATTGTATTATTTTATTGGAACATTTTCCATTTAGAGTAAACACGGTCGATTGGTAGTGACTCATGGAAAATGTAGTGAGACAAAGCCCAAAAGGTTTTTGGTAGTGCATTGATATCTAAAATTTTGTAATAATATTGTGACACTGCATCCAAAACCACTTGATAGTAACCTTTTCATAGTTCCATGTGGGCCCAAGCATGTGTCCCCATATTACATAGTTTGAAAAAAAAATGAGGAACACAATTATACATTAGGGGTATTATTCCCTCTATATTATAACCATAAATAATAATTAAATAATTAAATATCATCCATTTAAAATAATCATATTACACATAAATCAACAAAACATCATTCTATAACAAATGTAATCTTGTTGTAAAAAAGGCATCCAAATAATTGCGCAATTTGATGAAAAGATTTAAAAAACAATATGTAAAATTACACAAGAAAACTCTAGTATAATTCCCAAGACTCAACTTAACCCCAAGTCCAAGTCCCAAATACTGCCTTATCACTCATGTTAGGGTACTAAAATAACCTTCTCACTCAAGATAAAGACATACTAATTATCTCGGTATCAATTATATACACAATTGGGAATCTTAATAAAAAACAAGGCATTATAGTCCATCCTACAAGCTCCCCAACTCCCCAGAAAGGTGTTAGTGGTTCAATACCTAGCCATGTATCCCAAATCATGCATCAACTTCTATAAAGCCTCTAAGGAGATTCTCATAAAGAGAATATTGATCACATGATCCCAACATGTTAAAACTATATTTATTCTTACCACACCAATTAATTCATCTACTAGGTTCCCTAACCTAACCTGATCTCTATTCATCAATACCAACACACACTCATCTCCCATGGTGAATTCTCATACCCTGTAATCCCTACCTGACAACTTATTCTTGGGTTAAGTCAAATCATATAACTAATTTACATCACAAATCCATCCAAATTACCATATATCATCATAATAAACTCACATTAAGATAATTGGCAATCATATGTCATGTATTCTAGAAAATTCTCATCACCCATGACTGGGTCCTATCTCACATCCCCTAGGATATATCACAACACATCTTCTGGAGGAAAACAACTTTGATTCACCCCATCTATTCCTAAAATAATACAACCTAGTATATTAATGACTATCTATAATACCAATACCTATCCAAGGCCCCTCATAAATCCAAACAACATCTCTTTTTCCCTAGGAGACATTGTCACCAAGAAATCCAAAAACACCCAAACTGTAATGGTGAACTTTCTATAACATTGAGAATATTATAACCAACCTATATATTACCTAGTAAACTCATAATCCCTATCCATTTTATTAAAATTAATATAAATACATGAATTTATGAAAGTGGAAGAATTTATTTTTGATTCATATAACCCTATAGTATAAAACAAAGAGATTTTATTCACATAATCTCTGCACATCCTCAATCATGATCACTCATGCCATCAATATGATTATAAAGAATCCCAATCCCCTTTATCAAGAAAAAACATTCAAATATTTATTAATGAAAATTTATTATCATCTATTTAATTTAATCCAAAAATATATGATCACATAAAATACATTAGGGAACATCACATCACTAAACCCACAGAAAACATAGTGTGTTCATCCACCTGGGATCCCCCAAATCAATGTTGAGAAAAATCCCTATCATTTTGTATTATTTTAACTATTCTGTTTGTGGATCATCATTAAACCCTTTCCCAAATCACCATAAATATATTAGGTAAATATTCAAAAATCACTCCTTACCAAGGTGGTTGAAGAGAGGAAGTACTGGGGGAATTTTTTCCTTAATGTACCTCTCATTAATCCCTTACCCCTTGAATCACTAAGACGGTTACTCGGAAAATATAGGAATTCCCCTCTATCTATAAAATTAGGGATGGGGCATGTCATAGTGTTATTCTAAGAATCCTAGTATGCCACTATTACTCATCCAACCCTCATAACTATAACCCTCTATATATGGCATGGACTAACTCGCGCCAACTAAAAAAACCAAGTAGAATAAGAAATCATGAAATAAACTCCTTAATCATGGGGGGGAATACTAGTCATAGTTATAACCAAAAAACAAAGGTACCGTCATTTATGGTGTGACCTCTTCCCTTCACGGTGTACCCCAATCTCTTGTAGAAATGTTTTTTACATATAAACCATCACACCTTACCATGGGAGGGATTTACAACATATACTCCTTCCTTCATGGAATGGGATTTACCCTTTACATAGTGGCATTTACCCTTCAAACAATGATGCATTCTCTTGGAAAGGATTCACAATATGACCTATGGATCATGGTTTGTCTATCCTTCTTCATGAAAAATGTCAATGTCAATACATAAGAACTTACTCTAATGCATGGTCCTGGAATGATTCCCCTCACCATTGAATGGCCTCCTTATATAAGTATTCTCCCTTTGAAAATATCCCATAAAAAATCCACCAGGATCGGACACTCATTATGTATGGGGTGACTTATTTCCTCTAAATTATAGTACCTTCCTAAACCATGGTGTGATTCTTCAAAAAAAAATGAACCTCTCATGTTTTGGAATGGATATACATCTACAACTAACAAATTATCTCCCAAACCAAAAAAAATTCAAATGAATTATACAACCCATAACAACATGGTTCATTGACAACTCACATCACAATGGTTCATTTCCGAAAGAATCATAGAGGATCATATGCTAACTTGTGAAAAATCAATCATTATTTAATAATGTGACCCGTTTTTGATTTGCAAGTAAACTAAACATATTTACAAAATCCATAAACTAAACCAGCAAACATGATATTCTCTTTTGGAAATCATGATCTGATCCTTGAATTATAATGAAAATATTATAAAACGTGACATAGATATGGTTCTCATCACACCACATCCAATTCGTGATAAACACACAAATCGATCCTCTTTTTCCAGTATTTTCAAAAAAACACTCAATATAGACCACCAAAAAATAATTATATCATCCAATCATGATTCCTTAACTCTTGATAATAATAATAAAAAATATATAAAACTGCACTGATTTCAGAACCTAACACATAGTGTATTTACATGATTGGATCATCAATAAACAAAATCTATCATCATAGGACACCCATCAGTACTAACACATCCTTATTCTAATCACCCTTGGATCCCACCAAATTCCTTATGGGGGAAGATATCGATATCCGGACACCATATGAAATCTTATCAAAGGCCGAAATCTGGTATTCATTATAGAAAAATATAAAATTGGGCCTATTTACTCACCGACAATCTAGTTTCCTATTATCCATCCACCAACTGATTCCGCTACATCCATGTACCTTTCAAAATGAGTATCATATATCTATGACCGATTAAATGCCCCCAACCACGGGAGTATCCTTATCATTACCTTATTGAACTAGAACAGTTAATTTCAATGACCCACAACCCTTCCATTTCAAAACATAATGTCTAGACATAACCACCTTGATCATACTCAATCATCAATGGGAAACACCAATCCCTACCCATTCCTGGATTACCAAGAACATCATACCTAACATTCACCAAAATTAACACACGACAAGGGTCACAACATCCAAGTCCTGTGGTGAAGTCCTCAATATATGTATTCTTTTACTATTATACTAGAATGAAATGTTTAATGTTTTCAATCACTACATGCATTTATCTATTGAAAATCTATTTTCATACCTTCCATAACAGACCCACTCAAATATTATTATCCTATAATCCATATATAAGGATTCCTCTTACTATAGAGGGAGACCCCCCATCTTTATCAAAATCATGGGACACGATTCCCATTTTAATCTCATAAAATCCACTTGTCCTTAACCTTCACATGACCCCTCACTGATCTACAAACCCAATGAAACCGTGCATATCTAGAACACACTTTCCTCTATTATTGAATCATTTTCCAAAAAAATACACGACTTTTTATATTTTTAATCCATCACTCATCTAAATCTTATCTGAACCCACAAGATTTATAAACCCATATCACCCTATAAAAAACCTGACTCATACACAACTCATTAATGTCCCATAAATATTAGGATTAAGCACACATATCACTAATCATGCTTCACTATATGTTAATATCATATTTCAAAAAGCATACTCAGTTTTTCCGTTCAAACAAGACTGAAAAATCTCACTCATTCAAATGCATACTACATGATCACATTCCACTCATGAATCAACTGACATACATAAGAGTCTACCCATTATTTACAAATCCTAGACCATACCATCCAAGATCATCCTCAGGATTTCACTATACTTAAATACCACATCTGGAAAACCAAATTCTAGTAATCCAATAGATATGTCCTTTCAAACCCCATCTTTGCTACAAAATGAACATAGTGTTCCCGCATCTCAAATCCTAAAGCATTACTCATTCTTTTCCTACACCACCTCATGGGAATCAACATCCTCAAGAAAACCTATTCCCATATTTGGATCTTCTCTAAGGAATCGAACACCCAAAGTAACCTAACTAGGGTAAAAATATTCCCCTTTCATTGTGGGGCTATATAACAATTAAAAAATAAAATTCCTCTATAAGATCTATATGTCCAACCATCATGAAATCTACTATGATTCAACTATGTTGAATTTCATGAAAATTTTATATAGAAAAAAACCATATAAGTTGTTGTTGACACTACAAATATTTGAACCCCTAATTTTATGTGAATCAATCAAATATAATAATACTTATTTCATATGAATAATGTATGCCAAATATGATGCATGTACACAAGACTCTTACAACCACGGTCAAGAGCCAAAAAATAAGAAATAATGTAAAATTATATCAACATACATGAATAAGTATATCAACTATATTGGTGAAAAAATATATATTCTATTACTCTGGTAACCTAGACATCCCAATAGCATGATTTTCATGGATCACCCATCTATGTTCCATCAAAACATCTAAAATGTATTTATTCCCTATAAAACATTTCTGAAATTGTAAATGAAAATAAAAGATTCCAAAATACGGCTTTTTGATTCATTGTAGAAACCAACTTGATAGTATCTCTATGGGGGATTATTGGGACCTCTATCTCACCTCCCAATATAGCAAAGGCTACTGGTTAATTGTGATGTCCTAAATCATGCATTGGGAATACTATTCCCTTGATATACTAACCCTAAATGTGAAGTAAATAACTAATAATAATATAGTAAAACCAATTAATGTAAAAAAAATCAATAATATATCTTTCTATAATAAATTTATTGCATCCATATTAAATTTACCACACCTATCACCCACTAGGATGATCACATATACAAAAATAATAAAAAGAACATAATGATAATTACTACAAACCTATTGCCTAATATCGACCACATCTCTAATCGTTGTTGAGATTATTCACCTCAATCCACTACACTACCTATGCTATGTCTGTAAAAAAGACATATGGCGATATATGCATCAGAGTTCTTTTGGATGGTATAGTAAATATATATAAGCAAGGTATCACCAAGAAAAAATAATGTATATTATTATATCTCTATATATTCATGAGTAAAGTAAATAAAATAATTAAAATCCCAACAATATACATCATGTTATCAAGTGGATACTAAACACAAGGACACCTAACCATACATGCTCTATATCATGAAAAAAACTCATTTCATTCCAAAATACCAACCCATAAAATATAAATATTGGTGGGATTTTATTTCATGTCCCAACCCATACCAAAATATGTTGGGTATGGTATCTTTTCATTCCTAAACACACAACTCAAGACCCTTCGTAGTCCATACAACAAATATCAATCTGTACTCGAAGTCTCATGAGAGGTTGTGCACCATTCACTTAACTATCCCCTCTTAAGTGAGGTTTCTCGTTAAGTTCCCAGATCAACCCCTCTTAGTGGAGTTCACATATCATACCCCACTGGCCAATCTCCAGTCACACATGGTGGGTCTCATATACAAAATTGTACCGCTACCTTCCCAATCAAGGTGATTAAATACATCCCCTCAATATGCAACTTCACATCAACCTCCCCCCTCCTACTAAAGGTGGGTCACATACATCATCATAATAAAGACCATAAATTATTTCTCAATGGGGTCTTCCCAACACATTATCATTCACGGTGAGCCATATCCACACATTAAAACTCCATTTAATTCCCCATATAAAAAACTTTTACAATATCACATATCAAATTACATCTTGAACCCATCCCTTCTTACTCAAGGCATCCCTTACAATACAATTCCACTCAAGGTGTGGATACATGTCAGGATAACATATCATATCACATATAAAGACATGGCCTATACAATAAAAATCAATGTTGGGTTATTAAAAAACCATCTCACACAAGGTGAATCCACCCAACCTAGAAAAGAATCCTACATACACATAACTTGGAACATGCATGAAACCAAAAATAGGGCACTATAACCCATACCAAAATAACACAATATCTTCACTAAGGCCTTAATCAATGAAGACCTGGCCCAACACCAAGAATTACACCTCATTATCCATCTAGAATTATTGTTTAATCTCCTCAGGACCGTGTTGATCACATCAGCATAGCATTTCGATCCTATAATCATTCTCAATTTTCCTATAAGGAAATCTATTGGGTTTTTTAATGAAACATGGTATGCTATAATATATACTAACATGCACATGTAACCTCATATTTAATCCTCATAGAATGTAGTACTCACCATACCCCAACCTTAAAAGGAGGTTATAAACTTATTCTCATTCAGCATCACAACCCAGTCTCATTTAAAAATTATTGTCCCTTGCAACTAACAATATGAGCCTTTTCAACCCTATGACAAGTAATTTAAATTTTTTTTATAATCCATGTTTGGTTGTTATATCTTGTCTCAAAAGGAAATTTTATAAATAATCATTTGTTGACAAAATTTGACATCACACAAAATATATCCTTGAAGAACTTATCCTTATTACTCTACACAATATGTATTGATCCACCCAAGAGATTCTATTTCTAATTATACATGAGATGTATGACCATCTGACCAATTATAATTCAACGTAAGTATCTTATTTCTACCAAAATAGACCCAAGATCTAAAACATAATTATTCATTTCTTACGTGAAGAGAAAGACCTATCCAAATCCACTTATTATCCAACAAATATATCCACTGTAAACATCAACACCCGACAGTCCCAAAACACCCAATAGGAAATGGTTTACTCTCACTAACTCTTAGAGGGATAAATATACCATATTTCTTAACTATGGTTCTCTCAGTCCTTATCCCTATTACCCAAATACACATTCAAAAATTCAAACATGTTAGATCATGCAAAAAAATACATATGATTTTTTATTGGATTCACCTACCTCTAAAATGAAGTTACCATCCTTACAATCCTTGGACCATCCTCGACCAAGCTAGTACTTGAATTATTCAGACTATTACAAAAACCCAAGTATCTATCTCAATCCATAAAATAAAAATAGTTAATTATAATAATAAATAATTTATTAAGGAATTTATTCCAAAAATACATAATTACTAAAAAACACACTGAGAGAAATTCCACAACACTGAAACCACAAAAAACTGAGTGTATTCATCCTCTCAGATCCCTTATTTCCAAGAAAGAAAAAATACACATCAGTATGGATTATTTATATAATAATGTATTGGTATTTTACCCAAACCCATCGCCCCAAATCATAAGGATTAGACATTAAAGAATAATGAATGAAATCAAAGAGGGGAACTGGCATTGAATCTATCATGTAATCCTTAAGGAATCACTACTCATTATGTGAATTCAAAGAGAGGAATAGTGTGGACTATAATACCAAACATTAACCTATCCTGGAAACCGTCCCCTCTAAATCTCAATGGGAATAGGTGTTGAAAAATAACATATTCCCTCCTTTAAAAAACTATATAAGGGACACATCAATGAGTGACCCTAAGTATCATTAAATGACACCCTCTACCAATCACCCATCATAGTGTGGCCCCTCTAGCCACGACATGGAAAAATAACCTTATATAAAAAATCCAAAAGCATAAACCATATTGGCGTGACCTTATTAGTCTTATAATATCATGTACTTACAAATAAAAACTATAAAACCAAAGGCCCCGATCTTTACAACAAGACCTACTCCCATCACGGTGTGGCATTCACCCATCTTAACATTTCCTTCATTATTTACACCATCATTACTTATCACATTAAGGATTCATGTAATGTAATATGGTTCATGGAAATACCATAATTTTACATAAAATATCCAAACGGTTAATACATAAGAATTTACTCTTAATTATGATCGTTGTGTAAAGCCTCCCACCATGAAATGACCACCATGCACAAAAAAATCCTTTGAAAATATCCCGATAAAAATTCACACATGCCATGAAACCCAAAGATCATGAAATAACCAACTTTATCAATTCCTTGGAACCTCCATCCACCATTTCATTAACCCTCAATCATCCCCTCATCATGGTTTGAACCTCTCTAATCTTGTTTTAGAGACCAATATGCTACAGATATTATATATCAAATACAGAAAATTTTAATTTCTTTTAAATTTCAAAGCTCATCCTAATGAAAATAATTATAATAGTGAGTATTAGATAGGATTTACCTTTTTAATTATCATAATTATCAGTTTATTAATTATTTATACATGTAAAAAACATTTTTTTCCATATTCCTTGAATTAAAACCATATTAGGGTGAAAAAGTGAAATATGTTTTCCTGTGTTAATATTTATCTTCTATATAAATTTATCTAACTTATGTAAAATATATCATACTATTTTTTAATTATAAAATTATATTTTCTATCAAATAAATATCATGGATAAATATATTAATATATTGAAATAAATTTTATAATATGGTTTCAACCCGATTCACCCCCTATGTGATTATCATGTTAATAAGACTAAAATTTATTGGTGGTTACATAGTATTTTGTGAAATATATATATAATTTTGGAGACTTTAGTTTATTTGGTAGATTTAAATTGAAATGAAGAAAAATCATAATGAAAATGATGATATGAAAATATCGTTCAACATTTTATTATATCAATACATGATATTAATTTATATATAATTTTATTTCAATCTATGTATATTGTCATTTTTATTCATTTTATACGTTATTAGATGACATATTTATGATATGTAACTTATAAGAGTTTTTTTGAAGATTACAATGATTACATGGTAAAATGATTTCTACATTAAATTGTATGTTGTTTGTGTTGAGTATGGAATGAATGTTTTTGAATATTTCTCTGTCAACTACTATTTCATTTATAAAGAATTCATATAAATAGGTACTTCATATCGTAATTATTGATAAATTGTATGTGTTACATTAAAATCAATAATATTTTTAATAGTTTTATTTTCTTCATTTTTTGAGGTACTATAATACTATTGTGAGAAGAATTACCATAAAAATGTTTTTGATGAATAAAATTTTGGTATAATAGTTTTGGATGTAAGAGTTTATCAGTTATTTTTTAAAAAAGCCTCATCAACCATATGATTGAAAGAACTATGTGACATGTATGTTTTCTATTTTTTTTCTATCTTATATACTGAATGATAGTATATTTTTGGGCTTTAAAAATATTATTACTAGTATACATGTTTGATATATTAATAACCCATCATATCAATTTTAAAAAAATCTCTATATATGAGGAAAAATATATTATGATCTTTTCAAACGAATCTACTTGAACTAGAAGGGCTATTTGGGGAATCCCTTTAAAAAGGCATAAGATTCGATATTATATATAATATACCAATAGAGAAAAAATAATGGTTTTTAAATATATATATATATATTATTATATAAATATAACCTAATAATTTATGAAATGTGCTAATTTATTTAGCTTCAATAGAATCCTGAAAACTTGAATTTATATTTAGAGAAATTCAAAAGTGTTCAGATGTTCATATTTGGATAAATAGAGTGATCATTGTTTATTTAATAAACTACATTAAATTATTTTTTGAATATTGTAATATTCATATAAATTAGAAATATATGTAATTAATCACGAGGTATAATGAACCAATGATCAGTGGGGTTTCTGAGCAGCTATAAAAACCCTGATGAATGGCCACTGTGAGCCTAGTCAACGTGCAAAGAGACTAGTGAGGTCCATAATACTTATAGAGGAAAATCCACCCATAAATTCAAGTTTTATAATCTTATAATTTAAGGGGTTAATTTTTAATAAACCAATTAGGGTTGAGATTCATAGTTATACCATTGAATGGGAGGCCACCCCTATCTTTCTTTTATTTTACACCTTTTTCATCTAGCCATAGTGTTATTTGTGATTTAGATTTATTTAGGTATGGTGATCTCTTTTATTTCTCTTCCCCTTCATTTAATTATTGTTCTTCATCTTGTTTTTCATTTTATTGGGCTGTATATTTTATTTTTTTTATTTCATCAGAGCATAGTAAATTCACTCTGTGCGATGTGGATTTTATGGTTAGTGTTTAAAAGAGGTTTTTGGATGATTAAATCATGTCAATGATAATAGTTTTAGTGGTGTTAAGTGGCCCATTTATTTTTTTCATTAGATTTAATCAAAAATAATAGAAATTTATTTTATATTTTGTCTATGAATTTATAATCATATATACCACAAACAACCCATAATTAAGGATTTAATAGAAATTATTGATTAATTTTTTTATTGTGATCTTTTAGGTTTAGTGTTTTATAAAATTTGGAAATTAATTTACATATCAAACCCTTAAAATATTATGTGCACACATCCAATTAATTTTTATTGTTTTAATACAACTCTTAACATTAAACTATTATTTCATTAAAAAATTATTAACTTTTTATGTTAAATATATTTAATAGAAAGATATATCCTGCTATATTAACAAATCACCCTTATTTAATATTAACATATAAAACTCTATGATTGTAAAAAAATATTTATGTCATGTAAAAATAACAGAAACTCGTTAGTCCATTTAAAAATTCATGAAGACATATAAGAATGTATTCCTTTTTCATAATAAATATTTTTCTCAGATAAAAATTTAATTACTCAATAAATAAACTTATTTGGAAACTTTTTTTATAAAAATTCCCATAAGTAATCAGGATCATGCTTTTTTCTTGAAAAACATGATTACTCATGAATATAATTTCTTAATAAAAATAATTTTCACCCAATAAAGTAGAATAATCATTCATTTAACAAAACATCAATATTTAAAATTATTAAATCAAATTTATTTCATGAAAAAACATTTTCAAACATAGAATATTAATTTAGGTAGACTAGTAAATCATATTTATAAAACAATTACAATTAATCATACATGCACACTTAAAAAATAATAACAAAATCGATGAATTAAAACATATATTCAATGGGGAACAAAATCATTACTCAATGTATTAAAGTTATATATCAATCTCACCAGTCGTGATGAAAGATTTAAAAGAACTAAAAAATAAAAACCAAATATAATATTAAATTTCAATAATAAAACACCATAAAAATTTTCATTCGAACACATATTGATAAGTACATTTGGAATTCATGTTAAAATTGAAATAAATATCTTTTTTTTTGAAACTCATAAAAAATTCATTAAATAAATGGAAATAAATTATTCTTTGAAAAACCATGAAATCATAGAGTATAATATTATAAAACAATAATGGTCTTAATAGAAAGAAATTATTTTAATTCCATATAGGTTAAAAATCCATTATTTTTTAACTTTTTTAAAGAGTCAAAAGTGACCCGTATTTAAATGATAAAAATATTTTTTTAATATTTTTAAAGAGATAAAAAATTATAACAAAATAATGATTAAAAATATTAGATTAATAAATAAGGTCATTATTGGAAAAATTTTAAAAACATTGATATAGAGAAGAAATATGTGGAAGGAGTACTTTAAATAAACATTTTAATGAAAAATCACTTACCCATAGTATTATCCATCTTTTTATATTATCTAAAACATAATTAATAAAATTATATTTGTTTTATTCTTATATTGAAACATCATTCATATTAATTCCATTTTAATTATTTAATTATTTATTTTATTACCATTTTTTATTTAATTATTATTATGGTTAAGTTCATATCTGATGCATTAAGGAAGATTGGATCACAATCCCAAAAATATTAGTAGGTGGACCATGGTGTAAGGGTTTATTGTACCATAAGTTTATGAATATTAACCATGAAATTATTATAATTTATTATATTAAATATAATTTTATAACTATTGATTAATGGAAGAAATGAAAAATTAAATACATCTTTTCATGGAGGCAGAAGTCTTCACTGACACATGAGTGACGTTTCAACTTTTCTTCTATGTGGAATAAAAAAAATTAGATACTATTTTACATTTAAAAAATCATAAATATGTTATAAATTCCATTTTAATTCATTATTTACACCCTTATTAATATCCATATATGGTGGTAATGAAAAATTAATCACGCCGCTTCAGAGTGGTGGTAGTCCCCATTTATGCACTGGGGACATTATCATTTTCCAACGAAAGAAAGGGATAGAATCTAACTAATATATTATCATTAAATAAAAATTAATATGTGATTATTATCATATATATTCACATTTTCTATCATTTTAACCTCCCAAATTAGGTGGTGATGGAAAATGAAAAAACATCGCTTCCTGTAGATGGTAGTTCACAGATATGCACAAGAAATGTTTGCATTTCACATACGATAGAAGAGGAAATGAAAGAGGTTTTTACATTAAAATAATAAATTTTAATTATACATAGGATGTGTGTGTTATCATGTAAACATGAATATTAAATATTTAATTGATGTAGAAGAAGAAATAATCATCAAAACACTCAGTTAAGAGTTATATCTGCTCTTTTTAAAACATACATTAGCTTAAACCTTAAGCATTTCATGTTAGACTTCTGGTGAGACAGAGAACTCTATAAAATTATTTGTGATTTTAGGAAGGTAATTTTGTATATATTTTCTACTCTAAATGTTTCAAGTAGTTTGAGGAAGAGAAAAGAGGAGGTCCCCTTTTATTTGTGAGAGAAGTGGTACACTTGTAATTTTACAATGTTTTAAAATAATATGTAAGTATTATTATTTTGAAAGTGGTCCTAAGTCTATCCAATATATAATATAAGATTATAAGTCTCTATATTATCTAATTAACTATGATTTAATATTAAATTTGGTGGCCGTATCACAAATCATTGACATTAATCAACTCATTTTATCCTTTACTATAGTGATAACAGTTTACTGTGATTACTATTCAATATGGAAAAAATGAAATTAACCTCATTAATATATTTTTACATGCTGATTGAAAATACGAAATATATTTTTTAAAATTCAATTGTTGTAGGTGGAAGATACTAATTTTAAAATAATAAAGGAAACCAGAATGAAAAACATTTTATTTATAAAAACATGTTTTGAGCATAAAAAAATTATTTTGAAATCATTTATAATGATATTCATATATGATTAATTAGATTATATTTAATAAAATTGGAATAATTTTACTATAAAAATATAAAATAAAAAGGGAATTTGTAAATAATAGAAATAAAATGAAAACTTTTTATAAAAATTGATATTTTTCCCTATACACTGAAAAAATAATTATTTTAATAAAAATGAAAAAAATTGCGCTAAAAATTATTTTATATGATGATATTAAAAATGATTTTCATTTTTCTTAATTAAATTTTTTATATTTATAAATTGAATTTTAATATAAATCTATTTAATAAATGGAAAGCGGTTTAGTTAGAATAAAATTATTATAACATTATTTAGAAAATATCACATAAATTCTTATAATGATTGTGAACGTAATAAAGAAAGTGAATATTAAATGAAATTGATTTATTATTAGCATTACCTTGGGTTTGTAAATCTCACCCCACATAGGTAAATTTCATCCTAAAAATTTTATTCATTACATAAACTAGTATGGTTATTTTCCCCCCATAGCCATTTAATATTATAGTGTCATTTCTTAATTCATGTGGTTCATCCACAGAACATTAACCAATTGAGTTTCCAAATTTCACATAACACAATCTCTGTTAACTATAATATGAATTAGATTTTCCCCACATAAATATTCTCTTCCAACTAAATTTATTTTGGTCTCAAAACAAGAGATTTTTCATGTACATATTTCTAAAACAATGATGAATGAAGCTAATCATGTACCAGAGATAAACATAAAGGTAAGGCAAAAAATTACGATTCTAATCAATTTTTTTTATTTTTATCTCCACAAATATATAAATGACTTAATTTTCCTATCCAACTGAAATGAATAACACTTTTGTAACAAGATAAATTAAAAAAAATTATCTCCTACCTTAATTAAGATATATTTTAATAATTATCAACATAACTATTAAAAAAAATCTATGCTTCACTCATATGGTACTAAATCAACTTTATATTTTCATCCATATCTTCTACTGATTCTATTCCCAAAAACTTTATGACACTAACATCATCCCTAAATTATGGATATTGTCAAAACATTCCAAATAATTGCTCAAAACGTTTCATCTATACAATAAAATTCGAACTTTTTTATAAGAAAATTACACTAGATAATGATATTAATCCAAATTTACCTGATAATATTGGGTGTGTGACCATAGCATATCATCCTAATTTGGAATTTTTATCTATCATTTTCCACCATATTGGGGATGTAATGTTTTATTTAAATTTAATTCAAAACCTAATGACATCTAATGTCCCTTTCAAAAATTTGATGTAAACATTGCATCATTATAGGATAGAATATAGAGAGGAACTCCATATGACATGATTATATTCTTATTATAAAGCTCTGATAGATGATATAAAGTTATAATATCTTTAATGGGAATAAAATATGTATATTTAGTCAAACGATTAGTAATAAACCAATTCATATTATTATGTGGTGATGAATTTTGTGACCCCACAATCAAATACATAAATATATTATCACATTTCCATTTTGGCATTGACCGTGGTTGAAGAATTCCCTTTGGTATATTTCATTTTATATTATCATGTTAAGTTAAGTATTTCATATTGATCTTAATTATACCATTCTTCATTTCTTCTAACCAATTATATTATTAATGTTATATATTCCTCTTTCTACTATATTGCTAAATAGAAAATTTAGATTTTTGAGCTTCAACCAATAATTCATTTTTCAATTGAAAATCACTCAGAAAACATAACCATGTTCTAAGTCTAATAGTAAATTCTTTTTCAACATTAGTGTTAGGTAAATTATCTTCCATGTCCAAATCTATTGTTTGTTTTAACCGATTATTTTCCCTTTGATCCCATTTAAGTTTTCATAAAAATAAAGATATAACTGTTACTTAATTCCAAATAGAAGGGATTTCTAAAAGTTAATTTTTTAATAAAAATTTTATCAAATCATTAACAATAAAATCATGTTTCAAATTAATCATAGTTAATTATGAATTGTTCATTTAACTTAATAATTATCCACCTTTATAGATTCACTTAGATGATAGTGTATCATACAATCATAATCCCTTATTAGTTCCTACCATATTCACTACCATAGGTTCAATTAATATTGAGTTAATATATAAATTAATATTTTATGATATATATGTATATATATATATAGATCATTTCTACTTATAAAGAATATTATTCTAATTTTTTATTGAACAATAAATTTTAATTATCCTGACGTGATGTATTAGATCATTTTTCATGAGTTTACAACTATCACAGTTCATATATAATTACATTATCATTTTTCATTAATATATAATCAAGTAAATTTATTAAACCATCACTATTGATGAAAAATTAGTTTATTCTTGGTGGAATGTTTAAAACTAGGGAATTAATGAATCTTATTTACAATTACAAAATACATTCATCACAATATTTTTTCTAGATTAATTTTACTCCTTTTTAGTTAAATTATTTAGTGGGGTTGAAAAACAAGAAAGTTATTCAAAAAACACATTATATTAACTCACTAATCCATGAAAAAAATCAATTATCAGTTATGTTTGTTGGTCTTTTCCATTAATCTACCACTTTATTTATAGTATGATAAATTATAATACCTTTGATAGTTATAGTAACCCCAAGGAAGGATATTTATTTTAACCAAAATTCCCATATGGTGAATTTTTCATATAACTTATTTTTTCAATGTCTAAAGGACAATACATAAATGTTTTTCTAGATATTCATATATTTTATAATATGAAATATTTCTATCAAAAAAATAAATAAAAATTTATTCAAATGTATGGAAAACATTATTAATATTATTCATGATACAATGGGTTTATTATTCAATCCAAAAGGACAAAAACTCATAATTACCTTTCCTAGTATAGACAACATCATATGAATGTCTTTTTATATCAATTTCAACTAATTAAATACATACTTGAGATTAATATTTTTAAAATATTTCATTATTTGAAGATTGTTAAATAATTCATCTATTTTAAGAAACAAAATATTGTTCTTAATAGTAATCTTATTGAGTATAACAAAATTAATTAAATGTATCATGGAAGAATCCTCATTTTTAACAAACAAAAAATGCATCACCCCAAGGTAATGTCATAATATGAATAAAACCCTTATCATGAAACCCTTGTAACTCATTTTTCATATCCAATAACATTAATAGATCCATTTTAAAATGTGTTTTTAAATTGGATTATGATCTTTAACTATTTCGACAGTGAATTTGATTGTCCTATTGGGAATAAAACCATGAACATCATCCAAAAATACATCTATATATTCATTTTCTATTATAACGTCATTAATTTAATCCAGATCCCTCCATTCAAAAATATTATAAAGATAAGTTTCACTTCCATCATTAATTAGTTTCTCAGCTTCATGAGATATTATCATAGGAATAAAATAAATTCTATAAATATATTCATAGACCCTATAAAATTTGAATATAATTTACTTAAATCTTCAATATATCTTATCATGAGAAATTGAAAGTTAATTATTACCCATAATAACATAAAACTCAACTATAGGCAACATAACAAGATTTTTTTGAAAATAAATTGAACATATTATCATAGGAAGATTCCTATTAATATAGGTTTCCTTTATACTCACGTCATGAGTTTTTAATAAAATTTATTTTTCTATTTATTTTGGTAATATTTCCATTTTATAAAAAAATTCCCAATAATAATTGATGAGTTATAACATGAATAAATTAATTATTTTTTTATAATAAGTAAACATTTAATTTACTTAACGCCACTTCATTTTATTTCCTTATTTTCTCAAGGTATCTAAAAAATAGATTTTATAAACTATTCTACTTATAGTCTTGAAGATTTCCAACATTCATGTTTTTCATTTGAAATAGATCAACATTATAGCCCATACCATTTATATTAAAATGTCTCAATACTACCATATCATAATTAGTCAAACCAATACCCTGATTCCTTCCATTATAATCACAAGACAATTTTTCTAAATTTACACATCAATAATAATTCATATATTTCCTATGACAATCCTCATGATTATTATTACCACACTTATGAGAAGTGGGAAATTTTGACCTCTTACCTTTAGATTTCATTGATAGTTTTGTATCTTTTATTTCCACAAGGTCTGTTTATTAGGTTATAGTTTTAAAAGGTAACAAACTTCACCTCGACAATATCAAAAAAACACACAAATTTTGTATTGGTTTTAAATTCATGAGAGTCCAAATATCTTTAAAAATGAGGATTCAAAAAAGATTAAAACCAATATATTTTACTATCATAGTCTAGAATGATTTTGGTTCATATATAGTCATTCTAGTTAAATTTTCATCATTGAAAGAAACCTAGTTATTTTCATTTGGTTTTAGTTCAAAATATTTTCATTTCATCCAAAGATAAAAAAATCATGAAAATAATTTTCAACGAAATGATCCATAGATACCATCCACTAAAAAGAATCAATCTCTTCATCGTGGTTGTGGGTAAATCTATATCTGGATCATGGATTGGGAATTGAAATCTTGACTAGGTAAGAGTAGTTCAACATCAATATAATATATCAAAGGTATTAAAATAATTTTAAATCAATTTTAAGGGATCATGAAATAATTGGTGTCCCAAATATGGTGATATAGTTTCTTAGATGTAAATTTTAGAGACTTAAGTTATGGGGTTATTTCAACATTTTTTCTTGGTTGAATGTTCATTTTGTACCCTATTATTTTATCTAGGATTTTCATATTATATGATGATTTATGGGGATGTTTTAGACAAAATTTGAGTTTTTGTGGGTGATTTAGATATTTAGTGTACCTATAAAAAAAAATTCTTGATACATATGACATAGAGTACTCAGTGGGAGTCTATAGAGTACAATTTGGACCTAGTAGTGTACATAGTGTATTATTGGTTCCATTGGTACCTAAATATATAATTGTTTGTTATTTATTTTAGTGGAGTCATTATATTATTTTCCAACAAAAACCATTACTCACTCTCTTTCCTTATCCTTCAAAATATATTCTCCTATATAAAATTGAGAGGCCATATAAGAACCCGGCCTTAAAACATTACATAATCTTGAATTAAATGAATAATTCACATTGAGGATCTTTTCAGTTTTAGAGGTTTAGAGAATTAGGCCATAACTATTACATCTCAAAAGTTTACAAATTAGACACTTCTACTCAGTTTACATTTTTTTCATGAAATAAAAACTCATGAAAAAAAGATTCATGTTCAGTTCCATGTTTTAGAAAGCATGACTTTCCATTATCCCATCCTTGACCCTATTCCACTTTATTTCCTGTGAAAAACATTTCAAAAACATAGGATGAGCATAAAAAGCTCAGTAAGGAATACACTAAGAAAAAACTATTAGTTTTTTCAAAACAACAAGAAAACTATGAATACCTAATCATAAGTAATAATTTTCACCTATACGAAGTATTAAATACTCTTCACCGAATAAAATATCAATAAGTACCCTCTTGTAACAAAAATATCACCATAAAACCCATATAAAGAACACATAACATATAAAGGTAACATGGAACATAAACATACTTAAATGTAATAACCATACGATTGACTTCCACACATGTAACTAAATGGAGTAGTCATATGGTAGACTTCCATACCCAATTACTTGGTGGTTATAATGTTACCACTCATCCTGGTTTATCACAGCACCACCTGTCATTTGGTTTATCACGTAACCACCCGTCAAATGTCCCAGTACCATTATAAAATCACAACACATACAAAAAATATAAAGGAAAGAAAACGTTTCACCATTTAAATCACAATTTTTCACTGAAATATATTGACATAACAAATCCATTATCAAAACCATTTTCAATACCTAAATACATAATAGAGTATACGGTATTTATTTTTACTTTTAAAAACATTAGGGCTTGTTAAGGAAGCCAAAGATCAAGTAACACTCGCGTCGGCGGAAAGGTCATTGTTACCACGTATGTTAAAGAAACATTCCTTCTTTCATTTTTTAAAACTCTTCATAGAAAAATATTCCCTTTGAATTAAATGAAAAGTCAAAGGTATTTATATGGCGTATAAAAGAAAGTCTTGTATTAAAACAAAATATGCCTCAATGAAAGGAGACTAAGACGAAGTCCCTTACCTTGTGTCTGCCTTGACTCGATCATTATCTAATATCCTGAATAATAAACTAGAGTTAATTTATACTTGTATAAAAACCTTATTCAAGTTTATTATTCCTTTTTATATCACTTATTACCATGTTATTAACATTATGTAATCATTTATGTTAATAACTGTTGTTTTATTGATATTTGGTACTTGAGTCAAAAATAAACTTCTTATAATTACAAGTTGTTCATGTGATAAAATATCCACTATTTCCAGAGTTATATTCGTTATGTATATATCATATATATCATATATATCCTGTATATACATCCATTTATAATATTACACAACATTTAGAGGTAAGAAATGAAATGCACCATTCATGGAGACAGTAAGTCGTACATACGCCTGAATGCTTCTTTCAATTCTATTTCGCATTTAATGGAATGAAAACATTATGATATAGAGGTACATTATAATTCCAGTATAATATCATATTTACTATTATTAACTCCATCCTTTATACTTCCCACATATGACATTAACGATTCAAATCACATTGAGGGGGCGGCAGTCCCCACTTCCTAAAATGAAATTATCACGTTTAACCATTATGGAAATAAAAAAGGTTTTCCATAAATGAAAAATACAGAAGCATAGGTAAAACTAAACATAATATATATCATATATAAATACAGTGACATCTTAATGGCCACCATGAGAGGCGGTAGGAGATATTTGAACAATCATCGTTTCGTGAGGTAGTAGTTCACCGTCCACATATTTAGTATGTTCATCACCCATTAGATGAAGGTGTGTGTAAGTATATCTCAAATAATTATCATAAAAATATCATAGTATATTGAAGATACTGTTTTTGTTACAAAAGAAATTAATAAAAGGATTTTAGGGGGTTGGAGAAGAAAAATAAAACAAAAGAACATAAGAGAAGACATTACCTTTAAATCAGGTAACTCTTATTTGTTTGAACCAAAAGGGTTTCTTAAAGAGATTTCTACCTAAGGTAAGGCTTCGGGGATGAAGATATGGATCTTGGGAGCTTCTGTGAATAGATTTCTTATAGTAAAAAGTGCATGATAAGTGTGAGAAATGGGTAGGAAGTTGGGTCTTTTTATAAGAAAGAGGAGGGGCTCTTATGGAAACCATAAAAATATTATTTTATTATATAATGATTTTCGGTTTCTAAAGGTAAAAAAATAATTAAATTAGAATATAAGGTGTCACATGTTCTAAATAAAATAATCCAATAATAATTGGACATGTTTTGGATATTGTTTTAAAAATTATTTTTTTTATTTAAATTATTCAATAATTACGTAAACATTTCATCATCATTGTGTCATAAATAATTTTATTTATCTGATGTATAAAATTTATAAAAAATTTACCATGATATAGGAAATGTTTATAGATTTATAATGAATATTTACAGTCCTATATATCAGTTATATAACCCCATGTAAAAATTGTTTTATTAAAACAATACATGTTTGTGACATTTTAATTTTTATTTCAAATAAAAGGTATTAATGTTATTATCTTACCCAAGTGGCTCCATGGGGTCCCAAAAATTGACCCATGGATTTTTTTGGTCGGATATGACTCATCCAATATGGGTAGGACAAGTGTAATGGTAATTTCATATTATTATAACATTATTTTTACCTTTAATTACACTAATTACCTTTAATCGTGTTTAATAAAACATAAAAAATACTATTCACCAAAAATTATTATCATCCCATTGAACCACATTTTACTTTCTAAGGATAACCATATATGTCAGATTTTTGAAATTCAATTCACAGAAGCAGTAAAAGTTTATTTAAAGAAAAATCTGTTTTTTAACTAACAGCTAGCTCTTTCACTATTCACCAAAAATTGACGTTTTTTCAGAAAAAATACCAAAAAATCACCCTAAGCTATATTTAATATTCTGAATTAAAAAATGATGTCTATTTTAAAAAATTCAGAACATATAACTTGCATTAATTAATTTTATAATATATTCCCATTGTCAATTCAAATAGCTTGTTTTTAAGTAACAATATATATCAAGAGATTGACACTTGTTTAAGTCCAATTTCAAAGTGAAATTAATTCCAATGTCCACCATTGGATTAATTGTTAAAAATATATTCTAATTGAACTTTAAAACAAATTAAAAAGATAATCTTACCATCTAAATAAATTAGATTAAAAGGTTCTTTTGAATTAAAATACAACATTTTTCACTATTCGTTAATAAATGAACTTTATGAGAAAAATAAAAAAACATACCCAAAGTAAATGTTGATGTCCTAATTCTAGAGAAGAATTTTATTTGGTTCAATACAATGTATAAGAGTGACCAAAACTATATTTCATGAGGTTTCTCCATCAAAAGATGATAAATCATCCTTTTGGTGAATATTAGAGTATTTATGCTTAAAATTGGGTTCATTCGCATTTGAAACCTCTAACATTTATTGGATAAATGTAAAACCCATTTAACAAACATATATAATCATATTTATGTTATTTCTATTCATTCCCTCCAATATAATGGCTATATGTTAACTACCATTAAGAATAATATTATTATATTATTAGTGTGCAACGTAAGATTTCAAAGAAATCAATTGTTGTGTATTGGGTACGCCATGGAACATAGAAACCTCATTAAGGAATCATTAATATTTAAATCACAAATATTAATTAATATGAAAATGTCTTTTTTTTATTTACCTGGGATGTTACATCCTTCCACCCTTTTGGGAATTGCGTCCATGCAATTTTATTCACTTATAAAATAAATTGGGGTATTTATCCCTCATAGAATCTTCAGATTCCGAAGTTGCCTCTTAAACCATAATGTTTGTTTAGAAAACATTTACCTGATGAATTACCTTATTCCGCAACACTTTCTCTCTACGATCAAGAATATCGACTGGTTGTTCCTCATAAGAGAGATTCTCTTTCAACTAAACTACATCTGGGCTCAAAATATGAGGTGGATCTAGCATATACTTTCTCAACATTGAAACATGAAAAACATTGTGTACCCAGGACATACATGGAGGTAATGTCACTTTGTATGCAACTGATCCAATTTTCTCCATGATTTCATAAGGTTCAATAAACCTCGAACTCATCTTTCTTTTCTTGCCAAAAGCACATCACACTTCTCCATAGAGAAAATTTGAGAAAAACATGATCACTTACCTCAATCGAAAGATCCTTCCTCCGGTTATCCACATAACTTTTATGCTGACTCTTAGTTGTTCTCATGTGCTCTTGAATCAACTTGTTTTTTTTCATATCTTCTACCAATTCCGACCCCATCAGCTTCTTTTCCCCTACTTCATCCCAAAAAGATGGAGTTCGACACCATTTACCATACAATGCCTCAAATGGATCCATCTGTATACTGGAATTAAAATTGTTATTATAATAAAATTCAACCAAAGAATGATGTTAGTACCAATTTCCCTGGTAATCCATCATGAAACCACGTAATGTATCCTCCAAGGTCTGAGTTGTTCATTCTGACTGTCTATATGACTACAGATGAAAAGCTGTACTAAAATTTAATTTACTACCCAAGGACTTCTAAAGGCCTTTCCAAAAGTTAGAAGTAAACCTGGGATCATGATCTGATACAATGGAGAAAGTAAATCCATGTAACTTTACTATCTCTTTAACATACAACTGAGAATTTTGACCTAGAGAGAATGTATCTTGAATAAGAAGGAAATAAGAAAATTTAGTCAATCGATCAACAATAACCCAAATTGCATTATTACCTCGAGATATCTCAATGAATTCAATGGATATATTTTCCCATTTCCAATATGGAACCAGTAATCACTAAAGCATCTCTTTCGGTAAATTCCGCTCTACATTAACCTGCCGACAATTCAAACACTTCACATTAAAATCAGCAATATCTCTTTTCATTCCATCCCACCAGTAATACTCCCGCAGATCATGGTACATCTTAGTACTGCCTGGATGGACTGAAAACGGGGAACTATGAGCCTCAAATAACAATTCATTCTTCAACTGTGAATCACAAGGTACACATAATCTCTTACCAAACCTCAAAATAGAATCATTATTAATGTTAAATTCAGGAAACTTACCCTTCTGAACCAGCTCTACCTTTTTCCGGAACCCACTATCTTTCTTCTGTGCTTCCTTAATTTTGTTTGATAGATATGATCTCACTCACACCTGAAAAAAAATAGAAGAACTTCCTGCACCGACAACTTCTATGCCAAAGTTCATCAAATCAAAAACCGAAGGATCTCATTCCAATTGTAGCATGGTTAATGAAGCATTACTTTTTCAACTCAATGCATCATCCACTCTATTTTCTTTTCCCGGATGGTAATTAATTGTACAATCATAATCCTTGATTAATTCCAGCCATCACCTCTGTCTCATGTTCAATTATTTCGGAGTGAATATATACTTCAAACTTTTTTGATTGGTATATATTTCACACTTTACTCCATACAAATGATGCCTCCAAATTTTTAAAGAAAAAACAATAGCAGTTAATTCTAAATCATGTGTAGGGTAATTTAACTCATGGGTTTTCAACTGAAGTGAAGAATAAGCAATTACCTGATCATTCTCCATAAGGAAACAACCAAGTTACTTCAACAAGAATCACTATAGATAACAAACTAACCAATTCTGGAAGGTAGTTCTAAACTGGATCATTCGCCAATATTTTTTTCAATTCCAGAAAACAATCATCAAATTCTGTTATCCAAATGAACATAACACATTTTTGAGTTAACATAGTCATTGGAATAGATAACTATGAAAATTTTAAAAAACCCTCCAGTAATAAGCTGCCAAACCAAGAAAACTACGGATCTCAGTTATATTTGTGGGTTTTGGCCATTCTTAAACAACTTTAGTTTCAGCATGATCAACACTTATTCCACTTTTTGAGACAATGTGACCAAGGAATGAAATTTTGTGTAACCAAAACTCACACTTTCTGAATTTTCCATACAGTTTCTTTTCTTTTATGGTTTTCAAGAGAACCCTCAAATAACTTCCATGTTCCTCTTTAGTTATAGAAAAAAAAACAAAATATCATCAATGAACAAAACCGCAAACTTATCCATGAACTCATGGAAAATTCTATTCATTAGATCCATGAATATAGTAGGTGCATTTGTTAACCCAAATGGCATAACTAAAAATTCATAATGGCCATATCTAGTATGAAACATGGTCTTCAGAACATCTGCTTCTTTTATTTTCAACTAATGGTACCCCGACCTCAAGTCAATCTTCGAAAAATACTGAGCTCCCTAGAGTTGATCAGACAAATCATCGATATGAGGCAAAGGATGCTTGTTCTTTATAGTTAGGTTATTCAATGCTCCATAATCAATGCAAAGTCTCATTGAACCATCTTTCTTTTTAACAAACAAGACAGAAGCACCCCATGGTGATGTGCTAGGTCGAATGAAACTATTATCTAATAACTCCTGTAATTTCTTCTTTAACTCTAAATGTTCAACTTGAGCCATTCGATAAGGGGGTTTTGAAATTATCTAAGAATTAGGAACTAAGTCAACAGTAAATTCAACTTCCTGATCATGAATAATTCCAAGAAACTCATCAAAAAAAACATCATGATACTCATTTATCACTCGCACATCATTAATCTGAAAAATTCTTTTGTTTTCAATAATATTTTCAAGGTAACATTCATTTCCATATTTTACTAGTTTCTCAACTTCATAATATGTGATCAAAATCAAGGTTTCATTCCTGTACACAAATTGAAAATCTTTCTGAAAATAAATATCTTTATCTTTGCAGTCAATCTTACCATGATAAACAGAAATCCAATCCATGCCCAAAATTACATCAAACACTGTTAGAGGTAAAACAGTAAGGTTTGCAGGTAGATTCTTTCTGCACACAAGGATAGGAAGGTTCTTATAAACTATTTTTGTCTCAACGTTTTCTTCGGGTGTTTTTACCATATTTCAGGATTCGTATCTTGATATGGAATTCCAAATTTTCTAGAAAACTTCTTAGAAATGAATGAATGTGTAGACCTTGAATAAAACAACACATTGGAATAATCTGAACAAACAAACAGTGTACCTGATAATACTTAATTCGATGGCCTAACACTTGATGAATTAGTTGTAAAGGATTTCACCACCCCTTTCTGCTTGTAGTCTAGGTGCTTTCCCTCAGTTGAGTCTTTTGTTAGACACTCATTTTCATAATGACCCATTTCATTACACTTAAAACATCTTACCACTGGCTTTTCATTTCCTACGTGATCATCTTCCTTGAAGTTACGAGCAATATGACCAGACTTACCACACCGAAAGCACTTTCCGGACATGGATAAACATTCTCCAGGATGCATTTTACCACAATTCTCACAGGATGGATATTTGGTTTTCTTACCTCTAGGCTTCATTGATGAATTCTTTCCCATTTCCTGCCAACTGGACCTCTTATTCTGTTGTTTGAAAAGGAACACCTTATCATTAGAAAACTCTATTTTTACCTTCTCCACCCATAGAACAAGTTTTTTATAACTTTTGAACTCACAAGAAGCTAAAGACCTTTGATACTTTGGCTTTGACCATGAGTAATAATGGTTGATTTTACTATCAAGATCTCATATGAAATTTGGAGCATAACTTTCCAGTCGAGTGAACTTTTCTTCATAAGAAGCCACTGAGTCATATTCCTTCCTCAATTAGAGGAATTGTTTTTCCATCCTAAGATGAACCACCTTAGGAAAATATTTCTCAAGAAACATACCTTTGAATTCATTCCAGTAAATATCATCAATATCCTCATTATCCCTGATATTTTTCACCATTGACCACCACTGATCAGCTTTACCTTCGAAACCATAAATAACAAGACTAACCTTTTGAGGTTATAAACACCCCATGACAACAAAAACATTCTCTAGTGCTTTAATCCACCATTCTGCAAGCACAGGGTCAGATTATCCTCTAAATGATGGGGGATTTTGCCTCATAAAATGCTCTACTACTGACATGTTCCTCTGTGGTTGATCTGGATGATCTTGTGTATGGATACCACCACCATTTATAGCCTGATTCAATTATTCCATCACTGCAACAAACTGTACAGTTCTGATTCCGACTGTCTCAGGTTGCTGATTTGGAAGGTTTTTTTCTCCTAATGTAGTCCCAACATAGCTACCTTGTTTCCTCTTCGGAAAACCTTTCTGAACACTGAAATATCTTAGGAAAAGCAACATAGTAATATTTAAATGCTATATCATTTCAGTAATTCCATAAATTAGTTTATGGACGTAAATTTAACAATATTCTAACTCCTTAAGTTTTCTAAAGCTCTCTTTGATACCAACTATAAGGACTCAGACATAAAATATTACATAATCATGAATTAAATGAATAATTCACATTGAGGATCTATTCAGTTTTAGAGATTTAGAGAATTAGGCCATAACTATTACATATCAAAAGTTACAAAGTAGACACTTCTACTCAGTTTCCATTTTTTCATATAATAAAAACTCTTGAAAAAAAGCGTCATGTCCAGTTCCATGTTTTAGACATCATGACATTCCTTGATCCCATCCTTGACCATATTCCACTGTATGTCCTGTGAAAAACATTTCAAAAACATGGGATGAGCATAAAAAGCACAGTAAGGAATACAAAAAGAAGGAAACTGTTAGTTTTTTCAAAACAACAAGTAAACCATGAATACCTAATCATAAGTAATAATTTTCACCTATATGAAGTAGTAAATACCTTTTACTAAATAAAATATCATTTCATAACCATTTGTAACCAAAATATCACCATAAAACCCATATTAAGAACACATAACATTTAAAGTTAACTTGGAACATAAACATTCTTAAATGGAATAACCATATGGTCAACGTTCACAATTTTCACTAAATAGAATAGACCTTCGGCTGACTTCCATACCCAATGAATTGGAGGTTATAACTTAACCACCCATCTCGGTTTATCACAGCACCACCCGTTATTTGGTTTATCACATAACCACCCGTCAAATGTCCAAGTACACTTATAAAATCATAACACATACAACAAATATAAAGGAAAGAAAAAATTTCCCAATTTCAATAACAATATATCACTTAAATATATTTACATAACAAATCCATTTTAAAAACCATTTTCAATACCAAAATACATAATAGAGTATACTGTATTTATTTTTCCTTTTAAAAACATTACGTCTTGTTAAGGAATCCAAAGATCATGTAAAACTCGCGGCGGCGGAAAGGTCATTGTCACCGCATACGTTAAAACAAACATTCCTTTTTTTCATTTAGTAAAATGATTCGTAGAAAAAGATTCCCTTTGAATGAAATGAATAGTCAAAGGTATTTATAGAGCGTATAAAAGAAAGTCTTGTATTAAAACAAAATATGCCTCAATAAAAGGAGACTGAGACGAAGTCCCTTACCTAATGTCCGACTTGACTCGATTGTTCTTTAATCTCATGAATAATAAAATAGAGTTAATTTCTACTTTCTTAAGAATATTTTTCATGTTCATTATTCCTTTTATACCACTTATTACCATGTTATGAACATTATGTAATCATTTAAGTTAATAATGGTCGTTTTTTCGATATTTGGTACTTGAGTCAAAAATAAACATCTTATAATTAAAATTTGTTCATGTGGTAAAATATACACTATCTCCAAAATTATATTCATGATGTAGATATCATATATTTCATATATATCCTGTATAGAAATGAATTTATAATATTACATAACATTTAGAGGTACGAAATGAAATGCACCGTTCTTGGAGACGGTAAGTCGTACGTAGCATGAACACTACTTTCATTTCTATTTCACATTTAATGGAAGTAAAACATTATTATATAGAGGTACATTATAATTACATTATAATATCATATATAATATTATTAACTCCATCCTTTATACGTCCCATATATTTCATTAACAATTCAAATCAATTTGAGGGGGCGGTAATCTGCACTTCCTAAAATAAAATTATCACGTTTAACCATTATGGAAACCAAAAAAGTATGACATAAATTAAAAATAAAGAAGCATAAGGAAAAAATAAACATAATATATCATATATAAATACATTTAAATCTTATTGTCCACCATGAGAGGCGGAAGGAGATATTTGAACATTCATCATTTTGTGAGGCAGTAGTTCGACGTCCACAGAAATTGTATGTTCTTCACCCATTAGATGGAGGTGTGTGTAAGTGTAGCTCAAAACCATCTCATAATAACATCCTAGTATATTTAATATACTGGTTTTGTGACAAAAGAAAAGGATAAAAAGAGTTTAGGGGGTTGGGGAAGCAAAATAATACAAAATAACATAAGAGAAGACAGTACCTTTAAATCGGGTAACTCCCCTTGGTTTTAACCAAAAGGGTTTCTTGAAAAGCATTATGCCTAAGGTAAGGCTTCTAGGATGAATATAGGGATCCTGGGATATTATGTGAGTAGATTTTGGAGGTTCCAAAGTTCTTGAGAAGTGTGAGAAATGGGTAGGAAGTGGGGTCTTTTTATAAGGGAGAGGAGGGGCTCTTTTGGAAAGCTTGAAAATATCATTTTATTATATAATGATTTTCTGTTTATAAAGTTCCAAAAATCATTAAATTAGAATATAAGGTGTCCCATGTTTGGAATAAAATCATCTGATAAGAATTGGACAAGTCTGGGATATTTTTTTAAACTTTATCTTCTTATTTATTTAAATTATTCATTAATGACGTAAACACTACATCATCATTGTGTCATAAATAATTTTATTTATATGATGTATAAAAATTATAAAAAAAATTCCATGATGTAGGAAATATTTTTAGCTTTATAATTAATATTTATAGTTAAATATATCAATTATATAATCCCATATAAAAATTGTTTTAGTAAAACAATACATGTTTGTGACATTTTTATTTTTACTTCAAATGAAAGGTATTAATGTCATTATCTAACCCCAGTGGCTCCATGGGGTCCCACAAATTGACCAATAGATTTTATTGGTCTGCCATGACTCATAAAATAAGGGTAGGGCAAGTGTAAAGGTAATTTCATATTATTATAACATGTTTTTTACCTTTAATTACACTAATTACCTTTAATCGCGGTCAATAAAACATAAAAGTTACTATTCACCAAAAATATTTTCATCCAATTTAACCACATTTTACTTAATAATGATAACCATGTATGTTGGATTTTTAAAATTCCATTGAAAAAAGTGGTACATTTTCATTTAAACGAAAAATTAGTTTTTTTAACTAACACTTAGTGGTTTCACTATTCAGCAAAAATTGATGTTTTTCAGAAAAATACCAAAAATTCACCCTAAGATATATTTTATATTCTGAATTCAAAAATGATGTCTATTTTAAAAAATTCAAAACATATAGTTTTCATTAATGAATTTTATAATTAATTCTTGTTGTCAAATCAAATAGCGTGTTTTTAAGAAACAATATATATTAAGAGACTGACACTTGTTTAAGTGCAACTGCAAATTGAAATTAATTCCAATGTCCACCATTGGATTAAATGTTAAAAATATATTCTAATTGCACTATAAAACCAACTAAAAAGATAATATATCCATCTAAATAAATTATATTAAAAGGTGCATTTGAATTAAAATACAACATTTTCAACTATTCATAAAAAAATGAACATTATTAGAAAAATAACAAAAACATACACAAATTAATATTTAATGACCCTATTATAAAGAATAATTTTTTTTGGTCCAATAGAACGTATAAGAGTGAAAAAAACTATATTTAAAGATGGTTCTCCATCAAAAGGTGATAAATCGACCTTTTAGTAAATATTAGTGTATTTATGCTTAAAATTGGATTCATTCGCATTTTAAGCCTCTAACATTTATTTGGATAAATGTAAAAACATTTAAAAAAAATATATAATCATATTATAGTTATTTCTATTCATTCTCTCTAATACAAATACTACGTGTTAACTACCATTTAAAATAATATTATTATATTATTAGTGTGCTACGTAAGATTTCAAAGACATTCATTGTTTTGTATCGGGTATGCCATCGAACATAGTGACCCCATTAAGGAAATATTAATATTTTATTCACCAATTTAATAAATATGAAAATTTCTTATTCTTTATTTACCTGGGATGTTATAGGCCAATAATATCCTTCTGGGATCTCTTATTCCTCTTCTTCATTCCACTATTTTTAGTGTTGATTCATGGATATTTCTCATAACAAAATATTAGGCATGAAAACATCCTCTATTTTATAACTTCCCTTAGCCATTATTATAATCCCAATTATTTAAAATAGTATTTAGAAAGTAATCCTACTAGATCTAGGTGGCAATCACCCTATATCATGGGTCTTCTTACACCCTTACATAATGAAGTCTCATTCGGGTTGATTCCTCAACATTATTTATTGTTTTAACTGAAGAATATTGAGGTATGTTTTGACCTATGTTTTTTTTATTTACGGTTGGTTTTAGAGGTTGTTTCTTGGATTTTTTTAGTATTTGGGATTATTTATTGTTGGTAAATTTATAGAGTTTTCCATAGATTTATTTTGGATTTTATTTGTAATCTATCATGTTCATTATGTTATTTTATTCCCCTATTCATTGACTGTGGATTAAATAATTTTTTGTGTTTAGGAGGTATTATAAGATCCCATTTTTAGGCATTTTACTATTTATTATGTTTTTAAAGTCATGGTAAATTGGAGGATTGAAAATGTTTTTGAGAATTTATTGGTGGAGGAACCAATGTTTTGCTCAATGGGGTTCCAAACGACCGTTGTGGTAGTCATAGTGAATATTGTGGTCTGATTCATTGTGAAAATATGGTTGTGGGAGGAATCCATTATATTGTATAGAGATCCACATGGTGTGAAACAATTGTCTTAGAGGTCATGGTATTTTTACAGTGTTTGGTGCCATCTATGTCATCCATGGGGAAGGAAAGAATATTATTTTTTTGAATTGTACTTGAAGAGTTACCCAGTGGGAAATATAGAAGACGAAACATACATGTTGGTGACCATGGTTTCATAGATCCAATGAATTGTGGAGTTTCATATGTGAGATGGAAAATAGAGAGAATGTATCCACCATACTATAGTACTTGCCCTAGTTCATTCAAAATAATGATGTAAGGCACTCTTTGTTATAGTGGACCTTTCATGGGGATTCATGGTCAAGGGAACCATGACTATGTTGGAAACCAACAAACCCAGGTGAATATTTGATACATTTTAAAAAAAACAATTAAATATCCTTTGAAATTAGGATAGTGATCTATTCATTAAAACCCATATTCCAATATCTTATTGGTTAGGGATATCAAGAAGGAGATGGACTTTGGTGGAATTTATTATTTCCCTCACTCTATAACTCCTCTCTTTATGATTTTAGGCAGTGTCAACCTAGGTTTTAGGAGAATTATATAAGGATGGATCTACAAGTTACAATGTGATGTTCTATCTCAACAACCTTCTTATGGCAATCATTTTATTCATCTACTTATACTTCAAATTTGAATTTTTTTGGTTTCAAATGTTCCATGTATTTATTATTAATGGACTCTTCTATATAAAGCCTCTTAGAATTATAGTATTTTTTTTATTTTCTTTTGAAAATAATGGTTTTCGGAGGTTCTTGTAATATGTTGGTAAATGTATATGCATTGCATGGGTTTTTAAATTAAAAACAGAATGGTTTAGTGTGTATAATCTATGTTTTTTCGTGGATTGGTGTATATTTATCCTTCATTAGATAGGTCCTTATTGGTTCATACTTTTATTTCATTACGAAATTGGGAACATTGAATTAATAACATGTGAGGGATTATATCTACATAATAGGTTCTACTCATGATTTTGGTCTGCTTAAGGACCCTTGATTTTCTGGGGTTTTATTGGGTTCATGAGTTAGCTCCATTAGGGGAGTTTTTAGTTAATTTCTGAGTTAAATGTGTTTATTTTCTTGGTATGAATGGTTTCATCAATTATATTTCCTAATTTAACGTTTATGTATGTATCTTGTAAACTTTTACCAGGTTTTATCCTCATACTATATTTTTTTGTTGTGAGGTAACATGTTCTAAAAATTGGGGGAATGTATGTTAATTATTATGAAGTAATCTATTTTTTATACCCCACCCATTCAAATTCACAAGATTTTTTATGAATATTTTGTTCATCATGATAAAGGTATGGGGATGATCTCTTACTTTAGTAGTTGATCAAATTGAGGTTGTGGTTATGGATAATGGAGGTTAGAGCTTTGAGGCGGTCATGGGAGTGAGTTTGTAATAGTTTTATGTTTGGAACCTATGTTATGATTTTATCATTTTGGTCTTGTGGACTTACTTGGTTTTATTATTTCGTTTTTTGACTCTGATCATACTTAGATTTTTTATTTTGATTTTTTTAGTTATCATGAAATATATTAGATAATTCCATTATAATTTATCTACTATTGTTTGACTTGTATTCAAAGAAAAATAAACGCATCATGATTTAGTATATCCCAAGGAATTTATTTCCAGATTTTGGTTTTCTTGGTGTGTACCTATGGTTAGTGTAATTTTTATCCTATCCACGTGATGGGTTTTGTATTAAGATGTTACATATGGTATCAGTTTGGTATGGTCTGTTAGTCTAAATGATATGTTTAGATATAGTACGTGTAGATACATAAAATAAAGAGTATATATATGTCCATCTAACCCCTTTATATTTATCTTTATGTTATCAAGTTTGTTTTTTAAAAAAAATCCTTATTAAGTATTTTGGTGGATGTCATCCCCACATCGTTGTGGGATTAGTTGATGAGATTTTGGTAACATGAATTAGTAAAAATAAATCCCACTAAGGATTCATCATTCATTGGTATTTTTTCTCATAAATTAAATTTTTTTCTACTAATAACTTTCTTCATATTGACCGGTGAATGAGTGGGGATTTTTTTATACCTATATAAAAACGCCTCCAGTTAGGAGACCTAAAAATCTCTATAAGGATTTATATCATAAATTGGTTTCTCCCAAAACATAATTAAACAATGATATCATTAGAATAACGATGCAATATTTTTAGGCTATATAAAATTGAAACTAAACTGGGGAAACATAAAGCATAGATTTCTCATATAAATTTTAAAGATAAGTCCCAACAACCTTTATGAGTAACTCAGTACACAAACTGGTGGAGGCATGGAGTGTTAAAATGAATCGGAATGTCTATTTATATAGTAATCTAGTTGATATGAAATTATGTTTAGTATTATACAGGCTTAAGGACCTATCAAGATAATAGTGAGAAATAATTTTCTATACCATGTTCGATTAATGCCTTACTTTGAAGGGATTTAGGTAATTTTTTAACAAAAAATTCTATCCACTTAACTTCCTCATATTAAGGACATAAGATTTAATTGATCAAAATAAAGGAGATCGTTCAGTGATTGAATATGTAACTTGGTTAACATACCATTATTTCTTTACAATGGAAGTGGCAGCAAGAAAATTTACCAAACAATCAAAGTTCAAGTTGGGTCTATGATAGTAAATTTTCTATAGAGTGGTGATTTTCAACATTGAAAATTATATACGCATATTGAATAAAAGGATACTTGTATAAAATTACATGTATCTCCCTAAACATTTATAAATTAAATTCCATTTTTAAATGAGTAAATATCTTATTTTGAATTGAAATTATAGAAAACTCATGATCATATTTGGTTATTTTGGTCTATTTTAAGCTATATCAGGTCAACATTAAAAGGTAAATAGGAATAATAACCATTAAATTTATAGATAATGTACAATGATCATATTATTATTATATTTAAAGTGTTATGATAAATCAAATTGACACAGACAATGAAAGTGATGGCCTCAGTGAGTATGATTGTACCGTATGAAGCCCGTTTATCAAAGATTTAGAGATAGATATCCTCTCTAGTATTTTCTCTTATCCAAGACCAAAATTAGATTCAAAAAATATATCATGATTTAAACTTATTATGCAAGATTTTAAAGATCATTGAGATCACAACCCAAACCATTTTCGTCAAACTACCCCATAAAAATCTAATTATCACACACTTTACCCATATACAATTTACTGGTTTAATAAAAGGGTATGTATCTATACCCTTGGAGTATGAAATCTAAATTTTTTTATAAAATAATGATAATATTTATCTTTTATTACATTGTAAATATTAAATAATAATTTTGATAAAAAATTGTATATTGATATGATGATGAATAATTTTTATGGGAAATTTTGAAATTCAATCAATAAACTATTTTTATTGACTTCATCAATTACTGAAATAAATGATATATATATAAAATAGTAATATTAAATAATATTTTTTAAATAAAAATGATAATATAACTTTATGAAGTAAAAATTAATTTTTTTAAGTGTTAGATAACCCTTATTGTAAAAAACAGCACTTTGAATAAATGTTGATTTTTTATGTAAAAATGTAAATTCTAAAATGTATATATATTTTTTGATAAAATAATTATTGTTGTTAAATTCATCACATCAAAATTTTCTAATGGTGATTATTTCATAATTTTGGGTGATAGTATAATTTTTCATTAATAATTAATTCTGTATGTATTGTGAAATTATAAAAGACCAAAATAAATGTAATAAAAAATATAAAAAGAATCCACAACCAAAATAAAGTTTTCCTTTAAAATAATTTACTTTTAAGGTTAATTTATTATTTTTATACACACATAATGAATCCTGAAAACCTATATTATTTTTATGTTTTTAAATCCATTATTTATAAACATGACTCAGATCCACGTCACCAATGATGTAATTTTAAGAATTTCTATTATAAGCAATATAAAATAATAAAATCACATCATATATGGATTAAAACATGGGAAAAACCTTGGTAAGGTTTTTCGTCTGAAATAATTTATTATAGAGTCCAAAACCAAAGTTTAGTCATTAGTAAAGAATTATCCTATTTTTCAACCAAAAAACCACCCAAACTCTCATTCCCCTTCACTAAAAACCCTTGGAGTATAAATTTACTCTTAATTTTAACCTATATAAACCTCTCAAGGTGTTACTAGTCCCTTTATAATCTCTTCCCTGGATTTTATAAGTGCAAACCAATGTTAGGGACTCTCTCATCTTGTTTTTATTTCATGAAATATCATTATATTAAACCCATACTAATTTAAAATTTTACATGTTTAATGTGTTTTAAAAATCCATTTATTGTTCTAAGAATATCTATTTAATGAAAAACATAATTTAACTCTCATTTAACCCTCCAATAAACCTTCATATCCATCATTTATGACGCCAAAATTATCTAGTGATTTTCTATATCAATCTTTTGCGCAGTGAATACGCATACTCATTTACACTCAATGGTATTCATGTAGATATACCTATATTACATTGATTTTGGAATACTATTTATTTATCTCACACTCCATAATCATGGTATTTAAATAAATGAAATATATTACTATGTTGGGTGATCTGTGTTGCACACTTACATATGTGAATGACATGTTTGTGATAGATGGGACCATAATTTTATATCCATCCAATGCAGTATTTGATGTTTTTATATCATGGGATTCTATGTATGGTGTATCACAGGTTATCCTAATTACAATATGTTTTGATTTTTCTATTGTTATTCTTGACTTATTCTTATGATGTCATTTTTTATGTTGTGTCTGCATTCCCATGTTTCTTTAATGTTATCATCTTATATCATGCAACGATTTTCAAGATGAAGATTATTATCACTCTAAAGTTACCTTGATATGAATGTTTACTCAAAAGTATTAATTTAATTGTGTAATTCATTATTTATTCCCCTATTGGGATTTTTATATGACCCATTTATTATGTTCATCCGCAATTTATCCTATGAAATTTTAGATGAACACTGAAATTCAAGGTCACATTATGAAATTTTAGTTTATTTCTTTGTATTTATGTTTCATTTTGTTATGCTATGTTTCTAATTAACAAAATATACTAATACTCGTGATCTTTTAGGGTTTTATTATGCATATCTTTATTAAAAAAATCATGAAAAAACGTGTATGAAAGGAATGGGTTGTCGTAGTTGATATTAGAGTAAATTCTAGTTATTTATATAGATTAGTATTAGAAAACTCTACTAAAAGCCTTAAGGATGAGACTAAACATATAAAAACTGCTCTAAATTTTATTTATGCATATAGTATATGTTATAAATGAAAATAAATCCCATTCAGGTTACTAGAAGTAGATGTTTATTTACAATAGTTGTACCTAGGTTTAACAACCCCAAAGGGGAGCATTGATCTGGACTCAATTTCCACTAAGAGAAAAAATAAGAGTCCTTAATATATATATAGTATAGAACTATGAGGGGATATTCTTTGGTAATTTCTAATGTCCATTATGAACCAAAATTTTGGGGGTGAAAATTTCAATAAGACTTTATTTTAAGAAATAGATCATGGATAACTTATATTGAAATATATAAATTCATAAGCTAAGGAATATATGTTATTTATGAGTTATCCCTTTAATTTTCATTGTTTCCAATTTATGTGCTTAATAGAATAAAAATTATCATCTATAATTTTCCCATTATTTTAGTCAATGGATGGAATTAGCAGGAACCGATTCAACAACCTTTGGGATGAGCAATGTGTTTATTTACCCAATCAAGACTAAGAGTCTAGAACATCATGGAAATACTTTATCAATGAACTCAGATTTTGATTAGAGACATAAATCCTGGGGAAACCCACATTCCCCAAATAAATAAAATTTTCAATTGAGACTTTTATGTGACAAAGGCCTCCAACTGCCAGTGGATATTCCAATCTTTGACCGAGAACAAGGGATCAATTCTAATGAAAAGATCATCTTCATCCTTCCACACTCTTATTAATAGAAGTTGGAGTTGGTTTTTTATCATATAGTGAGTGAATATAATTAATGGTGGATGTTGATAAAAAACATGAAGCCTATATAAGAGATCAAATACATGTAGTTTAAATAAATCTAGAAAGTTATTTTTCATAAATATATTCCTCCCATTATCTCACATAAAATAGAGAGTGGTTTATATTACCTCAAGTAAAAGAATGATGAGTCTATCAAGGAATATCAGGAACACCTCAAAATACATATAATACAATACACTAGAATTTTCATTCTCCTAAATGTAATGTTAACTTCTTCCGTTCTTTGAAAAAATATCAATCTATAAAATGTATTAGTGATTTGGGCATTGAAATCTAAGATTAAATTGTCTGATATTCCCTTAAAGTAAAAATGGATGTCATTGAAACTCAAGGATCTCATACTTATAGAGATAAAAAGGATATAATGGATTTAAATTTTAAAAAATTGATTGAAAAGCCTTTTCATGGAATGAAATTATGATGTCGTAATTATCATAATTGTGGGATGAATCATTACCAACATATCCAGAATGGGATAAGGAAACACATTAGGTGTGGGAAGTAAGGGCACCTAGCTAGAAATTTGTAATGAGATAAACCCACCAATTTGATGGATAAAAGGATTTTTTGGTCAACCATAAACATGTTTTCCAATGTATCAAATGCAAGGAACAATAACACTTTGAAATTTAATGAATTGTGCTAATGGTTTTTTATGAAAAATGAAAATAACAACATTTAAGGCCAAAAGATAAAGGGTGATCTTATGCATTTACAACTCCCGGGGTGGATCCAAAAAACAAAGTGGTAATAGGTATTCTAGTTATTCATTCAGAAATAATTAATGTACTATTTGATTTTGGTTAGATGAATTCCTTCATATCATGAAGTTTTAGTAATGCTCTTCCAGAACCACTGAAAAATATCAAAGTTAACATATCAATGAACATGATAAATGTGAGAAATTATTGTATTATAAGTATTTAACTCCTCCCATATCAAAATTTCCAGGCCTAATTTCCCATAAAACCATTTGATAGTCACTTTAGAAGAATTTGACTCTATTTCGGGAATGTATTTTCTTTCCTTATGTAGAGTCAAAATAAAATTTCATGTACAAGAAATCGCCCTCGTTATCACAAATTTCCCTTTCATTCTATATAGGTGAATATAGAAGGATTAATATCATTTTTTATCATCAACTCTATGGATATTATTACTTTGAGAGAAATTGTATCTTAATAAAATGATTAAGACTAAGGGAAAGATCATCCTTGATGAAATTGAAATTGTTAGGGAATCAAATGATGTATTTCAGAATGAATTTCATGGTCTCCCACTTAGTCAACAGTTTGTATTCATAACCAATCTTTTACTCAGATATTCTCTATTTTCCAAGAATCAATATAGAATAGACTTTGTTAAACCTGAGGGGATGAAGAAGAACCTACAAGGGAATTTATGTAAAGGTTTTATATATCCTAGTACTTCACCCTGTGCGACACCAGTCCTCTTCTGTAGAAAGAAATATTGGTTAATACGCAATTAATTGATTATCATTAAATAAAAAAATCATGAGAAAGAACAATTATTCTCTACTATGGATTGATTACTTGTTCAATCAACTTTCTGGATCACAGTATGTCACTAAGGTGAATCTTAAATCAGGATATTATCATGTAAAGGTGAAGAATGAAGATATACCCATATATGTTTTTCATACAAGTAATGGGAACAATGAGTTCATAGTGATTCTATTTGGACTCATTGATTCTCTATAAAACATCATGTAATTAGTGAATATATTAATTATATAGTACATGAAAAAATATATTCTAGTATTTATAGAAGATAATTTTATATACTAATAATGAGAGGGTAATAAAGATGAGGATTTTAATTCTATATTTAAGACCATGCAGAAAAGATGGTTGTATGAAAAGTTTCATAATTGAGGGTTTTGAATGTAGCAAGTAACATTCCTAGGGAATGTTATTAACAGTAAGAAAATATCTATAGATCCTTTAAATTTAATGTAAATTAAATTATGTTCTAGACCAATATCTATCATGGAAGTTTATAGTTTCTATTAGTTTATCAAGGTACAATTGATGGGTTTTTGAAACATTTATCTCAATTTTCAATCCCAGAAACAAAGATAATTCATAAGGGTGTGATGTTTATCAATAATGATTAATGTGAACAATTCTTTAAAGATATTAAGAAGAGGCTAATCACTACACATGTTCTCACATTAACCATTAGTGGGGAATACTTTTTGATCTATAATGGTGAGTCCAAATATTAATTCGGTTATGTACTAATGAAATATGGAAACGTGATTGCCTATTCCTCCTAACAATTAATTATAGATGATAAAAGCTAACCAATACAAGATCTATAATTGGATGAAATGATCTTCACAGTGAAAATTTGGTGAAATTATATGTACAGGAAGAAGTGAGACATATAGATGAATAAAAAAAGAAAGATTATATAAATATATTAACATAAAATGAGCTCAATAAGAACCAATGATGGTGGTTAGAGATAATCAAGGATTATTATTGTCGAATCCATTACTATCCTTGGAATGTGAATAAATTGGTAGATTATCTATATAGAATGGATATTAAGACGCTATCCATTAGGAGAATTGTAAGGGATCCAATATTCATGAATATAAATAGTATATAAATAGGAATAATAAAAGAATACTAATACTACCTTTATTTAATTACTACTTTCCATATATTCTAAAGATGATAACTGAGGCCTAAAAGGATAGTTATGTGCTAAAAATGTATATAATATTTTGGGGATAAACTTTGCTAAATTTGGAGTTATAAGGTTTAGAATTTGGATATGTTTCAAATAAAAACTAGAACGAAATATGGAACTAATATATGATTTTTATACCTCATCCTTATCTATTCATCAAGGAATAAATATTATGTATATATATTTCATGAAAAATTATTGTGGGATAACATGATGTCCGAGATTGTAGAATTTTTATCATGATGCATGAAAAGAAAAAAATTGAAGTATGAATGAAAGAATTCCAAGGGTGTGATGAAACCATTTTCCATACCATTATTGAAATGGTAAAAATAACCATGGATTTCATCAAAGGACTTCCAAGGTACTCTAAAGTAAATAACACCATCTAAGTGGTAGATAATCACCTTAAATGTTAGATCATTTCAATGTTATCAATGAAAATTTCTTTTTTGGGTAAATATCCTAGATATACATAAGAGAAGTGGTAAGACTGATGGAGTTCCACAACCTATTTTATTTGACTGAAATATATGCTTTATAGTAAGGTTTTGGAGAAGACTTGAGAATATGTTGTATACATAACTAAGATTTATCACTACCTATCACCCTCATTGGAATAGTCAATATGAAATAACCATTAAAACTCTAGATAATATACTAAATTTTTTAATTGATTTACAAGGATATTTGGATTAAAACATTCCCCTAATAGAGTTCTTATATAACAATAATTACATTATAGAATTCAAAAAAACCCATAAAAAGAATTGAATGGGTAGAAGTTTTAAAATCCCATATTCTTAGTTGTTGTTCGTGAGATAAATCTAATGGGATGTGACCTTATCCAAGAGATGATAGAAAGGGTGATAAATATTAATTTGTATATGAAATCTTAAAAAAGTTGACAGAAAATATATGGAGATATTTTTTGACACCTAAATTTTGAGGTTAGAGATAAAATGATCTTCTTTATATCATTATTAAATAATTTGATTAGGTTTTGGAATAAAGTTAAGCTTGTACAAGACATATCGTCCCCTTTGAGATCCTTGATCACATCAGGGTGGTGACCTATCAACTAGAATACCAACAAAACATATATTAAGTACATGATTTGTTTATTGTATTCTTCTTACGGATTTACACAACCTCACATGTACTAAATATATAGGTGAAACCATTGGATAATGAAATTTTATACAAGGAGAATCTGTTGAATATCCAATATTAGAGGCAAGGTTCTACGAAACAAGACATCTAACCTGGTCAATGTACTATGGAAGAAACCCATGTTATAGAAAGTGAATAAAGAAAATATAAGAGGTGATGCAATATAAGTAGCATCATTGGGTTAATGTATGAATTAATTTTTTTAGGGTGAATTTTATAAATGGGGATAATGTAGAGACATAATTATTTATAAATGAAATTCAATTTTCTGCTGAGTAAATTACATATTAAGAAATGAAATTATAGAAAAAAATCCTCTAATTTTATTTTTTTGGAACCGTTATATTTTATATCCTATCAGGTAAAAAATACCATTAAAAACATAAATAATAATAGTATAGTCACTATATAGTGATCATATGATTAATATATATATTTGGTTATAATAAACTCACTTGACATGGACCAATGAAGTGAGGGCCCTGACCATTAGAATTTCACCCATTGAATCCCATTTAATGGAGTTTATTAGGGAGATAGCATCACTAGTATTTACCCTTCAAAAAGCCTTGTATATGATCCAAAAACTAAAGTATATACAAAACTATTTACAAGGTAATTTAATGCTCATCAAGATCATAGTCCAAATGATGTTCACTGAACCACCCCATGAAAATATCACCATCACACAACTTACCAATGAGTAATTCATTGTTGTAATAAAGGGATATATATCTTGACCATAATTTTATGAATTTATATATTTTTATTTTTAATAAATCAAATGATTATATTTATCTTTTATTACTTTATAATAAATAAATTATACGTTTTAAAAACATTATATTTTGATATGATGAAAAAAAATTGTACTTTTAGGAAATTTATAGTTTCCATCAAGACACTCTTTTTAATGAATTCTGTATTTTTTTAAACAAGTAATAGTTTAATAAAATATTATTATTAAATAAAATTTATCAAAAATATTTGAAAATATATTTTTATGAAGTCAGTTGGAATTTTTATAATGGTTAAAAAATGTTATTATAAATTACATTATTTTCAAAAAATACGAATTTGTTATTAAAATTTGTAATTTATCATATTTAGAGAATTATTTTTTGATTAAAACAAATATTATTTTTGAAATAATCACATTTAAATTGTCCAATAGTGATTTTTTCATACATTTTTTAGATAACAATAGTTTTGGTTAAAAAATAAAATTAATATAATTATATAGTATATTTTTTGAGATCCTAAACGTACAGAAGTGATGTAATAAATATTATAAATATTATCCATGACCAAAATTATGTATCACCTTTAAAATAATGTGTTTTTTTTTGTTATTTCATTAATGTTATATACCCTTAATTACTCCTCTAAAATCTATAATATATTTTATGGTTTTGAAATAAAGTATTTAAAAACATGACTCACATCAGTATCCTCTGGGGTATTATTTTATGTATTTGGGTACTTTAACATATAAAATAATGAAATAAACTCCACTTTGGTAGAACCCTTGGAAAAAACCATAGGATGGTTTGTGATTTGGATTAATTTATCATATAGTGTTAGAAAAGTATTATTATAAATTCATAAATTATTTTCCACTCTTTTTCTAAAAAGATCTTTCCAACATCTCACTACACTTTTTTAATAATCAACATATCATTAAATTACGCAACTCCTAGAAAAACGTTTCTATTACCTTAATAATATGTTCTCAAGAATTTATAAACTCTATCTCGAGGTAAGGGTCTCTCTCTTATTCTTTTTGTTTCAGGAAAATTATTTCTTCTAAGACCCTTTTGATTTCTAACTTTTCATGTTTAAATGTGTTTTTATACACCCCTTTACTATCTTTTATAATGTCTATGTAATGTGTGATATCCTTTTAGTCTCATTTTCCCCTTCCATAAAACATTATATACACCTGTTATGCTACCAAATTTGTCCTATGATATTGCATGAATTTGTTTTCATAATGAATACCCATTAACATTTACACTCAATGGTGTTAACATAGATATACCTATATTGAATAGATTGGTGAATTCCATGTATTTAAAAAAAATCATTAATTGTGGGATTAAAATTGATGAAATATGGTATTATGTTTTACAATATATGTGGAATACTTATTCATGTTTAGGATATGAATGTAACAAGTGGTCATCGAAATATATATTCCTCATAATGAATTTTTTAATTCTTTTAACCCATGAAATTTCATGTATGGTGCATGTGAGTTTATTATAAGAACATTATGTTATGATATCTCTATTTTTATCATTGAATTATGATTATCATGTCATGTTTTACATTTTTTCATAGTACCATGTGACCTTTTTTTTATAACCTTATATCATGATTTGATATTCATGTTTGTGATTATCACCACGCTTATGTTACCTTTAAAATCCTATTGACTTACTTTTATTAAATTTATAATGTTATAATTTTGTTACCAAAATACTAGGATTTATATCTCACTGCTTTCTTTTGGGGGTCACATGGTTATCTCCTGATGTTTTTGAAGATCAAGGAAATTTAACATCAAGTTATAAATCATTATTTTATGCATTTATATTTATTTCCAATTTTTATAATATCTAACAAATTAACCAAAGGCACTTGATCTCAAGATCTTATGGGGGTATTAAGTGTGACATTTTGAAATAATTCATGAAATAAATTATATGAAATATATGCATTGTTATAGGAAAATACATTGAATTAAAATAGAGGGAACACCTTTTTCGGTTATGAATTTGTGGAAACTCCATAGGTGGAAATTATTACAACCCAGCTCTTTATTATACAAATAGACATGATTTATTACATAAACCCTTCAATTGATACAACATAGAATATTTAGAGGTCCAGTGTATTTGAAGATTAGGAACATTACATAACAACATAAAACATTTAATGCAATATCTTATTGAATGCTTCCTTTACATGATCATTACATTCCCTCATACTTAGCGTTGCATGGGATAACTTGAGACATGCATAAGAAAAGGGTGAGCTATAATGTCCATTAAGGGAATAAACATGGAATAAAATGAGGAATAAATTAAATGTTTGATAATAGGAATATCAATGGAGAACAAGAGAAACATGGACATAAAGGCATGATAAATCATGATAAACATAACATGGAAATGTGGCAACAAAACTTAACATTTAATTAGCATGAGCCAAGGCTGATTGCACTTGAAGTAAGTGTAAACCCTCATTGAACATGAATCTTGAGTAAAACATAATTGAACTTGAATTAGCATGAGTCAACACTCATTTCAAATGGTGCATCATGATACTATACTTTACCCATTGCATTAGAGTGCTATTAGGGTACGCCCTTCTTAAACATTTCATTTCATGCATAATTGTGCCATATAGATCATACAACATGAAATCAATCATCATCATTTATTCCATGATAAAGGTATGTGGAATAAATACGTCAAACATTATAATCAATATGTAAATGTACATAAAGTTGAATACCCTTGATAACTAAATGGGCATGGTATTCACTACACAATGACATTGTCTTGGAAAAACGCGATGCAATTTCGACAGCATAACGGCATGCCATATGAATTCATAAAAACGGTTGATGAGAGGGAAATTCATGTCTCATCATATGTACATTAAATGGACAGTAAGGGGGTCATATAGACACATGTCCCAAAAAATTTAATGAAATTTAGATATGTAAAACAAAATAAATTGCTTTAATGTAAATGAGGAGAGAGAAATCTCTTATGGAATTTCAGCATGTTAACGGGTGTAAATGGGATGAATTAATGAGAGAAAAAGGGGTCTCCCATAATCCAAACATAAAAAGGGCAGTATGGGTGACGTGAGAAATCATACTCCATCATTTTTAATTTAAAACAAAAGGGTGTAACAACTTATAGAAAATTGGACAAAAATGAGAAAGGAATAAATATCTTACTTGGAAGTGTGCATCTAAAAACTTGGGAGAGGATTGAGAGAGGCTTCTTGGGAGCTTAGGGTGACTTGGGAGGATTCTAAAGGGAGGAAGGAATAGGTTGGACAAACTATAAATTCTTTTAGAGAAAATGAAGTGTGAGCTGGTGTGGGTTTATATAGGAAATGAGAGAGAATTCATTATTATTTATGTTTGGGATACGACAAATTAAACTAATCAAAAGCACAAACCAGCCCATTTTTATTTCCCATGGTTTTTTCCAAAGGAGATTGGAAAACAATTTTTTCTGAGCCCAATGGCCGAACTTCTTAAAATGATAGAGTTTATTATGTAGAGGTGAGTCACACTCTCAAGGAAAACAATTTAAAAAGATAAAATATTTTATACGTCTTGCAGGGTCCAATAAAGCGTTGAAAAATAAATCAAAATCTAAAATTACATTATTTTAATGCTAAAACATATATTTTAATAAAATAAAGTTTATTGTATTTTATTACCTCACTATTGGGTCTTTATGATGTCATAAAACACATTATATATTTAAACGGTATTTAATTTTTACTCATAATTTTGATTATCTTATAAAATTATGAAAAATTAACCATTAAATAATTTCAACATCCTGATTCCAAAAATAATAATCATTTTATCTACATAATTTTCTAAATATGTCAATTTTTTCTTTTAAAATAAAAATCGACATTTTTTTAAAATTCATGGGTTTTGACAAAAACAACTTTCAAACATTAATAAAAATTACAATTGTATTCATAAAAAATTTTATGATCATTTATATTTGGCTAAAAATTAATTTATTAATACCATTTTATTAAAATATAAGTTAATTTAAAAATCCATTAATTAATCAAAATAGATTTTTTAGTTGAATATTAACTAAAAAAAATACTATTTCTGTTTGAAAACAATTTACAAAGTAAAAATAATAAAATGAATGCACATTATTTATAAAAAATAATTTACATATTCATAGTGATAGGGTCTTATTACATAACCCCTTATAAAACTCCCATAAGACTGAAGGGTAAGGTGTGTGATGGTGATAGACTCTTGGGGGGCTCGTATAATATCGCTTGGGTGGTAATATTTATTAACTTCTACTTCTCTCGTAGTCAGTTCCACTCAATCTTAACATGTTCAAGATCGGCTTGGTCTTGGTTAAGAGAGATTCCCAATGACACCACCTCCTTTTTGAGCTCTAAAAATGGTCTTTTAATGGGGAAAGTCTACATGATCAGGCCATCGCTTCCTTTTTCGAAGAAAATTGGATTTTTTAAAGCCCAATATTTATACTAATCATGTGATAACTGTTCAATGGCTATATTAGAAATGGTCACAATTCTTAACGTTCTTTTAAAATACAGAATCATAAATACAATGAAGTTCTCATTTTACATAACCATAATAATACATTTAATTAGATAAATAGGAATTTACATTAATGAATGTTTGGGTCGTTACAATCTTCCCCCCTTAAGAAATGTTGCCCTCAAATTTTCCTTTTCCCACCCAAAAACATATGTGGGTAACTTTTCTTCATCACTTCCTCTGATTCCTACATCACTTCTTCAATCTTGTGGTTTTTTCACAACACCTTGATGAGGGGCACTATCATATTTCGTAGTACCTTTTCTCTACGATCTAAGATCTTCACTGGTTTCTCCTCATTAGAAAGATCATCCTATAGTTGTAATACCTCTGAAGAGAGTTCATGTGAAGAGTCTGGTATGTACTTCCTTAAGAGAGATACATGAAATATATCATGTACTTTGGCCATGGTAGGTGGAAGTTCTCATTGACAGGCTATAGCCTCGACAAGATCAAGAATCCTGAAGGGGCCGATGTACCTAGGACTTAACTTCCCTTTCATTCCAAACCTCGTGACCATTTTCCATAGAGATATTCATAGAAATACCATGTCTCAAACATTAAACTCAAGGTCTCATCGATGGTTATCTACATAACTCTTCTGTCGACTCTGGGCTTCGTTGATATGCTGCTGAATGGTTTTCACCTTCTCCAATATTTCTTCAACCATTTCTGGTCCTAGCATCTTACACACATTGAGTTCATCCCAACATTCCATTGTTCTACACATCTTCCTATATAGGGATTCATAAGGATCCATTTGGATACTCGAGTGGAATCTTTTATTATCAGAGTATTCAACCAAAGTAAGATGTTGATCCCAAACTCCTTTAAAGTCGATTGAACATTATCTTAACATATCTTCCAATGTCTGAATAGGTCAATTAGATTGTCCATCAGTTTGAGGATGATAGGTCGTACTAAAGTTTAGTTCGATATCTATATAATGTTGAAGACTCCTCCAAAACCTAGAGGTGAATCCTGGATCTCGATCAGATACAATAGATATTGGTACACCATGCATCCTTACCACGTCCCAGATGTATATTCGTGCCAGTTGATCAAATTATAAATCCTCCTGAATTGCAATGAAGTGTGCAGACTTTGTATGATGATCCATAACAACCCATATTTCATTGTTACCATGGAATGTATTCAAAAATCTGATGAAATATTACATGGTGATGTTCTCCCATTTCCATGCTGGTTTGGGAAATGGTTGCATCATCCCCTTGTACTTCTGCCTCTCTGACATCACTTCCGGAGACACCAAGAACATTGATGTATACTCAGTGATCTCCTTAATTATATTATCCCACCAATAATTCTCTTGGAAATCTCGATACATCTTTGTGTTTCCTGGGTGAATAGAGAAATTCAAACTATGTGCATCATCCAAAAGTTCCTTCTTCAACTCCGAACATGACGGAACACATATTCTTTTCCCAAATCTCATAATTCCTTCTTCATTTACATTGAAGTCCATGGGTTTCCCTTTTCTGATAGATTCCACTTTCTTTTAAATTATTACTTCATCCTTTTGAGCATCCTTTAACTTCTACAAAATATATGGTTGAGCATTCATTTTTTAAAGGATTGATGATGTTCCTTTTTTATGATTCTCATGTCTATCTTCATTAGATCTAAAAATATTGGATCCTTTTCGATTCCCATAAATGATAGAATCACCGTTTCCTTTCTACTCAGAGCATCTACCAAATTTTTCAATTTTCCAGGGTGGTAATAGATTGAGCATTTATAGTCTTTAATTATCTCTAACCATCTTCATTGGCACATGTTCAACTCTTTTTGTGTGAATATATACTTGAGGATTTTGTGGTCCGTATATATTTCACACTTCTCCCCAAAGAGATAATTCCACCAAATTTTTAAAGTGAAGATCGCTGCAACCAACTCCAGATCATGTTTTGGATAATCTGGCTCATGAAATTTCAATTTCCTTGAAGCATAGGCAATTACTTTTTCATTTTTTATTAACCCGCATCCCATGGCCTTCTTTGAAGCATCACTGAATACCAAAAAAAAGTTCTCCACTTGTGGGTAAAGTGATCACGATTGCACTGATAAGCCTTCTTTTCATCTCCTTGAACCTTTCATCACATTCATTGCTCTAGGAAAACATTACTCCCTTCCAAGTTAGCATGTTAAGAGGGTTGGAAAAACCTAAGAAATTTCCCACAAATCGTCGATGATATCCAGCTGACCCCAAGAATCTATGGATATCTATTACTAATGTTGGCCTCAGCCATACCTCTATTGCAGTTGTATTAGAGGGATCCGCATATATCCCATTTCTTGTGATGATATGGCCCAAGAATGAGACCTCCTTCAAATAGAACTCACACTTGTGGTACTTTTCATAGAGCTTCTTCTTTCACAAGGTCTCTAGTAGAGTTCTTATATGCCTCTCATGATCCTCATTGGTTTTAAATTATATTAGAATATCATCTATAAATACAACCACAAATTTGTTGAGGTAATCTCTAAAGTCTATATTCATCAAGTCCATGAAGATTACTAGAGAATTAGTGAGTCCGAAAGGAATTACTATGAATTTATAGTGCTCGTACCTTGTACAAATAGTAGTCTTGGAAATATCTTCCTTATTCACTCTTACATGATAATATTCCAACCACATATCTACCTTGGAAATGTATTATGCTCCACACAGTGGATCGAACTAGTCTTCAATTCATGGGAGAGGATGCTTTTTCTTTATTGTGGTTTTTTTAAGCACACGATAATCGATGCAAAGGCTCATTGGCCCATACTTCTTCTTGACGAAGTGGACTGGTGCACCGCATGGTGAAGCACTTGGGTGTATAAACCCTCTATCCAGATTCTCGGGTAGTTTTTTCTTCATATCCTCCAACTCCACAAAATCCATTCTATATAGAATCATGGATATTGGCAATGCCCCAGGTATAAAGACAATTGATAATTCAAAATCTCTTCTAGGAGGGAGATCAAGAAATTCCTCGAGAAACAGTTCAACGAATTCCCTCACAATAAGAATTTCTTCAAGGATGGTCACCTCCTTAAACTAAATCATCTAATCTAGATACACGTTCTCATAGGGCAGTAATATACATGCTAAAGATGATGGAGCTAAAAAAGATTCATCTTCCTCCTTGCACTTGTACATAATCAAGGTTCAATTCTCCACATGGAGAGTCATTTCCCTCTCACGACAATTTATGTTGGCTCTATAAAAGGAAATTCTATCCATGCAATGAATTGCATAAAATTCCACCAGATATAGTATTACGAGGCTCAATAGGAATTTCAATCCACCGATTAAGACATGGGAGGAGATATATTCTTGGGATGCAATGATTTACCCATTTTCCATACTCACTGACATCTTTACTTCCATGATTTGTGATGGTGTTGGGATTTTTCTAATAAAATTTTGGGATATAAAAGAATGTGTAGAACCTGAATCAAAATTTATGTTCATTATTCTTGATTGAATAACTAGCATACCCATCAACCCTTCGTTTTCGTGGTCCACTTTGGTGGTAGAGATGGAAAAATATCGCCCTTTCTACCTTAGAGGTTGTTGGTTGCCTCTGAAAACCCTTGTATTGGGGCACTAATTTCCAAGATGCTCTGGTTCTTTGCAGTTGAAGCAATGATTAATGTCTTAAGATTCGAACGAAGCATTCCTTTCCTCTGTCATAGCTATGGGTTTTTCTTGTCAACGGTTAACAGCTAAGTGCCCTTGTCTTCCACACCTAAGGCATTTCCTCATCCCCTTTAGGAAATTTCCATTGTGCTTCTTTCCACACCATTGGAATGTGGGGTGTTGGATTTTCTGAGCACCATTGGATTTAACCATTGGACCACTAGAATTGAAGTCCGCCTTATTATTTTTATCCCCATTATAACGACCCACACTTTACATACATTGTTAATACTTCAAAATTGAAGCACTCTTATTACAACATATGACAAAACCACAAAGGACCGTATAGGTATAGTGTCTTTAGAAACTGGGGAAACATAAACAACTGGTTCATAAATCTTCTACAGTGTCTCCCATTTATTTCATCATATCTAGGGTCCCTTTTAGCATATTCTACTTAATATCCATCTTCCTGACCTGGGGAAAAGAAAACATAAAAGGGTGAGCTCAAATGCTCAGCAAGGGCAAATAAAGAAAATAAAAATCATATCATATCTTTATGAAAATAAAAACCTACAAAAGAGATCATAATATCTTAGCATGGAATAAATCATAGAAGTGAAAATGAGATCCCCATAATCATAACATAAAACTTGAATCTTTGTGGCATGCACACATAATCATGGAAAATCATTTCTTGTTAGTCATGACTCATTGCCAAGACTATCTTAGTGGACAAAGTCCCTTTCTGAACCGTGTTCACTCCTAGTTTCAGTCCTGTATCACTGAACCGAAATAACCTTCTGTTCCAGCCATGTCTATCTCATGAGATATAAAATCATTACCCAATGCATTGGAGGGAGATATAGGTCCCACCCATCTTATAATGAATCCTTTCTTATGTGTGCCACATAATCATAAAACATACATCATCGCATAACACATATAACAAAAATTGGATTCTTGAAACATCATGACATCATAAATCAATTCATATATGATAAAGGAATTAATAAACATAATTCCATCACAACATAGTCAAACCAATGTAAAAATATGGATAGAAACAGAACCCTTTATTATCTTAGATGGAAAATAATTTTGATAAAACACTTGAATTGAATTCTTGAGGAAAATATCCTTTCTTCTTCAAAATCAATTTCTTTTCACAAAACATCATGCAATTTTAAAAGAAAGAGATTTTATTGAAAATAGTCATGAAATCTTTTAGAGGAAGCTTCATTAAAATAAGGCTTTATAAAACAGTAGAAATCCGTTCGTGCCGTATAAGTTAAAAAAAACATTCTTCGTACTTTTGTCGGAAAAGTCAAAAAGTACCTCGTACAAAAAACGACAAAAGATTCCTTTCATACGTATTACTAAAAACTCACCGAAGGGTAAAAATGGATTTAAACAATTTTAGGTGGATGGAAATAATATTACATATTGATGAAACATGGATGTGGATGATAAAATACACCCCAGTAAATACTTACGAATAAACAATCTCGGATAAAAATGAGATTGTGATATTTCCCTTACCTTAGGTCCGATTTGCTTTGTTCGTGTCCGAAGCTCCTGTATAATGGTTTAAATAATGTTATTGACTTATTCCAGAATCATACATATTGATAGGAGATAATATATGGTCATATTATTAGCTTCTTGTTAGTAATATTTCATTGTTACTTGTTACTCGGGTCTTTATAACTTTTTGTTCTTATGAGTGTTTTGTCGAATAAATTCTTATTCTTATCTTTAGGTTATAGATAATTCATTTCCAGAATGGTATTAGTGTAGTATATACCATATTCATTCATTCAATTCATTTATACAATCATTATGAAATGAAGATCATGTAGAACGAGTCGCATCACATCGTGGAGACGGTATTCCGTACGTACGCACGAGTGATGATATCGTTCCTATGATCGTGGAATTGTATTGGAGTATATATATATATTATTTCAGTATCAATATTACTTAATAATAATCATATATAGTTACTCATTACACCATTATACCCATCCTTGTAAGGTGATGGTGGAAAATAGATTATACCACGGCGTGGAGACGGTATTCCGTACGTACGCACGCGCGGTAATTTCATTTTTCCGTAGGATGGATAGAAGGTGAATTAGGGTTGTTTCATATTTATAATAACATATCAGTATGTAAGTAATACTTATGTTATTACTTTATCATGAAACAACTAAAGAAGAAGAAGTTGAAGAAGAAAGAAATTGAAAAGATCGGTAATGGATATTACCTCTTCTTTGGAAGGCCTTTTTGAATCCTCCACTTAAGGAACTAAGATTGGTCTTTGGAGAAGACCAGGACCTCTAGGATTATTCTAGGGAAGTGGAGAAGGGAAAATGGCAGGGGTTGGCCGAGCTTGAGTGCTCAAATTGGTGTGAGGAGGAGGGGGAGGAGGTGCCCTTTTATAAGGGAGGAGAGGGGCACCTTAGGAATATCTCAAAATATTATTTTATATTAAAGTAAAATCGGTTTATAATGGTTCCAAAGGGTCTTATTTCGAAGCTAAAGTGGGGATGGGTAGAAATCCTATCAACCAATAGAATTTAGACAAGTTTAGGATATTATTTTAACCTTATCAATTAAATTTAACTCTAAGTTAAATAATTTAACTTTTACCATGTCTTTTTGTTTTCTTTCACTATATGGTTAATACACTTACTATAACATGCCAAACGAACCCCAAATTGTTTATTATTAATATATATATCCTTATCTAAGTCATTTGGCCGAACCTTAGATTTTTAGGAATAAAATAACAATTAATAATATAATATTTGATTTAAAAACTATTTTGTGTCAATTTTGACACTATTTGATATATGATTTTTGTCAAAGTCATAAAAGAATTATATGTTCGAACCAAGTTGATTAAATCAATACTAATATATCATAGTAACCTAGAAAATTAGTGGAATTCATAAAAAGTCTCAAATTACATTTATTTTGGTATTTATATTATCAATTTTGTCAATATTTCATTAATAAGATAATTACTGCATCATCTTTGTGTCATAAATAAATTAAATTATTTGATGTCTAAAAATTACAAATAAAATACCATCATGTAGGAAATCTTTTTAGCTTTCTAATGAATATTTACAATCGAATGTATCTTATGTATAACCCTATATTAAAAATGATTTACTTATTAAACTTTGATTTTAACTATTTTAACCCTTCTTTAAATAAATTAATAATAAATGTCCTAATCTAATCCAAGTGGGCCTAAATGGTCATATTTTATTCCTTAGTTTGTTTTTGGTCGAATTACACTTGTCCAATAGAATTAGGACATGTGTTAGGGTAATATTAATATCATATTTACCCTTAGTTACCCTATTTACTATTAACCGCGGTAAAAATAGTAAAAAGTTACTATTCACCAAAAAATTATTTTCATCTCATTGAACCACATTTTAGTCCTTGATATTAACCGTGTCTCTCGGATTTTTGAAATTCCATTCACAGAAGCGGTAAAATTAAGTTTTATGCAAAATTCAGTTTTTAACCTACCACTTAGTGGTTTCACTATTCATCAAAAATTGAAAGTTTTCAGAAAAATACCAAAATTTCACCCTAGGCTAATTTCGATATTCTGAGTCCAAAAATGAAGTCCATTTTGAAAAATAAAATTTATAAAATTTCAAAAAGTGGTTATTACTATTCATAACGGCTAGTTTTAATAGCATATTGTTGTTTAGTGAAACTCGGTATTGCGTACGACGCAAGCTATCGAGGAAGGTCGTGATTGCGTGTAAAGCAAGCCAAGAAAGTGTTGTGTAGAAAAAGATTCCTTTGATGATTTATATAACATAAAAGTCTCGGGTGTTACATTCTACCCCCCTTAAAAAGAATTTCGCCCTCGAAATTCGTCACTTTGCAACAAACAAATGAGGATACTTCTCCCTCATCATATCCTCAAGCTCCCATGTAGCTTCTTAAAGTTGGTGGTTTCTCCATAAAACTTTCACCAAGCGAGTGGTCTTGTTTCGTAGGACTTTTTCGCTACGATCCAGAATCTCTATCGGCTGTTCTTCATAAGAAAGATCTTGCTCCAGCGGTACAACTTCTGAGCTGAGTACATGTGAAGGATCTGGTATGTACTTTCTCAGGAGAGATACATGGAACACATCGTGAACTTGAGAGAGATTCGGTGGAAGCGCCAATCGGTAAGCTACCTTCCCAACACGATCGAGTATTTCAAAAGGACCGATAAATCTAGGGCTCAACTTCCCCTTCTTTCCAAATCTCATAACCCTCTTCCAGGGAGATATTCGTAAGAACACTTTATCACCCACTTCAAACTCTAGGTCTTTTCTTCGGTTGTCGGCATAACTTTTCTGTCGACTCTGAGCTGCTCTTATGTGTTGTTGAATAGATCTGACCTGTTCTGCCATTTCATCAACGAGATCAGGTCCTAATAGCTTTCTTTCCCCAACTTCATCCCAGCAAGTTGGAGTCCTGCATTTCTTTCCATAGAGAGCTTCATAAGGAGCCATCTGAATACTGGAGTGAAAGCTATTATTATAAGAAAATTCCACCAAAGGTAGGTGTTGATCCCAACCTCCTTTGAAATCCATAGAGCAAGCTCTCAACATATCTTCTAGGGTTTGAATTGTTCTCTCAGACTGACCGTCTGTCTGGGGATGATAAGCAGTGCTGAAACTCAACTCTGTATCCAGAGTATGCTGAAGACTTCGCCAGAACATCGAGGTAAATCTCGGATCCTGATCAGATATAATAGAAGGTGGTACTCCATGCAATCTTACCACTTCCTTTACATATATCCTGGCAAGCTGATCTAGAGAGAAATCCTCTCTAATAGCAATGAAGTGTGCAGACTTTGTAAGACGATCAACTATGACCCAGATAGCATTATTGCCTTTGGATGTTTTAGGAAGTCCTGTGACAAAGTCCATAGTGATGTTTTCCCATTTCCATTCGGGTATGGGTAATGGTTGTAACATCCCCTTAGACTTCTGTCTCTCAGCTTTAACTTGTTGACAAACCAAGCATCGAGAGACATATTCAGCAACATCTCTTTTCATGCCATCCCACCAGAAGTACTCTTTCAGGTCCCTATACATCTTCGTGCTTCCAGGATGAATAGAGAATGAAGAACTATGAGCCTCATCCAGCAGCTCTTTCTTTAATTCGGGGATGGGAGGAACACAAACCCGATTCCTGAACTTTATTATCCCATCACAATCAAGGTTGAATTCAGGAACATTTCTCACCTTCTTTTGTAACTCGGCATCTTCTTTCTGTGCCTCTTTAATCTTCACATGTATAGATGGTTGAACATTCATTTGAGAAAGATAAGATTTTTCCCCTTCCATTATAATTCCAAGATCCATCCTTTGTAAATCCATAAATATTGGATCTTTTGTGATCCTCATCATGGATAAACTAGCATGGTCTTGTCGACTTAATGCATCTGCCACCTTGTTTGCTTTCCCAGGGTGGTAATGGATTGAGCAGTCATAATCCTTAATCAGCTCCAACCATCTTCTTTGGTGCATATTCAACTCCTTTTGTGTGAAAATATACTTTAAACTTTTATGATCAGTATAAATATCACACCTTTCACCATAAAGGTAATGCCTCCAAATCTTTAATGCAAAGATTACCGCAGCCAACTCCAAATCATGTGTTGGGTAATTTTGCTCATGGATTTTCAACTGTCGTGAGGCATAAGCTATCACCATATCATTTTGCATAAGAACACACCCCAATCCCTTCTTGGATGCATCACTGTAGATCACAAACCTTTCTCCACTACAAGGCAGTGTGAGCACAGGTGCACTGGATAACCTTCTTTTCAACTCCTTGAAATTCTCTTCACATTCCCCTGTCCAGACAAACTTAACTCCTTTCCGAGTCAACTTGGTGAGTGGATTAGATAATCGTGAAAAATCATTTACAAAACGTCGATAATATCCAGCCAAACCAAGAAAACTTCGGATCTCAGTTACTGTTGTTGGTCTTGACCATCTTTCGATAACCTCTGTTTTTGCTGGATCCACAGATATCCCCTCTTTTGAGATTATATGACCCAAAAATGCAACTTTTTGAAGCCAAAATTCACACTTGGTAAATTTGGCATAAAGCTTCTCTTTTCTCAGGGTCTTCAATATAATTCTCAAGTGATCTTCATGCTCTTCCTTGCTCTTTGAATAGACAAGAATATAGTCTATAAAGACTACCACAAATTGATCAAGATAGTCTCTAAAGACTCTATTCATTAGATCCATGAAGATAGCAGGGGCATTAGTAAGACCAAATGGCATCACTATAAATTCATAGTGTCCATACCTTGTACGGAAAGCCGTCTTTGGTATATCCTCCCTTTTGACCCTTAATTGATGATACCCTGAACGAAGATCAATCTTGGAAAAGTATTGAGCTCCGCGTAGTTGGTCAAATAAGTCATCAATGCGTGGGAGAGGATATTTGTTCTTGATAGTGATCTTGTTAAGTTCTCTATAATCAATGCAGAGTCTCATTGATCCATCTTTCTTCTTAACAAATAGAACAGGTGCTCCCCAAGGTGACGCACTAGGGCGTATGAATCCCTTATCAAGATTCTCTTGGAGTTGCTTCTTCAATTCCTGCAACTCAATTGGGGCCATTCTATAAGGTGTCTTTGAAATAGGCAAAGCACCCGGTACGAGTTCTATTGAAAACTCAACTTCACGATTTGGTGGAAGACCCGGCAATTCCTCCGGAAAGACATCATCAAACTCCCGTACAATGGGCATATTCTTAATCGTGAGTTTCTCACCAACCATTTGAGATAAATAACCTTCATTTAGTGGAATCAATACCCATAAGATGGAAGAAATTTCCACTGGAAGGTTATGTTCATCCTTGCATTGATAGACGATCGTAGGTTGATCTGGAATATGAAATGTGACTTCCCTTCTTTGGCAATTGATATGAGCTCCATGTAGAGAAAGCCAATCCATGCCAAGAATCACATCAAATTCCACTAAAGGAAGGATCACAAGATTTGCAGGAAGCACTTTCCCACAAACTTCGATCGGAGAAGAATTATAAACTTATGATGCGATTGATGTGCCATTAGGTGTTGTCACAGCTAACTCAACATCTAATTGTTGAGGTAATACGGTGATACCCTTAGAAAATTTTTCAGAAATAAAAGAGTGGGTGGATCCAGAATCAAATAAAACATTTGCTACTTTAGAGTGGATGGTAAGTGTACCTTTCACCACATCGTTATCGTACTCCACATCGCTGATAGAAATTGCATGTGACTTTCCTTTGTCTTTAGCCTTAAGAGTTTGTTGACGTCGACCATCATCATCAACCCTTGGATTTGGGCATTGATTGGCATAATGCCCCATCTCCTTGCACTTGAAACATTGAAGTGTAGCAGGTTCATTCTGTGTATCCCTTCCTTTGTTTGCATCATTAGACATCTTCTTCCCATTATCACGGCATTCAAATGCCCGATGACCTTCCTTTCCACATTTAAAACATTTACTTGTCCCTTTAAGACAACTCCCTCCATGTTTCTTTCCACACTTTGAGCATAAGGGAAAGTTCATCTTCTTTTCCGTGTGCTCTTTAGATTTTTCTTTGAATTCCATCTTCCTCTTCTTATCAAACCCATGTGACTGATGGGTTACTCCAATCTCTATCTCGACTTTGAGAGCACATCGAACGATTTCCTCGTAACTATCGAAGTCCCTTATGGCTAACGCCCTTCGAAGACTTGGTTTTAAGCCACTAAAGAATCGATCGATCTTACTCTCAGGTTGGATAATAATACCAGAAGCGTACCTTGCAAGTCTTGTAAAATTTGCTTCATAGGTACTAACAGATTCATCATCCCTTTGCTTCAGTTCAAGGAACTCTTTCTCCGTCTTTGTTCGGAGAATATGAGGGAAGTACTTATTGAAAAATAAGTTCTTGAACTCGTCCCATTCCATAGACTCAATTTCATCCCTTTGCCTCGTATTCTTAACAAGATTCCACCATTGATCCGCATCTCCTTCCAAACGATACACTGCTAGGATGACTTTATCATGCTCAGAACATTGAAGAACTGAAAATATCTTTTCAGTAGTACTAATCCATTGTTCAGCAACTAATGGATCAGTAGACCCGCTGAAAGATGGTGGACGCTGCCTCATGAAGGATTCAACAGAATGTTGCTCCCTTCTTTGTTCGTTTGGAAATCCTGCATGATTCATAGCTTGAGAAAGTTGTGTGAGCATGGCTATAAGATTTTGCATTCCAGCTCCCATATCGTTTGGTTGCTCAGGGGGACAATCATTGCATTGCCCATCGCATTCCGCATTAACACGGTTCCTTCGGGTTCCAGCCATTGACTAAAACCAAGAAGAATAGTGTGAGCAACACTAATTATAATAGGAAACCACATAATTCAAGAATAAAATTTTCATGCTTAAGGTCTTATGCTAGGTTATTCAAGGCCATTTCTAAAACACTAGGATTGTGTTCTATGCTTAGACTTATCCTTAGGGTTCTTACTAAGGCTTTCACATCCTAGTTTCCAAAGGTTGACTATACCTTCCCTCTGATACCAACTATAACGACCCACACTTTACATACATTGTTAATACTTCAAAATTGAAGCACTCTTATTACAACATATGACAAAACCACAAAGGACCGTATAGGTATAGTGTCTTTAGAAACTGGGGAAACATAAACAACTGGTTCATAAATCTTCTACAGTGTCTCCCATTTATTTCATCATATCTAGGGTCCCTTTTAGCATATTCTACTTAATATCCATCTTCCTGACCTGGGGAAAAGAAAACATAAAAGGATGAGCTCAAATGCTCAGCAAGGGCAAATAAAGAAAATAAAAATCATATCATATCTTTATGAAAATAAAAACCTGCAAAAGAGATCATAATATCTTATCATGGAATAAATCATAGAATTGAAAATGAGATCCCCATAATCATAACATAAAACTTGAATCTTTGTGGCATGCACACATAATCATGGAAAATCATTTCTTGTTAGTCATGACTCATTGCCAAGACTATCTTAGTGGACAAAGTCCCTTTCTGAACCGAGTTCACTCCTCGTTTCAGTCCTGTATCACTGAACCGAAATAACCTTCCGTTCCAGCCATGTCTATCTCATGAGATATAAAATCATTACCCAATGCATTGGAGGGAGATATAGGTCCCACCCATCTTATAATGAATCCTTTCTTATGTGTGCCACATAATCATAAAACATACATCATCGCATAACACATATAACAAAAATGGGATTCTTGAAACATCATGACATCATAAATCAATTCATATATGATAAAGGAATTCATAAACATAATTCCATCACAACATAGTCAAACCAATGTAAAAATATGGATAGAAACAGAACCCTTTATTATCTTAGATGGAAAATAATTTTGATAAAACACTTGAATTGAATTCTTGAGGAAAATATCCTTTCTTCTTCAAAATCAATTTATTTTCACAAAACATCATGCAATTTTAAAAGAAAGAGATTTTATTGAAAATAGTCATGAAATCTTTTAGAGGAAGCTTCATTAAAATAAGGCTTTATAAAACAGTAGAAATCCGTTCGTGCCGTATAAGTTAAAAAAAACATTCTTCGTACTTTTGTCGGAAAAGTCAAAAAGTACCTCGTACGAAAAACGACAAAAGATTCCTTTCATACGTATTACTAAAAACTCACCGAAGGGTAAAAATGGATTTAAACAATTTTAGGTGGATGGAAATAATATTACATATTGATGAAACATGGATGTGGATGATAAAATACACCCCAGTAAATACTTACGAATAAACAATCTCGGATAAAAATGAGATTGTGATATTTCCCTTACCTTAGGTCCGATTTGCTTTGTTCGTGTCCGAAGCTCCTGTATAATGGTTTAAATAATGTTATTGACTTATTCCAGAATCATACATATTGATATGAGATCGTATATGGTCATATTATTAGCTTCTTGTTAGTAATATTTCATTGTTACTTGTTACTCGGGTCTTTATAACTTTTTGTTCTTATGCGTGTTTTATCGAATAAATTCTTATTCTTATCTTTAGGTTATAGATAATTCATTTCCATAATGGTATTAGTGTAGTATATACCATATTCATTCATTCAATTCATTTATACAATCATTATGAAATGAAGATCATGTAGAACGAGTCGCATCACATCGTGGAGACGGTATTCCGTACGTACGCACGAGTGATGATATCGTTCCTATGATCGTGGAATTGTATTGGCGTATATATATATATATTATTTCAGTATCAATATTACTTAATAATAATCATATATAGTTACTCATTACACCATTATACCCATCCTTGTAAGGTGATGGTGGAAAATAGATTATACCACGGCGTGGAGACGGTATTCCGTACGTACGCACGCGCGGTAATTTCATTTTTCCGTAGGATGGATAGAAGGTGAATTAGGGTTGTTTCATATTTATAATAACATATAAGTATGTAAGTAATACTTATGTTATTACTTTATCATGAAACAACTAAAGAAGAAGAAGTTGAAGAAGAAAGAAATTGAAAAGATCGGTAATGGATATTACCTCTTCTTTGGAAGGCCTTTTTGAATCCTCCACTTAAGGAACTAAGATTGGTCTTTGGAGAAGACCAGGACCTCTAGGATTATTCTAGGGAAGTGGAGAAGGGAAAATGGCTGGGGTTGGCCGAGCTTGAGTGCTCAAATTGGTGTGAGGAGGAGGGGGAGGAGGTGCCCTTTTATAAGGGAGGAGAGGGGCACCTTAGGAATATCTCAAAATATTATTTTATATTAAAGTCAAAATCGGTTTATAATGGTTAAAAAGGGTCTTATTTCGAAGCTAAAGTGGGGATGGGTCGAAATCCTATCAACCAATAGAATTTAGACAAGTTTAGGATATTATTTTAACCTTATCAATTAAATTTAACTCTAAGTTAAATAATTTAACTTTTACCATGTCTTTTTGTTTTCTTTCACTATATGGTTAATACACTTACTATAACATGCCAAACGAACCCCAAATTGTTTATTATTAATATATATATCCTTATCTAAGTCATTTGGCCGAACCTTAGATTTTTAGGAATAAAATAACAATTAATAATATAATATTTGATTTAAAAACTATTTTGTGTCAATTTTGACACTATTTGATATATGATTTTTGTCAAAGTCATAACAGAATTATATGTTCGAACCAAGTTGATTAAATCAATACTAATATATCATAGTAACCTATAAAATTAGTGGAATTCATAAAAAGTCTCAAATTACATTTATTTTGGTATTTATATTATCAATTTTGTCAATATTTCATTAATAAGATAATTACTGCATCATCTTTGTGTCATAAATAAATTAAATTATTTGATGTCTAAAAATTACAAATAAAATACCATCATGTAGGAAATCTTTTTAGCTTTCTAATGAATATTTACAATCGAATTTATCTTATGTATAACCCTATATTAAAAATGATTTACTTATTAAACTTTGATTTTAACTATTTTAACCCTTCTTTAAATAAATTAATAATAAATGTCCTAATCTAATCCAAGTGGGCCTAAATGGTCATATTTTATTCCTAAGTTTGTTTCTGGTCGAATTACACTTGTCCAATAGAATTAGGACATGTGTTAGGGTAATATTAATATCATATTTACCCTTAGTTACCCTATTTACTTTTAACCGCGGTAAAAATAGTAAAAAGTTACTATTCACCAAAAAATTATTTTCATCTCATTGAACCACATTTTAGTCCTTGATATTAACCGTGTCTCTCGGATTTTTGAAATTCCATTCACAGAAGCGGTAAAATTAAGTTTTATGCAAAATTCAGTTTTTAACCTACCACTTAGTGGTTTCACTATTCATCAAAAATTGAAAGTTTTCAGAAAAATACCAAAATTTCACCCTAGGCTAATTTCGATATTCTGAGTCCAAAAATGAAGTCCATTTTGAAAAATAAAATTTATAAAATTTCAAAAAGTGGTTATTACTATTCATAACGGCTAGTTTTAATAGCATATTGTTGTTTAGTGAAACTCGGTATTGCGTACGACGCAAGCTATCGAGGAAGGTCGCGATTGCGTGTAAAGCAAGCCAAGAAAGTGTTGTGTAGAAAAAGATTCCTTTGATGATTTATATAACATAAAAGTCTCGGGTGTTACACCCATGATACCCCTAAGATTCACCGATCTCAATTTCAACCTTGAGGGATCATTAGACAATTTCCTCATAGCTGTTGAAGTCACGGATCTCCCGGTCATTTAGCGTGCTAGATTTCAGCCCACCAAAGAAGCGGTCAACCAAGAATTCAGGGGTAACGAAAAAGCCAGAGGTGTATCGTGAAAGACTTGTGAAGCTTTCCTTGTAAACTCCTATGGATTCGTCGCCTTTTTTCTTGAGGTTAAGGAAGTCCTTTCCATCTTAAGCTAGAGGTCGCATGAAAAATATTTATCAAAAAACATCTTCTGGAAATCCTTCTATTCCAACAGCTCGATCTCCACCTTAGGCTTCATATTTTTTATTAATGTCTACCATTGATCAGCATCACCCTCCATATCATAATTATCCAGGAGAACCGTCTCTTGTTCAGAACATTGAAATATGGAGAAGATATTTTCAATGCAGTCCATCTGTTGTTTGGCGATTGAGGGATCAAATGATCCATAAAAAGTAGGAGGGCTTTTTCCCATGAAGCTCTCGATAGTGACTTTCTATTTCATTGGGGGGGGGGGGGGTTGAACAGTCCTCTTGACCCATGTTTCTATTCAAAGCATGATGTAACTAAGACAGAATGATGAAAAGTTTTTTTATTCCCGCTCCCATCGGATTGGACATCTCATTCGTACAGTCATCACATTGGTCTTCGCCTCAGTTATTAGCCCGAGTACTCCTATTACTGACCATTGGATAGAATAAAAGGAAAGTTAGGGGTAACACATAAAGGGTAATCCAAGGAAAAAACAGATGAATTTTTGTTATCTTTTATTTCCTTAACTTATGAATCTATAGGCTTCAATCATTTTTATCCATTATCTACTTTCTAACATATATTCTTAGGGGACTTTTTTAAATTCCCTTAATAATGGTTCATACTAAGATTTTGAATTTACCAATGCATATCCCCCAGGAGTGTCTCAACAAAGAGTTCATCACGGCCCATTGTCATATACCAGGATACCCCTGGTCAAGCCCAAAACTCCTTATCAGGGTTTTCACCCCTAGGTACATCAATGCCAGAGCCACCTCTACTTGATCGTATCTAGATAGAGATGTATTTTCTTGATTAAACACTTACTAAATACACACCAAAACATAGAGATGTTTCTAATATACATAGTCTTGTTTCTAAGGATTCACTTGGGTTTTCTAATCCTAATCCCAAAAATAACTAAACCTATCCTTTGATAACAACTATAACAACCCTGCTCTTTATTACAAACTTAAAAATGATTTATTACATAAAATATTCACTTGATAATTAATGGAAGATCAAGAGGTCTAGTGTATATGGGGATTAGGAACATTATATAACAACTTAAAACAGATAATGAAACATCTAATTGAAAACATTCTTTACATGACCACTACATTCCCTCATACTTAGCATTGCATGGGATAACCTGAGGACATGTATAAGAAAAGGGTGAGCTATAAAGCCATGTAAGGGAATAAACATGGAATAACATGAAGAATACAATACATGTTATAAAATAGGAATATCAATGTATCACAAGAGAAAAATGAACATAAATTCATGATAAAGCATGATAATAATAACATGGAAATGTGGCAACAACACTTAACATGGAATTTGCATGAGCCAAGGCTCATTACACATGGAGCGTGAGTAAACCCTCATTGAACATGAATCACATGTAAACCCTCATTACACTTGAATTACCATGAGTCAACACTCATTTCACATGACGTATCATGATACTATATTTACCCAATGCATTGAGTGCTATCAGGGCACACCCTTCTTAAACATTTCATTTCATGAATAACTATGTGACATGGATCATACAACATGGATTAAATCATCATAATTTATTCCATGATAAAGGTATGTGGAATACATACATGAATCTTTTTAATCTATAAGTAAATATACATAAAGGTGAATACTCTTGATAGAGAAATGGGCATGGTATTCACTACACAATGACATTGGCTTGGAAAAACGCGGTGCAATTTCGGCAGCTTAACACCGTGACATAAGAATTCATAAAAATGTTTGATGAGAGATAAATTTGTGTATCATAATATGTACATAAAATTTACAGTAAAAGGTTCATATATATACATGTCCCAACAAATTTAATTAAATTTAGATATGTAAAACAAAAGAATTTCTTGAATGTAAATGAGGAGAGAGAAATTCTTTATGGAATTTAGGCATGGTAACGGGTGTACATTGGAGGAATTAATGAGAGGGAAAGGGGTATCCCATCATCCAAATTTAAAGTGGGAAGTATGGGGGAGGTGAAAAATCATAACCCTACATTTTTAATTGCAAAAAGAGGATAAAAACTTAATGAAAATTGGACAAAAAATGAGAAAGGAGGAAATCCCTTACATGGATGTGTGATTCCAAATGCTTGGGAGTGTCCTGAGAGAGGCTTCTTGGGATCTTGGGGAACTTTGGGAGGATTCCAGAGAGAAGAGAGAAGAGTTTGGACGATCTCAAAAGGCTTTGAGTGAAGTGAATGTGGGAGCTTGGGTGGGTTTATATAGGAAAGGAGAGGGAATTATTTATTATTTAGGTTTGGGATACCACACGTTAATATAATCAAAAAAAACAAACCAGCCCATGGTTTTTTCCCATGTGTTTTTTCAAAGAGGAGTGAAAGACAATATTTTATGAGTCCAATGGCCTAATATTTTAAAATAATTGTGTTTCTTATGTGGAGGTGAGTCACACTCTCAAGGAAAAAAATTTAAAAAGACAAAATGTATTATAAGTCATGGAGGGTCCACTAAATCTTTGTAAAATAAATAAAAACAATCTAAAATAAAAATAATTTAAGGGTAAAACATATATTGGTAGAAAATTTTGTTTATAGTATTTTATTACATCACTATTGGGTCATTATGATGTCATAAAACACATTATATATTTCAATGGTATTTAATTTTTACCCAAAAATTTGACTGTCATAGAAATTTATGAAAAATTCACTAGTGGATAATTTCAATGTCCTGATTCCAAAAATAATATTCACTTTATCTAAATAAATTTCTAAATATATGATTTTTTACTTGTAAAATAGAAATCTATATTTATCAAAAATTCATGGGTTTTGACAAAAATAGATTTCAAACCTTAATAAAAATTACAATTGTATTCATAAAAAAATTGTACGATCATTTATATTTGATAAAAAGTAATTTATTAATAATATTTCATTAAAATATTTTTTAATCAAAAAAACCATTAATTCTTGAGAATAAATTTCTTAGTTGAATATTAACTGAAAAAATACTATTTGTTCTTTAAAAACTATTAACAAAGTAACAACAATAAAATGAATGTACATTCTTTATAAAAAAGAATGAACATAGTTATAGTGACAGTGTCTTGTTACATAACCCCTTTTAACATCCACATAAGTCTGAAGGTTAAGGTGTGTGATGGTGAAAGACTCTTGGGGTGGCTCAGATAACACTGCTCGAGTGGTAATCTCTATTAATTGCCACTTCTCCTGTAGTTTGTTCTGCTCATGCATAATGTGTTCAAGCCTGAAATAGGCTTGGTCAAGAGAGAATCCCAATTATTCCACCTCTTTTCTGAGTTCTGAAAAATGGGATTCGTATGGGGCATGTCTACTGGATGAGGTCATCACTTCCTTTGTCTGAGTAAATTGGATTTTTTAGAGCCCTATATTTATACTAATCGTGTTATCAGTGTTCAATAGATATATTAGAAGATGTCACAATTCCTAATAGTATTCTAAAATCCAGATACATAAAATCAATGAAGATTACATTTGATATAACAATAATAAGACATTTAATTAGATCAAGATGAATTTTAATTAATGAAAGTATGGGTCATTACAAAAATAAGGATAGGTGGAAGGGATAATCATATGGTAAAAGAGCACTGAATAACTAATCTTTGGGATAATATTATTTTCCTACATGTTGTATTAACCAAAAGGGTTTTATCTGATGAGGTTTTTTGATCCACATTAATATGGAATATATCATACCACTTTGGAAATGTTTGAACTATGGAAAAAGGGGGAATCACATTCACTTATAAACATACAATTTGACTTCACTAGGTGGAATTAGTAAAACACAAGAATTTGTGTGTAAACTAGGGATAATATTTTAGAATATTTTCTCATATCTGGTATCAATCTATTTAATCATATTCTAGGAAACCCATGATATCTCAGTAGGATTCATATTAGCAAGGAGTTAGGAATAATCTAAGAGTCAATTGATGACTTATTTTTTGGGATGAGAAAAATATGTTTAATAAGGAACCAAATTTCTCAATGGTGTGATGTGTTGTTCTTTTTGATTTGACACTAATGAATGTTTTGTTTGAAACTATGACATACCATTTTTATTTCATCTAACATGTTAAATAAACATGTTTTTCATATGTAAATGATGTTTCATGTCATGAGAATTAAGAAATCACCCACGAAATGAGAATAAAAGGGATATAAGTGTGAAATAGGTCATATTATCATTGAATAAGTCTCAATTTCATGGGAATTCAATGTATTATATATGGATTTTTTTTCTAATCTTGGGGATGTATTGCTTAATAGATTTTAAATCTCATATTGATTACTATATTATGTGGGTCACTTTCACTTTTATATAAGTAGTTATTTATATTTAATTTTAAAAGTGATATCATTATTAATAGATAATTTAATTTACTAAAAATTATTGGAACCATCTCAAATCATTTGGAAATAGTGAACTTAATGTATATTGATGAAACTAATAAAATGTATTTTCCTAACATAGTATATTGATACAATGATGTCTTCTTAGATGATTTTTCTAGACTACCACATGGAAATTGTGATGAATTTTATGTTAATATACTCCTCAGAATAAGCCATATTTCTCTCCCTTCATATAGAATAAAATAAATAAATCTATAGAAACTAAAGTTCTTGTTCAAAGAACTGGAAACCAATTGATTTACAAGACTATGTTTCTCACCTTGGGCCATTTCAATATTATTTGTAATGAAAAAACTGTTACACTTTGACATTATAAAAATTATTGAATACTAAATAAAGTTAGTATAAAAAATCAATATCCTATCACTAAAATGGATGATCTATTCTATAATTTTATGGTATCCAAGTGGTTTCCAAAAACTAATCTATAATCAAGGATTCGTAAACAATAATTCAAGAAGGGGGAGGGGTAATCTAAAGACATAATTTTTTGAAGATTTTATAGCCACTATGAGTACTTATGCATGCCCTATGGTCTTAGAAATGAACCAGAAGTATTCATGGAATAGATGAACTGTATCATTCATAGGTACCCATATTATTTCATCATGGTATTTTTTAATGATATATTACAGTAATAAAAAACTGGGGATACACATGAAAGGAACTTATAGATTGTATTGAGTACATTTCGGGACAAACACCACTATATAAGAAATTTATTCCTCGGAAATGTAATTTCAATGAATGGTATATAGGTTGACCTTGAGAACATTGAGGTTATAATTTCTTCAAATCCTCCTAATACTGACTTTTATATAAAAATTATTCTTGTTTTATTAGTTTATTATCATCTCATTGTACATGATTTCTCAAAAATATATTCTCCCATGACTACATTGACAATAAAGGGTAGTCCATTACATTGGAGAACTTATTGTTAGAAATTATTCAAGGAACATATATAAAAATTCACATTAGAAACTAAACATATCCTAACCTATCCATATGATAGATATGTTTTATATTATGACATGTATGGATTCATATTTGATATGTTTTCATGTAGGGAGATAATGTCAAAAGTTACAAAACATGAAAATTATGGGATAATTAAATGAACTATCCATCACATCTCTATAATTGAATGTGATTAATCATGCATTAAAGACATAAAACCACTATCTCTTTGGTGATAATTTCATTATATTTACCAATTATACAATATTAAAGAACATAAATTCATATAGAATTGAACATTAGTTGATTATGTAATATGGAGTACTTCTAGATGTTTAAATTTTACTCAGTTTACAAGAAAACCAATAGGAATATATTGGTCAATTCCTAACTTCATATATCTTATAATGAAGTTGTGAATGAAGCTTGAGATAAATGGTAGTTAATGAGTATGATCATAGATATGCACTTGAATTTTACTAAGTAAAATGATGTCATGGTTTTCTTTCTAGTCACCCTTGTCCCTGATATTGTTGAACCTTTCATAGAGGATCCACTATCAAACCCAGAATATCTAACCATTAGGGTGAACCCCAATGGTGGGGAGACAATTGATGATTGGGAAAAGTATAAGAATTATTTTTTTTCACTTTCAAGATCAAATTTTGGCCCCCTAATATTACCAAGTAAAATTCCTCACATTTATCATTATTCAATATGGTTTTCCACCCATGTATTCAAAAAATGTACAATGTTATGAATAATTTTTTTGTGTGTGTTTAGGTAGTAGTGATAGGGGGAAGAGTTTTTTGGGAAATGACTCACCTGTATACTTTTGAAGGTTGAAAACAAAAGACTACTTATAATATTTTAACCATTACCAATACCAAAATGGAAAATATAGAATATTTCTATATATTTTTTCATTGGGTTGTCAATGACTCTTTAGAAGTATGAATCCTTATCAGTTATTTTGTATAAACATACTATGTTGTTTCATTATATTATAATTATGGAGTTGAATTTGGTTAAGGTTTTGGAAGAAATATATATTTAGGATGTGGTCATGATTAAGGGGTACCCGTATCCATTATTTTATATCGAAGTCCTTGATTCTCTTTATTGTTTTGGAATTCAATGAAACATACATTAAAAACAATGGTGATCATACTCATAGAATACCATCCTAAAATGGATATCTAGTTTTAGAATATGATCTCAAAAATGGAATGCATGTTCTGAGCATGTGTTATTAATTTGGAATGATATTAGGAATAAAATTTACCTTTGGTAAAGCTTTCATGCAAAATAAGTTATCAACACTAAATACATATGGATTAGTGTGAAGCAATGAGAAACCAAACATGAAAATCTCTACATTGTTGGGTAGATTCCATTGAAAATATACTAATATAACAAATTATTTTCCATGAAATATCAATGAAACTTTAGTTATTCAGGAAGAGTATGAAATGTTCCATGATCTATAAAAAATATTATATAGATCATCATCCTCCTCTTATATCTTTTTAAGATAGATAACATATTATAATCTGAGTATCTATGAGGATGGGGTGTCTTCATCTCAGTAATCAAGGGAAAATGCATCATTATTATATAGAACCATTTGAGATTATAAATCATATTAGTAATGTTTCTTATGAGATAGATTTACTTTTTATATTTTGCTTAGTTCATAATGTTATCTTCATATCTCATCTAAATAATTACCTCTTAGACCCCAGCCATGTGATTATTTGGGACCATGTTATGAATGATATAGGTTCTATATTCATTCACACGATTATTAAAATTATCTAAAAGAATGATAAGATCTTACATGGTAGATGTATCTCTTTACTTCAGGAATTATAGAAAAATTTTTAGATTCAGGAAAAGGCCTTGGAATGGGATGAGTTTATTCAAGAGAAATGTCTTTTGTTTCTCTAAGACATTTCCAAACACTAGTTATATAAGAATAGAAATCCCAACAATGGGGAGAATATTCCAATTCAAGTTTTAGTTATAGCCATTTTTGTTTGATGTTTTTATGTTTTTAAATGTTTGTAGGTCTAAATATTTTGTAGGTTTTCTCGCTTTTGAGAAGAATTTTTTGGATCATTGGGCTTCAAAACGGCCATGGTGGTAGTAAAGTAGGAGGGTATAGTCTAATCCATTGTTCACATATGCTTTTGGGAACTAATCATTTTTTTCTTGGTGGACTATGAGGTGATAAATGCTTGTTTTAGAGGGTTTAGATTCTAGGGGGAGTTCGGTGAGAACTATCTCAACCATGGGAAGATGGAAAATTCTTGTTTTGTGGCCATGGAACTTAGGTATTTTCCCTATTGGAAATGTAGGAGTAATGGGTGTGTTCATGGTCATAGTGGTTATAAGTCAAGTCATGTTTTAGTTTTGAAGAAATGGTGGAAATGGGAATTATGAATCCTTAACATCATTGTTCCAATTACAATTTATCCAAAAAGGTAATGGATGCCAATCCATGTCATGGTGGGTTCTCCATTGGTAAGGATAGTTTAGAAAACCATGATCATGTTGGATATGAAAACACTATGGTAATGGTTACATTTATTTTTTAATTAATAAAAAAACATATGAAATTGGGGGGTAGAAGTTTGGGGCATAACTATTGGTATTGATTTTAAATTTAAGAAAATTTTGGTTTTATATAAAACCAATATTTTATTCTAAAACATCAAATATTCTCTTTCATGGTTAGGAATATCAATGTGGAATCCTCCATTGGTTGATTTAATAATCTCATTCACTCCAAAACTCAAATATTCAAGGGTTTTGGTGGTTTCATATCAGATACCTAAGGAGGATTATATAAGGTTGGATTTTTTTATTGTCTTGTGATTTTACATTTTGATGGCCCGTCTTGTTGTTGGTTACCTCCCTTCCAATCTAATTCAACTTAAAATATGAAATCATATGGTATATAATGTTTAATGTTTTTAATATTAATAAAATATTATAGATAAATCTACTTGGATTTATAAGCTTGTGGTTATTTGGTTTTGATAAAAACTGTTATGGGTGGTTCCCACAATATTTTGGTGAAATGTATAAGTGGTTTTTTGAATTTAAAAAATATTATTATTTTGGTGTGTATAGGCATGATGGTCTCATGTGTTAGTATGCATCAAAATTTCATCAAATCCTATCTTATTGGTTTATACTTCATTATTGTGATTAAAATGGGGTACACTTGGTTACACAATCAAGTGATGACTTGGGTCTTGTGTTATGGGTTCCCACTCATTATTTTTTTTCAATTTAGGAAGTCATGATTAGTGGGGGATTCATTAGGTTATAATATTCCTATTATATAATATGGTTATGTTCATTTCAGGGGTGTGTTTATTTTTAGTGTGCACGTGCATAGTGGTGTGGGTAATATACAATTTTTTTATGTTTCTTTTAGAATTTTTATCATTATTTATCATGTGTCATCTTATGATTATTTTTAGAGAACTTGTATTTATCCAAATGGAATCTATTGGAAATCATAGGGAGACTACCAACTGAGATGTATACAAACTCCTATGTGTTTCTACCTTGGTGTGTTTTCAGGTGTTATTCATCATGATTTGGTAAATGGGAGGATCTCTAAATTCACTAGACATTCATTATGATTTTCTGTGGATTCTATAGGCTAGATACTAGAGGTTACCTTGAGATCTAATTTGGTGTAGTACCATATTAGCACAAAAGTAGTTTTTTGAGTCTTATGGTATTATATAATTACATGGTTTTATAGGCCCACACTACTTATCTGGTCATATAATTTTAGTTCTTTGGTTATAATGGTTCATATTATATATTTACATTGTTATTATTATCCTATTAAAAGATGTATTTTATTTAAGGATTAATTATTCATTGAATATTTGGTATATCCCTATGAATTTATTTCTATCCATTGGTATTTAAGGGATGTGGATAATGTTAGTATTATTAAAATCCTATAAATTTGATAGGTTCTGAGTTGATATAATAAAATGATGGTTTGACATTATCAATCTCAACGTAAATTTATTAGTTTTTTCGGACCCACCGAGTGATTCATAGGATATTCTTATAGCATTCTTGTATTAATTTTTCTAAATTAAGAAACAAGACTAATTTTCTTTTGATATTTTGATTAAATCATATACAAATACATTTTTTATATGATTACTTAAGGTCTGTTTTTCACTATATTGTGAAAACCAAAAATCTAATTTTATACACTATAATCATAAATAAACAGTCTTGTTCCTCAAGAACTCATTGTAATTTTTGACCCCTGTTTTTATATTTTTATTCATATATACATTTACCAACCAATTATTATGTGGGACAACTAATATTTAATATCTATATGTATTTTTAAAATCCCTTTCTATTAATCATAGATGCAATTCACACCCTTAGGGCCTCACTAGTCTCAAGCCTTTTGAGGATAGATTACATGTAAATGGCCTCCCATTGGACACAAAATTATTGGATTGTTAATTTATAACTAAGTAGAACATCATTGGGTACCAACTATATTCCAAAATATAAATCCGTTATTTATAGTAAAATCTAAATGAGTTATAAATCAATAAACTACACATAACCTATGGTTAAGAGGGTCTTTCAATGGAGATGTAGGGGATGAGTTTATGAGGATGTATGATTTGATTTAGAATAAAACTAATAATAATTTAACTACTACCCACCATAACAAAAAAATTACCATTCCAGTATAAAGGTTTAATTCATGTTATGTTTTATGGAAAACCATGATTTCCAATGTTTATATTTTGGAAATACATATTGACAAGTTTATACTCTTTCTTGTCTAATGTCTTTCTCTAAACGTTTTTCCAAAATAAGTTTGGCTCTAGAATAACATCATGCCCATGAATATTGAGTTGGTTAATAACTAATTTCAAATGGAATATAGTCACAATGATATATCTTAAACCCTTTAGGTTGGGTATTGGATCATACTTTTGGAGGGTAGCTCATCACTCAGGGGATTTTATGACAAGTATGGGACTCACCTAAAAATTAAAGACAAGTTCATGCATCCTTACCAATAATAATATCATTAATCCTTAAGAAATTAATAGTCTAACAACATGAATTTAAGAGGACACTTCACATGGGCATTATAATATTTGTACTTGATATGTATTTTGGTTGTTATATAGTTTGAATCCACATATTTATTTATAATAGAGTTTATCAACATATTTAGAGGTATTGGGATTTTGTAAAAGAAGGTTATATGTGTTTTTCTATTTGGGATTAATCTTTTCAATGGGGATTCATATATATCATTTTAAAAGAAATTAAATCCCATATAGTGGTGTCACTTATTGGGAAAAGGTGTAACATTCAAGGTCATGTGATGAGGTCCATAGTTGTTCCTTTAAAGGTCATGCATCTGTGACCACTTTCACTCTATTTAAAGTCATGTGGAGTGTAATATTAGGTTAAAAGTACTAATATATAGTTTTTGTGGGACATATTAATAAGTGACCATTTAGTTTTATCCTGTTCATTGGTAAGAGGACATGATAGGGTATTGTTAGGGTTTATACCTAGTATGAGGACCAATGATAGACCCTGATGTAATCTTATGCTTTCCAAAAAAGAAATTACAGGTCATAATATTCTAATCACATAAGTCATATGAATAAAAATATAAAAATAGGGGTCAAAATTTTCAATGAGTACTCAAGGTACATCAGCAAATTGTCCTACATATAATAATGAAGCACGTACCAAAACACATACATTTCAAGGTACATCATTTTTGGTTGTGTGACAAGACCATACCCTATATTATAATACTATAGGGTAAGTATTATGTGACATTATTTTTAAATTAATATTTAAAGGACTACTATTGAAAGGGGGAAAGTTATTTTTTGGTGAGGGGATCTCATCGAAGCGGCCCTTCATTGGTATACTTTTTCAGGTTATCTAGTTGAAAGTATTATTTGGAAACCATGATAAGGATTTCCACATATGGAATTTAAGGAATACATGATAACTATATCAACTCATGTTAATTTTAGAAACCAGGAAAATTATTGAAATCCAATGATTTTTAAGAAACTAATAGGAATACTGGAACTCAAGGAATATGAGGATACTAAAATTATACAATTAGATAATGAATTTTTTTTGATCAAGTTTGTGTTTAAATGTGTCAAAATTGAAATCTTGTTTGAAAAATAAAAAAATTATTGTTTTTTTACTCTTGATTTCCATGGGGTTCAAGGATGGAAGCTATGGAACTTGGCTAAAGTCTTGAGACTACAACACATCATTGATCTTTAATAGGGGTGTGGGGAAAAGAGCACCCATGGTATCGTCCCTTGGGACTGAATTTAGGTGACGTTATTAATGTATATATAAGTTATAATTCTAGGTAAAATTGAATATTTTACTTTCTCAAAGAGAATGTAATGAGTTTAATTAGGTTGATTTGGATGAAGTTTATTGCATGGGAAAAAATAAGGGATTTTAAGGAGGCCTAGTTAACCATAATGGGGGACATTCACAAAGTGACACTCCATAGGTAAAATCATTTTCAATCATATACCATCATGAATTGGAAAAAATGTTTCTAAGTTGGAACATATTTCACATAAAATTTGAATTATATTTGATTGTAAATGGTTCACTAAAGGCATGTAATTTAAACATGTTGGTTCACAATGGATTCTCAAGAGTATCGCACCGTAAATAAGTCTTGTGGTTTCTAAATATCATAGGGAATTAAATTTTAGGATATTGGTTCATAAAAGAGTATCATAGGATGAATTCTATTATGAATTCTCATTGTATTCATTCACAGAGTAGTCTTGTGTGGGAGGAACCACAATATTTTTATTCGGGTAATGTATAAACATGAATGTTTTACATGTTGTCCCTACCATACTCTATGTCGTGAATTTCGAAATACCATATAGTTACCTAAAATTCATGAATAAATGAAATATTTAGTAAGGTAAGTACTTCATGAATGTTGTGAATTTTATCTTTCCAATACATATCATTGAATAAAATATCCTATGAACACTGTGTCAGAATCCTCCTATATCTCAAATAATGTGTTAGGGTACTTATTCATAGTGCCTCAGATCCTCATTAAAATAATATTCTTCTATATAAAAATTAAGTGTTCTTGAAGTATAGACTCTTTATACAATTAATATAATAATCTTTTACGGTTATTATGAATTACCATCATGATGGTGAAAAGAAACATGCAACCATGAAGATCTTAATCAATTGTAAATGATCATAATTATGATGTTCCAAAGTGATTACTACCCATGGTGATGTTTTGAGGCCATTGTAGTGCTGTAAACAAATCATGGCCATCAACGATGGATGTATGAAAATGTTAAACATTTATTAATGATTACAATATGATTGAATTTTCTTCCATGAAGGAATTATTTATGAAGAAATTTCATTTTTATATTTTCTTTATGTAAAATGTATCCCAAAATAAAGAGGATATAACTATGGATTTTTGTGTCTTTGTATTCTCCATGAGTATACAAATGAAATCATGTGAATATAACAACAATTTCAGCTATTGGATACCACATTATATGTTGTTTTATAAGGAAAAACAAGTCGAAAACCCAAAAAAGTTCCTTTTTTACATCCATTTTATTATCAATAGATGTAAGACATGGAAAACACTTAGTGGGAGGTTCTTCTCACAATATCACCGATATGAATAATTTTTTTAGGAATCTATTTCCCTCATTGTGTGATAAATCATGAGACATATGGATATCCCATTTTTAAATTCTTCTTCTATGAATACACTTTTCTTTCTAAAATAGACATGTGTTATATATTAATAAGGATCATAATCATGATTACATTGAAAATTTCATCGCACAAATTTTTTTGATGAAAAAATACCCCCTAGAATTGGATTTTTTGGAATTAAAATGAATATGATTTTATGGTAATTTATAAAAATATGTATTATTCATTGGGAAATTAGTATACTCTACAAGATTTCACATTGAACTATGTTTACAAATAGAAGGTAATAAACTTAGTTATTTTTGACACTACTTCCTCTGGAATTGTGGATGATCTCATTTATTTAAGATTCAAACATTCCAAGTGGTTTCTAAAGGGTTTGTTCGTAGAACCGGAAACATCCAATGATTACATATCCATTTGGACCTACTTTCCAAAGGTAGTTGCTCATTAGTTGTGGACTGATGATGCTTAGGAATTTGTATTGGTCGAGAGGATGGGAGGTCGGACTCATCACACCTTTTTGAGGGGAATTATTGTCTACTTCGAGACTCTCTTTATAGATTTAAGTTATGTTTGTGAATCCTTATTATATTAACAAGTATAAAATGAGTTTTTATTTAGATCTGACAATCAATGATTAAATATTTAGGAAATTTAGAGAATCTCTTATATGTATTCGAGGTTCTTCATCAATAGTGAATCATCTGTATTTTTTAGATATTCTTAGTAAATGGTATCCTTAAATACATAAAATTCTCTTGGTCATTATGATGACCATACTGGTTTTAAAGCCACTCAGTGGGGCACTTGAAGTTTATTTTCATTCAGAAGGACATGGATTATTTTATAGTTTGGATCGTACCCATAGAGGGGATACCTACGTATCCTTTATTTAGAAAAGGAATCAGAATCCACGTAGTTCGAGTAAGGGAATATGATGTTTATGTATTATTGATGGCTCAAAGAATGATTTCATAATTACTTTTACACTCTAAGCTCACGTGAGTCATGCTCGGTGTGAGAAACAAGAGGTATTGGTAAAACCAGACAATTGTTCCATGATAGATACAATCATAAGAAATAATGTGGGGCTTATGTATGTATGACTGCCCAGAAAGATGAAGAGTATGATTTATTTCAGGGAAGAAACCCAGGAATAAGGTCTATAAAGGTATATGTACTTTATGAATATTTGACTACTCTAACTTGGGGCTTACTCCTGAGGAAGATTCCCAAATTAGGAGGGGACTTATGACTGGGTTTTACTCTTGAGAAGGAATCCTAGATAAAAAAGAATATTAAGACTGGTTAAGATAAATATAAGACTGGGGATTACTCCTAAGGGGGAGGCCAATGTTAAAGGGATTTGAAAACTGGGGCTTACTCTTGAATAAGAGGAACAGGTTAAGAGAATTTTAAAATTAAGGGATTTGGGGCTTACTCCTAAAGAGGATTCCCACATTTATAGATTTGAAACTATGGTTTATTCATGAAAAGGAATCCCAGGTTAAAGGAATTATGGTTGGGGCTTACTCCTGAGGAGTATGCCCAAATTAGGGGACTTGGGGCTTACTCTTGAAGAGGATGCCCAATTAAGAGAACTTGGACTGGGGATTACTCTTGAAAAGGAGGCCCAAGTTAAGGGAAATTATGACTGGGGTTTACTCCTGAAATGGAGGCCCATGAATAGGGTTCTTTCATCTTAAAGGATTAGGTTGAATGAATGAAATCTCTAACTTTAGTGACATAAAGATGTTTAAATCACTAGTTTTTTAGAGATGTTCCACAAAATTCTTTTTAGATAAAGAATTCAATCAAGAAAACATGCCATAGATTGATTTCAAGAGTGTCTTGAAGACTTAATCTTGAATAGGAATGGTGGAATGGCATAAGAGATGTGAAATGGGAAGGAAGGGCGCCCAGAATAGAAGGGTGCGCAAGTCATGGGGGGTCGTGCAAGTACTTCATGGGTGCGCAGGTCTTGGTCGTGAAAGTATACTTGCGCGACACATATATACTTGGGCGATCCTTGACCAGTAGAGTAATACTTTGGTGTTCCCTGACCAAAGCCTTTAGAATTATCCTAAGGTACTTCCAGAAGAGTGGCGTGCAAGTTTCAATGAGTAGTTAAGGATGCGCACAAGTGTGTCCATTTCCCTTAAGTGTAAAACACTTAGGTGCGTAAGTGTTAGTGAATTATAACACTTAGACCATATTACTCTTGTTTAGACCTTCCATTCTAGGTAAAGAATTACCGTAGAAGTGTTCGGAAGACTTGAAAAAGAGACTTGGGCGTTCAAGGCTCTGTATCTAAAATCTAAAAAAAATCCTCTCTAAATGGGGGGCCTACCGGGGGTATTAATAGGCTGGAGAAGACCCTGGGCGATTTTCAAAGAGGGCGTGCGAGTCACTTTCATGACCATTTGGTCGGCGCACAACTATACTTGCGCGACCATGCTGGAACTTGCGCGACCTATGGGAAATGTTCTCCTTGTTCATCCCTTTCTCTTTTTTTGATGTTTACTCAAAGGATGAATCTTCTTTGTTTGAGGTATTTCCCTTTTCATTTATTTAAGACTCTGTGACGAAAATGGAGTGTAAAAAAAAGTCCCCCTTAGAGTTGGATCCAAAAAGGAATGAGGATTTGAATCAGAGGAAAACAAGAAACAAAAGAAAATTAGGGCGCATAGGGTATGGCATGCAAATGGGCTTCGGGCGCGTAGGGTCTGGCACACAGGGGTACGACCTCGTCTATAAATATATGGCCTCACATTGCGCAAAGCACCCGACTCTCACTTGTTTTTTTTCTCTCAGCACGCAAGTGGACTCGTGGATTTTTCTCGTCCGCGCTTCTTGTTTCTTACTTCACGCTTCTGTTAAGGTATTTGGACTTGGGAAGTGATACATGCGTGCCCAATACTTACGCGACCGAATGAGACTTGCGCGCAAACTATGGGAATTGCGCGCCTAAATTCCTTAGCCAATTTTTCACATTCCTTCACAAAATTTATGATAATTTAACTTACATTAAGGGTTAATTATTCTACTTTTGTGCAGATCTAATGGCTCCCAAGAGAATCGGAATGGTTGATGAATTGGAAAAAAAAAGATTTGATGATATGATGGACATCGCTGGCCATGATTACTATTCCACCTGTGAAAATACTCTCCCTGAATAAGCCATATACTTGAAGAAGCATTATATTAATTTCCCGCACAACATATATCTACCTCTGTATGGCCATGTTCATCTACAAGATGTCAATATTCCAAAGGCAAAGTACTATCTCCCACATTCCTGGTTTCATTCATATGCCAAATTTTCTTCAGAAAATGTCTCAATATCAAGAACATTTTCTAATGCTGGAATTGTAAAGAAAGCCTATATAATGCATCATAGCTCATGTTCACTAGATCTAAAACCTCACAAACCTAATCTGCAACCACATTGTTATCCCTCAATCTTTCAAAATTCTTAGATGGATCAATCCAAAGGCTGGAAGGAGAAATGAGAATTCTGTTCTGGAGGAGGGGTGAAGCCAACTTGGATGTGGGATTATTGGGTGCGACAAACTTATGAACAGTTTGTCGAGGATCTAGAGGGAGCTGCAATTTATGAATCCATCTGGGTTGGGCAGACGTATGTTTATAGGAATGATAATTTTGCACCGGACTTGCTTAGCCGCAGGATCCCAGAAACTAATTCTTTTCATCTGTCCCATGGAGAAGTAAGCATTAGTTTGTGGGATGTCTTCAATATCTCAGGGGTTCCAATTTTGGGGGATATGTATGATGAATTCATCCCTCCAAAGGTAACCTTGAATGACCCGGAGAAGACTTCAGATTTGGTTCTAGAGTTATTGAAGATTTATCATAAGATCAAAATATCAAAGACTTCAAAGACTCATTCTAGAAGGGATATTCATCCAGAGGAATTGATGGATGTGTTTCTAAAGAAAAATAGGGAAAATGGGACCACCTGTACTCGTCCTACTAGTTACCCTAGAGCAGATAAGAGAGGTTATCCCGGCACATTCTAGCCATCTCTGGAAGCAGGAGAGTTTGAGAAATGGGGGTATGAAGTGAATCATAAAATCCGGGAGAAGACCTATCTGGTAGGATTTTTAGCCTTATGGAATAGTGTCTATCTTTTGGCAGTCAGAGATTCGAAGGGAGGCGTCAGGACAGAGACCTTCGTTATTGCAGCGAAGTTGGCTGAGAGGAAGATGGTGTGGTTGAATACCCCAGTTTTGGAAAAGATTCACAGGAGCTCCATGTCTATATGGGTAAGTCTCCTTTGAGATTAGTGGGACCATTCCAAGTTTTATGGGGATGGATCACCACTCACTTCCGGGCATATGCTGTTCAGAACGGAATACAGATTCTTGGAAGTTCTTTCAGGCCGTCTGTTCAAGCCTTCTCTGGAGTTTGTCATTTCTCCATCAATACCTATGATATTAGGCCAAGGTTGGGTATGCATAAGGAATTACACTTCTTTCCCTATGGAAATCCTCCAGCAGGGCGATTTGTTGACGATGCATTAGCCAGCTTAGAATATAGGTCTTACATGCTAGCCTGTAGAGATGGTGTACTGGCCACCAGAATTGATGGGGAAATTATATGTGAGGCATATGCTCCATATCAATTTTCACGCTAATTCAAGTTTCTACAAACAACTGTTGTATCTCCTCTAGTGCACGTCAGGTCATAACAGCATCCCATGGTTGCCCGAAAACTATGGTTGCTAATGGCAATGGAAAGGACTGAGGTAGTTTTTGACTTACCAGATGCTGAAGCGGTAAGCAATTTGCCCATATGGTATGCTAAAAACTGGGTAGCATCATATCCTGAGGCAATATTGAATAAACATGTTTATTGGGTGGGGAAGAAGAAGAGAACCATTGAGAAAGAAACAATTCAGGTGGCAGGTGATTCTTCCACTCCTAAAGCTGGTTCACTGAGTTCTTCAACTGCGGTTGATTCATCAGATTCTCAGGAGATACAACATGTGTCAAAGCGGCCACGTGCCATATATATTCCTCCTGTCAAAATCAAGAAAGCCACTCCATCAACTCCTGGTGAGTTAGTTTATTGAGGAAATTTAATTTCATGTGAATTTATAGAGTAACATGTTTTCATTCTCTTTTTATAGTTGTAGGAGCTATAAAGAAATTAATATCCAAGGTTGTGGGACCCTCTTCACAACCTTCTAGTACACCTGCATATTAATGACCAGAGGTCATCCAGACATGGTGGGATGTATACTGCGATACTGAAACTATCTTTCTGGAGCTATGGGAAGGGATACATCTTCCTGGAATAGGGACTCTTCAGGATCCTGCAAAAATTCATTTCAAGGATAACCCTGATGAAGTAAGATCCTATGTCAATGAGTTGTTGACCTATACACATTACACTGATGATTCTATCCCTATCACCGAGATGGTGAAGGAAATTATGGATCACGGTGCCACTGATGAGGAGTGGCATGAGTACGTGACTCCTGAAGATGTATGTTTTCTTTCCTTATTTACTTTGCAACTAGATTTTAGTCAAAACATCGTTACTCAAGGAAATTACTATCTTTATCCTAAAAATTGAAAGGAAAGTAACTACTGAAGTTCCTTCACCACAATATATACCTGGTGGTACTGCCATCGAGGCTACTACAAAATCTCCTCGTGAGTCGGGCGAGATATCTCCAAGACAGCTGGCCATGGATGAGGAGTTGGATGTGGATTTCCATTCTCCGATTCAGGTACCTATAAGGGAGATTGTTGACACTACCAAAAATCCAAAGGGACAAATGCGTCGGAGGAAGAAGTCCACAACTAAACGCTTCATCAGTAGTGGTAGGTCCTTCGAATAATCATGAGTCTTAAACCATGAAAAGAATTATCATTTTCCTTGGGATTGCAGGGGCTTCATAAATTTCCCCTATGAGGGAGAGGATTGATCCTCCTTTAAGGACCAAAGAGGGTGTTGTGGAATAAACGCAAATTTAGGCTAACTTGGCTGCTTCTGAAAAAGAGCCAACATCTATTCCCAGTACCTCTTCTACTGCTGCTACAAGTAGAGAAGAACCTGCTTCTGGTAATTTAACAATGCTTCATTCAATGATTCATTAAATGTTGAATGAAAACATCAACTATCTTCCATTCCGTGATATTTAAGGTATAACACCTGCACCAGAATCATTGGAGTCCACGACCAATGAATCTTCCATCCTTCCTGAAGAAGCTATCCAGGGTCAGGGGTCGCAGAATGAGGGTCTCCAAGAAGACACATCAAATGCTCCCACTAGTGAGACTAACCAGGATTTTGAAATATCATTGGATGAAATGATGAATCTTGGCATGTATTTCGAATAATATTTTGATCATGCTATGTTATCATGTGATTTAGAAGATCTTGGGGGTGAGTTTTATCCTTCATCCGGTAAATTTTCTTATAATTTACACTTCTAATCATGACTGAAAATAATATGCAGTTCCATCCGAAGAAGCTGTTGAACTACCAATGCCTGAAGAGGGTGTGGACATTCATGTCAACCCTAGCATTGTAGAAACATTAGCTCAAGTGGAGATAAACCCAGTAAACCCTCCTGAGACACATCTTGAAGATCCTGTTGAAACTGGGAAAGAAGGGGAAGAGTCTTCTCAAGCTGTTGATCTACTGTTAGGTAATGATTTTACTGATTTTTCAAGATAGACAACCAAATTTCATTGTTCTATGAAACTAACCATAATATTAATTGATCAAACAGGGCCATAAACTTCAATCTCTAGATCTGGAGGTGAAGTCTCAACTTCCTCCCAAATAGTAGTAAAAGGTGAAGCAACCAGGTTCAGGGGGGAAGGAGCAGAACATGGCACTTACTTAAGTGCATTAATCCCAGAATACATGCCCCCTTGTGATGATGATATCGAATCAGACCCAGAGGTTCTTAAGGATCTTAGCTTTTCACGACGCAAGGCATGGAACAATATATGGAAAATCATATCTGAAGTTCCTCTTGAAGATCTATCATCAAATATTTCCCGATTGTTGTCCCTGTTCTTCATGCTAGGACTTGGCGGTTTTGGATATCAAGATATCCATACCGTGGTGAAACATGTCATCTTAAGAAGGGAGGAGGAGAAAAAGTGCCATGAAGATCTGACCAGGGTGAAGCTGTCAGTCAATATCAACGAATTTGAGGTTGCGGTATCCCGAGCTGAGGCTGATTATGCTGCCAAGATGAAGGAGTTGAATCATAAGATCAAAGATAGATTCGTCCAGTAGATGCACCTTCATCAATAGTTAAATGCTGTTACTGGGGAACTTGACCAACTCAACAATTCACTGGAGGGAGCTCAAACGAATGGTATGAAAGCCATTGAGGATTCCCAGAAAGCTCTCCCTCCGGCTAAAAATAGTGAGGTTGGTCGAGTGCATGAGCTTCAAGTGGCTGCTGATGAAGCTCGGGATGTTGTAGATCAAATGAAGACTTATGTTGACAGCCTCTTGTAATTTCTTAGAAAAGAGAAGAGACTCCAGTAAGTGGATTTCCTTCTAACTTTTGTACATCAAATGAAATGAATGATTTTATCTTTAATAATTTGTGCATGTATTTTCCTGCTACTTGCTTTAAATTTTACCTAATCCAATGGGCCTAGTAAGCATAGTTTTATTTTTTTCTAGGATTATATAAAAATAACCCTACAAACTTTGAATCTTTTGATTGCTCAATATTACATAAAATCACACAAAATGTATGTTTAGTGAGCTGAACATGAATTTTATTCAGAGTTCCCTTGTCTTTTGTGGGTAGTTTAAAGTCATGCACGTCAGACATAAAAAGGCTAATGTTTAAGGTCGAAATAGCTTTGACTGAATGGATTAAAAATTGACTCAATTCCTTGATAATTTGTTTGAAAACATATTACCATATTCATGTATGGAAGGAAAAAAATGTAAACCATGACTTAAGAAATCTTAAATCTGAGGAATTATATGAAAAATTACTAAGAGGCATTAAAAGAAGTATTTTCCAATAATGAAGTTACCATTATTTAACAAACCCGTTAGGGGGTTGAATTATGCAGGGCCAACTAAGGGCATTAGATGCATAGTCAAATATTAGTATCTTTTGGCTGATAGGTCTGTTATGTAGACTTATTTATGAAAGGCTACCTAAGGGCATGTGTTACATATTCAGGAAAAAGAACTCTCAGAAAGTTACTTTTTTACTGCTAAAAAGCCAGTGGAAGTTTTTGGAGATTCAAATTTTCCAAAGAATAGAGTTTGTTGTATGAAGAGAGGCACTTGAATATGGAGAAGATATTTCCAAACAAGATTGTTTAAGAACTAGATGAATGCCACTCCTATGAAGGTCAGACCCAAACATAGGGAAGGGAAAATATAAACCATAGACTTGAATATTTTTAGACCATGAAAAAGAGTATGAGACAAATATGTAATGAATGTCTATTTTTGCGGATCCCTACATATCGTCGTTAAGACAACTAAGGAAAAAAGAGGTTTTTGTCATAATAATGAAGTAACCATTATTTAACAAACCCGTTAGGGGTTGAATTATGCAGGGCCGCCTAATGGCATTGGCTGAATAGTCAAATAATAGCATCTTTTGGATGACATGTCTGATATATAGACTGTTTATGAAAGGCCGCCTAATGGCACGTGCTGCATGGTCAGGCAAAAGAATTCTCAGAATTTTGAAATTTTGTGATTAGAAGTAAGTAAAAAGGGCCATAAAGATCTGAAAATATTTAAGGTTAGGATTATGACACATAAAAATGGTTATTGTTCAATGTATGTAAAGATACATAGATCAATACTAACCATAATCACGTTGTGGCTGGGTCTTGAATTGAAATATTAGACTTCACTATATATCCCATAAGGATGGGAATCAAGCCATACGTAGTTCTTGATATATAGTTTAATGTCGTCTGGGACTATAGTATAGGAGATCTTAGTTTACTGTCATAGAGCTCGGACCATTATAAGAAATACACAGTGTGTGTTTTCATGGGGACTTTTCAGCCAAGGGACTGAAAGTGGAATTTGGGGTTGGGCCCAAAGACTTGGGGCTGGATTCTAGGGACACTCAAACGTTCCTACATATCCCATAAGGATGGGAATCAAGCCCACGTAGTTCTAGAAATACCCTCTGTACATATTTGGTTCGTACAAGTGATGGGTGAAAGGGTACTTTAGTGCAATGATGGTTTGACCCAAAATAAAAGGATCAGGAATTTCCATGTAGGCACGTAGTCTTTGGAATACAACATAATTGGAGATCATTGTAAATAATTATTTCCTCTCAGGTGAGGGTATCAAAGAATGTTGTAGTTTATTATCACACCGGACAATAAAAAATGTTGTATAGTTTAATGCCATATAGCAAGGATGAAGTTGAACCAATGTAAAGATATTGATTCTGGGGGTGGTTTCACAAATCAACATCGTACGAGATGGAGGTGAACCGATGTGAAGAGATTGGCTTTGGGATTGAATCTTTGGAGGTTGCCTACGTACCCAGCCTAGAAGGCAAGGATCAAAGTCTGCGTAGTTCAATTATAGAATGAATTAGTGACAAAGTTGTTCTTGGGGAAAACAAACTAAAAAATGGTGTTGCAACATACGCATGGTTAACGACCCAAATAGGGTGTTATGGTTGAAGTTTGTTCTAAGATCACATGAGTTATACTCGGTGTGAGAAACAATAGATAGCAACAACCTTAACGATGCACAGTTTAATGTCATGTAGGACATATGAAGGGACTATGCAGTTTAAAGTCTTGCAGTTAGGACTATTGGTGCTACATAGTTTAGTGTCATGTAGCAGGGGGAAAATACAGTTTAATGTCATGCAAGACATATTAAGAGATTTTTGTACAGTTTAGCGTCATGTAGTTAGGATGATGGGGAAAATATAGTTTCATGTAATGTTTGGACAAAAAGGGGGACTGTGCAGTTTAATGTCATGTAGTAAGGAAAAAATAGGGCATAGTTTAACGTCATGTTGGACGTATTAGGGACTTTTTTCACAGTTTAACATCATGTTGGATGAAATTAATACAAATAGTTTAAGGTCATATGTATGGACCGTAGATGGTATATTTTAACATCTTGCTGGATATAAGAGACTTCTGTACAGATTAGCGTCATGTAGTTAGGACGTCACAGTTTAACTTCGTGTGGGAAGAAAGTAATAAAAATAGTTTAAGGTCATATGTATGGACTGTAGATGGTTCAGTTTAATTTCTTGCTGGACATAATATACTTCTGTATAGTTTAGCATCATGTATTTAGGAAGTCACAGTTTAACATTGTGTGGGACGAAAGTAATACAAATAGTTTAAGGTCATATTTATGGACCGTAAAAAAGTATTTTGTGTTTATACAAAATAATTCTTCAGAAATAAGGCATTGGTTGGAGTATTGATGAGTTCTCCATCCATTGAGATTAAAGAATATGCACCATTGGAATAGACCTTATGAATTGAATAAGGTCATTCTACCTTTGGTTCATTCTTGGGAGGTTTCTTTCCTGGTATCATTGGAGTTCTGAGAACTAATACCAACTCTCCCTGAACGAATTAATGAAGACAAACTTTTTTTTGAAAGCTCGTGCAATTTAATTCCGATAGACTTCAAAGTGGTGTAGGGTGCACAATCTTTTCTCATCTAACTGTTCTAATTCATCCAATCGCTTTTGAGATTGTTCATATGTAGATGAATGATAAAAAATGGAGACTCTGAGCGAAGGTAATTGAACCTCAATTAGAATGACTGCTTTTGTTCCATATACCAATGAATATGGAGTTGACCGCGTTGCAGTGCGGGTGGTAGTTTGATACGCCCATAAATCAAGAAAGATTTTATTAGGCCATGACTTCATATCTTTATCCACCATCTTTTGCAGTATGTTTGAAAGTGTTTTGTTGAAGGTTTATATCTGGCCATTGGCTGCTGCATGATACCGAGATGAATGATTGGATTTGATGTTGTATTCTTGATACAACTTCTTCACCTCAGATGAACAGAAGTTGGTGCCATTGTACGTCAATATGGTATGAGGGACACCAAATCTGATAATGATGTTAGACTTGATGAAGCTAACAATGCTTTTAGAACTAACTTCTTTGAGAGGTATTGCCTTGCCCATTTGGAAAAAAAAGTCAGTAGCAGTAAGAATATATTTAAACTACTTGGCCATAGCTGAAGGGTAAGGTCCCACAACATCCATTCCCCATGTGGAAAATGGCCACGAGTATTTAGATATACGAAGCAACTCTGTAGGTTGATGAATGAAGTTGGCATGTACATGGCATGAATGACACTTCTTTGTGAAATCAACACAATCTTGTATCATTGAAGGACAAAAGTATCCAAGCCTTTGAATCTGATCAGACAGTCTATGTCCAGATTGGTGGGCACCACAGACTCCTGCATGCACTTCTTTCCTGACAGCCATTGTCTCTTCACCATCAATGCATCTGAAGATAACTCCATCAAAACTACGCTTGTAGAGAATTTTCTCTAGGTGATCTGGGTTATCATAAAGAGTAAATTTGACCACATGTCGCCAGATTTGTTCTTTCCTAGCTCTATTAGGTAAAAGTGTTCTATTTTGAAGGTATTCCCTGATAGGTACCATCCATCCCTTAGTGTGACCATATGGTTCAAGAATGGGACTAATTTCATTGATTTCCTCTGTTCTGATTTGAACATAAGGTGAAATTGTACGACGGTGGGAAATACTGATGCTTGTCTCATCCTGATTTGTATCCGCTAGAGCTGTGGCTATATTAGCCAGTGCATTAGCTTGGGAATTTTGTGATCATGGGACATAAGAAAATGTTGGTTCTGAAGGGAATTATGCCATTAACTCTCTAACGTAATCATACAAAGGGATTAGTTCTTCTTTTCTGATGGCATAATCCCCGTTGACTTGTTTAATTACCAGGCCTGAATCACCTTTCACCTTTAATTGATTCACTTGTTCTTGAAGCGCCAACTCCAAGCCTACAATGAGGGCTTGGTATTCTGATTCATTATTTGTACCGCCTCCCAATAATGAGAAGGAATAAGGTAGCAATGCCTTTTCTGGGGAAATGAGTACAACTCCTAACCCAACTTTGTTGAATTTAGGATCTTACATTTTCCACCCTGTTGGACTTCTGAAAGCAGCATCAAAACACATTTCCCATGTTTGAAGACTTTCTTGAATAGAGAAGACTTCCTCATCAGGGAGTTCAATATATGAAGATGTGTCTTCCACTGAAGGATGTTCAGCCAGGAAATCATCCATTACATGACCCTTTATTGCCTTTTGAGACACATATTGAATATCAAATTACTGCAATATAACTGCCCACCGTTCCAGACATTCTGTAAGCATTGGACTACTAAGGATGAATTTGAGCAGGTTATTGCGAGATACCAATTGGACCTCGTGATGTTGCAGGTAGTGTCTCAACTTCTAAACTGAAAAGATTAAATCTAGGCAGCACTTCTCAATACTTGAATATCAGGTTTCTGCTTCATGCATAGTCCGACTGAGATAGTAAAGGCTGTTTTCATTCCCAGCATCATTCTTCTGAGCAAGAAAGGCACCTAATGATCGCTCTAAAGATGTCACATAGAGGATAAGTGTTCTTCCTTCAACTGGTGGAATTAACACTGGTGGACTCAAGAGATACTTCTTGAGAATATCTAATGCTTCTTGACATTCATTAGTCCACTGGTAAGGGACTCCCTTTTTCATCAATTTGGTGAAGGGTAAACTTTTTCCTGCCAAATTGGCGATGAAACATTGAATATAGGCTAAGTGTCCATGAAGTCCTCTCAATTTTATTCAAATTTTGAGGAGGTGACATACCATAGATTGACTTTGTCTTCTTAGGATCGAATTCGATACCATGATGGCGTACAACAAAGCCGATAAATCTTCTCGAGGTTACCCCAAAATCACATTTTAAGGGGTTCATCTTCAAATTATATTTCCAAAGTTTGTGGAATATGACTTCCAAATCAACCAAGTGATTAGAACGTTTCCTATATTTGACTACCAAATCATCCACGTAACACTCAATGAACTTCCCTAAAAAGGGTTTGACGATATGATGCATGGCACGCTGATATGTTGCACCTTCATTCTTTAGGCCGAAGGGCATTACCTGATAGAAAAACAAACCCTAAGGGGATCTTAATGTTGTAGATTCCTTATCTTCTAGAGCCATTCATATTTGATTATATCCAGAATATTCATCCATTAAGGAGAGTGCTTCATAGCCAGCTGTTTCATCAATTAATATTTCTGTAATCGGAAGTAGAAAATCATCCTTAGGACAATGTCGATTAAGATCTTTGAAAACAATGAATACTCTAATTTTCCCATTCTTCTTTTTCACTAGGAAAATATTAGCCAACCACTTGGTATATTGAACTTCTCTGACAAAGTTAGCTTTAATGAGCTTATCCACTTCAGCCTCAATTTTGGAAGCATAGGTTGGGTGTGTTCTTCTAGCAGCTTTTTTGAATCCTCAATGTTCTTCTGGAAAACCCAAATGATTATTGGAAACATCAGGATCAAGCCCTAGAATCTCTGTATAGTTCCAAGAAAATATATCTCAATTTTTCTTTAAAAAATAAATATACATCTCTTGCTCTTCAATAGTCATAGCCTCATTAATTATAGTGGGGCATGGATCTTCTTTTGTACCCAGATTTATTTCTCTGAGTTCATCCACGATAGTAGAGATACACTCTTCAAATGTTGGAAGAGAATCCCTTAGATTTTCCTCTTCTTCTTCAACATGTTTTATTTCTTCTGTTTCTACTTTTCATAGTAGATGATGAATCAAAATTTCCATTATCAGAAGATATGTTAAAATTTGAACATCTTGAAGAAGAATCTTCTATTTCTGACCCAATTGATGATGAAGGATCTTCTTTGGGTAATACAAAGGAGATGATAGATTGAGAATAGACATCATCTTTAACCTCTAACATTGCTATAACTTCTTCTGGCCTAGTTGTAGAAGTATAGACTTGCTGGATTTCAGTAGATGAAATGAAGACATCTCTATTTGAGATTTCATCATTACTTGGTGGATCACCACCTTATTCTATGTTTTATGGCTTGATTGACATGATTGACATTATGGAAGTTTCCATAACAGTTTTTTGATTTGGGTCTATCGTATCAATTTGACTGATAGGCAACACATAATCTGTACTCACATGTGCTAATGGTTTTACTGGAATCCTTTCCTAACCATATGGAGCATTAACTTTGGTAATCTCCCTTGTTGTGGATTTCTCATTTCCCTTCATGTGGTAGAATTCTGCCTCAATGTATTGAGATTCACATGTCTTGAACGGGTATTTATTACCACACAATGTCCCAACTTGACCATCAGAACAATATTTGAGACATTTATGGTATGATGAAGGGATATCCACAAGTTGATGTAGCCAGGGTCTTCCAAGAAAGATGTTGAAGGCCGATTCTTGATCAACAACCATAAAATCTAAATTGGATACAAGATCTCCAAACTGAGTTCTGAGTGTAATCTTGCCCAGTGGTTCTTGTTCATTTTTATCATATTTTTGTAACATCATAGTCGAAGGAGATAAATCAGATTCTGTGAGGCCCAATCGACGAAGTGTATGAATGGGCATGAGGTTGACTCCTAAACCATTATCAATGAAAGCTCTTAGGATGTTTACGCCATTTACAATTCCAGATAAGTACGAAGGTCTAATATGTCCATGGACGACATCATCTTCATCTTCATTAGTAAAAGATATTACTGCATGGAATTCTATAGGATTATTCTCTACAAGGTAGACTTCAGCTGCAACAATTTCAGTTTCAAACTCCTGAGGACTTGACAAATCCTTGATGGGAGCCTCCCGAAGATCCTTGGACATATTCAAAGCATCCAGAATTGAGAACTTGGACGGTACTTACTCCATGTGTTTCAATACATCATACATTTGATCCAAAGGTCTGCATTTCCCAACAAGAAAATGTGGTTTATCAGGTACCTTGGATTTTGATTCTTTGGAATTTGATGCATCTTGTACCGAGATAGGAGTTGGTAATACTCCTAGATTTGGAAGATTAGACCGATTAGGTCTATTTACTTTCTAAGAGGAAGAAGATGGAACATTCAACTGATCTCCCAGAAAATTTGTGCCAGGACTGAGTCTACCTTGTGTGGAAGCACTTTCTTGTTCTTGTTGAGCTCGTTGAAGGGCTCTACCATGAGTTTCTGCCACATACACAGTTCTAGCAGGGGTAGAATTGGAATAGTGGCCTCTGAAATATCCACGTCTTCCCCTATATCTGGAGCCTCTGGAACTTCCTCTGATTCCACTATTTGATATAGGGAATTCGGGCCCATCAAAATCGAAACTGCGACTAGCATATGGATCTATTAATTGAATCATATTAACAGAACCGAAAATCAACTCTTCATCCGATGAAGACTCTTCCTGATTAGCCTGTTTAGGCAGTGCCGTTCGTTGGGGTGGTTCCCATTGCTTTGAAGTACATGGTATAAAATATTCCAAAGTCAAAGACAACTTAGTCTTTGACACAAACTCATCTTCTTCTGATTGTTCCTCTTTCTTGGAATTATGCCGTTTCTTTGAGGATTTTCCCTCTGATGAAGAGGGTTTTTCTACGGCATTCATGGCAGAAGGCACAATTGGTTTCTTCAATTGTGTTCGCAAAATAGCAGGAGTTCGGTTGATCGTATTTATGACCATCCAATCATCATATTTTTTTTGCATTTTTGTTCTTAACTTCTTGCCACTCACCTTCCTCTGCTATAACTGTAGCAGTAACACATGATACCTGAGCTGAAGAACCTTTCAGTTTGACTTGTCCCAAATCGACCATTTTTTGCAGGAGTTCCTTGAAAGCAAAACACTCCTAAATGGGATGCCCCAACATTTGATGAAACGAGCAATAGTTGGGATGGTCTTCATCTCCTTCCTTGTTTGACCTCTTGGGCCTTGAAAATTGAAGCAAATTATTTTCTAGAGCCTAAATGAAATAACCAAAAACTTGTTCATTTCAGAATGAGTAAACTTTGATTTTCAAATCCTCAAATTGTTTTTTCATTGATCTCTATTATCATATTGATGAAACAACCTCTGTTGTTGGCTCTAAAGAGGTGGAGCCCTTCGATAAGATGAAGGTTTTGAAGTATAAGTAGGTAGAGGTGCTTGTTTAAGCATAACTCTAGCAGTCTCTACTTTACCCATTCTCCTTCCTGGAGCTGATGGAATTATACGAGCTTTATCATTAGTCTTTATAAGAGAATCTTCAATCTGCTGAGCGATCTAAGTAAGGTCTCGAAACCGTCCTGTGTATTTCAAAGGGATCAGTGGTGTGCGCAACTCATCACGTAAATTCTCCACATAGATTGGAAACAATTCCTCTTGAGGAAGTGCTAATATTAGGGAATATGTTAATCTCTTCCAGTGAGCAATGAAATCTGAGACCCTTTCATTATCTCTTTGATTACAGTTTGTAAAGATCAAATACTATTTTATTTGGCAACGTTCAACTGAATTGAAGAACAAATTGTTGAAGAAGATCCTCCCACCCAGTAATTGACCGAGATTTAAAGCTTGTTTACCAGACAAAAGTAGGTCCTTGTAATTATTGTACAAAACACCTGAGCTTAACTACTTCCTGTTGCTGATGGGTTCCCATCATAGGATCACAATGAGACACAAAATGTGTTATGTGTTGCTCTGGGTCTCCCAAACCATTATAGATTGGGAATGTGGTACTTGCGAAATTTGATGGGGGAGGAATTTCATCAACCCATTCAGGGTAGGCTCTCTTCTCTGGTTGAACTGGAGAACGCTTTCCCACCATAGCTTCCAATCGAGCTGTTAATGACTCAATAGTAGTTATTAACTTTTGGGAAACATTCGGTTAAGCATGGACCTGAACAGGTGCAATGACTGGAGCTGGTACAAATGTGGTAGCGGGTACTACAACCAGTGGCAGCACTATCGATTTTTGTTGGAATTGACCCGTAGGATTAGACCTATAAGGGCATGCTGATAAAAGAAGATATTCTTGATCCCTCTCGGTAGCTTCAACAAATTCCCTTGGCTAACTGACTCCAACACACTTAGCCGGAAGACTACATTGAAGTAGTTCTATGTTCAACCTCCTCAATTACTTCATTTATTCTTCTTCTTGTGCAAATCATTGCTCTAGTGAGAGCAATTGACCTTCTCCAGAGGAAGGGTATGTTACCTGGTTCTTTCCTTTCCCCTTATTGGACACCATTCGGAGAGGGGGAAGTGGGTTACTTGAAGTATTACCTAGGTTCTAAGTAATCCTTTGATTTCGTGCACGCACACCTTCTTCATTTGTGTCTGTGCATACATCTTCTTGAGTAGGAACCACTTCATATGAGTCCCCTGAGTGAGCCTCATGTTTTGGAGGATTAGCAACAATGACATTAATGACATTAATTGATGCATAACGCATCTCATCTATTCTATCATCATTGCTGTGATATTTTCTTCTACCATTCCCCTGACGAGACATTTCCTTTTGTTGATTTGATCCCTCAGTAACTACTTGGTGAACTGTAATTTGGAGGGAATCTCATGATAATTTCTCTCTTCGTTCCCCTTGTGGATTCTTCCCCAATCTAGAGAAGACTGAATTTCTCTGAGGGAGGGATTGAGGATTTGAAAAAGTCCCCAGTCCGGTGGACTGGGGCTGTTCCTGCTGTCCTTGCTCAACTCCTCGAATCCTATTTGTTGATTCTGAGGCTTGGGTTAAAGGAGTCCCCAGTTTGGAAAGCTGGGGTGGTTCTTGACATGCTATATCTGAGAATTTCTTGAAACCTCTCATAACCATGTGATCCTTAGTCCAGAAATTAGCTGGATGCACCAACCTGCATCCACTTTTATCACCTGGCTCAAAAGACCGTTGGATGATTTCTGACACTTCTGTCACTGGGTGATGTGATTTATCCAAAGGAGAGGTCTGTTCAATATTCTCATTTGTTTGATTTAGGATTAATTCAACAAATTGTTCTCAGTATTCTTTATTTTGAGAAGAACTAGTTGAGGCCTATTCTTGGGCAAGCTTTTGATTACAAACAAAACTCATTGAATATGGCCGTCCATGGGAAATAACATTGCATGAGACCATTTTCGGCGGGCTTTGCTGACTGGAGAGTATAGTGAAATACAGTGCTCCATGAACACCCCATCCTCTGATATGAATATCAGATGGGGCGTTAGAAATTAACTGGCGCAATCTTCTTAGTACGCCAAGGCATGAATGCCGAAGGGCTCTCTGCTGTTTTTCAGCCTTCAGATATCGAGAAACAGAGAGAGAAGCCAATTCAATTTTTCATTGTAACGCTTCTGTTATCTTGATATGATTTTCATATTCATCATAAGATAATATTTTCTTTTTCAACTGACAAAGAGTTTTCCATTGGTTGAGAGGAATATCATGAATATAATCTTCCATCAACATCTCTAGAATGTCATACTGAGAATCAGCCAAAGGCCAAAACATAACTGGCACTTCACCTTTTTCAAGTTGTTTTCTCATATTCAGTACATCCACATTATCATTCAATGATGATTCTTCTACCTTATTAGACCATAGATGGTGCTTCCTTGTTGCTTCATCGGATTCAACAAGATTGGTAGATAAATTACTTCTTAAACTAGAAGATGAATGACTTAGGGGTGGTTTGGATAATTACCTACACCCTGGGATATCTTCAGATTGAGAAAGTATTTCACCTACTAATGGTAAATAATCAGACATGATTGGCTTCACATTTTCAAGTTTCTCAAGATAAGAGGAATTTCTCCTCACTACATTGTGTGTTGGAGAATTTTCCAAGCAATGTGAATTACTACTGTAAAGAGGACTTTCACATTTAAATTCATCATCATGGGGAGGACCACCATGGTGGGTTACAACAGAAGATGAAACATTTTTCTCCTTGATCTTCTGGCCACATAGAGGGTTACTGTGGCTCTCATCTAAAGATGAATCTTTAAGATCGGTCGAAGTGTCATGATGCAAGCCTTCATGAGGAAGTGTCTAATGCAGACCTTCGAAATTAATGTTCCCACTATTGGGAACTAAGAGAGAAGAATCTTGAGTCGCAACAGATAGTTGTCTGAGTGAATCAAGAACTCTAGCTTCGCGCAAGGCCTTGTTAAATATTGGATCTTGATTTCTTGACTGTGCTGGGTGGGTCTTCTTCATAGATGCCTTCTTACTCGCCTTGGAAACCACTTGTTTATGAATGTTGCTACTCTGAGCAGGTGTATGTTCCTGATCAGGAGAGATGGCCAGGTTAGGCTGACTATCTCCACTCAAATCAGGTGTATGTGCCTGACTTTGTTGTCCGTATGATATGAGGGAGTATGCCCCACAACCCTCTTGGACTGGAACAGAGGTGTGTTTCTGCTCTGGAGTGATATTTTGAGGAGTCACTCTACTGGTAGGGATAGATTTTCATTTCATTCCCTATGATGCTGCTAAAGCTGTTATAATATCCTGGCAGGCATCCAGAATATGAGCAGGGATTTTCTTCTTATCTTTCAACAGTGACAGAATGTGCTTGGTGACTTTAGCTGCTGGAACAGGGATATACGTCCATTCCGTTCTTGGAGTATGTGTGTGTTAATGCTCTTTTCATCCTTTTCCTGTTAGTAAATCCTGACAGTACTCAAGTGTGGGGGAAGAGAATTGAGTCTGCCTCCTGTTTGTCGCTGGAGCTTTCTGACTGACCTCTCCGGGTGCTACCAAACGAGACTGTTGGTAGGCTTGATCAATACTATAAGGTTTATGTGCATGTTGATTCCACTCCTCAAAACATGGTTAACGAACTTCCTTTAACACTGATAGACGAGGCTACTGGCAGGATTGATGAGTGTAAGCAGGTGTATGTGCCTGTTTACCAGCTGTCAACATGTTGGGTTGGCGGGATCCATTGTATGTAGTTAGATGATCTTTTTGACTAGATGATGATTTATAAATAGGTGTATGTTTCTGTCTATAATACTCCACCAGAATTTCCTGGAGGGATTGGCGCGCTGCTGCTAGACGAGTCTTCTTAACAGCGGAATTAAAACGGATGGGTGTATGTTCCCGTTCATTGTTTTCCACCAAGTTAGGTTGGTGGACTTCTCTGGAAATGGTAGAGATAAGAACCTTCTCACTGTTAACCTATTGTCGCCTCTGGTGGTTCGTCTTGCCTGCTCGGGTTCGAGGAACCTGATCAGAACACCTAGAGATGATACTCTCATCATATTGAGGGCGCACTGTCGCACGATTCTGGTGATGATTGTTGATGGGATCCCTCGGTAAGTTCTCATGTCTCCTTGAATTAAGGCCCTGAGGGGCCTATTCATTCACCTCCCTAGAATATGGGAGGGAACGATGATTGTGTTCTGGGGATAACAACCCGAAACGGTTGGAGACGGTGTTGGCACCAACTTCTTCTTAATCACTGGTCATCGTTGTCCGGACGACTGGTCTGAGTTGTTCACTTGGAGGGCTTGTCTGGAAGCCTCCAAAGTTTGAATGGTACCATGTTGATGGTACTCCTTAACCGGCGCATTGGACACCTAGCGTTGAAGATGCTGAGTAGGTGATGTAATCCTCAGAGTGGACGACGATCCAGCTGGAGTAGCAGCAGTGGTATTTGCCGCAAAAGTTTTCACAGAAGACATATTCACAGGTGTGAACATAAGAGAATCCATTTTGGAAATGCAGAAGATCTTGGAAAAGAGTTCCTATTTTATATGACAAACATAATCAAGAGAAGTTTGGTTGCTACATCTTTTGGATGAGCACATATATTATTTATTGTTTTGTTGGACCTCTCATTGAGTTTTAAATAAGGGACTAACAAATATGTAAAACATCATTTTAACTTGGTTAAGGATTCACGTCGGGTTCACCATTTTTTGTTTCCTCTGAAATTGGGGATGATCTCATTGATTTAAGATCCAAACATTCCAAGCAGTTTCTAATGGGTTTGTTCGTAGAACCAGAAACAACCAATGATTCCATATCCATTTGGACCAACTTTCCAAAGGTAGGTGCTCATTAGTTGTGGACCGATGAGGCTTAGGAATTTGAATTGGTCGTGAGGATGGGAGGTCGGACTCATCACACCTTTTTGAGGGGAATTATTGTCTACTCTATAACACTCTTTATAGATTTAATTTATTTTCATGAATCCTTATTACATTACCAAGTATAAAATGAATTTGTCTTTAGATCTGACAATCAGTGATTAAATATGTAGTAAATTTATAGAATCTCTTATATGTATTTGAGGTTATTCATGGATATAGAATCATCCCTATTTGTTAGATATTCTTAGTCAGTGTTATCCTTAAATACATAAAGTCTCTTGGTCATTATGATGACCATACTGGTTTTAAAGCCACTCAGTGGGGCACTTGAAGTTTATTGTCATTCAGAAGGACATGGATTATTTCAGAGTTCGTATCGTAACCGCAGAGGGGCTACCTACATCTCCTTTATTTAGAAAAGGAATTAGAACCCACGTAGTTCGAGTAAGGGAATATGATGTTTCTGTATGATTGATGTCTCAAAGAAAGATTTCATAATTACTTTTACAGTCTAACCTCACGTGAGTCATGCTCGGTGTGAGAAACAATATGTATTGGTAAAACAAGACAATTGTGCCATGATAGATAAAATCATAAGAAATAATGTGGGGCTTATGTATGTATGACAGCCCAGATAGATGAAGAGTAGGATTTACTTTAGGGAAGAAACCCATGAATAAGGTCCATAAAGGTATATGTACTTTATGAAGATTTGAGTACTCTAACTTGGGGCTTACTCCTAAAGAAGATGCCCAAATTTGGAGGGGAATTATTATTGGGTTTTACTCTTGAGAAGGAGGCCCAGATCAAAAAATTTATTAAGACTGGTTAAGAGAAATTTAAGACTGGAGCTTACTCTTAAAGAGGAGGCCCAGGTTAATGGGATTTGAAAACTGGGGCTTACTCATGAAGAGGAGGCCCAGGTTAAGAGAATTTTAAAATTAAGGGATTTGGGGATTACTCCTAAAGAGGATGCCCACATTTGTAGATTTGAAACTGGGGTTTATTCTTGAAAAGGAATCCCATGTTAAATGAATTATGGTTGGGGCTTACTCCTGAGGAGGATGCCCATATTAGGGGACTTGGGGCTTACTCTTGAAGAGGATGCCCAATTAAGAGAACATAGACTGGGGCTTACTCTTGAAAAGGAGGCCCAGGTTAAGGGAAATTATGACTGGGGTTTACTCCTAAAAAGGAGGCCCATGAATAGGGTTGTTTCATCTTAAAGGATTAGGTTGAATGAATGAAATCTCTAACTTTAGTGACATAAAGATGTGTAAATCACTAGGTTTTGAGAGATGTTCCACGGATTTCCTTTTAAATAAGGAATTCAATCAAGAAAACATTCCATAAATGGATTTTAAGAGTGTCTTGAAGACTTAATCTTGAATAAGAAAGGTGGAAGGAATAAGAGAGGTGAAATGGGAAGGAAGGGCACCCAAAAATAGAAGGGCGCGCAAGTCCTGGGGGGTCGCGCAAGTACTTCATGGGCACGCAAGTCTTGGTCGCTCAATTATAATTGGGAGACACATATATACTTGGGAGATCCTTGACCAGTAGAGTGATACTTGGGCGATCCTTGACCAAAGCCTTTAGAATTATCCTGAGGTACTTCCAGAAGACTGGCGCGCAAGTTTCAATGAGTAGGTAAGTAGGCGCGCAAGTGTGTCCATTTCCCTTAAAGTTAAAACACTTAGGCACACAAGTGTTAGTGAATTATAACACTTAGATTTTATTCCTCATGTTTAGACCTTCCATTCTAGGTAAATAATTACCTTAGAAGTGTTCAGAAGACTTGGAGAAGAGACTTGGGCGTTTAGAGCTCTGTATCTGAATTCTGTAAAAAAATACTCTCTAAATGGGGGGCCCACCGGGGGTATTTATAGGCTGGAGAAGACCCTGGGAGATTTTCAAAGAGGGTGCACAAGTCACCTGCACGAACATTTGGTCGACGCGCATGTATACTTGCGTGACCATGCTGGAACTTGAGCGACCTATGGGAAATGTTCTCCTTGTTCATCCATTTCTCTTTTTGTGATGTTTATTCAGAGGATGAATCTTGTTTGTTTGAGGAACTTCCCTTTTCATTTCGTTTAGACTATGTGATGAAAAAGGAGTGTCAAAAGACACCGTTAGGAGAATATCAAATCAAGGTGTTTGGGTATCCAAGAGGTAGATATTGAACCAATGAATTTTTGAATCCAAGGGGAGAATCCCAACTTAAGGCCTTTGGATTGTAGTGAAGAGTACTTAAACTCAAAACATTTTTATTTCATAATTAAGGATATCATGTTAATGATTTTTGATTTCAATGAATAGAATCTCAACCCAATGATTTATATTTTATATGAGGAGAATAAAAAATCAAGGTTTTTAGTATCATATAAAATGGAAAATAAATGTAATCCAAAGCTAAAGTTGTAGGGCAAAAAAATATAATGATGGGGGGATTGAGTAAAATTAAAACTTTCATCTGGATCTAGGATATAAGATCTAGATATCTCTACATATCCTATGAGAATATGAATCAAGATAAATTTATTTTTTAAAAGGGTAATTTTTATTCTATAATAGGATTGTAAATATAAGAAGATCCGTGGTAGTTCCCAATATAGGAGATCTGAGTTTCAATATAATTTCCCAATTTATGGCTAGTGTAGAAAACCTGGAAGGAATTGGGAATGGTATTAATACCAGAGACATGGTTCAAATAAGGTATTGTGTTTGGGCCCATGAAAATAGGAATGAACATTGCTTTGTGTCCAATATGAATAATAATAATTCCACATATAGTTCTAATTAAGAGGCCTCTATAAATATAAGAATCACGCATAGGATAAAATATAATACTCTCATTCTAGTATAATTTTATTATAGAATAACTAACATTAACCGGTAAACCCATACACATAAAATTCTTGTATAGATCTAGATCATACATAAGGGAATCGGGTTATATAGAATATACCACTCTAAAAGTTTTATGGCCTTCTAGGATTGACTATTAAGTCATGTAGTTTTGATTCACGTGATGAGGACTATATACTGAATATGAATATTTCAAGAAGATAATATTACCCCAATTATTTTGTTTTTCTAAGAGGATTTTTTGCAATCAAGGAATTTTATTCCTTATATAAAATGTAAACCTACATATGACAGGGTAAAAGAAGTATGATTTCATAATCTTTCATTGAAAATAGGTATTATGCACAAATATGTAACATTTAGGGTATTTAATTCCACTTGAATAGTTGGGTTACAGAATGTGTAAATCATAACATAATAATATTTGATTCATTTGGTGATGAATACATGTGGGAATAATTTAATCATTTTTAATGGGGAGTTTATAAATTTATCATTAGGAAATAATGAATGGGGTTAAGGGGGAGGGTTTTTTAAGTCTAATAACATCCACTTCTAGTAACATTGTTACTTTAAGGAAACTATGTTGTTCACCAGTCATCAGTTTTTTATTGAGATCAATCAGTAAGATTGTTACCAAATTATATAAAATTGGGAACTAAGGAGATACAATAATAGTTTTTGAGATGAGTAGTGGAGAATCTCAAGTAAAATATTTTCATTAGTGATAATTCAATAATAAAATGTATGAAGGTGTCTTATCAATAAAAGGTTATTCTATATGTGTTAAACCACACAAAATGTTACACCACCATGTATTATGCATATTATTATGGGGGGATATTTTTTTTCATGGGTTCCCTATCATATAAAAATTTTGTCATGATCAATGAAAAGGAGTTTCCTTATCAAGGATAATAATGTAATAATGGAACAATTGAAGATCACATACAAGGTAAATAATGATATTATATAATATTTTTCTTGACCAATGTGTTTAATGAGCACAGTATGCATTTTTTATAGGGACAAATAGTGGTCTGTTAATAATTTTGATCCTTTATATTTCAACCCTATGGTAGGAAAGTCAACATTTTTACCCCATATTGTGGGTTTTCTACTTAAGAAACTATTGTTTCATTTTTTATCTTGTGATTTCACTAAATATTCCTTATCGATAAAGGAGGAATGATGTGAGTTCATGGACATGATCTTTTCTTAGGAACCTCATTAGGGGTTTTCAATATATCTAAACAATGTGTGTTTTTTTATATTTTTTATTCTCTATAATTTTTCTAAGGCATTAAAATAAAATTCCTAGAATGAAGAGGCTTGATTTTTTTACAAGATATCATTTATGTGTTTTCAATATGACTATCCTCAGTCACACTATTTATGTTTCTTACACTCTAACTTTTTCCAGATTCATTAATGATATAAGCATATATTGTTAATAGGATAATTTTCCTTGGGCCTTTATTTTTGAGTTTTCCACCATAACATCTATTATCTCCCTTTTAATATTTCAACTAATTTAACTATTAACTAATAGATTAAAGGAAAATTATTATAAATTAGGGGAATAATTTTTTTTAGGACTCACTATGTATCATGGGAAAACATGAATCATTCCTTTTGTAGATCTTGGAAGGACAGCTCATTATAGATCTTGATCATTTAATGAATATATGTGTAGAAATATATGGGCTTCTTGGTGAGTTAAGGAAGAATTAACCATGATATAATTTTCTAAATACCTTATCATAAATATAGAATCATACATGAAGATGGAATCTATAGATGTGACTAGGATAAGGGATTCAGGCATTAGTACACATCATGTGGTAATGGGAATAAATACACACGTAGTCTTAAAAGTGGACCATTTTTTATAGGTGTGGGGAACCCTGACATTAAGGCAATCTTATTTGGCCATAACCATCAAACCTTCTTATATATAAACCACTTTATTGATCATGCTCTTATATAAGTACATATTTTTCAATTTTAGTTCACATGGAATAGATAAAACCAAATAGATTTATGTGATAGAGGATGAACCACACCAAATAGGTTAATGTCAAGTGATATGAACTATTACTTATTTTAAATTAAGGTCTTGATGATTGACCAATATTTTATGCATTTTATTCTGGTGTGACTTAGTGCCTCCATGATGGGGTCTATAAATCATATGGGCATAAAACATAGAGGTATTTTAGATCCTCATGAAAACAATAGATTAAAATAAAGTAAATAATATCATTAAATTCTCAATTTGAAGATGATGGAATGATAACTACTATAAATGGATCAATAATTAGAAATGATGAAACCACCAATACACTATTGGAATGTTGTTCATTGATATTGGGTGAATCTCTTTTACAAGTAATATATATATTTATAGATTAATTAAAATCCCAAAAATAAAATTTTTTGTTCACCATTTATTTCAAGGAAACCCATAAGAGGGAATCTACTAAATTTTGAGATCTATTTTTACTGAAAATTATTTTTTATTTGATTATCAAATCACTTTTAAGGAGAAAGTGAGAAACCACCATATTCAACAAAACATCCATTGAGATCTATTTATATGATTCAAAAAACCTATTAAAAATTTATATGAGAGGTGAAATTAAGAGGAAAATATCGACATAAGAATATGGGTTTCCAAGATGAGTAGCATGAACCACCTAATTTTGATGATGTTAATTCATACAACATATTGATAAAGTAAATTTTATTGAAGATATGATAGCTGAAATGGTTTGGTATACTCTATAGTTACAGTATCATGTTCAAGAAATTTTATTTGGTAAAAATAATTATCACTGATTAAAGTGGATAATAAATTAATCATCAGAATAAGTAGAGTGAGTTATCAAGACGTAATGAGGGGAATATTTATCATTAGTTATATAAGACCCACAATTTTTAATATTGTTTATAGATTTCAATATGGATTTCAACTCTCTCAAGGAAATTTATAGGATCATTTGAAGAATATGTTCTTACAAAACAGAAGGATAATTGTTCCTGTTCATTTATAAATGGTCACTCTATAAATTTATGGTAATTTGGGATGGACTATGAATTGTAAAATTTAATTTCATATGGAAAGGAACATATTTAATGCAGTTTAGTATCTTATAACAAGGGACTTACAATAATAAGTTTAAAATATTATGATGGGGACCTTGTATTTTTTTAATTTAGATTCATATGCAAATGTTTTTTTTTCAAATAAGGTGGATCTTTGGGCATGATACTTCTCTTATAGTGTGATAATGATTCACAAAAGGTTTGAATGTTTTGGGAACTTCTCTAACTCTATCACATCTATATATATCAACTTCTTGTTCAAATATATAAATACAAAGCAAACCTTAATAAAATGTCCCAAAAGTTTTTGGATTGGGAAATAATATTAATGATCATTAATAAATAATTTTTAAGGTATCTTTTTCTTTAAATTAATTATAAAAAATTTATCTAATGAAAAAATAATGTATGTGGCCAAATGATAAATCCTAAAAAAAGATACCATTTTTCATTTATCATCGAGAGAAGATGGATTTGATTATGGAATGTACATTTTGTGTTATGATTAATATGTTCACATGGATCTAGTGTATATTAATGTTTTATTTAATCCATTATAACCTCCTATATATTATCTTGAATCCAATACATATAGATGAAGAATATCTTGATTGTATACCTTAATAATTGATGGTGTAACTCCATAATCAGTGGAATGGGTAATAATTTTTAGGGTCTCTAAAATATATCTCTTTAGGTATCTTGATCCTTTGGATCTTAAGAAGATTATTCTTTAAGGTGAAGGTGATTTATATGGAAACTTATTCTAGTTGGGAGTAATACACCTTATTTCATATTCCTCTAATATTTTGGAAACATTGTTTCCCATATGTTCCATATATTCATTGATCACCATTACCACAAAATAAATTTGAAATTTGGGTAGTGGTTGCATAATCAGGATCAATTTGGTAGTAATTATTGAAATTAGTAGTGATAGGAACATTATTTTAATTCCTATACTAGTAAACATTGAAAATATTGGGGAAATCATGGTGATCACCAAGGTGGAACGATGTCCGATATACAGCTGATGAGGGGGTGAATAATATGAAAATACCTTGATCCCTAAATGATAGGGTAATTAAATTAAATGATAATAAAAATTGAAAGTCAGTCGAAACTCCCCAGGGAGATAACATCCCTTATAAACCCCTAATAGGAATTACGTTTAATAAACTAATGATCTGTGGGTCTAAATGGTGAATAGATGAATTTATCCAAAAAACCATCATGAAGAAGAGGTATCTATTAGAGTGAGATAATTTTTTTAGATATTTTAATTCTTTTTCATTGAAACTTATTAGACTATTATTTATCCATGATATCCTTAAATTATTTAGTAGGATAATAATAAGAATACTTGAAAACACCATATTCGTTTGATAAGGCATGATAGGTAGAAGATGATGGTATTCTTGGTATAGGCCACATTGATTTGATCAACCATTGAAATTGGGAACATTATTTATCGAATTTTCATCCTAAGGAATCAAATGGATTGAGAATTACCCCTTTATATTGAGGGCGTATCCTTAAGATCCTATTTATTAATTCTTGGAGTATAGTATGTGAAAAAAAATTGAGCCTTAAATTATTGAGCAAGTATATGATTATCTCCTCAAAATTTCCCTCATTGGGACAAGGGGAAATTATCAAAACATTGGAAAATAGTATGTTAATGTAAATAGAGGACCTTATTTAATGAAACTATTGTATCTCATTATGCTAGTTCTTCACTCAAATTTGATAGGCATATGTGGACTAATGATCCTTATTAGGATCTCAATTTTTAGGGCAGTTCCTTTATTTGCAATGATAGCACATGGAGCCTATATGAGTTTGTGATAGATTTTTAATCTGTATAGATTATTCTTACTATTTGTATCCCTTATGTCAATTATATTGAATCATAAGTGGTGTAGTTGTATAAAGTGTTGTAGTTGATATTGAAATGGAAATTGGAATCATGATTGGATTATTCATTTATTCCCTGACGATGAAATGTGCATTACAAACTACCTTTTAGATCCTCTAGTCTTCAAACTTCTGCATGTTCCGACATGAATCCTTTTTTTTATTATTATTATTTTAGGGGTATTGAGAAAGAAATTCCACATGATTATTGATACATTCTAATAGTATTTTTGAATCATCAATAATATTTTTTAGCATGAATTTGAAGATGTAGAAATCATGGATCATGTGACCCACATATGATGACAGGGGTAATAATTTGAGTGGTTATTCATCCATGATTCAACCGTATTCTTGATTTCTGGAAAAAATCCAAGATATTCTCTAAGGTGGAGATGAATTACCATGGAACCTATTCATTATCGAAGGAATAATTTTTTTTCTTATTACTGAAGAATATATGTCACCTTAACCTTACTAGCATGATGTTGATATAAATTGCTTATCTTTTCCCTAACCTCTATATCATTGATGGTGGTCCATGATGATCCAGTTCCATGGTTCATAGAATAGAATCCTCAAGACATTGCGCTATAGTCACAAACTCATAGAACCCAATAGTGTGCTTTAGGGGAATGAACATGGTTGATAACTCATCCAATATTTTTTCTATGCATATCTTTGATAATTGTTCCTTGGGAATATGTATTTCAATGAATTATGTAAAACCCAAATATTTAAATTCTACTTGATGGGTCTTTTTTAACATTTAATATTGTGTGATAAAAACTATAGTGGTATCTTTTATGTTCATTAATCATTGAAGACTTTCAATTAGATTAATTTCATTTGTAGTGTAACATAAGGTAAATTATTTCTAGAAATGGTTTGTGTAGGACTTAGACATAATAATGCTTTTTTTGGTTCTACCTTTATAATGGTATCTAGTTATGGGATTTTATTTTTGGTGATTACACCTAATTGGAGGCCCTTTTATCATTCCCATGTCAGACCATGGGTTTATGTAATGCTCATCCCATAAGGAATGATGGGTTATCCGATTATGGTAGGATATTGAATAATATTCTCGTCACATCCAAAATGATTGGATATCAAATGATCTTCACATTAGGCATCATATGATCATTATATAAAGAATAATGTGTCATCCTATGATCTTCATATAGGAAGTCTTATATTATCCACATAATACTGTTGGTTTCCTATTCTCATCAAATAATAAATCTAGTAAATATTGGGTGGTATGATCTCTCCATAATGCGATGGGATGGTAATGGTGTTGGGATTGAACTTTGGGGAGGTTTCCCATATATCATTCTAAAATAATAATCCAACCCCACTAAAATATCCCCAGAGTGTCATTACTCCTCTCATAAAATATCAAAATATAAATTTATAGTAACCTAATTCAACTAACTACTAGAGTGTAGAATAACGATAATTTAGGGCTGATCCAAAAAAGAAAAGTTTTATACAATTTAGTTTTTTTTGAAATTTTTCATCATTATAACTAAACTAAAATTACCTAAACATCTTGACAGATGCGATTATTGGAATTACTCAAAAATTAAAATGAGGATGAATGGAAGTGAATTCATTATAGATGATGGGTTATAGTAATTATAAATTAATTTAATAATGGATTTTATAATCACATGTAATAAAAAATATGAAATAATTATTGCAACATCCAACCTAGCCTCTCTATAATAGCATGGAAATACTATGATATTCAACTGCTCTCTCATTGTATGTCTATGACCATCTTAGGTTCATTTATTTTAATCTATTAGATGAACAGATAAGTTAAGTCCACTCTAATTTTAACTTCCCTCAATTACATAGGATTTCCTCCCAAAATTTCCATCACATTATTTAAATAATTAATTATGTGCATAAATATGTTATAAATGTAATGCAATTTAATAAAATGATTTCATAAGACTGAAATATTGAAATAGTTTGTGCTCATACTTCATTATCAAGTAATCCCCCCTCACTTCTATCCACTCATATATTCTATCAAAAACATGAATTAATTAGAATTTGAGGAAGAGGGAATAAAAAAGTTATTTATAAAATAATGTGATGTGAAAAAATGAAGGATTTTTCTAATTACTCTCAAGATCGATATATGAATTCAAAGTTACGTTGAAAAATGAAAAACAAGAAATAAAATTAATGAAATAAGTATCATCATAGTCAATGATGTCCATATATAACTTATCTTTATTTTTATTCCAAGTTGAGATATTCCACTATCATCCAACATCAACATAATATAGAAATGGAATACCAAGTTCTTAAGGAATTTGGTTTTGGGTAATCCTAGATTTGGATAATAAATTTTCACATTTGTGAATTATCTTATTTGTTGGTTGAATATTATTTTTCATTATTCTGAATTATAAATTATTTTCCTCCTAATTCTATCCTTCACCAGGACATATTCTTCATTATCTATCTCTTTATTTCTATATATATCATCTCTCCCTATTCAATAATACATGTCTCTTCCTTCTATATATTTTATTTCCATCTCTCTCGTATCTAGTATGCTAGGTCGAGACTTTAGTTTAACTATCTTAGTAGTATATCCTTATTTTGGTGGACTATTTCCCTCCATATTTATGGGAGATTACACCTAAATATTTCTTATTATTCTTCTCTATAAACCATCAACTAGTAATTGTGGAAATACCAAATATAATGGTTTTTTGAAAAAAACAGTTAAGTTATACTATGGATGGATAAAACTCTTATAGAATAGCCTTACATTTCCTGGAATGTCCTATTGAATGGTAAAATCCCCATTGATAAGTGATGAATTACACTATTTTTAAGCTACTTCCATTTCAAAACCTTCCACATCATAGATTCAAACCTATGAAATAGAGGTTTCTTCATGTAAACATCCTTTATTGGTTATAGTGTACCATGGTTCATATGGGAGCAACCATATTATGAAAATTTTGGATTACTGCACACCACATCACAATAATGAGACAATAGTGTAGCCTGAATCCTTTAGTTCAATTTCCTTTTGTCAGATTTCCATAATCCATGGCTACAACATAGTGTTCATAAACATATTTGTGTCCATATCAAGATCTCCTCAACTATCCTTGGAAAATTATAGAATATAGAAGTTTGTGTGAGATTCATGTTGGATAGATGTTGTGTCTATGGATGATGACATAAAGAATGGGGTAAAATTATAGTGTTTTAGTAAGTGAGAAATTATTAGGTGGGAACACATCCCACATAAAAAAGGTTCTACCTACGCTAAATAAATGGTGTTGTTCCTTCATCCCCAAGATATGTTGGATAGGGCCTAGAGGAACCCATGCATCATTGTGAAACACTCTGTGTCAAAGATCCCATCCTCTCACCACTGTGTGGACCCATGAATCACATGCCTATGCTTTCCTATACTTACTCTTACCTCTATCCCTACACCAACCAGTATAGGGGTTTCCCCAGCCACATGTCCTTTATGAGGCTAGGCTCAATTGGAATAATTCTTGGGTGGGATACATGGATTTCCCCCTTGGTTGAGGGTTGGAAGGTTGGTGGCACATTTTTTACCTAATGTCTTCCTCCTACTTATTAATTTCCATCAAAATAACACAAAAATTAAAAATAAAAATCAAACAACAAGAAGACAAATAGTCCTAATCTTTCTAATAAATTTTCCAAAATTTCATTCCAAATTACGAGTTATCCACAATTGATTTTTATTAATTAAAACATGGGTTTTTACCATTTAAAAAAATGGTGTTAATTAATTAATTTTTTTAATTTTTTAAGAAAATATTAACTCATTAAATCCACCATACATAATCCATTTTTTTCCTCAATCATTTATCATAATTACATATTTAAAATGAAACTCCAATTATTCTGATATTTCAAATTCAAAATCAATTAAAAAAAATTAATTGGGGAAATGAATTTTAAATTTTCCCATATAACAAATGACTCCAAATCAGAACTATATACTATGTATTTCAAATTACCAAGTAAAATGGTGGGGATTTTCATCTCTTTAAATAAAGTCTGTTAATTATTCATTATTAACATTCCATGATGGGGTGAACATCACAATTATTTTCTCTCAATACTAAAGGTATAATTTAAATGTGATTTTTTCATCACATCGTGAGTACATACACCAAATATAAGAATTTGAAATTGATTTACCTTCTATACATTGTAGAGAAAATTTTCATAAAAAACATGAGGACTTTGAAATAGGGATGACATGATTCTGATGATAATAGACCATATTAAATTGATGAATAAAACATTTATGATATTATAATTATATTAATAAATAAGTGTTAATCATGTAATAAAATTTAAATGAAATGAAATTCCCCTCTCTAGAATGTGACAACTCTCCACATCCCAAACTCAAGTGTTGATATGATCAAAAATAATAATGAAAGTGTTAAGCTCTAATATTTTCTATTCTTTTTTAAAATGTTTCAATTTTTCAACAATTATGGAAAGTAAAGTTTCACATTCATTAACCAACCCCAAATAATAAAAAAATTGGTCAAGAGATTGAGATTTTTGACATTCCATTACTTAACCCATATTTTTTTCTTGAGTGGATCTTTCTAAAAATAGTGTAGTGTACATTAACATACTTTCTAAAATCCATTGATACACCCAAAAAATATTCTATTAAAGAATAATATCTTTTATCCTACGAATTATATATTCCCCCACACATTATAATTGATCATGATTTCAAAAATATTAGAAAGGATATGATTGGATAAATCAGATTGTAATGTGGGAATTATTATCAAAGGGCATTCATAGTTTCTAAGGGAAAAAAGATGTTTAATATTATGTAGGTCTCATTGATAATGGATAGATAAAACAAAAAATGACTCAATAATTTGAAGGTGAATTTATAAAATCAATATTTTGATAATATCTAAATTAAATTTCATGCAAATGACATGTCCCATGTTCTCTTAATAAATTTACAAAGAATGATTGGAAAAAATCATTGTAAGGACCTATCATGGGTGAAAAAATTTAACTAAAGGAAATCACTCGTAAAATTTTTCATAACAATAAATAAATAAACACGAATTCCTAAAAATAAAATAATTAATGATATACGGACATTTTATTAACATCTGAATGCAAACAAATCATGATTTTTTGATTTCAAGTTCATATGTTTCACACTGAATTTTTTTTCCAATATTACTTGTTCAATAACTATCAAAAATAAAATTAAAACATGTAGTCATTGGTTTCCTAATAATTTTATGTCCCATTGAGAAAAAATTAAGCACTAATCTAAGTATGGGCATGAATTTTTCTCTTTAAATATCAATAAAACATGTTAGGAAAAATGTTGGGGAGTTAATACTAAATACAAATAAATTAAATCTTACACTCCTAGATTTAATGATCTTTCCTTCTTGAAGCCTACTTCCCTTGTGATTGATGGTCCTACAAATTAATTAAAAATAGTAAAATCACATTATCCATGCATTTAAACTTCACAAATAATGTGAAGTAGGATTCCCTACATCTAAAAATAAATTCTAGACTAATAAAGATATTGTGTAAAACTCAGATGTCCACTTGTAAGGTGATTTTTTATGGACAATAAGATCAACCTTACCTCTTGAATAACATAATGAGAGTTGGTAATAGAGCCAACCATTTGATATTAATCCAATACGGTCATGGTTCAAAATTTAGTGTATCTCTTCAACTTTTCTTCCTCTTGGAAAGCTCATTTCCTTGTTATGAGGATGGTACCAAGTAGTGGAAACCTTCAATGTTATTAATATGGGATCTTGGGGTCTTCAAACCTTATACCATTTCATTTTTTCTTATTTTGGTGGTTATTTATCATCAAATTCTATATTAGACTTTAAATTTCAAGAATATAATTTCTCTTTTTCTTCTTTATGGGGATACTATTTCATAAGTTACAATATCAAATTCCAAATTTTAGTGTACCCAAGATCTTTATTGTACTTTTGGACTTGTTTTTCATTTGTAAAGGGTTTTTATACTTTTATTTATCAACATGGAATGGTAACCATAATCCATTGAAAATTAAATTAATGAGAAAAAAATTCATGGTTTGTCCAATCATGGTTCACCTCTTATTCATCTTATTTTTAATTGTATTTGAGATTAACTAAAACTAATGATGGAAGGGGTTCTTGTTCATTAGGTTTTAGATGTTCTTCTATCATGTCAATCATTTTTCAAATAATTCAGTAGCTCTCATCTAATTAATTTTTTCTTCCTCTTATTCTTGTTGGACATCATCTTTTTCCTCATAGTAATCCTCAAAAACAAGGTTCAGGATATTCTCAATGGGAAATAAATAATAAATTTGAGGATTGGAATATAACTCGTTTACCTCAGACCATTTGTTCATGATATCTATATGTATCATCTCATTCATGAACTCAAATTCCATACTGTGGATTTCCTCTCCCTTATTTGGGTATAGTTGTGATTCCCATGGGATTACATGATTCTCCCATCCTTAGTATTAGATTTTTCCCTTTGTTTATTAATTTTTTTGGGAGGGTTTTAAATTGAATCACAAAATGTATGTGTTTTTTCATTACTAATTATTCTTGAAATAATAATATAAAAACACCCAGTATGTAAATAAAATATAAAGAACCCAATCTAAAAACCAAAAATTGAAAAATTTAGGGAAAAAGTGTCATATAAATATTTAACTTAATAACTACCTAGTCCCTATAAATGATTAAAATTATAACATCAATTGAGAGCATAATATATCCTCTTAATAAATATAAAAATATAAATCTATTCTCAACCAAATACACTGACTAGTAGAGTGCATAACAATGGTCAGAGAATGTCAATACCTTGAAGAAATGTGTTACAATTTGATAAAATAGCTCTTACATTTTCATAAATTTGAATAAAATAAAATTATCTTATATAATTGAGAGATTTTATGGTTTGATTGACTTAAAAATAAAATTATTATAAAGGGAAGTGAGTTGATTTTCACGTATGGGTTTTCATAAATTTAAAATTACTCAATCATGACTTGTGTAATTACATCAAATCAGAAGTCACAAGATATATTGAGGTATCTATCCTAGACTCTCATAATTGTCTATAGCTACCAAAGATAGTAGAGCCCTATTTTATGGAATGTTTATAACCATATTAATTTACTTTATTTTAATTAATTTGATGAATGTAAACATCAAGACATTATATTTTTCTAGTTTCTACATTTACATTGTATTTAGTCCTATAATCCCATCTATCTTTATAGTTAGTTAAGGATTTTATTAAATATGTTATCAATGTAATGAAATTTAATAAGATGGTTTCATATTTATGAAATATTTACATAGTGGGAGATCATACTCTCTTATAAAATCACCCCTCCCTCACTTTTAGACAATAATATCTTCTATCACAAACCTGTATTAATTATAATTTTAGTTAGAGGAGAAAAATTATTAATTCTAAAATAATGTTATATGAAAAAAATATGTTTTCTAATTACTATCATGACCAACATATGAATTTAATGTCAAATTGTGAAAATAAAAGAAACAAAAAATTCATAAATTATGAAGAATCATGGTCTATAACAACCTTATTCCCTCGAATATTGCTTCACATACAAGGTTGAGATCTTTCACTAGACTACTACACCATCCTATGTTTGAAATGATACCGTGCTAGGTTTTCTGGCAGTCAGTTATGGGTTCTACCAAGCTAAGAACCCCCCATTGTAGAGAAGTACATTCAATTATTTATAGGCAAAATAATCCTTTGTTTTATTTTAGATTTTCAAATCTTCTTCACTCACTTATATTTTTCTCAATGAATTGTTCTTATTAATATCTATTTAATTCTACTTCCACGTTCTCTCTCATCCATAAAAATTGGTCGATCCTTATTTAATTTTTATTTGTTCATAGTTTTTGTCCACTAAGTGTGTAAAAGTTTTATTTTTAATTATCATGGATTCATATTATTTTTTGTGGGTAATTGACACATTATTTATGGGAGAACCGCCCACATTTGACCTATTATTATTCTACTTGAAGTATTGACGAGAAGTCATCGAAAGCACAAAAACTTTTGTAGTTAAAATAAATAGGTAAAGTTTATTTTAGAAATAGATAAAACCATTTATGAACATGCCTTCATGGCCTGTGGTGTGATCAACTCCCCATTGTGCAGCATAAAATTACTCTATATTTTCTACTTCAATTTTAAAACTATCCACATCATTGCATAAACCGTATTTCATGGAGAGTACTTCATATAAAAACCCTTTAATGGATACATTATAGTATGTTTTCTATAACCTTCACCATATTATTTACTTTCTATCTTACAGTGAACCACATATCAATAGTGAGTCTATAATGTATCTTAAATCCTTCAATTAGAGCTCCCTTGGTCACTACCTCATAATCCGTAGCTGTAGCATTGTGGGCATCAAAAATGTAATTATAATCTCGATCTCTCGTCTACTAGACATAGAGGTTTACAACGTACGATATATGGAATTCTAAACAAGTTGGATAGAGGATTTTTCTTAGGATGATGACACATAGCATAGGGATAAATGGGGGAATTTAGGTAAGTGCACAATTCCCAGGTGCATGAATATCCCACAATGAAAAATCAAAGTCTCAACATACACATAATAAGGAATTTCATTCACACAGCACCCCCACAAGTTTGATGGGGGTAGGAGGACCCATTTTGTTGTTGTGCATCACCACATTCTAGTGATTCCTTACTTACACAACCATGTGGACCCATTGACCACACACTGGTGCACTCCTATAACTTATCCTTCCTCTTCCCCTTCACCAACTAGTATAATATTTTCTCCAATCACATGGCCTTACTGATGTTGGGAATAGCCTTTATCCCTTTCTTGACATGTTATGTGGACATCCTCTTTGGTTGAGGGTTTTCCAGTTGGTGGCCCAATTTTTAGCTAGTGTATTCCTCATCCTTTTTTATTTCAACCAAGATAACACAAAAGTAAAACCAAAATCAGACAAAATGAATTTTTTTACTATTTTCTATTCATATTTCAAAATTTTAATCCAAATTATAAATTACAAAAAATTGATTATTGTTTTTAATTAAAACACGGGTTCTAAAAAATTGAAATAATGACATTAATTAATTAAAATTTGGATATTTTTTATGAAATATAAGAACTCATAAACAAAATATTTCATGATACATTGTTTTAGGTCATGTGATTTGAATATTAAATATATTTTAACATAATATGGTAGAAAATATGTGCCATTATGATTAAATTCACATGGCAATGTCTACCGGTTGAAATAGACATACTGATTATTTGGTGCAGCACATACATAGAATAATCCCTTTCTATGATTAATCTTGTTTTTGTACTAGGTGAATATTTATTTTAGAAACCACTAGATGAATCATGAATCAATTAATATAAGAAAACCATGAGGAGTGTCTCAACTCAATGTATTTTAGGGCACTTTGAGATCCTTTGTGATGTTGTGTTTTAATAATGTTTTGTTTTTGTCAAAAAATTAATTTTTCTGACATATTTTTTTTAAATAAGGGGAAGAAGTGGTGTAGGAGGATTATAATTTTTTGGATGTTTAGAAAAAATTAGATAATGGAAGTCTGTTAAAAAAAGTTTTAATTGGAAACACCATCAAATTCTCCATCAGATGATTTCTTTTTTTTAATTCATAATTTACAAAGATAAAGAATGTTAATAAAGATTCTGAAATTACAAAAATTAAAAAGTCATAGAACCTTCCAATTCATGTTAGAAAATTATTTTTTAGTCATTCATGTTCTTAACATAATATAAAGAAGTCATTATATAAGATTGAGTTTTAGAAGAAAATTAAAATGAAATTTTGTGGAGTTTTTTCTATAGAAGAGTTCCAAACATATATTGTAATATTTCCATATACTAGAAGTTGAAGTTCTTAGAAAAAAAAGATATGTTAATTGAACTATGTTTTATAATGTTACATTTTTTTGATCAAATAGGGTTCATTAGATGTTTTTACTCAGATAAAACTTATTAGATGCAAATCATTGATCATTTTGTTTGGAGTTATGAGATTCTATGATATTGAAAATGAGTTTAAAATAAATATGGATCAAGAAGTGGGTTTTAAATATCTGATAGATAATAAAAAATGATACCATCCATACATACAATCGAATATAATTTGATGTTTGAAGTTACTTCACCATAGAAGATAATCGGATGAAGAAATTTTTTTAGTTCTCAATCAGAAAGATCCGATGAAACAATAGGTTGTTGTTGAATTTTTAAAATGTTTTTTTTGTTAAATGGCATCAAAAATAGATCCTCAGACATAGAATTTGTTACAAAATAGGAATTTGTTTGGTTGATAAGATCATGTGGTTTTTGAAAATATGGAAGAATAATAAGATTACTTCGATGTTATTTTGAGACTGATAATTCTTTGAAATGAAGAGTTCTATAAAAATAGTATGATAAAACTAAATATCATATGATCAGATATAGAATGTGGATAAAAAATGTGAATTATATAGAAGTTTCTACGGGATAGTCATTTCATGTTTCTAGAGTCTCTAGAATTTTCAACAATGTAGTCAACCATTTTCATTTATCATGAATAAAATGACATAGAAATATTGTTTCTATTTATTTTCAGAGATATTTCACAAATTTGGGTCAAAAGTAACTGATATAAGAATGATGATTTCTGAATTTTTGATGCTTATAATCTTTCCAACACATGGAATCTATTTACAATTCTTTTATTGAGAAAAATTGTTAAGGCTGAATCAATTAACAAATATCTCATGTCGGTTAAGAGGATGATAAAGATGATAATTTTTATAAAAATAAATTATAAACATATGTTTCAAAATATTTTAATGTTTTTAGAGATTCTAGATTTTTCAAGAAGTTATTAGAAGGGTTTTGAATATTTGAAATGGATAAATTGATGCTCCAATGAAAATAAAATTCAATGTTTGGGAATTTGAGTTATTTTGAATGTAAATTGGTTTCCAACTATTTTCTCAATGGATGAACCTATAAATATATTTACACAATAAATTGTACAATGTTTCTATTAAGGGGGTAAAAAAATATGAAGCACTAAATATTTTTTTTTTATAAGAGTTTTTTATGTAAAGGCTTTGGTTAGAATGGTTTATATAACATTTTTATTTACAAACTGAGGGGGTCAGATTGGGTTTTTGAGAAGAAGTTTAAGTAGTTTATTTTTTAAATAGTATATTAGTAGGTTTGGTATGTGAATAGATTGAGTAAAGTAGAATTGAAACAAGTCTATCAGTTTGAGTTCATCAGAAGTAGGAATATCAGACAGTGGCAAATTGGACATAGGTTTCTGAATGTACCTTTTTGGAGAATTATGTATCAAAGAGGCTTTTCATTTGTGGCTCAATTTTTTTAGACATATTTATAAACATATTATAGTTTTTATAATCAATTCTATCAAGAAATAGAAGGTAACTAACAATATTTGACACAAGTTTTATCTATTCCTTCGTAATAGGGAATTTTCATAGACCCATGATAGTTTATATGACAACGATATAGGTTATCTATCTATGGATAGACCATATAAATCGTGTGTTCCATGTTCACAATTCTATTTCTCCATGTACTTTAGTTTAATAATACATCATAATGAATAAACTCTAACATGTTGCAAGGATTATATTTCCTAATGTATAAATTTTTAAAATAGAAATAACTAATTGACCTCCATCCTCTCACTTGTTTTATGATCCATTGTAACTTCAAGTGGTATTAGAGTATATGATCCCCTATTGAATCATTATCCAAGAAAATCAAAATTTTATCCATAGTAGATGGATTCAATCTTTCAATATAATTTTTATTAAAATATAATGATTCCGAATATTTTTGACATGGCTTGGAGGTTACTAATGCTATTATAATTAGGATCTGACCTACTAAGAAACATTCTATGATGACTTTTGATAAAAAATGAAATATTAAATTTGAATGAAATGATAGAAATTAAATTATTATGTCATTATTGAGAAAAGTTTTTATGAATCTAATGGGTGTCAAAATAGAAAATATTATATGTAAAGGCTCAAAATAATTTTCAATAGGAACCCTAATGTGATGGAGGAAAAGGTAAAAAACTTATGTGTCATTTTGAAAGACATAAGAATGTGATATTATGAAACAATTAATGATTAAGTCACCAGATTTTATGAATTTTTCTGTAACATAAGAGAGTTTAGAGATGCATTATATGATTGTACGATAGTTCAGAAACTCATAAGAATCTTTCAAGATATTTTTTATCCATTAAATATATTCATTATAAGATAAATATGATTCATTACTCAATTATTTTCTTAACTTTCTTATTTTTTATGAAATGTGAAAAGCGTGAGTTTTGAAAAAGAATGTGAAAGATGAAATGGATTTTGAAGCTACTAGAAATTTGAAAATTCATCATGTTGAACATGATGGTTCTTGTAATTATGAACTTAAATAGGGGGTTATTTGAAAGAAAAAAATCATTTCTCTCATCCTTTAGAACTATCAGAGAGGAAGAGAATAATATAGAGGAAATTTTCTTCTCAAATGAATTGCGTGTTATGGAATTAAACATTTATCTATGAATTTTACCATAAATAAAATTGGTGAATGTTAATATCATTTTGAAGAATAACCTGATCAAAAAGAGTTTAAAAAATAAAACTATAGAAAATAAGTATTTTTTGGTAATAAATAATTTAACTAGAAATAGAATATGTTTTCTATGTAACAATTTAAAAAGATAACTTTGATTATATAGATTCTTTAAAAGATGACTGTTTAGAAATAATTATTACTATCTTTGAAAATGTTGAGAAAAAGGAATATTTGATAGATAGTTAACAAGAAAGAGGTTAAGAATCATACAAAGTGTACCATCTCAGATGATAACTTTCTTTATATATTAAGAAATATAGAACTCTTATAAAAAAATATGAAGGATTAAGGAATATAATGGAAATTATTTTTAAGTAATAAAATATGTTTTTAGGAACTTATGATAATAAATCCAAGAGATATTAAGATACAAAATGAGATTTTTTCAACATTGAATGATAGCTGAGGCCTTTGTAAGAAGTTGGATGATATGGAAGACAGTGTTTATAAAACACAATCAAAACTCTTTAAGTCAAAAATTACATTAAGAATGTAGAATGAAAAATTCATAGAGGGGTTGCAAGTAAAATATGAATAATCTAAATCTATAGAAAAAACCCACTACTGAGATTAGGTGAAATATATACCCAATAAATAGAAAAAGTCATCTGATTTTTCTAGAATTTCATGTGTTGATAAATGTGATAGAAAATACTGCATTGGGAAGGGATCTAAAAAATACCACATCAACAAAAAATACAAATTATCCCCAAAATAAGGTTGACCCTCTTCCAAAGGAAACTCATGTCCAATATTTTTTTAACATTAAACACATTCTTATTGGAAAATATCATACTTAAATTATGAATCATGATTTTATGGATTCTGTTGGTGTTGTTAAAATTTATAGGAATAGATCTTACAAGTGTTGTAATAACATTTCACATCTCATAAAAAGGTATGAATAGTAGCAAAGCATTTGTGGAAGCAGAATGAGAAAAATTTCTAAAAAAATGCTGGGAAACTGAAATCTCAAGATGTTAGAAAAATTTCAATTGAAAACATATTAGAATGCATAGAAGAAGTATTTACAAATATGACCTAATTATCCACCTCGACAAAGAATGTATGAAAGTGTTTCTAGGAAAAATTTATGATACCTGAGAAGGAAAGGAATAAATAAATGGAAAAGTTTAAGAAAGATATTTAATTATTGATACATACTTAAAAGAATATAAAAATATAAAACCATTGATACTTGATGGTGGTTGTTCCTCACACATTAAAAGTGAGATGAAAATCCTGAAAGTTGTTGGAAAACATGATGGATGTGTTATTACATTTGGGTAGGATAGTTCCCTAAAAAAATTAAATTAAAACAATAGATATTCAAGTTGAAAAGTTAAAATATATGTGATTTCTATTTTTTGATAGGATAGAAAATAAATTATTTAGTGTAAGTCAACTTTTTTGATGATGAAAAAGTTTTTATTTTAAGAAAATATTTGTGTATCACTAGAAGTGTGGAAGATGGTATAGTTTTTAATAGAGTATAATGAAATTATGTAAATATTTTATCAGATTAATGAACTTAATAACTCATGCTATATATTTTATGAAGATGAAAATAAGTTGTGATATCATAGGTTTGACTATATTGGGATGATAATCTTGAAAATAAATTATAAATTGGATGATTTTTTAAATTTTCAAACTTTGAATAGATGTTAGATCAATGTATTTTTTTCATGTATTTTCCCTTTTATTTTTGGTCTGTATTTTCCCCCTAGGTTCCCATTTTAATTTTGGAGAAAAATAGAGTGTTTTGGGTGGATAGAATTATGTGCATGGTTGGTGCACTATTAGTAATAATCTTGCACCCAACCCTGGTAAATGTGCATTATGGGAAGAGTGTGCACACAGTGGACACATAGTTTGTTAAATCTGTAACACCCCAAGATTTTATGAAAAATATTCTTTTTAATTTCATTAATGTCTTGTGTTGTACGCTACACCAATATTATCTTGTGCTATACGCAAAACCGTATTAGCTTGCAGTATACGCAACACAATTCTTGGATCGTGTTATACACAATTTCAAGTTCATTTGATAAAAGTTATTCTACGCAACATTGGGTGTATATATATATATATATATTCAATGTATAAATGAAATATGGTTGGATTTTGTTATATGCAACAACAAAGAGGTCTTGCACTACATGCAGCCTTGACTTGGCTTTCATTACACACAATTGCGACCTTCCTCGATAGTGTGTGTTGTACGCAATACCCGGTTTGACTAAACAACGATATATAGTTATAATATTATCACAAACTAGCCGTTATGAATAGTATTAACCACATTTTGAATTTTATAACATTATTAATAATCTTATAAATTTTCTAAAACATTTTATGTGAACAAAATATAATTTTTAGGTAAAATAAGTATTTTTCAAAAAATGCAGTTTTGTCACCTTTTGATGGAACACCCACTTTAAATCTAGTTTTTTACATGTTTATAAGTTCAATTTTAAAAAATAAAATTATTCTTCAGAATAAGGATATAAAATTTTACCTTGGATAAAAGTTTCATATTATTCTGATAACTTTCATAATTTAATGAATAGCAAAAACAAGCTATATATTAATTAAAAAGAACCCTTTCGTCGTAATAATTTATGTGGTTAAATTATAATATAGAATGGTTTAAATTATAAATAGAATATATTTTTACCATTTAACATAATTTATGTCATTATCATTGATTTTACCTTGAATTCGTAGGTTAAATAAATTCAATCTTTTGCAATGTTTTAAACAAAAACTCATTTTCTTTCGACGACAGGATTAATTTTAATTTAATTTCTGACAATTTTGTGTTTTGAATTTAAGAAAATGGATTCAATATTTGTAATCAGTGGGTCCAAATTATGTTAATATGCTACTTTTTATTTTCGGGCTTTATGAATAGTAACTACGGTAAATTTTATTTACCGTAGTTAAAGGTAAATCGGGTAATTAAGGGTAAATATAAGATTATCAAATTAACCTAACACCTGCCAAAATCCTATTGGATGACTAAAAGTAGACCCATATCACCTTAGGGTTGGATTAGAATTATTTAATGGACTTGTGTCCATGAAAATAATTTAATTATTATTAAAACCAAAGTAAGTGACAACATGTCACTCTCTTAAATCTTATAAGTATATTAATTTTAATTTAGTGATACAATTTATGAAACTTCTAACATCAATTGTCTCCAGAAAGATAATAAATGTATCTACATAATATAAATATATTTATAATTTTTATGGATTAAATAATTATCATTAAAGGTGACATAATAGTGATGTTGAAATTATTTTATTAAGAGAAATATCAAATAAATGGTTTTAATAAATATTATATGAACTATTTAATGTGATCCAATAATTTTCTAGATAAATATGACATGTTATGAAACTATTAAATCTTTTATTTTGAGCATATCATCTGTATATTGTTTATTTAAATTCAAATAAATGAATAATGTCAAAATTGACACTATTGTTATTTTATAAAAATAACATATTATAAAATTGTTTAAAAATAAATAAAATATTTTAAAATTATAAATTAAACTTTATATGGTCTAAAATTTCATGAAATGTCAAATTATGGAAAATTTACAACAAATAAGTAAATATTTATAATAATTAAAAATTTATAATGTTATTACCACAAATAATATTAAATTGATTAAATAATGATAAATCAGGTTGATAATGTTTAAAATAAATTTCTAACATGTCTAAATTTTATTGGTTGATGAGATTACAACCCTATCTCATCTAATATTTGAATATGAGTCGTTTTTGAAGGTTTTTAAGTGCGGTTAGATTTATTATAAATTAATATTTTTAAGATTTCCAAAGGTGCCCCTCTCCTCCCTTATAAAAGGGCACCTCCTCCCTCTCTTCCTCACACCAATTTGAGCCTTAATTCTTGGCCAACCCCTGAAAAATTATCTTCTCCACTTCCCTTGAAACATCCTAGAGTTCCTGGTCTTCTTCAAAGACCAATTTTAGTGCCCTAAGAGAAGGTCTCAAAGAGGCGCTTCAAAGAAGAGGTAATGTCTGTTACCGATTCTTTCAACTTTATTTCTTCTTCCACTTCTTCTTATTTAGTTGTTTCATTATGAAGTAATAACATCAGTATCACTCATATACTGATATGTTATTATAAGTATGAAACAACCCTATTTCACCATCTATCCATCCTACGGAAAACGAAATCACCGCGCGTGCGTATGTACAGAATACCGTCTCCACGCCGTGGTGTAATCTATTTTCCACCACCACCTTACTTGGATGGGTATAATGGTGTAAATAATGACTATATATGATTATTTTAAAGTGATATTTATTCTGAAATATTATACATAAACTTCAATACAATTTCATGATCATGGGAATTATATCATCGCTCGTGCGTACATACGGACTACCGTCTCCACAACGCGATGAGATTCATTCTCAATGATTAACCATTCATGAATGATTATAAAGTATATATAATAAGTAATAATGAAATATATGACATAATAATGATACTGGATTTATTTATATATATATGTATTTCATCTACTTAATTCCATTCAAATCAATAAAGAAACGAAAACATCGTTCATGCGTACGCACGGCCTACCGTCTCCATGAACGGTGTATTTCATTCCATTTATTGATCTATTATATATATGTATATTCTGAATATATATTATATATAAATAATGTTTTATATTTTGGATGTATTTAACCATGATCTATGTAATCATATGAATAATTACAAGTCAAAACACGGACGACAAATGAAACGATTTTACCCAAAACGCTCTTTAACATGGAATTTACTAAAGAACGAGTAATATAAAGTCATAAGTGAACCATATAAGATATCCTAACAATGAATATGATTCTGTAATAAGTCAATGACATTATTTAAATCATTATATAGGTGGTTTGGATACGTACGAAGCATATCGGACCTAAGGTAAGGGATAATTTTTCAAATCTCATTTTTATCCGAGATTAGTTATTCGTAAGTATTTACTGGGGTTATTTCTATCATCCATGTCCATGTTTTATAAAAGTGATTTCATGTATGTTTAAAGAAATTTTTAACCATTTTTGACTTTTACTACATGGTATGTAAGGAATCTTTTTTTTACCATACGAGGTACTTTTTGACTTTTCCGACAAAAGTACGAGGAGAATGTTATTTTTAACTTATACAGCGTGAACGGATTTTTACGGTTTCATAAGGCCTCATTTTAATGAAGCCTACTCTACATGATTTTATGACTATTTGCAAAAAAATACTTTTATTTTAAAATTTCATGGCATTTTTTTGAAAAGAAAATGATTTTGATGAAGAAAGGATATTTCCTCAAGATTTCATTTCAAATGTTTTATCAAAACCATTTTCCATCTTAGATGACATTATTTCATATGTGTATGTTTCAAGTTTAATGTATCTATGATTTACATGGTTCACTTTTCTTATGATGAAATTTCCATTTGTTTTATATGTATTATGAAATGATGGTATGATGTTTATGAAACCCATTTTATTCATTGGGTTATGATGAATTATTTATGTTTATTTTGAGGCACAAGTAAGAATGATTTCATTATGAGATGGGTGGGACATATATCTCCCTCCAATGGATTGGGTAATGATTTATATCTCTTGAGATAGACATTGATATAATGGTAAGTTAATCTGGTTCAGTGTTACAGGACTGAAACGAGGAGTGAACTCGATTCAGAAAAAGACTTTGTCCATTAAGAAGGTCTTGGTAGCAATGCCTTGGCTACAATAGAAATCATAACATGTGCTTAATAGTTTCCACAATTACATGTTTTATTCTCATTATATTTTATCATGGTTGATGTTCCATTATGATATATTCCTTACGTACTTCCACGATTTATGTCTTTGCTCAAGATTTTGATGTTTAAATTTCATGTTCAGGTTTTTGCTTTCAAATGTTTATGGATTGTTTTATGTTCTCTATGTTTTCCCTTACTGAGCATTTAAGCTCACCCTTTTTATATTTTATTTTCCCTAGGAAATATTTAAAGGTTTTAGGTAAGGAAACAAAAAAAGGAAGATCGTTATGGGAGTTGTTGAAGATCTTTCAACATGATTTGAAGTTTATATTCCAAGTTTCCAAAGACACTAAACTATTACGATCCTTGAGTTTTGGTTTTTTTGTTATGTATTAAGTATTCCGCCAAAGTAATGTAATGTCCATGTACGTCAAGCTTCAGGTCTCTACAGTTGGTATCATAGGAATGGTTTAGTCAACCTTTGGAAACTAGGATGCGAGAACTTTAGTGAGATCCCTAGAGATATTTCTAAGGTATGTCTAGGGATGTCCATAAGGATAAGTATACATATAGGTTATAGTCCTATAATTGCACTAAAGATCTTATAATTAAACCTATGATGTTAGATATTGAAGGTACTCCCCCTTTATTATGTTGTTTTCCTAGCATGATTTTTTCCTCTCATACTATTCTTTTTGGGTTTTAGATGATGGTTGGAATCCGAAGGAACCATGTTGATCAATGTAATGGACGATGCAATGATTTTCCTCCTGAACAAACCAAGGTTATAGGAGATGGAGTGAAAAATCTTATTACTATACTTACACAAGCTATGAATCATTCTGGACTTCCAAATGAGTAGAGGAGGGAACAATATTCTATTGAGTCCTTCATGAGGCAACATCCACCTTCTTTCAATGGTTCTTCTGATCCACTTGTTGTTGATCAATGGATCAATACCATTGAAAAGATATTTTCCATACATAACTGTTCAGAACATGATAAAGTCATTCTAGCTGTTTACTATTTAGAAGGTGAAGCAGACCAGTGGTGGACTCTAATTAATAATACAAGGCCCCGAGATGAAATTGAGTCCATGGAATGGGACGAGTTCAAGAACTTATTTTTCAATAAGTACATCCCTCATATACTTTGAACAAAGATGGAGAAGGTGTTTCTTGAGCTTAAGAAGAAGGATGATTAATTTTTTGGTATATACGAAGTGAATTTTACAGGGCTTGAAAGGTATGCATCTGGATTTATCATCAAACCTGAAGGTAAAGTTGATATATTTTTCAGTGGCTTAAAACCAATTCTTAGAAGGGAATTAGATATAAGAGACTTCAGTAGCTATGAAGAAATTGTGCGTTGTTCTATCAAGGTAGAACTGGAAGTTGGTGTAACATATCCATCTCATGGTTTTGAAAAGAAACGAAAGATGGAGTTTAAGGATAAATCTCAGAATAATGGTGAAAATAATATGAATGTTTCCTTATGCTCAAAGAGTGGAAAGATGAATGGTGGAGATTTTCTTAAAGGGACTCGAAAATGTTTTAAGTGTGGAAAAGAAGGTCATCGAGCAGCTGAGTGTCGAAGTAATGGAAAAAGGGTTGCTAATGATGTGAATAAAGAAAAGACTACATAGAACGCACAACCAACACTTCAATGCTTCAAGTGCAAGGAAATGGGGCATTATGCTAATAAATGCCCTAATCCACGGGTTAATGATGATCAACGTGAGCAACCTCTTAAGGAAAAGGATAAAGGGAAGTCTCATGTGATCACTATTTTTGATTTTGAGTATGAAAATGAAGTTGTGTATTGATTAAGTGTGTATATAATGGGATTCCAAAATAATGTTTTATTTAGTATCATGGAATATTGGAATATTTATGTATTGGTCTATTGTGGTTTTCAATAATTTTATGGAACCGGTAACCATGGAAAGTGATTGAGATATTTTTTGAAAGAAGATGATACGTGCATAATGAAGGGATAAGGAGAAAATGAAATGTTTAACAGTATTCATGAGCTCATGACTGATATAAAGAAAAAAGATATATCATGGTTTGAGTATATAGAATTTTGTGGTTTTGGTATGTGGAAGGAGTTAACTTTTGAGAGCACTCATGTTTTCACTAAGATATAATGGGTATTCATTTTTCAAGAGAATACATGATTAAGGCCTTCGATTGATTGGAATGTGACCAACAAGACATATCATTTGATATATGGGGATCAACGATGGTATTAACATGCTTGTTATATGAACTCTTTGGTAATTGTTTTCACTATAATATGCGATTGGAAAGCAGTATTTTGGATAAGCCTATAGATTGGAATGGATTATGTTGTACATAAGTTAGTATTGTTTAAGGATGGGACTTTTTTTGATATTATTGATGGGATGTTAAAGTAATGTAGTTTTAGAAAAAGGACAACCTGCAGGACGGGCGACAACCCATCACGTCGGACAAGGCTGTGGGAATCGAACCCATAACTGAAGTACGACTGGCCTTTATCGCATACCAATGGCCTACAGGAAGTGCCTGGTTAGTAGAAACTATTTTCATTTTATTAAACTGCATGATAGATGAAGTATAAGTTCATTTTTGGAATCGTATACGATTAACCTCACCAAAGATGGACTTATGTATATTTGATAACTTTTAATAACCTTTTGTTTGAAACAGATGGAATGACCCATCATTCTATCACATGTTCTGTTAACACTTCATGAATAACAACTTCAACTTCATTTCTTTAAGATATGAAGTGGAAATTGTTCAAAGCACAAACAACAGTGAGATTGTACCAAAATCAAGCAATTATTTCTTCTAATTAAACATTTTCAACCTTAGGGAAATGATATTAAAAACCAAAAAATTTTGTCCTAGTTCTCTTATATCCGATGAATCAGATGGTACCTTAGATCGTCACAAATTTATGGCTTTGTTATTGATGGATTTTTCATAGACATGTTCTCTACCACTCTCCATCAGATCTTGATGGTTAGATTTTTCTTCCATATCCATATTTTAACCTATGTTCTCTTATATAGAAACTCAGTGATGAGTTACTTTGGGTAATCATTACGTTTCATACATTAGTTTTTAAAATTATGTTTTAGTATTCCTTTCTACGATGTGGGTTTCTATAAAAGAAACTTTCAAGTAGTAAACCATTTATAATCCCGATGAATTTCGAAGGAGAAATTCATTTTAAGGGGGGTAGAATGTAACACCCCAAGATTTTATGAAAAATATTTTTTTTAATTTCATTAATTTATTGTTTTGTACGCTACAACAATATTATCTTTTTCTATATGAAACACCGTATTAGCTTTCAGTATACGCAACACAATTCTTGGATCGTGTTATACCCAATTTCAAGATCATTTGATAGAAGTTATTCTACGCAACATTGAGTGTATATATATACATATATTCAATATATAAATGAAATATGGTTGGATTTTTTAATACTCAGAAACAAAGGAGTCTTGCACTACATGCAACCCTGACTTGTCTTTCATTACTCGCAATCACGACCTTCCTCGATAGCGTGTGTTGTACGCAATACCGGGTTTCACTAAACAATGATATATGGTTATAATATTGTCACAAACTAGACGTTATGAATAGTATTAACCACATTTTGAATTTTATAACATTATTATTAATCTTTTCAATTTTCTGAAACATTTTATGTGAACAAAATAAATTTTTCGGGTAAAATAAGTAATTTTCAAAAAATGAAGTTTTTCGGCCTTTTGATGGCGCACCCACATTAAATCTTGTTTTTGACATGATTATAAGTTCAATTTTACAAAATAAAATTATTCTTTGGAATAAGGATATAAAATTTTACCTTGGATAAAATTTTCATATTATTCTGATATCTTTCATATTTTAATGAATAGTAATAACATGCTATATTTTAATTAAAAAAACTTTTTTTCATCTTAATAATTTATGTGGTTAAATTATAATATTGAATGGTTTTAAAGTATAAATAGAATATATTTTTACCATTTAATATAATTTATGTCATTATCATTGATTTTACCTTAAATTTGTAGGTTAAATCAATTCAATCTTTGGCAATGTTTAAAACAAAAACCCGTTTTCTTTCGACAACAAGATTAATTTTAATTTAATTTATGCAACTTTTGTGTGTTGAATTTGTAAAAATGGATTCCATATTTGGAATAAGTGGGTCCAAATTATGTTAATACGCTACTCTTTATTTTTGGGCTTTATGAATAGTAACTACTGTAAATTTTATTTACCATAGTAAATGGTAAATCGGGTAATTAAGGGTAAATATAAGATTATAAAATTCACCTAACACCTTCCAAAATCCTATTGGATGACTAAAATTAGACCCATATCACCTAAGAGTCGGATTATAATCATTTAATGGACTTTTTTCTGTGAAAATAATTTAACTATTATTAAAACCAAAGAAAGTGACAACATGTCACTATCTTAAATATTATAAGTATATTAATTTTAATTTAGTGATAAAATTCATGAAACATCTAAAATGAATAGTCTACAAAAATATAATAAACGTATCTACATCATATAAATTTATTAGGAATTTTTTGGGATTAAATAATTATCATTAAAGGTGACATAATAGTGATGTTGAAATTATTTTATTAAGATAAATATCAAATAAATGGTTTTAATAAATATTATATGAACTATTTAATGTGATCCACTAATTTTATAGATGAATATGACATTTTATGAATCTATTAAATCTTTTAGATCGAACATATCTTCTGTATATTGTTTATTTAAATTCAAATAAATGAATAATGTCAAAATTGACACTATTGTTATTTTATAAAAATAACATATTATAAAATTGTTTAAAAATCACCAAAATATTTAAAAATTATACATTGAAATTTATATTGTCTAAAATGTAATAAAGTGTAAAATTATGTAAAATTCACAACAAATAAGTAATTATTTATAATAATTTAAAATTTATAATGTTATTACCACAAATAATATTTAATTGATTAAATAAGGATAAATCATGTTGATAATGTTTAAAATAAATTCCGAACATGTCTAAATTCTATTGGATGATTATATTACAACCCTATATCATCTAATATTCTAATATGAGTCATTTTTGGTGGGTTTTAAGTGGGTTTAGATTTATTATAAATTAATATTTTTAAGATTTCCAAAGGTGCCCCTCTCCTCCCTTATAAAAGGGAACCTCATCCCTCTCTTCCTCACACCAATTTGAGCCTTCAAGCTCTGCCAACCCATGAAAAATTCTCTTATCCACTTCCCTTGAAACATCCTAGAGGTCCTGGTCTTCTTCAAAGACAAATTTTAGTTCCCTAAGAGGAGGTCTCAAAGAGGCGCTTCAAAGAAGAGGCAATGTCCGTTACCGATTCTTTCAACTTTATTTCTTCTTCCACTTCTTCTTCTTTAGTTGTTTCATTATAGAGTAATAAATACAGTATAACTCATATACTGATATGTTATTATAAGTATTAAACAACCCTATTTCACCATCTATCCATCCTACGGAAAATGAAATCACCGCACGTGCGTACGTACGGAATACCGTCTCCACGCCCTGGTGTAATCTATTTTCCACCACCACATTACTTGGATGGGTATAATGGTATAACTAATGACTATATATAATTATTTTAAGGTGATATTGATTCTGAAATATTATACATACACTTAAATATAATTCAATGATCATGGGAATGATATCATCGCTCGTGCGTACGTATGGACTACCGTCTCCACGACGCGATGAGATTCATTCTCAATGATTAACCATTCATGAATGATTATAAAGTATATATAATAAGTAAGCATGAAATATATGACATAATAATGATGCTGGATTTATGTATATATATATGTATGTCATCTACTTAATTCCATTCAATTCAATAAGGAAACGAAAACAGCGTTCATGCGTACGTACGACCTACCGTCTCCATGAACGGAGTATTTCTTTCCATTTATTGATCTATTATATATATGTATATTCTGAATATATATTATATATAAATCATGTTTTACATTCTGGACGTAAGTAACCATGATCTATGTAATCATATGAATAATTACAAGTCAAAACATGGACTACAAATGAAACGATTTTACCCGAAACGCTTTTTAACATGGAATTTACAAAAGAACAGGTAATATAAAGTCATAAGTGAACCATATATGATATCGTAACAATGAATATGATTCTGTAATAATTCAATGAAATTATTTAAATCATTATACATGAGGTTCAGATACGTATGAATCATATCGAATCTAAGGTACGGTATAATTTTTCAAATCTCATTTTTATCTGAGATTGCTTATTCGTAAGTATTTACTAGGGTTATTTCTATCATCCATGTCCATGTTTTTAAAAGTGTTTTCATGTATGTTTAATGTCCTTTTTAACCATTTTTTACTTTTACTACATGGTATGTATGGAATCTTTTTTTACCATATGAGGTACTTTTTGACTTTTCCGACAAAAGTACGAGGAGAATGTTATTTTTAACTTATACGGCGTGAATGGATTTTTACGGTTTCATAACGCCTCATTTTCATGAAACTTAATCGACATGATTTTATGACTATTTTCAAAAAAATACTTTTATTTTAAAATTGCATGTCATTTTTCTGAAAAGAAATTGATTTTGATGAAGAAAGGATATTTCCTCAAGAATTAATTTCAAATGTTTTATCATAACCATTTTACATCTTAGATGACATTATTTCATATGTGTATGTTTCATGATTAATTTCTCTATGATTTACATGGTTCACTTTTCTTATGATGAAATGTCCATTTGTTTTATATGGATTATTAAATGATGGGATGTTGTTTGTGAAATTCATTTTATTTTTTGGGTTATGATGAATGATTTTTGTTTATATTGTAGAACAAGTAAGAATGATTTCATTATGAGATGGGTGGGACCTATATCTCCCTCCAATTAATTGGGTAAATATTTATATCTCATGAGATAGACATGGCCGGAATGGTAAGTTAATCTGGTTCAGTGTTATAGGACTGCAACGAGGAGTGAACTCGATTCAGAAAGGGACTTTTTCCACTAAGATGGTCTTGGCAGGAATGACTTGGCTACTATGGAAATCATAACATGTGCTGAATGGTTTCTACAATTAAATGTTTTATTCCCATTATATTTTATCATGGTTGATGTTCCATTATGATATATTCCTTACGTACTTCCATGATTTATGTCTTTGCTCAAGATTTTGATGTTTAAATTTCATGTTCAGGTTTTTGCTTTCAAATGTTTATGGATCGTTTTATGTTCTCTATGTTTGCCCTTACTAAGCATTTAAGATCACCCTTTTTATGTTTTATTTTCCCTGGGAAATAAATAAAGGTTTTAGTTAAGGAAACAAAAAAAGTAATATCGTTATGGGAGTTGTTGAAGATCTTTCAAAATGATTTGAAGTTTATATTCCATGTTTCCAAAGACACTAAACTATTATGATCCTTGAGTTTTTGTTTTTTTGTTATGTATTAAGTAGTCCGCAAAAGTAATGTAATGTCCACGTACTTCAAGATTCGGGTCTCTACAAAATCGTTCGAACTAACCATGTGTAATTTCCATACCATTAAAAAAGGGTTTTTATCATTTTAAATTCTATAATTAATACTAATCCACCCCTTATCTTTCCCACTTGGTATTTTCATCCATTGGAGGTCTACATGCTCCCTCAAACTCCCTTGGAACCCATTTTTAAGATGTTTTGGTGGTAGAAACATTAAGAGTCATCATGTTAGAGGATTTACCCATTCTATATTCCTTATCTTGAGGGTTTCTTCACTCTTTTGGTGGGTTCTAGTTTTCCAGTCCCTAGGATTTCATTAATAGGGTTTAATCTGTGGGGTTTTGGGTTTAATCTCTTGGATTAGGGTTCGTTCTTACTTTCTTGTTATGCGGTTGAACATTCACAAAAAAATTTTGGGATTTTGACATCAACGGTAGGTCATTCCATGTATAATCATTTTTTCATGAATTTATTTTTCATTCATGTTTAATCTATAATGTTTCCCGATCAATATGTGTGGTGCGAAATTTGTTTGCAAAAATAAATAAATGTGTGTTTGATTTTAAAGTTTCACTTTTACATGAAGTTGGGTGTTTGTCATGTGTAAACTATTTTTTTTTCATTTAGAATGATTTTATAAATTATGAAATTGGTTTATTATATTATGTAAGGATGAGAATCATATTTTGGTATAGAGATTATGTGCGGTTGATTTTAAAATCAGAATTTATGTGCATTTTTTAGTTGAAAATACTTTTCTTGTTCTTGAAAATTATTTTATAAATTTTCTAAATGGTATATTCAGTTTGATAAGTTGCAAAAATCACTTTTCAGAATTTTTTGGTGTGAATATGTTTTTAAAATGGAATATAGACGAGCATTTGTTGTTGTGTGATATGTGAATTATGTATGAGAAAAAAAGGGAAGCATGGATATCTGGGTGGAAAAACTAGGACTAGTATGCTTGTGATTCAAAAATGGTTGTGGCCTAGTTTCACATAGTGGGATTGAAAATGAAAAAACTAACTATATATAGAAAATGATTTGAGGAAACTAGAACTTTGTATATTTCTCCTCTCTAGTGGCTCACGCACAAGAAATCTGTTGGTCATGGTTCGTATACTACATTTCACCGATATATGTTGTACATAGGGTCCCACTGCTAGTTAGTTCCTAGGGGTAGTTCCTATTATTAGTGATCATTGGATATATTTAACCTACCATCAGCATATGGTTGTGTTTGGTTGTAAATATTCAGAATAAAGTGTGTTCTCTTATAAAAAAATCATTAATATTTTCATTCATTTAAGTTGTTTTTCAAAAAATTGTTAAAAGAATTTTCTTTGTATAAAATCATGAATGTTATTTACCTTATAATGTTTATTGAATGAATTATTTTCTAGGGTGGATTATACTGGGCTTAGTCTCACACCCTACTTACACCTTTGGTTATAAGTATACTTGGTAATGTTTGACACAAGTAAGGGAAATGATTTTGGTGATGGCGGTTTGGTTTTCTAGTTGTCTTCTTGGTGAAGTTTTATGGAGGTGGCTTGAGGGAGATTCCCCTCACCTTATGGTGGGACTGAGTTAGAATTTTTGTTCCTTTTTGTTGTGTCCTTTTTGGATGTTGGATAAAAAACATTTAATTAAATATTGAAAATTATTTAATGTTTTTTTGGAATAAATTTTCTAATTCAGTTTAGTGAATTTTTCTAGTTGTTTTATACTTAGAAATATAGGTAAATAATTCAAAATATTTATTTCTGATACTTGAGAACCTTTCCCAGCCTTTGGGGGTTAGGAACACACTTTAGGCCATGCCACTGACCAGGTCAGGCACTTATTTGGATGAAAACTAATCTTGGTTCATGATAAAATTGTATCATTTAAGGTCAGATTATGGGATCTTTTTATTTGGGTTGAGGAGGGTTAGACAATATCTAGAACTGTCAGGGCTCAGAGTTCTAGATGTGAGTAGGGTTCCTGGCTAGCAAACCTCAAGACAGACCTTGAGTCTCCATAAAATGTTGGGACTTTTGTTAGACTTCTCTTCTAGGTGGGATATGTAGATAGTAGACTGCACGTGGACACTAGGTGGGGGTGAAGTGGTTTAGTCATTTTATTATCATGTAAAGTATAAATTATTTATATTTTATGATATTGCTAAAATTTTGTGAACAATTTTACTATTTTTTCTCTTGTTCATGTTTCTTTTTACAGAAACATACCTCCCCAGAGAGCTCCCATGCAACCACAGGAGGAAGCTGAAAAGAGTTCTCCTGCACAGCATGATCAAATGCTTGTGGAAGATGTTTTCCGACCTATCTAGGCTCTAAAAAATGGAGTGGCTCCTACTCTCACTTCAGTTAGAGAGGGTTAATCTCATCCTATGAATTAAAAAAATCATTTTATTTTGTCAAGATAAATCCCACTATTGTTTTTGGAAATGATGAGTTGTAGGAAGCAGAGGAGTGTCTTGAGAAGATCGAAGGATGTGTGAGTTTCTTGAAACCCCTGAAGTAGTCAGCGGGAAATTTTATTCATTCATTCTAGAGGGTCTCAACAGAAGGTTGTATGAATCAGTGCTTCAAGCTCATAAGTATGAGAAAATTATCTAGAAGGATTCAAAGATTATGTTCAACGATAGTATTTTCACGAGGTCCTGGAATATGAAAAATCTTGGGAGCTCATGGATCATTTATATGGAGATCGGCCAGTGATTGAATATGATGACCATTTTTCTGAGCTAGTGTGGTACACACGTGATATTATTTCTATTGAATATATAAAAGATCAGAAATTTTAGAAGGGGTTACAACAACAAATTTATACTCAAGTCATCTTGTTCATGTTATGAACCTGTGATGTGGTAGTTTACTTGTCCTTGTGTGGTTGAGATTGATCAGAAGATAAAGTTTGTGTTTTCTATATTGGTTTCAACTATTATTAGAGGAAACTCCTCATGTAAAAAGAGGAAGAAGTATGATAAAGTGAAGAAGGGAGATGGTAGTTTAGGCCATCCTTTTAGGGAGTTTTCTTCAATATATTCTGATATGAGATTTCTTATGTTATATCATTGTGGGAGGTTTTGAAACATTTGACCTAGATTTACCTATCCTATTATTCTATGAAATCTATGTGAATTTATGGGGCACCTGAAGAATTTTTTCAAGGTGGGGTGACCATACCTATGTGTAGAAGGGTTTTTGTCTTCTAGGGGTTTCAGTCAAGTTGGATCCATCCAGGATGGTGGAATATTGTTTTGGTGTTCATAGAAGTAGGACCAGATCATCTTATGGTTAGATCCAATTCATGTAAGAGTCGAAGGTGAGAATCCATTCTCAGGTAGATACCAGGCATATTCATGTTGGGGATCAGGCACTATCGGGACATGATGCAGGGACCTAGATAGTTCGAGGTAGCATTCTGATTGAATAATTTATGATAGCTATTTAATTTGATACTGGTGAATATATTTCATGTATATATTCCCGTCCAATGTACCTGTTGAATATTCCAACTATGTTTATGTCATTTTTGATGGAGTTGTTGATATTTTTAGGTAAGAAGGAGCAGGGTTTTAGGTTCCCATCATGTGTGATCTCTATTTCAGGGGTTGAGATGGAAGGGGACTTCCTAGTCTTGGATATGGAACTTTTTGATGTATTCCTTGGCATGGATTGGATGGTGTGCTTTTAAACGCATAGCGATTGCTATAGGCGACATGTGAGTTTCATGTCACCTGATGGGAGTCCACATGTATTTCATGGGGAATGGGATCCTCATTTGGGTCGCATGGGGCCTCCACTCATAATGTTGTGAAATATTATCATTCATGTATCTTCACTCGTGCTTGAGGATAATGGGGGTTCTCCTAAGGGTGTTTTACATGAAGTAGTGGATGAGTTCCCATAGGTATCTGTGGATGACTTTTCGAGATTACTCATAGTGCAGGATGTGGAATTATCGATTGATTTGGCACTGGGAATAAACCTGATATCCATTTCCTCATATCGTATAGCCCCCACCAAGTTGAAGTAATTAAAGATATATATGGATGATTTGTAATCCAAATGGTTCATTCACCCGAGTGTATATCCATGGACCACACTAGTTTTATTCTCAAATAAGGATGATAGATACCTCATGTTTTGGAATGATTAACCGAAGCTAAATAAGGTAACTATATACGAATAAATACCCTTTTACTTGAATCAAAGACTTTTTTGATCAACAGAATGGTTAAAAGTTGTTTTCCAAGATATATTTGTGTTCGTGTTATCACCAAGTAAGGGTGACAGTGGCGGACATCCTGAATATGGCTTTCCGAAGCAGGTATGACAACTTTGAGTATTTGGTCATGCCTATAGGGTTGACCAATGCCCTAATAGTTGTTATAGAACCCATTAATAGGGTGTTCCATCATTATCTTGACTCTTTCATTATGGAATTTGAGGATGAAATCCAAGTGTATTCTAGATCTGAGGAGGAGCATGAGCATCACATGCAGATTGTTTTGGGTACTCTGAAGGATCACTACCTATATTCCAATATTTCAATGTGCACCTTCTAGACTAGGGAGGTGAAAAATCAGGGTCATGTGATTTCAAATAAGGGGGTTTCAATGGACCTCAATAAAATCAATGTAGTTATTTCATGGGAGTAGCTGAAAATGTGTTAAATATCATAACTTATCTAGGCCTGGTAGGTTATAAAAGACGGTTTGTTTGGGATTTGTCTTGGATTTCCCCATCCATGTCCACACTAACTTCGAAAAGAGTGATGTTTTAGAGGATCCCATAGTGTTAGGAATTCTATGAGGATCTAAATAAGCAGTTGAATACTACACCTGTATTGATATTCCTAGAGTCTGGGAAAGAAAAATTGTTTATATAGATGCTTCGGGGGTGGGTCTAGAGTGTGTTGTTATTCAGGGTGGTCACATGGTGGCATTCTTGGTGAGAATTCTATTTACTTCTTCCATTCTAGAGTTGATTTAGTAGGAACAACCTAGTGATGAGCTATGTGAGTAGTATATGTAGTCTCTTTACAGTGGGGGGACATCATCTGATTGGTCTTCATCTCCTAGGATATTCAAATGCTTTAAGGGTCGTTCAATGGTTCTGTTTTCCATGAGTAATGTGGTGATATAGGTTAGACACCAATATTAGTGGTTCATTCATCCCAGGGAGACCAAGATGTATTATAATGTTTTTGACAGTTTTAGTGTCCATGAATGAGGTGGGACATAGCTTATTTTTAATCAATGTGTTATACATTCATGTAGGTAAAGGCATAGCATGAAAGGCCCTCCGGTTTGCTTCATCCATTACCCATTATTACCTGGAAGTGGGATGAGGTTTCCAAGGATTTTATTGTTGGATTTCATCATAGTCCTATAGGAAGGAACTCCAATTGGGTGGTGTTAGTAATTTTGAATAAATCTTCCCATTTTATTCCAACTATAGATGCATCTAAAGTGGACGAGTTAGGATAGTTGTATATTCAAGAGGTGGTAAGGCTTCACAAGGTGCCATCAATAGTTGTTTTAGATAGAGATCCTCATTTTACCTCTCGATTCTGGGAAGCCCTTCAAAAGGAATTTGGGTCACAAATTAAGATGAGTAAAGCATATAATCCTCAAACAGATTGTAAAATAGTCTGAGAAAATCAGATTTTAGAGAACATGATTGACACATGTGTTTTTAATATTAGAGGATTGTGGGATAGACATTTGAGGTATGTATAATTTTATTGTAATAACTATTAACAATATTCGAATCTAATGGCTCCATTTGAATAACTTTTTTGCAGCCTTATCGGTCTTCTCTATGTTGGGATGAGGTGGGTGAGACCACACTTTTGAGATTGAGCCTTATGCAGGATACATCTGAGAAATTCAAGAAGATTAGGTAGTTTTAATTGACAGGTTAGAGTCTCCATAATTCATATGTTGATTAGTAATGTCGATATCTTTGGTTTTCCATGGGTGATTGGGTACTCATGAAGATAACCCCTCTCTTGGGTCATCACTATTTGGGGAAGCATGGAAAGCTAACATCAAGTTATGTTAGCCCTTTTAAAACCACTGAATGGATTGGAATGGTGGCATACATGATATCTTTTTCTTCTTAGTTGACATATATTTATAATGTTTTTCATGTCTCCAAACTAAATAAATATAACCTGGACATGTCCTATGTAATGAATTGGAATGATTTGGAGATAGAAACTGATTTATTAGTGTTTTAACGGCCAGTGAGAATAGAAGATTCCAAAGAAGGTGCTTCGTGGAAAGTCTATTCCATTGATCTGATTCCTTTGGTAGCATGGGAATGATGTGCATGATACATGGGAGTGAAAATCATGGATTGAGCAAGAGTATCCATTTTTATTTTTTGAATAAGCATTGATTTGAATTTTAGAGGGTGGAATGTTTTCATGGTGTAGAGAATTGTTACATCTGTGTATTTCTTTTTAGGTATTTTTCCCTTTTATTTTTGGTCTATCATTTCCCCTAGTTTCCCTTTCAGTTTTTGGAGAAAAAATAGGGAGTTTTGGGTGGACATTTCCAGGTGCATAGTTGGTGCATGGGGAGTAGTAATCATGCACCCATCCTAGGTAAGCGTGCACTATTGGAAGATCCTGCGCATGTTTTCCACACAGTTTATAAAAGTGTGCAAACTAACTGTGTGTAATATTCAGGTCATTAAAAAGGGATATTTACCATTTTTCAATTTTAGAATTAAACCTAATTCTACCCTCCTCTTCCCCACTTTATATTTTTATCCATATGAGGTCTCCAAACTCCCTCAAGCTCCCTTGTCACCCAAATATAAAGGGGTTTTGTTGGGAAAACTCCAATAATCATAAAGTAAGTTGATTTTCCCCTTCTTTCTTTCTTATTTTTAGGGTTTATTCCCTATTTCTTGGGGTTTTAATTTTCCATATACTATGGTTTCTTCCCTAGGGTTTAATATTTTATTTTTGGGTTCTATCACTTGGATTAGGGTTTATTTTTGTTTATTTGTGATGCAGTTTAACTTTCTCACCCATTTTGGGCATTTTGACATCAAAGGTAGGTGGTTCCATGTATAAGCATTATTTGGTGAATTTATTTTTTCTTTCATATTTAATATATCAGGTTCCTTAATTAATATGTTTTGTGTGAAAGTGTTTTTCAAAAGTATTAAACGTGAGTTTTATTTTAAAGTGGCACTTTTACATAAAATTGGGTGTTCTTTAGGTGTAAAATATTATTTTATCACTTGGAATTATTTTATAAATTATGAAATTGGTTTATTATATTATATAAGGGCTTAAAATGATATTTTTGTTTAGTGTTTATGTGTGGTTGATTTTAAAAGTGGACTTTGGGTTCATTTTTGGTGGAAAAGCCTTGTGGGGTTCTTGAAAATTATTTTATTAATTTTCAAAATGGTTTATTGAGTTTCATAATTGGTGTGAATAATTTTTGGGAAATTTTCAATGTGTATAAGATTTAAAAATGGAAATTTTATGTGCAGGTGGTGTTATGTGATATGTGAAACTTGTTTCAGCCCAAAAGTGAAGCCCGTGTATCTAGGTGGGTGGACTAGGAGTAGTATTCTAGTGATTTCTAAACATCTATGGCCTAGTTTCACTTAACAATATTGATTAAGACAACACAAACTATATATGGAAAATGATTTCAGACCACTAGATCTTTGGATATTAATCTTATCTTGTGTATCATGAATGATAAATTTGTTGGGCATGGTTCTTATACCGCATGTTACCAACATACAAGGCACCTAGTATCCAACTTCTTACTAGGGCCTAGGGCTAGTTCCCATGATTAGTTATCATTGGATATATTACAATTATTTTCAATGTAAAATAGTGTTTTGTTGTAAATTTTCCAAATCAATTGTGTTCTATTTAAAATTGTTTTCTTTGAAGTTGTGTTTCATATAAAGGTGTTTTTCTTATAATTGTTACTTGTATTTATTTTTTGTAAAATGTTACAAGTTATTTAACAAATAATTTTTAGTTCATGGAATATTTTCTTTGGTGGCATCATACTAGGTTTATGATCACACCACACTTACTCCTTTGGGTGTAAGTAGACTTTATAATGCTTGCTATAGGTAAGGGAAAGAATTTTGGTGACAACAGTTCAGGTTACTAGTTGTATTCTTGGTGTAGTGTGGTGGAGGTGTCTTGAGGGTGATTCCCACTTTCCTTATAGTGGTTCGTTGATTTATACATGAATCACCTTTTTGTTGTTTCATTTTTAGATGTTGGTTATAAAACTTGTAATTCAATTTTGAAAAATCATAATTGTTTGTTTGGTTTAAATTTTCAGATTCTTTTTAGTAAATTTTTATAGTTGTTTTATTCTTATAAATATGGGTAAATCATTCCCAAATTTTATTTACGATTCCCTAGAACCTGTACAAGCCTGTAGTGATCAGTAACTCCCTTTGGTCTATTCCACAGACCAGGTCAGGCTCCGGTTCGAATGACGACAATATTGGTTCATGATAAAAGAATAGAATATGATGTTTGTGTTACTTTTAATAAAGGAAATAAGGTTCATAAAATCTACAAGAATATTAGGATTCAGTCTACCGAACATTTTGATGTTATTAAATCAGATATTCTTGGACTGATTAACATCAATCATCGAAAGGAGATTTTTTAATTTATCACTTTTATTTATGATTTCACACAGATGACTAACTTAATGTTTTTAAAAAATAAAACATAGACTATAGATATATTTGGATTCATTATGATAAATTTGAGAGAGAAATGGGGTTTTATATGAAGAAGATTATATTATATAATGGAATAGATTTAACATGAAATACTTTTTAATATTAACTAAGAAACAATGAAATCAAACATTTGTATAGTTCTCCATAAAATCTACAAAAACATGAGTAGAAGAAACTAAAAATAAACATTTGGTGGAAATGAGAAGAACCATGTTAACAAAATAAAAAATTAAAGTTATACTAGAGGGATGATATTAGTAATAATGTATATCTATAAAATAGATTTTTTATAAGGATTGAATACCACATGACATCCTTTTTAGTGTTTTATAATAAAAAATCATTGAAATGCATCAAATATTTCATAAGACCGTTTTTAATAACTATCAAAAATCCTAATTTTGGAAAATTTGATTAGAAAGATAAAGGAATAATTTTCAGGGATAGTTACCCAATAAAAATAGTTAAAACTGTTTGAACAACATTTTAATACATATGGTGGATTCCTAGGATGTGAAATTAATTGAAAATAAAAATTCCATAATAAAAGATAATGACGATGTTTTGGAAGACAAACTAAACTTTTATTATGAGAGTGAAACTGGGTCAAAATAGATATATTGAGACTAATAGGAATCATGTGTTTAGGGAAGTAGATAAGGAAGGAGAAATTTAAAATTTCATATAATGTTAATACTTTTTCAAAATAGAAATATTATTAGGAAGCATAAATCTGCAGTTCACACAAGAAGAAGATTTATATTATAATATCAGACATCACTCATTTAAAAAATTTAACCAGAATCATATACAGAAGTAGATAACCCAAATTAATGGGTTGTAGTGATGAATTAAGAGTTAGATCATATTTAGAAAACAATACTTGGGAACTTACTCTAGATCCAGAAAATAAAAATGTTGTTGGAACAAAATTGTTGTACAATAACAAGTTGAATGAACATGGGGATGTTTCAGGAAAAAATGATTAATTGTTTGTAAAAGCTATACCTAAGTGGAAGGAGTGGAATTTAAGGAATTATTTACCCCAATTGTAGGTGTAGAAACAATTAGGATGTTTCTATCAGTGAGTTCACATCAATATTACAATTTTTATCATATGGATACAAAGTCAACTATTCTAAATTGTGAAATATAATAAGATGTTTACATTGATTATCCTAGTGGGTTTTACCTGATAACGATCAAAAAAAATTATATAAATTGAATAAATCCATGAATTCATTTAAAAAATATTTATGTTCCTATTATTCCAAACATGATAGTTGTTTGAAGAAGTTATATTTTTATAAATTAAACACTAGACACAACTTATAAGTGCAATAATTTAACTACAAAACCCTAATTGTAGTTATTTAAATCAGTGATTTTTTTGAGATGAGGAAAAGGTTTTTAAATAATTTCCTAAATAAATGAATAAGAATTTTGATATCTCACTATTGGGAGGATTAATATTCTTTTTGGGTTTACAAGTTTAATAATCGGGAAAATACATTTCTCTATCTTAAGAATGGTATGTTATGTAAATGTTACATTATTTAGGTATGGTATAAACCAAATAAAGTTATACTTCCACATGAGTTATAATATAGATGAGTAATGGTAATTCTGGGAAAATTGTGAATCAAAACTATTTTTGAAAGAAAATAGGATGTATTATTTACCATACAACTTCAAGACCTGATATTCATTAAGATGTGACTTTCTATTCTGGATATCAGAGTGATTTAAAATAATTTTATATGTTGGTAGAAAAGATATTTCCAATATATTTTAATGAAATAACTTAATATGGGATTATATTCAAGATAAATTATGCTATGAACTTTCAGGGTTATACCGATGAAGGTTGGGTTGGATATTGCAATGACATAAAATTGGCTTCATGATAAACAATTTTTTTGGGAGAATGTTTTATAGGTTTTTATAGTACGAAAAATTATTAAGTAACTTTTATAATAATAGAACAAAAATGTGTCATATCTACTTAGGCTTGTACTCAAAACTTGTGGGTTAAATTTCAATAAGAATATTTAAAAGTAGAAGTTTGAAATCAATTTAATATAATTTTTTACAATCATAGTGCAATTTATCTTTCTTAAAATAATTGTAAAATACTCCAGATAAATACACAATGACATTAAGTTTCACATCATAAATAAGAATTTTTCTAGTGGGGATGTTTTTCTAAATTATATTTCAATGAACTATCAAATTTCTGATTTTTTCCAAAAATTATATGCCAGGGAATAGGTTTGAATAATTGAATCTACAATAGCGTGTTAAGACTCCAAAAAATATCCTAAACATCTAAATGAAGACCCCCACAGTGCATTAAATTATGTATAAAAAGGGGATAATTTGTAAAAAATTATATAATGAGTAAAGAATTACATTTCTTATATAAATGAATCTGAATATTTAGTTATCAAAAAATTGTGGAGGGAAAGAAAACTGAGAGAAAAAGGGAAAATTTAGAGGGATTTTATTTTTACATGGTCTCACATTTTCATTTCAACAAGGTATAGATTTCATTAAAAATAGTTACATTACCTCATAGTGTGGTGTGAGGAAATTATATTTTTAGAGACGCAATATTTTGGAAAAAATTTCAAAAATATTTTAGAAAAAGTTTGGGTGATTTAAAAAATGATGACCTAACAGAGATTTTATTGAGAGTTTTCAAAAATATAATGGGGGAGATTGATGATCCTTTGTGATGTTAAGTATAACAATGTTTTTTTCAATTTAAAAATAACCTTTTTTTCAAAATATTTTTTTTCAAATCATATGAATATGTGTTTTTGGAAGTTGTTTTATATTTCTAAACATTTTGATATAGAATATGTTTTAAGAATTTTTTGATTTGATGAACCATTAGATGCTCCCTTAAGTGATACTTTGGTTATAAAGTAAAAATTTTATAAGATGAATAAAGTTAAGAAAGTCTCTGAAACTCAAAATTTTGGGAAGTTATAGAAATTTAAAAACCATATCAGATGATGTATTAATATAATTTAATGTTCGTAAAACAATATTGAAAAGTCATGATAGTATATGGATCCATTAGATAAAAATAGAGATAAGAATTTTTAGGGTTTCCTCCATTGAGTTTTTTCAGACACAGAATATCAGATTGAGGATCACCAAACATAGAGTTTCATTGAAGACTGCATGTTTTTATTTAATGACGTTTGAAAAATGAAAATTCACTGAGCAAAAATGGTTCATTAGATGTAATTAATTAGATGCACCTGATCAGACTCAAATCATCAGACATTTCCTTTTTCTAAATTAGGAGTTATTGTTCTATTGTATATGATTTGAAATGAAAATTGGATAATGATGTTTATATTGGATATTTGAAAAAAAAATATAATAGAGGAGATCATATTTGATATCAATCAATGATATGAGTATGTTAATAGTTTCTTGACCACAAACATGGATAAAATTAAGGAGTTATTCATGATTTCTATTATATAGATCTGATCAGATAGTAGGTAGTTATTGGGTTCTGAAAACGTGAGGTTTTAAACTAGGGCATCAAATGTAGATAACAAAACATAGAAATATTTAGAAAAATTATATTATTGTGGTTTCTGAGTTTGTATAGATTTCAAAAAATATGAAAGAACAAGAAGTCTCATCCAATAATTGTTTTACATCGATAAGTCATTTGATTAAAGGTTACATTGGACATAGTATGATTGAACCAAAGAGAATATGATCAGAGAGAGAAAGTTCCTGAAAAATGTGAAACGTATATAAGTTAATATTATAAAGTCATTATAGTATTTTTATGTCTATATAAGTTGCAACAATGTAGACAACCATTTTCTATTGGCCGAAAGAACCCGACCTATCAATATTGTAACTATTTATTTTAAGAGATTTTTTACATCATTGGGTCAAGAGTATCTGATAGTGTAATGATGAAATAATATGTTTTTATTTTTATTAGCTATCAATTAGATGAAATCTAATCACAATTTTTGAGTTTAGAAACATTGATCAAACATAGTAAATGTTATTTTTTCTCAAGTGTGTTAAGGAGAAAATAAAGATAATGTGTTTCCTGGATTGATGTTTTAAAATTTGATAATAGTTTTTAATATTCATGAAGTTTTGATAATCTACCAGAAGAGTTGATAAGATTTTAAGTGGTCAAAATGATTCTCAATCGAATGTAAAATTAGGAGATTTGGGATTTGAGTGAGTGGAAAAAAAATGGTTTCCTACCCCTATCCCATCTAAATAACCTTTAAATTTAAGTACATAATAAAAAATCAACTGTTACTATTAACAGTGAGACAAAAAGATAGATAACAAAATATTTTTTGTCAGAATAGTTTTCCGAAGAGAGTATTGGGTCAACAATGATTGTAGAATATTTTTTTATCAGAATGAGGGAATCAGTCTATGTTTTTTAGCAGAATATTAAGATGTGTAGTTTTTTAAATAGGATGATTTGTATGTTTAGTGCATGAATATATTGAGTAATGTTGAATCATAAAAAATTTATTAGACTTATTTCATCAGACACAGGATGATCAAATAGAGGCATATATGAAAAAGGTATCTAGATGGACCATTGTGGTGCAAAACGTTGCAATATTACTTTTCTATTGTGGCTCAAAGTTTGTAAGAAAATTTTTAAACTGAAGGGTGTTTGAATAATCATTCCTAAAATGAGATAGATGTTTTCTAGTGGGACTTGAAACATGTTGTATTCAATTATTATTGAATTTCAATATTCATAAACATAAAAGAGTGGCTATTGTAAAGATGTAGGTTCTCACACTGAGTTCAAACCATGTAAACCATGCATTCCTTATTTACTTTTATATATAATTATGAGCATTATTTTACTAAAATTTTATAAGGAATAATATCTAACAATTTATAGGGTTTACATTTACTAATGATAAAATATATAAAAAGCTGACAATTGATTTACCACTAGTTGTTATGTGATCCATTGGAACCACAAACCTAGATGAGTGTCTCAAATTACGGTTTTTAAGAAACCAAGAGGACTACATTGAATTATGAAATTTAATTAAACAATGATTATTATCTTGAATCATATAATTTTAAACCGAGATGATAATATTAATATAAGGAACTGTATGGGACCCAAATTGGGGTTGTAGGTTTTGAAACCCAAATTGAATATGATCCAGACCAAAAATTTTGTGATGTGGAATCACCATTTACCAAAGGGGTTATTCATGATTTTTTTTGAATTCATCCAAATTCTTAAGACTTTATCCCATAACATATATCGACTATGATTTTGGGGGTGGATCCCCCATGGTTTAGACCCTTGAGAATCCATATAGGTAACCAAAGAAAGTTACCACTCGGGTATGAGGCCATAGAAAATTCAGTATTTGACCATTGAAAAAGGAAACCAATGATTTCATTTGGATTGACTCAGCCTTGGTATATGACCATGGATAATGAATGGATAAGAAAGATTCCCAACTACCAATAATATAGTTCCTTCAAGAAGTGACAACCATATTTTGAAAATTTTACAATCACAAACCATTAAGAGGAATCCAATATAAACATTCTAAATCTAGGATTACAGGAAATATTAGGTTTTTATGTGTTTGAAAAAGATTCACTAAAGTTAAAACATTTACGGTTGTTGGTTTCAAAAAGTTCCTTGTGAGTCTACACAAAAAATAAGTCTTTTTAAGACTATTTCCAAAGGACATGGAATATAAAAAATTATGTTCATGAAATTGTCTCATGATCCACCCTCATTGAATAATACTAGTGAGATTAGTTCACATATTATTCTTATAGAGGGGGATATACAATGTTTCTGTATGAAGAAGGAATGACTGTGAATGTTTTACAATGTGTTTATTCCTCTTTCTTCACATTAAGTTTTATAAATACCATAGAGTTTCTTTAATGTAGTGAAATAATGAAAATATAAAAAAAAACTTGAATGATATATCTTTTATCATCACACTGATTTTCATAGAAGATATAATCCTCTAAAGTTCGTGTTTCACTTCTCACCCTTATCAATTTCTATATTAGGGTATTTATAAGCAGTGCCTAATAACCACCTTCTTAGAATGTAAAGCCATAGAAGATGTACGTGAATGAAAATAATGATCACTTTTTCCCCATGATATGATAATCCAATGTGATTTCTATGAATTACTATTTTTATCATATAAAGTGACACACTTCTAAAAAGATGTTATGTGGCTGTGAATGGTTATCGTCGTATTGCATCAAATAAATGATTGACCATAAGGATTATAAAAATAAATAAATACTCATGATCAATGTTCAAAAAATGCCTAGTCAGAATTTAATAATTTATACAAATTATCAATTTGTGTGAAAGATAAAATTTTTGAAGAGATATGCTTACATAAAATATTCCTTTTTAATTAAATTTTATTATCCATATTTTCCTTTTTCTAAAATTAAGTGAAACATAAAAAGGTGATAAATTTTATTTTTTTGGTCTATTTTAGACCCAAAATTAGTTATATAAAATATTTAATAGTGAAATACACCATTGGATATGGTTTGGAATTATAGAAAGTGTTTTTCGTGGCAAAACAAATGTCTTAAAAATCACAAAAATTAGTTTTATGGTTTTAGAAAAAAATTTCTTTAGAAATGTTTGAAACTCATGGCTTACTCCAAGTTGAATGTTTTCAGTATCACATCATGATAATGAAATACTTTATTAGGGAATCTATAACTCTTTGTGTGTGATAATTCATACAAAACATAGAGATCCCATTTTCTTATTCTTTATACGATGATATACCTTTGTACCCCCCATGTCTTCTTTTATCTAATTGAGGAAAGTATCCTTTATTCTATTTTAAAATGTGTAGATGACATTTTCAAGCTCCAAATATGTTTTCAATGATACAAACCATCCCTATTTTCAAGAATTGTTTCTTCAATAAAATTATGTTACAATAAAATTGTGGTTTTGAGATTTTAGGAAAGTCCCTAAACCTATAAAACTATGTTAAATAATATTCAACTAACTTGAACATGTTGTATAGGGTATTAAATTATCAATTTATTGTAATTACAACTGTTTATATTCCCTAGTCTTCTTCAACATTTGAGTTTGGTACATCTTTTAGGAGATAATGTAAGGATTTATACCTCACTTTAATTGGAACCTCCTAGTATATTTTGGGATTCATGAATATAAAAAACATGTGGTTCCACTTGGGTTCACACTGGAATCTTATAATTTTATACATTTGATTTAATATTATTTGAAGGATATTTTTTCATTACCTGTTTGATACCTACAATAATTTCTTCAATGTTTGTGTAAATTTATACTCTATTAAACTGAGTATTGTTATCTATCCTCTATTGTGATAATAATGTTATTACCATTTTGTAAAAAACATAATGAGTAATGATATTTTTATTTTTTTCTTGTCCATGCCTACATTTTTACAATATTGGTCATGTTGTTTCATTGAGAGATTCATATTATTTGGTTTAACAGTCATTGATACCATGAGTGTTGATATTGAATTAACTATTGATATACAAGATAGAAGGGGTATATTGATGTTATTTTAAACTATTAGTGCACATATTTCATCCATGTATGAATGATATTGAATGGGATTGGGTTTAATGATAACATTATTGAACCCCTTCCTCTGAACCCCAATGGGATAGTAATCATAGATATATTGACTATATTATATATGATCCAATTTCCCCTAGAAATTATGGGTATTTATCCCAGACAAAACTATGTTGGGATGGGTATAAAACTATAACATTATGATATAGTTTTATCTTAATTTAGGTTATTCCTCAAGTAGCTTAATTTTGTATGAACCCTCATGGTATAGTGAATTTCTTGATAATTCAAACAAATACATATATCTATTGTCTGTTTCATGACCCCCTCACAGATCCACTAGTACCCTTTGACATCAGGTTAATATCAAAGTATCTTTATCTTGTATGAACCCCCATATAATAGTGAGTAATCCGTAAATCCTATAAATATATCTATGTATATGATTTTTGTATTATGACCCACCTCTACTGGTACCTCTCCTGGACCAGCATGGAGATCATGGACCCTCCTAGTATAGGTGGTACCCTAATTAATATTATAAATACAACTACATTTTTTGTATCATGAACCCCCCCCCCCCCCATATCCACTAGTACTCCTCTTGGACCTACAGGAAAAATGGGAGTTACACTTGAATTCCACCTCAAATAAGGCATGAGTTAGTGACTTGCACCGAGGGTATAAAATTTATAAAATTGGAATAATTACCCTCAATATATCCTATAAAATGATAAAAATTCACAAATAAATTCAATGGTATAAATATATAACCATGATAATACATGTAATTTCATAAAATTTCAATAAATTGAATGTACAAATTAAAGTCCAAGGCAACAACCACAAACCTTTGTAACTTCTCAATAGCCACAATGAACAAGTAATGTCCAGATTGATCAACGACTAGGTATTTTATTACAAATATATATATATATATATATATCTGTTTGTCTGTGTGTGTGGGTTAGCCTAAATATACACTCATTCAGATCCGTTATGAAACCTCACATGTAAATATGAAAGAAACATGCTAAATCCTGGTGAATAAACAGAGGAAATAAACTCATTACCGAAATCAGGTGAAATATATTTCAATGTCACTAAGGATAGATCAACAATTAATTAACATAAATAATTAAAATACTACCAAAACACACACACACAGACACACACATATATATATATATATATATATATTAAAGGTGTCTTGTGTCCACTTTCCCACTGAACTAGTCCCCTCATCAAAACACATCACATATTGGTTCTCTCATTCTCTCTTTATGTCATATTTCATATCTGAGAACCCATATCACAAACACATAAAAATATAATAGTTTGCCTCATATATTCCATCACAACCACATTATCATCTCATCCAATAACCGTGTAGTATGTCAAAAATAAATCACAGCCCATGTATCATACATAATAACTAAATTAATAATATATTTTTTAAGTAATAATATAATAAAAATGGTCACTATAGTTTGAATATAGTTATATTCTATAACCTCAAGACACTCTATGTTTCACATATATGTATGGTAAAACTATGATAAATCCATGCCTGTATGAGAGAATACCCTATACTTTAAACCATCACATCCCGTATATTCTTACATGTTATGCTACAACTTGGAGAGAGAATAATGTGGAATACTATTGTACCATCCATATCCAAATCATCCTAGATATTTGAAAAAAAACCAAAATACCAAGTCTATTTCGGGAATTTATTAACTTACTAACTCATTTGGTGGATCATGTGAAATAATAGAACAAAATTATTGTATATGACACATCCAGTCTAAGAAAAACTATCCTGCCCTAGAATCAAATTATATCTAATATCCAACATGACAACCAAGATTCCACAAGTAGTTCGTGAATTCCATTATCATACTGATAATGAAAGACCCATGATTCAACATCTTAAATCCTTTAGTAACATATTAGTTACCATTTGTTCATTAAACAAATTCTTAAATTCAATTTTACCCATTTACAATCATTTTCCAATATAACAGTTTTTTATAATAATCAATTCAATTATGGATTCAATCCCATGCTATTAGATCATTTCTCCCAAATATGTTCATGGTTACTATTATTTATATATAAATATATATATATATATATATATATATATGTGTGTGTGTGTGTGTTTCATAAATATCATTAAAACACATCCCCATCATTTTATTATAATTCATTTTTTGATATTGTCTCATGTATTATATGTATCGATTAAATCCAATCTCATGAAATAGATACCCTAAGGTAACAAGATTATCATTTTAAACATAAAATAAGAACAAAACTAAAAAAATAAATACAGAAATGATTGTATCTTATCAAATTTTAACCATCCCAATAGAAACCCCATCAAATCAACATGTAAATAGACAAGCATAACCCTAGACCAGAGTCATCTACCCCAGAATTGAACCCATTATTCTACTATATTTAATGGGGTAATCTGGATCATACCTCGTCTATTATACCAACGACAATGGGTTTCACATCAATTCATAGTGTGGGATCTATTATTCTAAGGTTCATATATGGAAACAAAATATATTTTTATCAAAATAAACTCAAGGGTAAACAATTCCATATCATAAGGAAAAACAAGATTTTATTAATAAGTCTTGTCTTGCGATAGACATAAACACATATGTCTGAAAAAAATATTATCCATTACCACATTGAATTAAATAATTCATTATGAGTAGGTTCTAATGAATAGAAATCTACTATTTAGTTAATGATAATAGTTATAATAAACTAATATATTTTCCCAAAAAAAATACTTTTTTTGATATATAGTTTTAGTCAGGGGTGATCATCTTATTACAAGTTACAATTATTTATTCATTTTTTTAACATATTTACATTTTATATAGATTCCATCATGTTAGAATATTACAATAAATACAAATAATGAAATCAAATAAAATCAAAATATCTAGAAAATTAATTTAGTTAACAAATTATATGTAGATAATAATTACATGCAATTATATAACCCATAAATACCCAAAAATTATTAAATTATTGTTTTTATCTTTAATTATGTTACTTTAAGCCTTCAACCAATTTATAATAAATCATGTTAATCCCAAATAAACACATAAAAAAACTTTTATGAGTCTCATACCACTATACAATGATATCAACATTCAATAAACAAGAACGAAGGAATATAGGTAGATCATCAAATAAAAACACTCATTAAGAGCCCATAATTACTAGGGATATCATTCTACCAAGAATCCTCCATTAATCATCAATAAGAATCCAAAAACAAAATAAAATCGGGCACCCATCTCATGGAATAAAAGAACAATAGGGAGAAAGAACCCAAAGAGGGATAAAAAACTCACCTGAAATCACCCATCAAACTATCTCAATAAGTTATGGGATAATTCCTTGAAAATGGTATTAAGAGTCTACAAAGATTAACCCCTTTTTAATTAGAGTTTGATGAAATAGGGAAAAAATAATAGGAACTCAAACATAATTATGAACTTATATAAGGTTTCTTTTTATAAAAATGTGGTTTAAAAGGGCTGAACAAACTAAAATAGATGGAATTTAAATTATATCCATGAAGTATCATGGGTGGACACTCTAAAATGGGTCAAAAAAATATTTGGTCCATAAATCATTAGTTTAATAACTCTTATCTCCCCCATTTCATTCCCAGTCATCCTCTGATCTGATAACCCTAAGGAATGGATTCAGTGCTTCTAAAACACCACACTACAATGGTCCTTAAAATATAAGATCTAAGGAAATATTTATCTTGGAATACACAACATAACTCATGTACCAATCCATAGTGACTCTCAAAAAAGTAGAGACAAGGAACATGACCTTCGATATATGTGACACAAATTATGAAGCATGTTGTAGTATACCCTAAAATAGAATATCCAGTAAACCAACCACCGGGGGATCTACATTAGGAAGGCCATGACTATTCCATTATGTCCATTTAAGGAAATTAAACCAAACTATGCATGGATAAACCATTCCATATCTAAACCAACTATACCACAACATCTTACCTCTAGATGAAATTCCATCTTCAATAGTACTTCCACTCCTCTATACATTCCCTAATACCCTCAATAACTTGATAACTCAAAGGTATCTAGAGGAATAAGGCCCTTATAGTCTATTTTTTCTTTATTATGTTTTTTTTACTACCATCCAACAACTATATTTTTTATATACATAGATAAATATGTAGGCATGCCTATGAACACACCCATCATTCACTATCATGTTGAGACACCATTGGTGGTTCTATATTTAATATTTTATTCTCACACATTTTATAGAATCAGATTAGAAAAGAAAAATATCTTTAACTGTATTAATAATAATTATAGGCACACTAGAAGCATTTGGATCACCCAAATTTTTTTCGTTTTAGAAACAAAATCATGACTAGTTACCACATCAAAGTGGGATCTATTGGAGGTGGTCATAGGTCATATTTGTCTATTTATCTAGTCTTATTTTGGTTTTAATTTTTTTATTCGAATTTTCTATTAACATTAACAATTAATTGGTTTCTATATATTCGACTATTGGATGATAGGTTTTGAATGAATTCATTTTTAGGGAATTTGTTTACATTTTTCTACCTCATTTATCTATTAGGACATGTTTGGATTAAGTTTTATTATTGGAATTTACATATTCTGAATTAGTAATGTCATAATTAAAATATGTATTAACAGTAAAGTTTCTATATTAATGAGTTAAAACTATTACCTAATTGTATATCGAGACTTAATGTCCTATTTTTTATCCATAAGGGATTAAAAATCTCTCTATGTGTAAGATCACATGTAATCTATGTATAGATAGGGTTTCTAGGTCACATAAATTTTCAAGTGGTTTCACAATGATGTAAATATTTAATACATTTACATTATTTGGATATATATTGGATAACTAAGAATTACTAATTAACACATAGGAAGGAATAATATACGTATATATGGCGGAAGATCATGTTTTCATTGGACATCTGGGTATTCAGTTGGAATTATAGCTTTGAGTGATCCATTTATTTATTTTTATTGGTTATGACATAATGTAACTCAATATTTACATTTAGGGATGGACTATGATTCATCCATTTTATGGGGTTCATGAATCATAGTAGGTGTTGATAGATAAGAAAATATAAAATTTCTTGTTATATTGCATGTTTTCCAATCCTAGTGGTATTATATTAGAATAAACTATGGTTTCTATCAAATAAAACATAATAAATACATATATAATGGTTTCATATATATATATATATATATTTGGTGTTGACTTTGTCAATATGAACCAAGAATTGGTTTATTTAATTAAGATAGACAAGTTTATTATTCTGTAGGCTTTCCTCTCATATTTAATGTCTAAATTTTCTATGAATGTATATGTTTTATCCTTATATTATGAATAATTATCATGTTTCATGTTTTATATTATATATTATCACTAATTAAGATACTTTATTTCTATATAGTAAATTTAGCTAAAAATTTCAACTTTTGATTCTTAATTTCTTAAAATATTGGTAAATAAGCTATTTTATTTTAAGCATCATTATATTTCCTTACATGTTGATATTCTCCAAGTGAGAGTGTTACCAATTTCCAGTGTATTAATGTGGTGATAGAGTTTGTTTTTGAAAATAATGTGGTCAATTATGAAAATAACTGCCTTTTTTATATCCAAGGGGAACCTATGTCATCTTGTATAAGTATCTATGAGGCGCCTACTTGATTCATTAAGTAATGAAAAATATTTTATAATAATAATTTTTATAAATAAGGGGAATAAATCTAATCCAAATGTGTTTAAATTATGGTATATTATAAATTTGGTATTTTGATTCATTTGAAACTAGCCTTTTACATCGATTAATGTTTTGAAATACTTGGAATTTCGGAATTTGAATTTCAATGTTGTAATTTAAAAAAATGATCATGGGAAAAACTTATTTATTTATATATATGTTTTAAATATGGTAAATAAGGTTTTTTAAAATGGAAAGGGAATGTGATTTTGAAATGAAATTATGTTATGGGTTTTAAAATTAGGGGAAAATAAATTGGGTTAGAATAATAATCTATCTTCTTACAATAATGGATTTTTGTTTTCAAAAAGGAACAATATTTTTTTCTGAAACAAGAATTTTATAATGACATGGATGTAAAAAATATAGTGTTTTTTGGTGTATGCTAGTATATGATTCATGAAATCATGAATGATTTATATAATCCTTTAATAAGTGAATTATTTTGATGAATTCATATTAAATCATTGGTCAGAATATAAAATCCTAGCTAAATTGTGTGATGGGGAGTATCTTATTTTTTATTTTGGATTATGTGTTTAATTTAGATGACTATAAAAATTTTGGTATACCTTTTTTATTGATATCATGGAATAGAAGGCCTCATTATTCAGTTTTTGGAGTCATGTATCGGATTCCTTGTGTGTAATATATGGATATGTTAACATTATTGATATTATTTCTTTTCCGTTATCAAAATTTAGCGGTTTTGATGTTTATGGATAGAGAATTTCATGATTTATGGGGATTTTTATCGGTTTGTGAAGTTTCATATTATAGATAAGAAGAATTATTTTGGACATGATTAGAGGTGACTTTTGGGTCATATATTGGAGATATAGTTATTTGATAGTGATTTAGGTCCCCACATTGGTTGTAATTTGTGATTTGTGGTGAATTTGGGAGTTTTGAATCAGAAATTTAATGGATGATTTGGAATATATATTAGAGACTTTGGATTTATGAATCATTGGGAAGAAATTAGTCAAGAATTATAAGTGATAAGAATTCATATGATGTAGAGGTTTTAATAAACAATTTAATGACTATTGTGATTTAATATCATTATTCACTTTTAACGAGTTAAGGTAGGAGTCTATTATAACATTTGGAATCAGTTTCAGGGGAATTAATCACTTGAATATTATGATTATATATTTTTTATTGTAGGGTGGGTATTTAGGCATTTATATGAATGATATAAGGATTTATGGGAGAGTTGTAGATTTGGTGTACTAATGGAGGGGTTTAACCCAAAAATTATAACTATATGAGAGACTATATACCCAGTGGGAGCCCACCAGGTTCCTGTTGGATCTTACTGTGGCCTAGGTGGAATAGGGGTACAACAAGGTACTCCATATCCCATTTCTCTTTTTAGTGGGAAAATTATGATCACTATTACTAGTTGTTCGAGTTAATTACAAAAGTTGAGTAAGTTTCTACATCAGAATTGGAAATATTGGAGTTCATGTTTAGCTCATAACCTAGTAATTATATGTTGAAACCTATATTATGTCATGTTTGTCTTATACATTCACCATTGAATAGTTTCTATGAACTGAACTACAGGTTTCTAGGTTATTAATGTATTCATTTACATAGATTCATTGGATTTTTTCATACCATATTTATATTTTGGGACGTTTTTAGTTTAAGTATTATTATAATAATGTTAATCTTATTGATGAGTCATGCCATATTTCTGTAAGAAGCTATCTATATATTATCATTATAATTTTTTACAATGAATGTTGGGTGCCAAAAGAATGATTATAGGGTGGTCAGGTTTGTACAATAATTTACATTGGTTTTACTACATATGAAGAGTATCCAATGGGTTTCGTTCATAGAGATGAAAACACCCAATTACACTCATTTCCATGATGATTTGTGGACCTACATTCCAAAGAAAATATTTTGTTGGGTAACATTTCCAATGACATATAAGAACTCACACTAGTCGAGAGGATGGGATGTTAGGATCATCACACCCTTTTGGTAGAACTATTTCCTATTCCAGTACTCTCTTATAGTTTTTACATATTTGTGAATCATTTATTCATTTTCGAGTATGTATATGTGGATCACCCTGAGTTAATGATAAATTACCAACATGAATGGGTTTTCATTCATCAATACGTATCTGAGGCTCTCCATTGATAGAGATATCTCTATGTAACTAAGTTTCTCCATCAATGGAACCCTTTTATGGATGGATTAGAGATTCATTGGTCATCTATTATGATTATTCTAGTTTTAAAACAAATAGTGAGGCCCTATCGAATTTACTATCATATAGTGAGATATAAGTATCTTTAATGAGGGGATATAATGAATATAATGGGGCTCCTACATGCCCTCATGAAATTAATTAGAACCCATGTTGTATGGTACCTCTTAAATGGGAACATCACCTTTTAAGGTCATGTGAAAAAGGCCAAACCATGCAGTTTAATGTCATGTCGAATTGATGTCCATGTGAGAGGCACCCTATCAATGACTATATGGGTATTACATTAAGGTGGAATGAGGCACTTGGAAGAGATGTTGTCTCCAGGGTGGATTTGACCCTACTGGGAAACGGACCTAAAGAACATTAGGGTTATATTGGTTGTTGGGTTTAGACCCTAGGGAGGCTTACTATGTGTTATAGTCAGTTGGTAATCAATACCCACATTGTTCAGAATGTGTTGGGGCATACACCTACGTGGTCTGAGGGACCTGGAAGTGATGTGGACTCCTTAGTGGATTTGACCCCACTAGTAATGTGACAGAGATAATAGTAGGGTAAATTTGAGAGTTGGTTTTTGACCTCAGAGATTCTTCATACGTATCCCAGTCACTTTTGATTTAATTCCCTTGTAGTTCAGAATGAAATGGGGATTACACATAATAGAATTTCTAGGGAGGTGATTCTTCATTGGGAATATTGACCTTTGAAGGTTGAGGTCTTTCTTTAGGACTTATACTATATAGGAGTCCAATTTAAAGGTTTGGGGTTGTGTTGATGTAGTGATGGTCACTAACCTCTAATCCCATGTGAGTCACGCCCAATGTGATAAATAAGAGGAAGTCGTAGATCTAAATGTCACACTACCCACATTTTCTACAACTGGGAGAATGTCGGGTCCCAAAGGGAGAGGGAGAGGTCTTTGAATTTTCCCATATCCAATTTTATTTTCGTAACCAGGATAGTCCCATCTAGTGATCTATCCAACTATGACCTGGGATGGAGAGGACGTGTAAGAGTTCCACCTCACGCAATAATTTTTAGGCGCTTACTTTTAGAGGGATGCCATAATGGCCCTGAAAGAAGAGAGGAGTGACAATTATCAGCCCTCGTAAAAGGGAAAGTCCAGTGGTTCCACTCAATTCCTAGAAAGGAGATGCTCACTTGAGCATTTCTAAAGTTGGAACCTTCATTACCATGAGAATGTAGACATTAAAAAATTTCTGATGGTCTACCTTATCATGTAGTGCACTAACATAACTCCACTTACCACATGTATGTAGACTCGATGGGACACAATGATGTTCCCAATGATCTAATCGCACATGCCAAGATTCATTGGATGATTCCGTGGCTATATTTCATTAGATTGTTTTTCAGATGGTCCATCGTGGGGAATGTTGATATGACAGAGGGGGTGAAAGGAGGTGGAGAGAGGAATATCATAGGATGTCCCATTCCATGTAGAATGTCCTTATGTGGGATGGGTTTTCCTTCTAATATTACATTTATTCATGGATGAGGGTACCGTCCATATAGAATTATGTTATGTAGATTGGGGTTCTATCCGTGTATAGTGTTGCTACATATGGCTTGGTTCTGCCCATATAGCATTTTTCTATGTGGGTCCAAGTTCCACCTGCATAGCATTTTTCTACATAGGGCAGGGTTATGCTCTCATAGTGTCCTTTTATGTAAGGTGTTGTTAAACTAATGGTCCATATATCAATTCCCAGTAGAATGGTTTCCACCAAGTGATTTTATGTTTATAGGGTGTGATATGATTTTTTATTCCTCCTTTATGGTACACAGTTTTATTACCTTCGAAGAATCAATGTATCTCTCCCAATAAATCTCTGATGATCAATTTTTTACTTCTCCTTAAAATATCTCATCTATCCATCACTCTTCATCCCTCTCTTGTTTGACCTCTTAGGTATTTTATTGAACAACGGTTGTACTAAGTACTGGGATGGATAGTTTTCAATAGTGGTCCATGGAGATTTGTTTATGAGAGCCCAAGGAGGATTCCCCGACCCAAAAATGATTTCATTTTTATTGGGGAATTCATTCAAGAGGGAGAAAAACTCATTCATCCCTATGAAAAACTATTTTATGTTAGCAAGCAACGATGTTACCATCTCATCCAATGAATGAATTCATTCAAGGGTGATAGTCGTTCATGGTGGCAAAAATCACCATCCGAACCCAAAAATGACTTGGTTTTTCTTCCAAGTGCATGTATGACCATCTCATTGCACAAATTAATTCATTTGTGGGGTTCATCATGAAGTGTAAGAATTCCATGCAGAGAAGTGGTTCATGTAGTGATTTTTATTTTGTGAACCCAAAATTTACATCATGGATTCATCCCCTTTGAAATATTTTGATAGAATTATTATTATGGGTTAATTTTTACACTTTGAGATGTTTATGGGACTCTCTTCCTCTTATATTAATTATTTTTAGGACCAAAAAAATTCCCCCATCAGAGTGTGTTCTAATCAGGAGGAAATAAAGGTTCTTCCGAAACAAAAATTGAACCTGTTCGGAACATGTTTTTAGTATGTAATTGGACCTGTATTAAGGGACCATAACTATAAATATGGTTCCAACACATTTTTCCATTATCTATTTACCTCAGAGAACTGAATTCTCTAGTAACTCTTGATCTCCCATTGCTACAACATATCATTTCTTTTTTGAGGATGAATTCTCTGCAAACTGGACTTCATCTCCCATGAATGGTAATTTCAATTTCTATATAAATCATATCAAGTTTTTTTATATATATAATACCGTGTAATTAATGCATAATATTAATTTTATTATCTAGAAAACGCTTCATGGGCTTGTGCACCTTGGTCCAGCGCTTTACAAACTAAAGATTTGTGGAAAAGTGTGTCCTAGTCTGATGGTTTGCGGACCATCACTTTTTGGACTAACAGTTCATGGTGATTTATAACTATTAATTTTAAATATAGTATAACCACTTATAATCGATTTTTTTTTGAAGAAAATAAATTATGGATCTCTCATAGGATATTTCTACTTCTGGTGGTTCTCTTTCCGCTACCAATGAGAGGAGGAATATAATGGTTAATTCTTTCAGAGGCAATGAAAATTTCATTGTATATCCATTACATAAATACCTAGATTGTATTATGAGTTAATTAAAAAATAAATATACAATATATAACAAACTTCTTATTTATGGATTCAAGATGACATCAGACAAATCAATTCTTTCATCATGCATAATAAATCTTCTCGTAGCCTGGATAATCTATAATAGAAATATTCAATGATCCAATATCTCACCATGTGGGAATTCATTAGAGAAACCTTCATATTAAGGATTATTTTTATCTAAAATCCTCATTCACGAGATGAAGTTGTGCCATATCCATACAAAAAAAATCATTTTATATCCCAATATCACATAAAAACATGGAAATTAAGAAGTTACACTGGGAATTGATGTGTGATCTTCACCATGGAGACTCATTTAGATTTGAGTGGGGGTGTCCATTTCAAGTTCACCAGAGCTATGAGTAATATATTGTTATGTTCAAGGAAATTGGGAATATGAATCTCCCAGGGTTCCACAAACTTAATCCCACTGAAATTAAATGTTTATCCCTCGTCTACTTGGTTGATGGACCTCAAACAGCAATATCATCCACTTAGTGCATGGAGAAGTCGGTATCAGTCTCTGTGATGTTTGATTTTTTTATGTGTACCCATAATGGGTAACATGTATGATGAGTTTCTCACACCCTATTCATCTTAATATAACATATATAGGACCCCCCACACACATTCCATCAATCTTTTTTACAAGGTGAATGATCTTTTGAATAGTGACCCTCATATAAAGTAGTACGTCTCATTTTTTGATTGGATCAATGACATTACTATTCAATTGGATATGATACCTCTGAAATATAGATGGGTAATTTCTATACAATTGAGAAATGAAGGTGTATTGGTTCATATTGGTCCATGATTGAGATTGGCTGGTTTAACGAGTGGTTCTTGAAGATTATCCCCAATATTGGTCCACTATTCTGACTGGAAGCCTTTTTTCCATGTTTCTGAGTAGTTGGATCTTTCCGATGTGTGATTATATAACTAGTGTTATAGTCCCAACTTTCACAATGGTAGATCAATTTTCCAGTGGATGGTGTACTAATCTTATCATCCCAATGTTGGTGAAGACTTTCCATTTGTTGGGACAAATCAATGAGGGGCGGCCAACATACCAGCTGATGGACCCCTTCCATGTTATCTGGTGTGGGGTAGCATCCCATATGGAAGTCTATAGATTTAACAACACTCAACAGATCCATAAATCTATCATCTACATATATCTTCAAATCATTAGAGGAGTAATTCTATCTTACTAGAGTGGGTAGAAAATGATGGATCAGCTCAAATATCATGATCATTTTACCTATGCATCTTGCATTCCCCATTCTAGTAATTTGATAAATGATGGATATGGGCACCAATTTAAGTGAGGTTATCTTATCTTTTTTAGATAAGGAATTATAGTTGTTTTCATTGATGGGGATCTTATATACAAGGGGTATGCACCTTACAGAATCACACATAAATCAACTATGATCATAGGAGGTGTCATCCAACCATTAACATCACACACAAGGAGAAAAAAATAATGATATCTCAAAATCTTTGGTTTTTTTTAATCAGGAGGAAAAACGATGCAAAATTGGGATTCCACCTTGCATGGATTTTAATCATGCACTTGTGAAATCTTATGTCAATGTCTAGAAACAATCATACAATGGAATCAAAAATAAAAACTAGTCCATATTTCCTGTCGCACCCCAACTTTTTGAATTAATTTTCAATTCAATATATCTTAGTTTCGGGTTCTTGTGCTGAGGTTTGGGTTGAGTCCTGATTTAAAATTTTTGAAGTTTAATGTTTTTAGTTGGTTTCGGACCCGTGCACGGCCACCGCACGGTTGTCGGTAGCCACACAGTTGGCCCGTGTCGTGAAATTTCTCTTTTATTTTATTACTATTTTTGTTATTGTTATTATTATTATGTTATTAGTTATTATTATTATTGTTATTCATATAATAAAATTGAAAAACAAAATATAACCCTAATACTACCCAGGCGCCCCCCTCCTCTTCTACCCCCTTTCCCGCGTCGACCCCCCCCCCCTTTCCTAGGGTTTTCTATTTAGATGGTCAACTTTTCTGCACTAGTTGAATTCTTGTGGCGGGGAGAATCCCTTCGTGTTCTCCCCTCAATCTCGGACCTCAGTTTTCTCTTGAATCGGTCGGGTGTGACCTGTGTAGAGTAAGGTCATCCCCGAGATTCTCAGTTTTCTTCATTTCCTTTAGTTCCTTTTGGACATAGACTTGGTTTTTGGCTGACTTGTGGCCTGGTGACTTTCTGGGGGCAGAAAGTGTCTGTGGTGGGGAGAATTGTCACACCCCGACCGCAGACGTCCGTAATTTTTTTTCTCCTTTCTTGGTCCCGGTTTAAATTTTTTCGAAGATTAATTGCGATTGGTGGTTTCGTGCCAGTGCGCGGTCACCGCATCGCTAGCAGTTACCGTGCATTCGGCTCGGGTGACTATCCACTCACTCGGTGTTTTAAATACTAAAGTTTTTATGTTGACTTTTTATTATTATTACTATTTGAGTTGTGCTATTATTATTGTAGTTGTTTTCTGTGTATAAGTATATATATATATATGTCTAAATATGTGTATGTATATATATGTATATACTTTAATACGTTATGTTTATATATGTATATATGTATGTATATATATTGTATCTATGTGTATATGTTTATATATAGGTATATATGTATATATATGTTTATATGTGTGTATATATATATATATATATGTTTGTATAGGTTTAAATATATGTATATATGTCTATATATATGTGTGTGGACACGCGCGTACCCGCGCACACGTTTATTTTCAAATGGTTTCAATATTCTAAATTTTTGATTAAAAATAATTATTATTTTTTTATAATTTTCTAATTCTCATTACTATTATTATTATTATTTTTATAAAGTTTTATTTTCTATGATGTTTTATTTTTATTATTTATTTAATTATTTTATCATCTTATTATTATAATAATAATAATAATAATTATTATTATTATTATTATTATTACCTATATATATATATTATAACCCTAAAACTAAACTCCCTAACCCTAACCCCGTTTCCCCCCTCTCTATTTTGCGCTGAAACCCCCCCCCCCTTCCCGGGGTGGTATGTTTGGGTGTTAGATTTCTGCATTTGTGGTGTTCTTGTGGTGGGGAGAACCCTCTCGTGTTCTACCGTTCCCTTGTGTTGGGTTTTCTTTTGGACTCAATTGGGCTTAGATCCTTGTTAGGTCTGTTGAGTGAAGCTTTTTGAATCGTTCGTTCTATATTGAGTGTGTTTAAAACCTTATGTGGATTAGTTTTGGGTTGGGAGTTCCCACGTTGACCCCATCCCCGGGGTGGTGTATTTTGGGTTCTAAAACCTCCATGTTGGTCGAGATCTTATGGTGGGGAGAACCCTCCCGTGTTCTCCCCTCGTTTTATGTCGTGGTTTCTTTCTGATCGGTCTGGTGTGACCTGTGGAGTAAAAGTTCATTTCGAATTTCTTAGCTTCTCGGTTTTGGATCGGGCATGAACTCGAGTTTTGGATATCTTTGGGCTTGGTGACTTTCTGGGGGCAGAAAGTTTTTGTGGTGGGGAGAATTGTCACACCCCAACATTTTGAATTAATTTTCAATTCAATATATCTTAGTTTCGGGTTCTCGTGTCGAGGTTTGGGTTGAGTCCTAATTTAAATTTTTTGAAGTTTAATGTTTTTAGTTGGTTTCGGACCCATGCACGGCCACCGCACGGTTGTCGGTAGCCACGCAGTTGGCCCGTGTCGTGAAATTTCACTTTTATTTTATTACTATTTTTGTTATTGTTATTATTATTATTACTATTATTATTATTATTATTATTACTATTGTATTAAATATATTATGATTAATTTCTCATCGTCATTGTTATTTTGTTATTGTCGAAAGAGTTATTATTTTTATTATAGGTAATTTTAATTATTACTACTTTGTTATTGTTAATTGTATTATTATTATTATTGTTATTATTATTATGGTTATCATTAATTTATTGGGTATTCTATCATAATTATTATTATTATATTAATATTTTTATTACTATTATATTATTATTGTGCTAAATTATTATTGTTATATATTTATTCTCTTGATTATTTTTGTATGTGTTATTTATCTATATATTTGTTTAATTTCCTATTTGTTTATTAATTAATTGATTAATTAATTTATTCATTTATTTATTTATTTATTTTTCCTTCGTGGCATCTTGGTGTTTATATTTAATTCATATTAATCCTTTTTCTCTCACGGGTTGAGTGACGTGTACTTTTTCCACTGTTCAGCGTACGCAGTTTGTCCGTGAAGGATTGTCCTACTTTCCATTGGGGTTCTGTCGCGTCCGCTCCTTGTTTGATGTAGGCGAATTCAACTGTTTCCTTTCCGAGGTACCCTGCTGATGCTTGAATTGTTTTAAATAAATTTTATTTCATGATTCGCGTGTTTATGATATCCTTGCGCGACTTATTTTGGTGTTTTTAAAATCTATAGTTTTTGTTCGAAAGTTAAGTTTGAAGCAATTATATTTTATGCCAAGGTAGTTGTGAACTAGATGTTGTCCTTCACTTTTTATTGTTTATATAGTTCACCTGTTTAGGCGTTTCTAGTTAAGGTGGAACTAAATGCTTATGTTCTCTTATGTTATCATTGGTTGTCTTGAGCGGTGTTTTCTTTTTGTAAAGAAATAATCATTCTCGGATCTTATTATCCTGTGCTAGTTAGTTTTATGAAATTTTGTATTATTTGGAAATGTTGTCGTGCCCCTTTGTAGGTTTGACGCACCATTGAATTTTGACACATCCATGGGTGCACCAGGTGCACACATGGATGTGCCCTCAAATGAAGATGGTGTTTGAAATTGTTACCATTTATTTTTATTTTTATTTATTTTTATTTTCTCGAAGTCTCGAATTTTCTAAAAGGTTCTTGGTTTCAAAATGTTTTCACCTCTTCATGAGACACATCGAACTGGTTTAAAAAGAAATCTACAAAAATATGCCCATTTAGCCTTTTATTTAATACAAAAGCAGCGCTTGAGTTTTTGAAAAAGATATTGTGAAATGTTCGTGTAAAGTCATTTGATTTTTTAAAAACGGAGTGCTCGCTTGACGACTTCGGGTATTTTTATAAAGTGGTTTTCATAATTAAATGACGTGAAGGCCTGGTTGGCACTTTATTAATTGTGAAGTGATTATACACACACACACATATATATATATATATACGTACTTGTGAGGGCATCTCTACAGGGGTACTTCCCTTTGAGGGTTGTCGTGTAGCGATGTCCGTGTAAGGGGTTGGCAAGTGCAGTGAGATGAGTCACACGTGTGAGGGTCTCCCACTTACACAGTGTTACAAAAACTACCATGGTTTCCTGGGCGTCTTGTAGATTATCGAGTGACGGTTGCTTTCTAACCCTGATTAGACGGGTTATTACCCCCTGGAGTTGTGGACAGGCCAAGAGGGATGTGCCACTGGTTGGCTATTAGGGCGTCCAGTTGGTTATTGACTATGGAGTACCACGCCGGCAGGTAGTCTGAACCCGAGTACGTCCAGGGGTTTTCTAGGGATGTTTAGGATCACCCATGGTTACTTGTTCTCCTTGATTGTTTACTTTAAGTTATTCTTTACAGCTTATAGTGTTACTTGTGTCCTTTTTCACTACTTTCATCTTGCATTACTTGGTTACTTTCTGTTTCACTGGTCTGTTTTCAGCCTGTACTGTTTACCTGTTCCTTTCTTGCATAGTCATGGTATTATTTGTATTTGGTTTTGTTTATACAAACAGGAAATGGTTTTAAAAGTGATTTATAGTGTGCGTTGGTTTTCAAATGGGAAAAACATGTTGTTTATTTTTAAAGGTGAAAAATCTATTTTTATAATTGTATTTTTTTTCAAACCTGTGTCAACGGATTGCTTGGGAAAGGAAACATTTGGATTCAGTGGTTTACTTTGGCTTACCTACTGGGCATTTTTTTATGCTCACGCCTATATTATCATTTCAGTTGCAGGTCTTCCCTTTCTCAGGTCTTCTGTTTTGAGTCGCTCAGAGTTGGAGCAAGGTTGCTCTCTAGTTGGGTGGTGATGTGAGAGGTCACATGGAGGTACGTGGTCGTGTGGCTTTTATTTTCTTTTCTTCTGTTAGTGTTTATTAGATCTGTTCTATTTACTTTTTTTTGGGCTGAAATCGTTCCCAACGATCAAATTTTAATGCACGGCACTTGTTTCCATCCCGGGGGGACCGGGAACGCTCCTCGGGACTTGCCGCGGACCGGCTCGGGTGATCAGTTCGGGGTCGACCCGGGCTGGTTCGTGACATTTCCCCAATTTGAAGAGTGACTAAGGCTAGAGGAAACCAAAGTCAAAGAGTCAAGCATTCTATGCCTAGTTATAATCTAATAAAATCCTTAGTTTCTGATCCCCCAAGTAAGATGTTGATGTAATGGGGTTCAACAATGCATGATGTTGGTGTTTCCACCAAATTTCAAATATCCATCCCTCCTGATTCTACTTTCCATAATCTTAGAGACAATGGGATTATTTGAGGAGTTATCATTCAATGAATTTATTGTATATATTTCTATAGAGGAAGTAGGTAACATTCAATGGATATGAATATATTTCAGATCCTTCCACTATTTCTTACATTGATGACCTTGCGTGGGTGCATGAATATCTTCAATACCTTGATGACTCGGTCATTTACCTATATAATTGTTATACATAATATTAGTGAGTTCTCGCAAGGACGAGGTCTTAGGTATATGTGGATGATGTGGATGACGTGGATGATAGTCATTCTATCATGGGCATTGATTAGGTATACCCCTCTGCCGCATCTAGGGTTTGGGAAATTTCGAATTTCTATCTGAGCTCTCATTGGAACCCAACCCCACAGGGGTTTAGGGTGGTTGAGGCACCCATAAACCATGTGTTATAGATGGAACCCACCCCACTTACCAAGTGGTCTCCTAGCATTATCCATTCCAATAACTACATCCTTTATAGAGGCTTAAAGGGCATGGGTTTCCTTGAGAACAAGAACATCCACTAAAAAATTTTGGGAAACGCTTTAGTTATAGATCCTTGATCATGTAGGATTTGGATTGGTCACCACACATTTGTGGATCATGGATCAACAAAATCCTCACAAAGTGGGTGTATATTTGGAAGAAATGGACACTTTCACAAAATCAAATGAAGAAATACTTTACTAGTCTGACCGAGTAGAGAATGTGGTATCAATCATGGAGGGGGAGACGATGTGGATGAACATGTCATGGGGTTGTTTGTAGAAACTATAATTATTATATTAAAATTAAACCCCATCCACTGGTACTTTTAATATTCTAGGGATATCTATGAACCAATTTCATTCGCCGAGTAAACCCCATGGAGTACAACCACTGGGAGAACATCCCTTCGGTGGTGGGAGTTGCTTGAGAGGAATCCCCTAGGTTAATGGAGTATATAGAGGTGGTTATTTTTCATCATGTTGGATATTACCACCCCCATCCCCACTGGTTGTTCCTTCAATCAGATCCTCCCCATGGAACACCATGAAGAATTGATAGGAATGGCAGAAGACAATACGTCTACTATTGAGGTAAGAAGGTGAATACTGTATATTTTTTACTCAGCTGTCATTTTATATTCTTCCATGTTCTGACTAATCACCTTTTACATGAATTGGTACATATTTGGTGAGTTATCATGAAACAAACATTCAGGGGCATGAAACCCCTTCGTTTTTAGTGATGAACATGAACACCCAAGTGGGTTTTCTTGAATTAGATAGTGAACCCAGTCCAATTGAGGTTGTTAGGTAGTTCCCAAGCCCCATGGGGAATATTTTCATGATTAAATGAAATCTATCCTAGTAGTGGTAATTAATTTAATTTTTGATTCTTCAGTTGAGTGTATTTAACCTGTTTTTATAGATAGCACTATTGTGGAAGAGACAACGACTCATATTCTGAGGGAGTAGGACCTCACAATTTCTCTACATTCCATGATTACTATACCCAAAAGCACAATATCTGTTAAAGACCATATAAATATCATTGAACCATATTATCATGAATGTACACCATAGATCTATCTGAAATAACATTAATTCTTTTTATAGATGAAGGTTACAACATCCATTTTTTCTTGGTGATGGAATGATAGTGGTCATGAATGTTGATTTTCATGAGAATGGAGGTTATTTCTCCACACATTCAACAATTATTTTTTCAGGGTCACGGTTCTAACCATTTTAAAATTATTATTCTTGAGTTATATAAAAAATTCATTGTGGTTGCAGCAAATGCTTCAACACCTAATGATATTGAAAGGGAAGTGGCTGCTAGAGAATCAAGCCATGCTGAGGTTTTTGATTCAACACCATCTATGGTGGAATATATTATTGAATATAATCCACTATCTTAGAGTGATTCCATATTTTAACAGGAGGATAATTATTACCTTTTCATTTCCTATATAAAAATATGGAAAGATGAATTGATGCTTATTTTCAGTCCCCCTCACAAACATGCCAAAGAAACTGATGAAATGGCATCTCCTTTTTTCAGTTCTTGGGAATAGGGGGTTTGATTATTATCCCATTTATTACATATAAAAGTAGTCAATTATTGTATGGGAGAAAACTATCACAATACACTCTCATATTTAAACTATAGGTTCCATGGCCCACCTTGCCACATCCAAGAAGGTCCATATTAATGATGCTATTGATCATGATGAGATGGTTATGAGGTGACAGGGTGAGGTTGCAGAGGATATAACCTCTGAAGAGTGGATTCATCAAGAGGTGGAGCATGTTAGAAAAGAATGTGAGCATCTCAAAAAACAATTTTCTCTTACCAAGATAACTATTGACAATGGGAAAAAATTGGTGGGGGAGGAGGAAAAGGGAGGATTGGATACTACTCAGAGGGAAGAGTCATTGTAAGGTGGGGATAATGCTACGATTGCATCCTTTTCTACACTCTACCAATCCATATATGACTTGTAACAAGAACTAAATAATCTTTGTGAATATATTGAGTGATCTCTATAATGAAAATTATCTTCTCATATAGAGAGATTCTGGGTGGTGTATTCTCCCCTATACTCGTACAATAAATAAATGAAAACATGTTTTCCCTCCCATCATTTTACTTTATCTAATACACTAACACAAATCATATATAACTGGTCATATTTTTTATGATATTCTCCACTGGATATAAATTTCAATCGAAATATGAGATAATAATATTGAAACGATCATGTAATGCTCTATTTTTTACAGATTTGAGGGACTCAATGAGCACAATTTCTACAATTTCTAAGGTTACTGGAAAAACTGTAAAAACATTCTGTTTTATCTATTACTAGACTAATTATACCTAATTCTATTTTGGTGTTGGAATAGAGAGCATAACTTGACTTTTTATTAGGCCACCTTTTTTGGTTTTTGACTTTAAAAAGTTTTGTTTCATTTTAATTTTCTTTTAATTATTTATCATTTTTCCTAAACCATGAAAATTTTGGTTATAGAGAGTCGGTACTTGAATATTACCTTGGGGTCACTTTACGGGATTTCAACTTAGAGAGTTCGATGTCTTTTTTTAGATTTCTAATGTACTGAAATATGAACTAATTAAAATGATGTTTTAAGCCAGACATCTGGGACTATGAATTAGGGGGAGATATCCCAAATTGAGATTACTTACCAAGAATGATCTAATATTCTTAAAACATAAATGGAAGTTTTTTGGACCCTTATTTTGTGATTTTTAAATATGAGACATGATATGTGGAATGTACATGAATAGTATCCATAAGAATGGTTTCCAACAAAATGTTGTTAGCATGTACAGAGATAGGAGAATCCTATCCGGGGGATGAATTTTCCTTTGGTTGATGATCCTTTTGTATTGGAAACTTATGCAGGGCCAGCTATGGAATATTATTCATAGTAAAACAATTTTTTCTTTGGGTAAAAAACCCATAATTTTTTATGGCTGGGTAATTTATGAAAATTTAAATTTCTCAAGTCCATGAATGGTGGATTTCCAAGGGAATGTTCCTTAAAAATGATGAGGGAATCGATATCAACACTAGCCATGAATGAGAATCCAATCCTATTAGTACTTGTCTTGTATAACAAAGGTTTAAAGTCTGATGTAGTTTAATTAAGTTCATATAGGATGTGGACCATTCAGTTTAATGTCTTACGTCGAGTACATTCAAGGGATATAGTTTAGGGTAACTTAGCTTGGACTAAGGGATAAACGAATATCTATTTTCATGGTAATTTATCAAAAAATATCCCATCATTATTAGGAATGAAGAGGAAAGGTTATAATCTATGATTTAGAGGTTTACAAATATGATGATTTATGTGTGATAAAAACCGTCATTGGGGCATATGATGATAGGAAAAACCTCTTATGGGGATGAATTTTCCTTTGGATAAAAGGCATTTTGTGTGGTAAACTTATGCAGTGGAAACTAAGGAATATTGTGTATAGTAAAATAAAAGTTTCCTCAAGAAACTGAACCTACATTTTCGATGGACATGGAGGTTTACAGAGACACAAACATACCCGAAACAAAGGGTTTGGTTTGAAAAAGAAATGTTCAGGAATAATAAATGGGAACCTCATGTTGAGATTTACCCAGAATGGGTAGAAATGTATCTTCTATGTTGGTCTGACCCATACCTAAGAAGGATTATTTTTTTCATGCATGGGCCAGATACATAAGTTCTGAATGTCACTATGCATCTCATCAAAATGGGAATTAAGACATACATATTTTTGGGATGATTTCCCCATGCATAGATCGAACTCTTGTGTGGGGAAGGTACATTTTATTTGGAACACAAGATCAAAAGTGGGTTGAGACATTGTTAGAACCTCCTATAAAGAAATAAAACATGTATAAGAGCATGGGAAAACTTTTATTTTGTGGTCTCACTAGGATATATGAACCTGGTGTCACTATGTATCTTGTGATTACATGAAACAAGTGATACGTAGTTCATGGAAATTGTTCAGTTTAGCGTTAGGTGATGAAGACATCAACCATCCAGTTTAGCATCATGTGGTAAGGAAGTAGGTGAATTGATGTGAAAAGGTGGAAATGGTAGCATGAATCAAAGCTAGATATTTGAGTTTCACAAAATCTCTCGAAATACTGGGAAGTAAACTACAAGTAGTTGTGCAATTCTAACATCGAATAAGATGGACACTAACCATTCAGTTTAGCATCATGTGGTAAGGATGACATGGGGCCTTTTAGTTTTAGATAATATATAAAGGACCATATGTCTTGAAAATGATGAGTAATAAGGGGCTTATTATTCTTGTATGATATGACATGCCTTGGAAATGAGGGAGAAAGAAGATGTAACCCATGATTATAAGGATTCTTAAACCATGATAAATAATATGGGGAAAAGTGTTATTTGGGAATATAGAAATAGAAGAGGCCTATCTAGGGGATTTATTTTCCTTAAATTGTTAATCCATTTGTGTGGTAAACTTATTCGGAGCCAATTTAGTCATATTAATCATAGTCAAACAATTCTATCCTCAGTTTAGTTTCCCTCCACCCATATCCTATGGTCGAAGGAAGATTGTGGTGATATGAAATCACCTAGGGAACAAATTTTGATGAATATAAATATTTTTTTTCATATATTAGTATAATTTAGACCATTATATTCCATTAAGTGTGAAATTACATATATATATATATCTTACTCATGTGTAGAGGAAATTTCTATTTCTTTGATAGATCCCGGAATAAGGAACCTAAAATGAAATATCCTACATTGACCATTGGTTGTATACCAGATATGGGGAAATTCATCTTTTTCATTACCCCATGGTGGGGACTAGTATATGAGCCCTATGAATCACTATGTATCTCATCAAAATAAGAACCAAGACAGAGATAGTTATTGAGGTACCATGCAGTTTAACGTCATACAATAAATAAATTTTCTAGATTATTTAACATCATGCACTAAAGACATAGGTTCCCCATTTTTAAGAGGAAATATTATGGTTAGTCCAAATATTAATGACCTAGGTGTCACAATGTATCATATTATTGAAGGAATCAATCCATACATATTTCTCAGAAATTCATTGAATAAACTATTTACCATCATCTGATAAGGAAATCTAGTATTCTATTTAAGGTATTTCTACCATGACCATGACAACCTTAATTTGGATTGATATGCCTTGATCATGTGTGTAATCCCCTACTAAAACTCTTTAGATCACCTGACCTATGATCAATTCGAGAAAAACATGGTTTAAATGGTATAATATGCGATACAATGGTGATAGAATGAATTATATGTGAATTTAGAATTTACGCTACATGGGCCAGGATGAAAAATTCGGGCTTTTCTTTGTATCTCATCCAAATGAGAATCAATCCATATATTATTCTCAAAAATATCCCTATGAAGATCTGGCCCATCCATAAGAAGGAGGTAACTCATGTCCTTCATCATGGCTAGACTTGGGATTATAGATTTGGGTTTCACTACATGTCCTATAATGTTAGTATTCAATCCACATTTAGTTTTTAATAGTTACTCACTATTTAGGTCAGATTCATATAAAGGGGGAATATTTCCTATTGATTGTTTTATTATTGTGGCTGGACCCATGATTCGAGATCTGCCCATCCATATCTATCCTTTGGATAAGAATCAATCCAGAAATAGTTCTTGGGGGAACCATGTAGTTTGATGTCTTTTGGTAAGGACATTATCCATGTAGTTCAATTTCATGTGGTAAGGATAACGATCACTTAACATGAAATAAGCATCATCATGGTTGGTCCCATGAATGTTAATATGGGAATCACTACTTATCATGTGTGGATAGAAATCAATCCAAACATATTTCTTGATGGAAATCTCTCTGTGTAAGACAGACCTGTACATCGGGAGGATTCATTTTTTACATTTGGGGTGGTTATACTAGGATGTAAAGTCCAGGTGTCACTATATATCATGTGTGTTTAGGAATCAAGATGCATGTAATTATCAAATATGGCATGGTTGACGACCAATTTTAGGGATGGTGTCCTCTTATGTTATAATATTATTGTTTTGGGTAGTTTAAGATCATACAATGAGGAAATTGGTTCTATTCAGTTTATTGTATGGAAACATGAATTATATACCATGTAATTTAACCTTATGGGATCTAGATTATTTTTTCATATAGTTAGGGGAATGGTTATTTTTTGAACAAAAAAGAACCGCAATCTTAATGTGAAAATAGGCCTTGATATGAAAGAATGTAATGAAATCATTTTATTAATGGAAGAAAATTTATGGTTGGGCCAAACATTAGAGGTCTATGAATCACTACATATGTTACGATGATATAAATAAAGCCACATGAAGTTATTGGATATGTAATGGTAGGTGATCAATGCCAATGGGGATATCCTATCGAGTGAGAACATCATGGTGTTGTGCAATTTGAAAATTTACAATGAGTGCATTGATATATGGATGTTTATTGCCTTGGGACATGGATGATGTACCATGGAGTTTAATGTCTTGTGATCATGAATTTTATGTCTTGTGATTACATGAAACACTTCTTCATGAACCTTCCATTGGTGGGGGTTGTGGTAAGATGCACATCCATTGAAATAAAAGAATACAATCCAATATATTAGAATTTGTCAATAAAATAGGGGCCCTATCACTTTGGATCCAACAATGGTTGTTTATTTACATTTATCTTCAGAATCCAGAGAGCCAACAGCAACTATCCCTCCATGAATGACTAGAGAAGATTTTTTTTAAAGTATCATGAAATCATGTAATGGTGGACTTCCAAATAATTCATGGTTTTTATTCTCTTATCATCTAGTATATCCAATTCATCCATACAATTCTATAATTTCTCGTATATAGATAACTGATCACATATGGAAGCATGGAGTGAGTGAAATTGAACATTGATGGGTAGGTATGCCTCTATCCTATACACTAATGAGTATGGAGTTTCCTATGTGGTAGTATAGTTTGTGTTCCGATAATCCCAGAATACATTTAAAAGATTATCTTAACACTAATTTTTCTCATTATCTTCCATCTTTTGGACTGTATTTGACAGGGTCTGGTTGAAGGCTTCTATATGTTTGTTAGAAATTTCATGGTATCAGGATGAACATTTGGACATAATGTAATACTCTTAATATATTTTTCCAATTCATCAGAACTGAAAAATAGTGTTGTGTTCTATCAGTATTTTATGAGGGACATAAAATCTAGTGATGATGTTCCCCCTATGAAGTTGAAAGTGTTACATTCCTAGACCACTTTGAGGTGTACAAATTTGGTCGACATAGAGAAGAAGTTTGTTACATTGATATTTTTTTGAACTGTTACACCAAAGTGGGATATTATACTCCTACAACTTTATTACCCATATAAAAAATGGCCATGATTATTTTTCTATTTGAGGAAACATCAGGGTTTTGTGAATGAAGTTTGCATGAACCTACAAGAATGTATTTTTTGGGGGAAATTAGTGAAGTCATACATTTTATTGAGGCAATATTACCCAATCCTTCATATTTGATGGGAAATCCTGTATCTTAATTGGTGGGTTCCATAAGATCTATTTTTTACATCCTTCATGGAAGAAATGATCTCTTCTCCATTAGTACAAACAATATAGACCCCATAACGGCTCATATTAAAGAGTAAATTTTGATGATTTGTCACATCATATAGAATAATCATAATATATTATCTTCAGAAATACTCACTCCAAGATCTATTCGATTAGAGATCTCCCTTTAAAATAAATCCCACAATGGGTGTCATCTCACTTGAATTAGGAATATATGGTTTAAGGATGGTACAAATCTCTTCGATCTATTTTGTGTTGGATTGAATGATTAGTGAGTCCATCTAATGATATAAAATACTGATGACTATTTTACCCCACATTAGATATGCTAGATCTATGTCCAAATTGTCCATGGGATCTGCCTAGGAATTTTGAGACTATGAGATGTGAGTGAATGTTGGATCCATAGAAAATTCTACCACTATACTCTAGAGGAGTTTTTACAGGGGGATTAGCTCTTTATTTTTATGGAATAATCCCGGTTTATTTTCTTAATGACTAGTTCTGAATTTCCTTTTATCTTCATGTGAATGAATTATACCTGATGTTCCATATATATCCCTTCAATGAGTTCCTAATATTCTTTTTCATTGTTCAAGAACCCTATTGAGAGAAAGAATGAGTAAGGTAGGACATCCTTTTCTAGAGAGATGAGAATGACTCCCAATACCACATAGTTGAGTCTGGGGTCTTTCATCCTATTCCCTGTAGATTATATGGATGCACCAACCAAATACATATCCTATATTTGGGTGACTACTTGAATAGTGTGATCCTACTCATCGGGTAGTTGAGAATCAAATGATGTCATTTCTACTGAGGGTTCCTCTTCCAAAAAATATTCTAACACCTAAACATTAACCACATTATAAGGAATGAATTTAATATCAAAAAACTACAGCATGACCACCAACCATGACAGACGTCTGGTTAACATCGAACAGTTGAGAATGTATTTGAAGGGATATCTATGAGAGGAAAAAGAGACCTCGTGAAGATAATGATAATGTGTTAGCTTCTAGACAGACATAATTAGCATTAGAAATCTATTATTGATATCTGAATAAGGAGTCCCAAAATTGATCATTGATTAACTAAGATAATAAAGATTGTTTTTATATAACCATCATTCTTTTGTATAAGGAATACACCAAGTGATTGATCTAAGTATTTCACATATAAAATAAGAAGCCTTACTTCAATGGGTGACATCTACATTTTATATTTTAAACTATATTTCATGATACAATCAAATTATTTCGGAAAATCAGGAGCCCACTGATATGTATCCCCCCTTTTCATCATCCTGGTGAAGGGTAGAAATTTTCCTACACAGTTTTTTATGAAGCCCAAAATGTAGGATAATTTTCTAAAACATCATATAATCTATTTGAGGTTTTGAGTAGTATACATTCCATATATATCCATTATCTTATATGGTTCTAATTCGATTTGATGATGGTATGAGAAAAATCCAATAAATTTCCCTGAGGAAAAACTGAAGGAACACTTCAAGGGGTTCCTTTTCTGGATGTGTTGTCATAGATTGTTGAATATGGTTTCAGGATCTATAACATGGTCTGATATTAGATTATATTTAATCACCTTATCATTAACATAGAATTATAAATACATTCTTAGGATTAATTTGAAGATGTGATGCACAACATGTTGGTATGTGGCACTGACATTCTTCATGAAACAATGCATTACCCAATAGATAAATACTCCCTATGGGCCCTGAAGGTGGTGGATTCATCATATTTCTAGTCTATTTAGATTTTATTGAATCTTGAATAGCCATTCATGAAGAAGATATCTTGATATCCAAGTGTTTTATCAATCTGTAGTTCTATAATTGGGAATTGGAAATATTTCTTCAGCCAGTGTTAGCTGAGATCCTTCAAATCGATGAAGATTGAAATTTTCATGTTCTTATTCTTGATGGGGAAAATAATGGTCTTCCAATCGGGATATTGGACATCTAAAATGATGTTTTCTCTAATGATATTTTCAAATTCAACTTCAATTGTTTTAGTATCTGTTAGGTGTGTCCTTCTGGAGGCATGTTTATAGCCCTAATGGTACTCCGACTGGTCTCAGTTGTGAATGGATACCTTAGGATCAAGGAATTTAATTTATAGGCATTTATTGAAGAACACATCCCAATCTAGCGTTACATAGTTGGTATATACCTATTATTCTTTATAATACATGGATTCAATAATCATGGGGGTCATGGGACTTTTGTTGTACCTAGATTTATTTCTCTGAGATCGTCAATAGTGATAGTGATGTCCTCCTAAAATGCTAGTGGTTTTACCCTAATGTCCTCCTCCTCTTCTTCATCCTCTTCACCTTATTTATAATTAAATTTAGGGGGAATGTAGTGGGATTAGTTATCTAGATTTGAGGTAGGATTTGATGTCGTGGTGTTCCGAAGATACCTCATCTTCATTTGACCTTGTTGACCATTCTGGATATCATTAAAAATTTAGAGATGAGGGAGTGGGAGATGCATAAAGAGTGTCTTCATCCTCTTTGTATAAATAGATAACCTATTATTCTTTAGTTGGTGAGGTATGAAATTATTATAGCTCTAAGGATTTAATGAGGGGATTTTATTTTGATCTTTCACCACTTTCTAGGGAATCAGAAAACTTTTCAAATATGCTACATATAGTGTTCATTAATGAAGACATAAAAACCACTAAATATTCATTTCAACATAGATTCATATGTTCGGTCTGATTAATGGGAAAGGAAAACTCTTCACCATGTTTTTTGAAGGGGTTGGCCGATATCATTTCCAGACCATTTTGTGTGGTTTCCCAAGAAAAACCATTAAATAGGGGTTCTTTCACTTTCCTCTTATATAATTCTTCACTAATATACTGAAACTATTAGGAATTGAATGGGTCTTTATCAGATTTTAATGCAAGATTTTTTTCATTAATTTCATATTTGATACATTAATTGAATGAAGAGAGGGTTTTCATGTGTTGAAAAAACTAGGACCTTCTAAAATATAAATTATAGTTCATTTTCTTATGAACCACTAGAAATTATATGTTTGATATGAGGTATCCAAATTAAGCCTCGAGATTGATTTTGCCCAATGAATGCTGCTCAATTTTTTCATATCTCTATAGTGTCATGGTGGAAGGAACTAGGTTAACCTCATCACAAACTAGCTAAAATGGCGAATCAACTAGAATGATATTAACACCATATCCATTGGAAATGAAAATTTTTCATCCATTGAAAACATTTACACTACCAGATACATAAAAGGGTTTGATTTTCCCTTGTATAAGGGCATCTTCATCTTTATATACGAAGTCAAAAAATTCATGAAATTCAATAGGATCAGCCTCAATCTTATTAAACTCATCATCATATACCTAAAATTGAAACATTTTATGTATTATAAAATACTATATGAGTGCTTCCATAATGTATTTTTACAAACACATGGCATCCATGATTGATAGCTTGACCGGTACCAAGGATAAATATTTCAAGATGTCAAACATCTGACCTAAAGGTTTACCCTTCCCTAGGTGGGGATGCAATTTTGAAGGTGTTTTGGGGGCTTGATTATTTTATGTAGATGTATCAGCTCTCGAAAGAGGAGTTCAGAGTACTCTTGTCCATATCGGGTGGGGCTGGGAAGGTTCTTCTACATGATTGGGGTAATCTGATACCTACACCCCCTCTGATTGATATTCTAGAGTGATTAGGTATAGGTGGATTCTTGAAGGAGCAGAGGAATTATAATACTCTTGTTAGACCCATTTATGGAATCTTTTGTGAGTCTCTTTAATAATTATCATCAAATAGTGGATGCATTTAGAATCCTGGTTCCTTCCAGGATTGTGTCCTCCCTAGAATCCTTACCTTTTGTGGCCTCTTCCACATGTTCCCCAATTGGGTGTAGGGAACTTAGGTTCATAGCCATAATCCTCATTATACAAGGGATCCATTAAATGAATGACATTAATAGAACCAAATATTAATGCCTCAACTGATGATGACTTCGCCTGGATGAACATTTCAAGTGGTTATGTTTAGCGGGTAGGTGCATATTGATTCAAATTTGAGGGTATAAAGTCTAAGATTGTCAGATCCAACATTTTCCATGATATTTTATCATCCTCATATAACTTCTACCTATATTTATATCCATTACAATTATTTAAATTCTTGAATTTTTAATGTTTTCATGTAGATGAAACTAGTTATTTCTATAACGATAGACACTAGGGGAATGGTTGGTTGTTTGAACTGTGCCTATAGAATATAACGAGTTCAGTTGATTGTCTTTCAATTAATCAAACATTCAAACTTTTGGGACCTATAATGGAAACTTATTTTAATCACATCCTTCCTCAAGGAAATTAGTGGAAATTTACACCACCTTTACCGGTGGCCTTCCCAACATTACCTTCCAATATTCTAAAATTTTCTATAGGATTTCCTTAAAGAAAAAGCATCCATGAATGGTGTGTCATAGTATCATATGAAAATGGGAGTAATATAGCCAATCATGGTGACCTACATAGTCCGACCTCTTTGGAAATTGTAGGTGGAGAAACTCATTATTCATAGCATCTATAAAATATCCATGGACTTGATCATCTTAGAATGAGTAAAATATGTTCCTTCACTCCTAGAAATTGATTTCTCATCAGTTATCTCTACTCATCCTATCATGTAATGGGTTTCTATTGATCCCTAGGGTTGATTCATGATATTGTGTAGGTTCTAGATCTGGAAAAATCGTAGAGGCTAGATTTAGAGTGATAGATGTCTCCTTGACCTTTCTGATTCTTTTCCTTGAGACTGGTGGAGTTTACCTATACATGAGATTAGTTTTTTTGTATGAAGTCTTCCATTATTTGTACATTTTAAGGGAAATCCCAAAACCCACCTATATATTTTACCAGGATGGGGGGTTTTAACACCTTATCATGAAGGTTCTCCATATATAGAGTGATCATGTATTCTTGAGGAAGTTATAGGTTTAGGTAATAGGATAACCCTTTCCCCTAGAAATGAAATCTGAGACTATCTTATTTTTTCATTGTTTTCGTTTTGAGATGTCGCATACTATTATATTTTTCTATGTTAAGATAAAATAAATGATAAATATTCCACATAGATCCTCTCATCCAATTATAATAAAATCTAGAAAAATCGTGTACCATACAAATGTTGGCCCTTTTCAGGTTCATACGAAGCATCTATGTTTCGTTGCTTCTTGTTTCTTAGGAGTTAAAATCATGGGATCATAGTGGGATGCATAGTGCATCAGATGTTGTTTAGGGTCACCTGATCCATTGAATATTGGAAATATAGGACTCTAAAAGTTTGGTGGTGGCTAGATGAAGCTCACCTAGTTTGGGTGGGTTTTCTTTTTTGGCTACACGGGTGAATTACACTCCCCTATATATTTCAATAGAGATTAAAATGACTCAATGTTTTCTATAGTCCCTTGATGAGTGCTTCGATCAATAGGATCTTAGAATATTTTAGGAATTAGGAGGATATCATGTTTTTCTTCTACAATTATCTAAGACTGATATTTAACAGTTGACAAAATTTGACGATTTCCTTAAACCTATTCTTATTTTATCTTTAATTGAGGTAACTCTTGATATCTATCCAAGATAAGATTTAGGTAACTGAGGGTCCATGAGCTAATCTAGGTGGCTATCCTGGATCTACATCAATTTTTGAGATAAATCCTTGATATTAAGGTACACCTGTTGAATGTTTACATTGAGGCTATTTGAGGGGATAATAATTGATAGGAATGTTTTTTTCATAGAAACTCAGTGTTGATTCACGTCATTTCTTTCTTTTCTTCCTCCTGCAAAGAAAATATTTCTTTGTGTGTAGGGATATTGTCCTTATAGTTAGATGGAGGTGTATTGTGTTTTTTAATGCATTTATTCTTATTAGAGATTCACTATGGAGGTAGTACCAGATTGATCAAGGGAGCACCAAAATTTAGGGAAATTATTTTCTTCCATGTATGGACACCTTCTTAAGTAAACTCATTTTGGACCATGTTCAGTATGGGGCCATAATAATCTTTCTCCTCTATATTCAAATTGGTTATGTATTCTTCTAAATTATTGGTGTCCATGATTTTTACCATTGAAAAATTAATTTTTGGAATCATACTTTCTATAAAATGATAAGAGGGTTGTTTACAACCCTTTTTTGACCTCTCCATTCCTTTCAGCGATCCTCTTTGAACTTCTCGACAAAGGGTGATTGGTAGGGAACCTCTATGTAGCCTATTCATATACATCCCTTTATAAGAAATGGGTCATGATATGAGAAAGACTAGGAGACTAAACAACTATTCATCCTCCCTAAATAGTAAAATACTTATTTTTATTGAGGTGGTGGTTGAGGTAAAAAATCCCCCTAGCCTTGTAGTCTGGGTTTGACCCATTTCTCTTATTATTGATCCTCAGTCCATATTTTTCATCCTGGGGGGTTGTATATAATGGACCCACCCCTATGAGTTGGAGAAGATCATGTACTATAGAAACAACTACTACTAACACCACTCTCATGATCTCGTTCATCCTTGTTTGATCGTAAGATAGATTAAATGTTGATTCTATATGTGAACTGGTTCCTTCTGAGGACATTAGTAGTGGTTGATGGTTGGTTTCCCTTAAGAGAGAAGCCTGCTGAGTGATGTTAGTTTAATAGTTCAAGTGTTTTTTATGGAATGATATCATCAGGCTTGATTCTTTTGAGACATATTAATGGTGACTCTTGTGGATTGTGTCATATTTCCTGATAAGGTTTTCTTCTGAATAGTGGTCTTGGAGTAAGGATATTATAGGATTTCATTTTCTGTGTGTTCTGTTAAACATGGGATGGAGTGAAATGAAAATATACATGATCCCAATCCCTAGATATGAACACTATATAGGGAATTGAAAATTTAAGGGTGCAACACATTAATTCATTCTAATTGAATAACATTTTGTCACATCCTTTAATGTTTTCTACATGTAGAAAAAATAATTTCTGAATCAATATGATGAAGAATTTGTTCCAAAATTTTTACATGGTATTCATACCAATGACATGAAAATAATTTTTCTTTCAGGTGGTGGATATTGGTCAAGATATTTAGAAAGATTTGGTGTATGCATTCTTTTGATAATGACCTTGGAATGTCGAACCAAGAAGTGAATGAAGTCCTAAACATGACGGGTAGGTCATCCCAGGAAAATTTTCATCTCAAGAGAAACATATCCTTATTTTATTATATGAGGTACTTCTCTACTTGATCATCCTAACATGGTGACTTATGGATGGATTTTTCATCATTTGTAGGGATAACAAAGGTCTCATTGGCCAAAAAATGGCCTATGGGTGGCTTGGAGGATGTGGGTTGACCATGGAAATCATTTGTCTGAAAAAGGATTCTACTTTTTGTTAAAAGGGTATCTAACATGTCTAGATATATCCTTCCAATAACATCATAATATGATGGATTTATCATATTTTACTCATCTAGGGGAGGACCTTCTAGTTGAAATGATATTTCACTATGAGGGGTACCTTCACAATGAATTCCATCATATATAGGACTTCCATCACTGCTCAATGTCGGACTATAGAGAGAATTTCTATAGCGTACACCATGGGGAGGGCCTTCAATGTGGATGACATCAAGGGAGGAACTTCTTACTGTTTGATCTTCTGGACATGAAGAGGGATATCATAATGCTCGTCAAGAGATAAACTCCCCTGATCGATAATTTTCTACCCACTAACAAATACATCAGGGTAAACTCTCTAGGTAGGACCTCCAGAGCTATAGGTAACAATGTCGAAGGGAGGACCTTCCAAACATCTAATTTCACCCCCATGATTTCGTAACATATTGGTAGGATCATGGGAAAACAATGATAGGTGTTTGATAGCCACAATAACTCCATATTCCAGCAGAGTAGGGTTATTATTCAATTATTTATTTTCTAGTAGCATTTTCTATGATTTATTTTAGTTTCTCTATTGAGTTATACTGGGGTTGCATGTTGTAAGTGAAGACCTCCATATATGGGGCTCTGTTTGAGTGAATCCCATGTTTCTACCAAGATATGTTGGAAAGATTGCATTGTTCTAGCATTGATATATATCTTCCCAAGAGAGACCACTATATTTGATCTTTGTACCCTAGTTGGAACTAGTATTTTTACCTGATAATGTGGTATATCTATCAGAGAGTATTTCCAATGCCCCTCCAGAATGGGAGCATAGATGCTTGTCTCCTCATGAGGGACCACCCTATCATAGAGATGAGTCACTCCACTTCGGGATATGGGGTCACGGGAATGAATCCTTTATATTTTCAATAATGTAATAATATCTTGTATGGTTTATAGGATATGGTTAGAAATTTATTTATGAACCTCAATCATTATTAGGATGTTTTGAGAATCATCCTTATCGGGAATGTGAATACACACAAATTCCAATGTCATCACATGAACGTATGTATACCCCTTATCTGTAGTTAACATATGTAGATTATTTTATCTAGTTCTCTATTTATTCGAATGATATAATTTTTCTGAAAAAGATGTAATTTTCAATTGTTAGTTGATTGGTGTCTTATTTGACTGAAGGGATTGATTTGAATATGCAGGAATTTACATCTTCCTGAAATTTTGGACATTTTTTTACTGAAGGTTTGATTTGATCAAGTGTGACTTTTTGTACTCTTTGTCTTATACCGAATTTGGCCAATTACCATTGTGTTCATCCGTAGGGATATGTGGCTTCTTGTGATTTATGGTCATATTTTCATGGTGGGTTTTGTATGCATCCATGGAAATTTTCCTTTGTCTACAGTTTTCCACTGTATTTATATGATGGTATTCATAGGAATTATGAAGGATATACATCTTCCTATTATTTTATACTACATTTTAATGATAGGGGTAATTTGAATTGGTATTAATTTCAATCTAATCATGATTTTCATCACATTTGATTGATGTTATACATGTGAATTTGTAGAGATATGAATTTGTCTGTGATTTACTTTTGTATTTTCATAGAAGGAATGGTTTGAATCCATAATAATTTACATCTGCCTCTATTTTTCCTCTGTATTGGATGACATGATTCATGGGAATTATCATGGATATGTGTTACCAATAACTTTCCATAGTATTTTCATGGTTGGATTGATTTGAACTAGATGATATTTTCATCTGCACACGGTTTTCTGCTATATTTTGCTAATAGGATTCATATTAATTAGAAGGGATATGTGTCTTCATGTGATTTTACATCATATTTTCATGGAAGGCTTTCTATTAATCAATAATAATTTATATATTCTTGTAGTTTTTCATTGTATTTCTATGATGGGTTTTATGAGGTTGAGCTAGAGTAAACAAATGCTCATAGGTTATCAACATACTTACTTGGTGGGATTCTTTATATGGAATATGGATGATGTCCCATTTCTGATGCCTTAGAAGAGTTTAATCCTGGATGTACCCCCTGGATCATTGGTGGTGATTTTAACATCATTACGAATCTAGATGAGAAAAAAGGAGGCGGGCCCTTTCCCCAGAATGCCATCCATGCCTTTGTCTCATTCATGGAAAGGAACGGGCTTATGGATGCTGGTTTTGAGGAAAGAATTTTTACATGGTGTAATAAACAACGAGGTGGGAGACGATCTTACTCCCAGCAGGATCGATTCTTGATGAACAATGCTTCCATTGATATGTTTCCAGACACCAAGGTCTACCACCTGACCAGAGGGCTGTCTAACCACTCTCTGATTTGTATTCTTCTTGGTACAGGGGTGCTGAGCGAGGATTATACACATTTTTCAAAATCATGGATTGAGGAACCATGCTTCTTTGAGGTGGTTTGGGAGGCTTGGGTTTTGCATCATCAGGGGAATTCGTGGAGTGTTCTGCAAGAAGGTTGAGGAGGCTCAAGTCTCACCTTTAGGCTTGGTGGAGGGTGATTCCTACACGGGATCAGGAAGTGTCTGAACTTAGCATGGAGGTGGATCATTTGGAGGGTTGTCTGGAGCAGGGATGGGATGAAAATTTGTTTTCTGATCTGCGGATTAAGAAGGATAATTTAACTTATTTTCTTTTGAGAAAGGATAGGATTGCACGGGAAGGAGCTCGGGTGAAATGGCTTTGTGAGGAAGATCGTAACACGGAGTACTTCCATGCTTGCATAAGAGAATGTCGACGTGTTCAAAGGCCAAATATTTTAAGGGAGGGGGGGTCCTTCTCCTGAGATAGAGAGGAGGTGGGGTCCATGGTTAATAGGTCTCTTCAGTCTCATCTAATGGCTCCCAATCCAGTGCTGGCAGGGGGATATCCGAGCAGTGTTTCTGAGATCTTTGAAGGGAATTCCAAATATCATTACTGAGGTCATTGATGAGGGCCTGAAGAGGGAACAAAAAGAGGATGAGGTCTAAGAGGTTGTTTGGACTCTGAATCCGGAGAGTGCACTAGGGCCTGATGGTTTCCACGGTTCTTTCTACAGGGAGACCTAGGACATCATCAAAGGAGATCTGGTTGGTGCTTTGTAGGACTATTTTCAAGGAGGAAACTTACCAGGTATAGCATGTGAAACAAAGATAGTCCTCATCCCTTGGGTGAATAAACCTCAGTCTATTGATAAATATCAGCCCATTAGTATGTGAAATCTTCCGTATAAGGTTTTGGCTAGCATTCTTAACAAGCGTCTGGCTGAACATCTAGACTCTTGTATGAACTCTGGGCAGCTTGGTTTTATCAGAGGGAGATTGATTTAGGGGGAGATTGGAGTGGCCCAAGAGATGATCATTGGAATGCATAAAAAACCTTTGGGGGGTAATTTTGTGGTCAAACATGACATGAAAAAAGCCTATGATAGGTTGGAGTGGGGCTTTGTCCGAAAAGTTATGGCTAGTATGGGGTTCTCTAATTGGTCCAGGGATATCCTCTTTCACTGCTTCAGCTCGACTTGGATCTCTACTTCCTTCATGGGAAAACAGTTTGGTTTCATCAAGGCCTGTAGGGGTCTCAGGCAGGGCGACCCTTTGTCTCCCACTTTATTCATTATTGCCCAAAATGCTTTCATCCTTTATATTAATCAGGGGCTTGGTAGGGGTACAATCCTGCCATATCACATTAGACATGGCATAAGGGGGATCACTCACCTGATGTTCGCGGATGACACTATTATTTTTACCAATGGTAGCATGCGGTCAGTACAGGGGTTGAATGGAATCATAGGGTAATATTACATGTGGAGTGGTGAGGTGGTGAATAAAGAGAAGAGTCTCTTCTTTTCTTCCAGGACAATCATTTAGAGAAGGGCTAGGGCCATGGGTGCCATTTTGGGAATGAGCAGGTGGCCTGTTCCTATGGAGTATCTAGGAGCACCTGTCAGTCCCTTTTCTCTTCGGGTGCACCATTTTGATAAACTCATAGGAAAAATCATGGGTCACATTTATAAGTGGAAAAATAGGTTCTTATCCTTTGGAGGTCGCATCACTTTGGTGAATAATGTTCTAGTTTCCATCACTATGCATATCCTCTCAACTCTTAAGGTTCCCAAAAGTGTGGTGGTAAGCTTGGAGAGGATTATGATGTCATTCACTTGGGATGGGCAATTGGAAGGTAGGAATCACTGGGCCTTAGGTAATCAGTTGGCCAGGCCTCTTTCAGAAGCGGACATTAATATGAGAAGTGTTTCCTCAACTATTCAAGGGTTACATGCGAAGCTGGCTTGGGAAGCTCTGGAAGGCAGGTCTCTTTGGGGCAGAACAATGTAGGGGATTTATGGTATAAATGTGAATGTTCAAAGGAATCAGCCTTCTAGAATTTGGAAGATGAATCAGTCATACCTTGAGGATATTCAACACCATTCTCGATTGATCGTGGGGAAGGAAAATATTAACTTTTGGCAACAAGAGTGGGGGGGTAGGTAAGTTGTGGTTTCCAGGCTGCCCTACCCCAGATATAACCTTTAGAGAGGCAAGTAGGCATTCCAATTTTGTGCAGGATTTTTTGGATGATGGCCAATTGGAGTTTTTCAACAACATTCACTACGGGAAAAAGTGGTATTATCGACGGCTTATTTGCGACGGTAATATGTCCTATTCCAAATAACCCCCGCAGTCGGGGTATTTGCGACGAGGCATAATCCCCGTCACAAATAAAGAGTTATTTGCGACGAGATATTCTCACACGTCGCAAATGGTTTGGCGCGAATGCGCACCAAATCGCGCGAAAGATATTTGCGACGGGATCCCCATCCCATCGCAAATAACTGGTGGCGGTAACAGGTTATTAGAGATGGGAAGGGGTTCCCGTCGCTAATAACCTGGTGGCAGGGGCCATTTGCGACGGGAATACCGTAGCAATAAACCCCGTCGCAAATAATCTAACCTATAAATACAGCTAGCCTTGACAATTTTTCTGAATCTGAACTACTTTTTACTAGTTTATATGTGTTGAGTGAGTTTTGTTTTGCAAGTCGATTTCAAGGAGTTTGCGGGGATCATCCTACAGGTACAACAAATCGAAAGCTCAAAAACCAGTTTAAGGTTTTTTTCTGAATTTTAATTTAATATTTATTTAATGTTTTTGTTTTATATTTTTAAATTAGTTTTTATTATCTCTTATTAGATATAATTATGTTGTATTAAGGTATTAAATTTGATTTGTAAGATTTCATTATTAGTAATTAACAATATTTAATAATTAAGTTACTGTAATTAGTAATTAATAACTTTAATTTTAATCAAAGATAGTAATTAGTAATTAATGAATGTAATTAGTAGTTAATGAATGTAATTTGTAGATAATAAAAGTAATTAGTAATTAATGAATATAATTTGTAATAATTTGAATAATTCAATAAAATAGTAATAATTAGAAAAAATATTGACAATAATTAGTAATAATTAACATTAATTAGTAATAATTAGTAATAATTAACAATAATTACCAATAATTACCAATAATTAGTAATAATTAACAATAATTACCAATAATTAGTAATAATTAGTAATAATTGTCAATAATTACAAATATTTACCAATAATTGCCAATAATTGCCAATAATTGTCAATATTTTCCAATAATTACCAATATTTACAAATATTTACCAATAATTGCCAATAATTGTCAATAATTGCCAATAATTGTCAATATTTACCAATAATTAGGAATATTTACCAATAATTAGGAATAATTACTAATAATTAGGAATAATTGCCAATAATTAGGAATAATTACCAATAATTAGGAATAATTACCAATAATTAGGAATAATTACCAATAATTAGGAATAATTACCAATAATTAGGAATAATTACCAATAATTAGGAATAATTACCAATAATTAGGAATAATTACCAATAATTAGGAATAATTAGTAATAATTAGCTAATTGGAAAAAACTAGCGTGATTATTATCTTTCTCAATTATCTTTTCATCTCTATATTGGTTTTAAGAAAACTTATGTCTCCACATGTAATATTTGCATTCTTTTTCAAAATTATCGACCTACTCAACAATAGAGAGGTGAAAGTGAATGCAAATATTACATGTGGAGACGGAATGTTAAACACACAGATGAAAGGATAGGGGATCCCGTCGCAAATACCAATAATTAGGAATAATTACCAATAATTAGGAATAATTACCAATAATTAGGAATAGTTAGTAATAATTACCAATAATTACCAATAATTAACAATAATTACCAATAATTAGTAATAATTACCAATATTTACCAATATTTACCAATATTTACCAATAATTACCAATAATTGTCAATATTTAGAAATAATTACCAATAATTACCAATAATTACTAATAATTTACAATAATTACCAATAATTAGTAATAATTACCAATAATTACCAATATTTACCAATAATTACCAATAATTGTCAATATTTACCAATAATTACGAATAATTACCAATAATTAGGAACAATTAACAATAATTTGGAATAATTACCAATAATTAGGAATAATTACCAATAATTCGGAATAATTAATAATAATTTGGAATAATTACCAATAATTAGGAATAATTACCAATAATTAGGAATAATTAAAAATAATTACCAATAATTACCAATAATTAGGAATAATTAGGAATAATTAAAAATAAATACCAATAATTACCAATAATTATGAATACTTACAAATAATTAGTAATAATTAGTAATAATTAATAATAATTACCAATAATTACCAATGATTAGTAATAATTTCCAATAATAACCAATAATTACCAATAATTAGGAATAATTAACAATAATTACCAATAATTACCAATAATTGGTAATAATTACCAATAATTACCAATAATTAGTAATAATTAACAATAATCACTAATAATTAGTTATAATTAACAATAATTACAAATAATTAGTAATAATTACCAATATTTACCAATATTTACCAATATTTACCAATAATTACCAATAATTATCAATATTTATGAAAATTAGGAATAATTACAAATAATTAGGAATAATTAATAATAATTAGGAATAATTACCAATAATTAGGAATAATTACCAATAATTAATAATAATTCTCACTAATTAGGAATAATTATCAATAATTAGGAATAATTACCAATAATTAGGAATAATTACCAATAATTAGGAATAATTACCAATAATTAGTAATAATTACCAATAATTAGTAATAATTACTGATAATTAGTAATAATTACCAATAATTAGTAATAATTACCACTAATTACCAATAGTTACCACTAATTACCAATAATTAACAATAATTACCAATAATTAGTAATAATTAACAATAATTAGTAATAATTGACCATAATTAGTAATAATTAGTAATAATTACCAATAATTACCAATATTTTCCAATAATTTCCAATAGTTGCCAATATTTACCAATAATTGCAAATAATTGTCAATATTTACCAATAATTAGGAATAATAACCAATAATTAGGAATAATTACAAATAATTAGGTATAATTACCAATAGTTATGAATAATTACCAATAATTAGGAATAATTACCAATAATTAGGAATAATTACCGATAATTAGGAATAATTACCAATAATTAGGAATAATTACCAATAATTAGTAATAATTACAAACAATTAAGAATAATTACCAATAATTAGGAATAATTAGTAATAATTATCTAATTGGAAAAAACTAGCATGATCATTATCTTTCTCAATTATCTATTCATGTCTGTATTGGTTTTAAGAAAACTTATGTCTTCACATGTAATATTCGAATTCTTTTTCAAAATTATCAACCTACTCACTAATAGAGAGGTGAAAGTGAATGCAAATATTAAATGTGGAGACAGAATGTTAAACACATAGATGGAAGGAGAATTGTAACATAATATAAAAAATTATATTATTTTAATATTAATAATAAAAAATACTAATAATGTAATAATGTTATTATTATATAATTAATATTTTTGAAAAAATAATATTAGTATTATTAAAATAATAAAAAATTTATAAAATATTAAAATTACCAATATTTGTAACAGGTTTTGCTTTATTATTACCATGTTCAATTCTTAAAGGGTCAGTTTTTAGGTCTATCTCAATAAAAAAGTTTGCGTCAGTCGTGTCTGATGTAAACTATATAATTATCCTTGCTTGAGTGTTTTTTCTAACAAATTATTCAAAACTAGTAATGCTTTTATATTTTATAGAAAAATATGGAACAACGAGGTCATCAATAGTCATTATTATATGACCGTATATGGATAAATCAAAAAAGAAATCCAAATGGTTCTGGTTTAAATCTAGTATATATAGAGGGTGTGGAGACTTTTTTAGCATTTGTGGCATCAAATCCAGAATTTGTTTCAGAAGGCACAAAAAAATGTCCTTGTAAGAAATGTGCACTGAGAACATTTGACACGGTTGACAATCTTGGGGGACATCTCTTGCATTTTGGTTTTCAACCGGATTATGTTTTTTGGTATCAACATGGTGAACGCAGTTCTACAGAAGGTGATACTAACTTGATTCCGGATCCATCCCAGTTTCAAAATTTAGTACATGATGTTGCAGGTTCATCTATTAAACATAAAGAAACTCAAGATGATATTGATTCAACTCCTGAGTTGGCACACTCTAAATTTTAGGAGTTGTTCAGGTCTGCTGAGTATGCGTTATATCCTGGTTTCAAGATAAGAAAATTAGAAGCAGTTGCAAAATTTATGGCTATCAAATCAGATAATGGAATGTCAAACATGTGTTTTGATCAAATATTTTCTTTGGTTAAAACACTGTTACCCGAAGAAAATGTTTTGCCTGCAAATTAATATGAGAGTAAGAGGTGGGTTCAGAATTTAGGACTTAGTTGTCAAAAGATTCATGCATGTTCAAATGATTGCATTTTATATTTTGGGGAAAATGAGTTGTTGGATAGTTGTCCCACTTGTGGGAAATCGTGGTATAAAGAAGCTCAACATGGAAAGTCTGGCTTGATTCCTGTAAAACAGTTGAGATATTTTCCTCTTACTTCCAGACTTTAGCGTTTATTCATGGTTAAGAATACAACAACAATGATGTCATGGCACAAAACAAATATTTCAACCAGTAAAAGCTTGAATCATTCGGCCGATGGTGATTCATGGAAACATTTTGATAGAGTGCATTCATCCTTTACATTAGAAGCCCAAAATGTGCGACTGGGTCTTTCCACTGATGGTTTCAGTCCATTCAGATCTTATGGTAGTCAGTATTCATGTTGGCCTATCTTTTTAACTCTATACAATTTACCTCCATGGATGTTGATGGAGGAAACCTATATCTTTTTGACCTTACTAATACCAGGACATCTGAAGAAGAATATTGATGTTTATTTGAAACCATTGATTGATGAATTAAATATATTGTGGAGTACTAGTGTCAGTACTTATGATGTTGCTGCAAAACAGAATTTCATACTAAGAGCAGAATTTATGTGGACAATCAGTGACTTCCCGACTTTTGGCATGTTATCTGGCTAGAGTTAACAAGGGTTGAAATCATGTCTTACTGTATGGGAGAGAACAAGGCATTTATGCTCGTCCATGGAAAAAAACCTAGCTATTTTGACTGTCATCGTAGATTTCTTCCAGCTGATCATCCTTTTCGCAGAAACAGATCTCATTTTAGAAAAGGCACAGTTGAAAGGGATGGACCTCCAAAAATTCTATCAGGTACGGAGTTAAAATCAGTTGTATATTCATTACCTCCCATCACATTTAGACCCACAATAAACCAACAGAAAATTTCTGGTTTTGGGAAAGAACACAATTGGCTAAAACATAGCATATTTTTGGATTTTCAATAATGGTTTAATTTTCCGGTCCGCCACATGTTGGATGTCATTCATATTGAGAAGAACTATTTTGATAATTTGTTTTATACAGTTTTGGATACACCAGGAAAGAGAAAAGATAATGTAAATGCATGATTAGATCTTGCTCAAATTTGGAGGCGTCCAGAACTCGAGCTATTTGAGAATGTCAGAACAGAAAGGTTAATGAAACCAAAATCAGTTTATACATTGTCCAAAGAAATCCTCTTATTATTTTGTCAATGGATTGCATATTTGAGACTTCCATATGGATGTGCTTCCAATTTGGGTAGATGTGTAAATAATGGTCATATTACCGGATTAAAAAGTCATTATTGTCATGTTATAATGGAAAGACATCTACCCATTGGATTAAGAGGTCTATTGAATTCTGTGATATGGGATTCCATAACAGACATATCATATTTTTTTCAGGACATTTGTGTGGTGACAACAGATTACGATGCTCTATGAAAACTTGAAGAAGATGTTGTTGTAATTATATGTAAATTGGAAAAAATATTCCTGCCCTCTTTCTTCGACTCAATGGAACATTTGATATTACATTTTCCATATGAATAAAAATGTGCAGGTCCGATACAGTTTCGATGGATGTACCCATTCGAAAGATGCATGCAGAAATTGAAAAAAAAAGTACGTAACAAAGCATCTATTGAAGGAACTATTGCTGAAGCTTATTTTCCAGAGGAGATATCTTTTTTTTTCTCCCACTATTTAGAATCTGAGTATCCTTCAAAACACAACTGCATGGGACGGAACGAGGGGAATATTGATGAAATCGAAAATCAATTATTTGTTTTTAACCAGTCAGAGCTTGGTTTTGGTGGAGTTCATGAACGATGGCTTTCAGATGATGAACATCACATAACTCATACATATGTTCTGCTCAACTGTAAAGAGATGACATCATTTGTACTGTAAGTGCTTCTATTACTTATTCTAATATTTATGTTACAATAAATAACTTTGTTTTTTATAGATTGTATGATAATCATATCAAGAAACAACTTTCACAAATTACAGTAGCTACTCTCGAAGAACGCAGACAAAAAAAATTTTCTTAGTGGTTTCAAATACAGGTAACATAAATTTTTCATACTTTAACATCTCCTTCAATTTATAGTTTACTATATTGATAATTATTTCAAAAAAATTCAAGTGTCTCGACATGCTGATAAAATTGAAAAACGACTTTGTATATTGAGTAACCCACCATCCAAAATGGTGAAATCTTATAATGCATATGTGGTGAATGGTTTTCGATTTCATACACATGCATATGGGGAATCAAAAAAACATTGAACAGTGGAGTTTTCTTGAAAGGATCTCATCATAGAGAAAATGAAGTTTAATTTTATGGAATACTTCATGAAATCATTGAACTTTGTTATATCAGACACCATTACATAACGATGTTCAAATGTCGGTGGTTGGATACTGAGAGAGGTGTGCGTGTTCATCCGACTCATGGAATCATCGATATTAAATATAAAAGTGTTCTTGCAATAAATGAACCATTATTACTAGGTCAACAGGAACATCGAGTTTATTATGCAAAGTATTGTGCTACGTTAAGAGACATGACTGATTGGTGGAGCATAATAAAAATGAAAATTCGAGACAATCAGTTTAGTCAATGTGAATGTGCTTTCACTGAAGTGCAAGGAATTGATGTTTTTCAAAAGAGTACTAAAATCAATCTTTGTTACAAAGAGACATGAGTATCGATGATGACACCCCACAATTAAGAGTCAGTGATGATGATGATGGTAATGACGTAACAAATGAATTTGAAATGGTAAGAGATGAAGCAACTGGTACTCAAATGGATATCGATGATATTGAGGAGGAATATGAAGATGACATTGAAAGATATGAAGATGATGATGAAGATGAACATTGATACAATTCAATGGTAGTTATATATAATCATAACTAATATATATGTATATATAATAATAATTATCAATTATTTTCTAACAACATTAATTTTCTATTTCAGATGGATGAGGAAAAATTTTGTGAGTTGGCGGATGCTGACCTATCTTTCGATGCGGAGGAGTTTCTAGCACCTGACCCTCAGCCTGAAGGCGCTTCAGGGAGTACGCGGAGGGGGCGCGGTCTTGTACGACTGATGATTCCTGACCCCATCCCCGAGCGACGTCCACGTCTTGGGTTCGATCCATGCACCGGAGGTGTGATAACCTGTGCATTTTACTAAGATTTCATTAATCTATTTACATAATAAATGTTTGATTATTGTTTTTACAGTTTTCCGCATATAGCAGTCGGACAGGGCAGCGCTATTTTGCACAACTATTTTTCTCAGCCATGGATGACATGGGAGCATATTCCTATTGATGTGCAGCAGGCCATGTTCGGTCATTGGTTGGTACGTATGTAAATAAATAATTTTTATTTTGAAATTTATTTCATTTATAACTTTATATTTTGAATTATTTGTAGGGTTTATGGTATCTGATCGAGGATACCATGCATGACGCCATCCACGAGGCATGGGAGGTGGCCATGTGTGATCGCTTTCGTCATTTTTTGCACAATTTAAGAAGAGCTTCCTTGAAAAATACAGGAGTGTCAGATTTTGACGAGTAATGTAGAGCACACCGACCAGAGTACATTTCATCCCACGTATGGGATGGATTATGTGCACACTGGTTGAGTGGTGGCTTTCAGAGGAGATCATCGGTGGGGAGGAAGAATCGGGGGAGACAGGAGGCCACTCATCGAGCTGGGAGTCGTACTTTTTGTACACATAGACAGCATTTGGTACGTACATTTTTTATGAATATTTTATATAACTTTAAATATTAACAATTTATTTTATATTCTTATAGGCTGTCAAGCACCCCGATATGATAGAGTACGATGTATATCGGAGGATGTACAGTGATCCAGCTACTGGGGAGCTCAAAGGTGATCGCCAGCATCACATCGTGGTCAGTATTATTTTTTTTATAGTTTAAAAATTAACTACATGTAATATATTCACAATTTTAATTTTAAATTGCAACTACAGGAGTCATATGAGACCGAAGCGTCACAGACCCGGCCTGAGGGTCAGGACGAGGCATCAGATCAGACCAGTGGCCATCAGTTTGATGAGGCGGCATGGATGCAGGCGACCCAATATGCCTTCGAGAAGGGCCGGGTAGTTGGTATCGGCTCTCCAATGACTCCCGGAGATTATTATGGCAGTGCTGCGATGTCGGCGTCCAGCTCGAGAGGAGCTCATGCATATTCCTCCGCTACACGGTATGAGGATCAATTATGATCTCAGACTGAGTTGATAGAGAGTCTCCAAAAGGAGCAGGAGGAGATGCGTCGGCAGCAGCAGCAGCATGAGGAGGAGCGCCGACGACAGCAGCAGGTGTTCGGGGAGCAGATGAGTCGGTGGCAGCAGCAGCAGCAGGAGCAGATGGAGTACATGCACCGACGACTCATGCCTTAGGGATGGAGTTTCCTCCACCAGTAGATCCCCCCCTCTCCCTTCTCCTTCAGATTATTTATTGTTTGATGTTATAAAGTTTGTAAATTTAAAATATGACATTTTTTCTATTTAGAGTTTTTGTCTCTCTTATACTGGTGTCAATATTGTATTATTTAATTTCTATTTATTTTTAATACTTTATTATTTATTATTGGTATTTATTTTAATGTTTTTTTATTTTATTAATAATAAAATTACACTTAGTATTTTATTATTTATTTATATTTCTTTTTGAAAATGTTGATAATTTTCATATTTTTATTTTCAAATTATTTTAATAATAATATATTCAGTATTTTTAATACATAAAAAGTTTCAAAACTTTTAATTAAAATTAAATTTTTTAATTATTTATAATAATATGAATTCGGTATATTATTATTTTTATATAATATTATATTATTTATATTACAATATTAGTATGATTAATAATATTATTCATATTTTATAATATTAATTTTTTTATATATATTTAAATTTTTTAATATTTTAATTTAATTTTAATTTTTAAAATATTTGAATGATTTTTTGTTATAATATTTGAATGAATTATAATTGTATTATTACTATTATAATATTAATTAAAAAAAATTTAATAATTTAATTTTTTTTAATTTTTTTATACATATTTGCAATGGGATAATCATCCTGTCGCAATAGGTAATTGGGACGGGACAGTATCCCGTCGCAATTAATTTTTTTAATTTTTTTTAAATTTCCTATTGTGATGAGAATATTTTCCCGTCACAATTATTTATTTCTTTTTTTTTTGAAAAAACATTTAACTCTTTTGTGACGGTAATCGTGGCCCCTCGCAAATAACATTTGCGACGGGCCCGTCACAAAAGTGTTATTTAAAGATTTTAATATATATATCAATTAGTATTTGTGACGGGACATATTATCGTCGCAAATAATATTTTTAGCGACGGACCCGTCGAAAATAGTGTTAGTTGCGATGCCATTTACCGCAACGGGTCATTTGCGATGGACCCCCGTCACAAATAGCCTTTTGCGACGGGATCCCATTGCAACTGAACCGTCGCAAATGGGCTTATTTCCAGTAGTGATTGTTTTTAATGAAGAAGATGATAAAATTGTGTTCAATGGTTCTGCGACAGATGCTTCTCTCAACAAGGATTATATTTGGGTTGCAAGGGTCTCGTCGGGTAATGATCTTTGGGGGGATGTGTTGTGGTGCAAGGAAGTACCCTCTAAATTTAATTTTCTGTTATGGCGCATGAGGTACAGGGCCTTACCAAAGGATGAGAACTTTCATAAAATGGGAATTAAAATGGACTCTAGATGCTGGTGTTGCAGGGCCTCCAATCCAGAGTCAGTAGAACATCTCTTTTTTGAGAGTGAATGGGCTAGAAGTGTCTGGAAATCCTTTGGGTACTTCTTTAGGTGGAGAGGTTTTGATGGGAGGAATGGGGATTTTTTCAGCGACTGGTTTAGGAGAGCTGCGAGTCATGGAGCAGAAATAAAAGCAAGGGCCATCATTTTACTTGTAGGGTGCTAGACGATTTGGAAAGCTAGGAACGATTGCTGTCACAGCAATGCTTCAGGATCGATGGTCAGTATTCTATTAAAAATGTAGAACACCTTTCTAGATTTGATCAGGTTGTGTCCCGAGTTCTGTGATGCGCCGTCTGTGCATGCCATCACCTCCAACCTCACTGGGGTGTTTCGGAATGGCTCTCCAAGGTAGGGTCGATGGATTTGTTGGAGTCCTCCAAGCATGGGGATAAAACATAACACGGATGGGTCAGTGATCCAAGGGGAGATGTGCAGTGGGGGGGTCATCTATGACCGGGCACAATTTGTTTTTACTGCTTTCGCTGGGTGGCTCGAGAGAGACGTCGCGCTGTAGGCTGAAGATTTGGCCTTCGCTATAGGTCTGCACATGTGTGCTCACAGGCCTTTTCATCTGGATCGGGCGGAGATGGATTCCCAAGTATTGTATAATGCACTGTAGGGCAAGGGAATAATTCTGTGGGATATTGCCTACACGGTTAGGCAGTGCAAGCAGTTAGTGGAGGCTCATACGGTGATCTCTCACACTTGGAGGGAAGGTAATATGGTGGTTGATTTTCTGGCATCCATGGAAACTCCGGATCGTAGTATGCTCTATTTCTCTGACTTGGGTTCATTTCCCAGCACGGGGTTGAACGTTGTAGTCAATGATGCACTGGGCTTGCATTGCTTTAGGCCACCCTAATATGGTCTATTGTTTATGGTTTGTATTTTGTGTTTTCATATAAATAAAAATGGTAATTTTCAGTCTAATATTCACCCTTTGTTGGTCTTCCTAGGTACCTAGGTTCATTTGACTTTGGATAGGGACTATAGGGAGGTATCCTATTCCTAGATAAGATACTTCACTACATGGTGTTGACAACAAAAATCACTAGAATAGTCAATTGCGTGGGACCCTTGTGTTGTAGGGTTAATGTTTTTGGTAAATCCATCATCATACTATCTATGTTAAAGTAGGAACACATTATAGAGTTCAGGAGATAGGCTCCATAAACAGTAAGATATGGATAATGGGGACATCTATTTCTGGACATCCACCTTTCATTGGGTGGACAGTTGGAGAGGCTTCATAAGCTAGAGGGTCTATCAAGAAGTCTCAAGTATTGGGAGATTACCATTCTGGTGGTACATCCTAACCAATTCATTTAGAACCTAGAATTTAAGATGTTTTGTGGGTGGTGATGTCCTCTGTTTGGATGAGGACACGACCTGTGTTGTGGTTGATGCGCATGTTAGTGAAAGCTGGTGAGACTTCATTGGATTGAAGAGATATATGGGGGAAAGAGAGTCCAATATTTGTTAATATTATTGATAAAATAACCTCATCAAATTATAACACCATTACCATAAGAATAATTGATGTTATTGATTACCCTCTTTCATTTTGGATGCGAATGGAGCTTGACATGGGGTGACACAGACACTTTGGTTATTGATTCATTTTGGGTTCCCCATTTTTTTCAAAAAAAAATTCTAGTTAATAATAATTAATTTTAGGGGGTTGATAATTGTGCTTTAATTTAGTATGGGTTTACTACATCTAAAAAATCTACAATTTATTTTCTTCACAAATCTAGAAACACCCATTGACTATCATATCCCTGAAAACACACAGACCTACTTTCCAAATGATGGTGTTCATTGGGTAACCTATTTAATGAAACTTAAGAACTCAAGTTGGTCTAGAAGATGGGATGTTAGGATCATCACACCCTTCTAGTAAAAACGATTACCTATTATGGGACTCTCTTATAGATTTATTTTATGTTAATGAATCCTTTTTTTATTACTAGGTATTTATATGCCAATCACCCAGAGGTAATAATCAACTATGAACATTCATGGGTTTAATGTTATTTGTATGTATCTGAGGCTTTCAATTGATAGGTATATCTATATTTATCTAATTTTCCCCATTAATGGTTCCCTTTAAGGAATGGATAAAATATTTTTTTCTCTATTAATAAGAAGCTATTTTTAAGCCATGTAGTGAGGAGCTATGGAGTTTACTGTCATCCTAGGAGACAGAAGTGATTTTTATTTCACAATTAATCCCATATAATGGTTTTCTTGTGTATTCTAATGAATGTAATGACAACCCACATAGTTTAGTTCCACTTAACTAGGAATATCAAGTATTCAGGTCGTGTGATGTGGATAAACCATGTTGTTTACATCATGTAGAAAGGAATTCAAGGTGAATGGTTCCTCATCAAGGGTCGTATGGGACTTATGCCGATGTAGTTTGAGGGATCAGGAAATGATATGGTCTCTCTATTGGATATTACCTTATATATAATGTGTATTGGAGAGCATTAAGTTGAACGAGGGAGTTGGTTTTAGACCCGATGTAGGATTCTTACGTATCCCAATCATTTGGGAATAAAATTCCATATAGTTTGGAATGGGTAGGTGATTACACCTTGGAAGTCCAAGGGACCTAGAAGAGATGCGGTCTCCCTAGAGGATATAACCATAATGATAATTGGTCCTATAGAACATTAGGGTAAAATTGGGTGTTGGTTTTGGACCTGAGGGAGGCTTCCAATGTATCCTTGTCACATGGGAATCAAATACCACATAGTTTAGAATAGATTAGGTATTAAATATTATTGGAAAAACATTGAGGTGATTCATGATTGGGAATATGTCCCTTTGAAGGTCTAGGAATGGTATTTTGGGTTATAACTTATATGAGACCTATTTGAAGGTTTGTGATCCTGTGGATGTAATGATCACCACTATCCTCTAAGACCACATGAGCCATTCTCGGTGTAAGAAACAAGATAAAGTAATAGATCTAATGATACCATGATCCACTTTTTCCACTTTTGGATGGATAAAATGGCCCAAAGGGAGAGGGAGAGGGATTTGAGTGTGATTGTATTCTATTTTATTTTGGTAACTAATATAGTTACATCTAGAGATTTATCTGACTATGACCTAGGCTGGAGAATATGAGTATGAGTGTCGGCTCCTAAAAGAAATGCTAGGGGATTAGTCTAGGAGGTATGCTCAGCTAGTCCCCAGGGAAGAGAGGAGTGGTAAAACTAGTTATCATTTAATGGAATCACCATTGGTTCCACTAAATCCATAGAACAACGAGGTTCATGTGATCCCCTCCAATGTTGTAACCCTTGTTACAAAGAGAATGTAATCTTGAAAACATGATGAGGTTATGAATTTTCAAGGAGACCACAAACAATACTCTTATTACCATGGGTATGTAGACAGTATAGGATATACCAATGTGTCTGATGATCTTATCATACATGTCAGGTGGATTGGGAAGAAGATTTGGCCTAATTATGCTAAATTGGTTCACATAAAGGCTATAATGGGGCTTGATGATATGATATAATGGTTTTATAGAAGGTATAGTGTAAAATTCCCTAGTATTTTCCATTATTCATATCATGGCCTTATGTGAGATGGGGTCCCCTCCATGTAACATTTTTCTTCCTGGGAGATGTCACAATCTATATATAATTGTGAAATATAGACCATAGTTCTATCTATATAGCATGTTTCGAAATGGGTCTCTGTTTTGGATGTGTAGTGTTTGGCTATGTGGGGTCAATTTCCTCCATCTTATAAGTTTTCTACATGGGGAATGTTTCTTCCCACATAGAGTTCTTTTATATGGGTTGATGATTTTCCAAGGGCACATTCATTTGTACCCCATAGAATGGTGTCTACAAAGGGTTTTAATATTGTCGACCATTTGATAATTATTTTCCTCATTAATTATATATAGTGGAATTACCTTATAGGAATCAATGTCACTCCACCAATTTATCTCTATGGTTATGATTTTTTTATCTCATTATCATCGCTCATATGTTTTTTCATCTTCATCATTCTCTCAGTTCCCGTCATGGGTCATTTATATAAGAATGGAGGGACCATTTACTGGGATGGTCAGTGATCTATGGTGGGACAAATGGATTCGTTTGTGGGATCCCATTGAGGATTCCCTAGACTTAAAACTAGTTCATTTATGGGTTGGGGATTATTTAGAAGTGAATAAATCATTTTTCAGCCCCAAAAATGGTTTTGGTTGTTCTTGGACAGTAGAGGTACCATATTTTCATGTGAATCATTTCATTTGTGGGGGATGGTCATTCACTGGAGTGGAAATCACCAACCAACCTTGAAAACGACTGGGGTTCGCTTGTGGGAACCAATGATACCATCTCATCCCATAAAATAATTATTTTATGATGTGCTTTGTGATGTGGTAAAATTCCATGCGGTGCAATGGTCCACAAATAAAATTTTACTATGGGGACCCAAAAATTCTGTGTGGCTTCATTTCTATTGAAAAATAATTTTAAAATTCCTCTTCTATGTTTATTTATATCCTTTATTTTTTTTTGAAATCTCTTCTTCTTGATGTATACTTTTTAGGACCCAATAATAACAAAGAGATTAATTCATCCCCCAAATATAAATGAATACCTATGGTGTTAGTCCCTAGACCTTGGGGATAATGGATAAAACCTTAGATAGTAGAACATGTGTTTTTACTATAGACAAGGTATCTAGGTCCTGAATGTTTCAATTGATTTGAGATATGTTCAAGATGATGGTCATAGATTTTTGTTACAAGTGGAATTTTTATAATATTTTACATAAGAAGTTCGATAAGGGTGGTTTAGTTTGTGTATGTTTTTAGTTCAACACATATATTTGGTGACATATTAGCTAGTAGTTCATCATGATTAATAAATCTACTAGCTTAGTTAAATTGGAGGTTTTTCATGGGTTCTTAGTTTGGTAGGTTACGAATCATTCAATCTCATGATGACTGGAGATTCGTTCAAGTTTAAAGAAGTGATTATTCATTGTACTACTTTTGATGTTTTATCCTAAGTGTTCGACTAATTATCAATGTGAAATACAGTGGTTCAACAATAGTATATTTTGGATTAAAGTATAGACCAAACACCAAAATACTGACAAGGTAGGTTTATTCTATATTTGTTTTTCACACATTGTATGGAGGATATTTATGTTAAATAAGTAGAAAAATAATAGGGGATAAACACTAATAAAAATAGGTTTCTCATCCTTTTCTTGGGAGATTTTGAGGAATTATAATAACATTTTCTAGAAGGTTTCAAGGAAGAGTTTCATGAATATTATTAAGGAGTTAGTGAGAGACGATACTTGAGAGAGAAGCATCATTTATCCATCTTAATTATTTTTAAATTAATTTTTAGTATAAATTTAATCAATTATTATAATAATTATTCTTTTTGGTTGAAATTTTTTATAGTCGAATTAACCTCATTAAGATATTAATCATTTTATCCTTCATTCTTTTTAGTTTTATGGATGGTTTATGCTATCATTAGTATTGTTTAATCTTAAACTAATATTTATCATGGTAACAAGCCTTTATTTGATACTATTTTTGGATTTCATTTATTTTATTCACGAGATTGACAAATAAATCCATTGAGAAACCATGAAGTCAGTAGTTTTTATTCCAACACACTATGCTCACTATATTTCTCCTCCACATAGTTTTAATTAGATTATCTGAATAACTCATCTAATGATCTTCGGAGAAAATCAATTTTTTAATTCTGACGTGAAATTGACTAGTTTTTATATCATAAAAGAATTATTTTTCGATGATTCTCATTTGAAAAACATACATAAATAAAGTCAAAAATCAATCCGAGAGAATAAAATAATGGTGTTGATTTGATGACATATTTTTAGTTATATGATTATAAAGTGTATTTTTATGATGAATAGAGATTAAATTTTTATACCAAACTAATTAGTAAATTTCCACATTCTTACACTATTTGTCTAATCAATTTCTAGATTTATTATATTTTTTCTACAACTATGATAAATTTTTTGATTATTTTATCACTGATTGAATAATATTTCACTACTTTGTCACTATTACTTTCTATTTTTTTTCATATAAAAATAATAAAAAAATACAATCACATCACTCATTGACTATAGGTTTAACTCTTATTCTATTGCATGTTTTTTTCTATGTAAAAGTATTAATGTTGTAGAAAATGGAATATCAAAATCTTCCACCATTATTGGGGAATGAATAGATGGTTTTGGTAAGAAATCGATACAAACAAGTAAAAAACTTTAGAAAATACAAATATAAAAAAATATACTATATTTTTATGTTTTAATCTATGAATTGATCTATCTTTCTTGACAATAGACATGAATATATTTTTTTTCTTGTTTGTTGTGATGAAAACACCCAAAAAATTATATACCATAACTAAAAAATGTGTATTTTTTCTTGTTGATTTGTTTCATTAAAACTTAAAATATTCTTATAGTTTAGGGTTTCATATCTTCAGAACAACCTATTACTTATTGTAAGAATGATAGATTAGAATTTAAACTTTAAGTTATTTTATTAATTTTATTTAATTTTAGTTCATCCATTTTATGTATTTTTTGTATTGGGTTATGTTTATTGAAATACTTTATTTTTTAATTCTAAAACATGAATATTTTTTTGTAACTTTTTTCTTATTTAATTTTTTGTGCATTAAAAAAATATAATAGATGAAAATCCATTTGGTTATATATGGATAGTTACTGACTGAACATTAAGAAAATCATTCAACTGAGAAGAAAACTATTATCCATGAAATAGAAAAAAAATTAATACACTAAAGAGAGAGAAACAATTTAATATAAAGCACATTGGTGAATGGTTAGCTAAAAATCAAATAAAAAAATTGTTCAACTCATTTTATGTATAATGTCCTTTTGTGGTATGGAAATAAAGGGTATCAATCCTATATCATTTTATAAAATCTTTATTGTATTATGATTTATCAAAGAGAAAGATATTATAAGCATAAGAAATATTAATTTTCAATTCTACTATGATTTAATGGTTTTATTAATGATGTCCCATTGATATTTATTAATGACTTTTATCGTTTATTTAGTGGTTTCCTCTTAAAGGTTCTTGGACTAATGAAGGGTTGATGATAATTTTTTCCATTTATATGAAAATCATTATACAGATTTGGTTTTGATGATAACATTTTTGACACTAGGGATCAGTTTTACATTGATTTTCTCATAATATTATAATCCAAAAGGTTTACATAAGACCTTGGGAGTAAGATAAAGTGGTTCATGAAAGAAAAGGGTGAGTTATTCCATGAATGTTGAGATAAGTTTAAAATTTTCTTATATCAATATTCACAACTCCAACTATCATCCCACATTATTATGGATTCATTGTATGAGTAATTCATACCATCTTTTCATAACATTTTTATCTATGATAACAGTAGAAACTTCATTTATATGATGAATTATGAACACAAAAAAATATAATAACATTTTATAAAACAGTAAAGAGAAGTCCTATTGGAGAATAAAAGGTAAATAAGGGTAAATAAAACTATCTCAGGGCTAGAAATGAATGTCAAACATGTAAAAATACTTAAAATACAAGAGGAATTAATGAATCAAAGTTCCAAATAGGTCAATTTTAAATCATTATTATAGAAATAGTCTGAAATGTGATTGTTTTGGAATATATAGGAATTCTAATCTATATATTATGAAAACTTAAAAAATAATTTATCCCTCTAAGAGATATAGTTTTTTAGGTTATGAGTTTAATCAATAAGGTAATTTTTTATCTTTTTGTTGAACATTACTATGTTAGATATAAAAAATACCCAAATTACTTATAGAGAGACCATGGGGTCTTGAAATATCTTTCAGACCCTAGGTACTCAAATCATCCAATAACAAAATTCAAAACCATTGTTAGTAATTAAAATTATTACATTGATTTAGAATTACCAGTTAAATATTTGACCACTAAAATGTATTATCAATAATCTCACATACATAGATTGAAAATTCAATTATGTTAAATGGTTTTGATTTTGAGTGAGTGTGATAAGGGTAAATTTAAATATATATGTGATATCAATTCAAGAAATAATATAATGTGTAAAACAACTAGCAATGGATTAAAAACTCATGGATGAGATTTCAAACATCCTTAAAAAGGCTTCAAGGAGATATGTGACAAATTTGGAAATTTAAAATTTTAAAGTGAACAATATGGAAATATGGACAACAAGGTTTAAATAGACCTTTGATTTTTCTTTTATACTAATAAACATAAGTAAATCGATTTCAAGTGGAAAATTAACAAGGATAAAAAAAGTTAAGGATCCCATTATCATTTTCATCCCTTATAGAATATGGGAAATGAAGTGAAAAATTACATTTTTGGAATTGGTACTAGTATGAATCTCATTCCAGGTACTTAGGTTCTATAATTAAGGCTTCATGAATTTAAACAACCATTTATTACTATTTAGTTATATTATAAGTCCATTACTAACTATATTGTATGAAAAACTGATATCATGATCAAGGTGATTGAGATTTCCATACATATTGACATTTTGATTTTGGAAATAGAGCATGATAAGGATATTCCTATTAATCTTGTTAAGAAATTTTTAGTTATTGGATGTGTTGTTATAAATATTGTTAAAGGGAAACTAGTATTTTGTGTTTTTTTAAATTAAGGATTTTAAAAAAAAATTCAATGAATACCACACATTATAAATTTCTTCCAGAGTTCTCTTAGTTGAGAAATACTATTATAATAGACTTGATATAAAAATTCTAAACATGATTGGATATTTGATCATTATATTATAAATCATCAACAACCTATTGAAAAATATTTAAAAAAAATTCTTTCAACTTTACTCATTAAAAACCCACTTAAGTTCTATAAATTAAAAATTAAATAGTCAATTACAACCTATTTATAATAGGTTCACAACATATAAATCAAGTGAGGACTCTGAAAAATTTATCACAAGGTATTAAATAGATTTCATTAAGTAGGGATATACAAAATTTTATGATTTTCAAGATGTTTTAAAATTAGTTTCTAGAAAGAGATAGGTATATACAATAGGTTCCACACCTGTATAGTTTTCATTTATACTCTAAGTTTAATTTGTAGGTTTGAATATGAAAAAATGATTGAATAAAAGGTTAATTTATAATATCAAATGACAAATTAGAAAATCTTACATAGATATATTGGATTTCGTATATTTTTAAAAGATATTTTTTATGTTTCTTTACAATGTGGAAAGGAAACTCCTAATATAAAATCATACCACCCCAAAAATTATGGGTATATATTTAGAATTTAGACTCATTTGAGATGTAAAATATACTTCTTCAGGGGATTCAACTCATACATTCAACAAAAAAACATTATTATTTGTTTTAATTTTTTTTTATTTACTATTTTTTGTTTAAATAAACGTTTTAACCCCCTTTTTATAACTATTACACAGTATATGACCCCTAGAATTCACTACGAGTGGAAGAATCTACAAACTACTAAATTATGCTGGATTGTTCTTGATTTTTATCCATTAAATGAATTATTTCATCCATTTATCTTTGTATTAAATCATAAAATCATCTTGGATTGTTATAAATAGTGATAAGGTTATAGATATCACATTTTATAAAATTTTTACCACCCTCTGTCCATATTTAATTACAGAGGCAATTGATTGATTTTTTGTGGCTTGTTTAATTCATATATCTTGTAGTTGATTTGGACACAAATTTCTTCAATTCTCATTAATTTTTCTATGATTTAACGGTTCTGATTTTAAATTATTGAATTAAATTTGGAAAATTAATAAAATGTATTTATATGTTAAACAATATATTTAAAGTGTTACATTTTGGGAGGATAATTTATTTTTGATCTGGACTATGATAAAGATGTTAAAGCTCCTATTTTAAGTGATTATATTTTCTTATAGTTGCATTAATATTGAATTTAATTTTGATGTATGCAACCTCATTTTCTAGATAATTTTTTTGTTGATTTATGTTCTAGTCATATGTCTTTTATAAAAAATAGCGATCTCCATGTTTTGATTTCTGTCAAGTGTTTTATGATAATTGAAAACATAGAAATATTATCATCTACTAGTTAATTTGAGTTTCTTACATACTTATTATGTTCTTTTTTTAACTGGTTTTGGCATGATGATTATTTATATTTTGTTTTCCAAATAATTGTGAATTATTATTATTATTCATATAAATTCTGTAATATGTTTACTAATATATATTATTATGAAATATTATGGTAAATATGTTAGGTTGAAATTTTCATACAACCCTTTTTTCATAATTTTAACAGATTAATTAAAAAACATAAAAATGAAGAATTCCTATGTATCCCTATTCTTTAGGATTCATTAGGAGAAATAAATTTCTATGTGATGGAGAATTTGATGTGGCCTTATTTGATATATTTTTTCATAACTATCTATTGTTATTTTTATATTTTTATGTTAATAAGGATCATGAATTGAATAATTTCTATTTTTTTGAGTATTTGGATCTAAATTGTGATTATTTATTAAAATATCGTTAAAATATGTATTTTTTTTATTAAATGGTACAATATTATAATCATTAAATTATATTTAGAATGAATTAATGTTTTTTATTTCAGCACTTTTTAATGTATTTTTTTGTGCATTTATTTAAATTTCATATATGCTCTATTTTAATTAAAAAAAAATTATTATTTTTATTAAATATTTTTAATTTTAATTGGTATTAATTTGTATAAGATATTTCATTTTCTTTGAAATTAAAATTAGTACTATAAATATGACATGCCTTTTTGTTAATTTTAAAGTTATTATATAACTACTAAATCTTTACTCCCATGATATCATTTTTTAGTAAGAATGTATCTTTTCCTTGATTTATAAAATTATTTTTACTATTTGTTGTTTTTTAAAATTATTTGAGTGTTTTGTAGTGTTTGTAATTCTATTGTTCAAAATTGAAATCTGTCACAACCATGAACTGAGTATTCATGTCCTGACCACATATCAAAATTTATGGGTCTACAATAGGTTGTGGCCAAAACTAGAGAGGTCATTCGATGACTATAATTTTTCTAATGGCCTTAATGTTTATATGTAACTTGTCACATTGTAGCATTCCATTGGAAGTGATTCATCATATTTTTTAAGTGATTGTCACACCATGATGAATACATCATAGTTTTAACCTTCTCTGGTGATACTTTCAATTTAGAATAATTATAACTTTACCCTTCTCTAGTTAAACCCACTTTAGTTTCTCTTTTTTACTTATTTATTTGAGGCCATCCGAGGATATATCTATGATACTCCACCTTTACTAATCAATAATTCTTTGATTCTCCTCCCCTACCCCATGATGGTTTCAACAACCTAGAGTTCACTTTAATTCAATTTATAACTGGGGATTTTTGTTTCTTAAGGTTCTTTTTTATCTCTTGGAATTGTTTATTCATTATTGGGGTGGATTAGTACCCTATTAATTGAAAGTAAAAAAATTTGACTTTGGAGTTTCCATGACTTTTCCTTTTCTTAACACACCATCAAGTGTTTTCTTTTTCAATAATCATTTCCTTCAAAATTATACAAGTTTTATGGTTGAAAAAATGTATAAATGGAATTTACCAAGGTTTTAGGGTACCTAAAAGATGTTTAGGATTTTCAAATGTTCTCATGTGAATTGAATTATGTATTTGACACATTTTTTGATCGTAGGAATGTTATTTACATTTTATAATAAGTTCATTTAATCAATTTTTTATGTTAGTCTCATGTGATTCTTGATTATGAATTCCTATATATATTATTCTTAGAAGTTTTATTTTTATGTATATTTTTTGAAAAGATTACTTTTTATTAAATCTTAGTCGTTAAATTATCTCATTGTTTTTTTAAACTATTTATTTGTTCTCAAAGGGGATTAAATATAGATTTTATAATATTATTTCTAAATTATAATGTAACAGAAAATTTCATACCATGGAAAATGGATTTCAGAGAAACATTGGTTTTGAAATGAGTTTTGAAAAACATTATTTTAGAATATTATTGGTTGAGGTGGCTGATAAATAGGGAGGTGATATTTTTTAAAAAAAATAGAATAAGTAATTAAGATAATGACATGAATAACAAGACTAAGGGTAGTGTTAATTAAGAAATTAAAGGTTTATTCATGACAATAAATCTTGATTAATCAAATTAGGTGATATATTGATTTGATCAAGTAAACATATTTGAAATTATATATGAGTATATTAATTCTATTACCTATGTATATCGAACATGAATGTGACTTAATAAAATTAATTGATAACATTATTTTTTTAATGATGATGATAAAATAATTTCGTATCGATTTAAATTAATTGTATTGAATATAAAAATAAATGATGAAATAACACAGGTGTTATATTTTGATAATGTATACTAGAAACATATTACTTTAATACCCTATATCTCCACCTATCAGGTTTAGAGGTTTTCGTATTTATCACTTGATTTTACCAAGGATTAAGAAACCATTTCATCCCTTTTCATTTCATTTTTTTGAAAGAAATACTTCACCCATAAGTTATAAATATTAAACAAATATTGATGAAAATCCCCCACTTTTTGTTTGTGAGATAACACCCACATTTATTTTCAATGGTTTTAGTAAGAAACCCATTGTAGATGAAGCTGAAAATAAAATATATTATCTTGGTGAAAATCCATATTAGAATTTATCCCTTTTCTATGAATGAGGATAATAAAATTTGGGAGAATATAATGATAGATAATGTAAAATAGAGGCTAATATATTTGTATTTTAAAATATATATTGAAATAAGGATTTTTAGATCGATGGAGAAGGTCACATGGTTTGCCGTAGGAATGATCTAATTCTAATGTCAAATCCATTGTAGTTGAGAGTCCATATATGGTCCTATATTTATAGACTCTAATGGGGAAATGGATGTTATATAATTAATGGGATTCAATGATAATTTTTAAATGAAAATTAAGAGATATAGGATCAATTGAAATAAATATTTTGACATGTTGGGCTCAACTCCACCAGCAAGTCAGATGATCCCATCAGCTAACTCGTGAAACTCTTGGAGCTAATTGCTTCTGGAAAACATCCATGAGGTAGTTGATAGAACTAGAAGAGATTATAATATTCAAGATTTTCAATTGGAAATCCAGTGCAGCATATAGTACTTTAATCTTAAATTTATATATTCAATAATCTATCAATGTATGTAATTGATTCCAAAATTTCATTTATGGAAATTAACAGCCACAAGCTAAGTCCAAAAAGAACTTAAAAGATCCTTTCAGGTTATTAATTTGTTCCATAATTTTTAAAACAAGTTATCTACTATGATAAACTTAAATTAACAAAAATTAAATTATTAGATTAATAATTTTGTGTTTGTGATCTTGAAAGGAATATATAAGATATAAGAACAATAATATATATTTTTTTGATGATCTAAATCTCATAATAAAAAATGTCCAAATAAATAATGAATCATAAAATAATTTGTTAAGGATATTTCTATCATAATATAAATTATTATCAAGAAATAAAAAAAATCATCCTTTGTGAAAAAATTAAATATTTTCCCCCTACCAATGATATATTAATAACTTATTTAAATTTTAAAGGAATTTTAAAACATTCTGATTAGAAACAAAAAAATTAGGGTAAATGAATAATAAGATATTATATTCAATATTAAAATAAAAAAATTGAAATCATAAGAGACAGAGAGAAATAAAAATATTTGAAAATATGAAATTTAAAAAAAAAAGAACTTCTCATATTTCAATAATAAGAAAACATAGATGAAAAGGACGATGAGTGATCTAGAAGAAAATTTCAAGATAGAATTTAATATTCCAAAAAACTTTTCTCCCACAAGATTAATGTAAATTGACTGCACTTCTCCCAATAATAAAATGTCAGGATACCTCTCAATTAGTTCATTTTTAGAAGAAAAGAAAATATTAATAAGAAAGAGAAAGATATGGTTAAATAAATCGATGAATTTCAATATTAATGGGTTTCTTTGATGATCTAAAAATAAAAATATTTATAAAAATATATTAATAATTTTAGGATATAAGATAATATTATACTTCTCCCCCTACATAAATCAATTACAAAAAAATATAATTTTTTAAAAATTAAACTATTTAATTCTCAAGTATCATCATATATTACATAGATAGTAAATTTTCATTTTGAATCCACTAAATGATATGTTAACAAGCTCCAGTGGCAATGTCTCTACTAGATATAAAATTTCAATTAATTTTAGAACTTAACTTTTGGGTCCATTAATGACTGATAAAAGGGTCTTAGGTACCAAAATTTTCTTAGAAAAAGTTTTTTTAATAGAAATATAAAAATAAATAAGAATATTTTTGGTTCTCCTATATCATTATTTTTTGGAATAACACTCATAAATAAGATACCCATATTTTAAACAATAATTAAAAAATTGGTTCTGGTAACACTCCTTAACAAATGTGTTGTTATTTTTAGTGGAGGAAGAATTATTTGAAAAAAAACCATAATGGTTTTTTACATGACATTGAGATACCAAAAAAAATATAAATATTTATCACTATGGGTGACTTGAGAGAGTGTATTTATAAGATCTTTTATTTTATATTATAAATCTTTAATGTTCGGATACACTTATAATTTCAAAATTAGAACATAATTTTACTTAGAAACATGATCCATTTCATTAAGAACTTCATTATATTTTCTTTTGAGTTTCTAATGTATTGAAAAAATATTTCAAGGATATTCTTAAAGTTTATCTTTATAAAATTTAACCACTTTATAATTTTGTTGAATAGATGAGCATGAGGAAAAAATAGGATATTTAACCACATCTTGTACCTCAAGATGAGTGATGTGGAATTTAGGAGTAGAGTCTCTTGAGGAGGTGGAGGAAGTTAAATGACTAAAAATTAAATATTTTTTATTTCAAAACACTTTTAAGGAAAAAGTGAGAAACCAAAATTCAACCACCAATGGATGAAGAAAAGTCAAGGAAAAGAAATTTAAATCTACCAGAATCCATTTACCTAATGAAATTCTAGGAGATAGTGGTTACATGAGTTCTTGGTTCATACCATATTAATTATTCAAATTCTGAGGCTAGTATGTCCTAGGAATATATGTACTTCTCAAGTCTAATATTTCCATTTTTAAAGCCCCTATCCTAAATCAGGTCTAATTTTTCAATCCGATTGTATTTCCCCTCATTGAGAGTCACCCTCAGTGACGTCCCCATCATTTTGGATGCTTCCTCTTTTGAAGCATTGAGTAACAGAACCTACACAACCACTTTTTATTCCAAACTCAAAAGATAGTCCAAGGGTTGTTCCCATAGACAACCTAATTTCTGCTAACACAGAGCGTCATTATCCATATTATTGGATTTTTTATTTTTTGTTGATTGGGTGTCCAAATGGGGAAGGTAAATATCACTAATACTTCCTGACCTTCCTACTCCTATTACTCCTATTACTCCTTGGGCTTGAAGATTCACCTACATAAAAACAAGGATCTTTTTCACTAGGCTTCTCCACATGGACCCCATCTGAATAGGCTAAGTCTTCTTGGTCAGTGCTCAAACCTTCCACTATAATTCCTTCAAATCTATTTTTAAATTGAATTGGAGACCAATTCCTTGGTATATAACCCATGGCTTACCAAATACTCTTTAATTTCCACATCCAATGGAGTCCCATGTCTTACCTTTCATAAGATGCCACTGCCTAGACTGACAACCTCCGTAAAAGAGGTAGCAGCAACACCCTATTCACCGTACACCACTTGAACCACAACTTCCTTACTCACATCCATTTGAATTTCTCTTCGAGCAACATCATTTTTCACACATCCCACACACACTCTATCCTTTTCATTATAGTTGTTTTAATTTTGAGTGGAAGGACTAGTCAAGTCCTATATCTATATCTTAAATAATAAAAATATCATAGGGTTATCCTAGGATACCACTTCTCGTTTAACCTTAACAGCGTTGACCTACTCAATCCAGTAGAATTGACATTATTTTGAACCAAATCATAATAGAACTCATTTGACCCACTTTAATGTTGTAAGAATCTAGAAGGACACTCCTCCTCCATAGAATCCTCTTTCCACCATGATTTAGGCATCAATGACTAAGGAATGTCTTGGTCTTTCAGTAAATTCCCTAGAGAGAGAACACCCCAAACACTACATTCCATACAAGCTGTCATCTGTTCCAAAAAAGATGTCTCAATATGAATCTATGACTCCTTTCCACTATCACTTCCCATTTTCTTTATAGGAACCTGAGACCCCCCATCGATAATAATTCATTGAGTGTCACATGATCTTGTAGACAGATTAGAACTCAGTCCATGATTATCATACCACACGTTGTTTCAATGATACTCCTCCCCAACAGTAATACAAACTACTCAAATGACAATCTTGACACATCCATTTCAAAAAAAACATGTGGTTTAATAGGATAGAGAAGACACTCAGTTCTACTATCCAAGAATATATATCTAATAACAAGGTTCCCAGGCATATGAATAATAGTGGGGATTTGAAATTGTAAGGGTAGATTGAGAAAAATCACACAAATCACCATTTTAGGAGGATCCCAATTCATATGAAAATCGAAAGACCATCCAAATATGTATAATTGAAATCCATTAAAGTTTTGAGGGGAACTTAACCAGGATGTGATAAGATCTTCCTCTGTTGCAATACAAATCATAATATGATGGCTATCTAGTAGACCCACTATCATCCTTTCATACAAATCACAAGCTCCTAAGACATATCTTCCAAATGCATTTAATCACTTTCAATACATTTTTCTATAGATAGGTCATCCGCAAGAAACTTTTAATCATTTTACATTTCCAAAAAAAAATTAAATACATCAGTAATAGATTCATTATGATGCATGGTAAAAAGTTTGTAGTCTTATATAAACATACACAATCTAGTATTTTTAATATTATTTATGCCTATATATGTGACTAAAACATATTTATAGGTTTCATTGGCAGTTTTACAATAATAAATAATATTTAATTAATTTTGGGTAAATACACAATGAAAAACGTTCAGGGATTTTAAATTAAGATCGAATGCTATAATATCTGATAGAGTCTATTTAACTTATTATTTTTTAGTAGGAATGTATTCCTGAATATTTATTTTCCAAACCAGATAATATATACTACTAATAAATTGATCCAAGTGATTATTCCAATAAGAGTAATTTGAAACATTAATAAATGATCACATCCAAAAGAGATTCATTCAGGAGCACTATGGAAAAAATAATATTATTTATATATATGTAATCATTCTTTGAAAATGACAATATTTTAGTTCAAAGAGTCTTATAATTTGAATTGTAGGGTATGGTGGGATAGAAGTATGGGGATGAAATGATTTTTGAAAATTAAAAGAAATTAATTAAGATAATAATAAGATCAATATGTGTAATATTAGTATAAATTAATCTATTAATGACCAATTCAAACAAATAAGTCTTCAGTAATAAAATTAGTTGATATCGTGATTTGATCGAGTATGAATAATGGAAATGATATATGAGTATCAAAATTAGATTATTTATTTTTATCAAATTTGAATATGGCACCATTATATTAATCAATAACCTTGATAGTTTAATCATGATGATAAATGTAAGGTGTATTGATGTGATTTTATTTAAATATGGAGAGTATATAAATTTATGAATAAATATAATAGGAGAAAATATTTGAAAAAATAATTTCAAAAATATATCGTCGTGAGACCCAACATTTCCTCCACTTAGGTTGAGTGATTTTTGTATTTATTTAATTATTTTAACAGAGATAAAGAAACCAATTAATCTCATTAATTATTACTTTTTGGAAAAGAAAATAATATCCACTACATTATCGATAGAAATAAACTGTTTATGAAGATCCCTCAATGTGTTTGTGATCACCCATCCGTTGTGATTTTCAATTACTGTAGTAAAAAACCATTTATAAAATATGATGAGATTAAGAGATATTATGTTGGAAGAAAAACATTACAAATACCCACCCTTATCTATCTTGATTTATAATATATTTTTAGAGAATAAATAGAGAGGAAATTTATAAGTGATCCTACGAGACTATCAATTGAAAGTGGATCTGGAAAAAAGGCATGGATAATGATAAATATGATCATTTAGTTGGTCATAGGCATGCTCCAATTAAAAAATCTAATCCATCATAGTTTAGAGAGCCTCCACAGTCCTATATTTATAGTGTCTAGAGGAGGTAGGAACATTTTAAAATATGTGGGAATTATTAAGCAACATAAAATGTAAATTAATAGATATCGGGTCCACTAAAACAAATATTTTGACTTTCTGGACTCATCCCCACCATCTATCTGGATGATTACCTATGCTATTTGGTGTGACTTTATAGCTCAATTCTTTTAAAAAACCTCCACTGGGAAGTTGGTGCTCCTCCACTATGTAGTCAGTGGAATTAGTAGAGCTGATGTTATTCTAAATTTCTAGATGGTACAACATGTAGTTCTTCATTCTCCACTTTTCCCCCTCATTATTCTTTCAAATTCTTCAATTGATTCAATAACTTCCTTCTATTAAATTAATATCTATCAATTAATTCTAACAATATCTTAAATGATCTTTCAAGGTCTTTCATTTCTATCATAATGTTAAACATTTGATATCTTATAATATAAACCACAATTAACTCAAATTAAATGATTAGATTAGTAATTTACTGTTGGTGATCAAAAAAACACCATGAGAGAGAGATAGAGTTACAATAAATATTATAAGTTTCAAAAGCTAACGCCCCGTTTGATCATTGATAAATGATTTTTATAAAATGAGTAACACCCTTGTTAGAGGCCCCAAATTATTATTGACCATGTGAGCATGCGATTTTACATGACTTATGATATTGTGTGTTGTATATAGTGTCCTTTCATTATGTTTTGTATGTAGGTATGATAAGGATATGTTTTTGAAATTTGATAATTTGTGATTTATATGTGACAAATTATACACCAAATCCTATTGAAAATTTCATAGGTATCCTAAGTATTTTAGAGAGAGATTATTTGTGGGTTGTTATACTTGTATTGATGAGATTGGATCTTATTTTATAGAATAAGACATGTATCCACTATGGTGACTGCCACCGGTGAGGTTAGATCAAATATTTCTAGAGGTTGTTTGTAACGACCCGAAATTTTGAATAAATCTTCTTTCCTAATTTTGTGTGTTATTTTATTTTTTTTATACTCAACAAAAATGATTCATTTGATAACATGAGTATAATTAAAATGAAACCATTGGGTTTTTGACTGTTATATGACCATTGGTCAATATAACCGCTGGAAGCTAATTTTTTTGATTATTGTCTCTAAATACAAGTAATCATGGTTAATTAATATAGAAAGAAGATTTGATGGCCTCACCCAGTAGTCTTGGACCAATCGAATCCCATCTAACAGAACTTGGGAAGGAGGTAGCACCACTGGGCTTTGCACTGGACCAAACCCAAGCCGAACTTCATCGTGTGAAGTTAGAACAGAATCGCCTTCGCGAGAAGTTCAAACTAATAGAAACTACTACTCGTGTGATGTTGGCCGAGCCTCCCTCATATTCTCTCACCTTATCACACCTTACACTTAGGTCCTAAGCTGGTGTGATAAAGGGATATGTAAGGAGACTGTAACTGCCTTGTGTAATGCTTTATTTTAAATAAAAATTTTGATTTCTTCTTATGATGAAGTTTTTCAATTTTCAAATGACCGGATAAATATATTATGCATATTTTTGATGAATTTTAGAAAAAGGATATTTTAAAAAAAATGTTTATGTAAACCTTAAATAATTAAAAATGTGAAATGATTTTCAAAAAATGGTCATCTACAATTATGTTCAGTACGAAATTTAGAGTCTAATAAGATCCACATGATTTTTGATGAATTATAAATTATGAATAGTGATTTTATGCTTAGGATTATTAATGTGACCAAATTGATTAGTAATCTCACTTAAATAAAGCATTAATATAATCTAGGCACCTTGATTAAGTAATGTGATTCAATAAAATGGTTAAATAACGGTTTCATATATTATTATTCAAGTATTAGTTTTTTTGAGTGAATAGTGTTTTTTAATTAACTATTTAATTAAAACTATTTAGAAAATTATTTTTATAAAACGGATTTCATTTTTGAACTCAGAGCGTCGATATTATGTTATGGTAATTTTTGGGGATTTTTCTGAAAAAAAGAATTTTCGGTGAATAGTGTATTTATTTAAAAATTAAATTAAAAATATATAGAAAAATATTTTTATAAAATGGAGTTCATTTTTTTTAATCATAGCATCGATATTTGGTTAAGGTGAAATTTTGGGATTTTTCTGAGAAAGTTGAATTTTCAGTGAATAGTAAAAATACAGTTTTAGGGTTTCGGTATGTTTAATGACATCATAACTGTGTCATGATGATGTCATGATATATTTTATGGGTTTACTGACCAAAGGTGATGAATTATTTTATTGGGGGCCCCATGTGTCCTAACTTCATGGGAAATATCTTGGGAGAGCACATGGTTTTGAGAAACCCACTTTTGAGGTGTCCCTTGGCCATTAAGGCCTTGTCCCCTCACTTTCCCTATAAATACCAAGCCATGCTCTCATCCTTTGGACTCAAAAATCATTCTCAACGAAGTTATGGTCTCCTTAACTCCCAAGGAGTCATCCAAAGGAGCCCCCAGCCCTCAAGGTCCAAACCATTGAGTTTTTAGAGTTACGTTTTAAGGTAAGGGATCCGACCTCTCTCTTTCTTTTCAAGTACTCTCTTTTATGTCATTCCTTTTATTCTCCATGTTATTATGTTGTAGGATGTTATTTTATATTCATTATACATTACTTTTTATTTTAATATGATGAGAGACCCCCTCTTACTCACATCTTTTCATTTTATGAATGATTAAGTGGCGTCGTTAGGCTGCTGAAATTTTTGTAACGGATTCTTTCACCCTTCTCATTTTCAAGTTCTATTTTCTTGTCAAGTCTTTCAAGTTCCTTTTTATTATTTTGGGTTATGATCTATAAATCTATCATATGAAAGTTTTATGATCATATGATAATATACCCCATTTGATCTCTTCAATTCAGTATTTTGAAGTTTTAAGTGGCGCCGTTAGGCTGCCGAATTTTTAAGGAATTCATTCGCCTTTCTCATTTTTAAAAGATCTACTTTTATGTAAAGTATTTAAAGTTAATTTTGTATTATGTTGGGGAATGATCTCTATATATATCATACTGATCTTTTATGTTCATATTATGAAAGACCCTATTTGATAACGTCAATTCATTTTTGTTGAAGTGTAAGTGACGTCGTTGGGCTGTCGAATTTTCATAAGAGAAATCTTATTTTCGTCTTCCTTTCATGTTCTTAATTTAATATGGTATATCTTTTAAATTTCATTACCATGTTCTAAAATCCTTTATATTATGTCCCTCTACTGTTTTATGGGTCATTTATGAATGTTTGACCCATGTCCCCTCTCTTTTCAAAGTTTTCTAAAAACCCGAAACATAGCCGTTATGCTGCAGAATTTTCGACTCAAAATGCCTCTATCTTTTCTCAAAATTATTTTATGTTATAAAGTTAATACTCAAAGATATTATTTATAGATGGGTATTCACATATATATCATAATTTTCTATTTTAAATTCTGGGATTTACACACATGAAACCCGCTCTCCCCTACCGTGGGTTTTAAAGTGACGTAAAGATCATGTCTTTAAAGCAGTTTTTTTCTAAAAATGTTATCATTATGAAATGAAACCCATTTATTTTATGCTATATGGGTTATTTATGAAATGTTTGATGATGATATATCTGGCTCACATGATAATAAAGGCAAATTTATGGGTGCGCCCTGATAGCGCTCCAATGCATTGGGTAATGATGTAACCACTAGAGATTACAATTTTCACGATATCATGGTGAATTACCTTGGTAATTTTCAAATGACAACTTAGGGATGGAACTTGGTGATATGTTCATGATTGTCTATGTTAAATTATTTAGTCACATCTTCAAGTTATGAAAAATGTTATTTTTATTATGATATGCCTCATGATTTCTTTCTCAGGCCTTAAAGTTCTTTTCATGACCTTATTGAAGAATCTCAAGTTCACATGTAAAATTTTTCTCTTGTTTCCCTTACTGGGCCTTCTTCTCACCCTATCTTTTGATGTATGTCCCCAGGATATGAGATGCATTAATGAACTTAAGATGAACATAATGAGAATCCTTTCAAGTGTTTAAGAAGAATTGTTTTTGTTACATGTATTAAGTTCCTGGTTTCCAAAACACTAACCCTTAAAGATCCTCAGTTTTTGTAATGTAATGAAAGTTTATGTGAAAAAAAGGCGGGATGCTATAGTTGGTTTCAAAGGATTATTTAGTTATTTGTGGAAATTAGGATATGAAAACTTTAGGAAGAACCCTATAGAAATGTTTAAATATAGGAAATCTTCCTGGTATTTTGGTGAGTATTGAGTATGGGGTTTCCGAAAAAATATATCCCTGTCTGGATACGAGTAGGTAGAGGAAACTCTGGCACAAATGTACATAGGGGTAAAACCCAAAAACACCACTTTGAGCTAGACTCGAACGGGAACTAGTACACGACAACGGGCCTTACTGCACTCTTGGTTACGACACTCCCAGGGGATATGCTTTGGTAAATTCATAAGCTTAGTATGAACCATTATTAAAGGAACAACGATAAAATAAAATAAAGGTTCACATAAGAAGATATGATCATGGATAACCTAGATTGGAACCTAGGGGATCACAAGTTAGGGTATACTATTCTTCTACAAGTTTCCCTTTCATGATTATTGGCTAAGTATTTAAGCCCCTAATTGTACTTTATTTTCTTAATTAATGGCGGGAAATGGAAGAACATGTCCCTACAACCAATGAGATAGGAAATGTGACTATTTCCGTATTAATATGACAGAGATAATAAGGGGATTAAAAGATGATTATTATTTTGGAATATGTTCACTATTTTGGGAACCCTATTTGATCGAGGTAAATAGATTACTACGGTATTTTCTTTGAGGAGTAAGGTTGACTTATAATTTGAAGAATCGACGAATTTAAGGTGAACTTATGGTATTATAAGTTACTTTTGGAAATGATTGACCTATCTTGGGAAAATATGTTTATGTTAGTTACTTTGTTTATAAGATTTTAGGAGTGGTTGATGTTGTTTAGAGATGAACGATAAAGTTTATCTTGGAAGACTATGTTATCAAGTCCTTCTTGTATTTGGGTTTCAATCTTAGTTTGGGTTATTTTGAGGAATTTTAAGGACAGTTACTTACGGAATGGTCTATGATGAACTCTGGGTAGTACCGTGGAAATTTGATGAATTAAATGTAGTTTCACTTCCTATGGGAATATTTCTTTTTGAAGAGTTTTTTTATCTTACCCTTTCTGTTTTTGGGATAAATGTTTAAAGATAGACATTTTTTCTTTTGCATAATACATGATTCTCTAGAATATTATTCTTGTGTTTTGATGAGACCAAGTAGTTTTGAATGCTCATCGTTTGGAGAAAAGATTAGTTTTGGTAGAAAATTATTAAAGGATGAAACTCTACATGAAGGTAGGTATATTTCATTATATTTTTGTTCTATGTAGTAAATGAATTCCTCAAAATTTTGAAAAGAAACATAAAACAAAAACATTGTTGGTTTACGTTTCCTACTAGGTAATCAAAGACCGTTTACACACATCATTAGTTTTGGATTTTTTTATGGTTAAATTTCTCCTAATCATGTTCTCTATCACTCTCCCTCAGAACTTGACCCTTTGTTTTCTCCTCCATGTCCATGTTTTCCTACATGGAATCCTAGTGTGGGTTAACTAAGGTGACCTTTGTACTTACCTTTCTTTCTTTTAAAGTAATAGTTTTACTGACTCCTTTTCCGATGTGGGACTTTCAATGAAATTTCAAAACCCAATTTTAAAAATTGCGAGGAGGCAATTTCTTGAAGGGGAAAGATTGTAACGACTCAAAATTTTGAATAAATCTTGTTTCTTAATTTTGTGTGTTATTTTATTTTTTTATACTCAACAAAAATGTTTCATTTGATAACATGAGTATAATTAAAATGAGACCATTGGGTTTTTGACTGTTATATGACTATTGGTCAATATAACCGCTGGAAACTAAACGTTTTGATTATTGTCTCTAAATACAAGTAATCATGGTTAATTAATATAGAAAGAAGATTTGATGGCCTCACCCAGTAGTCTTGGACCAATCGAAGCCCATCTAACAGAACATGGGAAGGAGGTAGCACCACTGGGATTTGCTCTGGACCAAACCCAAGCCGAACATCATCGGGTGAAGATAGAACGGAATCTCCTTCGCGAGAAGTTCAAACTGATAAAAATTACTACTCGTGGGATGTTGGTCGAGCCTCCCTCGAATTCTCTCACCTTAGCACAGCTTACACTTAGGTCCTATGCTGGTGTGATAAGGGGCTATGTAAGGAGACTGTAACTGCCTTGTGTAATCCTTTGTTTTAAATAAAAATTTAGATTTCCTCTTATGATGAATTTTATGAAATTTCAAATGACCAGATAAATATAGTATGCATATTTTTGATGAATTTTAAAAAAAAGATATTTTAAAAAAATGCTTATGTAAACGTTAAATAATTAAAAATGTGTAATGATTTTCAAAAAATAGTCTTCTACAAAAATGTTCAGTATGAAATTTAGAGTCTAATAAGATGAAAATGATTTTTGATGAATAGTAAATTATGAATAGTGATTTTATTCTTAGGATTAGTAATGTGACCAAATGGATTAGTAATCTCACATAAATAAAGCATTAATATAATCTAGGCACCTTGATTAAGTAATGTGATTTAATAAAATGGTTAAATAACAGTTTCATATATTTTTATTAAAGTATTAGTTTTTTCATGTGAATAGTGTTTTTTAATTAAAAATTTAATTAAAAATATGTAGAAAATTATTTTTACAAAATGGATTTCATTTTTGAACTCAGAGCGTCGATATTATGCTATGGTAATTTTTGGGGATTTTTCTGAAAAAAATGAATTTTTGGTGAATAGTTTATTTATTTAAAAATTAAATTAAAAATATTCAGAAAATTATTTTTATAAAATGGAGTTCATTTTTGCAATCAGAGCATCAATATTTTGTGGAGGTGAAATTTTGGGATTTTTCTGAGAAAGTAGAATTTTCAGTGAATAGTAAAAATACAGTTTTAGGGTTTTGGTATGTTTAATGACATCATAATTGTGTCATGATGATGTCATGAGATATTTTAAGGGTTTTCTGACCAAAGGTGATGAATTATTTTATTGGGGACCCCATGTGGCCTAACTTCATGGGAAATATATTGGGAGAGCACATGGTTTTGAGAAACCCACTTTTGAGGTGTCCCTTGGCCATTAATGCCTTGTCCCCTCACTTTCCCTATAAATACCAAGCCATGATCTCATCATTTGGACTCCAAAATCATTCTCAGCGAATTTCTGGTCTCCTTACCTCACAAGGAGTCCTCCTAAGGTTCCCCCATTCCCTAAAGGTCCAAACCTTTGAGTTTTAAGAGTTACATTTTAAGGTAAGGGATTCGACCTCTCTCTTTCTTTTCAAGTAATCTCTTTTATGTCATTCCTTTTATGATCCATGTTATTATGTTGGAGGATGTAATTTTATATTCATTATACTGTAATTTTTATGTTCATATGATGAGAGACCCCCTCTTACTCTCATCTTTTCATTTTATGAATGTTTAAGTGGCGTCGTTAGGCTGACGAAATTTTTGTAACAGATTCCTTCACCCTTCTCATTTTCAAGTTCTATTTTCTTGTCAAGTCTTTCAAGTTACTTTTTATTATGTTGGGGTATGATCTCTATATCTATCATACTTACCTTTTATGATCATATGATGAGAGACCCCATTTGATCTCTTCAATTCAGTATTTTGAAGTTTTAAGTGGCGTCGTTTGGCTGCCGAATTTTTAAGGAATTCGTTCACCTTTCTCATTTTTCAAAGATCTAATTTCAGGTCAAGTATTTCAAGTTCTTTTTGTATTATGTTGGGTTATGATCTATATATATATATCATACTTATCTTTTATTTTCATATTATGAGAGACCCTATTTGATCTCGTCAATTCATTTTTGTTGAAGTTTAAGTGACGTCGTTGGGCTGCCGAATTTTCATAAGAGAAATATTATTTTTGTCTTCCTTTCATGTTCTTCATTTCATATGGTATATCATTAAAATTTCATTAACATGTTCTCAAAGCCTTTATATTCTGTCCCTATACTGTTTTATGGGTCATTTATGAATGGTTGACCCATGTCCCCTCTCTTTTCAATGTTTTCTAAAAACCCAAAACATAGCTGTTATCCTGTAGAATTTTCGTCTCAAAATTCCTCTCTTTTCTCAAAATTATTTTATGTTATAAAGTGAATACTCAAAGCTCATATTTCTACAAGGGTATTCACATATATATCAAAATTTTCTATTTTAAATTATGGGATTTACACACATGAAACCCATCTCCCTTTCCGTGGGTTTTAAAGTGATGTAAAGATCATGTCATTAAAGCTGTTTTTTTTTCTAAAAACGTTATGATTATGAAATGAAACCCATTTATTTCATGCTATATGGGTTATTTATGAAATTTTTGATGATGATATATGTGGATCACATGATAAGAAAGGAAAATTTAAGGGTGCTCCCTGATAGCGCTCTAATGCATTGGGTAATGATGTAACCACTAGAGATTACAATTTTCACGATATCTTGGTGAATAACCTTGGTAATTTTCAAATGACACCTTGGGGACGGACCTTGGTGATATGTTCATGATTTTCTATTTTAAATGATGTAGCCACATCTTCAAGTTATGAGAAATGTTATTTTCATTATGATATGACTCATGATTTCTTTCTCTTGCCTTTAAATTCTTTCCATGACCTTATTGAAGTATCTCAAGTTCACATGTAAAATGTTTTTCTTGTTTCCCTTACTGGGACTTCTGCTCACTCTTTCTTTTGATGTATCTCCCCAGGTTATGAGATGCAGTAATGAACCTAAGATGAACATAAGGAGAAGCCTTTCAATTGTTTAAGAAGATTTTTTTTGTTTCATGTATTAAGTTTCTGGTTTCCAAGACACTAGACCTTAAAGATCCTCAGTTTTTTTAATGTAATGAAAGTTTATGTGAAAAAAGGTGGGATGCTATATTGTTGTCTAGTAATGCATCAATGGGTTAATAGATAGTTCCAATCACGTACATCTTTTATCACATCATAGGATATTTAAAAAATTTCCATTATTACTAAACTTTGCCTAGTTATATTTAATTATACACATAGTCTCTTATTTTATTTTATTTCTTTCTCTATAATGAAATGTGTTTCTTGTATTTGTCAATTCGTGGGAATAATTTATTTAGTTTATACATTCTAGTGTTATTTATCGAAGTTTAATATAAGTCTAAAATTACTTTTAATATTTTATTTTGTTCCACTACATACTTATATATTTTTTTCCTATTTATTTATTTAGTTAATGATTTATTTATTTTTATTTATGTTCCCTCTCTCGTGTAGTTTTCATTTTGGATTTTAAAAAGGATATTTCAAAGAGAAATGATTTTAAATAATATTTTTCATAAAAAATTATTTTGAAATTTTTTCATTAAAGAGTGTTTTAGGTTTCAGAAAGCTATTTTAGAATTCTATGTGATTTTTTTTCATAATTGATAAATCCAATATATTCAAATAATTTACTTAGAACTATCATTCATGGGTTTTTTGTTAATGTTACTTCATGGATTATTTTATTTTTTGAACCCTATTTGGGTTTTTATGCACACACCCTACCTATAAAACTCAGTATCAGTAGACGTGGGATCTTTCTAAATGTTTTTGTTTTGTTTTTGTTAATATATGGTTTTCTGGACTTCAATTTCATGGTTTCTCATGTAGAATATCATGTTAGATGATGGATTGAGACCATGGACCAAAAGAATACTGTAATATAGTATTTTGGTTATCCTTTTATTTCCTGCTAGAGTACTCTTATATCAACCTTTTCATCCTATTTTCTTTTTATATGATTATATTTTGTTTCGTTTTACCTTGAAATGAGTTAATTGTTTTAATTACGCCCTAATTGGTTATGGACATGATTTTAAAATGTTTATTTTATTTAAAGGAATTCCAACTCATAGACAGGTCATGCTGGATTTTTTCTGATATTTTTGATGTGTTTGTAATTTTAATTATTAAGAGACATCAATAACTTAGTGTGTTTATTTATTCTAAAAACTATTTTCTTGCCTTTGGGGACTAGGAATGTTTTTTGCATCATTGCATAGGCCCACTCAAGTACCACGTTTATGGGAGATCTAGATTGGTTCATGAAAAAAAATTAAGCACCATTTTTTAAGAGTAATAGTATATTAGAGATCAGATTATCAGAACTAAAGAGTTGAGTGTAATATGTATTAATATAACTCTTTAATAATTAGATCCTTTTGTTACCATGGATGGTTGGGATGTTTTCGGTTGATATTTTCATCTTATTGGGGTCCCTCCAATTAGAAAGTGATACTCCATATGCTTCTACTGTTATTTTTTGGGAAATTTAATCCTATTTTTATTTGAATGTTCTCATGATTGGTCATCATTGTAATAAAGTAGGTAATTTTTTTAACATGTATGACTTAGGGTATTATAAAACTTGAATCATGATATTAGTCTAATGGACCTCATTTGGGGTGTATGGTATCAATTCGTTCTCTTTTTATCTCTACTTTTTCTTTGGTTTATATGATATATTTTGATTAATTGAAGAATAAAATGATTTTTATGTGAGATTTTGGAAGTTCCATTTATCAATCATTGTATTTGGTTCTCTTTGGCTGATAGTTTAGGTTTTAATTATTTTCTATCAAGTAAAAGGGCTCTAGTGTGCGGCAATCATGCCAAATATATTTTTACCAATATGAAATGATGATGAGATTGTATGTTTCACTTAATAAGAGTGATAAAATGAATGGTTGGTTTGGTTCATGGAGGAGGATTGGTTCTTGGAGGAGCCTTCTTCATAGTGGGTGGTTTTGCTTATTTTATTGTTCTATTGGTCAAGATAAACATGAGATTCAAGAGGTGTTGGTAATATAGTTGGATGTAGGTATCTATAAATCATATTGTCTGGATATTTATTTATGTTTTTGGTAGTGGTGATTTATAGTTTTTTTCTTGATGAATCACCCTAAGTGTTCAACTAATTATAAAAGTGAAATCTAGAAGATGAGTGGTAGAAAATTTAAGGTTCCAACAAGGATTGAATTGAATTATTTCTTCATGTAGGTATATTTTAAATATTGGGTTATATTAATTGTTTATAGTTGATATTGAAGGACATGTGGTATATGTAACATCCCAACTCGGGGTCAATTATCTTGTGCCATGAGTTGGTGGGTCACATGGCCTCTAACACACCTCCCCGTATAAAAAGGGATGTAGAATTGTATCAAGGGTATACAGGTGGTATGATGGGATCACTATACCCCATTATCAGAGTGGTTCAGTGGTGATAAACATAAATATATAACAATAAAATAATATATAAATAGTCACAAGTATAAAAAAACAGAATAGTAAAAAAGTGAATATCTGAGTAATAATATAATAATCCTCTATGGTGGTGTTAATACATGGATTCATGGAATGTTGGTACAAAAAATGGGAATTGGGGATAGGTATAAAATCATGATATAAAAAATGTACAAAAAGAGACAAAGGATGCTCCACTAACATCTCAAGAGTATTCTCTGTCGTCTTATTCAAAGATCCAAATATATGTAAAATGTATCAGCAACCTGAAATAGGGCCCCTTCCCTTATCCAAACCTATAGAAAAATAACATTCTTAGCAACCAAAGGAATCCCTATTATAGTGTGAGATAAAATCCCAGTATGAAACAACTAATGTTTCCCAAAAGTAATCAATGTAGTGATCATAAAAAGAATAGTGTGTATGTATGATTTAATTAATTATCATACTAAAAAAATAAATACCCACCCTCTCAGATTCCTAAATGACACATGGTGATTCTACCTATATCAGATCATGGTCTGGAATAATTTCTAATCAGTCAATACATATATAGTAAAATCATATATATATATATATATAATATTTTTATAATGCACCCACCTATATGGACCTTGTACAAGTGGATGTATGTGTCCATTTACATTGAATGCTAGGTGCTGGTTGGATACTATTGTAACTCAGACAACTATGAACAGTCTAATGAGACTATAATCAAAAGAAATTTGGTTTATTCCGTCATCTCAAAATTAACAAGAGATAATATGATCATCACTCAAGATGGTGAGTGTTCCATCAAGTTAACACTCAGCAAAAAAAACATAGCACTTCAATCCCAGTGTCTAAATAGTGTCAATGGTGTGAGATTTCATGCTCAACATCCAATAAAGGGAGCGTAACAACTTCATGATCATCATATCCCTTAACATCATACCACAACCTATATCATGGAATAATTCTATTTATAATATAAAACATAGGCACTACCTATCATGTGTCACAATAACCAAGTAAAATAAAAATAATGTAATTGTAGTTCATATAATCATTTTATAATCCATAAGTAATAGGTGTTTCCTTACCATCCTTAATAAAAAAAATCATCTAATTGATTCAGTTCATTTTAGGAAAAGCAAAACAAAATGTATAATTCATTCCATTTAATAAATCCATTTAAATTATCAAAACATAGAACATTCAGTTTATAATCTTCAAGGTGTCATTTAGAAAGGTGTCTTGGTAAATATGAAAATTTACTACATGGTAATTTCTATGTATTGGTGGACCAAACACATAATATTTTCCTTGGGTTACATTAAAAATTGATATAATGAGGGGAATTCTATTTGAATGCTAATACAAACACTTAAGAGGTGATCTACGCATATACACATTTAACCATAATGGAAAATTCATGTTGGCACACTAAAGGGGTGTCCATAAATGATATAAAAAACATCTAAACTCATAAAAATGGATTAAAGGGAGTGTCCCTAGGTGTGTTGATCAATTAGATATGAATAAATCAATTAAATGGAAATGCTCTTAAAAATATAGCATGGGGAACAATATTATAGCCATGAAGCATACAAACTAATGGGTAAAGGGATGATACCACCTACCTCATTCTCATAAATGACTCCTATATTGATATTGGCATCATATTTAGAGTATTTTTTATGAAAATTAAGAAACTATCCAATTCCCTTATGGAATACTACACCTTCAACAGATCTAGAATCGTACACTGGACATGGGAGTTATCTCAGTGGCTATATTGTCTCGAGGGAGAGGTATGTGAAGAAAGAAAAAGGTGTTATGTGATCGAATGAGAATAAAGAAGAAATAAATTATGTTCAACAATTAAATAGGGGAATAGTTATTTCACCATTAAAAAAGGTTTCACGGTTTGGCCGTACAATTGTCCAAATCAAGAACCCAACATGCATGAGTTACTATATCGAAGGGTTTCCCTGCTTGATGTAGTTTGTGGTTAGTTTATCCATGCACATATTTTGTGAAAATTCTATGTCCCAAAAGTCTGCAACCTCATGTGTCCATGTGACTAGGGTCACACTTTTTTAGATAAAATGTGTATCCCCTAGGCCTACACAGTCTACAACCACATGATTTTGGGAAACTGTGTGAGATGGGATATATAGTTTCTTTAAAAATTTGACCTAGTAATATCTTTCCATTTCATGGTTTCAGGCTCTGAAGGATCCCTGAATGCACCTGAAGCCTCATTGACATTGTTATAAAAAATTATTAGGGATCCTTAATGGAAATTTATCCCAAAAAAGTTATTTTTATCTTCTTTAAAAGATAGATCATTACAACCTCCCCTCCTTAAAGAAACACATCCCTAATTTGGCCTTCTAAGGTTAAAGAGGTATCATCAGTGAAGAGTTTCAGCCACTGAACTTGTACATCAGCTTCTCATTTCCAGGTCTTATCCTGTATCATTTTTTGCTTCCATAACACCCATACCGAAAGCATTAACCTTCCTCAGATTGCCATAAAGCATTGTTCCACTATAAAAATTGGATACTAGATTAATTAATCATCTACATCCAATTCAATTTCATCTGGATGAAATATATGTGACGAGTCTAGAGAGTATTAACGAAGGCGAGATACATGATAGACATCATGCATTGACCAGTTTCTCTTAGGTTGTTACAACCTATAATCTACTATTCCGAGTCATTTCACACCCTCAAAGTGTACAACGAACCTTAGTGTGTGATTACCCAACTTCTGAAAATGTCAATTCCTTAACTTGGGTGGGACTCCCAAGAAAACTCGGTCTCGGACCTGGAATTTGAGAATTCACCAAAGTCTTTTAGCATATGACTATTGTTTGGACTAAGCTGTCATTATGCACTTTCTGATCAGTTATACCTTCTATATAGTCATCTTTATGAGATATGGTCCACTCATAGCTACCTAACCTACTTCTAGCCACCATATATGTGAATGGTAATTACTACTATATAAGGATTCCTAAGGATCCATCTCGATGGTAGCCTAAAATATTTTATTATTACTGAACTCGATGAGGGAATGTGTTTACCCTGAGGACCCCCAAAGTCAAGGACACATGCATAGAGCATATCCTCTGGTAGATGAATTCTATGATCCATCAATCCATCAGTATGTGGGTGATAGGTCGTGCTCAAAAGTAATTTTATACCCAAGCCCATCTCTAGCCCCTTCCAGATCTGTGACATGGAATGAGAATCTCTATATGAAATGATATAATGAGGATATATATGAAGAAATTTACCTTCCCCAATATATAATTACAAGATTATCTACCATGAATTTCTCTCACATAGGTAAGAAGTGTGCAGCCCAGGAAAAAAATAAATGGGAACCCATAAATTATAATTTCCATGGGGTGATCAGGGTAAACTGGTCATAAAATACATCGAAACAGCATCCCATTTCCCCTTGGGAATTGAAAAAAGATATAAATGCCCATTCGGTCTTTGATTTACACATTCTCTTTCTGATTGGTGAAAAACAAGTGATGAATTCAAAAAACTTCTATTTCATACTAGGACACCAATAATGGAAACATATGTCTCAATACAATTTGGTGACATTGGGGTGAACTTCCCATGATGAGGCCTGGAATTCCCACACCAACTCCCCTTTGATGTATTCAAGGACCCATACACGCCCACAGAACAGTAATGTATCATCCCTATCAACGGTTCAAAATAAATATGTATCATCATTTGAGATTATTTATCTTAGAATAAGTTCATCAAGATCATATACCTTCCTTATTATTACCCATTTCAAAAGGGTAGATGTCACTCTTAATCCTGTGTTAAAAGTCTAACCATGGTCCTCCTAAACCATAATATGAATATATGGGAATAAGTCTATAAGATTATATTCAACAAGGGACTCTAGAATAGCCTGTGTCTGAGTCATTTGGATTATATAATCACCTATTAAATTTCCTTTTCCAATAGTGTATTCAATCATGAAATCAAACTAGTATACGTACTCCACCAACTTGCACTGCTTGAGATTTAGATCCTGCTAAATAAATACATACATGATGATTTGGTGTTCAGTGTATACCAAAAAACACTATTCAATTAGATAGTATCTCAAAAAGTGTAAGGTATGGAGAAAACAGTACGATTCCCAATGTGTGTTGGGTAATTCTACTCGTGAGACCTCAACTTATGAGAACCATAAAAGAAGAATCAATCTTCCAACATCAGAATGACTCTAATCCAAATACCTAAGTAGTCATAGTGAAATGTATGTCTCCTACATGTCTATGAGTATCAGTGATGAGGTCAAAAGACCCTTCAACTTATGAAATGTTACTTCATAAGATTCTAAAATTAGAAATTTTTCACCTTTATTTATCAGTCCCATAGCAAAAGTAATAAAGATTAAAAATACTAGATTAAGTGTCTATAATATCAATATATCCCCAAGAGACTCTGGATCTCAAATACAGACTTGGGATAGTCAAATGAAACAATACATATGTATTTCTTGAGGTCCCCTGGTATTCCTAACTATGGGATGATATGACCCATGAAGTTTAATGTTTTGATCCAAAAGTATAATCTAATAAGAATAGGATATAGATAATTATCTCTTGGTGTAATCCACATGATCTCAAGACGGTTTTCATTGTCATTTATAGACTGTGAATACACAAAGATATAATCAACAAAAACTACCCCAAATGAATCTTGATACATGAAGAAAACCTGATTCATATTAACCATGAAGATTGTAGGTGCATTTGTGATTTCGAATGAAATAACTAGATAATCATATAGACCATACCTTCTCTGTAAGTTTTTGTGAGGTATTTATGAGGACCTGAAATGAACGCAGTGAATTCCCTAAATCTAATCATTCTTAAAAAACTCCCACTCCACAAATAAGACTAAATAGGTCATCTATTCTTGGTAGTGTATACTGATTATATATAGTGAGATAGTTCAATTGATGTTAATTCACATATTTCCTAAGGGTACCTTAATTTTTCTTGGAAAAAAGAACTATTTAACCCCATGTCGAAGTTCCTGGGAGTGTAAATCCTTTATCCTCTAGATCCTCCTAATATATATTTATCTTAATAATCTCTATAGGTTCCATCCCATAAAGAGTAATGGTCACTGGTGATTATCCTGACACAAGATCAATGGAGAAATCTTCATCACACACTAGTGGTGGAATAGAGAAGATATCAAGAAATATTTCCCAAAAATGATCCACGATAGAAATAAAAATAATGGGTTGTAATCTCTATTAGTCTCGAAAAAATTTAGCAAATTAAGTATTCACACTACATAGCCTCTTCTGATAGGGTCATGTTCAAGTAGCTTGCACAACCCATTATCCCTCACGCACATTCCTATAACCATCTATTGATGTAAACCTCACCCTTTGATGATAGAAGTCAACATGGGAATGATTGGGAACCAACTAGTCCATCATGATGATAATGTCAAAGAAAGTCATGTAAACAATGTAATGATTACACATGAAAAGGTATTTTCCTATCTCAAGGGGATATCCTTACAAAAGAGAACACCCTCTTATCAGATACCCAAGAGGGTATCAAGCATCATAATTCCATGAAAGTGCTCAACCTCGAGGAGTATACATCCCATGATGGTATCATATATAAAAGAGTGAGTTGCACAAATGTGAAATAAAGAAGACTATAAATTAGGGGCTACTAGAATAGTACCTTGAACAATAGAAGGTCTAACAATCCTCTCTTATGTTGTAGGATGGAATGCATGTAACTGGTTTTCACTTTGGACTCGATTCACTAATAGATTGAACAAAACAAACCACTCTAATGGAACTATGAATTTGATGCTTGGCTACCTCTTCCTCGGCTGTCACCATGTCCTGATTGGAATGTGGTATTCTAGATACTTTCTTGGAATTTTATTACTTTACCCACTCTTGATTAGGGAGTAGGAGTTTATCCTCCCTCTCAAATCACTGGAGGGGAGTCATGTAGAATAATTGGATATGCCACATCCCATCATTTCCCCTACACATCACTAGGTCATTAAAGCATAAAGGCTTTGTGTTTCCCGTATTATCATAATAGTGACATATCAAAAGTATTCAACATGAGGAACCAAACTACTGTCACCTCCAAAAGTATCCTCAAAATGTCTCTTTCACCCAGAAGAATAATTCCAGTCATATCTTGTTGATGAAACACCATTACTCACACCATAATCATCCCTAAAGTGTTACTCTTTAATAAGGGAATGATGGAAAATATTGGATATGGTCATCAAATGAATGAAATTAACCTAAAACATAATGGTGTACACCATCCCATCCCAATATATTTTAGTAGTCATAACATCATCACTCACTAGAGTAAGAGAAAACCACTAGAGATTAGTTAAATGGGTAGAGTATTCCATAACTAACATGCTCCCCAACTACAGGTTCAGAAATTATCTAGTTATTTCATCCCTCAGACTCTAGGGATAGAAATAGTTGTAGAATATTGTATGGATATCAGCCAAGACCATATATCTATGTCAATCATCTTTGAGGATATTGTCCCCATATCTCTTGGAATAATCGTGTAGCATATACATAGCTAGTTTGAACCTCCTCTATATAGGTGTATCTGGATGCTTGAATGCAGATATAATAGCTTCAAGACAATACATGACAGCATGTGGTAAACCTTCCCTGGAAATGGTTGGAAGATGCTCCTTCTGGAATTCCTGAGTCAACTCTACCATGCTCATGGAAGGATGAACAAATCCTTGTATAGACTAAAACATAGCAAGAATCCCTCTCGGAACAGGGTGTTAATGCCCATATTAATAATAGGAATAGGTTTCACTTGTTTCATTACTGGAGTAATCATTGGAGTCTCAAGGCCTACCACCTCATGTGCATAGTACTCACCTCCTTCAAGGAGTGTGACTAGAGGACGTTATGGTAGCAAAATTCTTGAAGGAAAAATGAATTCCACAAAATAGATTTCAATAATTTTAGCGGTTGTGAATATAAAACTAGGTCATGCATAAATCATTATTATATAAATGATCATGCCTCTCTTCTTGATCAAAAATATAGGTCTAGTCAGTAGAAGGGACCATAATTTCCATAAGAATGCCTGACATTCCCCACTTCCCACTACTAAGGTTAGTTTTAAGTCTAAGTCTCTATTTCACATATATAAGATAGCTAATTTTCCTTTAGAAGTCATATTTAGTTTAAAATTCTTCTTTTTCATACATTTAAATCACTTTAAAATGGTTGAATTAGATGGTTTACCATTCCCGATCCATATGTTCTCATTATCTTTATGAACCAATATATGTCATCCACTTAATCAACAACATAACATGTTATAGCCCATGTTACCAATGATACATGGCTCAACATTCCATAATTGACATCATAAGGTGTCTTCTTTAACCTTTTTAGAATAAAACAATTAAGATAAATAATTCACCTTAAGTATCAATTATGTTTTCAAAATCCTACAATAACTTTCAGACCAATTCAATATATATTCAAGGAAATAACAATAGACATTAAGAAAAATCATGCGTAAAATAGACATGACATGGAAAAATCTTGGCATATTAATCATATTTTTCCTATGATGATTCATGTACCAATGAAATTCCATCATTTCATTAATATTGGGTAAAAAAATCATCATTTAAAAAAATACTAGTATCAATTACTTCATAAGACATGTTGGTTACCCAATGGTGAAGTCATACTTACCTTAAATGGAATAATCAATGATAAAAATTTCCCATCCAAGTAATTTTGGGATTCTCCTATACATGGGATAGATAAGTATATTCATAGGGTAAATTCAAAATTAATTTAACAATTTTCTTCTTTTTAATATCTAAATAGTATGAAAAATAGAAAAAGTCTCTAATACCACTTTGTAATGCCCTGAACATGGGTCCACTTAATTCGTGCCCCGAGCTGGTGGGTCCCTGAGCCTCAGGCACACCTCCAGGTATGCCATATTTTATCGACTAGAAGTGAGTGTGTGAAGGTGGTATGGTGAAGATATTATATGATCTTATCATATTAGTGCGGTGAAGATAAAAATAAACATACAACAGTTAATGTATATATAAACAATCATAAGTATAAAGTAGTAGAAGACTAAATAAATGAATATACGAGTAATAATTTCAAATGCCTCTATGGAAGTTTCAGTAAACGGATGCATGGAATCCTGGTATAAAAAAGGGGAATAGGGGACAAGAATACAATCATGATATACAAAAAGTAAATAGTGAACAATAGGCTTCTCCTCAAGCATCTGGAGTGTATGCTCAGACCTCTTCTCTTAATGTCTAACTATATGTAAAATGTATCAACATCCTATAATAGGGACCTTTCCCTTATATGAACCTATAGAAAAACATTCTTCTCATCTACCAATGTAGCTCGAGTATGGTGTGGGATAAAATCTTTTTAGGCCACCACCAATGGCGTATACAAGTAATCCAAGTAGTTCTCACAACTAAATAGTGTGTAGGTATTATTGAATTAATTAAAAAGATAAACAAATAAATAAACATCCATTTATGTTTCTAAAGGAAACCAGGTAGAACTACGTGCTTCAACTCATGGTTGGGAGGAAAGTAGGATCATTCACTATATATATAGTAAGAAACATGTATATAATATATTTATATATTGCATCCACCTATAAAATCCAAATAAGTGTGGACGTAACTGTACATATACCTAGAATAATTGGTGATGGTTTCATAATGGCATAACTCAGACATCCATGACCAGTCTAATGATCCTATAATCTCAAGAAATATGGTACATGAACTCATCTCAAAATGAGTGGGATATTTCATGATCTTCACTCGAGATGGTTAGTGTTCCATTCGGTCAACACTCGAATAAAGAAATGTGGCAGGTCAAGCCCAACGTACATAAACTGTCAAGGTATGAGGCATTATGCACAACACCCAATGTAATGGAGCATGACATCTTCATGATCAATAGATCCCTCACCACCATACCACATCCTATATCAAGGTTTAATTATATTTATAATATAAAAAAAGATGAATTACCTATCGTGTGTCCCAACAGCCATGTTCAATCACAAGGAAGGCATTACAATTTATATAAGCATTTTATAAATCATAATCAATAGGTGTGGCCTTAATACCCATTAAAAACCATTTCATTTAATTAATTCATTTAATTTACAGAAAATTAAAATATCATATATAATCCATTCCATTTAATCAATCCATTTAAATAATTAAAACATGAAAATTCAATTTGTAACGCTCAAGGGGACATTTAAAATGTTGTTGTGGTCAATATTGAAATTGACTACATGGGAAAATCCAAGTATAGGTGGTACAAGAACTTAATAGGTTACGTTGGTTCCTTTAAACATTCATATATTGAGGGAAATCCCATTTTAATGTTAAGATGAATGATTAAGAGGTAATCCAGGCATATACATATTTAATCATAAGGGGAAATTAAATGTGGGACACCTAAGGATTTCCCATAAACAAGATCAAAAACCACTAAACTACTAAAAAAGTATCAAATGGATTGTATCTAAGTGATTTGATAAATTTTATTTTATAACTCAAATAAAAGGTGAAACTTAGAAAAATAAAGTGTGAAGAACAACAACATAGCTACAAAGCATCTAAATGTAGGTGGAAAACAATGATACCACCTAACTCAAAGCCTTAGATGACTCCTATCTCAATATCGACATAATATTTAGAGTTGTTTGGAAGAAAATTAATAAATGGTATAATTCCTTTAAGGAATAGAATTCCTTTGATTGATCTAGAATCATACAAAAGATGTGGGATTTATCTAAATTCCTAGATTGTATTGAGGGAGAGCTATGGGAGGGACAAAAAAGGTGTTGCATATTGGAATGAGAATAAGGAAGAAATAAATTATTTTTAATAACTAAAGAGGGAAAAAAATTCACCCATAAAAACAGGGGTGCATGTTTTGGCCACATGGTTTCCCAAACCATGTGCCAAATGTGCACTAATTACTACATCAATGGGGAACCTCACATGGTTAGGTTTACAAGTTGTTTAACCATGTGAAAACCAAGTGAAAATGCTCTATCCCAAAATCTTAGAGCACTACATGGCTATGCACCCGGGGTTTTATGGTTGAATACAAACTATGTAGCCCCCAAGACTATACTATATGCAACTAAATAGTTTAGGGAAATGGTGTGGGTTAGTGGAAAAGTTTCTCCTAGACATACAATAATGTCTTTTCATTCCATTTTTGGGATCTTGGCCCTAAATGATCTCTTGAATCACTCTAAACTTCCATGAATTGATAAATCATCTTTATTAAGGCCATTTAAAATAAGTTTAACCCAAAAAATGATATGTGTCTTCATGAAAACACATGTCATTACAATATAAAATCAATGGGGAATCAATAATAATACATTGCATTTGTACCAAGGAGGCGGTTTTTAGAAATAATCATTAATTGTAGCCAGTTTGGTTTGAACTCGAGACATCCCCCATATCATTATAGTGGAAAACTACTAGACTTAGTCTTATGCGGTATCAAAAATAAAAAAAATGAGGTGATCAACCATTCCTAAGGGGATTTATATAAGCATAATGATGAGGAGACCCAAGTGGAGATCATGTAATTTTCTATAGGGGATAGGGGAGACACAGTCTATGGTTTATAATTTTACTTTCATTATTTTTCGTATATATATTTTTATATCATTATCAACTAATATTTACATGATGATTCTAAATTTTATGTTTTTTATTTAATTTTTTTAGTCAAGAATTAATATAGTAAAGCTAAAAATCATTTTCTCCTTCATCATTATAGAATTCAATATATTTTTAGTTCTATCATTAATTTAATTTAAACTCAAATGGAAATTTTTCATGGACACATGCCTTTTTCTCATTCTATTTTGATATTTTTTTCCATTTCTTTGGTTGAAATTGAAGAATATAACCACTAAAAATATATTAAGGTAGTGTTGTTCATTCCAAAAATATATTATCGCTGAGTTGATAATCCACATAATTTTACTTATATGAAAAAATAACTTAACTCAATATTTATAAAGAATTATATTTTTGTGCCTCTATATTAATGTTTATAATCATATGTAATATATTAATTCCTTTCCATTAAATCTCATTTGATAAAATTACAAAAAAATGGAAGATCAAACTCACATAATTAATGAGGTGATAGTTTTATGATGCGTTTTTAGTTATGTTATTATAAATTGTCTTTTTAATAAGAAAAAGATTAAATTATTACATACAATTTATCAATTAATTATCCAACGTATATAATTATTATTTGATACTCTCTCACTTTCTCACTTTACTAGATTATTTCAACTATTATCGTTAACTTTTTATTGATTATTTATCCTTTCAACTAAATTTTATTACATTGTCACCAATTTATTTTCTTATATTGTTTTTTTAAGAAAGTATAAAAAACCAAGATAAACATCACTCATTCCCTATGAGTTTGATTGATGTTCTGACGTACCAGTCTAGGTAGGAAGATATATTATTTTGATAGAAAGAGACATATCAAAATTATGGGAAGAAAAAGGAAGAGTTCAACGTTTTTAAAAAATATATAATAATTCATAGATAATTACATTTAATCAAAGGTTATATTTTTTTATTTAATGTATCCATTTGATGAAAATGATGATGTATTTTTAGAAATCATTGAGGATTCTGATATGGAACCTACTCTGGATGATTTTTTTTGAAATAGATTTGTGTGAGGAGGATAAAACTTTTGATGATAATGAAATATATATTTTTTGGTACATCATGATGAGTTTTATGAAGAATAAATCTTGAAAATAGATATGAAATGTATGTATTATAGTTTATCTATAGAGGATCATAGTAAGGAAGATGGAATTTCAAGATCTTAATGCTTCTTAAAAAACATTTTGGGTACTGTATGTCACAATGGGTCTAAATTATTCTTTTTAGTCAACAAATGCCATTTGTATACCTAAAACAATTTCCTTCTTTCATGAAATATTATTTTTATTTAATTATCCAAAGAATCATATAATCAATCTTTATGGGTTGGAAATGAGTTGAGGATAGGTTGTTAGGTGTTTAGAGAGTGTTTAAAACCGATAGTTCATAGAACATTACTAACATAAAAAAGTGTAGTACATATTTTTGTATGCATTATATTTATATAGATATCGACCAAGAACCTAGTGTATAAGAACAGAGGGGGAAAATTTTGAACATGAACGAGGTTTTTAGGAAAGAATTTATAAAGATGATAGAAGTTGTAATTATTTACTAAATCCCTAATGGAACTTAGGATAAAAAATTGAGGTTATTCCTAAATAATGAGGTGTCACAATCATTACCAAAATGGAATTGTAGGTGATTAAAATAAGGAAAGTTAAAAAATAGTGTGCTTTTATACATTAAATTAAGTTGAATTCGACCAATAGGAAATAGAACTTTACCATTTCATTCTTAGATCAAATGATAGTGGTTGGGTGAAAATGAATTTTATTTTTTCCTTGTGTAACAGACCATATATTTTAAGTTATAATTTTTTTTAATTTTCTTACAAACCATATTTATTTTCAGATTTTGTAATATGATGTTTTAGTTGAGGTAGTATGATAATTTTAGGGGATTTGAACCTTGTGTGGGGTCTTCTCCCATAAGGACAGACAACATTAGGTACCTAGTGTAATGCATCATGTACCCAGTAGAAACATGTATCATGGGAAACACTAGGGGTCCACTGGATGTCTAGTGACTCTAGAACATGTACTTGATGGGGTAATGGGTACTCAATGTCTATTGATCAGGTACTAGGTAGGCTCCTTGGTTGTTTTTTCAGTTATAATTAGTTTAATTTTATTCTGAAAATTTATTTTTAATGAAATCTCCCCCAATTCAGTTTTTCTGAATTGCAAGAAAACAAAAGGTCTCCTTTGATTTTCTTTTATATCCATGAATGAACCCCCCTTATTTATTTTTGTAATTACATGATGTCTATCCCTGTGGATTTCCAAATATTTTTGGTGAAATCCCATGATTTAGTATGAATCATTCAATGATATTATATGATGGGGATATATTTATCCATGAGAGGTTGTTCCAAACATTCATGATTTTTTACATGTTTCTATGTGACAGATTGTATGTGGTCATGCCAACTTTGGGTTCAATACCTAAAACATATATAAATGGGTATCATTTTCTTTTTATGAGTTGGGTAAGGTTATCCAGATCTATGATAGATACTTTATGTGTCGTGATTTGATGTTATGGACATTGACATCCACGGTCTTGAGTTAAGGTATGTTGAAACATGTACTAAAGACCAAATATGGGTTCATTTAAGTTATGTGGATATTTTTAGATATATGTTATCATATTTGACATTGAGAATTTGTGAACATTCTATAGGTTGGTTGAGGATAGATTCATAGTGAGGATTTCTATTATTATATATCCATTTTGGATTGTTTTCACACATGTAATGGATTAAAAACATCTTTGAATTAAAATATATCTAGGTTTCCATAACATGGGAGAATCATGGTAGGGGGTTTGATATGTGTGGAACATCACAGACATGATTATAAGAGTTATTGGACAATAGAAAAAAAATCATGATATAAATTTATATCCATTTTATGAATATTTTTTATACCCTATGGGTTTTGAGAAAGTGGTTGCATTGCTTTAGTTGAGACCAATATAGGAATGAGACACATTTCTTATTTCTTTACATTGATATACTAAGATCAAGTTGCAATAGATTTGACATTATTATGGATATAGGGTCACCTATATAATGGTCTACATATTATTATGATTTTTTTTTGAAATTCTATTGAGCTGAGATCGTTATAGACAATGTCCACATTTTCCCATTGTCTGTATATTTCATTATTCAAGATTGATATTTTGATGGGATGGGGTAATTATAGTCACTGTTAACCATTCCCATATGTCTCATAAAGGGTTAAACATGACTAGGGGTTGATATTGTTATAAACATGGGCTATCATTCCAATTTTTCTTGATTAAAGAAAGATATTCCGTAGGGATGATAGAATTATATGCATGAGTTTACAATCCTATTATTCTTATATGGTGTTGATCTGATTGAAGGATGAGATAGTTATATCTATGGGCCATTATTTTACTAATAATATATTATGTTGATCTGGTATTGACATGTATTTTGGTTAAAATCCTGCATGTAGGGTCCTCTTTTTTTCATTTTTGTGAATTCTATGGTAATTGAGATGCCTTGGGATTGATATGATTATAGACTTGGTGCCACCCATCCTAATTACTTCTCATTGTTATATATGGTTGCTGAGATTCCCTATGGGATGAGATCCTTATAGGCAAGGTAAGATACTACCCCATTAGAATTATTTTTTTATAGTGATACACTAAGAGATATTTTGAAAATAGAAAATGTATGTGTGGTAGTATCTCTGAAGGCTTATTGAACACTTTCAGGTGTATGATCTAATATTTTTATCATTTTTTACTATTAATATCATATCATTTTTTCTTAGACCTATATATTCTGTATTTTTTTGAGACACCATTAGAGGTTACCTACAATATTGTTCTCACACACAACATGAGTGTCTCGGTGAAAGTAAAGATTTCATGGTTCATGATACAAGTAAGGGAAATGGACCTATTATAGATCGATGAATTGGAAATTATTGGTCAGAGTTTGGGTTTGAGACTCACATAAGACTCATGAATAATTTTGTGGGTAACTCGTTTATTATTATTTTATTCATTTAGTCAACCCATGAGTGATCTTGTTTATTTATGAATCTCTCATTTAACATTATATTTTTTCATTATTTTTATCACAAGACATGATATCTATTTATGGTTTTCCTTTAGTTTTAATGTGTATATTATATTTTATTATTTTTAGTGGTCACTATTATTTATGAATTAATTCTTATTTATGGTTATCAATACTATAGTGGGTATAATCTCACCATTTTGTATATAGACCATCCCCGCTAGTTGGTGGCCTTGGGCATACAAAGAGCCTAACTTGAATAATATTGTTCTCATTTTTAGAGATATTAGAGGTAAACTAGTTTGGGGAAATTAAAAAGTGGTATTAGAGCCTTTTATTACTTTTTCATTGTTTAATATTTGGTATATATATGTAGGATGTTTTTATATCTTAGAATAGATTGTTCTTGACAGTTTCTGACCCGCATATCGGGAAAGTCCAAGTTACCTTGGATGATATTGTAGTTCTTGATTTTCAAGTCTAAAAATTTTCGTATTTTCATATATATGATGTGTGATTTATGGTTTATTGTTTTAATATTATCATAGGGTGTAAAGAGAACTTACATTCATATATCATATTTTTAATATTGGATTCCTATAGAATTTTCATTCTTTATTGTGGATTAACACACTAATTATCATATTGGGATTCTGTTTTCAATGTGTTGCAAAGAAATTATACAAAATTTCTCTTTATAAACTTATGGTGGCATTCTACATGACTTTTTCTTGTTTTTAGACATATTATTACTGTATAGAGACCAATTATGAGGATCATGTATTTATTTTTGTCTATTGGGAGTAGGTAACTAAGGCTAAAGGGATTTACAGTGCTATGTGAGACCCCTGAATATCGGGGTTTTATAGCATAGAATGTCATACTACCTATTATCTCTTATAATATATGTGATATTAAGACCTATGATAGAAATTTATTTTCTTCTAATGTGTTTGGAATAATGTGGAATTCCATTTTTATTACATCATTTTGAGTTAAAGGAGTTTGATGACTTGCATTCCCCCACCAATTATTGATCTAAATACATTATTTTCATATATACCTCATATTGATCAGTATCTCTCAGTGAATTTGATTCATTTTATTCAACATCTGGAACCAAAATCATGGAGAGAGGTTCCATACATGTCAAACCTGAGTAGAGAGTTTTAACTAAATCATCCATATCAATTTATTAGAGATAATTGACCTCAAGATATTGAGTTTTGCTTTGATTCTATGTGAATCATTCCTGTAAATATTGAGACACCTCTTGAGAGATGGGTGAATCTCACTCTATATATTCATTCATGACCAATGACGTGTTTGTAGAATGTATAATTCAAGGATGATTAGTATGTTTCGATTTCCTATAAATAATTGTAGGATATTTTGTTATAATAGTTCTTTTTTGATACATTGATGGATGAAAGGGATAAATTTTTTATTAATCACATTTAGTGGATCATGTCTGTGATGGATGCTTGTTCCATAAATTTATTTCAATTTTATTGAATATTGAAAGGTTATGGGATTTCCAAGTTTCTCTATATTGAGTCTAGTATGAACCATTCAATATAGGTTCACGTGAATGTTTTTTATCCAATTTTTTTTGCTAACCTAGGATATCGGCCCATAATATCAAAGAGAAACATGATATTTGTTTTTATTCCAGGGATGTCTTTCTCATATTATTAATCCTTGATTGGATCTTTTGGTACTAGGAAGTTGCGATATGATTATTATCATTGGGTTTGTGATTGGTAGTCTAGTAAATGTGGTGGCACATATTATTCCTAATATGGATAAAATCATGTATGTTTTCAATGTGATTGCATCGGAAATTCTAGATTTTTGTTTAAACAATCATAAGTAGAGTTTCAAATATGTGGGAAAATTGGAGTTCTAAAATTATTTTGTAAATATATCATTTGGTTAGTTCTCAAGAAATTGACTAGGATCAGTGATCATTGATTGGATCAGAAACCTTACTGTTGGGTGATAAATGGAGTTCTTTTATCCATTCAATGGATGAATGTAGGAATGGTGTTTTAGATGAGTATAGGTAGCACAGTAGTGCTCCTTATGGTTTTCAGTCGATAGGAGGTTAGAGTAGAGGCTTGAGGGTAGGAAAAATCATGTTATCTAGTTGACTCCTAAAAATTATAATGAGGGACCATTGACTATTATAGCTATAATAATACTAACATATTCCCTATCATTTTATTTATTTGATACGAGTTCATTTAACACATTTATATATTCTTAGATTGTTAATGATACAGTGATAAATGTAGAGTATATATATGTTATAATAATTATCCATATTCTCTTAGGGTTCGATATGAGGGTATTCAATGCGGTATAAAGTGTTCTATCATGATCTGTTGGTATAGTCATTGAGGGGATTTATTTTTCTTAGAGATTCATTGTTTCAAGGGGTCATTGGAATGGATTGACTAAATTAGTATTCTTATCATATCAATTACTATCATTGATGTATATCATTCAAAAATATTGCGGAAAATTAATATTCCCTTATCGAGGAGAGGGTTGGATTTTCAGAATGGAAATTAGGGACTTGACCATCAAAAACTGAGTACAATTTCTGTTTCACCCTGATATTTTAAATGGGGGACACTATGTTCGATATCATATACAACACACAATACTATGTTTAAATGGTTAGTGAAATAAAATAATTAAATATGATAATTACAACCTAATCAATAAATTGATGGTTATGAATAGAAATATCTAAATTATGATAATTATATGGCTTACACTTATATAAAATAAATTCATTGGTTATTAATTGATTGTAAATGAAAATAAAAAATCTTTATAATGTAAAAGAAATATATTTCTAAAATAATGTTTTTATGCATGCACTATATTCTTATATTGTGTAAATAAATAAATCACTATTTGTTAATAATTATAATTAATTTTTTATATTATATTTTCAAAAAAAAATTATCATTAATCTAAAATTTTATTTAGGCATGAGATAAGAATAAACCCAGTTTATGCTTAATAACATTATTTTTTTAAAAAAAGTTTCACTACATTTTAAAAAAATGTTAAAATTATTTTTTTAAATTTTAGAAAAATTATACGTTAAATGGAACAAGTTTTTATTAATTATCATGTAAAAAAATTAAATTAAAATATATTTTTCAAAAATTTAAGGGATTATTATTTTCTTGATATATAGTGAAAAAATATTAGTTTTTATTGGAAACATCTATTTCGATTAAAATTTTGAAAAGTTAAATTTTTCATAAATTGTTTTAAAATTATATTATTTAAATTATATTATACTTAATACAATTTATTTCATTATAAACTATAGCGTAAATATTTATATAAAATCATTTAATAATTATAGGAAGATAACCTTAGGAAAAAAAAATTTCATCGCGTTTGTGGGTTTAACATTAAATTAAATTCTCCCACTTCCATGAATATATTTACAAAAAATATATAGAATATTTTAATCATAATAATTAATATTATATTATATTTTAAAACTATTTTTTTATAATTATTGGTAAAAATAGTAAAATTAATTTTTGCGGTTACTGTTAAAAATAATTTACTTGGGCTCAAACTAAAAAATAACTGTTAAAATGACATAAAAATATAAATAAATCATATTTTAGGGAAATATTTAGACCATATATCATATATGGTTTTATAATTAGACATTTTTATATATTTTTGAATCTCAACAACATGGGAATAGTTTATTCTTTTAAAAAATACAAAGTGTGTCACCCCTGTTATAAAAAGCATACCCCCTCTCCTCTCTCGTTGATAGTTACATAGACATTTGGTTCAAACAAGGCCCAAAAAATGAATTACATAAATTATTAACCAAAAATTAGATATCATGTTTTTATTACAAAAAAAATCTGGTAAGGATTTTTTTATAATCATTATGATGTTCTCTAAAGAAGATGTATCGTTTTTAACCATGCATTTATGTCTTATTTCATCCTCTAACTATTTAAAATATTATAAGTAATTATAATAAAATAAAAAAATCTATATAACATATACATATATGTTATAAATTTAAGGTAATAACCCATATAAATTTTCTATTTCATTAAATGGGAAATTAAACTCTCGATCTTGTGTGAGATAGACTACTACCTCACGAACTGAGGAAAATTGTTTTTTGTCATCATCTCTCACTAATGGATAAAATTATGGATGTAATTTTTATATATAATATTTATGAAATAATTATACTTCTATAATTAAAATATAAATTATGAATTCAATTTTTCAATTCATTAGAAAATGATAATGTTTCACATGCATACATGTGGACTACAACATCTACGAACTGATGTGAAATATTTTTTATTTTAGTCTAACATTGATTATAAAAATAAGGTATTTAAAAAATTTAAATGATATTTATGATATAATAATTTTTATATGAAGGAAAAAATATTATTCAACTATCTTACGTTTCATTCACTAAAAACAGAAAGCAATGTTCATGTGTATGTACGACCTATCGTTTCCACTAACGGTGTCACTCATTTTTTATATCTAACTTTTATATACTATTATAAATACTTATATAGGAAATATAATTTACATTTTTATGATTCTAAACATTTTTTAGATGATTTATCAGTTATCAATGTATAAGTACATAAACATCTAATAACATACATTAAAAACACAACTGTTATCACCTAAAATATTGATTTTTTACAAAGAATTGTTAATAAACGGGTGACAGAAAGTCATAGAAATTAATATATTTTATTATATATAGGAGTATGGTCCATTATTATGTTTATAATAAATTTATATTTTTGATACCTGAGTTGGTAATATGTATGAAGGAAATTAGACATTAGGTGAAAGTTTCTCGGCTCAGTTTTACTTCTGTAATACATATACCATATTCACCCCATATTTATTTTGGGTGGTTTATATACTGACAATTTGATATATTATATCATTAATATATTTTTCTTCATGGTATTAAATGTTTCATTTGAATTTAATTAATTCTTGGGGATTATAATTTAAAATTTCCAAAATTGTTAAGGGTTTATTTCACAATCTCATGATTATTCAGAATAGTTTATGTTTAAGTCTCCCTTGGGTGTATTTTTTGATATTTTTTTATTAAAAACCTAATATATTTTATTAAAATTTAGTTATAAATGGAATTTATAAGTGATAATACCATTTTCATCTCTTTATTACATATAAGGAATGAAAAAAATGTTCTAAAAAAGATTACATTTTTTTCACTTCAGTTGAAAATTATTCTTCATCCATATCAAGGTTTTATAAAAAAGTTTTCAAAATTGTTTTTAAAATTTAGATAAATGATTAATTGAATAATTTTTTTCCCATGGTTTAATTTTTACTAAATGGTTTAAAATTATTCTTTTTATCATTCTCAAAATTTTCTACTTTTGATCTTTTTTCAAAAGTTTGAATGGAATGTTTTTATTTAACTCATTATGCATGATCGGAATTTCCCACCATCATGAAAAATAAGTTATTTTAATATTAATTGATATGATTCCATGATTATTTTCAAATACGTTTTTCCCTAACATTATGTAATTTTTTTGTTATTTTTTCAATGCTATCTTTCAAAGTAAAAAAGATATTTACATCAATAATTTTTTAATGTCATTTTTATGGTATATATATTAATTATGTCAACAACACTCATTTTTTTATTATAACCCACTAGGTATTTTTTCAAAACAATAACATACTTATTCTTTATTTTAATGGTTTATGATGTTTATGACTGGGGAATGTATTAAAATTCATAAGATAGTTTTATAATATGTATGTTTAAGTTGATTATGTTTATTGATCGGGAAAATCATTTACATTTCATATGATAGTTTTACCATACAAATGTTTACATTTTTTATGTTTCTCCTCATTATTATGAATAGTTAATTGGACTTAGTAATTGATGTGTGATACCCTTTATACCCCCTCTATGCATTGATAAGTCTCTTGAGACAAACTATATTTTTTTGGGAAAAGCCTTTCCCAATTATATAATATGTCTTCGAACACGGCCTTGAAGGAATGGTAATTATTTCCATAATTACTTGTTCCCTCATAATTATATTACTTATTTATTTACATTTGAAAATTATTTTAGTAATAATATCAATCGATATTTTTCAATATCATGTGATTATTTATATGGAATTATTTTGATCATCATTTATTAATTTCATATTACTATTCATGTTCAAGATATTGATTAAATTTCATGGTTTTTAGTCTTTTAGCATGCCTTGTTTGTTATTAATTATATATTCATGATATCTTTTATTGTATACATTCTTTCATTGAATATTATATCTCATCTATATAGATATGAAAAAGGGAATAATGGTGTTCTAAAATAAAATATTGTTTTTAAATATATGTTTAAATTTTAATTAAAAATTCAAGATGTAACTTTTTTCCCATACTACTAGACTATACTGTCCATTGTAATGTGATTCCTTGTATCTAATTCCTATGTAATAAAATAACCACAAAAATTGAGCTATGAAGTTCAGGTTCTATAAAGTTGGTATTATATGATGTTTATTACAAACCATAAGAACAAAATTTATGAAAAAATATAGAACATAACCGTATGGAGAAATTTGGGGGTAAATCTAAATAAAAAATAACATCCTAATGTTTTGATAAGGTTGTGATTATGGGGTTCTCCAAGAGATAGATTCTAGTCTGGAAGATACAAGTAGATTTAGAACTAGGATAGTTGTACCTGGGGGTAATAAATTTTAAAATGGAAAATTAGGATTTGAATTGATCATCACCTGGAGTACAAAAATGGGCTTTTCAACATACCTAGTAAGAAAATCCTAGTAGATATGATAGGGTTAATTCATGTTTTCTTTATGACCACCATAATAGATTTAAATTGATGATTACAGTGAATTAATTTTGTGAAACTTATGTTTTCATAGATTTAATAGAATATTTCAGGATTTAAACCACCTTTTAATGATTTTTCATTATTATGATTATTGTTTATGAGACTATTTTTTTTGGTTTTAGTCACTTACCCGAACTTTGGAGAATTATTTTAACTGTAAATGTGATAGATAATAAAGATATTCTAGTAAAAAAATGGATGATGAATTATTTAAATGATATCTTGATTATTCTTAATTAGTTGTCTTAATAAATGATTAACATCCTATACTTTATCCAACTCTCAGACACACCAAAGAAGAGAAGGATTGAGTCCACTAAAATCCTGGGTAGTGAAGATAGTGGAGAGAATATGGATCAATTTTCCTTCATGTCATAAATAGGAAAAAGGACACACAAGATAATAAATAAAATTAATAGAAACTATTTTATGTGCCTATGATAGTGTCCTATAGAAATGAATTTTCTTGTAAAACCTAGGATTTCAATAGGGAGAAATAATTTTCACCATAGATATCCACTTATTTTTTTCTGTCTTACATGTGAGGAACCATGGTGTTATCTGATACAACTAACTATTATAATTTTTAAATACTATACCATGGAAGGGACAATACTATTATAATAACTGAATTAAAATGAATGATGAATTAATTTTGTTTTGATTCATGATGTATGGTGTAGAAGTTCTTTATGAATGGTATTTTGGTTATAAGAATCAATAAAAGGATAAGGATTCCTATATTTTTTTGAAGAATATTCATCTTTATAGAAAATTAAATTACAAGTTATGGATACCATCATGGTTTATGAGTTTATGGTTGATCATAAGTTCAAAGTCATAGACACCCCATTTTAGGTTTTAAGTGATTAGATTCTGATGTGATTAATGAAATCTTGGGTGATGTTTTATTGGGTTGAAGTATAGTTAATCCTTAGTTATAAAAAGAATTATTATTTCAGGATTAATGATATATTCATAAGATTAAAAGTATTTATAACATTTAGGGTTAATATAATCATTCAAGTCATGATAATAATAGCCCATTTAGATTATTTGATTTTGTGAAAAATAGAAACCTGTATTGAAAAACATAACTGTTCAAAAGTGATTTGATGATTGGTGTTATTTTTATGGGAGTTCATAAAATTTTTGGAAACATTAAGTGAGTTATATTAATATGGTTTTTAATAAGAATAACCCACAATTTGTTTGATAACCCATCACATCTGGCAAGGTTGTGGGGATTAAACCCACAACTGAAGGAAGGAAAGGATGAATCTATAAGGTCCCATCCTTAAAAATTACTTAATCTTGAGTTACTTCAAGAATACACATTGAGGATCATTTCCGGCTTAGAGTTTTAGAGAATTAGATCATAAAACATGCATTACATTCCACATTTAAACAAAGTGGTTACATAAAAGATAGTACTCATTTTTCCCATTAGTGGAAACATATTTAAAATAAAACATGGATTCTTTATTGACACTTAATTGACACTATCATCACATCATGTACCTTTCCCTTGACCTATTTAAAACATTTCAAAAACATTGGATGATCATAAAAAGCTCTGTAAGGGATATAAGAATATGGAAAGAAAACATGAGTGTATTTATACATAAGAATCAATGAAATCATACATTACTCATAAAGCATAAGCACTTTAGCATACTTCATCAAAACATGAATAAAACATAGAAATCATAATACATAAAGGTAACTTGAGGCATTCATAACATTCGTACGTAGGGAGTAACACTCTTGGTTATGTTTGGAATACCCATCATAGTATATTCCTTAAATCTCTTCGGAGAAACCTCAACGTTTAACTCATTCGCGTTACCCAATGCATTGGAGAGCTATATCGGGCTCACCCACCCTTAGTTTATCACAGAACCACCCGTCTTCATAATAATTCCCAAGAACCATAACATAATCGTATCACATAAAACATACATAAAGGAAACATAACATTTCCACATTTCAATCACAAGATATCAATACAACACATTGATATAATAAAAAAATTATGAAACCCATTTTTAATACCAAAATAAAAGAAAATTAAAACATGGTATTTATTTTTCTTTTAAAAAAAGGTATGGCTTGTAGAGGAATACGAAACTCAAATAATGGTCACGGCGGTGGAGAAGTCATTGTCGCCGCATACGTACGACAAAAACATTCCCTTTTTTCATTTAGTAAAACGCTTCGAATAAGAAAGATTACTTTTGGAAACACTTAAAAGTCAAACGGGTTTATACACCATATCAAATAAATTTGTGTATAAAACAAAATATTCCCTAATAAATGGATATTGAGACGAAGTCCCATACCTCGGGTCTGACTTAACTCGATCTTTCTTTAACTTCCTGAATAATAAACTTGAGTTAATTTATACTTTCTTAAGAACCTTTTTCAAGTTCATTATTCCTTTTATATCACTTATTACCATGTTATGAACACTATGTAATTATTTATGTTACTAATGGTCGTTTTTTCGATCATTGGTACTTGAGTCAAAAATAAACTCTTTATAATTACAAGTTGTTCATGTGGTAAAATATCCATTATATCAAGAATTATATTCATGATGTAGATATCATATATATCATATATATCCAGTATATACATGCATTTATAATATTACATAATCATTTAGAGGTAAGAAATGAAATGCACCGTTCATGGAGACGGTAAGCCGTACGTACGCATGAACGCTACTTTCATTTCTATTTCTTACTTAATGGAGTTAAATGATAATGATATAAAGGTATATCATAATTCCAGGGTAATATCATATATAATATCATTAAATTTATCCTTTATACACACCACATATGGTATTAACGAATCGAATCACTTTGAGGGGGCGGTAGTCTGCACTTCCTAAAATGAAGATATCGCGTATACCCAAAATGGAAGCCATAAAGGTATTCCATAAATGAAAAATAAAGAAGATTAAGTAAAACATAAACATATTATATATCATATATAAATATAGTGACATCTTAATGTCCACCTTTGAAGTTGTTATATGAGTGTTGAACAATCATCATTTCGTGAGGCAGAAATTCGCCATCCACAGAAATAGTATGTTCTTTAACCATTAGATGTAGGTGGGTGTAAGTGTAGCTCGAATCCTTCTTATAACAACATACTAGTATATTGAAGATACTGTTGTTGTTAAAAAATAAAGGAATGAAAAATATTTTAGCGGGTTGGAGAAGCGAAATAAAACACAAGAACACAAGGGAAAACACTACCTTTAAAACGGGTAACTCTTTTTGATTTGAGCTCAAAGGCTTCCTTGGGAAGACGTCTTCCCAAAGTGAGGCTTCTAGGAGTAAGAGTGGGATGTGTAGAGTCCAAATGGTCAGGGTTTGGCCGAGCCAAAGACTTGATAGGTGTGGGTAAGGTGGTAGAGGTGGGGGCCTTTGATAAGAGGAGAGGAGGGGCACTCTTGGGAAGTTATAAAAGGATACTTTATTATAAAATTCTTTTCGGATTTAAAAGGACCAAAAATTATATATTTCTAGGATAATTTGATAATAGTTCTAAATCCACCCATATAATAGGTTTTTGACATGTGTAGGTCTTAGATTTTAAAATATCTTTTCATTTTATTTAAATCGTTAAATAATGAGGTAATCGCTGCACCATCATGGTGTCATAAATAATTTAATTTATTTAATGTCTAAAAATTATAAACAAAATATCATGATGTAGAAAATCATTTTATCTTTCTAATTAATATTTATAGTCCAATATATGACTTGTATAACCCCATTTAAAAATTGTTTTAGTAAAACAACTAATGTTTGTGACATTTTAATTTTAACTTTAAATAAAAAGTTTTTAATGTCATTTTCCTACCAAAGTGGCTCCATGGGGTCCCTAAGTTGACCTATGGATTTTCTTGGTCGGCCATGACACATCAAATATGGGTAGGACATGTTTATAGGTCATTTCATATTATTAAAACATTATTTTTACCTTAAATTACACTAATTACCTCTAATCGCGATTAAAAACTTAAAAGTTACTATTCACCAAAAAATAATTTTAATCCCATTGAACCAAATTTTACTTCCTAATGACTAATATGTATGTCAGATTTTTGAAATTTAAAACACAGAGGAGGTAAATTTTCATTTAAATGAAAAATCTGTTTTTTTAAGTACCACTTAGTGGTTTCACTATTCATCAAAAATTTAAGATTTTCAGAAAAATAGCAAAACATCACCCTAAGCTATATTTGATATTCCATATTCAAAAATGATGTCTATTTGAAAAAAATCAAAACATATAAGTTAAATTAATTAATTTAATAATTAATTCCCGCTGTCAAAGCAAATAACGTGTTTTTATGAAACAATAAGTATCAAAAGATTGACACTAATTTAAGTCCATTTTCAAAGTGAAATAAATTCCAACGACCACTATTGGATTAAATGGTAAAAATATATTCTAATTGAACTTTAAAACCAATTCAAAAGTCAATGTAATCATATAAATATATTATATTAAAAAGTGGTTTTGAATTAAAATACAACATTTTTCACTATTCCTTAAAAAATGAACTTTATCAGAAAAATACCAAAAATTTACACAAATTAAATTTTGATGTCCCGATTCTAGAGAAAAATGTTATTTGGTCCAATACAATGTATAAGAGTGACCAAAACTATATTTATAGATGGTCCGCCATCAAAAAAGTTGATAAGTCAACCTTTAGTGAATGTCAGAGTATATATGCCTAAAATTGAATTCTTTTCGTATTTTAAGACTTCATATTTTATTGGATAAATGTAAAAACATTTAACAAACATATATAATCATATTTTAGTTATTTCTATTTATTCTCGACAATACAACAACTATGTGTTAACTACCATTTAAAATAATATTATTTTATTACTAGTGTGCAACGTAAGATTTCAAAGAAACTTTTCGTTGCTTTTCGGGTACGCAATGGAACATAGCAACCCCTTTAAAGTAAAATAAATATTTAATTCATAAATATTAATAAATATGAAATTTTTTTATTCTTTATCTACCTGGGATGTTACATCCTTCCCCTATTTTGGGAATTGCGTCCTCGCAATTTTATTCACTTATCAAAATAAGTGGGGGTATTTATCACCCATAGCATTTTCAGATTCCCACGTTGCCTCTTCAACCATATGGTTTTTCCACAAAACCTTTACCTGATGAATTACCTTATTCCACAACACTTGCTCCCTATGGTCAAGAATCTGAACTGGTTGTTCTTCATAAGAGAGATTCTCTTCCAACTGAACTACCTCGGGGCTCAAAACATGAGATGGATCTGGCATGTACATCCTTAACATTGAAACATGAAAAACATTGTGTACCTGAGATAAACTCGGAGGTAAAGCCACTCGGTAAGGAACTGATCCAACTCACTCCAGAATTTCATATGGTCCAATGAACCTTGGACTCAGCTTTCCTTTCTTAAATAATCACATCACACTTTTCCATGGTGAAACTTTGAGAAAAACATGAGCACCTACCTCGAAATATAGATCCTTCCTCTGGTTATCCGCATAACTCTTCTGCCTGCTCTGAGATGTTCTCATGTGTTTCTGAATCAACTGAACTTTTTCTGCCATCTATTCTACCAATTCTTGTCTCATCCGCTTCCATTCACCCACTTCATCGCAAAAAGCTAGAGTTTGTCAACGCTTCCCATATAATGCCTCAAACAGTGCCATCTATAGACTGGAATGAAAACTGTTATTATATGAAAATTCAACCAAAGAAAGATGTTGGTCCCAACTTCCCTGATTATCCATCAAACAAGCACGTATCATATCCTGCAAATTCTGAATCGTTACTTCAAACTGCCCATCTGATTGAGGATGAAAAGTTGTACTAAAATTTAATTCAGTACCCAACGACTTCTGAAGGCCCTTCCAAAAGTTAGAAGTAAACCTGGGATCACGATCAGATACAATGGAGAGAGGAACTCCATGTAACCTGACTATCTCTTTAAGATAAAAATGGGAAAGTTGATCTAGGGAAAAAGTATCTCGTATAGCAAGAAAATGAGCTGATTTAGTCAAGCGATCAACAATAACCCAGATTGCATTATTTCCTCGAGGTGTCTTCGGAAATCCCACAACGAAGTCCATGGATATATTCTCCAATTTCCATTCTGGTACTGGTAAAGGCTGAAGCATCCCTTTCGGTAACTTCCGCTCTGCTTTAACCTGTTGACATGTCAAACACTTCACAGTAAAATCAGCAATACCCCTTTTCATTCCTTCCCACTAGTAATACTTCTGAAGATCTCTATACAACTTAGTACTGCCTGGATGAACTGAAAATAGAGAACAATGAGCTTCACCTAACAATTCTCTCTTCAACTATGAATCACAAGGCACACACAATCTCTTCCCAAATCTCAAAACAAAATCATTATCAATGTTGAATTCAGGAAAATTACCCTTCTGAACCAGTGCTACCTTTTTCTGCAACTCACTGTCTTGCTTCTGTGCTTGCTAAATTCTATCTGATAGAGAAGATTTCACTGATGCCTGAAACAAAACATAAGTACATCCTGCACCGACAACATCTATTCCAAAGTTCATCAAATCCTTAACCAAAGGATAACGTTCCAAACGCAACATTCTTAATGAACCATTACTTTTTCGACTCAAAGCATCATCCACTTTATTTACATTTCCCGGATGGTAATGAATTGTACAATCATAATCCTTGATTAATTCTAGTCATCTCCTCTGTCTCATGTTCAATTCTTTCTGAGTGAATATATACTTTAAACTTTTGTGATCGGTATATATTTTACACATTACTCCATACAAATGATGCCTCCAAATTTTTAAAGCGAAAACAACAGCAGCTAATTCCAAATCAAGTGTAGGGTAATTTACCTCATGAGTTTTCAACTATCGTGAAGCATAAGCAATTACCTGATCATTCTGCATTAGGACGCAACCAAGTCCTTTCAATGAAGTATCACTGTATATAACAAACTCACCATTCCTGGAAGGTAGTGCCAAAACTGGAGCATTCACCAATATTCTTTTCAGTTCCTGAATACAATCATCACATTCTTTTGTCCAGATAAACTTAACACCCTTCCGAGTTAGCTTAGTCATTGGACTAGATAAACGTGAAAAATTTCTAAAAAACCTTCAATAATAGCTTGTAAAACCAAGAAAACTATAGATCTCTGTTACATTTTTGGTTCTTGGCCATTCATCAATAACTCTTATTTTTGCAGGATCCATAGTTATTCCATCTTTAGAAATAATATGACCAAGGAAAGAAATTTTTTGCAACCAAAACTCACACTTGATGAATTTCCCATAAAATTTCTTTTCTTTTACGATTTTCAAAATAACCCTTAAATGTCTTTCATGCTCCTCTTTACTTTTAGAAAACACCAAAATATCATCAATAAAAACAACCAGCATTTTTCACCTGAGTCAACTGATCCATCACTGCAACAAACTGTTTAGTTCTAATTTTGACCATCTCTGGATACTGATTTGAAAGTTCATTTCCCTCTTCATGCCTTCCTAGAAAATTTGTTCTATTTACCCTATGGAAAACCATTCTTAACACAGAAATATATTAGGATAAGCAACATGGTAATCTTCAAATGCTGTATCATTTCAATCATACCATAAATTAATTTATAATTTAACAATTTTCTAACTTCTAAAGTTGTCTCAACCGACCTCTGATACCAACTATAAGGCCCCAGCCTTAAACATTACTTAATCTTGAGTTACTTCAAGAATACACGTTGAGGATCTTTGCAGGTTTAGAGTTTTAGAGAATTAGATCATAAAACATGCATTACATTTCACATTTAAACAAATTGGTTACATAAAAGATAGTACTCATTTTTCCCACCAGTGGAAACATATTTAAAATAAAAAATGGATTCTTTCTTTACACTTCATTGAAAATATCATCACATCATGTACCTTTCTTTTGACCTGTGAAAAACATTCCAAAAACATGGGATGAGCATAAAAAGCTCAGTAAGGGATATAAAAATATGGAAAGAAAACATGAGTACATTTATACATAAGAATCAATGAAATCATACTTTACTCATAAAGCATATTCACTTTAGCATACTTCATCAAAAAATGAATAAAACATAGAAATCATAAGACATAAAGGTAACTTGAGGCATTCATAACATTCTTACGTAGGGAGTAACCCTCTTGGTTACGTTTGGAATACCTATCACAGTATATTCCCTAAATCTCTTCGGAGAAACTTTAATGTTTAACTCCTTCGCGTTACCCAATGTATTGGAGAGCTATATCGATCTCACCCGCACTTAGTTTATCACGGAACCACCCGTCTTCATAATAATACCCAAGAACCATAACATAATCGTATCACATAAAACATACATAAAGCAAACAAAACATTTCCACATTTCAATCACAAGATGTCAATACAACACATTGATATAATAAAAAATTTATTAAAACCATTTTCTATACCAAAATAAAAGAAAAGTAAAACATGGTATCTATTTTACTTTTAAAAAAAGGTATGGCTTTTAGAGGAAGCCGAAACTCAAATAATGGTCACGGTGGCGGAGAAATCATTGTCGCCGCATACCTACGACAACAACATTCCCTTTTTTCGTTTAGTAAAACGCTTCTTATAAAAAAGATTCCTTTTGGATAAACATAAATTTCAAAGGGGTTTATATACCGTATAAAAGAATGTTATGTATAAAACAAAATATGCCTCAATGAATGGAGATTTAGACGAGGTCCCATACCTCGGGTCCGACTTGACTCGATCGTTCTTTAACGTCCTGAATAATAAACTTGAGTTAATTTCTACTTTCTTAAGAACCTTTTTAAAGTTCATTATTTCTTTTATATTACTTATTACCATGTTATGAACACTATGTAATTATTTAAGTTAATAATGGTCATTTTGTCGATCATTGGTACTTGGGTCAAAAATAAACTCTTTATAATTACAAGTTGTTCATGTGGTAAAATATCCATTATATAAAAAATTATATTAATGATGTAGATATCATATATATCATATATATCTAGTATATATATGAATTTAAAATATTATATAATCATTTAGAGGTAAGAAATGAAATGCACCGTTAATGGAGACGGTAAGCCGTACGTACGCATGAACGCTACTTTCATTTCTATTTCTTACTTAATGGAGTGAAATCATAATGATATAAAGGGATATCATAATTCCAGTATAATATAATATATAATATCATTAAATTTATCCTTTATACGTACCACATATGGTATTAACGAATCAAATAACTTTGAGGGGGCGGTAGTCCGCACTTCCTAAAATGAAGATATGGCGTATACCCATAATGGAAGCCATAAAGGTATGCCATAAATGAAAAATACAGAAGCTTAAGTAAAACATAAAACTATTATATATCATATATAAATATGGTTACATCTTAATGGCCACCTTTGAAGGTGTTATATGAGTGTTGAACAATCATCGTTTCGTGAGACAGAAATTCACCATCCACAGAAACAGTATGTTCTTTAACCATTAGATATAGGTGTGTGTAAGTGTAGCTAGAATCCTTATTATAAAAACATCCTAATATATTAAAGATACTGGTTTTGTTACAAAATAAATGAATGAAAATAGTTTAGGGGGTTGGAGAAGTGAAATAAAACATAATAACACAAGAGAAAACACTACCTTTAAAATGGGTAACTCTTTTTTATTTGAGCTCAAAGGATTCCTTGGGAAGACTTCTGCCCAAAGTGAGGCTTCTAGTAGTAATAGAGGGATGCAGAGATAGAAAATGGTCTGGGGTTTTCTTAGCCAACGGCTTGAGAGGTGTGGGTAAGGTGGTAGAGGTGGGGGCCTTTTATAAGAGGAGAGGATGGGCACTCTTGGGAAGTTATAAAAGGTTACTTTATTATAAAATGCTTTTCGGATTTCAAAGGTCCCAAAATTATGTATTTCGAGGATAAGGTGATAATAATTCGAAATACACCCATCCAATAGGGTTTTGACATGTTTAGGTCTTAGATTTTACATTATGTTTTCATTTTATTTAAATCGTTAAATAATGAAGTAATCGCTGCATCATCATGGTGTCATAAATAATTTAATTTATTTAATGTCTAAAAATTAAAAAACATATATCATGATGTAGGAAATGGTTTTAGCCTTCTAATTAATATTTATAGTCAAATATATGACTTGTATAACCCCATTTAAAAATTGTTTTAGTAAAACAACTCATGTTTGTGACATTTTAACTTTAACTCTAAATAAAAAGAATTTAATGTCATTTTCAAACGAAAGTGGCTCCATGGGGTCCCCAAGTTGACCCATGGATTGTCTTGGTCTGCCATGACACATAAAATAATGGTAGGACATGTTTCTAGGTCATTTCATATTATTAAAACATTATTTTTACCTGAAATTACACTAATTACCTCTAATCGCGATTAAAAACTTAAAAGTTACTATTCACCAAAAAATTATTTTAATCCTATTGAACCAAATTTTACTTCCTAATGACAACCATGTATGTCGGATTTTTGAAATTCAAAACACATAGGTGGTAAAATTTAATTTAAACAAAAAATCAGTTTTTTTAAGTACCACTTAGTGGTTTCACTATTCATCAAAAATTAAAGTTTTTCATAAAAATACCAAAACATCACCCTAAGATATATTTGATATTATAGATTCAAAAATGAGGTATATTTTACAAATTTCAAAAAATATAAGTTACATTAATTAATTTAATAATTAATTCCTGCTGTCAGAGCAAATAACATGTTTTTATGAAACAATATCTATCAAAAGATTGACACTAATTTAAGTCCAATTTCAAAGTGAAATTAATTCCAATGACCACTATTGGATTAAATGGTAAAATTATATTCTAATTCACTGTAAAACCAATTCAAAAGATAATATAATCATATAAATAAGTTATATTAAAAATTGGTGTTGAATTAAAATACAACATTTTTCACTATTCATTAAAAATGAACTTTATCTGAAAAATACCAAAAATTTACACAAAGTAAATTTTGATGTCCCGATTCTATAGAATAATTTTATTTGGTCCAATAAAATGTATAAGAGTGACCAAAACTATATTTATAGACAGTTCTCCATCAAAAAGGAAATATGTCAACCATTACTGAATGTGAGAGTACATATGCCTAAAATTTAATTCTTTTCGTATTTTAAGCCTTTATCTTTTATTGGATAAATGTTAAAACATTTAACAAACATATATAATCATATTTTAGTTATTTCTATTAATTACCACCAATAAAATGGCTATGTGTTAACTACCATTTAAAATAATATTATTATATTACTAGTGTGCAACGTATGATTTCAAAGAAACTCTTCATTGTGTATCGGGTACGCTATCAAACATAGCAACCCCTTTAAAGTAAAGTCAATATTTAATTCGTAAATATTAATAAATATGAAAATGTTTTGTTCTTTATTTACCTCGTATGTTACAGCAACGCCTTCCACTGGCCCACATGATGTACTAATTAATATTAAATTGTTTTAATTTAAATGTTTTGATGAATAAATATTATCTCTATTTTGCAAAACATATTATAGTGTCAAATGTTTTTGAATTTTTATTATTTTTTGTGAATAATAATATTTTGAGAATTGTTTTATTAGTTTAACATAAATTATTATTTAGGAATAATGTTTTTACTTATTTGTATGCGAAGTCTAAAGAGTATGAGATAATAATTGTGGTTCGATGATTATTTAATTTTTAGATTTTTATGGTTAATTTGGGTGTAGGGTTGTTTATTTATAAAATAATTTATGTTAGTCTTTTGGTGGAAATTTGGATGAAAATTTTATTATTTCATTATATAAAGGATTATATATTTTTTTCAGTAACATACCATATAGTAACCTTTTTAGTTTGGGTTTTAGAAAAAATAGGAAAAATTATTTGTATAAATTTTTGGTTTATATGATCTTAAAAGTTAATTTTACTGATTCTAGAATTAAAAATATGAATATTTAATATTAATTTTTTATCTTAATAAAAGATGTAAAAAATGAATATAGTACCACCAAAGGATGAAATTGTTATTATAAAATAATTGATATCAAGTAAATCATCTTCTATTGTATCTATTGATATTAAAATATCCAATAATATTTAATATAAGGTTTTAGAAATAATAATTTATACATTTACATAAATTTTTTTAAAATAATGGTCTTTTTCACACCTCACATATTTATGGATTTTTGGTTATTAAAATTATCATGATCATTCACTTTATTATGATCAATGATATTAATAACTATCCATATTAATATATAATTTTACCCCATATCCGTATTCTCACTTCCCACTATTATTTTCCTACTTGGAAACCAATATATGTGTTCTTCTGGATATATTTCATAGTTTCAATTATCTCTTATCCAAAATAAGTTTAATGAAACACATTTATGATGTGGGTTTTCAAAAAAGGTACTTTTAAATATCAAACCCTAATTTCCAAGAGAATGTTAAAATTATGAGGATTCAATTTATTGGAGTTATGGATAATGTTAATGCCCTATATTTTAAAGGAGTAACAATATGTTTGATAGCGTATATGACATGAAACATCAACTTTAAACAGCCCATCAAATATACTATTAAAATATGACCAATGTAACCTATCTATTTAGATTGTAGGTATTAATAAAAAAACTAAATTATTAAAATTATAAGGTTCATACTTTTTGAATTAAATTCATTTTTTAATCAATTGATTGTAAATTAAAAAATATTTTTTTTTATTATCAAAGTAATTTTTTCTAAAGATTTATTTTTATGCCTAAAATGAGTTATTATCTAAATAAATCAAATTAATAACTATTGGATAATAATTTTAAGGAAACTAATATAATATATATTCAATAAAATTTGTATCATTCATTTAATATTTTACCTAGGCTTTAGATAAGAAGAATAATTATTTTTCCTTTAAAAACTATATTTTTCAAAACAACAGTTTCATCACGTTTTCCAAAAAAATAAAACAACATTTTTGAAATTTTTTAAAATAATTTTTATAAATGAACATAATTTTTTAAATAATGATTTAAAAAAATTATTATAAATATTTTTAGGTAATTTATTGAAATTAATATTTTTTTCAGTCAATAGTTAAGAAAATACTGATTTTTTCTGAAAACTGCATTTATATAAAGTGTTTAAAAATGACCATCACCTTTAAAATTGATATAAAATAATAAATTATAAACTTATTTCATAATTAAACCAATTTATTTAATTATAATCAATCATATTTTAAAATTTTATATAAAAACTTTTTAATCTTTTGAAAACTTGGCCTTTGGAAAACTTTTTTTTTCATCATATATGCAAGATTAACATGAAATTATATACTAGTCTTCATGGAATTAAATTTGAAAAAAATGAATTCTTAATTTTAATCATAATAGTTATTATTATATAATAAGTTAAACATAATTTTTTTCCTAATCAATATTAAAAACATTAAAATGTCATTTCCATAACAAAAGATAATATTGGATTACCGAGTTAATGTAAAAATATTTGCATTAAAATGACCTATAAACAACTAAAATTTCCTCTAGATTAAAATATATTGACCTTATCTAACATAAGGTTTCACTTTAATAGAATATTTAAATGTGAATAATGTGAGTATAATTTATTGTGTTCAAATATTCCAAGCATTCCCTCTCCCCAACTTATAAAAGTGGAGTCCCTATCCTCTCCCATTCACACTTACAAAGAACTTTTGTATGGAAAATAAATTACCATATCCCTCAAATATATACCTAATGACAATATATATTACCTTTTTTGATCATAAAACCATTCTAGTAAGAATTTTGGTATAAACCTTAAGAGTATCTATGAATTAGTGTTATTGTTCTTAACCATGGGTCTTAATCATATTTATTTCTCTAACTCCTTAAAATATTCCCCAAAAATAATAAAATAATAAAATATTACATCACATATAATGATATGTTATTATGTTAATTTCATAACCTCTATCCATATCCCTTTACATTAAATGGGGAATGAAACCATTGATCGTGTGTACAACAGACTACCACCTCATGAAACAATGAAATTTGTTTTATTTTACCATGTATCATAGATGGATATAAATATGTATGTAATGTTTCTATATAATATTTATGAAATAATTATATTTATAAAAATATAATATCACATATACCTTTCTACATTCTAATTTTTTGGTAGAAAGATAATGTCACACATTCTGGCATGTGGACTACCATATATGTGAAGCCATGTGAAAAAATGTTCATTTTACATTGAAATAGAGGGTAATAATTATATATTTAAAAAACATATATGATATATGATATATTAATTAAATTTTAAAGGTAAAATATCATTTAACATTATTTAATTCCATCTGTTAAAAATTGATTGTAACATTTATGTGTACGTACGACCCACCATCTCAATGAACATTGCAACTCATTTTTCTATATCTAAAATTTATGGAATATTATTAATATGAATATAATAAATACAAATGATATTAGTATCATGGTTAAAATTCATGATATTATGCAACCATTATAAAAATAAAATGACCTAAACTATCAAACAAAAACATACATGAAAAAAAATCAGTTACCACCCTAAATAGTGCTTTTAACAACTAATTTTAAATAAAAGTGTGATAAAAAATAATAATAAATAATATATGGAATTATATGTATATTATTATGGTTATTTTATGTAATTATAATAAGTCTATATTTATTATACTTAACGTTCAAACATGTAATATGGAAATCAGACCTGAGGTAAAAATTTCTTGTATCACTTTTACATGCTTGAGAAATATATTATATTCACCACTTATTTCTTTTATGTGGTGTATATAATTCCCCATTTATATGTTATATAATGAATCTATAAATATTTAAGGTATTTAATGTTTTATTTTATATTATTTCTATCATGGGTTTTATGACTCAAATGTTACAAAATCTATATGTGTTTATTTCAAAATCTCATAATTATTTTAGATATTTTTGTTTACCATAGGTGAACTGATTAATATTGATATATTAAAGTCAATATACTTTTTATTCTTGAAAATTTCACATGAAAATATAATTATATCCCTTTAGTACTTGAAATTTTTTGGAGAGGTTTTTCAAGAATGGATTGCTTTATTTCTCCCCTCAGTCAGAAAAACATTCTCCTTAATATCCAAGTTTTATAAAAATATTTTCTGATATTTTTTAACATTATAAAATTGGTTTATTAACGATTTTTTCACATTTTTTAATTTTTTAAAAATGGCTTAAAATGAATCTTCCAATAATTTTATAAATGATGTACTTTTTCACTTTTTAAAAAAGAGTGAAATGAATGTTTTATTTTAAATTATATGATATGAAATTCGTTTCCCACCATTATAACAAATCAATTATTTTAAGAATTATTTATAATTTTCGATTATTATTTTCAAATGAAATGTTTTTCCTAATATTTTATTAATTTATTGTTTTTACAATGGTTTTTTAAGTGAAAATCGTATTTTCCTGGAGAATGTTTATAATAAAAAGTTTTATTATATTTATATTAATTAATATCTACAAACCATATTTTAACTATTCTCCATTTGGGATATTATTTTATGATATTGTACTTGTTATTTTTCTAGATGGTTTATGATATGTTTGATTGAGGATTGTATCAACATTATTTTTCTATTTTTCTAATACAGATATTTATTTTGATTTTGTTTATTGATTGGGGAAATTGTTAAAAATTAATAGGAAAGTTTTCCAATATAAATTTTTATATTGATTATGGTTCCCCCATTTCATATGATGGTTGAATTGGTCATTGTACATGATGGGTGGGGCCCTCTATATCCCCTCAATTCCTTGTTTGGTCTCATTTGAAAACATAGCTAGGGTATTTGGTCATTGCCTTTCCCATTTATATAAGATGTCTTGGCACAAGGCCTAGATGAAATGGTTATGATATCCAATATTATACATCCCATCATTATTTATTAGTTATTGATGTACATATTATTATTCTATGGGTTAGAATATCCATGGATAAGTTTAACGTTCATGTGATTATTTCTATGTAATTACTTGGACAATCATTTACCTATTTCATATGATTCTCTATAATGAATCTACTAATTAAATTGAATTTGTTTTTTAATTTACTTTTCCAAATTAATTATTCCTTATTTATTCATGAGATCTTATATTGTACGCATTCCCTTACTAAACATTAGATCTCACCCCTTTTTCTATTTCCAGTACTCGTATTTCTATGAAATGTTTTGTGGTTGATATTAATGGATATTATAAAGGGAATAATTTTGTTCTCAAATAAAATACCATTTTATAATTTTTGGTTTAATTATTATGTGAAATTAAATAATTCATCTAGTTTTTCAGCACTGCTAAACTATTATGTATTTCATGATGTTCTTCGTTTTATTAGTGAAAATTTAATAAGGTAACCACTGACTCTTGGCTATTATTGTTGGGTTATTTACAACTTTTACTCAATATTCATGAATTTCTATTGGATTTGAGGATACACAGTCAAACCTTCCTTTAATCATTGAAAAGTTCGAGGACATGTTTTTGGGTGAAATATTAGGGCTACAACCCAAGAAAGAGTTTGACTTCATGATTGATCTAATGAAAAGGATATGAAACATATCAATTCCTCTATATATGATAAATACTACAGATCTTATATATATAAATTATCTTCTAGAGGACTCTGAGTTGAAATGACTTATTTACCCGAGAAGATCTTCTTGGGTTGATTTTATATTATTCACTAATAAGTTGGACAGTTTGTTGTGTTTAAATGTAGATTAACGAAGGTTGAACTAGGTGAAAATTAGGAAATAGAAACCTCTTATAACATCCCACCTATTCTAATTGTCTTGAAAAGGTGGAAGGACATAACTTGTCCCTAAGAGATATCCCCAAGTGGCCAATCGTTGGAAATAAATGTCGAAGGGCTTTAATATACATGGGTATGATTTCCCCATTAGAAAAAAATAATCAACCAACAACCATAACCAAATAGACACAACACGATGCATGTTAAAATAAAATACCACTCAAAATTTTCATTTAATCAACCCATCCATAAATTACCACAGTGGAAGATAAACTACCATCAAAGTTAACAAAGGAAGACAAACTAACAAAAATCAAGGACAACCACGTGGCTCTAAATCTCCTCATGATCTATTATCTAACTCTAAAAAACATCCTAAGTATCGTGAAGTAGTTCCAAAGAGTTGTGATACTTTATGTTTTCCCATGTACAGGAAGATGACATCTGTAAAAGTACCAAAGTACTAATGTAGGGGTGAGTAATAAAACTCTGTAGGTCTTCCATAATTATTTCTCTACTCATTCTACTTGGATAGAAAATTTAACAACATTTATATAATACTGTTTATATAAACCAATTTATAAAAAGATTATAACAAAATATAAAATAATTCCAAAAAACCATTTTTATAAAGAAAACATAATTTTCTAAAGGAAACAATCAAACCATTCATTAAACCATATCAAAAGTTCCATTTTTTTGAATAAGCATTCTATTCCACATATCCAAACCACTAACCATGCATGCTTTGTTATGATAGTTAAAAACTCATGAGTGGTTTTTCATTTATATACCAAGTCATCATAAAGTAATTATATACTATGTTCCATTACACTTTTTTCATAGAGCACAATATCATATTTCAACCAATCCTTATAATGCAATATGAACACACACCACCGTGTATGCCCAAAAACAAAGACAATAAAATCTTGCTAAAAACGTTTGAATAAAAAACCATTTTATTGAAATCATTTTTCCCATAGTCAATTTCATAAATCCATTAATCCATATTTTAAAAGAAAATTTTTAAAATCAATAAACAAGAGCAATTTCCATAACTAATTACTATGAATCAACAACTTCACCAAAAACCATAAATATTCACTAAAGATTATTTATAAAATGATTTTCACCAAAATTTCACAATCAAAATCAAAAAAATTAGACCAATTTGAATCTAATACAATCAGTTCTAGTAGGATGGGTCGAGGTTGAAGTCACATACATTTATAGTTTGGGATAAAACAATAAGAGACATAAAAATCAACAAAAAAACCAGGTTGAATCTTCATGAACCCGCATTAGATCTATTTTCCTATCAAAAACAAGACCAAATATAATCATATTTTCCATTAAACAGCTTAGATATATCAAAAAAAGATGTAGATATAATAATATAATAGATAGGGATAAGTAGATATACGAATTTCATAGACAACAACGAAGAACAAAGACTTAATGTAAGAATCTGGCTTCAAATAACCAAGATAAGCCTTCAGATCCCCTCTAATTTGATGGAAGAACCTTTTGAACCATTTAGAGAGAAAAATCACAAGTTAGGGACATTTTTTGGTAGAAAAGATGCAATAAAACACAATTCTAACCTAGATCAACTATTTTTTATCTACTTTTTAACCGTCCATGATTTAGTTTCACTATTACGTAAATCATGCACTAATCATTTTCTAGCCACTTCCTCAAGGGTTTAAACTTGCATGGTTTCCTCACACAGTTTCAAAACTCTGAATTAACTTGGCCAAAGATCATTGTTCAACGTAGCATGGTTTATCCTAGGATGCTGCATGGTTTGGAAAAACCATGCACATATCGTGTGCCTCCCCCTTTTCCTTTGTCTCACAATGCGTAGTTTGTTATAGGAGTTTAACGATTTTCAAAAAATGTGTACCAGCTATGAACCTGTAGAGAAACCCTAAAATCACTTCTAAATTTATTTAAAATATCCCAAAAATAACTCTAACACTTTAATAAAATTACATAAAATAAGGGTTAATTACATAAAATAAATGTAATTTACCTCAAACTGTGGGTGTTACATTCTACCCACCATTAGCCTTTCAAACTGTGGGTGTTACATTCTCCCCACCATTAGCCTTCTCTTACACCCAATACTCTTTTGTTATCAGTCCATGTTGCCACAATTCCTTCTCAAGAATGATGTTTTTTATACATAATACTTTCTATTTCCCATATGTAATCTTCAGTATCATTTGTATAAATGAAGCTTATGTCTCTAGGTTAATGTGATCCCATATGATCACATGATCTTGGTTAGGCTAATACCTTTATAATTGAGATACATTGAACACATTATGCACCAAATAGAACATTATTGGCAATGTTAAATGATATTCCACCTCCCCAACTCATTACAGTAACTCAAAAGGGCCTATGTAACTAGGATATAACATTCCCTACTTCCCAAAATTATGATGTCCAAACCTTGTAGAAATCATCAAGAAACATGATAACTCACCATGAATAACCATGGTCATCTATGATGATCCAAAAAATATTTTTGGTGTCTCCGATCCATCTCCAGCCATTTTCAAATCAATTTAATCTTCTAGATTGTTTCCTGGACAAGGCTTGGCCCAACTAGTGAAGTCTCAACTATTTCCACCCAACCAAGTTGAGAATGACAAGTAAAACCATGAAACGCTTTAAAAAAATCCATTGGTATCGAGTCATTATAAGTTTATTTATATGATAACTACACTAAGAGTATGTGTTCTTCTTATTAGCTTCCTACATCCATTACACAAGCCTATAACATGTCTTCCAATGTTTGAATTGTTCATTCAGATTTAATATTAATATGATGATGATACACTGTACTCATAGTCAACTGATTCCCAAGGGATTTCTGTAAGGATTTCCAAAAACAAGATGTTATCCTCATATCTTTTTCTGATATGATCAATGATGGTATTCCATCTCTCTTTTCCACTTATCATATATAGATTTTGGACATATTTTCCACCGTTTCAGATTCATTAATAAGAATGAAATGATTATAATTGATTTAATCCACTATCACTTATATGGAATCGTGTTTTAGATCTGTGCATGGGAGTCCTATTAAAATATACATCTATATTTTCTCACATTTCCAAAAATGGATGGTTAATGACTGTATGATACATGCTTGCCATTGACGTTCTATCTTAGCTTGCCAAAAAGTTAAGCATCCTGAAACAAACTCAACCACCTTCTTTTCCATCCCGACTCCCAAAAATTTTCATTCAATTCCTTATAAATCTTCTTTATTCTAGGATGAACAACCCATCTTGAATGGTGGTATTCATAATCAAGTTTGTCTTCAAAAGCCATTGGTATAACCATCCAATTTCTAAACCATAATAATGAACTCTCATCCAGCCTCCAGCCCAAAATGGTCTCCCCACCATTGACTTTTGACCATATAGCCATGATTTTTTCAACAGATGTCTATGCCTCCTTTACCATATTTTAAAAACTAAGAACAAGTGAAACTAAAAATAAACCACAACATCACCTCAGTCTTCACATTCTACATGCATGTAGTCTATGACTGATATTAACAACCACTCATCTATGTTTTCTTTTTCCAACTAGGTTTATGAATTTTTGAATAATGCATATACTACTAAATGTTTCGTACTTGGTTTATACATCAGTTAAAATTTGAAAATTTGGACATACTCTGTCATTATCCATTTACTTAGATTCAAAACCCTTTATGATAAAATATGTTTCAAGCTCTTATGATCCATAAACACAGTAAATTTATTACCAAATAGGTAAGGACGCAATATTTTCCAAGAATTGTTGACTATATCTAAGTACAAATCATGTGTTATATACTTATTCTCATGAACTCACAATTTTATTGAGCCATAAGTAAAAGCATGGTATCTTTGCATGATAACACGCCCCAGTACTGATCCCGATTCATCAAAATACATCACACACCCTTTTCTATAATCATGAAATATCAAGATAGGTGCTAATGTAAAATTAAGCTTATGATCAGAAAAGACTTCTAGGATTCATCATCCCATTGTAATTGAACATTCTTCTTTATCAAAGATTTCATTAATGAAGGTAGTTGTGAGAAGTCACACACAAGTCATCGATATTTACCAGTTAGACCAAGGAAGATCCATATCTCAAAGATGTTATTTGGTGGTTTCCAAGATATTATAGCTTATATATTCTCCAGATTCACTGAAACACATCATTCAGAAATTACATGGCCATTAAAGCTTACCTCATGTATCAAAAAATCACAATTTGATAATTTTTAATACAAATAATGAAATCTCAAGATTCTCAACATTGTTTCCAAGTGTTGATTATACTAAAATATTTTCCTTGAATACACCAACATTTTATCCACAAAAACCAAAATAAAAGAGTATAGATATCACTAAAATATATGATTCATCAATTCCATAAAGACCACTGGTACATTGGTAATATCGAAAGGCATTACAACATATTCATAATGGCTATATTATCTTATGAAAACTGTCTTCAGAATATTCTCCTTTAAAGATTTATATTAGGGATATCTTGATCGAAATTTAATCTTAGAGAACCACTATAATTCCCTTAATTGATCGAATAGATCATCAATTCATGGAATTTGAGACCTATGTTTTCATAACTTGGTTATGATTACGACAGTCCACACACATCCTTAGTTTTTCATCTGACTTCTTGAAAAACAAGATCTGTGCTTTCCATGGAGACATGCTCATCTGAATGAAATCCTTGATTTATATCTCTTTTAAATGTACTTTAAATTAACATAATTTTTTTATCATTTGATAAGATGAAAGTGATATAGTACTTGTCCTTGGAGGAGATAAATGATAAACTCCACATCCCATATGAGTTGAAACCCTGAGAAATTATTCGAATAAAATATAAAAATTGATCCATAAATGACGGAAAAATATTATTCTTGATATATTCCATCAATTCCAAAGTCAATTCTTCTAACTTTTAAGATATTTTCTCCACTACCGGTGCCAAAAAGCTAGTTCTACCGATATTCACATTCATTTTTCCCCATGCTCACCGCCATCCCTAGTCACAAAACTAACAGTTCAAATATAATTGTATATGAAATCCTTAAACATTATAAACCAATTTAATTCAATTATTACATCATATACATCCATGTCTAGCACATAGAAATCCCATTTCATCTCAACTCCATCAATAGCTATTGAACATTCCCAACATATAATGTCTCGACATTCTCTATGACCAAGAGAGGTTTGAAGATTTATCATAGAGGGAATTATCCAATGTTCTAATCCCCATAAATAAACAACATGAGAAGAAATAAAGGAATGTAATGCACTAGTATCAAAAAACATTGGCATAAGTGTCGAATTTAAAATAATCATACCTGTCATTGTGGAGAGTCTTGCCTGATTATCCACATTCACCTACTCAACACTATAAGATTTCTTCATTGCTTCAATTTTATACTTATTTCCCTATTTAGATTTCCCTTTATAAGGGGTCATGGTATTTTTAGAATCACCATGTCTAGATCTATTATTTTGGTGAGACTAATTCTGCTATCCTCACCCCATCGAAGCATACAACTCCTGAGAAACCTAGGAAGAGTCTCAAGCACCTGACCTTGGAGCACTGTGACAATAACATTGAAGTTGGCACATCTTGTTTCCATTATGGAATGCTCTTGGAGGTGTTGTACAATATAACATTATGTAATCAAAGTAACCTCATTAGAAACATCCCACTTTTGTCATGTGCCCCAAATGAATATTCACTCATCCATTTGTTTGATTGTGATTCATACTCCCACCTTGTAAATAGGTCTCTCTATTCTACTTTCCCCCATTGTTATAGTTCCCACAAGTTCCCATGGGTATCAACATGCTTCCTCATACCATAGCTCCTAAGATTTCCCTTCCATCCAATTTCACACTATTGACCATCTTTGTATAGTATGTAATACATAGCATGACAATATTCAAATGATTCTCTTTCATTAGCCCTGATTCAAAGATGTGTTCTTTTTAAGGATGCAGTAGCTACAACCTCAATTTAAAATCACACGAAATTCATTAATTTAGTCATATACTCAATGAACTAAATATTTTCCTAATTCAAGGTGAATAAGTCCATCGTTCTCAATATCTTGAACATGTGAGGATAAAAATTTTTTGTTAAAAAATTCCTTAAAATCTTCCCAACTAAGGCCTTGATCTTATTTATCTTGTATAGTTAGTTTAAACCACCTACGGGAAAGATCCTCTAGCATATACATCTTTATCTTTATCTTCCACTCTGTCGGTGTACTAATGAAATAAAATATATAAATCATCCTTTTAGACACACCTATACCTTATCTTGTTCTGAATCGCCCCAAATGATGGGTGGATTATACTTCTCGAACTAGATCCACTTCCCATGGATCATTCCTCCTATTCTCCATATCTATTTGCTTAGACTATACTCTGAAAAAGATGTGGGTTCACCTATGCCTCAAGTGGAACCACATTTTCACTAGCTTCCTCTGGTTGGTGTCAATGACACCTACTGGGTACCATTTTCTATTCAAATAATAATCACTTTAAGACTCACTATTTATTAATTTAATTCTTAATAATTCAAATTCTATAACAACATACTATTACAATATTGCTTTCCAAAATCAACCATTTTTAAAAATATTTACTCTATTTTGAAAATTAAACTAGTTTCAAAATACTACATCAATTATCTTTTAAAAAATATTCCATTTGAAAAAAAGTACAATATTTTTTAAAAATTGACACATCACACCAAATCATATATCATTATTAAAAATGAAAAATGCACTTATATTGGGATGTCTTTCCTATAATGGATGTCATGCTCGTCTTATTGGCTAGACCCATGACAATTATATTACAATCCTATAATTGTCTCTTAAACAATTATGCTCCCAACTGCATAGAAACTTTAAGTTCAACATAAAAAGGTTTGATGAATTTTTTTGGTCTTTATTTCATGTCTCGAAAATCCTACTCCCTTATGCCAACCTGACCAAAGAAAAAGAGTAGAATTAATTCAATTCCAATACCAAGAAAACTGATGACTACTTGTTCCACAAAAGAAGGACCATGTTGATACCACTTGTAACATCCATCCTTCTTCTAATTGGCATCAAAATGGGGAAGGACATTACTTTGAATTAAGAGACATCCCCAAGATGCCAAATTCTAGCAATAAGTGTTTAATGGATTCAATATTTGTGGGTGTTTATTTTCTCTTTAATAAAAACCAACAATGATAACCAAAAAAAACTTCATGATACATGATTAAATAAGATAATATTAAAATGTTTAATTTATTAAAACCATCAAAAGATTACCACTGTATAATAAAAACCAATATAAAATTAAATACCAAATGGAAAACTACCAAAACTCAATGAAAACCACATAACTAAAAAGATTCATATGCTCTATGCTCAAACTCAACCAAAAATCCCAAGTATTATGAATTATTCCCAAAGAGGTTTCATACTTTACCTTTTTCCATCTCTGATAAGATAAAATATGAAAAATAACCAAAGTACCAATTTAGGGTTGGGTACTAAAACTCAATAGGTTTTCCCTAATGACATCCCTACTCAATCCACTAGAATATTAAATTTAACAACATTTGTATAGAATTGTTTAAATAAAAAATTTATTAAATAGTTTATAACTAAATCTAAACAAGTTTCAATGAAACCATTTTTCTCAAAAAACATCAATTTATAAAGAAAAGAACCAAACCATATATTAAACCATTTCACAAGTCCCATTTTTGGAAAAAACATTTTGTTCCACATATCCTCACAAAAAACCATGCATGCTTCGTTATCAAAATTTCATACTCATGAGTTGATTCACATGAATATACCTAGTAATCATAAAGAAACAATTTCCCATCTTCCATTACATTGTAACCATGCACAAGTTCATATTTCAACCATGACTCATAATGCAATATGAACACATACCACCTAATATGCCCAAAATTCATGTCAATCCAATCATTCCAAAACCATTTCAATAAAATCATTTTTTTGAAAACCATATTCCAATAATCTATTTCAAATATCTAGAAAAGAAATATTTTTATATAAACATTTTAAAATTAAGAAATCAAATCACTTTGCATAACTAATTGTTCTGATTCCACAATTTCAAAAAAAATCAGAAATCATCACTAAAGGGTATTTATACCATGATTTGAACAAAAAAATCACAATAAAAATAAAAATTTAAACCAATTTTAATATAATCCAATCATTTCTAGCAATAGGAGTCTAGTTTGAAGAAACCTTACTTGAGTTTTTTTTGCAAAAAAATGATTAATGGCAGTAAAAACATCACAAAACCTGGTTGAATCTTCATGAAACTGCCTTAAATGTCTTCCCCTATTAAAAAAAAGACCAAATATAAAAATATTTGGCATTTAAAACCATATGTATTCCCACAGTAGATGTAAATATAAGAATCTCAGAGAGAGGAAAATGTCTATTTAAGAAACTCATCATGAACAAAAAATAATGAAGACGTACCATAAGAATCTATCTCCAAATCACCAAGAGAATACTTTAGATCACCTCCAACTCAATTGAAGAACCTTCCTTGAACTTTTAGTGGGAGAAATACCAAGCAATTAATTTTTTTGGGGAAAAAAAGTAATAAAACACAAGGGATACCTAGATATACTTTTTACGGTCTGGATTTTAACCTCTCATGGTTTAGTTCCACAACTAGGTAAACTGAGTGCTAACAGTTCGCTAGCCACTACCTCAATGGTTGAACCTTTCACAGTTGGCTCACAGAGTTTACAAACCATGTGACAACCATGCCAAACCTCACTATCCATGATAGCATAGTTTCTCTTATGCTGCCATATAGTTTGGAATAATGGTGTATAGACTGTGGGACTTCTCATTTCTCTTTATGTCATTGAACACGATTTCTTGTAGTTATTGCATGACTTTCCCAAACTTTCCACCTAAATATAATCCTCAAAACACTATAAAAGTTATCAAACACTAAAAAACATAACCCCAACAATTTATATACTTAAAATATATAATATAATGGTTAATTACCTCAAACCAGGGGTGTTACACCTCTTTCCCATCTGGGTGAAGTATTCAATCTAGTAAGGGGATCCAAGAGGATACTAAAGAATGAATTTATATTTGGATAGCATAAAATATGAATGAGAATATATGATGTTCTTCCAATTAATTTTAAAATAATTTATTACATGTATGAGTCCATTGTGATAGTTTTAGGTTTGAAAAATACTTTATCAATGTCTATGTACCTAAGGAATTGAGTATTTCATTCATATCTAATTTCATTCATTGTTTTCTTCGTTGATGATATATTGGTGTACTCCTATTCATGGGAGGACCACACAAGACATCAGAATATTTTATTTACTTTACTAATATAGCATCGAACAGATTCTAATATTTCAAATCATCAATTATAGATCATGGAAGGTAATTTTTTGTGAATTTGATATCATAGATGGATATATTAGTGGATAAAAATATGGTTGAGGTTGTGAATTATTTAGATAAGCCCAAGATCATATTCCATATTCATAGTTTCTATGTTATTATAGGATAATGCAAGAAGATTTATTCAGGACATCTCCCATATATAGTGATGATTATGAACCTGGATAAAAAGGTGTTAGAGTTTTATCTTGCCTATTCCTTATCAGAGTTCCTTCTAATATATGAAGGTATGGTTGATATCTATTAAAATTATAACCTTACTAGAGATTGATAAAAATTATACCATTTATTTTGATGCATCGAGGATTATAATTAGATGTATTCTAATATAGGATAAGTGTACATTCACCTATTGATCCAATAAATTTAGGCTACATGAGAATAATTACCTAACTCATGGTCTAGAGATGATGATGGTTGTACATACGTTGAGATTTTTGTGTCACTATCTATTTTTCTACAGTATCATTTTTTTACAGGCCATAAGAGATTTAAATATATGTCTTAAAACTGTAACCCTAACCTTAGTACGATATGGTGGGTTGAGTATATGAATCATTTTGATTTTGATATTGTTTATTTCTTTGGTAAAGACAATGTTATATTCAATGTGATGATTTTATTGGGTTATTCATAGGTTGTTCATGAGACTAGTATAAATTCATAGCTAATTATCCTCTTCAATGGGATGAACCTCAAAAACCAAGATTATTAGGGTAGAGTGACCCTTTTAACATTGTCTATTTACCATTTTCTCATCAAAAAAGTGAAGGATTTTCAGTTTCCCAACTCATAATGTTGATTTATTTAAAAACATATAATTATTAGGGAACCACTAGTTAATTAATCTATAGATTCTAAGAAGATCTTGTATGTATGAGGTCATGTGGTAGTCCTTATGAGCATATTAAAGGATCTTATATGAGACTTAAATTCCACGATATGGTCAATTAACCCATGGATTACCAATATGTATCAATAAATCCCCATGTATTATTGTTGATCTAAGATAATAAAGGACATTCTAGGAATTTTACACACTATGACACACCAATTCGTTGGTGAAGGCTAGAATTAAAGTCACATGGGTTCAATTCAGTCACTGAATTTTTCCAAGTGTAAATGGTATTATGTATAATTGATTTCATAATGGGGTTTTTTAGGTCACCTTGAGGTAGCAATGTGGTATGGTTTATTGTGAATTGATTAACTAGGGATTAATATTTCCTACTAATTATGAAGACCTAATTGATTACTGAGTTTGTAAAATTCTGTATCTTAAAGATAGAAAAAACAAAAAATGTATTATGATGTATAATATTATATTAGGGTAAATTATTTGTGTGTAACTTTTAGTAGGGTATATAGAATTTTCTAGATACTTAGATGAATATGAGAAAGGCATATTATCCTAAAACTAATAGGCATTCAGAGTATATGATCCATATTTTTGTGGACATGTTTTGAGCATGTATCCCATATTTTAATTGTTCATGGTAGTGTTACCTCACCTCATATATGTTTTCCAATAAGAATAGTTATCAGGAGTTGAATTATATGACACATTTTGATTCCCTTTACTACAATCCCTACCGACCCCCCCCCCATGCTAGTTAGAGGGAGGTAAGTCATATATTATTCAACCAAGTCTCATTTTGGAAAAATAATAGTATCTTTAGTTGATCAAAAAGAGTTTGGTGACTCCCAAAGTAAGGAATTAATCATATATATACCAAATATTTCATCATCTTGAATTTTAGAATGGCACTTATGATTTATTGAGAGTGTTAGCTCAGTAATAGCACCATAATATTTATAGAAAGAGGAAATTTACACCTTAGTATGTGGGACCATTTGATATTCTTAGAGGGTTGGTACTGTGGATTATCAATTAGTTCTCCCTCTTAGTTTTTTTTTGGAATTGTTGATATATTCAATGTTCCTTATATTTCTACATATCACAATTATCCTCCAAAACTGATCAATGCTAATGATGTAGTTCTATAGGATGATGTATCATTCAAAGAACTAAATGTTATTAAAGTAATAAAATGTGAAAATATTCTAAATGGTAAGATGGTACCATTTTTACATGTTTAGGGTCATTATTGGTCTATATAATAGGATATATGAGAGTGGAATGCTGATATACAAGTGCAGTGGTCATATTTTCTTACAAAAAATTCTTAGTAACGAATCTCGAGGATGCTTTTTATATTATAGGGAGGTTGTAACAGCATTCCAATTTAAATTAATTAATTAGTTTAAATTATTGACCAAGTGTATTTTTATGGTTTTGGGATATTATAAGATTTTGGAGAGGATGATGGATCGTTTGAGAGAGTTATACCATGTTTGGTGTTTTTCCCCTTGAGGAAATATAAAAGCAGGTACATTATTTAGGGGACTATGTTCTTGATGTCTACATCAAGAATGGAGAAATTTGTGGGGTACATTAAGTAGTTAGTGACCCTAGGCCCAGTGGGAAACTCAATAGCCAATGTTAGTTGGCTGGTTATCAGGTAGTCTCCAATGTAGTTTTTTTAATTTTAATTAATTTAATTTAATTAGTAAAAAATTATGTTAAATGTTGTATCCCTCATTTTGGTTTTCCTTTGAAACATGACCCATTAATCTCCCCTTTTAATTTTCTCCACCTATATGTTTCAAATATTCTATTATTTTTTAGAATCATGTGTCATCTATCCTTGTGCCATTGGTTTTATAAAAATACTCAATTTAAGTCAATTTTTTCGATAGAGATATCTATTAAGTCAGGGAAGGTGGTACCAAAACATCTCCATTGGTCTATATGATCTTTCATGTGATTTTTGATATGTGGTGTCCCTAATCATTTTTCTTTGACTTAAAACATATCTAAATTGTTTCCCTTATCCTTTTATGAGTTTGTTAAGGATATCCTTGACCATGATGGACCCTTAAGGTGTTGTCCTTTGATGTTATGTCCATGAATAACCACTTACTTGAGGCAATGTGTGTTAAAACACATACCCAAAATCCAATACATTATTCTATGATTTACATTATAGTAAAATGGAATTAGTATATTATTCTTATAAATAATTAATATAAGAGTGATGTGGATTCCATATAGGCTGGTTCGGGTTATCCTCTAACTAAGAATATAATTTATTATATAGCCACTTTGTATTATTTGAATATATTTGGGGGGAGTGTCCTCATCATTTGAATTAAATGGTTTCTAGGGGGGATACATTGGGAGATACATGGATACGGGTTTTTTATGTGTGGACTAAGCTTTTATTGATTTTGAGAGGTGTCTGATGTTGGGGAAACTGTGATAGAAATTGATATCCATTGTTATTATTATGTGTGTATACCTTGAAGGGTTTCTAAATATGAGTCTAAATTCCCTAATATTAGAATTATATAGATAGAGGACACCTTCCATTTGTATTAAAATTAATATTTTTATATAAAGACTCCTTAAGGATGAGGAAATTAGGTCCATGGGGCCAAATCTCTCTAGGTATTCATATCACTATGAGCTCGATAAATATTCTATGATCTATGATTATTTTTAACACAACCTTACTTTTCTCCAATGTTTTTATATTGTAAGATTCAGATCCAGATTCTTAAATGGTGAGATCATTCTATACATGGGCCAAAATTTCTATGTTTTTTATACATCAGTTGATATGTCTGAGGGTTGAGATTAATATAGACATTTGTTTCTTTTCACATTTTTATTATAAAATGATTGATATTATTTAGGAATTATATTGTTATAGGCATGATACACCTTAACCATTTTAATTATATATGGGTTAAAAATAATAGGGGCTAAAATAATTATAACCAGGGGTTTTACTCTCATTGGTCTTATATTATTGTGATTCGGGATTAAGAATCCTTAGGGTTGATATAAAATAATCAAGGATCACTTCATTGCAATTTCTTATATCAAGTAGTGGTTGAGATGCCTAATGTATACGATAAAATAAAGATATGAGGCAATATATTCTGTTTCCATGTGGTGTTATACCTAGTGGTCGAGATTCCCTATAAGCTAAGATCCATACATGCCTGTGAATGTTCTACCCCATTATCCTTATAGTTTTACATTTATATGATAATAGATATTCCTATACTAGTTGATATAGGTATGGTCATACCCTTGGTGGATTATTGAGTACTCAAGAATTTGATGTTTTATATTGTTATTTTTTTATTACTTGAATATCACTTAATCTGGAACGTGTATATTCTTTATTTTTATATGGAAACCAATTATAGTGGAATATAGAGTTTAAATCACACCCTATTTGTGAATATCAGTTCACATGAAAATTTCATGGTTTATCAAAGAGGTATGGGTAAGGGCTCTTTAATGGATGGTTGAGATGGTGATACACTGTCAATATCTTAAGATAGGAATGAGCTAAGGATAGGGGTCAGTTTTTGGATGTATTCATTATCAGTTTTTTTGGACCATGTTGTATACAATAATCCTAAATCCAATATTTTTTATTTTTAAGGACTCATATGTCATTATAGTTTATTTATTTTAAAGCATGGTATATGTTGTCCTCTTATAGTTAGACCTTATCTACAATTTCCATATTCAATTATCATATTGTGAGTTACTATTATTATTACTATTTTTATTATTATTTATGTTTATCTTTATTATATAGGGTATTTTCTCTCAATGTTATATTTATATATCCTCGATTACGGTCGACATCATTTAGTGTATGGGGATGTGTACTTGAGGTATGTGGTACTTTTGTATAACGACAATAGTGGTGAAATAGACCAAGGACATCTCACATTGATGGTGATACCGGTTATAACCAAATTACAATATATGCTTCATGGGATAAATAAATGATTACATTCACAAGACCTTTTGGAACATTTTCCAAATTCCATTATTATTATATATAACTATGACCACTTTAAAATATGTATTATGGTTATATTTTCATATATTATTGAGAGGATCATTAATGTTTTTTTGGAATATTTTTAAATTATGAGATCACTTTTGAAATCTATCGAGAGAACATAATGATAGTTTATATATATATATGGAGGAAGACCTTTTCATTAATGTAAAAAAGTTTCAATTTATGACCAACAATGTAATTTTACTTTGTAACAAGGTCTCTAAGCAATGTAGTGATGTAAAAACTGATATGGTTGAAGTAATTCATAAGTTTCCTCTACCTCAATTTGATAATGGTATCAGGAGTATTCTATGGAATATTTGTTTTACTATCATTTCATTAAGGAATTTTCCAAAATCATAAAACTCCTATGTTAACTATTGTTGAAAGATAAACCTTTAATCATTGAGGATAAGTTCAGGGAATCTTTAAATATTATTAAGAAAAAAATGTATTGTTCATCTATCGTAACATTTGGGGATTACAAACTTCCATTCTAAATCATGTCTGATTTTATTTCTATAAGTGATTTTTTAATCCAAACACATCGTAGGAGGATGATTGTGCTATTTTATTGTAAAATACTACTAGATGAGACTCAAAATAATAAAACTATAGCTAACAAAGTGGTATAAATTTCATTCTTTTCTTTATAAAAGGGAATATATTATTTTTAAAGTAAAAGACCATTTATTTTACTGATCATACTATTTTAAAGTATCTATTATCCAAAAAAATAGGCTAAGAATAAAATCATTTGGTTGATACTATTATAAAAATAGATTGAATTATAAATAATTGGAAAATAATGGGATATAATCATTATTAAATATCACTTAACTACGTTTTAAGAAACTGAATATAGTGACCCTGGGGAGATAAATTCATTTTTTTCTGATAAGAAAACATTCATTTAATAAAAAAACATCACACACTGTTTTCATATTTTGATAACCTCTTATCATAGGGAAAACTCATAGTTTTTCCTCTCAAAAATAAATAGATATGATTCATTTAAAATCTAGAATACTATTTTTGGTATAATAATTTGTTGTAAATGATGTGTGACGATGGAATTATGAGGATATATGTCATTGAGGAGGATATGATTCATTTTATTTATAGTTTTCACACTTCTCCTATGGGAGTAAAACATTAGGGAGGGAGGAAATACCAAAAAGGGTTTCAATATGGTTCTTTTGGCCTACAATTTTTATATATTCTAGTAGTTTTTTGATGGGATTTGATAAGTGATAAAAATGGATAAATTAGGTAAGAGATAAAATTTTCTTAAAAAATGAATCATATATTTTGAAATAAATCATATAAATGGGTTTTATTTTATGAAACCATTCTTATATACTCATGGGAATAAGTTTATTTTTTGACATGTATTATGTATCAATGTAGGATAAGGTAGTGATGCTTCTTAAAAATCAACATTAAAGTGTTATTAAAATCATTTAGAATAACTTTTTCTTAAGATTTGTAATTCATAAATATATTATCAATAACAATAGAAGAAACATTAATAACTCTAAATTAAAATATTTTATGGAAATATATTTTTGTGATCATAATAATGGTACTATATATCATTCAAAATCAAGTGGAATGGATTGAATTTTTAGTAGGGAATTGAAAAAGATTTCAAAGAAATCTATGGGATTTTTAAGAATGATTCTCCACCTAATCTTTATGTTGATTTTGTAGGATTATTTAAATAACTTCAATACACCCATTTATTTTTCTCTTTATAGGTTTCCTTATCAAAAATATTATCTACAATGAAATTACAATAGAGTTGTTATTGTGTTGTTTAATACTAGAATTTGGAAATTAATTATGTTGGTGAGAATAGATTATTATATTTTAATTAGTTATATTAAATATGGAGGAAATATTAATAAAATTATATTATTTAGGAAAAATAAAAAAAACCATTTCATGTATATAATTCAAAAAATGTAGTTAAAATTTTTTAGAAGGTTTTCATTTCCAAATCAAAACTAAATATATTTCCTAAAACACATAAATCGATGTCATCTGGTCCATTTAACATCACTTGATGATAGGTTATTGGTTTTGTTGAGCTTATTGGAGTGGATAATAGGCATTTTTAATGTCTATAATATCAAAAATTAATTTAAAGGGAATATGAGGAGATTTTTCATTACGTTAATTCTTGAAACTAGAGTTCTCTTACACTAAATAGAGACTTTAAAGCGAATGATTTATATATGTTAACCCATTATTTTTCATGATGTATTTTATGTTTTTATTTCTATGTTTTTGGTAACCCCTTTAGAAAATCTGGTAGTTGTTAAAGGGAATTATTTACTCTTTGGGTATTATGAATTGAAACTAGCTGGTTGGGAAGTTGACTCATCTCAAAAGGGATCGTGTTTTCTAGTTTACGTTTCTATTAAAAAGTTAAGTCATGTTCATTAAATCCTTCCTAATAAAAATATTTGTTACAATTTTTATGAAAAAATAATCTATTAATATAGTGATTTTTTTTAACATTCTATGAATGTGTGGTTATCGATATTTCATCTACTGATTTACTATACTATAATTTCATTCCTGATGTTAGGAAACTATAAATTTTATCACCATTTAAGGAGGAAAATGTTATTATGGATTTGGGATTGTGTCCATAAGTTGGGATACTTATATATCTCTAGAAATGGAATCAAAATCCATTTCTTTTATGTTCCATACAATTTAAGGCCATGTGAAAGAGGACAATGTGGTTCCTTTTAAGGTCATAAAACCATGTCCCCCTGATCTGATTGGGTTCTTGGTGGGAATGAAGATTATTTCATAATTACCAAGATGGGTAGACTAGGTAATAAATAAAAGAAAATCCCTACTTGTTCCACAAGAGGAGGTATCCCCATTATCATGAGCAATAAGTTTTATTGAACATTAATGACCTTACCAATTGGGTGGAACAACCTTTGGGGTACTGATTATTAAAGGAATAAATTATCATAAGATCGTTATGGGATTAACTAATGCCCAACTAATGAATATCTATAGGCCATTAAGGAGGCCTAGAGGAAATGGGGTTTTCAAGGGCTTGACCTCGATATTTGGTTTCCAAAAAGTTATTCTGTGGACCGACGCCAAATGTGGTGAATATATTCCACGAAGGTGAAAAAATTGTTTCAAGAACCTACATATATCATTTATGGATGGTCACAACTCTATTGGGAGTTGGATTCGGCATCAATCCACTTAGGTGTAATATAGTTGTAGCTCTACGGAAGTAAGGAATGAGATAGGATCCAAAGGGTATAGTCCTAGGTTCCATAGTCTCTCACCCGATATACTTGGAGGATCGTCGTAAAATGGGTCTTTCACCATAACTTAAGTAAGTTAATTGGTGATGTTTTCTATCAGAAAGGGAAAAATGTAAATCTTTTGATTAAATCAGATACCCCTAAATTCCATTAATTTCTAGTAGTATTTAATATGAAAATCAGTCAACATAGAGTTTGGAAGATTCAGGATTATAAGTGTGTGCTTTGGTGTTTGAGGGAGATCTTGTTTTTAATTGGTTTGAAATAGGTCCTACCTTTATTTTCTCAAAATTATATTTTTGGGGGGATTTTATTTGAAAATAGGTCTAAGTACCCTGTTCTTTGATGTTAGCACACACAACTATCTTAAGAACACATGCATATCTCTGAGATCATGGGCATGCAGTTTGTAGGATAACTGACATTAGTGTGTTTGGGTGCATGGGTGAGTGATAATTCAAGCATTGAAGTTCATGGGAACAAATTTTTGAGAGTTACATCACATGTTAAAATCATTGAATAATGAAACCCCATTCTCCATTGAAAATCAATAGTTCCCTCTAACAATTTCTTTGTTTAAGTATGAGGGCTAATAAATTCTACCCCCGTAATTTGATTTCAAGATGATTGGGAGGGTAAAATTTTATGTGTAAGGTGAATCAAATTCATAAAACAATATTATGTGAGGGTGTGCACCTAGAGTTTAATATGTAGTCTTGTGCAATTATGGAATCTTGGTGCATGCAATGATGGTAGAGAAGGAAGGGGTATTACCTCAAATGGAGGTGTGTGTTCTATTTATGAATCAAGATATGATTTGGGATAAAAATTGGGTGACCCTTCACCTATATGTATGTGTGGACCACATCATCAAGGCACACATAAGAGACATAAAAATCCTAGTGACATATCTCTTTCTCCCTTTTATCCTTAGTCTATAGCACATAATCTACCTTCTATAAAATTTGTCACATCTAATATTTCATGACATAGAAATTTCAATTGGGAATCATGATGGGTGATCTACCAAGGGTGGAACATTTTGGGTTCCTTGACCATGAAATGTTAGGTTGGGAACACCATGTATAGCTAGGTGAAGTCACTTGAGAAAATATAATTGGATGAAATTTTATAATTTTTTGAACTTTCATCCACTCATTTTCCTGATTTTATTCATGTATTTTAGTTTCTATTATTTGGTCAGTTATGATTACATTGATTATACTTTATTTAATTTTCATAAGAAAGGGTTCAATCTTTGAATGAAATATTTAGTGAAGTTTTCACAACATAAATTCCATTGAATATTGATGACATTGGATTGATTCATGATGCATATATTATTTTACAAGGCTCTCTTGTGATTCCCAACACAAGTCTTGCATAATTATCAACTATAAAACAAGATCCATCTATATATATTTACCATGTTTAGTGATTCACTAATTCCATGATTAAATTCAAATCTACCTTCCACATGAGTTTCCTCATTACGAACTAATACTCTGACAAAAACTTCTTTTAAATGGAGGAACATCTAAGAAATAAGTGAAATGGTATTATATATTATAGTTAATTCTCTTATAACAATGAAAAAATATATTCATGTATATGAAATAGTTATTCTGGAGTATCTAAATGTTAAAATTCAACCACACAGACTCAATAGAATGAGTGGAGTCTCTAATGAGATCGTTATCTTGGGATAAATTTATCACAAAAATAAACATGTTTGTACTAGTTAAATTAATCTTGTGTAATTTTTAAAGCCTAATAAATTTATTTTTGACTATATGAATCTATCGACACTTAAAAATTATTAGTCTTATAGGTACAAGAGGATGATAAAATGACAACAGGGGGTGAACATCTTTTTAAAAATTAAAACCATAAATTGAAATAGTAATCACAATCAATAAGTTAAAAAGATATTAATAGTGTATATATAGAAATAATGATATGGAATCACAAAAATTTTGATATGAATTATAAAATATAATTCAATAGAAAATTAAAAGACTAGGTGTAGAGGATTTAAGCCATATTAAAATTATGCGATTATGTAAATTGTTATGTTATGAGTTATGAAATACATAAACTAAAAGAGAGAGAAAAAATGATTTTATAAAGGAGTTTTAAAATAACTCAATTTGATCTTTTATATATTCTCCCCTCAATTTAAACAGTTTTTCATATTACTCCATTGATTTTAATGGAGATTAAGAAACATTGATCCCATGATTTTTATTAAAAGTAGAAAAAACAAAAAACCCTCAATTTAATGGTTGTGAGAACCTTTCATCTCTTACTTCAGTGGTATTATGCACCAATCCATCACACTGTGGTTTTGAAAACCCTTTTTATAAGTAGTGGAGAGAATAAGGAGTCTATCTTAGAGCAAAATAATTACAAAGAAACTCACTTATATCTTAATAATAATATAATTTGAGATAATAGATATATAGATAATCTAGGTGAAAGACTAAGAGGTTGAGAATTGAAATTATATCTTGAATGAAGTAATTGAGATTGACACAAGTAATTACTTTGATTCATCATTTCCACACTCTAATTAATTTTTCATTCCACTTTTTAGGTTATTATCCTTTGAGGTCATCTATTTTAAATATATAATATGTCTAGGAAAATTCTAGAGTTCCCAATATTCATTAATCATAATTAAATGATAATTATGATTTTTGGGGTCTATTGATTTTAAGAACATTGAATTGTTATTCAAACACCACTAAGTATCCAGTGATACACAAGAGATGGAGTGATTCTAAAAATACTCAATTGGGTAGTTGCTACTAGCCATTCGCTAGATGATGGTATTTCAATAGATTAAATTATGATGTAATGTTCCGCCACCAGATCTATGTCTATCATTTAGCTAGTCTTCTAGATTTTTTTGGCAACTCTAGTTTGGTCTGGTTCCATCAACTAGCTAGTGCTACCTATTAGAGTAAGACTCCACCATGGTCATTCAATCTTCCTTTCATGAAATCATTGGATCAAAAAACATCACACCATGATATCAATACATCCATTGATACATTAATATATAAGTAATATCTTTTTATTCTTCATTTTTATTCCTTTATGAAATATCCTCTAATTCATGTGTATTCCTTCACAAAACCATAAAATATTATGTAAAATAAACACTGAAACTCACTTAAATGAAAATTTTGAGCCTGAGTTAAGTGATTTAGATCATATAATCTTATGATAGGGAGAGAGGTACAATAATCCTTACCATTTTTATGGCCCAAAACACATAATATGAAAATATATATCAATTTAAAATCAATAGATAATCATTTAAAAATGTATTCAAGATATATATAATTTGAATATTCTTGATAAATAAACATACAACTAAATTATTAATGTATCACTCTTTATGAAATAATGGAATTATTTTCTCCCACAAAAAAACTTCTCCCAGTTCAATAATTTATCCACATTTTATACATCACAAACTTCTCTCCCCTTTTTTTATCATAAAAAGAACATGGAGAGTGGAAAATGATGATTATATCGAAAAAATATTTCTACAATAAGTAAAAAAATAATGACATGAAATTCCATCTCCCCTATAATGATTGTCATAATATTAGAATCCAATGATTTGATAATAATACATGTAATGAAAAGACCATTCATAATATATAAATAATTAAACCATAAGAAATGTATTGAATATATAAAACTAAATTAAAAGTTACTCTTCATCTTAAAAGATAATATTTTGAAAAAGAAATTCAAAAGAAAAATTTAAATGATTTTAAAAATAATATTATGATGGAATAAAAGTATTTTAAAAAAAATTCAAGATAAAAACATATTTATGTCGAAATAAAATTAAAAATAGAGATATAAAGTTAGAAAAAGTATTTTAAAATGATAAATTAAAAAAATCCTTTTTATGAAACATATAACATAGAATTGTGAAAGAGAGAGATAAGTGATATATAAATGATTTATTAGAGAGGAAATGGAATTTAAAAATAAAATAACCAATTCACCTTATTATAAACTTATCTAAAAATTAATTAGTTGGTATACCTCTCAATTTGTGAATTTAATCTCTACAGATCATCATTTAGATAATAAAAAACATTAAAATTGGATAACCTTTTAATCATTGAGTGACCAAATATATGAAAAATTAATTATGTCTAGTAGAACATACCTGTATGATCTAAAACATAAGTGTCTTTTGGTTCCCAGGTGGATTTATGTTTACCTTTTTTAGATAATAAATTTTTTATACAAAAATGATGTTATATACAGTGATATTGGATAATAAGGATTTAGAAACCCAAACATTTTTATTATGATATTTTATTTGAGAAATTTTTGATGAAATATAAATATATTTCATTCTTCCATATATATATTTTCATAATTACATTTTTAGATGATATGGCTAAATGTATTAGAATAATTTAAAAACATACTCTAGGAACATCCTTTTAAAAAGTAGTTTTTTCTTTCTTTTAGTAAAACCATTTTACCTTGAAAAATTATATACAGATTTTTTTGGGTAAAATTTTAAGAAGCCAAAAATTTATTTGGGTATTCATCATCATGATTAAATTAAGAAGGTGTATTTTTATGCTCTTAGATTTGTGATTTTGATTCCCCAAATTTAGATTGATCTTGTAATTTTAACACAAAATTTTCATTTCTTTTATAATAGAAATGATTTTCATTAAAAAATATTATCTTTATTAATAACTTTTTTTAATTTCATTTTATGTTATTTTTGTTTTGAAATGAGTACATCCAAAAACTTATGAAGATCATTTTTACCAGTCATTTAGTTCTTAATAATTGTAAGAGATAGATGATAAATAGAAATTGGCATATTATAAGTAATAAAAACAATTATTGGGAGAAAAAATATTACAAACTACATTCAGATGATCCATGAATAATTTTTTACATAAAGAGTATGGGGAAGTTTAGTCGAGTGAGTTATCACTAGAACTCCACATAGAAACTTTTAGATAACTCACCAATGTTTATTATTTTCATTCTCTTTATTTTTCTAGGTTACTCTAACATGATATGACATTTATTATTCTATTAGTAGCGTGTAAATTATAGAAATTAATTCTTTTCATTTTTAGCATGTTGGTAGTATATATTTTTCTTCTTTATTTTGTTAAATTACCTCATCATATATTCACCTTTAGTATCACTTTAGAGTAATTAATCATAATCAGTAGATTTAAGAGAAATTGTTCTTCCAGAATCTTTGGATTCCATAGATTCTGTAGATTATTTTTCAAATTGCCAATTCATGGTGATTTCATATGTCATGAGGTACCAATTATCTCCTCAAAAAATGTTCCTTATGTATTTATCTTCTTGAGCAGTCAACTCTTTTGATTCCCAAGTACTTAGTAGTACCCAAATATTAATTTTTCTCAAAATAGTTTTAAAACCAAGAATATCATCATGATATTTTTAGACATTGAATATACCAGTAAATCATGTAATCATCTCAGTAATAGGAAAATTATTATCAATACCAAAACATTAAAATTATTGAATAACCATATCATCTCCAGTATGATTAAAATTTTTTATTCCTTAATGAGTTACATATAAATGTTTCTATATTTTATGATCTATTTTTCAATTAGATATATAATAAAAATAATTTTTGTCTAAACCAAAATATAGGATTTACATAACATTAAAAACTTATTCAAAAACATCAATATCATCTGGTGTAAATTTTTCATCATTTTCAGTAGTAGGAATATAAACATGAATTAAAATTTTACCTACAAGATAACATATACTTCTACGAATGGTTGAAATATGTTTCTTCTAATAATTATAGTTGTAACCAAAAAAATATGGTGCATGATCCATATATTTCCCCTTGGGAGCACCATGGGTATAAAGAGTTGATTAAATATTTAAAAAATAGGCTTTTATTAAAAATAGAAAAATGTTTTTGATTACTAATTTTGAATATGTTGAAAACAAAAAATTAACAAAAAAAATATCAATTCAAGAATGACTCTGAAACCAGACATAGGCCTTAGAATATGATACAATTTAAAGAGGCTAAGAGTGTGAGTTTCAATTTAAAAATTAATACCTTAAAATAAAATTGAAATAAAAAAGATAAGATAAAGAAATATTTATAGTGGATATATAAAAATAATTATATGAAATTACAAAAAAAAAATATACGAATAACCAAATATAATTTCAAATTTAATTAATAGAGTAAGTGTTGTAAATTGAAATAAAAATCAAAATTATGGGATTAATTTATTATTTATTATTTGAAAGACACTGTGTGTAAATTAAAAGATAGAGAAAACATAGTTTGATAATGGAGTTCAACACTAACTCAATAGGATCGCATACACATCCACACATTGGGTTTGTAGGTCCTACTTTTTAATCCATCTAATATAATCAAGATCAATAATATTATATCTCTTTATTTTTTGGAATTAATAATAAACCAAACACCCTCACTTAGCTGATTGTGAGCACTAATCATCTATTAATTTAGTGGTAGTAAACCCCAATCCCTCACTTTGTGGTTGTGAGAGAAATTTATAGATGTAGATATGAAAAGTGAGAGATTTTATTAGTGTAACTCTATTACAATGTGCATCCCTTATCACTATATATAAATAGACCATTTTTATAAGAGATATAAGGAGTAAATGTAGGAGAGAGCCCATGTGATTGAGAATTTAAATTTTCCCTTGAAATAAGTATTTTAGATTAAAAAAGATGGTCAATTTGATTCATCATTATCATGATCCAATTCGTTTTTCATTCCACTGATGATAGTCTAACCCACCATGTCTTCTATTTATATCCTTCAAAAGGACTAGGAAAATTCATTAAACAATAGGATTTATTAATCCTCATTATATTTTAATTAAGACTTGTGTGGTCTAACAATGTTTTGAAATTTTACATTCTCTTTGAAAGCCATCAGGTAGACAATATAGATCATTAGGTAGCTAGTGGTACACCTAGGCTTGATTTATTTTTGAAATACTCTACTATGTTATAAATATTAATATGTAGATGAATAATAGTCATCAGGTAGATGAATTTATTCTATAATATTACACCAGCTGGAAGATTTCCACCAAGTGGTTGGTCGGTGTAATTTTCTTAGTCACTCTAGTTCTATCCACTTCAACTAGTTAGCAATTTCCATATAGTGGTAGAGTGATTTTTCCAGTAGTTGTAAGACTTAACCATTGTCCTTCAATATTATTTCCATTCTATTATTTTATTCAAGATGATAACTCATGAAGTCAAAATATCCATTAAGTATTTAATATATATTCAGTGTCCTTACAACATTCATTTCAATTCCATCAGGAAATTTCATCCAATTCATTTGTATTTAATCACAAAACTATGAAATAGTATTCAAAATAAAAACTAAGACTCACTTAAAAGAAATTTTTAGAATCATATTTAAGTTTTTGTGATAATAAAATCATATTATAGAGTTATGTATAATAAGAATATCCTCATCCTAATCCCATCCTAATATTATTTTGGTATATGGCCCTACATTAGAGCATATCATTATTGGTGGATTAAAATAAGGTGTAAGGTCTACTACCTTTGAATCGTTTTTATATACGATAACCAAAAACCAAAACACAGCTGCAGAAGAATATTCATTATGAATCTATTATGGATAGATGAAACTAATCCAAGAGAATATTTTGTAATTTTAGGCATGTGACTTTTAGATTTAGGGCTATATAAAATGCCATTTCATTACATAAAGTACCTAAAAATATGAAATATTAATGGTCCTTGGGTCCACATGGTCTTAGAGAATATTTTGTAAAATTCCATTTCATTCAGAATCATTTCATTTTCAAATTTTTTGGTTTTATAATGTATAATTCCTCTCAAATAATTCAATTTTAAAAGGAACTATTTAGATTTATTTGAAATAATTTTTCTCTTTGAAAATATAATAAAATATAATTATAATTTCGTTCATTATAGAAACGGGAAGAAACAAATATTCAATGTCAATTCCCTATACCATGGAAAAATCTTGAGAAACTATTAATTATTTATTTTTAACTATGATTTAATATTCATTATGTTTACTATGAAAACCCCATTTATTTCATATTAGAGGTTCATCTAATGGTAAAACAAATAAATTCAACAATAAATTTAATTAAAATTGATTTAACTCATCATGAATATAATTTACTCTATTTTAATCAATTAAAGAATTATCAATATTTATAGGAAAAATATACAAAACAAAAGTGAATTTTTTACTGTAAAGTAAAATATATTTACTAGTATGTATACCGGAATCTACTTTACCAATTACATTTTCAACTGGACAATATTTTCATTTTTCCATTCTTTAGGATTATTTTGAGAATATATATGTTCCCCCAGAACTGATACATTCTCTATATCTTAGTCATTATCTTCACTAAAGTTATATTCCCTGAATTCATAATTTTATTTGTTTGTTTTTAAACACAACTTGTTATAATTGTTTTCCTTAAACAAAACATACACAAACTCTTCAAAAAATAATGTTTTCTTATTAAAAACTCAATAACAATTTGTAGTATTGGAATATCCAAAAAATATCCGTTTAAACTTTTATAATATAATTTATATATTTTATTTAATATATAGAATTTACAACAAAATAGCTTAAAATTACAACATTAGGTTTAAACCCTTAAATATTTCATAAAGGTCTTATTTAAAATTGGTATTATAGAAACTCTATTAAATACATGAAAAATGTATTAACATATTCTTCCCAAATATATTTAGGTTCACTAAATTTGATTATCATATTATAAGATAATTCTTTAATAGATTTATTCTTTATTTATGCCAAACAATTCTATTGTGGTGTCTTAGAAGATGAAAAAATGTTTATATCCAGTTTTTCACAAAATTTTCCAAATTATAAATTAAAACATTCACCGCCACTATAACTTCTCCTAGAGATGATTAACATATTTTTATTGTTTTGAAAAATTTTATAGAAGTCACAAAATTTGGTTAAATTTTAATTTTCATGGGATAAGTAATAAATCCATAAGAATATACAATAATCATCCACAATAAAAAATACACACCAATTAACAATAATTAATATTGGTTGTATAGGTCTAAAAAATTAAATATGTAATATTTATAAACATATAGAAGTAATATCATAATTTATAGATTTTAAATTTATTTTTTCTTCATACCCTTTAAATATGAATCACACATAAATTACATTCTTGTGTGTAATTTTGGAAATTACAGAACATATTCATGCTTTCATAGTTTGTGAAATTGTTTAAAATTTACATTTCCAAGCCTCATATGCCATAAAATGTTATCTTATTATATATAATGAAAACACATGATCTTTTTGTTCAATTAGAAGAAAAAAATAAATAGTGTAAACATTTTACTTTCTATTTGCAGAATATAAAACAAATATATATTTCACAACTATACATTTATCATTTTAAAAAATAAAATGTAATCCATCATCACATAATTATGATATACTTATAAGATTTTGTTTTAAACAATCTTTATATAATAAATTTAAAATATTAAATATTTTAGAAAAAAATCACAAATATCATTTATCTATCCTTTAGAGTTGTCTCTAAATGTGAAAAGGAGATTATCACAAAAATTGAAAGATTAATTTCTTGAAATATCACATGTCTTATGCCTGAACCATCCACTGTCTAAATACCAGGGGTATTTTATATTCCTAAGGGATATTTCATGAAATTAAAAAAATCCAAAAATACTATTTTGGTACCCATGCTAACTTGTGTTCAACATGGCTTGTAGCATAAACTTTTAGAAATCAAAATGATTATATTCATTTATTAATTGGCCATTTTGAAATAAAGTTTCTATAAATGAACATTCTAGTTTTTTCAAATGATTTTTAATCTTAGTGTATTCATATTGGAATAATTTCTTTTCATTATACATTTAAAAAAAGTTACATTTTAAATATATCTTTTTGATATTTTAACAAAGAAATTCTTATTTAAAATTGGTGATAAACTTTTATAACCAAAATCATTATTAATCGTGTTTAATTTAATAAATGACATAATTTTATCATATTTTTCTTTTCCATTAAATAAAGAATATAAATTATTTTTCATATTTAAAACTTGGTTTATCAAATTATTATTTTATTTTTTCATTGTTTATAAATCTATACAAACATTCTCAATATATCCATATGTTGTGTTTCCTAATTTCTTATTTTATTTATCAAGTTTCTCACAATAATTTCTAAATTTATTTAAACCATATAAAACTAAATTAAATATTTTTTATTTTTCATTATCTATTACGGAAATAATATTTTTAACCTTACTATTTTTATATTTTAGTTATACTAAATCAGAATCATAAATCTATTTAGATTTATCATTATAAGAAATATATATTTTAATATCACTACATTCCTTTTTTTTTGTTTTTTTCATTTTATTTATCCAATTTCATATTTATAATTTTTAGGCCATTATATTTTTCAATTATCTTTGTTATATAAATATTGAATTATTAATTTTCTGTAAGTAGATTCTTATCTTTTGAATTTTCAGAATCAGAATTAGAACATGAATCAAGATCATTTTCATCATCGTAAATAGAATTATGATTAAAATTTTCCTGATCAATTTAATTATTAAAGAGTGAATCATTTACCTCCCATAGTATACCCAACAGGGTATGATTCCACATCACCTATTTATCTCAAGTAACTCCACGAGATTTAGATATATCTGAGAAGCCCCATCCTCTAAAAAAGATTTATTTTATTTTCTTATTTTCACTTTTTCTTAATCTTTATGTTTGATTTTAGGGAATTCATTCATCAATTTTCTTTTCTTTATTCCCTAATAATATGTTAATTCTAAAACATTATTTTTAATACTATAATTAAGATTCTTATTTTTTGTTCTGAAATACATCTTCAACCGTCTCTTTCCACCATTGTTTTTTATAAACATTAAAAATTTATTAATAAACCAATCAATCTTTTTATTACTTTACAAAAACTCTAAATCATAGAAATTATAGTAATTAAGAACATTATATTTAAATTAATATATTTTTTTGTAGACTCCACATCATAATTTTTTTCAACTCGAATTATAACTGAAATACAGAGCCTATTAGATCATCTATGTTATGAAATTTAAAAGTATTATTCTAATCTATGGAAAAATTATTTTTATTCCATTTTTTCATAATAGCTATCAGTACTATTTCAACCAGTAATGTGTTATGACAGACATCTCAAAGTGAACCAACTCCTTTAGTAATACTTGTGAACTAATGGAACATCTATTTTAGTAATTATTTATATATAATATTGAAGTCATAGTATTCTTCTCAGAGCATTCCAAAATTGGTTATCTTATGCTTTTCCTTCAGATTTTGAGTCACTTGATGTTTTCATTATATGTCTTAGAATACCATAGAAGTTGATAAATGGTTATAGAAACATTTAATTATAAAAAAATATAAATTATTTTTAGTCTTATAATTCAAAACAAATTTTACCATTTAAATACCAACATGTTTCTCTATATCAACATTGGGTAGCTCATATGGCTTATTTATGATCGTCCAGTGGTCCAAACCCAACTGTTTCAAGTTGGATTTCATTCTATCTTGCCAATATCCATAGTCACTTCCATCAAATAATTGGATTTTTGGAATTCATAAATCAATTGAATTTACATATTAAATTTTAAAATAATATTGTTCTTTTATTCCTTAAACTAATAATCCAAGGATATCAGATAAAAACATAGTGAAAAATAAACCATAAAAACAAACAGTGACTCTTAAAATCCTGTTGTGGAAAAATATTCCCTGATACCAACTGTTTAGTATCATATTAAAATAATTAGTGAGGATAATTATCCTTTAAGGAAGGTCCTACCATATGATACCAATTGTTGGATCAATATTTATGTTAATAATTACTATAGGGATTGTGAATAGTTATTTTTAAAAATTTATTAAAGAATTAATTAGAGTATAAATTAATGACCGGTAGTGAATTGCTTTTTCTTAAAATGAAGTGAATTTGATATAAAAGGATAGAACACAATGATTTATAGGGGTTTAGATCACCAAGACCCATTCCACTCTTCAACATTCAAAACATTCTAGGAATATTGGTACCCACTAAGAACGTTGCTTTTAAGGGTGTGAAAACCTATTATCAATCTTCCTTTTAAAAATAACTAGAGGTACAACCAAATATTATTACATGATACTAAACCTAGTCTTTGGCCTTAATTTTGATTGGGAGTCACAACCCATTCTTCCTTTTTAGAGGTGGAATGACCAAACAATGTAATACTTCCTTTAGATATGGTAAAGAATAAATGCGACCCAAAAAATTACAAACAAAAGAAATAAATGATATCCTTAAAAGAATGAAAGGAAAAAATGATTTGATAATATGATGTTCAAGAAAAAAAACCTTGCTGATTTTTGGTCAGATGAATTTAAGAATGTTCAATATTGAAGTTCATCTTTGACCACATTCTTGGAACATTAGTCACATTATTTTTTTGATCGTATAGGAGCATAAAGAATTTATTTATAGTTGTCTCATATAAAATAATATGAAAGATCTTCAAAAAAGTATAGTTTATTCCCTGAAACAATTCCTAACAAATTAATCTCTCTTTATAGAATACAAATATCTTCTCAAAGTGTATTCAAAACTAATAGTTTCATGACACTTGTTAACACTTAACATGAAAATAATATTATTGTTACATTTGTCTTTAAATGTCATGCTGAATAACAAATAACTTTGGTCCATTTTATTTCTCCATTAAATATATATATTAAAATTCAATATATTATGTATAATATATATATATATATATCATATTTATAAAATATTGAAAAAAAGGAATAAAATTTTAATTTATTAAGACATAAAATGCTTCAAAAAATAGAGGACCATAAGAAAATATATACTGATTGAATATATGTACAACACATATGCTCAAATAATTTTCACACTTAATATAATTATATTTTTTAAAAAAATAGTACAAATTTTATAAAAATATATTTAATTTTATTTATATCAATTAAAATATTTGAATTATAGTTTAAAAAATTGAACTAATAGTAGATGTAAATACCTGGTTTTAGATTAATCCACTACTATTCTACGTTAGATTGATCTACTAGTGTTTTCATGTGGTATCGTGATATACCATTGGTGTATGATCTTCTGGTGGTGTAAATCACATAGGATGAGCTTTTATTAGTGTATTTCTACTACTGGTGTTCAATGATAGATATATATACCATTATACTATTGAAGCATGGAAATTATATCTTGAAAGTGTGGTTTCCATAATGTTGTCCAGTGGTATAAGACATTACAAAGCAACTAGAAGCAGCTACTCTTGAAATACATATATAATAATGAAGAGAGATATACTATTGGAAGTGATCTTCTAGTGGTCGAACAGTTGACCTTTTGATAAATCTATTAGTGGCTCGTGATCTAACAATGTGGGCACATTGTATAACCATCGATCATTAAGATGTAGTTGAATAATATACCATTGATTTGGTGGTACTTATATTGATAAAAGATGAGCCATATAATGGAAGATGAAATAAATAATCTTTGAAATATATATTTTCCTTGAAACAATTGATGCATAAATTTTTAAAATTTCTATACAAAATAGATTTTGGAAAACCCTTTTGTAACATCATTTTTAGTTTGTAGTGTTGTGTTCTTCCTCATCCCTTTCATGAAATAGAGGATTCATAAAAATTAATTTTTTCATTGTATTTTATTAATGGGAGAGAAATTTTTTATTGCTCCCTACAAAGAGTGGATGTTAACTCCATGAACTGGATAACTCAAATGAGGGTTGAAAAAATTACACAGTATAAGTTGATTGAATTGGAGATCCAATAGTTTGCGTGAAAATAATCAGTTAACTAAGCACATTTCCAGTTTTTTAACAACATTAACAGTTTTGATACCCTTTCTATCACACATATAAAATGAATCTGGGAGAGAAAACAACATATCAAATAACTTGTGCCTTAACACCTTCATCCCGCCAGTAGGTAACCGTCACACACACACACACTCACATATACATGGGTTATGGCCTAGTGAGAATACCAGGTCAAACTCATGTGCTCATCTAGGAATGATCCAGAAGGCCTCATACACAGTTTTAATTTTTCTCTTGTAGGCTTACAGGTGGCCTTCCTCTATTGCATGACCCTTTCAGTTACTCTCCTATGAGGCTTCTTCTTTGGGTCACCCTAAGTGGAAGTGAGGTTGGTCATTGTAGACTATCCATGGATGGCACAAAATTTTACTTAATCAACATTAAATAATAATTAACAATAATAAATTAAAATTAAAATGAATATTTACAATTATAAAAAAAATATTCAATTAAAAACATTATAACATTTTAATGATTCAAAAATTAATAAAACATTTCAAATATTAAATGAAATTAATTATTAAGAATTAATATTTGAAAAAAATGAGTACACTTTATAGGAAATCTAAAATTTAATAAATTTGAGGAAATTGTATTTTATGAATACAATTAGAAAAACATAATTGTAACTTAATGAAAACCCATGTTTAAATAATAACACAATATACAAAGAAAATTCTATAATTCTAGATTGAAATAGGACATTAAGTGAGCATCCATTTTTTATACAATATATCAAGGGACCCCATGCAAGAATAATCTCTCTCAAATGTAGATATTCCTCAACTCATGAATTGAAATGCTTGCCCAAATTTATTTAAAATGAGAAAATGTATTCATTTGATCCATGATAACCCATATAGTGCTGATCCCTTGGGTTTCCCTTAAAAATACATCAAAAGGTATATGCTCACATCATACCAATTCCACCCAATAATTGGAATTTGGTGTGGAAGAATAGTTTTCCACTCATTCTCGGCCTTCACCAGCTGAAAGGTTGAGCACTATGTAACAGTTCCTATATTTTCCATGTTCATCATATACCACAATATTTCCTATGTATAGAATATTAAATTTGATCCAATCGTGATTATATCATAAATATTGAGGCATTTGAGTCATTCATAATCTCCATATGAATGATCTTAGGGACCAAGAAATGAAATCATAGATGAAGGACTCCATCAATTCCAAGAGTCCAATCTAGTGGTGTATCCCCAAAATATATATTGTCTCTTGTAATGATAAAATAAAAATAGTATAGTTACACCCTCTCCACCATTCCAAGGAGTGAATATGTTATTTTTAATGATGTAAGGGTCTCTCAACCCCAGTACTTATGAATGTATAAATATATATCAACAAAGATGTCCATTTTCTTCCACTCATTGTTAAAAAACATCACAACTTGAGTCAATGTCTTTCCACTCAACACATAGAAAATTGTGTTTATTTCTCCCAGAGTGTGTGATAAATCAAAATTAACATACTCTAAATACTCAACAAACATTCACTATTAATGGATTACGTTCAGCTATGATAACATTTAGAATAGGGTCTAGTATTCATTATACACTGAAAACCTCTCACCCATTAGTTAATGCTTCTAATATCTCAAGGAATTCACCACCATGGAAAATTATAGCTCATGTTTTAGATAGATCATTTTTATGAAATCATCTATATATATCTATAAGTGACCACATTCCATTCCTAAATCAATAATGTAAACATCAAGGATTTTGATGCGTCACAGTAAAAGGTATACTTCCAACCTCAATCGAGTAAGGCCAGGATCAGTGTTGTAGTCAATATCCCTTTCAAATACTATAATACATGATCAAATTCATTATAATAACCAGAAATCAATGCATTAATATCTATTTCAATAATTGGCACATAAAAGGGGGAGAAGTCTTTAATAAACCTTCATTTATAATCATCCAAAGGAAAAATGTTCTGAATCTCAAAAACAATTCTTGGGTTTCTCCAAAAAAAACTCGTCTATCCATCTTGGGGCCTATATATACCCTATCCTTGGATGTAATGGGCCCCATGAAGATCACTCGTTCAATCCAAAACTTAATCTTTGGGAGCATTTCCTATATAAAATGATCCCTATGTTTTACCCAAAAAATATATAAAGTCAATTTGTCCCCCTCTCTTGACTTAGAGTAAAAGAGGATGTTATCAATGAAAACATTCATAAAAGTGTGTATATATGAATGGAAAACCCATATAATTATATAACTAAATACTTTTGGTACATTATTCATCCCCCAAAACATCACAATATACTTTTATATATCATATCTTCTTTTGAATGTAGTGTGAGGTATGTGCGAAGGTCTCACCCTTGGAAGGTGATAACCTGATCTCGATTAAATCATAGAGAAAAATTGATATCCTCTATGCTTTCTAAATAAATAATAAATAAAAGAATGTAGATAGCATTCCTTTATTGTCAATTTTTTTATATTTCAATATACCAAAAATAACCATAATAATCCATTTGCTTTATTGGTGAATAGAATTGGAGAAACCTAAGGAGATGTACTCAGTCATATAAGTCATTTGGCTTTCAAGTTCTAAAAATTATCCTTTAACTACCAGAAATTCGAAGGATCTATAATATAATGTATAATGGTAATTTTATTTTCCCCAAACATGATCTCAAGAGTGAACTCAGTCAATCTTTCAGGTGACAATCTTATGAAGTAATTAGTAAATACAAACTTCTATGGATTGACAATGTGATGAAAAAAATTCTTCCACATTCCCTCATAATACAATAAAATAATTGAAACATGAGTTATAATACTACCCAAATTTTGATGGTATGGTCTTGTATGACCCTCCTAGAAGTTCCAATTTCCAACATAGAAAGAACTACCACACTTAATAGATGATTTATATTCCCATCAATGACAGCAATCGACACATTATTTATATGGTTCTAACCAATCCATTAGAAGAATACAGTCAAAACCCATCACCTCTTAAAAAAATATATCCTAGAGGAATATTCAACCCCCAATCACAATTTTTATTTTTTTACACGTGAATGTTCCCTTTATTCACACCCCTTAATGAAGATTCAATCAACATCACTTTTTATTAACTCTCAATAGATTATAACCTGAAATACAAAAATTAAGAAGTGATGGATGGATTTGATGATACAATATCAAATAGAGAACATGATAAGGTATAATTATAACAATAAAAGATTCATTAAACACTTTATTACATGATTTTTAATATAATGATTCGTCCAAATAAATCAAGGATCAAGAGTTCTAGTGTCTTTATAATATTATAATATTAAATACAATAAAATTAAAACAAATACATCTTTTTAATTTAAATTTCATTACTTTCACCAATATCACATTGATCTTTTAGTAATTGATAATAAATCCTTAGGAATATATAGTGGAAAAAATGATATATTAAGCCAAGTAAGTGGATAATCATAGTAATCATTGTACATGGGATAAAAATGTAATATCATGATAAAATAAAAGTGAATAAAAACATGGATGCATTATATTTAATAGATTATATAATAAGATAAATGTATCAAAGGAATGTTATGAAAACATGAAATACTACACCATAGGAATAATTCAAGGATAGATACAAATATAATATAACATAGTGTTCTAGGATTATCCTCTATGCACCATACGTGGTATCTCAGTATATTAAAACATTACTCTATGCATTAGAGTGCTATTTGGGCTCACCCAAAATATTAATAAAATTATGTATGCTATATAGATTATATATCATAATAAAAGATTTCATTAAAAACATTTATAGAATTAAAACATGTTTATTATAACTATTATTGAGTTTTTAAGAGCTCAAATACATAAGACTTTCAAAATATTAAACCCATGAGAAGTGAATGTGATTTTAAAACATGTAAATCCCTAATAAATGAATCATAATTATTTGTAAATGAATAAACTTTAATACGAATAAGATTATTTATTCAAAACTATTGTGGATTTATTTCATTATTTTTCACCACATTACTTTTATGGATTTAACTGAGGCTTTTAATGAGAAAATGTGTCAATTATAAGGAATTGTTAAATTTTAAATATTATGCGGTTGAAACTATGAGTCAATAAAACACTATTTTGAAAATGTAATTTTTTGTGCTATAATAGATTGACTTTTATATGCTTAAATACTTTCAAAAAAATTATAACAATTCATTTGAATGAAAATAATGATATTTTCATTAAATATCGGTTTTTTATCATGGTTATTTTAAAATGTAAATATTTTTTTTCAAAAATTTTAAAAATTAAAAATAAATTTTTTCTAGTTTATTATTTTCTTAAAATATAGTAATTAATAATCTAATGTTTTTCAATTTTATTTCACAATTTTATAAAATAAAATATCATATTTTTTATATTTTTGGCATAGTCAAAATTGACCGTGTGAAGTTACCGTGTGAAGGCTGAATATTCAAAATGAATTAATCATGGTCACTTAAGTGAAAATTTTATGGGACTATTAATTGGTGGAACAACTGAATGTAAGAGAAATGTGAAGAAACCATGATCAAATAAGTGACCATGGAGAAAATTAAAAACTCTTAGACTTACCATAAGGAATCTAAGTTACAATATGAAATAAACAATGGATATTGTGCCATCAATTTCCAAGAAACGAAGTAAGGGGTCATCTGACAACATCCCAAACATAAAATAACAAGATAATGAAGATCCACATTCAATTATTTGAACATTCCAGAGGGTAAGATACCTACAACATGGATGAATCATGGTTAGCTAAGTCACAATGAGAATAATTAATATACCACACATTAACATACTATGAGCAATGTAATTGATATAAAACATGCATAAAACAAAAAGTGATGACACCAGAAGGCAACCACATAGGAGAATCCAAAATATTAAAAGTTGAAATGATTAACCTAGAAAAATTGTATCACTATATGATCGATGATAAACCATAACATTTGAAATAACATAGCATGTTGAAGAATATAGACCAGTAAAATGCAACACCACCATTTGAGAAGACATAGATCATTAAAAAAACTCAAAATTCAACCATGGGTTTGTTTATTAGAAGAATAATTTTCAAACCAAGTGAAATCAAGATAATCCAATATGATCTCAAAAATTTTCCAAAGAGTGTATATGGTGTTTTTTGGATCTTCTAGAAGAAGTATGGAACTGATTTGATTTGATATCAGTTGAAATGGGTGTATGGGCGGAGATGAGGCCAGTATTCTAGGAGATTGAATGTCTATGAACATATTTAGTTCTGATGTCAAAGAGCACCCAAACTTGTGAAAATGATAAACATATTGAGGAGAATAATCTATTTCAGATCTAGATGATTACCAAAGAAGAACCTAGGCCCAATTCATTTGATGTTGAGAATGTTTTTATTCCCTCAACATGAGAGTTTTTTAAAGGACAACCCCAATTGAATGATGTCCCCAATTCAATTATTGGTTGAATATAATGCTAAAATGTAAGGAATAAATCCCAAAAACCATGAGAAAAGAGATAGTTTATTCTTATTCTTAATTGATTTTGATTGAATTTAAAATTCAAGTAAATTCCATCCATAATTTTTTTTGATAATTTAATCAAGTATGTTTTTTTGAAGCCGATGCAATCCATGTGACTCGATCAAGAATAGATGAAGCACAAGCCTAATTTTAGAGAGAATGTGATTTCATATCATCGATAAACTTTATATGAATCTTTTTTTTTCAATTTTTAGGCTATTATATAAATCAAATTTAAATGATGACAATAGTACAACTTTAATATAAATGTTTTAGCTATGTTGTTATTGTAGCAGGAATCCAAAATTATTGATAAAACACCTGAGAGTGTTTGTTGTTCATGTTTTATTTTTATTTTCCATGTAGGTGTTCTTAAAGGTTGAGGAAATGTTGTATATTTAACTAAAATAAGGTTTTAAAGAACCTTGGATGGTTCTTCTATAGATTTAATATGATTGTTGAGTGAGTATATTGTTGACATTTGGGGATGGGATAAATTAATAAAACTAAAAATAATGTTATTAATTTTTAAAATTTTAAATTATTAAGAGATAATAATATTTTTAAAAGGGTATTTTCAGATTAAATTAATCAAAATAAACTTCTAGGTTTATTTGTTCCTTTTTCAATTTTTCACATTATTTGTTTAAATTTTATTTGAAAGGCTTACCTCATTTCATAAATAGGTGATATTGGACAAGTGACCAATGCCACATGGTTTAGGGTAAACAAATGGTTGTTTTTAATAAGTGGATCATTTTTTGAGCCTAAAAAAATAATATACTTTAGTGACACACTTATGAGACTTAAAGAGCATCAAAAATAATTTAATGGACAGAAACACTCAAGAGGGGTATGGGGGAATAATATAACTGATGAAACGAGTGGTCAACGATAGTAGAAGAATAAAGAAGATTTTTTGATTACTACATCACTATTTCCTTTCAGTGAATGCAATTAATTATTTTTATGTATTATTTTTTTTGTAAAATAATGTTTGGATATATTTTTTGGTGTGTTAGGTATATTGGAATTCAGTACATAAATTATTCACCTTATCTTCTTTCTTTAAAAATGTGTTTTATTATACAAACATGTATTTAGTATCACTGAATTCATTTAATGAGATTGATTTTGGTGTCTATTTATTAAAACTCTTATATTTGGATGAATCTTGTATGTTATGAGATACAATAATCATCCTTCAATTTGATTAAAATATTGGTTAGTTAGATTAATGTAATCCTTTATTAGATGCACAAGCAATTAATTTTCATGTGGAAGAAGAAATATATTATGAAACTGATCAACTAAAATCCACATACTTATACTTACGATATCTCTATTCTTTTTTTTCTTCCTGAATTATATTATTTTAAAATATAAAATCATCACATTCTTTCTTATTTTCAATAACCAAAAAACTATTCCAATAAAAAATTCTTATAAAATTTTTAAATTGTGTTCTGCACTATCATTTTTTACATCCCATATAGGTTCGAAAGACTAACTATTTTTATATGGTTGTTTATTGGAGTATTAAATAATTATATTTTCTCATAATCATTTTAATACATGCCATGTTTTGGGGGAATGGAATTGTGTAACCATGTATGAAAATATCGGAAAAATTATAATAAAAACACTAAAAGCAATTATTATTTTAATTGTTCATTAAATCTATTTAAATTTTTAGTTTATATGGGTGATATTGCTAAAATATTACAATTAATGTTTTTTATTTAAATGATAAAATATTATTATAGGATAGATCCATGAATTCATAAGATAAATAAACATATAAATACCTTGGAAAAATATAAAATGAAAAATGAGGAAGTTAGTGTACCTATTAATAATGAGGAACATTTACAACCTAAAATCATTATAGATGTAAAAAAACAAAAATAAAATGTTGTGTGATAAAAACGGCTAGTAGGATAACACTAAATTGAAACCACATTAAAAAATATTCCTTTTGTTTTAGTGAATACATACTATATTCACAAAATACTGGAATATGTTAAGGATGACATAAATTACAAAATAAAATATTTACTTACCATAAGATACATATATGAGGAAATAACCATGAAAATAATATTGTATGATAATCCAATATTAAATGAAAAAGAACACAATTTGGGATCCTAAATATGGGTATATGAACTAGACATGAATGAAAAGCCCCAATAAAAACCTAAGGTGGAATAAACCAATATAACATCTGTTGGAATTACCCACACCAAAGTGACATAAAACCACTAGTGTCATTACACAAATAATTATTGAAAAGTTTTCTCATGACATGGCCAAGGTTACCCAATGTGATAAGTTTGTAAAAATACAATAAAATCCCATGATCACATTTAATAAAACATTTCTAATTAATCAATTCTTCTTCCAGTCTTGAAGACCCATGTCAAAACTAAAACCACCTTTTAAAACATTTATTCAAACACATGGTTTTTAGAAATCCATTTTTAAATAAAAACATTTTAAAACATGAATCTCATACAAAAAAATTCTAATATCAAATCCATAATTTTAGTGGAATAAACCAATTGAATTGACAATAAAAAAATATCAATTCATGAATTATAACCTTTTGTCGAGACACCCACCTCAAGAATGAAGGAAATCTAATAACCTAGAGAATATATATTGTAAATTAGCAGATCTTCTTCTAAAATATAAATCACGGGGGAAAATTCAAGGGATCAATTATGATTTCATACAAATTATTGAAACAATTAAAAATCAAACATACACATAGCTAACAAAATGATTTCAATAATTCCTAATAAGGATAGGGAGACCGCACATACCTGATGAAATAAAACCCACCAAATTAATGTTCAACCACACTAAGAAAACGATTTTGCAGGGAATGAAACACTCCAAACACATCAGGGAAAGACCTAGTGCTCGAGGGAGATGGTTAAACCAAAATAATTATGGATTATTTGAGTGGAAAATAAAACACAATTGTCATGGGGTTTTATTGTTTAAATATCAACCTTATACATTAAATATTCCATAACTCATATACACTATAAAACACATCACTTTGGGTTAAATTATGTTGAGTTATGATTTTATGTTGTAATAATCGATTTTATGGAATAAATCAATTATATGGCCTAATTTTTTTCTACTTTAAGTTATTCCATTTATTGTGCCCAGTGAAGAAATTATATCATAATACAGGCATTTACAGTATAAATATCTCTTGTATATAGTTGTAAATAAAAACCCTATTGGAAATTCCAATCAGTATCTTGAGAAACTCTAAATCATTAAACACGTTTTTAATCATACTCCATTAATTCAAATAAAAATACATAAAAAATTAGGTTATTTTACCCAAAAAATTATCTTCCTCTCTGAAAGGCCTTAAAGACACCCAAACAAAAATTGGATCAAAACAATAGTCAAAAAGTACATTGAATATGTAATAGGATGTTAAAATATCCCACCATAAATACATTTTTCCCCAAATGTCCTCAAGATCCTCGACTCAAAAAATGATAAGGTCACAACTACCTCATCAAATACTACTTTCCCCTACATCTCAGGCTTATTGAATCCACACTACACAATACATATTCCAAGGTAATTATTTTACTACATAGTACCTTATTTCATTGATACGTAATCTAGACATATTAATCTACCATAGTGGTGTTATGCTCAAGATCAACATCGTAGCACTCAATCACATGGTATAAATTACATCGATATCTCCTCAACAGGGAACATGAAGCACATTATGGATAAAATTCAAATGAGGTGGAAATTACAACTAGTATTACAACTTTATAAGACTCTCCACAATCTCAAAAGAGACTAATAAACCTTACACTAGACATTCCATATCTACTCAACTGACTTTTACCCAAGAAAGGTGAAACTCTGAGAAAAACCTGATGACCATCCTCAACCTCTAGTGGAAAATACAGACACGCATCATAGGTCTTATAATAATTTTGAGATGTGAAAAATATCTTCTATACCAAATACTTATTCTCTATTATTACCTAAAAAACACTTGGACCTACCGAGGACCTCCCTCGCAATAATGCCGAGCATAGGTGATATTTAAATGGATTCCAAAAAAATACCTTAATAGGGGATATCCAAATCAATGGTTGAAAACTATTTTTATTAGTAGACTTGAACAAAGTCAAAACAAATTCCCAATAACCACCTAAATCAATAACACATTCATAGAGAATATCCTCAAGAACCGGGATAGACCTCTCTATCTATCAATAAATATGTGGATGGTATTCCATTCACTATTTCAACTGGGAACCCATAACCTCTTAGAAAACATTCCAAAACATATATTTAAACATAGGTTCACTATAAATAAAATCCCATTGTTAACCCAATGAATTATCATAACCTCTCAAACATACAAGTTCCTAAGCTACTTCGTTTTCATCATCTCCATGAGAGGGGTAAAAAATATCACTTTCTGATTTGATAAATGATCAAAAAAATTACGTACTTCCCAGTAGGATTCATTGGTAAAATAATGATGATGTTTATATAAATTTAATTCAAATTTTATAAATACTGGTTAAGGGATGAAAAAAACATACATGTCTTTGGTTATCCTCTTTAATTCTTCCACACACAGGACACTGTGATTCCAAATATAAAATTGAACATCTCATCCCTATAAAATGATACAAATTTATGAATTCATGATAAATATTTGTATTCATAGTGTACATGGACCAACAATATTGGTTTATAATATCCATCAAATACTATCTCTGAAAAAAAGGAATAACTGACCCACTTCATAAACAAAATGTGCAGTAAGGAGATAGAGACTACTCACACAAGGTATCCCCAAAATTTACTATTTTACTAATGAACTGGCTCTCGTTGTTAGGTAAATTCATAAGGAGAACCTGATCATAAAATCACAATTTAGTCCTTATTTAATCCATTTACAACTACCCCCTAACTTCTCACACTCCCAATATCGTATTAGTAAAAAAACTAACGAGAACCCACTCATCTACCAATATATTTAATTATTATGCCAGTAATTTCTTACTCAGCACACTGATGAAAACATTCCCTTTACTATGATTATAATCAATAAAAAAATTAAAAGACCTAATATACTAATCCTAGAATATCTATTTAATTTTTAAATCCCTTGGATTGGAAATATTCTTCAAGATTTTATAATCATAACAAAAGTAAACTACTCACCAAATAGATAGCAGCTCCATGTTTTGTATACATGGATAACCACTTCAAAATGAAGATCATGGGTAAAGTATTTCATCTCATGATGGAATAATTAGAGAGATTTATATGACAAAAAATTTTCCCCTATGTCAAGAGAAATCCCAAACCCATACCAAAGTCATCACATAAAACATCATAACCTTAAAAAGGTTTTGAAAGAATCAAAACTAATGCTAAAATTTACTACTTCTTTAGTTCCTCAACAAATATCTTATATTTTTTTCCACTAAAACTTTACACCATTATGGGTAAAATCTTCCATCATATATTTGTTCATAGAGAAATCCTAAACAAACTTCATGTAATAACCACCCAACCCTGAGAATGTTTTTACCTAAAACACATTTATATCTTGGAAACATGACATAACAACTTGTATATTTTTGGGATCCACTAAGATACCCCTCAAAAAATTATTCACACAAAAAATTACTTCTTATATCCAAAACATGCATTTCAAAATATCCTGATACAAACAACTTTCCTCATGTTTCTAAGAATGATATCCAAATGGTCCATGTGGTCTTCCTTTTACATAGAGTACAATAAAATAAATTCCATGAACATAAAACAATTGTTTTTATGAATTGATGAAATATTTTGTTTATCAATTCCATAATTATCACAAAAGTATTCATGAAACCTAATGGAATAATTAGACACATAAAATACTGATACAGACTTCTAAATTATATCTTAGGTATATCATCATGTCAGATGTCAAATTGGTGGTTCCCAATCTAAAGGTAAATCTTTGAAAATCAATGATCCCCTAAAAATTGATCCAATATATCATCTATTATGGGGATGGGATACTTTTCTTGATAGTCTCTTTATTTATCTTTCAATAATACACACAAATTCTAATTTCCCTATATAAATTCTTAGAAAAAATGAAAGGAAAATCCCATAAATGCCTGTTGTGATGAATAAGTATTTTAGGTATGAGGTCCATAAGAGTAATCTTAAGTATAACTAACTTAGAAATTGTTATATGAGAATATGGAATAGAAATGGGAATCATATGAGGTATAATGTAAATAGTAAACCTGACCTCTCTCTATGGTGGTAAACCAAAAAAAATATTCTAAGATGACCTAGAGGAATGCCCACACCACACAAGAAGTGGACTGGTCAAACAGTGATCAACATCATTGAGGAGCATCTCTGATACATCAAATGTGATCTCCCCATGATGTGGAATAATAAGACCTTCTCTCCTAAAACTATAATCGAACTCACCTTGAAATAGATGAGTGACTCTATATGGAGATAAAAACTGAAGGTGGGATAATAAAAGTTATTTTGGGCCTTAAGAATAATCATTTATTCCATTTCAATTTCCAGCTTAAATATGTCAAGATTAAGAACTAAGAAGTTCCACACTACCTCAATGTCATCTATTTTCCCCAAATATGCAGGATACCTAAAACCTTGTTTGGACATTTTTCCCAATGGTGTGGATAGATAAAAAATAGTATAATATCTAAATAAAATCCCAACACATAAACTAACTTTGAAGATATAAAATAATGAACAACACTTGGGTCAAACAAAGCTAGCACCAATGAAGATGAAATATACATCATACCTCTAACAATAGTTTTCCTTTCTTTATATTCTCCTGGTGTATACTCCATTGTATAATGACTTGTGGTTTGAGATCATCCTTAAGCTTTCATAGGCACATGAACATCCCACTAGGAATGAGTATAAGACCCACCACCCTTTGAAGAATTAGAACTAACCTTGGAACCTTGGGTGAGAGTGGATCTAGTCATACTGCCTTGGGACATCCTTCCACAAATAGATATATCAGATCTATTGATTATTCTAATTATTATAATTCATGTGATCCCATATAAAATTAGGCATGGTATTAATATGCCTCCCATATTGATACTAAAAACTTTTTTCTACCTTTAAAAATCCCCTAAAACTATTCTGAAAGAAAACATGTAAAATTTTCACATCCTTTTTTGACCATAAGATACACCATTACTAATAAATGTTCCAATAAATTCTCCTCTAAAACCTATTATCTTAGCTTGGTCTACCTCTACCCAAAAATCCTTATCAATTACCTCCATAATTGATTAAAGGAAGATGATAATTATTATTGACTGAATACAAGCCCTCAATCCCCAATAAAACCTCAAATACTTTAGGTCATCAATGGTGAATAGATTTGGTGGACAGTGGCCCAAATCAGCAAATACACTATAATAATCTAGAATAGTATTCTCCCCATGCACTACGATTAGAAAATAATTGGTATTTTCCACATGTAATTTATCTAGATTAAACTATTGGTTGAATATTTTCTTGATGGTGGGCCAAATAATATCCTTGTGGAACTTTACTAACACATTAGACTCACATCATTTTGTTTTTGGAACCTCATTTATATACATAGAAAAACCAACCCTAGAGTCCTCATAAGTATTTATAATTTTTAATATCAACTAAATCATCTCAAGCCACTCATCTATTTCTTGGGGTCCATTGTCACCATGGGATATGGGAGGATTCTACACAATAAATTCTGATCTATGATCCACCACTCGTCCCAGGTTCCTGATGTCCACCTGACCTAGATTATGAATAATTTTATTTACAACTTCTAGTAAATAAGGTTCCATTAGAGGATTTACCTACAGAATGTTCTTCACATCTTCAAATCTCAAATTCAGATGAGATCTTACTGAATAAATTTCTATCAAACCCTAAACAATAACCAAACAAATTAATAGAAATGTTAAAACTAATTATATCATATTCAGGAGTTTGTATCAATGATTTTAAATGATAAAAACATAAAACAATTGTGTTTTTTTTGAAAAAAATTTAAAAAGGAACGAACATGTCTGTTTAAGTAAACTCCATTTCTGGTTAATCCAATTAACCTCAACCACAAGCCTCAATATTTTAAAACATCTCATACCACCCATGTTAATGTGGTTTCAATCACGGAATTGAGTTGGAAAAAACCATTTACTCACTGACTATCTAAATTCTAGTGATCCAAAAACTGGTCTATAAAGACACCAATCCAAAACTAGTCAATATCACATAACTTCATCATGGGTAATGGATCTAATAAAAAATTTCAACGAAACAACTCAGGGAAATAAGAAATACACCCAAGGCACTACTCCTTATAAAAAATTATAATAAATGAAAAGCAACACATCTCATCATAATCCTAAATAAGGAATACCAACTAGGTAAAATGTAGAAGTATGAGAACACATCAACAAGATATACAAGGTCAATACAAATAAGGAAAATAAAAAAGATAACATAATACATTCTTCAACAAGTCCCTAAATTACTATCCATAACCATTAATCTATCCTATAATAAAGATGATGATAACAAGGGAAACCAACATGCTACATAATGCCCTTCCCATTACCAAAGTCCTATATATAAATATCTAAAATTTCCTAAAGGAAAAATTATTGTTTGAGAAAAAAATCCTAAAATGATACCACCAAAAAAACTATACATGTTCAAATACCAAAAACCCATTAGTTTTAGATTTAAAACAAACCAATTTTCCATAGTATTTATAAATTGTAAAAAAAATTATTAAAAAATTCTTATTTTTTAATGAAAACATAATTTATTCACCCAATCCATGAATATATCAATTATAAAATAAAATAGCTAAGATACCAGGGATACACCATAAGACAACTCTATAAGAAAATAACCTTGAAAATATATTCATATGATAAACCAATATTAAATGAGAATGCATGCCATTTGGGCTCTAACCTATGGGTATATAAGGTAGAAAAAAATTCATATTAACTATATAAGGTGGATTAAAACAATATAATCTCAAGTGGAATTACAACACCAAAGATACATAAAATCTCTTCATCCATTACATACACAGTGAGGTAAAATTCTTTCCCTGATGTTCCTAAGGTTACCCACAGTTCTAAGTTTATCAAAATCCTTTTAAAAACCATTATCACATTTAATAATCTATTTCTACTAAATTAGTTCTTCTTTTAGTCTTAAAAACCATATTAAAACCAAACCCACTATTTAAATAATTTAATCAATCAACTAGTGTATGGAATTCTATTTTTAAATAAAACCCATTTCAAAACATGAATCTCATCCAAAAAAGCATGTTAAATCATGAATTTTCATTGAATAAAACACACAAATTGACAATAAAAGATATAAATTCATCAATTTACTCCTTTTTTAAAGAAACCTACCTCATTAATGGAGGAAACCAAATCAATATTTACAAATGATATTGAAAACAAGATAAAAAAACTAAATTACAAGGTATGAGTGAAAACTGTAAAGGATCAATAAAGCCTACATATCAGTAATAAGACCTTAAAAAAATTATAGCACACACACCAATTCTAAATAGATATAAAATATTTGAAATTGAAAAAGGTGGATCACACACAATAAAAGAAATAAAACCCACCACACTGGTGATCAACCACACCAAGAAAAATGATCTAGAGGGAAATAAAAACTCGAAATGCATTGGGGAGAGACTGAAAAACTAGATGGAGTTATTTTTGTGGATAATAAAAATAATAGGGAATTGGGGAATTATAGCGTAAATTATTGTTTTATGTCATAAATTTTCGAATAACTCATGTATTCTTAAAAATCATGTCTCTTCGAGTTAAATTATCCCATATAACAATTTTATTTCATTAGAATGGTTTTTATAGCATAAAAAATTTTACAACATAAATTTTTTACTATATAAATATATTTAACAGCATGTTCCCCTCACTGAAAGTTTTCCATAATCTATTATTTCTTGACTTAAATATCTCCTTTAGGTAGTACAAAAAACACACCCCTATAAGAAGCTACTAGTATTATCTTGAGTCCATCCATGTCCTTTAAAAAAATTTTACCTGGTCTTAATTAATTAAAACAAACAGACATTCAAAATATTTGGGTCATTTTCCCTATAAAAATTATTTATATCCTTGAATGTCCCAAAACACACAAAAACAAAAATGGGATCAAAATAGGATTCAATATATGGTTGAAAGAATGTAATTATATGTTTCACTAGAGGAAAATAGAAGGCTTGGGATCAGAGAGTTTCAATATTATCAAGTCTCTAGAAATATTCTACATTTATATTTTCTTATAGATATTGAAATTATTATATAAAAATTATTTCATATTATTTTTCCCAAATATTGATAATTTTCTAACAAGGATTCTATATAATTATTTTACATGAATTTCATTTAAAACCTAAGAATAAACATTAGATAAGAGTGTTTCTTTTATTCCTTAAAGGGAGTATGAGAAATTTATTTTTATTTTTTTAAAAGAACGTTTATGAAACATTGGAACATAATTATAATTATTTTTTTGGAAAATTTTACCCAAGGATATTAAAATGAGAAATTGGTAATAAAATTATTAGTTTCTATCAATAGGATTGAGGGACTATTTATGGGGTCATGAGATAGATTTTGGGACCCTCTTATCTAATTCCATATATAATAATAAACTCTATTACCTTTTCCTCATAGATATTTTATATAAAGTATTTTACTATTTAGGTCAAAATTTATTGGATCAATCAGTGGGTTATAATTACAATGATAAAAATGATGAAGAGATTATGTAAATTTACAAATATTTAAATCTTAATTAACAAAAAAGAATCCAATGAGATGGAGTGTGAATAGAGGGTAGAATAAAAACTATTTTAAGAATTGGTATGAATTATTTGTTGGGTGAATTTAAAAACCAAATTTATTAATCGATGAAAATTAAAAACAAAGATTCAATCAAGTGGGCTATCAAAATCAGAACCAGACACATTGAGAAATGTGGGTTTGGTGTTAAAAATTTGAAAAACTAATAATTTTTTATGATGTTTTGATATTCTCGATCATAATAAGAAAATGATAATTTTTTGATATACGGTTCTTCATTTCAGTCTAGGGATGATAGATTTTAAAATTACTAGAAATCAGGTTATATAAATTTTCCAAAATTATCTTGAAGGGAATAAAAAATGTTTAGAAAATAACCTAATGTACATGGTTTTCATAATCAGAAAAAAAACAAAATTTCCAAATAAAAATGGAAGAAACATCTAATTATCAACATGAAATTAGGGTAATGTTCAATTTTTTATTAAGAAATCTGATTCACAAAAATGCTTAATATAATTTTAATAAGGCCCAAACAAATTCTCTAATGCATAATATGCAATTGAAAATGGGTTAAGTAGTTAGTAATTTAATTTAAAGAGATAATGGAATGTTATATAGAACTACTTAATGAATCCTAAGAAAAAATTCATCAATGTTATTATAAGATGTGGCTTAAAAACTAAAATAAATGCAAGAAAAGAATATATAAAAACTCAATTTGGAAAACTAGGTGAATCATGAAGTTAATGTATTCATAAAAATAATTAAATAACTAGGTTAAAATCATGAAAATGAATAAAAATTATTTCTTACCTTGAAGTGGGAAATAATGTTTTTCTCAAAATAATAAGGACGAACATATTGTTAAAATTGATGAATAATTTGGGGAGTTTCTTTAAAGGCTTAAGAACAACCCCAACCCATATTCTTCCCTTAAAAACTAAAACCAAATAATAATAACAAGGATCAACTTCACTAGATCCTTGGTGATTTAACTAAGATCATTGTAGATATTATTTTCATACATGACATGATTTAGATTTCTTAATATTTGAAAGCACACATAAAATTTTTTCAAATAAAAAGACTCTTGAAGAATTTATAAATTATAGTATCACTAAATACTACAATGATTCCCATCAAAATAAAATCCCTCCAAAATATAAATATCCAATGATTTTTATCATTACCTACACTTTATAAAATAGTGTCCAACTTGACTATCTTTGTGATATCGTTGATATAATAAACAAGCTCACTTTTTCACTATTTCATCATTTGATATTGGGTGACTTGAAACCCACCTATCTTATTTTACAATTTTTTGACCATTATTTTACAAATCTCCTTAGATTATTTAGGGATTTTTTTTGGATAGTGTTGGTAATCTATTTCTATAAGCTGACCTTCTTGTGTTAGATATAGAATGTGACCACGAGGTCCACATATTTTAGGTAGACCTTTATTTAAAACATGATTTGTTTTTATAGACATGTATATGGGTTAGTCAATCTATAATTGAAATCATAATTATGATGATTTTAATGTTTTAAAAAATATAATGGAAACAAAATTTTATGAAAAATGTACTAAAATTGATTTTTTAGAAGCAAAAAATAGTATTTAACATTTATAAGAATATGAGAAAAAAATACCAAAAATATATTCCTAATAAAGATGAAAATTATGCTTCGTACATTGTTGAGTATTCTCAAATTGAGAGTCTGGAAAACTATATAGATTTTAATAGGAATTTTTTCAATCTGTGATGAGTGGATTTGAGGATTAATTTTTATGTATGAACTTAAATAATTTTTAATAAAACTTGAGGCTTATTTCCCTTCTACAAATAATTTTTACCAATTTGATAAGGTTGAGGGAAAGTTTTTAAAACAATTTAATGGTTTTTACATAATAAATATTGTAAAATATTTTTTGAAAACTCATTAGAGTGTTGTATATTGTAGTGAAGTAAAATGTATAATTGGATATGAAATTCAAAATATTTTATATTTCCAAACTCATTTTTATAATTTTTTTGAATTTCATGGACCTAATAGGCCTAAGATTTTTCTATATATGAAAGAAAGACTGAATATGGAGCTAAAACTACTCTTACAACACCTAAAATAATCATTTTTATGTGAAAATTCAAAAAATCCTATTATTATTTATGCTAGACCAAAAGAAAATCATGAGGAAAAATTATTGGATGTTAGGAAAAGAATTAAATTATTAGTTTCTTTTCATATAATAAAAATAAAATGTATTATCCCTACATCCTGTATGCATCAAAATACTATAGAACCAAACCACAAAGTAAGAGTTGAGGGATAATGTAGATTAAACCCAAAAATGATAGAGGTTATGAGAGAATCAGTAATCAAGTAATTAGATTCTATAATTATATACCCCAATTCTAATTTTCATAGGCTGTTCTTGGCCAAAGTAATTTCCAAGAAGGAAGGATTCAATGTTTTAACCAATGAAATGAATAAAAACATTCAGATTAGAAAGGAAACAAATTGATTGTATGTATAAATTATAGAAGGCTAAATTATTCCTCTAGAAAATATCATTTTACCATTCCATTATTAGATAAAATGAAATAATGGTAATTATGAAATTATTACATCTATTTTCAAAATAGATATTCTAGTTACCACTAGATCCATGTTTCAGAAAAGGTCTATTAGAAAACTCCCTTAATTTTACCATTTGGTACATTTTTATACTGATTGATTCCATTTGACCTATGCGGTGCACGTACCACCATTCAATGTTTCTAGATGTATATTATTTCAAACATGATTTAGAGGATTATTGAAGTGTTCTGGATTATATATTCACTATTGGAAAGACTATTTAGTGATGTTTGGAAAAAATCGATTTGGTTTTGGGAGGTTCATAGAGACCAACATAGTTCAATAATTGATGAAATGATATTATTTTTTCACTTAAGGGATAATTAATGACATTAAGGTGTATAAGAGGGGAATTAAGGTAGAAAATTAAAAAATAAAAGTGATCCAAAAAATCAATCCTCTTGAAAATATCATTGTTTTTTTGGAGTTTCTTAGGGTGTTATGATGTTTACCTGAAATTTATTAAATACATTTCGAAAATTACAATTCCTTTATGCTCACTGAGGGTTAAATATACACCCTTCCAATTTGATGAAAGTTGTTTTTTAATATTTTTATTTTCTTAAAGATAAACTAACATATTTCCCATAATCACTACAACTAATTGGAAATTACTTTTTTAAATATTGGGTGATACTGGTGATGTGACTGTTAAATATTTTTTAGGATAATAGAGAGATAATAATTTACATGTGGTGTATTATTCATGTAGCATTTTAGATGAAGCACAAGTGAACTAAACCATTATAGAGAAATATTATTTGGTTGTTATCTTCCCACTATAAAATTTTAGGTATTGTATAATCAGATTTGAGTCCAATTATTTATGGACCATACTTCCCTAAATTATTTTCTATCAAATAGTGATTTCAAACTTATACTCATTGAGAGGATACTTATGTTAATGAATTTGGATGTTGAAACTAGAGACAAATAGGGTGATGATAATATTATTATCGATCATCTATATATGTTGTAAATTACTCAATGTGAATATCATAAGGAGAATAATTCTTCTTTTCTTGATGAAGAGTTACTTTTTATATCGATTAAGCTATCATCTTGGTATGTAAATTTTGCTAATTTCATAGTAAAAATTGTCATTCCTAAATATTTCCCAAATAATAAAACCATAAAGTTAGTTTATTAACTTATGTATTATATGTGTGATGATCATTTATTGTGTAAGAGTTGTGATGATGACATCTTAATGTGATGTGAGACAAAATAATATATGTTTCCTACTATGGATTTTTGTCACTCCTCGCATTGGGGAGGTTAGCATGGAGGGGATAGAATATCCCAAAAATTCCTTCAAGGTGAATTTTACTTACCTACTATTTTTAAGGATTCTTGGAGGTTTGTTTTGATTTATAATTGGATTATAAGATTAAAAAAATTAGAATTAAAGAATGATGTTCCTAGAAATGGTATTTTAGAGAATGGGATTTTTTTTAGGGATGGATTTTATTGGTCCATTCTCATCTATTAATGGGAATAGTAACATCATATTAGCTACTAAATATGTTTCCGTGTGAGTTGAAGTAGTGTAAATTCACAAAAATAATTATAATAATTTTATCAAATATAATAAATTAAACATATTTTTCCTATTTACAGCAGTGAAGGCATTAATAACAAAAATTATTGACCATTTTAATAATGTAATATTAAAATAATTGGTGGAGAATTATGGTTATTCCTATAAAAATTGTACTTATTACCATCCAAAATCCACTGGTATTATATAAATTTCAAATACAGTGCGTAAGAAAATTTTAGAGAAAACGATATCTAATTATAGGATGGATTGCTCCTTGAAACTAAATAAAGCATTTTGGGCCCACAAAACTGTATTCAAAACATCAATTGGTAAATCTCCTTATAGGTTTATTTTTTGAAAAAAATTTATTTTCCAATTGATTTTCAAAACAATTAATACTGGTTTGTTAAGATTTTTAACATTGTTATTAAGAATTATGTAGAAATAATACTTCTTGATATGAGGGAAATAGGTGAGATTTGGAGAAAGTCCTATGATAATGATAGGATTTATAATGATATGACTAAGGTTTTTAATTATTATTTGATTAAAAATAAATAATTCAAGTATTGTGAAATGTCTCATATCATTAATTCCAAATATATTATTTTTCTTTGAAAATTGAAATCAAAGCAGTATAGACCTTTCACTTTACGTAGGGTGTTTATAAATGGAACTATTAAAATTTTTGGAGGATAGAATAAACAAAATTTGGTAAATGGTATGTGGATTAAACATTATTTTTAAAGGAATATAAATGGGTTTTTCAAAATTTGTACTTGAAAATTGAGTTTACTAAACTCTTACTAAAGACATTAAATTCAGTTCTTAATGGCCTTCAACTCATGGTTTTCCTGATGTGTGTTATTTTTTTAAGAATAAATTGTTTTTTTCATATTTTTATTACTATCCATTTCCCACTATATTTAATTCTATGAAACTCTCTCTTTTCTTAAAGAATGATGTGGTGTGATGAAAAAAAATCCATAATATTAATTTTTTCTAGTAAAAAATTAGCTTCTCACTAAAGCATCCAAGATTAAAGAACAATAAACTATCTCTCAAATTTCATTTATTTTGAGATTATTCATAGATATTTGATTTTTAAAATTTAACTTGTAGGTATTTAAAGTTTAATATCTAGTGGTTTTTACTCATATAAATAGGGAAGAATATTGGGAATCCCTTTAAAGGATAAAGCTTCTTAAATAGAGGGGGTTCTTGATTTAATTTATTCATATTTAATCTACTTATTTTATTAATTCTAGAAATATTATATGTTGTATGTTAATTAAAAGTTGAGATTCGATGTTTTTTATGCCTCTTATTATAGTTATGTGTGCTCGATTTACGCATTTTTGTTTGTTTTAATCAGAATTTTTCAAGCTATATATTTAGATGATTCGTAAATTCATGTGTCTGTCCCAAAATATAAAATATGCAAGTTATTTTTCAATAATGTGTAATTGAATCCTAATAAATTATTGAATCATGTTTTTGATCAAGATTATAACCCATATACATGATTTGGAGTTACACAATTTATTTCTTTTGAAGTTTTATTGGTTCAATTGTTTCCCACACTTTAAGGATCAAAAATGGTGACATTATTGTATTTTAAGTGTGAGTGAGAGGACATAAATTTGGTTGTACTATACATTAATGTATTAAACATAATGACCCCTAATATTATTCAAAATTGGTTGGTTTTTAGGTTAAATATATCATATTTAGTTTGTCAAATTATTTTATAGATTCTGATATTTGAATTACCACCTTGAGGAGGTTAATTTTATCTATTTACCTATTGAGTTAATTTGGTTAATACATTTATTTATCAATTCAAAAAAATTCTGTACAACTTTTGGCAGATTAATTAAAATATCCATTGTTTTTAACCTTTAAACTGAGTTTTAAACTTTTAGACTATGAATTTAAATAATATATGAATTGAAAATCCAAATATATGTTGGAATTTTAGTTTCATAATTATTTTAATATCTTATTCATTATGTTTTTTGATGGTTTATTAATTATACTTCTACTTATTATATTTTATCATCCATATAGAGTGTATAATTATGATAATTTTTAATTATATTTTTATGTTCTCGTAGTGGTAAAGAGTTGCTTAAAAGTCTCATTTTAAAGTGAATTGATGTTTGTTTAAATTAATTCAAAAATTTTAATTTCAATCATTTTGTAAAATCCTAAACAATATTTTGACCAAATCACCTCCTTCAAAAAAAGAAAGTATATTATTATTCAAGAAATATTTAGTAGGGGATGAATCAATTTCCAAAAATATTTTTAGTGGTGTTTAATTTTTGATCCTTTAGAATTTTTTTCCTTCACCGGATTTGAAAAATATATTTCTTTAGGGCAAGAAATGTCTTGTGTTTGGGATACTTTTATGGGGATTTATTTCATTACATTTTACCACATCAGTCTTAAGTATATAAATTAGTTTTCAAGGAGAAAATGTGTCAATTAAAAAAATTGTTCAATTAATAATATTTTTGTTTCAAATTGAAATTAAAAAAAAGAAAATTTTCAAATTTTATTATAGTTCAAAAAGTAATTGAATGAATAATGCTTAATATTTTTTAAAAAAATTAATTTATTTATTTGAATGAAAATCATGATATTTCCATTGGAGATCACTTTTTTTGTTTTGTTTTTCTAGAAATTTATTTCTTAATTCCAATGTATTTAATTAAAAAATTATTTTTTCAAATTTATTCTTTATTAAAAATAAAGTAATTCATCAAATAATTTTTTTCAATTTTTTTTCACAATTTTAAAACATAAAATTTATTATTTTTTATGTTTTTAAAAATCTATAACTAATCACATGAAGTTACATCATGAATTATGGAAATTCTAAATAAAGTATTCACATTCACTTAAGTGACCATGCTAAGTTACAATATATACGAAATGTAACCAATGAAATGAGAAGTTTGATGAAACTGTGATCACATAAGTGACTTTGGAGAAAATTAAAATGTCCCTAGCCTTCATAAAAGTTTAAAATTTACCAAATTAAATGAATACATGTTTTTATATCTTTAATTTTCAATTAATCATACAAGGGGTCAGGTGACCACAACCCAAGAATAAACAGACCTCAAAAAGTAGGGTGAGAGTCACTTAATTTACTGTGCCTAAGGAGAAGATACTGAATGTATGAATCACTCAGAGTCATGTAATTTTCTTAAAACGAACTATCCTACTACACATCAATGTACTATTAGATAAGAAATTAAGTTGACATATTCTTGAAATAAAAAGTGATGGAACCTACGTGATACCACATGAGGGAAACCAAAACTACCTAAAGTGAAAAAAAACATACCATAAGAGGATCATTATTTGATTCATTCTTAATAAAATATTCCATATATCTAGATATTAACAAATATATACCAGTTAAATCTCACACCACCGTCTGAGAAGATAGAGAATTTGAAAAAAAATCATGAAGGTCGGTCATAGGATTAATTTGGTTGAAAATGATTTATGAATAGATTGAAATAAAGAGAAGTTTAGACAAACTAAAATTGATTATGAATATTCGAAATGGGGATTTTAAATTCAATTAGAATAAGGATTGGATTGATCATTTTGAATACTAATTTAATCGTTTATCTATATATGTGACTAGGCTGATATTTTAGGAAATTGATTGTGGACAGACATAATTAGTTCCACTATCTAAGAGAACCAAAAACATTTATGAGTCTATTAATGATGAAGAAAATTATTTATTTTAGATTTGGAATACTACCAAAGAATCAACTAGGACTAAATAATTTAATGTTGAAGAATGATCTTGTTTCATTGTCATTAGATTTTTGCATAGGATTCAACTAGGTGAAGGTTTTCCAAGATACTATTAATAACAAAATAATATTCATAAATGAATCTAACCAAACTAAATAGAAATGAGAAAATAAGAAAGGTATTTTACAATTCAATTAATTTAGATGAGTTTAAAATTTTATTATTTTCTATTCTTAACATTTCCATAGAATCCAATCGATCCTGATTTATGGAAACTAACCCAATCCATGGGAAATCATCAAGAATAGAAAAACCACAAACACAATTTTATAGATAAGGTGATTTTATATCATCTAATACCTTATGATGAATTATTTTTCCTAGTTATAATTGTTTTAGAGATCTACTTGTGTACAAGATGATGGAACCTCTTCAATAAAAATGTTGTGGTTGTTTTATTATAGTCAAATGCATCCAACAAGTGCGACAAAACATCTAAGAGTGTTTTCTATTTACATTTTATTTAGTTTCTTCAAATATATGTTTATTAAGTTATTGGTGAGGAATTAGTACCAAAATATTATTTTTGATATCCCTGGATGATCATGATATTTTTAATATTTTTTTGGAGAATGATTTTTGTGTTGACACTTGAAAATGGGGTGTAATCAATAAAGGAGTCGACGATGTTATTGAACATGAATTTTCAAATTATTGTGAGTGAATAAATTGTTGAGATATTTTTTTGGATAATTAATTAACCAAGATATATTTGAAAAATCATTTTTTAACATGATTATGGTTTTTTATTGTAATATATTTAAAATCCATTTGAATGTTTTTGGCTTGTTTCACATATTGGTGATAATGGAAAAGAAACCAACTCCATGTGCTCTATGGTAAGGTATAGATCAATTTATAATGGTGGATCATTTATATAAGCTAAAAAATAATAACAAGATACTCCAACAAGATATAATGTTTTTGATGATTTTTTTATGGAAACACTTGGATATCTAGGGGAAGAAACAAAAAAAGCAAAAACTAGTCAAAGGAAATGGATAAATTTGGAAAATTTCATGATACATTCTAATTTATTTAATTTTGATGAATCCAATTATTGTTTTTTTGTATTGTTGTTTTTATAAAAACAGTGATTGGATATATTTTTTTAAGGAATTCTGATGATTAGTTTACATTCCATAAATTATTCACCTCATCTTCTTTCATTAAAAATTGTTTATCTTCTATAATCATTGATTAAATATCACCAGATTCATTCTATATTATTATTTTAATGTATATATTTTAAATATCATGGATTTTGATGAATCGTGGAAGTGGCTATCAAGAAGAATAATCCTTAAAATTGATTAAAAAGATGAAGTGGGAGATTAATCTAATTGTGCGTTATATATGAAATTAATTACTTTTTATATTGAAGAATAAATTTATTCCAAAACTGATAACCTAAAATTCCCTAGTTATCCAAATAATTTAGCTAATCTCTTATTTTCTTGTTTATCCCTCTTTTTGTCAAATTCAAAATCATCACCTTGATTGGTGTTTTTTATAAACCCAAAAAATATATTCCAACACGGTTTCCTTTTAATGTTTTTATATTTTGAAATAAAAAAAAATTTCCCCTTCCTCGTGGGTTTGACACCCTAATTAATTTTATATATTATTTTTTAGTAGTTTTAAAAAATTACATTTTCATTTAATCAATTACATACTACATATTGGTATTGTAGGGATAATCAAATACTGATTTTAAAAGCATAACCAGTGTAAACAGGAATTTCGGATTGGGTTAAATGAGAGAGAATAGAACTGAGTTATTTTTGGATCATCATATATTGAGAAATGAAATGAATAAATTACATGAAGGAATAATAAGCTGGAATTAAAAATAAATACTATTATATAAGTATTTAAATAAAAATAAAGAGGAAGAAGATCACTTACCTTATATGTCACCTCGTAATCTTAGAGGGTCTCTTCCATAAGAGTTTTAGATTAGATACTGGGAGTGGTTTTTATGTGATAATGTCATATATCATGAAGTATTAAAAGAAAAATATGTTTGATATCATATACAATACACAACACTGAGCTTAAATGAACTATAATATTTTAGTATTTAAATATTACATTTATAACCTATTCATTAGATTGGAAGTTTTAAATTAGATTATCTAAGTTATAAAAAATATATAAAGTTCATACACTATAAAAATTTATTGATTAATCCTTAGGAAATAACTACTATATTTCTATTAAAGTAATTTTATCTTAAAAAGATAGATTTTCTTCAAAAATGGTTTTTATTATATTTTTTGAGTGAATATTATAATTAATTTCATCTAATTTAGAAATTTTATTTTTCAAAAAGGAACATAATTATTGAAATAATCATATTAAAATTAATTTATTGTTAATTTGTTTCATTTTTATGAAAAGATATATTTTTCACTGAATTGTGAAAAATAATTATTTTTTTAAAATTGTAATATATTTTCATTAAATAATATAATTTTGAGGACACATTAGATCATAAAGTAAAAGAATTAAAATTTAATTAGGAAAAATATAATTAATAATATATGAATCACTATCATACATTATTTCTATATTTGTTCATTTTTCATCTTAAAAAATATTTTTTTAAAAAAATATTTTCAATTCATTTTATGCATTTATATGAAAATTAATTACTATCACGTATATGAATTTATTTTTATGAAATTGATATAATTTTAGGATATATAAATTCAAATATATACATTTATTAATTATTGATATTTTTTGGATGATTAAATGTACTATGAAGAATAATAAAAAACAATGTTTTTATGAAAAATTATCTCTTTTATTAAAAAGTGATTATATAAATATGTTATAAATTTTTTCAAACTTATGAGAAAATTATATATCATAATATAATAAAAATATAATACCTATATAATCCAAAAAATATTAATTATAATTTTTAATGATAAATATAAAAAAAATTAGTATTGACATAGTGCTTCTACAACATTAGAAAAGTCAAATTTGTTATCCTAAACATAATATTTCATAGTCAAGAAGAATTTAATTAAAATTTTAAAAAAATATTATATATTATATATTATTTTAATTATGGATATATTTTAATTTTGGAGAAATATAATAGGTGAATTATTTAATTTCTTGTGAAATGATAATGCAAGGCTAAAGATGTTAAAATAATATATTAGATATGGTTTCATGACATATATGTGGGTGAAAATACATATTAAATGTATATAAATTTTTATTGTGAGAATAATTAGTTTTTTTATGATATGAATTTATTTTATATTTTTATTAATGAAAAAATTACCTTAAATGCTTACACAAAGCCGCCATAATGCTTGTGCCAACAGTAGAAAAATAAAGAAAATTATTTCAAAACATTCAAATATCATTTTTCTGGGGTGGTTTATTGTGTCATATAAATTTTATAGCTATATATAATATATTTGAGATCTTCTAAGGAATTATATTTTAATTTTTTTTGGTTTTCAATGTCAAATCAAATGAATAGTTCTAAAAATGACATTAATGATATTTTTTGTTAAATAATTTCCTTTAGATTATTTAAATAGATAAAAATCTTACCAGATGATAATTAGGATGGTAAATAGGATAAAATATGACCCCACATCCATTTTTGATCCAATTTTCAAGGTATAAGTAAAATTATAAGCCTCTAATATTGAAATATTTATTACAATGGATAATGTTAAAATTAGTTAACCTATGAACTAAACAATACTACAATGTTAATAATGATATTTAAACTTATAAAATGTTTCATTTACTAATATATTAAGATAAAAAATTCATTATATTAAAATTCATGTAATTTATGGACCATTTTACATGATTTTTACACATATATTATTATAACATTTCACTAATTTCTAAAAATAACATTAATGATATTTTAGAATAAACAAAATTTTATTAAATAAAAGAAAATTAATAAAAATAATACATTCAAAATAGTGAATAGATTATTTTTTATAATACTTACCATGATCCATTTATGTTTCACTTTTCCTTTTATTGTAACTTCAGTGACCCAAAAAGAGTAAAAGGGATTGAAACCCCAAAAAAAATTCAAAATGGTTAATGGGGGTTAAAACAAAATGATAAGAGTGAAAACATTATCAAAGATTTCCCTAATTTTAATTTATGTGATAATTTATACCAAAACTCGTAATAACAATTAATTATATTTTTTCTTATCAACTTTAACAAGAAATATAATTATAATCAAATTAATACTTTAATAAATTTCAAGAATGCCCCTCCCCACACTTAAAAAAGAGAACCTCAACTCATGTTTTCCCCAGACCTTTTGAGAACATTATTTCATCTTTTAATGGGAATAAGATCTCCCAAAATTCAATAAAATTGTATTATAGGCTATTATTTGATCATATTACCAACCTTATAGGGTTTAAGGTGTAAAAAAGTAGTTATCTAAAGAACATGTATATCTTTTGTTAAAAATATTTAATTTTATTTCTTCTTGTACATCCTTAAAATCATATTAAAACATGAAAAAATAATAACAAAATTATATTACATATACATAGATATTTTTTTGTTCATTTATCAATATATATCCATATCCACTTCCATCAAATGGGAAACGAAACTATCATTTGTCTGTACAACAGACTACCACCTCGCAAACAAAGGTATTTCATTTTCCATCACCACCTCCCATAGATAGATGTAATGATGGATTTATAATTTATATATGATTTTCATGAAATATTTATCATTCTGTAAATATAATATATCATCAAACTTATTTACTTTCCATCCATAGGAAAATAAAAACATCGTTTTTGTGTATGTGTGGACTACATTCTCTACGAAGATATTTGATTTTATTCATCACCACATGAAATCGATGACATATATAATTTTTTTTTTATAATTTTATATTTATGATATAATTTTCATTAATGAAATATAAAATAATTCTTACCTTCATTCAATCATGATTTCTGAAAAATAGAAATGTTACTTATGGGTAAAAACAACCAACTGTCTCCCTTGTTGTAACATAGTTCCTTTTTCATTACCACACATAATGGTCAGTCTTAAAAGTAATATAAATTTATAAAAAATATAACTATAATAAGATTATAAATCTATATATGATGGATTAATAGTTTTTTTGACCATATACAACCAACCAAATTCATTTTTAAGATATATGTCGAATACCATCAAAACATCTTATGTGATCTTAATAGGTTAAGTAATTATGTATAAAAAGAAAATATATAAATTAAAAATGAGAACTGAAATTTAATAAAGTTACATAATAAGGTAAATAATTAACATATATTTATTATTCAGGAAAATAAGTAACATACATGATGATTTGAACTAAATGGAATATACACATTACCTTTAAAACCTCATTTTAAATACTTTTCCATATTATTTTATAAATATTTTTCCACCATATCCATAATCTTAAAAATATTTTACGGATATATTTTTATGGATATAAATGAATTATAAATTAAATATTTTGAGACTTTAATTTATTTCATAGGTTTACAAAAAGGAATATTTTTATGTATTTTATATGAAATTTTATGACATAAATTTAAAAGGTAAAAAGGAATTGTTTATTTAAATATACATGATTTCAATGGAATTTACTACCACCAAAACCATTATTTCATATTCAAAATCTGTTACAATAATTCATTTTTCCAATAAAAACGTATTTCCATTTTTACTAAGTATTTTAGTTTTGAAAATGGATTTTTAAAATAAAATGATATTTTAATTTATGAATGTGTTTCATATATGGGTTAAAATTATTTTTCAAGGGTTTTGTGATGAAAAACTGAAATCATAAAATGTCTTTCCTTGGTATAGTAATTGAGAATTATAGATGATGAACGATTGAGTCAGTTATAGCTTATATTGTGGGTGACCCTAATATGGTTTATATGTTGGGTATCCCTATATAGATCTCCAATTAATTGGGTAATGTTATGTAACATTTAAAGTAAATAGATAAGGGAAAAATGAGGAGGCTACTTCAAGGGATTTAATAGGACCTAAGCTATTCATGATATGATTTTGACACATGTTATGAATATATTCCAATAAGTTAAATAAAATGGTTTCTATTTTCTTTTTATTCATCCTAAGCATTTTATTTAAGAAAAAAGTGTTCTTTTATGAAATTATGATTCATTTCACATGGTCATATAATATAGGTAATAAGTTGATCATTTTATTAGTTTCATGTTTTTCATTTGACTAATTGAATTTTTTACTTTTATGTCCCTTATTGAGATTTTTTTTTCATCCCATGTTTTTAAATGTTTTTAGGATTTAAGAATGGGTGAGATAAAAGAATATTTTGAGTTTAAAGTTAGGAATATTTTTCATGAAAATAATGTTTTTTCATGTAAAAATTTTGACATCTCAGAAAATTGATACTAATTAAAAGTTTACATTTTTTAATATATGGGTTTTATATGTAATATTTATAATCTAATTACTTAAAACTCAAAATGGAAAAGATCCTTATTAATGTAATAAAGTAAAATCATGACTAAAAAATAAAGATTGTGTGATTTTTAAGGATGGTTTCTTCGAGTTGGTATTGGAAGAATGGTTTACATAACTTTTAAGGTTGGGTTGTATTCATTAGGGGTTAACTTAAGAGTTATTAAAATCATATTGGGTTCATAGATTTTAGGTAGATAATGAGTCTAATTTAATAAATATCATTTTTCGGTTTTAAGTGAAAAAAATACAATATCATCAATAGTATGTTGGGATACATTTGTGGCAATATATCCCTGTACACTAGTATGGATTTTAGTGAAAATTTTATTTGAGTAAAAATGTATTAACTTTTTGGGGTCATAAGTATAAAGTTATTAATAACCTTTATGGTTTCTATTATATTTTTTTGGTCAGAGTATGACACTCAAGAGGGGGTGAATTTAGATACTATAAATTTTTTTGTTAGAATCATTATTTGAAGATCACCCAATTTAAAAACCAAACAGGACAGTTAATCAAAGTAGTAAATTTATAATAGTTTGGTTGTTCAATTAATTTATTAATATATAGATTATTTCTCAGTTATATCAACCTAAAAGTCTAAAATAACTTATAAATAAAATTATGAGATAAAATAGTTATAAATACTATCCAAGTCTAAATATCAAAGTGAAACATAGTTTTTTAAAATATGAGTTAAAAAGGAGAAAAACTAAATAGAAAAACATAGTGGATAAAACAAGTCGTTCAGTCTCAAGCTGAGACCTAATACACTACACAAGGTGATCACCTACCATAAAGAAATTTATATTAATAGTATTTTATCCACCCCTTGGATCAGAGATTACAATAGTATACAGAGCTATCTAGGTCACATGACCTCTACCAAAGTTCTACATGGGAAATTAAAATGACCCAGACACACAATGGGCCTCTTTCAAGGTTTTAAGTGGGTGAACAAAATTGTACAAGAGAGTATTAGTTAGAGGATATCTTTTATCCTCTAGTTTTTCATAGGATACAATGTGTGTTTTTAGTATAGACACACATACTACTTGATAGATTAATAAAATAGTAAAATACATAGAATAATATAATAATAATGGATTATAATTCCTCAGAGTGTTGTTCTATACAACCTTAGAATTCTAGGATATAACGGATTTGATGTTTGGATCCTCTTCTGAAAACAGAGTATCATGGAGCTTTGTGTTCTTCTTTTCAGTTCAGTGAGTTTCTATTCTTCTCTTCATTGTGTTTTTTCTACAAGGATGTTCGAAGTTTTAATCCACATTAATACAATCAGTAGAAAATGATAGTTCTTCATGTGTTCTTCGATGTGTTCCTGCATTCATGTGTGTTCACACTAACTTCTCTTTTTTTCACACCTTCCAGCTCATACACCACCGTGTATTTTATCTTAGGTGCCTGTGTTATGGCCTATAATGAGCATAGTCTCCACACCTTGTACCACATACTATCTGTTGATATTTCTATAAAAGATGGTTAATTATGTTATTGTCAATAAATGATTCAAATATGATAGTTAGAATCAATTTTTAAATTTATTTAAAAAGACAAAAAAAATTAATTATGGAATGATGTCATAGTTGATGGTGATATAGGAATAGTGACACTGTCACGGTGAGTTAGAAGTAGTTCCACAGTCAGTGTTCACATGTCCTTTGTGAGTTCTGGAACTGATAGTATAGTTACGTTGTCTAATATTGTTCATATTATAGAACTGGTAACATCGATATATTGACTGATCCTTTTCAATTTCTATAACTGGTAGCACGATTATGGTGTCTGGTCCGTTGGAATTTCTATAAGTAGCATGGTTATAATGTCTGGTCCTTTGATATTTTTGGAACCGGTTGCATGGTTACAGTGTGTCTTTATTTATAATTCTAGAATCGGTTTCATTATTACAGTGTCTGGTTCTTTTAATTCTATAACTGGTGTTACTGATAATGCTGATTTCTAGACTAAACGATGAGATAGTTTGATCACAAAAATGGTGTCTCATACATAGTCAAATATCTAGAATCTTTCTTGAGAATTAATACTCACTGAATGGATTAAGGTTTAACATAATCATAATAAAACATAATAGAACAAGATTAATCATGATTTATAAGATTTAAACATTATTTACATGATTTACATAATTTATGAGCATTAAAACCAGAGGAGTCAAAAACTCTCCCCCTTTTTGATGATCATAAATCTTGTCCTTTAGAAGGAATGGATCTTAGAAAGGAATAAATAGTGTGCTTATCATATCAAACAGAGTATGTGAGATCAAGACATAAACTCAAGAAAATCCTTGACATTATTAGTGCATATATGTAAAAAATAGGGTTTCTCCCTTTATCAAAAATTCCATCTCTTATTTCCCACTTGGATTATCAAAAATAGAGTAAGAAAACAAACATTAAATGAAACTAAAAAGTGAATAAAATAGAGAGAGCATGTTTCATTTAATATAAAAACATATTTTCTTTACAATAACAAAAAGAGAATACATCACATCCTTATCAAAAATTATTCTTCACATCTCTTCATATTCTGCAGCCTTCACTTTATCCTTGTCAGAGAAAACATTAGTAGAAGAAATAAGTACAGAAGTGGAGGTGTTAAAATCAGTATTAATGTAATGTAACGAAACTCTTTCAATTATGGAAGGTGAAATGGATGGTCTGGTGGAAGACTAAGGAATGTTTTCTCAATAATAATAGGTCTGATCTGGCTCAGAGCCTGAGCAATAGACATTATAGTAGGGAAAAATGATGTGGAGGAAGAAGGATCAATGTATGGGGGTATACTAGTCCTCAAAGGAGCTATTGTAGGAGCCACAATGGTTTTTCTCTAAACATGCCGATAGTGCTTCAATAGATTGATAAATTCTGTAATGTTTGCACCACCATACAGCATGGAATTTTCAAATTCATCTTTATTTTCCAAGAATTTATCAAAAGTAGGTGTGAATTCCTTTAGATTCTTCAATTGATCATTGAAATCTTGGGTTACACGAGGAAACATTAAATTCTCCCTAAGATACATGAAATGGTCTCTCAACTCAAGCATGGAATAGATCTTCTTGAAGTAGTAATCCACTTTCATAGAGATTTCTTCTAGATATTCAGTGGAATTTTTTTAGTGAAATCTTACCAGGTCATGCACATAGTCACAGTTCTTAAAAAAATTATATAGACTTTCCTTATTAAAAAAATTAATCAAAGACTGAAACATTATGGTAATTACATATTTTACCATTTCACAACCCAAGGACTAAGACTGTTGGGCAGAAAAAGATGGAATAGAAACAGTTGATGTGAGAGAATTAAGATGTTTTAGAATAGTCTGTAAACATATTTTATACTTAGTGGTCAGATTATTGATTCTTGAGATAAGTGAAATCATCTCATTTTCTATTCTGGTGTTTTTATCAACCACCATTTCATCCACATTAATCAAGTTGGGTTGAATCCGAGATATAAACATCATGGGATATTATCATCATCATCCTCACGGAGATGAGAAATATGATATTGATAAACTTACAAGTATTTACTCATTTCCTCAACCATATATTTTAAATATTTCACCTCATCACTCAACAACCTATTTTCTGTCTAGACTACTTAGATCTCTTGAAGCATCTTAGGATGGATCCGCCTTATGATTTTATCCAAAATTAATGCAACACTCCTTTTATTGAGATTGGTTACAATAGAATATTGATACATTATGAGATTCTCAAAACTAGAATAACATATTATCTCCAAAATATTTAAAAAATCACTACTTACATAAAAATGTGTTTCTTGATGATGTTTAGGAGGAGAAACAGAGATAGGTTCTGGATTCTTGGAAGATATTACTTCCCTAGTAGTAATTAGTTTGAGCTGGGGCACAGTTGAATGATTCAATACCGAAACTAAGGTTTCATGCAACTCATCAATATGAAAATACCTAGGAAACCTATACCTGGTATCCAAAAAACATGAATCTATAGGGTTGGAACTTCAATCCTTTCCATGATGGGGTTTTCTCCCCCTTAATAGATGCATCTCTTGTAGGACTAAGATATTGAATCTATTGACTAGTTTCCACACCCTCTTCTCTATCAGATTCAGACACATCTCTATATAATTAAAAAATATTTCTTCATTCTTACTATAGTAGGAAAAAGGAATTTTGTTTCTTTATATTATTACTTTATGTTTTTCTTAGTGGAAGAATGTTCTTTCCCAGAATTATCTTCTTATTCAACATCTTTACTCTAATCAGGTGCTTCAATATCTATTCTATCATCTTCATCACCATTAGAGATAGAAGATTCTCTAGAGGGAACATCCTGAGGTTGTTTAAGATATTCAAGAGGTGTTTCTCTAGTCCTTAGAGGAATCTCTAGATTACTGTTTTCTCTATCTAAAGCCTTTTCATCTATAGTTCTAGTTGCATCATATTCCATTTCTTCATCCTAATATGCCACAATCTCATATGACTATAGACCAGGGTTAGTGACATTCCTAGGTATTTGAGGTTCTCAACAGGATTAAAATCCTCATATAGTCAGTCATTATCTTTATCCCATGATCTCTTCCATGGATTCTAACTAATATTCATTCTTCTGCTTATATCTTTATATATCCATAAATCATAATATTCAACCACTTTTTCATTCTTACCAACCACGCCTTTGTCTAATAACATAGCAGAGATAACCCTTGAATAGAAAATAAAAGTGGACTTTGATATTTTCTTGATCATGTCACATATATGAAGGATAATACACTTTCACAGATTAATCGTGTGACCATTCTTCAGAATATGTATCAAAAACACATCTTTATACTTTGGAGTACAAAAATCTTCTTTCCATGGACATATTAGATGTCGAATAAACTTGAAAAACAACCTAGTCTCTCTATCCATTTTAGCAGCAATAGGTGTTGTTTTATTTTTGTTTCTAGTCAAACAACCCAGAGCCTCTTCTGGGATAAACAAATCACAAGGTGGAGGAGGACCTCTTTGATAGGCCTCAAAATTTCCTTCATGTTTTATTCCTAATAAGGAAGACCATAACCTCCAAAAATATGTACATCTCTATCCATTTACCCATCTTTTAACAACAAAATCATCTTTATATTTGAAATTGAACTGGACATACTAATAAAATTCGAAAACCAACATCGGATAGATATGTCTTTTCTCTTTTGTAAATTACTCTAACCATACATGTTCTTCAGGACTTTCAAAAAAAGTGACTTACTTGACAAGAGCCACTTCGCACATATTTCATTCTCAAGCATGGTTGTACAATCAAAAAGACATGGGTTTAGTAGTTTTTCATTCATTGTAATTAGAGCATTTTTCTATTTCTTTTAAGACTAGTGCTTTCCAGAAGATAATAAATATGGATTCTTCATCTTGGGCATTCAACATGGGCTCAAGAAAGATAACGAGTTTAAGAGAAAAGATATTGGATTCGGGGGTTGAGAGTACTAGTGAATAGAAAAGTTAAAATAATTCTTTTTTATCATTTAGTGATTTAAAACATTGAAAAACAAAATAATGTGTTATAAAAGAAATAAAATAATAAATAAAAAACTACGGGAAAAAAAATTCTAAAAAAACAATTTGAGTCATATCAGTGAGACCAAAACTAGCAGTCATAGTGTCAGCATTGTGGTGTTACATTAAACAGTATGACCATATACAAGGAGATAACAAACATGAGATAGAAAACATGAGACAACAAGCATGAGACAGCAAGTTGAGAGATAGTAACTGAGAAACTGTAACTGTGAGATAGTAACTGTAAGAAATTAAAATCGTCACTCAAGGATGAACATTCATAATTCATGTATATTGTAACTCATACATTCATAATTTAAAGTCTCAGTAAAAATTTCATCAAGAATATGTTTAGTACCAATGAATTCTAAAGTAATATCACCTTTTTAATAATGATCTCTCATAAAGTAATTTATTACAACTATATGTTTTATTATTGAATGAGAAACTGGATTCTTAGTGATGATAATAGAACTTTTTTTATCACAATTTAATGGGACATGTCTAAATTGATATACATAATCTATAAAAGTCTTTTTCATCCACAAAATATTTTCACAACAACTACCAGAAACTATGAATTTTTCTTCAGTAGAAGATAATGCAACAAAATTTGATTTTTACTACACCACGATACAGGTGACTTGCCCAAAAATTGACACATTCTAGATGTTCTTTTTATATCTAATTTACAACCACCAAAATAAGTATATGAATAGATAACTAAGTCAAATGATTTTCCTCTAGGATAGAATAGTAAAAAGTTGGAAGTATGTTTGAGGTATTTGAAAACTCATTTTACAATAAGAAGAAGTGAATCTTTAGGATTTTTTGGATAACAAGAACACATACACACACTAAACATAATATCATTCCTATAAGTAGTTAAGTAGAGTAAAATCCCAATAATTCCTATGTAATTGGTTTGATCAACAGATTTACCATTTTCATGAAGATCCAATTTATATGTGGTAGTCATAGTAGTATCACTACATTTAGTACTATCCAAACCAAAATGTTTTAGATGATCTTTCATTTATTTACATTGATTGAAAATAATACCTTCCTTATATTTAAAGATTTGAAATCCAAGAAAGATTTTTTTCACCAATTAAGCTCATTTAAAATTCATTTTTCACCATCTTTGAAAAATAAACACATAAGGAATTTTTTAAAGATCCCAAAATTATATCATCAACATAGATTTGAATAACTGAAACATATTTTAAAATTATTTTTATAAAGGGAGTAGGATCAGTTGTACCTTTTGTAAAGCCTCTAAAAATAAGAAAAAAATTATTCATTCATACCATGCTCAAAGAGATTATTTTAAGAAATAAAAATCTTCTGTTAATTTAAAAACATAATTTGGAAAATAAGGGTTTGTGAAACTAAGGATCTTTCAGTAAAAACATCCTCAACTATATAACAATTTTGGAATAAACACTTAACACCCATTTGATATACTTTGATATTTAGATGTGTTGCATATGAAATCAATATTTTAATGGCTTAAGGTCTATCAACTGGTGTGAAATTTTCCTCATAATCAATTTCATCTTCTTGACTATAACCTTGTGCAACCAATCTTTCTTTATTTATCACTGTGGTTCCAGATTCATCTACCTTATTCCTAAACACCCATTTAGTGCCTATATTCAAGGTTTTTTTAGGTATATACACTAGTTTCCTGAATTTTTCTAAATGATTTATCTCTTCTAGCATATCCATCAGCCAAAATTATTCATTGATTTACTCAACCATGTTCTTAGGATCAAGCTTTGATAAGGTGGTGTTCAACTTAATTTCTTAGAGAATCTCCAGTCTAGGTTCCTTTTTCTGAGTCTCCAACAATAGAATCTAAAGGATGATTTTTAAGGGTTCTAATAGATATATAAAAAGAAGGGATGGTTATTTCATCTTCTTCAACAGGTTTAGCTTCATCGTGACTAGAGTTTGTAGAATTTCTAGACCTGGATGATTTTACATATTTCTTAATAGCAAGGTCAGATGATTTATCATTTTTGTCCATATTTAAAACATCATCCTCATGGTTTCCTATACAGGTATAAGGTTCATCTGGATCTGTTTCATCATATTTGACATGTACAAATTCTTCCATACATTTGGTTCTTTTATTAAAGACTCTTTAGGATTCACTTAAGATTCTGTATCCTAGGAAAATTCCTTCCTCACTTTTGGATGAAATATTTTCAAGATTTCACATATTATTGAGAATATAAACATTGAAACCTAAAGCGTTAAAGTAACTAACTTTGGGTTTCTTTTTGTTCCATAGCTCATAAGGATTTTTCTTAAAAATTGTTTTTATTAAGACTCTATTAATAATACAGAATGAATTATTGACGTATTCATCCCAAAAGTAGATAGGTAGGTTATATTCATTAATCACAGTTCTATCTATTTTTTGTAAGGATATATTTCTTCTTTTTACAACACCATTTTGTTTAGGTGTCCTAAGGGAAGAGATGTTATGACTATAGACATTTTGTGATAAAAAAGATTCCAACTCTTCGTTTTCAAACTCATGGTCATGGTCACTTATTATGGTTTTAATATTAAGAACACTTGTGTTTTCTATAGTTCTATCATAATTGAAAAAAATAACAAGCTTCAATTTTGTGAGCTATGAAAAAGGTCCATGTATACCTAGAATAGTCATTAATAAGATCATAAACATGGTGCTTTCCATTTAGACAGGAAAATCTAGATGGTCCAAACAAGTCCACATGAACCAACTCAAGAGGTTTGAAAATTGAAACTTCATTCTTTGTTGTGAAATAGATTTTGTGTTGTTTACCCTTTTGACAATGATTATAAACATTGTCATTTGGAAACTTAATTTTTGGTAGATCCTTGCTTAATCCTTTTATAGTAAACTTTTAAAGAGAGATTATATTATTATATCCTATTATTATATGCCAAATATAAGACTCTTTTTGAGAGGCACTCAAAAAAGAAACATTTTCAGAAACTTAAGAATCTATGTTAATAGGGTAAACATTTTCATTTCTAAAATTATAAAATACTGATTCATTTTTATTATTAAAAACATTGAAAGAATTATTTTTAAATTTATCATGAAGACCATCACAACATAATTGTTAAATTCTAAGTAGGTTATATTTTAATCTATCAATGAAAATTTCTTTAGAAATTAAAACTGAGTAAGAGTTACCAATATGGACACGCCTAATTATTTTCTCTTTATCATTGTCACCAAAAGTCACATGTCACCATCAATATTTATCAAATTCATGAAGCAAGAGTAATCCCATGTCATGTGTCTTGAAAATCCACTATCCAAGTTCTATAGACTTATACAGTATCTCTTTAAATATATTTCTAATAAAATAATTAAGCAATAGGTGATTTCGGTACACAGATTTAATTGGGCGCACTAACATTAGTAAAAAGCGTTTTGGGAACCCATAATTTCCTCGTGGGTTTCCTATAAATATTTTGTAAAGTATTTGAAAAGTAAATGTTTTTTGGTCTTAAAAAGCTATAAATAGTGAAAGACATCCCAGAGGTAGAACTAGAAAATTGTTTAGTTCTGGTTATGAAGACATGTTTTCTAGATATTTTATAAAATGAGTTTTAGCTATGTTCCTCTATCTAGGTTTTTATACTACTTTAGTAGTATACCTAATAGATACTTATTTACCAAGAATTTTTGTTGGAGTATTCTTTACATCGGTAAATATTTCTATTTCCTTTTTCAATTTATCTTTAGAAAATTTGTGTTCATTATTCTATTTATGTAATTGATCATTCATTTCATTTACTACAGTAATATCATATTTAATAGTAGAAGTAAGATAATGTTGTTTCTTTAGTGATTTATTTTTATCGTTTAATTCATTTCATTTATCATCAAGAATTTCGAAGTATTAAAATATTTTCCCATTAGTCTATTTTCAGAATCACTTTCGGCTCTAGAGTAATAGTAATTTTGTATTAGAGACTCTAGAGTTACCTCAGATGTGTTTGTCAAGAAACAAATATAGGATTTGTCATCCTTTTCATCATGTTATGATTCTTAGTCACCCGAGCTATCCTCGCAATAACTCCATGTAGATTTTATTTTTTTTACCTTCTATCTTTTTCCACATACTTATTTTTAAACTTTAGCTCAGTACATTCACCATTTACATGTCCCTTTATATAGCATTTATAACAGAATATTTCATTTGAGTTCTCATTCCATTTACATTCCTTCGTCCAATTACCATTATTGTCATATTTTCTATTGTAGCTGGGATTCCTAAATAATTTTTGCCTCTTATAAATATTCATAAACCTTATGTCTAATTAATTCATTTCCTAATCATTTTCTAATAATGATTCATCATTACTTATACTATGAGAATGAGTCTGTATCCTTTCATTTTCTTTATTTTTGGAAGTGGTGGTTTTGAAATCCACTGAATTTTTATTTGGTTCATCCTCTTCCTATTTTTTTACCTTTAACACTTCTTCACACATCATCATTTACCTATCATCTCCTTGACTGGAAACTTAATGATGTCACAAGATACTCTAATTGATACTGTGGTTCCTCTCCATCTTTTTTGTTGACATGTGAGTAGCTGCATGATTTGTTCTCTGGAATCCACTAGATTTCCAAGAGATTTCATTGTATTTAATATTTCATTAAACCTGAGATACATATCAGAAATAATTTAATCAGGCTTCATCTTAAAGTTATCATACAAAATAGTATATGTATTAAGTATCATTTCTTTAACATTAGTGGTTCCTTCATGTGAAACAGCTAAGGTATCCAAAATTTCATAGGCAGATTTTCAAGAAAATATTTTATTAAATTCTTCATTTCCTAAAGAAAAAAAAGGCATTCATAACTTTAAAATTATTATTGTAAGCATATTTTTTAGATTCAATCCATGTAATTCTTTGAGTTTCTATTATTTTATATTTATCTTTTATTAATGTCCAAAAATCAAATCCCATATTTTCTAAGTGAATTTTTATTTTAAGTTTCCACTTAACAAAATTTTTTCTATTAAAGTTGATAGGTATATTAGTAGTATAACCTTCCATTCTATTACCCATAACAATAAATAAAGGATAGATCTTAAAGAGAAAGAAATTTAGAACTAATAGAAATTTATTGACCATTAAAACAAAACTAAATCACAGTTGAAAAGATTCTAAAAATATTTTAAACCATTGAAAATTACAATTTAGAAACATCATCGGATACCAAATGTTGGTCATAGAAAGACACTCAAGAGGGGTTAAATTGAGTTATAATAAAAAAATTCTATTAAAAACACTATTTGAAGATCCCCCGATTTAAAAACTAAATATTTCAGTTAATCAAAGTAGTAAATTACTAATATTTTGGTTGTTCAATTAATTTCTCAAGAGATTGATTACTTCTCAGTTATATCAACATAAAATACTAAAATAAATTTTTGAAACAAATTTAGGAATCAAAATAGTTATAAAAACTATATGAGACTTACTATCCAAGGGAAAATTAGTTTTCTGAAATATTTATCAAAAAAGTGAAATACTCTATTAAAAACTATAGTAGATAAAACGAGTGGTTCAGTCTCAAGCTGAAACATAATCCACTCCATTTGGTGATCACCTACCACAAAGAAATTTATATTAATTGTCTTTGATCCCCACCATGGATCGTGGTTTACAATAGCATACAGATATTTCTAGGTAAATTGACTTCTACCACAGTTCTACATGGGAAAGTAAAACTATCATGCTACATAAGGGCCTCTTCTAATGTTCTACAAGGGTGAAACAAATGGTGTAAGAGAGTAGTAGTTATAAGAAATCATGTATCCTCCAGTTTAGAACAGGTCACAGTGTATATATTTAGTAAATGCACACAAAAATCTTGAAGTATTAATAAAATAGTACAAAACATAGCATAATATAATAAAATTGGATTAGTAATTCCTTGAGTGTTGTTCAATGCATCTCTGTACTTCTTGGATATAAGAGGGTTGATGTTCTGGTCCTCATCTGAAAATAGAGTGTTGGGGAGATTTGTGTTCAATTTTTCAGTTTAGTGAGTTGAACTTGTTCTCTTCATTGTGTTGATGATGCAGGGATGTTCAAATTTTGGATCCACAACAATAAAACTAGTAGAAAATGAGTGTTCTTTGTGTGTTCTTATGTGTGTTCTTTCATGCATGTGTGATCAATCTAATGTCTCTTTTTGTATCACCTTCCATCTCATGCACCACCTTGTATTTTCTCTTGGGTGCTTGTGTTAAGGCCGAAAAGAAGAATGATCTACACACCTCATACCTCGTACTGTCTGTAGATATGTCTAAAAATGATCATTAATTATGTCAGTGTCATTAACTGACAAAAATATGACCATTGGAATCAAATTTTACATTTAATTAAAAAGAAAAAAAAATTAAGGAACGTTATCCCGGTTGGTGGTGAGACATGAATGATGCCATAGTCATAATGATTCTGAAGTGGTTCTATAGTCAGTGGTGACAATTCCTTTAGGAGTTTATTAATTGGTTACATAGTTATAGTGTCTGGTCTTTTTAGAATTCAGGAATTGGTAGTATTGTTACGGTGCCTGGTCCTCTGCAATTTATGGAATCGGTAGCATGGTTATGGTGTTTGGTCCTTTTTAATTTTTAGAACCGGTATCATGGTTATCATGTCTGGACCTTTTCAATTTTTGAACCAGTTGTACAGTTATCGTGTCTGGTCCTTTTCAATTCTGGAACCGGTGTTACTGACATTATTGATTTCCAAACTAAACAGTGAGACAGTTTGAGCACAGAAATGGTGTCTTACACTTGGTCAAATATCTTCCATCTTTCATAATAAGTAATTATCAGATAATGGATTAAGGTTTAAAATAATAATAATAAAACATAATAGAACAATATTAGTCATGATTTATAATATTTAGACATGATTTACATTATTTACATGATTTACAGAATTTACATGATTTACATGATTTTTGAGTATTAAATCAAGAGGTGTCCAACATCTTTAATATTAAGATAATTATGAGCTATTTGGAATCATATGTTTTAATGTATAAATAATCCAGATATTGAAAATTTATTTATTGATTTAGTGATTAATGTTATTTTCGAAGAAGATCAATATATTTTTAGGGGAAAATATATGATTAAAGTGAATAGAATATTATTATATAAGACGATATATTACAAAATGAATCGGGTTTGAATTGTGTTGTTAGAGAATATATGAATTTAATGTATATTAATAGTGATTCATGTTATTTATTAAAATGACTAGAATATTTTAAAGATTTTATGATTAGGAAATATACATTTCTGTGTATGTGACATTTTTAGAAACTAATTTTATTTAAAGATAATTCTTAAATTGATGTCCAAATAATATATGATCAGGTCCCTTATATTTTTTTAACATATAGTATTTTCAAGAGTTATTTATAGAGTGTTTACAACTTAATTAATGGTGTTACTATTATGGATTTTAATATTAATATACAATTTCATTGTTTTAGATAATAGCTTACCTTTTATTAAAAACATTGGGTTTTTTTATGTCTAAAGATAATATGAAAAAATTACTATTTTTTTAGGATTATGTTATCTATTAAAATTTTATTTTAATGGTTCAAGAATGAAAAAAACAATCTTAAATACTCCTCAATTGACGAAATAGTTGATACCATGGTGAAAATTTATTAAATGCTGAAATTATAATTTATATGTAAGTAAATTTTCCTCTGTACTTAGTATATATGGTAAAATATTTCCTCAACAAGACTAAACTAATCATGAAAAAAATTATCTTATTATCATAATTTTCATTAATCAATTTCATTATTCAGACCTCAACAATTAATGTTTTTTGGGTTATTAAATTTATCATTAATTATTCACATTCTTAGGATCAACGTTTTCTGTCTCTCTCCATAATTATTTGGAAAATAATATTTCCTCAATGTATATATTTTTACTTCTGGGTAATTTTATCATATTTTTACACCTAGTATGGGTTATTCAGGATGACCTTCATATTTCCTTCTCTCACTTTTCAAGAGAATGTCTTATTAAACATTTTTACGATGTGAGATCTAAAAAAATGTATTTTAAAATGTCAAAACCATGATTTCAATGTTTGAGTTCAAATTATTAAGAAAAAATTTATTAAAGGGTGATAATTTAGTATTCTATGATAAAAAAATAAAATTATGTTTGATATCATATACGTCATGAAACATTAAGCTTAAATGAACCATGATATATTATTTTTTAAATGTTATAGTTATAACATAGTCATGAATTGGCAGATAAGAATATTATTAAACATGTTATGATATATATATATATATATATATATAAATTTCATAATCAATAAAAATTTCATGACAAATTATTACAAAATAAGTACTCAATTTTAAGTAATGCCATTTTATCCATTAAAAATACATTTTCATCAAAAATAGGATTTATTTTATTAGCGATTAAATATTATAATTAATTTCTATAACATTCAAAAAAAATTATTTGATATAAATAATATCATATTTTATGTCTACATATCAAAATTATCATAGTTTGAAATTTGGGTAATTATATGAAAATAATGATATTTCATTATATAGTGAAAAAAATAATTTTTAATGATATTAATTTTCATTAAAAATTTAAAAAAAGGAATATTTAATATTAAATTAACATAAGATTCATTATTTATAAAAAAATTAACTAATTAAATAGGAATCATCATCATACATTATATGGTATACGATCTTTTTTTGGATTAAAAACATATTTTTCTAAAAATATTGTATTTCATTGCGTTTTATGTATTAATGTTAAAATTAATTTCTTTAAATAATAGAAATTTAATTTTAAAAAATTAAATTCATTTTTTATTTCATAAATTCATAATCTTTATATTATTAACTTTTAATTTTTTTCTAGAGAATTTAAATTTATGGTGAATTATAAAAAATTACATTTTTTATGAAATACAACATATTTTTTTATATGACCAAGACATAAATATTATATATACATTTATCAAGAATATGACAATAATAATGTATTTTAATATAACACAAATAAAATATAAATATAATTCAAAACATTTGAAAAAAAAAATTATTTCATGAAAAATATAAAAAAAAATTTGAAAACAGATATAGTGCTTCCACAACACATGAAAGGTCAAATTTTGTTTCCTAAAGATTATATTTGAGAATAATGAAGTATCTCATTGGATTATTTAATAATTATAAGTTTTTAATTATTGTTTTTAAGATTATATTCAAAATTTGGAGTTATATAAGAAGTAACTTATCCAAATTCTTGTGCAATGCTTGTGTAAGGAAAAAAAATGTTAAAATAACATATTAAACATGTTTTATTGAAATATATGGTAGTAAATATGAATATTTAATGAATATAAAATTTTATTTTGGACTTATTATTTTAATATTTAGGATAGAAATCTATTTTAAATTCTTATTTCTAAAATAATTACCTTAATTTCATGCACAATGCCGAAATATTTCTTGGAAAAATAGTATAAAACTAAATTAAATGAGTTGAAAAACTATAAAAGTAAATTTTTTAGTGATTTATAGTGTAAATTGGATTTTATAGATTAATATAAAATATTTTGGATGTTATAACTTTTAATGTTTTAATTAATTTTTTTTAAATCATTCTCAATGTCAAATTAAATGAATAGTTCAAAAAATAACATTAATGATATTTTATTTTAAATAATATTTATTAAAATTATTTAGAAACAATTTTTTTTAATAGAAAAATTAGGATGATATATGTTCTAAAATATCATCCCTTCACTGTTTATTAATAGTTTTATTCATATAAGTAAAATTAATACCCTTTAATATATAAAAAGTATATACCACGATTATGATTAAAATTCATTAACCAAGGGGTTAAAAAAATGTTTAATAATTTATTTAAACCTGTAAAATTTATTTTTAATGATTAGATAATGAAACTATACTCTTTATACATTAATAAATTTCATTTTTTACCCATTTTACATGAGTTAGAAACATATTATTTTATAATTTTTAGTATATTTACAATAATAACATTAATGTAATTTTATTACTAACAATATTTTATTAAATGATTTCAAATTCCTAAAAATATTGCATTTATTCAATTTATTTCTATATGGTTAAAACTATTAACCATGTTCCATTAATAGGTCAATTTTCCTTTCATAGTAACTTAATTGTCCCCAAATTCATAAAGACAATTAATATCAGAGTAATTTTCAAAAGGGATAAAAACGGTTTAAAAGAGATAAGGTTAGAAACATCACATAAAAATATCCCCATATTATTAGATTAGATTATTCCTACCCATAATAATCTTATATTTATTTATATCAATTTTAATTCAAATTAACATGAAAAGTAATTTCTATTTAATTAATACTTAAAGATCTTTCATGATATCCCTCCCATGACTTAAAAAAGGAAACCTAGTCTCCTCTTTTACTCACACAGTTTCAGCACATTATTTTACTCAAAAATATGAAAAACTACTACCCATATTCACTCCCCATTTCCTAGATGTATTTTTTATCATAATACCAACCTTGGATGTATTAGGTGTAATGAAAAGGAATTTTCCAAAGAAGATGTAAATATTTTGACCAGTTGTTTTAGTTTTATTTATTTTTAACTGCCTTTAAATATTATTAAAAGATGGTAAAATAATAATACTAGTATATTCAATTTACATAATTTTTCTATGTTAATGAAATAACATATATCCATCTTCTCCTCCATCAAATTAGAAACTAAATTGTCATTTGTGTGTACAACGGATTACCACCTCGTGAATCGCTATAACTTATTTTCCATCACTGCCTCTCAGAGATATATATAATAATAGATTTAATGTTTATATATTATATTATATTAATTATTGTTAATTTTTAAATTGTAGTATATCATATAACTTCTAATGTTTCTAGCTATTGAAAAATGATAATTTCTTTCATCTATACGTGTAGACTACCACCTCCATGAAGTGATATGTTTCATTTTTCATCACCAAATCATGTCGATGAAATATATATAACATTTTTTAAATATATAATAGGATATTTTTTATATATTAATCATTATTTAGAGATAAAATAACAATTAGACTTTCCTATAATTATCGTTGAAATACTGAAGTGTTACTCATGTGTGCATACCACAAACTTTTTTCTTGATTAGAACGTAGTTCCTTCCATATAACCATCTTTCATTATTTGTTTTAAAATTATAATTATTTTATATAAATGAATATTATTGATTTATTAATATTCTGTATATCTTTTAATAATTAAAACATTGACCATATTTAACTTACCAAATTCATTTTGAATATATAAGCCAAATATTATCAAAACATCCAACATGGAAATAATTAAATAAGTAATTGTGCATAACATGGATTGAGAAAAAATAAAAGGAAAAATAAATTTTGAAAATGTTTTAAAGAAATTAAATAATTTACATAATGTTATTATTCAATAAATTAAGGATCATAGAAGATGATTTTGACATGAGGTTAGTAACACATTGCCTTAAAGACCTCATTTAAAATGTTTTAAAAAATTATTTTCCCAATAATTCTCTTCCATATCAATATTATTAAAATTATTTTTTTGATAAATTTATAAAGCCATAAATTAATTATAGAAGGTATTTTATTCTCAATTTAACTTCATTCATGGGTTTTCAAAATAAATATTTCAATGAATTTTTTAGCGAATATTTGGACTTTATTTTCAAAAAGGATGATAGGAATGTTCTATTTTAAAGTATACGAAAACAATGGATTTCCTAGTCAAGGAAACCATTATTGTACATCTATATAACATTATAATATTTCAAAGATTATTAAAATAAATACTCTATTTCCCTTTTATTTAGTGTATTTTGGTTTTAAAAATGGTTTTTAAATGGAAATAATATTTCGATATCAGAATGTGTTATGCATATGGGTTAAAAGGAGTTCATCAGGGTTTTTTTATGAAATGGTGAAATCATAGAAAAAATTATTTATGATATGGTACTTGTGTATTATATAGGGTGAATGGGATATCCTAATACAACATATATTATGGGTGTCCCTATATATCATATACAAAGGGTGGTCTCGATATAACTATCCAACATATTGGGTAATGTTCGTTATCTTTAAACTAAATAAGGAGGAATGTAATTGGGGATGTTTTACTAATGAATTTAATTTATATCAAGTTATTTATTTCATAATTTTAAAATGAGTTACGAATATAATTTTATATTTTTTCTAAAACGGTTTCTATTTTCATCCTATAGGTTTGAATCGTTTATTTGAGAAAATAGTTCATCTTTTTCATGAAAATATGATTCATTTTATATGGCCTAAAAATATAGTGGTAAAGCTATAAAATATGGTTTTCATTTTTTTACTAGACTAATGGATTTCTTTATGTAATGTAACATATAGAGATTTTCAATGCATACAATATTTTAAAAAAATTCTATGGTTTTAGAATGGATAATAATAATGAAGAAGTCAAGTTCAATGTTATAAATAATTATTATTAAAATATTACATGTTTATGTTTAAAGTTATTCATTGTATAAAAATTTATATATAGTATATGTGTCCATTGTGTAATTTATGATTTTTTATGTAATATTTATTACCAAATTCTATAAAAATATAAATTTTAAAGATCATTGATATTGTAAGAAAGTGAAATCTTGAATAAAAAAATATGATTATGAAATGTTTTAAGGATCATACTTTATAGTTTTAATAAATGGAATAGTTTAGATACCATTGGAGACTATGATGTTTTAATGATAGGTTACCTTAAGATATGTGGATTATGTAATTGGTTTATATGTTTAAGGTTTATCACAAATCAAAAAGAATAAACAACCCTTTTATATTTAAATTGGTTGAAGTATAAAATGAGTAAGACTGTTTGGGAGATATTAATGGTATTATATACAATAAGATTGGAATTATTTTTAGTGAAAATTTTAATCTAGTAAGAATGAATTTACATTTTGGGGACATGAGTATGAAGACATTAATAACCTTTAGGTTTTACATTATCTTTGATGTCGATATAATTATGGGTTATTTTGGAACATATGTTTTATCATACAAATAACTTTGGGGTTGAAATTTTATTTGGTGATTCAGTGATTAATGTAATTTTGGAATAAGATAAATATTTTTTTAGGGGACATTATATTATTAACGTAATAATAATATTATATTATAATATGATATATTATTTTTTGAATGAATGTTAAATTATATTTTGTAACCATATATTATTTTAATATAGTTTTATTGTGATTTATTTTATTTTTGGAAATTGTTACTATTTTTTGAAGATTTTATGATTAGGGAATATATATTTTAGTGTATATTCCATTTTGAGCTACTAATTTTATTTTATGATAACTATTAAATTGGTCTTATAATAATACATCCCCAAGTCATTTAAATTTTCTGGTTTTGAACTAATATCATTTTAAAGAGTTATTTATGGAATGTTTAAATTTTAAATATTGGTTTTTTTATTGAGGATTATAAGATAAATGAATAATTTCTCTATTTTGGATAATATATTACCTTATGTAAACCATTTTGGTCTGGGTTGATGTCCAAATATATGAATAATGTCTTTTTATTATTTTGTTCATTATGTAATCCATTAGAAGTTTAATTTAGTTATCTAAGCATAAAAAATTATCTGCAATACTTATCATTTTAAGAAGAATAAATAATAATGGTAGAAATTGATTAAAGGATGAAATTATACTTTTAAGGTAAGTATATTTCTTTATATTCTTAGTCTAGATGTTAAAGTAATTACTAAATTCTATGAATAGAATATTGAATCAGCAAAATTATTTTATTACCTTCATTTACGTTGAATCAATGGTCTTTTTAAACCTCATTGACTTTCACTTTTTAGTTATTAACATCCTCATGAATCATTAATATTTTTGTGATCAATTTTCTATTTTACTCTCCGTCATTAATAGAAAATTATTCTTTAATCAATGTCTATATTTTTAATACTCACAAATTCTATCCTATTTTGATACCAAGTATGTGTAATTAAATAAGTTCTCTGAATTTTTTCCCTATATTCAAGATGAAGTTTTATTACAATTTTTTACAATGTGGGAGTAAAAAAAATTAATATTTAAAACCCAATATATCTATCCATGATTCCAAATTGTAATGAATCTATTTATTAAATAGTGTGAATTTAAAATCATTATATTTTAAAATAATGCTATGTTTGATAGTATAAATAACATGCAACACCAACTGTATAAAAATAAGCATATTTTATTATTCTTATGTTATAGTTAAAACATAGCCATTGAAATGGTGGGTATAAATAGTAACAATAGAATTAAGAAATATATTGAAAGGTATCCCTAAATATAAATGTATTGATGAGGTCATAGGAAATATGTTCTTAATTTTTATTTAATCCATTTTATCCTTCAAAGATATGTTTTCTTCAAAAATTGTTTATATTTAATTTTGTGAGAAAATATTATAATTAATTTCTTACAATTTTAAAAAAATTATTAGATAAAAAGAATATCATTTTTTTAAATTAACATATCAAAATTTTCATATGGTGGGATTTTTGGATTTTTCTGAAAAGATTGATATTCAATGAAAACTGAAAATATAATTTTTGTAAAATTTTCCATTTATTCTCATTTAATAAAGTAATTTAAAAGTCCCATTTAACAAATATAGCAAAGTAGGATTTGAAAACTCATGTGAGTGAGTCATCGGTCTTATAATGTAGTGAAAGCAAATGTATAATTGGTTAATAACTTTAAAATATTTTCAGTTTTCAAACTCATGTTTATAAAAATATTCAATATCTTGGACCTTATAGGCCGAAGAGTCTTCCATATAGGGAATAAAGGCTTACTAGGGAGCTAAAATACTTTCAAAACACCTAAAATAGTCATTTTTATGTGAAATTTTAAAAATCCTTTTATTATTTATGTTGGGACTAACTAAAATCATGAAGAAATTTTTTTGGATGTTATGAAAAGATTTAAATTAGTAATTGTTTTCCTATAATAAAAATAAAATGAATTATCCCTTCATCATGCATTCATCAAATTCATATGGAACCAAACCACAAATTAAGAGATGAGTGATAATGTATATTAAACCCAAAAATGATAAAGGTTATGAGAGAATAGGTAATAAAGCTGCTAGATGCTGGAATTATATACCACGATTCGAATTTTCCAGGGGTGATCTCAGCCTAATTAATTACCAAGAAGGATGGATTCAATGTTTTAACCAATTAAATGAATGAAAAAATTAGATCTGGAAGGAAACCAAATTTATTTTCTCTATAGATTATATAAGGCTAAATTATTCCTCTAGAAAATATCATTTTACCATTTTGTTATTAGATAAAATGATAGAATGATTAGAATGGAATTATTTCATCTATTATTTAAATATATATTATAGAATCAACATGATCCATGTATACCCTCTAATTTTTATTAGATAACTCCCTTAAAATTACCATTTGGAACATTTTTATACATATGGATTCCCTTTGACTTGTGTGGTTCCCTGACCACCATTCAATGTTTTAGGATGTCTATTATTTCAAACATGATTTTGAGAATTATTAAGGTGTTTTGAATTATATTTTCACTATTGTGAATAATATTTAGAGGTGTTTGAAAAATATATAATTGGTTTTGGGAGGTTCTTAGAGACAAACATAGTTAAATAATTGATGAAATGATATTATTTTTTCAATTAAGGGATAATTTTTTACATTAAGGTGTATAAGAGGGGAATTGAGGTTGAAAATTACAAAATATAAGTGATCCAAAAAATTACTCCTCTTTAAAATACAATGGTTTTTTGGAGTTTTTTAGGGTTTTATGATTTTTACATGAAATTTATTAAATACATTTCCAAAATTTCAAAGACCTTGTGCTCACTGATGTTTAAATATACACCCTTCCTATTTGATGATAGTTGTTTTAAATATTTTATTTTCTTAAGGATAAACTCACGTATTTTACTTAATCACTACACAAAATTGGAAATGTTCTATTTAAATATAGTGTGATACTAGCGATGTGATTGTTGGAGATTTTTTAGGATAATAGAGAGATAATAATTTACATGTAGTGTATTATTCATGTAACCTTCTTGATAGAGCTCAAGTGAACTAAACCATTATAGAGAAATATTTTTTAGTTGTTGTCTTTCCTCTATAAAATTTTAGGTATTGTATATTAGGATTAAAATGCAATTATTTGTCGACCATATGTCCATAAATTATTTTCTATCAAATAGTAATGTAAAATATGTACTCATTATGAGGATACTTATGTTAATTAATTTAGATGTTGAAATTGGAGACAAATTGGGTGATGCTAATATTATTATCGATTATCTCTATATGTTGTACATTAATTAATTTGAATATCCTAAGGAGATTAATTCTTCTTTTCTTGATGAAGAGTTACTCACTATATCGATTAAGCAACCATCTTTGTATGTAATGTTTGCTAATTTATTAGAAATAAATTCCATTCCTAAATATTTTAAAACTAATAAAATCATGAAGTTAGTTTATGAAATTATTTATTATATATGAGATGATACTTTATTATTTAAGAGGTGTGATGATGACATTTTAAGGTGATGTGTTACAAAAGAATAGATGTTTCGTATTATAGAGTTTTGACACTCTTCTCCTTGGGGAGGTAATCACGGAGGAGAGAAAGGTGCACAAAAATTATATCAAGGTTAACTTTACTTGCGTATTATTTTTAAGGATCCTAAGAGTTTTTTTTTGATATAATAGGTTCATATGATTAAAGAATATTGAAATAAATAAGGATATTCCTGGAAATTGTATTTTAGAGGTTGAGATTTTTTATTTTTGGGCATAGATTTGTTTTGGGTCATTCTCATCTATTCTTGGGAATAGTCACATATTATTAGCTACGGAATATATTTCCATGTAAGTTAAGGTAATGTAACTTCCCAAAAATAATTCTAATAATGTTATCAAAATCATTAAATTGAAGATATTTTTCCTATTTGGAGTGGAGAAAGAATTAATAATAGAAAATAACGACCTTTTTAGGAATCTAATATTAAAATAATTGGTGGGGAAGTAATTTTATTCCCATAAAATTGGTACTTATTACCATATTTAATCCATTGGTATTATTTAAATTTCAAATAGGGAGCGTAAACCAATTTTAGAGATAATGGTATCTAATTATAGGAAGGATTTGTCCTTAAAACTAAATAAATCATTTTTGGCCCACAAAATTGTATTCAAAACTTCAATTTATATGTCTCCTTAAAGGTTTATTTTTTTAAATAACTTAATTTTCATATAGAGTTTTAACACAATTAATATTGGGATGTTAAAGTTTTTAACTTTGTTTTTATGAATAGTGTTGTAATAATACTTTTTGATATGAGTGAAATAGATGAGATTTGGGGAGATTCCTATGATAATGATAGGATTAATAATGAGATGGATAAGTTTTATAATGATTATTTCATTAAAAATATAGAATTCAGGGATTGTAAAATCTCTAATATATTTAATTCCAATCGTCTTCTTTTTTATGGAAAATTGAAATCTATGCAGTATAGACCTTTCACTTTTTGTAGGGTGTTTACAAATGTAACTATTAAAATTATTGGAGAATTGTATTAACCAAATTTGGTTAATGTTATGAGGAATAAATGCTATTTTTAAGAGCATATAAATAGGTTTTTTAATATTTGTGCTTGAAAATTGAGTTCTATTGAATTCTTAATAAAGACATTAAATTCAGATCTTAATGGAATTCAACTCATTGTTTTCCTTATGTGTGTTCTTTTTTTAGAATAAATTTTTTTTTTCATATTTTTTTTACTCTATATTTCCCAATATATTTAATTCTATTTAACCCTCTCTTTTCATAAATAAGGATGTGATGTTATGACAAAAGAAATCCATAAGATCAATTTTTTACGTAAAAAAGTAGATTCTCTCTAAAGCATACAAGATTAAAGAACACTAAACTATCTCCCAAATTTCATTTCTTTTTTTATTATTCATTGATATATATTGTATATAATTTAAATTTTATGTATTGAAAGGTTAATATCTAGTGGTATTTACTTAGGTAAATAGGGAAGAATATTGGGAATCCCTTTGAAGCATAAATCTTCTTAAATAGATGGAGTTCTTGTTTTAATTTATACATCTTTACTCTACTTATTTTATTGTTTCTAGAAATATTTCATGATGGATGTTAATTAAAAGTTGAGCTTAGATGTTTCTTCTACATATTCGTATAGTTAAGTGAGCAGGATTTAATAATTTTTGTTTGTTTTAATCATTATTTTTCAAGCTATATATTTTGATGATTCGTAAATTCATGTGTTTATCCTAAAAAATAAAATATGCATGTTCTTTTTCAATAATGTATAATTTAATCCTAATAAATTATGGAATCATGTTTTTGAACAATATTATAACCAATAAACATGATTTTGTGTTACTGAATTGTTTTTGAAGTTTAATTGGTTCAATTGTTTTTCCCACTTAAAGTTTCAACAATAGTGACATTATTTTATTTTAATTGTATGGGAGAGGCCTTAAATTTGGTTATACTATACTTCAATGTATTACATAGAAAAACCCACTAATATTATTCATAATTGGTTGGTTTTTAGGTTACATATATCATATTTGGTTAATCAAATTCTTTTCTTGATTCTAATATTTGAATTACCATCTTGAAGAGGTTAGTTTTAACTATTTTCCTATAGATTTAATTCAGTTAATACATTTATTAATCTATTCAAAAAATTTATTTTATATAAAACTTTTAGAGGAGTAATTAAAATATCCATTGTTATTAACAATTAAACTGAGTTTTAAACTTTTAGGATATGAATTTAAATATGATATGAATTGAAAATCTAAATATATGTTGAAATTTCAGTCTCATAATTATTTTAATAATTTATTCATTATGATTTTTGATGGTTTTAATTATTCTTGTACTTTTTATATTTTATTATCCAAATTGAGTGTATAATTTATATTCTTTTTAATTATATGTGTATGTCCTCTTAGTGAAAAAGAGTTGTTTAAATGACTCATTTTATAGTGAAGTGATGTTGGTTTAAATTAATTAAAAATTTATAATTTCAATCTTTTTTAAAAATCTTATACAATATTTAGACCAAATCATCTTCTTCAAAGAAATAAATATATTTTTATTCATGAAATACTTCATAGGGGATGAAGAAATTTCAAAAAACAATTAGTGGTGTTTACATTTTCATCCTTTAGAATTATTTTCATTCATTGGATTTTTAAAATTTATTTCTTGAGGACAAGAAATGTCTTGTGTTTGTGATAATTTTATGTGGATTTATTTCATTACATTTTACCACATCAGTCATAGGTATATAACTGAGTTCTCAAGGAGAAAATGTGCCAATCAAGAAAAATTATTCAATTAATAATATTTTTGGCTTAAATTGAAATTAAAAATAAGAATATTTGAAAATGTTATTGTAGTTCAAAAATTGATTGAATTTTTTATACTTAAATATTTTTAAAAATATATATTAATTTATTTGAATGATAATAAGGATATTTTCATTGGAGATGACTTTTTTTTCTTGGTTTTCGTGAAATTTATTTCTTATTTCCAATGTATTTAATTAAAAAATATAATTTATTCTTTATTAGAAATTGGGTATTTCATCAATTAATTTTATTTCAAATTTTTTCACAATTTCAATACATAAAATTTCTCTTTTTATATATTTTTAAAAATGTATAACTAACTTCATGAACATACATCATGAATGATGGAAATTCTAAATAAACTATTCACATTCACTTGAGTGACTGCTCCAAGTCACTATATATAAGAAATGCAACCAACGAATTGAGATGTCTAAAGAAAATGTGGTAACATAAGTGACCTTGTGGAAAATTGCAAAGTCCCTAGACTTCATAAAGGCTTCCAAGTTACAATATTAAATTAATAAATTTTTTCATATATTCAATTTTCAAGCAGTAATACAAGGGGTCAGGTGACCACAACCCCAAAATAAACTAACCTCAAGATGTAGTGTTGTAGTCACTTAAGTGACTGTGACTAAGGGGAAGATACCTGATGTATGGATCACTCAAAGTCATGTAATTTTCTAGAGAATAAATATCCTACTGCACATCAACATACTATGATAGAGGAAATTAAGTTGACACATTCTTGAAACATAAAGTGATGAAACCTACAAGATACCACATGAGGGAATCCAAAACAACCTAAAGTGAAAAAATAAAACATACCATAAGATTATCCTTATTTTATTCATTCTTAAAAAAATATTCCATATATCAGGATATTAACAAATATATACCAGTGAAATCTCACACCACCATCTAAGAAGGCATGGACTTCAAAAAGAATTCTGAAGGTCGGTCATAGGTTTCGTTTGGCTGAAAATGATTTTATGTATTGAGTGAAATATATAGAAGTTTATCCAAACTAAAATTGATTATGAATGTTGGAAATGAGGATTTAAAATTCAATTTGATTAAGGATTGGATTGATCTAGTTGAATACCAATTTAATCAGGTATCTGTAAAGGTGACTAGGCCGATATTTTATGAGATTGAGTGTGGTGGGACATCATTAGTGCCACTATCTAAGAGAACCAAAACCATTGACGAGGCTATGAGTGTTGAAGAAAATTACCTATTTTATATTTGGAATATTACAAAAGAATCAATTAGGAATAAATCATTTTATGGTGAGGAATGATCTTTTTTCCTTGTCATTAGAGTATTACATTGGATTCAACTGGTTGAAGGTTTCCCAAGATACTATTATGAACCAAATTAGATTCATAAATGAATCCACCCAATCTAAATGGAAATGAGAAAAGATGAAAGGGATTTTACAATTTAATTAATTTTAGATGAATGTAAAATTTTATTATTTTCAATTCTTAATATTTCCAAAGAATCCAATCAATCCTAATTTCATGAAACTAATACAATCCAAGGGACACCATCAAAAATTTACAAATCTCTAACACAATTTTTTGGATAATGTGATTTCATATCATCCAATACCTTATAATGAATCATTTTATCTAGTTATAGTAGTTTTAGAGGTCTACATCAGAAGAAAATGATGGAACCTCTTCAATAAAACTATTGTTATTGATTTATTACAGTATAATTCATCCAACAAGAGTGATAAAATATCTTAGAGTGGTTTCTGTTTATATTTTATTTAGATATTTCAAGTATATGTTCATCAATGTAGAGGTTAGGAATTTTCTACCCAATATTATTTTTGAGATCCATGGACGATGTTGATATTCTGATTATTTTTTGAAAAATGAGTTTTGTATTGACATTTTAAAATGAGGTGTAATCAATAAAGTAGTCGATGATATTATTGAGTATTAATTTTCAAATTATTGTGAGTGAATAAATTGTTGAGATCTTTTTTTTTGATACTGAATGAACCTAGAACTATTTGAAAATTCATTTTATGACATGCTTAAGGTTTTTTATTGTAATCTTTTTAAAATCTATTTGAATATTTTTTTCTTATTTCACATGTTGGTGATAGGGGAAAAGACACCAACTCCATGTGCTCAGTGGTAAGTTATTGATTTATTTATTTTGGTGGATCATTTATATTAGCTAAAAAATAATAATAAAATACTCCAACGTGACAGAAAGTAGTAGATGATTTTTTAGATGTAAATAATTATATATCTAGGGGAATAAACAAACATAAGAAACAACCAGTCAAAGGAAATAAATAAATTTGGAAAATTTTCTTGATTATTTATTCTTAATTTTATTTTGATGAATCCAATTATTGTTTTTTTGTATTGTTTTTTAAGACAGTGATTGGATATATTGTTTTAGGAAATTCTGATGTTTAGTTAACATTTCTTATATTATTCTCCTCATATTCTTTCATTAAAAAATTTTTCTCATCTATAATCATTGATTAAATATAACCAAATTCATTCGATATGATTAATTTTAATTTATATATTTAAAATATCATGGATTTTGATGAATCATGGAAGTGGCTATCAGCAATAATAATACTTAAACATAATTAAAATCATGGAATGTGATATTAATCTAATTGTTTGTTAGATATGAAAGTAATTATTTTTCATATAGAAGAATAAATATATTCAAAAACAAATAAACTAAAATTCCCTAGTTATACTAACTATTTATCCAATATCTTATTTTCTTATTTATCCCTTTTGTTTTCAAATTCAAAATCATCACCTTGTTTGTTGTTTTTAATAAACCAAAAAAAGATATTCCAACACCCTTTTCTTTTGATGTTTTTAGATTTTGGAAAATAAAAACTTTTTTTCCTTTCCATATGGGTTTGACACCCTTATTAATTTTATATATCCGTTTTTTGTACTTTTAAAAAATTACATTTTTTTAATCAATTACATACTACATATGGTCATTGTTGGGATAATAAAATAATGATTTTAAAATCATAACCAGTGTACAAATGAATTTGAGATTGTGTTTAATGAGAGAGAATAGAACTGAATCATTTTTTGAACATCATATATTCATAAATGAAATGGATAAATTACATGAAGGAATAATAAGATGAAATAAAGAAGAATTACTATTATTAATGTACTTGAATAAAAAGAAAGACAAAGAAAATCACTTACATAATATGTCGCCTCCTAAACTTAGAGGGGCTCTTCCTTGAAAGTTTGGGGATTCTTTAATTTACTTAATTAGATACTGGGAGTGGTCTTTATGTTTTAATGTCATATATTTTGAACTATTAAAAGAAAAATATGTTCGATATCCTATACAACACACAACACTGAGCATAAATGAACAATACAATTTTAGAATTTAAATGTTACATTTATAACCAATTTATTGGATTTAAAGTTACAAATTAGATTAACAAAGTTATAATAAAATATATAATGTTCATACACTATAAAACTTTACTGATTAATCATTTCGAAATTAGTACTCAATTTCTAGTAAAGTCATTCTATCTTAAAAAATTAGATTTTCTTCAAAAATCGTTTTTATTATATTTTGTGAGTGAATATTATAATTAATTTCATCTAATTTAGAAATTTTATTTTTCAAAAATGAACACAATTATTGAAAAAGTCAAATTAAAATTAATTTATTCTGAATTTGTTTGATTTTTATGAGAAGATAGATTTTTCAATGAATTTTGAAAAATACTGATTTTTTTTCAAATTGTAATTTATTTTCATTGAATAATATAATTTTAAAGACACATTTGATCATAAAGTGTCAGAATTATCATTCAATTTAGAATAATATAATTAATAATATATGAATCGCCATCATACATTATTTCTATATATGTTCATTTTTCATCTTAGAAAACAATTTTCTAAAAAAATATTTTCATTGCATTTTATGCATATATATGAAAATTAATTACTATCAAATATAGGAATTTATTTTTATGAAATTGAAATAATTTTAGGATAAATAAATTAAAATTTATACATGTATTAATTATTGTTATTTTTTGGATTATGAAATGTATTTTGAAGAATATTTAAAAAATATTATTTTTATGAAATATTATCTATTTTATTAAATGGGCATTATATAAATATGATATAAAAATTTATTAAACTTATAAAAAAATTATATATGATAATATAATAAAAATATAATACCAATAAAATCCGAAAAATTTGAGTTATAATTTTTTCATGATAAATATAAAATGAATTTTAGTGTTGATATAGTTCTTTTACAATACTTGAAAAGTAAAATTTGTTGTCCTAAACATAATATTTAGGAAGCAAGAAAAATTTTATTAAATTTTTAAATAAATATTTTGTATTATTTATTATTATTATTATGGATATATTTTAATTTTAGAAAAATATAATAGGATAATTATCTAATTTCTTTTGAAATACTTACGCAAGGCAAGAGATGTTAAAATAACATATTAAATATGGTTTCATGACATATATGTGGGTGAATGTACATATTTAATGAATATAAATTGATTTTGTGATCATAATTAGTTTTTTTATGAGATTAATTTATGTTATATTTTTATTAATGAAAAAATTAACAAAAATGATTATGTAATGCTGCTATAATGCATGTGCATGTAGTAGAAAAATCAAGAAAATTATTTCAAAACATATAAATCTAATTTTTTGGGGGTTTTTTATATTTTCATATGACATTTATCGCTAAATATAATATATTAGAGATCTTTTAAGGGATAATATTTTAATTTTTTTGTTTTTATATTGTTTTCAAAGTCAAATTAAATGAATAGTTCTAAAAATGACATTAATGATGTTTTATGTTAAATAATATTTTTTAAAATTATTTAAAAAACCTAACAATCTTACCAGTTGAAAATTAGGATGGTAAATAGGATGCAATATTACCCCACATCCATTTATGATCCAATTTTCATGGTATAAGTAATATTATAAGCTTATAATATTGAATTATTCATTACCATGGATAATGTTAAAATTAGTTAACCTAGGAACTAAACAAAAATATAATGTTAATAATGATATTTAAACCTATAAAATTTTTCATTTATTAATATATTAAGATAAAAATTTAATTATATTAAATTTCATGTAATTTATAGACCATTTTACAAGATTTTTACACATATTTTATTATAATATATCGCATATTTCTACTAATAACATTATAGATATTTTATAATAAACAAAATTTTGTTAAATAAATTAAAATTAAAAAAAATAATACCTTCAGAATAGTGAATAGATTATTTTTTATAATATAATCCATGATCTATTTATGTTTCACTTTGCCTTTTGTTGTAACTTTCACAAACCATAAAGAGTTAAAGGCATTGATACCATTAAAAATTTCAAATTGGTTAATGGGGGTTAAAACAAAAGGATAAGAGTGAAAACATTATCAAATATTTCCCTAATTTTATTATGATTGATAATTTATACCAAAATGAAATATAATAATTAATTATATCAATTCTTATCTAATTTAAAAAGAATAATAATTTTTATCAAATTAATACTTTAATAAATTTCATGAATTCCCCTCCCCACACTTACAAAAGGGAACCTCAACTCATGTTATCCTCGGAACTTTTGAGAACTTAATTTCATCCATTACTGGGAATAAAATCTCCCAAAATTCAAAAAATATGTTGTATAGGTTATTATTTTATCTTAATACCAACCATATAGGGTTTAAGGTGTAAAAAGGTTGTTATATTAAGAACAGGTAGATATTTTATTAAAAATAGTTAATTTTATTTCTTCTTATACATCCTTAAAATTTTATTAAAATGAAAAAATAATAAAAATAGTATATTAAATATACATAGATATTTTTGTTTTAATTTATAAACATATATCCATATCCACTTCCATCAAATGGGAAACGATACTATTATTCATCTATGAAACAGACTACCACCTCGCAAACAATGGTAATTTGTTTTCCATCACCACCTCCCATGGTTAGATATAATGAGGGGTTTAAAATTTATATATGATATTCATGAAATATTTATCATTATATAAATATAATATATCATCAAATTTATTTACATTCCATTAATAAGAAAATGAAAACGTCGTTCGTGTGTACTTGTGGACAACATCCTCAACGAAGAGATGTGATTTGTTTTTCATAACCACCTGAAATTGATGACCTATATAATATTTTTTAAACAATATAATATTTATGATATAATTTTTATTAGTGAAATGTAATATAATTATTACCTTCATTCCATCATGATTTCTAAAAAATGGAAATCTTACTCATGGGAACATACGACCAACCGTCTCCCTTATTGTAACATAGTTCCTTCTTCATGACCATACATAATGGTCAGTATTAAAAGTAAAATTAATTTATAAAAATTATAATCATGATATGATTATTAATCTATAGATGATGTATTAGTAGTTTATCTAACCATATTCAACCAACCAAATTTATTATAAAGATATATGTAGAATATAATCATAACATCTTATGTGATCTTAATAAGTTAAGTAATTATGTATAACAAGGAAATATATAAAATTAAAATGAGAAGTGAAATTTAAAAAAGGTAATTAGGTAGGTAAATAATTAACATATATTTATTATTTTTTGAAAATAAGTAACATACATGATTAGTTGAACTTAAGGGAATATACACTTTACATTTAAAACCTCTTTTTAAGTACTTTCCAATATTATTTTATAAATATTTTTCCTCCATATCCATATTATTAATAATAATTTATGGATTAATTTCTATGGATATAAATAAATTATAAATTAATTCATATGAGACATTCAAAAAGGAATATTTTTATGTATTTTATATGAAATTTTATTACTTTAATTTCATAAGTAAAGAAATGAATATTGTATTTAAGTATATACAGTTTCAATGGCTTTTACAACCCCCAAAACCATTATTTCATATACAAAATCTAATACAATAATTTATTTTTTCCAATAAAAAATGTATTTCCATTTTTTCTAGGTATTTTTGTTTTGGAAATGGATTTTTAAAAGGAAATTATTTTTTGATATATGAATGTGATTCACATGTGGGTTAAAATTATTTTTCAAGGGTTTTGTGACGAAAAAGTGAAAGCATAAAATATTTGTTCTCATGATATAGTAATTGATAATTATAGATGATGAACAATTGAGCCGGTTATAGCTTATATTATGGGTGATACTAATATAGATAATATGATGGGGAGCCATATATAGATCTCCTATTCATTGGGTAATGTTCCTTAATATTTAAAGGTAAGTGAGGAGGGAAAATTTGAGAAGGCTACTCTGAGGGATTTAATAGGTCCTAAGTTAGTCTTGATGTGATTTTGACACATGATATGAATATATTTCACCAAGTTGAATAAAATGGTTTCTATTTTCTTTTTTTATATTTTAAAGATTATATTTGATAAAAAAGTGTTCTTTTATAAAATTTTGATTCATTTCACATGGTCAAATAATATGGTGAATAAGTTGATCATTTTATTAGTTTCATGTTTTTCACTTAATAAATTGATTTTTTTACTGTTATGTACCTTATTCAGATATTTTTTCTCATCCCATGTTTTTAAATGTTTCCAAGGTTCATTAATTGGTGAGAAGAAAAGAATATTTTGAGTTTAAAGTCAGGAATATTTTTCATGAGAAAAATATTTTTTCACATAAAAAGTTTTATCGCTTGGAAAGTTGATACTAATTAAAAGTTTCTATTTTTTAATATATGGGTTATATATTTAATATTTATAATCTAATTCCTTAAAACTAAAAACTGTAAAGATCCTTAAGAATGTAATAAAGTAAAATCATTACTAAAAAATCAAGATTGTGTGATTTTTAATCTTGGTTCCTCACAGTTGGTATGGGAAGAAAGGTTTACAAAACTTTTGAGGTTGGGTGGTTTTCATTATAGGTTCACATAAGAGTTATTTAAATCATATTGGGTTCGTAGATTTATGTTTTATAATGATTGCAATGTAATAAACACCATTTTAGGTTTTAAGTGATGAAAATAAAAGTTATTAACAGTATTTTGGGATACATTTGTGGTAATATAACCCTGGACACTAGTATGGGTTTTAGTGAAAAAGTTATTTGATGAAAAATGTCTTTAAATTTTGGTGTCAAAAGTATAATGTTATTAATAACGTTTAGGGTTTATATTATCTTTTTTTGGTCAGATTAGGACACACAATAGGGGGTGAATTGAGTTACTATAATTTGTTTTGTTAAAACTATATTTAAAGATCCCCCAATTTAAAAACGAAACAGGACAATTAATTAATTTTGTCAATTTATAATAGTTTGGTTGTTCAATTAATTTATCAAGAGATTGATTACTTCTTAGTTATATCAACCTAAATTACTAAAATAACTTTTAAACAATTTTATGAAATAAAAAAGTTATAAATACTATCCAAGACTAACTATAAAAGTAAAATATAGTTTTCTAAAATATGAGTTAAAAAGGAGAAAAACTAAATTTAAAAACATAGCGGATAAAACAAGTGGTTAAGTCTCAAGCTGAGACCTAATCCACTCCACTTGGGGATCCCCTACCACAAAGCAATTTATATTAATAGTATATGATCCACATCCTAGATTGGGGATTACAATAGCATACAGAGTTTTCTAGGTCACATGTCCTCTACCAGAGTTCTACATGGGAAATTACGACTACCAAGACACACAATGGGCCTCTTATATAGTTGTACATGGATGAAAAAATTGTGTAAGAGAGTAGTAGTTATAGTATATCTTATATCCTTCAGTTTAGCACAGGGTAAAGTGTGTATTTTCAGTATAGACACACATAATACACGAAAGATTAATAAAATATTAAAAAATATAGAATAATATAATAAGAAGGGATTATAATTGTTTGTAGTGTTGTTTTATGAAACTCTAGAATTATAGGATATAACTGATTTAATGTTTGGATCCACTTCTGAAAATAGTGTATCAAATAGCTTTGTATTGTGTTTTTCAGTTCAACGAGTTTCTCTTGTTCTCTTCATTGTGTTTTTGCAACAAGGATGTTCGACATTTCGATCCACATCTATACAGTTAGTATAAAATGAGAGTTCTTCATGTGTTCTTCTATGTGTTCTTGCATGCATGTGTGTTCACTCTAACATCTCTTTCTGTCACACCTTCCAGCTCATGCGCCACCTTGTATTTTCTCTAGGGTGCTTGTGTTATGGCTGATAATAATTACGATCTCTACACCTTGTACCTCATACTATCTGCTAATATTTGTGCAAAATAATATTAATTTTGTTAGTGTCATTAAATAACTCAAATATAACTATTAGAATCAACTTCTAAATTTAATTAAAAAGGTAGATAAATTGTTATGTAAGGAATGATGTCATAGTTGGTGGTGATACAAGAACACTAACACCATCATGGTGAGTTAGAAGTGGTGCCACAGTCAATGGTGAGTTTTCGTTTGTGAGTTCTGGAACCGGTATCGTTGCCATGTTGTCTGGTACTTTTCAAATTATAGGACTGGTAACATGGATATAGTGACTAGTCCTTTCCAATTTTTGGAACTGGTAGCATGGTTTCGGTGTCTGGTCCTTTTCAATTTTTAGAAGTAGCACGGTTACGATGTCTGGTCCTTTGAAATTTTTGGAACTTGTAGCATGGTTACGATGTGTCTTCATTTTTAATTCCGGAATCAATAGCATGGTTACGATTTCTGGTTCGTTGCAATTCAGAAACTGGTGTTACTAACATTTACGCTTTCTAGACTAAATGATGAGATAGTTTGATCACAAAAATAGTGTCTCATACATAGTCAAATATCTGGCATCTGTCTTAAGAAGTAATACTCACAGAATGGATTAAGGTTTAACATAATCATAATAAAACATAATAGATCAAGAGTAATCATGATTTATATGATTTAAACATGATTTACATGATTTACATGATTTGTGAGCATTAAAATAAGAGGATTCAAAAACTATCCTCATTTTTTACGATCATAAAGCATGGCCTTTACAAGACATACATATTAGAAAGGAATAAATAGTGTTCTTATCATATGAAACAGATTATGTGAGATCAAGACATAAACTCAAGAAAATCCTTGATATTATTAGAGCTTATATATAAAAGGAGTGTTTCTCCCTTTAGTAAAAATTAAAACTCTTCTTTGCCTATAGGATTATCAAAAATTGAGTAATAAAACAAATATTTAAATGAAACCAAAAAGTGAATAAAAGGGAGAGAGAAAATTCCATTGAATATAAAAACAGATTTTATTTACAATCACAAAAAGAGAATACATCACATCCCTATAAAAAATTATTCTTCACATGTCTTCATATTTTTCATCCTTTACTTTATCCTTGTTAGAGAGAACATGAGGAGAAGCAAGAGGTGTAGAAGTATATGTGTTAGAAGTAGTATAAATGGAAGTTAATGAAACTTCTTCAATGACAAAAGGGAAAAGGGTTGGTCTGGTGGAGGACTGAGGAATGTTTTCTCAATAGTAATAGGTCTGATCTGGCATTGAGCCTGAGAAATAGACATTTTAGTAGGGAAAAATGAAGTGGTGAAAGAAGGATATATGGGCGGAGGTAGACCGGTCCTCAAAGGAGATATTTCAAGAGCCAAAATGGTTATGCTCTGAACATGTAAAGAAGGTTTCAATACATTGATAATTTCTATAATGATTTCACCACCATAATACATGGACTTCCGAAGTCATCTTTATTTTCCATGAATTTATCCAAAGTAGGTGTAAATTAATTTTGATTCTTTACTTGATCTATGAAAGATTGAGTTACACAAGGTAGCTTTAAATTATCTATCAGATACATGAAATAGTCACTCAACTGATGCCTGGAATAGATCTTCTTGAAGTAATAATCCACATTCATAGATATTTCTTCTTGAAATTAAGTTGAATGTTTTTAGTAAAGTCTTACCTATTTATACACATAGTCACTATTCTTAAAAACATTATCAATACTTTCTTTATCAAAAACATTAATCAAAGACTGAATCTTTTTGGTAATTACATATTTGACCATTTCACTAACCAAATATTGATGTGGTTGGGTAGAAAAATATGGAGTAGAAATAGTTGATGTGAGAGAAATAAGCTATTTTCGAATAGTCTGTAAACATCTTTTATACTCAGTGGTTAGATTGTTGATTCTTGAGACAAGCGGATTGATCTCATTTTCTATTTTGGTATTTTTATCAACCACCATTTTAGCCATAATAATTAAGTTGGGTTGAATCAAAGATACAAACTTCTTTGGGATCTTATCAACATCATCCTCACCGAGATGAGAAATAAAATCTTGAGAAACTTACAAGTCTTTACTAATTTCCTCAACCATAGATTTTAAATATTTCACCTCATCACTCAACTGCCTATTTTCAATCCGGACTACTTAGATCTCATGATGAATCTTCGATTGGATCCGCATTATGATTTTATCTAAAGGTAATGAAATATCTATTTCCATGAGATTGGTTAAAGGAGATGGTTGAGACTTCATGACATTCTCAAAACCATAAAAAAAATATTATCTCCAAACTCTTTCAAATCAACATGACTTACATAAAAAGGAGTTTCTTGAACATGTTTAGGATCAAAAACAGAGATAGGTTCTGGATCCTTAGCATATATTAATTCCCTAGTAGTAATTGGTTTTAGCTCAGACACGGTTGAGTGATCCAATACCTAAACTATGGTTCCGTGGGATTCATAAACATCAAAATACCTAGGAAACCAATACCAGGTATCCAAAAAACATAAATCCATAGGGTTGGCACTTCAATCCTTTCCCTGATGTGGTTTTCTCCCTCTTAACAGATGTATCTTTTGTAGGACTAAGATACTGAATCTATTTACTAGTTTCCACACCCTCTTCCCTATCAGATTCTGCCACATCTCTAGCTAATTGAAAATTTTGCTCCATTCTTACTACAGTATGAAAAATGACTTCTGTTTTTTTATATTCTTACTCTATCTATTTCTCAGTGGAAGTCTATTCTTTCAAAGTATCATATTCTTCTTCAACATCTTTACACTTTTCAGCTGCTTCTCTTTATTTTCTATCATCCTCATCACCTTTAGAGATAAGATATTCTCTAGTGGGAACATCCTAAGGTTGTTCAGGAGATTTAAGAGTGGTTTCTCCAATCTTTGGAGGAATATCTGGATTACGGTCTTCTCTATCTGAAGCCTTTTCATCTTCATTTCTAGAAGCATCAGATTACATTTCAGCACCCTAATATTCCATAATTGCATCTGACTATGGACTAGGGTTAGTGAAATTCCTAGGTTTTGAAGGGTTCTCAATAGGATTAAAATCCTCATACCATCCGTAAAATCTTATTTTTTTAAAAAAATTGTAATTTTCTCTTTAAAGAAATCTATTTTTTTAAAATTAAATAGATATTTATTCATAAATACTATATTTAAAATTACATTATTATTCTTTTAAATATGCTTCTATACTAGTATTTTACTATTTTTGGTATTATTATTATCAAAATAGTCATCAAATAGTAAAATTGTAATTTTCATGTAACAATTATATTACTATCAGATCCTCATTCTCGCATTCCCCTTTACGCCAAATATATAGTCCACTATTATCATATATCATCATTTACTACTACATTTACCAAGGTTCTACACATCCTTTGATAATGTCCAGCATACCATTAACACTTCTCTTTTTTATAGTCTATATGGATGGAGCGATCATTAATTGAGAATTCATGTATATGGAGTTTACATTTGATTCCTCATTATTAGTTTTCATTTTCCCCTTCTACTATTATTTTCTATGACATAATTTTTTTCAATATTTTTAATTGTCTTTTAATATACTTATGTAATATAAGATAATAAAATAGTTATGAATATTTTTTCTAACAGAATGAATTTTCATTCCATTGTATACTATTTACTATTACTGTTTCATAACACACAGAATTACTAAAAGTGTTAAAATTTATTTTAAAAGTTGAATTTCAAAGATAAAATTCTAGGTAATTAAATTATTAACGCATTAAGAAATTGTTCCCTCAAAATTTCATTTCATACAACAAGGTGAAAACTAATTAGATTACTTCAACTTCATCACTTTTACATGTTTCTAAGTAGCAACATTGTATTTATAATTCAATCAAAGTACTTTGACTAGTCAATTTTTCTAGTTTTGTATAACATTTCCACTATATATCAATACTTTCAATGTCTTCTAAACATAAGAAGTATCATTATATAACTATACCACCTATGAATTTAGTACAGGTCAATGATCTGATATGTACATTATCAATATGGATGCATGGAATATGTTATAAGATTGTGAAAAAATTAGTGGATGTGTATGTTGATATTTCATAACACTAAAGTGTTCATGAACTCAAATGGGCCAATATAAATAATAATTATCTTTATTTTGAACCCAAACTTCATGAATTTCTTCTAATAGAATATGTGAGGAAAAAATCTAAATCCAACCTCAAAATCTTTCACCCTTTAATTGTTATCAACAAAACTCTTCTATCTACTTTGTGATGCTCTAATGTATTTTTGAATAAAATAGACCTTATCAGTCATTTCTTCTATGATTTTTTCCCACAATAACTAATATTCTCTTAATTTTTCCAAATAGAATGGAGTTATATATTCATCTCCATATATGAATTTATATGGATCCATGTAAATTCTCAAGTGAAATATATTTTTGTATGTGAACTTGAACAAATAAAGATATTGATCTCATCCTACTTTAACATCTATTGAGAAATCACTTAACATATCCTCAAGTGCATGGATTCTCTATCCAAATTTCTCCCCAGTCTGAATTTCACTGTTTATACTAAATTTTGACTGTATATTCAAATAATGTCAGGGAATTTTCTAGTATTTTTAGGTGATCCTAGGATCTGGTTTAGATAAAATAATTATTTATAATCCATTTATCCTCACTACTTCTCTAATGTATGTTGATCAAGCGAGAAGTTCCCATGAATGAAAATGAAATGATAATTATTCATAAGAAATTACACCAAAAACTATATAGAATTGGTCCCTTTGGTTGTATTTTGAATAACCATGACAAAATACCTTCTGGTTTTATTCTATCATCATGAAGGTATGGGTGATGGTTGCATAATCTTTTTGAGAATTTTCCATTTTACCTTCACCTATTGGCATACTAAGAAATTTGATGTATAATCTACAATCTCCTTCTTCCCATTTTCTCACTAACAGTGATCTTAGATATATATATATATATATATATATCATTGTTCTCTATCGGTGGGAAGTGAATGTTGGGCTATACACATCATTCAATAACTTTATCTTTATCTTAGGGTGTGATGTTGTACAAAGTTTTGACTAAATCCTCACACCTCTTATTCCATCAATATGGATCTATGATTATTTTCCCTTATAATTTATACATTCTTATATATCTTTATATTATTCATTTAATATTCTTTAATCTTTTCCACAATAGATGGTTGAGTAACCATTTCAACAAGGTAGGATGGTGTTCTTTCCTTTATTATTCTTAGGTTTAAAATTTTATTATTATGAATATTAGATCATTATAAATCCTCATTATAGATAAAATTTTATGATATTTTCTATATATATAATCCACCACATTATTTTATTTTTTAGGATATAGTGTATTGAGAAATAATAATCCTTTATTAGCTCTAACCATCTTAATTGGGGAATTATGAGCTCATTTTCTGTGAATATATACATTACAATTTTGTGATCCATATATATATATATATAATATAAATAGAGGTAATGAAACCAAATATTCAATGTAAATATTACTAAATCAAAATACAAACCATGTTTTGGATATTTCTCTTCATGTACCTCTATCATTCGATAGGCATAGGCTATCAATTTATCAATTTAATTAGGACATTGCCTAAGACATTCATTAAATCATCACTATATATCAAAAATATTTCACCACAGGTGGGTAGTGTGAGTACAAGAGCAGTGATTAACAACTTATATAAATCCTTAAATAATTATTTAAATTCATCAATCCAGAAAAATATTACACTATTCAGAGATAGTCTGGTTAGTGAGTTTTAAAAACATGAAAAGGTTCTCCTAAATTTATGATAGTGCCAAGAGAATGTGAGGAAACTAAAAATATCTTTTATAGAATTTAGTCTATATAACTCCTCAATCAACTCTATTTTTTAGTGATCCACAAATATACACTCACTTATGATTACACATCCCATGAATGATAATTTTAGTTTCCAAAATTTAAATTTTTTTAATATGGAATACAATTTATCTTTTCTCAATTTATTTTCACATGAAGGAAGTGATCTTCTATCATCAATAAAGACTAACACAATTTTTTCAAGGTAATATATATAAAATCTATTAATTAGGTACCTAGATATTACTGTAGTATTAGTGAGTCTGAATGGAATTACTATGATATCATTGTGTATATACATTTTATGAAAGGTATTCATTTATATAACATCCTTCCCCACCTCTATTTGTTGATAAAATGACTGAAGGTCCACATTAGAGAATAATTTATCTCCATATAACTAATTAAACTAGTATTAAATCTATATAATGGGATAATTTTCTTGATCATGATATTTTTGAGTTCATGATAATCAATTCAGAGTTGCATCGACTTATCCTTCTTCATGAAAAAAATGTCGAACCACAAGGTGAAGCACTCATACATATGAAACCCTTTCCCTGAATAACTTTTAGTTTCTTCTTTAGATCTTATATTTAAATGGTGGCCTTTTATAGGGAGTCTTTAATATCATTCAAGCTCTAGGTATAAGATCAATTGATAAATCCTCCTCACATTTATATGGAATACCATAGATCTCTTTAGGGAATACAATAGTATCTTCCCTCGCAATAAGAATGTCCTTAATAGAGATCCTCTCTATTATCTCAATCATTTGAGATAGATTTTTATACTCATAAGACAATATTATTTATCCTTGGTATAATGTTTACAAAGCAGATTCATCTTCCTCGTTTTTCTTATATGGAATCAGAGGATGATTTTGAATATGGGAGATGATTTTTCTCCCATGAACACTGATGTTGGATCTATATAAGGAAAATGAATCCTTGCTCAGTATAGAATTAAATTATACTAGATGGAGTATAAAAGATATTGTTTTGATATTTAACCCAAAAATATTGGCTGGATAAGAATTATATTCTTGGCATGCAATAATTTCTTTATTAAATATTTTAATCAAAAACTGAACCTCCATGTTTTATATTAGTGTTGTAATAATTATACAAAACATCTTAGATATGATAATTCATATAACTATAGTCAAATAATATGGTCATTATTTGTGAATGAATAACCATTATTACTATCACCACTTAGTTACAAGTATCTACCTCATTAGTACAGATATGATATTTTCACCCTTTATCCATAGGTTTTTGAGGTAGTTGTTTTCAGTTATCATAAAAACCCTTGGCTTCTGAAAATGGTTTGAAATGTTTTTTATTGTTGAAGCATTAGACCATTAGCCAATGATTGATAAAAATATTAATTTAATCTATCACATTAGTCTGATTATCCATCTCCCATTAGTATTCATTATATGGATGACATTATTTTCATACTTGTAATATCTCATTGTTCCCTTCAGAGAGTTTCTAGAATTCTTCTTCCCATACTTATTCCTTGTGGGTAGTTTCATTTTATGTTTACCATAAAGGCAATCCGATGATCCTCCAGAGTTGAAATTCATTCTTTAATTATTATATCAAATCCCAAAGGACCACTTAAAGTTAACAATATTCATTTCATCTTTAAGAAAACAATATATAATTTCCTCATAGCTATCAAAGTCTCACTTCAACAAATATTTTCAAAAAATGTGGATTTAACCCACTAAATAAGTTTTCAATCTTACATTCAACATCGATGAAAAATATAGAGTTTTATTTTGAAATCCATAAGAAGTTAATTTCATTAGACTCAAATGATTCATCCTATTTTTTTCTAAGACAAATAACTTTTCACTCTATTTTAAGGAAAAGGTGAAGGAAAATTGTTATTCTAAAATATATTCTACAATCCATCCCATTACAAGGATTTAATTTCTACCTTTGGATTTTTATTAATGGTTAGTGTCCAACAGTGATCAGATTCCCAATCCAATTAATATATGTCAAAGGTGAAATTATCCTACTTAGATCATTGGTGGAAATAGATTTTTTTTCTTAGTAGATTTAATGAATTTCACTACAACTAGGATATACAGGGATCCACTAAAATTTGTATGGTATTGTCTCATAAAGAACATAGATATAGATTTTTCTATCTTAGGAGAATGAGGGTGTTCGATGTTATTCATTTTATTACTCATAAATTTATTCATTTGCAGCAATACTTCCATGATGTTCTGGACTCTATATCCCATCATATTAAGAATTTCTTTAGAAAAATCATAACATTTCACATCACATATGTTATTATCATGATTCCTTCAATTTCTATCCATTTAAAAAATGTAATGTTTGGGATGAGGATCCATGATTCATTAAGCATATAAAAAATTAATAATACATAACCTATAGAGAATAAAGTACAAACCCTAACATTTTAATCTCTATAATTTAGTCTAGGATATACATGATCAATTACTTATTATGATTTCTTACATAACATTATTTTTAAATCATTTAAAATGGATTGAAAATAGGATTTTACTTAACCAAAGAATATCCCTCTAGAGTGTCTAACTATGTGTGAAGTTTTTGGATTCTTTATTTCACACTAGTTACAAGTAAGGATAATAGCCAATGATCCCTTTTAGGGTTCAGACCCCTAGTTAAATCTATTCCTTAACTGTATCCACTAGGATGTATCTATACATGGATTTATTTTTTTAAATACAATGTGCTCTATAATTTTCCACCATTTATTGTTATTTAATATATTTAGAATTATTGATAAGGTTTAGACTATGGTATTCCAGTACTAATATCCCTAAAAAACCAAACCATTATTTAATACCAACTATAAAAACCCAAAATTTATTACACATTTTATTACATGATTTTTAACACAATGATAAATAAAATACAATCCAAGGATATAAGGGCCTATTTTCAATAGAATATTATAATATTAAATGTAATACCATTAAAAAACTAAATAATATTTATTTAAACACCATCACTGGATCACGTATCTTGATGACGTTGTAATTTAACTTAAGAAATCTTAGGGAATACATGATTGAAAATGGTGATTTATAAATCCTAGTAAGGGAACAATTTGAGTTAAAATGATACATATATGAAAAAAGATAAATCATGGTAACATAAAATAGAATAATTACGTGGAATAATATCATGAATGATATTATATCATAAGATCATGTCATCAATGGAATGTATTAATAAGATAAAATTTGATATTTTAATCATAAGTTAAGGCTTGCTACCAAGATAACATAACATCGTGTGAATGGATAACGATCAACGCAATTTACATGGTATCAAATTAGATGAAACTGTATCCAATGCATCAGAGCACTGCCACAATGAACCTTTAATACTTCCAAATTTGTTTATTCTATATAGATCATATATCATTTCAAACAAATTCCTAAATAAACCATAGAGAATGAGAATGATTTTTTAATAATAATAATTGAGTCTATAAGAGTGTAAAGGCATGATACTTTCAATATTTTGATCCCAAGAGAAGAAAACATGTGTTTAATAATTATAAATCACAAAAAATAATATATAATTATTTCAAAATGAATACCCTTGAATAGTAATATAGTTCATTATACATAACATGAGGGTTAGACATGGAATATCAAGGAATGATTTCGATATCATAAAGGGTGTACAAAAGGAATTTCCAATAAGTTAAATCAGAGGGAATGGAATTATCTCATTTTGATAACATAATTTTAAAAAAAAAATAAATGATAAAAATTCATGGAATTATAATAATCTCAAATTAAGAATACATATTATAATGAAATTATTCGAATAAAAAATAAATAGGAAAGGATTAATTTACCATATATATAGCTTTATAAACATAGTTGGGAACGTCATTAAGAGATTGGGGGAATTAGAAAAGAAAATAATTGGAGAGTCGGAGTGGGTGGGGAAAGGTAATGAGATTAGAAGTGAAATAGATTGGTTGGAGAGTTGGATATTTATATCAAAATGAAGAGAATATTTATTAATTTCCAAATATAGACCTTATAAATATAGGTTGTATAAAATGAAATACCATTGGATTATCCATATTTGAAGATCATGTTTTTGAAAATTTTAGGCATTATTATTGAATTTTTTTCATGAGTGAATTGAAATCCAATATTTAGTATTACTTTTAGCAGTGAAAATTAATTTTTCAACCAAATAATTTTTAAAAACCTTCATTTTCATTTTAGACTTTATAAATCATTCATAGGTTTGAAAAATCTTTTTGAATAACTAAAATTCATTATATTAATAAAATAAATTATTTTTTATCATTTATTCTATTATATTAACAATAACATCATTATTATATATTTTATAAAGTCATGAAACGTACTGAAAAACAAAACAATATTTTTCACAATTCACTAAAAATCAAGTATTTTATCGAAATAAATTACTAATTATGAGAAATAATTATTTTTAATAAAAATTGTAGATTCATTGTAAAATAAATTTTCAAAGGAAGGAACATTATTTATTCACTTTAAAGAGTTACTTTTTTGTAATAATACCTTGCATATTTATTCAAAAATACACTATTTAAAATTTAATTATATTACTTTTGATAGTTATTTTAAAATGGTATTTTTCTATTCCATTGTGTATTATTACTATTCAAATGGTCACATAATAGTCACATTGAAACTGCCATGTAACATTCATATAATGGTTAGATAAAAATTCTCACATTTCCTTTTACAACCTATATATACTCCACTATTATCATGTATAATCATTATATACTTATCTTACAAATGTTCTACACTTCCCTTGATAATTTCTACCATATTCGTAACACTTTTATTTAATTTTAAATTTATTATTGAAGGGGAAATCCTACTTGAAGTATTCATGCCCATAGATTTTATTTTAGTGTGTTTATTATTCTTTTTCATTTATCTCTATGTACTATATTTTATCAAATAAAATATTATTACATGATTTTTAATTGTATTTATTTGTAATTGTCATATAGAAAATAATTAAATATTCATAATTTCATTTAATAATTGATTTAATTATTTGATCATTATATATTATTTACTGCCTGTGTTTTATACTATCATGTTTTTTAAAATTATGAAAATTAATTATAAAAGTGTAATTTCACTTATAAAAAGTCTCAGCTACAAGCATCCACTAAAACAAGACCTTGTACGATAAATGGTCCAACATCCCAATTATTAGGAGTAGAACGAACAAAATGCAACTATTATATGGATCATACCTATGGTTCTATATGTGTCCTCTATGAATCACTATTTTACTAAAATTACTTCCTATAACCCTGGGCACCATTCCCGCCATCCGGACTTGAATGACCAATGGAGCTCAAACTACCACCCTACACCACCATCCCTTGTCCATCCTTAAATTCATGCTTGAATACTCAATAAATAGACTATTGTAGGACAACCATTTATTACCTTTATAGGTGTCCCATAATCCCACATGATCGACACTCGATTGGTGTCTCTTTATACTGGGTAAGAATATTATTGGGCATACTGCACTAATAAAAAAAGAAACTAAATTCCCTTAAGTGGAATACATAATCCATCACCCAGACTACTCTAACCAAGATCATCCATACCCACGTAGAAGAGTTTCGTATTTCTATAAATATGCTTTCGAAATATAGAACTCATAGGCATATGAAATCCATTCTTGGAAAAAAGAACCAGTCATAAGGAACTTTGGGGAAGACACTCCCTACAATGAAAAACGAACCAATCATCAATAATTTCAGGGAATACACTCTCTGCTAATAAAAAACTAGTTATATTGAAATTTAGGGTTAACACACTCCTATAGGAAATAATAAATAGTTATATGGAACATAGGGGCAGAAAATACCTTCCAGGAAACTAGAACGTATCATATGGAACTTAAGGGAAAACACTCTTTTCTAGGAAGAAAGAAAAATCCATCTTGAACTTAGGGGTGGACACTACCTTCTTGGAAATAAGAACTAATCATAATTCTTATATTCATTTACCATTTCATGTCACTCACCATTTACCACACCCTTAGCATCATTAATTCTATTGTAATAACCATATTCAATGGATAATAACCATAGTTAAATTAATTTATATTTTTAGTTCTAGAACACAACTGGTAGTCATGGAGACATATAACACATTAACTAAAAATTAGGTGGTTCTTTAAGGGATAATACTTATATAGACTAATTTATTCTCATTAGTGTCTAATCTAAAAGAATCGACCACTTCTTCCTGCTTAAAGGGAAAATAAATATATTTAGAAAAAAGACCTATAATAGGTCATAAATGACCATAACTGACATAAGACCAGTAAATAGATAATGAAAACAATTAAGGATAAAAACATTGTTTTCCTTACCTTAGGTTATTGTCAAAATTTAACAATGAATGAATCCATTAAGGAATGAAGGATAACTCACACTAGTATTGAATAGACCAATATAGTTCATAAGAGAAGTTTTCTTCTCTAGGTATAAGATAAACATCCAAATATATCCCAAATTATCATCAAAACATTTTTATTAATTAATATTTCAAACATTTACCAAGGACCATTCACAGAGTTGTTTCGTAAATTATGATATAGCATATCTATTCTAAGAAAATGAAAATGAATGGTCATGTTTTAGAGTTTATATCCTTACGACCTTATTCATGTTATGAGTCACTCTCATTTGAATACATAGACATATGATTTATTTTCATTCTCATATGAGTTATTTTCATTTCATGATGATCCCCTCCATGATGTGACCTTATGTTTTTAAGATTTAACACTCATCTTCATATGAGTTATGGTCATGATTTACCTTCCCCATTTGTGGAGTGACCTATTCCTTTATCCAAAATTTCACAACACATATAAGAAAATATTTTCATGCCATGAAGCCTTAGGTCACCGAATAGCCCAATAATGACTTATCTAAAACACTCCACCCAGCACTTGTTGGGGTTCCACCAACACATCATGATATGATTACTACCTATAATATCCTTTTATAATTTTTAGCCCATGCCTCCATCCAAGATCTAAAATGGTCTCCAACTACTTTGATAACTTCTCAATCATAAATAAATAAATAATGTTATATGAGGGTGAAAAAAATTTGAAATGGGTTAGAAGTACAATAAGGTATGCATTTTTCTAGTATGGATGGAGTTTAAAGCATTATATCTTTAATCAACACATGGCAGTATATATAATAGTGATGGTCTATTAACCTGATGTAAATTAGGAACCCAATACTATTTTAGACCAATTTGGGGTTAACACATTTAATTTAAAATCATATAAGTAATACTATATTATGACTCATAGTTTAAGGGTACAAACTTTGGACTATAACATCGTATAGTTTATGCTCATGTTACTTGGAGCAGGATGGTGAGAAATGAGGCTGTTAATGAAAATATAACTATTATTGATGACCAAAAGTGAGAGAAATTGAAAAAATAAATCAGAGGTCTACGATCCAAAGTTAGTTTTTAAATCCTTGAACACAAAAAGTGAATAATGTAAATTTTATGTTGAGTTATTTGAATTATGAAATTATTAGATAATAATGGATAAGCTATGATGACTTATGGACATATTAAAATGAGGGATTGGTTAATGCACTTTGAAACACAAATACTATGGAAACCCACTAAACAAGCTCAAACGATAGGTTCCATTGTAATTCAACAAAAGGTGTATGGTATTAAAGGGTTTTCTCTCTAAGACAAATACATTCCATGTGTTGATTATAGGAAAACCATGTATATAGAACTTATGTCATCACTATACTAAAGGGGTAATTTGGGGAAATATGTACTCATTACTAATATCCATGGAATATTTATGGTAATTCAAACACTTAGGAAACAATGTATGGAACATGAAAATGGAATACTCAAGGGTGGATGTAATATTATAATTAAAGTATAACCAAATTGTATTTTTATGTGGCACTAAAAGGGGATGAAAATAGCGGAGGATTTGTGACTAGGTTTAGAATAAGAGTCCAAGATATAACTATTTATCCTATGAGATAATGAATCAAACTAAACATAGTTCATTGAGGGGGAATATCACCCTAGTGTATAGATAAGGTATGAAAACATGATTTTAATTTGTAAACTCATACACTAGGATAATGGGGAGTATGAAAAGGGAATTCATAATTGGATACTAGAAAGGTGATCTGGCCTTTGTTACATATCCTATGAAAAAACTAATCAATTCCCATGTGGTTCTAAGAAGGGGTTATATAAATATATCTAACCAATGTACAAGAGTAAAATGGATTATCCAAGTGTATTGTTAAGGTAATAAAATCATTTTACAACAGATATAGACTGAAACAGTAATTTTTTTTTGTTTCACCCAAAATAGAAGATATGAGTGTCATTATATGGTGTCCCAATGCAAGGCCAATGTTGAAAATGCAATGTGAATGAGTAATCTGTACAAAGGTTACTTAAATGAAAATAAAATCTATTCCTAGTTCAATGATAATTGATCTGAGCCTCACTATATATCATGTGGGAATAATAATTAAGCCACACATAGTTCTTAATAATGGGGATTTTTTTAATATAGGTTTGATTAAATCAACCCAATGTAGATGAATAAAATATACACTAGGACATATTAGGTAGACCAATGTATACAATATGAAGATTAGGTTATAATTATTAGACTACTTCAATAAGTTTAAGATTCATGTGGGATAAACCATACACCTTAAATTTTTTTCATGATGTAAAGACATTATTTAATGCAATTTAACAACTTGAAACCTAATTTTTTCCCAGTTTAGATTCATGAAATAAAGACTAGACACCAGGAAGTTTAAGTTCCTTTAGTGAGAAGCACGTTTTAAACAATTTATATTTATGAAAAATGGATAATTTTCATATAGTTTAATGTTTTAATAAAAGGAAATGCATATCTAACATGATGTTTTGTGAATTATTTCTCAATCATCATCACATTAGTGAGAGGCATGATACACTCTATATCCATTTTGATATAGGAATATTCATTATTGGAGTAGACACTATGAATAGAATAATTTCATTCCAATTTATATTCTATGTTCAAGGGATTATTTTTAGGTATCATTTATAGTATCAAGGTACAAAACAATTTCCTTGCACTTTAAATCATATATGAAACTATATATTGAATGCCTGAGCTACTTGGTTCTAAGGGACATCAAGGTTATTAGATGGTTTTTACATTTTTACATTGAGGAATTCCAAGTCATTTAGTAAAATTTATTATTTTTCATCATCATTTAATAGGTAAAAAATAGATTTTAGAAGAAAATGAATGTTAACATAAATAGAAAAAATTCTTATGTATCTCACACAATAGAATACAATGTAACCTAGGTCTATGGACATGGAGTGGTATTATAAACCCACAATCGGATGTGTGACTCAAATAGATACGATAAAGTAAATAAAAATTCTTAGCGTAGATTCATGAAATTTAGTTCTATTATTTATAATGATTCTGGAATGAACTCTAAATCTTGTGTCGATATTAAACTTCACTAAAATAATCATAGCCATTATCCTGATATGCTTTAAGGGTATAATATAGGCCCATTTTTTAAAGAATTTTGTAATGGTAAGGATAGAAATAGATAAACCGACAATGGATATATAGTATATTCCCATGAAATTTATCCTTCAAATGGAAATGGATAATTATTGAGTGGTGTGAAACAAATTTTAGTTTTGATGAATGAAATTATCATGCATCATACATGTGTGGAATTTATTTTTTAACTTCGTACAAGCATACATCATAAAATAACCATAAATGACAATGTACCCTTACCTGATGAAAGAGATTATTCCCAATCTAGTGTGCACTACATGTTCCTAAACGGGAAATTGACATGACACTAAGGTTCCCTCCTCCTTAAATTCATCTTATATGAACCCCATTAAAAACATATTTATAGTTGACTTTATGAGAATTGTACTTATTATAATGAATACATTTTACCTCTCTTCAATAAATATTCACTTTTATAGATTGATACTGGAAAATATTTCTATTATAGAGGGACAATAAAATATAATACACCTTTTTAGTTTCTATATAATTTATTGGAAATGTGTAACATCCTTAAATAAAATTGGTATCAACATCAAGTATTTATTCTATATCTTTTCTAATAAATAGAATAACCTATATTGGATGCACAATATAGATTATTTTATTATGTTTTTTCTAATATGTGAGGGATATGGAATTATTATCAAGTGTATCCTCTAGAAAGATATGTGATCACGAAATGAGAGACAACACTATCTCTAATGGAAACCAGGCCATTAATGCTAGAGTATAGTCAAAAAGGGGAATTAACTCTTCTTTCTTGACAGCATACTCTCCATTAATATGTTTGATCACCATAAATAAGATTACTTTAACATATAACAGTAAAAATAGTACATTCAAGGAAAGTTTCAAGCCTACATTGAGGGAATATAACTCCACCTTATTATTTGTGCATCCTTCTGAAAGAATAAATGAGTATGGATAGAATGTTTTTACTAGATAAATAACCATAATCCCTAAATTGAATTTTTTGGGTTTTTCATCCAACATCCACTTAACATCCAGACTTTGAGAAGAATCACTGAAATTATAATGACCAATGTTTTCCTAATTAATTTAATACCATGTCCATTGGATTTCTCCATACAAAACACTAAAACCAAACGAATATAGACTATTATAAGGTAGCTATAAAATTAAAATTTATAAATAGTAGTCCCAAAATTATGAAATGATTTTAAATAAATATAATCAATTAAATTATTGACACAATTAGTAAATCTAACCAACTGATAAAATATATCCCTTTTCTTTACATGTATTTTTTAAAATGGATATTCTTCATGCTAGATATTTTTTTGATTAACCTAAATTTTAAAAGAATAGTTAACATACAAGAAAATTATTTCTTATAAAAAATATTTTCGCATTATTTTTTGATTTTATTAATGTTATGTCTATAAAATTTAGGATTAGAATTTTAAATGAAAATTTCATTTTTTTAATTATCATACTCATATTAGCTTAAGAGGAATTTTTTAGATTTTTCGAAATAAACATTTGAATAGTTAAAATACGTATTTTATTAATCTTTTCACTTCTATGAAATTATTTTATTATATAAATACAATGAATTATTTTGAAATATTTTCTATAAAATTATATATTATAAACTATAATAAATAATTTTCAAATAATATTTTAATTTTATAAACCTATTCTCAACATGTTCAAATTTTTTATAGAGATTTAATGAAACAATTTTTTCAACTCTTTTGTTTAATTATTTATAATATTGGAAAATGATTTATTTTATATCTAAATAAATAATATTTAAATAATTATTATTATTTTAAACTCATTTTTGTCAATATTATTGATAATTGTATCTTAATAATAGATCTTTTCGCATAAAAATAAATATTTTAAAAAATGGGGTTTTTCTTGTTAAATAAACTAGTATTAAGATTAATTTCTCTACACATATAAAATTAATTGGATAAAATTATTCATATATTTTAGGTGATGATTTTTATATTATTAAATATTTACATCTGGATATTTAAAAAAAATTATATTAATAGCAGAAATGTTAATTACAATGATAATAGAGAAATAATTATTTTAAATTTATTTTTTTATTAATATCAATGTATTTATATCATAGAAATTAAATTTAAGTAATTTGAATTAGGAATATAATATAACTTATAAACTCATATATAAATATTTGAGCACTCATTTAATAGTTATTCATTCAAAATAAGATTAACAATTCAGAATTTTCAAAATGTAAATTTTCAACTAAATTTTTTTTCAAATGTTTATATATATTAATTTAAAATGTACTTTTGTACATTTTATAAATTTAGTTAGATAAAATAGATATTAAAATTATATCTAAGATATATTGGTTATTTTATATTTTTAATAAAATATAAATCATAATGTAAAAAACTATTACCTAGTTTAAATGGAAAAGAGTAAAATATAAAAACATAATCGTAAAAATCATATAAAATATTTAAAACATGCATGGAAACTTATATTTTAGCATTTAAATACATATATAAACCCAAAAATAAATAATATTTAGTCTTTAGATTCATTGAACTTGGAATAGTGTCATGGAATTATTGAATTAAAATGGTGTTTCCAAAAGGGTCATTTTCCTCTATTATAAAAGGGGGTCCCTCACACCCTTTAAAATACAGACCTCTAAATAAATTTATATCTTTAAATTTTACTATAATTATAAGCCTATTCCACAAAAATATTCACATGGTCCTTAATATTTATCCTAATCCAATAAATATATAGAGAACTTCCATGGCTAAAATAAAATTTCCAATATACGTGTTTTCTCCTCTGGAGATTTTATTATCAATACTAATCATCAAAATAACTTATAAATAAAATAATATGAATAATAAAGTATAATTATTATATTAATATTTTGTTCTATTATTGGTACAATGCTTATTTATTCATTTCATTCGACTTATAAAAATAAAAGAACATTGTTAGTGTATTGCATGGACTACCGCCTTCCTGAAGCGATGTTGTTTATTTTCCATCACCAACATTAATGGATGAAAAATATAATTTAATGGATGAATTTAAAATATAAAAATAATATAATTACGATTCTAAAATTTCAATATAAAATTTACCTTCACCCCTCTCGCACGTTGAGAAATCGTGATGCAAATCATACGTATGAGTGGATTACTGCCTCCATGATGAAACATTTTTTATTTTCCATATTGATTTTCTTATATCATTTAAACAATTTAGAATCTGGTAAAACATCGTAATATCATAAAAATATAATTATTATTATTTTATAATGATATTATTTCAAAATAAACACCTTAACCATGTGCTTCAATCGATTTAAAGAGTTTGTTGGTTTAACCACCTATTGGAATAATGATATAAATTATGATTATGGATGAGTATAAGAAAAAGAAAAAAAATTATTAAAATTTAACAATATAATAATAATTATTATATGGAAAAATAATTATTATTTTATTTTTTAACTTATAATTAATGTAACTTTTTCATTCTCAAAAATTACAAAAATAAGCTGTTATCAATTAAATTTTCAAAAAATGTAACCAAAAGTTATATTGAACAAAATAAGAATATTTTAAATAAATATAATTTATTTATAAAAAATCATAAATTAATAATCAATAATTATCTTGGTATCAAATTAATTTTAATGATATCCAAATTAATAAACATGTGAAAAACTGTTGAAGTTATTAACATTGGATATTGATTAGAGAATCAAAAAATCTAATAAATAGGGGGAATTATTTTTGAAAAAGAGTATAAATGATTATATATATGAGTATGTTTCTGAAATAGGTAAATGATATGTTTTTATTTATAATAATGGAGGATAGATAATTTTTATGTAAATATAGGGTAATTGAAAGGGACATGGTAACTCGGACTCTTGTCTTTGAGTTATACAATTTATTATTTGATATATTTTTTCAAGACCATACATTTTAAATTATTTTCACTTTTTTACTTCTATGTAAATAAATTTTTTATCCAATTATACTTACATTAAGGTTTTCTTGTTTACTTTTCCAAAAAAAAATGGATACTTTTGAAAAGTGACTCATAACCATTATTTTTACAGAAGAAAATACCAATGGTTTTTTAATATACTTTTACTTTTTATTTAATTTCATTATATTAAGTTGATATATCTGTAATGGAGTTATTTTCCTTGTATTACCCTATATTATTCATTTATGTGATTATTTTGGGTAATCAATTTTCTGGTATCTATTGATTTAGTTAATGATTTTTTTATACCTTTTAAATTTTTTATTAAGACCAATTTATTTCCATTGTTTCCTTATAAAAATGAATAATTTAAATTTTTTTATATGAAACCAATTTTATTTCCACGGGTTCTTTCTTTAATTTTTTAGAGAATTCATGAGACTCATTTTATTTCTATGGGTTATTTTATGACGTGTTTCTTTTTCAAGTGGCACACAAATGTATGGCTTGTGATATTTTTTAGACCAATATCTCTATGTAATGTATTAGGTAAAGGTTTATATACCATGATATAGAAATTTTATGCCAATGTGTTATCATGGAAGAAGGATCAAAAAGGGTGAGTGTGATGAAATATATCTCTACTAACAATTTTATGAGTGAATGGGTTAGCAGGAAACCGGGTTCATAGAGATAAGAAATCATATGTTTATGATTATACAACATTTTTTCCTATGTTTCAGGGATCATATTATATGATTCATGTTTTATTTTCTCCTATCTTTATAAAAGTTTTATATTTTTAAAAATTTATTCTTTTTATTAACACTTAACTATTTATATTTCTTTAAAGAGGATATTTTTTCAGATTCATGTATTTCTATACAATTATGATATTACTATTATGTCATTTTTTATGTTATCCCTCACTACAAATATTATTTCATCCCATAATTATGTTTCCATTCTATAGATTATAAAGTTGATTATATCAAGTGGGAAGCCTATAATTGTCTTATATAAGCTTTATTATAGAGGTCCAGTGTAGAAAAATAAAAAGTTTATATAGAAAATATCCATGATGTAAAACCTTTTTATATTTGGGTTATATATATGTTGTGAGAAATATTATCGAAATCATGAAATAAATGTATTTTTTCTTCATTTTTTGCTTGGTTCACATTAAAATTCATTTATCATGTTTAGGAAATTTTAAGAATGGGGAGAATATCTTCATTAGGGTGTTCTATGTCCAAAATAACTTCTCTATATAAGGGTTTGTTTTTGAGAAAGAACTAATTGATTTATTTTTCCTTGAATTTTACGAAACAAAATTTATGTTAAATAGTTGAAGTATGATAACCTATATTTTATATTAATACATTAAATATAGGATAACCAAATTTATATTTATGTGTATCCACATATGGGATCAAGTGGATCTCATTATGTTTCATATAGTGATGAATCTTATATACAATAAAGATCAATACCGATAAATTTGTTTCAATGTCAGTTTATCAACTATCTCCTTCCAATATAGTTTTGAAAATGTAAAAAAGGTTTTTCTCCTTACTCATATCATTTCACTGGGTAAGAATAGTTCCAAGTGACCTTTCCATAATTTTCACATAGAGGATAATATTTTTTCCTTAAACTAGAAGCATAAAAAATAGGGGTTGAAAATTATATTACTTAATACTATCAAAATAATTTTGGAAATCATCATCCCATTTCTAGGTTTTAGCATTCATATTTTTTTAAATAGAAATCAATAACCATTTTTTAAGGAAATTAGTAATGAATTAAAGGTTCCCTTGAAGTTCTTCTAATAGTCAAAGGATTTTAGTAGGATGAATTTCAAGTATTTACTTATTATTATTAGAATAAACCATTATGTCCTGATAATGAATCCGAAAATATATTATATTCTTATATATTACTTTTAATACAAACTTTATCACATTCATCATTGGGCTATTTTTTCATAGTTTGGTTATCACAGCCTTATGGTTAGTTATGTGATCATGATACTCTTGAATTTGATTAACATGTCCCTTATATAATAATAAATTTAAATTTGAATAACATACTTAATTATGTGGTGAATAAATCATTTTTAGTTGTCCTTGACATTATTAGGGTCAATTAAAATAAACTAATAGCAATACACCCCTTTTGGTGCATGGAAATCTATGGAATTCGTTTTTAAAGGGTCCATCTAAATATTATTTTATATAGAGAAATCATCTTTGAAGGAGGGGGAATTGAATTCTTTTTTTACATTATATAGAAATTATATAACTATGAAATGGAATTTTCATTTGATGAAATGACTATTTAAATCCTTGAATTCAAAAAAATCTAATTTGACCCTTTTCCCCCTTAATTAGGATAGTGTGATTAAGAAATTTGGGGTATTATGACTCTCAAATGACATTTTACTTGGTCAAATTGTTTACCATAGCTTCCACCCTATAACAATGGGCCAAATTAATCTTTCTTACCTCTCTTTCAAAAAATGATTGTTTGTAAATATCCCTAGGTGGGGAACAACATCTTGATTTTGCATTCTTAATATCTCTATAAAATTCCATACACAGAATACATTATATTGTTTGAGAAAATAAATATATTTCTACTTCTATTTGGAAATAGAGGATAAATATAGGTCAAGAGTATTCCTTTTTACTAAGATCCACTATTTTAAGTTCATAAAATATAGTTGAAACAACTTCTATAAAATTAGGATAGGCGTATTCTACCTCTTTTTCTTCATTATAATTGGCTATAAAAATGGGGTCACATCCGGAAATTTTGAAGTCGGTATAAGGATTTTATCATTCATGATAAGTATATACTCATCTAATTATTATTATGGTTCATTGGGAATATATGATACCATAAAAATTGAGGTGAATACACCAATCTCGATGTTCCATTTTTTACAATCCATCTCTAATTGATATAAAAGTATGGGTCACATTTATTAGATGTCAATAAAGTCTGTGTTTTGGAAAATTAAATTAGATTTAATGTTAATTTTTATGGTTTTTAAGAGAATATGTTCATATTATAATAGTTTATTCTCAATAGTCATTTTCTTGACTATTATAAGAGAAGGTGGTGGTTTTGGGAATCCCTTACATTGTCCAATACCACATTATAACTTCCAAACTCAAAACTTTTTTCATCAATGAAACTAGTAGAAAGTATAAAACATTCCTTAAAATTATTCCATAGACTAATTGTGGTATATTATATATCATTAAGGGTGATGAATTGTTTTTTCCATCAAGGGTTTCACCTCATATATTTTATAGTATCATTCATCGATGTATTAAGGTTTGTAGTAATGAAAGGGAAGAATATTAGCATATAAAACACTAATAATACAACCAATGGAATAATTCAATAATTTATCATAGGAAGAGGTTTGAGCTGCATAAATATAAATCCATGTCCTTCCCAAAAAAATAATTGATATTCATATTTATAATACCACCGATGAACTCAAATTTGGATACAAATATTGGAATTTAGTTTTCAATTTGATATTCCTAATGAGTTTATTTTCATATTTCCTTCCCATATATTATCATATTTATGGTGATAGATTAAACTCCTTTTCCCCTAAATTATGAAGAGTTCATGTTTGGATTATATTGATTTAGGAAAAATTATTCTACAAGGATCAATGAATTTTGACTTTGTTCAACTTATCAGATACATACAAGTGTGTCATGTGACCTTGTAGGGTTGTTTCTACAACATTTTTTATTATGGATATGACTATATAAAATTTTGTGAAACCATTAACTATATAATATGTTTCCAAATACATCACTTCAATCTCAAATTCTTGAGGACATGAAACATATTCAATGAGGTATTCTCTAAGTTTCATGGAGATTTTAATGGAATCTAGGATGTAAATTCTTGTTGGTAAAATAGATATATTCTTAAATACATCATAATTTTGAAATATAGGTCTATGTTTCTTTCTATGTGGTTGTCCTTGAGCATAGTTTCTAGAAAACTAAACCCATAATGATAATATTGATCCCCTTCTTGGATTAGAGTTTAGAGTCACTTCTCTCATTTGTGGGATATGTCAAACATGTATTCCTGCATCCCTTCATTTATTAAATTATTAACCCTCATCTAATCATTTAACTAGTATAATAAGAGTATAATGAGTCCCATATAATTATTTATCAAATGGTTTTCACTATTAGTTTCTTTAATTGTTCTTCTTACGCTTTCAATTATGTGTATTAATTTGTTTTGGATGATTCCTAGATGGCATGGTCTAACATAGCTATATATATTTAACAAAACAACACCCTCCTAGATTCTAAATGGGGAACCCCATTTAATATGAATCCAATTCTTCAGTGAATGGGTTTTGTAGGCATAAAACATTCAAAAATCCATATAGTGGTCCCTCTTTGAGGGAAATTCTAATTTGTGAGGTAGTTCCGAGCCTCAACGTGATGTTGGTATGAAATCCAAAATATTATAGACTAGTTTGGGTGTCCATGGGTTTAATTATCCTATAGTTTTGTCTATAAGTGATAATGAAATCAAATTATATAATTTAATGGAGTAGAAGTTATCTTCAAAGGGGTTTCAATGAAAATTGGGACCATGAATAGTTGATTTAGTCATGCCCTTGTGATCTCATGTATATGGATGTATAATATTCGATTCATCTATCTATAAAACCTTTTTTCATTATTTTGGGATTTTATTTTATTTTATTACTTTGTATTCCAGTTAAATAATAGAAACACATGATATTTATTTCCCAGTATAGGTAATTCTAGATAACCATTCAACACTAAAATTAAATGCATAGGTTTGTGTGATTTCTAGTTGACCAAATGGATTTATTCTTCTATAGTAGGTCAATTGATCTCATCTTAATGAATATGTTTTTAAGAGAATATTTGGATACTTCATCTTATGAGTTTCATTCAGTAATAATGAATTACTTTATAATCATGATTTTAATTTGATCAATCATTTGAATCATATCCTCGTATTAGGAATAACATTATTCAGTAGAAAGGGACTCAACTCATTTGATATGTGGGTGGGATATAGATACCAACACATGTCTTTCCATTATCTATGGTAATACCAAACTGAGTGAGAAAAAATTATATTTTGTGGTATCTCCTAGATTATGGGTTTACCTAAAATGTTTGGTACACACCCCTTAGTTATATACCTATATGAGGCTGATTTTCTATAGGGACACTTCAAGATTTTTCTTTTCATTATCAATTCTTTCTCTAATGAATTAATAGGTTTATCTTGATAAAAATTTATTAATGGAAATCCCATACCATACACTATGTCCTTATCTATTTTATTTAAATATGAGGCCTCATTAGCCTTAGAGTAATCCTCTAAGGGGAGATTATAATCTTCTCTCACTTCTTGTTTTATATAGGATATTTTTTATTTGTAACCTAGGTTTTATTTTTTCCTTTTGTAACTCCCATTATGTTGAAATTGGTGGTTTTTCGTGAAAATTGATTCTATGTGAACCTCCCCTAACATTTATAAAAAAATTACCTTATGCATGACTTGAATCATGGATTTTTGGTATATCAGGGAACATATATTCATCCCATTAATCTATTCTTATCCTTTATAAAACTAAATTTACCAGAGGATGTATACCATTAATTTGAGTATTCATTTATACAATTGATGATATAAAGTGTGGAGGTGCGGGTAAAAATGCCTCCAACCCTATGGTATGGGGATTCCCCATGTGTTCATAGTAATTTCCATATCCCTCTTGGAATTTTGAGCTGGTAATCAATCATGGGAAAGTTGTAACATATTTTATGATTTTCATAAAGAAGATTAAATTATAATTATAGGTAGATCTATTTTCATAGAGTTTTTTTGTCTTACATTTATCACATGTTTCACTTTTCTGGTCGCTTAGTGTATGATCCTATCAAACAATCTATCTCATTAAGTGTGCCTTCTATTCATGCTTGAAAAAATGATATATATTAAACATAAAAAATATAATAAATTAATAATTTATCTAATGTAAACTTTTATTTAATAACATTGCATACTTCATTATAATATTACCCTATAAATTGATAAGTGGGGTGAAACTTTTCACCCCAAATTCATCCAAACCTCTAACTAATATTTAGGGAGTATTCACTTTGAATATCTAGTGGAGATCCTTTATTTTGATTGTGTAATACCATTATAGGTGTGAAAAATACTTGATTGACTTGGGGTTTTAAGTTAAATGAATAGAATCTAAATCAAAATGTTGGCATTTCATGTTTAATTCTTTAATATAGTCAAAATATTCATTATAATAAAATTTTTATTATTTCCGATAAAAAATATTTTTTTTATATTTTTCAATGAAGCTTTTATATCTATTCCTCCTTTATCAAATGAATAATTACATATTAGGTGGTGGTTGTTGGCTAAACATGACTGCTATTTTTTATTCAACTAACACCTTCTACATAATGATGAATCATTATACATCTTTGTTGAATTTTACTTCAACCTATTAAAACCATAATGGTCACATTATTATCACTATTGATTGATATATAATAACCCAAGGAAAATAAATGGGTTTTGTAAACATCTCACTATTATAATAATAATCCAAATAGATAATTTATAAGGACCACATCATCAGATTATATCCCTAGTGAATCATAAATAATATCGAATGATGTTAACATAGATGAAAATGAATTTATATGATCACTCAAATATTTCTTATGGAAAGAAACCATTTGATTTTCAAATATATTATTTAAAATAAAATAATTTCCTAATTATTATATATTTGTTTTTAAAGAAATAACATTAAAACATGTAATGTAATATTTAAATCATGTAGTGGCCATAATGGTGGGAAATTACATTCATTTCATAATCATTAAAACAAATATCTTTTTCACAACTTATTTAAAAATAACCTCATTTTGAAAATGATAAGAATATTATTTTTTACAATTTTTCTAAAAATTCAAAAATATGTAAAACTAAATTTTAAAAAACATTGTATTTTAATAAAAGTCTTCATTAAACAATTTAAATTACATATAGATGGATAAAAATATATTTCTAAATAAAGAGCTAAATAAATTTATTTTTCCATAAAAAAATTCGTTCATATCTTCTGTACATAGAGATACGAAAATGGAAATAAAACATGTAATATACAGAAATATATAGACTAAAATAAAATTAAATTTTTCTATAATAAATAGATCATATAATTTTCCTAAATGTATGGTAATCATAATTAATCCCACTTAAAATGATATTGAAACATAAATCCATTACCTTGAGTTTAACTTGATTCATAAGCCCACTAACATCTTGTATAGAAAATTTAAATATATTATTATTATATTTAAGAGATATATTAAAAATTATAATATCCTATATAATCCACTTATAAAATTTTAACACCCATTTATCAAAAATCCTTTATTAAAATAATCATTTCTCGGTGTTAATTGTTTTGTCATTCTCTAAAAGCTTTAGGTCAAAATATCAAGTCCATTACTATAATCATGGTTCCATAATCTATAGAATGTTAATAATGTCATGATTGTAATATATAATAATTATATATATTTTTATAATTATTAATATAAATTGGTGAAGATAAATGAATTACATCACTTCATAGAGACTCTCTTCTTTACATATACACGAGTAACAATTCCATTTTTTATGGATAGAATGAGACAGATGTAAATAATAGTTTACATTTCTAGAAACATAATAATATTATAAATATCATATATATAAATGAAATCCATCATTATAAATATCCATGTGATCCAGTGATGTATAATTAATCATATTGGTTCATGGAGGTGACAATCTGCACATACGCATGAGTGATACTTTCATTTACCATTTTATTGAAAAGCATAGATGAATATGGTAATTAAATTAACATAATAAAATATAATGGTATATGAAATAATTATTTTACATTATTTTCATGGTTATTATATAACTTTATGAGGTAGAATAAAAATTAAAATGAAAGATGTCTGTTAAAATGATCACCTCCACTTTGATGGACCTCCTACCAATTTCTTCTTAAGGAGTCTAGGGATGGTCTTTTGAAGCAAAAAAAACCACCAGAACCTGAATGATGATTTTTATGAGAGGGTTTTAATATAATTTTTTAGATAATTTTCTCAATATTTTGTGAATAATGGAAGATAGGTGTTGTGTTTTATTGTAAATTAATCAACACACGTGGAATTACATAATATATTTAGATATAAAAAATTCTATTTTATGTGAAACAGGGAAAAGGAAAAAAATGATCAAATTTAATATAGTTTCATATTAAAATAACTTAAAAAATAAAATTTTGTTAGGTTTAAATTTCAATTTAAACATTATTTCTTGGTTTAAACACTTCGATAATAAATTTTTACCTTTACTATGGTAACAACATTTTCAATACTACAGGGTTATAAATTTAAATCTAAGGTAACTATTGAATTAAAAATGTTCTTGGGATCAAATGTTTGACAACATAACTTACCCCTATCCTATTTCAATGTTTTTTTACTTTAAATCATTTAATAACATATTTTTTATATAAAACACCATTAATGTTATTTTAAGAAATATTCATATATTTTGACATTAATGACATAAATATAGTTATATAATAGGAATATAAACTATATATAAATAAAAAATACATAATTTTTAATCATAAAATTCTTTTGAATCCATAATTAATCAAAAAAAAAATTTACTTTTAAGGTTTTCAAAATCATTCACTTTGATGTATCTATTTCATGAAGAAGTACAGAATCAGTTTTTTCTATTCATTTAAGGTAATTATTCCATAAATAAAAATTAAATATAAATTAACATGATAAAAAAAATTTAATATTCACATAAAAATTTATAACATAACATAATATTCATCTATCCTGATGAAAAATATTACTGTTAATAAAAGATAGTGAAATTTTGGATTCATTATTTACTAAAAATAATATTAAGGTCATTATCACAGAAAAAGATAGTAATTTACCATACCTAAAAGTATTGGATGATTATGGTAAAACTAAACTATAAAAATATAATTAAATAAGGGTTTATATCTAATTTTTAAGCCTTATCACAATATTTGTAACCTTAATTACCAAATTTTCTCTTTTTGATGTGATAAATATTTACCTTAGTTACTATTAATTTTGACCAAAAACATAGTTGGTTTGTTTTAAAAAATTTAAAATGATTAATACAAATATGATATCAATTTTTCTATATAAAATTTCTATAAGTTTTATAAATTCATTTTAAAATAAGCACACATAAGGAAATCAATGGTCTTTTCAGATAAATGTGATTTCAAGAATAAACATTTATTTACTCTTTTCTAATGCCTAGTAAAAACCATTAGATGTATAATAAAACGTTTTATTAAAAAAATAATAATTTAATTTTTTTAAAATCATTCATAGGTAGTGATTAATTTTATTTATCATTATAAAAACACATTTCATGAATAAGAACACTTTTTGAAGAACAAAACATGTCTTTTTTAATTTCAAATGCTTTTATTAGTTTATAAATGAGGAATTTGTTCTATACATGTGTTAGAAATTAATTTTATAAATTATTTATTCATATTAATATCCATCAATCCAACTACTAGATGAAAATTATCACATTAAATAACAATAATTAAATAACATAATGTGGTTCATTTAACCGTATTGATACGTGTAAAGAAAGGTATCGAATAATTCATATTTATTTAAAAGGAAATACATATGAAATATTAGGGAATTAAAATAAGTTCCAAGTGGGTGTAAAATGTTGTGAAGATGAATGTTTTGTTACAATGGTAGGTTTTAGGATCCATGTGACAACTCCTTAATTGTGGCTCATGGAAATCACTTAAAGGAAGATGATGATAGTTCTTTAAGGTGGAAGAGAGACTGCATATTGATAGCTCAGTGAGCAGAAACATATGTGATGTGTTCACATGACATAATACATTTAAATAATTGTTTTTACTACCCATTTGGCATTGATCTAGTTCATTCATGGTCAAGGAACGTTGCAACCTAGTTATTGCATCATGGCCCAATGGTTGACTAATTTTTGTGTGCACATTTACTTTATTTATCATGGAATAAACCATTATATACATGTGAACTTATGTTTAAGGACACATTTGGGGTGTTTTAATAGGTTAATACTCACACCTAGTATGGTAATCTTGGTGTGCATGCAGAATTCATGATCATGGATCTTGGTAAGGGAAAGTGTTCAACGACATGTAGTTAAAGAAATTGATCTTAGTACAAAGAGGTGGTACTATAGTAGAATCTTGATATATTCCACGGTGTAATTATTTATTTTATATGTATTATTATCATACTCTAATATGATCATCTATAAAGGGAGTCCTTGTTTTTTTTAATTTATATATTCTTTGACCAAGATGACATTGTTATATAATTATTATATTTTTCAGTTCCCACTATGTTATTGGGATGTTTTATCTATAACTTGTTGATTTAGGTTTATAGCCTTTATTAATGTGGTATAGTATCTACATGAAACTATTTACACATTTTACACTTTCTATTTACCTCTTATATATGATTTTTTCACATGAGGTCATGTAGGACATCATCCCAAACCCAGTGTTTTGAAACATGGTGTTATAATATTTTTAATGATTTTAGGGATAGGTTGGGATGAAATGTGTATAAAGTCACTTTTTAAACATTTATTTTTCTATATATTGGGAGGTTACCTTAGTGATAGTGAAGGAATTTAGGACTCTTTAGATTCCCCATATTCATAGATCTAAGTCATGGGGATTTAGTGATAATGTTATGGGAAATCAAAGCAGGGTTTTAATCAAAGTATGTGTCAGTCTTTGGGAAAGCATGAAGAACTTCATATTGATATTATAATGGGATTGTAACTTCAGTTTCTATCATGAATGAACTAATTTTTAAATTTTTGGTTAGACATAATATTTTTTATCAATTACATAAGTTATTTTTGGGGAGATAGTTCCATTTTTATCATCGATTAGGGATGGTATATTATGATAGTATAAGAGTTAATTATATCCTTGTATAAGATAGAGAATTTGAGATTTATTTTGAATTTAAATTATAGGTATGTTTGATAGATTTTGTTTAAATTTTATTGGATCATAAGAAACATCAATCTAATACATTTAGTGATGTCTATTAAATGCACCAATAAAGGTTAAAATATTATTGTGGACTACACCTATATGGGGGTAATATAACATTGTGAACCACTATATAGACTTGGGTTCTATAACTATATGGGGGACTATATTTTTTCTTTACATTAAGATAATTTTTGATATATTTTTTTGTTTTGCTTCATCTCTCTATAAGTTTTTTTTAAAATACTTTGAAACCATTTTACGACTATGTAAATATAGTTATTTTTCTCAAAACCTATAAATATATGACATTTTAGTGATTATTTTTTCCAGTTATCTTTTAACTCCCAAATAATTTATTTCTTAAGCTTATATGTTTCATAAAAACAAGTATTTAAGACTTAGTTTGGAATACCATTGTGATATATCTTTAGTTTAATGATATTTATGGGAGAAGAAAATGTAAAGATTTATTGATTTGATATATATGACTTCAAATTCTAGATAACTAGTAATGATGACTATATTTATCAATTAAATATGAAATTAGAACATTTTATTGGAAAATAAATGGAAATGAATAATATTTATTTGTATTTATTATATCATAAATATTTTGGAGTTATATAGGTTATATTAGAAAATCACATGGTGTTCAACAAAAAAGAGATGAAGAAGATTGTTAGTTGATGGTAGAAATGGATATCATGTATGATGAGATACCAATGTATAAAAAAGTATAATTTATGTGTTAGTTATTTAATCAAAATATTATTTAATGAAAGACCAATATCTATCACATAAAAAAATTCAACACCATTATAAGTTAGTTGGAATCAATGGTAATCAATATATATTTTATATTTGCCATGTTTTTTGTCATGTTTCATCCCCTTAGCTACTCCCTTCCCAATCTCATAACCATCTTCCTATTTTCATTAGATTGAAGTGCTCTCCTCATCAAAAATTCCCACTTCTGAATCTCTTATTTCAAAACCTCGACTATTTTTTCATCCTTTTCGTCAATCTATTTCACCAAAATCAATCTCGCATATCTATGTTTTGTGTTGTTTCTTGATACCTCATCTCTATATCTTTTTATCTCCCCCCCGCCATCATTACTTCCCTATTTTAATTCACCTGTTTCAAATCCTCCAATGTTTTTCCTTCCTCTTCATCCACTGATTTCACCAACATTTTTCTCCCACATCTATGGTTTTCAATGCTTCCTGATACTCTATATTATCCTCTTTGGATCTCCCCAATATAGGGTTTTGTATGCTACTCCATTTGGTCTCCCAAATCTTGGGTTTCATGTCCTTCATGCCCACCTACCAGTTCTCCTTTGTCGTCGACCACCATCAATTCCATTCTCTACCTCTACTATGATAACTGCTAAATTTTCCACCACTTACTAGTCCTCCATTTTTATCTAAGATCTGAACTCTTCTACTCTGCGAGTCCACTCAGGTTCTCCTTCATTCGCCTCCATCAATTCCTTCTATTACTAGCTTTAGTTACAACCATTGTTTACAACACCTGACAACCTCTTCATTAACCACCTTACTATTTCCCATACAATTTTCTAACATCCAAAAAACCAACCTCTCCCCCACAGTTATGCTATCTTATTATCCATCAAAATTTAATGATACATTCATAATGCGAAAAAGTATAGAAGCCACAAGAATGTCCAAAACCATGCTTTAAAGGAATTTTTCATGGATGATGCAATGGTGCATAATAGTAGGCTGGTTAAATTTTCTTCATATTGTATCTTTTATGTTTGGATAAAATTCAAAGGTCAATCATCCCTTCTACTGTAAAATCCTCATATATGCTTCCATTTTACTCTATATTTATGGATTATGATGAACTTTTCTTTAAACAATTTTAGAGTAGTAGTTAGTGAGGATATTAAGAACCATGGGATCTATGGTGTTATTGGATTATCTGATGTATCATATTGGGGTCAAGATTTATTTATTCATGTATTTTAATCGATCAACTTATAGTGGGAATTTTGAAATTGATTTGTGATAATATCAAACTTTTACTCCATGAAAATATTTTTTATTCTTCTTCATCGAGTACTCACTGTGTGTTACATCAAGCTTAAAATACCTACCACATCCCACTTGATTCTCTTTTTGAACAAGTTTTTTTTTCAACTAAATGTTTTTTAACTTTAATTATTTATTCATATAACATATTACTTTTTTATAATAACTAAAATATTCTTAATAATGATTGATACTTTCATCACATCATTGTTTATGTTTTATCTTTGATTTCTTTTCTGGTCATTGTTTGTAGATGTTAGGGGATAGTACCTTCCAAGTTGCAAGTGGAGAGGCGTTTTGGGGCCTACTAAGTATCATTAAATACAATTTCGTGGATGGAATTTTACCTTCCCCTTATGATTATGTGGTATATAAATCCATTGGTATTGTGTAAAATTTCACTTCTCAAAAGATCATATTTCATTGAAACTTTTTTTCATAATTTCAAGATCTATTTTAATATGATCTATAGAACATGGGATATCAATGTATTGAATTTGAACAATATGAAAATGCCATGTATAGATGAATTAGGTAAGTTTCTGTTTGAAAACAATTTTTGAAAACATCTTATAGAACTTATTCCTATTTCAATTAATAAGGTTTGTTTCCTAACCAAAATATATTTTCTTACTTCTTCAAGCATACTATAGTCAAATGAAGTGATCTATGTGTGAAATGGAGCATGTTTATAATGATAACTGACTTGAATTGGTTCAAAAAATGTTTATTTTTCAATAATTTTGAGTGATGTTTTGAAACTTTGTTATCTCATAATGTATTTTTCACGTTATTCTAATAACAAAATTATTCTTAATAAAGTTTATTACTTTCATCACATCTTTGATTTGTGTTGTGGTCATTGTTTCTGAATGGAAGGGACAGTACCTACCATGTTTCAACTGGAGAGGAATTGGGGTCCTACTATGGATTGTTAAATACAACCACGTGGCTAGAACTTACCCTTCCCCTTATGATTATGTGGTACACAAATCAATAGGTATTATGTTAAATTACACTTCGCAAAAGTTCACAAATCATAGAAACTTTTCTCATAATTTTAGTATCTGTTTCTAGATGCTATATAAAACATGGGATATTAATATATTGAATTTTAACAAGATGGTGATTCCATGTATGGATGAAGAATGTAAGGATATATATGAAAACACTTTCTAAAATATACTTATAAAACTTATTCATATTTTTATTTATAAATAATGTTTCATATCCAAAATATATTTTATTAATGATTTAAGAGTGCTATGGTCAAATGAAGTGTTCTCTATGTGATCTGGTTAAATCAAGTGGTTAATGTCTTTCAACTTTTTTTTAATGTTTTTCCTTCCTCATCATCTACAATATTCTCAAAAATTATTAATACTTTCAAAGAATAACTATTTATATTTTATCTTTGATTTGTTTTCGATCATTTTTTATTGATGTCAGGGGACAATACCAGACATGTTGTAACAGGAGAGGCATTTGTAGCCTACTAAGGATTGTTAAATACAACCTTAGGGATTGAATTTTCCTAGACCCTTGTGATTATGTGGTTCATAAATCCACAGGTATTGTGTAAAATTCCACTTCTCAAAAGATCACATTTCATTGAATTTTTTTCATAATTTCAGGATCTATTTCATGATTCTTTATAAAACAGGGGATATCAATGTATTTAATTTGACCAATATAACAATTCTGTGTATGGATAAAGAAGGCAAGGGTCTTTTTTACCACACTTTCCAAAATGTTCTTAGGGAACTTATTCTTATTAGTATTTATAAGGCATGTTTCTTGCCCAAAATATATTTTCTTTCTGCTTTATGCGTGATCTAGTCAAATGAAGTCTGCTCTGTAGGAAATGGATCATGTTTATAATGATAACTAACATGTGTGGATTCAAAAGAAGTTTTATTTTTTAATTATTTTGAATGATATTTTTCAGCATTATTATCCCATATTTCATTTTTCATGTTCTTTTGATAACTACATTATTCTTAATAATGAATATTACTTTTATCACATCATTGTTTATGTTTTATCTTTGATTTGTGTTGTGGTAGTTTTTTGTGGATGGTAGGGATAGTACCCACCATTTTGTAATTGGAGAGGCCATTGGGGCCTACTAATGATCCTTAATTACAACCACAGGGCTCGAACTGCCCCCTTCGCCTTATGATTATGTGGTACATAAATCCTTTGTTATTCTGTTAAATTGAACTTCTCAAAAGTTCACACATCATAGAAACTTTTTCATAATTTCAGTATCTATTTCGAGATGCTATATGAAACATGGGATATAAATGTATTGAGTTTGAACAAGATGACAATTACTTGTATAGATGAAGAAGGTAAGGATCTATTTGACAACACATTCCAAAATCTACTTATAGAACTTGTTCATATTTTTGTTTATAAAGTATGTTTCTTATCCAAATTATATTTTCTTGATGCTTCAATCATGATCTGGTCAAATGATGTGTGCTCTACATGCTCTATCCAAATCAAGTGGTTAAGGTCATTAAAATATTTCTAAAATTATTATTGATTTCTTTGAAGTCACTTCATAATAATTTTCATTTTTTTGTAAATTAAATGTTCAATGGAAACCTATTTCACTTGAGCTTGGTTGAAAGAATCAAATTATTGTGTTTGAAGATGTTGAAATTGACAAGGATAAGTACCTGTATTTCTAACTTATCTATGATTTAGAATGATTATTCCATAAAAACAACAGTTTAAGGGGCCGTGTTCATTTTTTTCTAGAAAAATGGACAAATCTACTCTACAATATCTCTTGTTCTTGTGCATGTATGTTTCATAAACCTATTCCATGTTTGATCATTCATTATATTAAATTTCATCCTAGATGGCTTACCCTCAAATGGATTATTCAGGCATTTTCTCAATATCATTTGTAATCTTTTTTAATATTATCCTTCTCTTGACTATTTGTATTAGTGGACAGAACCTACCATGTTACAAGTGGATAGGCATTTGGGGCATACTAAGTATCATTAAATACATCCTCATGGCTCGAATTTCCCCTACCCCTTATGATTATCTGGTACATAAATCCACAGGTATTGTGTAAAATTCCACTACTCAAAATTTCACATTTCATATAAATTATTTTCATAATTATAGGTTCTATTTCTAGATGCTTTATAAAATGAAAGATATTGATGTATTGAATTTGAACAATATGAAAATTACATGTATATATAAAGAAGTTAAGGGTCTGTTTGACAACCCTTTTGTAAAACTACTTATAGAACTTATTCCTATTTGTATTTATAATATTTGTTTCCTACCCAAAATATATTTTCTTACCGCTTAAAGCATGCTCTAGACAAATAAAGTGTGCTCTGTGTGAAATGGGGCATGTTTATAGTGATAACTGACTTGAGTTAGTTAAAAAAAGTTTATTTTTCAATAATTTTGAGTGATGTTTTTCATATTTATAATCCCATAATTCATTTATCACATTCTTCTAATAACTAAATTTTTATTATTAATGATTATTACTTTCATCACATCATTATTTACTTTTTTATATGATTTATGTTTTAGTCATTGTTTATGGATGGTGGGAACAGTACCTCCCATGTTTCAAGTGGATAGGCATTTGGGGCATACTAAGTATTGTTAAATATATCCACATGGTTGTATCTACCAATTCCCCTTATGATTATGTGGTACATAAATCCATAGGTACTGCACAAAATTACACTTCTCAAAAGTTCACACATCATAGAAACTTTTTTCATAATTTTAATATATGTTTCGATATACTATATAAAAATTGGGATTTCAATGTAATGAATTTGAACAAGATGACAATGCCATGCATGGATGAAGAAGGTAAGGATCTATTTGACAACACTTTCCTAAAACTTCTTATAAAACTTATTCCTGTTTTTATTTATAAAGTATGTTTTCTATCCAAAATATATTTTCTTAATGGTTCAAGTATGCTCTGATCAAATGAAATGTGCTCTATGTACTATGGTAAAATCATGTTATTAAGGTCTTTCAGATATTTCTAACATGGTCATTTCATTCAGTGATGTCACTTCATCGGTATTTGGATTTTTTTTGTAAGTTCAATGTTCAATGGAAGAATGTTTCACTAGAGTGTGGCAGAAAGAGACAACTTATTTTTTTTTTGAAGATGTTGACATTTAAAAGGTTAAGTAAATGAATTTCAAACTTATATATAATTTAGAATGTGTATTCTATACAAATAGTATTTTAATGGGCTCTATTCATTTTTTTCTAGAAAATGGCCAAATATGATTTGCAACATCTCTTGTTCTTGTGCATGTAAGTTTCATAACATGATTCGATGTGTGATATTTAATTACATTAATTTCAACCCAGATGTCTTACACTCACATGGATTATTCTGACCTTTTTTAAATATTATTCATAACCTTTTTTAAATATCATCCTTCACTTGACTATTTGTATGCATTGGTGGACATTCAGTTTCTATGATGTTTGGAAAAGTTTATACCTTTACAGAGTTTATGTACATGATAATTTACCATTCTTATAGTATCATTATTCAAAATTTGATGCAATTTCATCTTTTATTGGTTTAGTTTTTGTGTTTATACTCTTCTTGATAGTGCCAAAATTGTCCTTTACTGATTAATATTTGAATAATTCATCTGAAAGAAAATTCCATTTCTTGGATACTATGGGATTTTTCTCCATGATTATGGCATCTACAATTATTTCTATCTTCTTAAAATGAATCCATGATGATTTAATTTATCTTCTTAAAATCATTATTTTATCATTTATTTATGATGTACAACACTCCAAGATGAATTCATCTTTACTATCAGTTGGCGTAACATTTTTTATTTTCATCTATATCCTTAGTTTTAATTCATGATATCTATAGACCACTAGAATCCATTGACTATCATAAACTGATCTCATCCCCTATGATATCACACCTCATAATTAAGAAACTATAATGACTTCCATATGGGTATGATGTATATTCTTTTTTCATAACCTGCAATCATATTAATTATTGTTTAATATTATGTCTGTATCAATTATTAATTCAATTAAAACTGGTTATTTCATATATAAATATTCTAATATTTTTTCAATCTTGGTCCATGGGTGTATTTGTGAAACAAACTTCAGTGCATTCTATTTTTATAACACTATTCACTATACACAATGTGAATATATCTTGTTTTTTATAATATGTCATATGTTCACTTTATTGAATATCATTATTTCATTTTACCCCTTTACAAATCATTACAAACATGTCACTCATTAATTACAATACCCAAGATACTTCTAAGGATGAGGTATTTCATATAAGATTACTAAGGCTGAATAATAAGCTTTCTCATGATGGTTTCAAACTCCAATTCAACAATAAACATTAAATACACATAGCCTTAAAGGTATAATGATTGGAATTATTATTATTTCATGTATATCAATTCCTTTAATCCCTTATAAATCAAGAATAATAGATGCAGCAACAAATATTTCTTCTACTCGGGTATATTTCCTTTATCTGGACTAATTTATATTTTCATAACAACATTGTGAATAAAAATAGAATGATTTTTTCTAGTTTTTTGCATATCTTGGCTGTCATAAATTGTCATGACCGCATGTTGTATACATTTTCTTATTTCTTCTTATATATTTTTCTATTAATTCTCATTTATTGTTTTTCACTACTGCTTAATGAGGTATGTGACATGAAATACCTCATCTATAATTATTTTTTTTAGTCCAAGTTTTTTTAATGTACCTAATACTACATACCACTCCAATAGTTATTTAAATAATGAAAACCCATATTGTATCATGTTTTTTGTGTTAATAGATAAGGTTTTTGAAGTACACCACTCCAAAGGTTATATCATCTTTATTTTGGATTATGATAACTTTTTTTCTTTTCATACATATCCTTAGATTTAATTGATGACATCTATAGACCATAATCATCCATCATTTTTCATATACTAATCACATACCCTCTGATATCACACATCGCCATAAATAAAGTATAATGACTTTTTTTATTTTGAAGATGAAAATAATGGTAAGGATATGAATTTAATTTCAAAGGATCTGTTTGACATATTGGGAATCATTTACTATTTTAAATAATTATGTTATTCAAATTTTATAAAATTAATGTAACTAGAGACTATTGTAGATATACCATGTTTTACTTCAACTGAAATACATTTTTTGTTTTTGAGTGAATTATGATTCCTTAACAACCTTATCAAATTCAGACTTCATTATTGGTTTTTTCATCATGTTGTTTCATTTTGTTCTTTGATTTTAAAACCTCTTCTTTTGTTATTCTGAATTGGAAACATTTAAATATTACATTATTGCTTCAATGGTTATACTTTTAATTAAAGATTGATGCTCATTCATTAAAGTAACATCTTCATGTAGAAAAATATTTTGATGGACGTCGATGATAAAGATATATTGGAACACAATTTTTCACTATCTCGAGACTCCACACCAACATCAAATCATTCCAATGATCTTTATATCCTTATAAAGGATAACATAAACCAAAAAACTGATAAACTTGACTAAAATATTTTCATACATTTACAAGGTACTAGAAACACATTTTCTAATCAGTAAGTTTAAAATTTCCTTTTTAAAATTTTATATCCACTTTTATCTCTACACATATTATATTGTACTAATACACTGTAAAATGGATTCCCCGTTTTTTGATTTTTCATGTTAGTTTCAATAAAACTGATTTTCATGTTTATGATTTTTCAAATTTTCCCCTAATACAGAGGTGGACTATAATGTGAATCCAACATTTATGTGTGGGGAATCACTTTATCAAAAATTCATAGATCTTCTATACATTTAGTAACCTGAGTTTCCAAAAAAAATTCTATTATATCCACACACAAAAGACTAGAAAATATTTGTTTCTGCTATTTAATTTCTCACCATTTTTTATCCATTTACATTCTAATATACATACCTATTGATCGGTACGTATCATTTATTTACAATTACAATTATAATTTTCATGTTTCATATGTAAAGACCCGTAAAATTCAAGGGAATTTTTTTTCTTAATATTCTTTGCAATTTTGCAAGAACGCGGTTTCTGACGGCACCTGATTCCGAGGCCCGGAGTGCCCGGAATCAATTTCCGAAGTTTGGATCGGGTACGTTCAGTGAACGAACGAGCGGGAATTTCTAAATTTTGAACCGGTGCCCGGAATCAAATTCCGAGGGCACCGATGAACTCGCAGCACCGATTTTCGCTTAAGGAGACCTTTTCCGAGGTTGCGTTTTTTTCGGGTTGAGAGTTAGTTTTTGGGTTTTAGAATAAGTTAAATAAAATTTGTAGAATAAAATTTTTATTTTAACTTGTTGTTTTTTTTAAACCTCCCAAAGGGAGTTAGGGGTGGGACCCACAACCACTTAACCTCCCTTGGGAGGATTAAGTGTGGTGGGGCCCACACGAACCCCAACTCCTCAACTTCTCTCAAAACCTCCCCTTTAACCCATTTCAATTAATGTTTGACAACTTGGTTTAATTAATTAAGGTGGGTTGTTTTGAATTTCAAACCTTTGAAATTCAAGTTGTTATTTGTGTAAATAAAATAATCCTTACCTTATTTTATTTTGGTTAGCCATCTTGAGAGGATTTGAGAGCTCCTTCTTCTTCTTCAAACATTGACGAAGAACACGAAGAACACTCAAGCTCCGACGCAGAACGCCGCTCCTCTCTTCTTCATAGCCGGTTGTTTCCAAAGATCGACGACGCCTTCCGTGTCAACGAAAGAGAACGTCGCTTCCTCCTTGGACTTCCTTCGTCGGCTTACGAAGATTAACCAACGACGTACCTCTTCGGACGTACCTCTTCGTCAACGGAATTGACGAACGTTTACCACGATGCCCGACCTCCGCGACGTTGTCTTCCGCGGGTCGTTGATGAACATCGTACTTGAAACCGAGGTAGGGGTTTAATTATTGCTTTTGTTCATGATTTATACCCGATAATATTTCTTCGTGAAATTTATCCAATTGTTAACAATTAACGCGAGGGGGCCGGACCGTACGAACACGGCCAACCCTCCCCCTTTTCATATTGATTTTTTTTGTGGATTGAGACGGGTGAGGCGTGGTGCCGTCGCACCGCGCAGGATCATATGACAAGAAATGCGCGGCGCCGTCGCGCCGCGTTGTAAAATAATGCAAGGACGTGACGCCGTCGCACCGCGTCGAAGAGAGTTGAAGGCGCCGCGGCCGGAGCGGGGTCGTGGAGGTGGGGCACGGTGCTGTCGCACCGCGCCGAACGACGAATGCCACGGCCGGTTCCGGGCCGCGGCGGGACGAGAGGACCGGCGGCTAGCCGGGCCACCGGTGTCGGAAGCCGGAAGGGGGGACCGGACTTGCCGGTCCCGTTGAGGAAGAACTGTCCGTCCATGTTGGGCCGGCCGGAAGGGAGAAGTACCGGGGGAATAAATTCCCCCGGCTGGCCAAAACCGGCCCCCCATAATGGGGGGGGGCGCGGTTACACCAAGGGGGGGCAGCGCCCCCCCCCCCCCCCCCCGTTTTTTTTTTCAAAAGCAGGCACCCACGAGGGGGGCCGGTTCTCCAAGGCGCGGCACCCAGCCGCGCTGCCAGCAGAGAAGAGGGGGCCTTGCCCCCCGCACATGGCACCCGAGCGACGCCCAGGCCGCGCCGCCGTGCTGGACCGCGCCGCTGGCTGGGCCGGGTCGGCCCGGACCCGGACCCCCCATTTTCGAAACGACTTCGGTCTTTTGGCCATAACTTGAGCCATGGACCTCTGATTAACGAACCGTCAACGGCGATGCGATCCTTGGATCGAGACGGTCGATTCGGTATATTGCACTCAACGTTTCGAAATACTTTGAGTTCGGCCGGGTTGGTTCGTTCACGAAACCAACCGGGCCTTCGGAGCGGGAACGCTCATATCTTGAGCTACGGATGTCCGATTGACGTGTCGTCAGCTTTGTTGTGTTCCTCTTAGTGAGACGGATTTTTTGGCATACTCCGCCCGAGTATTGGATGCAGGTGGAGTATGGTCGGGTTGGTTTTGCCTTAAAAACCAACCGGGCCCCTGGGACGAAAAAGCCAATAACTCTCAGACCGGGCGTCCGATCGACGCGCCGTCTGTTGCGTTGAGTTCCTGTTGACGATATGGAACTTTTGGATACATCAACTCTGGACTTTCTGACAGTTGATGTATCAGCCTCTCGGCTCATGGAGCGTACCCTTCCGAACGAGCTTGTTGTGTGCGGGAACCCTAGTGCTGGCTGCGACTGTGACTGCTACTGCTACTGCTACTGTGTCTGTGACGACGACAGTACAGAGATCCTTGGTGGATTCGACGACGACTACAGCACTCAGCGATCCTACGTGGATCAGTGCTACAGGTCCTGTGTGGGCCCGATCCTGTGTGGGTCCGATCCTGTGTGGGTCCTTGCGCTCAGCGGTCCTGTGTGAACCAGCGCCTACAGGTCCTGTGTGGGCCCGATCCTGTGTGGGTCTTTGCGGGGGTTAGTTACCGATCGATCCTTCGTGGGTCCGATGACTTAGATGGATCAGAGATCATCTTTATCGTCTTTCGAAGAAGTATACCTGTGTGAGCTGAATCCTATTGTTTTCCTGTGTGGATTGTGTTATGCTATCCTGTGTGGATTTCGTTTTTCTTTCCTGTGTGGAATACGTTTACATTCTTGTGTGGACTGAGTTGTACTTGGGCTCGGAGGTTGGAGCGTATTGGGATTGATGACTTAGGTATATGTATGGGCATATACCTAAGAAGTATCGGTTGTTACTTCGTGTTTGTATCTCACCTTTGTGGGTTATCCTTTGTTGATTTTGGGAGACCTTCAGGGGTCTCGGGGTCCCTACTGAGTAGCTTATACTCACCCCTGCACGGGTTATGCCCGCACTACGTTGTGTTGGTTGCAGACGACGGACAGCATTGATCTTTGCTAAGGCTTGTAGAGTAGGACGGTACCTGGAGGTGGACCACTGGGCGGGGCATGTTCGGAGCGGACGGCGGGACCCGAGGAGCAGTGGAGCTATCTGTACCCACCCTTCAGGTGGGATTTCCAGTGGACAGCTCGGAGTAGCGGCTTTTACTTTACAGTTGATGTTTTCCCTTTCTAGTTGTACTTTACTTTCAGTTTGGGTTTGTATACTGGCCCATTTACTTTTCCGCACTTTCAGTTGTACTCTGTTTTCACTTAGTGTTTACTTTCTTCTTGCTTACTTTGTAGTGCTTGTTTACTTTTCAAAGGAAATGCCTTCCCTTTTTACCGGGAATTACGCCTTGGTGCTAGTCGCCAGCCCCTGGCCAATGGAAGGCGGGCTTGGGGTAGTCACGGCACGGGACCCGAGGGCGGGTCGTGACAAATTGGTATCAGAGGAGTTCGGTTCTATCGCGAACTCTGATCTTTTCTATGTGAAGCAATAATTTTTAGCGTATTGAGTGTGGTTATCAATCCAGGGAGTTCAGTGTTGGTGCGGCGGCCGACGTATTCGTACACCAGGACCCTGACTTCTGATTTCCGACTTAATGCACGAAAACATTGATTGCGTGTGTGTTTCAAAGTTTTCTTTCTGATTACTTTATATCAGCTCACCAGGTATACTGTTCTGATCGTGGCGCACCTGTTTCCTTTTCAGGATGGCCCCACGACGGCAGCCAGCTAGGGTTCCAAGAGTCGAGTGTGACGACAGCCCACCGAGTGACGAGGCCTCGGTGCAGGGCCCTCTGTCAGCAGTGGCACCAGCGGTAGCTCTACCCGCCGAGCCACCGATGCTTCCAGCACCAGCAGCTGATGGCGTACGTCACCTTGGAGCTCTGCACAAGTTCCAGCACCAGCGACCACCCAGGTCTCGTGGGGAGACGGACCCCCAGGCAGCAGAGGACTGGCTGGAGGCAGTGGTACGATTTTTTAGGCTAGTGAGGACACCTGCAGACCTCATGGTGATCCGCGCTGCGAGTCTACTGCACGCAGAAGCGGGCCGATGGTGGATCTTGATGCTCCATGTGCACGATGAGGCATCTCTACTTGGGATGGACTTTGAGAGCCTCTTCCGCTCGGAGTTCGTCCCAGCCACCCTTCGTGCAGTGCGTATCCAGGAGCTTCTTCAGCTGCGGTAGGGCAGCATGACGGTCGCTCAGTACTCGGCGAGATTTACTAATCTCTCGCGCTACTCGACCGACATGGTACGAGACCCATTCTTCCGGGCTCGGACCATCGAGCAGGGATTGAGACACGAGATCAGGGCATCGCTGATCTCCCTCAGCATACCGACTCAGACAGGAGTACTGGAGCGGTCCCTTTTGAGCGAGAGCTTCCTTGCTGAGTCTACACCAGCGCCGAGACCCACCGCAGGGCGGCACGTGGCAGAGTCATCTGCAGCAGGCAGTCGACGGATGACTCTGGGGTTCAGGCAGACCAGACCTTCAGGCAGACGACCTCAGGACACTGGCTCAGCAGTGCGGGGCACACAGCGAGGAGCCAGTCTTTCGAGAGGCAGGCAGTGCTACTCGTGCGGCGGGCAGGGCCACATGGCACGTGACTGCCCGACCCGCCGTGCCGAGAAGCAGCAGATGATTGAGGGACCACCGAGGCAGAGGTAGAGGGTCGACCGTGGTGGTCCGCAGGGAGGAGGCGGACGAGGTAGAGGAGCTGGCCGAGCAGCAGGTGGTGGGAGACGTTTTGAGGCTCTGCCACCACCACCACCAGGAGGTCCACCCCGACCACAGGGAGCAGGCGGGCAGAGACAGGCACAGCTCCAGGCAGCAGAGGCCTATGACCACGGCGCACCCGAGATGATTCGAGGTACTATCTGTGTGTATTCCACCCTTGTTGCAGTACTTATAGACACAGAAGCGAGTCACTCTTTCATAGCTGTTGCCCTTGTTCGGAGCTCGGAGATTCCGACAGAGTCGTTGGCTCGATCCTTACAGCTAGAGACTCCTACGGGAGCAGACTCGACGATTATGCACTGGTGCCGGCAGTGTGAGCTTACTCTAGGAGGCGAGAGCTTCGGCTGGGATCTTCTTGTAGCAGCGTCGAGGCCTTACGATGTCATCTTGGGCATGAATTAGCTATCTATGGTCCATGCGCAGATTGACTGTTTTAGGCGCAAGGTGCGATGTGTACGCACCGAAGGGAGCAGGTTCACCTTCACCGGAGAGAAGGGAGCCTTTGCAGCACAGGATGGACTTCCACGGAAGAGAGGATAACCCATCACTCATCAGTTGTCTAGCCTCATCCTTGGAGCAGTTGACGTGCGGAGTCCTGGTTTTCCAGCAGTGGTGGATCAGTTTGCGGATGTTTTTCCCGACGACGTTCCAGGGCTACCTCCTCGCAGAGAGGTAGACTTTTATATTGACTTGTATCCCGAGACAGCCCCGACATCCACTCCAGCATATCGGATGGCCCCCGCCGAGCTTCGAGAGATACGGGTACAGTTGGAGGACTTGCAGGGCAAGGGGTTTATCCGACCCAGTGTTTCACCCTGGGATTCCCCGATATTGTTCGCCAAGAAGGAGGACGGGAGCCTGAGACTTTGTGTTGACTATCGTCACCTGAACCAGGTGATGGTGAGGAACAAGTATACGCTATCGAGAATTGATGACCTCTTTGATCATCTCAAGGGAGCACGGTGGTTCTCGAAGATAGACCTCAGGTCAGGCTATCATCAACTCAGAGTCAGAGACGAGGATGTGCAGAAGACGGCCTTCAGATGTCGGTATGGCCACTATGAGTTCTTGGTTGTGCCTTTCAGCGTAACCAATGCTCCAGTAGTGTTCATGGATCTCATGAACAGGATCTTTCAGCCATACCTTGATCGGTTTGTCGTGGTATTCATCGACGACATTCTGAATTACTCTTTGACTGAGGAGGAGCACGCCTATCACTTGCGTGTTGTACTAGACACACTCTGAGAGCACCAGCTTTATGGTAAGCTCTGGAAGTGCCAGTTCTAGATACGTGAGGTCCACTTCTTGGGACACGTTATCTCTGAGGCAGGAGTTACAGTGGATCCTGCGAAGATCGAGGCTGTGTTAGCATGGGAGCCACCCAGGAGCGTGACTGAGGTTCGGAGTTTCTTGGGACTAGCTGGATACTATCGGAGATTCGTGCCAGACTTCTCTAGAGTTGCGGCACCACTCACAGCTTTGACGAAGAAGGGGAAACCCTTCGTGTGGTCAGACAGATGTCAGCAGAGCTTCCAGGAGCTGAGACAGAGATTGACTAGCGCACCTATCTTGAGGTTGCCTGAGGAGGGAGTAGGGTACGTAGTTTACTGCAATGCATCAGGGACCGGACTCGGTTGCATCCTGATGCAGGAGCGGGCAGTGATCGCCTATGGATCACAACAGTTGAGGACACATGAGCAGAACTACGCTACCCATGACCTGGAGTTGGCAGCGGTGGTCTTCGCGCTGAAGACATGGCGGCACTATTTTATGGGCGACCACTTTACAGTCTTTTCTGATCATCAGAGTCTCAGGTATATCTTCTCGCAGAAGGTCCTGAACCTGATACTGTGGCGATGGCTCGAGTTCCTCCAGGACTATGAATTTGAGATAGTCTATACTCCTGGGAAGGGGAACGTAGTAGCCGATGCCCTCAGCAGGAGGACGGGCATTCAGCTACTTGAGGAGGCGACGGAGCAGCTAGCCTCTTTACAGATATCCTTCGTGGATAGATATAGAGCAGCCTTCCTCCAGTCTCTCACAGTCACCGCTCCACTACTACAGCGGGTCAGAGAGGCACAGCGTGAGGATGCTGACTGTGAGACACGACGTGCACAGATATCCTTGGGACAGGCACCTGATGGTTTCTCCCTTAGAGCAGAGCACGACATCCTTTTCAGAGGACGTACCATGGTACCAGTCACTTTGCGAGAGAAGGTGCTGAGAGAGTTTCACACTTCTCCTTTGGCGGTACATCCTGGAGTGGCGAAGATGTACCAGGATCTCAGACGACAGCACTGGTGGCCGGGCATGAAGAAGGCTGTAGCAGAGTTCATTTCTCGATGCCTCACCTGCCAGCAGGTGAAGGCAGAGCATCAGGTACCAGCAGGCTTGGTACAGACCTTGGAGGTCCCGGAGTAGAAGTGGGATGGGATATCTATGGACTTCGTGACTGGACTTCCACGCACTTCCAGAGGTCACGACTACATTTGGGTGATTGTTTACCGACTCACCATGTTGGCACACTTCTTACCCATCAGAGAGCAGGGCTCAGTGGAGAGCTTGGGACGTCTCTACGTTCAGGAAATTGTGCGGCTCCAAGACGTGCCATCATCTATCGTCTCCGATGGAGATGCTCGCTTTACTTCCCGTCTTTGGAAGGGGTTACAGGAGGCGTTCGGGACGCAGCTACGTCTGAGCACAGCCTTTCACCCTCAGATGGATGGTCAGACGGAGAGGACCATCCAGACTCTCGAGGACATGCTCCGCGCATGTGTCCTCGACTTTGGTCGTAGCTAGGAGAACCACCTACCCTTGGTTGAGTTTGCGTACAACAACAGCTACCACTCCACCATCGGGATGGCACCGTACGAGGCGTTGTACGGCCGGCCTTGTAGATCTTCTTTGTGCTGGACAGACCCAGGGGAGTCAGCACTTGTGGGACCGGAGATGGTCCAGGCCACGACAGAGAAGGTCCAGGTCATCCAGGAGTGGATGAGGACACCTCAGAGCCGGCAGAAGTCATACGCTGACAGGAGGCGGAGGCCACTAGAGTTCGAGGATGGCGACCACGTCTTCTTGAGGGTCTCACCTCAACGTGGTATTCAGAGATTTTTCTGAGGCGGAAAGTTATCTCCGCGCTTCATTGGACCCTTCCAGGTCCTCAGTAGGATTGGCGAGGTGGTCTATCGCCTGGCTCTACCACCTCAGTTGCACCGGGTGCACGACGTCTTCCACGTATCTCAGCTGAGGAGATACGTGCATGACCCGACGCACATCATTGACCATGGGGAGCTTGACATTGACGATGGGGAGACTTTTACGGAGGTCCTGGTGGAGATAGAGGATCGACAGGAGCGGGTCCTTCATGGGCGATCGATTCCTCTTGTGCGCATCAGATGGCAGCACGGGAACCTCCAGGAGAGCACTTGGGAGCGGGAGGCTCAGATGCTTGCTCAGTACTCTCATTTGTTTCCCTAGTTTTTGATGTTTCTTTACGGGGACGTAAAGCCCTGAGGTGGGAGTAATGTAAAGACCCGTAAAATTCAAGGGAAATTTTTTTTCTTAATATTCTTTGGAATTTTTTAAGAACGCGGTTTCTGACGGCACTTGATTCCGAGGCCCGGAGTGCCCGGAGTCAATTTCCGAAGTTTGGCTCGGGTACGTTCAGTGAACGAACGAGCGGGAATTTCTAACTTTTGAACCAGTGCCCGGAATCAAATTCCGAGGGCACCGATGAACTCACAGCGCCTATTTTCTCTTAAGGAGACCTTTTCCGAGGTTGCGTTTTTTTTGGGTTGAGAGTTAGTTTTTGGGTTTTAGAATATGTTAAATAAAATTTGTAGAATACAATTTTTATTTTAACTTGTGGTTTTTTTTAAACATCCCAAAGGGAGTTAGGGGTGGGACCCACAACCACTTAACCTCCCTTGGGAGGATTAAGTGTGGTGGGGACCACACGAACCCCAACTCATCAACTTCCCTCAAAACCTCCCCTTTAACCCATTTCAATTAATGTTTGACAACTTGGTTTAATTAATTAAGGTGGGTTGTTTTGAATTTCAAACCTTTGAAATTCAAGTTGTTATTTGTGTAAATAAAATAATCCTTAGCTTATTTTATTTTGGTTATCCATCTTGAGAGTATTTGAGAGCTCCTTATTCTTCTTCTTCAAACATTGACGAAGAACACGAAGAACACTCAAGCTCCGACGAAGAACGCCGCTCCTCTCTTCTTCGTAGCCGGTTGTTTCCGAAGATCGACGACACCATCCATGTCAACGAAAGGGAACACAGCTTCCTCATCGGACTTCCTTCGTCGGCGTATGAAGATTCACCAACGACGTACCTCTTCAGACGTACCTCTCCATCAACGGAATTGACGAACGTTTACCGCGACGCCCGACCTCCGCGACGTTGTCTTCTGTGGGTCGTTGACGAACATCGTACTTGAAACCGAGGTAGGGGTTTAAATATTTCTTTTGTTCATGATTTATACCCGAGAATATTTCTTCGTGAAATTTATCCAATTGTTAGCAATTAACGCGAGGGGGCCGGACCATACGAACACGGCCGACCCTCCTCCTTTTCATATTGATTTTTGTTGTGGATTGAGACGGGTGAGGCGCGGTGTCGTCGCACCGCGCAGGATCATACGACAAGAAATGTGCGGCGCCGTCGTGCCGCGTTGTAAAATAATGCAAGGACGTGACGTCGTCGCGCCGCGTCGAAGAGAGTTTAAGGCGCCGCGGCCGGAGCGGGGCCACGGCGGTGGGGCACGGTGCAGTCGCACCGCGCCGAACGACGAAGGCCGCGACCGGTTCCGGGCCGCGGCGGGATGAGAGGACCGGCGGCTAGCCGGGCCGTCGGTGTCGGAAGCCGGAAGGGGGGACCGGCCTTGCCGGTCCCGTTGAGGAATAACCGGCCGGCCATGTTGGGCCGGCCGGAAGGCAAAAGGACCGGGAGAATAAATTCCCCCGGCTGGACAAAACCGGCCCCCTATAATGGGGGGGGGGGCAGCGCCCCCCTATTTTTTTCAAAACCAGGCCCCCACGAGGGGGGGGGGGCGATTCTCCAATGTGTGGAACCCAGTCGCGCCGCCAGCAGAGAAGCGGGGGCCTTGACCCTCAAACGTGGCACCCGAGAGGCGCCCAGGCCGCGCCGCCGCCGGCCGGGCTGTGCCACCGTGCCGGACCGCGCCTCCGGCCGGGCCGGGACGGCCCGGACCCGGACCCCCCGTTTTCGAAACAACTTCTGTCTTTTGGCCATAACTTGAGCCACAGACCTCCGATTGACGAACCGTCAACGGCGATGCGATCATTGGATCGAGATGGTCGATTTGGTATATCGCACTCAAAGTTTCTGAATACATTGAGTTCGGCCGGGTTGGTTCGTTCACAAAACCAACCGGGCCTTCGGAGCGGGAACCCTCATATCTTGAGCTACGGACGTCCGATTGACGTGATGTCAGATTTGTTGTGTTCCTCTTAGTGAGACGGAACTTTTGGTATACTCCGCCCGAGGTTTAGACGCAGGTGGAGTATGGTCAGGTTGGGTTTTCCTTAAAAACCAACCAGGCCCCTGGGACAAAAAAGCCAATAACTCTCAGACCGGGTGTCCGATCGACGCGCCGTCTGTTGCGTTGAGTTCCTGTTGACGAAATGGAACTTTTTGATACATCAAATCTGGAATTTGTGACAGATGATGTATCAGCCTCTCGGCTTGTGGAGCGGACCCTTCCGAACGAGCTTGCTGTGTGCGGGAACCCTAGTGCTGGCTGCGACTGTGACTGCTACTGCTAATGCTACTATGTCTGCGACGATGACAGTACAGAGATCCTTGGTGGATTCGACGACGACTATAGCACTCAGCGATCCTACATGGATCAGTGCTACAGGTCCTGTGTGGGCCCGATCCTGTGTGGGTCCGATCCTGTGTGGGTCCTGGCACTCAACGGTCCTGTGTGAACCAGCGCCTACAGGTCCTGTGTGGGCCCGATCCTGTGTGGGTCTTTGCGAGGGTTAGTTACCTATCGATCCTTCGTGGGTCCGACGACATAGATGGATTAGAGATCATCTTTATCATCTTTCGAAGAAGTATACCTGTGTGAGCTGAATCCTGTTGTTTTCCTGTGTGGATTGTGTTGTGCTATCCTGTGTGGCTTTCGTTTTTCATTCCTGTGTGGAATACGTTTACTTTCCTGTGTGGACTGAGTTGTACTTGGGCTCGGAGGTTGGAGCGTATTGGGATTGATGACTTAGGTATTTGTATGGGCATATACCTAAGCAGTATCGATTATTACTTCGTGTTTGTATCTCACCTTTGTGGTTTATCCTTTGTGGATTTTGGGAGACCTTCAGGGGTCTCGGGGTCCCTACTGAGTAGCTTATACTCACCCCTGCACGGGCTATGCCCGCACTACGTTGTGTTGGTTGCAGACGACGGACATCGTTGATCTTGGCTGAGGCTTGCAGAGCAGGACGGTACCTGGAGGTGGACCACTGGGCGGGACGTGTTCGGAGCGGACGGTGGGAACCGAGGAGCAGTGGATCTATCTGTACCCACCCTTCAGGTGGGATTTCCAGTGGAAATCTTGGAGTAGCAGCTTTTACTTTACAGTTGTTGTTTTCCCTTTCGAGTTGTACTTTACTTTCAGTTTGGGTTTGTATACTGGCCCATTTACTTTTCCGCACTTTCTAGTTGTACTCTATTTTCACTTAGTGTTTACTTTCTGCTTGCTTACTCTGTGGTTCTTTTTTACTTTTCAAAGGCAATGCCTTCCCTTTTTACCGGGAATTACGCCTTGGTGCTAGTCGCCAGCCCCTAGCCTATGGAAGGCGGGCTTTGGGTAGTCACGGCACAGGACCCGAGGGCGGTTCGTGACATCATATTTCATTCTTATTTTCTATAATTCAAACTATATATTATTTTACTACTACCATATCAGAAACAAAAAGTATTCTAGTATTCTTTGTCTTTAAGTTTTCATCTTAGCATAACATTAATTTGTATACATTATAAATTTATTAATCTATTATTGAATTTTTAAAATAACTGTTCATTTATAGCACAGTGTGTATACACGGGAGGGGGTCTAGTTATACTCTATGGAAAGGTTTGAGAAATTGTATTCTTTAATCATTATAAGAATGTTTAGAAGCTATTGTAACCTAATCTTTAGGAAATTCTGAATAAAATTTGAACGATTTGTAATATTAAAGTCCTATTGAGGATATTTAAAGAATTTATTTCGGTATATTTTATAGTTTTTCTTTAAACACTATAGTTATTAGTAGATTTATATCGTGGGATTGTAAAAATGGATAATCTATATCAAGTGGAAAGTGTCAAGAAAAGTAAATAGGACCTAGTCTCACTTAATATAATTTTGGAGAGTAGGAAAATGCTAAAAAAGTACCTAGATAAATTAAAGAAACCTTAAAAAATCAATTAAAAAAAATTGATGGTACAAAAGATTTTTTTTATTAATTATGGATAGTCCCATGAATTTTTTGGTTTTAGGCATGAAAGAATATTTAGATTTTATATTAGAGAATAATTTACTACATAATTATGTTTTAAATAATTTTGGAATGGTTTATCTTGTTGAAGATGAACCAATAAATGTTTTGTTAAAGGATGACGCATTGATCAAAACTAAGAGTAAGAGTTTTTTTATTTTAATGAGTGAAAATTATATCACTAGGTTCAAAATGAATTTTATTTTAATTAGAAATAATTTTGATAAAGGATTTATTGTAACTTTCATTAGTGAATTTTAAAAAATTAAAAAAGCGGTTATGTTCATTTCTCATTGGAAAAATAATTCAACAGCATAGAATATGAAATAAAATTTCTTTTAATTGGTTACAATAAAAAACAAAATTTGTGATTCAAAACATCATAATTATAGGGTATCCCACATCAATGAGATAAGTTGAATACAAAATATGAAAAATTAATGTTAATGGATTTTAAGTTTTTGTACTTTTTTTGGTTTAAATATTTCATCTTAATAAATTAAAAAAATGTGTATTTTTCAAAAAGAGGAAAAACATTGAATGCTAGAAAGATAGTGACATTTATTTTTAGATACCTACACCAGTACAGTCCATTGGAGTGTCATTATATTATATGTAATATCTCTATTAATTAATATGTATGGTATATTTTTTACTTTTTAAAAAGGAAATCATGCATGTTTACTATGTTTTATTAGTGGAAGACACTAGTATAGAATGAGTGGGGGTTAACACTAAAAGGATTGATATCTAAAAAATTTGGAGAATATAATGGTATATAATTTAAATAATTATGTGTTATGAATGGAATTTTATGAGAGAATACTATTATAAGTAAATTATAACAAATAATTGTGGCTTATATAATTAATAAAAAATTTAATAAATGTTCATGGAGTATGAGGTTTCATTCAAGTGTACCCAAGACATTATAAAAAACAGTAGTAAATATATTATCTCATATTATCAATGGGATTCTATTTGAAATAAGGGAATAATGTCTATAAAAAGAGATCTATTCAGGAAAATTGGTAAGACTCTATCATGTATGATTCTTCAGTTATTTAGAATATTTATTTATATTTTTTTATGTGATAAAAAACTCGATGACAAGTCTAAAGCATGGTTATTTTTTAGATATGGTGTTAAGGAGTTTTTATATCACTTCTAGGGTAATGAGAATAAGATGATAATCACAATTATTTAAATGATATTTTATTAAGGTTTCAGGTTTAGGGACAATTATTTGGTTTAATCTAAATGTAAGAATAAAAAATCAACTTGAATGTTTACATGGGGAAGTGATAAAAAATCCAGTGGATCCAACTACTCTAATAGAGTTAAGAGGATAAACTAATGTGATAATAAATATAATAAGGAATTCATTATCCTTAAAAAAATTCATTAACTAATGGTAATGAGTTTAAATATTTTGAATAAGCAATGTAGGTGAATTATTTAGACAATTTGTATTTCAAAATAATAGATCAAGTCATCATATTTCATGCTAACCTCATGCAAGAAATAATTAAAAAATAAGGGTATAATAAGTCATGGAAGAGAATGATGGATGTAGGTGACACAAAATTTGGATTATGATGAATGTATTTTAGTATAAGGAATGTGTGTATATCATTTAAATCTTATCACTTTTAGTGAATCTCTCCTTGATCTGGTTGATTCTCAATATTGTTTCACTAGAGTTTGTATGATAAAACTTCTTTCATTTGTTGAGATTTAGAGGAGGAAATATATATAGAGGAATGAGAGGAATTCATAGAGACTAGGAATAAATACCTATCTTGTAAAATACATGGAAGTATTTATAGGATTTATGCTTGATCCCAGGAAATGTAACAAATATTTTAGTGAATTTATGAGGAAAAATGAATATAAATGAAGAGTAATGGATCACGTATTCTACTTAAATTGAATTAGAGAGGAATATTTCATATTGATTATATATATGGATTATATGGTTACTATAGGATCATGAAAGAAAATTATTGATAATTTAAAGGTGAATATATCTAAAGAATTTGAGATAAAAGAACTATATAATATTGGAAAATTTTTGGGGATTAAGATCAGGTGAGAATATATAGCTAAAATATTGATTAATTCATATTTTTATACATTTAAAATTTATTAAAAAGTTTTAATATGTTTTAAGTAAATTCAATAAATAATTATTTTCTAAGACACATTATGATTACCAAGGAATAAAGACCAAATATAGAGGAGGATTTTGGGTACATATAAAATGTTTCTTACTATACAACTATAAAAAGCATAACATATTTCATGGTTTTATGTTAAAAACATATTACTCATGTAGTATTAGTTTTGAGTACGTACATGGATAATCCATGAAAATAATATTTGTAATTCATAAAGGGGATAATAAATCATTTAAAGGGAGGTGAGGAGGTATATTTTTTTGAAAAGGGGAATTGTTTTTTGGGGTATGTAGGTGCTAAAATTGGTGGTGATATTGATAGCATGAGGATTATAATAGTTTATGTTTTTAGTTGTGGATTGTTTTTCATAAGTTATTTATCTTAGTTGTCAACAGTGGTGGAACTATCTACTATGGAGGTAGAAATTTTTTCGTTGAAGAACATCTTGGAGGATTTTTACCTGAATTTAGATGAAAATAATTTATACTATTATAGTTTGATTATGATTAACCATGTAAAGAACTCGGTGTTTGATTCCGAAATTAATAATATTCAACTAAAGTGTGACTTTAATAGAAACATGATATAAGACAGGTTATTGACATTAAATAAGATTCTAGGAATAAAAAATATGAAAATATATCAACAATATTGATGGTCATTAGAAAGTTAAGGCCCTATTATGCCTATATTAGACTTAAATAATGAATGAACTTTGAAAGGTATAATATAGTATATATTTCATGGGATCATTAATGGAGGTATGTTATTGGATAAATCACTAAGTGGGTTATTATTATAATTATGGAAACTAAACTATTTGATAGATCTATGAAAAATGTTGGAGGCCCATATTGAACATCACTTTTATTATCACACCCATGTATGACTATCAAAATTATTTAAAATTATTTAATATTTTTCTGTTCTATGATTCGATAATTTTTTATTTAAATTATAAAAATTTAAATGTATTTAGGGGTCTTATAGTTAACATATATTGTTAGAAAAATCATGAAATAACCATGTGTTTCTATTTTTATCTTTATAGTTCCACTAGGAATAGTTTGGGCATGGTCAGTTAAACTTTGTGGGGTCCTAATGGAAACTTTTAAACTCGTTTCATATTTTACAATAAAATATATATTTTTAGAGAATTATTTACTAAATCATGTAACAAACCATGTTCCATGTATAGTTTTAAAATTTTTTAATTTTATCTTTTTCCTCTTCCCTTAATTAAAATTCAAAAATATATTTCTTTCACCCCTATGGCTTGTGATCTACCCCATGGATGAGACCCGCCGACTCATGTGAGTCCCATTTAATAGTTATCCTATTCCATTAGGTATTTCATGTGATTTTTTCAGGATTCAAGACCCGATATCCTACACAAGGATTCCTCTTTCTTCTTTTCTCCCAATTTTCATCTATCCCCATTGCTATTACCCTTATTATAAGAACCCTATATCATGAGTTTGAAGTGATTTTTCTGGTTATTGTATGTCTAGAGTGTGTGATTCCTTCTCCATGTTCCATTCAACCCAAATTTATTGTTTTGAAGTATTTTCCTTTGATTCGAGATAGGGTTTCCTCGTGTTCTAATAATTATTTTTATAATGATTAAAAACTTGCCTCTTAAATTCATGTTTTAATTATTTAATGATGATATTATTTATATTTAAAAAAATTAAAAATATATAAATTAGATTTACATTTTTTCATAAAATTAAATGAATTTTTCTATTTCAAAAATTTGTCCAACTATAGTTTTCTTCAACCACACACACCAGTGGTTTATTACTTTTACTGAATTATTTTTAAGATATTATCTCAAGGTTGTGAATATTTTTATGGTATCAAAATGGATTTTAATTTTTTACATTGAATTTAAAGTGCTTATTTAAATTCCAAGTATTATAAAAAAATTTCAATATATATATATATATATATAATTTGGGGTTTAAAAAAATATAAGTTCTATTTCGATCATGTATTGAATCAGATAAAAATGTTTTAATCGCTTAAAGAATTTTATAAAAATAAAGATAATTCTTAAATTTATTTTAAAGGTTTTTTGAATTTAGTGTTTTTAAGAAATGTTTCAGAAATTATTTCATATTTTATAAAGTAAGTATATTGCATCTAAATTTGTTTCACCATAAGTCATGTATGGAACATTTAATTGATTTAAAAAAATTAGCTATGTAGAACCCTCATTGGTACCCTTTTTTGTTCCCCATTAAATGGGAGGTGTTTGATGTATTTGGTAATTGGGTGATTGATTTTAGTGGATTTTATTGAGTGGGACCGAGAAGAGAGGGTGATTTGTTTGTTAGGATTTTTTATTCTTGTACATCTCATTTATTTCTACCTATAATAATTATTGGTTGTTTTGAATGTTTTCTTCTCACAATCACATTTATTTCTTTTCATGGGAGCACATTTTCTTTGGTACATGAACATATACAGCATGAGATCCCCTACTACAAGCTATGTTAATGAAGTATGTATGTTCCACCCCTTCCCCTAGCCAGTGATGTGTTATTTGATAATTTTAACTAACTGAGGGAATGAACCTATTTATTAACATTAATTACAGTTACTAATCCTTACTAAACATAAGGTAGGACCCATGAAACTCTTTCCTTGGTATTTGATTTGATGGTAGGTTTTTTTTGACTTCCTGTTATATCCCCTAATTGATTGACTATCATGGATCATGATATTGAATTCTATTATTTATTTTATTTATCCATTACATAGTTCCTTTATATATTAATATTTCAATTCATGTATTTTGGGTTGGTTTTATAAAAAAACATAGGAAATGGATTTAAAGGAACATTTAAAATGGTAAATTGGGTAATTTTCTAGGGTTTATGAATGCAAAATTTTTTATTTCTTTTTTTTCATTTATGAAAGGTAAAAAAATTATAATTTTTTTAAATGTTTCTTTATTTGGTATATTTAGAGTTTATGATGTATAATTTATTAATCTATTTCAATAAATCATAAAATGGATCAATAATTAATAGTTAGGAATTTGGAAAGTTGGGTGTTGACTTATAAAGAATTTTTTTGATCACGCCTATATTACATTCATGTTTCAAGATTTTTATTTATCTCTTAACATCTCTTAGATAATTGACTATTTTGGGTATGGTTGGTCCCTTGGGATCATCTAGATGTATATCGATTGTTTAATTTTATTTTTTGTATCAATAAAATGTTTCTATTAATTGATTTATAGGTTTTTTTTAGTCATTCGGTTTATTATCATAGAATGTATGGATAAATGTTCCCATTAAATTAGTTTATTGTTCTTATTTATTTCATTTTCCTTTTTAAAATCAATTATGGTTATTGGTGGATCTTTACTATATTTAGAGACTATGGGTTCAGGTGGTGGATTTTTCTATAAAGGGAGTTGGGGAAGCATGAGGAACAACCATTTTATATTTCATTTATTTTAAATTTTCTAAATTATTTACATGTCCTTGAATATTTCTATTTATCAGATATATTGTACACATATTAATTATATAATTTTCATACTGAATTGTTGATATAAATCTATTATTATACTATACTTTTATTTAAGGTATGAATCAACCCCAATGATTTCTTATGATGACTATGAAAATTATTGAAAACTGAGGGGTTTGAGGAAACCCCTCTAGTATATCATAGGCATGTTTGAGAATTCAATGCAAGGTCGAATCGGGTTGGTTCATGAAACGTGGTATCAAATCCAAGGTTATTATAATGTAATAGGTTTCAAATTACACTTTTTTATTTGGGTATAAAAGGTACTCTAGAGTTTTCTTTATATAACACAGTAGATTAACATGGGGGAGAGTGTCATGGGATCCCCTCTTTTTAGAGCCTCAAGTTTTTAGGGTAGTTTGGTCCAGAGTTTTATAATTTGATTTCATTCATGATTGGCGTGATGTGTTATATATATATAAATTCTATTTAAATTCATAATTATTTACATTTTTTGGGGGGTTCTCTTTACTTCAAGGAATTTGTGGAAGAAGATATAATGTTACACGGTAATCCACAAGATCTGCAAAACCATGGAAAGCCTGTATAGACGGTTTTATAGACTCTACTAAATCAAAAAGTAGTTTTATGGTAGTAACCCATATTTTTAGTACATATATATCACATCTAAGTATATGAATATTTATTATGTAACATAATGATCCACTCCAGAATCATTTAAGTCTATTGCCTTTGGGAATATTAATACATAAAAAATGGTTCATAAGTGAACTACATCCTCTCGATACAATTCCTTAGAAACTAAGACCTTTTTTAGATATATAATACATAATACCTTTCTTCATAAACTAGTGAACTAAAACATAATAAAGGGAGTTATCATATGATCAATATGGGGTAAAAAATGGAGATATTAATATAACATGAGCATAAAGGTGTCAAAACATGATAATAACATTTGAAAATCATAGATTTCATATCAAAGATCATAAATGTGATTCATGGAAGAAATATTTTTTGTTCATAAGACATAAATCATAAAAGGTATCAAATAACATGATTCGTGAGAATAGAACATTTTCATAAGACATAGATTTTTTTAAACACATAAACATAGAAAATCATTTCATTAATTGTCAAAACTCATTTCCTGGACAATATTAATGGATTGGGTTTACTCCAAAAAATCATAAAATTCAAGGTTCACTCTGAATATTTGCACAGTGGCTGAGGTTCCCTCCCCAATCCATCATAGTTTTTATGTTTCACTCTCATGACTATCATAGTGGACAAAGTCCCTTACTATACTACGGTCGCTCCACATTTGAGCCATGTTCATCTCATGAGATCAAAATATTTTTCCAATTAATTGGAGGGAGGTATTGGTCCCACATATTATATATTGAAATTCATACATACGGTTTCTTTATGATCATATATTTGTCATCATATCATAACCCGTGAAAGAAAAACTATATCATAATACATTCACCATATTAGAACCCATCAAAACAGAATCAGTTCTATGGATATATTGTAATCATAATCATAAGAAACACATCAAAAGATTCAATATGTTATTAATGGATAATTTCCACATTTAATTTTATGTAACATAAAATGATTCCATTTTATATGGAAAAGTATTTTGAAATATCGCTTGGAATAGATCCTGAGGAAAATAAACTTTTTACCTTGAAAATCATATTTTTAAAACTAAAATTTCAAAAGTCACTGTGAAAATAATTTTCATTAAAAATAATCCTTTAATATTTTAAAGTAATTATTAAAAAAAATTGTTTTCAAGATGATAAGAAATTATGTTCGTGTTAAACATGTTAAAACAAAGATTAATTTTGAAATTTTTTATAAAATCCAAATGAACCTCGTTTGGGAAAAGATATGAAGATTATTTTACGAATATTTTTAGAGAGTACAAAAAGGGTAAAAATTATTTAAAAATCATATAAGAACATTAAAACATTTTTGAAAACATTTTTATAAAACATGGATATGGATGAAAAATGGTTTTATTGAAAATAGAGAAATTAAGTTGGATTTAGTTAAATAAATATTTTTGAGTCATGAGTACCTAAAGAGGGTAAAATGAATGGGAAAAAGGTATTATCAATAAATAACCAATTGAAATTAAAATATATAAAGTTATTTAGAAATAATTAATATCATCGAAATCATAATCATAAACAATCCTGATAAATAATTAGATTGTATCACAAAATAATTATCACATCAGTAACATTTAAATTATAAGACCAACTAAAGAATAAAACAATAGAAACTATAGGTTTCATTAAAATAAGTATATTAATGATATAATGATTCAATGGGATAGTATAAACACATCATAATAATATAGTTTCATATCATAACATATGTCTCAAAAATACAATTTATGACACAAATCTCTTATATTAAGTATTGAATTCATTAGTACTTGTCTGATCCACCTATATAATAAATATAAGGTTATTATAAATCTATTACATATCTATAATTATTTATACTATAACATATAGGATTTTCTTATGACCATTTATTAGAACTTTATAAAAAATTCACTATTAAAATCATGTTTCATGTAATAACTACTTCATTTTTTTTGTATATTTTTGTCTGGTCTATTTGGACATTATATTTTTATCATGGTTCTATGGTCTCCATATTTTTAAACATAATGTAAATAATATTTATATTTTATATTTATTTATTTTTATTAATCCATTAAGGTTAGCGATCGAAAATGAATTAAACTATCGATGAATACGATTGGTCATACGTATGCATGAATGTTGTTTAAAATTTCTTAAAAAATGATTAAAAAAAATTTAAATAATATATTACAATAATAGAACACTTTTTATGTTATATATATCATACATGTTCATCAAACCTATCCTTATTACCTTACATGTAGAGAATATGTGAAGAACTAATCACATCTCTTCTAGAGGCGGTAGTCCACCATACACACGAACAACGTTATCGTATTACCATAAAATAGAAAGTAAAAAAAGGTATAAATGAAATTATAATTCTACAATTATTATTATTTCATAAATATTACATATATTTTTTATGTACATCATTATATTCATCCATGAGAGGTGGTTATGGAAAATAAACTACAATAACTCACTAGGTGGTAGTCTGTGTTGAGCAATGTATTGTTTTCAAACAATTCAAAATAATGTTTTTTAAAGGGGGAGATTATTTTAAATAATACTCTGTCTCTTTATGATGATTTTGATGCTCACAAATACCCTTAATTATTTACTAATTATTTCGTTGAGTATTTTGCAGGAATTTATTTTATTTATTTATTTCATATAACGAGATTTCATACTTCATTTATTCCGAGATCAATTTTAGCGCGTTCTGGAATCACTGTAGCGCGAGATCAATTTTAGCGCGTTCTGGAATCACTGTAGCGCGAGATCAGTTTTAGCGCGTACTGGAATCACTGTTCATACCCTACGTTGATGAACGTAACGTATGGATGAAAAGTTTACTTTTTATGTTAAAAAGAAACGTATGGTTAAGGAACCTTACGTTATTTTGAAACGTATGGTTAATGAACCTTACGTTGTTGAAAAGTATGGAAGAAGAACATTACGTTTGGAAGGAACATTACGTTTTTGTTGTTGGACAAGTATGGAAGAGAAACCGTACGTTATTTTTCAGTGTTGAGTTTGTTTCTCAAAAGTATGGATCATCAACCTTACTTTTATAATCAACCGTACGTTCTTTAGAGAGTTCAAGCAAGACAAAGTATGGATGATCAACCCTACGTTTGAATGCTGAAGAGAAAGTATGTATGTTCAACCTTACGTTTGAGCTTACGTTCTGAACCTTACGTTTTTGAACCTTACGTTTGTGAACCCTACGTTTGGAGCCACGTCATCAACCCTACGTTTGGCGTCGATATATTTTTGACAGACGATATTTCCTTTTGCATTGGTCAAACAGGCGGATTATTAAGCGGATTTCGAGCCGATTCTTAAGTACGACTTTGACTGAATCAAAGGCGTTTTTCAACGGATTAATGATTGATTTAAACGGAGCTTTTTATGCCGATTCTTCAGGGGAGTTACAACGGCTCTGTTATTTCATTTAATATCACGAATCTAAAGGAGATTTTCATGAATCTATTTATGCGGAAGATTTTCTCAGATTTGAATATATATGTTCTATCTTGGAAACTTCGGATATATATATATACACAGGAAAGTGTATGAAATATAGAGATTGATCTTTTAACGAGCAAGAAACAGAGACTGTGTGAAGGCGTTCTTTTCTGGTGATCGAGAAGAAGTGTAAAACCTTTATTACCGAAGGAAGATCTTGATAGCAGATTCACGTGTTCTACATCGACTATCTGTTGTGAATCTACTGATGCTGAAGTTGTGAAGTTTCTTGTAATATCTATTGCAACTGGATCGACTCAGAACTGTTTTGATTACAGATCTTTATTTTTTGAAGACGACGATCTATCTACTATCAATTGCATTCTGTTGCAATTGTGAAGAACAACTGGAGAAGTGTTTTCTTTATCGAAACCCTTTTTTTTGAGTGATCAGCTTCTCGTTCTAAGCTGTGTGGGTTCGTGTTTGAACCAGGAAGGCTGTGTTTGCCTGAAACTTGTAAAGGTGTCAACTGCCTGTACTCAGTTGTGAACAGGTCTGTGGAAACGAGGACCAGATAGTGAAAATTGCCAAGCTCGTGGATTTGAGCGTTGGTGGAGTGGACTAGGGGCCTTCTGTTCCCCAAACCACTATACATCCATGTGTTCATGCTTTCACTTTTTCTGCTTCATATTTAATCATGCTAAAGCATAGTGGACAGAATTTGTCTAAATTGAAGAGATTGTAATAATTTTGAAAAGACACAATTCACCCCCCTCTTGTGTGTAATCCGTAGATTCAGATCCAACAATTGGTATCAGAGGAGGAGCTTCTTATTTTTAAAGTCTTATCAAGCTAGAAGTATTTAAATATTATACATAGTGTATCATGGCTGATACGAGAGAGGGAATGTCAATGGTCAGAGCACCTTACTTTAATGGAGATAATTATGGCTGCTGGAAATCACGTATGATTATTTATCTGAAAAATATTAGTTACAAAGTCTATTCAAAGATTCTGACTCCCTATGAAATTCCTGAAAATCCCGATACATGGAGTGCTGCTACAGAGGCTGAGTATGACATGAATTCAAAAGCTATGAATGCAATCATCTGTGGTCTAGGACCGGATGAATTTAACAGAGTATCTCAATGCCCGACTGCATATGAAATGTGGCAAACAATAGCTTTTGCTTATGAAGGAACAGATAATGTAAGACAGATGAGATATGCAACTGCTAAATTAAAATTCGATACTTTCAGAATGATTGAAGGAGAGAGAATCCCTCAGATGAATGGAAGATTGACAGAAATTGTCAATAATATAACAGCTCTAGGAGAACCAATCAAGCAGGCTGATCAAGTGTTAAAGGTACTGAGAGTACTTCCTACTTGATGGAATGGAATCTCTGCAGCAATCAGACAATCAACTTCTGTTAAAGATCTAACTATGAGAGAGCTGATTGGTACATTGATGATGTACGAGGCTGAAATGCAAGATGAGGTAAATGAGCATAAAGTCTACATAAAAAGGGAAAATACTGCTTTGAAAGTGACTTCTCAACAGAAGGATAGAAAGATGAAGAACAGAGAAGTAAGTGCTAAATCAGAAAGCTCTGATTCTTCAAATTCGGATGAAGAACTGGCTCAGCTAGCCAGAAAATTCAGAAAGTTCTACAGTAAGAAGAAATACTTCAAGAAATCCTTCAAGAAGGATAGCAAGGAAGTGAGATGTTATGAATGCAAAAAGATGGGACATATCAGACCGGATTTCCCAAAATTGAAAGATGCAAAGAAGAAGAAATTCTTCAAAATAGATGATTATGAGCAGAAAGACAAGAAAGCTATGAAAGCTACTTGGAGTGTTTCTGAAGACTCAAGTAATTCTTCTGAATCAAGCTCAGAGAAGGAGAAAGCCAATTTAAAAGCAAATATGTGTTTCATGGCTGAAACTGATGAGGTACACTCATACTACTCCTCTGACTCAAATAATGAATCAAACTCTGAAACAAGCTTCTCAAATAAAAAACTTGCAGCTTACTGCAATATGCTTGAATAAAGGTATGACTCATTATTTAAAAAATATAAATCTATAAAGAACTTGCATAAAGCTATTTCAGATGAGAGAAATAATTTTCTAAAACAACATAAGGAATTAATTGACAAATACAACTCTGCTGACTCAAATAAAATTAATTTTGAATCAAAAATAAAAACTCTACAGGATGAAGTAGAATCTTATAAAAAGGCTGCATTAGTTTTTACAAAAGGAGAAAACACCTTAAATGAGATACTTGGAAAAACTGTAATTAAAAAGGAAAGGTTTGGAATTGGAAGTAAAGGAGAAAAACCTAAGTTATACAAAAATTATTTTGTTCCTAGCACTAAACAGGTTATTTGTAACTTCTGTGGAACAAAAGGTCATATAGCTAAAAACTGTTTTCTAAGACAACCTCAAATATGTGTAATTAAGAAAGCTTATATTTCCAATGATCTATATGATTCAATCAATTTTAAGAAAACAAAGCAAATCTGGATACCCAGATCACTGCTTGCTAACACTCCTGGACCCAACAAAATATGGGTACCAAAGCAATTTGTTTGAATGTCTTTGCAGGTAGCAGGTTACCAAAGAAAGAAAGAAATATGGTATATGGACAGTGGCTGCTCAAGACACATGAGTGGAACTTCAGCTAATTTCTCTTCTCTTACTCGAAAGGAAGGAGGACTTGTCACCTTTGGTGACAATGCCAAAGGAAAGATTATTGGTATTGGAACAGTTGGAGATCCAGAGACAGTCTCAATCAACAAAGTACTTTATGTACAAGGGTTAAAACACAATCTTATAAGTATCTCTCAACTCGGTGATGATGGATACACTGTTGATTTTACTAACAATAGTTGTACTGTTTCTAAGGATAAATTTTTTAAGTTTAGAGCACCCAGAACTGATAATGTTTATACTTTGGATTTGTATTCCTTGTGTAAACAACAAGTAAACTGCTTAACTGCTAATATAAGTGAATCCTGGATCTGGCATAGAAGACTTGGTCATTGCAATATATATTCTTTACATAAATTATCTAAGAAACATCTAGTTTCTGATTTGCCTAGTCTCAAATTTGAAAATGACAGATTCTGTGATGCATGTCAGCTTGGCAAGCAACACAAATCATCATTAAAATCTGTTAATAAAGTTGCTACAACTAAACCTCTAGAACTTATCCATATGGATTTGTTTGGACCTTCAAGAGTAGCAAGTTTATCTGGTAAATTATATGTTTATGTATTAGTTGATGATTATTCTAGATTTACTTGGATTTTCTTTTTGAAATTTAAAAGTGAAGCTTTTAGTTTATTTGAAGGTTTTTTTTAAATCTATTCAAAATGAAAAAGGGTTTAATATAATCTCATTAAGAAGTGATCATGGTGGAGAATTTGAGAACCAGGAATTTAATTCCTTTTGCTCAAACATGGGTATTAAACACACCTTCTCTGCTCCAAGAACACCTCAACAGAATGGGATTATAGAAAGAAGAAATAGAACTATTCAATAAATGGCTAAAACTATGTTAAATGAATATAGCCTACCTATATATTTCTGGGCAGAAGCTGTTAATACAGCTTGTTATATAATGAATAGAATTTTAATAAGACCTATTTTGAAAAAGACACCCTATGAACTATGGAATAACAGAAAACCTAAAGTAAATTACTTTAATGTTTTTGGATGCAAGGTTTACATCTTGAATACCAAAGATAATCTTGGTAAATTTGATCCAAAATCTGATAAAGGTATTTTCTTAGGATATTCTGCAACCTCCAAAGCTTATAGAGTCTATAATAAAAAGTCAAGGATTGTTGAAGAATCAGTTCATGTGAAATTTGATGAATCTGATCCATTTGAGAAAAGGATAGAACAAATAGATGAACCTGATTCTAATGAAAACATGAGACTTGAGAATTTAAAGAATGATTTTGAAAATGATATAAAAGAAATTCAGTCCAGTTCAGAAGAACATGACACTGAAGAACCTTTGAATGTAATGCCTAGACAGTCTAGAACCTTAAAGAATCACCCTTTAGAATCTGTGATAGGTGACTTAGAGACTGGTATTCAAACTAGAAGAAACCTTGTAAACATAGTTGAATTCTCTGCTTTCCTATCCCAACAAGAACCTAAGACCATAGAAGAAGACTTAGATGATGAGAGCTGGGTAATAGCAATGCAGGATGAATTGAACCAGTTCAAGAGAAATAAGGTTTGGGAATTAGTTGAAAGACCACATGATTATCCAGTAATAGGAACTAAATGGGTCTTTAGGAATAAACAGGATGATCAAGGGATAATAACTAGAAATAAAGCAAGATTAGTATCTAAAGGATATAATCAAGAAGAAGGAATAGATTATGATGAGACCTTTGCACCTGTAGCTAGGTTAGAAGCCATTAGAATTCTTTTAGCCTATGCATCTTATATGAATTTTAAATTATTTCAGATGGATGTTAAATCTGCCTTTTTAAATGGTTATTTAATGGAGGAAGTTTATGTTGAGCAACCTCCTGGTTTTGAAAATTCTCAAAAACCAGATTCTGTTTTCAAACTTACTAAAGCTCTTTATGGCCTTAAACAAGAACCTAGAGCTTGGTATGAAAGACTAAGTTCTTTTCTTTTGAAAAATGATTTTACTGTTGGACTGGCAGATCCAACACTCTTTAAGAAAACTGTGAAAAATAATGTTTTGTTGGTTCAAATTTATGTTGATGATGTAATTTTTGGATCAACCAATAAAATTCTTTGTCATGAATTTTCAGAATTAATGCAAAAAGAATTTGAAATGAGTATGATGGGAGAATTAAATTTCTTTTTGGGTCTTCAAATATTTCAAAAAGATTTTGGAAATGTTTTAAATCAATGCAAATACATTACTGATTTACTTAAGAAATTTGGACTTGAAAACAGCAAGCCATTTACAACTCCTATGTGTACTAATATAAAACTTGATTTGGATGAAACTGGAAAATCAGTGGACAACAAGTTATATAGAGGTATGATTGGTAGTTTGTTATATCTTACTGCTAGTAGACCAGATATAATGTATTCAGTATGTCTTTGTGCTCGATTTCAATCAAATCCCAAAGAATCCCATTTAACTGCTGTTAAAAGAATTTTTAGATATTTAAAAGGTACTATTTATCAATCTCTGCTTTATCCAAAAACCTCTGATTTTAATTTAATTTCATATTCAGATGCTGACATTGGGAGCTGTAGATTAGATAGGAAGAGTACTTCAGGAACATGTCACTTTTTAGGGAAGTCTTTAGTATCATGGTCTAGTAAGAAACAACACTCAGTTGCCCTGTCAACAGCCGAGGCAGAATATGTGTCTGCAGGTAGTTGTTGTGCACAGGTGTTGTGGATGAAAAACACTCTTATGGACTTTGGATTAAATTTCAATAATACACCTATTTTATGTGATAATACTAGTGCAATTAATATTTCAAAAAATCCTATTAGTCATTCTAGAACTAAGCACATTGATATAAGACATCACTTTTTAAAAGATCATGTGTTTAAAAAGGATATATTTTTAGAATTTGTAAATACAGAAAATCAATTAGCAGATATTTTTACTAAACCACTTCCCACGGCAAGGTTTGAATTTATTAAGGGGGAGTTAGGTTTATTTAATTTTAAATAGTTTTTTTTTTAAATCTTATTCTGTTTTCGAATTCTGCTTAATTTTTGTTTCCCGCTATAAGTAATTTTATTTTGTTTTAAATAAAAGTAATGATTAGTGATTACACGGGAATCAAGGTTGTCAGAACCGTTTCACCTTCTAAACTGCTTCACCTTTTTCGGAAACCCTTTTGAAAACCTTAAACCGCACATCTGCTCCAAAACCCTTTTCTGAATCTTCAAACCCTAAACTTACGAACCTTCAGAAATCGTTGTTGGAATGGAAAAGACTAAGCGTCCAGATGAAGCCGAGAGCAGTGCTGCAAAGAATCCTAAGGTAGTTAGTCGGAAAATACTGCAAGGTAAAGTCATAGATTTAGAGTGGCTGTTTGAAACTAATTTACTGTTGAAGCAAGCGTTGTCGTTTCAAAGCCTTGAGCAAGCTTTTAATAGTGAAAATTCTGAGTTTCTATATGAGGCAGAAATGAGACATTTCTTTAGAACTGTTCAGTTTAGCCTTGGAGATACAGAGGATAGTTTATTGGCTCAAATAGAGGATAAGGACTTTTCAATATCATCTGTAGAGATAAGTCAAATTCTTAACTTCCCTCATGAAGGAGTTTTTCATTTCGATTTACGGAATATTGGAGATTCTGTACATAAGTCTGAAGTCATTCTGTCTTTTCTTTTTGGAACCAGAGTGATAAAGAAGATGTTTATTAAGGATTTGGAGCCCGATCAGAAAATTTTGGTAAAATTTGTTCAGACTGGTTTAGCACCAAGAATGGCTGAGATGGAGAAAATCCTATACCCGGACATGTACATAATGTATCTTCTGATGTGTGATATTAAGTTTAATTTTCCTCGGTTTATGATAAGATATCTGAGTTACTGCTGTCAGAGTGAAGCAAGAATAACCTTTTTCCCTTATGGAAGGTTCATTTCTTTGTTTTTGTTTAAAAGAGGAATGATCAGATTGGTAGATGCTGGGGTGAAATGTCACCACAGTAATGTTTTTAATGCTGGAACTTTGAGGAAATTAGGATACTTCTGGAGCACAATTAAAGGAAAACTCTTACCTATTGGAGATGAGGAAAACTCGGAGAGTGCTCAGGCTCAACTGGCTAAGTCCAAGGAGGGACAAGCAGAATCAAGAGTTAGTACAGTGGCAAGGAGAATTCGTTTTGAGATGGAAGAAGTTGAGGAAGAGAGAAGTCAAGAAGGACTTCAATCTAGAAGGAAGAGGTCAATTGATGAAGAAATTATCTCTCCTGCCTTGAAATCCTCTGAACCGTTAATTTCTTATTCATTTGTGAGAGAAGCTGTTGTGGAGCAGACTGCACCGATAGAGGAACCAGCAGCTCAAACAGAAACTCAAAAAGAACCTCAATCTGCTGCTGTGGCTGTTGAAAAAGTAATTCAACAAGAACAACTTATGGAGGCAGTGCCTGGTGAAGAAGTGTCCCGACCTCAAGATTTACATGAAAATATTGTTCTTGACCAATCAGTAGAAGTCAGAGAGACTACTGTTCGTGATGAACATACTTCTGAAGCTAATACAGAGGTACTTCAGGAAGATTTTTCAGTGGAAGAGTTTCAGGCTTCAAAAGATAGTTCAGTGGATTAACCTTTTCAGGACAAGGACAAAGAACAGTCAGATGCAGATTCCTTACCACTTGCCCTACTTTATCAACCTAATTCTGGACATGAGAATCGAGCACAGGGTGCCCCTGATTCGAGAAAAGAAGAAGTTGTTGAGTTGTACAAGTGTATCTCTCAGTTAGAATCTGAGAATGTTAGTCTCAGAAATTCTCTGAACTTAGAGCAGTTGAAGTTTCAGAAGCTGAAAGAATGTACTGTTTCAAGACAGGAAGTAGATTTGTTTAAGACTGATATGCTGCATGCTATTGATCAGTTAAAATCAGAGATGGTAAAGAAAGATGATTTGTATGAGTTGAAGATTTACATGGAGAATAAATTTGAGTCTGTTGCAAACAGTGCTGTGAGTGGATCAGGCTATTCACCTGATTTGATTCGGAAATTTCAAGCAATTACTGGAGCAATGAGCAATATGAGTGACATATTACACGATCTTCAATGTAATAGTGCCCCTTTGTCAGTTTTGCTAGATAATCAGAAATTTTTAGTGGATCAGTTGACATCTGTAGAGCAACCGATTAGGATTCTTTTGAATCAGTTATCAGAAAAACTGGCTCTTTTTGTTGAAAAAGAAGAAAGAATGCTTGAGTTTTTCAGAGTTAATTTGATTGAAGATATTCATATGACTCAAGAGAACAGAGATCTTATCATCAAGTTAGGATATGGGATGATGAAGAGGCTCAGAGAACAGTTTACAGAGATAAAGACCGCGATTCAAAGGAGATAGACACCTTTTTCCCTGTCTTATCTATGAACCTTGATTCCTCTGTATATCACAATCGTTTATATATAACAGCTTGTGAATGAAAATTCTTTTCTTACTTCTTTTTTGTTTTGTTGTTTATTGATTTATGATTGAGTTAGCCAGTATAACAAATTCAGTTATTCATACACAGTTAATTATAGCATTTACTTATAGTTCAGTGCAATATTGAATGTGTTCAAATCCGTAATTTTTCATTCTTTTTGATATCACAAAAAGGGGGAGAATTTGGATAAACACAACATTTAAATTCATTTGTTTCCTATGAAGAAATTTGGATATATGGGAGAATTTTGATATATACGACATTTATCTTTTATCTATTTTTAGCTGAAAATTTATTTTTATGGGGGAGAAATTTTATTATAGTTAAATATTGTTTTAATCCTTTCAAAATTCTAAAATTTTATAAAACTAATTTTTCAATAAAGATTGCAATTAAATTAGTTCTATTATTTTATGGGTTTTGTGATCATCAAAAAGGGGGAGATTATTGAGCAATGTATTGTTTTCAAACAATTCAAAATAATGTTTTTTAAAGGGGGAGATTATTTTAAATAATACTCTGTCTCTTTATGATGATTTTGATGCTCACAAATACCCTTAATTATTTACTAATTATTTCGTTGAGTATTTTGCAGGAATTTATTTTCTTTATTTATTTCATATAACGAGATTTCATACTTCATTTATTCCGAAATCAATTTTAGCGCGTTCTGGAATCACTGTAGCGCGAGATCAATTTTAGCGCGTTCTGGAATCACTGTAGCGCGAGATCAGTTTTAGCGCGTACTGGAATCACTGTTCATACCCTACGTTGATGAACGTAACGTATGGATGAAAAGTTTACTTTTTATGTTAAAAAGAAACGTATGGTTAAGGAACCTTACGTTATTTTGAAACGTATGGTTAATGAACCTTACGTTGTTGAAAAGTATGGAAGAAGAACATTACGTTTGGAAGGAACCTTACGTTTTTGTTGTTGGACAAGTATGGAAGAGAAACCGTACGTTAGTTTTCAGTGTTGAGTTTGTTTCTCAAAAGTATGGATCATCAACCTTACTTTTATAATCAACCGTACGTTCTTTGGAGAGTTGAAGCAAGACAAAGTATGGATGATCAACCCTACGTTTGAATGCTGAAGAGAAAGTATGTATGTTCAACCTTACGTTTGAGCTTACGTTCTGAACCTTACGTTTGTGAACCTTACGTTTGTGAACCCTACGCTTGGAGCCACGTCATCAACCCTACGTTTGGCGTCGGGATATTTTTGACAGACGATATTTCCTTTTGCATTGGTCAAACAGGCGGATTATTAAGCGAATTTCGAGCCGATTCTTAAGTACGACTTTGACTAAATCAAAGACGTTTTTCAACGGATTAATGATTGATTTAAACGGAGCTTTTTATGCCGATTCTTCAGGGGAGTTACAACGGCTCTGTTATTTCATTTAATATCACGAATCTAAAGGAGATTTTCATGGATCTATTTATGCGGAAGATTTTCTCAGATTTGAATATATATGCTCTATCTTGGAAACTTCGGATATATATATATACACAGGAAAGTGTATGAAATATAGAGATTGATCTTTTAACGAGCAAGAAACAGAGACTGTGTGAAGACGTTCTTTTCTGGTGATCGAGAAGAAGTGTAAAACCTTTATTACCGAAGGAAGATCTTGATAGCAGATTCACGTGTTCTACATCGACTATCTGTTGTGAATCTACTGCTGCTGAAGTTGTGAAGTTTCTTGTAATATCTATTGCAACTGGATCGACTCAGAACTGTTTTGATTACAGATCTTTATTTTCTGAAGACGACGATCTATCTACTGTCAATTGCATTCTGTTTCAATTGTGAAGAACAACTGGAGAAGTGTTTTCTTTATCGAAACCCTTTTAATTTTTGAGTGATCAGCTTCTCGTTCTAAGCTATGTGGGTTCGTGTTTGAACCAGGAAGGCTGTGTTTGCCTGAAACTTGTAAAGGTGTCAACTGCCTGTACTCAGTTGTGAACAGGTCTGTGGAAACGAGGACCAGATAGTGAAAATCGCCAAGCTCGTGGATTTGAGCGTTGGTGGAGTGGACTAGGGGCCTTCTGTTCCCCGAACCACTATACATCCGTGTGTTCATGCTTTTACTTTTTCCGCTGCATATTTAATCGTGCTAAAGCATAGTGGACAGAATTTGTCTAAATTGAAGAGATTGTAATAATTTTGAAAAGACACAATTCACCCCCCCTCTTGTGTGTAATCCGTAGATTCAGATCCAACAGTCTGCCGTACACAAAATCGATGGTTTTGTTTCCCAATTGATGAAATCAGATATGTATATAATTTAATGTTTAAACATAATAAACTCTCATTATATGTTATATTATAATGTAATTATACTATTATTAATTTTATATGAATGATGATGATAGGGTAATAAGTAAAAAAATTATGATTTTATTAAATATTATTAACTTTTCTTAGAAAACCCTATTTTGGATATCTTATTAAGGACCCAAGGATTGGTATTTTTGGAATAAAATCATCTCTATAATGTGTATAATGATGTTATGGAGATATTCTTATAGGTATTCATCAATAAAATGGGCTTAATAGATTTTAAAAAGATAGTGGAGCAAGTGCCCTTTATAATTGAGGATTGGAATTTTTATAAATATCTAAAAATATTCAATAATGGGAAGTCACTCTCACCCCAATATCCCCCAAAATTTATATATAAAATAGTGTATGGTTGATATTTTCAATATAAACCTATATCACAAAAAAAATATTTTTCAAACATGTTATCCCTTATCCTTTAATATTACTTAATTTTATCATTTTTTGACTTCACCATGGAAACATGTGTCTTTTTATTTACCTAGGATATTTAACCTTTAAGGAAAAAATTAAAATGATCCTTCTTATAAAATTTCAACTCACTGATTCTGAATAAGAAATAATATTTGTTAAAAAAATCCTTTGTATGTGTAAACATAATTATAAAACAAGTTCATATAATGCTCAAAACCCAGTTTTAACTTTAATCATAGTAATTCATTTTTATATTATTTATCAATCATTACAAAAAAAATTATTTTGAAATTATAATATAATATAAATTTTTATGATTCAATATATTGAATTTATTTTATAAAATTAAAATCATATAAGTGGAAGAATATATTTTCAGATGAAACCGACAGATGTGATGATAAAGTGGTTATCCAAAAAGAACATTTTCCAAAACTATTGAAAGTTTTAATATAAAAATTCATTATGAAATTTATTCTAGTGAAATAAATTGTATTAAAAAATATGTAATTGAACTAGAATTAATTTTAAAACAATATAAAAATAAATTATTTCTTTTAAATGATTTAATCAAAAAAAAGTTGTTAATAAAAATATGTATTTTTTCTATTCATCAAAAAGGTAATATTTTGAAAAAATTATCATAAATTTTCTCAAATATAATGGTGACAAATATATTTCAAAAATTAATTTTCTTTTACAAATAAATTTTATAAAAAATGTAAAAAATAATTATTTTTTTACAAAAAAATAAAAAATCCTTTTGTTGAGAAAATAGTATTTTTCAAATCATATAAGGACCTTAAAAAATTATATACCTTTTTATCTATATGTTTTCTTTATTTCAATCCATTATACTATTAAGTCAATAATATTTTCTTATGAATTTTCCATTCCTCGATGTTTTGAAAATCACAAACACATTTTCTTATGGAAAATTTTCTTTCTCTATGAAAAGTTTTATCCTTAACTTGGGTTTCAATGCCTTATTAAATATCTTCTCAAAACCAAGTCTAACCATTTTTTTATTAAGCCAAAAATTCGGATCCTTATCTAAAACCTCAGAATCTTACTGTTCCTTATATATCAAATTATGTGAAATTCATACTTTGAATTCTCTGAAGTTCAGACTCTAAATTCTATGAAATTTGGACGTTGAATTATCTGAAATGAAGAGGCTGAATTCTCTAAAATTCAGACTCTGAATTTTCTGAAATTCAGACTCTGAATTCTCTAAAATTTAGAATCCTAATTTTCTAAAATTTCGAATCTGAATTCCTCTAGGATTTAGACTATGAATTCCTTAGGATTCAGACTCTGAATTACTCAAATTTTAGTCTCTAAATTCTTTATAATTGAGACTCCTAATTCCATATAATTTAGACTCCAGATTCCTTAGAATTTAGAACTTGAATATCCATTTTTCTATAATCTAATTGTTTATAAATTTACACTATGAATTCTCCATTTCATATATTTTGATTATTCACATTTTTTAAGCTACTTTATATTCCTTACATATTATTGATTCTTAATTATGGTATTTTTTTTATGTTTTTTTCATAAAATGTTGTCGTATAATTTTTTTTTAACTAACCATTGGTTGAGTGACACATGTATAAACCCCTCAGAGATTTGAGGAAAAATATTACCATTGGAAGAGGGAGTCAACCTTTAGAATCTTTTCATATAAATAGGAGCTCATTTGAATGATCTCATTTTCGATTGATGATCCTAGAGATTATATGTTGTGAATTCATTTCTATACAGAGATTGAATCTCTGGCCCTGCGGGATTTATGGACATCTTTTTCAAATGTGAACATCTTGTTCGGCTTGATTTATGTGACTCCAAGTGTAGTTGAATACAATCCGTGGCTTCTAGGGAAAAGAAGGCAAAGGTGTCTACTACCATAAATTGTGAGGGCTTGCAGAGATAACAAGACAGACTCCTATATTCTAATTGAGGGCTTACCCTGGTGTGGGTAAGATATACTTTCTTCAAAGTATAAATCAAGGGACCTTTATCCAAGGATGTTGGATACCATTCTATTTGGGTTAAAATATTTACTACTTGTTTACTTGATTAATGTTTCATGTTTTATTTCCTTGGTATTTTGTTAATGAAAGAAAGTATAAGTTTCTTATAATTTCTTATACTTTTATACTCTAATAAATAGTATTCTATATGCTTTAAGTTAGAATCCTCCCCTAATATGAACCTGATAAAATTTTATTATGTTTAAATTGATTATGTTTAGGTTTCTTGTAATTGGAACTATGCCCTTTCCAATTATACCTTGATGTAAGAACCAAAGAGTGTTTGTGAATTCACCTTTTTTAACTTTCATAAACATATATTTCCTTAAGGTTAAAAGTGAAAGTATCTTAAAATTACAATTCACCCCCCTCTTGTAATTGAGAATCAACATACTATTTTTTCGTCCTACATATACATAATATTTTTAAAAACTATATTACTATTTATACCACCATATTAATTTATAGGTTATAAAGGTCTCTTTTTAAAAACTATATCAATAGTATATCAAGGTTCGTTAAAAAATGGTACTGCATGTAACACAATCTATCGAAGAATTAAAATTTATTCAAAAAAAATATTTCATAAAAACTTGTGGTGTTTCATTCTACTAACACTAAAATGAATCCCTCCTTCGAAATGAATCACTTGTATACAAATAGATAATGATTATTCTGCCTCATCATATCCTCATGTTCCCACATAGTATATTCAAATTAGTTGTTTCTCAACAAAATTATTACCATGTAAGTGGTATTATTTCATAGAACTTTCTCTCTATGTCTTATACTCTCCATCAATTGTTCTTCAAAGGAAATATCATGTTCTAGTTGTATAGCCACTAAGTTCAGTACATGTGAATGATCATAAATGTACTTCCTCAGGGGTGATACATGGAACCCATCATGTACTTGGGAGAGGTTTGGTTGAATTTATAATTGATAAGATACTATCTGGATACTATCATGAACATAAAAAGTAATAATTAACCTAGGGATTGGTTTTCCCTCCTTTACAAATGACATTAACTTATTCCATGGATAAATTAACTGGAATGCTTTATCGCCCACATTTAATACCATATTATATTAATGATTATCAACATAATGTTTTTATGGACTTCGTGCTATCTTAAGTGATTTATCTACCCTTCTATACCATTTCATTAGCTAATTATGGTCCAAATATATTTCTTTCTCCAAACTCATCCATTAACATTGAATTCCTACACTTTTTTCCCATAGATGGATTCCAAAGGATCCATCTGAATACTATTGTGAAATCTATTCTAGTAAGAAAACTAGAAAAGTGGTTGATTTTTATAAAAAACTCATTTGAAATCCATATAACAAGATCTCAACATATTCTCTTAGGTTTGAATTTTTCACATTGAATATCTATCTGATGATGATTCATATAGATCAAAATAAACTCAATATCCAAAGAATACTGAATACTTCTCCAAAACATTAATGTAAACCTTAGATCACATTCAGATATAATGGAATGCGGTACTCGATACAAACATGACACTTACTTATTGTATATATTGGAATGTTGATAAAGAGATAAATATTCGATGATATTGATGATTTTTTTACTTTGTATGTCAATCAACTAAAACCAAAACAAAATTAATACCTGTAGAAATTTTGGGGAGTCCAATAAAAAAATATATGGTGATGTTGTACCATTTCAATTATGGTATATGTAATGGTTGTAACATCCCCGTATAATCTTGTATCTAAACCATAACTTGAAGAAATACCAACCATCGAGATACAAACTTGGTGATATCCAACTTAATTCCATCCAATATGAAATAGTCATTAAAATATCTATACATCATTTCAATTATAGGAATAATAGATATTGAAGGAATATGATCCTATTCTAATAGATACTTATTCAAATTGGGTATTGATGGAACACATAAATGGTTCCTGAAACTTATAATTCCATCATAATCATGGTTAAACTCATGAACTTTTCTCACCTTCTTCTACAGCTCTGTGTCTTTCTTCTGTGTATCTTTAGTCTTCACTTGTATATATGGTTAGAAAACCATTTTAGAAATATATGATATATCCCCTTCAATTGGGATTTCCAAATTTATCCTTTGAAAATATGAAAATAGTATATCTTTTGTTATCCTCATCATGGATAAGTTATCATGATCCTTTTGACGCAATTCATTAGCCACCTGGTTCATTTTACCATGGTGGTAATGTGTTGAGCATTCATAATCTGTAATCATATTTATCCATATTCTCTAGAACATATTTAAATCCTTTTCTATTAATACATATTTTAAAATTTTAGGATCAACATATATACCACATTTTTCCATAATGATAATGCCTCTACATATTAAATTAAAAATTTACTTATGCTAACTCAAAATCATGAATTGGGTAGTTTTTCACATAAACTATCAATTTTCATGAGGCAAAAGATATAATCATTTCTTTCCTAATGGGAAATAATCTCAATACCTTTCTAGATACATCACTATAGATTAAAAACTATTCTCCAGTATAGGGTAATGTAAGTATAGGTGCACTAAATTTCCTTTTCTTTGGTTCCGTAAATTTTTTCTCATATAAATATTTTCAAAGGAACATGGATCTCTTTCGGATTGAAATGGTTAGTTTATTATATTTTAATGATAAATTATCCAGAAATCGATAATTATATCCATCTAAACTAAAAAACATCAGATCTCTATAAAAGTGGTTATTTTGGAACAACATTCAGCAGCCTCATTCTTTGATGGATCCACTGATACACCCTCTCTTGAGATTATATGATGAAAAAAATGTGACACTTTGTAACCAAAATTCACACTTAGTAAATTATTCATACACATACTCCCTATTTAGTGTCTTCAACACAATTCTAAATGGATCTTAATGATCATACTTTATTTTCTAAGATACAATGATATCATCTATAAAGACTAACAAAAATTTATAAATGCAATCTAAAAAGGCACTATTCAAAAAATCTATTAAGATAGTATAGACAATAGTATGACTGAATAACATAATTATATACTCATAGTTTCCATAAATTATATGGAATGTGGTCTGGGATATATCCTTCTTCTTGAACCTCAATTGATGATATCCAGGATTATTGTTTACTTTTTAAAAAATATTGAGCTCCATGAAGTTGGTTAAAAAATCCATAATTAAAAGTTAGGGGATATGTTTGGTTAATTGTGATATTTTTCAGATCTTGCTAATTAATTCATAGTTTCATCGATCCATATCTCTTATTTACAAAGAAGAACAGGTGCACACCAAGGTGACAGATTTGTCAGAATGAATCCATTTTCAAGGTTCTCTTAAATTTTCTTATTTAATTACTACAACATAATCATGTTCATTCTATATGGAGACTTTAAAATTGGTGTTGAAAATTTTTGTGTTCTAGGAAAAAATCAACATCACAATTTGGTTGATGGATAGGAAACTATTCCAAAAGATATAAAAAAACTCTTGCACAAAAAGTGTATCATCGATGTAATGCTTCTCCCAAATCATCAGGGATAAAATCCCCTATTGAATAGGAATCTTGACCAATACAATGTATGTCATTTCAAGGTAAAATGCATATATATGATCACGGTTATAAAAGATAAGAGTATAGTTTAAAACATCAAACATTACTTACCTTCCACAAAACATTATGTAAGATTTATATAAATAAAGAAAATACATGCCTAATATAACATAGAATTTAACTAGATGGAGAATAACAATTGTTGGTTGGAGTGGATACTCAAAAAGGGGGTGAATTGAGTTCCAATTAATTTTTTTAACTTTTAGGATTAAAATCCCCCAAATAAAAATATCCCAATTAATTAAGGAAGTAGAGATATAAGTAATTTATTGTTCAACAGGTTTCGCAAAGGTTGATTAAACTTCAGTTGAATCAGTGTGAGTACTAATTCAACATTTGAAACAAGTTTACTAAAAGAATCACATATACACACTAACCAGAACTAACTATTTGAATGAATGTAAAAATAGATTTCTGTCTTTGAACATCTAAGCAGCAGATAAATGTAAAACAGAGTACTTGAAGGCTGAACATAGAAATTTAAACAAGATGTTCAGTCTTAAGCCAAGAACTAATCCTGTCCACTTGGTGATTAGATTCCACCAAGCAGTTATATTAAAAAATAGAACACAACATGTATCGGGCTTTACAACATTTTTCACAAACTGTCCAGGTTTGGAAACCACTACCATAGTTCTATGTGGGAAAATAAACAACCAAGACACACTAGGCTTCTTCCACAGTTATGCATGGGAAACAAATGTAAAGAATGTTTGGTATGGGAATTTTCAGTATCCCTCAGTTAAAGCATAAGAGTCAGTGTGTGTGTGTGTAAGACATACACACTGCTTACAAATGTAAAATACTTAAACACAATAGATATAAAGATAATATGAATAATCTTAGAATGCTCTATGTGTTGGCAGATCAGTTCTAGACTCCTTGAAATAAATGAAATGAAGCTTTGGTCCTTCTCTGCAATTTGCCTCTAAAACAGATTGTCACAACTTCCAGGTTCTGACTTCTAGATGTAGAGATGATCAGCTTCTTGGGTCAGAAACTCTTTGTAGCACACCACCACAGCTTTTAAAATTTTCTTCCAACATATCATGGTGATGCTTCGGGATCTTGTGAATGAGTTCTCGAGTGATCTTCTTCTTGCTTAGTATTTCAGGTATTGTATATGTCTCTTTTATGTGTATTCTCCTCAATATCTTGATGTATGTCTCTTTATTTGTATTCCAGTTCACATTTTTTCTCATTTGATTCAGTAGGTGTCAACAAGAATATTGATTCAACCACATCTGGTATTCCTCGTACCTCATACTGCTTCGTGATATGCCTGCAAATATAATTAAATAATGTCAGGTGCATTAAATTTTCCCGACATGACCGTTATGATAGTATTAAAAAAATTGGTAATGTAAAGAATAGGATATCATTAGATTGGTGGCAGATGCATGTCACACAGTAGACTTCAACAGTCGGCTCTTCAACAGTGGACTTCATCGGTAGGCTCAACAGTAGTCCTTTAAAAGTAGGCTTCAGTCAGTAAGCATGATCAACGGTAGACTTCAATCAGTAAGATTCTAATGGTAGCTCTATAACATTATACTACTTCAACTGTGACCTTTCAAGTGGTAGACTGTCTATGTATTTGACTTCATCAACCGTGGAGTTTTTCCATCAATAGACTTCTAGAAACGGTAGACTTGAACAACATTGGACTACATTGACAGTAGGAATTTTCTTGCGGTATCCTTATACTAACGGTAGACATGGCCAGTGGTAGACTTAAACTGTGAAGCTCTTAACTGAAGACTTGAGAAAGAGTCTGATAGTGGAATTCTAACAGAATCATTGTCACTGCAGTTATATATAATGGTTACTCTTTGTTGGTAATCTTTTATAAGAATATCAACAGTAGACTTATAACAATGACCTTGTACTGGTAGCTTCCAAATGTGTCTTAGAGTGAGAGTGATCTATAATAGTGAACATTATACTTAAATGTAAATTGAACACTTTAATTACAAAATCCATGAGATTGAAAAATGTAGAGATTTATGTAAGATAAACATTATGAAGAAATATTAAAATGATTAGAAAATGACTTAATATATCATGATCAGTTATTTAACCATGATTTGGGATTATCAAAACAGGTGAGTCCAACAATCTCACACTTTTTGATAATCATAAATTATGCTAGTTTGTATTAATTATAGGTATCACTAATAATCATATAATACAGTTATTAAACAGAGATCAAGAGGGAACCTTAGTTAATTTGTGGTTTTGAAAGTATCAGAGATTAACAAGAGTGTAAAATCAGAGAATATTAGTACATGGTATCATAGAGAAAAGAATAAAAGGCCCATTAGAGAGTAACAAAATCATAAGATCATATTAGTATTAGCACAACATTTCTCCCCCTTTGTGATTAGAAAAAATAAACACAAATAGTAATAACATAGAATTCTTGTATTAATGGAAGTACATTACATGACCCAAAAATAATACATAGTCCCTATAAAAATACATAAAAAACTCAATCCACAACATCCTCTGGCAAGTTTTATTTCCATTTGGAAGAAGAATATGGAGGATGAGCTAGTTGATCTATAGGTTTAGGAATTGTTGTAGGATGACTGGAGGGGCAGCAATAGAAGCTCTTATGTGTCTATAGTGGGTGGCTTTCTGAGGTATCAGTGGAGTAAGGCTTATGATGTCCTCAACAGGAGACATCATGGAAGAAATACTAGGTTGGGATGCAGGTAAGGTAGGAGGGATTATGACAGGGGTATAGTCCACGTGGAGGAAGGGTAGAAGAAGGTTTCTGAAGTCCATAATAATGCTTCCTCCTCTTTCCATAGCTGAGATGAAATCATCCTTGTTCTCCATAAATTTCTCTAAGGCTGGAGTCAACTGTCCCAGATTAGTGACTTGTTCCTTGAAGGCTCTGGTGACTGGTTGAATCTTGAGGTTTTCCAACAAAATATTGAAATTTGCATCCATCTGATGCTTCGAGTAAATCCATTTATAATAGGAATTAAAATGTTCCTTTATACTTTTATGGTCCTGGGCAGCCTCTCTCATGAATTCACTAACTACCTTCTGAACATATTTGGTAGTGGAGATAATCTGAGTAATAGATAGATTGTTAGGTGCACTGACACCAGAAATCATTGCTAACTCTTCAGTGACCACTATTCTGAATGCTGACAAGTCCACAGGTGGTGCAGTGGAGGTTGAAGCAGAGGCAGAGGTATCCAAATGTGTTATAGTGAAAGCAACAATTTCCTTAAAAGACATGGTCAATCCACTGATGAGCTTCTTCACATCATCCTCCTGGCCCTTCACATGAGCTTCCACGGATTCCTCAAACCATTCAAACACAGCAACCATCTGTTGCACCACACTTCTAATATATTGAATGTCTTTGTCTGATTGGACCCTAGAAGACATTAGAGTAGTTAGGTTCACCACTGACTGTCTTAGAAGTTACACAGATTGAGACACATCCTTGATTTGATTCTAGCATTGAGATACTTATTGGGATAAACTGGCGTGAATGGAAGACTGAACTCTAGCCATTTCAGAGGTAGTAATCTCTTGAATTAAGGTCATTTCCTTTTCCATTTCAAAGGACATGTTATCAAACATCTAGTTCAGATTTGTTTTTAGTTTTTCCAAATCATTCTTAGTGACAAGGTTCTCAGGAATGGTAACCACTGGAGGCACTGCAACAGGTTCTAAAATAGCAGGTGGGTGTCTTTTTCTTGACATATCACAATCAATATTATCATAATACGGTTTAATTACCAAGTATCCAGGGTCTTCTAACCATTCATCAATGTCATGAAGAGAATATATAGAACCAATATTCTCCCCCTCACTTGGATCTTTCTCCTGAGTATTCTCTTCTGCTGGTTCAGCATTAGGCAATTCCACAACCTCCTCTTTAACTCTAGAAGATTCAACATCTATCTGATCCATTTGTTCACCAGTGGGGTAAATTATAGCCTCCATTGATTCATCAATGAACTCTATTTCAATGTTAGTAGATTCCACTCCTACATCTTGGTCAGACAATGTCATGTCTGTAATACCTATCAGAGGGCTCATACTGAGCTCCCCTTCTTCACTGTTCTCATCATCAGCATCAGCAACAGCAGCCTCCTTTCCTTTATCTTTATCAGCAGCCTCCTTTGCCTCATGAGCATAATCGTCTAATTCAGTAGCCTCATCCTCTTCATAGGTGTCACTAACAATATTTTGAGATACATCCTATTCTTCACTGGTCTCAGTATCACTATCCCTTAGAACAGTCTCTCTTCTTGGTAGTTCTTTTGGAGGGCCAGGTGCTCCGAAAGCTACTGTCCTTACAGGATTGTCCAGAAAATCAGGATCACTCCCATCATCAACGGGGGTGTCCTATCTTTTAGGTTCCACAGATCCTTCAATTTCCTCCTCATCATCTGAATAAGTTGGTTCTGGCTCATCATGCTTCAGGCCTGGATCTCTCTTGTCTTTTGGCCTGGTTGGGTGAGTAGTAGGGTCAAACATTTCATACACTTTTCTGCCATCATTTACCCATGTCTTCTTCCAGGGATTACATATAATTTTCAGGTATTTGAAAATAACTTTGGAGATAAAGACAATATTCTTATCCACTATCATTTCTTTGTTATTTCCAGCCACACCCTTTACCTTTAGCATTACTGAGATTAGCTTGGAATGGAATAGGGCATTGGACTTTGATCTTGCCATAGTCATATCCTCCAATTGTGCCATCATTAACCTACATAGGTTAACCTTCTCCCCATGCTTCAGTAAGTACATCAGTAATATGTCCTAATACATCAGCACTGCAAAATCCCATCTCCTGGAACAAATCACATGCTGAATGAACTTAAATAATAACATGTCTTCCCCATTCATCTCACCTGAAATGATCTTCCTTGATTTTCCATTCCCTATCAGCTCTTCTAGAGCTTTTTCATACCCAAAAATCTCACTGTCTGGTGGAGCCACTATAGAAAAGTATTCATAAACTCCTTCATGAGGAACTCTAAAAAGGCAGTCCACTCAGCAGATGAAAAACTGACTTCATTTCCATTGACTCTGGATACCATCCTATGCAAATCATCTTCCTCTTTGAACTTTTGGTATTCATATAATTCCTTCAAAATCTTCGGTTAGTATGGACCATTTTTTTGGAAAAAATTAGGTTCATCCTTGAGATTCTAGTGCTTCCAGTACTAATGACTTGCTCGACAGCAGTCATTCTTCACTTAGCTCCTTCTCAGACACAACTTCTGTCTTTGTCAGATGTGGGTTGATAGGTCCTGTAGGGGTACTACTAGTGCCACTGGACTTAGATCGAGTCCTATTTTTCCTTGGCACATCCTCATTGACAGTCGGGGGTCTCTTAGTTCTAGCCATTGAGATTGAAAGAGATTCGAGGGTTCAAACAGAGAGTTAGGGTTTAGGGATTTCGAGAGTGCGGTTTGATATTGAGGAAGAAAGTGGATTGATATGTGTCCATAGCATTTAGCTTTATCATTTAGGGATAAAAAAGAAATAATTAATAGGAATAAAACGGTTTGTATTCCTGCAAAAATACCAAGTAAAATAAAACAGCGAGGTATCCAACAGTAAGGTTCCTAACAGTGAGGTTCAAATGGTGAGGTTCAATGGTGAGGTCTAACAGTGAGGTCCAACGGTGAGGTCTAACAATGAGGTCCAGTGGTGAGGTCTAACAGTGAAGTCCAACGGTGAGGTCTAACAGTGAGGTCCAACAGTGAGGTCTAACAGTGAGGTCCAAAGGTGAGGTCTAATAGTGAGGTCCAATGGTGAGGTCTAACAGTGATGTCCAACGGTGAGGTCTAACAGTGTGGTTTAACGGTGAGGTTTGACTATAAGGATTCCTAAACTGAAATTAATCATACCTAACTCGTTTTTTATGTAATGGAACCTCTCAGAATTCAAAGGCTTTGTGAATATATCATCCAATTGATGTTTAGTTCCAATGAATTTAAGAGTCATATCACCCTTTTGATAATGATCTCTCAAAAAATGATGTCTCACATCAATATGCTTTGTCCTATCATGAGATACCGGATTTTTGGAAATGGTAATAGCGCTTGTATTGTCACACTTTATATAGACATGTTTGAATCGATATCCATAGTCTAGTAAAGTGTGTTTCATCCACATAATTTGAGCACAACAACTACCCGCAGCTATGTATTCAGCTTCAATAGTAAATAATGCAACAGAATTCTGTTTCTTACTATACCATGAAACTAGTGACTTGCCAAAAATGTGACACGTCCTAGAGGTGCTTTTTCTATCTAGCTTGAAACCGGAAAAATCAGCATCAGAATAACTTTACAAATCAAATGATTGTCATTTTGGATAAAATATTCCTAAGTTGGGAGTATATTTAAGATATTTAAAAATCCTTTTTACAACAGTTAAATGAGACTCTTTTGGATTGGCTTGAAAGAGAGCAGACATACATACACTAAACATAATGTCAGGTCTGCTATCTAAGAGATAGAGTAGACTCCCTATCATACCTCTGTAGTTGGTTTGATCCACTGGTTCTCCAGATTCATCGTCATCCAACTTACAAGTGGTACTCATTGGTGTGTCACTACCTTAATTACCATCCAAAGAAAAACATTTTAAAATATCCTTAATATATTTATTTTGATACAAAATAATTCCATTTTTATTTTGAAATATCTGAAATCCAAGGAAAAAATTGGGTTCTCCCATTAAACTCATTTCAAACTCATTTTGCATCATTTTTGAAAAATCAATATATAATGAATTTTTAGAAGATCCAAAAATAATATCCTCTACATAAATTTGTACTATCAAAACATCTTTGGAAATCCTTTTTATGAAAAGAGTAGGATCATATATCCCTTTGGTAAATCATTTTGATATAAGAAAAGAGATGATCTTATCATACCATGCCCTTAGAGCTTGTTTTAAACCATATAAAGCTTTAGAGAGTTTAAATACATGATTTGAAAAATGGGGACTTGTAAAACTAGGGGTTGTTCAACAAAAACATCTTAAACTATATACCCATTTAGAAAAGCACTTTTAACATCCATTGGATAAGGTTTAAAATTTAGATGAGCTGCATATGAAAGTAGTACTCTAATGGATTCTAATATAGAAACAGGTGAAAAGGTATCCCCATATTCTATTCCTTCTTCTTGACTATATCCTTGTGAAACTAACCTAGCCTTATTTCTAACAATATTTCCAGACTCATCAACTGTAACAACCTGAGATTTTATGAGAATTATTCTTTTTAATTTCATTGATGTCTTCTATTATACACTACACCAAGATTAACTTGTACTATATGCAACACCCTATTAGCTTGTATTATATGCAAAACTATTCTTGGCTCGTGTTACACACAAATTCAAGTTTGTTTTGTGGAAATTATTGTACGCAACATTAAGTATTTATTTTTTTAATGTATAAATGAAATAAGTATTGATTATGTTATACTAAAAACCAAACGGAGCTTTCACTACACATATCCCTGACTTGGATTTCATTACACGCAATCAAGACCTTCTTCGATAGCGTGTGTAGTACGCAATACCGAGTTTCACTAAATGATATATTATTATAATATTATTATGAACTAGCAGTTATGAATAGTAATACCCACTTTTTAAAATTTTATAAATTTTATCATTCAAAATGGAGTTCATTTTTGGATTCGGAATATCAAAATTATCCTAGGGTGAATTTTTTGTATTTTTCTGAAAACATTCAATTTTTGATGAATAGTGAAAACACTCTGTTACTATTTAAAAACTGACTTTTTATTTAAATAATTATTTATTTAATTTAAATTTATTTTAGGTAAAAATTGATACATAATACATATATAAGTTCAATTTAATTCATTTGATTCATTTTATAATAATTTTAGATATATAAAAATTTTATTGAACTTTTCACCGTCTTTTAGCCACATCCTAGGAGAATTTAAAAATTTTCATAAAAAATAATTTTACTGCTTCTGTGAGTGTAATTTAGAAACTCATAGAGACATGGTTAATATCATGGAGTAAAATGTGGTTCAATAAGATAAAAATAATTTTTGATGAATAGTAACTTTTTACTTTTATTTACCACGGTTAAAAGTAAATAGGGTAATTAAGGGTAAAAATGATATTATTATTACCCAAACACATGTCATAATTCTATTGAATAAGTTTAATTCGACCAAAAAAAACCTTAGGAATAAAATATTACCCTTTAGGTCCACTTGGATTCGATTAGGACGCTTATTATTATTTTATTTAAAAAAGAGTTAAAATATTTAAAATCAAAGTTTAATAACTAAAACATTTTTAATATTCGGTTATACATAATATAAATTGGACTATAAATATTCATTAGAAATATAAAAATATTTCCTGCCTAATGGTATTTTATTTATAATTTTTAGACATTAAATAATTTAATTTATTTATGACATAATGGTGATGAAACACTAACATAATTGATGTTATAAATACCCAAATAAATGCAATTTTAGACTTTTTATGAATTAAACTATTTTTATAGATTAATATGACATGTTAGTATTTATTAAATTATATTTGTTTCAACTAATCATGTTTTTATGATTTTTACAAAAATCAATTACCAAATAATATCAAAATTGACATAAAATAGTTTTTAAAACAAATATTATATTATTAATTGTTTTTATATTCCTAAAAATCTAATGTTTGGCCAAATGAATTAGATAAGGTTATATATATTAATAATGAACCATTTTGGGTTCATTTGTCTTGTTATAGTATGTTTATTAACCATATAGTGTAAGAAAACAAGAAGACACGGTAAAAGTTAAATTATTTAACTTAGAGTTAAATCTAAATGATAAGGTTAAATTAGTAACGTAAACTTGTCTAAAACCTATTGGTTGAGAATATTTCGACCCATACCCACTTTATTTTCTAAATAAGTCACTTTGGAGCTATTATAAACCGAATATGACTTTATTATAAAATAATATTTTAAGTTTTTCCAAAGGTGCCCCTCTCCTCCCTTATAAAAAGGGCACCCCTTCCCTCTTCTCTTCACACCCTTTTGAGCCTTGAAGCTCAGCCAAACCCTGGAAATTACTCTTCTAAACCTCTCTAGTTATATCATAGAGGTTCTGGTCTTCTCAAAATACCAACTCTAGTGACCTAATAAGGAGTTTAAAGGAGGTTTGTCGAGGAAGAGCTAATCTCTTCTACTAACTCTTTCAAGTTTCATTCTTCTTCTACTTCCACTTATTTAGTTCTTTCATTATAAATTAATAACATCAGTATTACTTATATACTGATATATTATTATAAATTTGAAACAACCCTATTTCACCTTCTATCCATCCTATGGAAAATGAAATCACCGCGCGTGCGTACGTACGGAATACCGTCTCCACGCCGTGGTGTAATCAGTTTTTCCACCACCACCTTACTTGGATGGGTATAACGGTGTAAAGAATAAATATATATGATTATTCTAACATAATACTGATTCTATGATATTATATCATCCACTCCAATTCCATTCAATAAATATGGGAATGATATCATCGCTCGCGCGTACATACGGATTACCGTCTCCACAACGCGATGAGATTCATTTTCCATGTTAACAATTCAATAATGATTATAAAGTATATATAATAAGTAATAATGAAATATATGACATAATAATGCTTCTGGATTTATGTATATATATATATATATATGTATTTCATCTACTTAATTCCATTCAATTCAATAAGGAAACGTAAAAAATCGTTCATGCGTACGTACGACCTACCGTCTCCATGAATGGTGTATTTCTTTCCATTTATCAATATATTATATATATGTATATTATGAATATATATTATATATAAATCATGTTTTATATTCTGAAATTAAGTAATCACGATCAAATTAATCATATTAATAATTACAAGTCAAAACACAGACGATAAATGAAACGATTTTACCCAAAATGCTACTTTAACATGGAATTGACAAATGAACAAATAATATAAAGACATAAGTGAATCATATATGATATCATAAATATTATTATGGTTCTTTTAAAATTTAATAATATGTTTAAACCCACTATACAGGAGTCTCAGACACATACAGAAGAAATTGGACATAAGGTAAGGGATAATTATTCCAATCTCATTCTTATCTGAGATTGTTTATTCATAAGTATTTCCTAGGTTTATGTTTATTATCCATGTCCATATATTCTCAAAAAAAATTCATAAATTGTTTACTTTTATTCAATGTATGTTTAAAGTAATTTTTCCCTTTTTTACTTTTACCACATCGTATGTAAGGAATCTTTCTTTTGTTTACCATACGAGGTGCTTTTTGACTTTTCCTACCAAAGTATGAGGAGAATGTTTTTTTAACTTATAAGACATGAATAGATTCTTACGGTTTAATAACTCTTTATTTCAATGAAGCTTTCTGTACAATATTTCATTATTATTTTAGAAAACAACCTTTCTTTTAAAATTACATGTCATTTTGTGAAAAGAAAATGATTTTGAAGAAGAAAATATATTTTCCTCAAGAATTCATTTCAAGTGTTTTGTCATAACTATTTTACATCTAAGATGAAATTATTTCATATGTGTATAATGTCTCTATGATTTACATGGTTTCACTTTTCTTATAATTAAATGATATCCATTTGTTTTATATGGATTATGTTACGATGGGATGACATTTATGAAACCCATTTTATTCTTTGGGTTATGATGAATGATTTATGTTTATTTTGTGGCACAAGTAATAATGATTTCATTATGAGATGGGTGGGACCTATATCTCCATCCAATTCATTGGGTAAAGATTTATATCTCATGAGATAGACATGGCTGAGTGGCAAGTTAATCTGGTTCAGTGATACAGGATTGGAACGAGGAGTGAACTCGGTTCAGTAAGGGACTTTGTCCACTAAGATGGTCTTGAGAGCAATGCCTTGGATACTATGGAAATCATATCTTGTTCTTAATGTTTTTCCACAATTAAAATTTTTATTTCCAAGCTATTTTATTATGATTGATGTTCCATTATGATCTATTCCTTATGTACTTCCATGTTTTATGTCATTTCTCAATATTTTGATGATTAAACATTATGTTCATGTTTTTATGTTCAGATGTATATGGTTTGTTTTATTTTCTCCATGCTTACCCTTACTGAGCATTTAAGCTCGCCCTTTATATGTATTATTTTCCCCAGGATATAAATAAAGGTTTTAGGTAAGAAAAAATGGAAGATATTTATAGGAGATGTTGAAGATCTTTCACCAAGATTAGAAGATTATATTCTGAGTTTCTAAAGACACTAAACTATTATGGTCCTTTGGTGTCTATTTTTTTTATATATTAATATTCTGAAAAAGTAATGTAATGTCCATGTATGTCAAGCTTTGGGTCTCTACAGTTGGTATCAGAGGAAAGGATTAGTTAACCTTTGGAAACTAGGATGCGAAAACTTTAGTGAGATCCCTAGAGATATTTCTAAGGTATGTCTAGGGATATCCCTAAGGTTAAGTATAAGTATAGGTTATAGTCCTAGAATTACGATAATAAAATTAGAATTAACCCTAAGATGTTATATATTGAAGGTACTCCCCCTTTATTACATTGTTTTCCCTAACATGATTTTTTCCTCTCACACTATTCTTTTTGGGTTTTAGACGATTGATGGAACCTGAAGGAACGATGTTGATCAATGTAATGGACAATTCAATGATTTTCCTCCTGGAAAAACCAATGTTATGGGAGATGGAGTGGAAAATCTTATTGCTATACTTACACAAGCTATGAATCATTCTGGACTTCCAAATGAACATAGAAGGGAACAACATTCTATTGAGTCCTTCATGAGGCAACGCCCACCTTCTTTCAGGGGGTCTTCTGATCCACATATTTCTGAATAATGGATCAGTACCATTGAAAAGATATTTTTCACACTTCACTATTCGAAACATGAAAAATTCATTCTGGATACTTACCATTTAGAAGGTGAAGCAGATCAATGGTGGACTCTAATTAAAAATACGAGGCCCCAAGATGAAATTGAATCCAAGAAATGGGATGAGTTCAAGAAATTATTTTTCAATAAGTAGTTCCCTCTTATTCTTCAAACAAATATGGAAAAGGATTTACTCGAGCTTAATAAAAAGGATGATGAATCTGTTGGTATATACGAAGAGAATTTTACAAGGCTTGAAAGGATTTCATCTGGCTTTATCATCCAACCTGAAAGTAAAGTTGATCGATTCTTCAGTGTCTTAAAACCAAGTCTTTGAAGGGCATTAGCTATAAGATACTTCGGTAGCTATGATGAAATTGTGCATTGTGCTATCAAGGTAGAAATGGATGTTGGTGTTACATATCCATCTCATGGTTTTGAGAAGAAACGAAAGATGGATTTCAAGGAGAAATATCAAAACAATGGTGAAAAGAAGTTGAATGATTCTTTATGCTCAAAGTGTGGAAATAAGCATGGTGGAGATTTTCTAAAAGGTACTATAAAATGTTTCAAGTGTGGAAAAGAAGGTCATCGAGCAGCTGAGTGCTGGAGTAAGGGGAAAAAGGATTCTAATGATGTAAATAGAGAAAAGACTATAGAGAATGCTCCACCAACACTTCAATGCTTCAAGTGCAAGGAAATGGTGAATTATACTAATCAATGCCCTAATCCAAGGGTTAATGATGATCAATGTGAGCAACCACTTAAGGCGAAGGATAAAGGGAAGTCACATGTGATCACTATTTGTGATGTTGAGTATGAAAATGATGTTGTGTAATGATTACGTGTTTATGTAATGGGATTTCAAAATAGTATCATGGAATCTCATTTATGGCATTATAGAATTTTGGAATATCTATGTTTTGGTTTTCAATAATTATATGGTACCGGTAACCATGAAAAGTGATTCAAATATTTTGGAATGCAGATGATAAGCCCATAATGAAGGGATAAGGAGAAAATAAATTTTTTGATAGTATTCATGAGCTCATGATTGATATAAGAACTAATTGATATCATGGTTTGAGTATATAGAATTTTTGGGTTTTGGCATGTGGAAAGAGTTATCTTTTGACAGCACTCATGTTTTCACTAAGGTTCCATGGTTATTCATCTTTCAAAATAATACATGATTGAGGTATTCACATGTTTTTAATGTGACCAGCAAGATATATCTTATGATATATGGGGGATAAATGATGGTATTCACGTGCTTGTTATTTGACCTTTCAAGTAATCATTTTCTTTATACTATAAGACTGGACAGATGTATTTTTTATAAGCCTAAAGATTGGAATGGATTATGTTGGACATCAGATAGTATTTTTTATGGCTATAACTTTTTGTTATAATAGTATTGTTTTATAAAAATGAAAACCCGTGGGATGGGAGACAACCCTTCACGTCGGACAGGGTTGTGGGAATTGAACCCACAACCGAAGGGCGATATGCCTTTATTTCCTACCACTGGCCTACAGGAAGTCCCTGTTTAGTAGAAACTAGTTTTATTTTATTAATAAGTATGATAGATGAAGTATAAGTCCATTTTTGGAATCATATAAGATTAACCTCACCATAGATGGACTTATGTATATTTGATAACTTTTTCTAACCATTTGTTTGAGACATATGGAATGACCCATCATTCTATAACATGACCTGCTAACACTTCACGAATGACAAATTCAACTTCATTTCTTTATGAGATGAAGTGGAAATTTTTTGAGGCATGAACAATGGTGAGATTATACCGAAATAAAGTAAGTATTTCTTCTAATTCAAATTCTTCAACTTTAGGAAAATGATCTTGAAAACCAAAAATGTTGTCCTAGTGCCCTTATATCCGATGAATCATATGGTACCTTAGATCATCACAAATTTATGGTTTTGTGATTGTTGGATTTTTCATAGCCATGTTCTCTACCACTCTCCATCAGAACTTGATGGTTAGGTTTCTCTTCCATATCTACATTTTCACCTATTTTCTCCTATGTGGAAACCCAATGATGAGTTAATTTGGGTAACTGATATGCTTCATACTTCACTTTTTAAAATTATGTTTTATTATTCCTTTTTACGATGTGGGTTTCTATGAAAAAAACTTTTAAGTAGTAAACCATTTATAACCCCGATGAATTTCGAGGGAGAAATTCATTTTAAGGGGGGTAGAATGTAACAACCTAAGATTTTATGGGAATTATTCTTTTTAATTTCGTTGATGCCTTCTATTATACACTACACCAAGATTAACTTGTACTATACACAAAACTGTATTATCTTGCAGTATACGCAACACTATTCTTGGCTCGTGTTATACACAAATTCATGTTCGTTTTGTGGAAATTATTCTACACAACATTAAGTATTGATTTTGTTTAATGTACAAATGAAATAAGTTTTGATTATATTATATGCAAAACCAAACATAGCTTTCACTACATGAATCCATGACTTGGCTTGCATTACATGCAATCAAGACCTTCTTCGATAGCGTGTGTTGTACGCAATACCGAGTTTCACTAAACGATATATTATTATAATATTATTATAAACTAGCCCTTATGAATAGTAATACCCACTTTTTGAAATTTTATAAATTTTATCTTTCAAAATGGACTTCATTTTTGGATTCAGAATATCAAAATTATCCAAGGGTGAATTTCTGGTATTTTTCTGAAAACTTTCAATTTTTGATGAATACTGAAAACGCTGGCTTACTATTTAACAACCGACTTTTTATTTAAATAGTTATTAATTTTATTTAAATTTATTTTAGGTAAAAATTGATACATAATACCTATATAAGTTCAATTTAATTCATTTGAGTAATTTTAAAATAATTTTAGATATATAAAAATTTATTGAACTTTTCACCGTCTTTTACCCACCTCCTAGGAGAATTTGAAAATTTACATAAAACATAATTTTACCTCTTCTGTGAGTGGAATTTTGAAAATCTGAAAGACACGGTTAATATCAAAGAGTAAAATGTGGTTCAATAAAATAAAAATATTTTTTGGTGAATAGTAAATTTTTACTTTTATTTACCACGTTTAAAAGTAAATAGGGTAATTAAGGGTAAAAATGATATTATTTTTACCCTAACACATGTCCTAATTCTATTAGATAAGTGTAATTTGACCAAAAACAACCTTAGGAATAAAATATTACCCTTTAGGTCCACTTGGATTAGATTAGGATACTTATTATTATTTTATTTAAAATAGAGTTAAAATAGTTAAAATCAAAGTTTAATAACTAAAACATATTTAATATAGGGTTATATATAAGATAAATTCGACTATAAATATTCATTAGAAAGATAAAAATATTTCCTACCCAATGGTAGTTTATTTATAATTTTTAGACATTAAATATTTTAATTTATTTATTACACAATGGTGATGAAATATTAAAATAATTGATGTTACAAATACCCCAATAAATGTAATTTTAGACTTTTTATGAATTAAACTAATTTTCTAGGTTAATATGACATGTTAGTATTGATTAAATTAACTTTTATTAACTAATCATGTTGTAATGATTTTCACAAAAATTAATTACCAAATAATGTCAAAATTGAGATAAAATAGTTTTTAAAACAAATATTATATTATAAATTGTTTTTATTTTCCAAAAAATCTATGGTTCAGCCAAATGACTTAGATAAGGTTGTTTATATTAATAATGAACCACTTGGGGTTAGTTTGGCTTGTTATAGTAATTTTATTAACCATATAGTGTAAGAAAACAAGTAGAGGCGGTAAAAGTTAAATTATTTAACTTAGAGTTAAATCTAATTGATACTGTTAAATTAGTAACCTAAACTTGTCTAAAACCTATTGGTTGAGATTTTTTTGACCCATACCCACTTTATATTCTAAATAAGTCAATTTGGAGCTATTATAAACCGAATATGACTTTATTATATCATAATATTTTATGTTTTTCCAAAGGTGCCCCTCTCCTCCCTTATAAAAAGGGCACCCCTTCCCCTTCTCTTAACACCCTTTTGAGCCTTGAATCTCAGCCAAAACCTGCCAATTCCTCTTCTCAACCTCTATAGTTATATCATAGAGGTTCTGGTCTTCTCAAAAGACCAACTCTAGTGCCCTAAGAAGGAGTTTAAAGGAGGTGCGTCGAGGAAGAGGTAATCTCTTCTACCGACTCTTTCAAGTTTCTTTCATCTTCTACATACTCTTATTTAGTTGTTTCATTATAAAGTAAAAACATCAGTATTAATTATATACTGATATTTTATTATAAATATGAAACAAACCTATTTCACCTTCTATCCATCCTATGGAAAACCAAATCACCGCGTGTGCGTACGTACGGAATACTGTCTCCACGCCGTGGTGTAATCAGTTTTTCCACCACCACCTTACTTGGATGGTTATAATGGTGTAAATAATAACTATATATGATTATTATAACATCATACTAATTCTAATATATTATATCATCCACTCCAATTCCATTCAATAAATATGATAACGATATCATCGCTCGTGCGTAAGTACGGATTACCGTCTCCACAACGCGATGAGATTCATTTTCCATGTTAACAATTAAAGAATTATTATAAAGTATATATAATAATTCATCATGAAATATTAGACATAATAATGTTGCTGGATTTATGTATATATATATATGCATGTCATCTACTTAATTCCATTCAATTCAATAAGGAAACGAAAATCAATGTTCAAGCGTATGTACGGCATACCGTCTCCATGAACGGTGTATTTCATTCCATTTATCGATCTATTATATATATGTATATTATGGATATATATTATATATAAATCATGTTTTATATTCTGGAATTAAGTAATCATGATCTATATAACCATATTAATAATTACAAGTCAAAACACGAATGATAAATGAAACGATTTTACCCAAAACGCTGCTTTAACATGGAATTGACAAATGAACAGATAATATAAAGTCGTAAATGAATCATATATGATATCGTAAATATTATTATGGTTCTTTTACAAGTTAATAATATTTTTAAACCCACTATACAGGAGTCTTGGACACATATGGATGAAATTGGACATAAGGTAACAGATAATTATTCCAATCTCATTCTTATCCGAGATTGTTTATTCATAAGTATTTACTGGGGTTATGTTTATTATCCATGTCCATATGTTCTTTAAATGCTTTCATAAAATGTTTACTTTTCTTCCATGTATGTTTAAAGTCATTTTTACCCTATTTTACGTTTACCACATCGTATGGAAGGAATCTTTCTTTTGTTTTCCACACGAGGTACTTTTCAAATTTTCCATCAAAAGTACGAGGAGAATGTTTTTTTAAATAATATGGAATGAAAGGATCCTTACGATTTCATAATGCCTTATTTCAATGAAGATTCCTATACAAGATTTCATGGTTATTTTCAACAAAATCCTTTCTTTTAAAATTGCATGTCCTTTTGTGAAAATAAAATGATTTTGAAGAAGAAAGGATATTTTCCTCAATAATTCATTTCAAGTGTTTTGACAAAACTACTTTACATCTAAGATGAAATTATTTCATATGTGTATAATGTCTCTATAATTTAAATGGTTTAACTTTTATTATAATGAAATGATATCCATTTGTTTTATATGGATTATGTTACTATGGGATGACTTTTATGAAACCCATTTTATTCTTTGGGTTATGATGAATGATTTATTTTTATTTTGTGTCACAAGTAAGAAAGATTTCATTATGAGATAGGTGGGACCTATATCTCCCTCAAATTCATTGGGTAAAGATTTATATCTCATGATATAGACATGGATGGAAAGAAAAATTAATCTAGTTCAGTGATACAGGACTGGAACGAGGAGTGAACTCGGTTCAGTAAGGGACTTTGTCCACTAAGATGGTCTTGGCAGCAATGCCTTGGCCATTAGGGAAATCATATCTTGTGATTAATGTTTTTACACAATTACAAGTTTTATTTCCAATCTATTTTATCATGATTTATATTCCATTATGATCTATTCCTTATATATTACCATGTTTTAGGACATTTCTCAAGATTTTGATGTTTAAACATTATGTTCATGTTTTTATGTTCAAATGTATATGGTTTGTTTTATTTTCTCCATGCTTACCCTTACTGAGCATTTGAGCTCACCCTTTATATGTTTTCTTTTCCCTAGGATATAAAGAATGATTTTAGGTAAGAAAAAAAAGGATGATCTTTATGGGAGATGTTGAAGATCTTTCACCAAGATTAGAAGATTATATTCCGAGTTTCTAAAGACACTAAACTATTACGGTCCTTTGGTGTTTGTTTTTGTTATGTATTAAGTATTCCAAAAAAGTAATGTAATGTCCATGTATATCAAGATTTGGGTCTCAACATCAACTTTTTTCTTAATAACCCCTTTAGTTCCTATTTTCAGAGTGCCCTTAGGTCTTTCCACTAATTCCCAGACTTTGTTTCTTTCGAACTGATTTAATTCTTCTTGCATATCCATTACCGAAAATTCATCATTGATAGCACCATTAATATTTCTGGGTTCAAGTTGTGAAAAAAACCTTTATGTTCAACCTGGTTTCTTAGAGAAGCTATTGTTTGTGTTCCTCTATTAAAATCACCTACAACAGCATCTAGAGGATGATTATTAAGAGTCCTAATGACTCTAGGAAGGGTTGAACTAGATTCCTCATTTTTGTTCTGTTGGTTTATAATCAGCAGGTGTAGATTCTGGAAAATTCTCAGAACTGGATAATTTCACAGGGGATTCACTATCTTTATCATTAAGGTTCAGAATTTACATATCTTACTCAAGATGTTCAAGAGTGGTTTTAGGCTCATGTGGATGAGTCTCATCGAATTTGACATGAACTAATTCTTCCACACATTTGGTTTTCTTATTGAACACTCTATAGGCTTTACTTGAGATAGAATAACCCAAGAAAATGTCATCATCTCTTTTGGGAGAAAATTTGTCATGATTATCATTACTATTAAGAATAAAGACTTTGTAACTAAAAACTCTAATGTAATTAACCTTAGGCTTCCTATTGTTCCAAATATCATAAGGGGTCTTCTTTAGAACATGTCTAATTAAAACTCTATTGATAATATAACAAGATGTACTTACAGCTTCAGCCCAAAAGTAAATTGGTAGGTCATACTCATTAATCATATTTCTTGCAATTTCTTGAAGGGTCTTATTCCTTCTCTCTACAACTCCATTTTGTTGAGGTGTCCTAGGGGAAGAAAAGTTGTGACTATAGCCATTGTGTGAGCAGTAAGATTAAAACTCATGATTTTCAAACTCACGTCTATGATCACTTCTCAGTGTTTTGATTCTACGTCCACTAAGATTTTCTACAGACTTGGAATATTTGATAAAATAGGAACAAGATTCACTCTTGTGAGCTAGAAAGTATACCCAAGTATATCTAGATAAATCATCTACAAGAACATTAACATAGTTATTACCATTTAAACGTGAAACTCTTGATGGTCCAAAAAAATCCATGTGAACCAACTCAAGTGTTTGAGAAGTTGAAAATTATTTCTTTGGTTTGAAAAAAACTTTGTGTTGTTTTCCCTTTTGAAAGGGATTACACAATTTGTCAAGTGGGAATTCTAATTTAGGTAATTATCTAACTAAACTTTTCTTAGATATATTCTTAAGTGAGAGAACATTGCAGTGTCCTAACCTTCTGTGACAAAACCAAGAATCTTTATGAAAATCATTTAAGCATGAAACATTTTGTTTGGCTATGGAATTTAGATCAACAGCATATACATTCTCATTTCTACATGTAGTGAAAACTAAATCATTTTTTGAATTTAAAACATTGCATACATCATTTTCCAACGTAACATTAATTACATAATCACATAACTGAGATATGCTAAGTAAATTGTACTTTAAACCATCAACAAAATATACATTAGAAATTAATATTGTATCAGGGTTACCAATCTGGCCTAAGCTGATGATTTTTCCTTTTGCATTGTCACCAAAGGTGACATGCCAACCATCAACTTTAATTAGACTCTTGAATCAAGAATATCCTCCTGTCATATGTCTTGAACATACACTTTCCAAGTACCATAAGGTCTTATAAGAACTTTTTAAACAATTTCCCTTCAAAATAAATTAAACATGGAGTAATTTTGGTACCCAGATCTTCTTGGGTCCAGAGAGGTTAGCAAGTAAAACTTTGGGAACCCATATTTTCTATAGAGTTTTTCTAAAATCAACAAACACATTTTGAGACATAAATACTTTGTTAGGTACTTTAGAAGATTATTTCTCAAAAGATGGTCTGTAACTAGAACTAGAAGAAAAATATCCAGAATTTGGAACAAATTTGTTTTTGCTAATTTGTCTTTGTCCAGGCTGGTATCCTAGACCAGTTGTATACTTTGGAGAAATATGTTTTCCTAGAAACTATTTCAAGGTATCCCTACTAGTAGTGAACTTCTTAAGATCCTTTCTTAACTATTCATTAGATAATTTTAACTCTGTATTCTCCTTTAGCAGCTTAGCAAATTTCTCTTTTTCTATATCTAGATTTGACTTGTATTTTTCATTTAAAGCATCATGTCTTTTTTATGACTTATATTTGTCCTTGAGTTCATTAAAAGTATCCTCAAGCATTTCTCAATATTCAAATATTTATTCTTTAGTCATGTCTTCATAATTATGAGGGTCACTTTTATAATAGTTATTATGTACAGGGGAATTAAGTGTTACCTCATATGTCTCTTTCATAAATCATAGATTTTCAGGTTTGTTATATTCTAAGTCTGAAGCATCAGATTCACTCAAACTGTCTTCTGAAGCACTCTAGGTTGCTTTCATAGCCTTTTTATAACTTTTTCCCTTATCCTAATATTTTCTCTTGAATTTCAACTTGGGGCAGTCTACTTTCACGTGACCTTTTAATTTGCATTCATAGCATAATATTTCACTTGTATTCTCATTCCACTTCCTGTCTTTATTCCATTTTCCTTTATAATTATACATTCCATTGAAGTTTGACTTCCTAGGTAATTTCTTCTATCGGTAGAATCTTTTGAATCTTCTGTCAAGTTGTGCCATCTCATTATGACTGTCTGAATTTGACTCTTCACTTGTAGAACTATCTACAGGCACTTGAACTTTTTATTTATGTTTTCTTTTTGAGGAAGAAGTCTTGAATACTACTGACTTCTTTCATGGTTCTTCTTTTATTTCTTGATTAACCTTAATCTCTTCTTCATAAATCATTAGTTTACCAATTATCTACTTTACTAGTAGCTTACTGATGTCACATGATTCTCAGATTGATACAGAAGTGCTTCTCCATCTGTCAGATAGGCATCTAAGTAGCCTCATGATTTGGTCTTTGTTGTCCACTGGTTTTTCAAGAAGATTCATGGTGGTTACTATCTCATTAAACCTAAGATACATTTCAGAGATAGATTAGTTAGGTTTCATCCTAAAATTATCATATTTAATAGTTTAGGTATTTAATATTATTTCTTTAACATCGGTTACTCCTTCATGAAAAATAGCCAAAGTATCCCATATTTCATAAGCAGTCTTACATGCAGATATTCAATAGAATTCTTCATCGCCCAAAGCACAGTATAAGGCATTCATTACATTACAATTATTATTATAAGTAGTTTTAGTTACTTGAGACCATGTATCCCTAGCAGTAGCAGGTAATGCATGTTGTTCTTCAATTTTGTCCCAGATTTTAGGTCCTAAGCTTTGAAGATGCATTTTCATTTTTAGTTTCCACTGTCCATAATTATTACCATTAAATAAAGGTGTTTTGTTAGTAGCAGAACCCTCAACTCGGTTATCCATAGAAAAATAAAAGGTTATGGAACTTAAAATTTAGATATAACATAAATTTTGAGATCTTTAAGATACAACTAAAATCACAGTTGAAATGAAATTGAAAAGATTAAAAACCTAGTTTGATGGTATGAATAAGTAAACCTCTAATACCAAATGTTGGTCAGAGTGGATACTCAAGAGGGGGTGAATTGAGTTCCAATTAAAATTTCTGTTAAAAACTTTTAAGATTAAAATCCCCCAAATAAAAATAGCCTAGTTAATTAAGGAAGTAGAGATATAAGTAATTTATTGTTCAACAGGTTTCTCAAAGGTTTATTAATACTTAGTTGAATCAGTGTGTGTATTAATTCAACTTTTTAAACAAGTTTACTAAAAGAATCACATAAACACACTAACCAGAACTAACTATCACTGTGAATGTAAAAACAGCTTTCTTTCTTGGAACATATAAGCAGAAGATAAATTTAAAACAGAGTACTTGATGGTTGAACACAACAATTTAAACAAGAGGTTCAGTCTTAAGCCAACACCAAATCCTCTCCATTTGGTGATCACCTACCACCAAGTAGTTATATTAAAAAATGATACACAGCCTGTATCAGGCTTTACAACAGTTTTCAAAAACATTCCAGGTTTGGAAACCTCTACCACAGTTCTACGTGGGAAAATAAAATACCAATCCACACAAGGCTTCTTCCACAGTTATACGAGGGAAAAAAATGTTAAGGAATTTTTGTATGGGAATTTTCAGTATCCATCAGTTCAAGCCCAATAGTCAGTGTGTGTAAGACATACACACTGCTCACAAATGTAAAATACTTAAACACAATAGAGATAAAGATATTAGGAAGAAGTTTAGAATGGTCTATGTGTTTGCAGATCAGCTCTGGACTACTTGAAATAATGGAAATGAACCTTTGGTCCTTCTCTGCAAGTTGCCTCTAAAACAGAGTGTCGTAACTTCCAGGTTCTGACTTCCAAATGTATATATGATCATCTTATTATGTTAGAAACACTTTTTATCACACCACTATAGATTTAAAAATGTTCTTCCAACAGATCTTTGTGATGCTCCGGGATCTTGTGAATGAGTGCTTCAGTGATCTTCTTCTTGATTCATATTTCAGGTACTGTATATGTCTCCTTTATGTGTATGATCCTCAATATCTTGATGTATATCTCTTTATCCTTATTCCAGTTCACCTTTTTCTCATTTGATTCAGTAGGGGTCGACAAGAGAAATGATTCAACCACGTGTGGTCTTCCTCGTACTGTTTCCTGATATTCCTTTAAATATCATTAAATAATTTCAGGTGCATTAACTTGTCCATACATGACCGTTATGATAGTATTAAGAAGATTGGTAATGTAAGATGCATGTCACACAGTATACTTCAATAGTAGGCTCTTAAACAGTGGAATTCATAGGTAGGCTCAATAGTAGACCTTTAACAGTAGGCTTCAGTTAGTAAGCTTGATCAGTGGTAGACTATAATCACTAATCTTTTAACGGTAGCTCTATAACATCAGACTACTTCAATAGTGACCTTTCCAGTGGTAGACTGTCTCAGTAGTTGACTTCATCAACAGTGGAGTTTTTCCATCAGTAGACTTCTACAGACGGTAGAATTGAATAATAGTGGAATACATCGACAGTAGGAGTTCTATAGAGGTAGCCTTATACTATCGGTAGACATGTCCAGGGGTAGACTTAAACTATGAAGCTCTTAACAGAAGACTTTAGAAAGATTATGACAGTGGACTTCTAACAGAAGCCTTGTCACAATAGTGACCTATAATGGTGACCCTTTGTCTGTATGCTTTGATAAGCATATCAACAGTAGACTTGTAACAGTGATCATGTACCGGTATCTTCCAACAGTGACTTAGAGTCACAGTGATCTATAACAGTGAACTTTATACTTAAATGTAAACTGAACACTTGAATTAGAAAATCCATGAGATTGAAAAGGATATAGATTTATGCAAGATAAACATTATGAAGACAAATTAAAAGGATTAGAAAATGACTTAATATATCATGACCAGTTATTTAACCATGATTTTGGATTATCAAAATAGGTGAGTCCAACAACAATGCTTTTGGGAAGCCAACTCCTACAAACATAGATAGAAGAAGAATCCTAGACTTGAGATGTGATCATCATACCATTAGGGGTTGTCACTGAAAATTCAATTTCTAATCATTTTGTTTGTATTTTGATACCCATATAAGATTTTTTGTATATAAATAAATGGGTAGTTTCAGAATCAAATGATTCATTTATAGTTCTAGAGTGGATGGTAAGTGTACCTTTCAGCACACTATTATTGCACCACTCAATTAAAATAGTGATCGTATGAGATTTCAATTTTTCATTAACTTAAGATATTTCAAAATTCGATCATCATCATTAACCATCATATTTGGGAACTTGTAAACATGATTCTCATACTTCTTTCAGTTGAAACACTGGAGTCTATAAGGTGAATTTTGTGGATCTTTATATCTATTTGTATCATTAGATACATTTTTCCCATCATTTAAAAAATTGATTTACCAACTAGCTTCATTTCTATATTTAAAACATCCACCATTCTCCCTAATATAATTTCCACCATTTTTCTATGCACACTTCAATCATAAAAGACATATTATTGTATTCTATCCATGGTTTTTAGAGTATCCTTTTAATTCTATATTTCTTTTCTTAACAAATCCATGGGATTGTTAGGAAACTCCAGTCTCTATTTTAACCTTGATAGAACATCAAACTATTTTTTCATAGATACTGATATTCATTATGTCTAATTCCCTTAGAATATGTGGTTTTAAGCCACTTATGAATCAATCAACCATACATTCGGTTTTTAGGATAGTACCATGAGAGTACCTCATAAGTCTTTTAAAATTCCTCTTATCGGTACAAATAGATTCATCATACTTCTGCTCTAACTCAAGTAATTACTTCACCATTCTTATGAAAAGAATACAGAGAAAGTACTTATTGAAAAATATTTTCTAAAACTCATCTCATTTCATAGAGTCAATTTCATCCTGTTGACACGTATTATTGATAAGAGTCCACTATTAATATTCTTCTTTGTCAAAATATAGACAACATAAATAAATTTTTTGTGCTCTACAAACTAGAGAATGGAAAATATCTTTTTAATGTTATTGATCTGTTACCCAAAAAAAGTGGACCAGTGGAACCACTTAAAAAGATTAAATTTCGTCATTAAGGACACAAAATAATATTCTTCCCTATTTTTATCATATTTATGTTTATCACTATTTATATATTGATAATGTTGGATGATCTTAACAATGATATTTTCAATCCATCTCCCATAACATTTGTTGCTACGAAGAAAAATCATTGTATTTTCTATCATATTTAACATTAACATGCATCCTTCAAGTTCCAATCACAGAATAAACCCCAAAAAATAGAGTTAAAAACAAAAATCATTGTGGGGAACCACATAATAATGAAAAATCATTTATAGGATGTCTGAATCATGAAACCTTACTTTAAATAAATTACACATTATATTAAGTATAGGCCATTAATGGTCATCATCTATTCAAATCATTCATTATTGTTTGAAAAGAAATTGTGAATTAAACAAATCATATCCCCCAAGAGTGTCGAACTAGGTTCACTATAAGGGAACAATTATCATGAACTAAAATGGTAGTCGTGATAATCATGAAAAACTATTTTTAGGGTTATAGATCCTAGATATTTCTATGCCAAAACCATATCCACTTATAGTATACATATAGTGTTTTATTACTATTAAAACCATGAAATATCCTACTTACCAAAACATTATGATGTTATCCTATTCACAGATTCACCCTATAGGTAATTCACATAATTGTTTTTATTGTAGATTCCAAATGTTATGTAAACCATACACTAATACCAAATGTAGTGACCCATGTTTTTTTACATCGATATTACATCATGATAGATAAATATTCATTAAATAACATAACAATCCATTCTATAATCATTTATGTCTAGTTCTATTAAAAACATGGATATATAAACTATTGTTTCAAAAGTGAACTACATCGTCTCAATCTAATTCATTCATAAGTAGAATCCTTTTCAAAAATATCATACCTAATACCATTATTCATAACACGTGGAAGTAAAAATTAATAAATGGTGAGCTTAGTTGATCATTAAGGGTAAAATAATAGAGATATCAACATAACATCAGTATAAGTGTATATAAACCTGAGAATTACATTTGAAAACCATAATCTGCTTATCATAGATCATAAATGTGAGTAACAAAATAAATCTACATAGTTCATAAGAAATGAATCATGAATGAGATAAAATAACATGAGTGGTTAGAATATAACATTGGTATATGATATAGATTTGTGGTACACACATAATCATATAAAATCATTTCCTTAGTATCCCAAACTCACTATTAAGACTATCATAGTGGATTGGGTTCACTCAAAAAACCATCGTATTAGTCAAGGATCACTCCCAAGACTACCATAGTGGAATGGGATCACTCCCCTAACTATTATTGTAGTCATGGTTCTCTCCCATGACTATCATGGTGGAAAAATTACCTACCTAAACTGGGTTCACTCCCCATTCTAGTCCTATTTATATAATCTGATCTCAGTCTTTACCCAATGAGTTAGAGGGTGATATATTTCCCACCTATAACATAATGAAAATCATACATGAATGTGAAACAATATCATAAAATATTAATCATATGATAACCTTTGAAAAGAAATTTGTTCTCTAAATTATTCATCATATCAGAACCCATGTAAAGAAATAGGTTTAATAAATATTTCATTAGTTCATCATGGAAAAACTATAAAAAACAGAATGGGATTCATGTAAATGTTTACCTTATAATCATAAACCATATAGATAAATAATAATAATGGTTTAAATGGATAGTATCCCAATTAAAGCATATGTAACATCAAATATTTTCATGTAATATGGAAAATTATTTTGAAATATTACTTTGAAAATTTCGTGAATAAAATAACCTTTCGACCTCAAAAATAAAATTTATAACAATAAAAGTTCAGAAAAAAAAATTATGAAAATTATTTTTTAAAAAAATAATATTTCACACATATAAAGTATTTTTTATGAAATTTTTGGGATCATGACGATGATAAATTATATTCATGTCCTACATGTTAAAACTAATATTCCTTTCACAGATTCGGTAAAATACAAATGGACCTTATTGTGAAAATGACATTAAGATTCGATTTCAAAAAAAATTAAAATACAATAAATGATGAAAATGTATTTAAATAATTATATAGTAACATTATAATATTCATAGAAACGTTTTTAAAAAACATGGATAAGGAATAAATATTTTTCGACTGAAGAGTGTTATAAATTTGGATTTATTTAACTATATTATTTTATAATATTCAGTGCATAAAGAGATGAAAATGATGGAAAAACATTTATTCCCAATAAATAACTAGAGTATAATAAATTTCATGATGTTATTGATAAATATATAATATCACCAAAAGCATGGTCATAAACAATCCTGATAAATAATGTGATTTTATCATAAAACCCTTTCCACTTCGGTAACATTTGAATTTTATTCCCAATTCAGTAATACATAAATCAAATCAATATGTATCATTAAAAATAATTTAAATTTTATATATAACATTTCAAGGGGTCAGTATATACACATCATAAAAAAGATAGTTTCATGGCCTAACATATGTATCAAATAAGGAATTTTGAGACAAAAATTACATACCTTGAGTCTCGTATTCCTTCATTCAAGTTCAAACATATTGTGTACTAAATATATGTTTATTAAAAATATATTAAAGAACCATAATTATATAAATTATATGATATAATATTTACCTATGACTCTTTCTTACTCATTTTTTAAAATTCATAGTTAAAATCAAATTTTGGGTAACAACTAATTCATTTTTCGTGTTTTTTGGGTTTGGTATTTTTAGTCCTTATATTTTGATCATGGTTCCATAATATACAAAATATTAACCACTATATAAATATCATATATATTCAATATAAGTTTATTTATTTTAATCCATTAATTTTAGATATAGAAAATTTATTACACCCATTACGGAGATGGTGAGTCGTACGTACGCATGAACAATGTTTCCATTTTCAAGAACGATGAAAACAATGAATGGTAAATAATATATCTCATTAAAAAATAAATATTTATTTAATATATATAACATTGTTTAATTATTCATTTTCTTACTACCATCCATGTAAATCATATGTGATGAACTAATCACATCACTTCATGAGCTAGTAGTCCACCGTACACATGAGTGATATTATCTTATTACCACGTAATAGAATGTAAGAGGTTATGTGTGATATTTTAATTCAATAAGTATAATTATTTCATGAATATCAAATTAATATTATATATGAATCATTAAATAAATCTATTATTGATGGATATAAAAATTAAACTAAATTGATTCATGAGGCGATAGTCCGTTCTAGACACGATCGACAGTTTTGTTTTCCACTTCATGGAAGAGGGGACTGATATATTTTATAACATAAAAATAAAAACTCATTAATTGTTAGATACTGGTGTTATTATATCAGAATTATTATGCCATCAATGAATGTGGTAAGAGAATAATTAAAAAGTAATGATCTTATTTAATACAATTACCTTCGCTCTGAATTACCTCATTTGGATCTCTTATTAAGGACCACAAAATTGGTATTTTGAGAATAAATTAATCTCTTTAACATGGATAATGATTTTTGGGGGATATTTTGGAAGTTTTTGGTCACATAAATTGGATTAATATGATTTAATATGATAGTAGAGGACATTCCCATTCATAACTGAGGAGGAGGGATATTTTTAAAAAATACATGAAACCATTCAATAATAGGAAGTCACTCTCTCCCCAAGTGCCCCCAAAATTGATAAATAATATATTGGGGGTATTATATGTTCTATAAACACATCACACATAAAAAACACTAATTTTAAACATGATATTCCTTAACCTTTATGTATACATATTTTTACAATTTTAGTTTTCACCACGTTAACTTGTATATTTTTATTTTCCTAGGAAATCTATAATTTAAGAAAAAAGTAACATAAGAATTGTTATATAATTTATACTCACAGATTAAAAATATTAAATCCAATTTATAAAATAAAAATCTAATTTTTCATTAAAAATAATTTAAATATAAGCCCATGTAACGTGCAAAGACCAGTTTTAACCTTAATCACGATAATTAATTTATATACACTTTATTAATATTTAAGAAAAAAAATTAATTTTACCTTATTACATAATATAAATTATTCTAATTAAAAATATTTATTCTACTATATTAAATTTAAATCATATAAAAGGATTTATTTAAATTAAAAATAATCCCATAAACGTGATGAAAAAAGAGTTTTCAAAAGAGAAATTTTTCAAAATTATTGAAATTATTAATATCAAAACTCAATATGAAATTAATCCCAATGAACTAAATTTTATTACTAAATACATATTTGAGGTAATTTTTATATTATAACCATATTAACAAAATATGGATCCTTTAATTTATTTAAACATAATGACAGTTTTTAATAAAAAAGAATTATTTTATACTATTAATCAAAAAAATAGGATTTTTAGAAAATTATCTAAAATACACTCAAATATAATTTAGACTTGTAGATATAATTTTTTTTATTTAACTAGTAAAATAAATTTTCTTAAAATTCAAAACATTCATTAATTATTTGATTATAAAAATCAATAAAAACATTTTCTAAGAGAAGAGTGTTTTCAAAACATATAAATACTTTACTAAAAATTAATTACTTATTTATAAATATGTTTTATTTACATAAAACCATTACAAATAATATTTAAAATTATTTTATTTATCAGCATACCTTTGAGTTTAAGGGCTAGTTAAAAATGTTCATGTTTTCTAGAATAATATTAATAGTATATCATGGTTCAATAAAAATAAATGTTGAATGTGATTTAATCTACCAAATAAATTACATTTATCATAAAACAATATTTCATAAAAACATGGTGTTTTATGTTTTTTTCCTTTTCATACATGTTAATGACATATCTTGATTTCCAAATCACTCCTAATGTGAATTATCAAATTTTTTAGGGGAATTAAAGATGATTTTGGTTATATTTTTAACTTTTGGAGTGAATTTTATGTGGTGTTTTGTATTGTGTTTTTGAAATTATAAATGTTATTTTATGATAATATTTTTTCTTGTATTTTATGAAAAGTTTGGTTTCCAAATTTATTGTAGTGGGTTATTTTTAATGGGTTTCTTTATTAAATTTTTTTTTTAAAAAGTGTTCGATTTCATTTTGGGTTTTGATGAGTGTTTAGGAAGAAATGTGAGTTTTTTGTAATTTATTTAAAAAGAACTTGTTTAATTTTAAAAATATTTAAAATGGAAATAAAAATATTAAATGATTTAATTTAAATTTGGTTTATGTGTTTCACCATGGTTTTTTTGTTTTTAAGGAATGGGTTTGATTTGTCTTCCAAAAACATTCCTTACTAAAGTGTGTATTAAAATTATTTATTCAAATTTAGTTAATTTTAAAAAAATAACTTTGTATAACATATGAATTATGTGTATTATTTATTGATTCTATTTTTTTTCATTTATTCAATGTGTTTGGGTTGGACTATTTGGTTCGATGTTTAGGAGGTAAAATTTTCTATTCATGTATCATGTTATTTAAATTATATATCCTGTGAAACTTATGAAAATGGATAGATCACCTTTCTCAAGTAGTCACCATTAGGGTTAGTCTCTCCATATTTTGAGTGTAATTACTCTAGCTAGTGTCTCAACTTAGACTCAAAACTGAGTGGTGAGGTTGAAATATAACTTTCTCTTGAATTGGGTTTAAATTTCTTTGAATTATTATCCCCACTTTTTTTGTTGGTTCTCTAGGTTCATCATGAGTATGTAGTAATGACCATTTTGAGTATTAGGGATATATTTTTTATTTTTTCATGTGGTGGTTATTTGACTTTTAGATTCCCTCATTAGTGGATTACGATTCCATGAGAGATTTTGTGGAGTCCTTGATCTAGTTTTTTGTTAGGGGATTCATTAGGGGAACTTATGGAAAGTTGGTTTTTTACATAAGTTGTGGAATTGAGATTCCTCCACTTTGGGTTTGTCTGCCCTTATGTTATATCCTAATCAAGGATGGGTGTTTTTTAGGTTTCTTATTGTGGTTGTGATCTGTTCTTGTGGAATATAATTATTGAGACTAGTTTCTTAGTGGTTAGATCATTGTAATACCATGGGATTTTATGCTTAGGTATATAGGACTAATACCATTTTTGGGAATCACCTAAGTGTGTTAGATATTTTTTTAGTATCCTTTTGAAATTTATTATATAATTATGGTCCTAATCTAATCATATGGACATGGTGACCTAGTTATAAGGCCCCTGATAGTTATTGGTTGGGATTATTGTGTTTTTAGTTTTCTTTTTAGATCCTTTTTTGAATCCCTAGTAGAATTGAGGTTCTTATTAGAACTATTTTTGAAATTGTGTTCCTTTGTTGGTTTTTTTCATTTTAGTATAATTATCAATCCATAGGGACACCTATGTTAAGTCTTCATTTTCTTAATAAATCATCCCATGAGTTTTGGTAGTTTCTTTATTTTGTTTTGTGGTTGGAAAGGCCTCATGATTTTGGGATATAATTTTGGTTGACTTGGGGATTTCAGATGGATAGATTGTCTAAGTGGTCATGTGATGTAGTTATATATTTTTTCATATCACCTTGGTTTTTTTCGCCAACACACTCACCTCATGAATTGAAGAGGAGTATCTATCCTTATTCCAAAACCTTCTTCATTGACCTATGACTTTACAAGGGAATAAAGTGTCTTGGTGGGGATAATTTTCACACCCACGTGAATATATGGTCATTATTTTATATTAATTTTAGTTATATGAGTTTCAATATTTTTTAGAGTTTTATTTTTGATATTTAAAGGGATTTTATAGGTCACAATTTTATCCTACGTGTTTCAAAAAATCAAGAGGCAAATGTGTGACTAGATATACAAAATGACATTTCCATTTTAAAACATGTGGTCAATTAAACCATGCGGAGTTCTAGAGGAGACCATGCACCTCATTTTTAGGATTTCTTACAGTTTTTTCACTATTGTCTCATAGGTTACTAAACTCTGCGACCAAACCATACACTATGAACAGTTTTTAAAATTTTTCAATTGATGTATTTTCCCTTTCCAAAAATAAAATTCAAAAATTCATTTCCTTCTCGAGTATGTCATTTTAGTCATCCCCTAGCCGATACCACTAATCATGTACCTCCCCTCCATTTATCCTCTTCTTTTTTTATTTTACATGATTTTATCCTGTTTCACGTTTGAATCTCCTGGGTAATTCATCATCATCTTAATTTTACCACTTTTTTATTATTTTATTCTCTCTATGTGACTTAACCCCTTCTTTTAAAAACTCTATATCAAGGGTTTGACCAGATTTGTGTGGTCCCTTTATGTCTTGGGTGTATGAGCCTTCTCTGAGTTCTGTTCATCTTGAATTTTATGTTTTGAACCATTCACCTTTGATCCAATGTGGGTTCACCTAATGTTGTTACCTTTAATTATAGAACCATTAAAAACTATCAAATTAATTTATGTTTTAATTATTTAATTTTATTATTAGTTATAATTATTTAATTTAAAAAGATCAAAATTGGTTTTACCTTATTTTCCATAGAAAAGGATTAGTTTTTCTATTTTTCATATTGGCCCAAAAATGGTTTTCTTAGACTTCCAAAACTAATTATTTATTATATTGTATGATTGATTTCTAAGATAGTATTTGAATTTTATAAATATGATCTGGGGTTTGAAAGTGGATTTTCATATTTTTTACATGGAATTTCAAGTGACACCTGAAATTCTAAATATTGTAATAGGGTTTTCATTTTTTTACATAAAACGTGGGGTTTAGAAATTTCTTGAACATGTTTGGGTCATGTCGTAAATCGAAGAAAAAATAAATCTTTTATGGGATTTTTTAAAATGTGGGATAATTATTAAATTAATTTACAAGGGTTTTTTATATGAGATGTTTCTAAGAAATATTTTATCAATTATTTATAAATTTTTTAAGTAATGACATAGAATCACAAACCTATTTACTTTAATTCATGTTTGTCACTTTTATGTTATATCATAAAAATTGGGTTCTTAAAAACCACTTTATTCCCCTTGGCTTATTCATTTTTAATTGGTGGTGTATGATATATGTAGAGAATATGTGATGGATCTCATTGAAATTTTGTGTAAGGCAGTAGGAGGAAAGGGTGAGTTTGTTTATTATAATTTTTGATTCATGTATTACTTAATAATTTCTATCTATACTTATTATTGGTTGTGCACTTTTTTTATCCCTTATGTTTGTTTTGATAAAGGGAACCCAATTTCTTAGGCAGGTGAACATATATAGGATATGACCCCTTTCCAATAGTTATGCTAGTAAAGTGGGTATTTGGAAACACTTTTACTAACCATTTAATTGTTACTAGATACTATAGAAAAATGGAGGTAATAACCCTAGTTACTAATGTTATTCTTGGTAACTTATCTGTAGTAACCATAGGGTATGAAAGATAACACTTATTGCATGGTATGTAATTTGATGTAGGTTATTTTCTAGAATTCTTGTTGTATCCCCTGATTGATTGAGTTAGGTGTCAGTTGTGATTTCCTTCTTTTTTCACTTTCTTTATCTATGATATGGTTCCTTTATTTATTTATCTTTTCTTTTATTCAATGTGAATTGGTTTTCTAAAAAATTACCAATTTTTTTAATAGACCATTTAAAATGAGAAAAGGGTTAATTTATATGGTGTGTGATTTGTAAATATTTGTTTTATGTGACTGTTTTCATTTAAAAAATATAAATAGAAAATATTTAAAAATATATTAATTTAATTTTAAATCTTTATTACCCTTAAAGGTGAAAAACTATAATTTATAAATTTATTTGAAACTATCTAAAAATGGATCCTTAATTAATATTTTGCAATGTGAAATGGTGGGTGGCGACTTAATGATCATTTTTTATGATCATTATTATGTTACTTTACAGTTTCATGTTTTTAACTCAGCTCAACAATTCTCTTGGCTAATATTTTTATTATGTATGGTGTAAGAAAAATTCTATTAGGATGCCACCATGATTCTATCTCATTCATTTTATAATAGAATCCATGTCTACTAGTTTTAAAATAAATAAAATAAAATAGTTTTTCTTTTCACCTTCATGGATTGAAAACAAAAATCATTTCCAAAACTCTTTTTTAATTATTCTACCTTCTTTAAAACCTCATATATAAAATCCTTCTACTATAATTTGAAAAAAAAAATGTAAAAATATTTTATTTTCCTTTAAAACCTTATAGACATGTCAGGTGAAAACAAAGAATAAGGAAAATCTAAAAAAAATTATGAAACAATACAAGGTAAACCAAATAACATCAAGTCTCAACCACAAAAAATAATACATCAATGTAATCAGTGTTCAATTTATAATAAAATAATATTAAAAATAAGTGATAAAGAAAAAAACATATAATGAATATCCACTACTACAAAAGAGGCATTTAATAGTGCTATAATAGGCCTTTATTAGTACTAGAAAAGTTTGGACTACCATAGAATGGGTAAAAGTCCAATGATTTTATCCTCACTGAAAAATCACTAATAAAGGGGTGATTTATCAGTGCAAAAAAAGAACTAATAAATTAGACTTTTATCAGTGCTAATAAAATACACCTATTATCAATTCATTTATATAGAGGTAATAAATGGAGTCTTTATCATTTCTTTTGCAATTGATGATAAAGGATCCCTTTATTATCATATATAGTAGCACTGCTAAAGATTCCCTTTATCCGCTCATTAATTAACACTGAGAATGGGGAATACTATAGTATGATGCTACAACATAGTGCATCACTAGAAACAAAGCATGAAATGTGCTATAAAAACACACAGCATCACCCAAAACAGTGTTAGAAATAAGAAAAATCAAATACTTGTATAGATTTTAAATAAAATAAAATTTCCAACACAAATACAAGAACTAAACTCTATTATAGATCATGTTAGCTATTTTTTTACTAAAATTAATGTCAATTTTGAATAAAAAGGCCCACTTGGAGTCATACTAGTCACACTGTGAGTCAAATTGATGTGTGGAAGAATCCTACATGTAAAAAATGACTTATGGATCCTTATCCTAATGTACTAAAACAATCGGACCGTGTTTTCATGGTTTTGAGTATGTTGGATTTTTTCACTAAAATTAATGTCAATTTTGAATAAAAAGACACACTTGGAGTCATACAGGTCACACCCAGAATTAGATTGAGGTGTAGTTAGTTCCTAAAAATCCTAAATACCATATGGATAGTTTCACTAAATTATCAAAACAATAAGACTGTGTTTTCATTATTTTGAGTATGCCACAGTTGTTTTTTACTATAATTTCATTTTAAATAAGAAATTATCACTTTGAGTAATAAAAGTTTCATCATGTATAAGATTGACATTAGAATAATTCCTACACATCAAAAATGAATTATGAGTTGGTTTCCAAAATTATCAAGACCATATGAGCATGTTTTTTCTATTCTTTATATGTGACACTTTTTTGTATTAAAATTTCAATTTTAAACTCATAACACATACATTGAGTCATATTGGGTACATCATTAATCATATTGAGGTGAGGCTGATTCCAACACATCAAAAATGACTTACGGGTCATTTTAATAAAGTATCAAAACAATATGAAAATGTTTTCTAAGTTTTGAGTATGTCAATTTTTTCACTAACATTAATGTCAATTTTGAATAAAAAGATGCACTTTGAGTCATACTGGTCACACTGTGCATCAGATTGAGGTGTTGCTGATTCTTATACCTCCCAAATGACTTATGGATCATTTTTAGAAAGTATTAAAATAATCTTAATGTGTTTTCTTTATTTTTGAGTAGGCCACATTTTTTTACTAAAATGTCATTTTAAAATGGAAATAGGAACTTTGAGTCATATATGGTGTATCATGTATGAGTTCGACATTATAAAAATTATTAAACATCAAAAATGAATTAGGAATCATTATCATAAATTATTAATACAATCTAAGTGAATTTTCTAGGTTTTCACTGAGTGAAACTTTTTATATTAAAATATCAATTTTAAACTAATAATAGAGACTTAGAGTCATATCAGGAATATTGTGTATCGAATTGAGGTGCAGATGATTCGTACATGTCAAAAATAACTTATGGATCATTTTTATAAAGTATCTAACCAGTCCAAAAGTGTTTTATTCATTTTTAGAATGTTAGTTTTTTATGAAAATTAATGTTATTTTTTTATGAAAATTAATGTTATTTTTGAATAAAAATACGTACTTAAAGTCATACTCGTAACGCTGTACATTGGATTATGGTTTGGATGATCCTACAGGTCCCAAATGACCTATAATTTGTTGTAATAAAGGGTAAAAACAATCTGATTGTATAACCATGAATTTGAGTACCCCATTTTTGTTTTTAGCAAGAATGTAATTGTAAATTGGAAACATGAACTTTGGGGCATACAAGTTGCATCATGGATGGTTTATACATTAGATTTATTCTTACACATCCCAATTGAATTATAAATCATTGTCCTAAATTATCAAGACAATATTATTGTGTTTTATTATCACGGCCCACCTTAACCGAGATTCGAGAAGGGATAGAAAACTATTAGACCCTTCCTTCCTCATGTTGAAGGAGAGATAATTTCCCCTGAGTCCTGCCTTCAATAGGACTCAGAGTAGATACTAGCACCAAGGATATAGAATCACATGTAATATAGAAGGAATTACCATTTTCATTTAGTAGGATCAGAATATATGATGGTAAAAATCCAAACAACTCCAAAACTGAATGTAAAAGTAAATCCAAAACCCACTGCCATATGCATGTACAAAGTTAAACCCATACAGAGTACAATAAAACTCTAAATGGAAAGTACCAAAAGAAAAGAAAACCACAACAACAATTGTCCCAAGGTTCGAGCTTGTATAGCCCCGCACAGTCCCTGAAGTCCTCCTAAAAACCTGAAAGTAGTTTTATACATGTAGGTTAAGTATTCAAGTATACTTAGTAGGGAAAAAATCTCTAGAGCACAAGTGTGGAGGAATTATAATGCCCCATGAGAAAGTAGAGGTAACCAAATCACCTTGCAATGAAACTAGCCAACCAATCTCACCAAGGCACACTCCATAAATAATTCAAGTTAGGTAATGTAATAATAATAGCACATCGATATTTGGGTACCCCACACCGCTTTACCATTGGTTATTGAAGACATCCTATTCATAAGACCTCCCCCGCCATTTCTCAGTGCAGTCTCACTTATTAAACAACTAAAAACTCATGGCCCACCTCACCCACACATCCCACCCTTAGAAACTTGGGTCACCACAACCATACGTAACTATGCCCGTAGAAACCTGGGACAGAACAACTACCACCACTCTCAAAGACACCTGGGCCTCATCCCAAAGACACTTGGAAAACAAACACGCCCACACACACCTAGGAAAACCATTATAACAGACCATTCCCACAGAGTCTTGGGATATAATGGACTTCACTCCATCACAACATGCTCGAAGTGTCTTGGGATACTTAGGAGAGGGAGAAGAAATAAGTTAATAATCATCCACCCAATAGGATATTGGAAGAAACACCCTCCCCCATGAAATGGGGATGTTTGGTATGAAGTGCTCAACTTGGGTGGGGTGGGAATAAGAAACATAAGAACTAAAAATTATACATATAGGTAAACAATCACACATCCCAACCTAAGAGTTCCAAAACCATCCCATACACAAACACCCCCATTACTATTCATTTATGCACAAAATCACAACTGCCCCAACTAGAGAACCACCCATTATTGTTATCATGTTCATGTAGTTTCTTTAAAAATCATTTAATCACTACCAAGAAACTAATAGGAACATCCACAAGTTGGAATAACTACAAAGGAGAAAACATCCAAACAATAATTTAAGCATTCACACCCAGTTTTCTTGTAACGTTATAACTAAAAAAGGGGTTGATGAGATCCCTCGATGTACTGGAACCAAACCAAGCCCCAACATATGGGCACAGATCCACAAGACAACTAAACAATGGGAGATCCCACTCCCATCCACATCACCCCACAAGCAGCAACCACACAAATAGAATTTTCCATATTTTTCCACACCATTCATTATGTTCTTTTATTCCATTTGGTTAAAATGGGTGATCACACAAGGATTATTATTCCTTGTGAATCCATTTTATCAATAAACTTTATATGATTAACTATTTTCCATGTTACATCCATTCAATCATAAGATTATCTCAAAAATAGAGGTTCACTAGTGCACAATAAAGGGCCACCAATGGCCACTATTTTCTATTGGCATAAGTCCAAAAATTCACAACATATGAATCAAAATAAGATATTATAGTAGCATCATCATCAAACACACCCCTTCATTCTTTAGAAACAATTTATTATCTTTATTATGGTTCGGTTTCATCTACACCCTAAGGAAACATTGTCATACCCACCTTGCATGATACAGGGTAAAGATAGATGAAGGAAAATCCTACTTGGATGGTCAATGATTGAAGTTTTATCTTCTCGGTCCAAGAACTAAAGATGTGCTACTTGTTTAACAAGATCTCCAAGGACTCTAAGGGTGAGCTAGAAAGGATCCACCACTGGCACACGATTTTTCTCCAGAATAAGGACTCCAAACACACCAAGAGAGAGAAAATGGAAAAGAAGTGATTATCTCAGTATAAGAAAAAATGCCAAATCTTAAAAATAGGGAGACAATTTTTAAGTACTTAAAAGTCATATCATGGCTCGACTTTGCGGTTGGGAAGTTTCACACATTTGGGTTAATTTTTATTTTGTAATTTAAATCTTAGTGGTGGAGATAATGGATATGAACTAATATATTTTCTTTAAATGGAGAGAAATGCATAATAGGGGAGAAATTGTTTAACACAACAAGGGTGAGACACCGAGGAAAAAGCCCAAACATTTTCGTAGCTGAAGGTTCTCCCAACCATTGGGGAATTAAAACATCTTTTATAGCCTTTAAATATCTTTGGAAATGGTATTATAACAATTTTATGTCAAAATATATGTTATGGGGGTAAACTGGAAGGTATTAGAAAAACAGGGAAGGACTCACCATTAGATGAGTCACTGTCACCCTGGTACAATAACCCAGGAACCGTTTCCCTGACACCATCTCCCTACCACCATCGCCCTAGCACCATCACCCTAGAACCATCACCCTAGCATCGTCGCCTTGGCACTATTGCCCTAGCACCGTCACCCTGGCGTCGTTGCCATGGAACTATCTCCCACTGACACCGTCAGTGCCACCATTAACCATCGGTGCCACCAATTCCCATTAGTTCCACTGTTCGCCCCTCTGTTCCACTAATTCCGATTGATTACATTGATGCTCATCGGTTCCCCCGACACCAATCGGTTCCACTGAGGTCAATTAGTACCACCGACGCCCATCACTGCCACCATTCGTTCAACCGTGAAATTTGGAAAACTTCTTAATGAGTCAATGATGGTCACCAGGACACTCCAAACACCAGAAATTGGAAAAGTAATGGACCTAGAGGGTCTGGGACATTACATTAGATACATCTCAAACTATTATCATCCTCAAGAATTCAAGGATAAACCTGAAAAAAAAGAAAGGGGTTCGAACAACCACCTCATAGATACCTCTCAGAGACAACCCACCCTAGAGTTATTCGAAAGCCCAAACAACCTCGATATCTTGGAACACCTCTCCCCCATCTATATCCTAAAAAACCACGGATACACTATGCTATTCACCCCCAAGTAACCACTCCAACATGTAAACGTTATACCATCGAGTCATATGGATTAGGGAGCCCCTCCTTCAATGTCAAGATACCATCCGATTTGGGCGGCACTAACTTTCCCGCATCGGTTTAATCGCATCCACTTTAATGCATCTTGATTAGGAATCAGGTTCTCACCTCCCCGCAGTCCTAAGTCTACACACACATTCAATGAATAAGGGAACAATGCATCCCATAGTTAACAGGGTCAAGAATTACACACAATAAAGTACAAAAAAAACTGGAAAAAATCAAAATAGCTATGTGTACTGGGCATGCGTCTATGCCTCTCTTTTCCAGGTACTCTCCTCGAGGTCACCCTGACTCTATAGAACACAATCAAAAGGAATGGTTCTCCCATGAAGAACATTCTTCTAAAAATATGAGATACTCACTGGACACTCTACGAACATTGTACCATCCTCTATATCCAGCTTTCCCCAGTTGAGGATGTGTAAATCATCGTGTAGATACTGACGGAGCTGAGACACATGGAAGACATTGTGAACCCTCTATAGTGATGTTGGTAGCACCAGCTGATAAGACATTTCACTGACCCACTGCAACACCTCAACGGGTCTGATGAACCTAGGGGAGAGCTTACTCCCTCTGTCCAACATCTGTTTCCCATACCAAGGGGAGACCTTCAAGAACATGTGGTTCCCAACCTCGAACTCCAAGGGTCTACTCCTATGATCATCATACGAATTATTTTGGTCTTGATACTACATCATCCTCTCACGAATAAGATGAAAATTCTTCCGTCGTGCTTTGCACCACCTCTAGGCCAATAATTCTTTCCTCCCCAACCTCTGTTCAGTACACAGGTGAACGACATGGTCTTCTGTACAAGACTTAAAAAGGAGTTTTACTAATGGTAGAGTGATAGTTGTTGTTTTAGGAAAAATCTACCAATGTAAAGTGTCACACCCATTATCCTCTGAAGTCTAGAACACATGCTGATAGAATATCCTCTAATTTCCGGATGGTCTGCTCTATCTGCCCATCTGTCAGAGGGTGGAAATCAGTGTAGAGGCATAGTTGGGTGCCAAAAGCATGTTGAAGTCCTTTCCAAACCTGTTAGGTAAACCATGTATCCAGATCCGATACTATAGACCTCAGAACTCCAAGAAACATAACCACATCGTCCACATACCTCTATGCTAAGGTACCTACCACACTCGACTCCTTGATTTCCAGGAAGTGAGATGATTTCGTTAGTCAGTCTACCACCAACCAGATAGAATCGTGGCCTCCATGAATCCTGGGTATTCCTATGATGAAATACATCATGATTTCATCGAACTTCCACTATGAAACATCTAAAGCCTACAACATACCACTCAGAACATGGTGCTCAACCATCACCTGCTGACACACAAGGAACTTTTCCATGAATCCCACCACATCATGTTTCACCCCAGGCCACCAAAACTAACTCTTCAACCCTAGATACATCTTGGATACTCCTAGGTGTACTAATTAGGGTGATTTATGGAACCCATCAATAACTTACTCAGGCATCGTCCATGGAACAAATAACTTCCCATAGAAAAGCATTCGATTCTGACTATCTTCTGACCATCCTACCAGATCATTGCCTTAAATAACACTATTGTGCATTACATTAGCCTCTAAGTCTCCCCACCGAGACTCCTCCACCTATTGTACCAAGGAATATTGTACCATAATTTGGAACATGAAGCCCCTATCACCCTCTATCCTTGAATCTAGGTTCAGGGCCGCTAACTTCCCCATTTCCTTCCAAGAATCTACTGATTCTAGAACTGCATACCTCTACGATGTCCTTCTTAGGGAATCTTCCACCATGTTCACCATCCATTAGGTGTAGAAAATCATGAATTCTTAGTCTTAAAGGAACTCCAACCACCTCTATTGTTTCAAGTTTAGGTCACACTGGGAGAAGATATACCTCATGCTTTTGTTATCCATGAAGACCACGAAGTTCTCCCCGATGAGGTAATGTTTCCACAACTTCAGTGTGAAAACTATCACTACAAGATCTAGGTCATTGGAGGCATAGTTACGTTTGTGAGGATGTAACTGGCTAGACCCATAAGAGATCACTCCATATTTCAACATCAGAACACACCCCTAACCTAGGACTGAAGCATTACAGAACACTTCAAACGTTACCTCTTCCTCTGGAAACCTCAGCTCTAGGGCACTGACCAGCTTCCCCTTTAGATAACTAAAGTCTGCCCAGCACTTCTCACCCCAAACAAAATCTTTTACCTTCTTGGTCAAGGTTGGCAATGGTTCTACAACTCAGGAGAAGTTGGGCACAAACCTCCAGCAGTAACCTACTAGACCAGGACACTACAAATCGCTTCCACGTTCTTGGGTGTTACCCAAGAAACAACCACCTAGATCATTGACTGATCCACTGATATCCCCTACTAGGAAACAAAATTTCCAAGGATGTGCACCTCTTAGGTTTATAACTTGCACATGGACAAATTCCCGTAGAGCGGGTGTTGTCGAAGGACCTCTAAAACCATCCTCGTATTCTTGGCATGATCATCCTCTAATCTTGATTAGATCATGATTTCGTTGATAAACACGACTTTAAACTAGTCTAGATGTTCTCGGAAGACATAATTCATGATCCCCATGAACACGGCTGGTGCATTCATAACGCCGAACGACATGACCCCAAACTCAAAGTGCCCATATCTGCACATGAAGGCAATCTTTGAGATTTCACCCTCCTTCACCCTCAACTGGTGATATCCCAATCGTAGTTCGATCTTAGAGAACCATCCTCCCCCCTTAAATTGATCAAAAAGGTCATAAATTCTTGGAATAGGGTAATGATTCTTGACTATCACCTAATTCATCCTTCGGTAGTCTATACACAGCCTGAGACCACCGTCTACCATCATTAAGAACAAGACTAGGGCACCCCATGGTGACATGCTCGGTTGGATAAAACCCTTATTCATCAGATCTTCAATCTGAATTTGTAACTCCCAAAACTCAGAATGTGCCATATAATACGGATCCATTGAAATTAGACAGGCACTGGGTTGCAAGCATATCTCGAACGTAACATCGCATCGAGGGGGTAGAGTCACTGACTCTCCAGGGAAGATGTCTAGGAACTCACTAAAGACCCCTAGGACTTCCACCATCTCTACATCTACTGACCCCACTGACAGCTCAGCAAACAAGAAAATCAGTGGCTCCACTCAAAAGCTGCCCTCCTGGAAACCCCACTCACCGACGAAAGTCACCCCTTGACTGCCCACATCTGAAAACACAACCCTTCTTCAAAGGAAGTCGATAATGGAACACATAGAGAACATCCATTTGATGCATAATATGAAATCTTATGGAATCATATGTAGAAAAAGAAGGTCCCCACTGGATTGATGTCACCATATCATCAGTCTGCATCCCCAACAATCGTAAGACAAGATAGTCTGGCCTCTGACTGGCGTACTCAATACTAGGGTCACATGAAGTATCCCTGCGTCTAGACCCAGAGCATGGGCTAGACTGGGTGAAACAATGGAGTGTGAATCTCTTGAATCAAACAAGTCACAAGAAAGAGTACTAAAAAAACTGATCATACCTCGAATGACCTATAGCCCTACTAGAACTGCCTCCTCTGTGGCATGTAACTTCTCATGCCCAGCTCCTCTTCCCCTTGGATGTAATCCACCTCCCATAACACACCCAGGTTGAGGTCCCTAAGGATCGTTCTGATGTCGTCCTCCTCCTATAACATCTTCCTTGGATGAGCTGGAGCTCTCTCTCACTGATGCTACTGTTGGAAGGGCCTGGCTGGAAACTGCTGCTATGGTGGGCCGTGAACCTACCCACCCCCACTATATTGATTTTAATCTAGACACTAATTCTAAAGGTGGACACACCTTACACAGATCAAGAACCTCAGTCCTAGGATCGCAGAGAAAGTGTGAGGACTGGGAGATTGAAACTGGAACTACTGGGGTCTTCTCCCCACTGGCTGATACCAGGATGGCCCTAATGCTGGAGGCCTACTACTAACATCCTTCCCCTTCGATGAGCACAACCACATCCCCTATCTCAGCATACCTCCAAGTGTGTTCATCCTCTCCACCTCTTCAACCTTCTTCTGAACCTCCAAGTACATCAGTAGAGTGAAGGGAGTATCATCATATTGAAGAGAAGGTCGGAGGGCCTCCTATAAATGTCTCGCCTGAGACTCCTCATCTGAAAATATGTTTGGAGAAAAGTGAAGGAGATCCTTAAACATGTTCCCCAAATCCCTCACTAACACACTCCTTTGCTGGAGGGAGAGTAACTCCTTCCTCTTCTCAGCCTTCATTATAGAAGAAAGGAATTCCGCTTGGAACTCCTTGAAGTCATCCCACAAAACCTCAGTCTCCCTCTTCTCCTCAAGATAGAGTGTCCCCCATTGACAGGCCACTCCCCGTATATGTATTACAGCCATAGGATCCCATTACTTTGTCTAATCTTTGATCAATATGAAATAAATCACCAACTCCTCGAGCCATATCTCTATCTCCATGTCTGAGACATTTCCCTTGTACATCCTGAGGGTCTGACGTAGAAAGGCATGAAGTGACTTCTACCACTGGTCATCCTCCTCCTCTCGATCAACCCTCTCTTGATAAGGAAAATCATCCTTCTTTGCCTTGATCACCCACACTACCTATGGTCGTCGTTCGGGTGCCATAGGTGCAAGGTAAACAAGGAATGCCTAAGCCCGAGTTGTGTAGAAGTTTTCTTTTATTTTTTTTTAAACTTGTATTTATTTAAATTCATAGAACCCCAAGAACACACAAGAACACAAGTCATTATGATAAATGTACCTTTTCTAGTTTCTCTACCTTAAAATCAGTGTAGCCTCACATGGTCCTTCTGTAGGTCCAAAGTCCTTGTATCGGATCACGGGGGGCCTTAAAATCATATGTCTTAGTCAGTCTTACATGGACTATTTCACACAAAAAGATTTTATAACCCTGTTTCCCTACCATCCCATGAAATCCTTACTATTCCTAACCCCGAGCTCCATTCTATCTCTCAACCATCACCTTTGATACCATTCTGTCATGACCCGCCTTCACCAAGATGAGGGAAGGGACAACAAACTACCAGACCATTCCTTCCTCATGTTGAAGGAGAGATAATGACCACCAAGCCCCGCCTTCAATAGGCCCTGGAGTGGTGACTAACACCATGGGTATATAATCAGATGTAATATGGAATAAATTACCCTTTTTATTTAGTAGGATTAGAAGATACAATTGTAAAAACCCAAAAACCTCCAAAACTAAAGGTAAAAGTAAATCCATAACCAACTCCCATATGCATCTTCAAAGGTAAACCCATTCAAATACAAGGAAACTCCAATGGTAAAGTAACACAAGAAAAGAAAACAAAAACAAAAACTATCCCAATTTCTAGGCTACTACGGCCCTGCACAGTCCCTGAAGTCCACCAAGAAACCTAAAAGCTGTTTTATACAGGTAGTGTAAGTATAAAAGTTAACTTAGTAGGGAAAAACCAAAAGATCTCGTGCACAAGTGGGAAGGATTTCTAATTCCCCGTGAGAATGTATAGGTAACCAAAAAACCTATCAAGGGAACTACCAACCCATTTTCATCAAGGCACACTCCCCAAATAATGAAATCTAGGTAAAGTAATATTAATAGAACATCGATATTTAGGAAACCCGCACCACTTTCCCACTGGTTATTGAAGAAATCCTATGTGTCAGACCTCCTCTACCATTTCTCACTGTAGTCCCGCTACTGCCCCAACAACAACCTCATGGGCCACCTCAACCACGCGTCCCGCCCGCATACACCTGGGCCACTACAACCATATGTAACCACACTTGCAGACACATAGTCCAGAAAAACTACTGTCATGCTGAAAGACACATGCGACTCATCCTAAAGACACTTATGAAACAATCCTTCTCTCACACACCTAGGCCAACCACCATAAAAGACCCTACCCGAAGAGTCTTGGGATATAATGGTCCTCAGGACGTCACAACAGTCTTGAAGAGTCTTGGGCTAATCGGGAGATAAGGAGCTAATAACCAACCACCCAATAGGATGTTGGAAAAAATACCCTCCCCCATGAAATGGGTGTGTTTGGAACAAAGTTATAAACTTGGGTGGGGTGAGAATAAGAAAAATAAGAAGTAAAATTTATACATATAGGTAAACAATCTCTCATCCCAGTCTAAGGGTTATAGAACCAGCCCATACAGGAAAACCCTCATTACTATTCATTTATGCACAAAATAACAACTGCCACAACTAGGGAACCATCCATTCTTGTTATCATGTTAAAGTGGTTACATTAGAAATCATTTAATCACTACCAAAAAACTAATAGGAATATCTACAAGTAGAAACAACTCCGAAGGAGAAAATAGCCAAATAGAAATTGAAGCATTCACACCCGGTTCTCTAGTAAAGTTACAACAACAAAAGGGGTCTATGAGATCCCCCAATTTACTAGAACCAAACAAAGCCCCAATATACGAGCACAGATCCAAAAGAAAATGGAACACTGGGAGATCCCATCCCCATCCACATCACCCCACAAGCAGTAACCACACACAAAGAAGTTTCCAGATTTATCTGCACCATTCATTTAGTTCATTTCTATCTTTTGGTTAACAGGGGTGATCACACAAGTATTCTTCTTCATTGGGAATCCATTTTATCAACCAAATTTATGTGATTAAGAAGTTTCCTTATTATAGACATTCAATCAAAAGATTTTCAAGGAAACAGAGGATCACTAGTGCGCAAGAAAGGACCACCAACGACCATGATTTTCAATGGGCATAAGCCCATAAAATTCGTAACATATAAATCATAATAAATGAGTATAACCAAATCATCATCAAACACACGACTTCATTCTTTAGAAACCATTTATTATCTTCGTTAAGGTATAGTTTCATCAACTCTATGAGGAAACATTATCATACCCACACTGAATGACAGAAAACAAAGAGGGATGAAGGAAAATACTACATGGATGATAAATGATTGATGTTTTCTATTCTTAGGACAATAACTAGAGATGCAAAACATGTAGAAGAAGATCTTCAAGGGATCCAAGGGGGACTAGGAAAGGTTCCACCACTAGCGCACAATTCTTCCCTGGAATAAGGACTCCATATTCACCAATAGAGAGTGAAAAGAATAGAAGATATGATATTGACTTAAGAAAAAGTCCACATCCTAAAAACAAGGAGATAATTTCAATGTACATAAAAGTTAGATCATGTCTTTAACAAACTGTTGGATAGTTTCACATGTTGGGATTAATTATTATTTAATAAGTTTTTTTGAAGAGGTGGTAATAATGGTTGTGAGTTAATAGATTTTTTTTAAACGGAGAGAAACACACAATAGGGGACAAACTATAAAACATGATAAGGGTGTGACACCGAAAAAAAGGCCACATGTTTTGGTAGCTCAAGGGTATCCCAACCATTAGGGATTTAAAACATATTTTACTACATTTAAATGGATTTGAAAAGGGTGTTAAATCAATTTTAAGTCAAAAATACATTATGAGGAAAAATGGAAGGTACTGGAAAAACAGGGAAGGACACACCATTAAGTGAGTCACCATTGCCCTGGCACCATTTCCTTGGCACTATCGCCCTGGCACCATCTCATTGACATCATTTCCCAGGCATCGTCGCTCTAGCGTCGTCTCCCTGGCACTGTCTCCCACTGACACTATCAGTGCCACCATTAACCATCGGTGCCACCGTTCACCCCTCGGTGCCACTGATGTCGATCGGTGCCACCAATGATGATTGGTTCCATTGACGTTGATCGATTCCACCATTCGCCCATTGGTGTCACTGTTTTCCCGTCGGTACCGTCATTTGTTCAACCCATAAATTTTGAAAACTCTTTAATGAGTCACCAATGGTCCCCAGGACATCCCAAACACCATAAATTGGCAAAGTAGTGGACCAGGAGCATCTAGGTCTTACATTTATCAGTTTTTAGTTAGTAAAACTTTGTTTTATTAAAATGAATTTTTTAAAATGATAAAAGAAAACGTGGAGTCATAAAATAAACATCATGTATCATATTTAGGTGAGGATTATTTCTAAATGTCAAAAATGACTTATGGATCATTTTTATAAAGTACCAAAACAATCCAAAAGTGTTTTCATAATTTTGAGTATGTCTATTTGTTTATTTCACTAAAATTAATTACTATTTTGAATAAAAAGAAGCAATTATTGTCATACTAGTCACACAATGCATAAGATTGAGGTTAAAATAATTCATAAACATCCCAAATGACATATGTATATTTTTCATAGAGTATAAAATTAGTCTGAATGTGTTTCCCAAGTATTGATTATGCCACTTCTATTTTTTACTAAAATGTCATTTTAAACATGAAACATACTCTTTGATCCATACAGTTTTCATCATGTGTGGGATTGAAATGTGACAAATTTATACACATCATATATAAAATAGGAATCATATACTAAATTATTAGGAAAATGTGAGCATGTTTTCTTTTTTTCAATTAGTGACACTTTTTGTATTAAAATGTCAATTTTAACCAGATAACAAACAATTTGTGTCATACCAAGAATATCATGTATAATATTTGGTGTGGATGATTTCTTAATGTAAAAATGAATTCTGGATCATTTTCTTAATGTACCAAAACAATATTAATGTGTTTTCTTAGTTTTAAGTATTTCAATTTTTTCACTAAAATTAATGTCAATTTTTGTATAAAAAGTCATACTTCGAGTCATACTGGTCACAACGTCCATCGGATTGAGGTTCTGTTGCTTCCTATATTGTCCCAAATGACTGGTGGGTCATTAATATAAGGTATAAATAATAAAATAATTTTTTCCCTTATATTTGATTATGCCACTTTTGTTTTTTACTAAAATGTCAATTTAAATTGGAAACATGCACCACTAGTCATATAGGTTTCATCGTGTGTGGGTTTGTAATGATAATAATGCCTACACCTCACAAATGAATTTTGAATCATTTTTCTAAATTATCAATTCAATAAAAGAACATTCTATTGGTTTTCAATGATTGACACTTTTTCATATTAAAATATAAATTTTAAACCGATAATAGACACTTTAACATTGGCCCTCCATGATGACCATGGTATACCAATTACGATTTCCCTCTCATAATTTTCTCATAAAAATTATATATTTGATTGTAAATTACACATATATTTATTCAAACATTTGTGTTGGATTATATATCAATTTAATTATTGGGATTTTTATATATGTGGCTTCAATAACACTATTGGAGAAATTAATGCTTTCAACAGAAAATGATCTAACAGGTGGATTTCTACCCTATATAAAATCACATAAACAAGTGGTGAATTTTTTTCAATAATCCACCAATAAAACTTTCAAAATGGCTCTTAGATTATGTGATAAGTGTTTTTTTTCACTTTTCAACAATTTTTCTCAAACACAATCTTCCTATGATCCAAATTCTTCATTATTACCCAAAAATGTTATTGTTTTCATGACATCGGTTGATCTCTTACTCCACCTCGATCTTCACACATGTATCCTTCTCCACATCTATTTTTACTTGGCCTATGCCTCTACCACTTCCACCGCCTCCGCATCCACCTCTACCATTTCTCGACAATTTTATTGTTTGCAGGTCATTACTTCTAAAAAAATTTATTTTCTCCATTATAATTCTCCATGAGAAATAGATACAAAATAATATATTATCATTATGAAATTAATGATTCTCAAACCAAATATATTTTTATGTTCATAAGTTGTACATTATCACAAACATAGTAGGTAATCACCTAAATTTTTTATCATCATACATTCTAACAAAAAGTATGTTGGCCACTCATCTATAAAGAAATTTATTTCTTCTTTTGAGAATCCAGGTTATCGAAAATCTAGATAGTATTGAGAAAATATATAAAAAATGATTATAAAATATATTTAATGAAATTGTAATTAAATTCACAAATTACTTATTTGGGGATGATGGTCTTTTCATTCATTATGATATCTCTCATAAATTTTCATACATAATATCCACAGTGGATGCATTTATTATGCTTCAAACAGTAATGAAACATTGAAAAATATGAGAAATTTGTTTTGAAATGTTTTGACAGTAATATCTCTCTATATATACCTTAATTTGTTTTCATTTGTATAAATTCACATTCTTTATATCTTCAAAAAAATATTTGATGCCCTGATCTATCCAATATTTAGCGACTGTCCTATCATTAAAAAAATTCTATTAAAACACTGAATAAAAAAATTAATTCAATGTTTTTCTCTAAAATTTTTATTGTAGTGTATTAAAAATTCAAAATAAACTTAATGTCTGGTCGGGTTGGTTGGATATCCATGAATTGGATCCAAAAAAATAAATATTTTGGGTGTAATGATTTAATTTGACAAGCATACAATGATCCTTAAAAACACAAAAACAACTAAGTAATACAAAAAAATTAAAATGTATTTTTTGTGATTAGATTGTATAATTATACTTTTTCATTATAGGCATCAAAAATAGTATTTCTTATTATTAGTTTTGATTAAATACTTTGAGTAACTCACAATTTTTCTTTTGAATTGTTTATTCATCAAAATTAAGTTTTTTTGTAGAAATTATTCAAGAATTAATAAAACCAAATCGTTATTCACATGATATTCCCTTAGTCTAGTTTTAATATAATTTCATGTATAAAATATAAATCATTTTTAAGTTTAATAAATATATTATCTCACTATTTGGACATAACTGTTATGAAAATGTACCTTATGTATTTATTCACAACTGAGAGGCCCAACCATTCATTCTTGAGAAACTCATTTAAAGTCTCAAGACCAATTACATCTAATAAAGAATCTCCATATATTTCTATTTCATATTCAATGTAAGAAATGGGTTTATTATTAAATTTGGTCTCTACAAGAAGTTTTAATGATAATAAATTTTCCTCTAGAACTGGTGGGAAGAATCCTCTCTTATAAGGTTTTTTTTCTGGCCGATTCACTAGATTTTATTGATTCGGACCTTCATTTATCCACTAATTTTTTCATCTATAATATAATACCTCAATTTAGATATTTTATCATCAACCATTAATGTTTTTTTAGATGACAAAATTTATCAAATATATGCTTAATGTATCTTTATAAGATTAGAAAATCATGCTGTTAAAGCTCCAATAACATCAATGACCATTTTAATATCTGAAACATCAAGGGGAATAGCCAAATCAGTAGTTGGATAATGAGGTAACTCAATCCCCACCCTCATTTGATATTTTTGGAGTCTATAATGGTGTATCTTGTCTCCTAATATATTATAGACAATACCCTCCACCATATGGCAATACATGGGTGTTCACAAATATAAATCACATACAATTGTACCCTACAGAATTTTTGTAATATAAAGTTATCAGAAGTTATTTGATTCACATTTAGGAGAAAGAGTAATGAAAATTTTTATTATCCTAGGTAAGGTATGTAGTTGGGTTGAATTACTAGCCTCAAAGCTAGTGGGGTCATTTGGTTCATGTGTGGATCTTTGCACCACCACCGGTTCACTTTGATCTTTTCTCATACATTTGTCTGTCAAATAGGACCGAACAATAATATCTTACTATGATTATATTTATGTATGTAATCATCTCAACATATTATATGTATCTTCATTTGGTTTTATCTTCTTGAAATGTGTTAAATGAGAGACTCCAAGACCTAATCCTTAAATGCGACTGTATTTTTCAGGCAATGTCAAAGCTACTAAAATTATCTTTTCTTCTGGTACAGTCATTGCCAATTATTTTGTACAAGACATATAAAAACTATGAACATTAATAGATATTTTTAGATAATACTATTATAAATCAAAAAAAATACAATTATGTCATACATAAACTTGTTTCCCATAGTATTTTTGTTTTTTCATCAACTAATTCACCCCCCATATATTCATGAGCCTCATTCGAAAGAATATTATGTGGGAAAGAATTCGATTCAGATTTTGATTTGTCAATATGTATTTAAAAAATAAACATATGTTGTCTCATATCACATAATTATACTTTTATTGTTGGTTTAAAATACATACCAATTTCTTATCTAATGATGTTTACCACATCTTTACTTTGAAATAGGGTTTCATTGGTTTTGATGCTTATTCTTTATTTTCAGCACTCTTTTGATGTTTCATAAATTAAAAAAATTTAATCTGGTTAGATAAAAATAAATAATGTTAAATAATATATAATATTTTTTAATGCACTAGAAATTGTTTCTCATTGAGATAATTGATGACAGTTTTCCATGTTTCATTCTTTTTCATGTGTTCATGACTAACTTTTGGGTGGGTCTTTACATTCCCTTCAATATCCCAAAGATGTACCTTCATAAGTAGAGTCTAGAAGCCTCTTCAATATTTTCCAATGGCAGATAAGGAAAATTTCTCACATAAATATTCTAAAATAAATGAACATTTTATGAAATAATAAAAAATAAATAAATTTTCCATTATATAATTTTTTTTAAATAGAGAAACTATATCATAAAATTAATATTATATCATTGCAAATGATTTCATTTGTTAGTGGTTGGATGTGGTGAAATGAATCAATGTCAATCAACACATTCATCCCCATTGTGATCCCAAGATAACTAATGAACATTAACTTGTTGGGGTCCATAGGTTGGCCTCATTGATTATAACCAACCTTAAATTTTAAACCCTGAATTCTTGCCTTGGTAATTTTATTCAACACAATGATGCTATGTTTTTGTTCTCTTTTTCAACAAAATGCTATTGATCCCATAATAATTCCATAGTTTCATCATCAACATTTTTTTCTTCATAATTATTGGTAAAATCATCATATGCCGAAGACAATCTCTCCATAAGTAGTAAAATATTTAATTTGTCTTGAATAACCACAATACAATACACTACTGGAATAAAAGTCCATATTTTCATGCATTTTTCATGAAAATTGTTACTTTATTTAATAGAGATATAGAACTTAAATACTCTAGTATAACTAACCTACACTACCTTTATTTAACTCATCTTTAGATTCTTTATTTCCTTTCATCTTTTCCTGATGGATTATATTCCCTATTTCAAACTAGCCTTCCTACCAACATTATGGTTCCAGAGATCCTTGATGACATACCTATTAAAGAGTTATTGTTTAATTTTGTTGCTTGATACCCATCCCCCATATTTTTTGGACATACACTGATGTTTCTTGAACTACTCTAACCAAAATTAATCCCATATCGGGTATTGGTTATCATTGTGGATGGATAATGCTCAGAGTAGTTCAAGAAACATAGATTAGATGGGGGACTAGTCTCAATTAAAAAATGAAACAATAACTTCTCGGGATATGAAAGGTCCCTAACACTACTAGGAGTACATCAACTCATCCATAATAATCTTCACCAACTCTAACATATGTTACTAGTCATTTTCCCTCTTTTTTTATCTCAAATGTAAGTTCTCTATAACCACTGGTGTTCAAGAATAACTTAAATTCAATTTAAATTATGACTTATATCATATTTCATTTCAAAAATGATGAAATTAGAATTCATATCCATGTGAATTCAACTCACAATCATCTACTTCCACTCACAAACATTTATTATTAGTCACTTTATTTGAACTATTTTTTATTTGTTTAGTAGAGATGAAAACTTATGGAGGTGTTGGTGTAAGGTGGATGACAGAGCTTGATAACCAACCATTTCTAAAACATTCCAAGAGAATTTATCTAGAAGATAAAGAAAAAATATAGGTTATATAGCTCTTTTCATTGTGAGAGGAATAGTAAACGAGGAGGATGAAAGGCTAAAAGAGTTGAACAAGGAGTTGGGAGATGTCGTATTCAATGTCGTGGCAGTAGATTTGATGGAGATTAATGAATACAATGTGAGTAGGAGGTATGATATCAGGTAACTTTGGAATCGTAATGATGGGAGGAAGGGTAGTTTGAAATAGGGAGTCCAACCAATCATCAAGAGATAGAATACAATCAAGTGTCTGACGATTGATTAAATAAAGGTAGTGAAGGTCAGATTTATTATAGTATTGAAGTGTTATGACTTTGTTTAAGATAGTAACAATTTTCATGCAAGATTATTTCTAATGATTACTTTTATGCATGGAGCGTATTATATTGTATATCAATCTTACCAAAATGAATCCTTATTTACAAAACCTTATTTGTGAAACATGAGGTCCTTTTTTATTAAATGTTATGTATGTTTCTTTTAACTATTTTGTATTTTCTTCTTCATTCAATTATCATTCAATGAGAATAATTTCATAAAAAATGAGATACAAGGTTTTCATGTGGATCGAAAGCATGGAAATCATCATAGAAAACCTAGTTAGTTACTTTACTTCACCACTTTATGTGCATCTTGGTACATGTGTAGCTGATGTATCCTTGGTTTGAAGGTTGCATGGAATGATTATTCATTATAAGGGATAGAGTATTAAATGATAGCTATCAGAGACTTGTGGATTTTGTGTCATCAAGGGTAGGTTGGTTATTTGTATAGGTTTTTATTTTTATCTTGGATTTATCAAATTTTTATTATTTTTATGCATGTAGGACTTTATATTTATGGGATTCTATTGTGTACTATTTTACATAGATTCACTTGTCATGTGAGTTGGTTTTTTAAACCATTTCTCATGGATCCTATATAACACTAAATATTTATTATCAATCCTTTGGATGTTGGTTGACGGTTCCAAGGTATGAGTAAAATTTTGATTCAACTCAGTTATGGTTATGAATAGTTGGACAATATTGTGATGTTATGGTTTTATAAAAGGGAAATTTATTGATAATATAGCACACACACACACACAAATAAAGTAAATAAATTTTCTTAAATCATGTCACTTCATAAAAAATCACATTATTCATGGACATGAGTTTATTTGTAAAAAAATTGATAGAAATGTAAACTCATATAAAAAATCTTCTATAGATGACTCTATATATGGAAACTCTTTTACTAGAATACAATCTGGTGTGTTATTCTATGAAATTTTTTAATTTATAAATGTAAATAAAGTAAATTCATAAAAAAAATTAACTATTTTTTGAAAAAAAAAACTTTATTTTAACTCATTATAAATTTAAAGGTCATGGGAAATTGTTGAAAACCATTCATTGATAATGGAAATAAATGGTATCTCTTTTAATCATCTCTGTAAAACAGTGAATATCATCTTCTCTCATATAAGTATTTTTTTGGGGAATGTATTTATCAATAAATGTACTAATATTAGAAACCTATCAATAAATTATTAACACACCTCTTATTAACAATACATTATAACTTTTGAGTTTAGATCAAATAAAAAATTGAAAACGTGTGATTATTTTTATTTTAATGAAAATTTAATTAGTTTGTTCATTATTAAATTATATATGTATAACATATTGATAATTTTAACCAAGATAAAGAAGAAAATTTAAACTTTAGTTCCCTAAATTAGATTAACCCATTCTTATTAAAACAATATGTATATTAACCCACATTATATTATTCTTATCAAATAACATTCCCTTAATAATTAGTCCAATATAATGTTAATTTTTTTATCTTATTATGAATATTGTAATATAAAAACAAGATTCAAACAATGAAAAACCACACTATATAAAAGGTAACAGGAAATGCTATAATGGAAATAAAAAAAATTGCTCTCTGTTGCAACATCATTTGAAAAATGCAATTTTCATTAGTCTCGTATGGAGCTAGAATGAGATTAAAAAGTATTGGTGGAATTGTGTAGGTATAGGTATGTGAGTGAGATATAGATAGATGGGATTTATGATACTTCATGGTTAATAATATTGTAAAAATACAAACCATATTACCCAAAAAAACAAACAACACGAGAGGAATAGGAGAAAATAATATACATTTGATTCAAGCCCTGATTCGTCCGAGAGAACATAGAGGAGTAGCACCGAATGTAGGGGAGTTCTAAAAGAGATTGAGAATCGTGACTGAATAATTGGAAGTTAGGGATCTTCTAAATAGACCAGGTACACTGTTATCAGTGCTTTCAAAAAAGTGTTGATAAAGATCGAGTTTTATCAGTGCTTTTTTAGCACTGATAATGCTCAATCTTTATCTGCACAAAAACATGGATAAAATGAACCTTTATTGATGCTAAAACTTTGACACTGATAAAGGATTTATAATTATAATTATAAATAAAAATTTGAAAAACTTTTTTTATAATTATATATTCTTTATTATAATTTTATAATTATCTAAATATATATATTTATTTATAATTACATTAATATTTTTTTAGAAAATTTATATTATTTATTTATAATTATAATTATGTAATTATATAAATATAGTAAATATACACATATAAATATATTTATGTCATTATATATATTTATATGATTATATATTTATTTAGTAAATATATATAAATATAAATATAGTAAATATATTCATTGTATAAATATATTTACATTAATTTTGTAGTTATAAATATATTTATATCATTTTAAATATTTTTATAAATATATATATATTAAATATATATAAATATCAAAATATTCATTATTTAAATATATTTTTTATAATTTTATAATTATTTAAATATAAAATTATTCGTTTATAAATATATGAATAATACATTTAAAAACTTATATTTATATTTTTATATATTTAGATATTTAGATATTTATATATTTATATATTTATATATTTTTATATTAATATATTTTTATATTTTTATATTTTTATATTTTTATATTTTTATATTTATATTTTTATATTTTTATATTTTTATATTTTTTATATTTTTTTATTTTTATTTATTTATTTTTTTATATTTTTTTATTTTTATATTTTTATATTTTTATATATTTATGTATTTATATATTTATATATGTAAATATTTATATATTTATATATTTATATATTTATATATTTATAGTTTTATATATTTATATATATATATACCCCCCAGGGTGTAGCTTAGTGGCAGCTGCCTTTATGTGTCTCAGTATGGTCTCGAGTTCAAGTCTCTCTGAGAACATTATTTAAATAAACTTACTATGATTTTACAATTCATTAAATATGGGTATTTATTTATTTATAATTATATAAATACTTTTAAAAAAATAATATTTATATATTTATAACAACTATAAATATATAAATTTTATAAATTTAGTAAATATACAATTATATATATTTATATATTTATTTAAAAATTTATTTTTGACATTATTAATGGATATATAATCCAAAATACATGCATTTTCAAAATGATTGCAGTTGAATAATTGAAATTGATTACACATAAAAAAATATTCATAAAATGGTTAACCTTTATTAATTACGAGTAAATTATTAAAAATTATATGGATATATATATTTAAGTAAATATGAATACATATTGAAAATAAAAATATATAGTAAATAAAAATATATAAAAATAAATAATTTAAAATAATCAAATTTAAAAATAAAATAAAAAATATTATAAATGAATAAATAATACATAATTTTTATAACATTATGAATAAAAAATAAACATAGCAAATTAAATGCATAATATATTAAATGTATCATGTTATAATGAATTTCTAAAATATACAAAAATTTGAGTGAATTACATAAATGTTAGGTGTATGTGTTTCTATATATGATTTGATTAATTGAGTAAATATTTGTATGTGTGCGTTGTATATATAAATCTATTAATTACATACATTTTTTTAAAGGTTGGCGCTGAATCCTCATTTATTATTAAAGTAAAGCAAAGACCTCTTTAAATGGGTAGAGGGAGACCCATTACATAGCCCGAAGGCCCAGTGGGCATTTAGCCCATTACATGGCCCGTAGACCCATTTTTTGGCCCAAAGCCCATTCTGTTAATATATATATTATAATTATTCATTTTTATTAATAATTGTTTTATTTATAAATTTTTAAATAATTCTGAAATTTATTCATTTTTATTTTTTTTAGTATTACAATTTATTCATTTTATATGTCCATATATAATGTATACTATTTATTAATTCTTTAAATATAAATATATATATTAAATTTATATATTTTTAATGATAATTATTTAATTGATAAAATGATAAATATTTTTCTTAATTTACTCATTTTTAATTTTTATTTGTTTAATTATTTCATTTTATTCATTTCAAATATCTATTTATTAAATATATACTATTTATTAATTTTTATAATTGTTATATACGTATATTCATTTTATTCATTTTTAACAATAATTATTTAATTAAAAAATGGTTAATATTTTTTAAATTTTTTTAATTATTTCATTTTATAATGGATCTTTATCGGTGTTAAAAGAGCACTGATAAAGGCTTTACTTTATTATCCCTGAAAATAAATCATTGATACAGGCAACCCTTTATCAGAACTAAAAATAAATTGATGATAAATAGGTCCCTTTATCAGGGTTAAATGAAATCACTAATAAATGGAACCCTTTATCATTAATTTTTTATAGCACTAGTAAATGTTAGTGTGGTTAAAGGCATCTTTTCTAGTAGTGATCATGTGGAAAATCTTAGGGACTAATGGGATGATACTATACATACATTGGAATAACACATGGTCTATAAGTCTTACATTCTAATAGTCATCACCTGAATCTTTTTCAACAAGTCACATAAATGAGACATTCATTAGCATGTAAAATATCAACTAAGGGTCACTATTTAAGAAAAACACTCAACTATAAAAGAAACCATCCCACGATCACCCACTTACTAGACTATGGTTCCTCATGTAATAAATAAAGTAGATGAAACACCAATGTCAATCTATTGAAAATTAAAAAAAACAAATGGAGAAAACCATAATCATATTTTTCCCACCTACAATATCACCCTTAATAAGAGTCTCACCTCATAATCACAAGCATGAATCCCAATTCTACCTTCTATCACATGGATATGAAAAAAAAATTCAAAAAACATAACGTGGATGAACAAGGGTGTAACTAATCAATCAATAAAAAACATCATTTCACAATGTGGAAAACGTGCTATTTTTTAACACTCATAAACTATACGTTTGGAAATCCATTTTTGAAAACATTTACATCTAATAATTAATCCAATTTAAACCACAATTACACTAAACAAAATCACAATTACTCATAGAAATCCCCATTTCAATTTATATGTCAATTCAACCACTTTTAAAAGTTAGAAACCACTAAAACCTAAAATTTAACCCCACTTTTTGAATTGGATTTGATGAAAATCATTATTAGAATACATTTTTATTATGTAAAACCATTACTGGAATTTTTTTCAAACACAATGGGTATAAAAAAATTCATTTTGAGGAAAAATTACTTTGAATAATAAAATTCTCATAAAAATCAAAGGAAAACCAAAGAAACGTAGAAAAACATTTAAAACAAAATTCTAGAAATTATGTACTCCAATTATCTAATTAAAAATCATATTTAGATCACCAATAATCCAAGTGAATCTAATATAAAATTAAATATAATAGAAGAAAAATCTAAATTGGTGAAACCTTATCTTCTTTGATTAAAAAATTAGAAGATGTCTCATAAGATGGAACACAACCTTTAGAAACATAAATCCAAAAATAAGAACAATCCAAAAATAAAAAACAGCCATCCACTTACACTAGGGTCAGATAATATTGGTTGAAATGTAAGAAACATATAGTAGAAGAAATTAAATTCTTTAGTCTTCATATCTTTATAAAATCCCATTAAGAAACCACCTCTAAACCCCTAAGGAGGGGTTTGTGGGGGAGGAAAAAATCCCTTGGGAGTTTTCTAGGTTGATAATTTTAAGTGGGGTAAGAGTGGAGAGGAATCCCCAAAAATAAAAAACTAAAAAAAAAAAAATCCAAAACCAAGTGGATATCATGGTTTACACCCACATTTTCCAAAAATATATGGAAACATTGTGATAGTAACTCTCGCAGAACTATACAAATCATACAATTTCTACTACATTATTTATAAAACTAGGATAGAAACATGTATCCCCTGAAAACCTCTAAAACATCAAAATTTTACCCCAATACTCTTTGATAATCAGGGAACTCAACTAATACCTAGAGACAAGAAATCGAGTAACATTTTGGGTGTCACAGTTATCCCCAACATGCAACTTTCTACCCCCAAAATGTTTTTTATAACTTATAAAAAGTAGGTATTCCATAAATAACTCATCTATAACTAGGATTCAATATATATACAACTTAATGATTCTGAGGCCAAGGAAACAAGACATGAACAAACCACTCATTGAGATAACCACTACTGAATAATTCAGAACTTACTTTCTAACAATACACTCGGAATCCTATGGAACATACTCCTAAATGAAGGAAATTGAGGGGATAGAAAAATGTGTCATTGATATGGACTTTCCTATGTTCTTATTTGTGTTTAGGAATATAAAAATACATAAATTATATCACATGAGCCTCCTAAATATCATTCCAAACTAAATTAAAAAACAATATCCCTACCTCTAGAATATATAAGGTCACAATAGTGAAAAATGATATCAAATACCAACCAAATTCATCCTGAATGATAACTTTATTAGAAAGGTAAAAGCGCACATGATGACCTATAATAGGTCTCCCTACTATTTTTAATTTATCTAAAATAGTGAAACATAAAATAGAAACCCCTATGAACAAAATTAATCACCATGGAGACATGATTCCACTAACCATAAACAACTGAAAGGTTAGTAGACCTGATCACCAAGAAAAAACAGTCTAAAAAATGGGTGGTACATCCCAAACATAAACATTCCACATCACAGAATGATAAGATTCTGACCTTTGAGTTACAAAACTGAATGGATGGTTACCCAAGAAAATATGATGGAACACCCACTCATAGTGATCCTAAAAGAGAATCTAAACTTAGTAACTCAAATATTTTAATCGAAAACGAACATCTTATCCCTATTATCTTATCCCACATGTAAGAACTCATTTTTTCCACTCAAGTATGGATCCTTTAATTTTCAGTATAATTCATTATTTTGTAACTAATATGGATTCCTAACATGTTATAGTAGGTATCAGGGGTGGATGAGGAAATTTTAGAGCCCATGACCCTTCTTTTTTGGTAAAACATGCCTAGAATATAGTTTAATGTAAATCGTATTGAAATCCTGCACAGTTTGGAAACCTGTGTGGATAGTGTTTTTTTGGAAAGATCCACCTCACATGGTGGTTACATTTCTATTTGGCCTAAATATGTGAGTGCCCCTTCTTCCTAGGTAATCATGCGTGTTTTGGGTATAGTTTGTCAAACTATGTATACAAACCATGCGCATGCCATTTTTCGGGGTAATTTTACGAGTTTTCCCTTAATGATCTATTAGCCCTCTTTATTCCTCCTAATATGAGAACCAATGGGATTAACCCATTTTTATCTCATTTTGTAACTTTTTAAGGCCAAATTTATGATTAAATATATATCATTCGTCCAAGATCTGATTGTGCTTCTGTACATCACATTGGATGTGCAACGTCAATTACTTGAGTCTATTTAAGCCTTTCTCACGCACTTTTTCTCTCAACCTAGATATCATGGTGTGATTATTTTACTACTTTTATTAGATCTACTCTAATACTAGAAAAATCAAGGTCCAATACCAGAGGGGTAGATTCATACAAGCCAAATTTGGGTTGTTTATAAATCATCCCTCAAGTTCGTTGATTTTGGAAATTTTCATGTGGGGTACACCAATTTCAACGGGTGCCATTTGTAGAATTTATATTCGATGATTATAATCATTTGAACCTTTTGGTTAAGACCTTTACAAATATGTGATTATTTTTTAGTGGTTACACCCACAACTCAATCCATTCCATGTCCAATTCTATGCCATATTTTTCATTTTAGTGTTTTCACATATTTGGGCAATAGTTTGGGTGTTCCTTGGCTTGGACATCCTAAGGTTAAGAATTTATATATTAAATGGATTGTTTGAAATTATATTTGAATAATTGAAAGTAACATTTATTCTCAACACTTTACCCACATTTGGTAAGCACATCAATTTTATAATAAATGTGAAATGGGAATTGGAATGTATACTAATGATATGACTTGGACTTAAATGTAAATGAATAGTAGGTTGTATATCTGTAGCATCCCATACCACTTTAATGGAAGGTAGAGAAATGAATCATTAATATAGAATACGATTTAAATGAATTAAATGAATAGTTTTATGTTATTTTACCTTGTCACACTAATGAAGGGAAAGTCTTGAACCAAATGACTTGATTAAAAGTTTTCATGCTACATGACCTTATCACACTAATTAAAGAAAAGGCTTGAACAAATGACATGAATAAATTTTTTCATAATACTTGACCTTGTCACACTAATTAATGGAAAATCTTGAACCAAATTAAATATCACATGACTTGATACTTAAATAAGAATGAACTGACTCGACCTCACCTTAGATTCTGATTAGGGAATTCCATGAGCACTGAGAAACTCCATTCTAATTCAAGGATATGATTGCTTAGGCTGATACCCACCTAGATCCCTATCCTTTTCTATTATTTGGATTCTTGGTATGACACAATTGGATCTATTATATATCATTACAGGATTCCCTGGATACACTCCTTGGATCTAGCATTGGCTAGTGGGTTCCAGGGTTGAAGCCCATCGGGCCTAATCATTTCTTATCCCTATTTTACCTTGTATGAACTCCTTGGACTATGTAGGAATCTCATTGGGGAATACTGTGGACCATTATCCTTGTATTACACTCTTAACCCATTCCAGGCTACAATTATTACTAATTTGGTGACCCTTGAGGTCGACATCGCCTTGGTTATTACATTGGGACTTCACTATTAAATATAATTACAGTTTTCCTTGTTAAAATATAGAACCTTTTTAATTTCTAACATTTGATTTATTATGAACATGTAATAATTATATAATGAATTTTTTTCATGTATAGACACTAGCCGATGGCTGAAGCAGGTACTTGGGTATTTAGTTACATTGTACTTCCTTTCTTATATATGAATGCTTGCACACTATTACATTTCTATTTCATGGGACAGATATTATAGACACCATTGGTGGTTTCCTAATGAGATTTATCTCACACCCTCTCCAGGCATTGTTTGGTAACCATAGTATATTACATGGTTTCAGGTGTTGACAAATGGAAGCATACATCTTCAAACACTGGATTTCTTATTGTTTAGTATGGAGCCTAATAGTAGATGACTGAGAGTGAGCTTGAGATTCTTGTGATTGTATTTGATTTATTTTATACTTATTTGGAAGATTTTATACCTATTATCTTGTATCCATAATTTTTCAGTTTTCTAGTAACATGACATATCATCCGTTGTTGAATTCTACTCTAGTTGTTTCAGTTATCGTTATTGTTGTCTCTATTTTCACTGTGTCTTCTATTTACTTATATTACTTCCACTATTTTCCTAGGTTTACTTTCATCAGATATGCTACAATTTTCTAATGAGGGCATAGTCCCTCTACTGAAATACCCTATTCCAATGCTTCTAGTTGGCAGCCTCTAGCATTCGGATAGATTCACTTGAGGCCATATGGCCCACCAGGCTCGGGGCACCTGTTAAGTGGCATCTAGGTCTGGGACATCACAAAGTGGTATCAGAGGAGTTTTATTTTCTTTATTTAAAATTTGGGTACAATATATTAGAGATTAAGAACACTTGAGACTTTGTCATAAGACATTCCTGGGTGTCGCAAACCCATATTTAGAATAAAAACCAAGTTTCCTAAATTAAAATTATTGTTGTGCTTTTTCCTATTACATTTGATATTATTTTATCATTAGGTGACACACATTATGTGTGATATTTTTAGTTCTGAATCTGTTTGAGTAATTACATTCATTATTAGCCCGATGATATGAGATAATGGATCATTGTTACATGCATCGTTATAAACACCTCTAATTCACATGTCATGTATATTGACATTCCATATAGATGCATTTCACTATTTTTCATTTCTTGACAGGCATGTGATTATTGAGTGATGTTGTGATACTTATCTTATGTGTTGGGATGAGTAATTTACCAAGTCAAACCATGACACTATAAATAAATGGGTGTTGTTTCAAGTGATAGGTGTATGATAATTGATTCGTTGAAAATGGATATCCATTATAAAGTGAATATTGACATTTAAAATAAATTGGTTACACATCCTAATCATGTCTTGTCATGTTTATGAAAGGTAATAGAGTGAACCTGAAAATTAAATGTAAAATGAAATGAAACTTATACTTTAGAACTTACAAATACTTTTATGTATAAGTGGGTAGTTGGGGTAGTATGCCTTGGGTAGTGAGTTTTCTTATGTTCATCTTAAACTAGTGATTATTTCTTTCTACTTAATCAAGTTATAAGGTGTGTTCTTGTAAATTTTAGACTAATTTCTCCCTGATGTCCTTGTATCAAACTTTAGGAAGGTGGTCACACTCATGATCTAGATGTGGTGGGCCCTGAGCCACCACTATTACCTTAGGAGTGCCACCTGATGCTCCACCTATAGTACCTGATCTGGGAATTTACTACCAAGTTTGTGATATTTTCCTACATCTGATGTAGTCTAGGAATGGTGCTCCACGTCTTGAAACTATGATGGTTGTTCTGAATCATGAGTTCCAACAAAAAAATCCTCCTACCTTTTCCTGGGATGGTAGTCTGCAAGATACTGAGTCTTGGCTAGAGGCCACCCTATCTATCTTTCAACATATATAAATGGATCCAGAGTTGAGAGTCTATATTGATACATACATTCTTCATGATTATGCTAAGAATTGGTGGGATGTGATTTACAAGGATATTTGTCATTAGGGCATGTTATGGGTTTAATTCCAGACTTCCTTCTATGAGCAGTTCTTTCCTCAAACACTAAGAGCTGATTAGGCCAGAGAGTTCATACATCTCAAGCATGGTTTTATTTCAGTTAAGAAATATTTAGTGCGTTTCACAGAGTTCTAGAGTTTTGCACCACTTTTAGTTGGTGATTAGGTTTTTCATTCTAGATGGTTTGAGGATGGTATACAGTACACCATCCATGCAAAGGTGAATGTATTTCTCCTACCCACGTTTTCTGAGATAGTTAATCATTCTTATATCACTAAGCGCAACCTTGGGGAAGGAAATAGTAGTGGGTATAGAGGATCAGTGTCAGGGCATGCGAGTAGTTCTTTTAGTGGATTGAAGTGTTCTCTCAAGGTTTCTCATCAGATCAGTGACAACCAAAGTGCCCATTTCGATAGCTCTAATGTGTGTCATTAGTGTGGATGACAGTGGTATTGGAAGCCTTAGTGTGATAGAGAGCTACTAGATTGTCGGTCTTGAGTTTGTATGGGGCATCACCAATGTTTCTGCAGGAACTTTCCACCAAATTCGACTGGAAAAGGATCCGCACTAGATCCACCTTCAGGAGTGAGTTCTTTTACACCACGTCAGGTAAGGAGTTGGAATATCACTGGTAGGTTAGGGAGATGAGGATGGTGTGGAAAGTGTAGCTAGACCCCTAACCACAATCAGTACCACCAGAGCAGTTATGATCATTGTAGTCTATATATTGCATGGGTTCATGGAACAGGTTAGTTGCATGCACTACAGTCGATACCTGAGGATCAGGATATGGGACCATCTACAGTACGGGTTACTATTCTTGTGGAATATTTATAGTATCTAATTTATTTAATATAGGTGCTTCAAACTCTTTTATCTAAGTATTTATCTTGGAAAGTCTCAGACTAGAGATACATTATCATTATAGTGTAATGACCCTGATACACCATTAGGGGTATGAACATAGGTCATATTCTAGTGTAGGTACTATTCCCTTGAGGTAGGAAATTACCCTTTCTTATGGAACCTATTTTTTCTTGAGATTATGGTATATGATTTCATTCTTGGAATTGACTTGTTGGGTCACTATCATGATTTTGTAGACTTCTATTATTGTAGGGTATTTTTTGAGTCTCCATAGGGTTGTAGTTATCTACATAAAGGTGGGTGGGATGTCCTGGATGGTAGAACTAGACCATATCAGCATGGGCTAGGTGGAGTGACCACCCATATTGAAAATATATTCATGTAGGATCAGGGATTATGTCAAGCAGATTTTCCTCCAAAAGTAGATCATTTCAAAGATGCCTTTCCTGAAAATGTTTCTGGCTTACCTCTTATGAGAGAGAGGTAGAGTTTACAATCAAGATTGTTGTGGGAGAAGCTTCAGTCTACATTCCTCCATATAAGATGGCACCAATAGAGCTTCAGGAGGTCAAGTAAAATTTAGATGATTTAGGGGCCAAAGGTTTTATTTTCTCTAGTACATCCAATTGGGGTTTTCTTGTGCTTTTCTCTAAAAAGAAGGATGTAACCGTATGTCTGTGTGTGGATTTCAGATTTTTGAACTAGCTTACAGTCTAGAATTGATATCCACTACCTCGAATAGATGATCTCTTCAACCAGCTCCTAGGAGACAAGGTATTCTCTGAGATCAACCTGAGATTGGGTTATCATCAGGTATGTGTCAGACCATCAGACATACCTCATATAGCGTTCCGTAGAAGTTATAGTCTATATGAGTACCTTGTTATGTCTTTTGGTCATACGAACACACCCTCTATTTTATGGCTCTGATAAATAGGGGTTTCCACCCTCATTTGGACTCTGTTGTCATGGTTTTTGTGGACGGCATGTTGGTGTATTCTCACACTCATAGAGATCATGCCAAACATCTTGAGATTATTGTGAGTACACTGAGAGAGAATCATATTTATTCCAAGATTGATAAGTACCACTTCTAGATCGAAAAAGTCCACTTATTGGGTCATATAATATTAGAATCAGAAGTAACTTTAGACATAGAAAAGGTTATTGTTGTAGTTTCCAAGGATCATCCCAAGAATGTTTTTGATATACAGAGTTTCCTACGGTTGGATAGATAATACAGAAATTTCATAAAAGACTTATAACATCATTCATCACCTATTAATGGTCTAAAAAATAAGGGTTACAAGTTCATATGGGTAGAAGTATGTGATAATGCCTTTCAGGAGCTAAAAGGAAGGATTCTATAGACAACTATTATGACTCTTGTAGAGCTAGTAATAGGCTATACCATCTTCTTTGATGCATCTGGAATTTCCCTAAGAGCAGTTTTGAAGAAGGAATTTTTTTTTGCATATAGATCTTTACAATTGAGTCCTCATGAGAGGAATTACACGACATATGACCTTGATCTATTAGTATTTTTTTATGACTTATGATGTTATAGACATTATCTTTTGGGTGAGCGCTATATGGTGTACGCCGACCATAAGAGCCTCAAATATATCTTTTCTAAATGTGACTTGAACCTCAAATAGTTGATATGGCTCTAATATTTAAAATCATTTGATTTTGATCTTACTTATATGATTGGGAAGGGTAATGTATTTTATGATGTTCTGACCTAGAAAACTCAAACATAGGTCGTACGGGAATCTCGTGATGAATGGAAGCTGATGACCCTTTTCTATAAGCTTTATATGGAGTTTCATGAAAATCATGAGCAGTATTACCTCTCATCCTTAGTAGTTACCTATTCTATCCTTGAGAAGGTGAAGGGTATATAGTTTTTAGATCCTAAAGGATAGGCACTCTGCAAGACTATATTAGGAGATAACCCACCTATGTGTTGTTCTATGGATAGAGATGACAACCTGCATCTATGTAGATGTATCTAGGTTCCTAAAGATATGAGAGAGAATTTGATGAAAGAGTCCCACACCTTGTAGTGGATAGTTCCTCTAGGAATCTCAATGATGTATCGAGATATGTGATGCTAGTATTGGTGGTATGTGATGAAACGTCATATAGAAGGCTTTATCACTAGGTGTTCCACCTATCAGCAGGTGAAGGTGGAGAACCAGAGACTTTCATGCTTGTTACAGCCACTTCCAATCCAAAAATGGAAATTGGAAGATGTTTCCAAGGACTTTGTAGTTGGTATGCCAAGGTTTCCAATAGGTAGTGACTCTCTATAGGTTTTCATTGACCGACTAATGAAATCATATCACTTCATTCATATTAAAAATACTTTCTCAATTGATTATATAGGAAAACTATTTGTCTGTGAGATTATTGGACACCATGGGATCCCTCATACTATCATTTCAGATAGGGATACTCATTTCATGCAATGATTCTAGCAGTTTTTGTAGAAGGCTATGGGAACATAGGTTCTTATAGGAACAAATTTTCACCATCAAATCGATGGACATTTAGAACGGACGATATTTATTCAATTAGATATGATCTAAGCATGTTTCCATGATTTTTACGGTTCATGGTAGAATCATATCACTCTTGTCGATTTCTCCAATAATAACAGATTTTAGAAGAAAATTCATATGGATCTTTTTGAAGCCTTATATGGTAGGTCATGATATTTTCCTCTATGATGGTTGGATTCAGGTGAGGTAGCCCTACTAGGTCCTCTCTTGGTTAAGGAGACTTCAGAGCAAGTTCATCTGATCAGAAAGCATATGACTACTGCTCTAAATAGAAAAAAATCATATACCAATCTCCATCAATGACCTCTTGAGTTCGAGGTCAGGGATAGTGTTTTCTTCAGGTATCCCCTATGCTAGGGCATAGATGGTTATGGAAGTAAGGGACGTTTTTGCCTCATTACGTATGTCTATTTGAGATCCTCGAAAGAGTCAGGCCAGTAGCCTATTTATTTCTACTAACTCAGAGGTATCATACCATTCATGATGTCTTCCATGTCTCACAGCTTCTTCAATATCATGTTGATCTGTGTCATACCTTTTACCCTATGGAATTGAAGTTAGATACAAATTCTACCTTTGAGGGGTATCTAGTACGCATAACTGGCTAGAGCACATAGGCTCTCTAAGGCAGGTATGTCCCTCTAGTATGGGTGTTACGGTAGCACGACCACATGTAGGATGAGACTTGGGAGTAGGAAGTCGATGTACGTTCTCAGTGGCCATCTTTTTTCCCAGACAATGTTACTCCACCCTTGGAAGGTGAACTTGGGGACAAGTTCTTTTAAGGGGGGAAGACTGTAAGAACCCAATTTTTCAATTAGGTATGAATCCTTTAATTTCCTATCTAATTATTTATTTTGGGACTAATTTGAATGCATAATGAGTTAGTAAAGGTATTAGGGGTGTTTGGGGCACGTTCGGAGCCCAGAAAGCTTTTTTGGGAAAAACATGTCTGGTGCATGGTTTAGAGTAAACCATACAGGAAGGCTGCAATGTATAGAATACCATACATATAGTCTTTTCCATACAGAGCCACCTCATACGGTTGATACATGGCTATATAGCCACTCAATGCAAGCTCCCCATCTTCCTAGGTAACTGTGCATGGTATTTGCATGGTTTTTCAAACCATACACACAAACTGTACATAAGAAATTTTTCTTAGTAATTTTACAAGTTTTCCCTTAATGGTCTATTAACCCTCCTTCCTCCTAATACAAGAACTAGTGGTATTAAACCCTTTCCCTCTGATTTTGGAAATTTTTGAAGGCCAAAGGTAGGAAGAAAGATCTATCCTTCATATGGGATCTAATCATTCTTTCATTAGTCACATTGGATGCAAAACTGTAAGTACATGAGTTTGTTTATGCCTTTCTCCCTCTCTTTTTCTATCGACTAAGATATTGTGGTGTGAGAATTTTTTCACCTTTCCTTAGATATACTCTGATTCGAGCCAAATCAAGGGACAATACCAGAGGAGGAGAGTGGTACAATCCTAAGTTGATTGGTCTATAATTCATCCCTCAAGTTCGTTTATTTTAAGAATTGTCATGTGGGGTCCACCGATTTCATCAGGTGCTGTTTATTGAATTTATGTGACATGTTTATAATAATTAGAACCATATGGGTATTCTTTTTCCAAATATGAGATTATTTTTTAGTGGTTACACCCACAAATAATTCATTTCCATGTCAAAGGTTGTTCTATAATTTTCATTTTAGTGTTTTGACACGTTTGAGGCAACGTTCAGGAATTCCATGGCTTGACCTTACTTAGGGTAAGAATTTATATTTTAAATGGATTGTTTGTAATGAGAATTGAATAATATAAAGTACCATGTATGATCACCACTTGACCTGCTTAAGTTAAGGGGATCAATTTGACAATAAAATGTGAAATATGAATTGGTTAGTATACTAATGATAAGACTTGGCCTTAAATGTAAATGAATAGTAGGTTGCATATCTGTATCATCCCTTACTAATTTAATGGAAGGTAGCTGAATGAACCTTGAATATGGAATATTCTTTAAATGGATTAAATTAATGGTTGAAAGCTACTTTTCCCGATCACACTAATTAAATACAAGGCTTCAACCAAATGGCTTGATTAAAATGTTACATGCTACATGACCTCAACACACTATTGAAAGGTGAGGCTGGTACCAAATGAATTGATTAAAAGGTTTCATGCTACTTGAACCAATCAAACTAATTAAAGGCAATTCTTGAACTAAATGAAATATCGCATGACTTCATACTTAAACAGGAATGGCCCGACTCAATATTGCCTTAGATTCTGATCAGAGAATGCCATGAGCCCTCGGGAACCCCAATCTGATTCCAGGATACATCTTTCTTAGGTAGAGACCCACCAATTCCCTAATCTTTTTCTATTCATTGGATTCATGGTATAACACCTTAGGATCCCTTATATATCATTACAGGATTCCTTGGATGCACTCTATTGATCTAGCATTGAAAAGTGGGTTCCATGGTTAAATCCCATCAATCCCAATCATTGATTAGCCCCTTTTACCTTGGATGAACTCCTTGGACTCAGTAGGCATCTCATTGTATAAATCCTCAGACAATGCTCCATCGATTACACTCTTACCCCATGCCAGTCTATAGTTATTATTCAGTTGGTGTCCCTTGAGGTCTATGTACCATAGTTATTACCTTGGGATTTCACTATTAAATATCATTAAAGTATTCTTTGTTACAAATTGGAACCTGTTAAATTGATAACATGTGACTTATTTTGATTTATTAATAATAAAATAATGAATTGTTTACATGTTCAGAAATCAGTCGAGGGATGAAACAGGTACATGGGTATTTAGTTACATTGTACTGCTTTACTTATATATACAAGCTTGAACATTGATATATTTCTATTATGGGCTACATTTTATAGACACCATTGGTGGAGCCCACTAAGATTTATCTCACACCCTCTTTGAGAACCGTCTGGTACCCCGAGTAGATTACATGGTTGTAGGAGTTGACAAAGGAAAGAATATGACTTCAATCAATTGATTTCTTTTTATTTATTATGGAGCTTGATAGCAGATGACTGAGACTGAGCTTGGGAATCTTGGGATAGTCTTTCGATTTCCTTTATACTTATGTAGAACATGTTATGTTTGTTGTCTTGTATCCATGTTTTTTTCTGTTTTCTAGTAACATGACATATCATCAGTTGTTGAATGCTACTCCAGTTGTTTCAGTTATTGTTATTGTTGTCTCTATTTTCCATTGTTCCTTATATTTAGTTATATTGCGTTAACTATTTACCTATGTTTACTTTCATCAATTGTACTACACTTTGGTAATGAGGGAATAGTCTCCCCACGGACACAACCTAGGCCCTCGCTACTAGTTGGCATCTTCTGGCATTTGGGGAGATGCAATTGGGGCCATGTGGCCCACTGGGCTCAGGGAACCTGTTAAGTGGAATCCGGGTTTGCGACGTCACACCACACCTATGTAATCTCCATTTAGTATATCAAACAATCCTCAACTCATGGTACGCCTTAGGAATGAAAAATAACAACCATTATTAGTTAAAGAGGAACAAACATGTCAAAAGATGTGAAATTGGTTAAAAAGATTATTCCTCTATAATATAAAATTAAAACATGAATTAAAAAATTCATAAAAGGTTCTTGGAAAAAAGAAAAATTAAATATGGGGAACCACCAAAACATTCTCAACCTATAACCCTCAAATAGATGAAACATAGAAAAAAACTATTTAGATCGAGTTAGGGTTCAATACATCTTCATCTTAATCACATTTATCTTTTAATAAGGTAACTGAGATGACCATACTAATGATAGGTACTCAAATGTTTCATACAAGAGTGGTTAATATTCCAAGATTTCCCACACTTAAAACATTCCAATGGATTTTTTATGTTAAACAATATTAATAATAGGTTCATATGATAGATTTACATTATCATCACCTTCCTACATCCATTTATCATTGTTCTAATCATCTATTCTAACCCCAAATGAGTAAAAATCATCACCAACCACATGTTTCCCCACTAAAATTACCTTAATGATGATGGATTTATAAATCACTTATGTAAATGTATTCATTCTATACTGGAAAAACAATGAATGAAGGATTAGATGAAGGCCTCTAGAAAGTAACAAAGACTTCTTTGAAGCATGGACTTCCAACTTTTGGCGGAAAGGAATCAAGCTAGTGGATCTTACCTTAAAATGTTTCACTAATTAACCATCCTAATGAACTCCCAAAAACTAAACCATTTTCTCAAATATCTCATCGAGAGGTTGGGAATCAATAGACATATTACAATATTCCAATCCAAATCCTTTATAAAAATGAATAATTCACCTCACTCAAGATATTTTAGGTTTTTATAGTGAATTGATTATCTCTTCGACCCTAACTAACCACACCACCACCTAAAGGGGTCCTTGAAAACCAGAGAATAATGGAGGATACAAATTCAAAAAATCTCACTCATGATCCATGATATGAGAGGGGCATGGCCTTTCCACTCCATTAAATTTTTTTGAAGATCTGGATAATAGAAAGATCAATCCCAGATCACAAGGAAAACTACCCAAAGAATTCCATTATTGAATTTTTGATATATTTTAGGGGTCATATTCTAAAACACATAAAACCAAATCACTCAATTGACCAACTTTAAAATGAAAGACAATAAGAATAAGGAAAAATCAAATAAATATAAATTACAAAACTACTATAAAACACCACATCAAAAGGCCTTTATAGATATCCCGAAAATTTTTAAAAGGTAAATAATCATAAAACAAAAAAAAAACATGGTCAAAATTTTCTTTTTATTTTTTTTCAACAAAAAAGTTTCAAAAAATTCTATGGAACACTTCAAAATTATTTCAAAACTCCCTCAACCCAAAATCACTTCTTTTAATAAATTCATTTTTGAGAAGGTTAAATTCATATCATGAAAACACATCAACTCACCTAAAATATATTTTTTTTAAAGAAGTTAAATTAATAAATCAAATAAATTTTCTTGAAAAATAAATTTAACAACTTCTAGATTAAAAATAATTCCACTAAATTACTTATAAATAAACACCAACAATCATAAAAGAATATTAAAGCATAAAATTTTATAAAACATGAAAATTTCAAACCTTTTTCCATAGTGCACAATTTGTAAGCATATTTTTTCAGAGTGTATGCCAACTTTCTGACTGGAATTATTGGTTTTTAAGATGGTTCTGCATTGGTTGTTCATGGTCTGAAAAACCATGATATTTAATCATGATACCCTTATATTTCTAATGATTTCACATTAAAATGATGAATTTCCTAAGATATCAATTAGGGTCTTCCTAAAATTCCTAATAGAAAAAAATGACATCTTAATTTTTGATAAAAAAATATGAAACCCAAACATAAAATAAAAATCCCAAAACCCATGGAAACATGATGTCAATCATTAGAAAAATATAGAAAATATATCATTGATATTAAATAAATGAGATCTGATAATCCTATATCCTATCTATCATAAAATCCAAAAAAAAGAGTCCTCTAATAGCATTTTTAATGAACTGACCCATGCTACAAACTAAATTGACACATGACTCTAACCACCATTGACCTAAAGAGAATCCCCCTCAGGAAAAGTACTACTATCAGTAATTTTCAAAGAAATAATTTTGGATTTTTTCACCCTCAATTATTCAAATACAATCTTTAGGTTCCATCTTGGATCCTATTATGATGTATCTAAGAATTGGACAACCATGTCAATGTAAAATAATCATAACTAAATTGAAGACAACCAAAAAAGGAATAACTATAAGGATCATAACAAATACAATGCATTAAATAATTTTTACAAATATTTTAATATAATATATAGGTAGAAACTAAAACAAAATTATGTGATTGGGGATGCTGACACCCAACATGAACCAATAAAAATACAACACATGAGAACCCTAAATAAGACATGAAGACTACATATCTACCATCATGAGTATATAGGGTATGAGTCACATGGTAGTAAGACATCAACATATGTCCTTCACATTCCTTTTATAATATAAACCATGTCTCCTAGTTTAAAAACAAATAAATTAAAATTGGATTTCTTTTCACTTTCAAAGATTAACTACAGAAATCACTTCCAAAAATAAATTTTTAAATTATTTTACATTCATAAAAAACCCTAAATATTAAATATTTCATTATAATTTTAAAAAACATATAAAAAAATACATTTCCTTTAAAACCATACACACACATCAGGTGAAAATAAAGGAAAAATGAATCCCATAATAAAATAGTTAAATAATGAACAGAATACCAAATAACATCAAGGATCATCTACACAAATTAAAACATCATAGTAATATTAAATAAATTATTAAGAAACTCACATGATAAATAAGAAACCTAAAATACATAACATATAATATATATCACAATCTAAAACCATAGGTACTGATGTGGAAATACCTGATGTGAATAGAAAGAACCATTATACCATAAGTATTGTCGAACAATATTTAACACATGAATAGTTTTCAAATAGACTCATTAGATACACATCCCTTAACTAGATGATTCTGAACTAATTACCACTATCTAGGGAAAACACTCAACTAAAATGGTAACCATACCTCGATCTCCAAGAACAAATCCTATGGTTCCTTGTGTATTAAATAATTGATTTGGTCCACCAATTTTAATCACATGAAAAATAAAAAATACTAACGGCTAACACCATAATCATATTCCATCTAACTAAAAAATCCCCCTTGACAAGATCCCCAACCCTTAACTACAAGAATCGATCATAATTTAACCATCTAGCACATAGATTCACATACATCATCATTAAATTCAATGGGGCACAACAACGGTGTAACCATCTAACTAGTCAAACAGAATTTTACAAAGTTCCAACCAATAACTTTAATTATTAATAATAAAAAAATATTTTTTTAAAATCCTTTTAGCCTAGGAATGTAAAAAATGGAAATAAAAGTTACATAAGATGAATTCACAACAACTCAAATAAATCACCATTTCAATTTATAGGATAATGAAACCCCTTTAAAACATCTAAAACCATTAAAAAAAGATAACCCCGCTTTTTAAATTGTTTTTGATCCAAAATAATAATAAACAACCATTTTTATTTAATAAAACACTTATTATAATTTTATCAAACACATAAGATGTATAAAATACCCTTTAAAAACAAAGTTCAATTGTATTATAAAATTCACTCATTTTTTAAAGAAAAAAACTAAATAAAAAAAGAAAAACGTGTAAGTTCTAATTCTTTAAACCAAATACATATGTTTTAATTTAAAATAATATTTAAGACCCCACGAATTTAATGAAATCTCAAATAAAAGGAAATGTATTGGAAAACCCTACCTCAAAAGATGAAAATATGTCACTTTGAATAAAAAACACTATAAGAGGTCTCCTAAGATGGATCATAACCTTAAGATATTAAAATACCCAAAAAAGAAAAACCATGGGAATATAAATAATTATTCCATTACCACTAGAGTTGGAAAATATTGGATAAAATACAAGAAACATAAAGTATAAGGGAGGAGATTCCATTACCTTTTGATACAAATGAAATCCCATGTAGAAACCACTCTATAAACCACAATAGAGGATATTTAAATGTTGAGAATATACCTTGGGGTGTTCCTAGGTATATTGGATTGAGTGGGTAAAGAGTTTGGAGGAAGGACCAAATATAGTGAACTTGAAAATACCAAAAATCTCAAAAGTGAGGAGGTCACATGATTTAATTTCATAGTCTGTAAAACTATATAAAAAATGGGTGATACCCATTTTAATAAAACTATAATGTTTATAAAATTTATAATAAATTGTTTCTAAAATTTTTATCAAATATTAAGGCCAAGTAAAAATTACAAAAACTTTATAATTTCACCCTAAGACTCCTTTAAACTAAAGAAACTCAATAAATGCCTAAAACATGCATCCATGATACATAAGGGGTGTCATAGGGATACCCCTTAGGCACATCAAAGGTTCATGGATATAATGGGTCAATGGATATGGATGCATAAGTTTACTTATAACATTTTTTTATACAATAAGATATACTGACATGGAATACTATATCAAAAAATACCACACCAACACAGAGAATTATAGCACTATAGAAGACCATGTGGATATAAGCACTATTAAAATGTGGAGAACTATTTTATGGTAATGTTTTATGATCTCATTTTTTATCTAGAGTTGTGGGATATTTCTTCTATCTATAATTAGTGATCCCAAATATATTAAAAACAGTTTTCCCACTCTATGAATATATAATTTGTTTCAAACTATATACATTTATGAGTTATTATTATTAATTTTTTCACACTTATTTTCATTCCTTTAATAATTAACCGTGTTAGGTTTTGTGTTTCATAAAATATATATGGATAGGTGTGGGTTATTTTATAATATACTATGATCATTGATGTGATATCTTTTAAGTCTTTAGGTATCATGATTGATCACAACTGGACTATGACTTTTACTTTATGAGGTCATGTTCCTGGATGGTGTTTCATCTACTCCACTAAACTTCCTCCCTAAAAGTGTTCTTCCCCATGGGTGAAAAAACATGGTGAAATGGTATATTAGAGTCTAATTTATATAGAATTACATTGTAGGGTGAATAAGACAAAACATACCTTCAAGGGGGTTTGTTTTCCTCCAGGTTACACCACGGTCATGGTGCATGAGATAAGATGATGTTGCTCAATGTTTGATATGAGGGATATATGAATAGTTTCAGTATTCTGTCATTAAATAGTGTGGTTCAAATGTTATGATGGAATTAAATACATGATATACATGATAATATTCTTTGTGGATATTATCATAGAGACTTTTGCTTATATTTGGTAGTATAAGTGTCGTATCCAAATTTTTTCATGTTTTTGTATGATATAAAGACTATAATTTACCACTTTTATAATGGTATTTCATGATCTTGAATGTGATTATTTTATTTTGGATTGAATATCTCTCACTAAATTCATGCAAATGCATCTAATTTATCACTAACACTCAATGAGTTGAGGTGAGTAGTTTAATCCTACATGGTTGTTTGGATCACCTCATATTTGTCTATAAAACATAGGTTTTGATATACATGTGTAAAAATTTATATTCTATTGTTATTTTATGTATCATATTGGATATGGAGTTATAGATTATGATAATAATTATTATGGAGATTGACGAGTGGATATGCGACAGTGTCGATGTATGTAAAAATTAAATTGTGTTTCATTAATTACAAACCTTTTTCATCATACATGGGAACAATAAATTTATGTATTTATATATAAAGTTTGATTCACCGTTATATTTTTTCAATATATATATTCATAATGTAGATTTATTTATTTTATATGCTAGGTTGGTGTATTCCACTATTGGATCCCTATTTTACCTTTTTCATGGGTTTTGTAAGTTCAATTTATGGATGGATTACAGTGAATTTTATGTGGATCCCAATATTTTCTATTTGGTTATATTTACAAGAATAGTATTCATATATATATATATATATATATTAGAATTTCACCTCTACTAGATAACCTCTATCGTGAAAGGAGGTGTGCTTGAGGTGTTGTACTGAACCACGACTTAGACGCCATGTGGCCATGTGGTTGGGGGATATTATAAGTTTCTAGTTAAACAACCTGACTTTTTATTCAATGGAAAATACTTATAGAATTACCATATATACAAAATTATAATTATGATAAAAAATCATCATATCTATCATAGGTATATTTCATATATTTATTTTCTTATAAAAGAAAAAATGTCATATAGTAAATTGATTCATGAAATATGTGGCACATGAATGTGTATTTATAAATTTCCACCTATATAATTGATGATAGTCAAAATATTTATAAAATAATTAAAACATTCTCTAATTCAATTATGAAATACTAATATTTAAAACATAAGGTTGTAAATGTTTTGCGTTTAAATATCTTTAGGGTAATTTTATATATGTTTCGTGCACATAATTTCAATAATAATAAAAATCAATTACATTTATACTCTATATTCATTTTTTAAACATATATGTTATGATAAAGTTCCCAAGTTGATGTCAGACCATTCTTTATGTATAAATATGTTTAAAATGTAAGTAAATATATATTATATAAAATTAGGGTGAAGGATGTTCGGTATTTATATTTTCTAAATACATTTGAAAATATCATTTTGATAAAAAGTAAAATATTTTGTTCTCTTTTGATTTACGATTTTTTTCCCTCAAATTTTAAGAGAGATAGATAACAGTTCTTATATATATGATAATTAGGGATATGTGTTATTTATGATGACATATGTTGATCATAATTGTGAGATGTTTAGTTTATAATGATTGCATTACACTTATTCAAGCAGTGAAAGTTATCAAAGAAAACCATTTCCTAATATCCCCATGCTCTTAAAAGAAACCATGTATGTAAACATTTAAAAACATATACACCTGACACTAAATATGGTCACAACTCCAGTATTCAATCACACTACTTGATGGAGATCCCTATGAAGTAGTAAAGGAATCATTCCTTCATGTAGTGTCCAAGGGTCATCTATAATCATCTGACACATGGGTGGGACCATACTAGTTTCCATGGTATGTTAGTTCTAATAAAAACAAAAGAGGAAGAAGATAGATTTTGATCTAGAAGAATCAATAGGAACCATGAATTTAATTTTAATGTACTGAGACCTATTTATATATTCTTAAGGATTCTCCCTAAGCCACTATTAGTTTACATGTTCTTTCATAAGATATTACTAAATAGAATGTGGTTGTATCTCTTATAACCCTTTTGCTGATATAAATTTATCATATAAATTCGTTATATATTTCTCCATGTGTTTTGTTATATGAAATATCCATGATAATGATATCCCTATGTGTAGATTTATTCATACTCATCATAATATTTAATTATCTCATAAATCATATTATTTTATTTATCGATATAAAAACTAGTGATATATCTAAATCATACAGTATGATATGGATAAGACAGTAGAGTTATGATATCACTATATTTTAGTTAATGATATTCCATAAGAATATAATATTCCTTTGTTCATGAATGTCATAATACATGGAATTCATATATCATTACATATTATATGGACGAAATCCATCATATTTATACTATTATTTAGTTAATATCTTAATAAATATATTTCTTACACTAAAGCTTCATATACTTTGTATCACATCACCATATATTGTATCATATATAATAATTTCTGAAATCATATCAGAAACTACTTTTTGATATTTCCAAAACAATTTTATTAACATATCATTATCTCTACCACATATCACATCATATTTACTAACTTATCAATATCCATCAAAAACTCATTTTGGATAAACTCTAAATCACACATTAGGGAAGCTATATAATTTAAATAAAACTCAATCCCCATTATGTAAACCACAAAATTTAACCCCATAGTACTTTATAGTGTTATATAAATTGTGAATTCTTGAATTCATAAATATAATAAATACAATCCAATAGAAAATAATTTGTGTCACTCAAGCTATAAAGGGATCTAACACGATCTCCATAAAGAACATGTATCTTTATTCTTGTATCCACCATATCTTTCATATGAAATAATAAATTTTTAATATGATCCCTTCATATAAGATATCAAGAAACTATAGGATAGAATGAATTTAAATCATGTATAAACACCTATACATTCTCTATTCTTCAAGTATAGATAGACTCGACAGATGAACACATCACATGTTATTCACCTCAATGGATGATCAGGTCACATTCCCCTCATCCAAGATAAAATAAAATTGCATGACTGATATTGGTGTATTCATACACCCCTTCATACTATCTCAATCAAGGCCACTGATTTAATACTCTTCATATGAGAGGAAACATATCATCTTAATTAAACACAATTGATGACTTGATTAGAAATATATCTAATAGACCTCTGATTTTCTCATCCTTTTAGTTGTAATAAAAATGTTATCAAGGTAAGACGGTTCTCATGGTATGAATTCTTTATAACTTATGATAATTGGTAAATCATAATAAAAAATTTCAATTGTATTATACTAGATACATAGTGTGTGGTTCTCAATATTCTTCACTTCATGGGTAAGGTAGCACACGAAACTCCTTTTGTATAAAATGAGAATATTATGTATCTCTATAAGAAATATTACCCATGTTAAACTTAACATTTCATTACAACCTATAATATTCCATGATGAATATTAGCAAGGGATAACTCCAAGTCATAATTTGAGAGGTTATTAATAATTAAACATCACATAATATATATTTCCAAAGTGGAAGAATAATAAATTTAAGACATATTATTTCATAACATGACATATATTTTTATATTATTATTTCCTTTAAGAATATACAAACTAATCCATAAATAAGATCTAGTCTCATATATCGTGTGAAAGACTATTGCAATACCTTGTTTTTATTTCATTTTTCATTTTTTAAACTCATCAAATCTTGATTTATTTCTTTACACATCTCTATATGTCCATATGATAGAATAATTTCACTAAAATCTTTTAGTTTTTAAAATCCTTAAATAATAATAGTTTGAATAACAGTGATATTTATGAATCATATTCCAAGATTTAAACTCATTGGAAAAGTATCTAAAAACATTATATTTATGACATCCAATGCTATAATGTTAATAACTTTATTTCATACATATAAAACTTTTTAATATCAACATCACTGTCATTGAAACATATCCACTTCCCATTATTGAGAAAATAATGGTAAAAAATATAATTGTTTACATTATTTTATTAACAATGTACCCTAAACACTTTTGGGATATTGAGTGACATTAACTTTGATTTTTTACTTGTATGATTCTTTATTTGTGAACATTAGAATGTATCTAAGTCAAAAACATACTTTTATTTTTCTACATGAATCTATATTCTCTCTATAACATCATGTTAAGAAACACAAAGCCAATTTTGTTTAGGAAATAACAATTATTTCTTTTAAGTATTAATATCTCAACAAATAAACAATTTTTAACTTTATATCTTATTTTATTTTTTTTCCTGTAATAATATTCTAAAAATACGACTTTATTCTTTTAAAAAATCCACTACTGTGGTGGGATCCCATTCCCTAATTTTAACAAATATCTTTAATAAAAAATTTACCCCAAATAAAACACCTTTAGGCCTTATCTTATTTTTAATCTAATGAATCATAAACTATGTGTATCATCACTATCATCCCATATTGTTCATAAAAATTACCTATTAATAAAAAACTTTTCATATCATAGATGTAAAATGGTTGGTTATTGAAATATTTGTTATTGAATATTTCACCCTCCTTTTCTTATTTTGATTTGAAATATTACCCAATAGTACTGTCAACACAACACTAATACCTATACATCTTATTCCAAGTTCATATATCCTTAAACATTTGAGAAAAAAGGGTAAAATTTTATTGAACTCATTCCAATTGTTAAAACATTTCCAATGATGATTATAGAGTGAATTAAATTTTCAATTCATATATTAAAGTAAATACTTCATTATCTTCAAGTTATTAAAACCCAAAATCTTGTTGACTAGATGAGTGGAGAAAAAAATTCCCTTAATTCATTTATCATCTAAAAATTAATTTTTTTCATCTTTTATAATTGATTGATTTTAGTGGGTTTCCATTTGAAATAGATCATTATAAAAAACAAAATTCAAAGTAATATTATTTGGGATAGATCATTTATTATAAGATAATGAGTAATATTTTCATAATATAAATGGAAATATATTACAAGTACTTTTTTATGTTATATTTCTCACCCATTTCAAATATTCCAAGTCCCATTCATTTTGAACGAAATATTAATAAATTACAAATAGTATTTTTGATGGATTAATAATTCATCAAAGATTATTTCAATCCAAATTAATAGGGATGGACAATAAAATACATTGAAAATGTTATTTTTTAACTAATCTATATTTTGTATGAAATATTTATAAATAAATAGTGAAAACTAAAAATAAATTATTATAAATAAATAATAAATAAATAAACATTCATAAAAAAATAAAAACATTTATTTTAATATAGTTTCAAGTTTGGAAATTATAATGAAATTGCTAAGTGGGTAGATAAACATGTTAGGAGGGCCATTTGGTGGATGTAATTCCAACCCTAAAGTACATGGAAAGTTTTACTTGTACCCCATAATTTACTTATTTTCTTCCCTTTCTATAGGTGTTGTTACTTCTTTTATTGACAATGATCTTATTTCTCTCTTGTAAATATCTATATTGTCTCATCAATATCAATCAAATTCTACTCATACCTAGTAGAAATAAATGATAAAGACCAAACATGTACTCATATCATTTTGAATTATAAAATCATTATAATACCATAGTAAGTAGATGATTTCAATTGACAGAAAATACCAATCACTTTTGTTTTCTCAATACCACTCTCATTCACCTATAAAAAACTATTACAACAAAAAATGACTTGATCAAGGACTTATCAAAATTACCTTCTATCTTAGACCAAAAATCTTAAATTTCAAATGTATCTTTCTCATAATTATTCTATAAATATGTAAATTAAAATTAAAAATGTTAAAAACTTATATTATTTTAATTTAAAACTCCAAAAAAGAAGTAATATTCAGGATATGTCAATGTCTCTCTCCATCAATATTCTCAATATGGTGGTTAGTGTACATACTCTTGTACACATCAAACTCCATAACATTAGGATAAACTATACAATATATAAAATTTTCATATAAATTTATTATTAAATGTATATATAAATTAATAAATAATGTTACTTACCAATAGATGATGAAGCAAACTAAAAGTATTACTCCTAGATCTATGTGTGACATGTTTACTCTCTCAATTATATCAACCCAAATATGTTCTCATATTAAAAGTATCATATATCTAGTATGATAATAATCCCTCCCAAGAATAGTTAGAAACATAACCAGGTTGATTACACACAGAAGAGTTATCAAAAATTGTCATGGATTCTCTCTCTATTTATCTCTTTCGAAGGTTGTGTAAAAACAAATGAAAAGAATCATATATTTAAGACTCCCATGCCTCTTAAATTGAGGGAGTGGTTCTTTCATAAATAAGAGACAGAAAACCCTTAAAATATTTAATAATATAGAAAATTATATATAAAATGGATTTAAAATAAAATATTTTGTTTTTCATATACAATCTCATGCTTAAAAATGTGATGGTGGACATTACTATGGACCTGATCCCACGACTTTCATGTGGATGGAAAATAATTCCTTAGAATGACACCAACCTAACCAATAATTATATTTTAAAAAATATGAAAATAATATCAATTGGTAAAATAATTAATAAATTATATTAAATAAAATTAATTCTACTACTTTATTCCTCAAATGAGGATCAATATCAATAAATAGACACCACTCTTGAATATGACCCACAATCATCAATTTAGAATTTATTTGACCCTTCCTAGAAGATGGTGTATCAGCAGTATCCCTACTATGTTGCTTAGATGATGGAACAAGAGACTAACAAATATGTAACTCATCCTTAGCCAAGTTACACATCAGATCATTGAACTCCTCTTAATACATCTAAAATATATATTTAATATATAATGCAAATAAAGTAATATAAATAAATGTTTCAAAAAAATAATGACTTGTTTAAAATAATTCATATATACTCATCATGTTTCTAAGTAGATTTTATCACCCCATTAATCATCTTTATCTATATATTCATTAACATTATCTTCCTCATCTTCATAATCATCATCATTAATATCCAAAACATCTTTAATTTCATCATCTATCATTATTTCAACTCCATTTATTGTTTCATCATCAATAGTTTCATCACCATAATCCTTTAATTAAAAATTCACATCACCAAATTTATATCTAGTTGAGTAAGAGATGTATTCTGTGATGTCTCTTGAAAATTTAAATATTTTATAGTTACATATAACAATTTTATTTTTTATAAAACATATTTTTATTAGATTAAATTTCTATTGTACTCTGATAATCATTTAAATCTCTCATGAAAGTATAATAATATTCATTATATATTTAAATTTCTTGATGTACCAACATAAATGTTTCACATACTATAATATAAAGTATATACTTAATATAAATTACTCTATGATATGGATGAAAATTTAACCCTTGATCACAATCAAAATAATGACATTTAATCATTGTTACATAATACCTTCCTAGATAAGATAACTCAGTTATTTCATTCATCATACCCTAAAATTCAAATTAATTTTCTATATGGGGGATTCCCTTTAAACAATTACTATTATTCACATATATTTCGATTCACTATATGGGAATGTATATAGTTTAAATCCATTGACCATATAATAATTTTAAGATATTATCAATTTTTATAGTTGTATAATCAGTGCACATAATTGACTAAAAATTCTATTTCTATTATATGATACATTAGAAATTATAAATTGGTTATTATTATACTAAAACCAATATTAATTTCTTATGTATGGTCATGAAAAAATTACACTTACCGGTATTTGAAACCATAACAAAAAAATTACATCAATGATGTTATTTAAGAGTAGTTGAGTAAGTTGTGTGAAATGTTTTTGATATTATCATCATTTAATCTATATAATAAATAATAAAAAAATATTTTTTAAACAAATAAAGGAAAAAAGATGATTAACAGTGAAATAAACTATTTGAATCATAACATTTCTATATAATAAAAAAAGCATATGTATGATCTCTTTGTTGTTCTCTATATAAAAGTCATTGTTCATGATCCCCACCAAAACCTAGACTAGGTTAATTAAATACTATTAATTGATTGTTTGGGTCATCATTATCACTTCCCTCATTGCGACCCATTTGACTATGTTTTGAAGAATATTTTGAATAAAAAAATAAGAAAAAAATTGATATTTATTCATGAAAGAATGATTTAGTAATTGAATCTTAAAATAATTCTTCATTACCTACCTTCATATTTAATTTCTTTTTATATATATTAAAATGGTGAATAAATCATAGATTTACTATACCACCGTATTTTTCTTCATATAGTAATTGTAATATTAAATGTTTGATTGAATCAGATAAGGTTGATGGAAATTTTTTTTTCTAATTTACATACAATTATGCTAATATTATCTTACAACATACTAATTATATCATAGTGTGATGTTGCAGTATGGATTTATAAAAAAAATTCCATCAAAACATCCTAAATTGAAGAATTTAATGTTGGATTTAGATCCCTAAACTAAATAAATTTTAATTTAATACTAAATGTTTATTAAAATATGTGAATATTAATTTAAATATATTATCACATACTAAATGTTATTCTGAATAATATTGATGTGATAATTTACTAGAGTATATGTCACATTGAAAATCAAATAGAATTTCCTCATTATAATGAGAACCTTTTAATTCTATGTTGATATTATTAAAAGTATTTTTACATATGGATAATGTACTATGATATGGAACATAATAAATATATAGTCTGGTGAGATTACTCATAAGAAGATGATACATCATCTAGTGAAGCTCACACATCATAATTTACAAGATATAAGATAATGAAATATGACCCACCAGTAGTAATTCTATATGTTTTTGTGTCATTGGATATTCTAATCTACAAACATGTGTAATAATACTTATAAATTAATATCTTCATTAATACATTTCATGAATCATGCACATAGATTTATTGATAAAAATCATCACACCATATTTTGGAGGGAAATAGGATATGTTGGGTGAATCACAAATGAAATGTTGTTATTTTATGGTATGAGGAATGATTTTTCCCTTCCATCTTTATAGAAGTTGATATATCATCCATTTGATTGAAATATAACTATCGCATAAATTGTATGGTCATGGTGTAAGGATGTATATTTCAGATAGTCAATGAACAGTAATACAAAATATTCCTTTAACCATGCTATTAATGGGAATTATTAGCACTAGAAATGCACTGACTACATGAGAAAGGTTAAAAGCCCTGATATTTTATCAGTTCTGAAAAACGCTGATAAGAGGGTCCTTTATCATTGTGAAAATAGAACTTATAAATAGATCCTTTATCATCAATTTTAAAAGTTCTCCTAAAGTAACCATTTATCAGCACTTTTTTTAGCGCTGCTAAAGGATTAATTTATCAATTTATTTAATAGTGCTGATAAAGGGATATACTATAGTGTGTTGTAACAGTACAACATAGAACCCAAAACACACCAGATTTCAACAAAAAAGTCCCAATACATGATTTAAATGAAATGAAATTTACAACAGAAACACAAGAGAAAAACACTATATTATAGAAATTTCAAATATTTGTTTATACAATTATATAAATACAAATTGTTATATACATTAAAAAACATCAATGTTCCATTTTCTTTTAATCCTAACCTGAATCATGATATTTTCGAACAAACCACCCCTACATGAGAAAAAAATGCACCTGTATAAGAAAAAAATATTATATTAGTAATAATATAAATAAATAAATTAACAAAAGGTGATAATCTTATTAAAATTTATCTCAAATTTAAATAAAAAGATGCACTTTGAGTCATACCGATCACACCATGCATTGGATTAAGGTGTGTTTGAATATAACAAGTCTCAAATGACTCATGGATCATTTTATTAAAGTATAAAAACAATATGAACATTTTTTCTTGGTTTTGAGTACATCATTTTTCTTTCTTGCTAAAATGTTATTTTAAACTGGAAACACACAATTTTGACTCATTCCGATCACATCGTGTATTAGTTTGATGTGAAATAGATTTATAAACATCAAAAATGACTTATGAATCATTTTCCAAAATTATTATGAAAATCTATGTGCATTTGATCGATTTTCATTGAGTGCCACTTTTTAAACTAAAATGTCGATTTTAAACTGATAATGGACACTTTGAGTAATATCAGACACATCATGTATCAAATTGGGGTGTGGATAATTCCTATATGTCACAAATGAAATATGTACTATTTTCATAATGTATAAAAACAATAAAAATGGTCTTTCTCTATTTCAAGTAGGATAGTTACCCATTTTAATAAAATTGATGACAATTTTAAATAAAAAGGACACACTTTGAGTCATACCGGTCCCAACATTCCTCGAATTGAGATGGTTTTTATTCCTATATATCACAAATGACTTATGGATCGTTTGCATAAATTATCAAAACAATAATAATGTGTTTTTATAGTTTTTGGTATGCCACTTATCTTTTTTAATAAAATGTCATTTTAAAATGGAAACACGCACTTTTGACTCATTATGATCACATCGGGTATCAGTTATATGTGAAACAGATTCCTATAAATCATAAATTAATTATTAATCATTTTACTAAATTATCATGAAAATATGAGCACATTTGATCAGTTTTTAGTGAATGGAACTTTTTGAACTAAAATATCAATTTAAAACTAATTATGGACAATTTGAGTCATATAGGGCACATCATGTATCGGATTGAGGTGTGGTTGATTCATAAACATTAAAAATGACATATAGATATTTTTCATAAAGAATAAAAACAATATGAATGTTTTTTCTTAGTTTTTATTAGGACATTTGTCCATTTTACTAAAATTGATGAAAATTTTAAATAAAAAGATGCACTTTGAATCATATCGGTCACACCATGTGTCAGATTGAGGTGAGGATAATTACTACACATCCCAAATAACATATGGATAATTTTAATAAAGTATCCAAACAATATATTTTTTTTTAGTTTTTAGTTTATCATTTTTCTTTTTTACAAAAATGTGATTTTAAAAATGAAACATGTACTTTGACTCATACTGATCACATTGTGTATCAAGTTGATATGTGGCTGAATACTACACATCAAAAATGACTTATAGATGATTATAATAAATTATTTAAATAGTTGTAATGTGTTTTCTCTATTTTAATTATGTTTTTGGACTTTTACTAAAATTGATGTCAATTATAAATAAAAACATACACTTAGAGTCATATCGGTCACACTGTGTGTCAGATTGAGATGTGGATAATACATTCACATATAAATCCACTTATGGATCATTTTACTAAAGTATCAAAACAATATTAATGTGTTTTTTATGTTTTGAGTATGTTGGTTTGTTTTTTTATTAAAATTGTTGTTAATTTTAAATAAAGACACACTTAGAGTCATACCGGTCACACCGCACATCATATTGAGATTAAAAAAATTCCAACATATTCTAAATCACATATAGATTTTTTTATAAAGTATAAAAACAATATGAATGTGTTTTCTAGGTTTTGAGTATGTTTGTTGTCTTTTTAAATAAAATGACATCTTAAACTTGAAACATGAACTATGACTCATACGAATCATATAGTATATTAGTTTTATGTGAGACTAATTCTTATAGGTCACAAGTAATTTATGAATCGTTCCCCTATATTATCAAGAAAATAATAGTGCATTTTCATGGTTTTTAGTTGGTGATAATTTTTAAAGTCAAATGTCGATATTAAACTGATAACAGACATATTGAGTCATATCGGCCCCATCTGATATCATATTCGTGTGAAGATGATTATTAAACCTCAAAAATGACTTATGAATAATTATATTAAAGTATAAAAACAATATGAATATGTTTTATTGCTTTTGAGTATTCCAATAGTCTTTTTTACTAAAATTAATGTCAATTTTAAATATAAAGAAGTACTTGGAGTCATATAAATTACATTGTTTGTCATATTTAGGTGTGGCTGATTCCTACACTTCAAAAAGTCTCAAAAAATCCTAAATGTCAATGTTTCCCTGATTTACATTGAATTTATTTCTTGAAATTCCAACACTACAAGAGAAGCTTAGAATAAACCACATCAAATAAAAAAAAATCCACCTGTATAAGAAAAAAAGATTTATGAGTAATACTAAAAATAAATAAATTAAACATATATATATGAAATGATAAATAAATAATATGGAAAATTATTATACTATTCAAATATCAATGTTACCTCTATGATTGTGTGGTGAAGGGAACATGAAGGAAAGATAAAAATTCCAACACTACATGGGTGAAAGGTTTTGAGGGATAAAAAGTTTGTGGATGTTTTGGTTCATAAAGGCATGAAAGATAGAAATATCACCCCAAATCGAACAAAAGAATCTACATTTATATGAAACAATTATTATTTGAGAAATACAAAAAAGAAATAAATTAAACATAAATATGAAATAATACATTAATTCTATTGACAATAATTTTACTGTACAAACATCAAGATTACCTCTGTAATTGAGCAGAGACAGCGTCATTTCACTTTATTCAATGATAGTGGATATAACATGAAATAAAGTGATAAATTAAACACTGTAGTAGTGAAAACATTTCGAGGTGGAATAAGTCTGTCAATTTTTTGGTGCAGAAAGTCATGAAAGATGGAAAGGTCACCCCAACTCGAACAAAAGAATCCACTAGTATAAGAAAACAATTATTATGTGAGTAATAATAAAAATTAATAAATAAAATCTAAATATGAAACAATATATTAATTCTATGGAAAATTATTTTACTATGAAAACATCATGATTACCTCTATAATTGAGTAGAGGCAACATTGTTTCTCTTCCAGCAAAGGTAGTGGTGATAACTTGAAATAAAGTGATAAATGAAACACTAAAGGGGTGAAAAGGTTTTGTGAGAGAATAATTCTATACAGGATTTAGTGTAGAAAGGCATAAAATATGGATCAACCAGCCCAACTTGAACAAAATAATCTACCTATATAAGAAAACAATTATTATGTGAGTAATACTAGAAAAAAAAATAAACATAAATAGGAAATAATATATTAATTTAATGGAAAATTATTTTACTTTGAAAACATCAATATTACCTCTATAATTGATTATAGATAGCATCGTTTATCTTATTGAAAATAAAATGGAGATATATTGAAGGAAGGCGATAAATGAAACATTTTAGGGATGAAAAGGTTTTGTGGGAAAAGAATTATATGGTTGTTTTGGTGTAAAAAGGCATAAAAGATGGACATACCACCCAAACTCGAACAAAAGAATCCACCTGTATAAGAAAAAAATTATTATATGAGTAATAATAAAAAAAATTAAACATAAATATGAAACAAAAAATTACTTCTAAGGACAATTATTTTACTGCGAAAACCTCAAGATTATATTTGTGATTGAGAAGAGATAGTGTCATTTCTCTTATTGAAAATTCGTGACACATGGACAAAAATATTCTAAAATAAATGAACTCTGTAAAGAATAATGAAAATTAAATCAATGTTTCAATATATAATTTTTTGTTAAAATAGAGAAATTTTATAATAATGTTACCTTTAAATATTTCTAAAGGGCTTACTTCCTTATAGTTTGTTATTCCGAGGGATTGGTAACATCATCATGTGTAGAAATAATCAACTGCATGAGTAGTCAAACATTTAATATAGATTATGTTAATGCAGTAGAAAATATATAATATAATGACGAAAAAAATTATATATTAACAAAAACTTTTACCATCTCATTGAACTCTCTTTTTTAAAGGTTTCAAGGATTTGGTTCCACTATATAGATTCCAAATCCACTCATTGTGGTACCCTATAAGGTATAATACATTGTATACATTGTGACTGACATGAACTAATTGTGATGTATCAAGTATAGGGTCATCCTTGATTGAATTTTCATTTGACTCGACATTTATTTCAGTCGCCAGCAGGATAATTAACCAATTCTTATTTGTTGGATCATAGAAATAAAACACTTTCACTACTTTTGATGCCATTATTAAAGACTCTTCTTTTCCCCCTTGCACACTAAAATTCACCTTAAGTAAGACAATTTCATCAACTTTCAATCAATTTATATTTTCAACCCATTTTCAATGGAAAAGATGTACATAAAATTTTTTATAATACTACTCATATATCTTCTCAATAATGACAAAATATGACATATTTTCATAAATTGGATTTCAATCCTTGTAACTTGATATGTGTATTGCTTCATCCACTAGCATAACACCAATATTTTTCATCATAATAAATTCATAATATTCTTTTATATAGAATATATAACCATTGACTACAGAACTAGTGTAAGATATAACATTTTCATTCGATCCTCTGGCTAGCCAATAAAGTCATTAAGCAATTCATTTTTTATTTTCAGATAACTCCTTATATATTTTATCTCTGAAAAATAATATAAACTATTGATTATGTATATTTGATATCTATCCTCTAGCCTTTGATGGATTCAAATCTCTAATAACTTTGTTGTGATATTCAATGTAGGGATCAAAATCTTCACTATTTTGTAATATATAAAGGTGTTCTTTCTCCTGTAATGTTAAGGTAATTGTAAAAACATCTCTTACAGAAATACCTTCACCCAGAAGGCATTATCTGTGATGAGAATTTTGGAGATTGATGATTTAATCATCTGCTAGGTAATCGGTATAGAATTCAATAGGTTCTTCAACAATATACCATTCTACAATAAAATCTTTTAGTCTAATTTGATTCTTGCCATTCGCTTTCAAAATCTTCATATACTGCTCAATGGGGTACATCAATCTGTAATAGATAGGACCAACAATTTTAATCACTCTAACCAAGTGAACCATCATGTGGATGATTATATCAATGAATGATGGCGGGTAGAACATCTATAATTCACAAAATATAAATACAATATCATTAATCATTATAGAAAACTTATTTGGGTCTACAACATTACTATATATGGATTTGAAAAAGAGGCAATGTATGGTTAATGTATGTTGTACATTTTGAGTCATAATGTAATGGAAATCAAAATTAATTATATCTTGCTTCATAACATGATTTTAGTTTGATTTTAGTCCTTGTAAATTCAAATTAGTCATTGACATGACATATTTGATATTTGATGAATAACCTTGTGGAACATTTACACTAGTGAGGAAAAGAAAAAATTGTAATTTTTCATGTCCAGATAGACTGTAATTTTCTGGGGGAGGAAAATTCCACCTTTTACCCTTCACCGGTTCCAAATCTTTCCTTATCCACATTTCAATCAAGTCGAATCTAGCCTTGATTCCATCATTAATTTTTTTAAAATCATTTAGTAGTGTTCCAATAACACTATCAAATATATTTTTTCTATATTCATGAAATAAAATAAATTTCTAACATTCAAATAACTCCAATACATTAATTAAATGAAAATTGATCTCTTCTTCCATCATAATTTTTTATGGTTTTCAAAAATGGTATACCGAAAAAGTGTCACTATTTTTTACTTTATCCTATTATTGATCACCTATTACTGGAGACGATGTTGTACCATGTTCGGTACTCCCATTGAATAATGTAATCTAGGGTCGGTATTTATATCTACAAGGTAAAAATTAATGATTTCCTAAAAACATTATCTTCGAGGGAATTTTCAACTGAACTGAGTATGTGCATTTTCTACAAATGGGACACCCCGACATTCCTTTAATTATATATCCTGATAAATTTCTATAATCAAGGAAGTCATTTATCATTTCATACAACATGGAACTCAATGTGAATAATTCCCTTATATGAGAATCATAAATTATAACACATATATCCCACATTAATATCAGATCTTCCAATAATGGAGCCAAATAGACATCAATATCACCAATGGGTTTCTTTGGTTCAGTTATAAGTAGATACAACATGATATATTTTCACTTTTTTTATAACCATGCCAGAATGTTATAACTTACCAACATAATGGGCCATGTACTATGATTAAAACTCTATACACCAAAAAGATTTATTCCATCTGTAAATAAAGAATGATGCAAGTTTCTTAGATCATTTCAAAAATCAAGAAACTCATAATCAATTTTATTTTATTGAGGAGAATCTTATGGATGAGATAAGTTCCCCTAATTTAGTATTTTATCAACATTCCATGTTAATTTTCTTGTGGTTTCCTGACATCCATATAGTCTCCTAAATCGTGGAATGATAAGAAAGTAATATTCATATTTTGAAGGAGTTGTTTCATTTTTATTGAATCAATCAGCTCTATACTTAGGGAATTTTATGAGTGATTAATGGTCCATGGGAAACAATATGCAATAATTTAGACCAAAATGTTTTTTTTATAGATCATTCCCATTTAAGGTAAAATTAATTTAGCATTATATTTTCGGTACGGTAGTTTATTTTAATCTACTATCATATCATTTAGGAGACCAAGTATTTCTGTAAAGCTTGTGTTACTACATCTGATGCTAGATTTTAAATTATATAACATCAATATAGCTTAAATTTTTTTTATTTAGTACAACTAGTATACTATGGTTTCTGGGAACAATTATTTAACTCCTCAAATAACTTTGGACATTCAAAAATTTCATCTCTAATTTCCCTTGTCATTTATTCCATGAGATATCAATCATTATTTATAATGTTATTCATATGAAATGATTCAAAAAATATAGTATCAACACAATAGGTGTCCACATTTATTTTTTTCCCATGATTAGTCAAACATTTATAGCTTTGATCTATTCTGTGACAAATCAAACATTCTTCCAACTCTTTCAGTTTAATTTTTCTTGAATAAAAACAATGTAAACATGGATAAAGGATTTTAGAAGGGTCATCTTCATGCTCTCTTGCAAACATGATGAACTCATTACCTCCATATTCATACTCATTTTTAAATGATTATCATGCAACCATTTTTTATTCAAATCAATCCTATTCGGTTCATAAAAGATTAATTTTGTATAATATATAAATAAATACACATTGGATATGCATTATCAAATATAAAAGATATAGAAAATTCTAATAAGGGAAAAAAATTTATTATTTCAAATAATTTTATTATGTTGAAGAAAATGGGTGATTAGATTTAAGAAAATATTTAATCCAATATGGTAGGTGTTATTCTATGAATTCATTCAAAGATGAAAGTTATAAACAAATCATCTTCATTTAATTTTATATGATGAATACCAACCCTTAATTTTTATAGGTAATGCACAAAACATATCTATTATTTTTTCACATTGGATCCACATAAGATGTAAATTTTTATTTATCACACATTAAGGAATGTGTATTTGAAAAAAATACATTCCTTCAAAATTATATAAGAACCCCACCACAACCCAATCATAATAAGAACTAAAATTATGATTCCTCAATATAATATATAAATAATATTTATAATTTTTTGATATTACACTTTTTTTAGTTCCCAGTGTCAATATAATGTGCAAAATTATTCAATACGAAGAAATTTTTCAACAAAATATATGATTTCATTTGTGTGATTAACAATATCTTATATTTTTTCCCATTTAGATTTTTTATCTACCTATTCCTAACACTAATTTACTACTTTAATAAAATAAAAATTAAATAATTATAATTCTGTAATAAATATATTAAAATAAAATTATCTTCAAATTAATTATTATCCATTAATTATTACATGTTACTTTTGGGGTTAATGTAATGACCAAGATGAAGGATGATAGAAAATGATATCGTGTATTGTTATAAAAATATAATTAATTTTATATTTGATATTTATAATAAAAGGATTTTTCTATGGTTCTATAAAGGTAACATGACAATTTAACCCATTCTTTATAAACCAACTTATGTTTTTAAAAAATTACTAAAACAAGCATGTTATAGATTCTAGGTTGGGGAACAATACCTAAAAAATATATGGAATGAACATAGAACATATTAACTCACAATGGAACTATAATTATAATACCTATAGTATTAAGAAGAAGATGAAATCTAGAACAGGGATCAATGATAAAGATCGCTATATAAAAATATATACGGAATAATTAGAACTATTATTAATAAATGATCAATATAAATTAAAAACAAGGAATTAAGCTTGTAGAGTAATATGGGGTACTGATTTAGATACCAACATAGTATACAAGGATTGGACCATAAATAACTCATGACATCATCAAACAAGAAATCAAAAATGAAAATAAATATAAACAAAGAAAATCACAAGTCCTGCCTCACTAAGTTGAAGAAAATATTCTTTAAAACCCCTAAATTTAATTGAACACTAGATGTCTGACAATGTTTGAGTAACTGGGGGTAGTCAAGCGGTGTGATTCTAGCTTCAATTTACTAAGGAGGAGTGCCGATAGTGGGTGGATTCCATGGAAATATTCTAATATCATGATGGGTTTGAAAATGGTTAGGGTTTTTAAAAATATTTGGACACTATTATCATCTCTTACCAATAAGTTTTGATAAAGAGTTATTTTATCAATACTTAACTGATAATTTCTGATAAAATGAATGTTTATCCGTACTTTTTTAGCACTAATAAAGGTAGGTCTTTATCAATGCTAAAAAATCACTTATAAACATTCATTTTATCTACACCTTTTTTTAGTACTGATAAATTATAATCTTTATTAATGTGGAAAAAGCACTAATAAAGACCAAATTTTATCAGTTCTTATTAATTATGTGCTGATAAAAGATTTATAATTATAAATATATATAAATTTTTTTTAAATATATATATAATTAATATATATATATATATAGTTAATATATTCATTCTTAAATATATTTATTATAAATTTATAATTATTCATTTCCAATAATTGAAATATTTTTGAAAAAAATTATTTATATCTAATTTTACATGCATGAATATGAATATATGTTAAAAATGTATAAAATTGAATAAAAAAATACACTTTAACAATATTTATAAAGGGATAAGTTTTGTGTGGGTTCATTGTATATAAAAATGCATTAATTACGTATATGTGAAATCAATATAAAACACATATGATCTATGATAAATTGAAAAAATCAAAAGACACATTAAATTATATTTTCATTACGTAATGTAGTTAGTTAGTATTTTTAATTCATATTAATTTTTAATTATAAACCATTATTCACTAAATATATGACTATTTAATGTAAAGCACATAAATATATTATAATATATAAATAATATTTATGTACATTAATATATAAAGATATATTTAAAATATACAATTTATTAACATTAATTATCATAATTATCTAATTAATAAATTTTTTAATATTTAATAATTTATAATCAATTTATTTATTTTTATTAATAATTATTTAATAAATAAAAAATTTAGTATTTTTTTAATGAACTCGTTTTTAATTTTTATTTATTTAGTTAGTTTATTTTATTTATTTAGACCTTTATATGCACTAAAAATCACTGATAAAATCTATCTTTATCATCGCTACAAATAAAGCGCTGATAAAGATTCAATTTATCAGTGCTAAAAAAAGAACTGATAAAAGGTTAAATTTATCAATGCTTTTTTATCACCGATAAAGATACAATTTATCAGTGACTTTTTGTAGTGGTGATAAATGCCAATGATTTTAAACATCGGTTTTGTAGTAGTGGAAAGATGTATCTATCATATAGGTTGATAAAATCTGCAACCAGATTGATAAGATATTCACTAAAGAGATTATATTACACAGCAAGTGTCTGTCTATGTTTTTTGAAACTGCGATAATAAGTTTGTTATGTTGAGTTCCTCAACCCATTACTAGACATTAATCTTGGTCTTTTGTCATGAAAACCTAATCCCAATGAGAGAAAACTATAGATGGTTACACACTAACTTTTTCAATTGATCTTGTTTAAATTCTTGTTGGATTTAATTAAGGGAATAAATATTATTCTCAATATCAAGGAATAATTTTTTCATATTTTTCTAATCACATAAATTAAATAAATATTTATTTACCATACTGTGAATAAAACATACTTACTTGTTTTATTTAAAATTTAATAAATATTTATTTCATGGTTTTGGGAAAAAATATTTATTTATGAATAAACTCTATATTTGGGAATTCAATAAATGTCAAGGATGATGAAGAGACAAAGACCATGTCCATTGATAAAAATTAATTTTTATAGTATGTGAAAATATATTTATCATTTTTCAAGATTGTGCATGCCATGGAATAATTATATTACTATTATATAGATTATAGTTTATTAAATATTGTTATATTACTTATGGGCTTATACAAAATTCAATAGTTTTTTAACTAAAACCCTAGCTCTATAAATAGATAGTTATTTCCATTATAGAGGGTTAATAGAAAATTGAGGATTTAGAATCATTTCGTACAATGGAATTCTCTCTTGAAATTTTCACCTCTCTTCCTCTCAAGAATGTGAAGAATTAATTTAAAACCCTAAGAATATTAGAGAGATCAAGATGAAACATAATTGATTCACCAAGATGATCCTATAACATGAGGGATTCTACAGATGAATACATATAACACAATGGTGGTAATCTGATAATGTTTTTTTAAAGATAAACAATGTCATCAAATAAAATATTCTAAGACAAGGTAATCATTTCTTCTAATAATAAATAAATAATTTATAAATTTAACATGAATGATCCTCTCTTGTGGTTTCAGGAAACTCCACATTAAAATAAATTTTAATGTTATGCCCACACAAGGCTCTTCAACCACACCCAGAACCATCAATTTTTATTAAATCCAAGTTACATTTCATAATTTTAATTATTTTATTTTATTTTTTATAAATATGAAAAATATTGGTTAAATTTTTCATTTCGTATATTTTTAAATCTAATTTGAATTAACATTTTTTTAATATATTAATCAACATTGTTTGGTGTTTCATTTTCTTGAAGGATTAATAACATATGAAGATCAATCATATATTTCATCTAGAAGTGTCAATTATTATTTTTAGATAACATGGTACTACAAATCATGTAGTAAGAGTACAAATTTTTTACCAATTTCCACTCCACCTATCCAGGTCGCAAGATATCGGACATGCATAGAAGTAATTACATATAATGAATTTATTACACACAATATGTAAATTGGCCAAACCTATAACATGGTATGTCATATTACATGATGTGTAGATAGTGTAAAAGTTTTGTAGTCTACATTGGTTAGTGGTGAAATTCACACAACCCATGTGATTATTATACATAGTCAAAACTACCCGAGACTGAAAACCTGTAATATTAATGGAGCACATGGTGTGTACCCATCATACATGATGTGTGACTCATTAATTTTTTCATTAAAAGTACACATTGATCCATTTTGTGAGATAAGTGAACAAATGGAATGTGATATACATGGTGTGTAGCATGCTTGTACATGTTTTATAGTACCGTATTCGATAATCATGCCAATTCCTTTTAAAGGATGAATGGACACATGAAAAGTATGACACACAACTTGAAACTGGTAGAAAATTTTATCTAGTATGAATTATTTACAAAATAAATCCCTTTGCATATATCCTAGGTACATGAAAACTGAGGATCATGATGTATAACTGGTAAGTACCTATAGTGAAGTAACCCAATTAAATAAAGAATTAAATCACATTAAATTGATAATTATTTCATCAAAACCTTATTTTATTGATTGACCCGAGTTGTTCTTGACAAATTAATTATAGTTTTAAATTATTATTAAAATCCATAATTTCTTTATTGTAATAATTTATAATAATTGTTTCTATCATGTATTTTCCATGAATTCTATTAAGATGAGTATCTTTAAGAGAATTTAGATGGACATTAAGACAATAGGGAATTTATTAATTAATTAATTAAAGTGTGTTTATCTTAATAATAAAGAACAGGCATAAATGGATGTTAGACTATTTATTTTTTCACATAAATTACATGTACGATCATTCATCATCATGACCAATACTTGTGTATTTTTTGGATTTTTAAATTTAATTTATTTAATTTGAATGAAATTATTTAATAATAAATTAAATTTGATCAACTATTTTTGGTCCCTCCCACTATTATTATGTAGGAACTATGTGTGCTTGGATATTTATGTAAAACCCATTAAATAATACTTTCGTTCCCTTCACCTACATATGAGTTTTAAATAATTGTAATTAATGCAGTATCTCAAGGAATGTAGAGAGGGTTCGTGATGAAACCATAAGAATATCAAACCTAGTGATACACAAGTGGATATGTGGAATACTTTAACACATAGTAACACTAACATAAAGAGTTTTCCATTAGGTCATATGTTCATATATTATCCTCTCAATAAACAAATAATTAGAAAAAATATTATTATTTTATTTCATTATTTAGTAATTTTTTATATGATTTATTTAATCTATGTGTGCAAGAACAAAATCCAAAAAAAAAAATTAATCTGTAAATATGGAATTTTAATTATCGGATCATTCATAGTTTTTTACCCCACATGGTTAAATAATTAATAAAATTCCACTTAATATAAACAATTAATTCATGTATCAAGAAAGATAAAATTATTTCATAATAAATTAAAATCTCTAAATAAAATAGTAAGATACACTTTCCATTTTGTTATTCGATTATGAATTAAACCAATATAACTATGTGTTTGATCAAATAATTTTAGGGATCTTACATTTATAATGGTAGTACTTATGATGGTTTTGGGTTGAATTAACCATTTTACATCCAAAGGATTAGCAATTTCTAGACATGGTATAATTGGGAGGCATGTATTAGGGAAATCCAAGCCAATATTTTTGCATTGGGGAATCAACTAAACGGATCAAGGAGAAATACGCCTGCATTTGGAAAGGAAATTTCTATATAAATACCATCAAGTAGATTGACCAACCCATTTTGGGTTTATATGAATGTTAATATAAATTCCTGACACTTAAATTCCTATGCAACTAGAAATTCTAGGTAGTATGATATATATTTTAATATTTCTAAAGATTTCTCAAAATATTTATTAGATCTCGGATGAATAATATATGATATTATTGAATCCTTTGAAATCAATTTACTTGATCAAAATACTATATTAACCTGAATTAATATAAACTATCAAAGTATGGAGTTTTTTATAGGTAAAAACATTTTTCAATTTTAAGGTGGAAATATAGTAAAACAAAATTAAAACATAGTGGAAAAATGAATGCAATAGGTTATGTTTCAACTAGAGACGTAGTCCTCCACACATGTTGATCACCTACCACCATTAAATTTATATAACATAAACTACATGATCCACAACAGGGATTGGGTTTATACTACAGTTTACAACTGTCCAGATCACACACGACCTTTTCAATAGTTATGTGTGGGAGGAAAAAAGGAATTTACCACACATGGGAACTCTACAACTCTTAATCATTGGAGAAAAAATTAATAAAAGTGTTTAAAAAGATATTGTGTATCTTCTGGTTTAGTTTCAAAGATAATGTGTATGTGCTAAAGTAGGGTAAGTACACACACTACTAAAAATGTAATAAAACTAAATAGAATCAAGAAATATAAGAGGGTAGAATTTATAAGTACTTGGTCTATTTCATTATAGCTTGTGACTCTCTATTTGAATCAGTAATAAAGATTATGTCAGGTTATTTTGAAATATTTATGATAATAAAGTTCCATAAGTCATGTTTTCTGACTGGAAGAAAACACTGGATGGGATGATGTTTTGGATCCCTTAGTCGAGTGTTCACAGTAGGTGATCTCTTTGTGTTTTCAACTAGGTTCATCTCTTTAGCTCTCGGATATTCAATGAATCGTGATCTCTTTATATAGAAATATTATTTATACCTTTTAAGTACATTATTCTAGATATGACTCTATATAGGTTGCATGAGGGAGTGTTCTCTACTTTTATCAACAGCAGAAGGAACATTCAAATAAACTGCTCCCTCATACTATAAATTCTGACATATGTTATGTCAAACATTTAATATATAATCATTAAAATAGTAAATTTAATTAAATTCGATGAATATATCTATTAGATTAATGTAATTGAAAATAATTAATGTAATAAAAATAGTGAAGGTGTGTTAAGATCTGGCAGTGTCATGTTCTACTGTCTCGCTTGATGGTATGTTTCATTGGTAGTCTGACCATGGTGGTATAACATATAGAGATATGTTTTTGGTGGTTTCTTATACTTAAAAACAGTTTTAGTATGTTGTTGGTTTCTTTTATATAGCTAAATTTTCAGTATGTTGGAGGTGTCTCAACTAACAGTGTCTAATCTAACAGTGTATTCTCTAACAGTGTCTCATACTTAGGTAATTTTTCATTGTTAGCGGTATGAGTCTAACAGTGTGACATTTGGTGGTATGAAATCTGCAGTTATCTCATACTTAGCCAAATTTATGTTTTGGCAGTATGATATCTTGACGTTGTGTCAACCTATAGTGTCTAAAACTTTTTCAATTCTTCATTCCAGCGATATGATAGTATGACTATGTTAAATTCTTTTAGTATCTCAGATGAAGAGATTTTATGCTGGCGGTGTGTCATAGAAAATGATATATGTCTTAATAGTGTCACATAATTAGATAGATTTATCACCTCTTCTTAGAATATATATTTCTTATAGTAAAACATGAAATTCATCAGTATTATTTGAATCATGATTTTGTGATCATTAAAACTAGGTGGTTAACAATATTCCCCCTTTTTATGATCAAAAATCATGGCATCAAAAGAATATTAAGAATGTAAAAACAATTCATCACATGTATTTCAATATTTTAAACATGATATCCATGTTAAAATACAAATATAAATAAATACTTATCATTAAAATTTTGTGTAGATGTTTTGAGGAGAATAATAATAAAACAATAAGTATCAAAGGTAAGTATCATAAAAAATTTAGAAAAAAGATAAACTTAATTCCATAAAATACTTCAAAACACATTTTATTTATTATATATAAATTCACATAAACACATATTCCATAAAAATTCTCCCCCTTTTGTGATTATATAAAGGTAAAGAGTAGGAGAAGAAATATATTAAATGAAGGAAAAATAGGTTAATAGTAGATAAAAGTAAAAAAAATAAGAGGTATGAAATAAATTAAAAATTATGAGAATAAAGTTTTTAAAATTCTGAATCCATAAAAATAATTATAGTTTAATCCAACAAAATAAACAATTTATGGTCTGGGAGAGTGATCCATCAGTTCTTTTCCATTAATACTTGGATTTCTCTTTCTCCTTATCCAAGAAGTATGATCAGCCTAAGGTAGAGTAGAGGGAGCCCCAGGAGAATGATTTGTGAGATTCCAAAGAGATCAATATTACAGAAAAATAATTGGCCTAATTGGGTGAAATTATTGCATAGTATCCATTGAAAAACACAGAAAGCTGGCTAGAATAGATATAGGGGAATCACCAATAACTCCAGGTCTAAAAGAGATATGAGGATTAATCAGAATGGTTGACTGAGCAACCACTTCTTAGCCTTGAACATGAAGAAAAGGTTTCATGGGATTGATGAAATCCATTATAATTTGTCCACTACTTTCCATGGAACTAAATAAGTCACTCGTCTCTTCCATAAACCTGTTCAACATTGGGGTCATCTCATTGATCTATCTCACTTTCTCTTTGAAATCTTGAGACACACAAGACATTCAGAAATTCTTAGCCAGGAATTTGAATTTTCCTTCCATATCATGATTTTTATATATTCAAGAGAGATAATACTTAATGTATTTATTAATAGTCTCTCTTTCATTATCAATATCTTTGGCATACTTCCAAATCATCATATGATCATTATTGGTTACTTACAAATATTTCCTTATAAAATTTAAAGAAAACACACGTCCTCCACTAGTGGGGCCACTAGTGGAAGCTGCAACTTTTTATCGCACAATTTTTCTTAACTAAATAACATCCATTGATAGAGTAGAAGGAATATAATAATATAAGGAACTATCTTAAATAATATTTAGAATACCATCCAAGGAAGTTTTAAACATAGATTTCACTTCCTCAAACAAAGACAGTAGAGTTTCTAGTTCACCACTTATTTTCTTTTTATAAAGCTCTAATTCATGAATGTGATGCATCATATTGGGTTGGATATGTCAGATAACAAACTAAATCATGTAGCTTTCATCCTTCTCACATATGAAATTCTCTTGAGGCGGCCTAATATTTAAATTCAAAGAAATATTATACATAAATTTTTTTTCAAAAACATCCAAGTAACTTTTAGTGACTACATCAACTACAACAGAAATGGGTTCGAGAGTAGGCTCAGGTACTAGAGGTCTCACAAAACTGAACTTTTCAAGTATACCTTCAAGATCAACCTAGGATATCAAGGATCCATTAGGATCACCTTTAACACTGTCTATATTTTTATCATTTTATAGAGAGATTATTATAATATTTGAGAATATTTCCCACTAATCTTCCATAGGATCCATCCAATGGTATTAAAAAAATATTATGGATGGAGTTACCCCACTGGAAGAAACAACTGAAACTTCCAGATTCTTCTGGCATTTTGAACTCCAAGAAGAAACTTTGTGTTCAACACTGGAAGGCTTATTGTAACACCCTGACCCCTCTACACCAGTGTCGGTGCATTAATTATTACATTGGAATTCTTAAAAGGAATTATATCCTAAATGAAATACTAGTTTATTAGTATTTAAGAAACTAGATATATACATTAAACTCAAATTACATTACGAAAGGTAAAAAATTACAATACATAACAAAAACTAAAAACTACATCCATGGAAACTCAATAAATGTTCTCCTCTTCATAACATGTTGAAGGTAAACAGATGAAAGGGGTGAGCTCAAATGCCCAGTAAGGGTAAAAAATAGTGGAACAATGAGTCAATAGTAACTGAATCCTAAACAACTTGGCATAGTCAATATGTCATGGTGAATAAATGAAAAACTCATTCCATTAATAAACTGATAATGAAACTACAGCCATATATTTTTTTCATATTGAAAACCTCATGGATAGTAATAATTGTTAATTAATAAATAGTATTATTATTATTTTGATGTCCTGTATCTAGAACACGATACCATTATACTATCGAAATTGATTAATTTTTTGGGTAGAAACACGTCTGATTTTTTGAAACAAACTCGAAGGGTTTATCGCCAACTGATTTGTCTCAGGAGACCTGTTGATTCATCGAGGGGATATAAAAGTCCCCTACCATCACTTTATTTCCAAATTACTTTTTTATACATTGATTCAATACATGATCAATATGCCTTTTCAATCTCCTGATAGAGTAGAGGAAACAGATTCATCAATATTTCCACAATTAAAACAACATTCCAAATAAACACAGTATGTAAAATGGTATACAGCTTAGACAATAGTTATATCCATGATATATGAGTATTGATACATAATATAAATATAATTTCAAATTAAAAGTGATATCAAATTTTTTGTAGTTACCCCACATAATAATCATTAGGTGCACAATACAAAGTAAGTCACAACAAAATGGAAAATTTAGACAAAGTCCCTTAACACAATGTAATTTGTCGAATCATATGACCAAAACTTATTAACCATCAAATTAATAATTTAATACCATGAATATAAATAGAATAATAATATTATATTACAAATGGAAGTACACATACACCACATTCAATAAATAAGTGGTGACTAATGGAAATCTCACGGAAATGAAAGTGAGATGAGAAAACCCCTTACAAAAAAATTTTCATGGTAACAGGTGTACTTTTAAGGGATTAATGAGAGGTAAAGGGCTATCCCATTATTTATATATAATAAGGGAAGTATGGGTGAGGTGTGAAAACATACCCAATCATTAGTAATTAAAAATAAAATGGCACAACATGGGGGGGATTCTTGAACAAAAGTGAAAGAGAGGACCCCTTACCTTATGCTCGAAGGTGTTCTTGATTGTTCTTAACGACTTGAATAATAAAATTTAGCTTCATTAATTAATAATTCCAGAAACTAATAAATATTTAATAAATATGTTATAACCTTATTAGGTTCATTAATGGCCTTTTTGTTGGGTTTAAGAGGTTCAATTTTATTGTTTTGGAATAATTTTCTTCCTTGGCTTTCATGATCTGTTTACTTGTATTCATGAATGGAAGTTATTTTGAAATGTGGTTATAAATACATAATTGGTATTATATATTATTAGTGAAATTAAATAGATATAAATTATCTTATAATGATTTTGTTTATATACCATGAGGATGACTCATTCGATATGTTATTGATAAATGCTTCGATTTAGCTTAACGATTTTGTGCCCAATGAACTTGTTTTGTATTATTATTCCATAATATGAGTGTGTAAGGATTACCGAACATTAAATAAGATAAAATACATATATTATGATATGTTTCAACCATTAAAAAGGTTTCATGACTAGTCTTGAAGATAGTAATGCAAATTGAAAACTCGTCTTCCTTGAGTGCGATAAATTAACACATCTGAGATGGTGTTTGAATTTATAGTATAAAAGGAGGGGAAAAAGAGATTATGATGAAATATTTCATTAGAATAATGAAAATAATATACATGTATGGTACTGGAATTATTTTCATGACCTTTCCTTGGTCTTGTGTCATGACTACCCCAAGACCACCTTCTATAGGTCAGGGGCTGGCAACTAGTACCAAAGGCGTAAATCTCGATAATAGGGAAGGTGTTGCCTTTATATAAGAAAAAAAACACCACAGAGTACGCAATATGAAGTAAACACTTAGTAAAATGAGTACAAAAGTAAGTGATAAAAAGTAAATGGTCCAGAATACAAACCCAACTGAAATTACAGTACAACTAAAAAGAAAGTACAACAGCAGTAAAGTAAATCAGCAACCACCGAGTCGTCCTCCGGCTATCCCACCTGAAGGGTGCGTACAGATGGTCTCCTCAGCTACTCGGGTCCGGCTGTCTGCTTCATGAACATCACTCCTGATAGTCCACCTCTGGGTACCATCATGCTCTACAAGCCTCAACCACGATCAGTGTTATCCGTCATCTGCAACCAACACAACGTAGTGTGGGCAAAGCTCGTGCAGGGGTGAGGATACGATACTCAGTAGGGACCCTGAGACCCCCGAAGGTCTCCCTGAATCCACAAAGGATAACCCACAAAGGAAGGATGAAAACAAAAAGTGTCAACCATCTCTACTTAGGTATATTCTCATACATATTCCTAAGTCATCATTTCCAGTTCGGCTCTAACTCACGAGCCCAAGTACAACCCAGTCCACAAAGGAATGCACTATCCAATCCACACAGGAAAGCACAACCCAATCCACACTGGAAAGAAAGTCAATCATATCAAATATAATGATTGAAAGTCAAGACTCAGCTCACATAGGTATACTACTCATGAAGAGAGGTGGAGATGATTAGATGTAACCTCTCAATCATCTCCTCTACCGAACCCATGTAGGATCCAAATATAGAAGCCGTCGCTACCGAACCCACGTAGGATCCAAGTACAGTCGATATCACTGCCAAACCCATAGAGGATCCAAGTATTGTCGCCATCGTTACCGAACCCACAGAGGATCCAAGTATAGTCTTCCTCGCTGCTGAACCCACGGAGGATCAATGTACAGTCACCATCGTCGTCGCAGTCGCAACCATCTTTAGGGTTCCTACACACAACACACTTGATTTCCGGAGGGTCCTATCCTCGAGTCAAAGATCGATAAATCAACTGTCACGAAGACCAGAGTTGCTGTATCTTGTAGTTCTGTCCCACATCATAGGGGAAAAACCAAGCAAAACATTCCCAAGTCACGGAGAACAAGATAACCAAGCCATTTCCCTAAAGTACACAGCATGTAGGTAAGCGATACATGCCTTGTCAGCAGACACCAAGTACTGCCCGTGTGATATGGCCCGTGTTGCAAGGATAGTCATGTAGATAAGTAAGTACACGACATGTAGTACGGTTACACGTCGTGTCCAAACCTCTAGGTTCGGTTCCATGTGTGATGGACATGCCTAGTCATGTGATGGAGTACATAACCATGTACACCACCCCGTGTTCGTGTATTCCTATAATACACGCCAAGTCATCACGAAGTTGCTTCTGCCATGGTGAGTTAGTACACGTCGTGCCCCTGGCCGTGTGGTTCTGCCTGTGTCCGTGTATCTTCCAGATTACATGCCGAGCCTCGCGAAGCCGCTTCTTCCATGGTGAGGTAGTACACATCATGCCCCTGGCCGTGTGGTTCTTCCCGTGTCCATGTATCTTTCAGATTACATGACAAGCCTCTCGAAGCCTCTTCTACTTTTCTATAAAGAGAATACACTCCATGTGACGTGGTCGTTCATTTCTATCCATGTCCGTGTATTTTCCCTAAATACATGCTGAGTTCCTCGAAGTCACCTCTGTCAAACAGTGTGGAGAGTACACGTCGTGTGACTAGAATCACACACCATGTGTTACTTTTCTAACGTCCAAAACAGAAGACACAATATGCTTGTACTACACAGAATGTGATCTTGGAGTACACCCCGTGTATTCTGGAATTTTCCAGAAACAACGCCTCTGGAAAGAACGCCTCTTGAGGTGTATGTTCTTCATTCCGATGATCCGAGTTCTATGAAAATTCTGCTTCTAGGTCAACCAGACGCTCTGAGGCCATTTATGATGTTTTCGGGCCTCCGATCAGCTCTGAAAGAATAACTTGATTCACCTCTCAAGAATGGTAGGTGAACACCATACAACAACAAGAATGACGAACGAATCAGACCGTGTTAGTTTGGTCTGGTTCCTTCCGCATTAGTCCGATAACAAGTTGTTTTATGAGAAACAACAACATGGAAGGTAAACCAATTTTTCTCAGTCAAAACACACCCCTACCTCAACAAAAGTTTTCGAACGATGGGTGTTGTGGAAAACAGCATCGCAGGGTGAGGTTCCATAGACGTTGATAGAGAGCATCCAAGGAGGAAGCAACATCTCCTCTTTTATCACGGTGAGAACGAAGCATGATATCTTTGGAGAATTCCCGCATCATTGTTTCCTTCCTTGCTTTGGAGAAGGAAAAGGAAGGAGAATCTAGGGTCACCAAGTCGATGTTCTTCATCGGAGTCTTGGCCTTCTTCAACGAAGGAGATGAAGTCCTTTAAGTCACAAGGGATCTCTCCCCTTTTCTCTGAACACAACAGACTAACCCCCAAATAAGATAAATCTCATATTATTTTATTATTTCATGCCATGAATTTAAATTTTAAATATTCAAACACATAACTCTCTTAATTGATTAAGTGTGTTGGCATGATTTAATGTAGGGAGAGGAGAAGTCACATAATTAAAGGATACCAAAAAACTTAATGGGGAGTTGTCATGTATTTATCATGGGAGTTCAAAGGGGTTAAGGGTTATAGAATGAGAAACAATGAGGGATCGTGTGGGACCCACCTCCCTCATAACCACACATGGGATGTTGGGTGGTTGTGGGACCCACCAACAACTTCCCATGAGAGAGTCTAACTTCCAAGGATAATAAAATAAAATTGTACACAATTTTATTTACTTCTCACTTAAACCCCAAAATTTAACTTCTTCTCCTGAGAAAACGCACCTTTGGTAAAGGTCCTCTCAAACAATTACCGGCGCGGCGGTTCCATCGGTGCCCTCAGATTTCAATTCTGAGCAACGATTCAAAAGATAGAAAAACCACTCGTTCGTTCACTGAATGTACCCGAGATAAACATCAGAAGTTGATTCCAGGCACATCGGGCCTCGGAATCAGGTGTCGTTAGAAACTCTGTACTCGTAAAATCCCAAATAATTTAAGAAAAACAATTCCTTGAAATTTAAAGGTCTTTACATTAATCCCACCTCAGGTCTTTACGTCCCCGTAAAGTTACCTAAAAAACTAGGGAATCAAATGAGGGTATTGTGCACGCATCTGAGCCTCCCTCTCCCATGTTCTCTCTTCGAGGTTCCCGTGCTGCTACCTGATGCGTACTAGAGGAATCGACTATCAACATAGGACCCACTCTTGTTGATCCTCGATCTCCACTAGGACCTCCACAAAAGTCTCCCCGGCATCGATGTCCAGCTCCCCTTGATCAATGATATGCATCAGGTCATGCACGTATCTCCTTAGCTAAGATACATGGAAGACGTCGTGCACCTGGTGCAACTGTGGAGGAAGATCCAGGCGATAAACCACCTCGCCTATCTTGTTGAGAACCTGGAATGGTCTGATGAAGTGTGGAGATAACTTGCTGCCCCAGTCAAATCTCCGTAATCCACATAGAGGTGAGACCCGTAAGAAAACATGGTCACCATCCTCAAATTCTAGGGGTCTCCGCCTCCTATCAGCATAGGACTTCTGTCAGATCTGAGCAGTCCTAATCCACTCCTAGATGATCTTCACCTTCTCCGTCGTGGCCTAGACCATCTCTGGTCCTACAAGTGCTAACTCCCCAGGGTTTGTCCAGCACATAGGTGATCTGTAAGGTCATCCATACAATGCCTTGTATGGTGCCATCCCGATGGTGGAGTGGTAGCTGTTGTTGTACGCAAACTTCACCAAAGGTAGGTGATCCTCACAGCTGCAACAAAAGTCAAAGAAACATGCATGGAGAATTTCCTCGAGAGTTTGAATGGTCCTCTCTATCTGACCATCCATCTGATGGTGAAAAGCGGTGCTCAGGCATATCTGCGTCCCAAATGCCTCATGCAACCCCTTCCAAAGCAAGGAAGTAAAGCGAGCATCTTGATCGGAGACGATAGTCGATGGGACACCATGAAGCCGTATGATCTCCTGAACGTAGAGGTGTCCCAATCTCTCCACAGAGCCCTGCTCTCTGATGGGTAAGAAGTGGGAGGACTTGGTGAGTCGGTCTACGATAACCCAGATGGAGTCACGTCCTCTAGAAGTATGTGCAACCCATATCACGAAATCCATAGATATCCTATCCCACTTCCACTCCGGGGCCTCCAAGGGTTGTACCAAGCCTACTGGTACCTGGTGCTCTGCCTTCAAATGTCGGCAGGTGAGGTATCATGAAACGAACTCTGCCACAGCCTTCTTGATACCTGTCCACTAGTTCTGTCGTCTGAGATCCTGGTACATATTTTCTACTCCTGGACATACCGCAAATGGGGATGTGTGAAACTCTCTCAGCACCTCATCCTGTAATGCAACTGGTACCATGGTACGACCTGTAAAAAGGATGACGTGCTCTCCTCCTACAGAAAACCCATCAGGTGCCTATCCTATGGAAATTTATACATGTAGCGTCTCATAGTCAACGTCCCCACTATGTGCCTCTCTGACCCGTTGAAGTAATGGCGGTGTGACTATGAGATACTGTAGAAAGGATATCCCATCTCTATCCACGAAGGATATCTACAACGCGGCTAGCTGCTCCGTCGCCTCTCTAAGTAGTTGGATGACCGACCTCATGCTGAGAGAATCACCTACTACGTTCCCCTTCCCAGGAGTATAAACTATCTCAAAGTCATAGTCTTGGAGGAACTCGAGCCATCGCCGATGTCTCAGGTTTAGGTCCTTCTGTGAGAATATGTACCTGATAATCTGGTGGTCATAGTAAACTATAAAGCACTCGCCCATCAGATAGTGCTGCCACATATTCAAGGAAAAGACCACTGCTGCTAACTCCACGTCATGGGTAGCGTAGTTCTTCTCATGATGCCTCAACTGTCATGAACCATAAGTGATCACCGCTCGCTCCTGCATCAAGACACACCTGAGTCTGGTCCCTGATGCATCACAGTAAACTATGTACCCTATGCCTTCCTCTAGTAGCCTCAAGATGGGTGCACTGGTCAATCTCTGTCTCAGCTTATGGAAGATCTACTAAAATCTATCTAACCACACGAAGGATTTCTCCTTCTTTGTCAAAGCTGAAAGTGGTGCTGCAACTCTGGAGAAGTCTTGCACAAATCTCCTATAGTACCCAGCCAGGCCTAGGATACTCCGCACCTCCGTCATGCTCCTGGGTGGCTCCCAAGCTAGCACTGCCTCGATCTTCGCAGGATCCACCGCAACTCCCGCCTCAGAGATGACGTGTCCCAAGAAGTGGACCTCTCGAATCCAGAACTGACACTTAGAGAGCTTACCATAAAGCTGGTGCTCTCAGAGTGTATCCATTACAACCCACAAGTGGTAGGAGTGCTCCTCCTCAGTAGTCGAGTATATCAATATGTCATCGATGAAGACTACGACAAATCGATTGAGGTAAGGTTGGAACATCCTATTCATGAGACTCATGAACACTACTGGAGTGTTGGTTACGCCAAAAGGCATAACCAAGAACTCATAGTGGCCATATCGACTCCTGAAGTCCGTCTTCTGCACATCCTAATCTCTAACTCTATGCTAATGATAGCCTGACCTGAGGTCTATCTTTGAGAACCATCGTGCTCCCTTGAGCTGATCGAAGAGGTCGTCAATCCTTGGAAGTGGATACCTGTTCTTCACAGTCACCTGATTCAGGAAATGGTATTTGACACACAGTCGCAAGCTTTCATCCGCCTTCTTGGCGAACAAAATCGGGGAAGACGAGGGTGAAACACTGGGTTGGATGAATCCCTTTCCCTGCAAGTCATCCAGTTGTACCCGTAGCTCTCGAAGCTCAGCGGGAGCCATCCGATATGATGGAGTAGATATCGAGGTTGTCTCAGGGTACATGTCAATATAGAATTCTACCTCTCAATGAGGGGGTAGTCCTGGAACGTCGTCAGGAAAAACGTCTACATACTGATCCACCACAACAGGAAAACTCGGACTCCGCACATCAAGTGCTCCTAGGATGAGACTATCCAACTGATGGTTGATCGGTTGTCCTCTCCTCTGTGTGAGTCCATCCTACGCTGAAAAGGCTCCCTTGTCACCAGTGAAGGTGAACCTGCTCCCATAGGTGCAGACACACCACACCTTGCGCCTAATACAGTCGATCTGAGCATGGACCGTAGATAACCAATCCATTCCCAAGATGACGTCGTAAGGCCTCGATACAACTACTAGAAGATCCCAGTCGAAGCTCTCACCTCCTAGAGTAAGCTCACACTGCCGGCACCAGTGCGTAATCGTCGAGTCTGCTCCCATAGGAGTCTCTAGCCGTAAGGATAGAGCCAATGGCTCCGTCGGAATCTCTGAGCTCCAAACAAGGGCAGCGGCAATAAAAGAATGACTCGCTCCTGTGTCTATAAGAACTAAAGAAAGGGTGGAGTAGATACAGATAGTTCCTCGAATCATCTCAGGTGCACTATGGTTGTAGGCCTCCACTGCTTGAAGTTGAGCCTACCTCTTTCTGCTAGCTCCCTGTGCTCGGGTTGGACCTCCTGGTGGTGGTGGTGGTAGAGCCTCAAAGCGTCGGCCACCACCCGCTACTCGGACAGCTCCTCTGTCTCATCATCCTACTCCCTGTGGACCACCACGGTCGAACCTCTACCTCTGCCTAGGTGGTCCCTCAACCATCTTCTTCTCCTTTGCATGGTGGGTCAGGCAGTCACGAGCCCTGTGGCCCTACCCACCGCATGTATAGCACTGCCTGCCTCTTGAGTGACTGGCTCTGCTGCGTGTGCCACGCACATCCGAACCAGTATCCTAAGGTCTCCCACCAGATGGTCTAGTCCTCTTGGACCTCTGCGTCATCTATCTACTGTCGGCTGCAGAAGACTCCGCTACGTGATGCCCTGCGGTAGGTCTCGCTGCTGGTGAAGGCTCAACAAGAAAGATCTCCACAAGAAGGGGCCTCTCTAGTACTCCTACCTGCGTCGGAATAATGAGGGAGATCATCGATGCCATGATATCAGGCTTCAGTCCCTGCTCGAAGGTCCAGGCCCAGAAGAATGGTTCCCGTACCATGTTAGTGGAATAGCACAAGAGGTCGGAAAATCTCACCGAGAACTGGGTTACTATCATGCTGCCCTGCCGCAGTTGTAGTAACTCCAGGATGTGCACCGCACAGAGGGTGGCTGGAACAAACTCATAGTGGAAGAGGCTCTTGAAGTTTGACTAAAGTAATAATGCCTTGTCATGCACCTAGAGCATCAGGATCCACCATCTACCTACTACTGCGTGCAGGAGACTCGCCGCATGGATCACCATGAGGTCAGCTTTTGTCCCTACTAATCTGAAGACTCGAACAACAGCCTCCAGCCAGTCCTCGGCTGCCTGAGGGTCCATCTGCCTGTGGAACCTGGTCGGTCTCTGACGCTGAAACTCGTGCAGTGTACTCAGGCAATGTGTACTCTCAGCTGCTAGGGCTGGTGGTATCGGTGGATTGGGGGGTAGAGGTACCACCGTTGCCTCTGCTGTAATGGGCCCCTGCACCGAGGCCTCGTCGCTCGGTGGGCTACCATCTCTCACAAAGATCGGAACCCTAGATGGCTGCCATCGTGGGGCCATCTTGAAAAGAAACAGGTGCGCCATGGTTAATATAGTATACCTGGTGAGCTGACATAAAGTAATCACAAAGAAAACTTTTGAAACACACATGTAATCAATGTTTTCGTGTACTGATTCGGGAATAAGAAGTCAGGGTCCTAGTGAATGGATACGTCGGCCGCCGCACCGACACTGGACTCCCTGGACTAATAACCACACTCAATACCCTTAACACTATTGCTTCACACATAAGAATTTATCAGAGTCCAAATTTCTGCGGTAGAACCGACTCCTCTGATACAAATTTTTCACGACCCATCCTCGAGGCCCGTGCCGTGACTACCCCAAGCCCGCCTTCCATAGGCCAGGGGCTAGCGACTAGCACCAAAGGCATAAATCTCGATAAAAGGTAAGGAATTTCCTTTATATAATAAAACAAACACCACAGAGTACGTAAGCTGAAGTAAACACTAAGTAAACTGAGTACAAAAGTAAGTGCTGAAAAGTAAATGGGCCAGAATACAAACCCAACTGAAAGTACAATACAACTAAAAATAAATTACAACAACAGTAAAGGAAATCAGCAACCACTGAGTCGTCCTCCAGTTATCCCACCTGAAGGGGGGGTACAAATGGTCTCCTCATCTCCTCGGGTCCGGTCGTCCGCTCCGTGTACGTCCCTCCTGATAGTCCACCTCCGGGGACCGTCACGCTCCACAAGCCCCAACCACGATCTGCGATGTCTGTCGTCTGCAACCAACACAAGGTAGTGCGGGCATAGACCGTGAAAGGGTGAGTATAAGATACTCAGTAGGGACCCTGAGACCCCCGAAGGTCTCCCAGAATCCACAAAGGATAAACCAAAAAGGAAGGATACAAACACGAAGTATCAACCATCTATACTTAGGTATATGCCCATACATATTCCTAAGTCATCATTTCCAGTTCGGCTCCAACTCACGAGCCCATGTACAACCCAGTCCACAAAGGAAAGCACTACCCAATCCACACAGGAAAGCACAACCCAATCTACACAGGAAATCAAGTCAATCATATCGAAGATAATGATTGAAAGTCAAGACTCAGATCATAGAGGTATACTACTCATGAAGAGAGGTGTAGATGATTAGATGTAACCTCTGAATCATCTCCTCTGCTGAACCCACGTAGGATCCAAATATAGAATTCGTCGCTACCGAACCTACGTAGGATCCAAGTACAGTAACCATCACTGCCAAAGCCACATAGGATCTAAGTACAGTCGCTATCTCTACCGAACCCATGGAGGATCCAAGTACAGTCGCCATCGCTACCGAACCCACGGAGGATCCAAGTACAGTCTTCATCGCTATCGAACCCACGGAGTATCCAAGTATAGTCATCATCGTCGTCACAGTCGCAGCCAGATCAAGGGTTCCCGCACACAGCACGCTTGATTTCTGGAGCGTCCGCTCCTCGAGTCAAAGATCAATACATCAGCTGTCACAAAGACTAGATTTGATTTATCTCATAGTTCCATTCAACATAATAAGAGAAAAACCCAGAAAAATGTGCCCAAGTCACGAAGAACAAGACAACCAAGCCATTTCCCTAAAGTACACGATGTGTAGGTAAGCGATACACGTCGTGTCATCAGACACCGGGTACTTCCCGTGTGATACGGCCCATGTCGCAAGGCTGTTCATGTAGATAAGTAAGTACACGGTGTGTAGTAAGGTTACACACTATGTCCAAACCTCTAGGGTCAGTTCCATGTGTGTTGGACATGCCTAGCCGTGTGATGGAGTACATGCCCGTGTACTCCACCCCATATCTGTGTATTCCCGGAATACATGTCGAGTCATCACGAAGCAGCTTCTTCCATGGTGAGGTAGTACACGTCGTGCCCCTGGCCGTGTGGTTCAGCTCGTGTCTATGTATCTTCCAGATTACACGCCGAGCCTCACGAAGCCGCTTCTTCCAGGGTGAGGTAGTACACGCTGTGCCCTAGGCCATGTGGTTCTACCCGTGTCCATGTATCTTCCAGATTACACGCTAAGACTCGTGAAGCCGCTTATTCCTTTCAATGAAAAGAATACACATCGTGTGATGTGGTTGTGCATTTCTGTCTGTGTCCGTGTATTTTCCCAAAATACACGTCGAGTTTGTAGAAATATCCTCTGTCAAACAGTGTGGAGATTACACGTCGTGTGACTAGAGTCACACACTGTGTGTTACTTTTATAATGTCCAAAATGGAAGACACAGTACGCTTGTACTACACGGCACGTGCTCTTGGAGTACACGGCGTGTATTCAGAAATTTTCCAGAAACGACACCTTTGGCCAGCTCGCCTCATGAGGTGTCTGTTCTTCATTCTGATGATCCAAGTTCTACAAAACATCCTCTTCTAGGCCATCCCGACACTCTGAGGCCGTTTACGATGTTTTTAGGCCCCCGATCGGCTCCAAAAACATAACATGATTCACCGCTCAAGAATGGTAGGTGAACACTACACAACAACAAGAACGACGGAGGAATCAGACCGTGTTAGTTTGGTCCAGTTCCTTCTATATTAGTCCAATAACAAGTAGATTTATGAGAAACAACAACATGGAAGGTAAACCAACATTTCTCAATCAAAACACACACCTACCTCAACAAAAGTTGTCGAATGATGGTCATCGTGGAAAACGGCATCGCAGGGTGAGGTTCCGTAGATGTCGACGGAGATTGTCCGAGGAGGAAGCGATGTCTCCTCTTTTATCACAGTGAGAACGAAGCATGACGTTGTTGCCGAATTCCCGCATCGTTGTTTCCTTCCTTGCCTCAGAGGAGGAAAAGGAAGGAGAATCCAGGGTTGCTGAGTCGATGTTCTTCGTTGGAGTCTTGGCGTTCTTCAACGAAGGAGATGAAGTCCTTCAAGTCACAAGAGCTCTCTCCCCTTTTCTCTCAACACAACTAACTAAGCCCCAAATAAAATAAGTCTCATCTTATTTTATTATCTCATTCCATGAATTTAAATTTTAAAAATTCAAACACATAACTCTCTTAATTGATTAAGTGTTTTGGCATGATTTAATGTGTGGAGAGGAGAAGTCACATAATTAAAGAATACCAAAAAAAATTGATGGGCATTTGTCATGTATTTATCATGGGAGTTCAAAAGGGTTAAGGGTTATGGAATGAGAAAAGATGAGGGCCTGTATGGGACCCACCTCCCTCATAACCACACATGGAAAGTTGGGTGGTTTTGGGCCCCACCAACAACTTCCCATGAGAGAGTATAACATCCAATGATAAGAAAATAAAATTGTACACAATTCTATTTACTTCTCACTTAAACCCCAAAATTTAACTTCTTCTCCCGAGAAAACTCACCATTAGTAAAGGTCCTATTAAACAATTACCGGCATTGCGGTTCCATCGATGCCCTTGGATTTAAATTCCGAGAACTAGTTCAAAAGACAGAAAAACTCACTCGTTCGTTCACTGAATGTACCTGAGCTAAACTTCGGAAGTTGATTCCGGGCACACCGGGCCTCAGAATCAGGTGTTGTCAGAAACTGCGTACTCGTAAAATCCCAAAGAATTTAAGAAAATAATTTCCTTGAAATTTACGGGTCTTTACAATTATCATGTCATTTGGATGAGGTGAGGTGAGAATAAGGAACAAAAGAATTCAACTTTTAAAAGAAATGGAAAGAAAAAGGAAGAGTGTTTCACCTCTTGAGTACTCCTCCTTTTGAATCTCTTTAAGCCCTTGTTTATTGGACTTTTGGAGAGACCATAAGGCCTTGGACATGGGGAGAGGGATTCGGAAGATTATTTGGCTGATTTTATGAATTTCTTGATGCTTGAGTGGTGTGGGAAGAAGAGGGGGTGAGGGGTGGTTTATATAGTGGAGGGGAGGAGAGTTTTATTAATATTATAATCATTAATTTAATATTTCTTCTCAAGACAAGAAATAGTGAGTATTTCAAGACCTATAATAGTAATAAGAGCATGTGAGTTCTATATTTGGTTTCTTACATCACACATAATGCTAGGAATAGTTACATTAATTTATAATTTATTTATACGGTAAGTTAATGTATTTTACTATTCACCAATAATTCATGTATTTTAGAAAAATCCCAAAAAAATAACCATAACCATTTTTCAACACGATGAATTCAAAAATGAACTCCATTTTATAAAAATAATTTTCTAAATATGATAAATTTTATTTTTAATTAAAATCATTATTTAATCAAAAAATGCAAACACTTAAAATATTCATCTTTATTTTTATGGTACCTAAATTGTATTTACACATTCATAGGTATGGTTTCCATTCATAAGAGTCATATTACTATTCATAAGGGTAATTTAACATTCATGAGGGTAGTTTACTATTCATAAGGGTGTGTTACTATTCACCAAAAATTATGTTAATTATATCAAACTCTAAATATCACCTTAATCGCAACTGTTTATGCCCGTTTTTCAAAATTCAAAACCTAGAAGTGAAAAATATACATTAAATGGCTAGGTTTTGACTATATCATAAATAACCAAGTGTTGTTTCAAAGAAACTGAGTACTTTATGAAATATAGGCTATGAATATAATGTATTTAAGAGAAACATACCCTAAAATGTTTGGGGTGTTATATTATTCCCTCCTGAAATTTCATCCTCAAAATTTTTCACTTATAAATCCCTTTAAAAATATGTGGGTGGTTCTTCATCATAACATCTCAGGTTCCCATGTTGCTTCTTCTATATTATGGTTTCTCCGAATAACCTTTACTAAATGAGTTATCTGATTTCTCGATACCTTCTCCCTTGTTTCATGAATCCTGATAGGCTCTTCACAATATTAAAACTCATGTTATAGTTTTATTTCTTCATAGGTGAGTACATGATTTGAGTCTGGCATGTATTTCTTCAACAATGACAAATAGAACACATCATAAACTTTGAAGATAATTGATGGCATTACTAAATGGTAAGCTACAGCTCTGATTCTTTCCAGATTCTCAAATTGTCCAATGTACCTAGGGCTCAGTTTCCCTTTCTTACTGAACCTTAAGACACCCTTCCATGGAGATACTTTCAGAAGGACATCATATCCCACATGGAATTCCAAATCCTATCTTTGGTTACCATCATAACTCTTAGTCCTACATTAAGATGCTTTATTATGGGCTTAAATTGTCTTTACCTTTGTCGTGGTCTCTTCAATAAGTTCGGGGCCTATAAGTTTCCTATCACTAACTTTGTCCCATCAAATTGGAGTTCAAGATATCTTTCCATATAATGCTTTATATGGATCCATTTGAATACTAGAATGGAGACTATTATTGTATTAAAATTCCACCTAAGGCAAGTATTGATCCCACATCCCTTGAAAGTCAAGAGATCATGATCTGAATGTGTCTTCCAGTGATTGAATATTCCTTTCAGACTGTCTGTCGGTTTCAGGGTGATAAGTAGTACTCATATGAAGCTCAGTATCCAAAGCTTTCTGGAGGCTTTTCTAGAATTTTGATGTAAACTGGGGATCTCGATTAGACACAACCGATAGAGGTATACCAAAATGTCTTACAACTTCATTAATATAAAGTCTTTCCAGGTGGTAAAGTGGTAAATCCTCAATTATAATAACGAAATGTGATGATTTAGTAAGGGGATCCCCAATTACCCATATTGAATCATTCCTTCTAGGTGTCATCAGTAGTCCTATGAAAAAATCCATCATAATGTCATCCCACTTTCACATAGGAATAGGTAGAGGTTGAATCACCCCTCTAGGATGTTGTCTCTTTACCTTCACTTGCTGAAAAACTAGACACCTTGAAACGTAGTCTGCAATTTCTCACTTCATATTATCCCACCAAAAATAATCCTTCAAATCTCTACACATTTGTGTTCTACCTAGGTGTATAGAGAAATTTGAGCTATGAGAATCATCTAATAGTCCCCTTTTTAGCTCAGGTAGTAATGGAACACATAAACTCTTCCCAAATTTCATAACTCCTTAATACAAAAAGTCTACCAATCTACAATCCCTAACATCATTAATTTTCTTATGCATATTCTCAACATCATATTGATAACTTTTTATCTTCTCTATTAAATATGGTTTAGCAATCATTTGTAAGAGGAAATATGTTTCTGCTACTTTACAATTCTCATATCTATCTTTAGTAGATTAATGAATATAGGATCTCTCTCAATCCTCATTTGGGTTGGGTGTCCATGATCTTTTATGCTTAATGAAAATACCACCTTATTTTCTTTTCTAGGGTGTTAGTGTATTTAACAATCATAATATTTGAGTAACTCGAGCCATCTACTATTCCTCATGTTGAGTTATTTTTGTGTAAAAATGTATTCCAAACTCTTATGATCCGTGAACATCTCAAATCATTAATCGTAGAGATAATGTCTCTATATTTTTTGATCAAAGATTAATGCTGGTAACTCCAGATCATGAGTTGGGTAATTATACTCATGATTCATTAAATTCCTTCATTCATAAGTTATAACTTTATCATTTTTCATATGGACTCGACTCGATCTATTCTTTGATGCATCACTATATATCACAACTCCATCATTTCAATATAAAAGTGTTAAAACTAGAGCATTGACCAGTACTATTATCAATCCTTCAAAGAATTTTGTACATCATTTTGTCCATACAAACTTAACCACTTTACATGTGAGCTTCATTAGTGGGTTATCCAGTCGGGCGAAATTCTGAATGAAACACCGATAATAACCAGCTAAGCCAATAAAACAGCATACCTTGGTTATGTTTGTTGGTGTGGGAAATTCTTGGATTGTCTTTGTCTTCGTAGGATCAATTAAGATTCCATCCTTAGTGAAAATATGGCCAAGAAAAGAAACTGATTGAATCTATAATTCACACTCACTAAACTTCCCATATAATTCATTTCATCTAAGTGTTTTCAAAATAATCCACAAGTGATTCTCATGGTCTTCATAGCATTTGGATTATACCTGGATATCATCGATAAATACCACAAAAAATTTATCAAGATATTCATTGAAAACTCTATTCATTAAATCCATGAAAATGGAGGGTGCATTAGTCAGTCCAAAAAGAATCATTGTAAACTCGTAATGCCCATACCTGGTTCGAAATGTTGAATTTGGAATATCCTCTTTCCTCACACACAGCTAATGATGTCAAGATCAAAGGTCAATCTTGGAAAAGTATTCTTCTCCTTGAATTTGATCAAATAAATCCTCAATTTGAGGTAGAGGATACTTATTCATTATTGTAATAGAATTTATTTCCCTATAATCAACTAATGACCTCATGGATTCATCTTTCTTCTTGAAAAATAGGATAGGGGGTCCCCATGGAGAAACACTAGATCGAATAAATCCTTTGTCACTAAATTCTTTTAGTTGTTTCTTTAGCTCCACTAGCTCCATAGTGGCCATTCTAAAGGGAGTCTTTGATATAGGTCTTACACCATGTATTAAATCTATAGAGAACTCAACTTCCCGCTCTGGAGGATGTCTAGGTGAATCCTATAGAAATAAATCAATTTGTTCATGAAATATATGTATATCATCAATTTGAAGATTTATTTCCTCACCCACATATATTGGGTTCTCTTCCTATCCAAGAATTGAATTTAGTAGGGCTACTAGGGGTGGATCTAGATAATAATGAGATGGTGATGTTTCTTCTATAAAGATAAGGGATTCTACACCATTTTAAAAATTTGTGTCTTTATTCTTCTTATAATATATCTTCGCATCATAATTTGATATCCAATTCATTCTGAGAATTATATCAAATTCGATCATTGGTTTGACGATAAGGTAAGCAACTGAATAATTTTTTTGTGTCCTGTGGGGGACTGATCGACACAACTTTGTTGTAATGATACATCTCCTAGGAGTTTTGATTGACAACTCCTTTATTAAATGAAATTGGACATGTCTAATTTTCATGGAAAACTGGGAAGATATAAATGAATGAAATTATCTAGAATCAAATAATACATTGGCCATGTTTGAGGAAACAAGTAATGTACTTTCCACCACATCATTAGGATCATCAACCTTCACATTTGTAATCACATAAGATTTCTCTTTCTCTCATTGCCTTTTCTTAGGCAAGTTTCCTTGGCTCTTCGGACACTCACTTGTATAGTGTCCCATCTCTCTACTATTGTAGAATTGAACATCATAGACTTGTTTCTTCCACTTGTATTCATTATATCAATGACCCTTTTCTCTAAACATATAGCAAACTCCCATGCCTTTCAAGATCTTCTTAGGATGATTCTTTCCAAAATTTTCGCATAATGGGGATTGCGTCATTCCCTTGTTCATCTTTTGCACTTCACATTTTCCTTGGTTATCAGAGTACCGCTTTTTATCTTGGGTTCCCTTGAAAAAAATTGATCTTGAAAATTCCTTCTCTATTTTTATGGAACTTGATACAATTTCATCATATGATGAAAGTTTTTTAGAAGCGAGTTCCCTTTGAAGACTTGTCTTAAAATCTTCAAATAAATGATCAATTTTGTCTTCTGAGTCACATATGTAATCTATGGAATATCTAGCTAGCCTTGTGAATGTAGCCCCATACTCTGTGACGTTGTCTTCTTCCCTTTTCCTTAAGACATAGAATTTCCTCTTCATTTTGGTTCGTTTATCATGAGAGAAATATTTTTCGAAGAATATTTTCTTAAAAGTCCTCCATTCTATATCTTTTGTTTCTTCTTCCTTCATTGTATTATGGATCGAAGACCACCATTGATCTACGTCTCCCTTATAACAATATACTTATAACACTACCTTTTCATTTTCATTGTATCTTAATTCCAAGAATATCATTTCAAGGGACTTGATCCAATGCTCACCTACCATCAGATTAGTAGTCCCACTAAAAGATGGCAGATTCTCCTACATGAAATGATCCAACACAGGTGTAGCATGGTTATTAATCATGACCTGAGTAATTTTTTCCAATATGATCATGATCCGGTCTGCTCCAACATTGACTATGTTGAATTGCTCTGTGGGGATATCCCTACATTTCTCACAAGTATTGATTCCCCGTCTTCCATTAGGTGTCATTTCTAAATAATTTAATACACTAGATTAGGTTATGAATCATAATTTATAATATCAACAATAAAATTACATAGTATAAATTAAATTTATATTCATAACTAATCTCATAAACATGGTTTATCTGAGGAAAAATTTACATTAAAATCCATCATAATGGCTTATAATAAAATGTGAATTATCCAAAGCATATCCTTGGATGTTTTAATACCAAGATTTCAACAAGTCTTGTTGTCATGTACCAATATACCCTAGGTCAAGCTTGAAAATCCTTGTCGGGGTTTTCACTCCTAGGTACATCTGTGTCAAATCCACCTCTACCTGTTTGTATCCAGATATGGATTTATTTCTATAAAGATCCACATAATCTATTGCTTACCAAAATTCCAGGATGTTCTTTTATGTTTGTCCTAAAATACTACCTTAGGTATTTTTCCCTAATATACATTTTCTAATCTAGTTTCAATGTTTTCTACTAAACTTCCTCTAATACCCATTGTAACACCCCAACCCCTCTAGACCAGAGCTGATGCATTACTTTTTACATTAGCATGATTAAAATTAATGAATTCATGAAAGAATGATCATTTTATTAATCTTGAAGAAACTAGATATATACATGATACTCAAATAACATTGGGAAAGGTAACAAATTACAGTACATAAAAAAAACTAACAACTGCATCCACAGAAACACAATAAATGATCTCTTCTTCATAACCTGTTGAAGGTAAAAAAATTAAAGGGGTGAGATAAATTATTAGTAATGGTTACTAATAAAGGAATCATGAATCAATAATAATTAAATCATAAACAACTTGTCATAGTCAATATGGCTTAGTGAATAAATGAAAAACACACGCCATTAATAAATTAAGAATGAAACTACATCATTAGATTTTTTTCAAAGTGAAGACCTCATGGATAGTAATAATAGATGATGAATAAAAAAATTCTTATTATTTGGACATCATTTATCTAGAACATGAAAACATTATACCATCAAAACAGTTTAATTCTATGGGTAGAAACCCATCTAATTTTTCGAAACAAACTCGAAGGGTTAGTCGCTAACTGATTTGACTCATGGGACATGTCAATGAATTAATGGGCTATAGAGGGACCCACCCATCACTTAATTTCAAAATAATTCTTTATACATTGATTTAATACATGATAAATATTTACTTTTAATATCCATATAGAGTAGAGGATATGGATTCATCAATATTTTCACACTGAAAACAACATTCAAAAGAAACACCGTATGTAAAATGGAATACAACATAGAAAATAATCATATCCATGATATGAGAATATGGACATTTAATAGGAATATAATTTTAAATGAAAATTTATCTCAAATGGGAAGTAGTTACACCACGTAATAATTATTAGGTGCACAATACAAAGTAATTCACAACGAAATGGAAAATTCAGACAACGTCCCTTACCACAGTGTAATCATTTGAATCATATGACAAAAACTTATTAACCATAAAATGCATCATTTAATACAATGAATATGAATAGAATAATGATATTATATAAAAATGGAAGTATACATACACCACATTCAAGAAATAAGTGGTGAACATTGGAAATCCCACGGAAATGAAAGTGAGATGAGAAAACCACTTACAAACATGTCGGCATGGTAACAGGTTTTCTTGTAAGGGATTAATGAGAGGTAAAGGGGTATTCCATTATTTATATATCATAATAAAAGTATGGGTGAGGTTCAAAAACATACCCCATCATTATTAATTAAAAATAAGAGGGCACAACATAGGGGGAATTCTTGAACAAAACTGAGAGAGAGGATCCCTCGCATTATGCTCAAAGGTGTTCTCGATTATTCTTAACGACCTGAATAATCAAATTTAGCTTCATTAATTAACAATTACAGAACCCCATAAACATTTAATTTATATTTTATAACCTTATTTGGTTCATTAATGGACTTTTTTGGGTTTAAGAGGTTCAATTTTATAGTTTTGGAATCATTTTCTTCCTTGGTTTTCATGATCCTGTTACTTGTATTCAAGAATGGATGTTTGTTTGAAGTGTGTTTAAACATCTAGAATTGTTAATATATATTATTATTTACATTAAATGTGATTAAATTATCTTATAATTATTTGGGTTATATACCATGATGATGACTCATTCGATATGTTAATGATAAATGCTTGGATTTGGCTTGGCGGTTTTGCGCACAATGAACTTGTTTTGTATTATTACTCCATATTATGAGAGTGTAAGGATTACAGAACATTAAATATGATAAAATAAATGTATTTTAATCTGTTTCAAACATTAAAAGGGTTTCATTTCCATTATTTAATATAGTAATTAAAATTGAAAACTTTTCTTCCTTGAGTGTGATAAATTAACACATCTCGGACGATGTTTGCATTTATAGTATAAAAGGTGGGGGAAAAGAGAGATTATGATGAAATATTATGTTAGAATAATTAAAATGTCATCCATGTATGGTACTGGAATTATCATGTCATTTGGATGATTTTAGGTGAGAATAGAGAACAAAATAATGGATCTTATAAAAGAAATTGAAAGAAAAGGAAGAGAGGTTCACCTCTTGAGTATTCCTCCTTGTGAGTCTCCTTAAGACATTTTTTGGCCTTTTGGAGAGAACAGCTAGCCTTGGATGTCAATAGAGGGTTTTGGAAGAGTATTTGGCAGAATTTAGGTAAGTCATGAAACTTTAGTGGTGTGGGAGGAAGAGGGGGTGATGGGTGGTTCATATAGTGGAGGGAAGGAGAGTTTTCTTAATATTATAATCATTAATGTATTATTTATTCTCATGAAAATAAATAATGAGTATTCCATGACCTATAATACTAATAAGAGCATTTTAGTTTGATATTTGGGTGCTTTTTTTAACGAAATATATAAATTACTGATCAAGGAACCCAGGATTACAAAGCCAATCAGGGAACGAGTTCACCCACGAATGATCACCCCAACATTTCCCAAATGAGCCAAACGATGGGCTCTCGAATTACCCTCTCTTCTGATAAAAGAAAATTTGAATGCATCAAAACCATCAGCCAGGGACCAAATTTTCCTCAAGATGAGGCCAAAAGGTTGGGAGTCCTCGTCCTTTTTTGAGATAGCGTTAACCACTTCTAGGAAATCAGAATCCACCAGGATCATGGGACAACATTTTGAATGGGAAAAAAGAAGCCCCTAGAGGATGCCCGAGGCCTTAGCCACCACAGGGTGGCATGATTTAGACACCTCCCTATACTGAGCTTCCACAATCTAGCCAAGGTTGTTATGAGAAATGATCCCAATGCCGACCCTTGAGTTATCAGAGACAACAACATCTGTATTAATCTTGACGAAACCCTCAGGGGGGGAGACCAAAGGGGAGCCGCCCATCGGGTGTGGCCCGAAGAATACACCCCTTCACTTTTCTTCCAGCCATTCATCAACTACATAGCTCTAACCACCCATAGATGATCATGGGTCACCTTCCTTTGGAAAATGCATTCATTCCGGCGAGTCCAAACCAACCAATCAATTGTGCATATCATCCCGACCACGCTCTGGTCCAGATAAGACACCCATTTAGAAAGGTTTGGGACCAACCCAATTGAAGTATCAAAGAAAATACCAAAATCTGGTCTCCAAACCTTCTATACCACTTCCACCCCCTTACAGGAAATAATTGCATGCAAAGGAGACTCCACTTCATGGAAGAAAAAAAGGACAAGTGTCTTCCTCCTCCATATGTCGTTGCACCAGAAAGTCACGGGTTGGAAGAACCCCAGCATAGACCTTCCACCAAAAATATTTCACCTTAGGGGGAGTGGTGAGGGACCCGAGGCACTTCCATCGATTATCGGTAAAACCCTGGACAAAACCTTGAACCCTCATTTTGTAACCGGAATGAACAAAATATCTCCCATGAGGTTCCCTGTACAGCAAATCTGGTCATTGCCCATTCCTGGTGTGAGAGGGATACTCAGGATGAGCTGACAATCCACCTCATTAAACAAGCACCAAAGCTTTTCCTGATCCCAATCCTCAAGCGAGTCATCGAGCAGATCACATACCCTTGCATCTTTGAATCTAGGGACAACTGGTGAGGAAACCTTATGATTGATTCCCTCTTATAGCCATGGATCCTTCCAAATTTTAACATTATGTCCATCAGCAATTCTCCACACACAAACCAAGTCAATGAGATATTTTTCTCCCCAAATGATCCTCCACATAAAACTCGGTCGTGGTCCCAACTGGGCGTGTAAGAAATCAGAATGAGGGAAGTACTTAGCTCGCATCACCTTTGAAAATAGGGTATTTGGGTGGGAAATAAGGTGCTATCCTTGTTTCTCCAAAAGAGCCTCGTTAAACCATTTGAGATTTCAGAAACCTAGGCCACCGCAGAATTTTGAAACACACAACTTCTCCCAAGACATCCAATGGGTGTTATGTCTACCCTCATGGGAGCCCCACCAAAAATTGGCCAACTGGGAGTGGATTTGATTAATGAGAGGTTTGAGGAATTTGAATAGTGACCTGGCATAATAAGGGATTTCATGGGCCACTAACTTCATGAGAACATCATCTCCCGCCTTGTAAATCCTACTACTAGACCAAAGACAAATCAGATTATCCAACCTATCCACAATCGCACTGAAAACTTGTTTTTTCAACCAACCCACCAGGGTCAGGAGACCAAGGTACTTTGGATGCTTATCAACCAGCAGAAACCAACACATTCGCTGCAAATCCTCCCTCATAGCTTGTGGGACGCCTTTACTGAAAGATAACTCTGATTTTGAAGCATTAAGACGTTGCCCCGAGGCCTTTTCGTAAAGATTAATGATATTCATGACCGCACTGCATTCTTGCGGGGTAGCACACGCGAACAGGAGGCTATCATCTACAAAAAAGATATGAGAGATAGGGGCCATTTCTACAAACCATAGCACCATGTATAACTCCTTGATCCCCCTCCTTCAGGAAGAGATGAGAAAAGACATCTGCCACCAGAATGAAGAGGTAAGGTGACAGGGGGTCCCCTTGTCTCAAGAATCTTCATGTTTTAAAGCTCACTGAAGAGACCCCACTAATGTTGATTCTGTAAGTGACAGAAGTAACACAATTCATGACATTAGAGATCCATTTTGTCCCAAAGCCCAATCTGGACCGAACAAGTTTTAGAAAATTCCATTCAACTCTATCATAAGCTTTCATCATGTCTAGTTTCATTGACATGGTGCCACACTTGGATGAAGAGAGAGTTTTCATAGAGTGGAATAATTCGAAGGCAATTGCAGAATTTTCAGTAATAGATATCTTTGGGAAGAACACACTCTGGTTATCTGAGACAAGTAGCGGGAGAAAATCCCTAAGTCTGGCCACCATAATTTTGGAAAAAAAATTGTATATCACATTACACAGGCTGATTGGACTAAACTCCGAAATTTTATGGGGGCATTGGGATTTGCGGATAAGAGTAATAATAGTTTCATTAACGGATTCAAGAGGGGATCTTTCAGACCACACCTCCTTCATTAGGGCCACCACCTTGGGCCCTACAATATTCTAAAAGCGTTTAAAGAACAAAGTGTGAAAGCCATCCGGTCCCGGTGCCTTGGTAGAGTGAATACGATGCAGGGCCCCAAGAACTTCCTCATCAGACAAATCTCTTTCCAGGTATCGATTCATGTCTTCAGTAACCAACTTTGGGATGCATCCAATCAGGCATGATGGAGTGCTAATACTTTCTATTGAATAGAGGTTGCTGAAAACGTGTAGGATAATGGAGTGAATGTCATTTATTTCATGCACAATTATTCTGGTGGTGTCCTCCAGATGAGCAATATGATTCTTCCTTCTCCTCACAGATGCTCATTCGTGAAAAAAGTTGGTGTTCTGATCCCCATCTCTGATATGGGACTCCCGTGTCCGGAGGAACCAAAAACTCTCTTTTTTCCTCAGAGCAGTGTTAAGATTATTTTCTGCCATAGAGATGTTTCTGAGGACAGAGTCAGAAGAATTATATGAGTGGAGTAAATTTAATTGATTCTCTACCTCCTTAATATGTCAGTCAAAGTTTCCAAACCTAGCAGAGCTCCACTTCTGAAGGCAAGTCACAACAGTTCGAAACTTGGCCATGGTTCTCCAATTCGATCCCTCCCAAGCCGCTTGAACCACCTTTTCACAGTCACTGTCTTGGAGCCACATACTTTCAAAGTGAAAGGATCTCTCAGGTCCCCTCTGTTTCCCTTGTGAGAATGTGGACAACATAATTTGGCAATGGTCAGAGGAGACGGGGGGTAACTGGACGATAGAGAAGGCATGGAAAAGAGAGGTCCACTCATCATTCCCAGCAAATCTGTCCAATATTTCTACCAGATGGTTCTCCATTGACCTACCCCAATGCCAGGTAAACGACATGCCAGAAAACCCTAGGTCATGAAGAGAGTTCAACACAAGAGACATCCTAAAATCGTGCATTGCATCGGCACTTCTTACATGTCCCCCTTCTTTTTCATGGGTGAAAGTGTGGCCGATTGTCGCCTATCGACCGTTCAAGGTTCCGGTGCTCTGCTAATGTGTATAGCAGCACTCGGGTCAAATCCTCGGCGATGATACTTTGCAGTAGTCGTTTGTTTTTAGTTGATTGTATTTTGATTAGGGGGGTTTGTTTGCAGAGCTTAATTGAAATGATTTATGGATGATGTTTGATTTACCAAATTGATAAAGATTGGGGTGAGTTCATCATTAGGTTAGTTAAGCTTGTGATATCCTCGAGCTTTGCTTTATATTGCATTTAAATTAACATCCATGTCACAAGATGATTTTGATTAGAATTCTTAAGTGTTAAGGCTTTAAACCAAGACTTAACTTAACTTAAGGTTATAATCTCAATCATATCTTATTTATGGTTGTGTATTTATGGTTCCAATAATCCATGGAAACCACATGTTAAACAAAACAAGTCATTAATCCATGACATGTTAAGTCCAACATACACAATGTTAATTCAAAGAATATTCATCGAGCAGAAGCTCTCAATCACTTAACATACCTAAATTATAACTCAACCCAATGAGAGATTTACTCAGCCATTTGGGTGATTAATAATCTGGTTATAATGATTATGATTATAAATTAATAAGAGAAGAAAAAGAAAGGGATAAGAAAAGAGTGGTACGTCGACACACACACACGAACAATGATGATAATTAAAAACGAACTTTCGATTGAATGAGGAAGCTAAAGAAGGGAAGGGGATTGAACTGAATTTAAACTATTTTAAGAACATTAATATTAAAATACAGAAGGTGGAAGAGAATAAGAGATATTGAAGAAGTAACTTGCATTAAAACAGAATTACAAAGAAAGAGAATTACAAGATTACAAAAATGAAGAACACAAAAGTAAGTGAAAAGAAAGAGAGGAGGAAAGGTCTCTAAAGTAAAAACATGAGTTTGGCAGGTCCTTCCAAGCCTTTGTAAAAGCTTTGGTCGTGCCAATATTATCTCCTCTCTTCTGAAATGCCAACCCCTCTCAAGGAGAGAAGGAGAGAGTATTTATAGCCCAAGGAGTGGACTGTTTGCATTCCCAATCTGTCCCTCCACTTGCATCGCCAATTTGGCAATTCAGACAGCCTAATCTTCAAATATCTTCTTCTTCAAAGTTGTAGGCAATAATGTTGGCCGACTACTATAAAACTTTGGAGTCATTTGGACGTAAGGATAAAAAGTTATGGCCGGTTTAATAAACAAACATAAACTGTCCATTTTAATCCAGTCTTTTTGAATTCCATAATGTGAAAGGGTTTTTGAATATTAAGATGCCTTCAAATACGAATGGTTTCTTCAACAAAGTCGGCCGCCTACATCCCCTTTTTCACACTGCAAAATATCAGCTCGCTTGGATGATTACATCAGGAGATATGTCATGCATACTATACTGATTTTCATTCTCGGCCAGAATGGTGGGCTGGACTTCAAAGATTCATTTGGGACCCTTGTACTTGGATTTGGGCCGTGAAATTTTTATCCAAGATGACATGTAGTGTCCCCCAAATTATGGTGGAGAGTTAAGGTTTTTGAACTTCTAGATTGAGCCCAGTAAATCAATCTTCATGAATAGTCCAGTTTCTTCACAGATTCTTTGGTCTTGTTTGTGAGGACCATATGACCCTTCAAATGGCAGAATTGGATCATGGTGCCTTCTAATGAAATGTTGTATATTGAAAGGAGAATCCTACAAAACAATAACAACACAATTTGGATCAGTATAGTGATAGTTATAATTAAAACATTAAACTGAATCAATTTGACTACTTCTAAAAATGCTCAAATATTATACTTAATATTAAAACATTAATATTTCACACAAATTATGCACATTTCATATAAAATAAATAAAGGGGGAATATAATAAGTCGTGAAAATATTAATAACATCAATGGGGATACCAGACCTCGTTAAAATCCCCCCTATCAAGAGAGGTCTAGGGAGGGAGTCTTGCAGCCGCTTCAAAAGGGCCCATGATCTGTGTCTGTCCTTCCCTACCATTTTCCAACATGTAGAATCCAAAAATGAAGTCCATTTTTCAAAAATAGTTTTCTAAATATGGTAAGAAAATCTAATTAAAATAATTACTTAATCGAAAAATACAAACACATAAAATATTTATCTTCATTTTTCAGTTGCCTAAATTTTATTTACACTTTAATAGGTATGGTTACCATTCATAATAGTCATATTACTATTCATAAGGGTAAGTTACTATTCAAAAGGGAAGGTTACTATTCCTAAGGGTAGGTTACTATTCACCAAAAAATTATGTTAATTCAAGCAGACTCTTAATATCACCCTAATCACAACCGTGTATGTCCGTTCTTCAAAATTCAAAACATAGAAGTGGAAAATTTTTGTTTAATGGCGAGGTTATGACTATATTCTAAATAACCAAGTGTTTTTTTCAAATAAACTCAGTACTTTATGAAATATATGCTATGAATAGAATGTATTTAAGAGAAACATACCATAAAATGTTTGGGGTGTTATACTTAGCCTCCAACTATGTACCAACAATTGGTGCATCTTGCATCCCAACATCCTTTTGGTTATCCACAAAAGTGGACTCATGTTCCACGTTTTGATCCACATGAGAATTATAAACATCTCTAAAAACTAACTATTCATTTCCAGACTCTTCCTCAATAATATCCTTATTCTCTTGTTCAAAAACATGATATTCCATAGTAGCTATACCACTTAACTGCTAAATGACACCAGAATCTGAAATATCATGACATGTCACAACTAAACTAGCCTCAAAATCATCAATAGCTAGATCTACATGAAAACATCCACTAATGGGGAATTCTCCCCCTCAACAAAAGTATCCATAAGCTTTAGAGGCATTTTCACATTCTTCTTCTTGATTCATCCACTATTATGAACAGGTTCATAATCATCTCCATTACATCCATTCTCATGTTCTTCTTAATTTTTGTCTTCATCTTCATCATCATATTCAGTGGATTTGGAACATTTATATTGATCATATCAAGAGACCTCAGTCTCATCTTAATTAGATTTAACTAACTTCTATATTTTTGGAAACATACTAGGAGGAATATTATCTCAAATGGTAATAGGAGAGCCTTCTGGATAAAAGTTATGGTCACTCCCTACATCAAAAGATTTCTCATTTTTCACATCTTCACTAATGAATTATTTCTCATTTGAGTATTCCACAACTTCCTTAGGCTCCAAGACTGGATCAACTTCATCGTTAGGTCTGGTGGGAAGATCAACCAGATTATACTTAGTATATAACTTCTCATTATCACCAACCAATTGTCTCTCCATGGATTATCTTAAGCCTTGAACATGTGGATCATGTAAGAAAGAAACCAACAAATTATTTAATAGACTCTTTATCATCATGAACTAGGACCTTTGCCTCCAACCTGGAAGAAATCATTTTTGCAGAGATCAATGAATTTTATCTGGAGGAACGTTTGATCATCTCTCAAATATGTACCATGATATATATACAAATACTAGTCTTGTGACCTCGAGACATTAGAGAATTAATATAAAAATATTGGTACATTAGTGTAGAAAAAATAACCCTTCCTTGGGCCAAGAATATTCTGAAAAAACATGACCAACATCTTATATTCCTCATCCAACTCTGAGGCAACATGCCTTCTGGTTGAAACATCTCCTATTAGCAGAGAAAGGGAATCCACATAGATAAAAAAGTCACTTGATTATAGAATAATTCCATGGTAATCCTCAAATACAACATCATGAGGTAAATTTAAACACTCGTCATACTTTCTTAATAAAAAACAAAACACATTCCCTTTTAACATTCCTTTTTATCCAAACTCCTCTATCTTCAATAAATGAAAACTACACATGTTGATAAAACTCATATACCATTTTAGGGTAGAAATTCCTTTGATATGATGAAAACCAATCAAACCACCCTTTCTTTTGGAGAGCCTTAAGTACCATGCACTTACTTGACATCATACTTTTTGAGTCTACTTCCTTTTATTCAAAAAAAACATGGTTAACAAGCTTTGGATTTACTAAAGAAATATGAGAAGATTCACTCTTCTTATTATAAGTTTTAGAATTCGGAGGAGAAATAAAAATATAATTCTTAATTTTCATCAATATAATCGGTTCGCAGGGCTCGGTTGAATGTAAAGAGAAGGTTTGAAATGCAGGAAGTAAAGGTTTGTACTATGCTCAAGAGAGATAGAGATACACGAGTATTGTGTGGGGATCAAGGTATATTGATAATATAAATTATTCCACTTTAATATCATTTGGGATATTATGTATTCTAAAATAAAAATTATAATTGGAATCAAATTTTAGATAGAGATAAAAACACGCATTAGGTTTTAGTAAATAGAATAAATCAAGAAATAAATTGGTGGTTCAAAATATCAAGAAATAAAAGAAAAATTATAAATGCCTAAATGAAAACAGCATGGAAAACCAATGGTATTAAAATACAACAACATGAAAATCCAAAAACTTGACAAGTCAAAGGCATGATAAGTCAATGGAATGTCACCTACAATGGTATGATATTGACGAATAAACCTAACCAAAATTTATCATTCCTAATTCATGTTTGATATAATTAGTTATCTCAGAATTTTTAGGCTTGGTGAAAATATCATTTAACTAATGTTCTATGCCAATGAACTCAAGGGTAATATCTTCCTTTTGAAAATGACCTCTCAAAAAGTGATGTCTTATATAAATGTGATTTGTCTTTGAATGAGAAACCAGATTCTTAGAAATTTTTATCACACTTGTATTATTAGAGTTTATGGGGATATGTAGGAATTGATATCCAAAGTCTAGTAGAGATTGTTTAGTACACAAATTTTTTATACAAAAACTAACTGGAGCTAGGTATTTAGCTTCAGCAGTAGACAATGCAACATAAATTTTCTTTTTACTACACTATTAAACTATAGACTTTCTTAAAAAGTGATAGGTTCTAGAGGTGTTTTTTCTATCTAACTTGAATCCACCAAAATCAGAATTAGAATAACTTACGAAATAAAATGATTTCCCTCTAGGGTAAAACAATTCTAAATTGTTAATATACTTGAGTTATTTTAATATTCTTTTAACATCATCAAGATTTGAATCTTTTGGGTTTTATTGAAAATGAGCACATATACACACACTAAACATAATATCATGTCAACTATAAGTCAAATATAGAAGACTTTTAATCATATCTATATAACACTTTTGATCAAGTGGTTTTCTAGCTTTATCAAGATACAATTTACAGTTGGTATATATAGGATTAACCCTATATTTAGTGCTATCCACATTAAAATTATTTAAAGGGTATTCTATTTATTTACTTTGGATTAAAATAATTCCTTCTTTGTTTTGAAAAATCATAAATCCAATAAATAATTTGAGTTTACTCGTTAAATTCATTTTAAATTCATTTTTCATTATTTTATAAAAATCAGTACAAATATTTTTTTTAAAGATACAAAAATAATATCATCAAAAGAGATTTTCCATACTAATGCATATTTTGAAATTAGTTTCATGAATATGGTTGTATCATATATTCCTTTTAAAAAATTAAAATTAATAAATTTCTTATCCTATTATACCAAGTGTTAGGAGTTTGATTCAAACTATAAAAAGATTTAGTTAATTTAAAAACTTGATTTGGAAAGTGGGATTTTGAAAATGAGGGGTTGTTCCACCAAAACATCCTCAATTATAAAACAATTTAAGAACACACTCATGAAATCTATTTAATAAAGATTGAAATATAGACGAGTTGTATAAGCAATACAGATTCTTGTGGACTCAAGCCTGGCTACTCATGAAAAGGATTCCTCATAGTAAATCCCTTCTTCTTGACTACAACCTTGTGAAAGAATTCTATCCTTGTTTCTAACTATATTTCCTAACTCATCAAATTTATTCCTAAACACCCATTTAGTTCTAATAGTCAAGGATTTTTTGGGTCTATAGACAATTTACCACACATTTTTTCTTTCAAAATGATTTAACTCTTCTTCAATTTCTTTTACATAGAATTCATCATTAATAGATTCATTTAGGTTCTTAGGTTCAAGCCGAGATAAGAAAGCTTGATGTTCAACCTGGTTTCTAATATAATATCGAGTTTCAGTTCTTCAATTTCTATCATCTCAAATATAATATAAAGGATGATACTTATTATATATAACAACTCTAGAGAAATATGGACAAGTCACTTCTATATTTTTTTGTTCTAGTTTTGGAATTTCTGTAAATTCTTCATAACTGGTTTTTTTTCTACTTGTTTTATAGAAAAACTTAATGGTTTAAAATTTATGTTTAGAGAAGATAAATAATCCTCAATGTTTTCTAAAGAGGTATTAGGTTCATGTGGATTATTTTTATAAAATTTGACATGAACTTATTATTCCTCATTTTTGGTCTTCTTATTGAACAGTCTATAGGATTTTATAGAGATCAAATAACCAAAGAAATTTCCTTTATCACTTCTGGAAGAAAATTTTTCCAAGTTATACTTAGTGTTAATACTAAAGACTTTTCAAACAAAATCTTGAATGAAATTAAACTTAGTTTTCCTATTATTCTATAGATCATATGGTGTATTCTTAATAATTTTTCTAATCAAGACAATATTGATAATATAGTAAGTGGTATTAAAATCTTCCACCCAAAAATAGATTGACAGGTCATACACATTTAACATGGTTTGAGCTATCTCTTGTATGATTAAATTTATTCTATCCACAACTCCACTATGTTGAGGTGTCCTATGAGCATATAAGGTATGAGTGTAGCCATTTTAAGATCAAAATGATTCAAAATATTGATTTTAAAACTCATGAACATGTTCACTTTGGAAGTTTTTAATCCTAATTCCACTAAGGTTTTCTATAGACTTGGCATACATTGTAAATTAACAGTATGATTCACTTTTGTATGCTAAAAATACACACAAGTATAACTAGAATAGTCATCTATAAGAACATAAACATAGTGCTTCTCATTAAGACTTGAAACTCTATAAGGTCCAAAGAAATCCATGTGAACCAACTCTAGAGGTTGATAAGTTGACACATATTTTGTAGTTTAAAAAAACATTATATTGTTTCCCTTTTTAGAGGGGTTGAAAAATTTATCATTTGGGAACTCAAATATTGATTGATCCATAACTAACCCTTTTTTATTTAACTTCCTAAGTGATTGAATGTCCCAATGTACTGGTCTTCTATTCCAAATCCAAGATTCCTTATGAAAGGCACTTAATCATGAAACTTTTTGAGAAATCAAGGAGTTTAAATATACCGCATAAATATTGTAATTTCTCAAGGCAGTAAAACATAAATCATTTTTTAAATCAAAAACACTACAAGCATAATTTTCAAACTTAACATAAAAACCATCATCACATAACTGATAAATTTTAATATTATTATACTTTAAACCATATACATATAAAACATTTGAAATTAAAACTGAATTTTCGTTAACAATCTAGCCTAGGACAATGATTTTCCATTTTCCTTATCACCAAAGGTCACATGGACACCGTCAACCTTGATAAGGCTCTTGTAGTAAGAGTATTATCCTATCATATTTCTTGAATAAAAATTGTCCAAGTACCATATACTTCTACGGAAATCCTTCAAGTATGTTTCCTATAAAATAGGTTTTAAAAAACAAATGATTTTCATATACAAATCTGTTTGGGTACAAAAATTTTAGTGATAAGATATTTTGGAACCCTCATTTTTTATGGGTTTCCTATAAATAGATTTCATACTCATAGAAATAATTACTTTTTTATGTCCTTTTTAAAAAATTTCCGTAGTATATATTTTAGGTATGGATTTAGGAATAAAATTTCTCATAGTAATTCTCCACTATCCAGGTTTATATTCTATTCAAGTGATATATTTGGGAGAAACATTATTTCATAAAAATTGTGTCATTGTATCTCTACCAGTTTTAAATTTCACATTTCCATAAATTTTCATTTGAATGTTTAAGGTTGTTTTTTTCTTTGATAAGTTGATAAATTTTCCCCTTTTCTATAGACAGTTTAGATTTACAGTTTGTAGTTAGAGCATGATGTATTTTCAAAACATTATATTTATCCTTTAACTCATTAAACGTGTCTTTTGACATATTATATCAGTAAAATAATTCTTCATTTGACATATTATCATGATCAATTTTTTTATAGTCATAATTATAAGTTCGATCATAGTAAAAAAAATTAGAAACATTTGGTAATGTTGATAGCTCCCTGGTTTTGGTGATGAAACACATGTTTTCTCTATCTTAATTTTCTTCAGGTTAAGAATTTGAGTCACTAGAGATACTCTCTGATGCACTCCAAGTGGATTTAATAGCCTTTTTTATATTCTATCTGTATCTGTGTATTTATTTTTTTATTTTATCTTCTTACAATCATAATTATGTAAACTTTCCTTTTTCAATCACAGAATACAACTTCATTTGGATCATTATTATTTTTCATCCTATTTCCTATATTATCATATTTTCCTTTATATTTTCATTTTATAAAGAAAATTGTCTTCTAGTAGAACTTATTTAACCTTTTGGATAGGTGATCCATTTCCTCATCACTGTCAAAAATAACTTAACGAGAACTCGAATCTACATCTTGGAATTTTTCTTTCTCATTTTCCTTTTGTTTTTTGTATGTAGTTGTCTTGAAAGTTATTAACATCCTTTTAGGATCCTCTTCTCACTCACAATTTACCTTTAGTTATTTTTCATACATCATAATATTTCCAATAAACTCTTTCATGGGTAACTTTCTTATATCACATGATTATCTTATTGCAACTAAATTGCATCTCTATATTTCAGGTAGACATCTCATCAATATCAGTATCTGTTCCTTATTAGATATTGGATTTCAAAGTTAGCTCATGGTATTGTAAATATCATTAAACCTAAGGAACATATAAAAAATGGGGTCATTATGTTTTATTTTAAAATTATCATATAAAATAGTATAAGTATTGAGAATCATTTCTTTAACATTAGAAGTTCCTTCAGTGAAAATAGAAAAAGGATCCCAAATCTCAAATGATGTTTTACAAGATGATATTATATTAAATTATTCATCACCCAGGGAATAATACGAGGCATTCATAGCTTTATAGTTATTATTATATTCTGATTTTGTAGAATCATCCCATGTTCTTTTAGAAGTAATATGTATAGCATATTCATCTTCTATAGAAGACTAGATATCAAAACCTATGCTCTCTATGTGAATTTTCATCTTTATTTTCTTCTAGGAATAATTTTTACCATTGAATAAAAAAGTTATATTGGTTTTAGAACCTTGTTGATGATTATCTATATTAATGAACTAAATTTTGAACTAAAAAAATTTAAGATCTTTCGTGTATAACTAAAATCATAGTTAAAACAAATCTAAAAACTTGAATACCAAGGAAATAAAACCATTAATACCAAATGTTGGTTGGAGTGAGTATCTCAATCAAAGATGATTTGATTACCCAATTAAAATTTATGTTAAAATGGATTATTTTTAAATCCTCCAAATATTAAAATATGAGAACATTTATCAAAATAAGTAGTATGATATATATCTTAATCTTCTTAAAGATTTTTCTAATGATTTATTAGATCTCAGATGAATAATATATTATATTACTGAATCCTTAGAAATCAATTTACTTCATCAAAATGCAATATCAGCACAAATTGAGATAAAATATAAAAGTATTATTTTTTATAGGTAAAAATAGTTTTTAGTTTTAAGGTAGAAATACAGTAAAATAAATTTAAAACACAAATCCTAAAAATGAATACAAGAGGTTCAGTCTCATGTCGGGACATAGTCCACTCCACTTAGTGATAATATTCCACCAAGAAATTTATATAACATTAACAAGTTAATCCACACCATGGATTAGGTTTATACTAATGTTTACAATTATCCAAGACACACACTTCCTCTTCCACAGTTATGTGGGGGGAGAAAATTCCACAGAGGAACCTATACCACCATTATTCGTGGGAGAAACAAATAATAAAAGTGTTTAAGAAGATATTGAGTGTCTTAAATTTAATTGTAGGATACATTGTGTGTGTGGAAAATCATGGTAAGCACAAAAACTAATCCTAATGTAATAAAAATAAATAGAATTGAGAAATCTAGGAGTGTAGAGTTTATAAGTGCTCAGTTTGTTGCAATGAAACTTGTAAATCTTGATTTTAATCAGCACTAAATTTTGAATCAGTTTCTTTCCAAATATTTAGGAAAATAGAGTGTCACAACTCCTATTTTATAACTAGAGGAAAGAACTAAATGTGATGATTCTTTGGCTTCCTCAAGAGAGTGTTCACAATATGTGAGCTCATTGTGTTTTTAATCAGGTTTAGATCTTTATCTCTCAGATATTTATTGAATCATGATCTCTTTATTTCTACTTAATTTTTCTATATTTTCATTATGTTTTTCTCAATATGACTCTATCTATGTTTCACAAGGGAGTGTGCCACACTTTTATCAATAGCATCAGGAACATCCAAATTAGTTGCTTCCTCATACTTCACATTCTAACATGATTTCTATTGAAAATTTAATAAAAATCATTAAAATATTAAATGGAATTAAATTTTATGGATATATTCATTATAGTAATTTAATTCAAAATGGTTAAAGTAATAAAAATAGTGATGTTGTATTAAATTCTAACAGTGTCGTGTTTTGGCAGAGTCTCGCTTGATGGTATGTTGTTATGGCGGTGTGACACTAGAAGTATGACATATAGTGATATTTTTTGGTAGTTTCTTAGACTTATACACATTTTAAATATGTTGGTGGTGTCCTAAACATAGACAAATTTTCAATATGTTGGTGGTGTCTCAAATAAAAATGTATGATCTAATGATGTATGCTCTGATGGTGTCTCAAACATAGGTAATTTTTCAATGTTGGTGGTACTAGTCTGAGGGTGTGACATATGGAGGAATGAGATCTATTAGTATCCAATACTTATCCAAATTGATGTTTTGGTGGTATGATATTTGGTTGGCATTTTAACCAACGATGTATCATACTTTTTTAATATGTCTATCTAGCGATATAACAGTCTGACTGTGCAAAATTCTGGTGGTATCTCAGACATATAGATTTTTTTGCTGACAATGTGTCAAGGATAGTAATTTTTGTCTCGACAATGTATCATAATTATATGGATTTATTACATTTTCTCATAATGTAGATTGATTATAGGAAAACATGAAAGTCATCAATATTATTAGAATCCTGATTTTTTTTATCATTAAACCTAGGAGGTCAACAATGATTTATGCATTAGGGAATCCACTAAATGGATCAAGGAGACACAAGCCCATAATTGGAAAATACAAGAATGCATAAATACCTTCAAGTAGAATGACCAACCCTTTTAGGTTTATATAAAGGGTAATATGAATCCTTTATACGAAAATGTCTAAGTGACTATACATTCTGAGTTTAATGGTGTGGGATACCGAGACTTGATAAAATAGTGGGAATCTAAATAAAATTTTTATTATTATATCACACATAATGTTTAATCAAGAAATTTACTTATCATATATTTTAATTATTATAAAAAATGGAAAGAAAAACTATGAAACCACAAAGGTCATTTATTATCTCAGTGATTGAATTTAAGAATTAACATTTTTAGATATAATACAATCATTTTTTGAATGCATTATTATCAGTAAAATTTTATTATGTGTTGGAATCATATATTCATATTCTACCTCCCGAGTTGGTGAATAAAGGTGAAAAGGATTCCTACTAGATATATATTGAGGATGTTTCCTTTTATCATTGTATTATACTATCAACTATGTTTAGAGAGTTTATTATACAACATGAGGACATATATTCTTCCACCATAATATGTCATCTCTAATATATTAAGTAAGAGAAACAAAATATTGAAATAAATAATATTATCAATGCACTATATCATTCTAAACTGGAAGAAAGTAATATAGCTACTGATCATGATTCCAAAATACTGGGGTATATTAACAAGTTAGAAAAATTAGGCTTATATTTGGGTAAGAAAAAAATCCATTATTCTTATTTTATTATCCTTACAACCTCAGATATCCTTTTTTATCCAATATTGGATAAAATAAATGGATAAGCCTCTCATGGATATTATTTAATACTTCCCCAAGAAAATAAGGATTGATTGAAACAAGATTCTCCTCCCACAAGAAAAACAAATTTGAAATACCTATTTGAAGATCCCATGTCTCATATAAATAAAAAATATCATTTATAATGTCCTTAAATGAGACAATGTCTTTGAGGGGAGAAGGATGAATAGAAAGATATTTGATTATCATGTGTAAATCTTAGACACAAGAAATTAAATATCAGTGAATTAAATAAGAAGTTAGTTGCATCCACTTAAGGTATATTCATCAAGTATATATTCACTACTAGTTTACTAAATATAATATTCTCAAAACATGCATGTACTTGAATATAGGAAATGAACCAGAATGGAATTATTATCGAGTGAACTCAAAAGGAACTAAGAATGGGTGACTCCTAAGTTATATAAAGGGATATCACTACTTCTCATTACCAAAATTTATTGATTCAATTTTTTAATGAGTGTTACCAAAATATCATATTAGTTTCCATCTATACAAAATGATAAATAATTTCACATGTGGAATAATAGTATTTATGGCACTTCAATACCAAACTATTTGTTTAGTTACTCTTGAATAATAGATATCCAATGTAATGAATGATATATAAAAAATATAATAATCTTACCTAGTTGTTGAAAGAAATTATTTTTTACTAAAATTGAATTTAGTTGTATTTTTAAACCATTAAAAGGTGTTTTAGTCTCTATTGAGCTGAGATACTTATAATAAAAACAAACTACTTGTCATTTTAAGATAATGAAACCTTTATACATAAAGGTACATAAAATTATTTTTATGGTTAGTTCAACATGGTAATGTGAACTATTATAAATGTAAAGGTAACTTCATATACACCATGAGATTTTCATTAGGGAAGCTTATCTTTTATGGATACTAGGTGAAAAATTAACTTTTATGGGTTAAGGATCTGGATGCACATCATATAGGAATAATAATATTGGACTCCACTGAGCTTAGTGGGAAGAGTAGTTCCAAATACACATACTATGTAGGAACTTATAACCAAATAGGTTTCATATGTTCATCATAGTGGGGGATGCATATTTTATACTTCTTGAATATTGGTTCTTAAAATGCAGCACTAAATGGTAATATGCTAAAGTTAAAAATTATGTATAAATTCAAGTAATTTACTCCATATATCAAGAGCTTGAGACCTAATATTTCGATTATTTAAAATAATTGAAACTATTGGTGATTATTCAAGTGAAACCAGACATGGATGGTACAATATGGTACCAATATATTAAGATACATTACAGAAAGGTTTAGTATATATATAAACATATTCACCACCCATAATGGATAAATATTTTTTAAATTATACTTTTCAAACCATATTTCTATAATTATCATATTGGGAAATTTATTTTCAAGGGAACCTTATTTAGAGTAATACTTGTGGAATACGTATAAATTACAAAGACAAAAGGAGACTGAATGGTATATATCTACTAGCCATAACTAAAAAGGGTCACTAACATCAATAAATTCTAATACATTTTCTAGATTTTATAAACTAATTTATGAACAAAAAATCATTAATTGTGGTCATAGAATATTCATTTGGAAGTGAATGGGTGAGATTTTTCACTAATTGATTAGCGGGAGGTAAATAAGTTTTCAAGAAAGATAAGTTGATAACATATAAAAAAATTATTATGTCTTACCAGTTTATTAAGTCTAAAGAACCAAATTTTTCCAAATTTGAATTAAATTGGAAACAATTTTATAGGGAAAAAGATCTAAAAATATATCTACGATTTTTCTAAATACATTCATTGTACAAATATTATAATGGTATTGAAAATACAAGTTGAAACACGTAAAGATGAAATTTATGTTGGCATATAATCTATCTAGTAGAACATACATGCGAATGGGAAGATATAATGAAGATTAAAATAATTTCAAAAACCTAAGTTCTAAGAACTTATATAATGTGTAATTATATACACAGATATATTATAATTATAATTAATAAATCATATTAGGTGAATATCAAACATATCTAACATAATTTCATAGAACTATAGGTAGAACTATCTAATACTACATAGAAAAATAAAACTAGATGATTTCTTGGGGTATGGAGAAGTGGGAATACTAGTGATCAAGGGAATTGAACGCAAAATTCATTAATTTCAGTTCAATAAAGTATCACTAAAAAGGATATTGAAATATTTAATAAACACCAATTATATCCAATAGTTTTATGTTTACAATATCCATGTCAATTTTGGTTTTTGACGTAGTTTTGCAATGTCCGATTTTGAATTTGGGTTGTGCCGAACGAAAGAGATTTATCATTTAATGATAATATATGGATATAAATTTAGTCAAGATGTATAGATTTTGAAATGGGAATAATATTTGGATACTAGATTATATAACTAATTGAGGGAATTTCTAAAGATAGTAATGTTATGGTAACTAGATTTTCTAAAAATAAATCGGTCATTTCCAAACCTAGTCACAAAAATGTGATAGTCCTAGTAATTGTATCCATACATAACAGAAGTATTTTATTACAAGTAAGAAATAGCTAGTCATTGGTAGTTGGATCAACTTCAAGTGTGTGTTTGTTAGATTTAGTTCCATCGAATAAAATAATTTTTTAATTTAGATAACATGTATATTGAAATATTTGAATATTAATTTAAATATGTTATCACATATTAATTTATATTATGTAAAATATTGATGTGATAATATACTAGATTATCTATTACATTGAAAAAGAAATATTAGTTTCCCACTATGATGAGAACCTTGAAATTCTATGATGATATTCTTACGACTAGTATAATAGGGTATATAGTACATAGACTATTAGGTTAAATTACTCATAACCAGATGTAGCTTCTTCTCAATATTTTCACACATGGTAATATTTAATATTTAATATTATGAGAACTGAAACCCCATTAGGAATTCTTTATGTTTTGGTTTCATTTGATATTCCTATCTATAAAAATGTGTAACTTTCCTTAGAATTTAAGATTGTCATTAATTCACGTCCTAAGTCACATGTATAGATTTTATAATAAAAACATCACTCCATATTTTTGTGGGAAGTTGGTTATAATGTTTCACACCTAGTTTTTTATTTTAAATTTATGATCTGGTTCATTTATGGGTCTTGGGTTTTTTATCGAGAACCGGGTGGGACAGGTTTGAATTTTTTAGTTAATTTTCTATTTATTTTTTGTCAAGATTTTCTCCCTTGGATTTTCCTTTGTATTTTTACAGACAAATAATTAATTTTTGCATTATTTAATGTGGCACATGACTAGTGGGAAATATTCACACCTTCCCAAGTAATATTGTGAAAATTAGTGGTTTTAGATAGAAGCTAGCTCACAACTTGTGTATAGTAAGTCTGGTCGTATTGGATAAATGTGCGGTACGTGCCTCTAAGATAGAAAGGGGGCACAGTTACTAAACGGTTTGGAAAACCATGTGATAAAACAATGATCTATGTCTAGGTAATTAAAAATATGAAAATTTTCTTTTGTGTTCTCTTGGCATTTAACCGTAAAACCCTCTTATCTTCCCAATTCACAATTTTTAGCCATTAGAGATCCCTCCAAGCCTCCTTGTACCTCTTGGTATTCATTGTTTTGGTGGTTGTGACCCTAATTATTCATGTAAAAATAAATTATATGGTTTCTCTCTTGGTTTATTCCCTCGTTAATGGGTTCCCTTCCCTCTTTCATGGGTTCTCAGTTTTCGTTATGGTGTTTGAAATGGTGAGGGTAAAAACTTGTTTTGTTGAGTGAGATCTTCATGTGGGTTTTTAATCATTCCTTGTTAGGGTCTTGTGGTGGGTGGGTGTAGTTTTACATAATTTTCTGGAAGTTTCTACACTTGAGGTGGGTGGTTTCATGCTTTATAATTTTTAGATTATTTTAACATGATATCTTGACATGCATATATAATGAATGTGGATTTTTATCATGGGAATGGTTATGTTTTCATGTGTTCCTTTTTGTGGTTCTTCTTGGGTGTGTTTTATGAATTGTTTTAGGGACGACATTTTTTTTCAAGGGAACTTGAGGTGAGAAGATGTTAAAAATGGGTTTTTAAAGAAAAATAAATTTCTTTGGTTTGTGGGATTTTGTTTTACACCTTTTAATGTGTTTTTAAAATAGTTTTAACGATGAGAATAATGTTTTAAAAATAGGTCTTGGCATTTGTGTTGATTTGAAAAGGGTATTGGCCATTAAAATGGTTAAATTAATTAAGATTTTTCCTTGGAATGTTTCCTAATGGGTTTCATGTATTATGCAAGTACAGTGAAATTTTTTTCAAATGGTTTTGGTGTGTGTGTAAAATGTAAAGTGGTTTATTTATAGAAAATAGTGGTTTCCTTGTTATGAAAAGTGACAATGGTGATTTGTGTAATATGTGAAATGATAATTTGAGCATAAAGGGAATCTTAGGTATCTAGGTGGGTTGACTAGATCTAGTACTCTAGTTATACAAAAGTGAAAATTCATGGTTTCACTTAGCTAGATTGATGATTATAACTCTAACTAAACATATATTATGATTAGAGTCCACTAGGACCATTAGGTGTCCCCTCTTAGTGGCTCCTGTATGATAAAGCTGAGGGTTCTGGTTTTTATACCATGTTCCAGTAAGGTATGAGGTTTTAGTGTCTCACTTCAAATAGATTGACCATATAAATTTACCCATGGTTCACTCTTATGACATGAGACTTGTGTTATGTGGTTCCAGATGTCAGGATATAGTAGAACTTGAGTGTATTTTGTTTTAAAGAAATTGTATCTTAGTAAAAGTTTCCTTTTGAAATGTTACCATTAAAAGTGTTGGGATGAAAAAGGTTTTTCTTAAAAAAATCATAAAAATGTTTCAAATTATTTTACATAAATGAACATGTTAAATTTTATTCTCATGTTGTAGCATAGATTCCTTCCTTTTCATTGGAATCCTACAAGGATTTTACTCACAACCTACATACACCTTTGGGTGTATGTAGAAATTGTTATATATGACACTAGTAAAGGCAAAATGAGTTGGGTAGATGTCGACGGTTCATGTTCTGGTGTTCTTCATATTGCAGGTATTGGTGGTGATGGCTTTAGGGAGATGCACCTCATGTCACACATAGTTTTTTGGGACATTTTGTTTTTCCCTTTACTTTGTGGTATTTTAGTTTTTGGTTAAAATTATAAATCCTTTCATCTGAAAATTATTGTACCATGTTTGGTTTTGGTTATTCTATTTTGTCATGTTTATTATCATTGGTTATTATTGGCTATTAAATCAAGTGAAATTATTCCCAATGTATTTTGATGATACTTTGGCTCTAGTTTCTAGCTAGTGGGGATCAGGAACACCTTTTGGGTCATGCAACATGCCAGTTCTTGTTTCGGGTTGGATAGAACTCTAAATTACTTTGTAACAAAGTGGTATCATATCCTGGTTACACTCTTTTGGGTCATGTTATTTGGGATTAGTTTGGATATATTGGTGTTAGGACTGTCAGGACTTAATGTTCAGGTTGCAAGTAGGGTGTCTAGATAGCACACATCATGATAAGACTTGAGTTAGCATGGGACGTCAGGTTTCATTGGTTCTTGTGGGTTTTTTTTTGTTTGAAAATGAAAATAGAGTTTGGATAAAGATCTCAGTGAAATTTCGGCATCTATAAAGACAAGTGGATATAGGTTAATAGTCCTAGAATCCTCTCTAGGATGGTGGTGTAATTGAAGTATGTTTGTTGACCATATCACCAAGTCAACCATCGACACTAGTTTCTCTAGTGAATTGTTTTGTGTCTTTTTTGGTTATAAAAATTGTTTTGAAAACCCCTGTTTTGGATTTGTGAAAACTAGATGTAAAGAAGTAATTATTTAATTTTTATAATAGGAAAAATGTATTTTCATAATCCACTTTGAGAAATAAATTAGAAAAATGGATTTTTTTTAATGAACATTGGGGTAAAATGGGATTGGCTTTTTGGGGTTATATTTTTATAATAAAACAATACTACTTAATGAATTTTTTTTGGAAAGAATAAATTTATATTAAATAGGGTTTGAAAAAAAACTAACCAAATTTTTTTTGATGTAATAGTATTTGTTTAATTGGTGAAATTTTTTGGAATTGGATAAGTTGAGTTTTGAATGGGAATCATGGCTTTCTTATTTTTGAAATAAATGAAAGGGATTGATGTGTGGTGCTTGAAAATGGTTTTTGATTTTGGTGGTTAGTTATACTTTGAAATGTTATATGAATTTATGAAATGGGAATTAAATGTATAAGTCGATAATGTGGGTTAAATGTTTTGTTTTGGAAAGTGGAATGGTTTTTTTAACCTATGGTATTTCCGTGAGTGACCACATGCATGGATACATGTGAATAGTTGATGGGATGAATGGATGAGTGCCTATATTGGTATGAGTGTATGGGTGACTAGTTTTCTATGAGAACATGTATGTGTGAGGCTCCATGAGATACCATCAGTGAGTGTGAAACCCTACAATACTATTTTCTTTTCAAGAGTTATTTTAAGAGAAAATTTTGTTATTTGATAACTAGCAGTTGTGTGGGGTGTATCCTTGTAATTTAAGAATGTCACTTGTGTAGTGTTTTGAGTTTGAGAACCCTTTTTATTTTAATGGTGTTTAATGTTTGAGTTTTTTTCAACGATTTGGTTTTGAGATAGTGGTTAGTGGGTTCTTCTAAAAAAAATTGGGAAGCCTTTGGGTTTATTCCCCCTTATGTTTGGTGTATGGTTGTGGTGAATTCTAGTCAATGGATCAGACATGATTAAGTTATTTATCTCCTTGTTTCCAATTTCATGTTTCCACATAGTTTCTATGGACATTGTGGTGAAGTTATGGGTGGTATATCATTAGTAGACACTCTAGTTGATCAATATGTGGAACTCCTTGAGTTCCGTAAGTTGAATCCTCCCATATTTTACAATCATGAAAATCCACTCAAAGTAGAAGAGTGGATGAGGTAAATTGAAAGAAACATTAGTTTCCTTGATATGTTTGAGTCATTAAAGGTGAAAAAGTTAATGTTTTTAAACCTTTATAGAACTTCTATTATAACATAAGCATGTTTTTATTTCAGGAATTGTGAATTTCTTCTTTTTAGAGGGAAGTGTCTTCTGTGTGTTTTTTCAGTTGCTTCTCGTTTGAGGTGAAAAGGGATGATGTGTGTGCATATAATAAGTACTTTCCTCGGTATAGTGCTATTTTGAGGTTAAGTGAGTTTCATGGCATGTTTTTTCATTTTGTTTCACCTGGAATGTTGTTTGTAATCTCATAAAACTAACAGAAAGTATTCTGATTATGAATATTCAGCTTCTGGTTGTGAGGTGCAAGATGCTAAAAACATCAAGGCTCTAGTCATAGGACCTGGGGTGAAGCCCATTCACTTTTAACAAACCTATGGTTTGAGGGACTGTAGTATTGATTTTGTCTTCATCATAGGAAATGGATATAGTTTAACATTTTTGTGTAGTTGTTTCATCTTGAATGGGCATATTTTTTGAGAAGATATCTAGATCCCTCATTTTTTTCATTACGACCCACATGGTTTAAAATATACTTTTTGATTGTGAAGAGACAATAATATATAACATCATTGAAATTAAATTTATTTAGATTAATGGATTTGGATCCCTATTTTTTTATCCCTATATAGTTGGCCTTCATGAATTGGTTTCGGTTACGGCCCATCTCATGGTTGGGGTTTTCCCTCCTTAATTTTTTTACCCCTGGTGGAGGGGTTTGTTGGATTTTCTTTGTTTCTCTATGATAGTTTCTTAGGTTTTTTTGTACTTATGGTGTGGATAACAACTATGGGTCTCATTGCTAATTCTTCTAGAGTAAGTCAGTGGTAGTTCTTTTTAAATTGTGGGGAGTCCATTCAGGGCACCCTATTGTGATAATTCCATTTAGTTTTTGGTGATGTCTCAGTAGTGGGTAGTCTCATTAGATTTATCTATTATCAATACCTTACCTTGATTATGTGTTGGGATTGGAGTGTTCCCACTGGTTTTGTTGAAGTAGGGTTTTGAAGGTATTTTTTGAGAAGTTGTTTGGTTTTGTTTGATCATTTTAGGTAAGAGGTATGAGTTTTAGTTGGTAATTTTTGTAGTGATCTTGGACTGAGAGTTTGGACTATATAGTTATGAGTATTCCTTTTATAGTTATCAATAAACTAGATGTGTTTTAGCTTTTGGGGTGTATAAGGTGTATTCTAGGGAGTCTATTTTGGCCTTTTAAGTTCAAAATTGTGAAAATGTTATCATGTTCATGGTGTTCTTGTTTTCTTCTCATTTGATGTTTCTTTAGAATCTACTAGATTTGCAGTGGAGTATTGTTTTTTGTTTTTAAATAAATACTTGTTGTGGATTTCTGGGGGTGGAAAGAGTTATAGTGGGGATAATTGTCACACACAAGTTTTTATTTATATTCTTGGATCTAGTTCATTTATGGGTATTGGTTTTCCTCTCAGAAACTGGTTCTGATGGGTCTATATTTTTAGGTGATTTTCCATTTATTTTTGTTTTATCTTTTTTACCTTGGGTTTCCATTGAGTTTATAGATAAAAATGACGATTTTGGGCCTTATTTCATGTGGCGCATGGTTGGTGCTTGTTTAGGGGAAACCTTGTGCCCATGCCCAGGTAACCATGCAATGGGTAGTGGTTTTGGACAAAATCTATTGCTTGAGTTTCTCAAGGTAAGTCAGACCATCTAGTATAACCATGTAGCAGGTTCCTATTAGAATGTGAGGGTTTCAAGGTGTAGATACCCGAAGCTTAATGTACATAGACATTACATTACTTTTGCGGAATACTTAGTACATAACAAAAACACACACACAGGGACTGTAATAGTTTAGTGTCTTTGGAAACTCAGAATATAATCTTCTAATCGGGGTGAAAGATCTTTAATATCTCCCATAAAGATCAACTTTTTTTAAACCTAAATCCTTTCTTTATATCCTGGGGAAAAGAAAACATAAAAGGGTGAGCTCAAATGCTCAGTAAGGGTAAACCAAATAAATATCAATCATGTCATATTCATAAGAACATATCTTTTTGAAATCTTAACCTGCAAAAGAGATCATAATTTCATAACATGGGATAAATCATAGTAGTGAAATGTAATCCCAATAATCATAACTTAAAACATTAAACTTTGTCTCATACACACATAATCATAGAGAATCATTTCTTATTAGTCAAGACTCATTGCCAAGACTATCTTAGTGGATAAAGTCCCTTTCTAAACCGAGTTCACTCCTCATTTCAGTCCTGTTTCACTGAACCGGTATGACCTACCGTTCCAGCCATGTCTATCTCATGAGATATAAAATCTTTACCCAATTCATTTGAGGGAGATATAGGTCCCACCCATCTCATAATGACATCATTCTTATGTGTGACACAAAATCATAAATCATACATCATTGCATAACCCATGTAATAAAAATGGGATTCTTAAACAACATGACATCATAAAACAATTCATATAAGATAAAGGAATTCATAAAAATAATTCCATCACAACATAATCAAATCAATGTAACAATAGGGATAGAAACAGAACCCTATATTATCTTAGATAAAAAATAATTTTGATAAAACACTTGAACTCCATTCTTGAGGAAAATATCCTTTCTACTTCAAAAACATTTTCCTTTCTTAACATGTCATACAATTTTAAACTAAAAGAAGTTGATTAAAAATAAACTTGAAAACTTGTAAAGTAAGCTTCTTGGAAATAATGTTTTAAAAATCCATTCATGTCGTATAAGTTAAAAAAACATTCTTCTCATACTTTTGTCGGAAAAGTCAAAAAGTACCTTGTACGATAAAAGGTTCATTTCATATCTTTTACTAAAAAACACAAAGAAGGGTAAAATTGGATTTAAAAAATTTTAGGTGGATGGAAATAATATCACATATTGAGGAAACATGGATTTGGATGATAAAATACACCCCAGTAAATACCATTGTATAAACAATTTCGAATAAAATGAGATTGTGATATTTTCCCTTACCTTAGGTCTGATTTGCTTCGTAAGTGTCCAAACCTCCTGTATAATGATTTAAATAATGTTATTGACTTATTCCAGAATCATACTTGTTGTTATGATATCATATATGGTCATATTCTTATCTTATTATTAGTAATATTTCATTACTACTTGTTACTCGGGTGTTTATTACTTTTTTGTTCTTATGCGTGTTTGTCGAATAAATTCTTATTCTTATCTTTAGGTTATAGATACTTCATTTACAGAATGGTATTATTGTAATATATATCATATTCATTCATTAAATTCATTTATATAATCATTATTCAATGAAGATCATGTAGAACGAATCACATCACATCGTGGAGACGGTATTCCGTACGTACGCACGAGCGATGATATCGTTCCCATGATCATGGAATTGTATTGGAGTGTATGTATACTATTTCAGAATCAATATAACTTTTTAATAGTCATATATAGTCATTATTTACACCATTATACTCATCCAAGTAAGGTGGTGGTGGAAAATAGATTACACCACGACGTGGAGACGGTATTCCGTACGTACGCACGCGCGGTGATTTCTTTTTCCATAGGATGGATAGATGGTGAAATAGGGTTGTTTAATACTTATAATAAAATATCAGTATATGAGTGATACTTATGTTATTACTTCATAATAAAACAACTAAATAAGAAGAAGTGGAAGAAGAAATAAAGATGAAAGAATCGGTAACAGACATTACCTCTTCTTTGAAGTGCTTCTTTGAGACCTCCTTTTAGGGTACTAAAATAGGTCTTTGAAAAATACCAGAACCTCTAGGAGGTTTCTAGGGAAGTGTATAGGAGAAATTGTCAGGGGTTGGCCGAGCTTGAAGGCTCAAAGTGGTGTGAGGAAGAGGGAGGAGGAGGTGCCCTTTTATAAGGGAGGAGAGGGGTACCTTTGAAATAACTAAAACTATTATTTTATTATAAAGTCTAATTCGGCTTTAAATAGCTCCAAATTGATTTATTTCGAAGCTAAGGTGGGGATGGTTTGAACTTCTCTCATCCAATAGAATTTAGACAAGTTTAGGTTCCTATTTTAACCTTATCATTTAGATTTAACATTAAGTTAAATAATTTTAGTTTTACCGTGTCTTCTTGTGTTCTTATACTATAAGGTTAATAAACTTACTATAAGAAGCCAAACGAACCCCAAGTTGTTTATTAGTAATATATATAACCTTATATAAGTCATTTTGAAGAACCTTAGATTTTTAGGAATAAAATAACAATTAATAATATAATATTTTTTTCAAAAACTATTTTATGTCAATTTTGACACTATTTAGTAATTGATTTTTGTGAAAATAATAACAGAATGATTAGTTCGAAAAAAGTTAATTACAGTAATAATAACATGTCATCTTAACCTATAAAATGAGTTTAATTCATAAAAAGTCTTAAATTACATTTATTTGGGTATTTATAACATCAATTATGTCAATATTTCATTAATAAGACAATTACTGCATCATCTTTGTGTCATAATAAATGATAATTATTTAATCACTAAAAATTCTAAATAAATTCCTATGATGTATATAATTGTATTATTTTTCTGTAGACTATTCAGGTTCTAAGTTTCATGAAGTGTATCACTAAATTAAAATTATTATACTTATAAGATTTAAGAAAGTGACATGTTGTCACATTCTTGGAAAAATGTTTATAAAATGAATCTAATCCGACCCTTAGTTGATATGGGTTTACTTTTAGCCATCCAATAGAATTGTGGCATGTGTTATGGTAATTTTATAATATTATATTTACCCTTAATTACCTGATTTACCTTTAACTATGGTAAATAAAATTTACCGTAGTTACTATTCATAATTCCCAAAAATAAAAAGTAGCCTATTAACATAATTTGGACCCACTGATTCCAAATATGGAATCCATTTTTTTCAAATTAAATACACAGAAGTTGCAGAAATTAAATTAAAATTAATCCCGTTGTCGAATGAAAACGGGTTTTTGTTTAAAACATTGCAAAAGATTGAATTGATTTAACCTACGAATTCAATGTAAAATCAATGCTAATGACATACATTATATTAAATGGTAAAAATATATTCTATTTATACTTTAAAACCATTCAATATTATAATTTAACCATATAAATTATTACGATGAAAAAATTTGTTTTTCATTAAAATATAGCGTGTTTTTACTATTCATCAAAATATGAAAGTTACCAGAATAATACGAAAAATTTATCCAAAGTAAATTTTTATTTCTTGATTCCAAAGATGAATTTTATTTTGTTAAATTGAACTTATAAACATTTCAAAAACTAGATTTAAAGTGGGTGCACCATCAAAAGGTGAAAAAACTACATTTTTTGAAAAATACTTATTTTACCCGAAAAAATTATTTTATTCTTATACCATGTTTTAGAAAATGTGTAAGACAAATAATAATGTTATAAGATTCAAAATTTAGTTAATACTATTCATAACTGCAAGTTCATAATAATATTATAATAATATATCGTTGTTTAGTAAAACCCGGTATTGCGTACAACACACGCTATCGAGGAAGGTCGTGATTGCGTGTAATGCAAGCCAAGTCAGGGTTGTGTGCTGTGCAAGAATCCTTCGTTGTTTCGTATAACATAATCCAACCATATTTCATTTATACATTGAATATATATATATATATACTCAATGTTGCATAGAATAACTATCATCAAAATTGTGTGTAACACAATCCAAGAATAGTGTTGCGTATACTGCAAGCTAATACGGTGTTGCGTATAGTGCAAGGTAATATTGGTGTAGCATACAACATAAGACATTAATTAAATTAAAAGAATATTTTTCATAAAATCTCGGGGTGTTACACAAGGTTTCCTCATGGGTTTGAAAACCATGCGTGATTTCCAGTTCATTAAAAATATGAAAATTCCCTCTATTTCCTCTTGAGATTTAACCCTAAACCCCTCTTGTCCACCCCATACTTTATTTTTATCCATTGGAACTCCCTCCAAGCATCCTTGGACCTCTTGGGATTCAATATTTGGGTTGTTTGGAAGAAAATTATTCAAGGGAACTTCATATAAGTGGTGTATCACTTGGTTTTTCACTTATTATATGGTTTAATTCCCTCTTTATTAGGTTCTCAATTTTCAGTGGGGTGTTTGACATAGGGAGGTTTTGATCTTTTATTATTGAGTGAGATCTTTATTTTTTTGTTGAATCTTTCCTTGTTAGGGTATTTTGGTGGTTTGGGCATGGTTTCAAATCATTTTTCGGATTTTTTTACACATGAGGTAGGTGGTTCCATGATTTATCATTTTTAAATGATTTTAGTTTACTTTCTTGTGTTTATAAATATGTTATATGATTGATTTTTGTGATGAGAAATATGTTTTCGAAATATTTTGACAGGAATATATGATGATATTTTATTTTATAAAGGGAATGGTTTTTATTTCATGAGTTCCTTGCTATGGAGATTCTTGGGTGGGTTTTATGAATTTTTTGATCAATGGAAAAAGTTTTTTCAAGGGTTCTTGAGGTAAAAATGGGCTTAAAATCATCTTTCAAAGGAAAATGAATTCATTTGTTCAATTTTCCTTTATTGGTAACCTTTTAATGTGTTGTAAAAATTATTATAATGATGAGAACCATGTTTTAAAAATATAACTTGGATTGTTTTTTGATTTGAAATGGGGATTGGAAATGAAAATTGTTAAGTTAATTATGTGTTTTTCTTTGAATTTTTCCTAATGGGTTTCATGGATTATCCAAGAAGTTTGAAAAAAAATGGTTTGGGTGTATGTAAAATAGAAATTGGTTTGTTTATGGAAAATGGTGGTTTATATGTTATGAAAATGAAAATGGTGATTTTTGTAATATATGAAATTAGAATTTGATCATGATGGGAATCTTGTGTATCTAGGTGGGCTGACTAGATCAAGTGTTCTAGAGACACATAAGTGGAAAGTCCTAGTTTCACTTAGCTAGATTGAAAATTAAAACACTAACTAACATCTATTATTATCATAGACCACTATACCCATAGGGTGTCCCCTCTTAGTGGCTCATTTATGAGAAAGATGGTGGATTTGGTTTCTATACCATGTTCCACCAAGGTTTGAGGTTTTAGTATCTCACTCAATCTAAATTGCCCTTATGGAATTACCCATGGTGATCTATTGTGATATGAGACTTATATGATGTGGTTACACCCTTCTGTATATGGTGGAACTTGAGTTTATTTCATTTTAAAGAAATATTATCTTGGTAAATGTTTCCTTTTGAAATATTATCGTTAAAAGTGTTCTGCTGAAAATGGTTTTTCATAAAAGGTTTTATTAAACATGCTTCAAAGTATTTTTTTATAAACAAGAACATTGAATTTTATTCTAATGTTGTAGCATGGAGTCCTTTATTTTGGGTGGCATGCAACTGGGATTTTCCTCGCACCATACATATACCTTTTTGTGTATGTAGACATTGTTATGTATGACCCAGGTACAGGAAAGATGAGTTGTGGGGATTTCAGTGGTTCAGGTTTCTAGTGTTCCACATGTTGTAGGTATTGGGATTGGTGGATTGAGGGTGAATCCCCTCATTTTTCAAAGAGGTTTTTGGAATTTTTTGTGGTTTCCTTGCCTTTATATTATTTTGATTTTTGGTTAAAATTATAAAACCTTTAATCTGAAATTTTTTTTACAATGTTTTGTTTTGGTTATTCTGTTATGTAATGTTTATTATCATGGTTTAATCTTGTTTGTGAAATTGGGTGAAATCATTCCCAATGCATTTTTTTGATACCCAGACACTAGTTTCTAGCCCATGGGGACTGAGAATCCCCTTCAAGCCATGCCACAGGTTAGGTCAGGAGTCAGGTTGGATGCCACTTAGGATTAGTTTATGACATGTTGGTTACAACATAAATGGAATTTTATTAATGTATAATTGATGGAAGTATTTGACCCTTCCATATTTATGGAGGTTAATATCTTGGAAATTCTAATGAAATATAACTTAATATAAATTCCATGTCCATGGTGTAATGAAGTCTACTTAATATAGTTAATCAAATACATATGAAACATATTTGTTGATAATTCAGATGTCCAGCCTACTTGATGATGTATTAAGAAAAAGGTATTATATTTACCAATGAGAATTAATATGTGGTTCACAATATCTAAATAATAATTTCTTTCTGTTATGTGTATTGACCTCTTGCTGGATAGTAATCTTGGAAATTACATATACTTGCCTAATGCCAATGAGAAATACTTCTAGAGGATCAGACACTAAGTTTCATTTTGATCTAGGTTAAATTCTATTTTAATTTAATTAATGAAATAAATATAATTATCAACAATGAATAATTGATTTTTCATGATTTATTTATAATATAAATTAAATAAATATTATTTCACCAGATTTTGAAAAGAAAATGTTTATTTATTTTATTTCAAATTTGAAATATATTTATTTACTTGGTTTTGGAAAGTTTTTTTGTATTAAATGTTAATTTAGGTATTTAATAAATTACAGGGAGGATGGATATACCATTACTATGTTCATTGATAAATATTAACATTCCAACCAGTGAAAATATATTTATCATTGTGAAAGATTGTTCACACCATAAAATAATAAAATTATTGTTATATGGAAAGCAAATTGTTAATGATTATTATAATATATTAGGGCCAGTACACAATTAAATAATATTTTAACATAAACCATAGCTCTTTAAATAGATGGTATTATCTATTTTATAGGGTTAATTAAAAATTAATAATTGAGAATTGTTGTGCATAATAGATTCTCTCTCAAATTTTCCACCTCTCTTCCTCTCTAGATTGATAAGAATTATTTTAAGCCCAATGGATCTTAGAGTGATCAATAAGAACAAAAACAAGATAATTGATGCTCTATGCTAGCACCCATAAATCATATAGTGTCACTCGATGATCAAAAGAGTACATGTGGATCACCGCTAGAGGGGCTCTACAATTGAACACTTACAGTGCAATGAAGGAAATCTGAAATGGTTTTTTAGAAGTTAAAAACATTCATCAAAGAAAGTATCCTAAGATGAGGTAATAATTTATTAAAATCTTTAATTAATTAATTATAAATTTAACATGAATGATCATCTCTTCAGGTTTCATGCAACTCTTTGTTAAAACATATTTTAATATAATTCCCATCAAAGGCGCTACCTCTGCAATTGGAACATTCATTCAACAACCCTATAAGTCCAATAAGAAGTAGTATTTCCATTATAACACGACTATAATGTCTTTTAAAATAAATAATATGTAAATTAATTGATTATATTTGAGGATATTTAATATTATGTGATGATTGGGGGTAGTTGATGAGTGTTTAAGACTAGAAAAGTCCCTTAGAAATTAAATTAACTAAGATAGAGCTATCATTTGATCTCAATTAAGATATGTTCAATAAATAATTGATCTTACATCAAGGTTTTGAGGTGATATCACAAACTCCATTCTATCCTATTATGTGGTTTTTGATTACATTTACATAGATGGAATTCATTAAATAGCTTATTAAGGAAAACCATTCATGGGATTTTAAAATAATTTCTATGTTATATTTAATAAAAATGTTCTGTAAGATGAGTTAGAGGCTCTGTATATTTTATATGAGTGGAAAAAAAGATTCCATTTTGGGAATGTGGAAGAAATACCTTCTCTACACCATTGTACTGAGTCATTTTGAAGAATACAAAATGACATGTGAAGAGTTCAAGTGAATCTAAGTATTACATTGGGTGTTATCTCTTAGAGATATGATGTTATGTTATGGGGTGGACCAAAATAGATAATTCATATTACATTTTATACCCTGAAAATTACCATAGAGAAGTTTTCATTGAACCTAGGTTTCCACCTTTAAGGATCAAAGAATGTGGTGTGTTTCACTAAAGGGGACATGAATCGAAATAGTTTTAGTGGATCCCATTTAAAATAAAATAAATCCATATGTAAAATTAAAAGAGGAAAACAAACAAATAAAATCATCATTTTATTTGATGATTAAAGTTTTTCATGCCATAGAATGATTCCAAACACACCGAAGAAGGTCCATAATGTGAAAGAAAACATGTTTTAAAATGAGAATTTAGAGTTAAATTCATATCTAATGATATAAAATGGATTGAAGAAATATATATAGGATATATATCCACATATTTATGATCTATGAAATATATAGAACAATAATTTTTTATAGAACCATGTCATTGTGGTTTCCTGTATATAAATAAATAATGTGTTTTTTCATAGAGTTATTGACCATCACCAAGCTTCGAGTTAGCCTTTCATTCATTCCAGCGAGAATTATAATGCGTTATTAGCTTATATTTTCAAGAAAGAATATGTTTTCACATGAATTGTTAATTCTAAAGGCACTTGAGGTCTGAGAATTAAATATTGTTCAATATGTTGATTCTTGTCATTATTTCTTATACAAAGAAGTTTAAATCCAAATCTTAACTCCTTCTCTTCCTCTTACTGATAATAACATAGGAACATGGGTTGTGGGATCAAAATCATTACACAATAAGGATTAACTACATGATAAGAAGAGTTATTTAACCATGTAATCACCCCTATTTAATTTTTTATCCTTCTTATTATTATTTCTCTCATCATCGCATCATCACCATTTAGATATATATGCATTAATCGATAATGGGAAATAATTGTTTGAGATTTTATGTTTTTGTTCAACCATTTATTCACCCCCAGTGGCGGTTTAATCTTATAGTCCTATCAGTTGGTATTAAATAATTTTTTAAATTCTTCCAAGTATTCATACAAATATTAGTTTTTTTCACAAATTATATCATTGATTTATGAGATCTATAGAGTCTATGAAAAATGCAGAAAACAATGGAGAAATTATGTTTGATGGAAAAATATTTTATCTATAGAGATAGTAAATGGTTCCATATCTTATATCACATATCATGGACATTCTTAATAGTATAGATAACGGTGTATATCTTCCCAAAATCAAGACACCTTATATGATTCTTGACACGAAGAGTGTTAAACCTGATGGGAGTGTGTGAAACCTATCAATTTTATCCCTATCAGAGAAGGAGTTGTAATAAGTAATGGGGTTAAAAAATAAATTTAATATAATGGGAGCTTTATGATATCCATAAGGGATATAAGAAAGTGAAAGAGTTATGATTACAAACATGTTAGTGTCAATTTGGGGATATTTGGTGCAAAGAAGATGAAACAGTGGATGAGTTCTTCATTCTAGTGAACAAGTTTTTAATATCGATTAAATTATATGGAGATATTCATTAATATTCCACCATAGTGAATATGTTTAAAATAATCCTCTAGAATATATTCAATGTGAAAATTTATTTCCATAAAGATCAAGATGTATTTGAGTAGACCATCAATAGTCTCAATATTGTTTTGATTTCTCATGAGATTAATAGAGGGACTTCAATAAGTAGAAAATGAAAATCTAAGAATGAGATGGATTTTAGAGTCATAAAATTTTCTAAACATCTTGGTCCTAAAAATACTAATTAGTAATAATTTTATGTTAAGGATAATGAAATAAATTTTTGGAAAATTTATATCATTATTCTCAAAATCCATAGAATGAGGAAAAATATAAATATAGAGGTATACTTATTTTCAAGTTCTTTAATTGTTTTTTGATTGGGCAGTATTCAAAAAATGTACATAATAATGAATAATAAGTTTATAATGATTTCCAAAGGAGGGAAAATGTGTAATTTTTCACAATAGGATAATTTTAAAAGTAAATTGGAAGGAAAAAATAAAGAAAAGGATTTTATTCCCAAAACATGATTCCACATCTGATGATGAGGAAAGTTAAATAGATAAATAGTATATGGAGGATAAAGGAATAATTACTTTTATAGGTAACTCAAATCATCCCAAATATATATCGAGTAAAGAAGAATAAGTGATTAGTGTAGAGAAAGAAATCATTGATGTGGAAACCCAAAAGTAGTTCCATTTAAGGAAGAAACTATTGGCTTATTTCAATGAAAATAAAAATAATTAGTTAAAAATAAATAATTGAAATCTAGAAATTATTTTTAAAAAAAATATCTTGATGAATATAATGATCAATTCATTGAAGAGATAAAAGTGGATTTTACGCGAAATATGAGATATATCAATACAATACATTAAAACAGGGGTAAGTTTCTTGATATTAACATAATTAATCTCAATACTAACAAAATATAAGTAAAATATATTGAGGAAATTTTTTATAATGTATAAGGTTCCATAAGGGTCACTCACCATGTTCTTCAAAATTCCTCCAATTATATGGTTAAAATCTATAAGACAATAAAATAAGTTACTAATACTAAAATGAAAATTCGATATTTTTCAATGGTACCATTAAACACAGCATTGTTCAACTATGCTTAAAATTAAATTTCTGGTCGTATTGAAAAATGGAAGAAGAGTTTTGTCACATAACCCAAGAAGGTGAACACACCAATTGTTAATTGAATTAATGGTTTTAGAAATTTTATAATCAATGAGGGGTGGGAGAAGAGGAATAATGATACTAATGATACAGAAAAATTAATGATAAATTATAAAGATTATAATCATGAGAAAATCAATAAGAATTAATGTATTTGAAATTGGATAAAAAATCAATGAATGTATTTTGAAGAATCTACTAATTACCGAAGGATAATTTCACTTTGAAGGAATATTTTGGTTCTATAGAATCTAGGAAAACAAATCATATATATAATTGTATAATATATTACTTACCTAATATAAGAGATGTAATTAACCAAGGATGATTCTACCTGAGGTTTTTATTGGTTAGTCAAGGAAACAACTAAAATATAAGGTTTAATTTAAAGATTCTTTTAATTCTTCAGAGGAAATATGTTGGACGTATGATCAATATTGTCACACTAAAATAAAATGTATCATAATATAACTAGAGTGTGTAAAAAATTATAATTCAAAATCTATCAATAGGAGGAATAATTAAGAGAAATAAATAGTGGTTTGGGTCTACTATAATGTTCAAAAAGTAATGATGTCTTGGATACTCGATTGAGGTTTCTCATCACACATGGACATGAACAAAAATTTCTTGAAAAATATCCAATTATATGTTTTAGGAATGGTTAATTTTAAAAATGATGGATCACACAATTTTAAAGGAATTATATTTATAATGATAAGTAAGAATAAATACAATGATTTTATCCTTTCATGATTTGAATCGCAATCTCTTAAATATTTCTCAATATTGTGACAATAACAATGAGGTTTCCATACACAAGGGCTTCAAAGTAGCCTTTAAGTAGAGTCTCTCCTTATTCTCTATCATGATAAATCTTCTTCTCAGGGGTAAGTTAGAGTGGGTAGTTTAGTACTAGACCTATCTAGAATATACTACCCCACTCTTTCACCCCTATCGTATCTTCCTTCCTTTGGACCTATTAAATTCATTATTCCTATGTTTCTTCTGATTTTTCATTTTATTTTTTCTGGATTATTTTGTCCTTATAGATCCTTATTTATAATCATATTCCCTCTCTTATCCCCCTCTTCTCTTTATTTTCTTCTCAAAATTCTAGAATCTGCATGTGTTCTAGAATTAAGAATTTTATGATGAATCGATATGGTTAGGAGTCTTGGGTTTCTGATCTCTAGTGGGATTCAATAGTTGTTTAGGATTTTTGCATGGATTTCCTTATTGGTCATAGATATATGTTGAATCCCCTAAGTTACATACTCTTAACTTTATATCTATCCACATGCTTTAACCCTATTTATTCTGTTGGGATGGTTCTTCGTGACAGTTTAGAATGTGGTATGTATGTCAGCTTCAGTATCCTATGAGGCATGACCTATGGAGGCATGTTTGGGTTTGTATTCAATATTTTGAGTGGGTTCTGTTGGAGTGTGATCCCTAGAACCAACTTATTTTTACTTTTTTATAAACATATATTCATTGTATGGATATCAATAAACTCTTTATCACATCATGATTGTTCTTATGAATAACATTGTATGTGATTATGTCCCAAGAGTAGTTGTCGTAATAAAAGGTCATAACAGCTCTCCTCTATGATTAGAATCAGGAAGTTCCATGACACTATTCTTAAATATATGTTCTATAGACAAATGATATCATTTGAGGGACACAAATGATATAATATATTAGGGTTAGAGACTCATAGGACTTTGAGACACATTCTCACGGTGTATGCCCTTGGTGATATCTAGTAGGATATTATAAGAATGAGACCTAATAGTAGAAAATACAAATTTATAAGTGTCAGTGGATGTTCCTATATAGAAATTTCGGTATTGGTCCTTACACTTTAATATTATTATTAATGGGTATTATTACTTGTTCACTTAGATTTTTTAGTGAAAACCATGATGACATATGTTTGTAGCGAGGTAGGATATGTTGGGTGTGTCACAAGTAATACCACATTAATGAATAATGCGAGAAAGGATTTTTCCCTTTTGTTCCATAATGGAATTTGATATCTTATTCCCTATGATTGAAATTATATAGCTTAAACAAATCCATGTCCATGGTTTCTATAGGAAATTTCAATTTCCAGAAGTCAAAGAATGAGAAATTGAGCACATGGGTTGATGGCACTTGCATGCAGCCAGCTTTTTTAGAGATATCGAGACAAAAGGAATGTATTACATGGTAAGAATTTGTATGAGGTGGCATGTCACTAAAGCATTAAATTATTTATCTATGGGTACCTTGGCATGTTTCTAGATGCTAACCTCGGACTTTAGGCTGCTCCACCTAATACAATTGAGAAAGATTCATTGTGGGTCACACACTAACAGATTTTTTGCAAACATGTCAAATATTTCTTTTCCAATGGTATTATACATCTTGGGTTGAATGATCAATTTCTTACTTTAATTCCTAAAGTTGAAAATGCTACTAAAATTCATCTCTTCAACCCCATTTCACTTATTAACACTCTTTACAAAATATTCACGAAACTTCTTACTAATAGAATTATTTCTATAAGCAATAAAATTGTCTTTTGGAATTAGTTTAGTTTTATCAAGTGTATGTATATACAAGATGGAATTTTTCTTTCCTTTGAATTCACTACACTTTAAACAAAGACACCAGGGGTTGAAATATTTCTATTAAACTTGATATCATAAAAACCATTGATACCATTGATTGGAGTTTTATTTTCATGGTCCTTTATAGCTTTGTTTTATTGATAACATTATTTCTAGAATAAATTCCTTATTCAAATCATCTTCCATCTCCATCCTTGTCAATGGTTCCCCTGTGGGTTACATTAAATGCACCAATGGAGTTCAATAAGGCGATCCCTTATCTTCCATTTTTTTCTATTACGAAAGATGACTTAAGAAGATTGCTCACGTTCCTTATTGATTAGAACAATCTGAAACCTATTCAGGCTTCATGAAACATAAATGTTCCCACCCATATTTTATATGTTGATGACATCATCTTGTTCTTACAAGCTGATAAAAGTAATATTCAAACTATTAAAAGTGCCACGTCACATTATGAAGAAATCTCTGGTCAAACTATTAGTTGGAATAAATCCTTTGTATTATTTGGTAGAAAATATCCTTCTAATAGAAAAGGTATTATTATCAATGATTTAGGTATCACAGAAGGATCTTTCCCTTTTACTTACCTTGGTGTATCCATTTTTGGGAGAAGGCCTAAATCCATTTATTTTTCCACCACTATTAACCAAACCCTCAATCAAATTTCCTCATGGAAGGGTAAAGACCTCTCTATAGAAGGAAGGGTGTATCTTTTTAAATCTACTATTGTCTATAAAATGGTCTACTCATTGATCATTTACAAAAGGACTATTGGTATCCTTAAGAAAATAAAAATTTACATCAAAAAAATTGTTTGGAACACAAGAACTCATGAAAGAAAACTCTTGACCATACCCTGGGCTACTTGTTGTAAGTAATAATATAAGGGTGTTATATTCATCAAAAACCCTAAATTCTTTAATGGTGCTTTATAATCTAGACACACTTTGAATATGCTTCACAAAAACTCTGATTCCATTGATTTTCTCAAAAAAATATTCCATGATAAGTTAAAGAAGGGAAATATAAATTATAATACCTCATTCATTTGGCCATACATTAAGAAATATTTTTTCAACATCATGAATAACTCTAGATGTATGGTTAGTTTTGTATCTTCCATGATTTTTTTGTTAGACAATTGGACCTGTGTTCCATTTCATTCCTTGTTACCTCCCAATTTTCTACCATAGCACACCAACTTCATTATCTGAGAAGTTTTAAATTCACGTAACATCGGTCTTCTTAACAATATTATTCATGTTATTGATAATTATAACTATTCCAATAATTATCATTCCCTAATTTGGGAAACTTCTCCTACTGGAATCCTAGATTCAAATTTTTTTTATAACCACAATTTTTAAAATTCTGATAATAAGTTTTGTTGGTTAAAAAGTTTTGATAAACCATGGATTAAGCCCTCGAGGATTATTCTTCTTTAGTGTATTTCTCACAAAAAAATCCCCACTGAGGTTTTTCTAAAATATTTTTGGATTTAACTTTGCTCTAAGTTTCATCTTTGTAACCCACATAGAGATAATACTAAACAACTTTTTCTGTCTTATGATACAGATTCAGCTCTTTGGAACTACATTTTTGACATTTTTTATTACAGATGGTTACTTGTTGATTCATTCAGATCCCAATTAAACCATTTTGTTTATATAAAAGCCTCTCATACAATCAATAATCTTATCTTAACTATTATTTGTGAACTTCTCCATGTGAAAATGTATGATACAAATTCCCTTATTCATATTAATTTCCATTCCGAACTAAATGCAGGTTGAATGCGGATTCTCATTTTCATTTGGGAAGCTAGCTCGATTTAGAAGGGTAATTTTGACAACACTATCAAGGACTTTGAGATCCTCTGATGACTTCAGAATGATGTAATTTATCATCAAACTAAATGCACTTTTGAGGTGTTTTGGTAGGCCCCTCTCCCAGGATGGATTAAAGTGAATATTTATAGAACATCTAAAGGAAATCTAGGACCCTCGGGTTGTGGTGATATTTTCAAAAACCACCTTGGCGAGTGTCTCAGATGCATCATTGGATGTTGCGAAATCACCTCATCTCTTGAGGAGGAAATGATAATTGTGATCCATGTTGTGTCTTTTAGTCAGAAAAAGGGTTGGAATAATATTTGGCTGGAAATTGATTTTATCACTATTGTATAGGATATTTGTAATGGTGTGGTGCATCATTCTTCACCTCTTACAACCCATTTTATTAACTATCTCTCTTCGATTCTAGAGATCAGTTTCACTTCCACTCATACATTTCGTGTAGTAAACATGGTTGCAGACTGGTCTTGAAAAAAAGGGATTCATCCATGACATAACCTAGTTGGAAGACCTACATGATGAATTTCTCCATCTTTATGAAAAATATTGTAATAAGATTCTATCTTTCTGACTCATGTAACTATTTTCTCTTGGTATAATAATTTTTTCTTTGTTGTTTGACAAAAGAACCACCTTCTTCAAAAAATTATTCAGGGATGTCGGATCACATTTATTTCAAATCTAGTTATTTGAGAAAATATAATGTGTGTTGAATAATTAATAAATGTTTATTTTTTATTTAGTGAATATAATATTTAAATATTTATTAGAGAATAATGAAGTAATATTTATATAATAAACCAATAGTCATTATTCAAGGATCAATAAATATGGTGGAGGATTGGAAGATCGAGTTAAGGGTCCAGAGAAAAATAATAATATTTAATATTATTTTACTAAATAATTTTTAATTATAACTCTCAAGTTAAGCGCATGTCATGAAATAATAATTTTTCTATTATTATTTGACATTGGGGTTTCATTAGGATTAATAAAATAATTGGTTCAGCTATGAAAATTCTTTATTATTACCCTAGTTAATTAAATTCCTAATTATATTATTATCTTATTATCAAAGCAATGTTCATTGTTGTTGTTCACAAAAAATTGGATTAAAGATCCCAAGCCTAGAGATTTCATCCCTCTCTGAGAATACTCTCAAAAACAATAAAGATCGGCCTCCACTAGAGCAAGCATAACACTTTAGAAGCATTTTTCAAGGTGATTATAGGCGGAGATCACGAGCGCATGGATATTCTATGCTAATAATCGAAGAATACTTATGTTAATTTTTGAGATATTTGGAACTTGTGTGGATAACCACTATAAGAGATCTACCCTTGATCTCTAAAATGCAATGAAGGTGCACTGTAGATCTGTGGTCGAATGGATCAATGAAGAAAGAATCACCTTGGTAGTAATTCTTTAATTAAATTAAATTAATTATAAACAAAATATGTTGATTCTCTCTCTGGGTTCTAGGTTTCTATTAGTTTTTCTAAATCCTTGATTCAATTACGTGGATACTGGAGTTCATCATTGTATTGATCCCATATTGTTCATTGAATATGGAATAAATTAAAGTTGTGAATCATCCCTCCCACACTTCTATTTCTCCTGAAACCTACATGTGGTGTCAGAACAGGCATATTATTTTTTATAATTATTTAGTTTTTTTATGATTTACACATTCACAATTTATTTTTTCAATTTTACTTTAATCATTCATTAAATATGAATTACAAGATATATTTCTTCCTTACTCATTTCTTGCTGATCTAATAGAAACAATCAATTTTTTTGAATAAAATAAAATAAAGGAATTAATTTGGAGGTGCTAAGGATCCAGGACATACAAAACCATACTACATGTGGTGTAATCGTAATTTGGTGCCATGTAGTATTATTCAAAGCATCAATATTTGGTTCGGTAATCAAAATTAGATCTTTTTTTAATTAGGAATTAATGACACCATTAATTTCCTTTAATCCATATTATGTTGACCAAGATTAACTAGTTCACGGAAAACATACTATATGCCATGTGTCCCACTAGACATAGCGTGTAGTCCCTTTGGGTTAGTGTCAAGTTGTGTATTCTGTACATAGATTTCCCGGCTGGTGATAGTGTAATGTGGAGTCTAAATGATGTGTGTCCCATTGGACATGCCATGTAGTCTGAAGATTTCTGAATTACACCTCACATTCCATTTCCCCAATCATGTACTTTGGATAGATGATGATGAGGGTACATGTCATGTAGTTGGATATACACACCATGTACTTTTTCTAGATTACACAGATTTAAAATTTATTATTATATTATGTAACCCTTGAGACATGTAACTTTGTGTGGGTGTAATGATGGGATACAACATGTGGTAGGTTTTTGATATATATATGTTTAATTAACATCATAGTAATGTTCAACAATCTGCACATCATGTATGTGTTGTATTATAATTATAATTCGTGTGCATGCTACATGTCACAAAGGATAAAGTGTATACATGTATAATAAATGTTGGGTTGTTTTTGGATGGGTATTCACTCGGTTAACTCCAAGTTACAAGTTATGTGCACACTAAATTTTTAATGAATTTATTAATTTGTTTAAAATTATAATGGATGAGAATCTCAAGGAAAGTCAGAAAAATTTTAAGATAAAAGGATTGATTAATTAAAGATAATAATTAATCAATTTGAGTGTGATATATCTTAAATAATAATGATTAAATAATTGAATACTAGTTTTATAAAATGTATAAATACATTGCATACATGTGGTTGATCATGACCTAGAGAAGACCTATTTTATGTGATTATATTCCCTTTTAATTTATTAAATTAAATTGTTGGTATGTGTGCCTTATCTCTTCATTAATATATAGGGAATATGTTACCATGATTTTATTTATGAAAACCCCCCTTTTCCCCTCACCTACATGTGATTAAATGACTATGTAATTGATAGATCTCCCAAGAAAGTGGTGGTTGTTCAAGTTAGGAGGTGATGTGAAACCAATCCAAGGAGATACCATGGTGGATAGGTGGAAAGTTTCAAACATGAACCTAGTTGGGTCAAGGTGTTTCTCTTCTAGATTAGCGATTAGTTTATCAACCAATAGATAAAATAAAAATTATAACAATCTCATGATCATACCCTTTATTTTATTTCTTTTTATTTTATGGTCATTCATTATGGATGTTTTGTCTCAATCACATAATTAATTAATTAATAGTGAGGGAGGATGGAAGAGCACTCAGCGGGCGATCCTCGAGCGACTACTTCGCAAACCCTAGCTCCTAGACCTCATGCTCTTCCTAATCGATTCTTCTCCAAAATCTCTTGTTAATCACTCATGGCAGGCTTCGATCCTTATTGGGAGACGGATGTGCAAGGTATCTGATACACCTGATATTGGTCAACCGAAGCAAACTTCTGAGGGGACATCAAAAGGGTTATCCTTTTTGGAAGTGCTAAAAGGTACATATATAATCTCCTTGAAGGCATATAATCCCTCTTTTTACAAGATATTAGATGATGGAAAGTATTCATTGGAAGCGGACTCAGATTCTCTGCAACAGAGTGAACAGATGTGCAGATTTTCACTTCTAGGAAGGATTGCTTATGCTAAAGGTGATCGTCCCTGGCCCATTCCTAATTTAAAATCTCTATTATCTCATTATTGGGGATTCTAGAACTGTAAATTTGTTCCATTGAGTAAGGGATATTACCGCATGTTATTTAGAAACCAAGAACACCTCGATTATGTCTGGAAAATTATAAACTTACAATTGAAACCAAGAAATCATAGACTTTCTGATTGGGATTATGAATTTAATCCCAACACCCATAGAAATAATATAGCCCAAGTTTGGATTAGAACGCATGGACTAAAATGGTATTTTTGGCATCCCAAAATCCTTAATGATATAGCCTCCTGAATTGGTTCCCCAATCAAAATTGACCAAAGAACGCTTAATGCTGAATTGGGGATCTTTGCTCAGGTTATGGTGGAAGTTAAACTGGAAGCAGAACTCCCTAATGTTATATTCTTTAGTGATAATGATTTCAAAACTGAGATCAAATTTGAATATGAAAAAATGACACCATATTGCGAAGTTTGTAAAATAGTTGGGAATAACATAAATAAATGTAGGGTTATTAGGAAACAGGTTATTCAACCTGTTGAAAATGGTTGGAAAGAAATAAAGAATGCTAAAAAAGGAAAGGCTCATGTAGGTGGTATTATTGAAACTAACAAGAAGAAAAATTAAGTGTGGGTTAAAAAGTAGAATACATTTCCCCCCCCCTAAAGCATACCTTTGATAAATCTTGGGCAGACAATGTCGATGAAGAAGAAAGCCTTGTAAAAGAACAGGCTATTCATGAAGAGCTTAAGACTATGGTGTTGGACATTGTCAAAATCCATAATGATCATGAAACACATTTGGTTAAAAACTATTTGGATATTATGATGCTTCCTGCTTCTACTAACCCTGATGAAATAGATAAGGAAGAATCCTCCAGGATTGACAAACATCAAAAAGAAAAGGAGTGAATTCAAGGGAAAAGGGAGGATCTTATGGACAATTGTAGACACCAAACCCAAACTCCTGATGTGAAACTAAATTCCACTTCTGAAAGCAGTATGGATTCACAGGTATTTAGAGCTGGTACTGCACACATAGAACATTACTCTGACTCATTTCAGGTAACTAGAAATGATCATCTTGATAAGTCTAATAATGTTATCACTAACACTTCTTAGGAGCAAAGAAATATCTTGAAACAAGCGGATATTTAGCAATATGGTAACATATATTTAGTGCATTCTGATAGTACTTTTTTACCTACTTCTCAATGCAATGCATGTTCTGCTGATTGCTTAAAAAATAATTTGCTTGATGTACTCTGTACACATCCCCCTGCACAATCTGATAACATAGTTTTGTTTCATCATAATAGTACTGACTTACATATCTTCATCCCTTCCTTGGACCAAAGTTATATATTGTAATATACTGATAATCAACATCCAAGTAACACAGATTCACTGCATAGTGTTATCACGGTTTTTACCTATTTCTTAATGTAATACATTATATTTTGATGGTTTAAAAAAGATTTCAAATGTTATGAATTATGGTCATCCTCATGTATATGAAACTATAAAATAAAAGGATATTATTGCTACACCTTCTGCTTCTATGAAAATAGTTATGTCTGAGACACAAGAAGTCCAAAAAACTAGACTACTGGATTCAATTCCGGATTCTGCTATGAATTTATTACAATGTGCCAACACCAGCACTATTAAAAAAGTCATAAACACTAAAGATTCATAAGATGATAACACTAATTTGGCCTCTAATCTAGGTATTGTCTTGATATACTCAAATAGTAAAACAGAGTCTGTTAGCACTCTTGTCCTAGAAAACAAAAACACAATGACCCCTTCTCATGAGGTCGGAAGATCTAAACAGAATAAAAGCTCGGGTAAATCAAAGAAAAGGGGTTCGAACACAAAAAATCGTTCCAAATGAATATAATATTTTGGAACTATCATGGTATTTACAACTCTGAGATTATTTTTGTTCTTAAAATATTTTTAATGATACAAAAACAAAAAATCTTTGCTATTGCTGAACCGAAAGTGAACTATTCCAATAGCTTTGCTCACATTTGTTCTTATAGTTATAACTTCTTCGGTTCCTGCAAAGATGGTACTTCAGTGGATGACTTGTGGTTATTTTAACAAAAAACCTTGAAAAATGTTACTAATTTTAAAACATCTAATCAATTGTACGCTTTTGATTTTACCTATGATAGTAACCACATTTTTTGCATAATGATTTGCGCCAAGAATAGATACCAAGATAGAAGGCCTCTTTGGGATGATCTTATAAATTTATCTAACACTATCCAAGACCCTTGGGTATTGATTGGGGACTTTAATGCCATTCTTTCCCCTAGTGAAAAAGTTGGCCCTTCTCATTCTTGTATTTCATCTCATGAATTTAAAGCTGCCATCGATGATAGAAACCTAGTGGAAATTAATCTTACTAGTGCTAAATAAACTTGGTACATAAGGCACTACAATAAAGTGGTTTCTAGAAAACATGATAGATAATTCACTAATAATTCTATGATTGACAATTTAGATTCTGTTTCTAGTGTCATGCTTCTTAGAATAAACTCTGATCACCATCCCATTCTTGTTAACCTCTTTACTAAAAACACAAAACCCTCCCTGCCTTTCAGATTCAACAACGCTTGGTCTGAAGACCCTGACTATGTTCCTTCATTGAAAATTTATGGAACTCTATAAATCATCAATATGATTCATATTCCTACATTAATAAGCTAAAATTCCTTAAACGAGCTTTAAATAGTTGGTTTAGAACCAAAACAAAGCAAATTGACAAAGACATCCTATCCTTGGAAAGTGATCTTAAACAACTTAAAAATAGAAACACAAGCTCTAGTTTTTCTCTAGATTCTCAATTGGAGATCAAAATCACTTTCAATCTCAACTCCTTACTATCTCCTAAAGATAACATGAGCATAAAAATATTCAAAACTAAATGGCTCTCTGATAAAGATAGAAATACTAAATTTTACAACTCCTTATAAATAATTAGGAAAATTAATTGGCCTCTCACTTTTCTTTTACATGATGAAATTCTTATAGATTCTGAAGAAAACATTTCTAATCATGTGTTCTCTTACTTTCATGACATCTTTAATGGTTCTGATGTTAATAAATACCTTAGGCCTAATTTCATTCCTCGAATGGTTGAGGAAGCTAATAATTCTTAACTATCTTCTATACCTATTGACCATGAAATAAAAGATATTATGTTTCTTCTAAAGCCTGACAGTTCCCCAGGTCCTGATGTCTTGATAAATGGTTTCTTTCAGCATCACTATGGAATCATTCACACCAATGTATGCAAGCTTGATAAAGCTTTTTTCTCTACTGGGCATCTCCCACATGGAATTAATGCTCAATTTATTTCTTTAATACCTAAAGTGTATAATTCATCCAAGTAACATTTGTTCCGGCCCATCGCCCTTATTAATACCCTCTACTAAATCATTACAAAAATTATTACTAATCGACTTACTCCTATATGCAATAAAATCGTAACCTTGAATCAATTTGGGTTTATCAAAGGTAGATCTATTCAATATTTCATTTGTCTTTCCTTGGAATGTACTAATATTTTAAACAAAACCAATAGAGGTGGGAATTTTTCTATTAAGCTGGACATTAGGAAAGCTTTTGATACTATTGACTAGGGCTTCATCTTTAAATTTCTTCAATGTTTGGGTTTTAATGAGGACTTCATTAAGAAAATTAAAACATTATTTCATTATGAACAAATTTCCTTTCTGATTAATGGTTCTCCCAAAGTTTACTTTAAATGCTCCAAAGGTGTAGATAGGGGGACCCTCTTTCAGCTATTCTATTTTCTATTGCTAAGGATTACCTCAACAGATTTCTTCTGCAACTTGTGGATCATAACAAACTTAGACATATTCAAGCCTCTAGAATCTTAAACGTTCCCACTCATATTCTATATGCTGATGATATCATTATTTTTCTACATGTTTATAAAATGGATATAAAAGTTCTAAAAACTGCACTTCCTCATTATGATGAAGTTTTAGGACAAGCTATATACTCGAATAAATCCTTTGTTTTTTTGGAAAAATATTTCCATTGTGAAGGAAAAATCTTATTATTAACAACCTTGGTATTAAAGAGGGTACTTTCCCATGCACTTATCTTGGGGTACCCATCTTCTGGGGAAGACCCAAAGCTAGTTACTTTTCTAATATTGTTGATCAAATAACACATCATCTTTCTACTTGGAAAGGTAAATCCTTGTCTATGGCTGGCAGAATCTGCCTTGTTAAATCTACCATCATTTCTAAAATGGTTTACTCATTGATAATATACATATGGCTTGATAGTACCATTAAAAACATAATACTTGTATTAATAATTTCTTCTAGACTAGATATATTCTTGAAAGGAAGCTTGTCATAGTTCCCTGGAGGAATTGCTGTAAACCTTTGGAGAAAGGCGATATTGGCCTTAAAAATCTTGAAATGTTTAATGATTCTTTGCAAGCCAGGCTTGTCTAGAGGTTGATTCATAACAACTCTGATGCTATTGAGTTTCTTAAGAAAATATTTCTCAGTAAACATAAAAAACAAAAATGAAATTATATTCAGTCCTCTATCTGGACATCTATTATGAATATTTATCAAAATATTATGATTAATTCTAGATGGATGGTCAATGCTGATTCTTCATTGATTTTTTGGACTAATAATTGAACGGTTACCCCTTAATTTCTTTATTACCTGCTAAATATTATCCTAAAAATATTAATAATAAAATTAAGGATGTAATTCACTCGAGCAGACATGATATTCCTGATAATATTAATCACATAATTGACAATTACCGTTATTCAATTTCTGAAGACTTCCTTATTTGGGGACCTGTTCACAATGGCATTCTCGACTCAAAATTTTTTTTACAATCATAACTTCTTGAACTCTAATTCTTGTTTTGGGTGGTTGGATGCCTTTAATAAACCTTGGATCAAACCTTCCAGACTCACTCTTATATGGAGAATCTCTCACAGAATAATTCCCACTGATGTGTGTCTTCAATCATTTGGTATATAACTTTGTTCTAAGTTCCTTCTATGCAATCAACACAGAGAGGAAATTAACCATATTTTTCTTTCATGTGATACAACCTATTCTTTTTGGAACTATATTTCTGATATTTTTAATTAGAGATGGTATTTTTATGATTCTATCACCTCTCAGATAAAAAGATGTGTCGAACGCGATGTCTCTCAGCAAATTAAGAACGTTTTACTCTCTGTTGTTTCCAAGTTGATGCACGTGATCTGGTATGATAGAAATAATTTTACTCATAACAAATGCTCATTAAATTTCAATGCAGGTAAAGCCAGGATCCTCATTGTGGTTCAAGAAGTAGCCTCTATCCAAAAAGTGCACTGCAGCAATTCTATTAGTGACATCGAGATTCTCCGAAAACTCCGGATTAATGGAATCTATAGGCAACCCAAACACACCCTTGAAGTTTTATGGAAAGCCCCGCTACCTGGATGAATCAAAGTAAACATTGATGGGGCCTATAAAGTAAATTCAGGTCTTGCAGGTTGTGAAGAAATCTTCAAAGACTACCTTGGCCAGTACCATGGGTGCTTCTATGGTACCTGTGCTACGGCCTCCTCATTAGAATCAGAAATGATGGTTGTAATACATGCTGTCAATTTTTCCCATCAAAAAGGTTGTAGGGAGATTTGGATTGAGAGTGACTCGACCACAATTTTCCAGGCTATCCAGAATGGTGTGATCCATCTCGCATGGACTCTTACCACCCACTGGATGATATGTATTGATTTTATTTGGGATATCAACAACATCGTCATGCATGCATATTGGGAGGTGAATATGGTTTTTGATGCCCTTGACAACAAAGGTCTCAATCAATACTTGACTTGGTCTGATACCTTGCTTCCTGAATTTCACCATTTGAATGATAAAGATTGTAATAAACTCTCATCCTTCAGACTCATGTAACTCCTTTTTTATATACTCAATAAATTATGCCTTTTTCTTTTACTGAGTCAGCACCTTGTTCAAAAAAACATAATTAATTAATTAACAATCATGCAAGATAGAACTACAATAAACTTTCTTATGCATAAATATTATCTTATACATGGTTAATCTCTTAAGCTTATCCCAATTAATATTAAAAATCATGTGAAAAGATAATAAATGGAAATTTAAGCATAAAGGATAATATCCCTTAATAAAATATTAAGTCATTATATCCTTCCATTACTTTGGTAATAATCGAACCATATTTTAAAATGATTGACCAGCCAAATTTGGGGTTCTTTCAATTATCTGGGATTTCTAATTTGAGGTTTTGGGTTGACCTGACATAGTTTACATAAAGGTTTGACTTCTATAGTAGGACATTATGTAAATAAGAGTAAGAGGTTGAGGAAATCTAAAATTAAGGATTTTAGGATTGGGGAGTCCACTCAATGGTTCATGGAGCATGGAGTTAATGTAGTTGGAATTTGGAATGCCTACCTAAAACATTTCAAATTTCTTGACCATACAAAGTTGGGGTAATGTGAAGGGAAATATGGATCCTTACCACTAGAATTTCCAATCAATGGGATATTATGAAAACAATGTTTAGGACTATTGGGTTTTGATAAAATAATTGGAGACTAATGAATATTTATTTATTTATTTGTCTTAATTTTACCAGATAAATTTCTAAAACTTGGTTCATCTTATTTGTAGAAATGACATTAAAAATGGAATCAAACATATCATTATGATGCATACTCGAGAAGGAAAACCTTCTCACCAACACTAGTTTCTAGGAGTGGAAAAGGTGCCTTCAGGTCATCCTTATCCATGAAAGGAAACTATAAATGTTGGAAGAACCTTTACTAGTTGTGCTTGGAAATAAGATGAGTGATGAAGATATCTCTATATATGAGAAACATCTGAATGATGCTCCAGATGTTCATCTCTTCATGATACCATACATTAATAATGAACTCTTGAAGCAACGTGAGGAAATGGATGCTTATAGCATGATGTGTCATCTTCAAGATCTTTTTCAAGAGAAGGAGATATAAGAGAGGTATGAGATTTCCAATGCCTTGTTCACCACTATTCTTGGAGAGTCGGTGCAGGCTGGGCCACATTTAGTCAAGCTTATTGGCTACATTGAGTGTCTGGACCTCTTAGGGATTAAATTATAGGATGATTTGTGTCCATATCTCATATGTTCATCACTTTTAATGGCCTTAGATAGTTTTATTTTGAATTATAATATGACCAATAATGAGAAGAGTTTATCCGAACTTCTTACTTTAATTCGCCAAGTGGACAAGGACATGGTGTGTGAAAAACCCCATATTAATTATGGTGAATAGGAAGAGGAAGGACAAGGGAATGAGGCCTAAGACCTATAAATAGTCTAAATCTCCCAAGCACCATCCGACTAAGAATAAGATGATATAAATGTAAGGAAAGAAAATGGAGGAAGTGTGTTTTTCATGTGGCAAGTGTAACACCCCGAGATTTTATGAAAAATATTCTTTTTAATTTCATTAATGTCTTGTGTTGTACGCTACACCAAAAGGAGCTTGCACAACACAAATCCTTGATTTGCCTTGAATTAAACGCAATCACGACCTTCCTCGATAGCGTGTGTAGTACGCAATGCCGAGTTTCACTAAACAACGATATGCTATTAAAATATTATTAAAACTAGCCATTATGAATAGTAATAACCACTTTTTGAAATTTTGTAAATTTTATTTTTTAAAATGGACTTCATTTTTGGATTCGGAATATCGAAATTAGCTTAGGGAGAAATTTTGGTACATTTCGGATAACTTTCATTTTCTGATGAATAGTGAAAATTACTAAATTTTAATTAAAAACAACCTTTTTAATCGAAATAATTAATAGTGATAAATTATTAATTGGAGTGGTTTTAAAGTATATTTAGAATATATTTTTACAATTTAATATAATGTTGGTCATTATATGTAATTCTACATTTAAACCAGACATAAACAAATGTCAATCTTTTGATAGTTATTATCTCTTAAGAACACGCTATTTGTTTTGACGACGGGAATTAATTTTTAAATTAATTAATGAAACTGATATGTTTTTAATTTGTTAAAATAGACATCATTTTTGAGTTCATAATTTCAAATATATCTTAGGCCTAATTTTTGGTATTTTTCTGGAAACTTTCATTTTTTGATGAATAGTGAAACCACTAAGTGGTAGTTAAGAAAAATGAATTTTTCATAAAACTTAATTTTACCGCTTCTGTGAGTGGAATTTCAAAAATCCGAGAGACACGGTTGATGTTAGTAAGTAAAATGTGGTTCAATGAGATGAAAATAATTTTTGGTGAATAGTAACTTTTTACTTTTTTACCACGGTTAAAAGTAAATAGGGTAATTAAGGGTTAAAATGTTATTATTATTACCCTAACACATGTACTAATTCTATTAGATAAGTTTAATTCGACCAAAAACAATCTTAGGAATAATATATGATCATTTAGGCCCACTTGGATTAGATTAGGACATTTATTATTAATTTATTTAAAGAAGGGTTAAAATAGTTAAAATCAATGTTTAATAAGTAAATCGTTTTTAATATAGGGTTATACATAAGATAAATTCAACTATAAATATTCATTATAAATTTAAACTATTTCCTACATAATGTTATTTTATTTGTAATTTTTAGACATTAAATAATTTAATTTATTTATGACACAAAGATGATGCAGTAATTATCTATTTGATGAAATATTGACGTAATTGATGTTATAAATACCCAAATAAATGTAATTTGAGACTTTTTATGAATTAAAATAATTTTATAGGTTAATATGACATGTTATTATATATTTAATTAACTTTTTTTGAACTAATCATTCTGTTATGAGTTTCACAAAAAATAATTACTAAATAGTGTCAAAATTGACATAAAATTGTTTTTAAAACAAATATTATATTATTAATTGTTATTTTATTACTAAAAATATATGGTTCGGCCAAATGACTTAGATAAGGTTATATATATTAATAATAAACAACTTGGGGTTCTTTTGGATTTTTATAGTAAGTTTATTAACCTTATAGTGTAACAACACAAGAAGACACGGTAAAAGTAAAATTATTTAACTTAATGTTAAATCTAAATGATAAGGTCAAAATAGGAACCTAAACTTGTATAAATTCTATTGGATGAGAGTCTTTCGACCCATACCCACCTTATCTTCGAAATAAATCAATTTGGAGCTATTTAAAACTGAATTTGGCTTTATAATAAAATAATATTTTTAGTTATTCCAAAGGTTCCCCTCTCCTCCCTTATAAAAGGGCACCCCCTCCCTCTCTTCCTCACACCACTTTGAGCCTTCAAGCTCTGCAAACCCCTGCCAAATTCTCTTCTCCACTTCCCTAGAAATATCCTAGAGGTTCTGGTATTCCTCCAAGACCAATTTTAGTGCCCTAAAAGGAGATCTCAAAGAGGCGCTTCAAAGAAGAGGTAATTTCCATTACCGATTATTTCACCTTTATTTCTTCTTCCACTTCTTCTTATTAGGTTGTTTCATTATGAAGTAATAACATCAGTATCAATCATATACTGATATGTTATTATAAGTATGAAACAACCCTATTTCACCATCTATCCATCCTACGGAAAATGAAATCACCGAGCGTGTGTACGTACGGAATACCGTCTCCACGCCGTGGTGAAATCTATTTTCCACCACCACCTTACTTGGATGGGTATAATGGTGTAAATAATAACTATATATGATTATTTTAAAGTGATATTGATTCTGAAATATTATACATACACTCCAATATAGTCCCATGATCATGAGAACGATATCATCGCTCGTGCGTACGTACGAACTACCGTCTCCACGACGCGATGAGATTCATTCTCCACTTTAACCATTTATGAATGATTATAAAGTATATATAATAATTAATCATGAAATATATGACATAATAATGATACTGGATTTATGTGTATATATATGTATGTCATCTACTTAATTCTATTCAACTCAATAAGGAAATGAAAACAACGTTCATGCATACGTACGACCTACCGTCTGCATGAACGGTGTATTTATTTCCATTTACTGATTTATTATATATATGTATATTCTGAATATATATTATATATAAATCATGTTTTATATTCTGGAATTAAGTAATCATGATCTATGTAATCATATGAATAATTACAAGTCAAAACACGGATGACAAATGAAACAATTTTACCCAAAACGCTCTTTAACATAGAATTTATAAAAGAACAGGTAATATAAAGTCATAATTGAACCATATATGATATCATAACAATGATTATGATTCTGGAATAAGTCAATGACATTATTTAAATCATTATACAGGAGTTTCGGACACTTACGAAGAAAATCAGACCTAAGGTAAGGGAAATATCACAATCTCATTTTTATCCGAGATTGTTTATACTTTGGTATTTACTAGGGTGTATTTTATCATCCACATACATGTTTCCTCAATATGTAATATTATTTCTATCCACCTACAATTGTTTAAATCCAATTTTACCCTTCGGTGAGTTTTTAGTAAAAGATATGAAAGGAATCTTTTTTCGTTTTTCGTACGAGGTACTTTTTGACTTTTCCGACAAAAGTACGAGAAGAATGTTTTTTTAACTTATACGGCATGAATGGATTTTTAAAAAATTATTTCCAAGAAGCTTCCTTTACATGTTTTCAAGTTTATTTTTAATCAACTTCTTTTAGTTTAAAATTGTATGACATGTTATGAAAGGAAAAATGTTTTTGAAATAGAAAGGATATTTTCCTCAAGAATGGAGTTCAAGTGTTTTATCAAAATTATTTTCCATCTAAGATAATAAAGGGTTCTGTTTTTTATCCCTATTATTAAATTGATTTGATTATGTTGTGATGGAATTATTTTTTTGAATTCCTTTATATTATATGAATTGTTTTATGATGTCACTATGTTTAAGATTCCCATTTTTATTACATGGGTTATGCTATGATGTATGGTTTATGATTTTGTGGCACACATAAGAATGGTATCATTATCAGATGGGTGGGACCTATATCTCCCTCCAATGCATTGGGTAAAGATTTTATATCTCATGAGATAGACATGGCTGGAACGGTAGGTTATACCGGTTCAGTGAAACAGGACTGAAATGAGGAGTGAACTCGGTTCAGAAATGGACTTTTTCCACTAAGATAGTCTTGGCAATGATTCTTGACTAATAAGAAATGATTCTCTATGATTATGTGTGTATGCCACAAAGTTTCATGTTTTATGTTATGATTATTGGGATTACATTTCACTACTATGATTTATCCCATGTTATGATATTATGTTCTCTTTTGCAGGTTAAGATTTCGAAAATGTTATGTTCTTATGAATATGATGTGATTGATATTTCTTTTGTTTACCCTTACTGAACATTTGAGCTCACCCTTTTATGTTTTCTTTTCCCAAGGATATAAAGAAAGGTTTTAGGTTAAAAAAAGTAAGATCTTTATGGGAGATGTTGAAGATCTTTCACCACGATTAGAAGATTATTTTCCGAGTTTCCAAAGACACTAAACTATTACGGTCCTTGTGTGTGTGTTTTTGTTATGTACTAAGAATTCCGCAAAAGTAATGTAATTTCCATGTACGTCAGGCTTCGGGTCTCTATAGTTGGTATTAGAGGAAAGGTTTAGTCAACCTTTGGAAACTAGGATGCGAGAACTTTAGTGATATACCTTGAGATATTTCTAAGGTATGTCTAGGGATGTCCCTAAGGTTAAGTATAAGTATAGGTTATAGTCCTAGAATTGTACTAACGATCTTATAATTAAACCTAAGATGTTAGATATTGAAGGTACTCCCCCTTTATTATGTTGTTTTCCCTAGTATGATTTTTGCCTCTCACACTATTCTTTTTGGGTTTTAGACGATGGCTGGAACCCGAAGGAACTGTGTTGATCAATGCAATGGACAATGCGATGATTTTCATCCTGAACAAACAAATGTTATGAGAGATGGAGTGAAAAATCTTATTTCTCTATTTACACAAGCTATGAATCATTCTGGACTTCCAAATGAGCAGAGAAGGGAACAATATTCTATTGAGTCCTTCCTGAGGCAACGTCCACCTTCTTTCAGTGGGTCTTCTGATCCACTTGTTGTTGAACAATGGATCAGTACCACTGAAAAGATATTTTCAGTTCTTCAATGTTCTGAACATGATAAAGTCATCTTAGCAGTATATCGTTTGGAAGGTGAAGCTGATCTATGGTGGAATCTTATCAAGAATACGAGGCAAAGAGATGAAATTGATTCCATGGAATGGGATGAGTTCAAGAACTTATTTTTCAATAAGTACTTACCTCGTATTCTTCAAACAAAGATGGAGAAGGAGTTTCTTGAACTAAAGCAAAAGGATGATGAATCTTTTGGTATATACGAAGCGAATTTTACAAGGCTTGCAAGGTATGCATCTGGATTTATCATCCAACCTGAAAGTAATGTTGATCGATTCTTCAGTGGCTTAAAACCAAATCTTCGAAGGGAATTAGCTATAAAAGACTTCAGTAGCTATGTAGAAATTGTGAATTGTGCTATCAAGGTAGAAATTGAAGTTTGTGTTACTTATCCATCTCATAGTTTTGACAAGAATGAAAGATGGAGTTCAAGGAGAAATCTCAAAATAATGGTAAAAAGAAGATGAATGTTTCCTTATGCTCAAAGTGTGGAAAGAAGCATGGTGGAGATTGTCTTAAAGGGACAATTAAATTCTTCAAATGTGTAAAGGAAGGTCATCGGGCATTTGAATGCCGCAATTATGGGAAGAAGATGTCTAATGATGCAAACAAAGTAAGGGATACACAGAATGAACCTATTATACTTCAATGCTTCAAGTGCAAGGAAATGGGGCATTATGATAATAAATGCCCTAATCTAAGGGTTAGTGATGATCGACATGACCAACCACTTAAGGCAAAGGACAAAGGGAAGTCACATGCGATCACCATTGGCGATGTTGAATATGATAACGATGTTGTGGAATGATTAATTGTTTATGTAATGGGATTCCAAAATAATGTTGTATATATTATCGTGGAATATTGGAATATTTATGTATTGGTCTATTGTGGTTTTCAATAATTTTATGGTACCGGTAAACATGGAAAGTGATTGAGATATTTTTGGAAAAAAGATGATATGCGCATAATGAAGGGAAAACGAGAAAATGAAATATTTGACAGTATTCATGAGATCATGATTGATATAAGGACTAAGTGATATCATTGTTTGAGTATACAGAATTTTGAGGATTTTGGTATGTGGAAAGTGTTAAATTTTAACTACATTCATGTTTTCACTAAGTTTCAATGGAGAATACATGATTAAGGCCTTTGAATGTTTGGAATGTGACCAACAAGACATATCTTATGGTATATGGGGATAAACGATGGCATTAAATCTCTGGTAATCATTTTCACTATATTATGAGAGTGGACTGCAGTATTATTGATAAGCCGAAAGATTGGAATGGATTATGTTGGAAATAAGTTAGTATTGATTAAGAATAGATGTTTTTTTCGATATTATTGATGGGATGTTATAGTAATATAGCTTTAGAAGAAGGACAACCTGCAGGACGGGCGACAACCCATCGCGTCGGACAAGGCTGTGGGAATCGAACCCACAACTGAAGTGCGACTGGCCTTTATCGCCTACAACTGGCCTACAAGAAGTCCCTGTTTAGTAGAAACTAGTTTTATTACATTAATCAGTATGATATATGAAGTATAAGTCCATTTTAGGAACCATATATGATTAATCTCACTATAGATGGACTTATGTTTTTTTTTTGATAACTTTGATAACTTTTTGTTTGAGACAGATGGAATGACCCATCATTCTATCACATGATCTGCTAACACATCACGAATGAAAAATTTAACTTCATTTCTTTAAGAGATGAAGTGTAAATTGTCCAAAGAACGACCAATGGTGAGACTATACTGAAATCATGAAAGTATTTCTTCTAATTCCAATTTCATCAACTTTAGGGAAACGATCTTGAAAACCAAAAATGCTGTCCTAGTGATCTTATATCTGATGAATCAGATGGTAACTTAGATATTCACAAATTTATGGCTTTGTGATTGTTGTCTTTTTCATATCCATGTTCTCTACCACTCTCCATCAGAACATAATGGTTAGATTTCTCTTCCATATCCATATTTTCACCTATGTGGAAACCCAGTGATTAGTTTATTTGGGTAACCATTACATTTCATAATTTTGTTTTTAAATATAGGTTTTGGTATTCCTTTTTACGATGTGGGTTTCTATCAAAGAAACTTTCAAATAGTAAACCATTTATAACCCCGACGAATTACGAGGGTGAAATTCATTTTAAGGGGGGTAGAATGTAACACCCCGATATTTTATGAAAAATATTCTTTTTAATTTCATTAATGTCTTGTGTTGTACGCTACACCAAAAGGATCTTTCACAACACACATCCTTGATTTTCCTTGAATTAAACTCAATCACGACCTTCCTCGATAGCATGTGTAGTACGCAATACCGAGTTTCACTAAACAATGATATGCTATTAAAATATTATTAAAACTAGCCGTTATGAATAGTAATAACCACTTATTGATGTTTTTTAAATTTTATTTTTCAAAATGGACTTCATTTTTGGATTTAGAATATCAAAATTAGATTTGGGAGAAATTTTGGTACATTTCGGATAACTTTCATTTTCTGATGAATAGTGAAAATTACTAAATTTTAATTAAAAACAACCTTTTTAATCGAAATAATTAATAGTGATAAATTATTAATTTGAGTGGTTTTAAAGTATATTTAGAATATATTTTTACAATTTAATACAATGTTGGTCATTAGATGTAATTCTACATTTAAACCAGACATAAACAAATGTCAATCTTTTGATAGTTATTATCTCTTAAGAACACGCTATTTGTTTTGACGACGGGAATTAATTTTTAAATTAATTAATGCAACTGATATGTTTTTAATTTGGTAAAATAGACATCATTTTTGATTTCATTATATCAAATATAGCTTAGGCCTAATTTTTGGTATTTTTCTGGAAACTTTCATTTTTTGATGAATAGTGAAACCACTAAGTGGTAGTTAAGAAAAATGAATTTTTCATAAAACTTAATTTTACCGCTTTTGTGAGTGGAATTTCAAAAATCCGAGAGACACGGTTGATGTTAGTAAGTAAAATGTGGTTAAATGAGATGAAAATAATTTTTGGTGAATAGTAACTTTTTATTTTTTTTACCACGGTTAAAAGTAAATAGGGTAATTAAGGGTATAAATGTTATTATTATTACCTTAACACATGTCCTAATTCTATTAGATAAGTGTAATTCGACCAAAAAAAATCTTAGGAATAAAATATGATCATTTAGGCCCACTTGGATTAGATTGGGACATTTATTATTAATTTATTTAAAGAAGGGTTAAAATAGTTAAAATCAAAGTTTAATAAGTAAATCATTTTTAATATAGGGTTATACATAAGATAAATTCTACTATAAATACTCATTAGAAATTTAAACTATTTCCTACATAATGGTATTTTATTTGTAATTTTTAGACATTAAATAATTTAATTTATTTATGACACAAAGATGATGCAGTAATTATCTATTTAATGAAATATTGACGTAATTGATGTTATAAATACCCAAATAAATGTAATTTGACACTTTTTATGAATTAAACTAATTTTATAGGTTAATATGACATGTTATTATATATTTAATTAACTTTTTTCGAACTAATCATTCTGTTATGATTTTCACAAAAAAGAATTACTAAATAGTGTCAAAATTGACATAAAATAGTTTTGAAAACAAATATTATATTATTAATTGTTATTTTATTCCTAAAAATATAAGGTTCGGCCAAATGACTTAAATAAGGTTATATATATTAATAATAAACAACTTGGGGTTCTTTTGGAATTTTATAGTAAGTTTATTAACCTTATAGTGTAACAACACAAGAAGACACGGTAAAAGTAAAATTATTTAACTTAATGTTAAATCTAAATGATAAGGTCAAAATAGGAACCTAAACTTGTCTAAATTCTATTGGATGAGAGGACTTCGACCCATCCCCACCTTATCTTCGAAATAAATCAATTTGGAGCTATTTAAAACCGAATTTGGCTTTATAATAAAATAATATTTTTTGTTATTCCAAAGGTGCCCCTCTCCTCCCTTATAAAAGGGCACCCCCTCCCTCTCTTCCTCACACCACTTTGAGCCTTCAAACTCGGAAAACCCCTGACAAATTCTCTTCTCCACTTCCCCAGCAACATCTTAGAGGTTCTGGTCTTTCTCCAAGACCAATTTTAGTGCCCTAAAAGGAGATCTCAAAGAGGCGCTTCAAAGAAGAGGTAATTTCCGTTACCGAATCTTTCACCTTTATTTCTTCTTCCACTTCTTCTTACTAGGTTGTTTCATTATGAAGTAATAACATTAGTATCAATCATATACTGATATGTTATTATAAGTATGAAACAACCCTATTTCACCATCTATCCATCCTACAGAAAATGAAATCATCGCGCATGCGTACGTACGGAATATCGTCTCCACGCCGTGGTGAAATCTATTTTCCACCACTACCTTACTTGGATGGGTATAATGGTGTAAATAATAACTATATATGATTATTTTAAAGTGATATTTATTCTGAAATAGTATACATACACTCCAATACAGTCCCACGATCATGAGAACGATATCATCGCTCGTGCGTACGTACGGACTACAGTCTCCACGACGCGATTAGATTCATTCTCCACTTTAACCATTCATGAATGATTATAAAGTATATATAATAATTAATCATGAAATATATGACATAATAATGATACGGGATTTATGTGTATATATATGTATGTCATCTACTTAATTCTATTCAACTCAATAAGGAAACGAAAACAGCGTTCATGCGTACGTACGACCTACCGTCTCCATGAACGGTGTATTTCTTTCCATTTACTGATTTATTATATATATGTATATTATGAATATATATTATATATAAATCATGTTTTATATTCTGGAATTAAGTAATCATGATCTATGTAATCATATGAATAATTAAAAGTCAAAACACGGATGACAAATGAAACAATTTTACCCAAAACGCTCTTTAACATGGAATTTATAAAAGAACAGGTTATATAAAGTCATAAGTGAACCATATATGATATCATAACAATGATTATGATTCTGGAATAAGTCAATGACATTATTTAAATCATTATACAGGAGGTTCGGAGACTTACGAAGCAAATCGGACCTAAGGTAAGGGAAATATCACAATCTCATTTTTATCCGAGATTGTTTATACTTTGGTATTTACTGGGGTGTATTTTATCATCCACATCTATGTTTCCTCAATATGTAATATTATTTCCATCCACCTACAATTGTTTAAATCCAATTTTACCCTTCGGTGAGTTTTTAGTAAAAGATATGAAAGGAATCTTTTTTCATTTTTCGTACGAGGTACTTTTTGACTTTTCTGACAAAAGTACGAGAAGAATGTTTTTTTAACTTATACGACATGAATGGATTTTTAAAAAATTATTTCCAAGAAGCTTCCTTTACAGATTTTCAAGTTTATTTTTAATCAACTTCTTTTAGTTTAAAATTGTATGACATGTTAAGAAAGGAAAAATGTTTTTGAAATAGAAATGATATTTTCCTCAAGAATGGAGTTCAAGTGTTTTATCAAAATTATTTTACATCTAAGATAATAAAGGGTTATGTTTTTTCTCCCTATTATTACATTTATTTGATTATGTTGTTATGGAATTATTTTTATGAATTCCTTTATATTATATGAATTGTTTTATGATGTCACGATGTTTAAGATTCCCATTTTTATTACATGGGTTATGCTATAATGTATGGTTTATGATTTTGTGGCACACATAAGAATGGTATCATTATGATATGGGTGGGACCTATATCTCCCTCCAATGCATTGGGTAAAGATTTTATATCTCATGAGATAGACATGGCTGGAACGGTAGGTTATACCGGTTCAGTGAAACAGGACTGAAAAGTGGAGTGAACTCGGTTCAGAAATGGACTTTGTCTACTAAGATAGTTTTGGAAATGAGTCTTGACTAATAAGAAATGATTCTCTATGATTATGTATGTATGACACAAAGTTTCATGTTTTAAGTTATGATTATTGGTATTACATTTCACTACTATGATTTATCCCATGTTATGATATTATGATCTCTTTTGCAGGTTAAGATTTCTAAAATGTTATGTTCTTATGAATATGATGTGATTGATATTTCTTTTGGTTACCCTTACTGAGCATTTGAGCTCACCCTTTTGTGTTTTCTTTTCCCCAGGATATAAATAAAGGTTTTAGGTAAAAAAATGAAGATCTTTATGGGAGATGTTGAAGATATTTCACCACGATTAGAAGATTATTTTCCGAGTTTCCAAAGACACTAAACTATTACGGTCCTTGTGTGTGTGTTTTTGTTATGTACTAAGAATTCTGCAAAAGTAATGTAATGTCCATGTACGTCAGGCTTCAGGTCTCTATAGCAAGTCATGCCACTAGAAGAGAAACTGGACCCAAAGCCAAGGGGGAGCCAATGTTTTGTTCATTATTGAGTGAAATATTTCCATTTCAACACATTGGTTATTAAATATTGCTTGTGGTGATCACATCTATATTCAAATGTATGAAGCAAGTAGATTTTGTAAAATTTCCAAAGGAGAGGTGGATCTATGAGCTGCAAATGGTTCGAGGTTGGTTTTTCTTTCCATTGGTGACTACCACCTTTTATTTTTGACTGGGATGATTTTGGTTTTAAATGAATGTTATTATGTACCAAGTGTTTCCAAGAAGATAATTTATATATCAATTTTAGATACAAATGATTTTATTTTAAAATTCATAAATAAATGTTTTTTATTTTATAAGGACAACATATGTTATGGTATGACACATTTAAATAATAGTCTGTATGTATTAAATTAAAAAAACTAAGTATTGTAAATTGATAAAAAATCATGTTCACATGACTCATATAACACCTAGTTGTGGAATCACTGTCTTGGTCATGTAAATGAGAAGAATTTGACAAAGCTCAGTCAAGATGGGTATTTAGAATATTCTGATCTAAAACCATTTGATAGATTTCATGCTTATTTATAAGGGAAAATGACCCAACATCCATTTGGTGGATAGGGTGAAAGGGGAATTCAGATTCTAGGATTGGTACACACTGATGTGTGTGGACCATTTCCAATAGAATCTAGAGGTGGAATAAGTCCAAGTCCTTTTAGAAATTCAAGGAATTAAAGAATGAGGTAGAGAATCATCTTAGTAATAAGATAATGATGTTTCGATCAGATTATGGTGGAGAATATCATATCCAACAGTTCTTCGACTTTCTACAAGAGTTTTTGGATTCTATATTAACGAACTCCACTTTATACACCAAGTGGAACAATTTTAGTGAAAGGAGGAAGCATATATTTTTGGACATGGAAAGGTTGATGATGATTCATGTATATATTCCATTAAAATTTTGAGGTATGCATTACAAACTGTGACATACACATTAAACTTGCTACCAACTTACGTGGAAAATGGAATTTCCTTTGTTTTATGGAGTGGAAAGAAACCCATTTTGTTGCATACATGTGTATGGGGATGTGAGGTGTTTTTTAAGGATTTCTTAGAAAAAAACTAGCACCCTGGGGTATGAGGTATACCTTTCTAGGTTATCTTAAATAAACAAAGGTATACTACATATACAAACCTTAACACAAGAAAGTAACTATCACCAAACAAGTCATATTTCTTGAGAGGGAGCACATCCTCAAAAAGGATAGTGGGAGCAGGGTTGACTTCGATGAATTTGATGCTAAAGATACACAAAAGTTGGTATAGGAACAAGTTCCATAGGTCCCCGGGGAAGTAGTAGTTCCTAAAACACAGGTACTACATTTGAGTGTAATAGAGGTAATGCAACCAGAGAGATATGGTTTTCATGTCATCGAGGATGGTTACTCATTATTGTTGGATAATGATGATCCTATATCATACAAGGAGGTGGTATAGAGCACAAAAGATGCAATATGGCTCGAAGTTATGAATTATGAGATGGGTTCCATGAATAAAAACCAAATTTGGGTTCGGGTCAATGCACTGTTGGTGTAATGATTATTGGATGTGAATGGGTATTCAAGAAGAAACTAGACATGGAAGGTCAATTAAGTACCTATAAAGCAAGAATAGTGGATAAAGGGTTTAAATAGTGTCAAGGAATTGACTATGGTGAAACCTTTTCACTAGTTTACATGTTTAAATCCATCATAATCATATTTTCCATAGCATCTTACCATGACTAAGAGATTTGGTAGATGAATTCCAAAATTGTATTCCTTAATAAGAACCTTTATAAAGATATCTATATGACACAACCAAAAGGGTTTTTGACACCAAGTGATTCCAAAATGATTTTCAAGTTACAGAGATCCATTTGTGGATTGAAGCAATTATCTAGGTCATGGAACATTCAATTTGATGAATACATAAAATAATTTGGTTCTATTAAGAATGATTGTGAGATGTGTGTTTACAAAATGTTTAATGGTAATGTATTTGTTATCCAAGTATCATATGTTGATGACATATTACTTATTGTAAATGACATACTAGTGTTACAGTTATTTAAAGACTAATTGAACAAGTGATTCTCTATGAAGGACTTAGATGAAGGATCCTACATTCTAGGGATCAAGATAATTCGTGATAGATCCAAGAGGCTTCTTGGACTATTTCAAAGAACATATATTGGCTAGATACTAAAGAGATTTAGTTTGGAACAATCCAAGAGGGTATTGGTTCTAGTGTCACATGGTTTACATATTTTTAAGAAAATGTGTCCCCAAACACAACAAGAGAAAGATTGAATGAGTACGACCCCATATACTTCGATGATAAGATATATCATATATTCAATGTTATGTACTGTAATTGATGTTTCCTATGCACTGAGCATCGTAAGTAGATATCAAGAAGATCCAGGTGAACAGCATTGGACTGCTGTTAATATTATCCTTAAGTATATTAGAATAACTAAGGATAAGTTCTTGGTGTATGGAGGAGAGGAGGATCTTGTCATCCAAGGGTATGTTGATGTTGGTTTTTAGATTGATCAGAATGATCTGAAGTCATAATTGACATATTTTTTCTGTCTCAATAGAGGAGTTGTGAGGTGTACGAATTCAAAGAAGCTAGTTGTAACTGATTCTATAGCAGAGTCCAAGTACATAATAGCATCTGATGCATCCAAGGAATCCATATAGATTCGTAACATTTTCCAGAAGCTTTATGTGGTACCTAGCAGTAAATACCCTATCGCATTGAATTGTGATAATACTGTAGTGGTGGATCTTGCAAAAGAACCATGGTCACATCAACAGACAATGAAAATGCTCTGTAAGTATCACCTATTGAGGGATTTATATCAAAGGGGTCAAGTTACAGTGATGAAAGAATCCACAAAAGAGAATGTGGAATACCCCTTGACAAAAGGCATATCTCATTAGAAGAAAAAATATCATGTGAGAGATACACGACTAATGATTATTAGTAGTTGGCTCTAGTGAAAGTGGTATTTTGTTGGAGTTGGTTCCCTAGAACCAAATTATGTGATTTATTATAAAAATATATTCATTTTATGTATTTCAATAAACTCTTTATCACATCATGATTATTCTTCTTTGTATCATTTCCTATGATAATATCCCAAGAGCTGTTTTCACACTAAAAGGTCATAGTTGTTCCCTACTATGATGAGAACCCGGAAGTGTTGTGACACTATTCATAGATATATGTTCTATAGAATGATGATATATTTTGAGGGACACAAATGATACAGGATATTTGGGGTGGAGACTCGTAGGACATGGATACACCTTCTCATGGTATACACCCTTGGTGATATCTAGTAATATATTATAAGAACGAGACTTAACAGTAGAAAATCCACATTTATAAGTGTAATAGGATGTTCCTATCTACAGATATGTGTATTGGTCCATAGAATTTAAGATTAATATTAATGGGTAGTATGACTCACACACTTAAATTTATTAGATAAAATGGTGACCACATATGTTTTCAGCGATGTAGGATATGTTGGGTGTGTCACGAGCAATACTGCATTAATGAATAATGCAAGAAATGATTTTTCCCTTCTGTTCCATAATGAAAGTTGATATCTTAGACCCTTTTATGGAAATTATATATCCTAAATAAATCAATGGACAAGGTTTTCTATAGTCATGTTAAATTTCGAGAAGTCAAAGAATGAGAAATTGATCACATGGGTTGATGGAACTTGAATGAAACCCTCTTGATTGGAGATATCGAGAAAATGGGATTCTTTTACATGATATGCATCTGTATAAGGTGACATGTCACTACAGTATTGAATAAATTCTATATGGGTTCCTTGAAATGTTGTTAGACACTAACCTTGTAATTTAGGTTTCTCCACCTAATTCCACCGAGAAAGATGCCTCGAGGGTCACACACTAAGTGTATCCAGTATCTCAGTTAAATAAAATATATTATTTATCATTTAAAAAGTTGAATAAATATTATTCCCAATTGTGGTTTAATAATTATTAATGGATTCCTGGTCACATTTATTTCGACACTGGTTATTCAAGAGAATATATAATGTGGGCAGAATAACTAATTAATATTTATTTTCTATTTAGTGAATTTAATATTTATATATCTATTGGTGATTAATGTTGTATAATTTATTTAATAAATAAATAGTCATTATTCAAGGTTCAATAAATATGGTAGTGGATTGGCAGATTGAGATAAGGTTTTGTTGATAAATAATAATATTGAATATTGTTTTATTAAATAATATTTAATTATAACTCCCATGTTAAGAACATGTTAGGAAAAAATAATGTTGATGTTATTATTTGACATGTTGGATTCACTTGGATTAATAAAATAATTATGGCACTTGTGAAAATTCTTTATTATTACCCAAGTGAATTAAATGTCCTGTTATATTATTCTCTTATTAGTCCAATGATGTTTTTTGTTGTTGTGAATAACAAATTGGAGAAAATCTCTCAATCCAAGAGAGTTCATCCATCTCCAAGAACGCTCTCATGAATGAGAGAGATCATCCTCCATCAGATCATGGAGAATTCTTTTGAAGTAGTTCTCAATGAAATCGAAGGAGGACATCATAAGCTCAAGGATATTTCGTGATAGCACCAAAAGACTCCTTTAGTGATGTCTGGAGATAAGTGGAACATGTGTGGGTCACTACTAGGGGAGATCTACCATTGATCTCTACAATTCAACAAAGGTGCACTACAGATCTATGGGTGAATTCATTAATGAAGAAATAATCCCCTTGGAGGTAATTATATAATTTAATTAATTTAATTATAAACAAAATTTTTGTATCCTCTCTCTTGGTTCTAGGTTTGAATTCCTGTGTCTAAATCATTGATTCAATTTTATGGATACTGAAGTTCATCATTGTATTGATCAATGATTTTTCATTAAATATGAGAAAAAGTAATGTTGGGTAACATCCCTCTCATGCTTCCATTATTCCCAGAAACTACATATTCTTATTATTCCTTGAAGATGATTATAAAAGTGGTTTTTTCAAGGTTTTGGTTCATAAGGAAGGTCTTTATGTTCCTAGAAAAGTTTGAGGTTCTCTATTGATGATGTAGAAAATCCCAAAATCTAATGTAACATATTATTCCATTTCCCTATTCTAATTTATTTTTGAATGATTTATTTCAATAAGGATTTCAGATATGTTATCAATGAGGATAATGGTTGTCTCGGAGGTGAAAACCGCATAGGCTTGACCAATTACTTCTAGTTTTTTATCAAGAAAAAAGGTGTGATTTGTTGTTGGTTCTATTGATTTGAGCTATTGGGTTTTGGATGAAGTTGTTTTTAGTAGTCACTTTTAGACATCCTTGAAATGGTGTTCATGTTTTCTTCTATTTTGTTTATTTCTGTGAAGGTGATCGATCCATTTGTGTGTTGGGAAGATGATGAGATTTTCTGAATATGACTCACTAGTGTTAGGTTTTCCCTAGTGAGGGTTATGGATAAGTGATTGGACTAACATCAATATCAATTTTTGATATCCTTTGATAGAATTAGGTGTGATTTTGTAGTTATGGTAATTCAGGGGTGAGGTTACATGTAAAATCCAATAGGTGATGTAAATTGGTATTAATAGTGTGAATTCTTGGGATTATTATGTAAGAACCCAGATCATCTTTTTAGGTATGGATCTTGTTTTTGGGTATTTTTTAGAAAAAGGAGTGTTTTGGAAATTATATAAGTACATGCCATGTACTTAGGAGTACACATTATGTACCTGGTTGTCACTGGTAGTTGTGTGTTGGTCGTGTAACGGTCGAGACATGGCCATGTACGGTGAACTAGAGACTGCTTGAAACAGGGGTCGGTTAAGTCATGTACATGGCATGTACATTAAATGAACATGCTGCGTACTTTTATTTTTATTTTATAGGTTGGATCGGGGTTGTGTTTATTCACATAAAACGTCTTCTTATAACATCATTTCATCCAGGAGAGGCCGAGAATTGTAATTCTTCTCTAATCCACTGATTTGTCATCCATTGTCTGAATCAAACTCAGGTGGGTGCATTGGAATCCCACCACTGAGTTCTTCCTTCTTCTAGAGCATATCCTATTGAATTCTTCTCTCTCTTTCGAGTTATTCAAGTGTGAATGTTTTTGAAATTTTTATAGATCTATGATGTTATAGGTCAATTAAATATCTAAGGATCATGTATATTGATCATACATTGTCGAGGTAGGTGGTTTGTTGACTTTCGTCATTTTTTCATTGAGTTTTATATGCCAAAGTGACGATTACCCTTGTTTCGAGTATTTTCGGTACAGGGAATTGAACCCAATTTTATCTTCCTTAGATTGATTGCTGAATTAAGGGTTTGTTGAATTGATATTGTGTGAAATTTTATGTTTAAGGAACACCTCTTGGGTGCTTTTCCTTATTTGTATGTTTTGGTCTGTTTGGTCTAGGTTGCATATGAGGCAGACCTTGTTCCTTGCCTTGATTGATAGGATGGAACTGATTTCCTTTTTTCTACTTGTTAAATGCTTGTGATGTGCATTATAATTGTATATCCATGTAGTATTGATTTTACTTTTGGATTCTTGATATCATTTTTGCATGATTGAATTGCACAGGGCTGTGAGAACCTGGTCTAGTTAGACCACCAGGGGAATTGACGTTGAGTTCTTCCTTAGAGTGTATGTTATATTTCACACTACGAGACCATATGGGGGATTTACGATGAGTACTCTCTTAGAGTGTCTATAGTTTATATTACGAGACTACAAGGGGGAATTGACATTGAGTGCTTCCCCAAAGAGTCTATAGTTATTCAGAAAAGAACATAGGGGGAATTGATGGTTAGTGCTTCCTCAGAGTGTCTTTTCCTTTTATTTCATTACTTGGCCATAGGGGTTAGACTATGTGAGCTACCCAGAGGGTTAACATAAAAATTCAATGTTTGTAATGCATCTTCCAAGGCAAATCACAAGCTTTGATTCAGTCTTACTAGGTAGTCTTCTGATATACAAGTTTTTGATACTTGATTAAATGATGAACATTAAATGCTAATGAATGTAAATGGAAACTTTAGAATTTGGTTACTTTTGTGTACTTATAGTTTCTTTGCTGCATTTCCATTATTACCTATTATATATACTCACTGGCAGTTTGGAATAGTTCTTATGGTGGTTGCCTACTGGGATTCATCTCACAACTTATTTGGGTCAGGATTTTAGACCCAAACAGATTATATGGTTATAGGTATAGATATGGGGAAGCACCCTTCGTCATCATATACTTTATTTTTTTGGATCTAGAGACAATGGGACCAAGATAAGGCTTGTGATGATGATGGAGTTTTTTTCTTTTTTACTTTGTTTTATTACTGTATTTCCAGTATTGTGATGTGTTTGGATTTTTTCCTAGACATATGTGACTTGAATCATTTATATATGTTCTCTAGTTGTTTATTTACTTTTAGTCTCCTGTTGTTTACCTATTATATGGTATTATTGCTTCTACTATTGTTTATTTTTGTTATTACATTGTGCATACTCTGAAAATGAGGGCATAGTTTCCCCACTATCACACCCAAGGCCCTCGCTACAAGTTAGCAGCCTCTAGAATTCAGGGAAATGCACATGAGTCCATATGACCGATCAGGTATGGGGCACCTTTGGGAAGCACCCAGAACCCGAACATTACAAAGTGGAATTAGAGGAGGTTTTTCTTTTCTGCTTGTCTTACTGTTTGGAGCCTCTAGACATGGATAGGAAAGAATAATTAGTTGGTAATAAGTCATTCCTGGGAGTAGCCAACCTATATATAGGGAAAAGCCAAGATACCTCAAATATTGGAATTTTTATGGGTTTTCAATTAATATTGTTCATTTTATTTCACTGTTAGGTGATTCACATGATTTGTATTGTTATGATTTATACCATTGAGGTTCTATTTCTATTGAAACCCGATGAGATGAGGGTAGTCCATCTCATGAATCATATAGGCACTTAATAAAGATCACATGTCATGCATTTTGTCATACCATTTATGGTGCATTAATGATTGCATGCTGTTTTGATAGATGGTGTGATAGATATGCATGTTGTTGTGATAGATGCATTGATAGAATACCTATTATTTTGATAGAGTATTGGAATATACAGAGTTTCATTAGGATGGGCAACAAACTTTGGTTCCTGAGGTGGTATGGTCCCTCTTGGAACAAAATTTGGTGGATCATGTGATCAATTTCACTGTTATACTTAGTGATATACATGAATATGATGCCATGCTTTGATTCACAGGTAGTATAGACCCCCATGGATTGGAATTTATCACTTTAATGATTGTTTCAGTGTTTTTATGGGATTGAAGAGTAGTTTTTGAGGATTACTGCCCAGAAGAACCCAAAATACATAGCATGTGAGGATAAATACATGCCATGTATCCTTATGTTTGTGAAGGAAATGTTTTTCTTAAGTACACATTGTGTACTGTATGTACACGTTGTGTAGTCCTTATCTGTGTGAAAGATTGTGTGAGCCGATACATGGGGGTGGGAAATTTTGGGTGACACACACCATGACTTAGAGTACACGTCGTGTTTTAAGATCTATGTATCCTTCCATGTGACCGACAACATGGGTGGATGAAACTCAGGTTGTACACACTGTGTTCTGTTCTTGGATGCCGTGTAGAGTCAACTGTGTCATGGACCGTGTGACTAATGACACGAATGGTTATAACTTAAGGGGTACATGTTGTGTCTAGGGTGCACATGTTCTGTAGTGTTACACAGGAAGGAACTGTGTATTTATCTGAGTAGAGGAACTTGGGAAGGGGGGAAATGATTCAACTACATGTCAGGTCTCAAGGAGAACACGTTGTGTGTATGGGTGTTACATGACTATTTTTGGAAAAGGTCGACACCATGTTAAAAGCATAAGGGGACACATCATGAATGGGTCATACACACCATGTATCCATGTTTTGAAAAACAAGAATGTTTTCTTTCTCCTCTTACTTTCTTGCACTTATACTTTTCATTCCTTGATAAACTTAAACTAAGGTGTGCGCTTGACCTTGCATAGTCATGCCACCAATACTTCTTCCATATGTATGCCAGATATAGGGAAATAATCAAGAATCGGAAATAGTAAATTAGGGACTTCTAGCAGACCTTCTCTTCATGCATGTCTGGACACTAGTTTTCATTCTAGATATAGGTTCCAATGCACAGTTCCGAGAATTTATGTTAAGGATGATACAGACATTCTTGGAAGCATTGCATTCTGCCCCTTCTATGGCTGAGTTGACATGGATTTTTCAATAGCAGCATCCTCCAAATTTCTCAGAGGATAGAGGACCTTAGGCCGCAGAGTCATGTTTTGAATCCATGTTGTCTATCTTCGAGAATCTCGAGATGACTCTAGCGAGGAGGGTGTAGATCTCTACGCACATGCTTTAGGATTACACCAATAGATGGTGGGATTTGATATCATAGGTGAGACTCCATCCAGTTATGTCTTGGGATGAGTTCTGGTGGACCTTCTAGGACTACTTCTACCCGGATACCTTGAGTTCGAACCGAGCCCGGTAGTTCATGAGTTTGGAGCAGGGTAATATCTCAATCATGGATTATTCTTATCGCTTCATAGAGCTGCAACACTTCACACCAATTCTGGAGGGTGATGAGTTATTTCTAGTGAGAATGATTGAGGATGGTATCAGGCATGACATCTGGTCTTAGGTGAACATCTTCAGGTTGACTTCCATATCTTCTATAGTCAACTTGGCACTGATCACTGAGCACAACCTGAGGGATTCTGGAGCTCTAAGCTAGGGTGGTTCAGCAACCCAAATTGGTACTCCTCTGACTGATATTCGGAAGCACCATAGGGAGTCTATGCATAGAGGTCTGAGTAGGAAGGATTTTCTTTCAGGTATCCAGGTGGTTTCAACCAGTGTGGAAAGGGTAGACATAAGAAACCTCAGTGACTGAGAGACCAAGTTGAGTGATGATCTTACGGAAATATGGGAAATCGTTGGCATTTATGCAATGTCCTCCGTCCATTAGCTAGTGAGGGAGGATCTGTCTCAGCTACTCATATAGAAACAGGACCACCAGTCCCACATCAGACTGGGGGATAGAGTTTTTCAGGTCATTTAGGATGAGGTGGTGGTCGTGGAAGTAGTGGTCATACATAGGAATTTTTACATTCGCAGGGTGGATCAGCTTAGGGATCTCAGAAAGCTTCATAAGGTCGTGGCATAGGTCAGGATTTTGTATGGTTTCAGATCTAGTAGTAGCAGGATCCTAGACCCTCTACGGTTAGAGGTATGATTTTGGTTTCTTCAGTTTTATCTTCTTCTCTTTTCGATACAGGAGATTCCCATATATTTATATATGTGTCTATCGTGGAGTTCCTTGGGTTCTATATCTTCACTTCTGCTGATATCATGACACTAGATACACTGTTGGGGATTAGAATGACTAGTGTACGTCAGTACAAGGATTTCCCTCTTAAAGATGGTGGGTGTCACTTTTTATGGGACCGTTTTGTCTTAGAGATGATGGGATATGACATCATTCTCAGAATGGACTGGTTAGTTCCCTTCTTGGATATTGTCAATTTCTATCACTGTAGGGTGAGTTTCACGTCACTAGAGAAGGGATTGTTTCTATATAAGGGTGAATGATATGTCCAGGCGAGCAGAGCTGGACCCGAGCATCATGGGTTGAGAGGTGTTACAGACCAGATTTCTAGTTTGTATCTTGATGACTAGAAGACTTCAGAGATAGAATTTCCTCCAGTGGTCGATCATTTCATGGTTATCTTTCCAGATGACTTTTAGGTTTTCCTCTAGAGAGAGAGGTAGAATTTTTTATTGATCTTGTTCCAGGAGAAGAACTGGTGTCCATTACTCCTTATAAGATAGATACACTAGAGTTACAGGAGATCAAGAAGCAGTTGGAGGATTTACAGGAAAAGGGCTTCCTACTACCCAATATTTCTCCTTGGGGTTCTCCAGTCCTATTTTCAAAGAAGTAGGACGGTTCCCTTAGAATTTGCATGGATTATCAGAAGCCGAACCAGTTGACTGTTAAGAACAGATATCCCTTACTGAGGATTGATTATCTCATTAATCAGCTTTGAAGATCCCTAGGGTTCTCAAAGATTGACTTGAGATTCGGTTATCATCAGTTGCATATTAGACCATCACATATACCTCTTACAACCTTTTGGTGTAGGTATGGTCTATAGGAGTATGTAGTTATGTCGTTCGGTCTCACGAACGCGCCTATATTTTTCATGGAACTGATGAACCGAGTGTTCCATCCTTACTTGGAATCCTTTTTGGTTGTTTTCATGGACGATATCTTGGTGTACTCTCACACTCTAAATGACAATGCTATCCACCTTGATATCATTTTGAGTACACTGAGAGAGCATCATTTATAGGCTAATATCTCAAAATTCCACTTTTGGATGGACAAGATTCACTTTTTGGGCCATGTTATCTCAGAGACAAGAGTATCAGTAGACCCATAGAATGTGATATAATTAGTTTCCAAGGATAATCCAAATAATTTATTTGAAGTACAGATTTTTATGGGGTTGTATGGTTACTACATGCATTTTATACAGGACTTTTCATGCTAAGATACACCAATGAAGGGCCTGACTAAGAAGGGTGCGAAGTACTCATGGATAGATTCTTGTGAGTCGGCCTTCTAGGAGATGAAAGGGAGGTTTACTTTAGCATCAATACTAGTTTTTCCAGTGTCATGAAAGAGTTATATTGTCTACTATGATACATCCAGTACTGGGCTGGGAGCATTGCTTATGTAGGGGTAATGAGTCATTGTGTTCAGGTCTTAGCAATTGAGGCCACACGAGAGGAATTACCTAATGCACGATCTCAATATGGATTTATTTGTTCATGCCTTGCACTGTTGAAGACATTATATTTTAGGAGGTAATTATGTGGTTTCCACTGATCACAAAAGTCTCAAGTATATATTTACTCTGCATGATCTAAATTTGAGATAGTGAAGGTTGGTTGAGTACTTTCAGTATTTTGACATTGATCTTTCTGATACGCCTGGGAAAGGCAACACAGTAGCTAATGTGTTGAGTAGGAGGACTCAAATAATGGTAGTTCATGAAGCCAGCAGTGAGTAGTAGCTCCTGGATATGTTATCTAAGATGCATCTAGAGGTGCATGAAAGAGAGGTCCAGACATTTCTTTCTTCTGTAGCTGTTACCTGTACTCTACTTGGTCGAGTGTGAATGTGGTAGCTATCGGATTATGAAGGCCTAGTCCTATGGGAGAGTGTCTCAAGAGAGGACCCTACTTTTGGGTGAACCATAGTTGAGGATGAGATCTTGTGCTTTCATGGATGCGTATGGGTATTATCAAAAATACATGAGGAGATGATGCTGGATTTTCATTCCTCAATTTGAGCAATTCATCCTGGTGTCACTAAGGTGTACCGAGATTTACACCATCAATATTGGTGGCCAGGTATGAAGAGAGATGTTTCTAGTTTTGTTTTGAGATGATCCACTTTTCAGTAGGAGAATGTGGAGCACCAACAACCAGCAGGGCTTCTATAGAAGTTACCCATTCCCAAGTGGAAGTGGAACAATGTCACAATGGATTTTGTGATAGGGTTACCGAGATCGCCTCAAGGGAATGATGCATTTTGGGTTTCTATTGATGGGCTCATGAAGGTTTTGCACTTATTACCGATCAATGAGACCTTTAGTGTTGTTGAGATTGGAAGGTTTTACATCCAATAAATTGTACAATTTCATGGGGTTCCACACTCTAGCATTTCAGACAGAGACGCCCACTTTACTTCTCGTGTCTAGCAGGGATTATAGAGGGCTCTGGGTGAACAGGTACTTCTTAGTATAAATTACCATCCCCAGGTAGATGGCTAGTCAGAGCACATGATTCGGGTTCTGTATGACTTTTTTTGAGCATAATTCCTAGATTTTGGATGTTCTATATAGAATCACATACCTCAGATTGATTTTTCCTACAATATCAGTTTCCGGGTAATAATTCAGATTACAGCTTATGAGGCTTTGTACGGTATGCCATATCGATCACCCCTATATTGACTGGAGGAATGATAGAAGTTATGTTGGGACCTCTTCTAGTCTAGGAGACCACTGAGTAGGTGGAGTTGATTTGAAAGAGGATGGCCACTGCACAGTCTCGGCAGAATTCATATGCTGATCGACGGAGACGACGTATGGAGTTCGAGGTCGGAGATCAGGTTTTATTACGTGTCACACTGAGATCGGTACACAGAAATATTAGGATACATGGAAAGTTTTCACCAAGATATATCAGGCCATTGGAGGTTTGGGAGAGAGTCGGGCTGGTTTCTTATCGGTTGCAGTTACCTCACAAGTACCGGGCTATGCATGATGTCTTCCATGTTTCATAGCTACGACATTATTTCTCAATCATGTCTCGTGATTTGAACCTGAAGTGGTTGAGTTGGAGGTGGATTCATAATTCTATGGGTATCCTATTTGGATTATTGATCGAAGTGAGAATGTTGTCCCTGGCCGGTATGTTCCTCTAGTATGGGTGTTAAGGCAGCACAAGCGAGTATAGGATGAGACTTGGGAGAGGGAGATCGATGTACGATCACAGTGGCTGAATCTGTTCCAGGATTCTTCTTCACCACCTTGTTATGAAAATTTAGGGACTAATTTCTTTAAGAGGGAATTTTTTAAGAACTTGGATCTTATTTTTAGGTAAAGATCTAGTTTTCAGGTGTTTTTTGAAAAAAGGGGAGTTTTGTAAATTTTATAAGTACATGTCATGTAATTAGGTGTACACGTCCTGTACCTGGTTGTCACAGGTAGCCCTGTGATGGATATGTAACGGCCGATACATGTCTATGTGCGGTGACCTGGATACCGCCTAAATAGGGGGCTAATTTAGGCATGTACGTGGTGTGTACATTAAATTAACATGTCATGTACTTTTCTTTTTATTTGATAGGTCGGATTGGGGTCGCATCTAATCCCCAGGAACATCTTCTTATAACCTCATTTTCTCTAGGAGTAGTTGAGAGTGAAGACTCTTCTCTGAGCCACCGATCTATCTCCCATTCTCAGAATCAAACTATGGCTAGTGCATTGGAATCCCATGGGTGAGTTCTTCCTTCTTCTAGAGCCTCTCCTCCTGATTTCTTCTCTCTCTCGAGTTATTCAAGGTTGAACATTTTTTATGTTTTTGTTGATCTACAACGTTCTAGGTTGATTCAAAGTATATGGTTCAATTATATCGATCACACAACATTGAGGTAGGTGGTTTGTTTCCTTTCATCATTTTTCCTTGATTTTTATATGCCAAAGTGACGATTACCCATGTTTCGTGAATTTCGGGTTAACGAAATTGAAACTTATTTTATCTTCCTTAGATTTATTTCAAAATTAAGGGTTTTTTGAAGTGATGTTATGTAAAATTTCATGTTTAAGGAACACCACATGGGTTATTTTCATTGTTTGTATGTTTAGGGACGTTTTTTCTAGGTTGCCTATGAGGCAGACCTTTTTCCTTGCCTTGCTTGATATGATGGAACTGATTTCCTGTTTGCTGCTTGTCAAATGTTTGTGATATGAATTGTAATTATTTATCCATTTAGTAGTGATATTACATTGGGCTTCTTGAAATCATTTATGCACAATTGAATTGCACAAGGGTGTGAGAAACTGGTGTAGTTAGACCACAAGTGGAATTGATGTTGAGTTCTTCCTAAGAGTGTCTGTTACATTTCATGCTACGAGACCACATGGGGGATTGACAGTAAGTGCTCCCTTAGAGTGTCTATAGTTTATGTTATGAGATCACAGGAGGAATTCATGTTGAGTGCTTCCCCAGAGATTCTGTAGTTATTCAGGAAATTCCATAGGGTTAATTGATGGTGAGTGCTTCCCTAAAGTGTCTTTTAATTTTTATTGCATTTCATGGCCAGAGGGGTTAGACTGTGTGAGCTACCAAGAGGGTTAACATAAATATTGAATGTTTGTGAAACATCTTCCAAGGCAAAGCATAAGGTTGGATTCAGTCCTGCTAAGTATAATTACGAGATTCCAATGTGTGATAATTGATTAAATGATGAATATTAAATTCTAATGATTGTAAATGGAAACTTTAGGATTTGGTTACTTTTGTGTACTCCAAGTTTCTTTGTCGCATCTCCATTATTTCCTGTTATATACACTCACTGATTGTTAGGCATAGATCATGTGGTGGTTTCCTACTAGGAATCTTCTCACACCCTATATGAGTCATGATTTTGGACCCAAATAGATTATATTGTTGCAGGTATAGATAAGGGTAAACACCCTTCTTCATCAGGTACTTGATTTCCATGGAGTTGGAGAGCATGAGACCAAACTGAGGCTTGTGATGCTACTGGAGTTTTTTTCTTTTGTACTTTGGTTTTGTAATATATTTCCAACATTGTGACATGTTTTTATTTTTTTCCAAGACATATGTGACATACATCATTTATATATGTGATTCATTTGCTATTTATTTTTAGTCTTCTGTTGTTTACCTATTATATGGTATTATTGATTCTCCTACTATTTATTTTTTTTATTCTGCTATGTATACTCTGCCAATAAGGGAATAGTTTCCCAATTATCACACCCATGTCTCTCACTGCTAGTCTGCAGCCTCTAGTGTTTGGGGAAATGCACTTGAGGCCATGTGACCTATTGGGTACAGGGCACCATTGGGCAGCACTTGGAACCAGGACGTTACATATAATTTCTATATCAATTTTGAATTTCATTTTTTGTTTTGTAGTGTGATTATTTAGTATTTTTATTATGCTGAACCAACTCAATACATCTATTTATTTGATTTGTGACTTGGTTTGTGACTAGGACCAAAGGTCGTTCGCGATCCCCACAGGCTGGCACAATTTCCTGGGCATCGAGGAATCACTACTTTGGAATGGTTTCCCCCCTTAAAAAATAAATAAAGAAGTGGTGGAAGGTAAATGAAATTATAGAATGATAAATCTATACCTATTTTTTTCCTTTATATATAAAAAAATTGAACAACAACTTAATATCAAAACTAGGAAAGTGGTGAAACATTAGAATTCACTAAAAACCTCCCTTTTCCTTTGAACACACTCTCCTAAAAGAAAAAGACACCCACCTACAATGGATCTAATTCTCCCAAAAGAAACTATAAATATCCTAAACCCATATAAATCCTTAAAATAATAAGTTTAAAATATAATAGAATAAATTGAAATGAAAACAAAAAATCAAGCATACATGTCTCCTTGTAACTATAAGATTCAGCACACAAAAATAACAAACAACGACTCTCCATGGGAGAAAATAAATAAGTTAAATCCTTCAAATGAAAAATTATACAAAAATATTTATGGGCATAAGAATTCCCATTATGGAAGCCAAAATAGAAAACACTCCCTATGAATTAAATTTTAGGATAAAACTATTCATGTATGTTTGAAAGTAAAAAATATATAAAAGTAGGGTTTCTATTCATTTCAAAAAAAGAGTCGGTCGGTACTTCTAAAAAACCATTTCACTTTTTTCATTTTTAAAACCACTTTAAAATAATGATAAACTTTCCAAAACCAACTTCCAAAAGGTAACATGCAATGAAATAATTATTTCAATAAAAAAACATAACTAAGTAAATCATTCAACAAATGTGATACAAAATAATGGAAGGTAGTGTGTAGGTAAAACATGTGTCATGAGATCTCATGTGTTGGTTGATACGGGCTAGGAAAAACCTATAAATACCATCGTATTAAATATCTAATGGAATTATCATGTGTCTTTATGGATCCCACCTAACTACCCAAGGATTTCCATGATGTACAAAAGGGGATGATTTTTTATCAAGAAATATTTTTCATGCATTTTATATAATTTTCACACACACAAAAAAACATTTACTTTATCACCTCTAGCCTCCCTCCTTAAGTGCAACCACTTTACAAGTTACATCAACAAGAACAATACCCTTACCTAGCCTACATCACATTTAACAAACCACATTTCCAATACTAGGGTAATACCTTAATAGGGGTTTTCATTTCCATAAATATATTAATTTTCTAACTTGACCTTATCTTTTTAGAAAAAAATATTGATAATTTTGAAAACCACTTTTCATACCATAGATCTCACATACAATACCACACATCACAATTAGATATATATACACCTATATATAGAAATACCCCTTGTCCTAATGTCAATATTACCAAAACTGTGTGTGAATCTGTACAAAGCGGGATCCTATATATGTCTATATATGTATATGTTTCTAATCCATATTTAAAAGAAGGAATAGAATTAGAAACCATTTTTGACCGCTTTGGGAAATAAACATGTCATCAAGCCTTTAAGTAAAACCTATCCAAATGGACAAAACATTTTCATTCTTTTGAAACCCATGAATTTAAACCAATATAAAAACAAAAACACACCAGGGGTTCCCGATATTTCAAAAAATCTTTAAAACGTATTTTTTAGCAGGAGGCTTCCATGATTGAAACTTAGGGAAAGCATAGAAAAAAAAATAGAAACCAATTTCAATCATTGAAACCATTTTATTAAATTTATATACTTTAAAATATTATTAGAACACATATTTAAAATCCAATGAAATCATAGTTTCTAATTTAATGGCCCAGACATAGAGTAACATACCTCCATCCAATGAAGAACTCATTTTCATTAACAAAGTTGGATCTAATCCACCTCATGGATGTCCAAGGAGATCTAGAAAATTAAGATAAACCCAAAATTCAGAACATCCCTAATTTAAAATTTGTTAAAAAAGATATTTAATGAGAGTGTACTTGTATCTGATGGAGAACATGCCACCATTAAAACCCGTAGCTAGAATGTGCCTCAACTCCATCCATATGAACACTTAGAACAAAGAACCACCCCAAAGAAACACCCCATTTAGGTTAGGGATCACCTATGGCACATGAACCGCATGGGAGAGAATTTAAACCAATAAAAAGAGGCATTAATAAAGAAAAATGAGTTAATGTAGATGCATAAATTCTTAGTTGAGGAGATCACACCATGAATTGGGAGGAGAAATAGCGAAAAAGGGGGATAAGTGCGGAGGGACATTCATGGTTGGGATCTCATTGTGGGCATGTCAAGTAAGTGAAGGGAGAGGAGGGAGATACCCCCGTAATGTTCTTTTGTTAATGTAAATTATTGTATTTATTAAAAAAATAACTCACCTAGACACTACACACGGTTTGGCCACATAGATTTTAAAACCATGTTCCAAAACTACACCCTCTACTGGGGAAATGGAGGGTCATGCACAGGCATACCACATGGTTTGGAAAACCATTCACTAGCCATGTGGATGGCTCTATAAATTTATAGTAAATATCACATGGTTACCACATGTTTTGATAAATTTTTTCCCTTCACCATGTGATAATATTTTTAGGCCCAAAATATCTTATTTTCAATGAAAATTGAACTAGGAGGGAAAATATATTAAATAGGGACTCAAAAAAAGATAAAAATAAAATAGTTTTAGGTTGGGTCATGAAAATTCAACCCAAAAATTCACTTTAAACCCCCATATAGTACAAATTGATTTTGTTGATCATGGAATCTGGAAAGGACAACCTACTTCTCAATACATGACTCCCAAAATTTGATGACTCTGAACCAGCACTCACCTTTACTTCAAAACCCAAAATATCTAAAATATAAACATTGGTGAAGAGATCATCCTAAAAAACAATCATCCAAATAAATATATACAATGGTCAAGGAATCTAAATAATCAGAAGAAACAATGATGTGGGGAAGATAATTCTATATCCTTATAAAAACCTTAAAACAAGGAACACCCCAACCCTAACAAAGAAATTACTAAATAATATCATCAGAGTATGTTCCAGATCTCCATGATAATCCATCACATAAAAAAAGAACCTAGACAACTAAACTAATATGATTAGGTTTATGTGTGGTGGAAATAAATAATTACCCCATTAATGATTCTTGGAAATCAAATTCACTATGACCACCCTCTATTTTGGATTCCCAGCCATTTTTGTAATCATGTTGGAAACTATTGTAGACACTATAATTAATAAAATAAGAAATGAAAAAAAATTGTCTAGTAAATCAAAAATCTATTTCACCAATAGATTATTTTCAAATTGACAAAATAGAAAACCCCTAAAGGAATAAGAAAAAATCCAACTATGACTAACCAAAAGGAATAGTAAGATAAGAAAAAACCAAGAACTTCCCAAGAGAACATTCCTTGAAAAGATTAGCATGGGCTCCAGTCTTAGGCCAAGGGAGGAAAACATGGGACCAACTCTCAGAACACCAACCCTTGGTGAAACCAACTGATCCTAAAAATAAAAAAACCCTTCTTTGTCATCCCAACTGCTCATCTACGAATATATCATTAGAAAAGGCTACACCAACACTAAGGCATGAAACTCATAAAAAATAATGATCACATAAATTCATGTTACTCTGTATGGAGTTTTCAAGGGGATGACCATGGAAATGCTAATTAATAATTCCCTCAAGACCTTAGTTACCTCAAAATCACTAAGAAAAATCCTCAAAATTATTTCTAAATTAGATACTTGAAACCAATATTCACCTAGACATGGAGAAATAAATCCTAGATATTAACCATACACTCTATATCAAGAATTTTCTTGGGAATAGTCAAATAAAATAAAACATGAATCCATAAATTAATGCTTCCTAACTCAAATAAAATATTCCCATCCTAAATCAAAAACCAAAACTAAAAAATCAACCAAAATGAAAGCATCTTTACAAAATTATAGAATTTTACTATAAAATACCCAATATGGAATTTGAAAGGTGAAGACTCATTTTTCAAAAAAAAACGTTGAAAATGCTTCATCCCCCATTGAAAAATACATCCATCATTATTTCAATGCATTTTCCAAACATTTATTTAAATAATTTGACAAATTTTTAATTTATAAATCCTTCTTGGGAAAAAGGAAAAACCCAATTTACATGTAATTTTAGAAAATAACCTCTTAAACCATTTCCAAATCGATATTTTCATTAAGGGAAACATTTTAATTCACCCATTTTCAAAACCATATTTCCAAATAATTTTAAACGACACCTTCAACAAAATGACCGTAAAACCCAATTTTTAAATAATTCTCCCATCATAAAGGCCCCTTTTAAAATTACAAATATGTTTTAACCACTTAAAACCATTTCAAAACACATGCATCCCTCTTTAAAATATTATTTCTTTACATGAAAACCATTTTAATTCAAAAAAACCATTATCATATTTAGTCAAGATCAATTAACAAATAACACATAATATAAATCTAACTAGGAAGAGACTAGTGATCATGCATGAATTAATCACATTTCATGGTGCACTATGTGTCAACCACAGTATTTTCACTAAAAGTAACAAAACCCCATGTACATGGATCCAAATGGTTTACCAATCCATATGAGATCATTTTTTACCACAAGATAAACCTCTATTTTATCCCCAAAATAAAATCTCAAAATAAAAATCCCAATGTACCCAGATAAATCATATTTAGTTATGAGTGGAGGTGTTCAGACACCAGCCCATGAACAACCTAAAATGTGTCAAGAATCTTGTCTTCATATACAATAAATCACAAATAACAAATAAAACTAATTAGTTATACAACATTAACTCTCCTTCCCTAATAACATTTTTTAATGATCTAAATTGAGTCATCTCTCCCTCACATGCTGGACTTAATTCGCAACAAGGCCCGAAGGTCATTGCCAATCTACCCAGGCTGAAAGAAGTTCCTAGGAATCAAGGAATGACCACTTAGAAATCAATTAACCATTAATAAAAATTAAATAAAGTAAAAAATAAATGTAAATAAATTTCTAGCATGACTCGTCTGCATATCATACGTTCACACTAGCAAGAAATTGATGAATAGTAAACCAATATCAAAACTAGAAATGAAATGAAATAATAGAAAAAACCCGAAGCCTCACTTTTCTTCCAATAAACCTCTTTTAAAAGGAAAATATTACCATATCTAATGGCTCTGTTTCTCCCACCAGCAATTATAGTTACCCTCCACACATAGAAAGTAGTAAAATCCTAACTGGACAATGTTATTGAATAAACTTCTATAAAAATTTATAATACAAACATACCTTTCTCCTTAAGATAATATGATTAATCACCTAATAAAAAAATAACCACAATTCCCCATGGTCAATAATAGATAAACGGAATCATAAAACTGAAAAATGATACAAATATAGGTATGATAATAATAATTTACATATGGGATGCCAAAAGAGAAACCGCGTCTGATGTATTAGATTTAAATATAAAACCATTCAAGCTAGTTTGAAAATGTAAAATATATAAAAGTATGGTTTAAATTACTTTAAATATAAATTGAAATTTGATTCTTATTAAAAAATTAAAAAATTTACAAAGAATGGAACACTTTCCAAAACCCACATTCCAAAAAGAAATATGAAATGAAAGAAAAATTCCAACATGAAAAAATAACCGAGTAAATCATTCCAAAAATTTGGTGAAAAACTATGAAAATTATTGAATACATAAAGAAGGTGTCATGGGATCATAGGTGCTAGTTGAAGCAGTCTGAGACCAAGAAATAAATATTCTCACAATCAATCTCTACTGATTCCTTATATCATCTGTCATATCCTAAACACTTTGATACACCCTCCCTAATTAAATGGAGGGGAACATACCATGGATAGTTATATTATCTACCCAAGCCCACTAGTTAGTGTGTAATCTCAACTAGTCCAGCATGTGTACGTATATCTCCTAACAAACTACCAAAGTCTTCCCACAGAATATAAATGAAGTTGAGTTTTTATCAATAAAAATTTTACATACATATCATAAAGTTTTCACAAAAATACAACATTCATATTCTCACCTCCAGAATCCATCCTCAAGTGTAACCCCTTTCTAATATACATCAATAAGAAAAATACCATTATCGATCCTACATCACATTTCACACACCATATTTACAATACAAGGGGCATGGCTTAAGAGGTTTTTTCATTTTCATAAACATTTCAATGTTACAACCATGCCATAAATTTTTACAATAAATTATTAATAAGTTGGAAACTCTCCTTTCATGCAATCAATTTCACATTCCAAACCACACTTCCAACTTAGAAACCTATAAACCTTTAGATATATTGTTGACGCTCCTTTCGTCACGGAATCTAAAGTTCGGAAAAGAGAATATCTGAGCTCAAAGTGATTAATCCTTTGAAGAAACATCAAAAATCGACAAAGGTATAAAAAAGGAGAACATTGCCCATGTATCGCGCAAGTTCCCTCTTGGTCGCGCAAGTACACTTGCGCGCCGCCTCAATACTTGCGTGACTCCTCATGTTCGTGCAAGGGACTTGCGCGACATATGTGGTAACCGCCAAGTAACCGCCCGGGGTCTTCTCCTGCCTATAAATAGACCCTGTGGGCCCCCCATTCGGGGAGGATCTTTTTCCAGAAACTCGGATTGAAGATCCCGATGCCCAAGTCTCTTCTCAAAGCTTCCGGAACACTTCTAAGGTAATTTCTTACCTAGAACGGAAGATCTAAAGAGAAAAAGGAAGGCCTAAGTGTTGAAACTTATCAAACACTTGCGCGCCTACTTAATTCCTTCAATATAACTTGCGCGTCCCTCTTCTGGAAGAACCTCAAGAGGATGGTGAAGGGTTTAATAAAGAGTCGCTCAAGTATTTCAATACTGGTTGAAAATCGCGCAAGTACCCCTCATGTCGCGCAAGTATACTTGCGCGACCAATACTTGCGCGCCGCCGCAGGACTTGCGCGCCTTTCAAGACTTGCGCGCCCCTAGCTTTTTGGGTGCCCATCTTGCCCATTTTTACCCCTCTTAAGCCATTTCACCCTTCCTATTCAAGATTCAGTCTTCAAGATACTCTTCAAAAGCCATTTATGGCATGATTTCTTGATTTGACATCCTTATCTGAAAGGAATTCTGTGAAATACCTCTCAACACCCAGTGATTTAAACATCTTTATGTCACCAAAGATTGAGAGTTCATTCATTTCAACCTCATCCTTTAAGATGAGAGAATCCTAACCTGGGTCTCCTTTTCAGGAATAAATCCCCAGTTATAAAAACCTAACTTGGGAATCTTTCTTAAGAATAAGCCCCAATCAAGTCCTTTAATCTTGGGCATCCTCCTCAGGAGTAGGCCCCAAACCTTAATCCCTAACCTGGGTCTCCTTTTCAGGAATAAGACTCAGTCATAACCTTGGGCTTCCTTTTCAGGAGTAAGCCCCAAGTCCCTTAACCTAGGCTTCCTTCTCAGGAATAAATCCTAGTCATAAATCTTGGGCATCCTTCTTAAGAGTAAGCCTCAAGTCTCTTAAAATTTCTCTTAACCAGTCATAAATTTCCTTTGATTTGGGTTTCCTTTTCAGGAATAAAACCCAATCATAAGTCCCCTCCTAACTTGGGCATCCTCCTTAGGAGTAAGCCCCAAGATTAGAGTATTCAAATCTCCATGAAGTACATATAACTTTGTGGACCCTGTTCTTGGATTTTCTCCCTAAAAGTAAATCCTAAACTTTCGTCTATCTGGGCAGTCATCTATACATAAGCCCCAAAACAAATTCTTATGATTTCATATTTTATGGCACAATTGTCTGAATTTTACCAATACCTCTTGTTTCTCACACCGAGCATGACTCACGTGAGCTTAGAGTGTAAAAGTAATTATGACATTCATCTTTGAGCCATCAATCATAAAACATCATATCCCATTCCTCGAACTACGTGGGTTCTGATTCCTTTTTCAAAACAAAGGATACGTAGGTAGCCCATTTATGGGTTCAATCCCAACATTGAAATAATCTCTGTCCTTCTGAATGACGATAAACTTCAAGTGCCCCACTGAGTGGCTTTAAAACCATCCTGGTCATCAAAATGACCAAGAGACTTTTATATAAATGTTTTGAAGGATACCATTGACCAAGAATCTCTAAACAAATATAGATGATTCTATATTGATGAATAACCTCGAATACATATAAAAGATTCTCTAAATTTCTTATTTAATCATTGATTGTTAAAACTAAAGGAAAGCTCATTTTATACTTGGTAATGTAATAAGGATTCACGAACTTAACTTAAATCTATAAAGAGAGTCCCGGAGTAGACAATAATTCCCCTCAAAAAGGTGTGATGAGTCCGACCTCCCATCCTCTCGACCAATGCAAATTCCTAAGCCTCATTAGCCCACAAGCTAATGAGCGCCTGCCTTTGGAAAGTAGGTCCAAACGGATGTGGAATCATTGGATGTTTCCGGTTCTACGAACAAACCCGTTAGAAACCGATTGGAACGTTTGAATCTCCCGTCCAGGAGGTCATCCCCGGATTCCGCGCGAAACAAAAATGGTGAACCCGACGTGAATCCTTAACCAAGTTAAAGTGATGTTCTTCTTATCTGTTAGGCCCTTTGGGCCAAAAAGGCAATCATTGACATGTGCTCATCCAAAAGATGCAGTGGCCGGATTCATCTTGATTATGTCTGTTACATGGAACAGGCACTCTTTTTTCAAGATCTTCTACAAAAATGGCTTTCCTTAAATTCACCCCTGTGAATACTGCTGCTGGGAACACCTCTACTGTGAGGTCTACTGCTGTGAAAACCAATGCTGCTACTCCTGCTGGAACGTCATCCGCTCTGAGGATGACATCACCAACTCAGCGTCTTCAACGCTGTGTTTCTAATGCACTGGTTAAGGAGTACCGTCGCAACGGTACTATCCCAACTCTGGAGGCCGCTCGTCAAGCCCTCCAAGTTAACAATTCTACCTGGTCGTCCGGACAACGGCGACCAGCAATCAAGAAGCAGACGGTGCTGACTACCGTCTCCAACCGTTTCGGGTCGTTATCCCTGGAACGCAATTTCCATTCACTCCCTTATTCCGAGGAAGTGAATGAGCAGGTCCCGCAGGACCTTAATTCAGAAAGACAGGAGTCCTTCTCAAGGGCTCCCATCAACAATCGCCGCCAGACTCATGCGGTAGTGCGCCCTCAACATGATGAGGGTACCGACTCCAGGCGTTCAGCTCAGGTTCCTCGAACCCGAGCAGGCAAGATGAATCGCCAGAGACGGAATCCGGTTAACAATAGGCAGGTTGTCATCCCTGCCATCTCCGGAGAAGTCCACCAACCTAACTTGGTGGAAAACAACGAGCAGGCATACACACCTGCCCGTTTTAATCCCGCTATCCAGCAGACTCGTCTGGCAGCATCAAGCCGATCCCGCCAGGCAATTCCGGCGGAGTACTATAGGCAGGAACATACACCTGCTTATACATCAGCAGTTAGTCAGCAGGCTCGTCTGACTACATATGATGGATCTCGTCAACCGCATTTGACGAAGTGTAATCAGCAGGCACATACACCTGCTAATACTAATCAAGCCTACCAACAGTCTCGCTTGGTAGCGCACGGAGAAGTCAGTCGGAAAGCCCCGACGACAAACAGGAGGCAGACTAAACTCTCTGCCTCCACACTTGAGTACTGTCAGGATTCACTGACAGGAAAAGGAGGACAGGAGCAGGCACATACACCTACTCCAAGCCCGGAATGGACGTATATCCCCGTTCCGGCGGCTGAAGTCACCAAACATATTTTGTCAATGGTGAAAGAGCAGAAGCAAATTCCTGCTCATATTCTGGATGCTTGCCAGGATATCATAACAGCTTCAGCATCATCTCAGGGACAGACACATAAATCTATCCCTAGCAGTGGAGTGACACATCAACAATTCACTCCGGAACAGACACACACATCTGTTCCAGTCCAAGAGGGTTGTGGGGCCTACTCCCCAATATCATATGGACAACCAAGTCAGGCACATACACCTGATTTGAGCGATGATCGTCAGCCTAACCTGACCATCTTTCCTGATCAGGCACATACACCTGCTCAGAGCAATCACTTTCGTCATCAAGTGATTTCTAAAGCGAGTAAGAAGGCATCTAAGAAAAAGATCCGCCCAGCACAGTCAGGAGATCAAAGGCCAATCTGCAACAAGGCCTTGCTCGATGCTGGAGTTCTTGAAGCCCTCAGACATTTATCTGTCGGAATTCAAGATTCTACTCCCTCAGTTCCCAATAACAGGAACATTAATCCTGAAGGTCTTCAACAGACACTTCCTCATGAAGACTTGCTTCATGAAAATTCGGTCAATCTTGAAGTTTCTTCTTCAGATGAGAACCACAGGAACCCTCTGTGTGGTCAGAAGGCCAAGGAGCAAGAGATTTCATCTTTTGCTGTAACCCATCATGAAGTTCCTCCTCATGGTGATGAACTTCGCTGCGAAAGTCCTCTCCGCAGTAGTGATTCACATTGTCTCGAAAATTCTTCAGAAGGCAATGTAGTAACGAGAAATCCCTCCTATCTCGAGGCACTTGCAAACGTAAAACCAGTCATGTTTGAAGTTTTACTATCGGCAGGTGAAACTCTTTCTCCATCAGAAGATAGCATGGGGTTCAGGTTATTCTCCGAACCTTCCCTGGGTCATTCATCTTCCAGCATGAATAGTGATTCCTCTACCAATCTTGTTGAATCCGATGAAGCAACAAGGAAACACCAACTCTGGTCCAAACAGGTAGAAGAATCTTCATTTAATGATAAAGAGGAAATGCTGAACATGAGGAAAAAACTGGCAAAAGGTGAAGTACCAGTCATGTTTTGGCCTTTGGCTGATTCACAGTATGACATTCCAAAGATGTTGACGGATGATGGAATCCATGATATTCGTCTTAACATATGGAAAACTCTTTTTCAATTAAAGAAGAAGGTATTATCTTACGATGAATATGAAAATCATCTTAAGATAATAGAAGGGTTACAACGCCAGATTGATTTGGAATCTCTATCAGTCTCTCGGTATCCGAAGGCTGAAAAGCAACAGAGAACCCTTCAACGTTCATGCCTTGTCGCACTAAGAAGATTGCGTCAGTTAATATCCAATGCTCCATCTAATGTTCATATTAGAGGATGGGGTGTTCACGGAGCACTACATTTCACAGTGCTTTCCGGTCAGCAGAGCCCGCCGAAAATGGTCTCATGCAATGTTATTGCCCATGGCCGGTCACAGTCAATGGGCTTTGTTCATAATCAAAATCTTGCTCGAGATCAAGCTTCAACTAGTTCCTCTCAAAATCAAGTATATAGAGAACAGGTTGTTGAATTTCTCCTACATCAAGCAGGCGAGAATATTGCACAAGCCTCTCGTCTGGAGCAAACACGTCATCAAATGATAGAAGTTTCGGAAATCATCCAACGGTCTGTTGAACCAGGTGATAAAAGTGGATACAGATTAATGCATCCAGCTAATTTCTGAACTAAGATCCGCAAGATCAAGAGAGATTTCAAGAAGATCTCAGACATAGCATGTCAAGAGACACCCCAGCTTGCCAGACTAGGGACTTCTCTAACCCAACCCTTAGAATCAACGAATGGGATTCGAGGAGTTGAGCGGAAGCAACAGGAACATCCCCAGTCCACCGGACTGGGGACTTTTTCAAATCTTCAATCCCTCCCTCAGAGAAAGTCAGTATTCTCTCGATTAGGGAATAAGCCTCAAGAGGAACGAAGAGCCAAGATGTCAGGAGATTCTCTCCAAGTGACGGTTCTCCAAGAAATTCCTGAGGGATCAAGTCAACGGAATGCCATGTCTTATCATGGACATAGAAGGAGACAATATCACAAAAATGCTGACAGAAAGGATTCCATGCAATATGCATCCATTAATGTCATCACTGCCGTTGCTGCTGATTCACCAGATGAGGCTCAATCAGAGGGATCAGACGAAGAGGTTCCTGCTCAAGAAGTTGCGCACACAGACCTAAATGAAGAAGGTGTGCGCACACGTAATCAAAGGCTTACCCAAAATCTGGGTATTCCTTCAAGTAACCCACTTCCCCCTCTCCGAAAAGGATCCAATAAGGGGAAAGGAAAGAATCAGGTTACTTCTCACCCTTCCTCTGAAGGAGGTCAATCGCTCTCATTAGAGCAAAGGTTTGCACAACAGGAGGAAGAGATGAAAGAATTAAAAAGGTTGAATACAGAACTACTTCAGAGTAGTCTTCTTCTTAAGAATGCTGAAGTTCGACAGCCGAAGGAATTTGTTGTAACTACTGAGATGGATCAGGAATATCCTCCTTTATCAGTACACCCACAGAGGTCTAATCCTACGGGTCAAACGCAACAACGGTTGGCAGCACTACCATTAGTTGCAGCACCAACCTCCACGGCTGTCCAAGCTCCATTCATTGCACCTACCCAAAACCAAGTTCAACCTGACGTTTCTCAAAAGTTAATAACTACTATTGAGTCATTAACAGCTCGGTTAGAAACTATGGAAGGGAAACGGGCGCAAGTTCAACCTGAAAAGAAAGTTTATCCTGAATGGGTAGATTCAATTTCTCCTCCATCCAGTTTTGGAAACCCTATTTTCCCTACTTTCAATGGATCAGGTGACCCTGAACAACATTTGACGCATTATGTGTCTTGTTGTGATCCTATGATGGGAACTCCAGAGCAACAAGAAGCAGTGAAACTCAGATGCTTCGTGCGAACCTTGCAAGGACCAGCTTTTGTCTGGTATACAAGCTTGAAATCCCGGTCAGTCATCGGATGGGAGGATCTTCGTCAAAAATTCCTTCTTCAGTTTAGCTCAACTTTGCCCAAAACGACAGTTTTTGATCTTACAAACTGCAAGCAAAGGGAGAATGAAAGAGTCTCTGATTTCATTGCTCGTTGGAAGGGATTAACATATTCCTTGAGTTTAGCACTCCCTCAGGAGGAATTGTTGCCAATCTGTGTGGCAAATTTGCGTGACGAATTACGCACGCCATTGATCCCTGTGAAATACACAGGAGGGTTTCGAGACCTTACTTCAATCGCTCAACAGATTGAAGATTCCCTTATGCAGGCTAAGGTTAAATCTCGTGTAATTCCATCAGCTCCAGGAAGAAGAATGGGTAAAGCAGAAACTGCTACAGTTATGCTTAAACAGGCACCTGTACCTATTTCTACTTCAAAACCTTCATCTTCTCGAAGGGCTCCACCTCCTGAACGCCAACAACAAAGGCTGTTTCGTCCAAATGATCAAAAAGATCAACGACGAAAACAATTTGAGGATATGAAGAGTAAAACATACTCTTTCCGAAGTGAGCAAGTTCCTGGTTACTTCATTTCAGCTTTGGAAAATAATTTGGTTCAATTACCAGTGCCGAAGAGACCAAACAATGAAGGAGATGAAGACCGTCCCAATTATTGTCCCTTTCATCAAATGTTGGGACATCCCATCCAGGAGTGTTTTGTCTTTAAAGACCTCCTACAAAAGATGGTTGACTTGGGACAAGTCAAATTGAAGGGTTCTTCAGCTCATGTAGCGTGTATTACCGCTACAGATCCAGAGGAAGGAGGCGAGTGGCAGGAAGTCAAAAGAAAAACTGCGAAAAAATATGATGATTGGATGGTCAGAAAGACAATCAATCCGACCCATTCCATTTTGCGAACACAATTGAAGAAGCCAATTGTGTCTCCTACAAAAGCTGCAGTAAAGCCTCCATCAAAGGACAAATCCTCAAAAGGGCAGCGCAATTCAAAGAAGAAAGAGGAATCAGGAGAAGATGAGTATGTATCAAAGCCTAAATTGTCTTTAACATTGGCAGATTTCATGCCTTCTACTTCAAAGCCACGGGCACCGTCCCACCAAACGGCACAGCCTAAACAGGCTAACCAGGCAGAGTCTTTATCAGACGAAGAGTTAATCTTTGGTTCTGTTAATATGATTCAATTAACAGATTCATATTCCAGTCTTGATGAGCCTGAATTCCCTATATCAAATAAGGGAACCCGAGGAAGTTCTAGAGGTTCAGGATATAGGGGAAGACGTGGATCTTTCCGAAGCCACTACTCTAATTCTACCCCTGCTAGCACTGTATATGCAGCAGAAACTCGTGGTAGAGCCCTTCAGCGAGCTCAAAATGAACAAGCAAGTTCTTCTGCCAATGGCCAACTCAGCTTCGGCACAGTTATTTTGGAAGACCGATTAAAGGTTCCATCTTCTTTATCTCAGCAAGTAAATGGATCTAATCAGTCTAATTTTCCAAAACCAAAGATGTTGCCAACTTCAATACAAGATGCATCTGCTTCCAAGGTACCTGCTAAACCGCATATTCCCATTGGGAAACGAAGGCCTCTAGATCAAAAGTATGATATATTGAAACACTTGGCCCAAGTACCAGCCAAATTATCAATTTTGGATGCTTTGAATCTATCAAAAGATCTTCGGGAAGCACTCATCGAAGCTTTGTCAAGTCCTCAGGAGTTTGAGGCTGAAATTGCTGCAGCTAAAATTTATCACATAGAGAATAATCCTGCAGTATGCCATGCAGTGATATCTTTTACTGATAAAGATGAAGATGATGTTGTGCATGGGCACATAAAACCTTTGTACCTATCTGGCAAAGTCAATGGTATAGATGTTCGAAGAGCTTTTATTGACAATGGTTCAGGAGTCAACCTCATGCCCATTCGCACACTTCGTCGATTGGGCCTCACGGAATCTGATTTATCTCCTTCTACCATGATGTTGCAAGGATATGATAAAAATGAACAAGAACCACTGGGAGAAGTTACGCTCAGAACTCAGTTTGGAGATCTTGTTTCCAATTCAGATTTCATGATTGTTGATCAAGACTCATCTTTCAATATCTTGCTTGGAAGACCCTGGTTACATCAGCATGCAGCTATTCCGTCATCATACCATCAATGTCTCAAATACTGTTTCGATGGTCAAGTTGGAACATTGTATGGTGATAAGGCCCCGTTCAAAACATGTGAGTCTCAATACATTGAGGCGGAATTTTATCACATGAAGGGAAGAGAAAAATCTACAATGAAGGAAATTACCAAAGTTAATGCTCCATGTGGTTTGGAAAAAATTCCAATAAATCCATTTTCACATGTGAGTACAGATTATGTGTTACCTATCAGTCAAATTGACAAAATATGCCCAAATCAAAATACTCTTATGGAAAGATCCATAATGTCAATTACGGCAATCGAGCCAGACAACATGGGAGAAATTGGTAACTTACCAAGCAGTGATGAAAGCATGAGTGGTGACGTTTTCATTTCGTCTGCTGAAATCCAACAAGTCTATACTTCGCTAATCAGGCCAGAAGAAGTTATAGCAACACCAGAGGTGAATATTGATGTCGATTCTCAATCCATCATCCCCTCTTTATTTCCCAAAGAAGACCCTTTTTCATCAATAGGGTCGGAAATGGAAGCTTCTTCTTCAAAATATGAAAATTTTGACATCTCTTATGATCATGAGAATTTCGTTTTTTCATCTACTTTGCAAGTAGAAACGGAAGAAATAACACATGATGAAGAGGAAGAGGAAGATCTTAGAGATGCTCCTCCAGCATTTGAAGAGGGTATCTCTACCACTGTGGATGAACTCAGAGAAGTAAATCTAGGTACAGAGAAAGATCCACGCCCCACTTTAATTAGTGCGGCCATGACCCTTGAAGAACAAGAGATGTATATTTCTTTTCTAAAGCAAAATAAAGATATTTTTGCTTGGAATTATACAGAGATGCCTGGCCTTGATCCTGATGTTGCCACCCACCATTTGGGTTTGCCAAAAGAACATCGAGGATTCAAGCAAGCCGCGAGAAGAACACACCCAACCTATGCTTCCAAAATCGAGGCTGAAGTGGATAAGCTTATCAAAGCTAACTTCGTCAGAGAAGTTCAATATCCCAAATGGTTGGCTAATATTGTCCCTGTAAAGAAGAAGAACGGACAAATTAGGGTTTGCATCGATTTCAGAGATCTTAATCGGTATTGTCCCAAAGATGATTTTCCAGTTCCAATTACAGAACTCTTAATTGATGCGACGGCTGGCTATGAAGTACTTTCTTTCATGGATGGGTATTTTGGATATAATCAGATCCAAATGGCCCCAGAAGATGAGGAATATACAGCCTTCAGAGCTCCTCAAGGTGTGTTTTGTTACCGGGTGATGCCCTTTGGTTTAAAGAATGCAGGTGCAACATATCAACGCGCCATGCATCGTATCTTCAAACCTTTTCTAGGGAAATTTGTTGAATGCTATGTAGATGATTTGGTGGTTAAATCCAAACAACGTTTTGATCACTTGGCTGATTTGGAAATCATATTCCACAAGCTTCGACAACATAACTTGAAGATGAACCCCTTAAAATGTGCTTTTGGGGTAACCTCAGGAAAATTCCTCGGCTTTGTTGTACGCCATCGTGGAATTGAAGTCGATCCTGAGAAGACCAAATCAATCCTTGGTATGTCACCTCCTCAGAATTTGAAATAATTAAGAGGACTTCAAGGACACTTAGCCTATATTCGGCGTTTTATCGCCAATTTGGCAGGCAAAAGTTTACCTTTTACCAAATTATTGAAGAAAGGAGTCACTTACCAGTGGACTGAAGAATGTCAAGAAGCATTTGATGTTCTCAAGAAATACCTCTTAAGTCCACCAGTACTCATGCCACCTGTTGAGGGTAGGCCTCTTATCCTCTATGTGACAGCTTTAGAGCGATCATTGGGTGCCTTTCTTGCTCAAAAGAATGATGCTGGGAATGAAAATAGTCTCTACTATCTCAGTAGAACTATGCTTGAAGCAGAAACCCGGTATTCAAGTATTGAAAAGTGTTGCCTGGCATTAATCTTTGCAGTTCAGAAACTGAGACACTACCTGCAACATCACGAGGTCCAATTGGTATCTCGTAATAATCCACTCAAATTCATCCTTAGTCGCCCAATGCTTACAGGACGTATGGCAAGGTGGGCGGTTATTCTACAGCAGTTCGACATCCAGTATGTGTCTCAAAAGGAAATTAAGGGCCAAGCTCTGGCTGATTTCCTGGCTGAACATCCTTCAGTGGAAGACACGTATTCAGATATCGAACTCCATGATGAGGAAGTTTTCTCTATTCAAGAGAGTCCTCAAACATGGGAAATGTATTTTGATGGTGCTTCTAGAAGTCCAACAGGGAAGAAAATGGAAAATCCTAAATTCAAAAAAGTTGGTTTAGGAATTGTGCTCATTTCTCCAGATAAGGCAGTGTTACCTTATTCCTTTTTGTTGTGGGAAGGTGGTACCAATAATGAAGCTGAATACCAAGCTCTCATTGCAGGCTTGGAGTTAGCGCTTCAAGCACAAGTGAATCACTTAAAGGTGAAAGGTGATTCAGACCTGGTAATCAAACAAATCAATGGGGATTATGCCATCAGAAAAGAAGAATTAATCCCTTTGTATGATTACGTCAGAGAGTTAATGTCGGAATTCCCTACAGAACCGACATTTTCTTATGTCCCAAGATCACAAAATGCTCAAGCTGACGCACTGGCTAATATAGCCACAGCTTTAGCAGATCCAAATCGGGACGAGACAACCATCTGTATTGCCCACCGTCGTGCAATTTCACCTTATGTTCAAGTCAGAACAGAGGAAATTAATGAAATTAGTCCCATTCCTGAACCATATGGTCATACTACAGGATGGATGTCACCTATCAAGGAATACCTTCAAAATGGAACACTTCCACCTGATAGAGCCGAGAGAGAACAAATTCGGCGACGTGTGGTCAATTATACTCTTTATGATGGTCCAAACCACCTCGAGAAAATTCTCTACAAATGTGGTTTTGATGGAGTTCTCTTCAGATGTATTGATGGTGAAGAGACAATGGATGTCATAAAAGAAGTGCATGCAGGAGTCTGTGGTGCCCACCAGTCTGGACATAGATTGTCTGATCAAATTCGAAGACTTGGATACTTCTGGCCTTCAATGATACAAGATTGTGTTAATTTCACAAAGAAGTGTCATTCATGCCAAGTATATGCCAATTTCATTCATCAACCTCCAGAGTTGCTTCATACAGCTAAATACTCATGGCCATTTTCCACATGGGGAATGGATGTGGTAGGACCTTACCCTTCAGCTACGGCCAAGCAGTTTAAGTACATTCTTACTGCTACTGATTTCTTTTCCAAATGGGCAGAGGCAGTACCTCTCAAAGAAGTCAGTTCTAAATGCATTGTTAGCTTCATCAAGTCTAACATCATTACTAGATTTGGTGTCCCTCATACCATATTGACAGACAACGGCACCAACTTCTGTTCTTCTGAGGTAAAGAGATTGTATCAAGAATACAACATTAAGTCCAACCATTCATCTCGATATCATGCAGCGGCTAATGGCCAGATAGAGGCCTTCAACAAGACTCTTTCAAATATACTACAAAAGATGGTGGATAAAGATAAGAGGTCATGGCCTGATAAACTCTATCATGCTTTATGGGCTTATCGGACTACCACTCGCAATGCAACGCGGTCTACTCCATATTCATTGGTATATGGAACAGAAGCAGTCTTGCCAATTGAAGTTCAATTGCCCTCACTCAGAATAGCCATTTGTGATCAGTTATCAACAGATGAGCAATCCCAAAAGCGGTTGAATGAATTGGAACAGTTAGATGAGAAAAGATTGTGCACTTTGCACCACTTGGAAATCTATCAGAATCGAATAGCACGAGCTTTTAACAAAAAAGTTTGTCTTCGTTCATTCATTCAGGGAGAATTGGTATTGGTTCTCAGAACACCAATGATACCAGGAAAGAAGCCTCCCAAGCTTGAACCAAAATGGGAAGGACCTTATTCAATACATAAGGTCTACTCCAATGGAGCGTATTCTCTGATTTCAATGGATGGAGAACACATCACGACTCCAACTAATGCCAGATTTCTGAAGAAGTATTTTGTATAAACACAAAATATTGTTCCCAGAACCAAGACTCTTACATTTTGGTTCATACAGCAATGGTCCAGTATGACCTTAAACTACAAACTTCGTCCAACATGACATTAAACTGTGTCACACTTTTGTCCGAGATGACATTAAACTATAATACGTCCAGCATGACGATAAACTGTACGGTCCATGCATATGACCTTAAACTATTCACACTTATGTCCCTGCAACATGACACTAAACTGTGCAGCACCAATAGTCCTAACTGCAAGACTTTAAACTGCATAGTCCCTAATTTTGTCCTACATGACAATAAACTGTATAGAAGTTCCTATATTTTGTCCGAGATGACATTAAACTATATTGTGTCCTAGTAACATGACATTAAACTGTGTGGCACTTTCATCGTCCAGCATGACATTAAAATGTAAAAAATCCCCAGAACTGATATCCTCATATTGGTTCACCTTAGTCCTAGCTACATGACTTTAAACTGTACAGCACCAGTTCGTCCTTGCTATATGACGTTAAACTATACAGCAATGGTCCCGTATGACCCTAAACTGCATCATCCGTGGTCCATGTATATGACTATAAACTATTTACAAATATGTCCAGCAAGACGTTAAACTGTGACGTCCTAACTACATGACGCTAAACTGTATAAAAGTCCCTCACGTCCGGAAAGACGTTAAACTATATAATCATCAAAAGTCCAGCATGACATTAAAACTGCACAATCCCCCTTTCGTCCAATATGACGTTAAACTGTATTGTCCCCATCGTCCTAACTACATGACGCTAAACTGTACAGAAAGTCCTTGATATGTCCTACATGACATTAAACTGTGCATCGTTAAGGTTGTTATTACCTCTTGTTTCTCACACCGAGTATAACTCACGTGAGCTTAGAGAGAACATCAACCATAACACTCCCTTTGGGACACTAACCATGTGTAAGTCCCAACAATATTTTTTATTAGATCATTGTCCACAAGAACAACTTGATCATTGATTCATTCTTTAATTGAACTACACGAACTTTGATCCTTGCCCTCCAGGCTGGGTATGTAGGCAACCTCCCAAAGGTTCAAGCCCAAAAACAATCTCTTCACATTGGTTCACCACAATCTCATATGATGATGATTTGTGAAACCACCCCTGGAATCAATATCTTTACATTGATTCACTTTCGTCCTTGTTATATGACGTTAAACTATACAACACTTTTGTCCGGTACGACAATAAACTACAATATTCTTTGATTTCCTCATTTGAGAAGGAACCATTATTAACATTGATTCTTTTTCAATCATGGTTTTCATTTTCAAAAAGACTACGTACATACATGGTAATGCCTAAACTTTTTATCTTAGGTTAAAACCATCATTGCACTAAAGTCCCTTTTCACCCTTCACATGTACGAACCAAATTTGTACAAAGGGTAGTTTCAAGAACTACGTGGACTTGATTCCCATCCTTATGGGATACGTAGGAACATTCGAGTGTCCCTCGAATCCAGTCCCAAGTCTTTTGGGCCTAACCCCAAATTTCACTTTCAGTCCCTTGACTGAAAAGTCTTCATGAAAACACACACTGTGTATTCATTATTATGGTCCGAATTCTATGACCCTAAACTAAGATCACTCATACTTTCGTCCTGCATGACGTTAAACTGCGTTTCAAGAACTACGTATGGCTTGATTCTCATTCTTATGAGATACGTAGTGAAGTACAAATTTCAATTCAGGATCCAGCCACAACATGATTATGGTTTTCATTGACCTATGTATCTCTATATACATTGGAAAATACCCATCTTTATGTATTATAATCCTAACCTTAAATATTTTCAGATCTTCATAACCCTTTTCATGACTTATAGTCACAAAAATGTCAAACTTCTGAGAATTCTTTTGCCTGACTATGCAACACGTGCCCATAGGTGGCCTTGCATAAACAATCCACATAACAGACTTGTCAGCCAAGAGATGCTATTTATTTGACCATGCAGCCAATGCCCATAGGTGGCCCTGCACGTTTTCAACCCCCTAATGGGTTTGTTAAATAATAGTAACTTCATTCTTGGGAAGAATGCCTCTTTTCTCCTTATTTGTCTTAAACGACAGTATGTAGGGATCCGCAAAAATAGCCATCCTTAACGTATTTGTCCCATATCCTTTTTCATGATCTGAAAGTATTCAAGTCTATGGTTTATTATTCTTCCCTACGTTTGGGTCAGACCTTCGTAGGAGTGATATTCATCCAGTTCTTCGATATTCTTGTTTGGAAATATCTTCTCCATATTCAAGTACCTCTTTCCATACAACAAACTCTATGCTTCAGAAAATTTGAATCTCCATAAACTTCCACTGGCTTTTAGCACTAGGAAAGTAAATTTCTGGGAGTTCTTTTGCCTGACTATGCAGCACGTGCCCATAGGTGGCCTTGCATAAACAGTCCACATAACAGACTTGTCAGCCAAAAGATGCTATTTTATTTGACTATGCAGCCAATGCCCATAGGTGGCCCTGCATATTTCAACCCCCTAACGGGTTTTGTTAAATAATAGTAACTTCATTCTTGGAAACTACTTCTTCTAATGCCTTTTAGCTCTTTTTCATATCATTCCTCAGATTCAAATATTCTTAAGCCATAGTTTACATTTTTTTTCCCTCATACCTGAGTATGGTAAATATGTTTTCAGATAAATTGTCAAGGAATTGAATCCATTTTAATCCATTTTTCGGTCAAAGCTATTTCGACCTTAAATATTAGCCCCTTTATGTCCGGCGTGCATGACTTTAAACTGCCCACACAAAAGACGAAGGAACTCTGAATAAAAGTCAAGTTCCATCTCACTAAATATACATTTTTTTTGTATGATTTAGGTAATATTGAGCAGTTAAAAGGTTCAAAGTTTGTAGGGTTATTTGTAATAATCCTAGTAAAAATCAAACTATGCTTACTAAGCCCATTGGCTTAAGTAAATTTGAAGCAGGTAATGGAAGAATGCAAGTACAAATGATTGAAGATAAAAGTGTTTTTCATTGATACACAAGAGTTAGAAGGACATACACAGACTGGAATCTCTTCTCTTTTTTCAAGAATTACAGAAGATTGTCAACATAAGTCTTCATTTGATGTATAGCATCCTGAGCCTTATCAACAGTTACTTGAAGCTCGTGCACTTGACCAGCTTCACTCTTCTCAGCTTGCTGAAGTGCCTTCTTAGCATCTACAATGGCTTTCATGCCACTCATATGAGTTTCATCCAATGATTTATTAAGCTGATCAAGTTCCCCAGTAACAGCATCTAACTGTTGCTGGAGTTGCACCTGCTGGATGACCTTTTCTTTGATTTTTTGCTTCAGATCCTTCATCTTGACAGCATAATCAGCTTCAGCCTGGGATATCGCAGCCTCAAATTCGCCTATGTTGACTGACAATTTCACTCTGGTCAAATCTTCGCGACTTGTCTGCATTTGCTCCCTCCTGAAAATAATCTGTTTCACCGCAGCATGGATCTTTTCATACCCAAAACCACCAAGTCCCGTTATAACAAATTGGGATGACAATCGGGAAATTTTTTATGGTAGCTCTTCTAAAGGCACCCCCGATATGATGTTCCATATGTTCTTCCATGCCTTACGTCGTGAAAAGATGAACGCTTTGAGCATCTCTGGATCTGATTCAACATCTTCGTCAGAAGGGGGTATGTAATCTGGAATTAACATGCTTAAGGAAGTGCCTCGTCCTGCTCTTTCCCCTCTGACTTGGGCTTCTTCACTTTCAATTCCCGTTGGGGCAGAGGCTGAAGCCTCATCTCCGGATCTAGCCATTACAGTTGATGGCCCTACATGATCAATTGAAAGATTTTAGTTGAATCTTAAAGGATAACAAAAGAATGGATTGTCTTGCAAATAAAGTACAATCACAAATATTGTTATCCCTTACCCAATGGTGGTTCAGCAACATGAGAAGACTTCTCCCCATCTTTTTCGGTTTCAACAGGATTTTCAAGATGGGTCTCAGGAGAGTTTATTGGATTTAGCTCTACTTGAGCTAATGTTTCTGCAATAATAGGGTTGACATCAGTGTCCACACCCTCTTCGGGCATTGGCAGTTCAACAGCTTCTACGGAAGAAACTGCATATTATTTTACATCATGATTAGAAATATGTTTTGTTTTTAAAAGAAAAATTTGGGCGAAGGGTAACATTCACGCCCAAGGTCTTCTAAATCACATGACAATCTAGCATGATCATAAAATTCTTCAAAAGTCATTCCTTGATTCATCATTTCATCTAATGATACTTCAGAATCTTGGTTAGTCTCACCAGTGGGAGCATTTGCTACGTCTTCTTGCTGACTTATGTCCTGCAACCCCTGACCCTGGACAACATCTTCAGTAGTGGGAGGGATACTGGGAATGGATGGTAGCTCTTCTCTAGGAGCAACCAAGTTAGCTTGAGTCTGTGGTTGTTCTACAGCACCCTCCACGACCTTTGAAGAAGGATCAGTCCCTTCCCTCAAGGGGGAAATTGAAGAAGCCCCTGCAATCCTCAGAAATATGAGTAACCATATGATTATGGGTATAAACTCATGATTGTTCGAAGGACTTACCACTGCTAATGAAACGTTTAGCTAAGTATTTCCTCCTTCGTTGCCTTGGCTTCTATTGTTTTTTTGGAGTTTCAGTTGTCTCCTTTATTGGCACTTGGATTGGCGAATGAAAGGCTATGTCCAGTGCCTCATTCATGGCCTGCTGGCCTGGAGATATCTCGCCTGGTTCGCGAGGAGAATCAGCAGCAGCCCCAACAGTGGTACCACCAGGGCTATATTGTGGCGAAGGAACCCCGGTACCTTTCTTTGCAAGCTGCAAGATGAAGAAAATAACTTCCTTAAGTAACAAAGCTTCAACTGAAATCAAGTTGCAAAGAAAATAAGGAAAGAAAACTTACATCTTCAGGAGCCACGTACTCTTGCCACTCCTCATCTCCAGAACCACCAGCCCCCTTAGTGGTGCCACGATCAATCATTTCCTTCACCCGCCTGGTGATAGGAACCGAATTATCAGTGGCATATATGAGCATTTCCAGCTCTCTGATATAAGCTCGCACTTCATTGGGGTTATCTCCGTATTGAAGGTCTTTAGAAGCTAGAAGATATCCTATCCCAGGAAGTTGTAGGCCCTCACACAAATCCAGCCAGGCGGTCTCAGTATCACAGTATAAGCTCTGCCATAGCTGAACAGCCTCTGGTCTTAGATATAAAGGCTGTGAGGAAGGTCCTACAATTTTTTATTTTAATTTCTTCCCGACTCCTGCAACTACAGATAGAGAATAAGAAAGTGAGACTTATTACTTTATAAAGTAGCAGTGATTGAAGTTATTACAATCAAATAACTCACCAGGAGCTGATGGAGTGGGTCTTTTTACTCTGGCCGGAGGATTATATCGGGCACGAAACCGCTTTGCTGCCGGTTGTGCCTCATCATCCCCATCATGATAATCCGAGGAATCAGTTCTAGAGGAGGAGTCTGTTGAACCTATTTCAGGAGGAGAAGCATCACCTTCATGAGGAAGAGTTTCTTTCTCTACAGTCCTCTTCCTCTTTCCCACTTGATATACAGGGTGATTCAATATCCCTTTAGGGTATGATGCTATCCAGTGTTCGGCATAAAATATAGTCAGATAATGTGCTGCTTTTTCAACTGGTAGATCAAATACTGCCCCAGTCTTCTCTCTTGATGTCAGCAACCATAGTTGTCGAGCAACCATCGGATGTTGCTCTAACCTGACATGTACTGGAGGGGATACACCAATCTGTTGCAAACATTTGAATTGGCGTGCAAATCTGTATGGAGCATAGGCCTCGCATATGATTTCTCCATCAATCCTGGCTACTAACACGCCATCCCTGCAAGCTAGCATGTATGACCTCAAATCCAAAGGGGCTTTCCCATCATCAAAAAACCGCCCAGATGGTGGACTTCCATAAGGAAAGAAGTTGAATTCCTTATACATGCTTAGTCTTACTTTTATGTCATAACCATTGACATCTAATGAAGCAATTCCAGAGAATGCTTGCACTGACGGTCTGAAAGAGCTTCCAGGAATTTGTAATCCATTCTGTACATTGTAATTCCTGAAGTGAGTGGCGATCCATCCCCACAAAACCTGGAATGGTCCCACTATTCTTAAAGGAGATTTACCCTGGAATACGTGAAGTAAACTCCTGTGGATCTTTGCTAAAATGGGGGTAGCTAACCCAACCATTTTTCCCTCAGCCAACTTGGCCACAATGACGAAGGTCCCTGGCCTAACGCCTCCCTTCGAATCCCTGACCGGCAAGAGATAGATACTGAGCCACATTGCCAGGAAACCCGCCAGACGAGTTTTCTTTGGAATTCTTTGATTCACTTCATAGCCCCATTTTTCAAACTCTCCTGCTTCTAGAGTTGGCCAGAATGTGCCAGGAGCTCCTCTCTTCTCAGGTTTTGGACAAGTGGTAGGACGTCTGGGCCGGGTATCCTTGGATTTCTTTTTCTTGGATCCTTTTTCCTTTGGCTCCATCCCTTTCTTCTCAGTAAGAAACACATTCATCCATTCTTCCGGATGGATATCTTTTCTGAAATGAGTTAATGAGGTCTCTGAACTCTTGAGCTTGTGAAAGATTTTGAATAATTCTCGAGCCAAAGCAGGAGTCTTCTATGGATCATTCCAAGTCACATTGGGAGGAATAAATTCATCATACATATCGCCCAAGATTGGAGCTCCTGAAATCTTGTGGACATCCCACAAACTGATACCTACTTCTCCATGAGTCAAGTGGAAAGAATTAGTCACTGGACTCCAATGGCTGAGTATCTCTGGCACAAAGATATCATGTCTGTAAATATATGTTTGCCCAACCCAAACAGCCTCATATATTGCAGCTCTCTTCAGATCCTCAATAAACTCTGCGCAAGTCTGTCGCACCCAGTATACCCACATCCAAGTTGGTTTCACACCTCCCCCAGGACGGAAATCCCAACTTTTCTTCCAGCCTTTGGATTGATCCATCTGAGCATTTCGGAAGATTGAAGGATGACAATGTGGTTGAAGCTCAGGTGTATGTTTTTTCAGATCTGGTGTGCAAGGGCTATGATGCATCACATAAGCCTTCTCCACTGTTCCAGCAGTTTGAAATGTTCCTCCGCCTGAGATATTTGCTGAAGCAAAATTGGTATAATTCTGAAACCAAGAAAATGGAAGATAATTCTGTACTTCTGGAATAATGACTTCTTGCAGATGACCATGACCATACAAAGGTAGGTAAGTGCAGTGAGGAAAGTCGTGATGATATTTCTTCAGATACTTAGCCAAATCTGGAAGAGTGCTGTTTTTGACAGTATAGTAATCAGGGCCAATGATATTCATCATATCATCTATCCGCTTGCTAGCCAGTTCATCAAGTAATCCAGGTCTAAGAGCCATTGAATCTGCACAGGAGTTGAATAAATTAAACTCTTAAATGGGTTTTATTTTTCATAAAATTTGTGAAAGAATTTGAAAAAAATGGCTAAGGCATTAAGGCGCGCAAGTATGGAGATGTCGCGCAAGTGGTACATGTGCCGCGCAAGTTTTGGTCGCGCAAGTATTATCGCGCAAGCCCTATTTCCTTGAGAGTAGCGCGGCAGCGAAGAAACAGCGAAAACAAGAGACTTGCGCGGCGAGGAAGACTTGCGCGGCGAGAGCTCGAGAAATCCGGAACTTCAGATGCCATCTACGGCCGGAAGCCGTGTATTTATAGGCTAGGGGGCCTATCTGCGCGCCGCATCCAGAGTGCTCAATGCCTACGCGACGAAGACTTGCGCGCCGACTTCTGTGCATTGAAGACTTGCGCGCCGCCCTTTTCCTTTAGAGGGATTCGATTTCCTCAGAGTCAAATCCTCATTTTCTCTCCGGATCCAACTCTGAGGGGGGACTTTTGTTGACGCTCCTTTCGTCACGGAATCTAAAGTTCGGAAAAGGGAATATCTGAGCTCAAAGTGATTAATCCTTTGAAGAAACATCAAAAATCGACAAAGGGATAAAAAAGGAGAACATTGCCCATGTATCGCACAAGTTCCCTCTTGGTCGCGCAAGTACACTTGCGCGCCGCCTCAATACTTGCGCGACTCCTCATGTTCGTGCAAGGGACTTGCGCGACATATGTGGTAACCGCCAAGTAACCGCCCGGGGTCTTCTCCTGCCTATAAATAGACCCTGTGGGCCCCCCATTCGGGGAGGATCTTTTTCCAGAAACTCGGATTGAAGCTCCTGACGCCCAAGTCTCTTCTCAAAGCTTCCGGAACACTTCTAAGGTAATTTCTTACCTAGAACGGAAGATCTAAAGAGAAAAAGGAAGGCCTAAGTGTTGAAACTTATCAAACACTTGCGCGCCTACTTAATTCCTTCAATATAACTTGCGCGTCCCTATTCTGGAAGAACCTCAAGAGGATGGTGAAGGGTTTAATAAAGAGTCGCTCAAGTATTTCAATACTGGTTGAAAATCGCGCAAGTACCCCTCATGTCGCGCAAGTATACTTGCGCGACCAATACTTGCGCGCCGCCGCAGGACTTGCGCGCCTTTCAAGACTTGCGCGCCCCTAGCTTTTTGGGTGCCCATCTTGCCCATTTTTACCCCTCTTAAGCCATTTCACCCTTCCTATTCAAGATTCAGTCTTCAAGATACTCTTCAAAAGCCATTTATGGCATGATTTCTTGATTTGACATCCTTATCTGAAAGGAATTCTGTGAAATACCTCTCAACACCCAGTGATTTAAACATCTTTATGTCACCAAAGATTGAGAGTTCATTCATTTCAACCTCATCCTTTAAGATGAGAGAATCCTAACCTGGGTCTCCTTTTCAGGAATAAATCCCCAGTTATAAAAACCTAACTTGGGCATCTTTCTTAAGAATAAGCCCCAATCAAGTCCTTTAATCTTGGGAATCCTCCTCAAGAGTAGGCCCCAAACCTTAATCCCTAACCTGGGTCTCCTTTTCAGGAATAAGACTCAGTCATAACCTTGGGATTCCTTTTCAGGAGTAAGCCCCAAGTCCCTTAACCTAGGCTTCCTTCTCAGGAATAAATCCTAGTCATAAATCTTGGGCATCCTTCTTAGGAGTAAGCCCCAAGTCTCTTAAAATTTCTCTTAACCAGTCATAAATTTCCTTTGATTTGGGTTTCCTTTTCAGGAATAAAACCCAATCATAAGTCCCCTCCTAACTTGGGCATCCTCCTTAGGAGTAAGCCCCAAGATTAGAGTATTCAAATCTCCATGAAGTACATATAACTTTGTGGACCCTATTCTTGGATTTTCTCCCTAAAAGTAAATCCTAAACTTTCGTCTATCTGGGCAGTCATCTATACATAAGCCCCAAAACAAATTCTTATGATTGCATCTTTTATGGAACAATTGTCTGAATTTTACCAATACCTCTTGTTTCTCACACCGAGCATGACTCACGTGAGCTTAGAGTGTAAAAGTAATTATGACATTCATCTTTGAGCCATCAATCATAAAACATCATATCCCATTCCTCGAACTACGTGGGTTCTGATTCCTTTTTCAAAACAAAGGATACGTAGGTAGCCCATTTATGGGTTCGATCCCAACATTGAAATAATCTCTGTCCTTCTGAATGACGATAAACTTCAAGTGCCCCACTGAGTGGCTTTAAAACCAGCCTGGTCATCAAAATGACCAAGAGACTTTTATATAAATGTTTTGAAGGATACCATTGACCAAGAATCTCTAAACAAATATAGATGATTCTATATTGATGAAGAACCTCGAATACATATAAAAGATTCTCTAAATTTCTTATTTAATCATTGATTGTTAAAACTAAAGGAAAGCTCATTTTATACTTGGTAATGTAATAAGGATTCACGAACTTAACTTAAATCTATAAAGAGAGTCCCGGAGTAGACAATAATTCCCCTCAAAAAGGTGTGATGAGTCCGACCTCCCATCCTCTCGACCAATGAAAATTCCTAAGCCTCATTATCCCACAAGCTAATGAGCGCCTGCCTTTGGAAAGTAGGTCCAAACGGATGTGGAATCATTGGATGTTTCCGGTTCTACGAACAAACCCGTTAGAAACCGATTGGAACGTTTGAATCTCCCGTCCAGGAGGTCATCCCCGGATTCCGCGCGAAACATATATATATACCGTTTTGACCAATTCACATATTCCCATATCCAAGCATTAATATGTAAAAATATGTCACTTATAAATAATATCTATATATATATGTGTGTGTGTGTGTGATTCATATTTAAAATAAGTGATAGAATTAAAACCTATTTCTTACATTTTTTAGAACAAAAAATGTCATCATGCATTTAGGGAAAACCTAGAAGAATGGAAAAATTCTTTTCATTCTTATCAAATCCACACATTTAAACCAGTTGAAAAACAAAACAATCACCCAAGGTTCTATTAATTTCAAACAATCATTAAAACACATTTTTAGAATTATGATTTCATGGTAAAAACATAGTAAACACATTGAAAACCAAATAAAATCAAATTTCAAGAATTGTAATTATTTTCTCTAATTTATATTCCTCATAATATAATGAAAACACACATATACACACCAAATAAATCCAAGTTTCCAATTTAAATTCTTATAAATAGGGTAACCTACCTCAAATTGAAGAAGAACTCATTGTCTATGATAATGGTTACTGAAACCCACCTCAAGGATGTCCAAGAAACTCTATAAAAATATGAGAAACCCAAAAATAAAAAAACACCTAAGGAAAAACTGGTCTATAAAGAAAAATGGATGAAACAACAACTATATCTAATGGAGAACATTACACATTTGAAACCCATGGCTAAAATGGGATTCAACGTAGTCCTCACTAACCCTAGGTACCAATAATCACCCAAAATAAACAAAAAAATTTATTTTAGGGTTTTTATTGTTCATGTACACCACATTAGAGGGAATGGAAACCAATAAAATATTAAAGTTGAAGGATAAAGGAGGTGATGGAGAGGGATAAATGCTTAACTGATCAGATTTCACCATGTATAAGGTGTAGAAGTGGAAGATAAAGGAGGTAGAATAGAGGAGGGAAGTGAATGTATGGTATCCCCATGTGGGTGTGTTGAGTTAGTGAGGATTATGGGAGCTATATATCCCATTTAGGGGTTTTTTACTAATGGAAATTCCAGTTTTTAAAAAAAACATAACTATTGTGAATGGTTTGTCCACATGGTTGGGCAAATTTTTTTCTAACCATACACCCTCTACTGGGCCATTGGAGAACTATGAATAGGTAGTTCATATGGTTTGGAAAACCATTCACTGTCTATGAAAGTGGATCTATAAAATTATATTATATGTTATAATGTTTTTATATGATTTGTAAAACCATGCATCTTAACTATGTGACATGTTCTGTATTCCCAAAACTTAATGGTTTAAGAGAAAAATTAAATGGAAGGAAAAATAAAATATAAAGGGACATAAAGAAAATAAAAAATTAAATTATTTCATGTTGGGGTGTGACATTTATAGTTTTTTGGAATTGGTGTTTTTTGTATTGGAGTTCCGGTTTTTATTTGATATGCTAGGGATTGTGCCTTTTCTGGCCTTTGGTCAATGTTTTAGGGTTTCTAATAATCCATTGAATGTTATTTCTTATGGAAAAAATGGATTGGAAGGAAGTTTATGTATCTCAAGTATGGGTTTTTCATAAGAAAATTGAAGTATGACACAATATTGATAATGGTATAGTGATCAAGTAGAAATATATTTCATGTTTCTAATGACCAAGATGATTGTTGAATGATAATAAAGGATATAAATTGATAATGTTATAGGATACTTAGACATTTGTGAAAAAAATGGATTTGTTAATAAAGTATTACATTTTGAGTAATTTATTGAAACAACACCATGAAAGGATCAAAACTTATAAAACATGTCCCAAAGTAAAATTTGTGAATATGAGCCATGAGATTGTGGAGATAAATATAAATAGACCTATTAATTAAGTTCAATCATATGTGTATAGGCCAACAAGATTCCAGTTAACCAATGGAGATATATATTTTATGGATTTTTTGATAATTTTACTCATATAAATTATGTTTATTTTATGCTAATAAAATCAAAAGATATAAAAATAATAAATCACTTTTATAATAATTTTGAAATATAAAGGGGATGTGTTATCAAAATATTTTTGAAGGAAATGGGATCTGAATATAATAATGTATATTTTTAGGCATATATTGAAATTCATCAAATAAATCATGAATATAATTCTCTATACACACCCAAATAGAATGGATTACCATAGTGGATGAATAAAATTTTAGGGGACATGTGAAGAATAATAATATTATATAATCAATATTCAAAAATCTTTTAAGGACCAGTGAATACTTTGATTGTCTATATTCACGATGAATGCTTACTCTAAATATATTTAAATAATATGACCTACGATTTTTTGTTTGGAAATCATTTAGGTTTGAAATAATTTAAGGTAATCAATATCCATTTTATATCATTTCAAAAGGTAAATATTTGGAAAAGTTTTATGAGTGAGCTAATGAGGGCATATTTTTAATCTAGAAAACTAACCAAATAAGTTACTAGAACTGTAATAGGAATATGAGAGTACATTTTTATATAATTTATGTTTTTTTGTTGTAAAAGTAAAATACTACAAAAAATCAGTTCCCATTAATTATAACATTAATTAATTCTAATAATAATATATTACACATCATAGGATTATTCTGAAAGCACAATATGATTTTCTACTCTCATGAAGATTATGAAATATCCAAAAATGAGGAAGCCCCAATAAAGGTAAAAATATGTTATTAATATATAGTAATTTTGTATAAGTTGAGAAAATGCATAGAGAGCATTGAAAAAAATTTCAAAACCAAAATATTTTGAGTAATTACAATCATACTATCTGTTTTTCAAAAGTTGAGAAAAATAGTGTTGAAAAAATATTTACAATATGAGGATTTGATAGAAGTGATGGAAGGAGAGATAAATAAAATTGTTATGAATGATAGTTGATATTTTTTCACATCCAAAATTCAATTAATTTACTAAATAAAATTTAGTTTTCATGAATAAACTGAATGAAAATGGATAAGTAGTATCAAATAAATATCTTCTTATTCATAATAGATTCTATTAAATTGAGAGTATTGAGTTTAGAGAGACATTTTCTTGAGTAAAAATTCTTAAAATTACTCATATATTTATTATTATATATTCATAATATAATTTTATGGTTTTCCAAATAAATATTAATTAAGAATTTTATAACGTTGAACTTGAAGGATATGTCTATATTGAAAAAATGGAAGGGTTTATTCTTAGTGGTGATTTTTCTAGAGTTTTCAAATTGAAAAATTCCTTGTATGATATAAAACAAGAACCTTAGGAAATGTATTAAAATATTTATAGAATACAAAGGAGTATATAATTCATGAAATTCATGGGGGTTTCTAATATCTGTGCCATGGTAGATGACACAAATTTTCACACTGTGATTGTGTATGTCGATGACATAATTTTTAACCAAAACTAATTGGGAACTTATGATAAATTTATTAAACAACTAGAAAAACACATAGAAATTTTAATTATTAGTGATATGACATTATTTTTGGGTTTTCAACCCACAAACATAATATTTTATAACTCTCTCTTACAAGAGAAGTATTCTCGTGAGCTTGTGAAGAAGTTTGGTATAGAAAGATTGGGAGATGTTTATTATCCTATTTTATATTGTAATAAACTTTCCACTGATGAAAAAATAATTAATGTATATAAAATAAAGTTATTATAGTTAATTATTAGATTAATTAATTTCATGGTGCCAGCATTAAACATCTTATTTGCAGTCACACTTTGTGAATGATTCTTAAGTAATACCACGGAGTTGCATGTTATAGTAGTGAAATGAATCATGCACCATATCAAATGAAACCAATATTTTGGTTTGAGGTATGATAATAACACATAATTTCATATTTATAGTTATATTAATTCCAATTTGGATTAATATGTTGAATATTTAAAGTCTAATTGTGGATATTCTTTCTTTATTAATGGATGGTGTGTTACTTTACAATATAAGAAGAAAAATTCTTATACTCTTAGCATGACTAATATTGATTATATCATGGATTCTAAATAAAAAATAACAATGATTTTAACAAAGTCTCAACTCAGAGAAATAAGGGTGAATTTATCATACCCATAACTGATTTGGTACAAAAATAAAATTGTAATCGACCTATCAACAGATTTGGTGGAACACTCAAGGATGATTTATATTGATATCAAGTATACGTTTTTCAAGGAGAAGGTTGATTATAGTTAGTTTTCATTAGAATATGATTCAACCAACAATTTAGGCATGGATATCGCAAAAAATCCATTAATCAAGGATACATTTAAAAACTTTAGAGTGTTTTTGGAGTGTATTATCTCCCAAAATTCATGTAAGTGTTCATAGTGATTTTTGATATTTCATTCCTTTGAATTTATTAACAAAGGTGGATAATAAAAAATGAGTTATTATTGGAAAGGGGGGTAGAATCTAGTTCATTTTTACTAATGTTGATCAATGGGTATAATGAATCAAAATAATAATAGTGGAAACCATTTTAAATGCAAGATATCCTAGTATGAAATGCATAGGAAAAAATGGCTAGAGTGAATCACTGTTTTAAAATAAGCATTCAGTTGATGAAACTAAAGAACAATATAGAACAATCTAAAAGTCGAAAACATTGATAAAAATAAAATTAATTTTTGTTTTTTGAGTTTAAGTCATATATAAATATATGAAATGGATTTATGAAATGGAAGGCAGAGATGAAGACACACATATATAGATCTAGTCAATGGCCAAAAAATGCATTTTAAAGTTACCCACATCATGTTGGTGACCTGTACATAAATAAATGATGTTTTTAACATTCCATAAGATGAGTAAATGTAATAAAAATTGATTTATCCTTCAATTCATTAAAGGGACAATTCCATGTAGTTTTTAGCTATGATTTTTGCAGAAGAACAAGAGTGCACATGAGATCCAAATTTTAGAGGGACATGAAATAAAGGAGCTAAGTATTGTGTTATTATTGTTGAGGCATGTTAAATTTTTTGATTAGTTAAAAAAAGTATAACCTTTGGTATATATGAATTTTTTGATGTTCATATAGTAGGATGAGAAACTATAGTGGGGGATAGGTGGTTTGACTGACACATTACAAAATTGGGAGTCTAAAAGGTCATGTTTTGGATGTTATGTGTAGTGGTCAACATTCAATAATATGTGGTTTGGAGTTAATAAATTCATAAAGGTACTTATGATGATAATTTTTAAGAGTCATCCCTCATGGTTTTATAAGAATGGTTGGAATATATTGGTCATCATATGATATATAAGGGTCCTTGGAAGAACACATTGGGATGCGTAAAAGTATCTTGCAAGAACATAAGGGTCACTTATAATTTAACTAATAGTCATTGTTTGGGTTCTAATATCTATATGTGATTATAATTTTCCATTATCAAGAGTGGGATATCCAAAAATATTTGAATTCATTTCAATCAAATGATAGGTTGGGCCCCAAAATAAAGGTGGGGTTGGTTCACTAGAACATATGTTCGTGGTGACTACGATTAGTGATCTACTTGGTTGATTTTACAATTTGATTATAATCCTTTCAACTTATTATTGTAATGTAAAGGTAAATAGTGTTCCAGCATGGATGTTGGAATTTATTTCAAAACCAAATAATCTTTTTGTTTCTATTTTATGTATCGTATTTTAATGGAGTATTTTTTTGATTTTTTCTTGAGTGTGTGTGTGATTGACTCAGTGTGGGGATTTGGGAAGAGGTTTTTTATCTTATTCTTTAGTACATTGATATAGAGGGAGATCCTTAACATTAGAGGAATTTATAGAGATTTTTTATACCTTTGTATGTTCCAATTGAAATTTTGGTGATCGATGTTGTGGGTTTCTCCAAAAAAGATATATCAAAGCTTGGTTATGGTCTTTACAACACTATTGGTAGTAGTATAATGTGAAATTATATCTTATCTTAAGGTTTTTTTATTTAATGGGAGTTTATTTTTAATAAATTTATGGCCTCAAAAGAAAGAATGTTCTAGATAGAATAATATTATGGTACAATCTTTGGATTTTACAAGATGGAGATGGGAGACTATATGGTTCAAAAGGGAATGAAAGTTTCATTGATTGGAGTAAAACAAGAGAAAATTTAAAAAAGAATAAATTGAAAGGATTGAAATAAATACACATGGTTTGATAAATTTTTCATTATCATGGAAATTTACTTTTAACATCATGGTTAATAAGTCTATAATAGATATGATGAATGCTCTAGTATACATGTATGAGAAGTTGAAAACATTGAAAAATGTGTTCATGAAGTGAATGTTGTTTTATATGATATTTTTGGATAGAAGATAAATTAATAATATTATTAATAACATTAATATTATTTGTATTAAACTTTAATTATTTAATGTAAACTTATTAAAAGATGTTTGGACACTGCTATTGTTCTCTGCACATCAAGAATAATGGGATGAAACCGTGAAATTAATAAGTCACTCATGTAGGATAACAGAATTTGTGTTTAATTATTTCATAAATTTAATTATAAATGAATAAATTAGATATAGGTATTTACAAGAACATATAGGAGTAACACTTAATGAGAAATTTAGAGTATGTTCACCTCATCAGAAGATATGTGAAAGGAAATAAGAAGATTAGTCTAGAGAGAGTAGTTGAGGTAAATCAACCAGACCCAATACCTTGTATTGAAAATGTGAGAAGAGTGTGTATGTATAAAATTATTATAGGGATCATAAAGTAAATTAAAAAAGTTCATCTTCTATAATTTCAAGTTCCATTAATTTAACTAAAGGAAGTAGCATCTTGTTATTGAGTGTCAATGTTCTGGTGGAATCATTGATCATTAAATTTGAATCATTATTCTATTTCACATGAGATAAGGGATATATAGTGAATTATGTATCCTGAATTTTAATAAAATATCACTTAGTCGATGATGAGTCTCTCTAGATTGTGTGGAATAGGGATGTAAGAGTTTGGAATAAGAGTATAATATTTCTCTAGTAAAATATTATTTTTCCCAAACCATGTTTATAGAAGAATCTTATTTCCATTAGAAATTTGGATATAGTATGATATAGAACATGTTTTGAAAATAGAGTATGAAAAATTGATCAAGGTTCCATGGTTGTTGATAAATGAGTAAAATATATGTCATTTTATCTTATAAGAATGTTATATATAGTGAAAATTGTTATGGAATAAACTTCCACATGTTTGGAATTATGGAATTATTATCTCGGGAACCCAAATGATATAAACATAAAGGTTTTAGTGGAAAATATTATACTAAAGATAGATCAAATGGATTTTAGATGTTGTGAGAGTTGTTTACTATAGAAGCAGAGAAAGGTATTGTTCTACATGAATGGGAGAAACCCTATATATTTGAATTTTAGACTTTTTCATATAGATGTTGGGGGTCTGGCACTAGTTTTTTCTCATAGAGGATCCTTGTACTTGGTCGTGTTAATTGATGATAAAATTTGGGAAGTATGAGATTAATTAATAAAAAATATAATGTGTTCATAGTTTTAATTAAATGGAAGTCCATGTTGTGAATGAAGACTATAAGTAAGATAAAATTATTAAGGTCCTATAATTATATTGAATAAAATAGTGGGGATTTATAAAACATTTTCAATTGGAAAAGGATCCGGAAAAAGGATTATTCCCAAAACACAAGGGTAGAATAGTGTGGATAGGTAGACGAAATGAACATTGATGGATAAGGCCTGGAGAATGAAACAACATTTCATAATGTTCAAGTTAATTTAGATAGAAATATTAAATAGTGAGGTGTACCTAGTTAAAAGGATTCCTTGTACACTAATAGGATTTGATACTGTGGATTATATTTAGTATATAAAACAAGTAGAAGTTACCATAACAATTTTTTCATAAGACTGTCCTATGTCTTTGCTAATTCCAAATATTATGATAAATTCAAAAAAAATTCCTATACTTTTTTCTTTAATGAATGTGGAGATCAAAACATTGGATTATGGATTTTTGATTATGATAATCATATAATTTCTAAAATCCAGAATTTTCTCTTCAAATGGATTGTCTTGTGGAAGTACCAACACTTGGTTGAGAAGGTCATTGAGAATAATGAATAAAGTAAATAGATACGACTTGATCTAAATGGATGTTCTGAAAGGACACTAGTTCTTGAATGTTCAAGGACCATATAATGTTTGGAAGCAGGGATAATATAATATCTATTTGAGTGTTCTAGGACTATAGAGTCTTCAAGAAGAGTATAAAAATTTTAAATTACAAAATTTTTTGTTCCAGAAAGAGTAGATCTATATATTGAATTGTACATATCTACTAGTTCTAGGTTAATGGTTCAAATGTTTAGAGGTTACTTTAACTACACGATTCCAATGGATGGAGGAGATTCCAATTGCCCAAAAATTGGCTAGTATCATTAAATTTAGAAACTATTATTTAGATATTAAATACATGTTAGACAAATTCAATGTAAATAGAATATGGGATATAAAAAACTACCATGGGAGAATAACTAACTTTATAATAAATGGGTATTTTGTTTGAAAGAAGATGTTCACGGTTAGAAGATATAAAATGAAAGGTTGGTGATGAAATACTTCTAATAGAATGAATTAGTGGACTTCTCAAATATTTTTTCACTAAATGTTAAACACAACACCTTCCATACTTTTCTTAGCATTTCTATGTGACAAACTAGGTTTGGGTACACATTTTATTTCCCTAACTTACTTATTTTATGCTTTATAATTTATAGATTCATAATTAAAAGTAAATCATACTATAATAATCTTATTTAACTATTCATTTTAAAGTAATGAAATTGATTATATAAGATTGATATTGAATATTATAATATAATCATGATTTCAATATTTTTTTTAAATGAAAATAAATGTAAACAATATACACAAAAAAAAATTTAATATATGATAAAATAATAAATTATATTAAAATAATTATCTTCTATGATGACAATGATTATTCTTATAGTATTGAAGAAAACAATTAACCATACAAATTTAACCAATAAAAAAGACAAATATTATCCATATAGGTGATAATGGAAAATGAATTAAATATTTGGATGAATATATAACCTACATAAATTGAAAAAAATTACAAATCAAAAAAAAATAAACTTGTTGTATAATAATTATGAATTTTTTTTATGTGATTTCATATATTATCATTATAAAAGTATTTTAATAATTAAATTATTACAAGAAATAAAAAAATTCATTTTCAAAAAAGAATATTGGATATGATTAAATAATTATTTATAATTCATTTATTAGTTATGTAATTATGACATATAATTACTCATATAGAATAAAAATATTTTCATTATTATTAATATATTATTTTAAAATATATTTATTTAATTATTGAAATTAAATTTATTTAAATAATTCAGAAAATATTTTTTGTAAACTGGATTTATTAAATTATATTAATTATTACTAAGAAAAATATATAACATCTATAATAGTAAAAATAATTATAATGAATAATAAATTAATGAATCATATTCAATTAAATTGGTTTTAAACATTGTTTTTGTATATATTATTATTTTTTTATTTAAAAAAATTAAATTATCATATTTACTAAATTATATTTAATTAAATTAACTTTTTTTAAATGTAATAAAATAAATACTCATTCTTTAATTGATTATCAACTGGTTTTAAATAAATCTAAAACCATTTAATTTTTGAAAGTCATATTTTTCAAAGAATTATATTTTTCATTATATTATGTGTTAGATATCGATAAACTAAATTGATAAACTTTAATTAATGAAATTAATGAATTTTATTAATAATATTTATAAATAAATAAACACTCAAATAATTTTTATTACTTGTAAAGGAATAATAATAAATTATCTTTATGCTTAAAAATATTATTTTTGAGAAATTATGTATTCAAACTTTTATTATTTAAAATTTTATTTTTATCACTTTTAGAAATTTAATCAAGTAATATGGATTTTATTATTGTAATCATAATATAACAATTATATAATAAGTTCAATTTTATATTTTTTCATAAAAATAAGTTACTAAGTAAAATAAATTAGCCACCTTGGTAGGTGTTAAAATGAGGTAAAAATAATTAATGAAGAGGTAAGTTACTAAATATCACAAAAAAACTTAATTAAATTAGTGTATGATATATTACAAGGCCTTAAATAAAAGTTTCGATGTTAATTATTAATTTAGGATTTACTTTCCTTAATAATTAATTTTCATTATATATTAATAAATTATATTTACAAAAGTGGAACCCCTCTAACCTATAAAAGGATCCCTTTACCAACACACTTCTCATCACACCATAATATTATTGGACCAACAAATAGCTAAAAAACTCCCTACCAAGCACTCTTTCCCACACCATAGAGGTGATTCTCTCACCAATAGTGTAATCTATGTTGCTTTAAGGTGTAGTCAAAGAGAGGACAACCAAAGGAAGAGGTAATGTTTTTCACTGGGATGTTTTGATATTTTCATATTAAACATCTGAAAAATGTATTATATAAAACCTAAAATAGTGACATATGTATACTAAATATACTAAAGTTTTATTATGTTATTGGAATATCCATTATCTGACCTCCTCTAATTTTATTTGTAAAATAAAAATTTCCCTTTTGTTTTGTGCAGACTATCGCCTCCATGGACGATATTTTTTTTTCATCGCCAATTTCGTTGATGGTTTTAAAAATAATTTCATGTTTAAATTTTATTCTATTAATAGTTTTATAAATTATTTCATTTTATATAATCATTGAATAGTCATAAAATAAATAAAATATATATTTCACAATGGTCTTTACAACTACCTTGATGATCATGTCATTAAATAATAACATTTATACTTAGTAAACCATGAACATGAGACCAATTCGAAATTTTTTAATGACATTAAAATAATTTCATTTCAATTTTGGGCTTGTTTTCTCATTTAACAAGAACATTCATGAGCAACAACAAATCAAAGCAGCCTTAGAACTGTAAAAGGAACATCATCGAGATAGTGAAAATAAAAATGGTGTCTTAATAAAATTATTATAAAAAACATAAATGAATAATAATATATATAATATAGAGGAAAAAATTTATTAATAAATTTTTTATTAAACCTAATTTCAATATTCATGAGGATAGATATGGTAATGAAGTGATTCAGGACCCGAAGTATAGGATCCTCTAAACCACCATCTTTATTTCTCGATTTTTTTCTCTCTCTAAGCCTCATTTTATCTCTATATTATTATAATGTATCTATGTTATAATCTTTATATATGTCTCACATATATACCTAGTTTATTTTAATTTTATTTTCTTGGTTTATACATGTTTTCTATTTACCTTCTCAATCTTTCATTAAATAAAGTATATTTAAAGGGAACCTTCAAAATCATTATTCCTTTTTAGTTGAAAATGTTTTAAAGTGTTATTACTTACATGATTTCTTAAAATGATTACTATTATACTAGCATACATTCTATTTAGATTATGTTTTAAAATAAATTAAGCATGTACATAAATTCTTTAAAGGTTCTTCACCAATTTTTTAAAACACTATTTCAAATGTATGTTCTCATACCTAATTCACCATAATTTCATATGAAATATTCTTAATATAGACATAATATTTACAAAATTTGTTTACTATTAAAAAAAAGTTAATTTCCTTAATTCATCCTTCTCTTGAGAATATTTACGAAAAATATAATGATTATGTTTTGATATAATATCATTTAAACCATTTATTTATCTTGGGTTTTTTCATATGATTATTTATTTTGTATGATTTACAAATATTGAATTCATATGCATATACATGTTGTGATGTGATGGGTGAGCCTAGAATTATATATTTCTTTAATTCATTGGGTAATGTTTTATATCTCATGAGATTATATTTAAGGTAATAGGAAGAAAACTCAGTCCAATATGGGACGTTTTCCACTATGTGATGGGTCTTCCTAGAATTATATATCCTCCCAGTGCATTATGTAATGTTTTATATCTCCTGAGATTATGAGTACGGGTCATGGGAGTAAACTGATCCATTATGGTACTTTTTACATTATGTTTTGTTGTCTTGTAAGTGTGCCTTGACTTATGTTAATGATGTCATGTTTTATATTTTTGCCACATTATTTTGATGCAATTTACCTTGATGCCCTTTTATTTATGCCATGATTACATATTATTATATATGATCTTTATCTTTTATGAAACTATGTTATTAATTTTTTCTTATAAGTTTTACTTCATTATCATGTTTACTCCATTATCGGTCTTTAAAGATATCCCTTTCACGTTTTGTTTTTACTTAGTTTATCCAATGTAGTAATAGTAGTTCAAAGTTATTTAATAAAACTTTATGAAGATCAAACTAATAAATAAGTAGTTTATATTTAAGTTGATGTATTATGTCTCTAATCTCCCAAATAAACTGAACTCTTCATTATTAGTTTTTTTTTCTTTTTTTTACATTAAATATCATGTAATTAAATGTTTATGAGATTCGGGTTACTAGAGATAGTATCAAAGTAAGATATAGTTATTTTTATGGAATATGACTGAATAAATTAATGCAAACCCTGGGGATAAGTCTAAATATATGATTTTATCATAAAAAATTTTCACATTATTTAGTGAAAGGTTTTCTAAAAATGATATTCATATCAAGATTCCAACAAATGGATATAGGCACTAACATTGATGCCCCTAGGTGGAGTCAACTAGAAAATGATTGGTTGAGTATTAACTTTATATTCACTCAATATATAACAAGTGGGCCTAACTACACTTCTGATTATGCTCTACTGGGTGAAATACTTTTGCTAATTTACATGATCTCTGAGAACCATTATGAAGTATTTTAATATGTTCTTATTCATTTTATATTGAAGTAATTATGGTTATTTGGGACAATGGGTTCATTGATTATGAGAATATAAGTTGTGTAGTATAAATATCCTTAGGGGTTGAAAGGTGATTTATTGATAAGAAAATATATAATATTTTATGAAAATGTTAATATATTTTTGATAGGATACATAGTAAAGTTATCTTTTAATTAATATTTCATTTTATGGATAAATGGTAAGATTAATTTTAGGGGCATAAATTTCAATGATTTTTGGGTCTATAATATAATAATAAAGTTCAGAATAAATTTTGTGTCAATTATATTTGTGATTAGGTTATGAATTATTACAAAATAAAACATAACGAAACATAACTTAAAACTAAAGTATCGTAGGTTTAATTAAATTGTCCATATGATTAGTTCTCTATAATTTAATTTTATGTAATTATAACCACTTTGTATATACTATTTGTTTTGATATAGGATCAATAAAATGAATCTATGAATTGTATTTCTCTAGGAAATCCTATATATTTTAGACCAATTGTGGAAGTCTATTTAAATTGTTTGTTAGAGCAAGTAAGTAGAGAGGGGATGAATTGAGTTGTCAATAAAATTTCCTATAAAAACACTTTAAAATAATATTAATCAAATTATTTAAAAAAACTCCCAGATAATTAAAATATTAGATTAATATAAGTTTTATTTTTAAAATATTTATCAAAGTTATATTAGGTCTCAGTTAAAACAAATATTTGAAATTAAATTAACTTTTGAAATAGATTTAATTAATAAAATCTTTTGTATAAGAACATGTTAAGAATAACTATCAATGAATATGTTTTATTTATAGACTAAAAAAATGTTGAATTAGCTTTAAAATATAGAAAAACAAAGATGAAACAAACTACCAAATAAACATGTGGTTTAGTCTCAAGCTGAGACTTAATCCCATCCACATAAAAATAACCTTTTTCCAAGAATATTATTAAAAAAACAATGTGATATACAGCCTAGTTCAGGTATAAAAATAGTATAACATAGGGTTTCTAGGCTTATAGCCTCTTACCAAGTTATATGTTGTAAGAAATATAGTATAGGCCTTGCATGAACTCTTCTAAAATAGTAGTGGCTATAAAAAATAAATATAGATGAGAGAGTGTGTCTATCACACTCTAGTTAATGCAAAGAAGTTTGTGTGTGGAAATATACAAATAAATACATCACACTTTACAAATGTAAGAAATGAAAGATGGTTAAAATAAGAATAAATTGATAATGAAATTATTCATGGTATCATATTCTTTATAAGCTTAGGGTTCCTCAAATTTTTCTTGGAGAGGGACTCAAAAAAGTTTCTATAAAATTGAATAAAACTTGACTGTTATAGTGTTATATTTTCGTTTTATAGATGCTTTAAAAAAATTCTCTTGATTTAGTGAATGATAGGTTACTAATATTATATAATTTATAAACTTTCTCACTAACATGTATTTTCATTGATATGTTTTCATACATTTTAAACATGTACACTCATGAAGGAGATCATAAAAACTATATAGATTTGTAGGTACAATTATATATTGAAGAATAATAATACTGATATCTTTAATCCTCATACTAAGAAATAAATAGAAAACCTATAAATTTATCTTCGAATCATATGTGGAGTGGTTTATAAATAATCATTAATACAATATACATGAGTTTATCTGCATTAACTCACATAAACTACATAATGGGAGTATTAGATTTGAATGAAGTAGAACAAAAATGGTAGAATAACTGATGGTGTATCAACTCTGATGGTAGAATAGTCTAATAGTATCATGGTCTAGTGGTAGCATATTTAGTAGTATAAGAATTTAACTAATGGTATAATATCTGGTGGAAGAATTTGCAGAGGCAGTGTGTCTGGAGGTAGCATGTTCTGCAATACCATGTCTGTTGCACCCCCAATTTCAAGTAAGTAACTGTTTCTTTAGTATTTTTACAAATTTAAAGTGTGTGTATGATTTTTAGAGGATTTGGAATAATTTTGGAATGTGTTTTTGAGACTATTATAAAGGTTCAAGGTTAGTTGAAACCATGAAACTTCTATAGGAAACTATGAAATATGAAATAAGGGATTTTGGGTAGGTGAACGGTGAGTCTCATGGTTTGGCCAAACCATTCGGCCATCCAGAAGAAACTGTAAAATGTAGGTTAGATATATTTTGTACATTTAGTGCATGGTTTTTCTAACCATGTGGGAAAAAAGTGTGAGGTTCTTCTTGAGTTCGATGCTGGTGTACGGTTAGTGCACTATTTCCCAAAATGTATGACTAACCTTGCCTAGTTTAGATGTGAGATCCTAAAAAACTAGATATCACATGTTTTACCCTCAAATCCTCTCGTCTTTTCACTATTTTATACCTAGCTTGACATTTATTCCGCCCAAAGTCTTTGGATGCTTTATTCATCGATCTGGGAGTGATATGAAGACTTGTCTCAGTGTGTGGATTCCCATTTCCCTTAGTAAGTCCTTGTTTTTAGTATATTTTCATAGTTTTTCAAAGACCTTCTTTCCTTCTCTCCCTTAAAATCCAAGATATGGTATTTTGGGGATTGATCTATGATGTTTTATTCTAATAATTATGAGTTGTGGTTATTTTTTCATTAGGGATATAGATCTAAGGATGTTTTTTAGAGGTTTATCACAAATTTTTTGGCATTTTAGTGTCATTCTTCGTTTTCTCTATAATTTCCAAGGTATTTATCTTTAATCTAAACTTCTCTTATTAGATCATAAAGTCTTAATTTCAAATTTATTGTTTTTTATAAGTTGACTGTGAAATTTCTCTGCAAATATTGGTGGAAACCATCTTTAGTGATGGTTTGTTCTATTGTAGAATTTTTGTAAAAGGTTATTTGATAAATGATTTTAAAATATTAGATTGGTTTTATTCACGGTAAAAAAGTTTTTTGAAGGGTTTTTCAAAAAAAAATTGTTTTTTTGAAAAAAATTTCATGATTGTATTGGCATGGTTTTTGGCCATGCATGGTTGTGTGTGTTCATACTACCTAAAAGGTCCGGTTAAAATATGACTTAGTGCTCAGTGCCAAAAGTGTATTAGAATATGGGATACCAGTTACCTTGTGATGACTTGGTAGATATATTAGAGACCACTCATGAGTATGGAAGATTTACATAGGAATGAATGTATTGATGTTTAGATGTGTGGATTCGAATGGTTTATTCCAATTGGATTATTAAATTGTTTGGAAAACATTCTTGGTTTCTTTCTAGGGATAATGGTTTTGGGTTGGAAAATTATTTTTCTTAGAAATATTCTTGGTTTTCTGATAATCTATTTTGAATTGTTTTATATATATGGTTTTATGTAAATGTTATAACATTCTCTATCCTTGTGGCGTGAGTAGGAAAGTCATTGGGCGAATGCCTACTAAGTTTCATTACTCACCCCAACTTTGGAACATTGGTTCTTATTCAAATATTTTTCATCGAGACATAGGTAAAGGGAATGTATCACATTTATGTAGTGTTTCATCATGATACTTGGGATATTTTGTGGATTTGGATCATGAATCATGTTGGTAGATATAGATTTGTGTTTTCAGAGTCTTCTTGTTTTGTTAATTTAGTATTCTGCTTTGGTACTCTACTTTTGGTTATGGCGTAGTTTTTATCATAGTATTTTCGTTTTACATTGATTTGTATTACATTTTTATAATACATCATATATTTTTTGTTTGGTTATAAGTTACTTGGTTGTGGTTGTTTTATTTTCAAAGGTAAAATTGTCCCCTAGTTGTATTGAAGACCTTGGCATTTATTTCCAGCCTTTGGTGTCTCAAGGATATCGCTTAAAGCTAATTATAAATTCCATGTTGACTCAATACAATGATGTGGGGTGTGATATTACAAGTGGAATCAACTAGTCTGTTCTTTCACTTGTAATTGGTATTATTTTTGGTAGGTCTTTGATTTTGTCATCATTTTCTCAATCTTGGAGTTGAAATTCATTATGATATATTCCTTTTTTCAGGTTGGTAGAATGGGTTAGGATTGTCCGGACTAAAAATGTTGATCATAAAAATAAGTAGTTAACCTTTTTATATTGAACTTAAACTTACAATAGAGTTGGGAACATAATTTTTTTAGATACACTTATAGAAATTGGAACCTCATTTTTATTGGTTTACCCAATGAGAAGAACATGAATTTTTTTTTGAAATGACTTCCCACTAGAAGTGCATATTTCATTTTGAGTAGTGATATATGATTTGGTACAAAATTTTTGACACTGTAAAATTTTTAAAGATGTTTTTAAATGTGAGATTTTGAAAAGGAATTAAATGGTTATTTTAGAAATTGATTGATTTTGAAAACATTGAAATTTTTTAAAAAAATGGTTAAATGTTGAAAATCATGAGTTTTGGAAAGCAATGTTATGGTATATGATGTGGTAGAATTTTAAATTGTTAAGACATCAATTTATAAAGAGTGAGATATATGGATTTTGTTGTGTTTACAGAAATGAAACCCAATATGAATCATATAAACCAACCATAAGAAGCTCCAAATAATGTGGTTTCACCTAAGCCACGGGTAAACTAAAAACTAGTTCAGAGTATAGCCCAAAATTTTCAAGATATGGATAGAGGGAACCAAAGGAATGAACCCAGGAAAGTAGATCAATATTTATAGTTCAAGAAGTATAATCCATCGATATTTCAAGGTGATTAAGAACCATATAAGGAAGAGGTGTGGATGAATAGGATGAATTTAATATTTTATTTCCTTGGAAAACTAGTAGATATGAAATTCAGGATTGTGGTGTATATGTTGGATGATCTTGTATGCCAATGGTGGGATTTAGTAGTTCAAGATAAATTAGACTAAGGCCTTGCATGGGTTGATTTTGAATAATTTTTTAACAAAAAATGATATACTCACACACTATGGAAATAAATAATAAAGAAATTCTTATTCTTGAAATAGGAGATCTCATAGTGACGAATTATATGGATAAATTTGTGAATTTAGTTTTCTTTGCAACCAAATTTTATAATAGTGCATCCTTTAAGAAACACATTTTTTGATATGGGTAGAGATAGGATATTCACTTGAAGATTTCCATGCTTTGTATAATAGAATATATGGATATGGTAAATAGAGTGACAGTAGCAGAAAGGCACGTCACTGGAGCTATGGGTGGAGGGAATATGTTGATACCCACAGGAAATGGTGGGAACTCTAATGTTGTGAGTAAGATAAATCGGTACACCAATTTCCAAGGTATGGGGATGACTTAGAATTAGAAAAATTTATTGGTAAATCTTACCCCATGAACTAAGAGAAAATTTTGATGTTTTCAATGTGGTTCGCTCGAATGCATGAAGCGAGAGTGTAAAGAAACGTCAAGAAAAATCCAAAATTTCAATGAGATGGGGAATATTCAGCACTATTATTGTAGTTCATTGAGTTTGAGTTTTCAAGAAACTACTCATGTGTCCCAGACATATTATGATTCAATGGGGATAGGGAATAAACATACCTTTTATCAAAAAAACATATCTAGCCATGGTGATTCTAGGAATACTATGACTCCCCAACAAGGGCAGGTTAAACATGTAAATAAGCAATTGAAGCGAGTATGAAGTTATATAGATCATAGCATGTAATTGTGGATGATCAATAGGGAACATCTATGGTGAGGGGTATTATTCTTTTTAATTATACCCTTACGCAATATTTGTTTGATATTGTTGCATCACATTCCTTTATTGATTCTTATTTTATTCATTTGATGAGTTTATATGTAAAGATGTTGCCTTTTGTTTTGAAAATTCAAAATTCTCTTGGTTGAAGAGAATATCAAGCATTTATGTGTATAAATTTTTTTATAAATGTTGATGAAGTTCAGTTGATATAGGATTTCTATATTCTTGAGATGAACTTCTATGATACAATCTTGGATTGGGATTCTTTTTACAACATTCAAGGCTCACATCGATTGTTATACCCGATGTGTTAGTTTGATGACTGAGGATGGTATTGAAATCTATTTAGAGGAGAAAGAAATATAAATTCATGTTCAAGGGTATTTTTTCACTCTAATATGAATTGATATCATACTAGTTGGAAGCGTTGACTTTGGAATCAATTGAAGAGAACATGAATAGTATTTTTCCCATGGTTGTTGAATAGATTCAGGATGTATTTATTGATAATTTATTAGGGTTTCCACCGAACAGAGAAAAGGATTTTATGATTGATTTTATTCCAAGGACTAGTCCTATTTCCCTTACATCTTATCAAATGTAACCAATATAGTTAAGGGAATTAAAATTGTAGTTAGAGGACCCGGAAAGAAAAGGGTTTATTCAGCCTAGAACATCTCTGTGGGCAGCAATGGTCTTGTCTGTCAAACATTTGGGTAGAACTCTTCATATTTGTGTGTATTATAATTATCTTAACCATGTTAGGATAAATAATCAATATTAACTTCCACACATTGATGATATGTTCGATCAATTAGGTGGATACCAGTTATTCTTTAAGATTGACTTGCGATTATGATATCACTAATTATGGGTTCAAACAGATGATATTCCAAACACACATTTCAGAAGTAGATATCACCATTACTAATATTTATTATTTCCTTTTGGCCTGACATATTAACTAGAATTATTTATGGAATTGATGAATCAGATATTTCAAAGTTATCTAGATTCTGTTTTGGTAGTGTTTGTACATGACATATTTGTGTATTAAAGGATAACGTCTGAGTATGAGAAACACTTGGTGATAATTTTATAAATCATTAGGTATCATCATCTATATGAAAAATATATAAGTTGAATTTTTGGATACAATAAGTACACTTCATGGTCCATTTAATCTATAAAATAGGTGTTTCTATGAATCAAAAAAATGATATAACTTGTTTTCTCAGGGAAACCACCAAAGAATGTCTTCAAGATACGAAGTTTCCTTTGTCTATATGGTTATTATAGATTCTTTGTTTGTGATTTTTCATGATTGTCATCACCTATGACAGATTTAATATGAAAAAATGTTTCATTCCAATGTAATAATGACTGTTATAAGTCTTTTCAATAGCTTAATGTTCACCTTATATCAGCACAAATCTTGATATTGCTGGAATCAGGACAAGGTTATGTGTTGTATTGTGATGATTTAGGATCTAGGTTGGGATGTATTCTCATGTAGGGAGACCATGTTGTTTCTTATGTCTCAATAATTTTTGGGTAACATGAGAAGAACTACCCAACACATTCTTTGGAGTTAGATGACATAGTCCATGCTTTGAAGATTTGGCATCATTACCTCTCTGGTGAGAAATTTGAAGTTTTTATAGATCATAAAATCCTGAAACATATATTCTCACAAATGGAATTAAACCTAAGAAAAAGAACATGTATTGAGTATCTCTAATTTTTTTAAATTGACTACATGTATACAGTTTGTATGTGAAATTTTTTGGTGGATGCATTGAGAATAAATTCATATGCTATATTGGAAAGATAATCTTTAGATGAGTGGATGTTGATGTCAGTCCTAGTAGAAATGAACTTGGAATATGAAGACTGAGGTGAAGTTGTTTTTTTTCTTCCAGTTTGATTCGTTCAAAATTTAGTTAAGATAGTTAAAGAGTAAAATACATCTAATTTAGAATGTGTTTTTATGATATCCTAATTCAATGGGAGTGAGATCATTGATGGATAGAAGATAGATGACACATGAGTGTTGTGGTTTCAAAATCATATGGTTGTACCTATGAATTGTCAAGAAAACTTCTTCATGCTTACCACCATTTGAAATGGGTTTTTCATCCTAGGATAAAAAACATGTATATGGTGTTTAAATCAATTTTTTGGTGGGTCGTTATGAAAAAGGTGGGAGGATGAATTTTTTTTAGGATGATTAACTTGTCAGCATTTTAAGGAAAAATATCCATGGTCAATAGGTATGATTCAGTATATACCTATTCTTATTTTTAAATGGGAACAGATAGTCATAAATTTTGCGATAGGTATCCCAAGAAAGGTTCTAAAACAAGATTCCATTTTGGTGATAGTGGATTGTCTCACAATGTCATCCCATATCATCTCTATTCATGAATCTCATATGGTAGAGGACTTGTATAAAATCTATATCTAATAAATGGTAAAGTTACATGGCATTCCATTTTAAATAGTTTCAAACAGAGCCTTGGGGTTTACATCTCATTTCTATAATTCACTATTGAAATCCCCTCAGACTTGGTTGATTATAATTATGTCGTATCATCCTCAAATGGATGAGAAATCTAAATAGATGATACAAATGTTGGAAGACATGTTTTCGTCTTGTGTAATGGATTTTTGTGGCTTGTTCGAGGATCATGTTTCATTATTAGAGTTCCCATATAAAAAAATTTATCAAGCCTCGATACATATGGATCATTTTGAAGCATTGTATGGGAATCCTTTATGTTCTTCACTTTGTAGTGTGGAAATATAGGAGACATCATTGGTTAAGACTAGAATTTTCTAAGAGACAATGGGGAATATTTAGTTGATTAGAAAATAGATATAGATGGATCAGAGTAATCAAAAAATATATTGGGATCTTCGTTGATGGCTATTGTCATTCGAGATGAGTTATCATGGGCTCTAGAGAATATCTCCATGGCTTGGACATCATTGTTTTGGAAAATAGGTCTATTTATCTCCTCGATACATAATCTATTTTGAGATACTTTAATGGTATAGTGAGGTGGCATATCGATTGGATTTTCCCCCATATTTCAGTGTAGTGCATAATTTGTTTCATGTATCTCAGTTGAAAAAGTATCATCCTAATCCTGACCATGTTATTCGATGGGATCACATTGACCTATAGTTGGATTCTTCATTTGTGCATGTTCCAGTGCAGATTTTGGATAGGTAAGGTAAAGTATTTCATGGAAAAATAATCGTTCTAGTAAGGGTTTTGTGGAAACATGGTCAGATTACTGAAGAGGCATGGGAATGGGAGAAGGAAGTGGTCAATAAATGGCCCAAACTCATTCAATGAAATTGTGGTTTTCAACTTTCTAGAAATGGAAAGACCAATGGGGGGGGAGAATGTAGCCCCCCTTATTTAAGATAACACTTTCTTTGTTACTTTTATGTATTTAAAGTTTGTAGGTGATGTCGGGGAGGGTTTGGAAGTCTTTTTTAATGTTTTTAGGACTTTTATAAAGTTTCATTGTTTGAGCACAGTTAGGGGAAACCTTGAAACTCCTACATGAAATCATGCATAGGGATATAGGGGATTTGGTGTAGGTTCATAGTCAGGATCATAGTTTAGCCAAACCTTTCATCTACCTATGATAAATTGTGAAAAGTGGGATAGATGGATTCTTCACATTTGGTACATGATTTGTATAATTGTGTGGGACAACCATGTGAGGTTCTCCTCGAGGCAGATATTGGCACACTGTTAGCACATAGTTTTCCTAACTGTGCAGCTAACCCTTCATAGTTTAAAAGTCAGATCCTAAAAAAGTGCATCTCACTAGTTTTCACCTACAGGCCTCTTATTTTCCCCCATTTTATCTCTAACTCTATATTTCTTCATCCTACAGGATGTGGAGTCTTTTCCCATCGATTCCGGAGTGATCTGGAGGCTGTTCTTTGTGCCTGGAAGCTTGTTTCTTGGAGTAAATCCTAATTTGTAGTTTTTTCTCATAGTTTTTCATAGATATAATTTCTTTCCCTCTCTCTAAATCATATATCTAGTATATTAGGGATATATATATGATTTTTGATGATAAAAATGATGATTTATAGTTATTTTGATGTAATATAATGATATCCAATGTGGATTTTAGAGATTCATCCCGGTTTTGTTGGCATTTACTTTCATTCTTCATTTTTGACTTAATTTTTGAGTTAGGTGGATTCACTCTTGAATCCTCTTATTATAACATGAAGAATTAATTTAAAATTTATATCATTGTTTTAAATTTATTGTGAAATTTTTCTACAAAGATTTCTAGAAGCCTTCTTTAGTGATGGTTTTTTGGAATTGTCAATTGTTGCGCAAAGTGCATTCATACATGATTTCAAAATAATGATTTTAATATAGTTTATTGGTTTAATTAATGGATAATGTTTTGTGAAAATGTTTTCAATAAAAAGACTCTTTTATTGAAATGTTTTTTTATGATTTTCTTGGCATGGTTTTGGTTTTACTAGGTGGTGTGTGTTCATATTTCATAAAGGTCTTAGTTGAAATATGAATTGGTGATCAGTGCTAAAGGATTAGTGGAACATGGGATATTGGTTACCTTGTGATGAATGGGTAGATTGATGAGAGACCACTCATGAGTATGGAACAGTCACATAGGTATTCATGTTTTGATGTGTGGATGGGAATGGGTTATGCTAATTGTATTATGAAACGGTTTTGAAAACATCATTAGTTTCTTCCCATGGAAAATGGTTTTGGGTTGGAAAACTATTTTTCAAAGAAATAGTTTTGGTTTTTTGATAATATATTTTAAATAATTTTATATAAAATGTTTTATGTAAATTTTATAACATGTTATATCTTATTGGAATTAGTAGGGACGCTATTTAGAGAAATCTTATTGCATTTCATTATATGCCCATGCTTTGGAACATTGGTTCTTTTAAAGATATTGTTCATCGAGACATATGTAAAGGGAAAGTATCACATTTCTTTAGTGGTTCTTCATGATACTTGTAATGTTTTTTAGAGTTGTAACATGATTAATTTTTGGAGTTATGGAGTTGTGTCTTTGGAGTCTTTTCATTTTGTTAATTTAATCTTCCACTTTAGTGCTTTGGTTTTTTTCATGGGGTAGTTTGGTAATGTTGTATTTTTTTTTACATGAAATTTTAAAAATGTTTTATCATGCTTCATATAATTTTTGTTTGGTTATGAGTTACATGGTTTTGGATTTTTAATTTTAAAATAAAAAACCATCCCCCAATTGTATTGAACCCCTTGAATTTATTTCCAACCTTCGGCATCTTGGGGATGTCAGTTAACGCCAAGTAGAAATTCTTCCTCAACTCAGGACAATGAGGAGGGGTGGGATGTTAAAATGTGTAGAAGTAGCATGTTTTAACCAACAGTGGAAGATTATTGATGATAGCACAAGGTTTTTGGTGAAATAGTTGAACTAATTGTAGAAAATTTGAACCAAATATAGCACATGTGAACTAATGTTAGAAAATTTTATCTAGTGGTAGAAAATGTGAACTAATTGTTGCATATTGGAACCAATCGTAACATATATGTTCTAATGGTAGTACATTTGAACTAATAATAGAAAATTTCAATACTTATCCATTTTTTATTTATATAATTAGATGTTATCATAAAAACATTAAGGGCATTATAAAAACAATAATAATGTCATGTTAGCAATAAAATAAGGATTTTCCAACAGTCTCCCCCTTTTTGATGATCCCAAATCACAGAACTATATAAACCATGTAAAAAACATATGTATAATGATATGCAATGAAAAAGTAATGATATGGGATTAACATCTCAAATTTATAATGTTAGATATTTTTAAATAGAATCACTTGAAATAGATTTATAGAATTACAAACATAATCTTAAATTTGGAAAACTAGATATTTAAAATGTTGAACTTCTTTAAATACTATAAAATGGTTATCCCAATTTTTGGATTATCAAAAATATAATTAAATTAAATTCACATAAATAAATAAAGGAATAAAAGTTGAACTATATTAAATAAATAAATCAAAATATTACACTCCCAAATGAAATTCAAATTAAATACAACATATTTCTTATCAAAAACTAACCCTAATATGAGTCACTCTCATATATATGGAATGTGGGATTAAAAAGGCCTCTTCCTTTTCTATATGTAAAGGAAACTGAGGTATAATTTGGGGGTGAATATGTAGTCTCATGTTTCTCTTAGATCACCACTGGTCTAAGATGTCAAACTACATTGGTTGAGGACATATTGAACGGTTGATTTTGAGGAAGTATAGGGTAGAAGATAGAGCAATAGTAATGGAATACATAGGGATGGAATTAAGAGATTAAATATCTATTCTATATATATATTCGAAAAATGTCTTCATGGGGTTCAAAATTTTCATGATGATATTTCCACCACTCTCCATTACATTGAATAAATCTTTCTTATATTCCATAAACAATGTTAGAAGAAGATCTAAGACTTTAATTTGGTATACCTATTCCTTGAATTCCATAGTTACAAGTAGAATTATTATGTTCTCAGTTAAACCCCTAAATTGATAATTAAACCCATGCTTTGTATATATCCTAGAATGACAGTATTTTATATCCTTAGTGATGTTTTTCATGTCCCTTTAGGCTTCATTCAAACACTCACTTACCATTTTTTTATATATTTCATTCTATCTGATTTTTTAATGGTCCTACTAAGGAGATATATGGATATCTCCCTTGATTGTATGATACTTCTATATGAATATGGCTCTAATAATCTAATCATCAATAGAAAAAATTGGATGTGGATCCAAGTATATAGAAGAAAAATAAGATGGTAATATCTTTATCCCATCTAAAATAGTAAACTAGCTAGTAGAAAAAGTGGTCATAATATCCTCTATAATAGATCTCATGGATTATATATCACTATCCAATCATTGATTTTCAATTTTAAATTCTTGAATATCCAAAATCATCTTCATGTGAATATGAAAAATAATGAGATCAACGAGATTCTAGGCATCTTCCTCCTTGAGATGAGTAACTGAAGGTGCCTGATATATTAAAACTACACTGAAATAAGAAAGTAGTCTCTATATGAAGGAATCCAAATCAACACTTGTAACATAATCTAAATGTATTGATATAGAATTAAGAAACAATGAATGGATTCTCTCAGTAATAGGAATTAAATCTTCTGTATGATATGATCTAGTAGCAGGAGAATCAAAAGGAAATGCCTAAACATAACTAATATCATAAATATACTTCACTAATAATCCCTTTAGATATAATCCAATAATTGAGATAGTAGTTCCACCATGCTCTAGTTGACTTTTTTGATCATCATTACTTCCCTCATCTCCATTTGGGTCATGATAAGAAACTCTAAGCATCTTTGAACCAGCTATGTACTCCGCCTTGGATATAGCCACATAATCATCTGAAATAGGAGGCTCATCCCTAGTAACTAACTTCTAACTGGAATAATATTGGGATTCCACCCCTTCAAAAAAAATCCCATGATTGAACTATAACAGAGGTAGCATCACCAATAGACAGAGTTGAACCTTTTTTATCCACAAACCTAGACAAAATAAAAACAACAAGAGAAGTATGATGTGCCAAGTCACTCTAAAAATATCATCTCCATTAGCATTATCATCATCATCATCATAAACTTATGAGTCATGATATCTAGCACCAATCCTATGATCACCATTATCTCCATTATTAGAACCATCTAGGACATCAATAACTTTTTAAAAGGTCTTGATGAACACTGAATTTTTTATTCTCAAGACTCTTTAGTCTCTATTACTTCTCCTTCACTCAATATTCCCTCTCTACAAGGGAGAGAATAAAGTGGATATACAGCTTCATAAGATACAGAAAGACTCTTAGAAATTTCAATATCACTCCCTTATTAAATAGATCTATTATCCTCTTTAAATTCTTCCATTTATGCTTCTAAAAACTCATCAAAATAGTAATTCAAAATCTTATCTCGATCTAAGCCAAAATAAAAAACATTCTTGGGACTATAAGGGTGTTCTTAAGGACATAAATCCTTATAGATATTTTCATTATCCTCAATTCACTTCTTCATCTAGAGATTCCAGTTCACTCTCATTATTTTAGAGGTAAATTTTCAAAGAAAAAACCCTTCATAAATTATCAATGATTCTTATTCATAATAAATTAATTCCTTCACTTATAGCATATATGAGATCATATTAGAGTAAATGAGAGTATTCAATTTGGAAGTGTACTTTCATATCTATCATGTTCACTATAATATCTCTACAAAGATTGATTTTATCCCCTATATTCATAAAGAATAAAAGATCGACATCCTGGTAACTTGTTATTCTAAAATCCATCTTCCTTGTACATAGAATATGTAGAATGAATTTAAACATAAGTCTACAAGAATAATATAGTTCAGTAGTAGTAATAAAAATTATTTCATTACCATTCCTAGTCATCTCTAGTAGTGCATCATCATACACAAAAAACTCACTATCACTTGGTATTGAACCTTAGTACTCATCAAAAACACCAAATTGAGTAACAATTATACACCTAGACCATTCTCTTATTTAGAAGTTAATCTATTTTCTATCTATCATACTCTGATTGATATCTTTTTTTTCACTAAAGTATTAATTTTCATATTGGTAAAACTAATAAACCAATAATAGATAAAATTTTCTGACATTCCTTGAGAAAAAATATATTAATCACATATCCTGAATCACCTTAGGTATTAATGAATTACTAAAATGCAACCATTATTAATCTACTTATTTCTCAACAAAAAATAGGCGGTACACAAGCAGGGGGGTTTTCAACTCAAAAATAGCATGAATCAGTTATCTTAGAGATTTGTTTGTAAGTCGTGATCCTATAAGGGATGACACCAAAGGTGTATTAAAAATAAACTTTTCACTAAAATGAATATATAAGTAAGATCTTCAAAAGGTTGAAGGTCTATAGAGAAGGGAAGTAAAAAAATTTAATGGGTAGGCCTGGGGGAGAGAGTGACTCAAAATCAGATTCCAGTTTGAATTTTATAATTTAGGGATTTTAAATAGAAAATATTATAAAAAATAATAAATTAAATTAAATAAAAAATTTAACACATAAAAATAAGAATGGTAAAAAAAGTTTAAATAGATACTGGTATATCGCCCAAAGGTAGATCACTCCAATGGTGGATCATTCTAATGGTGCATCAACAATAGTGGCTTATCCAAAGGTGGATCACCAAGGATGGATTAACAATGGTGGATTCCCAATGGTGACTCACCCAACAACGAATCACCAATGGTGGATCATGCTAATGGTTTCTTATCTAGTGGTGGATCACCAATGGCAGATTAACCAATAGTGGATCATTGCAACAGTGGATCGGTCCAATGGTGGATCAGTCCAACAGTGGCTTATCCAACAGTGGATGACTAACTGGAATTTATCCTTACTAATTCATGATTTATGTATCATAATATCTCATAATTTAAGGTATTTTTAAAAATATAAAAAATATAATGTTCAATTATTATAAATTTAAGAGTTATATCACCATTTTGAAAATGATGTCTCAAAAAGTTATTTCTTGCATCAATATGATTTGTCCTAAAATGAGATATAGGATTCTAAAAAAAATATTGTTCTTATGTTGTCAAAATCTATAGGGACATGCCTAAATTGATATCCATGGTATATAATGTGTGTTTCACCCATAGAATTTGTTCACATTAATGTCTAGAAACTATGTATTCAGCTTCAAAAGTAGACAGTGAAACATATTTTTTTTTCTACACTAATATACTAGTGACCTTCCCAAAAGGTAACATGTTCCATAGGTGATTTTTATATCTAAATTGCAACAAAAAAATACTACATATGAATAACTCAAAAAATAAAATTCAATTTCTTGAGGATAGAATAGTTCTAAATCGGTTATATATTTTGGATATTTGAGAATTCATTTAATAGCAAGTAAATGATATTATTTGGGATTTTCTTAAAATTGAGCACACATACACACAATAATCATAATTTTTGGTCTGCTAGCAGTTAAAAATAAAAATCTTACCATCATACCTATGTAACTGGTTTGATCTATTGACTTTCTAATTTTATTATGAACCATATTAAAGGTGATAATAATGGTATTATCACTAATTTTATAACTATCCAGACCAAAATGTCATAGAAGGTATTTAGTGTACTTTGATTTAAAATAATTCATTATTTTTTAAAAAAATGAAAACCATAAATGAATTTATGATTCTTATTTTTGAAAAATAAATACGTAATTAATTTTTAGAAAACCTTAAAATAATATCATGAACATTAATTTTAACTACTAAAACAACCATTGAAATTAATTTTATAAAATTATTTGGATCATAAATTCCTTTTAAAACCTTTCAAAATTAGAAAAGAGATAAGAAAATCATGCCAATCTCTAGGAACCTATTTGTAACCATACAAAGCATTTGATAATTTAAAAACATGACATAAAAAATGAGGATTTTAAAATCCAGGGGGTTGTTAAACAAAAACATCCTTAACTATATAACCATTTAATAATTCACTTAGGATATCAATTTGATATATTTTTAAATCCAAATGTAATTTATATGCAAGAATTATTCAAATGGCTTCAAGTATAGCCACTGGTGAAGAGGTTTCCTCATAGTCAGTACCTTCTTCCTCACTATATCCTTGTGCAACCAATCTAGCTTTATTTATGAATATAGTTCCTAACTCATCAAATTTGTTTCTAAACACCAACATTATAACAACACTAAGTGTGTATTTTGGTCTAACTATTAATTCCCAAACTTTATTTCTTTCATATTGAGTAAGATATTATTTCATTTAGATCACTTATAATTAATTATTAATTTCATCATTGATGCTTTATGTTCTAGATGGGATAATAATTCTTAATGTTCAATATGATTTATAAGATAAGTTATAGTATATATACATCTATATCGGTCTCCCACTGCAGAATCTAGTGGATGGTATCAATGAGCCCAAATAACTCTACGATAATAAGGGTTGGTTATCTAATTATATTATATAGGTTCATGTTGTGCCTCAGAAGCGGATGATTTTCCTTCATTTTTATAGAATTTTTAGAAGATTTTACATTGATATTCATATTTTATAGATCATCCTCAACGTTGTATAAAGGGGGGTTCGGTTCACGTGGATCTGTTTCATGAAATTTGACATGAAAAAATTCTTCCATAGCCTTGGTTATTTTATTAAACACACTATATGATTTAATAAAAGTTAAATAACCCATATAAATTCCTTATATATGCTCTATAAGGTCCAAAAAATTCCATGTGAACTAACTTTAGGGGTCGACATGTTGAAACTTCTTTATTGGATTTGATGGATAATTTTTGTTATTTCCCTTTTTGATATGGGTTACTGACCTTATCATTTGTGAATTCTACTGTAAGTAGATCTTTAAATAACCATTTCCTAGTGAGATTTATAAGTGAATGAATGTTTCAATGACCTAATATCCTATTCCAAATCCATTATTCATTGGGAAGGGAACTTAGATTGGAAATATTCCGAGAAAACAATTAATCTAATTTAACAGTATAGGCATTTTCATTTCTTGAAGAAGTAAAAAAATAATTCATTTTTAGAATCCAAAACATTGTGGGCATTATTTTTATACTTCACATGAAAACCATTATCATGTAAGAATAAGATGCTAAGAATATTATACTTTAATCCATCTACAAATAAATCTTTATAAATTAAAACAATATTATAATTAATGATTTGAACAAAACTAATAATTTTCCCTTTGGAATTGTCACCAAAAGTGACATGGCCACCATCCACCTTAATGAAGTTGTTAAAACATGAATAAAATTGAGTAATGTGTCTATAACAACCACTATCTAGGTACCATAAGTTCTTATAGGAGCTTTTGAAGTAGGTTTCCTACAAACAAAATTACAAGAAATTTACTTTGGTACCAAAATCTTATTGGGTTTAGTAATGTTAGTAATGAAAGCTTTTGAAACTCAAAATAACTCAATATTTTTCCAATATTAAGATTTTAAAATTTTAAATGTAAATAATTTTTTTGCACTAGAAGTTTAAATAATAGTACTAGATTTTTTATAACTGGAACTATTCTTCTTTGTCTAGTATGATACCCAATTCTAGTAGTGCATTTTGGTAAAGTTTTTTCCATGAAACTGGGTAAGATTGTTTCTTCCATTGGTAAATCATTCCCGATTTTTTTTAATTTTTTCTTTAGAAAATTATTACTCATTGTACTTTTTTAATAACAAATCATTTTTATCTTTCTCATTACTATTATAATTTTTAAAACTAGCAGTCAAAGAATGATGATTATTTAAAATATTATATTTATTCTTGAGTTCATTAAAAGTATCTTTCAACGCATTACAGGATTCAAGAATTTCCTTATTAGAAATTTTTTCACTCTTTTCATCTCTAGAATAATTAAAATTATGAATTGGAGAAGTAGGAAAAACACTAGGAACCTCATATGTGTTTTTCATAAAACACATGTCATCTTTATCATGATTATCCTCTTGTATTGAGTTTAAATCATTTAAAATATATTATGAATAAATCTATGTCACTTTCATGGATTTATTGTATCTCTTATCTTTATCATTATAATTCTTCTCCAATATTATATTATGGAATTAGTCATTGAGATGAACTTTCCTTTTTCACACATAATAGATTATTTAATTTTCATCATCGTCATTATTCTAGTCCTTCATCCTTTTATCCTAATTGTCATATTTTCTTTTATAACTGGGTTTTGTAAATAAAATGTTCCCCATGTAAAATATTATTAATCTTCTGGATAAATGGAAAATTTTGTCATGACTATCTGTGGGAGATTCTTCATCACTTGAACTACCGGCTTGTATTTTTTTTCCTTTTTAAATGTAGAAGTCTTGAAAGCAATAGATTTTATATTTGGTTAATCCTCTACTTATCTGTTTAAGTTTAGTTCTTCATTATACACCATCATCTTACCTATTAGTTACTTAATTGGTAACATGCTAACATCACATGATTATCAGATTGACAATAAATTTCCTCTCTATCTATCTAATAGACACCTCAATAGTCACATCACTTGATATTTTCAAGAGAAAACTTTCAATAATGAATGAATTGTATTAAAAATCTCATTAAACCTGATATACATGTCAAAATAGGTTCATGAAGCTTCATTTTGAGATTATAATACTAAATAGTATAATTATTTAATCACATTTCATTAATAATTGATGTTTCCTCAAGAGGAACTTCTAATGTTTCCCACATTCAAAAAAATTTGTACAAGAAGATATTTGATTAAATTCCTCATCACCCAAAGAAAAATATAAATCATTCATGGCTTTGTAGTTATTATCATATGAAGTCTAAGTTTCTTTACTCAAAGTATTTCTATTAGTTTGAGGTTTCTCATATTGATCTTCAATTACTATCCAGATATCAAAACCAAGACTCTATAAATGAATTTTCATTTTAATCCTCCACTGATCATAGTTAAGGCCATTAGAATAAGCATGTGTATTAGTCACATGACCCTCGAGTCTATTATTAACCAAAAAGTACTAAATTTAGAAATAAATTAAATTTAAGATATTTAAAATACAAACAATCACATTTTAAGAAGATATTTGAAAAACCTTTAACTGTAAATATTGGTCAGAGTGAGTAACTCTAAAAGGGGGTGAATTGAGTTCCTAATAAAATTTCTATTAAAAACAATAAAATAAGATCCCCCAAGTTATTTTAAAAACTCAAAGTTATTCAAAATAATAGAATAATACAATTATTATTTTACAAATTATTCCTCAAATAATTATTACGGTTTACTTAAAACAACATTTGAAATTAATTTAACTTTTGAACCTGATTTACTTAATAAAACACTTTATAAAAAATAGGTTATGAATAACTATAAAATTATATGTTTTTTATTTATTTAAAAAATAATTCATTTATATATTTTAAATATAAAAAAAAATGAAAACCCACACCTCATAATAAACAAGTGGTTTAGTCACAAGATGAGACTTAATCTCTTCCACTTGTAAATCACCGGCTGGCAAAATTATTAATATAAAAATATTTTTTCCCACAACCTGGATCGGGTATAAAAACAACTATACATAATTAACCTATCCTCAAATACCCTTCTATAATTATAAATGATAAACACAGGCCTTGCATTATCTCTTCCAAATTATCTGTGGGTATAGAAAATATAGAATGTTGACAGAACGTACACTTAGATTAAAGTTCATGAGGTACTGTGTGAAAATATAAAAAATATTATTAAACACTACTCAAATTTATGAATTTTTTTGAGAAAAAATAAGAAGAAATTGAATATGAAGTTATGCTCGGTATGATATGATTCAGATGATCAAGTATCCTTGAATTTGTCTTGGATAAGAGCTCGAACATGTTTCTCTAAAATTGCAAAAAAAATTAGTGTTTTAGTGTTCCCTTTTTTATTTGTATATTCTTCAAAGAAATTATCTTGATTCTATGGATGAAATGTTCCTAATATTATATAATTTCCACACTTTCACTCTCACATGTATTGATATTGTTATGTTTTCATGTGTTCACCACACATACGCACATGTAGGATATCTTTGAAAATATATAGCTCTTTAGGTGAAATTATCCTTTGAATAATTATAATAAATATATCATAAATCCACACACTGAGCAGTAAAATATTAAAACAATAACATTATATTCAATGAATATGTGGAGTATTTTATGAATAATCATTAATAAAATCTATGTGAGGTTGTCTACATTAACTCCCATAATCTAGCCACTGGAATCATTAAATTTGAATAAATCATAATAACAATGGTTTCATAACTAATAATGTATCAATTATAATTGTATAATAAACCAATAGTAGCATGGTCCAGTGGTATTACATCTTGATATAGCAGAGTTGAACTAACAGTAGCTGGTCTAGAGGTATCATGTTTGGCGGTAGCATGTCTAGCGGTTCCATAGTTGAACTAACAGTGGTACAATCCTGGTGAAAGGATAAGGATTGTGGTGGCATAGTAGAAGTAACAGTAGATCATTTTATCCAATGGTAGAAAAATTTAACTAATGGGGGAACATTTTAACTAATGGTAGAAAATTTTATCTAATAGTAACACATTTTAACCAACGGTAGCTCATGTGAACTAACGGTATAACATTAGAACTAATGGTGGTACATATTTATACTTAACTTATTTTCATTTAAAAAATAAGCTATTATCATAAAAACCTTAATGTCATTAGAAATATAATATTCATGATTTTTGAGCATTAAAACAAAGATGTTACATTATTAAAATGGTTTCAATATTTGTTAATTATAATGTAAATTCTCAGTTTCCAAGTCTTAGCCAAGATATTCAGGTTGATACCTCAGTGAAAATTTTATTTTGAGTTATTTATTTTTTTTGGATCCCATAAAACGTTTCTTTAATAAGTTATAATAAAAAATATGGGGGTGTAATTTATTAATGGGGGAATAATGTAATATCCCAGGTTTAAGTATTCATTTCCCCCTTAGTATTTTATTTTATTCTTTAAAATGTATAGAAACTTAACTAAAAGTAAATTATTCAAGACTAAATAATATTAATTTTTATTTTAAATAATATTGATTATATAATATTAATATAGGATATTATAATATAATCATTATTTCATTATTTTGATAAATTAAAATAAATTTAAATTATATTCAATCAAATAATTCGATCCTTGATAAAATAGATTTTTTTTTATGTATTTCCATCTTCTATAATGAAAATGATTATAATTATTATTATAGGATTTCGAAAAAAACTTTTAACAATAAAAATTTAATCAATAATGAACATAAATATTATCCATAGGGGTGATAATGTAAAATTAATTAATTCAATAGATGAACATCAAACCTATAGAAAGTGAATACTGGTAAAAATCAAAAAAAATAAAAGGGTTGTATAAAAACCATGATTTAGTTGTTGTGGTCTACTATATATTCATTATAAAACCATTTTATTAAATATATTATTACAAGAACTAAATATTTTTCATATTCAAAAAATTATTTTTGATATTTTCAAACAATTATTTATAATGTATTTAGTAGTTATAGAAATATGATATATAATATAAGCACATGACCTTAAAAAATTACAAAATATTGAGTTTTAAATCAAGAATTCATTTTCTAAAATTTCAATGAACATTATGTATTAGAGTCTTAGATAATTTGGTCATAAATGTTATATAATAAACCCAAATATTAAAAAAAATTCATTTTCACTTAGTATCCATTTTTTCACAATTCAATAGTTTTAAAATAAAATTTGTTTTCTTTTTAGGAAAAATATTCATGATTTATAACATTTCATTATTATTTATTCTACTTGTACTTAAACACAATGAAATAAATTTAAAAATGTGGGATGAGAAGAAAGATCTCAGTAACGAATTTATTAAAAAATAAAAGAAACTTGTTGGTCTATTTCAAAACCACCAAATCATATTATAGATTTTTCCTTTAATATAAAAAACGTTGACTTCAAATAATCGTTTACTTACACATGAAAAAAAAAATTACTACCGAAAGATTTTTTAATTAAACTTTTTATAAGATAAATTAATGTAAAAATCATAATCACTAGGTTTTCTTATAAAACATGAGAACTCATGAAAAACAGTTTCATAAAAATATACTTTTTTACCCATAAATGGAATAATCATTCATTTAAAAATGGTATCAATAGTTAAATTGAAGTAATAATATTTCCATGAAAACTCATTATCAAGAACATAAAATTCATGTAGGTACCATGGGAAATCATCTTCATAGAACCCTTAAAATAACACTTACAAATAGAAAAACCTAATTGTTTAATTCTAATATAATTATCCAGATAACATCACCATTACTCAATGAATTGGAGAGTTATATAGGGCTCACATATAATTGAAAATAATGTTAAAAGGATAATAAATACCTAAAATCCATAGTATATTTAATTTTAATCATAAAATATCATATATTATTCCATATAACACTTATAAAGAATCACTTTTGGGTGCCACTTAAAACTAAGGATAAAAACACTTTTCTTTGAAAACTCTTTAAATAAAAAATCCTAGAAGAATAAGAAATATGATATAATTTTTAAAATCCTTGAAAACATATATAACAATCTTATTAATGATTCATTTTTTTGATGATTGGAGGTTTTGATCATTTCATGTATTTCAAAATAGACTTCTTTAACACTTATTTGAAATTGTAAAAATTATACCATTTGAAAAATGTTTAAAAGATTTATTTTAAAACAATCATAAATAAATTAAAAAAAAATAATTTAATTTTAACATATATTTTATTATATTAATAACATACTTGAAATATTTTAAACAACATGGGCATAGAGGAAATATAGAATAAAGACATTAAAAACATTAAGTTAAGGTTTTAAATAAAAATAAATTACCTTAAATATCATCTAGAATCGTAAATTCTATAACTTCTAAATAATAAAATCACTCCAGTTATATAAATACTTAAGAAAATGTTTAATTTTTATTCCTTTATCATTATCCCTTTTATTTAATTTGCAAAAATAGATTATTCAGCCACTAAAATAGTTAATTTTACATCAGATATTTTGAGGATGTTCATTTTTGAATCCATAAACAACTTTGGTAGGTTAACCATGTTAAGAAGTTTAACTATTACATAATATCCAAAATCATAATCATGAAATAATTATCATTTGTAAAGATCCAGATTTTCCATGTAATTTTATTTAAATATATGGGAATTTTATAAGTTTGTGAAAATTGACGGAGCGTGATTCTGAGGCCCGGAGTGCCCGAAATGAATTTCTGAACTTTTTTGAGGTACGTTCAGTAATCGTGTGAGCAGGATTTTCTAACTTTTGAACTCGTGATCATAATTGAAATTTGAGGACACCGTTGAACTTGCAGCACTAATATTCTCTTAAGGAGACTTTCACCTCGATGGTAGTTGGTCGAGGGTGAAGTTAAATTTTGGGTTTTTTGTGAAAGAATAAAATAAAATTAAAATTGTTTAACATTTTTATTTTATTTGTTTGAGCTTAAATATGGATGTTTCATAGGTGGGGACCACCTGAACTAAACCTCCCATGAGAGGTTATGGTGGTGGGGACCACCCGAGGCTTGAAATCTCTTGAACTCTCTATTAAGTGGGGAGAAACCTCTTAAGCTTCCCCACATAATTGTGCCAACCCCTTTTCTTAATTAATTAAGCTGACCCACCAACTCAATTAATTATTCCAATTTGAATTTATGCCAATGAACTAACTAGACAACATAATCTATTATGTTGGATACTTGGAATTTTTTGTGGAATTGGGAGAGGAGAAATATTGGGAGAAAACTCTCCAACGAATAACACCAACAAAGAAAGCTTCACCTTTGACGAATTATTCTCCAAACTCCATCGAAGGATCGCCGAAAAGGAACATCTCCACTGAAGAACGAGAAGATCCGGACGTCACTGACACCCTTCTATCCCCAATGACGTCGTCTCCTTCCTCTTAACCTCTGTTGACAAATCAAATGAAGTAGGGTGGTTGTTTGAAATTCTTCCCTTTTTCATTCTTGATGAATATTCGTAATTCAAAGAGAGTTTATAGCCACTTAATACAACTATAATGTGGAGAGTGCAGGGCAGAAATATATGGATTGTCCTCTCTATAATTCTAGTAATGATTTTGTAGTCTTCTTTGCGATGTAGGAGTTCGTCGACCAACCAAGAAGGGGCACGAGAACGGTGGTCGGCACCACCGCCAGCCGTAAAGAAGGTGAGGGTGCAATAGCGCCGATCCGTGGCCACCGCTGCCCGCGGCCCCCACAATCCATGTCCACCACCGCCCGTGGCCTCTAACCTCCTTACCAACCTACCTCATGACCACACTCTCACAGAACCTCGTGGCAGAGCTGCTACGACCGAGCCACCCCACGGTCGTTCCCTCGCAGCACCCCACGATTGAGTCGCTCTAGCCGAGCCACCCCACAATCACGCCCTCACAGCACCCCGTAGCCGAGCCGCCCATCATTTTCACCCTTGAATCACCCCGTAGTCGAGCCTTCTAGCGGCCATGCCCTTACGGCACCCCTGTGGCTGATCTGCTCTGGTCGAGCGGCCCCGCGGCCTCGTCCTCGCAGCATCCCCGCGGTCGAGCTGCTCCGGCCGAGCCGCCCCGGGGCCCCATGTTGTCACATCACCCCTGCGGTTGAGCCTCCCCACACCCTTGTAGAACCCCCATGGCCTCGCAGCCCTCGTGACCTGCTGGGCCACCCAACAGGCCGAGCCAGACCCAGTGGGCCGAGTCAGTCCGACCGAGTCAGACCAGACCTGAACCAGATACGACCCTATACTTTACTTGGTCCATAACTTTGGCACCGGACCTCTAATTAACGAACCACCAGAGGTGATGAAAACCTTAGAGTGAGACGGTCCCCTGGGTATACCCCACTAGAGATTTGGATAATGTTGGAAAAAGGTCTGGTTGGATCGAGCACGAATCCAACTGGGACCTCGGGACTAAAAGGCAAATAACTCACAGATTGGGCGTCCGATTGATGCACCGTCTATTGTGTTGAGACCCCTATGACAAGGAGTTCCTTTGAGATACTTCTTTGGGGGACTTTATGGCAGTTGGAGTATTGACCAATAGCTTGTGGAGCGGATCCTCCCGTAGACAATAAAGCATAGTGTGGGAACCCAGTAGCTGGCTGTGACGTGAAGAATATAGAGTGATCTTGTGTGGGACAGTACTTAGAGCAATCCTGTGTGGATCAGCACCTTGCGATCCTATGTGGTTCAGAACCTAGAAATCCTGTGTGGGTCAGCACCTAGCGATCTTGTGTGGGTTAGCAGCTAGTGATCCTGTGTGGGTCAGCACTATGCAATCATGTGTGGGTCATCACCTAGCAATCCAATGTGGGTCAGCACCTTGCGATCCTGTGTGGGTCAGCACTTAGTGATCTTGTGTGGGTATTCACCTTGTGATCCTATGTGGGTCAGCACTAGGCGATCCTGTGTGGGTCTGCCTCTTAACAAAGTAAGATGATTCAGTAGTTACAACTAATCTTCTCTACCACTGTACTTATGTTATACCTGGAATGAGCTGAGTTCGTACCTGTGAGGGACTTTCCTTCATGGTAATACATTGGTGGTATTCTTTTTTGTGGCGTACCTATGTGGTACTTGCCTTTTTGGTTTTCCTTCCTTTATGGAACAGTTGAGCTTTGGGATTTGGAATTAGACTCTGCGTTTTCCTCAGGATTGAGATGGGTTTACTTGATAACTTAGGTATATGTATGGGCATATACCTATATAGGGTTATCAATTGTTTCCTTCCTTTGTGGTTTATCCTTTATGGATTTTGTGAGACCTTGAGGGTCTCGGGGTCCTTACTAAGTATCGTTATACTCACCCCTGCACGGGATTTTCCTATACCTCATTGTTTTTGGTGCATACGGCGGACAACACTGACTGAGGATAAGATTACCAAGACTGGACATAGCTCAGAAGTGGACCTTAGACGAGGCATACTGTAGAGACGACCATACGAGAGTTGTACCTACCCTTCAGGTTGGATCCTTGGTGGTTGATCACAGGATCTATTCCAGTTTACTTGTACTTTCAGTTTCCTCTACTTTCCAGTTGGGCTTGAGTTCTGACCCCTTTTACTTACTATACTCACTCTATTTACTATTCAGTTTACTTGAGTTAGTATCTTTTTGTGTGCTTGGTTGCATGTGTTTACAATTTATAAAGTCAATGCCTTCACAGTTTTAGGTAATACACCTTGGGTGTTAGTCGTCAGCCCCTATCCTATGCAAGGTAGGCATGGGGTAGTCACGGCACGGGCCCCGAGGGATAGGTCGTGACAAATTGGTATCATAGGAGTTGGTTCTACCATAGAACATTGGACTATGATATTTCTTTTAACAAAAATATTTTTAAGTATAGTTAGTGTGGTTATTAGTTTAGGGAATCCAGTGTTGGTGTGGCGACCACGTATCCATACACCAGGACCTTGACTTCTGATTTCTGACTCAGTGCACAAAAACATTGATTGTGTGTGTGTTTCCAAGAGTTTTCTTTGTGATCTCTTGGGTCATCTAACCATGTATAACTTATTGACTATGGCGCACCTGTTTCTTTTCGGGACTCCTCTATGTAGATATCCAGCTAGGGTTTCGAGAGTTGTATGCACTGATATCCCACTGAGCGACGACGCCTCGGTACAGGGCCCTCTTCATGTAGAGGCACCAGAGGAGGCACCAGTGGTACCATTACCCGTTGGACCACCGATTCCACCAGCCCTAATAGTAGAGAGTGAACTCCTCTTGAGCGAATCACACGAGTTACAGTGCCTTAGGCCTCCCAGGTTTAGGGGAGAAACAAACCCACATGCGGCTGAGGATTGGTTTGAGGCTTTAGTGAGAGTCTTCTGACTAGTAGGGACACCAATTGATATCATGGTGATCCTTGCTTCCAACCTTCTATAGGTAAGAGGAGGAAGATGGTGGAGCTTGATTCTCCATGTTCAGGATGAGGTGACGCTTCTCTGGGAAGACTTCGAGAGCCTATTTCGGGAAAAGTTTGTCCCAACGACTCTTTACGCAGTGCGCATTCAAGAGCTACTTCATCTGCAGCAGAGCGGCATGGATATGGCTCAGTACTCAGTGAGGTTTACTAACCTCTCACTCTACTCCACAGATATGGTGCAGGACCCATTCTTGAAGGCCCGGACCTTCGAGCAGTGACTCCGTTGGGAGATCAGAGCTTCGATGATCTCACTCAGCATCCCGACTCAGGTGGGGGTGTAAGAGAGAGCCCTCCTAGTAGAGATTTTTTTTTTCTGAGCAGTCACTAGCAGTGAGACCCACTACCAGTCGTCACGTAGTAGATTCATTCGCAGCTGGTAGCAGAAAAATGTCACAGAGGTCCAAGAGGACCAGACCTACAGGTGGACGACTGCAGGATTCAGATTCGGTTGTGCGGGGCACCTGAGGCAGAGCTGGTCATGCCAAGAGCGGGCAGTGTTACGCATGCATCAGGCAGGGTCACATGGCTCGTGACTATTCGACCCACCATACGGATGATCAATATACATTCGAAAGACTATTGAGGTAGAGAGAGATATTTGAACAAGGAGGTCCGCAGGGAGCAAGCAGACGTGGAAGAGGAGCTGGTCGTGCAGCTGGTAGTGGGCGACGATTCGAGATGATAGCGCCACCACCACTAGGAGGTCCACCCTGACCATATGGAGTAGGTGGAAAGGGGAGAGGCTAGCTCCAGGAAGCTGAGGCCTATGATCACGATGCTCCAGAGATAATATGAGGTACAATCTATATCTACTCCACCTTATCTGTAGTACTTATAGACACAGGTTCCAATAATTCTTTTATTTCCACTTCCCTCGTTTAGAGCTCAGAGATTATGATGGAGATTTTGGCTCAATCCTTACGGCTAGATACTCCTATAGAAGCGGATTCGATGAATACGCACCGGTCCCAACTATGTGAGTTTACTTTAGGAGGTGAGAGATTCGGCTGGGATCTCCTAGTAGCAGCATCGAGGCCTTAGGACATCATCTTGGGTATGGACTGTTTATCTACAGGTCATGCTCAGATAGACTGTATTAGGCGAAAAGTGTGGTGTGTCCGCATGGATGGGACCATGTTTACCTTCACCGGTGAGAAGGGATCCTTTGCAGCACGGGATGGACTTACCTAGAGGAGGGTGCAGCTGATCACTCATCAGTTGGCCAGCCTTACCCTCAGAGTAGTTTATGTGGAGAGTCTGAGCTATCCTGTAGTGGTGGACCAATATGCAGATATTTTCCCTGATGATGTTCTAGGTCTACCTCCTCATAGAGAGGTGGACTTTTACATTGACTTGTACACCGGCACAACACCAATATCTACACCAGTGTATTGGATGGCTCCTGGTGAGCTTCGTGAGCTGCGGGTACAGCTAGAGGACTTCCAGAGGAAGGTATTCATTTGGCCTAGTGTTTCACCTTGGGAAGCCCCCATTTTTCTTTTCCAAGAAGGAGTATGGGAGCTTGAGACTTTGTGTTGACTATCAATGCCTAAACTAGGTGATCATTAAGAACAAGTACCTACTTCCATGGATTAATGACCTCTTTGATCAGATGAAGGGAGCACGGTGGTTCTCGAAGATAGACCTCAGATTGGGCTATCACCAGCTCAAATTATGAGAAAAGGATGTGTATAATATGGATTTCAGATGTCGATATGACCATTACGAGTTCTTGGTTATGCCATTCGGTGTATCCAATGCTCCAGAAATGTTCATGGGACTCATGAACAGGATCTTTCATCCATATCTTGATCAATTTATATTATTCTTAATCGACGACATTTTGATCTACTCAGCTACTGAGAATGACCATGCCTATCATTTGTAGGTAGTACTAGACACACTCCGAGAGCACTATCTTTATGGTAACCTCTCGAAGTTCCATTTTTGGATCCGAGAGGTTCACTTTCTAGGACACGTCATCTCAGAGGTTGGAGTTGAAGTGGATCCAATGAAGATTGAGGTGTTACTTGCTTGGGAGCTATACGGGAGTGTGACAGAGATATGGAGTTTCCTGGGTTTGGCCTAATACTACCAAATATTTGTGCTAGATTTCTCCATAGTTGCAGCACCACTATCAGCGTTGATGAAGAAGGGGAAACCCTTCATGTGGTCGGAGAGATGCCAGTGGAGTTTTCAGAAGATGAGGCAGAGGCTGACTAGTTCCCCCATCATGTGGCTTTTGGAGGAGGGCGTAGGGTATATAATCTATTGTGATGCATTAGGGAATGGGCTCGGATGTGTCATGATGCATGAGCGAGCAGTGATCGCATATGGTTCTCAACAACTAAGAAAGCATTAACAGAACTACTCTACCCATGACTTGGAGTTAGCAGTAGTGGTCTTATCCTTTAAGAAGTGGAAAAATTACTTTATGGGCGAGAATTTTACAGTGTACTCTGATCACAAGATTCTTAGGTATATCTTGTCTCAGAAGGACCTGAACCGGAGACAGTGATGTTGGATTGAGTTCCTCCAGGACTATTACTTCGAGATAGCCTATACTCCTGGGAAGGGGAACATTGTAGCAGATGCACTTAGTAGGAGGTCAGGTATACCGCTGCTAGGTGAGGCGAAAGAGAAGTTGGTCACTTTATAGATATCCTCTATGGATCAAGATAGAGCAGCTTTCCTTTAGTCTCCTACAGTCACTCCCCCACTTCTTCAGCGAGTCAGGGAGGCACAGCATGGGCATACTGACTACGAGGCTCGATGTGCTCATATATCCACAAGATAGGCATCTGATGGATTTTCTGAAGGTGGGGAGCACGTCATCCTCTTTAGAGGACGTACCATGGTACTATTGTCACTTCGGGAGGAATTAATGAGGGAATTCTACACATCCCCTCTAGCGGCACAACCATGAGTGGAGAAGATGTATCAGGATCTCCGATGACAGAACTGGTTGCCAGGAATAAAGAAAGCAGTAGGAGAGTTTGATTCTCAGTTCATCACTTGTCATCAAGTGAAGGCGGAGCATCAGGTACCCACATGCTTGGTTCAGCCTTTATAGGTACCAGAGTGGAAGTGGGATGGGATATATATAGACTTAGTGATAGTAATTCCGCGTACATCCAGGGTACATGACTCGATTTGGGTGATTGTCGACCAACTCACCAAGTCGGACCACTTTCTACCGATCAGAGAGAAGGGTTATGTAGAGTGCTTAGGACGTCTCTATGTGCAGGATATTGTGTGGATACATGGATCACCCTCTACAATTGTCTCCGATCATGATTCATGTTTTACTTCCCGACTATGTAAGGGGTTGCAGGAGGCTTTCAGGACGCAGCTTCGTTTGATCACCGCCTTCCATCCTCATACGGATGGCCAGACTGAGCGGACCATTTAAGCCCTCGAGGACATGTTGTGTACTTGCATCCTCGACTTCAGTCATAGATGGGAGGATCACTTGCCTTTTTTGGAGTTTGAATACAACAGCAGCTATCACTCCACCATTAGGATGGCACCTTTTGAGGCATTGTACATGCGACCTTGCAGATCACCTTTGTGTTAGACTGACCTAGGGGAGTCAGCACTAGTGGAACTAGAGAAAATACAGGATACCATAGAGAAGGTGTAGATCATCCATAAGCAGATGAAAACTGGGCAGAGTAGGCAGAAGTCATATGTCGAAAGGAGACAGAGACCTCTAGAGTTCAAGGATGGCGATCACGTCTTTCTATGGGTCTCACATCGATGAGGTTTATAGATATTTGGTCGAGGCGGCAAGTTATCTTTGAGTTTTATCGAACCGTTTTAGGTCCTCAGCAGAGTTGACGAGGTGGATTTCAACTTAGATCTTCCACCTCAGTTGCACCGGCTACACAACGTCTTCCACATATCCCAACTGAGGAGATATGTGCACGACGCTTCTAACATCATCGACAACGGAGAGCTGGACGTCGATGATGGGGTGACTTTTACGGAGGTTCTAGTTGAGATTGAGGATCGACAGGAGAGGGTCCTTCATGGGTGGTTGATACCTTTGGTGCACATTCACTAGTAGCATGGGAACCTCTAGGAGAGCACCTCAGAGCGGGAGGCTTAGATTCATGCTCAGTACCCCCACTTATTTTCCTAGTTTTGAGTTGTGGCTTATGGGGACGTAAATCCCTGAGGTGGGGAGAAAGTAAACACCTGTATTTTCAATGTAATTTTTTTAAAATATATGGGAATTATACGAGTCCGCAAAAATTGACGGCGTGTGATTCTGAGGCCCGGAGTTCCAGGAATGAATTTATGAACTTTTTTTTGGGTACGTTCATTAAATGTGCGAGTGAGTTTTTCTAAATTTTGAACCGGTGCTTGAAATTGAAATCTGAGGACACCGTTGAACTCGCAGTGCCGATATTCTCTTAAGGAGACTTTCACCTCGATGACAGTTGGTCGAGGGTGAATGTTAAATTTTGGGTTTTTTATGAAAGAATAAAATAAAATATAAATTGGGTAACATTTTTATTTTATTTATTTGAGCTTCCTTGTGGATGTTTCATAGGTGGGGACCACCTGAACTAAACCTCCCATGAGAGGTTATGGTTATTGGGACCACTTGAACTAACCTCCCAAAAGAGGATATGGTGGTGGGGACGACCCGAGGCTTGAAACCTCTTGAACTATCTTTTAAGTGGGGAGAAACCTCTTGAGCTTCCCTACTTAATTGTGCCAACCCCTTTACTTAATTAATTAATCCAACCCTCCAACTCATTTAATTATTACAATTTGAATTTATGCTAATGAACTAAATAGAAAACATAATCTATTATGTTGGATACTTAGAATCTTTTGGTGGAATTGGGAGAGGAGAAATATTGGGAGAAAGCTCTATAACGAAGAACGGCAATGAAAAACGCTTCACCTTCGATGAATTCTTCTCCAAACTCCATCAAAGGATCGCTGATGAGTAACATCTCCACCAACGAACGAGGAGACACTAACGTCACTGACACCCGTCTATCCCCAATAACGTTGTCTCCTTCCTCGCAACCACTGTCGACAAATCAAATGAAGTAGGGTGGTTGTTTGAAATTCATCCCTTTTTTATTCTTGATGACTCTTCGTAATTCAGAGAGAGTTTATAGTCATTTTCTACTTCTCTAATGCAGAGAGTGTGGGCTAAAAAAACATGGCCCAAACTCTCCATAATTATTGTAATGATTTGTGGTGTTCTTTGAAATGGAGAAGGTCATCGACCAACCAAGAAGGGGAACAAGAATGACGGTCGGCCCCACCGTCAGCCGCGATGTAGGCGACGACGCAACGGTGCTGCTCTGCGGCCACCGCCGCCCAAGGCCCCCACCGTCCGCGGCCACTGCCTCCTGCGGCCTCTGCCCTCCCGACTGAGCCGCTCCGTCCGAGCCTCCCCATGGCCACACCCTCATGGAACCCCGCTTCCAAGCCGCATCGGCCGAGCCGCCCCGCGGTTAGGAACTCGCGGCACCTTGCGGCCGAGCCACTCTGGTCGAGTCACCCCGCGACTGTACCCTCACGACACCCCATGGCCAAGCCGCTCCAACCGAGCCGTTTTTCATCCATGCCCTCGCGGTGCCCCGCGTTCGTGCCCTCGTGGCACCCCCGCGGCCAAGCTGCGCCGGCTGAGTCACCCCGTGGCCTCGCCCTCCAGGCACCCCCACGGCCGAGTCGCTCCGTCTGCACCGCCCCACGGCCTCGTGCCCTCACAGCACCCATGTGTCCAAGCCGACCCACACCCTTGTGGCACCCCCATGGCATCGCGGACCTCTCGGCCTGCCAGGCCACCAAGTGGTTTGGGTCGGTATGACCAAGTCAGACCAGACCTGGACCAGATATGACCGTATACTTTTCTTGGGCCATAACTTTGGCACTGGACGTTCAATTGATGAACCACTAGAAATGATGGAAATATTGGAGTGAGAAAGTCCCTTTTGTATACCCCACTAGAGATTTGGATAACATTGGGATACAGTCGGGTTGGATCGAGCATGAATCCAACCAGGCCCTCGGGACTAAAAGGCTAATAACTCAGAGATCGGGCATCCAATTGACGCACCGTCTATTGCATTGAGACCCGTATAACATGGTGGCCCTTTGAGATACTTCTTCATGGGACTTCGTGGCAGCTTTAGTATCGACCAGTAGCTTGTGGAGCGGATCCTCTCATATATGAGTGGGCATAGTGTGGGAACCCAGTAGCTGGATGTGACGTGAAGAATGTAGAGCGATATTTTGTGGGTCATCACTGAGAGAGATCATGTGTGGGTCATCACCTTATGATCTTGTGTGGGTCAGCACCTAGCAATCCTATGTGGGTCAGCACCTAGAAATGATGTGTGGGTCAGTACCAAGAGATCATATGTGGGTCAACACTTTGTGATCCTATGTGGGTCAGCACTTAGCGATCATGTGTGGGTCAGCACCTTGCGATCATGTGTGGGTTAGCACTTAGTGATCCTATGTGGGTCAGCACCTTACAATCCTATGTGGTTCAGCACCTAGAAATCCTATGTGGATATACCTCTTAACAGAGTAAGATGATTCATTAGTTACAAATAATCATCTCTACTATTGTACTTAAGTTATACGTGGAATGAGCTATGTTCGTATATGTGAGGTACTTTCCTTCGTGGTAATACCTTGGTGGTATTATTTTGTGTGGAGTACCTGTGTGGTACTTGACTTTGTGGTTTTCCTTCTTTTTTGGAATAGTTGAGCTTTGGGATTTGGAGTTGGACTTTGCATTTTACTCATGATTGAGATGGTTTTACTTAATAACTTAGGTATATGTATGGGCATATACCAAAGTAGGGTTATCAGTTGTTTCCATACTTTGTGATTTATCCTTTATGGATTTTGGGAGACCTTGAGGGTCTCGGGGTCCCTACTGAGTATCGTTATACTCACCCCTGCACGGGTTATGCCCACACCTCATTGTGTTTGGTGCAGATGACAGACAACACTGACTGAGGAAAAGAGTACCAGGACTGGAGGTAGCTCGGAAGTGGACCTTAGACACAGTATGTCACAGAGATGACCATACGAGAGTTGTACCTACCCTTCAGGTAGGATCCTTGGAAGGTGATCGCAGGAGAAGTTCTAGTTTAATTGTACTTTCATTTTCTTGTACATTCTAGTAGGGCTTGTATTCTAGCCCCATTTACTTACTTTACTCACTCTGTTTACTATTCAGTTTATTTGAGTCTGTATCTTGTTGTGTGCTTGGTTGGGTGTGTTTATAGGTTATAAAGGCAATTCCTTCCCAGTTTTAGGGAATACACCTTCAGTGCTAGTCTCCAGCCCCTAGCCTAAGTAAGGCGAGCTTGGGGTAGTCATGGCATGGGCCCTGGGGGATGGGTCGTGACATCATTTTTATAGAATAAATATGATTTTATAACCATCCATTAAATGTTTATATAAATCATGAATTGCATCGCTGTGTAGAGGTGCTTGTCCACATGTACGCATGAAAAACGTTATCATTTTTCAATTGTAGGAAATGTACAAAAATAGATGATATATTAACTTCAAATAATGATAATTATGTGATGAATATCATATCTATTAATTAAATAAATATTAATAACCATCATTGTGAGGGGGTGATGAAAAATGAAACACATTTCTTTATAGAGGTGTTAGTCCACACATATGTAGAAATGATGTTTTCATTTCCTATAAGATGTAAAATGAGCTGAAAAATAGTTGTACCATAATTATAATAACATTTAAGTGTATTTAATATAATTATTCTAATATTTTATCATGGTTAAAGGTAATTTTAAGGTGGTAGAAGAAGAAATAATATTGAAATAGGTTGGTTAGGACTCAACTATTTAGTATGATAACATAATTGTATTTCAAAAAATAAAATGGGCCATAATTTGTTTTGAAAATATTGATTAATTTTTTTTATATATTATATCATATTAAATTTATATAGTTTCAGGAAATTAATTTTAATATAAGAACACAACACGCATGAAAAAACATTTAGGAGAATACCTGATTTATGCATAAAAATCATTTTACATTGAAATCTAGTAAAATATTGGTTTTAAAAAATAGGTTATCTAATAAAAAATGGAAGGTTTTTAGAATTTTTGTTCATGAAAATATCAAATGGAACCTTCCAACCATACCATTAAATGTGAAGACCAAATAGTAGTTTTCTAATCTGAATAAAATGAACTTATCTTCACAAAAGTCAAGCAAGGGTTCTCAAATTCAAAATAATATTTTAAAATAAATAATTTAACTCCTTGAAAACATATCTGGTTAAATGTTATAGGTATTTTAAATATTTTCCTTATAGTTTTAACCTTGTTTTATCTATTTTAACATCATAGAGGTGAAAAATATTACTCTATTTATTATTCATAACGACCATAAGCAAAATGAACCTATTTATAAATTTTTAACATCTTAATTACAAATATGGAACCCATTTTTAAATTTCCAATTTATATAATTATAAAATGTAAATTTTTATATAAATGTGTAAAATATAAATAAAAATATTTTTTAGAAAAATATGATTTCTGTTCAAAAATGAACTTATAAAAAATTAGGTGTAACGATGATTCCTATATAATTAATTATATTATATATAATTAAAGGAGACTTATCTTACTTTAATATCAAAAAATATATAATGGTACATTTATATTAGTTTTTTTATTGAAAATAAATGAATGTTTTACAAAAATCAGAATCTTTCACTATTCAATAAAAAATATACCATTTCAAGAAACTATCAAAAAATCACTCTAATATAACTTTGAATTAATTATTTTTTTAAAAAAATAAGATCATATTTTTAAATTAAAATTTAATAATATAAAAATTAAACATTTTTATAAAAATATATAATTCATGAAAAATAACTTTGTTAGAATAAATTTTTTTATTGGAAAATTACTTAATATTCTTATAGTAAATAAAAATATAAAAAATATAATTCATAAATATTTATAAGGAGTGAAATTAATATATTATAAAAATTATCTATGTTTTTAAATATAATTATTCATAAAAAAAGAAAAATGGTTTCATTATTAGAAATATTTTTTTTTAAATATTTTTAATTGAGGATTTCAATAAAATTTATTTGTAAAACTAAAATAATAATTAAAAAAAATGGATTGACTAAATTATTTTATTTATTAGTAAATAAATTAAATAATAATCATGAATGAATAAAATAATTATAATGAATAATTATTTTATGATTCATATTCAATAAAATATGTTTTAAAATTTTCTTTATTATATATTATATATTTTTTTAATAAAAAAAGAATATAAAATTTGTAGAATTAAATTAAAATAAATTTATTTTTTATAAATATAAAAATTGAAAAATAATACTTAAATTTATTACCAATTTGTTATAAATAAAGATAAAACCATTTAATGCTAAATATATGTATTTTTCAAATAATTTTCCTTGTTATCTATTTTGTGATTTTATCATAACAAACTAAATTGAACACTTTTGACTATTTAATTTAATGAAATGTTTTCAAAAAATATATAAAATAAATAAATAACACTCATTTAAATATTTTTAATGGGAAATGAATAATTATAAATTATCTTTATACTTAAAATTAATTTTCCAAAAAGAATTTGCACAATGCATTATTATTTTAAATTTAATTATTATGAAATTTATAAATCATATAGATTAAAAATAATTTCATATTTTCAATAAAAATTTTAAAATTATTTTAAAGGTTCAAGTTAGTTTGGTCCTAAAAAAATTTATCGAGGTATAAATTATTCACTTCGGTAAGGGTTAAAATGAGGTAAAACATTTAATCAAGAAGTATGTCATTGAATATAAAAAATAAATTTTAAATAGGTGTATTAAGGCTTTAAATAAATTTCCTAATAATTCCCAAATTAATTATCAATTTAGGTTCCAATTTCCTTGTTAATGACATCTACTTTTATATTATGATATTATATTTACAAAACTGCCACTAGTCTCACCAATAAAAGGGGATCTTCACCGACACTCTTATCCTCACACCATAAGATTCTTAAATCCACATATTCCCCAAAAAATCACTCACCAACACACCTTACCACATCCTATAGGTTTTGGTCTCAACAAAATTCCATTCCATAGTGTCTTTAGGGGTAGTCCAATAGAGGGAATCCATAGGAAGAGGTAATGTTCTTAACTGAGCTCTTTTAATATTTTATTATTATACCACATAAAAATGTATTACATAAAACATGTAATAGTTACATAAGTGTCGTTATTATACTGAAATATTTTTATTTTAATGTAATATCAATTATCCAACATTATCTCATTTTATTTGAAAAATGAAAATGTCACTCGTGTTATGTGAAGACTACTGCCTCCGTGGACAACATGTTTCATTTTTCATCACCACATTCAATGATGGATATAGAAATAATTTAATGGTTAAATATGATTAAAAATATAATATTATAACTTAATTTAATGTTATAAAATTGACTAATATTCACTAATCAAAATAAAACAAATCTAGTTCATTATGGTCATTAAAATTGGCTAAATAAACATGAATTAAAAATTAACATTTATACTCTCTTAACCATGATATGAGAAAATTTGAACATATTTTAAGAATTTAAAATAATTTCATTTCACTTGTATAGTTGTTTTATCATTTAAAAATAACATCCATAATTTTCAACAAATTGATGCGGCCTTGGAACCATGAAACGAACACCCTCAGGATAGTAAGAATAAAAATGACGACTTAATAAAATGATTGTAAAAGAACATAAATGAATAATAATAAATCAAATATCAATAAAAAAAGTTTCTAAATTATGTATTTAATAAACTTAATTTTATTATTTGGTATTTTAGAGGCGTCAAACAAGATATTCTGGACATGGGGTAAGCGATTCTCCAAACTAATCTCTTTTATTTTGAGTTATTATTTCTCACTCTAACCATAATTATATCTCTATATTATTATTAGGAATTACTTATATATTCTAGATAAATGTCTCCCACATATATAAATTGTCTATTTTCCCTTTATTCATTGATTTTATACATGGTTTTCAAGTTTCTTTCATAGTCTTTTGTTAAAATGAGCCTATTTAAAGGGATATTTCCTAATCAATATTCATTTCCAAGTTCTAATATTTTAAGGTTTTCTACCTTACATTATTTCATAAAATGGTGAATATTTTAGGGTAAATAATTATTTTTTAATTATTTTTTAATTATTTTTTAAATTAAAATACAATATTCTCATTTTATCTAAATGGTATTTACCCATTTCCTAAAACATCGTTTAAGTGGTATGTTTATATATATAATTGTCCACCCTTTATTATGAAATATTATTAACATATAATCCATATTTGAGACAAATATTTCATATTTGAAAAAATATTTTTCAAAATAGTCAATTCATTCTTCTCTAGGAATATTTATGAAAAATATAATGATTATTTTTTGAGACAAGGTCACGTAACCCATTTATTTATCTTGTATTTTTCATATTATTATGACTTATATATGATTTATTTATATGTAAATAACATGAATTTATTATTATAATGTGATGGGTGGTAATTTAATTATATATTCCTTAAATATATTGGGTAATGTTTTATATCTCATTATATGATATGTAAGGGATTGGGGGGTTATCCCGGTTAAGTGTATGACTTTATCGACTACATAATGGGTGGGATGAAATTATATATTCATCTAATGCATTAGGTAATGTTTTATATCTAATGAAATGATATGTATGTGACTTTGGAGTAAAATAAATTCATTATGAGGCTTTTTACACTATATAACATTATCTTGGTATTGATCCTTAATATATACTTATGATTTATATTATTATGTTATTTACACATGGTTATGATTCAATTTCTAATTACATTATTTTATTTATGACATGATTCTAGATGATTATATAAAATCTTTCCCTTATATGATACTATGTTATTTTTTTTGTATTATATGTTATACATCATTATCATGTTTACATTAGAACTATGATTTATAGCTCTACCTTTTATATTATGAATTTACCAATGTTATTATATACGATAATAGGTGTAAAATGTTATTTAGGATCACATTATGGTGGTAAAATTAATGAAGATTTAGTTTTTGTTTATGTTGATGTATTATGTGTTTGATCACATAAAGAAACAATTCATATCGATCCTTGATTTTTTTATATGGTTTTCAATATTAATAATCATAAAATAAAGTGTTTTTGAGATTTAGGTTTCTATTTATATATATTAATATATTTCATCTAGAGTATATGGATAGGAAAATGTAATTCTTTCATGGTGACTTAGAGGAATAATTCTATATAAGTAAACTAGTTGGTTTCATATATATTCATAATTTGGACTTAGTGTGTAATATGATGATGATTCTAATGGATTAAAGCATGTTACAAGGTTGTATAACCCAATTTCCAACACTTTCATCGATAAGAAGGGTTTCAGGTAGATAATTTTGGATCATTATTTCTAGAAGATTCAATATGAAAGATTTCTGAGAGGCTAAAAAAGATTAGGTGTGAGGATTTGAAGAGACAATAAAACTAAAATCTTTTTCTATGATAGAGTACATCTTGTAATTAATCAAAATATTTGGGATATCAAGATGTAATATGGTATTAAATCCATTGGTTAGAGACTTCAAACTATCAAAAGGTAATGTATTGAAAATGGAATATTAGTCCATGTTCATGGTGAATTTATTAATTTCATTAATAGTAAGTATCATGATGTACGCCATGATGTACACTCAACTGGTAATTACAATAGAAGTCCGAGTCATTATAAAGTTATTTTAAGATTTAAGGAAAGAACACGAGGATGTTGATAAATGGATCACCTAATATCTCAAAGGATAAAAAGATATAGACTTATGTTTCATAATAGATGATTTATTATATGGATATATAGATATCAATTTTAGAGTGATTTAGGGATTTGGAAGAATAAAATAGTATATGTGTTTATATTTGTAGGAATGACAACCATCTTGTTTTCAAGGATATGGTTTCTAATATCTCTTTACAAAAGAGAATAAGAATATTTAGCCACAATGAAACAAGGTAAATAACTGATATGATTGAGGTAATTTTTAGAGGATTTTTGATGAAGTCAGGAAGGTGGTTTTTTATTCATGTATCGTCATAGTGAAATCCATTTATCTTTGAATCCATTGTTTTATTCACGGTAAAAACAAAATGAAATGAAATATCAATTCAAACTGAATATTATGGACAATGTTATGTTAGGGTTCAAAATATATTTGGGTGAAAAAAAAATTCTATCATATTCACCAAGGATTTAGTCCTAGAAAGTCTGAAGAAATATTTTTTACCAATGGGACTAAGGTAATCTAAAAGTAGTGGAGAAACTATTTTTATTGTTGAAGTTTTAAGGATTTACTTTTTTTCTTAATTTTTATATGTTTTCATGGTTTTATTAAAAATAATCTTCATGTGGGAGATTTTTAAGATTGGTGAATTGTGTTTCATGTTCTGGTTTGTTGATTAGAAAGAGAAGAACTTAAATATATAACTCGACCGATGTTCAAATAGAGGAAGTGGAAATTTCAATAGGGGAAATATTTTTATATGATGCATTCTAAATCATAGGGTCTAGAAGTTCATCCTCATTATATTTTGTATATAAATTAAGGTACTTATTTCTGTGGGAAAAGATAAAAACATATGTATTGTTCATTCTGATGATGATACATAAGATTAATCATCTGTAGTTTTTTATAAAACAGTTGAACATAAGGGTCATCACATGATAAGTAAGGGTCACTAGTAGAACATAAGAGGATATATAAAAGTACCTTTATTGAATGTTAGGTTTAGTTACATGTTCATCAGAACTCAATAGTAGGTAACTGATTACTACTTGAAATTATAGGTTTCCATTAATAATAGTGGGACATACGAAAAAGAATTAATGTTGATGAAATTAGATGATTGGTTAAGACCCACTATAAAAGGTGGGGTGGAACCACTCGGACTTGTGTTATTAAAATCTATGATTATATACATGGATAAAATGAGATATTGATTCTAATACATTATACATTCAATTGTAATGGGAATTAAAGAAGTTTTCTCCCATGGATATAGGACTTAAAATATTAACCACACAATCCTTGTGTGTTTATTTTATGATTTATATTTTTCATTAATGTTTTCTAGGTTTTTATTGATTGTGGGTGAGGTTGAATCAATATAGTTATTTTTAGAGTGGAATTTGATCCTAGGTTCCAAGTACATTGAATTCGAAGGCGATAATTTTGATCAAATAAATTTTTGGATCTTTGTTTCCACCTTCATATGTTTTAGTGGAAACTAATGGTTATCATTGTTGTATGTTTCTTCCAATAGATCATACGAAACTTTACTTCTTATCAGTTATTATTGTAATTGGGATTTTAATGTTATCTCCCAATTGATTTCATTATTATTATTGATAATAAACTACGAATCTGGTTAGAACAGTCACAACTATTCTTCATAAAGGGTTAGCCAATTGATAATAATAGTTAGTGAACCTTGCATCTTTTCTTATCTGAATTGTGTTATTTCTCACTATTTATCTCATCATCACATTATCACCATCAATATCCAAACTCACTAAATAATGATAGAAAACTATAGATTGAGAGTTGAATTTTTCTTGTCAAAAACCAATTCACCTCCCTCTCAATAGTAGTTTACTCTCTCTTGGGCCTATCATAATTTATGCAATGAGAAAAACTATGAGCATGCACATTTGGTAATATAAAATCTAAAATATAATTTTATAATAATTAAATTATGTTATAAAGTATATAATCTAAATTTGGATTCATTAAATTTTGTGATCTACCATTTTTAAAAAACTCATGTTCAATATGCCTATAAATTTGAGTAAGAACTTACCATACAATTATGATATTCCCCAAGAATGGGTACAACACTAAGAAGGGAGGGATAAAATAGCAGTGATTTTATTTAATAATGTATTACTCTTTAAATCAACCTATGTGATATATTACGATCAAATACTCTAAAATATTTACCTCATCCTTACCTTTATGGAAAAAAACATAAAATCAAATATAGTTATCCCAAGTTTTGGTCCCACTATGGGTTCCCACTCCATTCTCTGATCGAAGTCAATCTGATTCATAGATTTTCTATTAATAATGAATCAATAATTACAAGTGTTTAGGGAGGTATCATCATATACATTGGTTGGTTTACCAATACTAAATAACATCTCACTAGATATTATATGATAAAAAAAGATAGATATGATCGCAAGAAAATCTAGGTTTCTTCAACAACTGATATTGGCCTTTCTCTCAAGCCTTCAATAAGAGTACAATTACCTATTTAAGTAATTTATCATCTAATATTAAATTTTTAACTCAAATCAATCCATTTTACACACATCATGAAGAATAAATTGATGATCTACCAGTTACTGATCTTCATCTCAATATCAATCTCAACTCACAAAATACCTGATCCTTACATGTTTTATATTATCTTTCAAACTCCTGATGATAGCTGACATGATTGAGGGTTTTCCAAATAGAATTTATAACCCCTTATATATAGTTTAAATTTGACCATAGGTTTACCTGTCTAGGATCTAGTCCTAGAAAACTAAGTATCCTTTATTACTTATAAGTGTTTCTTATTGTTTGTGATTTTTAAAATAGGAAATAAATGGGATATTGTTTGGGTTTTTTTATGAAATTAAATGAAAATGAAATAAGTAACCATACCAATGTAAGTAAGAAAAATATATGGTTCTAAGGTGAATTAAAATTTTTTTAATCATTATTTACCAATGTTCTAAACCAATTAATCCAATAAGAAAACTCCATAACATTCATCCACTAACCCCCCCCCCCCCCACTCCATTATTTTCTCATGTAATAGAATAATAATATTCTAAAGGAATATAAAATAGATCAACACAACATCATTTCTCATTAGAATGTGTCTATGAACACTCTTAAATCAAGAGAATATACCTACGTGAACAACTGGATAAGATTGTAGACCATTGACTATTTCAAACCTCTCATCTCTCCTGATATGGTGACTGATTGGGTAGTAGGGAGACTTTGATGATCAACTAGAAGAGTAATTCATAGTAATGAATAAAAAATGGGTGAAAATCACCACCCCCATTATATAACATCTTTTTTTAAATAGAATCAATTAAATAATTTTTTGTAATTAGTCATAAAAAATTCTGTAATTCCATAGTGGTTCCCCTAAGACCAACCAAAATGAGATAATACTCCAACATTATAGAAATGAGATTATAAGTACTTCACAAAGGATTAATAAACATAATTAAATTCTTGATGATAAGAACACTATATATAATGATTTATTATCACATAATTAACATTAATTGAAATGTAGAAAATAAGAAAATATCTAAATAGATCAAGACATGGATGAAGTACAAGGTCTCAACTCTTAAAAAATTGGTAGTGTAAAATATTTATAAGCATCAAGTTCTTCCACTAAATTATATTGAACTTTAGTTCCAACATTAAACTCACTATATCATCTCCTTATTTATAGGATTAAGGGTCTATATAATTTAGATGATAATCTCTCAACTCTTCTTCTTACATTAATACCTCCCCATTATGAGTTGTTCGATGGATATCCCATGGACCACTTTGACATTCCTTCTAGATTTTTTCCTATATCAGTTATTTCATTTTTGGTGGTTCCTTTTCAATTTTAATAATTTAAAATTTTAATTACCTCATGAAACAACTGATAATATCATGACATGGCTTCCAAAATCTATAAATTTTGAAAACTCCAAAAATGATACATAGCTTTATAATTGAGAAACTTTTATTATGTATTTCCTTGTCAAAAATTTCCCAAACTCTATTATCTTATGCTTTATCATTCACTAGATGAAACATATTATGTTTCAACTCCTTGAAATTTTATAAACTTAAATATTTTATGCATCCTCCTCTATATTAAAAAAATTTGTTACATATCACTTTTATTGGGATAAATATTTTTATATAATAGATTTCTCCACGAATTTAAAATTTTTAAAAACATACATACCTATATTTATTTTTAAAATTAAGTTATAAATTATCCTCAATAGTAATAAAATATTATGTATCACATTTTCTTCTTAGTGCTAAATTTTAAAAAACATACGTATCACTAATGATTCTTCTAAATATGTTATGAATGATATCCCATTTATAATTTTTTCATCTTACCAACTTCAAAATGATTTGAATAATTTCATGAGTAAAAAAATTTTATGTATCATTATGAGGATTTTTCATAGGAATTATATAACTTCCAAAAAAAATATCTACAACTCTAATCATCTTCAAAAAATATATCTTATAGATTTGTAGACATTACCTAAAAATTATAGAAATCACAAACTAAGTATATAATTTTTTACATGATAATATAATTAAATTAAAAAATGGAAATCAGAATTAAAATACTATTAATATTTTTAAAATATGATCTAAAAAAATTATGGGTTTCAAATTAATTAAAAAAATTAATAAAACAAATAAACAATTAACATTTAACTTGTTTCAAAATTTTATTCTCAATTCAAAGAAGTAATTAAAATGCATTAATTGACCATGATTTAATTAAATTTCCAGATTATTTTTTATTGAAAATAAAAATAAAAAATATAAACATGTTGTCTCTCATCACTCCCCCACACTTACAATATTGTACTCCATAAAAATATAATTAATTAATGTAGAAAAATTATTATCATTCCAAGAAAATAACAATTATACCAGAAAAGAATAAAAAAATCATTAATTAATAAAAATACCATGCATCCTCTAAAATTATATCTTATTTTCCCAATTCATTTCACTAAATGTTTCAACATTAAATCCTTCCAAATTCACTACATGACATACCCAACATATAAATTTTCCCTCTTCACTATATGAAATTTGAAAATAATGTTTTTCTCATTCCTAGAGTTCATGTGGCCTAACCATATGTTTTACATGGTCTTAAGTTATATACCATTAGAAACTAATGTGTTACATAATAGTATTTCTAATAAGTTTTTATAAGGTTCAAGTGATTGAATAATTTTTGTTTAAAATTTTGAGGTAGAAAATGTGTATTCATTCAACTAAGAACATTAAAAGCTAAAATTTATCATGTGTAAATAGTGAAAGAAACTCACTCATCCCCTAAAATGTTATATTACTCCAAACTAACTTTCACCTTTTTCTTTTTGTGGTGTTAAAATCCAAAAAAATGGTTAATAATGAATAAAACCCCCTCTTTTCTCGATGTTTTTTTCATGTTCTTTTTATTTTTTTCACATTCATAGAATAGTTTTTTATATACAATTTTTTGAGATAAATTGTGTAAATTTGTTATAATGAATGATTTAGATTCAAATCCCACTATATAAAATAGATTATAAGAACCCTTTCACTCAACAAAAAATAATGAATTCCTTCCATATAATTCCTATATCAACCCTTCTTTCCAACACTAATAAAAAAGTTAATAAGAAATGTACATAATGTATGGGTAAGCATGGATAGATTTCTATTATAATATATATTTACTAATAGGTATGGCATTATTTCTAAAGATTAATTTAGTTCAAATGTCAATGTGTCCTAAAATAAAAGTTATATATTAAAAGGGTTTATAATTGAATGATGTCAACTATCATAAATTTAAAACACTTGAATATTAATATATAAAATAAAATAAGGAAGGTTGTAGTTTTTTATATGACCCAGGATTCATAATAAAGTGTTTATAATAAAAAATATACAATAAAATTTTATAATTTATCTTGTTTTATGGATTTAAAAAATGTATATTCAATTAGTGGATTAGACAATAATTTTTAGTTTACTAACCTATGTTAAATTTAATGAAAACATTATAAAACATACTCATAAAACATATAAACTCAAAAGTTTCAAAATAATTGGATTCCAAAATACAGTCATGGAATTTATCATAAGGAATGATAGAATTTATGCTAAAATTTCAAATCAAAAAAATACTCCAAAATTATAAAATCAAAAATAAACTACCAAGTATAAATATCTTAATAGATCCTAAAAACATACACTAAAAATATTTTAAAGGTATTTTAGAATATTTTAAAATTACCCCCCCCCCCACCCCCACACACACCTATCTACTACTACTCACTTAATATAAAAAATATGCATTGAATAGTAGTGATAAAAAAAGATTAAAATGAGAAAATACCACCAGGTTATTATTTTTAACTGGTTTGAGTGAATCTCTTCTTTTGATTTCTCTATCGATAAACTTGAAATAATTATTTTTATTAGATATCCACTAATGCTTCCTAATAGAAAAATAAAATTAATCATGATAATTTTCTAAAAAATAGTAAAAATAGAGAAAAATAAAAATATTTGGACGGACCCCAAGTGAATAGTAGGTTTTTACTAACCCTAGTGGGAAGTTTAAGTGATTTACCCCAATAAAATGGGGTCAAGATTCTTGGATAAAAACCTACATAATAAATTCATACCAATTTCAATGAGTGGAAACTGGTCTTGGATTATACCATGAATAGAGTAAAACATTTCCATCCCAAAATGGTTAGAAAAAAAAATGTAGAATTGGTGGAAAAAGAAATAAAGGGGCCTCCTAGTTAGATTTTGTTTCTCCCTATATATGGTAATAAAATTTATTTTTATGGACTAAAATTTTTACAATAGGTCCCATAGATTCTTATTCAAGAACCACCTCTTGTGTGGTACATTACTCTATGTCTAGGTATGGTTTCAAAGGTATTGATCCTTTAAAGTGGTTATCTTGTAGTTTTGTTCCCTCTTAAAAAACCATTGGTACACATTCATCATTAAATTCAAGAACTAGTTTCTCTTTAATAGTGGGATATTATTGTCCTTATTCAATATCTAGGTTAGTGTACAGCTCATCTAGACCAGGAAGTTGAGTATAGAGGGAGTTAGAATTCAATTTATGTATAAAAGAATATTTAAAAAATATTCAAAACATAATTATAATCCCTTCAATGGATCAACCATGATATCTTTATATTGAATATATTTATTTGGAATAGGTTATATATTAGATTTTTGTGGATCAATCAACTTCTAATAAAATCCCAATATATCATTTTATTTATCTTATTTTAAGGAATGTACAAACAATGTTGAATAAGTATCATTCATCCACTTATCCCCCGCCACCTCACACACACACTATATTTTCTCATGTATGATAATATTAGTCTACTCCAGGAACCAAATAAATTATTAAACCATTTTTTATCCTTTTTTAGTGTCCAATAAAACTGATCAACCAAAACAGTGGACTTACTCACACACCTTGATATGATTGTACACCATTAATCCTTTCTGATAATGTACCTCCCCTGGTATGGTGATTGATTTGTTTGGTGGTATAGTTTGATGATCAACTATTGTAAGTGTAGTACTATAATGATGTTATATAGATTTTTAATCATTTTCCCCATTATTCACCTTCAATATTACACCAATATTAGTGAAATGATTATATAATTAAGCAAGGAAACTCAATAATTTCATTATGATTCCACTGAAACCATTCATAATGGATTATTACTACAAATTAATAGAGTATGAGATCATGGGTACTTCACATTGGTTTAATAAACACAATGAATTATGGGAAAGATAAAAACACAACATAGTTCAAATAATAGAACACTGAATTATCATTTATTGAAATTAAAAAAATATTGAAATCTATAACTAAATAATTCCATGGATGAATTATAAGAAATATAATCATTTAAAAATGATGGGTTATTTATAATCATCATGTTTTCCTTCCCTCTCCTTATATATTTAATTTACAAGCTTCCCCTCACTGGATTTTCTCAATGCATATTGGTTGATGAGTTCATATTCATCAGATGGGAATCTCTTGATCCATCTCCTTTCTTAAATTTGTCCCATGATCAGTATCTAAATAGGTTTCACATGGAACACTTTGATATTCTCTTTTTGATTTATGAAGACTACAATTATTTTATTTTATGTTAACATTTTTCTATTTTGGGAATTTCTCATTTTAATTAACTTATATAATAATTGATTAGATCATGTTTTATAATCTAAAACTTTAAATTCATAAAATTCATAAATAGGATAAATATTCAACACTAGGAAAATTATATTATATATCCACTTATTCAAATCTTCAAAAACTAAATTATCATATGAACTTTCCTTCACTAATATGAATATTTTATATATCATCTCCTCCAAATTTCACAGACTCAAATATATTATGTATCCTCTTTTTCCCCATAAAATATGTTTTATATCACTTTAAGAGGGAGAAATTACATTAATTTTTAAAATTATATCAAAATTAAAAAAATATCCAAAAACTTATCTATCAATATTTCTTTAGAAAATTTAGTCACATATCATCCTTGTGAGTGATAAAATATTATGTATCACTTATTCTCCTCCATAGTGAATTTAAGAACACTTATGTATCATTGTCGGTTTCTAAAAATATGTTATGTATGATCTACCTTTATTGAATTATGAATATTCTAAACTAGAAAATGTTATGTATCACTTATATAGAAGATAAAATGTTACATATCATCATTCAGGATTCGAACATTTTCATTTTTCATTGAAATTGTTCAACTTCTTAAAATACCACATCAATAACTCTAATTATCGTTTAGAAATAAAACATCTAGGTTATGACGAATTTCTAGAAAATTTTGGAAATCAAAAAGTGTAGGATTTCACCAATTGATAGTATAATTCAATTAAATAGTGAGAATCAATATTAATAGTGTTTTAATAGTTTTTAAATCTAATTTAAAAAATAATGTATACATTTTTAATTATTTCCAATAATGAATAGAACCACTAAAAAATCAAGATTTAGGAAATTTATAATTTTAATTCTAGATTAATAAAAGTAACAAAAATATATTAATTCCCAAGTTTTTAACTAAATTGGGGGATAATTATCATTTAAAAATAGATTAAAATATGAAAATGTTGGCTCTCATCACCCAGCTTTGATCTCTATTTTTCACTATTCTCAATTATAGTTTACATATATTGCTTAACAAATTATTCCCTCTTAATCCATCATTCTCAACAGTATAGAATTATTTAAATTCTAAAATTCAATAACAAATCAGATTCTAGGTAATTATAATAATATAATAGTACAAAGATATCCTCTTCATGGTTCCTCAAAGGGTTGTTTCATGTGGTTATACTCCCACGATCACTTAATATTATACCTTCATTTAACGATTTTCTATAGTGATATTCTAGTAATATGTTTCCACATATTTCACAAAATAAAAATAAATATAATTATAAAAGAAATTTAGTGGACATCCCCATTTAAAATAATCACAAATATAAACATTTGAGAATTCCAAAATATTTAAATGGTGATCTCCTCTATTCATTTCACAAGACCAATTTTGGTTTTCATCTTCATTAGACTATTTGGTAGTGTGACAAAATTAAACATAGTGAAACATTCATAAATGTCTATTTGGATAAAAAAACAATTTATTTTCATTTGATTTATGAACTGAATGTTGGTATAGAATCATCTAATTTTATTTCCTAAATAATTTATTCTAGAATTTATTTATTAAAAATCTCAAAAATTCCTCAAACATTGATCTTATTTTCCATAACAATAATACCATCTTCTTTAATCAGTTTCTTGAATCATAATCTCATTTGTGATGTTTTAATAAATAAATAAAATATCATGAATTGATATATTTTACTTCTTATGGAATACTTTGATCTATTAATTTCATTATTTGTTGAAATTTTTAATTTGTGTGCCTCAAAATTACTCAGATGAAGTATTCAAGTCATGATATGATATTTAAAAAGAGGTTCTATTCCTTTGTCAAATTTTCAAAAATGTGTTTTTTCATAAATATAAATGAAAAAATGTGTCGTGTTGTTTATGAATATGGGAATGATCCTTATAAAGTTGAAAAGCACTCTTATAGTGTCGGAAGTGATCCCAATGAAGTTAGAAATGATCCTTATGAAATTATGTAATGACTCTTATAAATTTAAGAATCATACTTATAAAGTTGATAAGATCCTTATGAAGTCAACATTTATCATGAATAAATCAACGACGTCCTTATGAAGTCTAAAATCATCATTATAAAGTGCTTCATGACTCTTAAGAATTATTAAATGATCCTGAAAAAATTTTAAATAATCCTTATGAAGTAGAAAATGATCCTTATAAAGTTTTAAATCCTTTTTTGAATTCAAATTTGGGGTCTAGATGACTCTTATGATGTATTAATACCTTTTTTGATGTCACACCTTTTTCATTTTCAAGATTCAATAAAATATTTCCAAAACATCTATATATTTAATCAAAAAAAATTAAACTTCTCAAAAATTTAAAAAAAATTAAAACAACTGAAAAATAATCTTATCTTTATGAACACTAATTCACATACATAGTTAAAAAACAAATACAGTCCTTAAAAAATTACATTAGACTCTTCAATACGCCCCCTTTGGTTTTTTTAAACAAATCCATTCTACTTTTCCAAGTCTACTCAACTATTTTCAGTGACTCAATATATAAAACAATAATAAAAAAATATTAAACTTTATCAAATGAGGGGTTTCTTGACACTAAACTATTGGATAAAGCAATTTTTTTCAGATAATTTCATCTATCAATGAAATGATATTTTTGGCTAATTGATTTTGATTTTACTCCACTCAAATCATATTCCAAAATCATTATTCTCCCCCATTTAGAAATAACCCCAACTCTGAAAAAGTTAATGAAATATTTTCATAAACTCTCCCTTTGACTAATAGGTTTACCAATATTTCTCCACATTTGAAAAAATAATCCAATTATTTGTGGTGGTTCATCCCACACATAAATAAGCAAGATTGAATGTCTAAAAATGATGTTTCATCCAAAATTATTTAAATTTATCTCTAGGAATTTATTTTATGACTATATTAGAAATATGGTCATGTGTAGAATAAAATTCATATTTCATATATCCACTTGAAACTTTTTCTTTGAAAACATAAAATATGATATCAATATTCTTTGATCGTTAGTTTTACAAAGGTTTCATTGATAAAGAAATAGCACACAGATTTTCATGTGAAATCCTTAGTGAATTCTCAGTACCTACCTTTAAATAATCTTCCAGAGTTTTCATTCACAATTTATTTTTACAAGCATGAGTTTTCGTAGTATATAATGACTCATATGTACTAAATGTAACTGAACACTTTTTATTTCTCTGGAAAGTCACACAACATTCACCTAAAAATAGATTTCCAACTAAAGTGGATTTTTCATCAATGAAATCACCATCCTAGTTATCATATGTATGACCCACTATGTTCAATTACACTCTTCCTATATAAATATAATCATATATCATAGTTCTATTGACATATATCATAATATAATTAGCTTCAATCATGTGTGAATCTTTATGATCACATTTATATTAATAATAAAGAGTAAATTAATATAATATATCTACCCTTGATGTTTTTATGAAATTAAACTTCAAATAATTTTATAAAAAAAAATTGATTTATATTTCTTTAAAATTTATCTTTGATCAGTTTTTTACCCATGCTTATTGGTGTTGAAAATTCCCTTTAATCCTTAATGCCATATTTATTCAATAATTCTATACAATATTTTTCATAGGATTAGAATATAAAGTAATATATTTATAAAATATTTTTCCTAAAACGTAGTTCATCTCACCCAATATTTAAATTTTAAAATAAATTTTTGTATTTATTTCAGACTCTCCAAAAATAGTCTTTTTATCACCAAAAAAATTTATATTATCAACAAAAACTATGATAATAAAAGTAACTATGGAAAAATATTTTACATACAAGTTGTTTCAAACCTTCCCTTTAGTAAAATTAAATTATCAATTTTAGAAATCTAGTTTATAATACAATAGTATAGGTTTATATTTAAAAAAAATAAATAATTATTCAAATTACACACCATGAATCCTATTTTTATAGAGAAACCCCTTTAGATTTATCAATCAAAACTTCTTCATCTTGGTGTCTATTTTGAATGGAAGATTTCACATCTATCTGAAATACTTAATAATTCCCGGGAGCTTCTAATACAAAAAAATATTCTTATAGCTTCCAAACATTACACTAGAAAAAAATCTCTTCAAATTCTATCACTTATAAATAAAATATCATTTTTTCACAGGTCTTTCGTTATTTATTGGAACCTCACCCTTTTCAATTAATTTATTTCTAAAACCTTATTTAGTACCTATCGCATTTTTTCCCATGGAGAAAGATTCTTAGTGGTATTCTTATCTATCAGATAAATCTCTTCATTCATAGATTATATCCATTCTATATGCTTTTCTACTTCTAAGACAATTTTTGGATCATCCAATAAAAGTAGTGATTTTTTATTCTCAAGCCTCAATCTTATTCTTGTTTACATTAGAACTTCTATATTAACAATAATATTATCGGAATCAACATGATTCTTAAATATATAATGTTTTAGTTTATCATTTTTATAAGAGTAATTTTCAACGATGGTTTTCTTATAATTAAGGTAAAATTGATTATTATCATTTCCATATTCTTTTTTATTCAATTTTTCTAAAATATTCATTATTTGGGGTTCAATGTTCCCAAAATCTTCTTCTAATAACACACTTGATTTGGATTGATGTTCAATAATATTCACATGAAAATAATGAAATAATTTGTAAATACTTATATTCCATCATATGTATCCCAATAAATTTGATAAATAGTTTGTGAATATCCTTTCTGTAGCATATTCATCATTCATTATTAGATTTATATTCATGATCTTCCTCAAACAAGGACATCCAAAAATATACTCTATTGTTTGATTTTTCATGTAACACATTTATTAGGGTGTCATGTGTCTATTAGGTCACAATTAATACATATTATATTTATTTATAGTAATACATAGATCTTTTCTTCGAAAAAATATAGAGAGCTTATGTTCAAAGAGCATTGTTCTACCCATCTCAACCAAAAAATCATTTTCTTTTTTGTAACACCATTTTTATAGGGAGTGTGTGGTGAATTGCATGATTTATTTATTCAATTATTTTCAATATAGATTTAAAAATAAGTAAATTTGTATTCACTGACATTATACGATCTCGTCTACATGGTTTAGACTCCCAGTTCTTTCTTGATCTGTCTTCAAATGATTTTTGAACAATTCAAAATCCTTTGACTTGTTCTCCATAAACATGAAATTAGTCATCTGACTGTAATTTTCAATTAAATTAAAGAAATATGTATCAAATTTAGAATTATTATGTTTATGAGGACTACATTAATCTATATTAATTAACTAAAATATCCTATTCGACCGAATATAAATTCTTTTTTGTGTTCCTTTAACCATATACCTCTTAAGGAATATACCACAGACAAAAATATATTTCAATTTAGAGCTGGGGTAAGTCTCTCACCACATCGTTATTTTATATTTTACTCACATTTATTTTACAAATATTAATAAGTATTATATTCCATGTTTTTTTCTCATATTTGGAAAAAATATATGATTTTGTTGGATCACTAATTTAGAATAGATTTATACTTGTTATTTCACCTTTGCTGATGACTCTTCCATACATTGAATTATTGTTGATGCATAATTTATTATTGAAAGAAAATTCAATCCCATCATCACATAATTGTATCAAACTTAAAATATGGTATTTAATTCCTTAAATATAGTTAACATCATTGATTTTTAACGATTGATCTTCAACCTCAACAATTTTTACCCTCTTGATTTCCATGGAGACATCATTTCCAAATGTTACAACCCTTGTATCATGTTTTTAAATATTCCTTTAAATTTTTATGTCATCAAAAATATGTAAGGAGTGAACTCCATTAAGAATCAATGGTTTACCCCTTTTATATGTTTTTAAAGAAACTTATACGCATAGTGAATTTTCTTCCTTCTCCACCTCCTAAATTAAATTTCAATTTTCATTATAGGAAATATATCTGGGAAGATTTGTTATGAAATACTTATAATAGTGAACTATTTTTTCACACTTTCCAAAAATTTCATCTGGAAATAATACATTTTTAACATATATATCTCATATTAACTTTTATTCACAGTTTTCTTTCTTTGCATATTTCATTTTACATTTTTATAATTGATCCACCTTGATCTGTGCCTCTTCCATGGTAATGAAATGTTATAAAATCATGGGTATTATATATGCACAAAACTCCTAGGGTTCTAATAGTAACCATTGAATTTGGATCATCCAAAATCATAATAGTTCTATCCCAAATTTTATTATTACAGTACTATCATATAATTTTCATTATTTTCTATTGGGGATCCTGAATTTTAATAGAAATTGTTCTCTTCTTTTTAAGTATAAGACGGTTTATCTTAAAAATTATTAGTCTATACATGTCTAGTTTTTTATTTCCAACTCATAGTATTAGTAATTATAGGTTTAATTTAAAAAAATTGGAACGGTTTTAACCTACTATTTTAAGATCATTAATTTTAAATCCTATAGTGACTCTTCTTTAATTTCAACACCCTTGTTAAAGTTTTCTCTCATTTTATTCAATTCATTCTCATATTATAGAAATTTTTATTATGTAATTATTATAATTTTATCCTTTAAAGTTATTTTATCATCCAAATATTTCATTATCTTCTCTTACTAAGTAACTTTAATCATCATTTTTTATCACATTATTTAATTTTGTTTCCCTTCTATAAAACTCTTCATTCTCTCAATTTTTATAACCATATTAATTATTTAGCTAAATGATTTAATTCATGATTTTTTTCATTATAATACATTATTCCAATTCATATTCCAACAAGTAATCCATTTTTATTATATCACATTCTTCTTATTCACTTATTAAAGATTCAATATGTTTCTTCACACAGGACATGATTTTGGTGAATGAATCAGCTACATCATCATATGATTGGATTATTAAAGATAGATTATACCATTATTATTTAATCATTAGTATTTTTATTTTCATTTTTGAAAAATTATTTCTATTATTAGAAAATTTGTAGAATGCTTTTAATTTTTAAACAGTTTCTTCTTTTGAGGATTCTCGTTATTATTATCAACTTCTTACTCACCAATTTTATTTTTTAAATAGTTTAAAGAAAATTTTATAACTCCAACATACATGGGAAACTTAATTATTAGTTTTACATTATATTTTTTCCATTCCTTTTCTTATTTTATTTGAGATAAGAGACTAGATTCAATTATAGTCCTTATCCTTTTCATTATCATTATAAAAATCACTAGAATCTTCAACTTATTCATATTTGTTTTTTAGTTTTATTAGGGTTTCAAATTCTATTTCAATTTTAACATTATTTTCCAATGATAGAGCCCTTTACATATCATATTCATTGACTATGTTGTGAAATTAATCATGGTTAATATCCTCTCTATATTCTAATGATTGAAATTTATAATCAAACTAGTTAGGAATGTTTCTCAATAACTTCAGGATAATTTTAGAATTTTCCATATTTTTTTCAAAGCCTTGGATTTTGCTAAAAATTAAATTAACTTTTATAAAGTATACACAAATTAATTCACGTTCTTCCATTTTGATATCTTTAAATATGATCCTCTAAATTTTCAACTTAGATTCTTTGAAATTTATATTTATCTAAAAACTACTCTCTAGATTATCATGTATTTATTTTTTTATTTTAGGCCCTATCACCTTGGTAAAAACTTTTTTTACAAGTAAATTAGTATAATACTCCTTTATTTTTTATTGACATCCAAATTCTTCTTATTAATAAAATATATTTGTTTACTTTTTAATTAGGTGTGAACCCCATTATTATTATACCAAAAAATTCCATGATAACAGATAGAAGATAAGGTAGAATCTTATTCCTTTAGACATGATAGTTATTTCCATTAAAAGTAGGGACACCCCTAATATTAAATGAGATAATATTATCCATATTCAATAACATCAAGGTCTTAAAATAGGGAACCTAGGTTTTATCTCACACCAATTAATAATCACTGGTAATGGGTGTGCCACTGAGAAGGGGGTTTGAATTAGTGATGCTTTCATTTACATTATCTTGGTCTTTAAATCAACATCCATGATCTATTTGGATCTATTCCATTAGGATATTTTTCTCATACATCACCATATGAAATGGAAATAAAATAAAGATAATTCACATAATGTGTTTATAATGTTTAGTCCCAATGTGTGTACCTATTAATTTTTTTGTCGGGTTGAGTCAGAGTAATAGATTTTCCACTAATAATGAATCATAAACTATAATTTGATAGGGAGGTATCATCCTCAAAATTATTTTATTTACCAACACTAAAAAAATAACTCAAGAATCATAGAATCCCGCTACTTACAATATGATTAGAATAAGAAGAGTAAGATCTTAAGAAAATCTTGGTTACTTCAACAACTACTTTTGATCTTGCTCTGGAGCCTTCAAAATAATCATAGTAGAGTTTACTCACTTATTTATGTAATTATAACACTGATATTATATATTCAACTCATATTTGTAGGACCTTATCAATTCATGAAATATTAATTAATGATCTAATAGTTATTGATCATTATCTTAATCTTAGAATCTTCTTGCCGAATTCTTAGTCTCTATAAGTTTTAAAACTGTATCTTTTTCTCTAGGATTCAGTCTCTATTTTTATCTCTTATTAATTTTATTTTACATGGATTTATTATGAAAAACCTACCCCTTAATTGAGGATTCTAATATTCCCTAATTAACAAAATTATCAAAATCAATTGAGGCTTATATTCTATAGAATTATCACAATATAATATTACAATGATTTCCTCTATATGTTTCCACAATCAGTTGTCCACATGGTTATCCTCCCACATTCATAAAATATTCTTATCACATTTAACCATTGTATCTACAGATATTGCATTAATACCATTCTCATTATTTAATAATATAAAATAAAATTTACTCAGGTCAATTCTTTAGAAGCATTCATATTTAATGTAATTCACACATATATGCATTTCATAATTCCATAAAATTCCAATAGTGATCTCTACTCATCATTTCATTAGACTAGTTTCTATTTACATCTTTTTTAGTCTACTATATAGGATGAAAAAAATTATCATAATACAATATTAAAACAACTCAACTTGAATCGTAGAACTATCATTTGTATGCGATTTATGAATTTAATACCAGTAAAACATCATCCCATTTGATTTCTAGAGTGATTTATTCAATATTTTATTTATCAAAAATATCATAAATTATTTTGGATTTTATATTTTTTCAAAATTGGAATATCATATTCCTAAATCATTTTCTTGAATCACAATCACATTTTTGGTGTTTAAATCAATGAAGAGAACCTCAATCATTTCAATATTTTATTTACCTCATAATACTTCGATCTATAAATTTCTGGATATTAATAAATTTTCTAAATGATGGCCTCGTAATTACTCTTATTAAGTATAAAATTTATATCTACGGTCTTCATGGATAATGTCCATGTTATTTTCAAATTTTCTGACAGGTGGGTTTTTATGAAGAAAAGAAACATAGTGTACGGATTGATCTTATAAAGTTGGTAATGACCCTTACAAAATTGAAAATAACTCTTATGAATTTGGAAATGATAATTAAAATTCATATGTGATCATTATGAGTTCATGGAATGACTCTTAAAATGTGAGGAATCATCCTTATGAATTATTGGATGGTCCTTAAAAATTCATTAGTTATCCTTATGAAGTCAATAATCATCCTAAAGAATATTACCATCATACTTGTAAATTAATTCATGACCCTCATGAAGTATAAAATGATCCTTTAGAAGTGTGATATAATCTTTATGAAGTTATAAATGATCCATATGTTTTTATCATGCATTTATCAATTCTTTAATTTGGGTCTTAGTTGACTCTTATGATGTTTTCATGAGTCTTATTAAGTCTTTCCTTGGCCATTTTTCATATTCCATCTCAGAATTCTAGAACTTCTTTAAATTATATCAAAACCTATTCTAATAAACAAAAAAATCCCCAAACACTTGAAAACATATCAAAAACATTCTTAACATTTTTAATATATTCCAAATATATTCTACTTATTCTCATACATTGTTTAAAAAAATAAAATGCTCTAATAATTACATAGTGGTCTTTAATCTCTTCCTTTGGATTTTTTCTACTCCATTAAACTTTACAAGCTCTAATAAACTCTTATCAATAACTCAAAAAATAATAAATGAATCATAAAATTATATCATTTATCAAATTATAATTTCATTAAACCACACTAATGGATAAAGATTTTTTTTGATAATTTCATCTATTAATGACAAGAAATTTTTAGCTAAGGGAATTAGATTTTATTTAACTAAATTTATATACCAAAATCATTCTTTAACCCAATTTATCAATAACCATATATCTATATTAAAATAATATTGAAATAGTTTCTTTTTCCCCTTCTTTTTAAAAGAGATGTACCACTATCTCTCCCTCTTTGATAACATAATCTATAGATTTGTGGGGGTTCATCCCACACATCCTTATGCAAAAGATGAATGTTTCAATGTATGTCTCAACCTTAATTATTTATATCTATCTTTGGGAATTTACTTTATGAAGATATATGAAATATTATCATGTATAAAACTATATTCCAATTTCACATCTCGAATAGAAACTTCTTCCTTGAAAAAATTAAATCTGATATTAGTATTCCTTGATCATTAATATTTTATAGTATTATTTAAAATATCAATATCACTCTAATTATCACTTTCAATCCTCAATGGCTACTTAAATTATATCTTTAAATCTCATAGATAAATTTTTATCCAAAATATTAGTATAAAATAATGAGTTTCTATTATATATTCTGACATAGATATACTCAATATAATAAAAATCAAATTCTTGTCATGCCAACCCACACAAAATTCATTTGGAAAAAAAGTTACACCTGGTGTGGAATTTTTTTCAGTGCAATCTCCAACCCATATTGAATTTTTATAATCCAACAAATTCAATTATACTCTTATTTTATACATCATATTATAACTCAATGTTACTTTGAAAAATATCATAATACTTTTATACTATATCATGTGTTACTCATTTATATCACTATTGTGACACTCCAAGCTTCCATGGTACATTTCCCTTTGAATAATGCAATAGCTTGCATTGTACGCAGCTTCGAGATTCTAACACACCGTGACCAGTCAAACTAGCCATTATGAATAGTAATACACACTTTATGAAATTTTATAAATTTTATCTTTCAAAATGGAATTCATTTTTGGATTTGGAATATTGAAATTATCCTAGGGTAAAATTTTGGTATTTTTCTAAAAACATTCATATTTTGATGAATAGTAAAAATTACTAAATTTTAATTAAAAACAACTTTTTTAATCGAAATAATTAATAGTGATAAATTATTAATTTGAGTGTTTTTAAAGAATATTTATAATACATTTTTACCATTTAATACAATTTTTGTCATTGGACATAATTTCACATTTAAACCGGACATAAAAAAGTGTCAATCTTTTGATGGTTATTATTTCTTAAAAACACGCTTTTTGTTTTGACAGTGAGAATTAATTTTCAATTAATTTCTGCCACTTCTGTGTTCTAAATTTAGAAAAATGGATTCCATATTTAGAATCATGAGGTCTAAATTGTGTAAATAGGTAACTTTTATTTTTATACATTTTGAATAATTACTTCGGTAAATATTTTATTTACCATGGTTAAAGGGTAAATCCGGTAAATAAGGGTGAAACAATGATATAATAATAATAATAAATTACCCTAAAATATGTCCTAACCCTATTTTTTGATACATGACCGACCCTGCTCATATTTGGGTTGATTTTGGGACCCCATGGATCCACTTGTAAGTGACAATGACACTTTATATTAATAAAGTAAAAGTAAATAAAAAATGACATAAGCATATATCTTTTAGAAAAACAATTTTTATATAGGTTTATTTATGTTATATTTTAGACTATAAATATTCATTATAAATCTAAAACGATTTCCTACATAATGGTATTTTATTTATAATTTTTAGACATTGAATAATTAAATTTATTTATGAAACAATAATGATGCAGTTTTTTCTTTATTAATGAAAGAATCAAATAATTAGTATTATAAATGTTAATATAAATATAATTTAAATGTTTTGATACCGTCCACAAATTTTATTGGTTAATATGACATTTTATGATTTCTTAAATGAATGTTTTTCTAATTAATAAATTTGTTAATACTTTAGCAAAAATCAATTATTAAATTTTGTCAAAATTGACATAAATGGGTTTTAAAAACAAATATTATATATTAATTGATATTCTATTCCTAAAAATATAAGGATCAGCCAAAGGACTTATATCATGATATTTGTATCATTAATGGACCACTTTTAGGTCTCTTGGAAGTATATAGTAAGTTTATTAACCATATAATATAAAATACAAAGTGACATGGTAAATGTCAAACTATTAACTAAGAGTTAAATATAAATGATAAGGTTAACATAGTGACCCAAACCTGTATAAAATCTATTGGATGAAAGGATATAGACCCAGACCCACCTTATACTTTTAATAGTCCACTTTTTTACCATTAGAAACCGAATAACATTATATAATAAAATAATATTTTCAATCTTTCTTAAAGAGCCCCTCCTGCCCCTTATAAAAGGACACCACTTCTATCCAATTCCTCACACATATCAAGCCTTTTGGATCGTCCAAAATCTTCAAAATTAATTTCCCTACATCCCTATCCTCCTCTTAGAAGACTTACCTTAGGAATAAAGCACTTAAAGAGTCCTTTTTGGTTCAAACCAAAGGGAGTTACCCAAATTAAAGGTAACGATTTCTCTTATCTTATTTTCTTTTATTTTACTATCCAACCACTAATCTCTTATTATTATTTTCTTTTGTAAAAACCCCAGTATAATAAATATACTAGGATATCTTTATAATAAGTATTAGAACTAAACTTACACACACCTCCATCTAATGGGTAAAGAACATAATGTTTCTGTGGATTGCAACCAAACGCCTCACGAAACGATGATTGTTCAATTATCTCCTACCACCTCTCATGGTGGAAATTATGATGGAACTGTAATTAAATATGATATTAATGATATTTATTTTATATATAAGCTTCTTTAATTCCATTTTATAGCATACCATTATTCATTTCATGTTGTATATATATATATATATGATAATTTCATTTGAGGAAGTGCGGACTACCGCCCCCTCAAAGTGGTATGACTCGTTCATACCATACATGGAACGTATACATGATGGTGTTAATGAAATTAAGTAACATATATAATATATTATATTATTCTATAATAATAATATACCTATTTATCATTTGGTTTTGATTTCATTTTAAAATGAAAAATGAAATGAAAGTAGTGTTTGTGCGTGCGTACGGACTACCGTCTCCACGAACGCGATGAGATTCATTTCCCATCGTATCCATTCAAGTATAATTCCCATTTTATGGTTAAAAATAATTTTTAAGGACTTTATATCTTTCTGTATATGAATAATATACAACCTATCCATAACAAACACGACTTATGTAACAAAACATATAAAAGAAAATGAGTAAGTTAACACCCAAAACGACAATAATACTAAGATATTATTGACAAAACAATGTTAAAATATCATATATGATATAATATTAATGTATATTATTCTTGTATAATTTAATAACAATTATTTCACCATTATACAGGAGTTTAACCTACCCTCAACCAAGGAAAAGTACAAGGTAAGGGTTTATTTCACAATCTCTTCATTATCCGAGGTTGTTTATATGTAATTATCTTCTGGGACCTCTTCATCATCCACATCCATGTTTCTTAAAAATATATTCCAAAACATTTTTAATATTTACTAGACTATGGGTTAAATTCATTTATACACTTTTTTTAATTTTTATAAAATGGTTTGAAAGGAATCTTTCCGTCATTTTCCAAACAACGTCATTTTTAACCTTTTCGACAAAATTAAGGTAAGAATGTCTTTTGTTAACTTATATGATGGGTGTGGATATTTTCAACCATTATAAACTCGTCGAAGCTTACCTTAAAATATTAAAAGAATATTTTCAAACTAAATGTTTTCTTTTATAATTTTGTGACTTTTAAATGATTTAAAAAAAGAGATATTTCTCTCAAATAGTTTTGATTTCTTCTATGTCAACATCCTTTGATGGATTTTAAGATTATTTGAATTTGATTTATTATGATACAAAACTTACATATTGTATTGAAGGTTTTGTGATATGTTGGACTATGAATATATTATTTATATACCATTCATGGTTTATAGAGAAAGTTTTGACATTTCGTATGCTAGTTTAAATACGAATGCTTATGTTATGTTTAAACCTGTTCATATGAGGAATGTATTGAACTTAGTAAGTGATGGGTGGAGCCCTCTATAGCTCCTAAATTCATCGGTAGGTCTCATGAGACAAACTAGTGTCTTGGAATGAGGCCTTGACAAAATCTTATTTGTAGTCTTGGCACGAGGCCTTGGCTATGTGGTTATGATAGTATGGCATTATGCATTCCATCATTACGAAAGTGGTTATTGATATTGCATGTTATTATTCGATGATTAGAATATCCATGTGAATAAGTAAATGGAATTATTTCATTTTATATTTACCATATTATGCTAAAGTTCAATTTTAAAAGGCTTTTGTTTTATTTATACATTTACTTAAATATTTAAGCTTATTTATGAAAGTTTCATCTATCTTGTTATCCTTACTGAGCATCTAAGATCACCCCTTTCAAAGTTTTATTTTTCCCAGGATGTGAAGAAGTATTTTATAAATGACATGTAGGGATTGTTTGAGGGGATATGAAGACAAGATGTTGTTTTAGTTTTTCACTTTATGATGTAATGTAAACTTTATGAATGTATCAAGTGATTACAAGGCTACTAAACTAATCGGTCTTTCGAGACTTGATCTTTTGTGATCATGCCAATGTTTTGTCATAATGCACTGACTCTGGGTAATTGGGGTCAGGGCGTTATAGTTGGTATCAGAGGAAGTTTAGTACAAACCTTGGAATCTATATTTAGATAAACTCTTATTGGAGCACATAGACCTAAGATGGACTTTGAGGATTAGTATAAAAGAACTTCCTAGAATTTTGGTATTGTAGATATTTTGTGAGTTTTCCGAGAAATACATCTATTTCTGGATACAAGCAGGTAGAGGCGTCTTTGGCACAGATTTACCTAGGGGTAAAACCCGAAAACACCACTTTGAGCTAGATTCGAACGGGAACTGGTGCATGACAACAGGCCTTGCTACACTCTTGGTTACGACACTCCCTGGGGATATGCCTAGGATAATTCTCATTTTCTATACAAACCATTACGATGGGTTTGTGAGTATATAATTCCTCAAAGAAGACATTTTTATGATTATGGATTATATCCATAAACTGTTTAATTTATGTTAAGTGTTTTAGAAGTTTGGGATTAGGTATTTCTATTCATAAACTAATCTAGTGTATGCCATTGTTTAGAAATGGAGCCCAATAGAAGGAATGAGAGTTCCAGCAATACACATGATCCAAAGAGTAAGAAGGATCATATATTTCATGGTCTTAAGATAGAATTTAGAAGGGAAATAGTTTCCCACATATTATCATCATATGAAGAAATAGTATCATGTGTTGATAAGATAAGTAAAGAATTCTTGGAGTTCTATGGCTTTGAAGGGATGCCAGAGAAGGAAAGGATGGTATAGAGAAGGACAGATAAAGGGAAGAAGGTAAAGCAGGATTTTCCCATATGTGATAACTGTGTAAAGAATCACCTAGGAAAATTATTGAAAGGAATGGGAGTGTGTTATAAGTGTAGAGAAAAAGGACACAAAGTATGTGACTGTAAGGGAAAGAAAAAGGTTTCAAATGTATAATGCTTCATCTACAAGGAGTTTGGACACTACGCGAACCAATGTCTCAGTCATCAGACTATTCCACAAATGATGATATTGCATAATAATAAAGTTATGATACTACCACAGATGAAGTGGAATGACTAGTGTTCTTATGTTGTTATTTTGGAATTATTTTATTGAAGTGTTTTATCAATGATGTACTGGAAATAAATAAGGATTGTAATGCAGTACTATTTCATTGAGGATTTAAGATTTTATGGTACAAAGAAAAGTGACTCAATAACAAGTTAAAATTTTTGGAAATTATATGGTTGAAAGAAATACAAACCTTAATATGGTCCAAATATTGAGGTATTGATTTTGGAATAAGATATGGTTGATTTGGGTAAATTATATTGGATATTCCTGACTACCTTGAAACTGATTAAAGATTTGTATATTCCATCATTGTTGGAGTTTACAACATTTTTGGATGGATGAAGTATATCTAGTATTCTATAAAAAATTAGGGAGCAAGAATGTAATCAATAAGGTTTTATGGTAATTCAGGATGTTTCAGTGTTTTAAAAGAATACATGATGAAGGTATTCACATGCTATTACGAGGTAAAAAGGATCTACATTATGTTTACCTTTCATATAAATTTTGGACTGAGGGTTTACAGAAGTATTTTGGATAAGTATAAAGGTTGGAATGGATTATATTTTACATTGGATACTATTGTTAATGTTATTCTTTGATATTTATAAAAAGGACAACACGCAGATTGTGTGACAACCCATCGCATCGAACAAAGCTGTGGGAATCGAACCCACAAACATAGTGAAATTGGGATTTATCACCTACCACTAGACTACGTGAAGTCCCTGGAGTGTATAATGTAGTTTTTTTTAAGTTTTGATAGATGAATTATAAATATATTTTTTGGAACCAGATACGGTTAGGATAAATAGAATATTTTTGAGTTCTATTACCTTTTTAGAGTGAAAGATGGGTTTGTGGTAAAAATTTATTAAAGAATGAAATTCTAAATGACGAGTAAGTATATTTCCTTAAATTATTAGTAAATATCAAAAATAAATTCCCCAACTTTATTAAAGGTAATATAAAATAAAATCATTTTCGGTTAACTTTCCTACTGGGGAATCAAAGACCGTTTAACCAATCACAAGTTTGTGATTTTCTTGTAGTTAACTTTCTCTTAATCATATTTTCTACAACTCTCCATCAGACTTTGATGGTTTGTTTCTCCTCCATATCCATGCTTTCAGATAATCCTAGTATGGGTTATCTTGGGTGACCTTTCTACTTCTCTTTCTTTCTTTTAAAGTTATATTTTTGTTAACCCTATTTCCGATATGGGTTTTCCACAAAGATATTTTCTATTTTCAACCTTTTATTTTCAAAGAACACTATCAAATTGTGAGGACACAATTTATTGAATGATGGGAGAATGTGACACCCCAAGCTTACACGGTAGGTTTCCATTTGAATAATGCAATAGCTTGCCTTGTACACAACTTCGAGATTCTAACACACCGTGACCAATCAAACTAGCCATTATGAATAGTAATACTCACTTTTTGAAATATTATAAATTTTATCTTTCAAAATTGACTTCATTTTTGGATTCTAAATATCAAAATTATCCTAGGGTGAAATTTTTGAATTTTTCTGAAAACATTCAAATTTTGATGAATAGTAAAAATTACTACATTTTAATTAAAAACAAATTTTTTAATAGAAATAATTAATAGTGACAAATTATGAATTTGAGTGGTTTTAAAGTCTATTTAGAATATATTTTTACCATTTAATACAATTTTGGTCATTGGACATAATTTCACAATTAAACCGGACATAAAAAAGTGTCAATCTTTTGATAATTATTATTTCTTAAAAACACGCTTTTTGTTTTGACAGCGGGATTTAATTTTAAATTAATTTATGCCACTTCTGTGTTATGAATTTAGAAAAATTTATTCCATATTTAGAATAAGGAGGTCCAAATTGTGTAAATAGGTAACTTTTATTTTTAGACATTTTGAATAATTATTTTGGTAAATATTTTATTTACCATGGTTAAAGGGTAAATCCGGTAAATAAGGGTAAAAAATAATATAATAATAATAATAAATTACCCTAAAACGTGTCCTAACCCTATTGGTTTATACATTACCAACCATGGTAATCTTTGGGTCTATTTTGGGACCCCATGGATCCACTTGTAAGTGACAATGACACTTTATATTAATAAAGTTAATGTAAATACAAAAATGACAAAAGCATATATCTTTCAAAAAAAATTACATAGGTTTATATATGTTATATTTTAGACTATAAATATTCATTAGAAATAAAAAAATATTTCCTACATAATGGTATTTTATTTATAATTTTTAGATGTTGAATAATTAAATTTATTTATGACACAATAATGATGCAGTGTTTTCCTTATTAATGAAAGAATCAAATAATTAGTATTTTAAATGTTAATATAAATATAATTTGAAAGTTTTGATTCCATACAAGAATTTTATTGGTTAATATGAAATTTTAGGATTTCTTAAATGAATTTTTTTGAATTAATAAAGTTGTTAACACTTTAACAAAAATCAATTATTAAATATTGTCAAAATTGACATAAATGAGTTTTAAAAAAAGTATTATATATTAATTGATATTATATTCCTAAAAATATAATATTCAGCCAAAGGACTTATATCATGATAGGTGCATCTTTAATGGACCACTTGGGGGTCTCCATGAAGTATATATTAAGTTTATTAACTATATAATATAAAATAAAAAGTGACATGGTAAATGTCAAACTATTTAACTAAGTGTTAAATATAAATGATAAGGTTAATATAGTGTCCAAAACCTATCTAAAATCTATTGGATGAAAGGATTTTGACCAAAACCCACCTTATACCTTGAATAGTCCACTTTTGAGCCATTATAAACCTAATATCATTATATAATAAAATAATATTTTCAATCTTTCCTAAAGAGCCCTTCCCCCCCCCTTATAAAAGGACACCACTTCTAACCAATTAATAACACCTATAAAGCCTTTTGGAATGTCCAAACTCTACCCAATTAATCTCCCTACATCCCTATCCTCCTTTTGGAGGCCTTACCTTAGGGAGAAAGCACTTAAAGAGTCCTTTTGGTTCAAACCAAAGGGAGTTACCCAAATTAAAGGTAACGATTTCTCTTAACTTCTTTTCTTTTATTTTACTTCTCCAACCCCTAATCTCTTCTTATTATTTTCTTTTTTAACAAAACCAGTATACTCAATAAACAAGGATATTGTTATAAGAATTATTCTAACTACACTTACACACACCTTCATCTAATGGGTGAAGAACATAATGTTTCTGTGGATGGCAACCAAATGCCTCACGAAACGATGATTGTTCAATTATATCCTACCACCTCTCATAGTGGCCATTATGATGGCGCTGTAATTAAATATGATATTTATGATATTTATTTTATATATAATCTTATTTAATTACATTTTATAACATACCATTATTCGTTTCATTTTTTATATATATATGCGATAATTTCATTTGAGGAAGTGCGGACTACCGCCCCCTCAAAGTGATATGACTCGTTCATACCATACATGGAACGTATAAATGATGGTGTTAATGAACTTAAGTAACATATATAAGATATTATATTATAATTGAATAATAATATACCTATGTATCATTTGTTTTTTATTTCCTTTTAAAATGAAAAATGAAATGGAAGTAGCATTCATGCATAGGTACGGACTACCGTCTCCACGAACGCGATGAGATTCATTTACCATCGTATCCATTCAAGTATAATTTTCATTTTATTTTTAAAAATAATGTTTAAGGACTTTATATAATTATGTATATGAATAATATACAACCTATCCATAACAAACACAACTTATGTAACAAAACATATAAAAGAAAACGAGTAAGTTAACACCCAAAATGACGATAATACTAAGATATTATTAACAAAGAAATGTTAAAAGATCATATATGATATCATATTAATGTATATGATTATTTTATAATTTAATAAAAATTATTTCACCATTATACAGGAGGTTAATCTACCCTCAACCAAGGAAAAATACAAGGTAAGGCTTTATTTCACAATCTCTTCATTATCCGAGATTGTTTATACGTAATTATCTTATGGGACCTCTTTATCATCCACATACATGTTTCTTAAAAATGTATTCCAAAACATTTTTACTATTTACTAGACTATGGGTTAAAGTCATTTATACCCTTTTTTGACTTTTTATAAAGTGGTTTTAAATAAATCTTTTTGTTGTTTTCCAAACAAGGTCCGTTTTTAACCTTTTCGACAAAATTAAGGTAAGAATGTATTTTTTTTAACTTATACGGTGGGTGTGGCTATTTTCTACTGTTATAAACTTTTAGAAGCTTCCCTTACAAGATTATAAGAATATTTTCAAAGTAAATTTTTTCTTTTATATTTTTTTGACTTTTAAATGATTAAAAAAAGAGATATTTCTCTCAAAGAGTTTTGATTTCATCTATGTCAACCTCCTTTGATGGATTTTAAGATTATTTGAAGTTGATTTATTGTGATATAAAACTTTCATATTGTATTGAAGGTTTTGTGATATGTTTGACTGTGGATGTGTTATTTTTATACCATTCATGGTTTATGGAGAAAGTATTGAAATTTCGTATGCTAGTTTCAATACGAATGGTTATGTTATGTTTAAACCTGTTCATATGAGGAATGCATTGGACTTAGTAAGTGATGGGTGGAGCCCACTCTAGATCCTCGATGCATCAGTAGGTCTCATGAGACAAACTAGTGTCTTGGCACAAGGCCTTGGAAAAATCGTATTTTTAGTCTTTTCACGAGGCCTTGACTACGTGGTTATGATAGTCTGGCATTATGCATTCCATCATTATGAAAGTGGTTATTGATATTGCATGTGATTATTCGACTAGTAGAATATCCATGTGAATAAGAAAATGGAATTATTTCATTTTAACTTTACCATAGTATGCTAAAGTTCTAGTTTAAAAGGATTTTGTTTTATTTTTATATTGCCTTAATTGTTTAATCTTATTTATGAATGTTTCCGCTATATTGTTATCCTTATAGAGCATCTCAGCTCACCCCTTTCAATGTTTTATTTTTCCCAGGATGTGAAGAAGTATTATAGGAATGAAATGTAGGGATAGTATGAGGGGATATGAAGACAATATGTTCTTGTATTTTTTCACTTTATGATGTAATGTAAACTTTATGAATGTATCTAATGATTCCAAGGATACTAAACTAATCGGTCTTTCAAGACTTGATCTTTTTTTATCATGTCAATGTTATATAATAATGAACCGACTCTGGGTAAATGTGGTCAGGGAGTTACAACTACAATGTTTTGTTTCACAAAGATTCAATGTTCATACTATATCTATCTTTTATATTTCTAGATAAATAAGAGTTCTATTGATTTTGATAAAATATTTTTTATTTTCACTACTTCAATCACTATCTTTTCATATTTTTTACACACTTATATCGGCATTGAAACTTCCTTATAACACTATATGCCAAAAAAAATTCAACAATTCTCTGGTATATTTTTCTTAGAATAAGAAAGTAAAAAAAATATTTTTATTTCAATCATTAAGCCTAAAAATAGTCCATTTCATCCAATATTTAAATTTCAAATTTAATTTTCATATAGTTTTCAAAATCCTCAAAATAATTCACTTTTTCACCATAAAATATTATATCATCAATATAATCTATGATAATTAGAGTACTCATGGACAAATCATTAAGATAGAAGTTGTTTTCAACCTTACCTTCAATAATATAATCATATGGACATGTAGTATAGAATACCATACTCTAGGGTCATATTTTAAACCATATAAATACATCTTAAATTTTTTCACCATGTTTCCATTTATTTCTCAAAAAACCCTTCATATTATCAATAATTCTTCATCTAGGTCTCTATTTTTATGGTAGATTTCACTTCCATATGAAATACTTTGTACTTTTTTTAAACTACCACTACAAGAAATATTCTGAAATATTTCAACCTTTCCACTGGTGAAAAATTCTCTTAAATTAAATCCTATACATAGATAAACATTATTTTCATAACAATCATTTTTTTAACACCTCACCCTTTTCATTTTATCTTTTTTTTAAAACCCACTTTCTACCAATCAAATTTTTTATATGTATTAGAGTAAATCCCTCAGTGTAATTCCTATATATCTAATAAAGTTCTCAATTTATATCTTTTATCCATTATTCATCCTTAAATAACATTGAAATAGTCTATACCTTGACCTGTGGAATGATAGAAGTTTTATTCTCAAGCCCTAATATTATTCTTTTTTACGCTAGAGATTATTGATTACAAATAATATTTTCTAAAAAAATATTATTCAATATATGATATCTCATTTTATTATTTTCAAAAAATTCATCTTCATCATTTATTTTTTAAATAATTAACCCTAACTATATTCTTCTCATTTCCATCTTCTTCATCATTTTTTTTTCTGAAATATTCATTCTTCTAGCATTAGTGTCCCCAAAATATACTTAAACATACCCACATAATTTGGATTGATTTTAAAAAATATTTATATATAGAATTCAACTAACCAAATAACCCTTTCATTCAAGCATATAAAACCCAGTTTCATTAGATAAATATCCCATGAATATCCATTCTTTAACTTTCCTAGATTAGTGTTCTCGGTATTCAAAAAACAGGGACTACCAAAAACATTGAATCACTTCAATGTTTTCTTTCTATTATACCAAATTTCATATATTGTAATGTGTTACATGGGTATCAATAAAAACCTATTTTGTTTGTATACATTATTACAAACAACATATCTCTAAAAAATTAGATATACTATATTCATTTAGTATTATTCTACGGATCTGAACTAAACTCTTATTTTCCCTTCTAGAACATTGTTTTACTGGGGATTGTATATTGAACTATATTGGTTATTGATTCCATGATTTTAAATATAGATTCCAAAATAATTGAAAATTATATCCCCAACAATTATTTGATCTCAACTTCATGGTTTCCACTCCCATCTATTTCATAACCTTTATTCTAATTGTTTGGAACATTTCAATTACCTATGAATTATCATTCATAAACATGAAATTATTCATCATAGTGTAATCATCAATTAATGTGATAAAATAAAAACCACATTTTTAGACTTATGACTCATAAGATTACACAAATCCATGTTAACTAACTCCAATGGCCTAAGGGACAAGATGAAAACAATTTTTTTCAATTCTTAAACTATATTTCTCTTTTGGAATGTTTCAAAAAATGGTATTTATTTATATTTTAAATAGGTTAATGTATCTCATCATGTCATTATTTTTTATTTTACTCATATTTATTTAAATAATTTAGTTAAACCTTATATGAAATATTTTTTTATCATCTTTGGCACTCAAATAAATTGAATTTTTTAGATCACCAATTTAGAATAGATTTCCACTTGTTCTTTCACATTTAGTAATAACTATTTCTTCCCTTTATAATATGATGGTGTTTAATTTTTTCTGGAAAAAAACTTCATTCTCATCATCAGATAATTGGATTACACTTAATTATTATGTTTAAAACCTTCAATATAGATAATATCATTAAATTTTAACCATTAAGATTCAACCTTAGATGTTCCAATTCCCTTGATTTTCATAGATCTATAATTTATAAATTTCTCTACCACTACATCATTTTTTTCAAGATACTTATAATTTTTTTGTCACTGGGAGTATGTGAGGAACATTAAATGTCAATAATACATGGTTTATCCCCTTTTTATGCTTCTAAATAACTTCTAAAGTGAGTAAATTTTCTTCCTTCCTCACCATAAGAATTTCCTTTCCCTTTTCCTTTGAAGAAAACTATCCAAAAATATTTTTCATGTATACCTCGCTATAGTAACCCAATTATTCACACCTTCAAAATTTTTTATCCAAACAAACATACATGTTCTATAAAGAGAGATTATATAAAATTGTATTTAGTTTGATTTCTTTATGAATTTATTTTTACTTTATTTGAGTTTATCCCCCTTGATTCATGCCTTCTCCACGTTAATGACATTCTATGCCTGCATGATTATTTTTTAATGCCAAAAAAACAATAGCACCAGTATTAACCATTGAATATAGATCATCCATGTTGATAATAGTGCATTATAAAATTTTATTATACTAACTTATCATATATTTTTCTTCATTTTTCCTTATAGAGGGAAATTTTATATTGATATTATTATCTAATTATGATATAGAGGTGAGTTTATATTCACTATCTTTAGTCCACGTATGTTTAGATTATGAATTTATACATGCACTTTTGGTAAGAAAGGGTTAATTTTGAAATTTTATAGGAATATATTTTACTTTTTGTTTTGAGCTAACTATTTTGACAGCCTTTGATGATTCTTTTTTACTTCAATATCTTTTTTTAAGTATTCTCTCATTATATACATTGAATTCAAATGAACTATACACTTTTATTGTGTCTTTATTAGTCTTCTTACTTTAATTTCAATTTATCGTCTAGATATTTCATGTTCTTTAATTACTCAACAACATTTTCCATGATTTTTTATCTCATCAATGAATTGAGTTATCTTTCAATAAAACTCTTCCTTGTTTCCATTTTTCATTCCATATTATTTCTTCAAAAAACAAGTTTCCTTATTTTTTTGAGAAAGATAAGCACGGAGGCTCTTAAATTGATAAAGTTGAAACATTACACAAGACAAAAATAAAGAATTTTACATTTGTCCCTATTAAGAAGGGGGGCCATGTCATTAGGAATGGTGTTGGTGTGGATGCTCCTCCCTTCTGACACCCCTTTGTTTGCAATTCCATATGCAATGTGATTATCCTCCCAGAAGGTATGCGTGAAGAAGTAGTTTAAGGAAAATAGTTTATCAAGACAATTAATCCATTTACCTGCTAGCTTCCAAGACAACCTTGTCTGACCCATTCTAATTGCATGCACCATTGTGGCTGAGACGCTCTCAAACCACATTTTGTTCCAATGTTGTTGGCAAACGATATCCACCGCGCTGACGAGAGCAATCATTTCAGCCTCTAAAGTTGTCGTGTGCCCGCACGGACCATAATTGCATTCCACCACATCCCTGTGATGATTCCTGAAGACTACCCCATATCCTGAAGGTCTGGGGTTCCCTTTGGAGGCTCCATCTATGTTTCATTTTATCCACCCATTGAAGGGGGCAGTCTAAATCACTTCCATCATGCCCCTTGGTTTGGGATAGTGACCTGCAACTTTTAGTCTTCTGAGAACCATGAACTCCCTGACTGAGGCGTCACAGTGTTCATGAATCAGTGAGATGGAATTTTTAATTTCCATGAGGATTCCGTGAATAGAAGTGGACTCATTAAATCTTGCATGTCGATGTATAGAGTAGTTGCGGGCCTGCCAAACCGTATGAAGCAGTTCAGCGCAAGCCACCTGCAGCAATGCAGTGATCTATTTTGATTACTGAGCTCCAAGCATTTGGTGAATGAACTGTAAAGCGGATGATGTATTAGGAGGATCCAGCTCAAAAACTTTGAGTATTGTGTTCCAAAGTGCAGAATCCGTGTTGCAGGACAGGAACAGGTGGTCAATGTCCTCTCGATGTTGACTGTAGAGAGTACATCGAGAGCATAATGAAATCCCAATCTTTTGAATGTTCACCTCTACAGGAAGTTTGTTGTGATAGAACCTCTATAAATGTGTAAATGTGGAGGTAGGAATCCATTTTGTCTTCATTGAGCCAATCTAGCTTACCTCACCCTTCAACGGGTAATTATAGAAGCTGCTAGAGCTTAGAATTCCAGCTTGAGATCCTTCCCAGAGCAGCATGTCCTCCTATCCAATAAATTCAGATTTGTCAATAATGGAAATGATTTCGTCTGGAAGGTCTTCTTTGAATTGAATCTATTTTTTGATGGATAATTTTCTATCAATTCTTTGCTCCTCAGTATTTATCCTTCCCATAAGAGGGGTGCTCGTCCAGTTAATAGACCCAAAATTCAGACTTGAGTCTGCATTAACCACCCAGCATGAATCCTTCATCATTGTGTTATACATTGAATGAAGGCATGGCCATATTGATGAATCCATATAACCATGCCTCCCATCAATGAAACTTGGAAGAATTATTCTTTTCAGAAAGAAAAGAGAAGCAGATTTTCTATGAATAAGGCTTTAGAGAAATTTAGCTTGTAAAGCCAGATTAAAACAGCTTAAGTTTTTAATTCCAAGACCCCCCCCCTATTTTCTAGACAGGCATCAAGTATTCCATTTTACAGTAATAAGCCTTCTTTCCATCTCATTTCCACTCCATATAAAGCTCTTCATCATGGAATTAATTTTTTCACAATAGAGGCAAGCCACATGTATACCACGAATCAATAGACAAGGTTTGAAGTGAACACATTCTTGACAAGACATACTCGTCCTTCCATTGAGAGGGAATTTCCCTTCCAGGATGAAAGAGTTTTCCTAATTTGGGCTAGGGCCTGAACAAAGTGGGAGGCTCGATGCTTTCCCCCGAATAGGGGAACACCGAGATACATAAAAGGGAGGGGTCCCTCCCTATGTCTAAAATAATTAATAAGGTGAGTCCTCCTTGTTGCTGCAATGTTCTTACCAAAGTAAATAAAGGACTTGCTCAAATTGATTTCCCACCCTGACACGTTCTCATAGTGAAGACGAGATTCCCTCAGACGAGTGATGTTATTTTTATCACCCTGCGTAAAAATGATAATGTCATTAGAAAAAAAAATAAGTGAGAGGGAGCATAGAGACCTCTAACAGCTGATATGGTTTCAAGTTTCTCATTTTCCACTATGTGAGTAAGAATCCTGCTCAGATAATCCTCTACAATTGCAAAGATTATTGTAGAGAGGGGATCCCCCTGTCTCACACCTCTAGAACAAGTGAAATATCCCTCTGCAGACCCATTAATCAGAATTGAGATGTGAGCAGATTCCAACAACTTTGTGATCCATTGAACAAACATTTCATTGAATCCAAACCTGAGGAGAATCGTCTTAATAAATCCCCATCCCATTGTATCAAAGGCTTTTTTATGTCAAGCATCAAGGCCACATTTCCACCTCGTGTTGTCTTTCTTAGAAGGTTGAAACATTTCGAAGCCTTGAGAAGGTATTTCAGGATATTCCTGCCCTTAACAAATCCAAACTGATTCCTGGAGATAATTTTTTCAGTCACCTTAGTAAGCCTATTAGCCAAAAGTTTTGTAATAATTTTCTGCAGGGTGTTCACCAGTGCAACTGTCCTGAACTGGCCAATATCACTGGCATTTTCCACCTTAGGAATCAGGTAAATTAATTGGGCATTGAATCCTATGGTGAATGTACCTCCCCTGAAAAAATGTTTAACAAGAATGAAAACCTCATTCTGAACAATGTCCCAATAGCTTTGGAATAAAAGGTTGCTGAAACCATCAGGGCCAGGAGAGCTATCTTTTTTAAGTCCGAACACTCCTTCCTTTATTTCAAAATCCATCAAAATTGCTGTGAGAATATTATTATCCTCCTCAGTGATTAGACTAGGAATTATATTATCTCTGATGGTCTCAGATCGGGATCTCCCATTGAAGGGATTTTTATAGAAAGAGACAATGTTCTCAGCATGTTCATGTTTCCCCACCAGAATTTTGTCGTCATCTTTGAGTAAGGAAAGAGGTCTATTCACTTTTTGAACCCTTTGGAGTGCGTTGAAGAACTTTGTGTTTCAATACCCTTCCTAGAGCCACCGAACTTTTAAATTATCCTTCTTGATATTGTCCCTAACCTTTATGAGTTTATTCATCTTTGTGGAGATCTCCATCTCTTGCTGTGTATCCCTCAAAAAATTAGCTATTGTGGCCTTTGTTTGCATATCATGAAGGGAGTTTTCATGGCCTTCAATTTCTGCATCCATCAATCTAAATCTTTTCTTACTTCGTTCCCTAAGTTTTATCTTTAGTATTATAAGTTTGGAGATGCATGTCAAAGGTTTTCTATTACATATCAGTGAGCCCCAAGTCACAAATTTTCTTATTTGGATAACATATAGATAAGTGTCTGATTCCACCACCCTTGAAACAAATAAGTGGGAGTTTTCCATTATATTTTTCCTTTCCTTTTTTTATTATATTTGAGATAAGAGGCATGATTCTATTATAAAACTCATCTTTTTGTTCTTCTTCATATTTTATTTTCATCTTTCATGGGGATTCAAATAACATTCCCTCTTTAACATTAATTTTTATTGTTTATTTCATTGTTGTCTCAAATTTAATGAGTATGTTATGAAATATATCATGGTTAAGATCTCATCTATCTTTTAATCATGGAATTTTAGGATCAAACTAGATAGGAAAGTTTCTCATAAACTTCCTCATAATTTTAGAATTATGTATATTTTCTCAGTAGCCTCCAAAATTTCTTACAATTTCATTGAATGTTGTAAATTAGACATAAATGGTTTCATCTTTATCCATTTCGATGTCTTCAAATCCACTCCTATAATTTTTCATGTTATCTTCTTTGAATTCCTCATTTTCTTTAAAACTGAATTCTACAATATTTTTTATATTTTTCCCTTTTGAAGTCCCATAACCATGGTGTAAACCTTTTCTAATATGGACATGAGTATAGAATTATTGGATTCTCCATCAACCTCAAAATTCTTATTATCAGCCAAATACATTTTTGAACTTCTTTTAGTAGGTGAAAATTCCACTACTGTTGTATTAACCATATCTATGTGAGGATGAAAAAGATAATATATTATTATATTATTATTGTCACGATCCCCTCCCCACAAGGTGCACCCCGCTTGGACTAGAAATGTGATAAGGGAGATAATGACCCCAGAGTCCTACCTTCAGTAGGCCTTGGGTTTGCGACTAGCACCGAGGGTTTAGTAAACACACAAATGGGAGGCATTAGCCTCTAAGAGAACATCTAAGAAAGATAGAGATAAGACAGGCACCAACCAACTCTAACTCAAACTGCAATATAAAAGAAATCCCAAGTACACAAATGTAATTCTTGAAAAACTACTAAAATGAAAGGGAAAACTGAAAGTACCAAGAGAAAGTAAAAAAACAACATCAACCATAAAGCCTAAATAGCTCCTAAAACCCCAAGATATTAGTAATCAGTCTGATCTCTAACTTGCTCCATGTGACATGAAAAATATGTTATATATATACATAGGGTGAGTATAAAAATATACTCAATAGTATCCTCCCAAGATCCTCTAATTCAAAAGTAAACAAATCATGCTAAAGCATAGTGAACAACAAGTGAAACTAACTCATCACCTAAATATGTATACTAAGTTCCTAGCCTCACTGTGGCTACTCTAACCAAGTATCACATACAAGAGTATATAATATAATAAATAATATCAAGGGTTCCCTTATACTACTTCACCACTGGTTTACAGCTTTTCCCCAATGTCGCACGTTCTAGGCCATCTCTCTCCAAAAAGGATTTCCTGCAAACACCTGGGTGAAGCACCACAATATGAATCTCTTGTAGTATAACCACTATGTCCATGTAACCAAAGTAACTAGTTAGTTTCTGGGAGCGACCACAACTCCCATAACGTGTATCATACGTCGGGTCTTAAACATGAAGCCATTATAACCCATACACCGAGTAAAGATCCTCAAGCCATCACAACCTATACACGTTACACCTATAGTATTTCATTGGAAACTATATCTAGAATATATGTTTTTTAATAACCACAAGCCATTATATCCCTCTACAAACATATATGGGGAAAACTAACCATTGTTCCTACCATTATAAGTAACTAACAAGAGAAGATAGTGGGGAAAATGGGGTATTCAACCATCCATTCTCTCATCAGAATGTTGGGGAAAACACCCCCTAGGGCTTAGAATCCATGGGGTGTCAGTTTTCCTAACTGACGAGGTGGATTAGCATATAGAAGCACAAAATGTACAAAATATAATATAGCTCACAACCACTCTATAGTCATAACCTAGTCTTAGACTCAGTTGCAATTTACATTAATTAAATCTTTAAACATTAATTAAGCATTATGAATTCTACATTACATTTCATTATCATCACTCCCAAAATCCATTATTCCTTTAAATTCCAACACCATCATTGCATCCCATCAAGCTACAACCCCATGGGTTAACATCATTTATTCAATAATTTATTAACAAAATTATTACTTTTCTATATTCCCAGGCATTCTAGAAAAACATTCTATGATAATAAACACAAAGGGATCAACACAGTGATTAGGTGAACTACCTATCGAGTCTTTTCCACCTATAGAATGAGCGTAGACTCATCCTCCCTCGAGAAGCTAAACATAGAAAGAATGTGGCATACCCCTTACGTATTCACCCCTTTTGGAAGTTGGTTGAGCAAGACCAGCTGCCTTGAATAGTGGAGAAGGTAAAGTAGATAAACAACCAACAAGATTCATCAAGCGTCCAAACATTCACATCTAACCCATTTCATCATCTCCAGTGTCCTCCCTCACACCCATATGCATAAACCAATGAATATTTCCACTCTAGGTGTCAACTAATACCAAAAAATGGACATCCCTGCCCCCACATATCACAATAGTCATCCAGGCTCACATCATAACACAAGCAGTAAGAAAACAAACATCTTGTCAACTGGGATCTTGGACCTTAAACAAGCAAGAGGGTAACTCAGAACTCTATGAGGAATTATATTTTATTAAAAAACCAATTCTTTAATCCATATTGAATTAACTGTTTTATTATTCATAGGTTCCAACAATAGAAAACCTAAACAGTAAACTATCACAAAATAATTAAACATGCTTACTGCATCAATTTGATTAACATAAAATTACAACAAGAAGAACCAGATTCATTTACATGCCTCTTTATCTTTCAAAATTAATTTACAATTAATCCTAGTTTACATTCTTCACCAATTTCCATTAATAATGAAAAGAAAAAAAAGAAAGAATAGATATTACACTATCTAGACAAACAAGAGGCAATAACATACGATTGATATAAATTTATTTATCTGGTTAAAATATTTATTATATAAATTCCATTGTGATCCAATGGGCTAAAACATGATAAATCTACAGTTTCACATAAAATAATAGAGAATCAAAAAATCCCCTACCTCAAATGGTTCTTGACGTTCTTTATACCTGAATGATCCATACAACGGATTACAATCTCATCCCTCGTGACAACTGCATCCACATGAGGATGTCGCGGCACGACTGCACCAATCTAAACCCAAGAAAACTCCATTAGATCATGGAGATAACATGTTATAACATGTTAAGGAGAAAAAAGTGGAAAAGGATTGAATAAAACACAATAACGGAGGTAGATCATACCTTCTATTGATGACGGATCGACACTTACTGCTTAAACCCAAACATGGGGTGTGCATACAGCAGGAAGAAACATCAAGGTGAAACTATCCAAGGATTAAGGTTTGATCATGCTTATCCTATGGGAAGAAGGAACGGTTCAAGAATCTCGCACCAGGGAAAAAGAAGGTAGAATAGGGGAGGAAGATATCTTCTCCCTTTAGAATATTTAATGGAGTAGTGATTTAAGATATGCTTGATTTTTCATTAAAATTGAATCACATTAAAATACATGGTTTGACCAAGTAAATACATCTCGAGACTTAGGAAAATTAATATTGGAATTATATATTTAAATCAGCCTTCAATCCCTTAAAATACGGCCTTGAATGTGTTTTTCATCAAATAAAATGCTAAGGGGGTGACATTATAGGAATATGAAAACACTGTTCACATGAAAATGCTAGAAACACTGTTCACAAAATGACTCACCAACATCGATGACACTATTCACATCAGTCTCACTAATGGAACTATTCAAATCGGTCTCACTGATGGAATTGTTCACATCAGTCTCACCGACGGAACTGTTCACATCGATCTCACTGAAGGAACTGTTCACATCGGTCTCACCGATGGAACTGTTCACATCAGTATCACTGATGGAAATGTTCACATTAGTCTCACTGATGTAACTTTTCACACGGGTCTCACCGATGGAACTGTTCTCATCAGTCTCACTGATGGAACTGTTCACATCTGTCTCACTGATGAAACTATTCACATCGGTCTCACCGATGGAAATGTTCACATCGGTCACACAGATGGAACTATTTAGATCAGTCTCACTGATGGAACTCTTCATAGAAATTTCACCAATGGGACTGTTCACACCAGTCTCGCTAATTGAACTGTTCACACTAGTCTCACCGATAGAACTGTTCATAGTGGTCTCACCGATGGAACTGTTCACGTCGGTCTCATCGATGGAACTGTTCAAATCAGTCTCATTGATGGAATTTTTCACATCCTTCTCACTGATGGAATTGTTCACATAAGTCTCACTGATGGAATGGTTCATATCTATCTCACCGATGCACGGTTCACATTTGTATCACCGATAGAACTATTCACATCGGTCTCACCGATGGAACTTTTCACATCAGTCTCATAGATGGAACTGTTCACATCGGTCTCATCGATGTAACTGTTCACATCAGTCTCACTGATGGAACTGTTCACAGAACTATAAATTTGGAAAATTTTTGGGGATAAGTCACCTTAACCTCCCAGAACTCCTCAAACACCATATTTCAGCAATATAATGTATTGAAGAGGTCTAGGACATTACATCAGATACCTCTCAAAACATTCTCGTCCCCAAGAATTCAAAACCAACCCATATAGGAAGGGTTTCAAACAACCACCCATAAAGATACCTCTCAAAGAGATCAATACACAGAAATCCATAAAAGAAATTCATATCATAAACACAAAATTCCTATAACCACAAAGAGAACATCGTTACATGAAAAGAGTTAAACATCAATCAACTCTGGGTACTGAGCATGCATATATAACTCACGTTCCCAGGTACTCTCTACCACACCACCACGTTTCCACAAGACACGAACCAAGGTGATAGAACACATGCGTAAAACCTTATCTTTGAGGTATTGGATCTCCACTGGTCGCTCCTCATAGGTCGCATCATCATCAACATTGATCTCTCACCAATAGATGATGTGAGAGTCATCATGAAGATAATGATAGAGCTATGACACATGAAAACATCTACTATCTGGCTCATATGTAGGGTAAGTGTTACTCGATATGCCATGGCTCCTATATGAGCCAACACCTCAAAGGTCCCAACAAACTAGGGAGATAGCTTTCTACCACGACCAAAACTTCGCTTCCAACAAAGGGGAGTCACCTTCAAAAACACATGATCCCCATAATCAAACTCCAAATGTATCCACCTTTTCTAAGCATATAATTTCTAATGATCTTTCACTGTCTTCATCCTCTCATGAATCACCTGAACCATCTGGTCCTATTCTGAACTAGTTCCGATCTGAGAATTGCTGACTCTCTGACCCTAGTCCAGCACAACGGTGAACAGAAAGGTCATCCATATAATGATTCAAATAGTGTCATATCAATGGTGGAGTGAAAACTATTGTTATAAGAAAACTCCACCAAGGTTAAGTGCCTCATCCACAAACCCCCAAAATCCAGGACATAAAAGCGCAACATGTATTCAAGAGTCTGGATGGTCCACTCTGTCTAACCGTTCGTCTATAGATGAAAAGAAGTACTAAGTCATAGCTAAGAATAAAAATCATGTTGGAGACCTCTCCACACCCTATATGTAAAATGAGGATCTCAATCAGCAATGATCTTCCTCAGGACTCTGTGGAGTCTCACCACCTCCTCCAGATACTGCCTCAACAAAACCTCCACTAAGATCGACTCCTTGATTACTATGCAGTGGGCTGATTTTGTCAAATGATCCACTACCACTCAAATAGCATCATGTACTCCCTTAGCTCAAGGTAAACTAGTAACAAAGTTCATTGATTTTTTCTTCCACTTCCACTAAAGAATATCTAATGGTTGAAGAAAACCACCAAGGACATGGTGCTCAGCCTTCACCTTCTCGCAGACCACACATCGAGACACAAATTTTTGCGACTACATGCTTTAGCCTTGGACATCAAAACTGAATCCTCAAGCCTTGGTACATCTTCGTCACACTAGGATGAACCGCTAAAGGATAACTATGTAACTCTCTGAGAATCGTCTCACGCATCGCCAAATGAACAAAAATTCTTCCTTGACACAACACTTGGTAATGTTCATCTTTAGACCAACCATTAGGGGCCTCACCACAAACAACTCGATCTCTCCAGACCTCTACTTCTAGATCCCCCAACTAGGAATCTTCCACCTGCTTCACTAGAGATGACTGCACGATCATCTGAAAAAGACAACCTATACCCCCCAACTTCTCCCATATTGAGATTTAATGTTGACAATTCTTCCATCACTCTCTATGAATTACCAGATTCATGCACTATATCAATACATGACATTATACTCAGCGCATCAGCCACAAAATTCCCCTTTCAAGGGGTATACGAGATTTTGAAGTCATATTCATGTAAGAACTCCATCCACCTATGCTGTTGAAAGTTCAAGTCAAGCTGGTAGAAAACATACCTCAGACTCTTATGATCGATGAAAACCAAAAAACACTTTCTAATGAGGTATTGTCTCTACAACTTTAGAGAAAACACCACGTCTACCAACTCAAGATCAGGGGTGGCATAGTTACGTTCATGGGAATGCAACTTCCAAGACCCATAAGAAAAAAATGAACTCTACTACTTCAGAACACATCCTAACCATAGATGAAAAGCAACGTAGAAAACATCAAACTGAACTCCCTCTACTAAAAGAAACTGAACTGGAGCACTTAACAACTTTACTTTCAGACACTCAAAAGATTCATAACACTGATCAGTCCACAAGAACGTATAATCCTTCTTGGTTAATGATGTCAGAGGTGTCGCAATCCAATATAAATCAGCTACGAACCTCCTGTAGTCGCCTATGAGACCAAGAAAACTTTGCACCTCTGCCACTGTCTTGGGGGCTTCCCAATACACAACTGCTTCCATATTTGATGGATCTATAGCTACTCCCTATTGGGACACAACATGCCCCAAGAAATTGACTTCTCGAGCCCAAAACTCATACTTCAATAACTTCCCAAATAGATTTTGTTGACGAAGAACTCCCAAAATTGTGTGTAGATGCTCTGTATACTCCTCCTTGAACATGGAGTACACAAGGGTTTCATCGATGAAAACCACCACAAACTTATCCAAGAACTCACCAAACATAGCTTTTATCAATCCCATGAACACAGATGGAGCATTAGTCACACCGAACTGCATTACAATGCACTTGTAATTCCCATGACCACAACAAAAAAGCAGTCTTCAGGATATCCTCATCCTTCACATGTATCTGATGATATCCTGACCGCAAGTCGATCTTTGAGAACTAACTTTCACCCTTCAGTTGATCGAATAAATCCAAAATCTATATAAGATGATAGTGATTCTTCACTGTCACTTTGTTTAAATGAACATAATAATACACAACTGCAAACTTCCATCATTCTTCTTTACGAACAAAATAGGTGTGCCCCACGGTGACACACTCGTCCGAACAAAAATTCACTGTAATAGAGAATCAAAATATATACATAGCTCTACTGACTTAGATGGGGCCATCCTATATAGAGACATAGATATAGAAGACACTCTTGGTTGTAGCTTGATCCCAAACATGATCTCTCGTCGAGGGGGTAATGATACAGCCTCTTCTGGAAAGACATCAATGTACTCTTCTACGACCCGGGGAAAGGGCAATTGATGAACCTTTGAATAACTCAGTATCAGCTTAGCCATAAAGGATGATAAGGATGGAAAACGCCTCTAACCAATCTGAGGTTCTCGCTCGCCAACAAACATCGATGGTTGTCCATCCACATCGAAGAACACCGCCTACCTCTTGAATAAATACATGATAACCTGCACCGAATACAACCAATCCATTTCGAGGATGACATCATATGATTGTATCCGTAAACATGGGAAGTTTCCCCAAGAGTGGTGTTTCCCCAACACTAGATCACAGTCTCTACATACTTCAAAAAAGTCAGCTCGACCTCCACCTGGCATAGTCAATGCCAATGGAACTGGAAGCCTCTCTTCCTCAAGTCCCATAGCATGGAAAAGGGAAGGTGATACGAAGGAGTGTATCACTCCTGAATAAAACAAGGAATACACCCAAGTAGATAACAATAAAAGGTTACCTCGAACAACTTCTGGATCTCCTGGAATTGGCAACTTCAAAGAATGAAGCTGACCACGACCTCCTCCATGGCCTCTATGTCCCTGATGATGACCAAAACCATGGTCGCGCTCTGCTCTCTAAGGATGGGGAGTGTCACTAGGATGTCCTCTGCCTTCCCCATCTTCTCTCTAATGATCCAAAGCTGGTGAAACCTTCTACTATTGCCTCAGTTGGAACTACCTCAAGGGAGGAACCTGGAGCAGAACACCTAGTGCACAATGACTGCTCTGAATGGTTGGGTACTCTCACTTCTGATGAACTCTCCCTCCATAAGAAAAACAATTTCCTGATCCCTTAGAATAGGCCTAAGAGATTCCACCCCCATAGAAACGAGATGTTGAGGGCTGGGACCTACCACCAGCCGAAAACAAACCCTTCTGCCCGGAAAATCGGGAACTATGCTTTGTGAGGAATCATGAAGACTCCCCTATTATAATGATCTGGTTCTAGCCAATTTCCTCTTGACGATATCTGCCCTTTCTATAACCTCAAGATATGTCTTCAGCATAAAAAGGGTGACCTGGAAATTCCTCACCATAGCCTCCTCATCTGGAAACAGGTCCAAAGAATATTTTAAAAGGTTTTGGAAATGGATTCCAAATTCTCGCACACTAGAGCTCCCCTATCTAATAGTAATAAGATCTTAGAGATTGGATGCCTTCGCAGTCGATTAAAGAAACTCAACTCTGAACTTGTCTCAGAACTCCTCCCATGAGATCACCAACTCCTCACAATCCTTAAGGAACAAGAACCACCACTACCTTGCTGCACCATGCAGCATTGTCACAACCAAAGGCACCCAGTGCTCTTTCTAAGCATAGATTGAACTTAATCCAATCTCAACCTCCTACAACCAGTCTTCTATAATTTTATATGAAACAGAGCCCTCATACTTTTGTATATTCTAGCAATGAAACTCATGGAGTTTCCTCCTTTAAGTTTCTCCGTTGTCAACCTCTACCCTACGGTGATCTGCTGGCACAGTCTGCTCGACATCTTCTACGTGGACATGATGAAAAAATCAACCCAAAGCCATACCTATAAAATAAAAAACAGTTATATCTCTTAAACATGGAATAGGGAAGACTTGAAATTAATTAATTAATTGTTTTATTTTATATGTTTTATATTAACCTATCCTAAGGTCTACCCGTTCAAATACCAGAACAAATAATAATTATGTGTGATTCTTTCCTATGTATATAACCTATAACTAGAATCACTTCATTTAGTAGCCATTGTAAACTTAAAGGTTCATGAATTTGATAATAGGGGGCCCTAAATGCCTATATCTCATCCATTATCTAGTGTTTACATCACTTGCTAAATTTGACTGACATTGTTTCCCTACCAACCCATGCAACCTCACATGTGACTAACACCAAACTTCATCATATCCCTCAACTAGACCTCTGATGCCACTCTGTCACGACCCCCTCCCCACAAGGTGTACCCCTCCTAGGACGGAAATGTGAGAAGGGTGATATTGACCCCTGAGTCCCACCTCCAGTAGGCCTTGGGTTGGTGACTAGCAACGAGGGTAAATGGGAGGCATTACCCTCTAAGAGAACACTTGCGAAAGAGAGAGATAAGATAGACACCAATCAACTCCAAATTAGACTAAAATATAACAGAAATACCAAGTACACAAATTTAATGTCATGAAAAAATACTAAAACTAAAAGGGAAAAATGAAAGTACCAAAAGAAAGTAAAAACGACATCAACCGCAAAGCCTGAACAACTCCTACAACCCCAAGATAATAGTGACTAGCCTCATCTCAAACCTGCTCAATGTGACCAAAAAAATAATTTATATATATACATAGGGTGAGTATAATAGTATACTTAGTAGGATCCTCCCCAGATCCTCTCGTTCAAAAGTAAAGAAAGCGTGCTAAAGCACAGTGAGTAACAAGATAAACTAACTCATCTCCAAAAAAGGCGTACTAATTTCCCAGACTCACCATGGATACTGTAACACCCCAAGATTTCATAGTATGTTATTTCTTCAAAGTAATTCAATAACTTTCACTACATGCAACACCAAGTTTAAGCGCAGCACAACTTACCAAACTAGCCGTTCAAAAGCAGTTATGAATAGTATTAACAAAATTTTGAACTTTATATAATAATTATAATTTTAGAATCCATATTATGAGTTTCTTAGACATAATGTAAGGACAAATTCATTTTTTTCAGATAAAAGAAGTATTTTTTTCAAAAAACACAATTTTACCGCCTTTTAATGGAGAACCCTTTTTAAATCCAATATTTGAAACTTTTATATATTAAATTTGAAAAAATAAAATTCTTCATTAGAATTAGGACATAACAATTTAGTTTCAATAAATATTTTGTGTTTTTCTGATAACTTTCATATTTGGGTGAATAGTGAAAAATACTAAATTTTAACTGAAAATGACTTTTTAAATCAAAATAATTTATAGTGTTAAACTATAAACATGAATAGTTTGGAAGTATAATTAGATTATATTTTTATTATTTAACACAATTTTGTTCATTGGAAGTAATTTCAGTTTGAAATTGGACATAAACAAGTGTCAATCTTTTGGTAGTTATTATTTATTAAAAATAATCTTTTTGGTTTTGACAAAAAGAATTAATTAAAAATTAATAAATTCAATTTATTTGTTTTTAATTTGATAAAAAAACTTCATTTTTGAATTCATAATATCAAAATTATCTTAGGGTGAATTTTTGGTATGTTTCTGAAAACCTTTAATTTTTGATAAATAGTGAAAAACATTGCGTTATTGGTTAAAACTGACTTATCATTTAAATAATTATTTATTTTATTTATATTTATTTTAGGTAAAAATAGATACATAATACCTATATATGTTCAATTTAATTCATTGGAGTCATTTTGTAATAATATTATATATATATATATATACATATATATATATATATATAATTTTATTGAACTTGTCCCCGTCTTTTACTCACCTCCTAGGAGAATTTGTAAATTTGCATAAAACATAATTTTACGACTTTTTTTAGTGAAATTTCACAAATCCAAGGGACATGGTTGATATCAGTAAGAAAAATGTGGTTCAATAAGATGAAAATAATTTTTGGTGAATAGTAACTTTTTACTTTTATTTACCACGGTTAAAATTAAATAGGGTAATTAAGGGTAAAAATGATATTATTCCTATCCTAACAGATGTCCTAATTCTATTGGATAAGTATAATTCGACCAAAAATAACCTTAGAAATAAAATATGATCCTTTAGGTCCACTTGGATTAGATTAGGACATTTATTATTATTTTATTTAAAGAAGAGTTAAAAGAGTTATAATCAAAGTTTAATAACTAAACCATTTTTAATATAGGTATACACAAAATATAAATTAGAATATAAATATTCATTATAAAGATAAAAATATTTCCTACTTCATGGTATTTTATTTATAATTTTTAGAAATTAAATAATTAAATTTATTTATGACACAATTATGATTCAATAATTACCTTATTACTGAAAGAAACAAATAAATGATATTATTAATATTAAAATAAATATAATTTCAAATTTATTATGACATAAACAAATTTCCTAGGTGAATATGACATTTTAGGGTTTATTAAATGTATCTTGTTCGAATCAATCAAGTTTTTATGACTTTCACAAAAACCAAATACCAAATAGTGTCAAAATTGACATAAATTGATTTTTTAAAAAAATATTATATTATTAGTTGATATAATATTCTTAAAAATATAAGGTTCATCCAAAGTGCTTAAATATGATTATCTATATCATTAATTAATCACTTGAGGTTCTCTTGGAAGTTTCTGTAAGTTTATTAAACATATAGTGTAAGAATACAAGAAGACACAGTAAAAGTTAAACTATTTAACTTAGAGTTAAATCTAGAAGATAAGGTTAAAATGGTAACCTAAACTTATATAAAACATATTTTTTGAGATTATTTAGACACATAACCACCTTATCCTCGAAATAAATCATTTTGGAGTCATTATAAACCGAAAATGATTTTATTATAAAATAATATTTCAAGCTTTTCCAAAAGTGACCCTCACCTCCCTTATAAAAGGGCACTTCTCGTTCTCTCAAATTCACACCTCCAAAGCCATTTGGCTCAGCCAAGCCCTAACAAAATATCCTCTCAAAAATCCTCTATTCATACTAAAGGCCTTTATTTAGTCATAAATTTAACCTAAGTATCCCTTTTGATCAAATCAAATGGAAGAACTCGAAGAAGAGGTAATAATTTCACCACCCTCTTTCTTGTTCTTTTCTTCTTCTACTTCTTATTTATTTGTTGTTTCCATACTAAAGTAATAACACCAGTACATTCTACATAACTATGATGTTATTATAAATATGGTACAATCATATTTGTTATTCTATCCATCCTATAAATTACAAAGTCACCATATGTGCGTACGTACGGCTTACCGTCTCCATGTCGTGGTGTAGTTTGTCATTCAACAATTCACTGTTCTGATGGGTGTAATAATGAGTATAATTGATGTAAATAATAAATATAACATGTCATTTATTCCTTATATATGATATAACATAAAATTTCATACAATCCCTTCATCAATATAATGATATTTTCGCTCGTGCGTACATACGAGTTACCGTCTCCATGACGCGATGAGATTCATTTCCACATTCACCATTCAACGATGATTATAAAAATATATATTATTAATAAGTATGTAATATATGACATAATAATTCTACTATAAATATATATATTTATATATATATTTACATTTACATTCATATCATTCACTTACTTCCATTCAATACGATGTGAAAATAGCAACAACGTTTATGCGTACGTACGGCCTACCGTCTCCATAAACGGTGTTTTCCATTTCTTATATCTATCTATTATAAATATTTATATTTTAAATATATATGATATATAAATCATTTTAATATGATATAAGTATTTAAATCATGATCTAAATGATACGATCAAGAATAACAAGTTAAACTACGTACGAAAAAGAAAGTGATTATTACCCAAAATGTTAATTTAACATGAAAATATTTATTAAATGGGTTGTATAAAGTCATAAATGAATCATGTATGATATAATAAATATTAATATGGTTCTATTATAATTTAATAACATACTATTTTCATTATACATGAGGTTAAACTTACCATCGACCAAAGGAAAAGTACAAGGTAAGGGTTAATTCTACAATCTCTTCATTATCCGAGGTTGTTTACATGTAATTATCTACTAGGACCTCTTTATCATCCACATCTATGTCTTCTTAAAAAATGTATTTCAAAACATTTTTACTATTTACTAGACAATCAGTTAAATTCATTTATACCCTTATTTGACCTTAGATGTTTTCAAAGGAATCTTTTCGTCGTTTTCCAAACAAGGTACTTTATGTCCTTTTTGAAAAAATAAGGTAAAAATGTTTTTTTAACTTATACGGTGGGTGTGGCTATTTTCCGCCATTATAACATCGTCAAATATTCCATTACCATATTATAAGAATATTTTCAAAATAAATGTTTTCTTTATAAATATGTGAGTCTTAAATGATTTCAAAATAGAAAGAGATATTTCTCTCAAATAGTTTTGATTTCATCTATGTCAGCATCCTTTGATAAATTTTACACTTGTTTGAAGTTGATTTATTGTGATACAAATCTTCCATATTTTATTTAAGGTTCTGTGATATGTTTGACTATGGATGGGTTATTTTTATGCAATTCATGGTTTATGGTTAAAGTATTGACATTTTATATGCTAGTTTTAATACGAATGTTTATGTTATATTTCAACCTCTTCTTAAGATGAATGTGTTGGACTATTATGGTCCAGGTTAGAGACTAGTAAAATTAAGCCCTACGGGTTGGGTTCCAGTTACAGAAGACCCTCTTTGTTGGATTCTGGTTATAGAGGCTCTCTGGGTTGGAGTCTGGTTACAGAGGCTCTCCAAGTTGGAGTCTGGTTACAGAGGCTCTCCAGGTTGGATTCCGGTTACAGAGGCTCTCTGGGTTGAGGTCGAGTTACAATTATCCCCTAGGTCCTGGCATGAGGCCTTGACATAGAAATTAAATCCCAGTACTATACATTCACTCATTATGAAATTAGTTATTACATGTGATTATTCGACTAGTATAATATCTATGTGCATGTTTATATGGTAATGTTTGATTTAATTTTTCCATATTATGTTCAATTTTATGTTTAAAAGGATATTTTTTTATTACACATCTTTCCTTAGAAGTTTATAGCTTATGATAAATTATTTACCCTTACTGAGCATCTGAGCTCACCCCTTTCTTATGTTATATTTTCCCAGGATCCCAAGAAGTGTTTTATTTTTGAGATGTAGGGTTAAGCTAAGCGAACAATGTCATTCTCAAAGGATTTTTTTTTGTATGTTAGAAAGTGTGATGTAACATTCATGTATGTAATATATTTTCCAAGACTGCTAAACTAATCGGTCTTTCAAGACTTTATTCCTTGTAATCATGACAATGTATTAAAATAATACACTGACTCTGGGAATCCAGGGTCGTGGTGTTACAGCTACTCTCACCAAGTATCACATACAATAGTATATAATATAATAAAGATTATCAAGGGTACCCAACTACTACTACCCCAATGGGTTTCTACTTTTCCCCAATGCTGGATGTCCTAATCCATCTTTCTCCAAATTGTCTTCCTGCAAACACCTAGGTGAATCACCTCATGCAGTATAACCACCACGTCCATGTAACCAAAGTAACTAGTTAGTTTTTGGGAGCCACCACATCTCGCATAACATGTATCATATGTTAGGTATTAAACCTCAATACATTATATCCCATACACCGAGTAAGGATCCTCAATCCATCATAGCCTATACATGTCACACCTATATTAGTCCATAGAAAAATATTTCCATAATATATGTGTGTGAATAAACACAATCCATTATATCCCTCAACACACATATATGAGGAAAACTAACCATTGTACCTACCAGAATAAGTAACTACCAATAGAAAAGAGCGGGGCCAAGGGGGTAGTCATCCATCTATCCTCCCACATGAATGTTGGGGAAAACACCCCCCCCCCCAGGGCTCAGAATCCATAGGGTGTCAGTTTCCCTAACTGGTGAGGTGGAGTAGCATATAGAAACACAAAAATACAAAATATAATATAGCTAAAAACCACACTATGTTCATAACCTACTCTTAGACTCAACTGCAGCTAACATCTCTCGGACTCCTAGCTGCCACTGGTAAGACTAGGTATCCTACAAGAACGCAACCATTTAAATAGATTTATTATATTACTTCATTCCATTTTTATAAGTTTAACTTTACATTAATTAAATTTTTAAACATTAATTAACCATTATTAATTCCACATTACATTTCATTAGAATCACACCCAAAGTCCATTGTTCCTTTAAATTGAAACCTCAACATTGCATCCTAGTAAGCTCTAACACCATGGGTTAACATCATTTATTCAATAATTTATTAACAGCATTATTACTTTCCCATATTCTGAGGCATTATTGAAAATCATTCTAAGCCACTAAACACAAGGGGATCAACATGGTGAGTAGGTGAACTACCTGTTGAGTCTTTTCCACCTCTAGAAAGAGTGTAGACCCATCCACCCTCAAGAAGATAAACAATGAAATAAGGTGGTGTACCCCATGCGTCTTTTCCCATTTTTGAAGGAGGTTAAACAAGACCAGATGCCTTGAGAAGTGGCAAAAGTAAAGCAGATAAACAACCAACACGATTTATCAAGCATCCAAGCATTCAAATCCAACCTGTTTCATCATCTATGGTATCCACCTCATCACCCATATGCATAAACTGAAGATTATTTTCATTCTAGGCATCAACTTCTTCCACAACCAATGGTCCTCCCTTCCCCCACATATCACAACAGCCGTCTTGGCTCACATCACAACACAAGCTGCAGGAAAACAAACATCATGTCAACTGGCCTCTTAGCCCTTAAACAAAAAAGAGGGTAACTTAGAACCCTAAAAGAAATTATCTTTTATCAAACAATTAGTTATTTAGTCTATCTTTAATTAACCAATTTATTATTCGTAGATTCCAATGAAGAGAAACCTAAACTATAAACTATCACAAAATAATTAAACATTCTTATAACATCAATTTAATTAACAACAAATTAAAACAAGAAGAACCAGATTCATTTACATGCCTCTTTATCTTTAAAAATTAATTTACAATTAATCCCAGTTTACGTTCTTTACCAATTTCCATCAAGAATAAAAAGAAAAACAAATCAAACATAGATATCACAATATCTAGAAAAACAATAGGCAATAACATACGATCGATATAAATTTATCTATCCAGTTAAAATATTTATTATGTAAATTCCATTGTAATCCAGTGGGCTAAAACATGCTAACTCTACAATTTCACATAAAATAATAGAGAATAAATGAATTCCCTGCCTAAAATGGTTCTTGACGTTCTTTATATGAGAATGATCCACACAATGGATCATGATCTCCTCCCCCCGTGACAACTATATCAACCTGAGGACGTCGCGACATGACTGCAACAACCCAAACCCAAGAAAACTCCATTAGATCATGTAGATCACATGCCATAACATGGAAAGGAGAAAATAGGGGGAAAATATCAAGGAAAATACAAGAACAGAGTTCGATCGTACCTTCAATCAATGACAGATCGACACTTGCCGCCTGTACCAAAACAGGGGGTGCACATGCAGTAGGAAGAAACATCAAGGAGAAATGATCCAATGATTAATGTTTGATCATGCCTCTCCTATGGGAAGAAGTAATGGTTCAATAATCTTGTTCCAAGGAACAAGAAGGTATAACAAGGGAGGAATATATCTTGTCCCTTTAGAAGATTTAACTGAGCAATGGTTTAAGATACGCTGAATTTTCTGTTAAAAGTGGATCGCATTAAACCCCATGATTTGACTACGTAAAGACATCCCAAGCCTTAGGAAAAATAATATACGATTTATAGATTTGATTCATCCTTAAAACCATTAAAACAAGGCCTTGAATTCTTTTTTCATCAAAGAAAATGCTAAAGGGGTGAAACTGTATGAGGCTGGAAACACTATTCAACTACCGATGCAGAAAACACTATTCACAAAATGACTCACTGACACTGAAGGAACTGTTCACATCGGTCTCACCGATGGAACTCTTCACATCAGTCTCACCGATGGAAATGTACACATTGGTCTCACTGATGAAAATGTTCACGTCAGTCTCACCGATGGAACTATTCACATTGGTCTCACTGCTGGAACTGTTCACATTAGTCTCACGGATGGAACTCTTCACATCGGTCTCACAGATGGAACTATTCCCATCGGTCTCACTGATGGAAATATTCACATCGGTCTCACTAATGGAAATTTTCACGTTGATCTCATCGATGGAACTATTCACATCAATCTCACTGATGGAACTGTTCACCTCGGTCTCACCGATGGAACTGTTCACATCAGTCTCACTGATAGAATATTCACATGGGTCTCACCAATGGAACTGTTCACATCGGTCTCACTAATGGAATTATTCACATCTGTCTCACTGATGAAACTATTCACATCGGTCTCACTGATTCACAGTTAACATCAGTCTCACTAATGGAACTGTTCTCATTGGTCTCACCGATAGAACTGTTCACAAAACAAGAATTTTGTAAAAGTTTTGGGGATAAGTCACCTTGACCTCCTAGAACACCCCAAACACCAGATTTCAACAAAGTAATGGACCAGAGAGGTCCAGGACATTATAGTTATATCTATTATAGTTATTTACATTAAAAATAGAGGAACCCCTTCTATTGATTGAGTTCTTATTATTCATTTTTAGCAACTTGAGGAATTCAAATAAGTAACCTCAGTATTGGACACTAATGAGAATTGGTAAATATATGGGTTGGATTCATTGTCCATTATGGTGTTTTTGACTCAATGAAGAAATTTACATGGTGTGATTGTCCAATATTGGATTTTTTTATTCACAGTGTTAAAATGTTTATGTTTGGTTGTGCTAAAAATAAAATTAATGTGGAAGATTTTGTGGACTATTTTACAATCTAAGAATATTGATCATGATAAACCAAGATACTGGTTGAAGTTTTCAAAGAAAGATGAGAACCCAGATAGTGATGCATCATACAATGTTTTTTTTATTCTAGGACTGTGTATACCTTAATATTATTATAAAGGAATGGGTATGAAAAATTTTATGTTTTCATGGGATTTTAGTGAAAGAAAATAATGAAAAGGATGAATTCCCAGATAAATAATAAGTTTTCTGAAAATGGTGATTCTAATACATATCACAAAAATATGAAAAATGAATGATTTTTGATCAAGTTAATGATTTTCATGAAAATAAATAAATAGTTTTTAGAAGTTGAATGAAGGTATAGGTATGATACTACCTCGTAAAAATTTAGTAATGGCATGCTCCTGAAATATTTGAGATTTTTTAAAATATGGAGTTATGTGATGCATATTAAGTTGCATGAAGCTACAAATTTAGATAATTTTTTTTGCAAAAAAATGAGTTATGTTATAAAGGTTACCTAAAATGAGATATTTTATATGAATCAAGAAAGTTTTATAAATATTTATTGATGTACAAGGAAGTTTTACAAAGGAAAAACAACATTTATAAATAGGTTATTTCTTTACCAATTTGAAGTATCTAGACATAAGTAATATTGGGAGCCTCTAAATTCATTAAAGAGTCATGTGATGGTATTTTGAATGTGATGAAGTAATTAAATCATAAGTTACATATAGAATGGGCTTAAATTAGTTTGACTAAGAAGGTTTTTTAAATTCATTCATATGGACATCAGTTTCATGATGAAATAACATGATTCTATATGAAAATGTGAGATTCATGGAAAGATTGTAATTTTCAAGAAATAAATTCATTTGAGAAATAGTAATACTAAACATCAATGGTTCCAATAGAGTAACCTATGTCTATATAGACCAAGTGATATTCATGAAAGATTTTAACCCTAAAAAATTGAGAGTTTCATGAAATAGTAAAATTTGTTCAAATTTTTTTTATTTTTGTGAAATTGTGAAAGTTTCATGAAAAAATTGAAGATTTATGTAAAATATCCATAGATTGATGAAACGGTGAGGAGTACTTTCAGTGTGATAATTAGTCATTTTCATTACAAAAATATTTTATAAAGGTATTGTCACTCATGGTAGACATTGTTAAAGGAATTTTTTATTCTGTGAAGAATAGTTCTATAAGGGAAGTGAAGATGCTACAATATTGATGTTCAAAACCAGTTTTTGAAAGATCTGTATAAGGATAAATGGGTGATAATCAATGCATTAAATATCATATACTAAATTCATTCATTGTCCTGTGAGCCAAAAATCATTCCCCATAGAAGTAGTGAGAAAAGAAAGGTAACATAGAGACTTTCACTTGGGTGGAAGTCAGCTCACCCTAAATCTTATAATGGTAGTGATCCTAGCTTGGAGTTACTATATCCATAATATAAAATCCATAGAACTAGTGAATATTAGTGAATTTTTTCACATCAATACAATGTTGGCATGTACTCCTTGGATGTATCCTATAATTGGTAAACCGATTAAAATTATTTCATATTGTGTAATTTCATTTACTATATTCTTATGTATGAAAATTTGTGCATGTAAATTGAGTGATCACCAGTATTATCTAAATAAAGATAAGATAATTCCACAAATTAATGGGATTTTTTCCAATCATGTGAACACAAGAGTGACCCTACTAATAAGTGTACTCAATATCGGTTATGGTAGTGATATTTTCAAGGTTTCATGAGTAAATTAAAATGAGTTTCATACCCAGATCACCCCCCCCCCCCCCCGCTCATGGAACATCGCACTAAAGTCCCTTGTGTGTCTAATAGTTAGTATCTAAGAAAGGTTTATCTTATTGAATGTATTTTTTTATTAATTTATCTGGTATTATTTTTGAACTAAAATCTATTGTTCTAGTACTACTTGTGAAAGAAAAATAATTTTATGAAGAAACATAACTCTAATGAAATTTCATATAATGTAAAAAAATTGATAATTCAGTGACCAAGATAAAATTTCTCAGTAGATCAAAAAAATGTGTGTATGAATATTATTGTTTATCTACATTCTCATAAAAATTTTCTTTATTATTATACAAGGAGCCTAATATACCAATAGATGATGTAATTAATGATGATAATGATATATTAAGAGATCCAAAGGGGGAATTTGTCACATATCAGAGAATCTTGATCAGGGGAAAATGGAAGAAAACATAGATATGAGAATGAATAATGAGTCTCAAGAGATCCATGTTGAAATTTTGAAAATTAAGTTCAATTGAAGAAAAAACACCTCAATCAAATACTAATTGATGTTTCTATAGATATGGGGGAGAAAAAATGATACTCTGGCTAAAGAATTGGGAGCGATGTATTCCAAAGTACATGATTATAAATCTAGTTTAAAAGAGAATATACTTGACTCAAAATTGGTTCAAACTTTGTGGTCTAATAATGATGAACTGGTTGCACGCACGGTAGAGTTAGTTTAGGAGAAAAAAATTAAGATGCAAGTAATAGTGGGCCAGAATGATGACATTGGGAATATGGGTACAAAAATGAAGAGTCAAAGTGACTTACATAGATAATATTCAAATGAATTAGTAAAGTAAATGGTCACAAAGAAGGATATGAAACCTATAATTATCCCTCTCAAAACAAAAATGTAATATAGGTTAAAATATAGAAAAGAATATTACTCATGTATGAAGTTTATGACTTCCAAACTAAAGAAGAATGGTTAGAATATCAAGGACCTCAATGGAAGTATTAATACCCCAAAAAAATATTAGGATCCTTCCCATGGAATCATTAATATGTGGAAACCAAATTCATAACGTGATTAAAATCATAATGAAAAATATGAAAGAGATGACTCTCAGATGGATGTAGCCATAAATTTTTACTATTGTGTAATCATTGGAAATATCAAGAGTGATTTTATATAAGCCAAAAGGATTCAAGGAAAAAATTAAAACTACTAACAAAACATATTATATGATTTGTGATAATATGAGGTATGGTTTAAACTAGAAAATCTTTATTTGTGAAAAACATGTTCATATGGAAATAAATTGTAGCAAGAGAATAAACTAAAGGATTTGGAAGGAATTGTTCTATTCTTACGATCAACAGGGAAGAAAGTTTTCATTTAAATAATGTATATTAAGTTGGGGAATAGATTTACCACTCTAGAGAAATATATTTGAGCCCAAAAAAGTTTCATCAAGCACCAAAATCAATTTTCTCATGCAATCCCTCCAATATATAATGAAAACAAATTTGGAGTAAAAATGAAGAAGTTTCTCTGAATATGAGAAAGTAAATTGAAAATATTATTAAATATACACCAGGGAATAAAACATATGAGGTAGATTTATTATATTTTAAAGATAAAATACAAGAATCATACCTATTTGGTTTCATAAAATATACCACAAGGAAATATTTGAAGAGAAATATGGAAGTTACCAAGAACAAAGAAAATAATGATGTGAAGTGGAGCTTAAAATCATGGATGGAATGGAATGTTTTTTACGTAAAAAAAGATAAATTAGAAAACTAAAGGGACAATAAATACTTCTTGTATTTAAGAAACATCTGAAACAAGTCATAGGTAGTAAAAGATGATGAATGATGTAGTGATAAGTAGATAAACAAGAAGATGTGTATAAGAAGGGTCTAGCCAGTAATGTGTCAGGTGATAATTTCCAGTAAAATTACCCATGGAAGAAGACTTTTTGATTTGGACCATGAAGAAAAGAGATTACCATACCAAGAAATGATAATTTCAAAGAAAACATATAAAATAAAGTTTTTTTTAAGTGTAGTCACTCAATGTAGAGTCACTTGAAGGGAACTAAATAATCTTACCACAAATAACAATTAATAAGAAGAAGAGTTTAATGATATAATGGAATTTCTTTCCTGAAATCTAAAAAGTTAAAATGAGTGTGTGATAGAGAAGGGTCATTCTGCCATGAAAAATTATATTCCTTAACTTGGAATATATAAATAAAACTCTCCATGTGTGTTTAAATTTAATTATTTATTCATGAAGTGTATCACATTTTAGGGGAGATATGATCCACATGGGAGTTGCATCAAAAGATGAAAACTAATGTCTGTACATGCTCTAAATTCCCAATTAATAATTTAAGAAATAGAATAGTTACAAACTATTCCAATAATTGGTTTCAAGTGTTAAATATTGAAATTATAATTTATGTCAATAGGTGTAAATATTTATTGTTTTTTTTAGAATTAGATATAGAATATATAATAGTGGATAATAATTAATAAAATGAGCTCCTAGGATTTAGTTGGTTTGGTCTAACATGTGAAATCATCAAACTACTCTTAGGATATTAAAAGATATTGTGGATGGGTAACTCTCATGATGAAAATAAACTCTATATTCAGTGCTGAAGTTGAGAAATCTAAGGGTAGTTCTGAGAAAATAAATATGATATATGGTATCCATACCATCCAAGGAAAGACATATTTTAAATGTGAGATGAAATCAATTACCATGTAAATCTTGGGAAGTAGTCTCAAAAGATGAACAAGTGAGATATTCTTTCGAAAATTGGTATCTATGACAATTGGTTCTAGTTTCAACCATTTTTATTAATTTAGTTTCTAGATATTAAGAAGAAATATTGAATAATTCATTAAAATAATCTAAATTTATATGGATTGTTTACATATAAGGAAGTATATTACTGAAATGGATAGATATGGTGTTATTCACGTTATCTTTTATTTCTTACATTGAGACTAAACTCATTTAGATTAGAGGTTTTTTATGGCTCTTTCCTAAGTAGTAATTCCACCCACAAAAAAACCCTTTAGAATGAAACTAAAATAGAAACAAAAATTGATCTAGATAGATTTTTTAATCATTCAATTAATTTTAGAAAATGGTGCAGGAGAAAAAGTGAATTTTTGGATCTAACCATTGATACTAACAAGTGGAGGAGTTTCATATCATAAGTTGATCATTATATCTCATTATTAGAATCAAGGACCATGTTGGCAAGGGAAAGAATAATAAATATCCCCATACACATCCTTGATAAAGGATATTTAGTTTAATGAAATAAATCATGGCCTCAATAGTATTAAAGGATAAAAGATTATGTTATCTGGAATCAAGAAAAAATGGTGAGAATGAGGTGTCCCTAAAACTTCTACCCCTATTTACCAATTTATAATTTTTCCGAAGTTCGTATATCTTGTTTATATTTTATAAAGATTAATTTGTATTTTATTTCAATGGGGTAGAGGAAAGGATCATGAATTATTATGCAATTTTTACCTAAATAAGAATGGATTAAAAATTCATTGGTGTTCCTTCCCAACCCTCAAAATGGGGAGTATTAATTTAATATTGTAAAAATAATGTTCCTAATAATTTTCTTTAGACATATATAGATCATGAAATATTTCCCTATGGGTTCATGATGTAAGTAGTTACCCAATGGGGTTGATGAAGTGGTCTAATTGAGATATAATCTCTATGTTACAATGTTTACGCCATTGATATTATAGAAATTATCAATGGTTGACAAACGATCAAATTTTCATTCATAATCAATTGGTATTGATGAATTTTCAACATGTGGTATCGATAAAGATGAAAAGGATACATAAAAGAGTTTATAATAAATCTGAATTGGGTAATTATTAGAAACCAATAATAATTGGTGTTTATAGGAGTTGGATTCATTTTCAACCATAGTGTGATTGATTGAGAAATGAAATTGACATAGTTTGATTGGAACATGTTGTCTTGTTTTATTAACATGTAAACAGGATCATTTTTTGTAGTGTTCCCAATAAATGGATAGTAGTGTATTACATGGATTAGTATGTGATATTGGAATGTCGATCATGATAAACCGAGAGATGTGTAGAAGATATCTATGAAATATGATCACTTATATAAGGTTTCATCATTCTAGTTTTATATAGAAGTTATAGTATCATGAATACCATGATATATTTACAACATAATAAGTCTAGAAAATTTTAAGTGTGTGTATGAATTTTTCATAGAAAAATAGAGAAAAGAAATAAGTCTCGTGAAAATATGGAATTTCATGAATACAATGTTTTGAATCTATATCAAGAAAGTATTGAAAAGGAAATATTTTTACATAACATATAATGTTTTTCAAGTGGTATCAATAGTTTCATGAAGTTGTTTGAAAGTGTAGGAATGAGACAACCTCAAAAAAAATTGTTAAATGAATTTTTCACATAAATGTTCAAAGGTTTCAAGAATATCGGAGTTGTGGGACACATACAGATTTTCATGAACCAATGAAATACATATATTAGATTCATGATGATAGTTATTTTCATGCTAAATGTGGAATAAAATCATCAAAGTTTTATGAAACAAGAATGTTTCAAAAAAAAAGGTTGATGGAACATAAGGCAGTTACATGAAGGGGAAAAACATCTACAAATAGAGGGTAAACCCACACCCTCCATTAATGAATACAGACTCAATGAATGTTAGGATAATCTAAATATTTGAAAGAGTTATATGATGTTATATCTTGAATGAAGTAGTAATGAAATTATAAGTTGCATTAATAAAGAACTTTTATTAGTTCAACCAAGTGATTTTTTCCAATGCATTCATGCAAACATCAATTGTGAAAATAAAGAATTTATTATATATTACAAAGTGAGATTCATGATAATTTTTTAAGTTACATAAGAGGAATTATTGTATGAATCTGCAGTGCTAATATTACTTGTTCCAAGAAAGTTACTTATTCCTATACAGACCAAGTGAGATTCATGAAATATTTCCAGTCTCTTGAAAATTGGGACATTCACAGTATAGTAAAAGTTACATGAATATTTGTAATTATCCAACACAATAAAAGATGTGTGAAAAAAGTGAATAGTTTCATGAAATTGTAAAAGTTTCATAAAAATTTATGGGTTTCACAAAAGTGACTACTAGGAATTCTCATCAAGTGAACAATAGAAAATCTAGTTAGAACTCATGGTAGACCTTGTCATGGGATGTTTTTATTCCATGAAGACCGGTTCTATAGGAAAATTTAAGCTTCTATAATGTTCTTTTTCATAAATAGTTTGTTAAATATTTATTTTATGATCAATGGGAACTAATTTTTGTGTCATCTATTAGATAGTAATGCCAGGCATTGTCCTGTGAACCAAAAACATTTATCTCTTGATGTAATAAACAATGTAAAGACCTGGAATTTCCATGTATTTTTTTTTAATTAAATGGGAATTCTACGAGTCTCCAAAAATTGACGGCGCGAGATTCTGAGGCCCGAAGTGCCCGAAATGAATTTCTGAACTTTTTTTTGGGTATGTTCAGTAAACATGCAAGTGGGTTTTTCTAACATTTGAACTGGTTCTTGGAATTGAAATCTGAGGGCACCATTGAACTCGTAGCACTGGTATTCGCTTAAGGAGACCTTCAACTCGACCGTAGTAGGTCGAGGGTGGAAGTTAGTTTTTCACTTATTTTTTAAAGAATAAAAATAAAATAAAATGGTGTAACATTTTATTTTTATTTCATTTTGAAACTCCCATGAGGATGTTTCACAGGTGGGGACCACTGAACTAAAACCTCCATTGAGAGGTTATTGAGGTGGGGACCACCGATCCTAAACCTCTCATTAGAGGTTATGGTGGTGGGGACCACCCAAGTATAAACCCCCCTTGAACTCCCCTTTAATGGGAGAAACCTCCAAACTTCCTATTAAATGTGGGGAGCCTCTTCAACTCCTCCAACATTTATTATGCCAACTCAGTTAATTAATTAAGCCTTTTTGAATTTATTCCAATGAACGAAGTAGACAACATAATATATTATGTTGGCTACTTGGCATTTTTGGTGGAATTGGGAGGAAGGAGACTTGGGAGAAACCTCTCCAATGAAGAACACCAACAAAGAACACCGACTTCGACTTTGACTTCTTCCACGGGACATTCGTTGATGAGGAAAATCTTTAACATCAACGAATCGATGATCGAGGAAACGCCGACGTCACCAACGTCTGTCTATTCCCAGTGACATCATCTCCTTCCCCGCCGACAGTCTTCAACGAATCAAAATAATGAGGTTGGGAAGGTGTTTGAATTATTTTCCTTACCCAATCTTGTTATTCTTGTGATTCAAGTTTTATAGCCACTTTCTACCACTCAAATGCGCAGAGTGCGGGCCAAACAAACATCGCTCATCCTCTTCGAATTTTCTGGTGATGATTCTTGTGTTCTTCGTGATGGAGGAGGATGGCTATCAACTGTGATGAAGGGGATGAAGGCAACAACGCCGCCCCGCAGGCACCACCGCCCCCGGTGCTCCACCTCCCATGGCCTCAGTTCCCCATAGCACTCCACTATGCCGCCCTGGCTGAACTGCCCCATGGCCTCCGCCCTCCCAGCTGAGCCACCCCAGCCACGCTGCCCCACGGCCTCTGCCCTCCTGGCTGAGCCGCCCTGTGGCCTGCGCCCTCCCAACTGAGCTTCCCTAGGCGAGCCGCCCCGCGGCCTCTGCCCTCCCAGCCAATCCACTCTGACTAAGCCACCTCGTAGCCTCGTGCCCTCGCAGCACCCCCCGCATCCAAACCACACTGTTCCCTCACAACACCCCCTGCGGCCGAGCCGCCCCACGCCCACGTGGCACCCCTCGCAGTCGAGCCGCCCCGCGCCTCTGCGGCACCCCTACGGCTCCCTCGCGGCCTCGCAGCCCTCGCGGCCTGCCGAGCCACCCAATGGGTTGGGCTGGACCCAGTGGGTCGAGCTGGGTCGGTCTGACCTAGTCGGACCGAACCCAGACCAAATACGGCCATATACTTTACTTGGGCCATAACTTTGGCACCAGAAGTGCATTTGACGAACCGTCAGTGATTCTAGAAACCTTGGAGCAAGATGGTCCCTTTAGTATACCCCACTAGAGTTTTGGAAAATGTTGGGGAATGGTTGGGTTGGATTGAGCACGAATCCAACCGTGCCCTCGGAACAAAAAGGATAATAACTCACAGACCGGGCATCTGAATGATGCATTGTCTGTTACGTTGAGACCCATATAACATGGCAGAACTTTGAGATACTTTTTCATGGGACTTCATGGCAGTTGGAATATCGAACAATAGATTTTTGTGTGGATCCTTCTGGAGACAAGTGAGCATAGTGCAGGAACCTAGTAGCTGGCTGTGATGTGAAGAATGTAGAGAGATCCTGTGTGGGTCACCACTTAGAGCGATCCTGTGTGGGTGAGCACCTAGTTATCTTATGTGGGTCAGTACCATGCGATCCTGTGTGGGTCATCACCTAGTGATCTTGTGTGGGTCAGCACCTTGCGATCATGTGTGGGTCAGCACCTGGAAATCCTGTGTGGGTCAGCACCTTGAAATCCTGTGTGGGTCAGCACTTAGCGATCCTGTGTGGTTCAGCACCTTGTGATCCTGTGTGGGTCAGCACCTGGAAATCCTATGTGGGTATGCCTCTTAATATAGTAAGGTGATTCATTAGTTACATCTAATCATATTTACTATTGTAATTAAGTTATACCTGGAATGAGTTGAGTTCATACCTGTGAGGTACTTTTCTTCGTGGTAATACCTTGGTGGTATTATCTAGTGTGGCGTACCTATGTGGTACATGACTTTGTGGTTTTCCTTCCTTTGTAGAATAGTTTATCTTTGGGCTTTTGGGTAGGACCCTGTGATTCCTCATGATGGAGATGGGTATACTTGATAACTTAGGTATATGTATGGTCATATACCTAAGTAGGGTTGATAGTTGACTTCATGCTTTGAGATTTATCCTTTTTGGATTTTTTGAGACCTTGAGGGTCTTGGGGTCCCTGCTAAGTATTGTTATAATAACCCCTACATGATCTATGCATTCACCTTGTTGTGTTTGGTGCAGACGACGGACAATGTTGATTGAGGCTGAGGATACGAGGACTAGAGGTAGCTCAGAGGTGGACCTTAGACGAGGCATACTGCAGAGACGACTGATCGAGAGATGTACCTACCCTTCAGGTAGGATCCTTGGTAGGTGTTCACAGGAGCTATTCCAGTTTACTTGTACTTTCAGTTTCTTGTACTTTCCAGTTGGACTCGTATTTTGGCCCCTTTTTCTTACTATAATCACTCTGTTTTCTATCGAGATTACTTGAGTTTGTATCTTGTTGTGTGATTGGTTTCCTGTTCTTTCTAGTTAAAAAGGAAATGCCTTCCCAGTCTTAGGGAATATGCCTTCGGTGCTAGTCGTCATCCCCTAGCCTATAGAAGGCAGGCTTGGGGTAGTCAGGTCAGGGACCCTGGGGGATGGGTCATTGCAAATTGGTATCAGAGGAGTCAGTTCTACCATATAACATAGGACTCTGATCATTCTTTTTAATGGAAATAGTGTTAAGTGTAGTGAGTGTGGTTATCAGTTTAGGGAATCCAATGTTGGTGTGGCGGACGACGTATCCATACACCAGAACCCCAACTTTTGATTTCTGACTCAGTGCATGAAAAAACTGATTGAGTGTGTGTTTTGAAGAGTTTTCTTTGTGATCTCTTTAATCCATCTCACTAGGTATAACTTTTTAACTTTGGTGAACCGGTTTCTTTTCAGGATACCTCCACGAAGACAGCCAGCTAGGTTTCTAAGAGTTGTATGTACTGATATCCCACTGAGCGATGAGGCCTCGGTGCAGGGCCCTCTTCCAGTAGAAGCCCCAATGGAGGCACCAGCGGTACCATTACCTATTGGGCCACCGATTCCACCGGCCCTAGAATTAGAGGGTTCACACCGATTGAGAGAGTTGCATGAGTTCTAGCTCCAGAGGCCACCCAGGTTTAGGGGACAGACGGACCCACAGGTGGGTGAGAATTGGCTAGAGGTTGTAGTGAGAGTCTTCTAACTGGTAGGGACACCATCCGATCTCATGGTGATCCTTGTCGCTTGTCTTCTATAGGTAGAAGCAGGTAGATGGTGTAGCTTGATGCTCCAAATTCATGATGACATGACGCTTCTCTGGGAAGACTTCGATAGCATGATTCAGGCAGAGTTTGTCCCATCGACTCTTCATGCAGTGCGCATTCAGGAGCTACTTCATCTGCAGTAGGGCAGCATTAATGTGGCTCAGTACTCATTGAGGTTCACTAAACTCTCATGATAATCCACAGATATAGCACGAGACCCATTATTTAGGGCCAGGACCTTCGAGCAGGGACTCAGGTAGGAGATCAAGGCATCGATGATCTCACTCAGCATCCCAACGCAGGAGGGGGTGTTAGAGAGAGCCCTTTTAGTGGAGAGTTTCCTTGATAAGCAGTGACTAGCAGTGAGACCCACTACCAGTCATCACATAGTAGAGTCTTCTGTATCTGGTAGTAGAGAGAGGACACCGAGGTCCAAGAGGACCAGACATATAGGTGGACGACCATAGGATTCAGGGTCGGTTGTGTGGGGCACATGAATCAGAGCCAGTCATGCCAGGAGCGGGTAGTGTTATGCATGCGGTGGGTAGGGTCACATGGCTCGTGACTATCTGACCTCCCATATGGATGATCTGCAGACGGTTGAAGGACCGCCCAAGCAGAGGCAGATATTCGACTAAGGAGGTTAGCAAGGATCAGGCGGACGTGGTAGAGGATTTGGTCATGCATCTAGCGGTGGGAGATGATTTGAGGTGTTACCACCACCACCACCAGGTGGCCCTCCCCAACCACATGGAGTAGGAGGATAGGGGCTATCTCAGCTCCAGGCAGTTGAGGCATATAATCATGGTGCTCTGGAGATGATTCGAGGTACGATTTGTGTCTAATCCACCTTATCTGTAGTACTTATGGACACAGGTTCCAGTAATTGTTTTATTTCCACTACCCTCATTCGGAGCTCAAAGATTCTGACATAGCCGTTGGCTCGATCCTTACGGTGAGAGACTCTTACGGGAGCGTATTCGATGATTACGCACTAGTTCGACAGTGCGAGCTTACTCTAGGAGGCAAGAGCTTCAGCTGGGATATCCTAGTAGCGGTGTCGAGGCCTTATGATGTCATCTTGGGTATGGACCGGTTATTTATAGTTCATGCTTATATTGATAGTATGAGGCACAAAGTGTGATGTGTTTGCACAGATGGAACCTGTTTTACCTTCACCGGTGAGAAGGGATCCTTTGCATCATAGGATGGACTTACCCGAAGGAGGGTGCAACCGATTACACATTAGTTGGCTATCCTTACCCTCGGAGCGGTTGATGTAGAGATTCTGAGTTATCCTGTAGTGGTGGACCAGTACATGGATGTTTTCCCTGATGATATTCTGGAAATACCTCCTAATAGAGAGGTGTAATTTTACATTTACGTGAACCATTGGATGGAACTGATATCTACACCAGCATATCGGATGGCTCCCGCAGAGCTTCGTGAGTTGCGGGTACAACTAGAGAACTTTCAGGGGAAGGAGTTCATTTGGCCCAGTGTTACTCCTTGGGTAACCCCAATTTTGTTCACCAAGAAGGAAGATGGGAGTTTGAGACTTTGTGTCGACTATCAGCGCCTGAACTAGGTGACCGTGAAGAACAAATACTCACTTCCGAGGATTGACGACCTCTTTGATCAGCTGAAGGGAGCATGGTGGTTCTCGAAGATAGACCTCAGATCAGGTTATCACCAGCTCAGATTACGAGATGAGGATGTACAGAAGATGACTTTTAGATGTCGGTATAGCCATTAAGAGTTCTTGATTATGACATTCGGCATAACCAATGCTCTTGTAGTGTTCATGGGACTCATAAACAGGATCTTTCAACCATACCTTGATCACTTTTTAGTAGTATTCATCGATGAAATTCTGATCTACTCGGATACTGAGGAGGAGCATTCCTATCATTTGCGGGTAGTACTGGACACACTCCAAGAGCACCAGCTTTATCGTAAGCTCTTGAAGTGCCAGTTTTGGATCTGAGAGGTTCACTTTCTATGACTTTTCATATCGGAGGATGGAGTTGCAGTGGATCCAGTGATGATTGAGGAGGTACTTGCTTGGGAGCCACAAAAGAGTGTGATGGAGGTACATACTTTCTTGGGTTTGGTTGGATACTACCGGAGGATTGTGCCAGATTTCTCCAAATTTGTAGTACCTCTATCATTATTGATGAATAAGGGGAAACCCTTCATGTGGTCGGAGAGATACCAGTGGACTTTTTAGGAGTTGAGGCAGAGGCAGACTAGTGTCCCCATATTGAGGCTTCTGGAGGAGGGCGTAGGGTACGTAGTCTACTGCGATGCATCGAATACCGGGTTTGTATGTTTCCTGATGCATGAGCGAGCGATTATCGCATATGGTTATCAATATATGAGATAGCATGAGCAGAACTACTCTACACATGACTTGGAGTTAGTAGCAGTGGTCTTTGCCTTGAAGATGTGGTGAAACTATCTGATGGGTGAACCCTTTACAGTGTACTCTGATCGCAAGAGTCTCAAGTATATATTCTCTTAGAAGGACCTGAACCTAAGACAACAATGTTGGTTGGAGTTACTCCAAGACTATTACTTCGAGATAGTCTATGTAGAGACCCCAAATCTAACGTACGTGGACATTACATTACTTTTGCAGAATACTTAATACATGACAAAAATAGACTCCCAAAGACCGTATTAGTTTAGTGTCTTTGGAAACTTGGAACGTAATCTTCTAATCATGGTGAAAGATCTTCAACATCTCCCCTTTGGTTTTCTTACCTAAAACCTTTCTTTATTTCCTAGGGAAAATAAAACATAAAAAGGGTGAGCTCAAATGCTCAGTAAGGGAAATCATAGAGAACATAAACCAATCCATAAACATTTAAATGAAAAAACTTGAACATAAAATCTAAACATCAAAATCTTGAGCAAATACATAAATATTGGAAGTACGTAAGGAATATATCATAAAGGAACATAAATCGTGATAAAATAGCATTATAATAAATCATTTAATTGTGGAAAACCATTAAGAACATGATATGATTTCCATAGTAGCCAAGGCATTGCTGCCAAGACCATCTTAGTGGACAAAGTCCCTTTCTGAATTGAGTTCACTCCTCGTTCCAGTCCTGTAACACTGAACCAGATTAACTTACTGTTGCATCCATGTCTATCTCATGATATATAAATCTTTACTCAATGCATTGGAGGTAGATATAGGTCCCTCCCATCTCATAATGAAATCATTCCTTCGTATGCCACAAAATCATAAATCATACATCATAGCATAACCCATATAATAGAATGAGATTCTTAAACATCATGCCATCATAACATAATCCATATAAAAAAATGGATATCATTTCATCATAATAAAAATCAAACCATGTAAATAATGGAGACATTATACTTGAAACATAAACATATTAAAAAATGTCATTTTATATGGAAAATAGTTTTGATAAAACACTTGAAATGAATTCTCGAGGAAAATATCCTTTCATCTTCAAAATCATTTTCTTTTCACAAAATTCCATGCAATTTTAAAAGAAAAGGGTTTTTTTGAAAATAATCATGCAATCTTGTAGAGGAAGATTCATGAAAATGAGGCGTTATGAGACCGTAAAAATATGTTCACACCGTATAAGTTAAAAATAACATTCTCCTCGTACTTTTGTCGGAAAAGTCAAAAAGTTTCTCGTGTGGTAAAAAAAGTAAGATTCCTTTCATAACATGTGGTAAAATTCAAAAATGGGTAAAAATTAAATTAAACATACATGAAAACATTTTTAGAAAACATGGAAATGGATGATAACAAAAACCCCAGTAAATACTTACGAATAAACAATCTTGGATAAGAGCGAGATTGGAATAGTTATCCCTTACCTTAGGTCTGATATTCTTCATATGTATCCAAACCTCATATATAATGATTTAAATAATGTCATTGACTTATTACACAATCATATTCTTGTTATGATATCATATATGGTTCACTTATGACTTTATATTACCCGTTCTTTTGTAAATTCCATGTTAAAGCATTGTTTTGGGTAAAATCATTTCATTTATCGTACGTGTTTCAACATGTTGTTATTGATATTATTACTTGTATCCTAATTTACATAATTCTATAATTTAAATCATTATTTATATATAATATATATTCAGTATATAAATGGAATGAAATACACCGTTCAGGGAGATGGTAGGTCGTGCGTACGAATGAACGTTGTTTTCATTTCCTTACTGAATTGAATGGAATTAAGTAAATGAAACATATATGTACATAAATTTATTATGTAATATATTTCATGATTATTTATTATATATAATTTATAGTCATACTTGAATGGTTAATCATGGAAAATGAATCTCATCGCATTCGTGGAGACGGTAGTCCGTACGTACGCACGAGCGATGATATTATTCCCATGATCGTGGAATTGTATTGAAGTGTATGTATAATATTTAAGAATAAATATCAATTTAAAATAATCATATATAATTATTTATTTACACCATTATACCCATCCAAGTAAGGTGGTGGTGGAAAACAGATTACACCACGGCGTGGAGACGGTATTTTGTACGTACGCACGCGTGGTGATTTTGTTTTCCGTAGGATGGATAGAAGATGAAATTGGGTTATTTAATATTTATAATAACATATAAGTATATTATTGATACATATGATATTAATTTATGATGAAACAAATAAAGAAGAAGAAGTATAAGAAGAAATAAATTAGAAAGAATTGGTAAAGGATATTACCTCTTCTTTGACGCGTCTCTTCTTAACCTCCTCTTAAGGCTCTAGGGTTGGTCTTTTGAGGAGACCATAACCTCTATAATGTTTCTAGTGAATATTATAAGGGAAATGGGTAGTTTTTGGCCGAGCTTCAAGGCTCAAAAGTGTGTGAAGAGAAGAGGGAATGGGTTCCCTTTTTATAACGGAGGAGAGGGGCACCTTTGGAAAAACTTAAAATATTATTTTATAATAAAGTCATATTCGGTTTATAATTGCTTAAAATTGATTTATTTCAAAGATAAAGTGGGGATGGGTCGAAATAATCTCAACCAATAGGTTTTCGACAATTTTAGGTTACTATTTTAGCCTTATCATTTAGATTTAACTCTAAGTTAAATAATTTAACCTTTACCGTGTCTTCTTGTTTTCTTACACTCTATGGTTAATAAACTTACTATAACAAGACAAAAGAACCCCAAGTGGTTCATTATTAATATATATAACCTTATCTAGGTCATTTGGCCAAACCTTATATTTTTAATAATATAATAACAATTAATAATATAATATTTGTTTTAAAAACTATTTTATGTCAATTTTTACACTATTTGGTAATTGATTTTTTTGAAACTCATAACAGCATGATTAGTTCAAAAAAAGTTAATTTAATCAATAATAACATGCCATATTAACCTATAAAATTGGTGGAATTCATAAAAAGTCTCAAATTACATTTATTTGGGTATTTATAACATCAATTGTGTTAATATTTCATTAATAAGGTAATTACTGCATCATCATTGTGTCATAAATAAATTATATCATTTAATGTCAAAAAATTATAAATAAAATTCCATTATGTAGGAAATATTTTTATATTTCTAATGAATACTTATAGTTGAATTTATCTTTTGTATAACCCAATATTAAAAATGATTTAGTTATTAAACTTCGATTTTATCCATTTTAAATCTTCTTTAAATAAAATAATAATAAGTGTCCTAAACTAATACAAGTGGACCTAAAGGGTAATATTTTATTCCTAAGGTTGTTTTTGGTCGAATTACACTTATCCAATAGAATTATAACATGTGTTAGGGTAATAATAATATCATTTTACCCTTAATTTCCCTATTTACTTTTAACCGTGGTAAATAAAAGTAAAAAGTTACTATTCACCAAAAATTATTTTTATCTTATTGAACCACATTTACTCCTTGATATTAACCGTTTCTCTCAGATTTTCGAAATTCCACTCACAGAAGCGGTAAAATTATGTTTTATGTAGATTTTCAAATTCTCCTATTAGGTGGGTAAAAGACGGTGAAAAGTTCAATAAAATTTTTATATATCTAAATTTTTTATAAAATGACACAAATGAATTATATTACAATTATATAGTTATTATGTATCAATTTTTACCTAAAATAAATTTAAATAAAATAAATAATTATTTAAATAAAAATTTGGTTTTTAAATAGTAACCCAGTGTTTTCACTATTCCTCAAAAATTAAAAGTTTTCAGAAAAATACCAAAAATTCACCCTAGGATAATTTTAATATTCCTAATCCAAAAATGAATTCCATTTTGAAAGATAAAATTTGTAAAATTTTAAAAATTGGGTATTACTATTCATAACGACTAGTTCATAATAATATTATAATAATATCTCATTTAGTGAAACTTGGTATTGTATACTACGCACGCTATCGAAGAAGGTCTTGATTACGTGTAATGAAAGCCAAGTCAGGGCTACGTGTAGTGAAAGATTTGTTTGGTTTTGTGTATAACATAATCAAAACTTATTAAACAAAATCTATACTTAATGTTGCATAAAATAATTTCCACGAAACAAAATTTAAATTGTGTGTAACACGTGCCAACAATAGTGTTGCATATACTTCAAGCTAATATAGTGTTGTGTATAATACAATCTAATCCTGGTGTAGTGTATAATAGAATACATCAAAGAAATTAAAAATAATATATCTCATAAAATCTCGGGGTGTTACATTCTACCCCCCTTAAAATAAATTTCGCCCTCAAAATTCATAGGGGTTATAAATCATTTTCTACTTGAAAGTTTCATTCATAGAAACCCATATCGTAAAAAGGAATACTAAATCATCATTTTAAAAAGGAATGTTAGAAACAAAACAGATACCCAAATTAACTCATCACTTGGGTTCCCACATAGTAGTATATAGGTGAAAATATGGATGTGGAAGAGAAATCTAACCGTCAAGTTCTGATAGAGAGTGGTAGAGAACATGGCTATGAAAAATCCAACAATTGAAAAGTTTTAATTTTATGATGATCTAAGGTACCATCTGATTCATCAGATATGAGAGTACTAGGACAACATTTTTGGTTTCCAAGATCATTTCCCTAACATGGATGAACTTTTACATAAGGAGAAATACTTACTTGATTTCAGTGTAATATCATCGTTGGTCATTCCATGAACAATATCCACTTCATCTATATTTAAAAAAATGAAGCTGAATTTTTCATTCATGAAGTGTTAGCAGATCATGTGATAGAATGATAAGTCGTCCCATCTGTTTCTATCACAAAAATGTTAGCATAAGTTATTAAATATACATAAGTCCATCTATGGTGAGATTAATCATATATGATTCCAAAAATGGACTTATACTTCATCTATCATACTGCTTAATAAAATAAAACTAGTTCCTACTAACCAAGGACTTCTTGTAGGCTAGTGGTAGGAAATAAAGGCATGTCGTACTACGATTGTGGGTTCGATTCCCACAACCTTGTCCGACACGACAGGTTTTCCCCATCCTGCAGGTCGTCCTTTTTATAAAACTACATTATTATAACATCCCATCAATAATATCGAAAAAAAGTTCTATCCTTAAACAATACTAACTTATGTCCAACACAATCCATTCCAATATTTAGGCTTATCTAAAATACTTCTATCCAATCTCATTGTATAAAGAAAATGATTACTAGAGAGGTCATATACCAAGCATGTGAATACCATCATTTATCTCCCATATATCATAAGATATATCTTATTGGTCATATTCCAAACATGTGAATACCTTAATCATGTATTCTTTTGAAACATCAATTACCATAAAACCTTAGCGAAAACATGAATTCTGTCAAAATTTAACTCATTACACATCCCAAAGTTTCTATATACTCAAACCATGATATCACTTTGTCCTTATATCAGTCATGAGCTCATGAATACTATCAAAATTTCATTTTCTCTTTATCCCTTCATTATGCGCATATCATCTTCTTTACAAAAATATCTGAATAACCTTTCATGGTTACCAGTACCATTCAACATATATTTTCAAATAATTTAGGAAAAACAATAGTGTAACAATCCTTAGATGTTTCTTTTTTCCATAGTACCCTTAAACTACCTATACAACATAACTCTTGATAAACATACAATCATTCCACTACCTTCTTAAACCAATGTCCAAGCTTCAACACTTCTTTCATCTCATATATCATTTGTAGTCTACTCATCATCATCCACATAAATACTACCCATATGACCATGCTGATTCTCTTCGTGAGATTTTCCCTTAGGGAATTGGTTTGAATAATGCCCATACATTCTACATTTAAAACATCTAATCATTGTCGATGTCGTAGAAATACCATTATCCTTCTCCATGGTTTTAACTGAAGCTTTTCCTTTGCACTAACTAGATTTGTGTCCTTATTTTCTACACCCAAAGCATCTTCCAGTTACTTTGAATGATTCTCCTTGATGCTTCTTCCCAAATGATTTACATGAGAGAAATTGAACTTTCTTTCCTCTATGATCATCATGAAACTCCATCTTTCTCTTATTAGATAATTTGGGAAACTTACCAAAGTTGAGATTATTGATCATATTATGAGATTGCTGATTAGGCATAATAATGATTTTTCGACTTCCAAATCCTATTTCATTTGGTGGTTCATGAAGAATATCATTCCATTGTCCATCATATCCTCCATTATCATGAATCTTCCTCTTTCCATCCATTTTCTAAAACCCAAAAAGAATAGTGTGAGAGGCAAAAATCATGCTAGGGAAAACAACATAATAAAGGGGGAGTACCGTTAATATCTAACATCTTAGGTTAAATTCTAATATCGTTACCATAATTCTAGGACTATAACCTATATATATACTTATCCTTAGGGACATCCTTAGACATAACTTAGAAATATCTATAAGGATTTCACTAAAGTTATTGTATCCTAGTTTCCAAAGGTTAACTAAACCTTTGCACTGATACCAACTGTAGAGACCCCAAACCTGACGTACATGGACATTACATTACTTTTTCGGAATACTTAATACATGACAAAAATAGACGCCCAAAGACCGTATTAGTTTAGTGTCTTTGGAAACTCAAAACGTAATCTTCTAATCATGGTGAAAGATCTTCACCGTCTCCCCTTTGGTTTTCTTACCTAAAACCTTTATTTATATCTTGGGGAAAAGAAAAACTAAAAATGGTGAGCTCAAATTCTCAGTATGGGAAAGCATAGATAACATAAAACAATCCATAAACATTTTAATGCACAAACTTGAACTTAAAATCTAAACATCAAAATCATGAGGAATGACATAAATCTTGGAAGTACATAAGGCATATATTAGAAAGGAACATCAATCATGATAAAATATCATTATAATAAATCATGTAATTGTGGAAAACAATTAAGCACATGATATGATTTCCATAGTGGCCAAGGCATTGCTTCCAAGACCATCTTAGTGGACAAAGTCTCTTTCTGAACCGAGTTCACTCCTCGTTCCAGTCCTATAAGACTGAACCGGATTAACTTACTGTTCCAGCCATGTATATCTCATGAGATATAAATCTTTACCCAATGCATTGGAGGGAGATATAGGTCCCACCCATCTAATAATGAAATGATTCTTGCGTATGCCACAAAATCATAAATCATACATCATAGCATAACCCATGTAATAGAATGGGATTCTTAAACATCATTCCATCATAATGTAATACATATAAAAAAATGGATATCATTTAATCATAATAAAAATAAAACCATGTAAATAATGGAGACATTATACTTGAAATATAAACATATTAAATAATGTAATTTTAGATGGAAAATAGTTTTGATAAAACACTTGAAATGAATTCTTGAGGAAAATATCCTTTCTTCTTCAAAATCATTTTCTTTTCACAAAATTCCATGAAATTTTAAAAGAAAAGGGTTTTTTTGAAAATAATCATGCAATATTGTGGAGGAAGCTTCATTAAAATGAGGCGTTATGAGACCGTAAAAATCCGTTCATGCCGTATAAGTTAAAAATAACATTCTCCTCGTTCTTTTGTCAGAAAAGCCAAAAAGTATATCGTGTGGTAAACAAAAGTAATATTCCTTTCATAACATGTGGTAAAATTAAAAAATGGGTAAAAAGGACATTAAACATACATGAAAACATTTTTAGAAAACATGGACATGGATGATAACAAAAACCCCAGTAAATACTTATGAATAAACAATCTCGGATAAGAGCGAGATTGGAATAGTTATCCCTTACCTTAGGTCCGATATTCATCGTACGTATCCAAACCTCCTGTATAATGATTTAAATAATTTCATTGACTTATTACAGAATCATTTTCATTGTTATGATATCATATATGGTTCACTTATGACTTTATATTACCCGTTCTTTTGTAAATTCCATGTTAAAGCATTGTTTTGGGGAAAATCATTTCATTTATCGTACGTGTTTTGACATGTTGTTCTTGATATTATTACTTATATCCTGATTTAAATAATTACATAATGTAAAACATGATTTATATATAATATCTATTCAATATATAAATGGAATGAAATACATTGTTCAGGGAGACGGTAGGTCGTGCGTACGCAGGAACGCTGTTTTCGTTTCCTTATTGAATTAAATGGAATTAAGTAAATGAAACATATATGTACATAAATTTATTATGTAATATATTTCATGATTATTTATTATATATACTTTATAATCATACTTTAATGGTTAATCATGGAAAATGAATCTCATCGCGTTCGTGGAGATGGTAGTCCGTACGTACGCACGAGCGATGATATCATTCCCATGATCGTGGAATTTTATTGAAGTGTATGTACAATATTTCAGAATCAATATCACTTTAAAATAATCATATATAGTTATTTATTTACACCATTATACCCATCCAAGTAAGGTGGTGGTGGAAAACAGATTACACCACGGCGTGGAGACGGTATTCCGTACCTACGCATGCGTGGTGATTTTGTATTTCGTAGGATGGATAGAAGATGAAATTGGGTTGTTTCATGTTTATAATAACATATCAGTATATTAGTGATACAGATGTTATTAATTTATAATGAAACAAATAAAGAAGAAGAAGTAGAAGAAGAAATAAATTGAAAAGAATTGGTAAAGGATATTACCTCTTCTTTGACGCGCCTCTTCTTAACCTCCTCTTAATGCACTAGGTTTGGTCTTTTGAGGTGACCAGAACCTCTATAATTTTTATAGGGAATATTATAAGGGAAATTTTAGGGTTTTTCTGATATTCAAGGCTCAAAAGGGTGTGAAGAGAAGAGGGAAGGTGTGCCCTTTTTATAAGGGAGGAGAGAGGCACCTTTGGAAAGACTTAAAATATTATTTTATAATAATGTCATATTTAGTTTATAATAGCTCCAAATTGATTTATTTAAAATATAAAGTGGGTATGGGTCTAAATACTCTCAAAAAATATGATTTATACAAGTTTAGGTTACTATTTTAACCTTATCATTTAGATTTAACTCTAAGTTAAATAATTTATCCTTCATCGTGTCTTCTTGTTTTCTTACACTCTATGGTTATAAACATACTATAACAAGACAAAATAACCCCAAGTGGTTCATTATTAATATATATAACCTTATCTAGGTCATTTTTTCGAACCTTATATTTTTAGGAATATAATAACAATTAATAATATAATATTTGTTTTAAGAACTATTTTATGTCAATTTTTTCACTATTTGGTAATTGATTTTTGTGAAACTCATAACAACATTATTAGTTAGAAAAAAGTTAATTTAATCAATAATAACATGTCATATTAACCTAGAAAATTATTTTAATTCATTCAAAGTCTCAAATTACCTTTATTTGGGTATTTATAACATTAATTATGTTAATATTTCATTAATAAGGTAATTACTGCATCATCATTGTGTCAGAAATAAAATATATCATTTAATTTCTAAAAATTATAAATAAAATACAATTATGTAGGAAATATTTTTTTCTTTCTAATGAATATTTATAGTCGAATTTATCTTATGTATAACCTTATATAAAAAAATGTTTTAGTTATTAAAATTTGATTTTAACTATTTTAACTCATCTTTAAATAAAATAATAATAAGTGTCTTAATCTAATCCAAGTGGACATAAAGGGTAATATTTTATTCCTAAGGTTGTTTTTGGTCAAATTACACTTATCTAATAGAATTAGGACATGTTTTATGGTAATAATAATATCATTTTTACCCTTAATTACCCTATTTACTTTTAATTGTGGTAAATAAAAGTAAAAAGTTACTATTCACCAAAAATTATTTTTATCTTATTGAACCACATTTACTCCTTGATATTAACTGTGTCTCTCGAATTTTAAAAATTCCAATCATAGAAGAGGTAAAATTAAGTTTTATGTAGATTTTCAAATTCTCCTATTAGGTGGGTAAAAGACGGTAAAAAGTTCAATAAAATTTTTATATATCTAAAATTATTATAAAATGACACAAATGAATTACATTGAAATTATATAGTTATTATGTATCAATTTTTACCTAAAATAAATTTAAATAAAATAAATAATTATTTAAATAAAAAGTCGGTTTTTAAATAGTAACCCAGTGTTTTCACTATTCATAGAAAATTGAAAGTTTTCAGAAAAATACCAAAAATTACCCCTAGGAGAATTTAGATATTCTGAATCCAAAAATGAAGTCCATTTTGAAAGGTGAATTTTATAAAATTTTAAAAATTGGGTATTACTATTCATAACAGCTAGTTCATAATAACATTATAATAATATCTCGTTTAGTGAAACTTGGTATTGCGTATTACACACGCTATCAAAGAAGGTCTTGATAGCGTGTAATGCAAGCCAAGTCAGGGCTGCGTGTAGTGAAAGCTTCATTTGGTGTTGTGTATAACATAATCAAAACATATTAAACAAAATCTATACATAATTTTGCGTAAAATAATTTCCATGAAACGAACACTAAATTGTGTGTAACACGAGCCAAGAATAGTGTTGCGTATACTACAAGCTAATACGATGTTGTGTATAGTACAAGATAATCCTGGTGTAGTGTGTAATAGAAGACATAAATGGAATTTAAAATAATATATCTCATAAAATCTCGGGGTGTTACAGTCTATACTCTTTGGAAGGGGAATGTTGTAGCAGATGAACTCAGCAAGAGGAATGGTATACAGCTGCTAGGCGAGATGATGAAGCAGCTGGCCACTTTGCAGATATACTTTGTGGATAGAGATGGATCATCTTTTCTTCAGTCTCTTACAGTCTCTCCCCAACTTCTTCAGTGAGTCAGGGAGGCGCAACAAGGGGACACTGACTGTGAGACATGACTTGCTCGGATATCCCCAGGACAGGCACCAGATGGATTTTCTGAAGGTGGGGAGCATGTCATCCTCTTAAGAGGATGTACCATAGTACCAGTGTCCCTATGAGAGGATGTGATGAGGGAATTCCACACATCCCCTCTATAGGTACACCCAGGAGTGGCGAAAATGTACTAGGATCTACGATGATAGCACTGATGGCCGGGAATGAAGAAAGCAGTAGCAGAGTTTGTTTCTCGGTGCTTCACTTGTCAGCAAGTGAAGGTAGAGCATCAAGTACCAGTAGGCTTGGTTTATTCTTTAGAGGTCCCAGAGAGGAAGTGGTAAGGGATATCCATGGACTTTGTGATAGGACTTCCACATACATCCATGGGACATAACTCGATTTGGGTGATTGTCGACCGACTCACCAAGTCAGCCCACTTCCTACCGATCAGAGAGCATGGATCAGTAGAGAGCTTGGGATTCCTCTATATGTAAGAAATTGTGCGGCTACATGGAGTACCCTCAATGATTTTCTTCGATCCTGATGCACGCTTTACTTCTCATCTATGGAAGCAGTTATAGGCGGCTTTCGGGATGCAACTTCATTTGAGCACCACCTTCCATCCTCAGATGGATGGCAAGACTAAACAGACCATTTAGACCCTTGAAGACATGCTATGTGCCTGCATTCTCGACTTCGGTTGTATCTAGAAGGATCACTTGCCTTTGGTGGATTTTTAATACAACAAAAACTATCACTCCACCATTGGGATGGCACCTTTTGAGGCATTTTATGGGCGACCTTGCAGATCACCTTTATGTTGGACTGACCCAAGGAAGTCAGCACTAGTGGGACCAAAGATGGTATAGGATACCACAGAGAAGGTGCATATCATCTAGGAGTGGATGAAGACTACACAGATTAGGAAGAAGTCTTATGCCGATAGGATACGAAGACCTCTAGTGTTCGAGGATGGTGACCACATCTTTCTACGGGTCTCAACTCGATGAGGTTTACAGAGATTTCGCCGAGGCGGCAAGTTATCTCTAGGCTCAGATGTGTGCTCAGTACCCCCACTAATTCTCATAGTTTGAGTTGTGTCTTATGGCGACGTAAAGCTCTGTGGTGAGGAAAATTTAAAAACCCAAGATTTCCATGTAATTTTTTTAATTAAATGGAAATTTTCCATGTTCTCAAAAATTTATGGTGCGTGATTTGGAGGCCCGGAGTGCCCAAATGAATTTCTTAACTTTTTTTGGGTACGTTCTGTAAACGTTCGAGTGGGTTTTTCTAACTTTTGAACTGGTGCTCGAAATTGAAATCTGAGGGCACCGTTGAACTCACGGCACTGATATTCACTTAAGGAGACCTTCAAATCGACCATAGTAGGTTGAGGGTGGAAGTTAGTTTTTCACTTATTTGTGAGAAATTAAAAATAAAATAAAATGGTGTAACATTTTATTTTTATTTTACTTTGAAACTACCATGTGGATGTTTCACAGGTGGGTACCACTGAACTAAAACCTCCCATGAAATGTTATAGAGGTGGTTACCACCATGCCTAAACCTCCCATGAGTGGTTATGGTGGTGGGGACCACCCGAGTATAAACCCCCTTGAAATCCCCTTTAATGGGAGAAACCCGCAAACTTCCTATTAAATGTGGGGGAGCCTCTTCAACTCCTCCAACATTTATTATGACAACTCAGTTAATTAATTAAACCTTTTTGAATTTATGCCAATGAACTAAATAGACAACATAATCTATTATGTTGGATACATGGCATTTTTGGTGGAATTGGGAGGAAGGAGCCTTGGGAGAAATCTCTCCAACAAATAATGCCAATGAAGAAAACCGACTTCGACTCCGACTTCTTCCATGGGACATTGTTTGATGAGGAACATCTTTAACGTCAATGAATCAATGATTGAGGAAACGATGATGTCACCAACATTTGTCTATTCCCAACGACATCGTCTCCTTCCCCGTGGACAGTCTTCAATGAATGAAATGAACGAGGTAGGGAGGGTGTTTGAATTATTTCCCGAACTTGTTCTTGTTATTCTTCTAATTCAAGTTTTATAGTCACTTGCTACCACTCTAATGCGGAGAGTGAGGGACAAACAAACACGGCCCGTCCTCTCTGAATTTTCTTGTGATGATTCTTGTGCTCTTCATGATGGAGGAGGACGGTTATCAACCGCGACGAAGGCGATGAAGGGGAAAAAGGCACTGGCGTTGCCTCGTGGGCACCTCCAACTGTGGTGATCTGCTGCATGTGGCCTCTACTCCCCGCTGCGCTCCGCCGCACTGACCCAGTCGAGCTGCCCCATGGCCTTCGCCCTCCCGGCGGAGCCACCCCGACCGAGTCACCCCGGCCGAGCCGCCCCGGCCGAACAACCCCGGCCGAGCCGCCCCACGGCCACTGCCCTCCCATCCGAGCCACCCCACAGCCTATTCTCTCTTGGCCGAGCCCCCCCACAACCTCCACCCTCCTGGACGAGCCGCCCCGCGCCCTCACAACACCCCCACGGTCGAGCCTCCATGTTCCCCCGAGACACCCCCGTGGCCTCGCGGCCTTCCGGGCTACCTAGCAGGCCGGGACGGGTCGACCAGAACCAGATCGACCCAGGCCAAGTCGGGCCGGGTCGGTCTGACCGAGTTGGACCGGACCCGGACCAGATACAACCCTATACTTCACTTGGGCCATAACTTTGGCACCGAACGTCCTTTTGACAACCCGTCAGTGGAGTCAGAAACCTTGGAGTGGGATGGTCCCTTTGGTATACCCCACTGGAGTTTTGGATAATGTTGGGGAATGGTCGGGTTGGATCGAGGACGAATCCCACCGGGCCCTCAGAACAAAAAGCTAATAACTCACAGACCGGGTGTCTGAATGACACGCTGTCTATTGCATTGAGACCCATATGACATGGAGGTCCTTTGAGATAATTTTTTGTGGGACTTCATGGTAGTTGGAGTATTGACCAGTAGAATGTAGAGAAGATCCTCCCAGAGACGAGCGAGCATAGTGCGGGAACCCTGTAGCTGGCTATGACCTAAAGAATGTAGAGCTATCCTATGTGGGTCAGCACTTAGAGAGATCTTATGTGGGTCAGAAACTAGTGATCCTGTATGGGTTAGAACCTTGTGATCATGTGTGGGTCATCACCTAGAAATCCTGTGTGGGTCAGTACCTTGCGACCCTCTGTGGGTCATCACCTAGTGATCCTATGTGGGTCAGCACCTTGCAATCTTGTGTGGGTCAGCACTTAGCGATCCTGTGTGGGATAGCACCTTATGATCCTGTCTGGGTCAGCACCTGGCGATCCTGTGTTATTCTGCCTCTTAAAAGAGTAAGATGATTCATTAGTTACATCTAATCATCTCTACTATTGTATTTAATTTATACCTGGAATGAGCTGAGTTCGTACCTGTGAGGTAATTTTCTTCGTGGTAATACCTTGGTGGTATTCTCCTATGTGGTGTACCTGTGTGGTACCCACCTTTTTGGTTTTCCTTCCTTTGTGGAATAGTTGAGCTTTGTGATTTTGGTTTAGACCCTATGTTTCCTCATGATTGAGATGGGTATACTTGATAACTTATGTATATGTATGGTCATATAACTAAGTAGGGTTGGCAGTTCACTTCATGCTTTTAGATTTATCTTTTTTGTATTTTTTGAGACCTTGAGGGTCTTGGGTTCCCTATTTAGTATCGTTATACACACCCCTACATGGTCTATGCCCACACCTTGTTGTGTTTGGTGCAGACGACGGACAACGTTGATCAAGGAAGAGGATACTAGGTCTGGAGGTAGCTCAGAGGTGGACCTTAGACGAGGAGTACCACAGAGATGACCAATTGAGAGATATACCTACCCTTCAGGTTGAATCCTTAGTGGGTGTTCACAGGAGCTATTCCAATTTACTTGTACTTTCAGTTTCTTGTACTTTTGAGATGGGCTTGTATTCTGGCCCTTTTTCTTACTGTAATCACTCTGTTTTGTATTCAGATTACTTGAGTTTGTATCTTGTTGTGTGCTTGGTTGCGTGTGCTTACTGTTTATAAAAGGCAATACCTTCCCAGTTTTAGGGAATACGCCTTCGGTGCTAGTCACCAGCCCCTAGCCTATGGATGGCGAGCTTGGGGTAGTCACGGCATAGGCCCTGGGGGACGGCTCGTGACAAAAAAAGAGAGAGGAAAAAGAAAGTAAACCTTAGGTGAGAGTGAGATGACCCTAAATATTATAAAGGTTGTGATTATAGCAGGGATTTACTCTATCCAAAACATTATATTTATAGATCTAGTAAAGATTTGTGAATTTTGGAATATTTACACAACATCGGTGTGTTATCCTTCGATATAGACGGGTGTGGGTGAACCAATTAAAATTCACATGTCATTCATTTTTTATTTACATATATTATACAAGAACATTATTCGAGTATGTGGATGGAGGGATATTGATCATATCTAAATAAATATAAGAAAATATCCTTAATTAATAACATCATCACTAAACAGGTGAATACAATAGTGTCCATGATGAAAAGTGATGTCAATGTCGGTTAGGACAGTAAGAGTTTCAAGGTTACATGGGGAAACAATTATTCAATTCAACCTCTAATTAACCCCCCTACCCCCCCCCCCCCACACACAAACACAAGGAATCTATCACTAATATTCTTTGTGGCTCCAACATTGGGTTTTTTCTGATGCAAGTCGATATGTACTAAGAATGGGCACATCACTGAAACAGGGTAAATCAGTGGTTCTTTTCATTTATGTTATATTACTCCTGAAATAATCCTCTATGATTTGTTAGGATCTGATCCTATTATATATATAACTTTTACTTTTATGAAATAAAAATAAAATGACGATAAGTCATTCACGATTTTACTATATTTTGTCATAATGTGGGAACCAACTCATTAATTTGATCTAGGTTAGTATGAGTCATAGATTTACCAACAATAATGAATCTCCAATTACAAATGGTTAGGTAAGAATCATCCTATACATTACATTGTTTCCCAATACTACATAATATCCCACTAAAAACTCATTATCCTAATTTTTACAGTTTGTTTCAAACAAGATGCATAATATCACAAGAATATTTGGGTTGTTTCAGTAACTTTTGAGGATCTTCCTCTTGAGCCTTCAAAATAATCATATTAGAGTATGATCACCTCTTTGGGTACTTAAATATATAATATTCTACGTTTAAATTAGATCATACACCACTAATTACTTCATGAAAAATTAGTTGATGATCTACTAGTTAATCACCTACATCTCAATCTCAACCTCTAGTCACAAAATCCTTAGGATTTTTATATTTTATACCATCTCTCAAACATATAGATTTGGAATCTATTTTTCCCTCTTATTATTTTCAGTTCACACATAGTTCATATTAAACTACTCCCCCATAATCAAGAATTCATATTGTTACAGAATTAGAGAAATTATTAAAATAAACTAAATCTCATACTCTATAAAATTATTATAACAATGTGGTATAATGATATCCTTTGTGTGTTTCATCAATCAATGGTTAATGTGAGTATACCCCCCATGAACACTAAATACTCCTTTATCATTTAATAATTCTCTCTAGAGATACTCATGTAATACCCTTATCATTTTAGTGGATAAAATTAAATATACTCAATAAAAATATTAATTTGTGATCTCCATTTAAAATAATTCAAAAATAATGAATTTGATAATTCAATATGTTTCTAGAAATTATCTCCTCTTCTTATTTGACTGGACAATTTTTTGTCATCTTCACTATTCTACTACAAAAAATTAAAAAAACATGATGAAACAATCAAATAACCTAGTTTGAATTATCTAACAATGATTTTATGTGATCTAAGAGATAATGATTAGCACAAGATTATACCATTTGACTTCTAGAAATATTTATTTTGGATTTTATTGAATAAAAATCTAAGTGATTTCTTATGTTTTTGTATTATTTTCCACATTTTGAATATTATCCACCATAATCATTTTCTTGAATCACAATATCATTTTTTAAGTTTTATCCAATGAATAATTTCTCAATAATCAATAAATATTATTCTCCTTGGAATAATTTGATTTGGTAATTTATCAATCATAAGAAATTTTCTATCTTTTGGCCTCAAAATTTCACTTGAGATGTATACAATTAAACCTTATGATCATTAGGGAGAGTTTCTATTCCTTTTAAAATTTTAAGATAAGTGGATTTACATAAGGATAAATTACTCATACAAATTAATGATAGACCCTTATAAAGTTGGGAATATCCCTCATGAAGTTGAAAATATTCCTTACGAAGTATAAATATTCCTTTTGAAGTTAAGAATAATCCTTAAAAAGTCAAACAAAGTCCTTAAAAACTTAATTAATGCCTCTTATAAATTTAGGAATCATCCTTATGAAGTTAGGGATGATCTTTACAAATTCATTATTTACCCTTATAAAGGAAACAATCATCCTTATAATGTTGAAAATCATCCTTAAAAGTGATCTATTACCCTTAAAATATTAAATAATCCTTACAAAGTGTTAGATAATCCTTATGAAGTCATAAATGATCCTTATGAATTTTTATGTATTTAATGATTTTCTACTATAGGGATGATTTGACTATTATAAAGTCTACATGACTCTTATGAAGTCATTCAATTTTCATTTTTCATCTCCAATCAAAGAATACCATAACTTCTACAAATGGTCTTGAAACCTTTTTCCTCTAATGGCCTGAAGGCCTTCATTTTTTATTGATTTTGATAATCCACCTTTCAAGGGGTTAAGTGGAACCCTTACAAAGCCCGTAGGCGTAAGTATTCCATGGCCTGTAGGCCTTAGAGGAATCCATTTCCCATAGGATTCAAAAATTACATACACCCCAGACTAACTATATGGAACTTCTCCTCCCCAACATCTTCATCTTGAAATCAGCTCTCCACCTTCTCATGGATGTTCGGCTAGGCATTCTTGTGCATGCATAGACTTATCCCGATGGTAGGCTCCATAACCCCTCATTCTTTTAATCTGTTTAGCTTCTGCAATGGTGAAATCTCCTTGCTCATCCTCCTTGTAGATCTTGTTCCTTGTAGGTTTTCTGGTTTGCATCTACACTTAACGGGGCCTGAAGGCCTTGAGGTGGCCCAAAGGCCTTACTGACCCGAAGTCCTGGGTGGCCCAGAGGCCTTACTGGACTCAAGGACCAAATAGGAGACCCGGAGGCCCAAACGGGGGCATATTCCTGGCTACTAGAATGCCAAACAGTGACTGCTACAGTTCCCACTACAGTACCTTCTACAGTACTACTACAGTACTCCAGAAATTCTACCTCTGCCTAGATTTGATCCCTGGTCATTGGATGCACTTATGGAGTCCTTACCAACTGAGCTAAGGCTCATGTGTAGTCTTGAAACCTCTTTAATCTTTCTCAAAATATCCTCAAACACTTCAAAAAAACTCAAAAATGATTTAGAATTTCAACGATAAACTCAAAACATTCCAATGATTCTCATACATAGTTGGCAAAAAATATAATACTTCAATAATTACATTGGTCTATATAATTTCCACCATTGGATTAGTTTTCAACTTAATTCTCCCTTTTCAGCTCTAAAGAACTCTTTTCAAGAACTCATAAAAATAAAAAAAATAATCATCAAATCTAGTACTTTTTCAAATAAGAAGTGTCTTGAAACCACACTACTAGATAAGGTAATGTTTTTTTAGATAATTTCATCTCTCAGTGATAAGAAACTTTTAGTAAAGTGACTTAGATATTCATTCCCTCAATTTATATACCAAAATAATTCTTATACCCCACTTATCATCAAAAACATCTCCAGATTAAAAATATATAATAAAATATATTTATACAAGCCTCCATTTAAAAATATATATACCATTACCTATCCCCATTTTACAACATAATCCAAGGATTTTTGTTGTTTCATAGAATACATACTTAACTAAGAGAGGAAGGATGGACATGATGTCTCACTCTTAATTATTCAAATATCTCTCTAGTTATTTTCTTTATTAATATATAAGTAATAAGATCGTCTGTAAATGTATATTCAAATTTCAAAAATCTACTTTCTACTTTTTTTATGAAATAAAATATCATATTAATATTATTTTATCCTGAATGTTACATGAGATTCTTTAATAGATCAACCGAACTATGATTTTCACATGCAATATTTAGTGGTTTATAACATTTACCTTTTTATGTTCTATATAAATTTTAATTTAAAGAATTTTTTTACAAAAATATGTAATTGTAGTATATTCTGACTTAGATGTAATCAATGAAACTAAAATTTTCTTCCTTTTATGAATACTCAATCATCATTCACCTAAAATTAAAGTTCCACCTAAACTGGGTTTTATATCAGTACAAACACCATCCAAATTTACATATGTATAGCCCATAAATTTCAATTATACTCTTACTTTATTTAGTAGAACATATCTTTGAGTTACATTAATATATATCAAAATCATTTTTTCTGCTAGAATGTATTACTCTTTAGGATAACTTTTACATTTATTACAAAGATTCATAGAATATAAAATATATGACCATGAAGTTGTTTGATTAAGAAGACATCTAATGATTTCACTAAAATAATTTTTCTTTACAATGTTTCCAATTTAATATTTACTCATCTTTGTACTGAAGTATATAGGTAGTGAATCTTCCATAAATCTTATATGAAAAATTCCATTAATAATTCTTTAGAATATTTTCCATTTTATACAAAGAAGAAATATTATTTATATAAATTTTCTACTCCCTAAAAATAGTTCATCCCACCCAGTATTAACATATAAAAAATTATTTTCAAATCTAGTAAAAACAACTCACAAAAATTCTCTTTATCACTATAAAATATTATATCATCAGCAAAAAAAATAAGAGTACCTATGTAAAGATCTGTTACATAAAAGGTTTTATCAACCTTCCCATAAAAAAATCAATAATCTCAATAATCTATATAGTTTAAAATATTGGGATATATTGGTATATTGTTATCCATATAAACACTAGTTCAATTTATAGACCAAGTTGTCATCTAAGTCCCAAAAAATCATTCATATTTCTCAATAAAAACTTATTCATCTAGTTCTACATTTAGGATGTAAGATTTCACATACATCTGAAACACTTTTATGTTTCTGTGAGCTTCCACTTCTAGAAATATTTTTATTACTACCAGTATTACAACTAGTGAAAATGTCTCTTAAAATTCTATCCCTTCTATTTAAAAATATCATATTCATATTATCTTTCCTATATTTCTTGATAACTCTCCATTTTAATTTTTTTTCTAAAAACCCACTTTGTACATTATAATAACCTATCAAAGGGTTTATAAAAATATATTATTCTCCTTGGTTAAATATAGTGTTAGTGGTAACTGAGTGTTGTCTCCATAGAGGAGTGATAGAAAATTATGTCACTTAAAAATGGTTATATTGTTTGGTTAGTTTTGAAAACCAAGGAAAGAAAGAAGAAATGAAAATATTAAAATAAATATTTTGAAAAGTTACTGGGTTAAAGGTTGGTTATCCACATTCAATGTTATCATAATCTTCAGATATTTTACTCTTCTTATAATTAATTGAGGAATGGAAGGATCATAAATAAATTCCTCTTCCACCATTGGTTCATCAAATTGGTTAGAATAAAATAAACAACAATCATTTTCTTTTATAATTTCCTTTCTTATGATTGAATTGATATAACAACCCTCTATCATTTTACTTAGGAAATAACGAATCATGTTTTTTCCTAATTCACCCAAGAAGGTTTTACTACCTTCGCACGTAAGCTAGAAATTGCTATAATTTTCACCACTCAACCTTTACTATTCCACCATATATTGATTAATCTCAACAAGGGGAGATTAAAGATTCTTGGGCAAGGCAGTATATAGATAGAAAAAATAAATTAAACATGATAACATTAAATATTATAAAGTTTTATCGAATGTTAAAACTAGTTACAATAATGAAATAGATTTATTTAGTGGAACTCAAAGACTTAAGATTCATAGATGGAAATTATTCTCAACCCTAATCACTCAAATTTATACCCCTATAAAAGATATTAAATAGATATGAAAGATGAATAAGTAGAAAAAATTACAAAAAAAATGATTTTATAAAATAAAATGATGAAAATTGAAAACAAAATAGTAGTTTTTTTAGTTCAAACTATTATTTTGTGACCTATTTTACTTTTAAAAGAACATACTTTCCATTAGATTTGGTTAGTTAAATGTCCTTTGAGATATTAATTGCTTAAATTCTTAAAATTTTCATTCTCTCTTTGAATCCCTTTCTGAATCATGGCATGATCTTCAATTCTCCAAGAAATATATGACTTCATATTTCAAAATTCCTTATTTTGGTCTCAAATATTGGACATGTAATTCAATTGATACTACTAAATGTATTCAAAATGGAATAAAATGGTTGGATTTCATGGTTATGGATATGGTGCCTCAAGATTAAGGTGTGGAGTGAAACTTATTTCCTTGAGACTTACTTCATAGTGGAACTTTTCAAAAAGGCCGCAAACTCTAGGTCATGAAAGAAATCTTCATGGAACCCAGTCTTTAGATTTCTCTAAGGAAAAAACTCTACATGGGTAACCAAAAAAATATAAGTGGTTCAACTTAAATTTCATGAAAACTCTAATTTAGTCAATACTGATTTTGTGTTAACTCTATATAAGTGGAATGTATTGTACATCAGCAATGTATATTTCATTTCCTTTTTCATTTTTCAATTTTCACATAGAATATATAGTGTAGTTCCCCAACCCAATTAGCCACACGAACAATGCTTTCAGGTCAAGTTCCACTAGCCTTAGGTGTGCCTCCCCATACACCCAAGGCTGTTGACTAGTAGTGAGGGTATAATAAGTGATAATGGGGAGACTATACCCTTTGGTGGTGATGATATAGTAGTACAAGTAGATATATAATATTTAGTGGAAGAAAAGACTAACAGACTCAAACCAGTAACTCTTGTAAGGAGGAAGAATGATCTATAGTAATCAGTAGTGGAAGCATAACTAAATATCAGCAGTGAAAAGAAATAAGGAAGAAAAACATACCATTTTTAGAAATTAAAATAGATCATGCATACATATCAGGTCATACATATTAATAAATATGAGGGTCACTAATGGATGACCTCAGGATATACATATAAAAGTAATCATGTAGAAATAGAAATGAAAAATCAAATGGTAATCTCGAGCTAAGGAAAGAACCAATGGTCCCTTTCCTTCCATTCCATTCTAAAAATCCACTAATATCAAGATCTTGGTCCTAGACCATTACCAGAATTAAAGATCATAATGTCTATAGGCATCCCGAAGGGTTCGTGTAAGTTGAAAGAATGAGTCTTAGTAGGGTACCACCCATGTGTGCAAAGCTTACATTTTTTACTAATTTGGTGTATACTAAAATAAATAAGCGACAGCACATTCATAAAATAAACATGATCTTTCCTATTTCTCAACATCCACAAAGAATCTATCACCAACTTTGTCCATCAGTATAATAACTGAATGAGAGAGGATCCTTAGATCATAGCTCAAGGAATTCTCTGATGTCAAAGCTCGTATGAACCCTTGGGTTCCATCTCAAAATGTCACTCAGCACCTCATTCCATAAATTGTGTAACAGAAATCTCGAAGGTATGCCCCATTAAAGAATATGGTCCCTCAGACCCCTTCTTGAAAGAACCCATCGGCTCGAAGACTAACACCTGGAGGTACAACAATACATGTCCTTAAATAGAAACTATCCTCATATTAACAAATAACTTCTGGAGAAACAGTTATGCTCATCCTTAGAAATTATCTTAGCCCAATGTCCTTAGTCATGATGATCCTTAGCATCCAACTGATAGCCTTAATGTTATCATCTATTGGCTCAATGCCATCCCTACGGATTTCTACACAAGAACCCACATCCACATAACTAATCAGAAACTACCGGGGTCCTCTACCAACATGAGTGATCAGAACCACTTCATCATTAAATCAACTTGTGTGCACATAACTACAAATGGAACTTTGGCCAATACAGGTGAGTAGTAATCCCCAATTAAGAACCTAAGACACATGAATTCCAACATCACGTGCCCTTGTGACCACATCGCTAAAACTAATGGCCATTCCACCCAACATCACACAATACATGCGCATTCCTGATGACCTTGTCACCTCAAATGATGACTGAGTCATCAAAATAGGGATCAAAATCACGTAGAATATATATATATGTATATATAATGGGCCACACTCATCATGATGACTATATCACCTCAAAATAGATATCCATCACTATCTCAATCCTCAGGTTGATCCCATCACATCCCCTTGGAAATATGTAGTACATTACAAGAATTCTAAATTTATATGAATCAATTTTTATAAACTAATAAATTTAATGTAATTTAATTGAACAACTCAAATTAAATAAAACAATTCAATCAATAAAAGAAACACACCCAACCTAGCTAGCCAAGAGTTCGATGTCCTCTAACCCAACCTCACATGTATTAACAAGGTGAGGTCATCCAAAAAAGCAACCTATATGATTAGTTTGATTAATAAAAAGAAACCATATGAATTACAGGGCCTCGCTCGGTCAAAATAATAGTGCACTAAAATCCATTCCACAAAACACTCAAAAAACCAAAAAGAAAAGTATGCACCACCTACCTTGTAGTCATAGACATAGGCATGCTCGATCATAGCCACTAACTCTTTCCAATTTTAATGAAATAAACATTTCCAATGAAAATTTTGAAAATTGGAAAAAATGACTCGAATGTATTTAGCGGTTCGAGAAGGGAAGAAATCTTAAAACTGAATCAAGGGACAGAAGAGACTTATAAAGATGGATCCAATTCCACAAAAGGCTTGAAGAATAGTAGTTGGACAGATGATTTAGATCAAATCCAAGTAATGAATGAAAATAGGGGTTCTTTTTTATTATGCATGACCAATGGAGGTAGAGAGAGGATAATTTTAGTTTTATGTAAGGAAGGTAATTTAAGTAATTTCACACCATTAATGAGCCACAGGTTTATCTAACAATATTTTCCTAACTGTGAGGAAACCATGCGGCTTCTGATACTTATGATCCATGCCCTGCATGGTCATCATGCACAGTTTTCCCTAACCCTATGAAAACTGTGCATGTTATAGTGCTAAGGTACTACCAAAATGGCACTAACCCTATGGATTGAACACAATTTTCCCTAACCATGCACAAGCCATCTGGAATCCCTCTACAAAAACTACAGAGGTTCAGGCATGGTCATTCACCTCATCTCTCATGGTATACCAAACCATTCTTAGTGAAAAATGAGGGTTCATAGTTTTCACAAAGAGGTTGTGTGGCTTGATCTAACCATACACCTCAGCATGAACTTCTCCAAAACTAGGACTTCGGGCCTCCCACGCACCTAAACCCCTTATAAATACCCATAAAATTTATAATCCTCTAAAACCATAAAGAAACAAGGGTTTGTGATTTTGAAAAACTTTGTATTAGGTTTCTAAAGATGATAAAATAGTTGACATAGTAACTAACCTCAAAAAATAAAAAAAGGGAGATGATTTCAACCCACTCCAAAAACCTAGCTTGTTAAAATCTCCCCACATTAACATAGCTCATTCCCAAGCTATAAAAAAATATAAGATAGTAATAAACCTACCAATATATTTGTAGTTAACACGGACTACCCCCTCATAAAGGGTACATGTCAACAACCTAAAGGGGATCCCCAATATAGGAGTTACCTAGCCCAGATAGATCCCAACCCAAAAATCAAATCAAACAGATGGTCCATCGACCATGACCTAGAATAAAAGTCCTCTTGTGAAGAATCACAACTCCTACACCATATCACGTGCTCCTGTGTCATATCTAACACCCATCTGAATCCTAGAATGAATCGATTCCCACATCATGACCATGTATCACAAGGAACCAATGACATCTTGTATCTCAACAGATGCTCAATATATTCATGTTTCCTCATACCTTAGTCAAGTTCCACATCATAATGATTTCAAAATCCATATGCACCTCAAGTAACCCACATCTCCATGATTCTCCAATGCCTACATATAACTACCCATCCTTTTCTTACATTACTATTACATCATTATAAAGATAAAAAACATAATAGTATTACACTATGAGGATCTAGAGGTTTAGTGTCTTGGGAAAACTAGGAAAAAAAATTACATTTAAAACATCAAGCATAAACATTTATTTAATTCCTTCCTCTCTAGCTTCTTATTTTCACTTGACATATCCTTAGTACATGTAGTCACCTGATGATATACATCAAAATGGGGTGAGATAAAATCCCAGTAAGAGGATAAATAATAACAATATATCATGGGGTGATCATAATTATAACATCATCATTAAAATCATCAGAGGAAACATTAATAAAAGGCTTTAAATGAGGAAATTCATAAAAAATAAAACATCAAGTTTTAGTAGTCATATAACACACATAGTTGTGAACAATATTGGCATCATTTTCATGCATCATTTACCTTTTAATCATGAGATTCATTACCTTACCCAATGCATTGAAGTGTTGTATAATTCCGGGGGCACCAGTCACATCATAACATTATCATTATCATGCATGAAACATATATAAAAAAATGAACATAAATAACTCATGGTAAGTAATGGGTTTCATATAATAAGAATAAATTCATCAACATTGGGTTCCCCAAAAGAAGGTGGGAATAACATACTTTCTATAAGAACCATCAACCTTGAGTGAGAAGTAAGAGGTGTGTTTTTGAAAGAAGGATTATTTTGGAAAACATTTATTTGACATAAACTAAAGTGGAAAACATTTATATCTCATAAAATATAATATAATGATGAAAAATTTATTTTTAAAAAGTAACCATACCAAAAATGGAGTGAAAGAGGGAGAACTTGAAGAAGGAAAGTTGGGTTCGAGAATTTCCCTTTACCGTGTATCTGAACGCTTTTGTCACTTTAATAACCGGTATAATCACGTTATATTAATTAATTAAAAATTATAGAACCTTTTTACATAAATATGGTTCATTATGGTTTCATTAAGTTATTTTATGGTCCTTTGGATGAGTTTTAGGGTTTAAATACATTGTTTGAGAATGTTTATTTTTATGGTTTTCTTGAACAATTCACTTGTATTCATAATTGGATGTTTGTGTAGAACATGGATAAACATAAAAAAACTGATATAAATGTTATTAATGAAATTCCAGGATTTTAAATTATCTTATAATGAATTATGTTATAAAAAGTGTGGATGAATCATTAGTTAAGATTTAATGATGATCGTTTTAGGTTTATTTGGGCGGTTTTTTATCACAACTAACATGTTTTGAATTATCATTCTGTAATATGTATATAAGTTAGTCCCAGAACATTAAATAGTATATAATACATATAACATAATCTTATTCAACCATAAAAATGGTTTCATGACTAGATCTAAAGCCTGTAAAGGAAATCAAAAACATGTCTTTCCTGAAGGTGATAAATTAACACCTCATGAAAAATGTTTTCATTTATAAAATAAAAAGAAGAGGATAAGGGGTTTGGATGATATAACATTCCATTAGTATCATAACATTCCATTATATTTATGATAATAGAGTTACCATATTTTGTAGATGAAAATATGTGGGGATATAATAAGAAAAGAAAATGAAATTGAGAGTAAAGTAAAAAAAAGGATTGAGAGGAATTACCTCTTGAGTTATCCTCTTGAGATCCTCCTCAAGGAACCTTGGATTTATCTAGTGATGATAATAGGTTCTCTTGGACGTGGGGTAGGGGATAGGTAAGATGTTTGGGTAGATTTTAGACAAGTATTGAATCTTGATAGGTGTGAGGAAATGAGGGTATGAAAGGTGGTATTTATAGTGGAGGGGAGAGGGGTTTTCCTAATATTTTAATCATTAGTTTATTAATTTCCACCAATATAAGAAATATTGATGATTCCATGACCAATAATAGTAATCAGGGAATGTGAATTCTATATTTGGGTGCTCAAATCACTTGTGATGTCAGGAATAGTGGTTTTAAATTATAATATATTTATACAGTAAATTAATGTATTTTACTATTCACCAAAAATTCAAGTATTTTAGAAAAAAACCAAAAATTTAACCTAACCATTTTTCGACATGTAGAATACAAAAATGAAATCCATTTTTCAAAAATAATTTTCTATATATTATTAATTTAATTTTTAATGAAAATCATAATTTACTTGAAAAATACAATTTTTAAAACATTTTTTTACTTATTCCAAAACATAGGTACATCATTCCTTCACTTAAATCCTAAAAATATACTATCATAGGTGATTTTACTATTCATAAGGGATTATTAATATTCATAAGAGTAACATTACTATTCATAAGGGTATGTTTCTATTCACCAAAAAATAAGTTTGTTCTATCCAAACATATTACTGATCACAACTGTGTATGTCAGATTTTTGAAATTCAGAAAATAGAAGTGGAAAAACTATGTTTAATGATCACATCCTATTTATTATCATGATATGTCATTATGATTCCTAATGGTATTATACTATAAGGAATAATTATAAGAAGGGGATTCCATTGATAAAAATTTGGGTCATTACATTCTTCCCCCTTTATGAAATTTTGCCCTCGAAATTTCATTTTACATAAACAGGTGAGGGTAGTTATCCTTCATCACTTCCTTTGGTTCTCAAGTTGCTTCTTAAAACTTATTGTTCCTCTACAACACATTGAAATGTTGGGTTTTCTTGTTTCACATAACTTTATCTCTCCAGTCTAGAATCTTTACTGGATTCTCCTCATAGGAGAGATCATCTTCCAGCTGTACCACCTCTGATTTTAGTACATACGACGGATCTGGTATGTACTTTCTCAAGAATGATACGTGAAACACATCATGAACTTGAGCCATATTCGGTGTAAGTTCAAGCCGATAGTCCATGGATCCTATGCAGTCAAGGATCTCAAAATTGAAAATGTACCTTGGGCTTAGCTTACCTTTATTTCCAAACCTCATGAATCTCTTCCATGGTGATATTAAAAGGAAGATTTCATCCCCAACATTGAACTCCAAGTCCCTTCGATGATTTTCAGCATATATCTTTTTCTAACTCTAAGTATCTTTGATGTATTTTTTGATGGCTTGAACCTTCTTTGTCATCTCTTTCACTAGATCGGGTCCAAGTAACTTTCTTTCTCCAACGTCATCCCAACAGGTTGGAGTTCTACATCGATTTCCATAAAAAGCTTCATATGGAGCCATCTGAATACTCGAGTGGAAGATATTTTTGTATGAGAACTCAACCAATGGGATATGTTGATCCCATCCACCTTTGAATTCTAAAGAGCAGGCTCTTAGCATGTATCTAAGCGTCTGAATAGTCCTTTCAGATTGGCCATCAGTTTGGGGGTGATAGGTCATGCTGAAATTTAATTCAGTACTCAAAGCATGTTGAAGGATCTAATAGAATTTAGATTTGAACCTTGGATCATGATCAGATACAATCGAGATTGGAACACCATTAAGTCTCACCACTTTCTTCACATATATCTTTTCAAGTTGTTCAAGCAAGTGATCTTCCCGAATAGTGATAAAATGGGAAGTCTTGGTGAGTCGGTCAACCACAATCCATATCTCATTATTTCCCTTTAATGTCTTTGGGATACCCGTGACAATGTACATAGTGAAATTCTCCCATTTCCACATGGGTAGAGGCAATCGCTGCATCAAACCTTTGGACTTTTCTCTCTCTTCTTTAACTTGCTAACATACCATGCACCTTGAGATATATTATTCAATCTCTTTATTCATGTTATCCCACCATAAGTGTTCTCAGAGATCATGTTATATCTTGGTGCTACCAGTATGGATAGAGAAAGTTGATCTATGTGAATTTTCCAATAGATCCTTCTTTATCCTGGGTGATGAAGGCATACAAAGCTATGTTCCAAACTAAATCACACCATCATTGTCGATATAGAACTCATGAAGCTTCCCTTACTTTACTGCATTCACCTTCTTTTGTAACTCCAGATCATCCCTTTGTGCCTTCTTAATATTCTCTTGGATAGATGGTTGTGCAATCATTTTGTCAAGGTAATATGTATCCCATGCCCTTATGATTTCCAAATCCATCCTTTTCATATCTAAGAAGATGGGGTCTTTCTCAATCCACATCATGGATAGAGTAGCAGGTTCATTTCTGCTTAGAGCATCAACTACCTTGTTCAACTTTCTAGGATGATAGTGAATAGAGCAATCATAATCCTTGATTATCTCTAACCATATCCTTTGACACATGTTGAGATCCTTTTGTGTGAATATATACTTTAGGTTTTTTTTGTCAGTGTATATGTCACACTTCTCACCGTAAAAGTAGTTGTTCCATATTTTCAAGGAAAAAACCACTACTGTCATCTCTAGATCATGTGTTGGGTAGTTCTTCTCATAGATATTTAATTTTCGTGAGACATAGGCTATCAAATTATAATTTTGCAGGAGTACACAACCCAAGATTTTATTTGAATCATCATTGTATATCACAAAACTTTATCCACTTTTTAGTATTGTGAGTATAGGTGTAGTGATCAGCCTTCTCTTTAGCTCCTTGAAGCTTCCCTCACATTCTTCCATCCAGACATACTTTACCCATTTCCTTGTTAACTTAGTTAACGGGCTTTACAATCATGATAAATTTCTCACAAAACGTCGGTAGTACCTAGCTAATCTAAGAAAACTACTGATTTTTGTGACACTAGAGGGAATGGTCCATTCCTCAATCGCCTTTGTTTTAGAAGGGTACATAGAAATCCCCTCACTTGTGATCACATGTACCAAGAATTTGACTTGATTAATCCAAAAGACACACTTTTTGAACTTGGTGTACAACTTCTTCTTTCCCAATTTCATCAACACAAGTCTTAGATGTTCTTCATTTTCCTCCTTTCACTTGGAGTAGATGAGAATATTATCGATAAACACTGCCACAAATTTGTTGAGGTAATGTCTAAAGATTATATTCATCAAATCCATGAAGATTTCAGGGGCATTAGTAAGTCTAAAGGGCATCGCCATAAACTCATAGTTTCCATACACTATACGGAATGCAGTCTTCTAAATATCTTCCATATTCACCTGTAGTTGATGATATTAAAAAAAATCCACCTTTTAGAAGTATTGAGCTCCTTTTAATTGATCAAACAAGTAATCCATCCTTATAAGAGGATAATTGTTCTTAATGGTGATCTTTTTGAGTTCCCGATAATCGATACACAGCCTCATTGTTCCATCCTTCTTCTTCACAAAGAGCACTGGTTCATCCCATGGTGATTCACTAGGGCACATGAACCCTTTTTACAAATTCTCTTTCAACTACTTCTTTAACTTCTTCAATTTGATAGGATCCATCATATAAGGACACTTTGAGATAGTATTAGCTCTAGTTATGAGTTCTATTGAGAACTCTACCTCACAATTCGGGGGAAGTTCGGGTAACTCTTCCGGAAATTCGTTATTGTATTCCCTCACGGTGGGCATTTCTGCAAGGTTGGCACATTCCTTTGACTCAACCATTTGGTAAAGGTATGCTTCTTCATAGGAAATCAACACCCACACAGTTGAAGGGTTTTTCAAAGGAGATTAATGATCTTATTTTCATTTGTAGAGGAGCATGGGATGTTTCATAATATGAAAAGATATTTTCTTTTCATGATAATTGATACGTGCTCTATATAACGAGAGCCAATCCATTCCCATTATAGCATTGAATTCCACCAAGGTAAGTATAAAAAGGTTCGCAGGAAGAATCTTCCCACATACACCAATATGATAAGAGTCAAACACTTGGGTTTCAATGATTTCACCACTTGGTGTTTTGACATATATCTCCACTTAAAGCTTTCAGGGCTTCGATTTTCTAGTTTTAGAAAACTTGCAAGATTTAAAGGAATGCATAAAACCAGAATCAAATAAGACTTTTTCCATTCATTAGTGAATAGAAAGTGTAACTTTTATGACTTTATTATCTTGATCCACTTCTTCCGTAGTGATGGCATAAGTCTTACCTTCTTCCTTTGTCTTTGGTGGCTGTTGACGCTAATTACCCTAGAGAACTCAAGGTTTAGTGTACTGGATTTCATAGTTCCCTTGCTCCCTACAGTTGTAGCATTGAACCATGGGAGGTGCTCCCCTTTATTCCACTACATTCTCCATTCTTATCATGTCTTTTCAATTCTCTTGAGCATGGTGTCCTTCTTTCCCACAATTAAATCATTTCTCCATCCCTTTTAGGCAGTTCCCATGAGGCAACTTCCCAATTTTTTGGCATGTGGGTTGTTGAGTTTTCTTCCCACTTTTATCATTAGATCCCCCAGCTTGAAACTCCATATTTCGTTTCTTATCACCATATCCACGGGACCATTCTCAAAACTCCATATTCACTTTGATATCACATCGAACAACTTTCTCATAACTCCCAAAGTCTCGAATTGAAAGAGCCTTTATAAGGTGTGGTTTTAATCCACTAAAGAATCTATCAATTTTACTATCATTATTGATAAAAAACTGAAGCATACCTTGAAAGAATTTTGAAATTCACTTCATAGGTTGTGATAGATTTTCCTTATTTTTTCTTTAGCTCTATGAATTATCTATCCATATTCATATGAAGAGTTCATGAGAAATAATTATTAAGAAACATGATCTTAAAGTCTTACTATTCCATCTCTTCCATTTATTCACTTGCTTTGGTGTTATTAATCAAAGACCACCATTGATCGGCCTCTCCATATAGATGATAAATTTCTAGAGTCACCTTCTCTATCTAATAATATTGGAGCACATAAAAGATCTTCTACGTGGATTTGACCCATTTTTCCGCAACTAGTGGATCAGAATATCCAATAAATGTTGGTGGTCATTGCCGCATAAAACACTCAATAGCTAGTTTCACCCTCTTTAGTAAAGGTGGAAGTTCCCCATTATTCTGGTTTTTTTATAACATGAGGTAGTTGGGTAAGAATCACCATGAAGTTTTTAAGTCCACCTCCCAAAGCATTGGGAATTTCATTTGGGAAATCATTCCATTGTCCCCCACATAAGTTGTTGGCCTGGTTTCTCTAGGTTCCCACCATTTTATAAAATAAAAAAGGTTAAAACAAAACATAAGTCAACAAGTCCTGAATAAATTATGCATTTCTATGATTTATACTAAAATCATAAATTATGGGATCCATATCTAAATCTTCTTGTGTGCATATTTATACTTAGTCTCATGCTAGAGGTTTTCTCTATGGTTCACTTATCCAAATTTCCAAATTAACTAAACCTAACCTCTAATACCAACTATAACAAAACAGAATTTTCTTAAATTACTATTGAATCATTATAAGGATAAATAACATAATAGTAGTACACCACGAGGATCCAGAGGATTAGTGTCTTGGGAAAACTAGGACACAAAATTTCATTTAAAACATCAAGCATAAACATTAATTTAATTCCTTATTCTCTAGATTATTATTAGAACTTGACCTCTCCTTAGTACATGTAGTTACCTGAGTATATAGATCAAAAAGGGGTGAGTTAAAATCCCAATTAGAGGATGGATAAGAAAAATATAGCATGGGGTGAGCATAATCATAACATCATCATCAAAATAATGAGAGTAAACATTAATAAAAGACTTAAAATGTGGCAATGCATAAAAAATGAAACATTATGTCTTAGTGGTCATATACCACACATAGTTGTGAAAAATTATAGCATCATGTTCACACATCATTTCCCTTTTAATCATGAGATTCATCACTTTACCCAATTCATTAGAGTGTTGTATAATTCTGGGCACACCTATCACATCATAACATTCATTTTGAGCTATATAATTTCGGGCGCACCCGTCACACCATAACATTATAATTATCATGAATTACACATATATAAAACAATGAACAAAAAAAACACATGTTAAGGAATTGGTTTCATCTCATAATAATACATTCATAAACTTTGGGTTCCCCAAAAGAAAGTGGGAATAACATACTTGCTACAAGAACCATCAACCATGAGTGAGAAGTAAAAGGCGTGTTTTTGAAATAAGAGTTCTTTTGGAAAACATTTATTTGAAATAAACTTAAGTGTAGAAGATTTATATCCCATAAAAGGTAATATAATAATGAAAAAATGATTTTTAGGGAGTGACCATACCAAAAATTGAGTGAACGAGGAAGAACCCGAAGAAAGAAAGTTGGGTTTGAGAAGTTCCTCTTACCTTGTATCTAAACGCTTTTATCACTTTAATGTCATGTATAATAACATTAGATTAATTAATTAACAATTACATAACCATGTTTTACATAAATATGGTTAATTATGGTTTCATTAAGTTATTTTATGGTTCTTTGGATGAGTTATTGTGTTTAAATCCATTGTTGGAGAATGTTCGTTTTTATGGTTTTCTTGAATAGTTCACTTATATTCATAATTAGATGTTCATGTAGAACACATATAAACATAAAAAAATTATATAACATGTTATTAATTACATTCCAGGAGTTTAAATTATCTTGTAATGAATTATTTTATGAACCATGTGGGTCAATCATTAGTAAATATTTAATGATGATCGTTTTAAGTTAATTTGGGCGGTTTTTGGATCACAACGAACATGTTTTGATTTATCATTTAGTATTATGTGTATAAGTTAGTTATATAACATTAAATAGGATATAATAAATATAAAATAATCTATTTCAACCATAAAAATGGTTTCATGATCAGATCATAAGGTGGTAATGGAAATTGAAAACATGTCGTTCTTAAAAGTGATAAATTAACCTCATGAACAACGTTTCCTTTCTAAAATAAAAAGAAGAGGAGATGGGGGTTGGTTAATATAATATCCCATTAGTATCATAAAATTACATTATATTTATTATAATGAAGTTACCATACCATTTTTATGAAATTATGTGTGTATATAATAAGAAAAGAACTTGAAATTGAAGGGAAATTAAAGGAAAAGAGAGAGGGGAATTACCTCTTGAGTTATCCTCTTGAGATCCACCTCAAGGAACCTTGGATTGGTCTATTGACGAGACCATAAGATATTTGAAGTGGGGTAGGGGATAGGGAAGATTTTTGGGTAGAGTTTAGACAAGGCTTGAATCTTGATAGTTTTGAGGAAATGAGGGTGTGAAGGGTAGTATTTATAGTGGAGGGGAGAGGAGTTTTCTTAATATTTTAATCATTAGTTTTTTTAATTTCCACCACGATAAGAAATAGTGAGGATTACATGAACAAGAATAGTAAATAAGTAATGTGAGTTCAATATTTTGGTGCTTATATCACTTTTTATTTCAGTAATAGTGGGTTTAAATTATAATGTATTTATACGGTAAATTAATGTATTTTACTATTCACCAAAAATTCAAGTATTTCAGAAAAATTCCAAAAATTCACCCTAACCATTTATAAATGTGTAGAATACAAAAATGAAATCAATTTTTCAAAACTAATTTTCTAAATATTATTAATTTTATTTTTAATTAAAATCCTAATTTACTTGAAAAATATCATTTTTAAAACATTTACTTACTTATTCCAAAACATAGGTACATCATGCTTCCACATAAATCCTAAATATATAATATCATAGGTGAGGTTACTATTCATAAGGTTATATTAATTTTCATAAGGGTAACATTACTATTCATAAGGGTATGTTACTATTCACCAAAAATTAAGTTTGTTCTATTAGACTCCAAACATCTTACTAATTGCAACTGTGTATGTCATATTTTTGAAATTGAAAACATAAAAGTGGAAAACTATATTTAATGATGACATAGTATTTAGTATAATGATATTATATTGTGATTCCTAATGGGATTATACTATAAGGAATAATTATAAGAAGGTAATTCCATTTATAAAACTTTGGGTCGTTACCCTATGCACCTCAATAGCCATGCACACAATGGTGATCACATATAAGTATTAGTCCCCACAGTGTGTGTATATATATATATCTGTGTGTGTGTGTGTGTGTCTGTATGTATATATGTATATATGTATATAATGCATCTGAGTTAATGCCAACCTACTAACTAGTTTCTAGTTAGTCCATATATATATATATATATATCATGTGCACCTCATGCACTCAAAATGAACATGCATCAAAAATTCTATATTAAAACAGAACATAAAAAGCATGGACATGCCTATGGTGTACATTTTAGCATAATTGGTTCAATAGCCTGCTCTAACCCTATATGATCCATAGAATGAGGCTGGCCTAATTCCCTACCTCCTTGTGGTACTATGTCACGACCCACCTTCACCAAAAGGAGGGAAGGGTCAGCAGATTGCCAGGCCCTTCCATCTTTAAGTTGAAGGAGAGATAATGACCCCCGAGACCCGCCTTCAATAGGTCCCAGAGTGGTGACCAACACCAAGGGTATAGAAATTTCTCACAAATGGAAGGCATTACCCCTTTTTGTTTTATAAGATCGAGAGATGAGATGATGAAACTCAACAACACCCAGGTAAAAGAAAAGTAAAGCCAAAAATAAACCATCCCCACATGAATGTTCCAAAAGTAAAGCTACAAGGTACAAAAGGTGACTACAAAGGTAAGTACCAAAGAGGAAAAGAAAACAACAACTGCAACTGCTCCAAAGGTCCGAGCTAGTAAGGTCTTGTGTGATCCCCGAAGTCCTCCTGGAAACCTGAAAGCAGTTTTATATGCGTAGGGTGAGCACACAAGTACGCTAAGTAGGGAAAACCAAAGACTCTCGTGCACAAGTGGGGGAACGTACTAAAGTCCCGTGAGAAAAGAGTAAACCAAACAACTATCAAGGTAAACTATCCACCCCATGCCTCACCAAGGCACACTCCCCAAATAACGCAAGTCAAGTAATATATATAATCAGAGCACATAGATGTTTGGGTACCCCGCACCACTTTCCCACTGGTTATTGAGACATCCTACGCATCGGACCAATCCCACCATTCTCACCGCAGTCCCACTGCCACACCCGCCCACACACACCTGGGCCACAACCACACGTAACCACGCCTCCAAACACCTATGCCAGAACAACCACCACCACGCCCGAAGACACCTGGGCCAGAAAATCCACTGCCACGCCCGAAGACCCCTGGGCCTCATCCCGAAGACACTTGGGAAACCACCTGCCGCACACACCTGGCCAACCACCACACTACCCCGCCCGAAGGTTCTTGGGATAATAATGGACCTCAGGCCATCACAGCCTTCCCGAAGATACTTGGGCTATCCGGGAAAGGGAGCAGAAAAGGAGCTAATAACCAGCCACCAAGAATAGTGTTGGGAAAAAAACCCTCCCCCATGAAATGGGGGTGTTCGGCACGAAGTGCTCAACATGGGTGGGGTGCGAATAAGAAATAGAAAACTACAAGTATAGATATAGGTAACAAACACTCAACCAAATTCTAGGTTTTTCTAATCGGCCTACGGAACACAACACCACCATATCCGAGTCACAGGTCACGAATCTCGCCAACAAAACCCATTTGTCCCATTCTTGTTTCATGTTCAGTAATAATGTTTAAGTTTAAGCACTACTGGGCAACTAGTAAGCATAGGCACAAGTCCAGGAAAGTAAACAGTCAAACATCAACCATAACGCCCACACTCGGTTCTCAACAACAGAGGATCCCACCCCAATTTGTGACATAAACAAGTAACCACCGGGTCTTAAAACTCACAACCACCGAGTCCACACCAACAGGGGATCCCATACCCAATTTCACACAACCACCAAGAGTACAAGACAGGGGATCCCATCCCCTCCCACGTTTCCAGCAATCGCCCTGAAAAGAAAACAACCAACTACCACCATCAACACAGGTCAGGGTCATGCCGGTATTTTAATATTTAAAAGACTTAACACACTCCATGATTTCAACTTTTGTGTGTTTAACCGTGGGTTATCACAGAAGGAAATATCTTGGTGCCTCAATCTATTTGGCCGGATATACGTGATTAACAAATTACTTTTCACAGCAGGAGTTTACAACCACAAAAATCCATTTAAAACATCAGCAGGGGTTCATTAGTACACAAACAATGACCACCAACGGCATCGATTTTCAGAAGGCATAAGCCATCACAACTCAACAAGATGGTCATAACATAAACAACATCAATGATCACACCCCCTATTCCTTTACAGAATTCATTCATTGTCTTTAATTAGGTCTGGTTTATCCAATAATTACAGAAACAAAAGCACGCCCACCCCACATGATACACAAAAGAGAGAGGCAAAGGACAAATTACCTACTTGTTTGATCGATGATCGACGCTTAGGCCGGGTGCGGAACTTTACGGATAACGATGCGTCATGACCGATGCACCAGAAGCTCTTTGTGAAAATCCACGATCAAGGAAAAGAGAAACCACAGCTAACCCTTGGTTTATAAGAGCCGGGGACGGTTGGGGTGAAAATGCGAAACCGTGTAAGGCGCGGGGGTAGTGGGTTGACCACGCGGCTCCACTCGTCATAAAAGGGGGTTGGGTGGTTTAAATTGACTCATGAATTGATTAAGTATTTAATTAAACTCTTATGCACGTTACGGGTCTTTAAAACATGCTTAAACGAGTTAGAATAGGGTTTAAAACCCTATTTGCGCAAAAGGAGCGTTACTAGAAACAACTCGACAAGGCCGGGTGACGCCGATCGGTCTCACCAATCGGTCGTGCCGATCGGTCTCACCGAGACACCACTCCTTTAGGACCCGGATTTTGGCAAAGGGAAGGACCAAGAGAGTCTAGGTCATCACATCAGATACCTCTCAAACTATTCTCGTCCTCGAGAATTCAAACAACCCAGAAGGGAAGGGTGGGTCCGAACAACCACCTCGAAAGATACCTCTCAAGAGTGAACCTCATTGTTAACTAAGAACGCATTCTTGTCACGAACCAAGCAACATACCATGCCAAACTACCTGGGCATGTGGGTTGGGGAGTCTCCTACCCCATGTCAAGATATTATCCGCTTTGGGCAGCACTGACTCGCCCGCACGGGTTTAATCGCATCCACCTTAATGCGTCTTGATTAGGGGTCGCGTTCTATCCTTCCCCATAGCCGGGGCTTTTCACACACAAACAGAGGGAAGAAAACCAGTACATTTCATTGCCAAAAGACAAAATGTTCTACCACAACAGGTACAACAAGAAAAAAAACTCAAAACAACTCTGGGTACTGGGTACGCATCTGTGCTTCCCTCTCCCACGTACTCTCCTAAAGCCCACCATGTCTCTATAACACACGAACCAAGGGGATGGTTCACCCGCGAAGCACCTACTCCTTGCGATCCTCGATCATCACTGGTCTCTCCACAAAGGTCACGTCATCCACGATGTCCAGCTCACCCCAAGCAAGGACGTGTGAATCATCGTGCAGATACCGACGGAGCTGGGACACATGAAAGACATCATGTATCCTTAGTAGCGGCGGTGGTAACGCTAGCTGATAACCCACTTCGCTGACCCGCCGCAACACTTAGAAGGGTCCGATGAATCTAGGAGAAAGATTACTCCCCTTTCCGAACCTCCGCTGCCCACGCCGGGGGGAGACCTTCAAGAACACGTGGTCCCCAACCTCAAACTCCAAGGGCCTCCTCCTAGTATCAGCATACGACTTTTGTCGGTCCTGGGACGCCTTCATCCATTCACGTATGAGCTGAACCTTCTCTGTCGTGTTCTGCACCAGCTCTGGGCCAAGGATGCCTACCTCTCCTACTTTGGTCCAACACATAGGTGAACAGAATGGACTCTCGTACAAAGCTTCAAACGGGGCCATACCAATGGTAGAGTGGTAGCTATTATTGTAGGCAAACTCTACCAGAGGCAAGTATCGCACCCATGATTCTCCTGAGTTTAGAACACATGCCCGTATCATATCCTCCAAGGTCTGGATGGTGCGATCTGTTTGTCCATCTTTCTCGGGATGGAAAGGAGTTCTAAGGCGTAACTGGGTTCCAAACGCATGTTGCAATCCTCTCCAGACTCGTGAGGTAAACCGTGCATCCCTATCCGAGACTATAGACCTCAGAATTCCATGCAACCGCACCACCTCATCCACATACTTTTGTGACAAAGCATCCACAGTACTCGACTCCCTGATCTCCAGAAAGTGAGCCGATTTCGTCAACCTGTCCACTACCACCCAGATGGCGTCGTACCCTCCTTGGACCTTGGGGAGTCCCGTGACAAAATCCATCGAGATTTCATCCCACTTCCACTCGGGGACATATAGAGGCCGTAGTAGGCCGCCTGGAACTCGGTGTTCAGCCTTCACTTCCTGACACACTAAGCACTTGGCCACAAACTCTGCCACAGCTCGCTTAACTCTGGGCCACCAAAACTGCGTCTTCAAACACTGGTACATCTTGGAAACTCCTGGGTGTACCGCCAGGGGTGAGTTGTGGAACTCACTGAGAACCTTGTCGTGCATCGCCTCCGGGACAAACAACCTCTTCTAGAAAAACATCTGGTTCTGACCATCCTTTATCCATACCTCCGGAGCATTGCCCTGGTCAACTTGGTCATGCATCACTTCACACTCTAGGTCTCCCCACTGAGACTCCTCCATCACCTTCTAGGCGTCCGATGACTCTCGGACCGCACCCTTCCGCGTCCTCCTACTCAAGGCATTGGCCACCACATTTCCCTTGTCCTCAGTATAAGAGATCTCAAAGTCGTAATCCTGGAGGAACTCCACCCATCTCCACTGCCGCAAGTTTATGTCCTTCTGGGAGAAGATATACCTCAAGCTTTCGTGATCCGTGAAAACCACAAAGCGTTCCTCGATGAGGTAGTGCCGCCACAACCTTAGCGCAAAAACGACCGCTGCAAGATCTAGGTCATGGGTGGCATAATTACGCTCATGGGAACGCAGCTGCCTGGACCCATAAGAGATCACCCCTTGTCGCTGCAACAGCACACATCCCAGGACATGTCCTGAAGCATCACAGAACACCTCATAAGCCACCCCTTCTTCTGGTAATCTCAGTACTGGGGCACTGACCAACTTCTCCTTGAGAAAGATGAAGGTTGACTGGCACTGCTCACTCCATAAGAAAGCCTGGTCCTTCTTTGTCAGGGCTATCAAAGGGGCTGCTACTCGGGAGAAGTTGGGTACGAATCTCTGGTAGTAACCTGCCAGCCCGAGGAAACTTCGGACTTCCGCCACATTCTTGGGTGCTGCCCAAGAAACAAATGCCTCAACCTTTGATGGGTTGACCGCTACCCCCTTCTCAGACACTACGTGTCCGAGGAAGTGCACTTCTCGTGTCCAGAACTTCCATTTTGACAACTTCCCATAGAGATGGTGCTGCCGGAGGACCTCCAAAACTGTCCTCAGGTGCTCCTCATGGTCCTCTTCTGACCTCAAATAGATCAGGATATCGTCGATGAACACAACCACGAACCGATCCAAGTACTCTCGGAAGATGGAGTTCATAAGCCCCATAAACACAGTCGGGGCGTTCGTAACACCGAAGGGCATGACCACAAACATGAAGTGTCCATACCTGCACCTGAATGATGTCTTCGGGATGTCGCTATCTTTCACCCTTAGCTGGTGGTACCCAGACCGTAGGTCGATCTTCAAGAACCATCCTGTCCCTTTCAGCTGGTCGAAAAGATCATCTATTCTCGGAAGAGGGTAGAGATTCTTGATCATTACCTGATTCATCCTTCTGTAGTCTATGCACAATCTGAGGCCACTATCTACCTTCTTTGCGAACAGGACTGGAGCGCCCCACGGTGACATGCTCGGACAAACATAACCCCTCTTCATCAGATCGTCAATCTGTATCTGCAACTCCCGTAGTTCCGAAGGTTCCATCCGGATCCATCGAGATCGGACGAGCGTCGGGATGAAGGTCTATCCCAAACTCGATATCACGCCGAGGGGGTAGAGTCGTCACCTCCTCAGGAAAGATGTCCATAAACTCACGGATGATCTCTGGAACTTCCACCATTTCAGCATCTACTGATTCCACTGTCAGCTCGGTCAACAAGGAGAGGAGAGGTTCATCTATCCCGTTTCCCTTCGGACTTCTCCGCTCGCTGGTGAAAGTAACACGCTGGCTGTCCAAGTCTGAGAACACCACCCTTCTTCAAAAACAGTCGATGACGGTGCACACAGAAAATAGCCATTCGATGCCTAGGATGACATCGTATGGCTGAATCTGTAGCAGAAGAAGATCCCTAACCAACTGATGTGGCCCTATCATCAGTCTACATCCCCGACAAATGAACAACAATTCGGTCTGACCTCCGACTGGTGTGCTCAACACTAGGGGCACTAGAAGTCTCTCGGCATCTAGGCCCAAGGCATGGGCTAGACTGGGTGCAACAAAGGAGTTTGGAGCTCCAGTATCAAACAAAGCATGAGCAAGAGTGCTAAACAGATTGATCGTACCTCGAACAACCTCTGGCCCTGCTAGAACTGCTGCCTCTGTGGCGTGTAACTTTCCACACCCAGCTCCCCTTCCCCTCGACTATCAGCCACCTCCCCGACCATGCCCTGGTCGAGGTCCCTATGGAGCGCCCTAAGGTCGGCCTCCTCCTCCTACATCTGCCCTCGGAGGAGCGGGAGCTCGTTGTCCCTACTGCTGGTGCTGGAAAGGTCTGGCTGGAAGCTGCTGCTGGGGCAGGTGCTGGGGATGACTGCCACTGCTATACTGCACCCGGTCGGGGCACTGACTCCAGAGATATCTAGGTCTCCCACAGATGAAGCACCGCGGTCTCGGGCCCGAAGGAAAAGGGCGAGGGTCGGGGGATCAAAACTGAAACTGCTACGGTCTGCTCCGTGCGGGTCAGAACCTGGAGGGTCTTGACGCTGGAGGCCTAGTGCTGACGGCCTTCCCCTTCGAGGGTCCTAGCTAGATCCCCTCTCGTGACACTCCTCCTAGAGCATGCATCCTCTCCACCACTTCGGCCTTCTTCTGGACCTCCAAGTACGTCGGCAGGGTAAAGGGGGTAACAGCATACTGGAGGGAGGGTCGGAGCGCCTCCTCCAAACGTCTTGCTCGAGACTCCTCGTCAGGAAAGAGGTCCAGAGAAAAATGTAGGAGGTCCTTGAACTTGATCCCTAGATCCCTCACGGATATACTCCCCTGCTGGAGGGAGAGTAGTTCCTGCCTCTTTTTTGCCTACATCGTCGAGGAGAGGAATTCCGCCCAGAACTCCCTCTCGAAATCCGCCCAAGCCACCTCAGACTCTCTCCTCCCCCCCAGGTAAAGCATCCACCACTGACGTGCCTCTCCCCGCATCTGGATAATGACCAGAGGAACCCAGTACTCGGTCGGGGCCCGAATCAGGCCGAAGGCTATAACTAGCTCCTCTAGCCAGCCTTCCGTCTTCATATCGGAGGTGTTTCCCTCATACTTCTTGAGGTCCTGTCGCTAGAAGGCCCGAAGAGTCTTCTACCAATGGTCGCCCTCTTCCTCTCGACCATCTCTCTTCTGATTGTCCAAAGTAGTCTTTGGGGCCTCGATCACCTATACCACACGTGGACGCCTTCCAGGTGCCATAGCTGCAAGGTAAACAAGGAATTCCTAAGCCCAAGTAGTGCAGAATATCGTCTTCAAAACTTCTTAAAATTTAATTTATTCTTAATTCCCAAGACATCCCAGAAACATAAGAACACAAGTCATTATGCTGCATGTACCTTTCCTAGGGTCTCTACCCTGGAATCAGTGTGGTCTCACTTGGCCATTTGGTAGGTCCAGAGTCCTTGCATCAGATCAAGGGGGCCCTAAAATCCCGTGTCATAGCCGGTCTTCCCCGGCCTAATTCACGTGTCAAGGTCACCCAACACTGTTGCCTTACCATCCCATGCAATCCTCATTGTTCTTAACTCCAGACTCCATCATATCTCTCAACCATTCCCTCTGATACCATTCTGTCACGACCCGCCTTCACCAAAAGGTGGGAAGGGTCAGCAGATTGCCAGGCCCTTCCTTCTTTAAGTTGAAGGAGAGATAATGACCACCGAGACCCGCCTTCAATAGGTCCCGGAGTGGCGAACAGCACCAAGGGTATAGAAATTTCTCACAAATGGAAGGCATTACCCCTTTTTGTTTTATAAGATCGAGAGATGAGATGATGAAACTCAACAACACCCAAGTAAAAGAAAAGTAAAGACAAAAATAAACCATCCCCACATGCATGTTCCAAAAGTAAATCCACAAGGTAAAAAAGGTGACTACAAAGGTAAGTACCAAAGAGGAAAAAAAACAACAACTGCAACTTCTCCAAAGGTCCGAGCTAGTAAGGTCCTGCGTGATCCCCGAAGTCCTCCTAGATACCTGAAAACAGTTTTATATACGTAGGGTGAGCACATAAGTACGCTCAGTAGGGAAAACCAAAGACTCTTGTGCACAAGTGGGGGAACGTACTAAAGTCTCGTGAGAAAAGATTAAACCAAACACATATCAAGGTAAACTATCCACCCCAGGCCTCACCAAGGCACACTCCCCAAATAACGCAAGTCAAGTAATATATATAATCAGAGAACATCGATGTTTGGGTACCTCGTGCCACTTTCCCACTGGTTATTGAGACATCCTACACATCGTACCAATCCCGCCATTCTCACCGTAGTCCCACTACCACACCCGCCCTCACACACCTAGGTCACAACCAAACGTAACCACACCTGCAAACACCTAGGCCAGAACAACCACCACCACGCACGAAGACACCTGGGCTAGAAAATCCACTGCCATGCCCGAAGACACCTGGGCCTCATCCTGAAGACACTTGGGAAACCAACTACCGCACACACCTGGCCAACCACCACACTACCCCGCCCGATGGTTCTTGGGCTAATAATGGACCTCAGGCCATCACAGCCTGCCCGAAGATACTTGGGCTATCCGGGAAAGGGAGCAAAAAAGGAGATAATAACCAGCCACCAAGAATAGTGCTGGGAAAAACACCCTCCCCCATGAAATGGGGGTCTTCGGCACTAAGTGCTCAACTTGGGTGGGGCGTGAATAAGAAAAAGAAAACTAAAAGTATAGATATAGGTAACAAGCACTCACCCAAAGTCTAGGTTTTTCTAACCAGCCTATAGAACACAACACCACCATATCTGAGTCGTATGTCACGACTCTCGCCAACAAAACCCATTTGTCCCATTCTTGTTTCATGTTCAGTAATAATGTTTATGTTTAAGCACTACTGGGAAACTAGTAAGCATAGGCACAAGTCCAGGAAAGTAAACAGTCAAACATCAACCATAACGCCCACACCCGGTTCTCAACAACAGAGGATCCCACCCCAATTTGTGACATAAATAAGTAACCACCAGGTCTTAAAACTCACAACCACCGAGTCCACACCAACAGGGGATCCCATCCCCAATTTCACACAACCACCAAGAGTACAAGACAGGGGATCCCATCCCCTCCCACTTTTCCAGCAATCGGCCCAAAAAGAAAACAACCAACTACCACCATCAACACAAGTCAGGGTCATGCCGGTATTTTCATATTTAAACGACTTAACACACTCCATGATTTCAACTTTTGTGTGTTTTAACCGGGGGTTATCACAGAAGGAAAGATCCTGGTGCCTCAATCTATTTGGCTGGATATATGTGATTAACCAATTAATTTTTACAGCAGGAGTTTACAACCACAACAATCCATTTAAAACATCAGCAGGGGTTCATTAGTGAACAAACAACGACCACCAACGGCCTCGATTTTCAGAAGGCATAAGCCAGCACAACTCAATAAGATGGTCATAACATAATAAACATCAATGATCACACCCCCTCTTCCTTTATAGAATTCGTTCATTATCTTTAATTAAGTATGTTTTATCCAATCCTTATAGAAACAAAAGCACTCCCACCCCACATGATACACAAAAAGAGAGAGGCAAAAGAGAAATTCCCTACTTGTTTGATCGACGATCGACGCTTAGGCCGGGCGCGGAACTTTACGGATAACGATGCGGCGCTCCCGATGCACCAGAAGCTGTTTGTGAAAAGCCACGATCGAGGAAAAGAGAAACCATGGCTAACCCTTGGTTTATAAGAGCCAGGTACGGTTGGGGTGAAAACGCGAAACCGCGTAAGGCGCGGGGGTAGTGGGTTGACCACGTGGCTCCACTCGTCATAAAAGGGGTTCGGGTGGTTTAAACTGACTCATGAATTGATTAAGTTTTTAATTAAACTCTTATGCACATTACGGGTCTTTAAAACATGCTTAAACGAGTTATAATATGGTTTAAAACCCTATTTGCGCAAATGTAGCGTTACTAGAAACAACTCGACAAGGCCGGGTGACGCCGATCAGTCTCACCGATTGGTCTCACCGATCGATCGCACCGATTGGTCGCGCCGATTGGTCTCACTAATCGGTCTCACCGATCGGTCGTGCTGATCAGTCTCACTGATCGGTCGCGCCGATCGGTCTCACCGATCGGTCTCACCGAGACGCCACTCCTTTAGGACCCGGATTTTAGCAAAGGGAAGGACCAAGAGAGTCTGGGTCATCACATACTACACCAACCACCAGCCACTAAACCCACAACTAGGTCCTGTTATCTCTTCCATGACCTTTGTGTGCAGTTGAAGCTCAACTACCTTAACATGGTACCACTATTGGTCTTATCTCATAGCCTTGAGTCTACCATGATCCCTAACTATTGGGTATCTAAGAAGGATTTCGGTAGAACCTCTAGATAATCCTGACCTATCCACATTCCTGACACTCTTTTGAGGGATTCTCGCACTGATTTCGGACATTTCTTTTCTACCCAAACTGGAATTACACTATTGAAGACCCACTCTGAGGTGGTTCTCTTGAGTCCTTGGCCTAACATCTTTTATAGAGCTCATCTCTTCCTCACTTCCTTCTATCTGAAGCATCACCACTGAAATAACCAAAATATATTTCCTGACTCAAGTACGACATGTTTGTCAATTTACCCCCGGCTATGAGTGCATGGTTCACAGCCTCTAAGAATGAAACCAACCTAAAGATATTGACCTACACTCAAATGGTGTTTTATAAACTATCCTCAAAACACCTCACCATTGAGGTTTTTTCAACCACCATAATGGATACAATGGTAGGAAATTTGGTGAACGTCGTTGCATTGTCCATGAAGGACATGTCACCATACTAAAGGCTTAGGAACTCTTGATCTATCTCCACACTCAACATCTTTGGTAAGAAGTTCTCTAAGAACCTAGCATCAATTTCCTTCCAAGATAGTCCCATGTGTATTATTTATTATACCTCGATGTCACACCAACACTTTTTCAGTCCTCTGAGCATATAGGTCTCCAACATCACCCTCATCCCTAGAGGCATATCTAGATGCTCAAAAATCATCACCAGCAATTTGATCCATTTATCAGCCTTCTTTGGACCGCCCTCACCCTGAAATAGAGGAGGATTTTATGACTGAAAATCCCACATAATATATCCTCTCAAATGATCTACCTACTATGATTCCATATTGATACCCTAGATAACAGGTACCAGGATCTCTCTAAGCTTCTCATCCAACCACTACCCAATAGCCTACAGATCTGGCATCTACCTTTACTTCACTAGAAACTGATCCTGATCCTATTCCTATGGCTCATGATATGGCTGGCCCTGAGGGGTCTCAACTTGCTCATGCTAATATGGGTCCACATCACAACCCACCTGATGCTCCATCTGATTTATCTAGGGGGCTACTCTCTGAATATCCTTACATTTATAGACATACAAGATAACATATATATATATATATATATATATATATATATATTTATCGCGGGTAGGGAAAGTAGTAACAAGAAGCCTAATCTCACTACCCATACCCTTCCCCTACCAAAACCATGTAATAAGAAATCTCGGTCTCATGGCCTCTTTACCCACCCTAAATATATTCAAATATCAAAAATGTCTCAGGCCATGCCCATCTTGATGAACCATGTTGCCTCAAACAAACGACAATGTCACCCAACTAGGTGATCAACATCACCCCAATTCATTATACAAGTCTGCTCCTATAAAATCCAAACCCTTGTATACAAGTATCACATATCACATAACACAAGCAATTCATATCACATGAACGTGAATATATATATATATTACAATCGTACTATGTGCCTAATCAGAACCATAAATAAGAAAACACCCCCTTATATACCGGTCCAAGGGTATAAATCTCCTTCCTTGTTGTACTAGGCCAAGGATCACAAGTCATAACAAATAACAATCATATTATAATTGTACCACTAGAGTATAAAATAAATTCAACTGTAAAATGGAAAAAAATTGAAAAACAATACCCACCCTTGGTGACATGGTCAATCCCCCATGCCTGGGGATGCAGGCACCCAAAATTGAGCTACAAACCCATTTAGGAAAATATCCTAATATCTATCTACCATAACCAAAATAGTAAGACTAGAAGAATGGAATATCATATGGTACCATTAGTATATAGCTGAATACTGCTACTAATTCTCATTCAATAATGGTTCTGATACCATTTGTAGCACCCCGACCCAATTATCCACAAAAATAGTTCATTCGGGACGAGTGGGACTGGACTTAGGTGCACCTCCATGTGTGCCCAAGGAATATGACATGCATGGAGGGTGTAAGAAGTGATAGTGGGGATACTATACCCTCTGTTGGTGGTGATATACTAGCCCAAGTAGATATATAATATGTAGTCGAAGAAAATATGTATAGACTCAAACCAATAACCCATTCAAAGAGGAAGAAAAAACAATAGTAATCAATAGAGGAAGAATAACTAAAAAATAGAATAAATAAATATTAAATCCAAACAGACCATTTTTATAAATTAAAATTCATAATGTATACATATCAGGTCATACATATTAATAAACATGAGGGTCACCAATGGATAACCTCAGTATATACATATACAAATAATCATGCTGAAATAGAAATGAAAACTCAAAGGGTAATCTATAAATGAGGTAAGAACAAAGGTTCCATTTCCTTCCATCCAAGGCTAAACTACCACTAAGATCAAGCTCATGGTCCTGGATCACTACCTGAATTCAAGTTCATAAAGTCTACACATATCTTGAAGGTATCATGTAGGGCAGAGAATGAGTATCGGTAGGGTGAAACCCACGTGTGAATACCTTAAATTTGTGACAAATCTGGTTTATACTAAAATAAATAAGAAAAAACATGTGCGTAAAATAAACAGAAGTTTCCCCGGTGCTCAACAACCATGAAGAATCTATCACCTACTTCATTCATCATTGGAATAACTAAGGAGTATATGATCCTTATCTCATATCTCATGGAATCCTCTAATGTCAATTATCAGATGAACCCTCAAGTTCCATCTCAAAATGATAGCTTCCACATCGTTCCTTCAACCATGTAACTGACATCCCAAAGGTATGCTCAATCATGGAATCCAGTCCCTCAGACCCCTGCACAAAAGCACTTGTCATCTCGAAGCTCGACGCCTAGAGGCATAGTGATACCTTTCCACAAATAGAAAGGGTCATTGGCTCGAAAAATGATGTCCCAAGTAATGGTGATACATTTTTTCAAAAACAATATGGCCCAATGGTTGTAATCAATCCGAGACTCATCCCCCAACTGACAACCTCAATATCATCATCTAATGGCACCTCTCTATCCTTGTAGATTTCAATGGAAATAATATCATCCACTTACCTAAGATGATACTACTAGGGTAATCTACCCATGTGAGTGGTCAAAACCACCTCATCACTAAATCTACCTATGTGCACAAGACTCTAAATGGTGCTTTAGCCAATATGGGTGAGCGAATATCACTAATTAAGAACCTAAGCCACATCAATTCTAGCACCTTATGCCCCAAAGACCGCATCACTAAATCCAATGGACATACCACCCAACATCACACTATCCATACCTATTACAAATGACCTTTTCACCTCAAATAATGAGAAAGTCACCCAAACAGTGATCAACATCACTCAGAATATATATATATATATATATATATATATATATATAATAGGTCATGCCCGACATGATGAATACATCACCTCAAAAAATATAGCCATACTTGTATCAATCATTGGGTTGAGACCGTAATGTTCCCTTGAAAATCAATAGTACATCAAATTAATTCCACATTTATATGAATCAATTTAAATTAACTAAGAATTTCAATTCTATTGAATTCAATATCTCGACTTAAATAAAATAATTCAATCTAAAAAAGCAAAAAACCCAACCTAGCTACCCAAGAGGTAGAAAGCCTCTATCCTAGCCTCACAAGTATAAAAATTTGAGGGTATGACCAAATACATCCTATATGATCAGTTTAAATAATTAAAATCAACCATGAAACTTATAGGGCCTTTCTTGGTCAACACAATGGCATGTTAAAAGAAGAACCCCCAAAACACTTGTGAAATCAAAATGAAAAGTATGCACCACCTACCATGTATTTGTAGATAAAGGAATGTATAATAATATCCTCTAACTCCAAAAGATTTGGAATAAATTAACATTTCTGAGAACTCCCAGAAAATAGGTAAATACAACTCGAATGGATTTAGAAGTTCATTGGGTGAAGAAAAAGGAAAATAGAAGCAATGGAGAGAAGAGCCTTAAAGAGACGGATTTGATGCCACAAATGGCTTGAAAATAGATTCTGAATGGTTGATTTGGATCAAATCCAAGGATAGGAGTGAAAGGATTGTTCATCCTTTATTGTGCATGACCCACTAAGGAATATCTAATAGAATTTTATGTTTGTAAAAGGAAGATAATTTTGGTCATTCCACACCATTAATTACCAACATGGTTAGCTCACACAATTTTCCAAACCATATGGAAACAATGAGGTTATTGATGCTTAGGACCCAAGACCCACATATTTTTCCTTGACCATGCACAAACTTTGTGTGCTAAAGTGTTATGGTACTACCCAAATGTAACTAAACATGCGATTCGTGCATGGTTTTACCTAATTGTCAGCAAGTTGTGTGAAATCCATCTATAAAAATAGCATAGGTTGATGCATGGGCATACGCCTCATCTCACATAGTTTACCAAAAAATTCTTAGTGAAAAATGAGGGCACATGTTTTGTACTAAGCGGTTGCATGATTTGATCTAATTGTGTGTCTCAGCCTTCACTTCTTCAAAACTAATCCTTCGAGTCTCCGATGCACCTGAAGTCGTCTGAACACCCATGACACTTTCCGAGCCTCTAAACATGCAAAAAAACCTAGTTTTGGGTTTAATTAAACTCTATATTAGGTTATTATATATGAAAAAAAGAGTTGGTAGAGGCACCAAACTCCAAAAATTCAAAAAGGGAGACGATATTGATCTGCTTCAAAAACATAGAAAATTATATCCAGGAATGTCCAAAGTACTTCAAACCTCTTAAAAACATCATAATTTACCTTAAAACATAATAACACAAGAAATAAAAATCATTATATTAATTTCATTCCAAAAAAATAATTAAAAAAATTAATTCTATAATTTTTTCCATTTAAATAATATTTAATAATATTCCTGAAAATAAATATTAATTTTAAAACAACTAAAATATCAATGAAAAAATAAATATAGTATAGTAAAATTAATTGTATATTAATAAAATATGATGAACTTTTTGACTATATAAGTTCCCTATACTTAATCATTGGACTCCCAAAAAATTGAATTGAAAAATACTACCTAATCGGAATTTAAATTCCTAGCCAATGTGAGTTCCCTTTTTCAAGACCATGTTTATAGAGATTATCATATCACCCTAGGTTATAAGATATATTAAATATTTATAGATTCTTTATTTATGAAAACTTGATAAATTGTTTCTTTTAACCATCTTCATTAAAATAGCACTTTCAAAACAGGTTTCAACTCCTGTGAAACTTCAGCTATCCTTATAACACCACTTCATTTCCTTGGGAAATACACCTTTAGAATACTTAAAAAAAATCCTTCTATATACACTAATTTTTAAAATTGATTCAACGTAAATCCATATCTATTTTTTTGTGAATATTATGATTTTTAATAGAAATATTGAAATCTTTTCCTTAAAAATAATGGTTATTTTTCAGGACTATCCTTATATTACATATATTATATCATTACATTCTTCCCGATATGATTTTATCACAAAATAACATCTCAAATTTTGTATAAATTATTCACTTTAGATCAAACTATATAATTAAAATATCTTACACATCTCACTTTCTCCCACTCTCACACTTGAATTCAACCAAGATCAAGCATTAGATTTTGGAGTAAGGCTACATGTTTTTTTATTAGGAATATGGATGTTAAAAAAGGTCATCCATGGATTCTAAGGGATACATGGGTTAAATTTAAAGGTAGGTCAAGATTTAGGTTATTGTAATAGGGAATTTTTAAATCAAAATAATTCCTCAATCATGTATAACCCATGTTTTAAAAGTGTTGAGGTTTTTCAAACATGCCTTAGTTCTATAAATGACTAAGGGAATAGTAAAAAGATGTCAGATTTTTATTATAACCCTCTAAGGTAAGTGATTTTTTATATAGGGAACTATGTCATGGAATTAGATTCAAAATTCATTTGTTTTTTATAAATTTAACACCCTTAGAATTTGAAAAAAGTTTTATTTTTGCAATTATCTATGGTGAGAAAATGAGTCAAATTAGATTCTCACTGTAAGAATAGGTTCAAAAGTTTAAAGTACATTCAAATAGAGTATAATAGGTTTTAAACCACACTAAAATTGAAAATGAAACATACCAAAAATTTGAAAAGACCCAAAAATTTGAAAATTTTTAGACTAAAAATACTAAACTACAAAGGTACCCTCCCCAACACTTAAATGATGTTGTTTCCTCAACTTATTATATCATATTTATCATGTTAATAATATTTAAAATGGAATCATAGAAAGCATGTAAATGTTAAGGAGAGTTACAATCTGATGGTTATCAGCCATAGGAAAGTTGGAGAAGTGTGATCTCTTCCCCTATTTATTAGGGTAGATTTCTATAAAATTTCATCAGCTCGTTCCCATTAATAATAAATGGATTTTTCTATCCTTATTTCATAATCTTCAAAACACCAAAAGGATAGACTTTAGTGATTATAAATAGACCTCCCCATAAGCCAAATTCTTCTAACTACCATAGATAGCCTAGGGTGTGTCTGTGGGGAGACTATTCCCTCATATATCAGAGTGGAGAACAACGGTACATAATAAATATGAAATGGTGGAAGTAGACACTAAACTAACTAGGATAGTAACACACCATATCATAAGAAGTAATAAAAAAACAATATCAGAATAATTAAATATCATCCATAATAAATCAAAAAATTGGTGGGAGATGAATAAATAATAAATGAAAACATGTTGATGATCCTATAGCTATCCAAAATGAGTGCATGGTTAAAATAGGGTACACAGATAATACATGAAATAATATAAAAAATACAAAAAGGTCAAAAATTAGATAATGCTATCATTATGAGCATAAGCTCAGTCCTCTGCACCCATACTCTATCCTAAGGAAAATTCAATCAACCATTTGAAGTTGGATTCTTCCCTTTATCATTTCCTACAACCATGAAGTCTATTTGGGTAACAAAATCATCCCATGTGGGATGTGAGATATATTTAGTGCTCCACCACCAATGATGTATATATAAATCTACTTTTTACTTGTAAAATGAAAATTGTGCCATAATAAATAAATGTAAGGCAATAAATAAATAACACTTGGCCAGAGTCCCTCAATTGGTGACTTAGTAATTCTAGATTCTTCGTCTTAAGCCAAATTTCTGAACCAAGGGAACCAGTTTGAGTGATAAGGTGTATACATGGGTCATTATAAATAAAGAAACCAATAGGGGGTTGAACCCACGATTTTTTGTCTTGGTGGTAACCCCTCAAACATCTTTTAAGTACTATCATACCCTAATAATAATAATAATGAATCACATTTAATCCAAAAAAAATCTGTCAAACCCAATATGGCACCCTGATCCCATCTAATGAAATCCATATGGAATCCCAGGGGTTACTATAAGAGACTCTAATATAACCAATACCATAGATTCCATCCAAGGTAACTTGTATTGGATTCCCTTATATCACTCTGGTCATTTTAACCTATGATTCTATCCTAGGTATATCACATAGGGAACTGAGTATCGCTCGAGGAATTATATATCCATCATGCCAATGAGACCATCCACGGTTTCTCCCCTAGGGAACCAGTGTCACTCAAGAGTGTAAATAAGTTTCTAGTATATCCCATCCAATACAATCCAAGGTTCTATCCCAACACATCTAGTATATTCAAATATGAAGTATGGTGAGTCCATCCATTGCGTACTTATGTTGGGACTCGTTTTCTCTCTCGGTCTGTAATCATGTGAGGCAAGGAAAACAATATCACAAAACATCAACATGTAATCTCATTATCCATATGATAAGCAAGCTACCCAAAGAATTTTTTACTAGATAATCAATCATAGAATATTGTATAAGACTAAAGATGTTAATCTTAAGCATAAGAATAAGGATTCAAGGAATGCACACAAGGAACAAAGAATAGGAATTAAACAAATTTCATATAGAAGAAGACATATAGTATAATGCATAATAAGTTAAGCATGAGAAATGAAGTACGAACATAAGCATCAGGCTAAAGGGGGTAATACAAGGTCTACTGCTCATCTTAATTCAATTAATTAAATATGGAATTTATTAAAAGTGAAATACACACACATTTGATGGTTAACATCTTAAGGAAAGGTAAAATAGTCCATTTATGGTGGGAACACCCAAGGGGTGCCTCCCTATAAGTTGAACACCACATGGATGAGTTTTTCTGAAAGATAAGGTCAAAATTGACATGACAAGCCATTTATATTAGTTTTTTAACATCTTAGAGGTTTTTTCAGAAGGTTTCATCATGTAACAAAACATTTCACATTATAAAAGTTACAAATTAGTGGGAATGAACAATACCACCTATATTATCCTTTTATAAGACCACTCATCCATTTTCGACCCTTAAATCAAGCTAGAATCATAGTTATGGAAGAAATAATCAAATTCCTTGAAAATGGGGAAAATGAGGTCACCCAAAAATATTATAAAAGGGAAGAAGAAAAACATGAAATAGTTGGAAAAGGTTCATAGCTAGTACCTCCATATTTTTTATGCATCTGAAAGTGAAGGACTTGGAGTTCAAATGTAGGAGGAATTGAAAATCCTAGAATATATTGATGGGGAACCCACAGGTGGTTGTTAGAGGATAAACACATGGGAGAAGAAAGTTTTTTTGGGGGCGGGGGTTAAAACATTTAAGAAAAAATGGAATTTCCCCCACATAGATAAGGGAATACGATTTGGCCATATAGTTGGCCAAACCGTGCACCAATCATGTGCCACACCACTTCCCAAAGAGGATTCATGCATGGGTTAGGTGAAAGGTTTGGATAAACATGCTCAAACAGTGAAAAAAGTCTCTACAACTTGTATGAAACATGTTTCATGGGATTTTGGTCCACGTCACACGGTTTTAGAGAAACCATGAAGAGCCCTACTCCTCATTGTCTCATTTTACATGGTTAAAGAAACCATTTTGGTAGGGTGGCATGATGTTTACAAATTTTGTGTCCAATCCTAACTCTTTAAATTTTGCATCTTCATACTCCAAATAATCCTCAGACACCCTCATGAGCTCCATTAATCCCTTAGGCGACATTTGATAGACCAAATAAAGGAATTAAATTGGAAAAACAATTATTTTCACCTTTAGGAAAATCTAGGGCATTAAAACCTCCCCTCCATAAGACAACTCGTCCCCACGTTTCCATTCTAATGGTTGTAAAACATCATCAAAGAATATGTACATCAGCCTCCTGGTCCCATGTATCACCCTATACACATCCATTCTTCCATTACACCTAGTTCATAGGAACTGAACTACCTCGAAGATCCTTCATTCTCCAATAAACTATATGTATCAGATTCTCCTTAAAGGATGCATCTGTCTCTAACTCAATGTACTCAAAGTAAAATACATGTGATGGATCAACATGATACCAATGATTCCATGATACGTGGAAGATGTCATGCATTGAAAGGAACCACTAAGTTAAATGTAAATGATAGGTTATCATCCAGACTTTTTCCACTATCTCAAAAGGCCTGAAATAATATGGTGAAATCTTTCACTATCTCTAAATTTGACTATGACCCAATCCAGAAGATACATGCCAAAATACCCAATGTTCCACCTCAAACTCTAGAGGATAGTGGTGACAATTCGTATAAGAATTTTTTTGGGACTTAGTTGTAGCCATATGCTTTTGAATCACCTATAATTTTCTTAAAGTCTCATGAATGAGATAATGACCAAGTAGAGATACCTCGCCTACCTCTAACTATCATAAAGGTGAATAGATCAACCTACTGTAAATAGCCTAATATGGACTTGACTTGAAAGTTAACAAGGAATCATATGAATAGTTTCCTAAAAAAATTCATTATAGACAACTCAATAAGAGGTATTTTCTTTTTGCATGAACCCCTAAAATCAAGGATACATGCCCTGGTCACAATCTCTAACACCTGAATCATTCACTCAAACTTCCCATTAGTATGAGGGAGATATATTATACTCAAGAGAACCTATGAACTAAGTTCCTTCTACAACCATTTCCAGAACTATTCTATAAATGGGGAATCTCAATCCTAAATCATAGAATGGGATACACCATGAAGGTGCACTATCTCTCAAATGTAAATAATCCCATTTTCATCAAATTATAAGTTCTATTAGATCAAAAATAATTGTATAGAATTGGATAACTTTTTGAAGATCACCCATACTACATCACTACCTTGAGGGGATCTTAGAAAGACCATCATGAAGTCTATGGTGAAATCAGTCCATTTCCACTTATTAATGGGTAGAGGCTATATAATTCTAGTAGGTCAGTGGTTCCCATCCTTCACCTTTAGATAGGTATATGACCAAGTGATAAAACCTACTATATGCCTCTTCATACATGGCCTCCAATACTATTGACGCACATCTCAGTACATCTTGGAAATCCCAGGATGGACTTTCAAAATAGAGGCATGTGATTCTCTCATTAACTCTTCTTATATATAAATGGGAACCTAAACACACCCACATAATAGTAGGTCCTCATTCTTATCAACAACCCAACTAGGATGTCGGTTCTCACTAGAAAAACTTTCCCTCATAATGAATCCCTCGAAATAAAATAGCTATCTCAATCAGACCCACTCTAGAAGAGAGTATGTCACTTAAAAATCTTGTAAAATGGCTGATAATTTTGTTCCTAAACCTATAATTTTATCTTAGAAAACAAAATCATTAGATTCCATTCACTATTATCCTATTGAATGGATTTAATCTAAGTCTTCTGGCTCAAGGTGTCAGCCACAACATTAACCATAACAGGTGTATAAGTTGGCCCAAAATTGAAATATTTTAGGAATTCAATCCACATGCACTACCCTTGATAAAATTTGTGTTGTGTGGAGATTTATTTGAGACCCTTGTTTTCGATGTAAATAATGAATCACTTTCCCAATAAGTAATGACTCCAAAATCCAAGAGCATGAACCATGGTCCCTAGCTCAAGGTTCTGTGTAGGGTAATTACACTCATGAGGCCTCCACTAGAAGGACTGATATGCTACAACCCGATCACCCAACATTAGAACTGATCTTATCCTAATACCTAAAGAATCACAATAAATAGTATAGCATATACCCTTATTTGGTAGAATCAGAATCAGATTTGAAGTTAGTATCCCCTTTAACTCCTGAAACGATGTATCACAAGAATCAGACCATATGGTCTTTGTACCCTTCATTTTGAAGCCTGAAAGAGATGTTTCTAGGAATAAGAATTCATAAATTAATCTATTGAAATATCTATATATCCCCAATAAATTGAATATATCAACCACATTATTAAGATTCTCCCAAGAATCCACAGTGATCACTTTCTCTGAGTCAATATATAGACCTACCTATGAAATGAGAATCCCCAATAGGTGAACCTTACTTACCCAAAAATGACATTTTCTAATATTTACATAAATCATATGATCTCTTAGTGTATTTATAATTATCTCAAGATGGTTTTCATGACTGTGTCTAGTGTGAGAATAAATTAATATGTCATTTATGAAAACCACCACAAATGAATTCTGGTATGGGTGGAAAACCAAATTCATCATAACCATAAAGATTGACGGTGCATTCATAAAACTGAATGGAATAACCAAATAATCATATAATCCATACCTTCTTTGGAATATTGTACATTGTATGTTTAATGTCCTCACATGAACCTAATGGTAGACCGACCTTGGATTGATCTTAGAGAAAAATGTTTCTCTCCAGAGCTGGTCGAAGAGGATCTATGTAATAAGTAGTGGATACCGGTTCTTCATGGTAATATGGTTCAGTCAGTGGTAATCCATGCACAATCTAATGGTACCATCCGTATTCTTGGAAAAAAGGATAGGTTAACCCCAATTCAATGTGGTGGTTCAGATAAAACCTTTTTCTTTGGGTTCTTCAAGTTTCTTCTTGAGTTCCTAGAGCTCGGTTGGTTCCATCATATAAGGAGGAATATAAACCAGTGCTAAAAATTTCACTATCATGATGGTAAAAACCACCTCTATTTTAGGAGGTAAGATATATTACTTTTCAATGAAGAGATCCCAGAAACAAACCACAATGGGAGAGAATTATATAAGTTGTGTCCCTTTATTGTTCATAAAGAGACACTCTGACTTGTCTATCACTCCACCAAGAGTAGTATACTCTAGTCCATCACAACTAGACCAAATATCCCATTCACTGTTATGAGTATATGTGCTTCTATCAGGTGATCTAAAGGATGTCCACCAGCGGTATCATTGTTCTTAGGAATGATAAGTACAAATAAATCCATATCAAGAATGATGTCGAAGTTGGTCATCTCATGGGAGAAGAAACTCAATATGAAATAGTTCCCACCTATCTCAAGGGGAACCCCTAGAATTAGAATATACCATTTTATTTGACCCCTAACAGTGTGTCAATAGTCATGATGCCACATATGTACTAAATTACAAGGCCCATACTTTCCACAACTATATTAGATAAAAAAGAGTGTGATTCACCTGTATCAAATACGGTTTAAATAAAATTATAGGATACCAGAATAGTAACTATAACCATATATGTCCTTAGAATCTACTCCTTAGGTGTTTTTTTCACTACATAAATATGGATTGAACCACAACCCTAAGATGATGCCTGAATAGCATGGGTGGGTTTTCTCTGCTGACTCTAAACCTCTAATGTATGACTACCTTAGCCACTATCACCAAAACCTCAGTAGGATCATCTGGTAGAAGAAAAACTCTTTGCCTAACATGGAGTCATGGATCTTGTACTTGATAGGTGTGTCAATAAGGATACTCCCTCACTAGATGCTGGATTAGAATATTAGTAGAACCAATGAAGGTGAAACATTCTACCAAATGATCGACACTGGATTTGGATTATCATGAATTAGGTATTTTATGGACTCACCATCCACACTAGTGACACATGACATGGTTTTTAGTGCATTTCATCATGCTAATATCACCCCCACATGCACCCTTCAAACAGTACTTCCTACTTCCAGATAAACCATCACCCACTCTTTAAACTGAACCGACTTCACTCACATTTCCATATTCCCTTATATTATGTTCTTAAATAAGGTCATAGTTCACTATATTTGTAATGGTAGTCAATTGAAAGAAATTATCCTATGATCAAATAGTGTAAACTATAATTTTCTTAAATTTCCAAGTAGTGTTTAACTCACCACTGGTCAGATTTGGAGAAAATATCTAAAGCTCGGTGAAGTGATAAAAATACTTCATCACAGTCATAACGTCTTTCTAAAGATTCCTAAACTCTATGGAATTGTCTTATCTCAGAGTATGTGGGAATAAGTGATCATAGAAGGTTTTTTGGAAGTCTTCCCAGACCATTCCCCAATGATGCTCTACATAAGAGATAATGTCCCAACAATGCTTGGCAGAATCATGTAACATGTAGGTACCCAAATTGACCCTATGCACTGGAGGCATCTCAATATGGTCAAATATTGACACCATGGATCTTAACAATAAATCAATAGCTTGAGTTCACCTATCCATTGAGAAGATGGTAGGATGCTGCTACTGGAAATCCCGTGTCATCTCATCCATAGTAGGGGAGGCCATGGAGAACCCTAGGAAGACTGCATAAAATGATAGAAACATCCATGGAAACTATCATCATCACCCAGTGGAAGATCTGCAGGAGGGGCCTCAGGTGGCACTATGGGACGTACTATGGGTGGTTCAGGTCCCACCACCTCTAGAGTATGTTTGTCGCTAATTTTCTAGCATATGGCATGAGGACATCGTGGTGTGATTTATATAAAATATCTAATAACACTCGTCTAATAATATTTATAATAGATAGAAAATAAAGATATCGAAAATTACATGCTCAAGCCTTTATATGAATAGGTCCCACCTCTTTACCTACTCCTAGAGCTAGGTCTAGGTGATAAGGAGAGATAGATAGATCACAGGAGACAAAAAAAACTCCACACTACTATGTTTGGGTTAAGGTTAAGGTCTTGTATAACAAATAAATATTTCTATTATATGGAGTGTAAAATGCAAGGTGCAGAGGAAAACACCCTTTAATTTTCATTGGGAATATTCATCTAGTGGTAACATTTTTATTATAAAACATTAATTTATTTATGTTCATTATTATTTATTTAGATGATGATATCTTAGTCCAGTTAATTGCATCAAATAATACAATTTTGTAAAGGCATGTGCTCTTTATAAATTGAAATTTCCCTATCATGAAACTATGACTTAGCATGTATGTCTAATATAAATGTGTAACAGGTCATGCATAGTGGTCTAATTGAGAGATAAACCATCCCCCAAAAAAATTTGGTACTAGCCCAATAAAACCAATTAATATTCATCCAATTGAACCAATGTCTCACAGATTTATCATGGAACAATTTGTTAAACTACGGTTCCATCCCTAAGGAAACACTAGTACCCTAAAACACATAACGAAAAAGGCACAAAAAAAACACATGAAATACATGAAATTCATGAAGAAAATTAGATGTGGCATAGAATAATTCATGACATTTAAGTACTATGGTTCCTAGTATGATTCATGAGTTTACACACCCTCATATCCTCGGTCCAACTTAATGTGACCCATACTACTAATATCAACAATATCAATGGTACAAAACAAGTGCATCTCCCAATGGTGAAATTTTTTAAACTATAACAGTGCAAAAAAATAAAATCATTTACCCATCCTATTTAATTTGGTTTTGCCATTTACATGGATTAGCTACTCCCAAGAACATGCTCATTACCAAATTTCATTTTCTCCTAGTCTCCTATATAAAACCAAATATTAAGTCAAAAGGAAAAAGTCCTCTGATATTAGTTTTCAATGTCCCTCCCTAGATGTCACTTATAGGTTCCCCAAGATAGTATTCACAAGACCTCAATAATTCCTCCATGTATGACAGAGGCTACTGACTAGTAGCGAGGGCCTAGGATGTGTCAGTGAGAGAATATTACCTCATAGATCATAGTGGATCATAGTGGTAAATAATAAATAAGAAATAATAGAATAAGACCCCATAATAATGTAAAAATTAACTGTTTATAGTATAATAAGTAATAAGAAACATATTGTAGTGGAATATTGAAATAACATACCTAAAAAATAAATAGGTGAAATATGAATAAATAATGGATAAAAAAGAATTATGATGATCATTTCACCATTCAATATGATTTCACGGGGAAAACATGGGATACCAGAAATATAACACATGCTATCAAAAATTAAAAAAAAGTTATAAAAATAATCTACTGATAGTAACACAAGCATAGGCTTAGTCCTCTTCTCTGATAATCCATAGTAAATAAAAGTCAATTAAGAATAGAAAGTTAGCCACTTACCTTTATCAATTATTATAATAAAGAAGTATTCTTGGGTACCAAAGATGTAGCACCCCAGGTAAATAAAGAATATGACATTTTTATATTTATCCCTATTTGTGAATAAAATGTTAATATTAATTTAAAGGGAACGCTATGCTCGATGGCTTACCCAATACGTAACAATGAGTTCCTTTGAAATCTTACGTTGCACTCTAATAATAAAATTATTTTATTTTAAATGGTAGTTAACACCTAACCGTTGTAATGACAGGAATGAAAATAACTAACTAAAAAATGATTATATATGTTTGAAAAATATTTTTACTTTTTACGATAAATGATAGAGTATTAAAAATGCGAATAAATCCAATATTAAGGGTAAACATTCAAATATTCTTTAAAAGGTTGATTAACCGCCTTTTGATGGAGAACCTCTTTTAAATCCACTTTTTGAAAATTTTATGTATTATATTTGACAAAATAAAATTCTTATTTATAATCGGGACATCAAAATTTACTTTGTGTAAATTTTTGGTATTTTTCCGATAACGTTCATTTTTTAATGAATAGTGAAAAATGTTGTATTTTAATTCAAACCCTCTTTTTAATCTAATTTATTTATATGATTATATCATATTTTTAATTGGTTTTAAAGTAAAATTAGAATATATTTTTACCATTTAATCCAATAGTGGTCATTGGAATTAATTTCACTTTGAAATTGGACTTAAACTAGTGTCAATCTTTTGATATATATTGTTTCATAAAAACACGCTATTTGTTCTGACAACGAGAATTAATTATTAAATTAATTAATGTAACTTATATGTTTTGAATTTTTGTAAAATAGACATCATTTTTGAATTTGGAATATCAAATATATCTTAGGGTGAATTTTTGGTATTTTTCTAAAAAACTTCAATTTTTGATGAATAGTGAAACCACTAAGTGGTACTTAAAAAAACTGATTTTTCGTTTAAATGAAATTTTACCACCTCTCTGTTTTGAATTTCAAAAATCCGACATACATGGTTTTCATTAGGAAGTAAAATTTGGTTCAATGGGATTAAAATAATTTTTTGATGAATAGTAACTTTTAAGTTTTTAATCGCGATTAGAGGTAATTAGTGTAATTTAAGGTAAAAATGATGTTTTAATAATATGAAATGACCTTGAAACGTGTACTACCCTTATTGTATGTGTCATTTCCGACCAATACAATCCATGGGTCAACTTGGGGACCCCATTAATTCACTTTGGTAGGAAAATGACATTAAAAACTTTTTATTTAATGTTAAAATAAAAATGTCACAAACATGTGTTGTTTTACTAAAACAATTTTTAAATGGGGTTATACAAGTATTATTTTTGACTATAAATATTAATTAGAAAGATAAAAGGATTTCCTACGTCATGATAGTTTTTTTATAATTTTTAGACATTAAATAAATTAAATTATATGTGACACCATGATGATGCAGTGATTACCTCATTATTTAACGATTTAAATAAAATGAAAAGATAATGTAAAATCTAAGACCTACACTTGTAAAAAACTTATTGGATGTGTGGATTTAAAACTATTATAACCTTATACTCTAAATATATAATTATGGTCTCTTTAAAATCTGAAAATAATTTTATAATAATGTTACTTTTTAGGACTTTCCAAGAGTGCCCCTCCTCTCCTCTTATAAAAGGCCCCCACCTCTACCACCTTACCCACACCTCTCAAGACTTTGGCTCGGCCAACCCCTGCCCATTTTGTATCTACACATCCCTATCTTACTCCTAGAAGCCTCACATTGGGCATAAGTCTTTCCAAGGAAGCCTTTGATCTCAAATCAAAAAGAGTTACCCGATTTAAAGGTAGTGTCTTCTCTTGTGTTCTTATGTTTTATTTTTCTTCTCCAACCCCCTAAACTCTTTTTATTCCTTTATTTTGTAACAAAAAAAGTTTCTTCAATATACTAGTATGTTTTTATGAGAATTATTAGAGCTACAACTACACACACCTTCGTCTAATGGTTAAAGAACATACTGTTTCTGTGGTTGGCGATTTTCTGCCTCACAAAACGATGATTGTTCAATATTCTTTTAACACCTTTAAAGGTGGCCATTATGATGTCACTGTATTTTATATATTATATATATGGTATTTATGTTTACTATATGCTTCTGTATTTTATATTTAAAACATACCTTTATTCTTTGCATGTTGTGCAAATGCGATAATTTCATATGAGGAAGTGTGGATTACCGCCCCCCAAGTGATGTGACTCATTCATGCAATACATGGAATGTATAAATAATGAAATTAATGAACATATATGAACTATATAAAATATATATTATACTGGAATTATAATATATATATATATATATATCTCATTTATTTTTTAATTCCATTAATATGACAAAACAATGAAAGTAGCGTTCATGTGTACGTACGACCTACCATCTCCATGAACAGTTCTTTTCATTTTTTATCTCCAAATGTTATGTAATAGTATAAAATGAATATGTACTAGATATATATGATATTTTTATCATTAATAATATTCTATAAATTATTTACCTATAACTACATGGGCAATCATTTTCAAAAAAGTTCATTTTTTACTCATGTACCAAACATCGGAAAAAACGTCTGATATGAACTAACATTATTAAAAAATTATTATAACATTATAATATGTGATATGAACTGAATAATAATATTTAAAGGAGGTACTTAAGCAATTATAAATTGACCAAAGTTTATTATTCAGGAATATAAAGAAACGAACAAGACAAGTCGGACTTGAGGTAAGGGAACCTACCCCTCTCTTTATTTTTAAGTACACTCTTTTATGTCATTACTTTTAATGTCATCTTTCTTATGATTGGGATGTTCTTTTTATATTAATATTACTGTAATTTTTATGTTCATATGATGAGATACCCTACTTTCTCTCATCAATCCATTTTGGAAGTTTTGATTGGTGTCGTTAGGCTGCCGAATTTTCGTAAGAGATCAAACCTCTCTCTTTATTTTTAAGTACTCTCCTTTATGTAACTTATTTTAAGATCCTATTTGTTATGTTAGGGTATGTTCTTTTATATTCTTCTTGCTGTAAATTTTATTTTAATATTATGAGATACCCTATTTGATATCATCAATACATTTTTGGAAGCTTTAAGTGGTGTCGTTAGGCTGCCGAGTTTTCGTAAGGGATTTTTCATCTCACTTTTGTTCCCGTGGGATTTATGCTACATTTTCCACCATTTAATTTGAGTGGTATATGTACTACCCATTATTATACGCTTTTTTTAATATACTTTCGTTTATGGGTATTTACATCAATGTTGTATTTTCCTTCTTTCATGGGGTTTATGTTTCGAAAGATACCCAAATCGGTAAGGGAACTTTTCACCCTCCTCTTTTTAAAAGACTTATTTTGTTGGGTCTTTTAATTTACATATTGTAATGTTGGGATATGTTCTTCTATATCCTTATTGATGTAAATTTTAGGTCCAAGTGATGATATTCCCTTTTTATCTCTCATCAACTCATTTTCTGAAGTTTGAAGTGACGTTGTAGGGCTATCAAATTTTTGCAAGGGAACTTCTTAACCCAATTTTGATTCTTTGGTATAAACTTGTACTCCTTGAATATTTCATTCTATGAATATGTGTGAATGACATATGATTTTTTTACACTTAATATCCACTAATATTTTGTGTATTTGTTTGTCACACATAATTATGTAATTGATTTATCCTTAATCCAAGGATACCGTCTTTGTAAGGGACATCGTCTCAATCACTTTTCATTGAGGCATATTTTGTCTTATACAAAACTTTATTTTATACGGTCTATAAACCCCTTTTACTTTTATGTTTATTCAAAAGTAATCTTTTTATACTAAGAGTTTACTAAACGACAAAAGGGAATGTTTTTTTTTCGTACGTATGCGGCGACAACGACTTCTCCGCCGCCGTGACCATTATTTGAGTTTCGGATTCCTCTACAAGCCATAAATTTTTTTGAATGAAAAATAAATATCATGTTTTACTTTTATTTTATTTTGGTAATGAAAATGGTTTTCATAATGTTTTTATAATATCAATGTGTTGTATTGATATCTTGTGATTGAAATGTGGAAATGTTATGTTTCCTTTATGCATGTTTTATGTGATATGATTATGTTATGGTTCTTGGGAATTATTATGAAAATGGGTGGTTCTGTGATGAACTAATGGCGGGTGAGCCTGATATAGCTCTCCAATGAATTGGGTAACGTGAAGGAGTTAAAGGTTAAGATTTCTCCGAAGAGATTTAGGGAATATACTATGATGGGTATTCCAAACGTAACCAAGAGGGTTACTCCCTACATAAGAATGTTATAAATACCTCAAGTTACCTTTATGTCTTATGATTTCTATGATTTATTCATGATTTGATGAGCTATGTTAAATTGATTATGTTTTATGAGTAAATTATGATTTCATACAAGGACTAATGTCTTCATTTCGTAATTTTATATCCCTTACTGAGCTTTTTATGCTCATCCCAAATTTTTGAAATGTTTTTCACAGGTCAAGGGAAAGGTACATGATGTGATGATAGGTTCAAGGAAGTGTCATGAAAGAATCCATGTTTTGTTTTAAATATGTTTCCATAAATGGGAAAAAATGAATACTATCTTTTATGTAACCACTTTGTTTAAATGTGGGATGTAATGCATGATTTATGATCTAATTTTCTAAAACTCTAAACCTAAAAAGATCCTCTATGTGAATTATTCATTTAATTTAATAATAAGTAATGTTTAAGGTCGGGTCCTTATAAAAGATGTCCCAAGAAGGGTGTGATATAAACTTCATATGACCCTACAAACAGTGTCTAGATCAATCTATTTCATGCATGAATCATAAACAGTTTTCAAAGATAGTTGAATAAAATTAAATAATTAAATAATAAATAAAAAAAACTCGGTTTTCTCCTTCAATGGATTCTTGACAGATACTACCTACTTTGACCTATGTTGTATCTTTGAACTAAGGGAACCTATACTAGTAATAAGGTGTATACATGTGTAACGCCCCAGTTCTAGAGGCCACCCAAAAGTGCCCCGTACCCGGTTGGTCACATGGCCTCAAGTGCATTTCCTCGAATGCCATAGGCTGCCGACTAGCAGTGAGGGCCTTGGGTGTGATGGTGGGGAAACTATTCCCTCATTGACAGAGTACACAGCGTAAGTAAATAACACATGAAATAGCGGAATCAGTACATATCCAACAATAGTAAATAGCAGAAGACTAAACAGTAAACAACTGGAGCACACACATATATATGAAATGATGCATGATACATATATGTATAGGAAAGAATCCAAACAAGTCACAATGCTGAATAAATTACCAAACCAAGTACAAAAGAAAAGTACACATATAAGCAACTCCTTAGCATCGCAAGCCTCAGCTTGATCCCATGCTCTCCTTCTCCAATGAAAGTCAAGTACCTGAAGTAGAAGGGTGATTTCCCTTATTTATACCTGCAACAATATAATCTCTTTGGGCCCAAAAGCATGACCCAAATAGGGTGTGAGACTAAATCCCAGTAGGCAACCACCCAAAAATCTGTTCCTAACAGTCAGTGAGTATATGGCAGGTAAAGTAAAGTAAATAGTAAACAGTAAACAGTAACCAGCCATACACAGCAATAAACAATCCACAAATCAACAAGCAGCAGTGAAGAAAACAGCTAACCACAAACAAGAAAACCTATGGGAAGTACTCATAGCCATACCCTCTGGTCCTATCCAAGAAGTACCAACAACCCTCTGGGCAGTACACTCAGCCTAACCCCTCTATTTTGGTCATACGAATTTATAAGACTCTCTGAGGAAGCACACTCAGTCAATTGCCCTTATAGTCTAGGTAGTCAGGGACTCTCTGAGGAAGATCACACGGTCAATTCCTGTTATATCACCAAGTTTTAGAGACTCTCTGAGGAATCTCACTCAATGAATTCCTCTTATATCCTCAGGTCTATCACAGACTCTCTGAGGAATCTCACTCGGTCAATTCCTCATGTATCCTGGAATGGTTTAAGGAAATTCAAACAAAACAAAGACTCTCTGAGGAATCTCACTCGGTCTATTCTCGTATATTCTATAAAGCTCAAGACTCTCTTAGTAAGCTCACTCGGTCTATCCTCCTATAGTCTATAATATCCAAGACTCTCTGGGAATCTCACTCAGTTTATCCTCTATAGTTTATAATGTCCAAGACTCTCTGGAGAAGCTCACTCAGTCTATCCACTTATAGTCTATAGCACCAGGTTCTCACGGTCTTGTGCCAGTCAGTGCATAATAATTCTATATAGCCAAAGTAAACCTACAGAGCTACTTTGATAACCAGTCTTCTGTATAACAAGCATGTCAGGGAAAAACACTCTATCCTACGGTCACAAGGCATGGAAAACAGGTATAATGGCTAATAGACTAACAAGACCAAAAGTTTGTAAATATAGAAAGCATGGGAAAAACATCCAATCATAGCAATTATCCTTATACATAACCAATTTACCTCTACACAAGCATACAAGCAAGGCAAGAAAACAATAGGGGAAAAACAGTAAACATGCAATACCCCGTTCAAGGGTATTGGTGGAATTTGCATATAAAACTCAATGACTTTGAACGGAAAGGTAGAAACCACATACCTTGATGCTAGTAGATCAATATACTTGAACCAAGAGGCTTTAATCTCCTTAAAATGTCGTAGATATATGAAAACGAACAAAACGTTCAACCCACGATAACTTGAAAAAGAGGAGGAATTGGAAAACGATTCTCTAGAAGAAGGAAGAGCTTACTGTTGTGGTTCCAATGCAATTGACGGTGGTAGATTCAGAGAATGGATGGAGGCTTGGGGGGCTCAGAGAAGATTATCAGCCATACCCTCTCTCTCGGACAAACCAAAGCTAAAAGGAGGGTGTTTCATCCATCAGACGCTACCCCAGTGTTTTTAATGGAAAAAAAAGAAAGTACACTGCGTGTACTTTTGGAGTACATAGAGTGTACTAGGCTTTTCTGTACTCCTCTTTAAGCGGCCTCCACATCAACCTTACATGGCCATGTGTGTGGCCCAGACATAGCTAGCACACTACCTTGCGCGGAAAGGGAGTACACATCGTGTACTCATAAAGTACATGGTGTGTACTTCAAAAATTTATACAAACTCCTCTTTTCTCAAAAACTCCAGAAAAAGGAAAAACATACCTGAAAAGAAGTTATGGGTTCTTACAACATGGGTCATCATATATAAAGAAACCCAAATTGGGCCGACCAAAATATTTTACTTTGGCTTGGTGGCAACCCCTATTGCATCTTTTAAGCATTCTCATAGTCAAATAATAATAATAATTCGTTGCATGTATTCCAAACAAAATGTTTGTCAAATATAGTATGGAATCCAAAACCCATATAAGGTTATTCAAATGGAATCCAAAGGGTCACTACAGAAGCCACTAATATAACTAATATCATAGACTTGATCCAAGGTGACCTGTAATGGTGTCCCTTGTATCACTCTTATCATGGTAACCTCTGAGCTTGTCCCAGATATCTCAAATAGGGGATTGAGTATCACCTAAGGAATGGAATATCCATCTTTCTAATGATCCCATCAATATTTTCTCCCATAGGGGACCAGTTTCACTCAAGAGTATAAATAAACCACCTAGATATCCCATTCAAGGAAAGTCAAGGTTCGCTCCTAGCATGTCCAGAAGATCCAAATATAGGGAAAAGTGAGTCCATTGAAAGCATCATTATGTCAAGACCTATTTTCTCCCTCATACCATCAGCAAGTGAGGTATGGAAAACACAATCACATAACATCTACAAGGCATCTCATTATCCATATGATAAGAAAGTTATCCAAAGAATTTTATAAAATCCAAGAAATCATGGAATATAGAATAAGACCAAATATACTAAGCTCAATAATAATCACAAGGCTTCGATGAATGCACACAAGGAACAAAGCATAGGCATTAAACATCTTGCATATGGTATGTGTCACGAACCAGGTCGGGTCGCCATCCGACCCGACGCCCGACCCGGTCCGCGGCAAGGCCCGAAGGGTGTTCCTGATCCCCACGGGCTAGAACAAGTGCCCGGGTATCAAGATTAACAAGTGGGAATGGTTTTACCTGAAATAAAACACAGAAAAACAACCAACAAGATAAAAAAAACTGAAACTGGAAACAGGATACCAAACACACTTCTAAACCATAAACAGGTTTAGGTCTACAACTCAGCTAAAAACCCAAAATGAACAACAACAAGAATAGAGAACTAAGCTCCAAAACCAACCTCATGTGACACGAGAAGTTTCATACCCAAGCTACCAACACCAACCTGCACACGAAGACCAACAGCAACCAAAACCACCATCACTGCGCACGAAGTCACAACCTGGAATGTAGAAGAAACAAAATCTACATACACCCAAGGGTGTATGTAGGGTGTGATCTAAAATCCCAGTAAGATGCCATCGAGAAAAGGTTCCATGTAACGACCCAATTTTTTTTTTGAGTAGTATATTAACTTACTCTTATTAATTTAATAAGATGTTAATGGTTAATGCAGAAAGAGGAGTCGATGGCTTCATCCAGTAGACTCAACCCTTATGAATCCCACTTATCAGAGCTTGGGAAGGAGGTAGCATCTGTGGGCTTCACTTTGGACCAAGCCCAAGCCGAACTCCAGCGTGTCAAGCTTGAACGGAAACGCCTGTGGGAGAAGTTCAAGTTAGTAGAGATTACAACTAGGGAAATGTTATCTGAGCCTCCCTCAGATTCTCTCACCATAGCACACCTTACACTCAGGTCTTATGCCGGTGTTATAAGGGGCTATGTGACGAGACCCTAGCTTCCTTGTGTAGTCCTTTCGGGTGAATAAATTGAGATTTCTTCCTTTAGTTATGTTTGTGAAATTTCAAATGTCCGGATAATTTTAGAATGTATTTTATTGATGAATTTTGAAAAAGGGATATTTTGAAATATTTATGTAAACCCTAAATAACTAATGATGTGTAATGATTTTCAAAAAATGGTCTTCTACAAAAGTGTTCATTAAGGAATTTGGAGTCTAATAAGATCAACTTAATTTTTGATGAATAGTAAATAGTGAATAGTGATTTTACGCTTAGGATTAGTAATGTGACCAAATGGATTAGTAATCTCACTTAAAGAAAGTTTTAAAATAATCTAGGCACCTTGATTAAGTAATGTGATTCAATAAAATGGGTAAATAACAGTTTCATAAATTATTATTCAAGTATTAGTTTTTTCGGATGAATAGTGTTTTTTAATTAAAAATTTAATTAAAAATAATTAGAAAATTATTTTTATAAAAATGACTTTATTTTTGAACTCAGAGCATCGATATTATGTTATGGTAATTTTTGGGGATTTTTCTGAAAAAATGAATTTTCGATGAATAGTGTATTTATTTAAAAATAAAATTAAAAATATTTAGAAAATTATTTTTATAAAATGGAGTTCATTTTTGAAATCATAGCATTGATATTTGGTTAAGGTGAAATTTTGGGATTATTCTGAGAAAGTTGAATTTTCGGTGAATAGTGAAAGTATAGTTTTTAAGTTACGGGTGTTTAATGACCTCATTAAATGATGTATTAAGTATATATTCAATATGGTCGAATTATGAATAGTAAGATAAGGTGTGAGGTGTCCCAAGTGTCCAATACCATGGGAAAATACCATGGTCAAGCCCATGGTTTTGCCAAAACCACTAGTGAGGTGTCCCTTGGCCATTAATGCTTTGTCCCCTCACTTTCCCTATAAATACCCACCCTTTCCTCCTTTAGTTTTCACTCCCAACTCTCCCCCAACGAAGTTCTGGTCTTCTTACCTTCCAAGGAGTCCTCCCAAGGTGCCCCCAAGCCCTCAAGGTCCAATCCTTTGAGTTTCAAGAGTCACGTTTTAAGGTAAGGGATCCGACCCCTCTCTTTCTTTTCATGTAATCTCTTTTATGTCATTCCTTTTCTGCTCCATGTTTTTATGTGAGAGGATGCTCTTTTATATTCCTCTTACTTCCCTTTCATGTTTATATTATGATATATCCCCTCTTACTCTCATCATTTCGTTTTATGAAAGTTTAAGTGACGTCGTTAGGCTGCCGAATTTTTAAGGGATTCTTTCACCCTTCTCATTTTTCAAGTTCGATTTTCATGTCAAGTCTTTCAAGTTCCTTTTTATTATGTTGGGGTATGATCTCTATATCTATCATACTGATCTCTTATGATCATATGATTAGGGACCCTATTTGATCTTGTCAAATCATTTTCTTTTGAAGTTAAGTGACGTCGTAAGGATGCCGAATTTTCATAAGAGAAATCTAATCTTTTTTTTCCTTCCATGTTTTTCATTTCAAATGGTATGTCCCTAAAATTTCATTACCATGTCCATATTTCCTTCTTATTCTTTCACCCTAATGTTTTATGGATCATTTATGAGTGGGTGACCCATGTCCCCTCTCATTTCAATGTTTTCTAAAACCCCGAAACTTAGCCGTTATGCTGCCGAATTGTCCCCTCAAAATGCCTCTCTCTTTTCTCAAAAATTATTTTATGTTATAAATTGAATACTCAAAGCTCTTATTTCTACAAGGGTATTCAAATATATATCAAAATGTTCCATTTTAAATTCTGGGATTTACATACATGAGACCCGCTTCCCTTTCTGTGGGTTTAAAGTGACGTAAAGATCATGTCTTTAAAGCAGTTTTTAAAACGTTATGATTATGAAATGAAACCCATTTATTTTATGCTATGTGGGTTATTTATGAAATGTTTGATGATGATATATGTGGCTCACATGATAATAAAGGCAAATTTAAGGGTTCTCCCTGATAGCGCTCCAATGCATTGGGTAATGATGTAACCACTAGAGATTACAATTTTCATGATACCTTGGTGAATAACCTTGGTAATTTTCAAATGACACCTTGGGGATGGACCTTGGTGATATGTTCATGATTGTATATGTTAAATGATGTAGCCACATCTTCAAGTTATGGAAAATGTTATTTTTATTATGAAATGCCTCATGATTTTCTTTCTCATGCCTTAGAGTTCTTTTCATGTCTTTATTGAAGTATACCAAGTTCACATGTAAAATGTTCCTCTTGTTTCCCTTACTGGGCCTTCTGCTCACCCTTTCTTTTGATGTATGTCCCCAGGTTATGCGATGCAGTAATGAACCTAGAATGAACTTAAGGAGACGCCTTTCAAGTGTTTAAGAAGAATGTTTTATGTTGTTTTCATGTATTATGTTCATGGTTTCCAAGACACTAGACCTTAAAGATCCTCAGTTTTGTGTAATGTAATAAAAGTTTATGTTATAAAATGGCGGGATGCCATAGTTGGTATCAAAGGATGGTTTAGTTATTTTTGGAAATTAGGATATAAAAACTTTAGGAAGAACCCTATAGAAAAGTTTAAATATAGGAAAACTTCCTGGTATTTTGGTAAGTATTGAGTAAGTGGTCTATCAAACAAATACATCTCTGTCTAGATACGAGCAGGTAGAGGCGGCTCTGGCACAGATGTACATAGGGGTAAAACCCGAAAACACCGCTTTGAGCTAGACTCGAACGGGAACTGGTGCACGATAATGGGCCTTGCTGCACTCTTGGTTACGACACTCCCGGGGGATATGTTTGGTTAATCACAAGCTTTTTATGAATCATTATGAAGGAATTATAGAGAAGTATAATTGTTTAAGCATGAATTCTTAGTTAAAAGATTCATAAATGAAATAAGTTTCTCACTAAGGTTTTATTCTTTTAGAAGATGGCGGGAAATAGGAGGAACCGTGCCGATGGTGACCGAAATGCACCATGTGCTGATGGTTCTCCGATGGAAGACGGAATGGAAACATTCATGCGAATGATGAACCAACTGACTCAAGTTATGAGTAATAACTTGAATCAAGCTGAGAGGCCGACCTCACCACGAAAGGAACAACACTCTGTTGAGTCCTTCATGCGTCAACGACCGCCAACATTCAGTGGATCTACTAACCCATTGGTTGCGGAACAATGGATAATCTCCATTGAAAAGATCTCTTCTGTACTTCATTGTTCGGAACAAGAAAAAGTCACCCTTGCTGTTTACCGCCTTGAGGGAGAAGCTGATCAGTGGTGGTCACTGATCAAAAACACGAAGCCACGAGGAGAGATGGAAGATATGGAGTGGGAAGAATTTTGGGGGATTTTCTTTAACAAGTATTTCCCTCGTTCCATGAGAACGAAAATTGAGAAAGAGTTTCTCGAGCTGAAGCAGAAGGAGAACGAATCTGTCGGAAGCTATGAGATGAACTTCACAAGGCTTTCTCGTTATACCTCAAGCTTTGTCATGGACCCTAATGGGAAGGTTGATAGATTCTTTGGTGGACTACGACCTCATCTGCGGAAGAATCTAGCCAATAGGGACTATGATAGCTATGAAGAAATAGTTAGAAGTGCCATGAAAGTTGAACTAGAGTTTGGGGAGACACAGTGGTCTCACAAATCTAATGAGAAGAAGAGAACTCTAGAACCGAGCCTGGGAAGAAGTTTTGATCAAGAAAGAGGTGGAAAGCATATGAAACATCCCACATGCAATAAATGTGGGAAGAAGCATTCGGGGAACTGCTTGATCGGAAGTGGCAAGTGCTATAGGTGTGGAAAAGAAGGCCATATTTCTCGGAATTGTCGTGGTGATGTGAAGCCTCAACTTCCCAACACTAACGACAGAGGAAAGATGGTTCTGGCCCTACCCGAAGTCACATGCTTCAAGTGTGGACAACTTGGGCACTTTGCTAATCAATGTCCAAATCCGAGGGCGGTGGGGGGGAATCACCATCAACCTCAGCAGAGGCCAAGGGAGTAAGGTCGTGCTTTCGCTATCACAACAGCTGAAGTTGAAGTCCCAAACGATGTGGTAGCAGGTACTCTTGTTGTCCTCTCAAAACTAGAAAGTGCTTTATTTGATTCTGGTTCTACGTATTCCTTTATTTCCTCCAAGTTTGCAAGGAATATAGAATCAATCCCTGAACTTCTAGAGGTAGAGTTGTCAGTCAAGACTCCAAGTTGGATTATCCTTACATCAAAAGTATTTAGAGACTCTAGTGTTTACTTTGGTGAGCTCAATATTATCGCAAATCTAGTAGTCATTCCCATGATGGAATTCGACATTATACTAGGGATGGACTGGATCTCAAAGTATAATGCTAAGATCAAATGCAGAAGTAAGGAAATCTCAGTAGTCTTGAATGAACGACCTACAGTTATCTTCCAAGGAGAGATATCCCGAACTGATCCCTATCTAGAAGCACCTCCCATAGCTTTCTTTATGGAGTTAATCGGTGATGATGAAGAAGGGAAAGGGAGCATACAAATTGAAGATGTTCCGATTGTTCAGGAATACATGGATGTATTTCCTGAGGAGTTACCTGGACCTCCCCCAGAAAGAGAGGTAGAGTTCTCCATTGAACTCGTACCTGGGTCTCAACCGATATCAAAGACTCCGTATAGAATGGAAAATGTGGAGCTAGAGGAGTTAAAGAAACAACTCCAAGACTTGTTGGAGAAGGGGTTTATCCGACCGAGTGTGTCTCCTTGGGGAGCACCAGTTCTCTTTGTGAAGAAGAAGGATGGATCAATGCGGTTATGCATTGATTATAGAGAACTGAACGGGATCACAGTGAAGAATAGATACCCTCTTCCAAGAATTGATGATTTATTTGACCAACTTCGTGGGGCTCAATTCTTCTCTAAGATTGACCTTCGATCTGGTTATCATCAACTGAGGGTGAAGAAGGAAGATATTCCAAAGACTACCTTCCGATCAAGATATGGGCATTATGAGTTTACTGTTATGCCCTTCGGCTTGACTAATGCTCCTGCTATTTTCATGGATTTGATGAATAGAGTCTTTAAGGACTACCTTGATAACTTTGTGGTAGTTTTTATTGATGATATTTTGATATATTCAAAAAGTCACGAGGAGCATGAAGATCATCTGAGGGTTATTTTGAAAACTATACGGAAGGAGAGGCTCTTTGGAAAGTTCAGCAAGTGTGAGTTTTGGTTACAACAAGTGGTTTTCTTGGGGCACATTGTAACCAATGAAGGAATCTCGGTTGACCCTGCAAAGACAATGGTTGTGTAGGAGTGGCCTCAACCCACAACAGTAACTGAGATTCGTAGTTTCCTTGGTTTAGCGGGATATTATAGGAGGTTTGTGAAAAACTTTTCACGGATTTCTAATCCACTAACCAAGTTGACTCGAAAAGGGGTTAAGTTCATCTGGACAAAGGAATGCGAGGAAAGTTTCCAAGAGCTGAAGAAGAGATTGGTTACTGCACCTGTGTTAACACTACCCTCTATCGGAGAAGGATTCGTTATTTTTAGCGATGCATCTCTGAAAGGGCTTGGGTGCGTCCTCATGCAAAATGACAAAGTAATTGCTTATGCATCTTGACAGTTGAAGATTCATGAGCAGAATTATCCTACGCATGATCTAGAGCTGGCGGCAGTTGTTTTTGCTCTAAAGATATGGAGGCACTATCTTTATGGGGAGAAATGTGATATATACACTGAACACCAAAGTCTAAAGTATATTTTCACTCAGAAAGAATTGAACATGAGACAAAGGAGATGGTTGGAGCTTATTAAAGACTATGATTGTTCAATTCATTATCACCCTGGAAGAGAAAACAAAGTCGCGGATGCGTTAAGCAGGAAAGATCCTGTTGTTTTGGAAACAATGAGGATCCTGGGAGATCCCTTGATTAAAGATCTAGTAAAACTGGACATGGGAATTATAAGGAAAGGGACATCATCAACCCTATCCCAAATGATTTCTCAACCTTCATTACTAGAGAAGATCAAGAAGGCTCAAAAAGAAGATCCTTTGCTGCAGGAGAAGTTTGAGGCTGTAAAGGATGGGAAGTTCCCTGATTTCAATATTGATCAAGAAGGTGTATTGAAATTTCGTACAAGACTATGTGTTCCATCTATTCCGGAGATAAAGAAAGAACTGATGGATGAAGCTCATAGCTCTACTTTCTCTATACATCCGAGAAGCACTAAGATGTATAGAGACCTTCGTGATCATTATTGGTGGGATAAAATGAAGAGGGAGATTGCCGATTACACTACAAGGTGCCTGGTGTGTCAGCAAGTAAAGGCAGAAAGACAACTTCCTAAGGGGGTATTACAACCGCTACCCATACCAGTATGGAAGTGGGATAATATCACCATGGACTTTGTAACTGGTCTCCCAAAAACATCCAAAGGAAACAATACGATATGGGTTATTGTGGACCGTCTCACCAAGACAGCCCATTTTATTTCTATTCGGGAAGATTTCTCTCTGGATCAGCTTGCCATGATATACGTGAAGGAAGTGGTAAGGCTGCATGGGGTACCACTATCCATCGTATCTGATCGTGACCCAAGATTCACATCAAAATTCTGGAGAAGTCTTCAACATGCTCTGAATACTGAATTGAATTTTAGTACGGCCTATCATCCTCAAACTGATGGCCAATCCGAAAGGACTATTTAGACACTCGAAGACATGTTGATATTATGGTCAATGGAATTTAAAGGTGGATGGGATCAACACCTCCCATTAGTGGAGTTCTCCTATAACAACAGCTTCCATGCGAGTATTCAGATGGCACCCTATGAAGCTCTGTATGGAAAGCGGTGTAGAACTCCTACTTGTTGGGATGAAACTGGTGAGAGGAAGCTTCTTGGGCCTGATCTTGTGCAAGAAATGACAGAACAAGTTCATGCCATCCAACAACACATAAAAGCTGCTCAGAGTCGGCAGAAGAGCTATGCTGACAATCGACGAAGAGACTTGGAGTTTGGTGTTGGTGACAAAGTCTTCCTTCGAATCTCTCCATGGAAGAGATTCATGCGGTTTGGGAAGAAAGGGAAGCTCAGCCCTAGGTACATTGGCCCCTATGAAATCCTTGATCGCATAGGAGCAGTGGCCTGTCGTCTAGCACTTCCACCGAACCTAGCTCAAGTTCACAATGTCTTCCATGTATCTCTCTTGAGTAAGTACATACCAGACCCTCCGCATGTACTGAACCCAGAGGTGGTACAACTGGAACATGACCTCTCTTATGAGGAGAAGCCAGTGGAGATCTTGGACCGTAGAGACAAGGTCCTACGAAACAAGACTACCCACCTTGTGAAAGTGTTGTGGAGGAATCATTAATATGAAGAAGCGACTTGGGAGCCTAAGGAAACGATGAAGCAAAAGTACCCTCACCTTTTCGACTAGGCCTCAAGTATAAATTTCGGGGACGAAATTTCTTAAGGGGGGAAGAATGTAACGACCCAATTTTTTTTTTGAGTAGTATATTAACTTACTCTTATTGATTTAATAAGATGTTAATGGTTAATGCAGAAAGAGGAGTCGATGGCTTCATCCAGTAGACTCAACCCTTATGAAGCCCACTTATCAGAGCTTGGGAAGGAGGTAGCATCTGTGGGCTTTGCTTTGGACCAAGCCCAAGCCGAACTCCAGCGTGTCAAGCTTGAACGGAAACGCCTGTGGGAGAAGTTCAAGTTAGTAGAGATTACTACTAGGGAAATGTTATCTGAGCCTCCCTCAGATTCTCTCACCATAGCACACCTTACACTTAGGTCTTATGCCGGTGTTATAAGGGGCTATGTAACGAGACCCTAGCTTCCTTGTGTAGTCCTTTCGGGTGAATAAATTGAGATTTCTTCCTTTAGTGATGTTTGTGAAATTTCAAATGTCCGGATAATTTTAGAATGTATTTTATTGATGAATTTTGAAAAAGGGATATTTTGAAATATTTATGTAAACCCTAAATAACTAATGATGTGTAATGATTTTCAAAAAATGGTCTTCTACAAAAGTGTTCATTAAGGAATTTGGAGTCTAATAAGATCAACATAATTTTTGATGAATAGTAAATAGTGAATAGTGATTTTACGATTAGGATTAGTAATGTGACCAAATGGATTAGTAATCTCACTTAAAGAAAGTTTTAAAATAATCTAGGCACCTTGATTAAGTAATGTGATTCAATAAAATGGGTAAATAACAGTTTCATAAATTATTATTCAAGTATTAGTTTTTTCGGATGAATAGTGTTTTTTAATTAAAAATTTAATTAAAAATAATTAGAAAATTATTTTTATAAAAATGACTTTATTTTTGAACTCAGAGCATCGATATTATGTTATGGTAATTTTTGGGGATTTTTCTGAAAAAATGAATTTTCTATGAATAGTGTATTTATTTAAAAATAAAATTAAAAATATTTAGAAAATTATTTTTATAAAATGGATTTCATTTTTGAAATCATAGCATTGATATTTGGTTAAGGTGAAATTTTGGGATTATTCTGAGAAAGTTGAATTTTCGGTGAATAGTGAAAGTATAGTTTTTAAGTTACGGGTGTTTAATGACATCATTAAATGATGTATTAAGTATATATTCAATATGGTCGAATTATGAATAGTAAGATAAGGTGTGAGGTGTCCCAAGTGGCCAATACCATGGGCAAATACCATGGGCAAGCCCATGGTTTTGCCAAAACCACTAGTGAGGTGTCCCTTGGCCATTAATGCTTTGTCCCCTCACTTTCCCTATAAATACCCATCCTTTCCTCCTTTAGTTTTCACTCCCAACTCTCCCCCAACGAAGTTCTGGTCTTCTTACCTTCCAAGGAGTCCCCCCAAGGTGCCCCCAAGCCCTCAAGGTCCAATCCTTTGAGTTTCAAGAGTCACGTTTTAAGGTAAGGGATCTGACCCCTCTCTTTCTTTTCATGTAATCTCTTTTATGTCATTCCTTTTCTGCTCCATGTTTTTATGTGAGAGGATGCTCTTTTATATTCCTCTTACTGCCCTTTCATGTTTATATAATGATATATCCCCTCTTACTCTCATAATTTCGTTTTATGAAAGTTTAAGTGACGCCGTTAGGCTGCCGAATTTTTAAGGGATTCTTTCACCCTTCTCATTTTTCAAGTTCGATTTTCATGTCAAGTCTTTCAAGTTCCTTTTTATTATGTTGGGGTATGATCTCTATATCAATCATACTTATCTCTTATGATCATATGATTAGGGACCCTATTTGATCTTGTCAAATCATTTTCTTTTGAAGTTAAGTGACGCCGTAAGGCTGCCGAATTTTCATAAGAGAAATCTAATCTTTTTTTCCCTTCCATGTTTTTCATTTCAAATGGTATGTCCCTAAAATTTCATTACCATGTCCATATGTCCTTATTATTCTTTCACCCTACTGTTTTATGGATCATTTAGGAGTGGGTGACCCATGTCCCCTCTCATTTCAATGTTTTCTAAAACCCCGAAACTTAGTCGTTATGCTGCAGAATTTTCCCCTCAAAATGCCTCTCTCTTTTCTCAAAAATTATTTTATGTTATAAAGTGAATACTCAAAGCTCTTATTTCTACAAGTATATTCACATATATATCAAAATTTTCCATTTTAAATTCTGGGATTTACATACATGAGACCTGCTTCCCTTTCCGTGGGTTTAAAGTGACGTAAAGATCATGTCTTTAAAGCAGTTTTTAAAACGTTATGATTATGAAATGAAACCCATTTATTTTATGCTATGTGGGTTATTTATGAAATTTTTGATGATGATATATGTGGCTCACATGATAATAAAGGAAAATTTAAGGGTGCGCCCTGTTAGCGCTCCAATGCATTGGGTAATGATGTAACCACTAGAGATTACAATTTTCATGATACCTTGGTGAATAACCTTGGTAATTTTCAAATGACACCTTGGGGATGGACCTTAGTGATATGTTCATGATTGTCTATGTTAAATGATGTAGCCACATCTTCAAGTTATGGAAAATGTTATTTTTATTATTAAATGCCTCATGATTTTCTTTCTCATGCCTTAAAGTTCTTTTCATGTCCTTATTGAAGTATACCAAGTTCACATGTAAAATGTTCCTCTTGTTTCCCTTACTGGGCCTTCTGCTCACCCTTTCTTTTGATGTATGTCCCCAGGTTATGAGATGCAGTAATGAACCTAGAATGAACTTAAGGAGACTCCTTTCAAGTGTTTAAGAAGAATGTTTTATGTTGTTTTCATGTATTATGTTCTTGGTTTCCAAGACACTAGACCTTAAAGATCCTCAGTTTTGTGTAATGTAATGAATGTTTATGTTATAAAATGGAGGGATGCCATATTCCACGCATAATTATTAAAATACAAAAACATTTTCAATTTAACAGAATAAAAATAAATAAGTTTTTAAAGAATTTTAATGAAAACGGTTATTAAGAAGAAACTTCTCTAAAAGGAAAACAACTTAAATTAACTTAAACACACTCACGCACACCCACACATGCACACACACCCACACATGCACGCACACACCTAGACGCACGCACACACGTACACGCGCGCACACACACACACACGTACACACGCACACACACTTTTCTTGGTAACCCCAATGTCACACCATGTGCCGACGGTGAGCAGAAAGCAGAGGAAGAGCACAATACATGGGAGACCCTAAAGATACTAGTGAGAAGTGGGACCCTATAACCTCACATCTCGGTGAACCGTATCACACAATCCCGTGCACAAGCCACTGGTAGGGAAACACCTCCTTCCATAGTGGTCTCCATTCAGCATCCAATGTTTAGTTAGTGTTGTAAGTGTCAATCCCGCTAAGTGAAACTGGGCTGATGCCACTCCCATATCACTAGCACACTATTCTAGTCCGCCCACCTAGTACCCAGGATTCCCGTTTGTGCTCAATTAATTCAAAGTTCATGACACATGTCATAATTATACACTCAAACCCAATACGATACTACACACACCAAAACAACCATTTTCACACACAAAAACCATTTGAAATAATACACCCTCTAAAAACGTTTTCAAAACACGCTTCACACTATTGACATAATCTAATAAACCACTTAAAAAGTTTATAAAACAACATCAAGGAGTGTCACATGGTTTTACACACACAAAGGTAACCACTTAGAAATCCAAAACACATTCCAACATCACACGCACTCAAAAACAATAAAAAAATTGTGACCTGCACTACCAAAAGGTTTGATGGAAAACCCTTACACCATATCAAAAACACCATTGTCTAAACCACATTGTTTAACATGCCAAAAATAAAAGCTTATAAAACAATTGAGAAGAAATCTCTTAACGTTAACCACTAATCTCACATAAAAACTTATTTTACGGCCAAACGCACCCGACACCATGTAAAAAAACCAGTTCACACCACTTACACGACTTAAGAAGATAACCGCACAATTACAAAGTCACCAATAGATTTCTCAGTAGAAAACACCCAATAATATGAACAATATACTAAACAATTTCAATGAAAATCAAAATTCGAATAAAACTTAATTCGCACAACAAAAATTAATTAAAAATATGCAAAACAAAATAAGCATTGCAAATTAATTCATCGGATAATAATTAGTCAGGAAACCACCTACCTGCATGTAGCGAATTTTGAAAATTCGGTGCGAGAATCCAATTGCTCATCAATCGCACCAAAACAAAACCAAAATGAACCTTAACAAAAACAAGATAACGACAATTACATCAAAATCGAACTGAAAACTTCACAATTTAATCCCCAAACAACATGAATTGAAACCAAATAAAATTGGAATCGAAATCTAAAACTAACACCCTAGGAGAGAAAAGAAAAATCACCCAAAGGGGTGTCGTGTCGGCAGGGGGTCGCCAAGGTTCACCCCAGCAAGGGGTATTGGGGATCGCGGGACCGGGCTAGGGGGTTGGGTGCTTCCTAAAGAAATGGGGTTCGGTCGGTAGGAATGGGAGGTGGCCGAACCAGGGGGTGCGATGGGGTTCACTGAGGCGGTGTGAGGGGAGTCAGGGCGTTAGAGCTAGATCGCCGGAGGGGGTGCGGGGCGCCGACACAAGCCGGACGGAGCAGGAGAGGGGAGTGTGAGGATGAAGGCGGCGCGATCTGGGGAAGGCATTGGGGGGAAGACGCGTTCCAGGTGGTCGGACGAGAGTTCGCTGGACAGAGGCGCGGCCGGGAGGGTGGTCACGGCGAAGTGCGGGAGGCCGGCATGACGGGGGAGCAGGGGTGCAGTCCGGCAAGGGGGGTGTTCGTCGGATGGGGAAGGGGGCGGTGGCCATTGTTGCGGCATGTGAAGATGAGGAGGGAGGTGCTGTAGTGTGAACAAAATAAGAGAAAAAAGAGAGAAGAAGAGATGGGTTCCGACGGCTGGGTAGAAAGGCACCGAAAAAAAGGGTGAAACCCTAAATGAGAAATAAACGAGAAAAAAATTAAAATAAAAAAAATAAAAAAATAAAACTAAAATAAACAAAACTAATAATAAAAAATTAATATTAATAATAATGGTATTAATAAAATAAAACCTTAACAATAAAAATAAGATTGAGAATAACAATAATAATAATAGTAATAAATTTATTAATTTTTTTATCACTTCTTATTTTATTCTATTTTTATTTTAACAATCATTTAATTTTATTTCTTTATTACTAATTTATTTTATTTTATTAGTTGACCAACAATTAGTGCGTACGGTGAACCGTGCGAAGTCACGTGGTGATCCAGGAGAGGTCGTGTGGCTCTGACCGCGGCGCGCTGAACGCAGTCAAGGCCAAACCACACGTTTTTAAAATAAGAACCCCAAAAATTTATGTCGGGCTTCAACCCAGACTACCCAATGCCCAGAAAAATAATAAAATAAATAATGGAAAAGATATGGGTGTGACAGTAAGCCCATTGTATAATTTATATGCATGTAATCATGACCAGTGAAGTATTAATATAAGAATCAGGTTAAAGGGGGTAACTCAAGACTTACCATTCATATTATGTAAATTAAATAATTATGGAATTGTTTATAAGTTCAAAACACAAACACATGGTGTTTAAAATATCATGGCATGGGAAAATACTCTATTTTAGGTGGTCACGTCCAAGGGGTGTCTCCCCAGAATAAAAACACCCCAAGGATGGGGTTTTCCATAAGTTAAGGTCACAATCGACATGGGAAACCATTTAGATTGATTGGTTTAACAACTTAGAGGAATCAACATAAGGTTATAGTGCATGGAACAATGACATAAATTATAAAAGAGACAAAAATAGTATAAAAGAACTCATCCACGTACCTTGGCCTTGTAAAATATCACTCATCAATTTTCAACCCCTGAATCGAGAAAGAATGAGTGTTATCGAAGAAATCATCAAATAACTATAAAATGGGATAAATGAGGTCACACAAAAATACCACAACTGGGAATAAGAGAAAATTTAAATAAAAGTAAGAGGGTCATAGATCTTACCTGAATCTTTTCAATGCAACTGATGGAGACAGATTTGGAGTTCAGAAGGAGGAGTCGAAAATCCTAGGATAACATGATGAGGGACCTAGGGGCAGCTAATGGAGAATAAATGTGTGTTAGGAGAAAGTATTTTGGGGTTTTAAACATTTAAGGGAAAATTGAATTTCACCCACATCGACTAGAGTTCATGGTTTGGCCACACAGTTGGCCAAACCATGCACTAAGCCACTACCCAAAGAGGACCCCCCACATGCGCTAGGCATATGGTTTGTTCAACCATGTACAACCCGTAAAAAATGAATTTTCTACTAATCTGATAAAATTTTCATGGGAATGTCGGCCACTTCACACATTTTTAGAGAAACTATTTGGATTACTTCTCCCCGTTATCTCAATATGCACTTCTATAGAAATTGTGTGGGATGGACTGCATGCTTTCTTCTAACCATGCAGTGTAGTCTTCCACTTTAAATTTTGGGGATCCAGGCACCGAACAAGACATAGAAACCATCTTGACCTCCATGAATCCCTTAGAAAACATTTAAATATCGAAAGAAAGTAATTATAGCTTAAAACAATGGCCCATACCTTTGAGAAAATATGATATCTTACAAGTTGGTCCCCTATATGGAAGTCTTTTTACTAAATGATCTTGGCATGAGACACTATATTCTATTATTTGTAAATTCTTTATTTTAAAAAATCCTATATTATGATTTATTCTTTCTCATAAATTTGTAGATTTCTTTCTTTACTTGATCTGTTTAAGTCCAGGTTCATTTCTCTTACTTCCCAGTATGCCTTTTTGTAGCTCTAAAATTAGGTCACAACATTTCCCATAAATCAGACTATATGAACTTATTCCAATAGGATTTATTGATGTTTTCTTATATAACTATAAGGTGTTTTACAACTATTATATACAATATTTATAGTTTATTTTAATAAATTTCTCTTGAATTCCATTGATATACCTATTAGATATTCATCTTGGCCATTTGTTTGTGGGTTTTAGGGTGTTGACGTCTTGTAATGATCCCCATACATACTCAGTAATTCCTACATGAAATCCAGGTATAAATTATTTCCTTGATCACTGATCATGACTCCTATAATTATAAAAAAAAAATTAGACCCAAAAAATTATAAACAACAACATCATCATCAGTTTTCAAGATCTTGGCTTCCACTCATTTTGAAACATAATCAACTACTAAAAAATTTAATAGTTGAAAAATTAAATTGAAAATGTTCCCATGAAGTCTATTCCTCAAACATCAAATATCTCACAAAATCTCAAGGGCATTTTAGGTATTTCATTTTTTTTATGTATTAATAGTGAATTGAAAATTTTCACCCATCTTAAAAAATTAATGGGAATACTTGGCCTAAGTAGGATAATAATTTTTTTATTTTTAAATTTTGTTGTAGTTATTTGTGGTTAAAAGTGGAATCCATAATCTAGGATGTTGAAAAACTAAAGAAATGATTTAATCTCAATCTCAAGAAAATAAATTCTTATCATTTAGTCATTATAAATTCTCCAAAGGTATGGATCTTATAAATTGTTAAATTTTTATTCATCCTTGAGGACTAATTTTTTTAATGGTTTAGATTAGATGGTCCTTGAGAAGTTACTAAAAAATTGATTATGTTATTATACCGAGTAATTTATTTTCCAACCAAATATAGCTGATACCCTGGAATGAAGTGGTACACTAGTTCTTGATCAATAATTTATACTTTTGTAGTGTTCAACAACCAACTTATGTGACCTTCCACTTGGTTCTTGGCTCATTTATTGTCCTTTATATCTAGAATGAATTATTGATGTAGAAACATTCATCCAAAAATATTGGGATTTTTCTACACCTTCTTCATTAATTACCTATGAGTTACATGATTATAAAATATTTTGAATTTAGTTCAAAGAAATAAATGTATGGATTTATCCAAATAAGATATGACTACTAAAAAATGATTTTTAGTGATTGGATATTGGATTTGGGAATCATTAAAGATTCTTAAAGAATATTTAATGACTTGGGGTCTCCCCAAAATTCATTGGGAGAGGAATTACCCAACTTAATGGATGTTTTCTTCATAAAGTAACTCAAAAGGATATTACCAGTCAAGGGGTTGTATTATTGGTGGTGTCAACAATCTATTTAATTCATCAAAAGATTCAGTAAAATCATCATACAAAATAAAATCAACATATTTTAAATGTAACATGGAAAGGGGAAAATAAATATCACTAAAATACTTGATAAATCTTTTGTAAAAACTCTCATGTCTTAGAAATGTTATAATACTGTTTCACACAAGTTAGATAAGGGAATAAATTTATCACTTCAATTTTTGACTTATCTACCTCAATGATTTTTGTTTGAAATTAAATTCCCAAATACATTGACTATTTAAACCATGAAATGAAACATTAAGTGATGAAAACCAAGTTTGTTTCATTATATGTTTTTAATAATTTCTCTACTTGTTCAAGAAAATATGAAATGAATTGTCCAAAATATTTAAATCATTTAAAAAAATTCTATAAAGTCATCAATATGATTATAAAATATCCTTATCATAAATATATAAAATTTTCCTAAAGTATTTCAAAATATAAATTTCATACATTGGTAAACAAAGGTTCCAAATTTATTTGTAATGGTTGTATTATATTGGTCTTATAATGAAATGGTCACCTGAATGTTACCTGAGAACCCATCTAAAATATAGTAGTGAGTAATTACTTTGAATCTTTAAATTTTTTGGTTGATATAGGGAATGTGGAAATGATATTTTCTAATAAAATAATCCATCTTATTATAGTCTATATAAACTCTCCAACTTTTTTTAATTATCACAAGAATTAATTTATTATCTTCATTCCACATAATGGTCAGTATTATTTTTTAAGAACTATATAAATTGGGATCATCTATTATGAGTTATAAATAGGGTATATGATTATTTATTTTAAAATATTATATATCTAATTATTAATCACATCCTTAATGGTTATATTCATTTTTATTAGGGGATTTTTAATAGGCCTTGAATTTCTCTCAAGAAGAATCCTATGTTATTGTATTTTTGGATTTATGCATGGAATATCACCTAAACTCCAGCATAATTGTTACATGTTTTTTCTAAAACTGTGTTCATTTTTTATTTATCCATGGATATGATTTATAGAAATTAACATTAGAAATTAGTATCCTTTTATATAGTACACATAATTTAAATAAACAGGTCAGGGTTTTATTTCTAGATTTGTGGGCTTCTCTAAAGATAAAATCTTATTCGATTTCCTTACATATAACTCTTGAATTTCCTACATAAAATATAAAAAAAAGTCTCATATTAATGAAATAAATAATAAAATACATCAAATAATTTAGGTTTTACATATTTGAAAAATTATGGATATATTTCCCAAAATTATTACAATTTTCCTTCACAGATGTTTCATTCATTGATTATTTTCATAAATTTAAAATTTATTAGATCATGCCTAAGTCTTTAATTGGATAAAATTATTTAGTATTTTTTTAGTGCGAAAAGTGTTGGATCCCCTTGAGGTTAATTCATAGAGTCAATGATATTTAATTGGAATGTGATGTCCCCAAACCCCATGGTGAGAGGTCCTTTGAGCACATTGATAATGGCCTTCAATAACTTGAGGAAAGGTATACCCATGAAATTGGTGACTATGATGGGATCCTATATTCCTCCCTATTCAGTACATAAAATTTAGTAGGAAAAACAATTTTTTTCACTCTAACTAATATATTTTATAAGACTCCGGCTAGAAAAGTATTTTATCTGTTTGCAGGTTTCTCCACTACTCTTAGGGGATTCAATTCTCCCATATGTTATCAAGTCAACATACCTTGAGAAATTGCATTAATAGAATTAACTCAATCACACAATCATTTCTTAAAATTAATGGATACAATAGTGAGGGTTATATAAAATATTCTTGGATCTTATCATTTTGTGGGTAGTGTTGAAATTATCAAAGATAAAACACTTTTTATTAAATTAATTCTCATGTTCCCTTAAAATACCATATTTTTGTTGCTAAAATTATTAAGGAATATATCATACTTTGGTATTATATTTAGAGCATCCATAAGAGTTATGATGATCTATACATTCTATATGGTTTCTCAAAATTCACATTAATGTTATTCCTCTTATATATTTTTTATTAGATCATCCATAATAGGAATAGAAGTGGATGATATTTCTTCTCCCTTTACAATTTTTAAGGGTGTTTCTTTCCTCTTAATTCTTGGTCTAAATTTTTCTTTATACCTTTTTTTTATTTTTTTATGGAATAGTTTTTAGAAACATATCCACATTTTTTAGCTTCACATCCCTCCAGTTTTGGTTGATTTTATTTAGGCTTGGGAGATGATAGTCCTTGAATTTTTTTCACTTTCTTTAGCTACCATACTCATATTTTCTTACGTATTAGAGACGAGTTGGGATAGTATATTTCTTCGGTTCACTAAAATTATTTTTAATAGCATAATACTTTTATTATTTATGTCATTCACTTTATTCCTTGTATCCTTAACTTAAAGTCCTTATTATTGTGGTATTTTTGGATTTTATATTGATAAAGGGTACTCTAAATAGTTTCTTTTGTTAGAATCATGTGGTTGGATATGTTGTCTTGTTGAAATTTTGTCTATATAGTTTTTTTAAATGATGGATCATTTTGGTATTAATTATAGTATGGTGTTTTAGTTTTAGTGTTCTAATTTATAAATTCATATTGTACTTAAAAATTATCTCTCTATCCATAATTTTTATGTGAACATTTCCTTGGTGGAAAGGCTAGTACAAAACTCTCTATGCCTTTTACCTCATCACATTGGTTAGTGAAATGGGTTGTATATGAACACTAACCACACATCTTAGTTCATGATTGTTGTTCACTGGTTTTCTTTAGTTTCATTTGTCTAAATAGATAGGTTTTATCTTTAATTTTAGATTCAAGTTAGAGATATCAGTCAACATTTCTTACCTTATCAATATCTCTGGTACCAATACCTATGGTACCGAATTGAATTGGGTTTTGTATAATGCTCTCAAAACTTCCCTTGGATTCTATGAGTGAAATTTCTATGAAAGATCCTTTATATGATGTTTCAAATATATTCATGACATTTTCACGTAATCTTTAGTAAAATATGAAAATAAAATGGTTCTTTCCTATGGATTTGGGTGGGAAACTGGAACAAAACATCTTAAATATTTACCATTATTAATAAAGAGTCTATCTAGAATATTGTTTGATAGAATATATAACTTTCCAAATTGTTTTGATTCTAGATTTTGGGAGTAATATTTACAAGAATAATCTATATAGATCATCCCAATAATTTTCTCTTAGTTTTAGATTATACCACCAATATATATATTATCCTTCAAGTGGGAAGTGTAATACCATCCCCTTGAATTCTAGTGAATAAAGTTTCTCATACAAGTATATTATAAATCATTATATGTGTAAGGACCTGCACTTATTTCATACATAATCTTGAATTTATTCAAGAAAACACTTCATTTTACATTGAGGATCTTTTCAAGTTTAGAGCTTTAGAGAATTAAGACATAATATTCATAACATTACACATTGTTACATAGTGGATACCATAAAATCAGTTTCCATTTTCCTCAGAATATAAAACATTAAAACATAAAACAAGACTCCTTGACAATTCTTCAACATTTAACATGTCTTCCTTCCTTGTATTATTCATCCATTGACCTGGGAAAAATCATTTAAAAACTTGGGATGAGCACAAAATCTCAGTAAGGTATGAAAAAGAAGGAAAAATATCATTAGTCCATGAATACACAAGACATATGAAAACATTTTTAAAATACATGATTTACACCCATAAAATCTTACTTAGCGTAACATGGGATTTACACAAGATCCATACAAACATAATTATAATCATAAAGGTATATTGGGGCATTACTTACATAATCTTGTAACCATCTTGGCTACCTTAAAATTTGTAACCCTCACGGCTACCTTACTTTGTGTAACCATCACAGTTACACTTGGAGTAACCATACGGCCGACCTCCAACTTAATCATACCCAATGCATTGGAGGGAAATATAGGTCCCACCCTTCATCATAAACAATGCCCAATATCCAAAACATAATCATTCAACATAAATAATAGCATAAAAACATTGCCTTTGAATCTTATAAAACAGAATTTTAAAAGAGGATTTTAGAAGAAAAGTCCCTTATAAACATCATATACTTGAAGTGATACTTAATTGAGTGGATGGAATATGTATATACTCTGTAAATACACATAATTAAACATAATATGAACAGAACCCATCACACAAACAATTTAAATAGCACATAAATTATAAAGTAGAAGGTTAACCCAAAGAATGGAAATCGGGTTAAGAATTCCCTTACCTTGGGCTTGTCCTACTTCAAAATTGTTTGAACCTCCTGTATAATGGTTAAAGGAGTGTTAATAGGATTTTAAAGAAACGTTTTCATGTTTATAACATCTTATATGGTCATTTCATAACCTCATTTCACCCCTTATTTGTTAGTATTTTGTTCCTTGCATTATTTTGGGTGAGGTCTTTTGTGATTTTCACGATCGGTTCATGATGAATCGTTCTTGTTGATTGGAAGTGAAACTCCAGAATTGGAATGGAGTATTATTTACATAGTTCCAGTACCATAAATTATACCATTCATCACTTTGGTGCCTTATATGATGATGATTTATAAGTTAAAACATTAATTATGTTCGTTTAGATAATTTAAGTGGTTCTTTGATAATTACAATTTCATTTAGTCTTATAAGTTTGAATCATGAGTAAAAAAGAATTACAGAACCTTATATGATTCATAAAACATATATTATAACCTGGTTCAACCATATAAATGGTTTCATGACCAGACTTGAAATAATTAATGGAAATTGAAAATACATCATCCACGATATCGGTAATTCGACACAAATGGACAATGTTTTTTGATTCTTTAAATAAGTGAAAGAGGAGAGGAATAATGATTTGTAATTTTCCATAAACATGAAAACATCCAGAATATACATGATTCTGTAGATTTCATGCCTCTTGGATAAGAGGGTGTGAAGAAAGAAGTGGAAGGAATCATGAAATAAAGAAAACATGAGAAATTTCTTACAAAAAATTCGGCAGCCTAACGGCGCCTCTAAAAATTTCATAAAAACAAGATTGATGAGAGGAATGGAATATCTCATCAATCATACAAAATTTGGACTGTAAGGGAAAATATTTAATGAAATATCCCAACAAAAGACAAAGGGAAAGGAATAGAATAACATAAAATGGATGGAAAGAATGAAAATGAAAGAGGATGTTTACCTCTTGATCTCTTCTCCTTGAGATCCTTCTTAAGGGATTTGATTTTGGTCTTTTGGTGAGACCAGAAGCTCTAGGACGTGGGGAAGAAGATTGAGGAGGAAATTTGGCAGAAATTAGACAATGCTCAAGGCTTGAGAGGTGTGGGAGGAAGAGGGGAGTGAGGGTGGTATTTATAGTGGAGGAGGGGAGGTATTTTAGATTATTTTAATTATTATTATAATATTTTTATCAAGACTATGAATAATCTCAAATCAAGTGGCCTTAATTAGTGAAAATATCATGTGATTTCGAAGCAAGTGGCCTTGCATCACTTATGATGTCATAAATAGTTCATTTTTACTGATAAATTGATTATACGGTATTTTACCGTATTTCACTATTCACCGAAAATTCAAGAGTTTCAGAAAAATACCAAAAATTTACCCCAACCATTTTTCGACGTGTAGAATTCAAAAATGAACTCCATTTTTCAAAAATAATTTTCTAAATATTATTAATTTAATTTTAAAATAAGGTCACAGTTAATTCGAAAAATAACAAAATTGAAGTGCAATTAGTTTTATGTGACATTGGAAAATTAATTAAGATCCCATTATCCTATTGCCATGGGAAAATAAAATAATAATATTATTTACTATTCATGAGGTCATATTACTATTCATATTACTATTCATATTACTATTCATATTACTATTCATAAGGGCATGTTACTATTCACCAAAAAAACAAGTTTGTTCCATCAGACTCGAAATAACATACTGAACACAATTGTAGATGATAGTTTCTTGAAATTCAAAACATAGAAGAAATAAAATTATGTTTAAAGGATACTTATAAATACATACCTTAAACAAAATTTCAAGCATTTTCAATTTATTTTTAGAAAACCTTGGGATGTTACATTATCCCCACCTTCTTGAAATTGCATCCTCGCAATTTTATTTACTGATTAAACAACTGAGGGTATTTTTCCCTCATAGCATTTTCAGACTCCCATGTTGCTTCTTCAACCATGTGGTTTCTCCACAAAACCTTTACCTGGTGGATTACCTTATTCCGCAATACCTGTTCTCTTCGATCAAGAATCTGAACCGGTTTTTCTTCATAAGAAAGGTTCTCTGCTAGCTGAACTTCTTCCGGCCTCAAGACATGTGATGAATCTGGAACATACTTTCTCAACATCGAAACATGAAAAACATTGTGTACCTGAAACAAGCTCGGAGGCAAAGCTACGCGGTACGCAACTGTTCCAACTTTATCCAAGATTTCAAAAGGACCGATGAACCGTGGACTTAGTTTCCCTTTCTTACCGAAATGCATCACACTTTTCCAAGGAGATATTTTAAGGAAAACATGGTCACCTACCTTAAAAGAGAAGTCTTTCCTTCTGTTATCTGCATAACTTTTCTGCCTGCTTTGAGCTATCCTCATGTGTTGCTGGATCATCCTCACTTTCTCAGCCACTTCTTCTACTAATTCTGGCCCCATCAACTTTCTTTCACCGACTTCATCCCAAAACGCAGGAGTCCGACACCGCTTTCCATACAAGGCCTCAAAAGGTGTCATCTGAATACTGGAATGGAAACTGTTATTATAAGAAAACTCAACTAATGAAAGATGCTGATCCCAACTTCCCTGATAGTCCATTGAACAAGCTCGAAGCATATCCTCCAAAGTTTGAATCGTTCGCTCTGACTGCCCATCTGATTGAGGATGAAAAGCTGTACTGAAATTCAACTCTGTGCCCAAAGACTTCTGAAGTCCCTTCCAAAATTTAGAAGTGAACCTGGGATCTCGGTCAGACACAATGGAAAGAGGAACTCCATGTAACCTGACAATCTCTTTGAGGTACAATCGAGAAAGCTGATCTAATGTCATTGTATCTCGAATAGAAAGAAAATGAGCAGACTTTGTTAGCCGATCAACCATAACCCATATCGCATTGTTACCTCGAGAAGTCTTTGGTAGTCCCACCACAAAATCCATGGATATATTCTCCCATTTCCATTCTGGCACCGGCAAAGGCTGAAGCATCCCCTTCGGTAACTGTCGCTCTGCTTTAACCTGCTGACATGTCAAACATTTCATTGTAAAATCAGCAATATCTCTTTTCATCCCATTCCACCAGTAATACTCTCGAAGGTCTCTGTACATCTTAGTACTTCCAGGATGAACAGAAAATGGAGAACTATGAGCTTCACACAACAATTCTTTCTTCACCTGGGAATCACAAGGCACACACAACCTTTTTCCAAACCTTAAAACACAATCTTTATCAAGATTAAATTCTGGAAACTTACCCATTTTAACCAATTCTACCTTTTTCTGTAGCTCACAGTCTTCCCTCTGCGCTTTCATAATTCTGTCTGACAACGAAGACTGCACTGAAACCTGAAACAAAACAGATATATTCCCTGCACCAACAACTTCCAAGCCAAAATTTATCAAATCATTAATCAAGGGATCACGTTCCAAACGTAGCATGGTTAATGATGCATGATTTTTCCGACTTAAGGCATCCGCTACTTTGTTTGCTTTTCCAGGATGGTAATTAATCGTGCAGTCATAATCCTTTATCAGTTCCAGCCATCTTCTATGCCTTATGTTTAATTCCTTCTGAGTGAATATATACTTAAGACTTTTATGGTCAGTATATATTTGGCATTTGGTTCCGTATAGATGATGCCTCCATATTTTCAAAGCAAAAACCACAGCTGCCAATTCCAAATCATGTGTGGGATAATTCAGCTCATGAGGTTTAAGTTGTCTCGAGGCATAGGCAATTACCTGATCATTCTGCATCAATACACAACCAAGTCCCTTCAAAGAAGCATCACTGTAGATGACAAACTCACCATTCCGGGAAGGTAAGGCCAAAACTGGAGCATTCACCAATCTCTTCTTTAGTTCCTGAAAACAAACATCACATTCCTCTGTCCAAACAAAATTAACCCCTTTCCGTGTTAACTTAGTTATTGGGCTAGATAACCGTGCAAAGTTCTCAACAAAGCGTCGGTAATAACTTGCTAAGCCCAGAAAACTACGAATCTCTGTAACATTTGTGGGTCTTGGCCATTCATCAACTACTTTTGTTTTGGCAGGATCAACTGTTATTCCATCCAAATGTGACAACCGGGTCCCAGTGACAGCACATACACCCCGCCTTAACATGGTCGTCGGGTCCTTGCCCACCAGGTACCCCCAGTTGCCCCGCAGACACGTGGGGCCCACCCTAGGGTCCACCCACGTGCCTGAACGGGTTATCTGACTAATGACAGTCCCCACAGGCCAACACTTGTCCTTTCCAGTGTGCTTTGTCCTCACTCACACACACCCTGGGGAACTTCCCAGGAGGTCACCCATCCTGATCACTACTCCAGTCCAAGCACGCTTAACTGTGGAGTTCTAATCAGGCAGGCTCCCGAAAAGGAAGGTGCACCTTGTTGACATGAGTCATATCATTTAGTCATTTAACCCTTTATCATTTGGGGATGTTACAATCACCCCCACTTTTAGAGCACAACGTCCTCGTTGTGGGCCCTATAACTCAACCCAGGTAGTGCACCGGGCACTTAAGGCTGGGTTCCTCCTCTGATACCAACTGTAAGGACCCGCACTTATTTCATACATAATCTTGAATTTATTCAAGAAAACACTTCATTTTACATTGAGGATCTTTTCAAGTTTAGAGCTTTAGAGAATTAAGACATAATATTCATAACATTACACATTGTTACATAGTGGATACCATAAAATCAGTTTCCATTTTCCTCAGAATATAAAACATTAAAACATAAAACAAGACTCCTTGACAATTCTTCAACATTTAACATGTCTTCCTTCCTTGTATTATTCATCCATTAACCTGGGAAAAATCATTTAAAAACTTGGGATGAGCACAAAAGCTCAGTAAGGTATGAAAAAGAAGGAAAAATCTCATTAGTCCATGAATACACAAGACATATGAAAACATTTTTAAAATACATGATTTACACCCATAAAATCTTACTTAGCATAACATGAGATTTACACAAGATCCATACAAACATAATTATAATCATAAAGGTATATTGGGGCATTACTTACATAATCTTGTAACCATCTTGGCTACCTTAAAATTTGTAACCCTCACGGCTACCTTACTTTGTGTAACCATCACAGTTACACTTGGAGTAACCATACGGCCGACCTCCAACTTACTCATACCCAAGGCATTGGAGGGAAATATAGGTCCCACCCTTCATCATAAACAATGCCCAATATCCAAAACATAATCATTCAACATAAATAATAGCATAAAAACATTGCCTTTGAATCTTATAAAACAGAATTTTAAAAGAGGATTTTAGAAGAAAAGTCCCTTATAAACATCATATACTTGAAGTGATACTTAATTGAGTGGATGGAATATGTATATACTCTGTAAATACACATAATTAAACATAATATGAACAGAACCCATCACACAAACAATTTAAATAGCACATAAATTATAAAGTAGAAGGTTAACCCAAAGAATGGAAATCGGGTTAAGAATTCCCTTACCTTGGGCTTGTCCTACTTCAAAATTGTTTGAACCTCCTGTATAATGGTTAAAGGAGTGTTAATAGGATTTTAAAGAAACGTGTTCATGTTTATAACATCTTATATGGTCATTTCATAACCTCATTTCACCCCTTATTTGTTAGTATTTTGTTCCTTGCATTATTTTGGGTGAGGTCTTTTGTGATTTTCACGATCGGTTCATGATGAATCGTTCTTGTTGATTGGAAGTGAAACTCCAGAATTGGAATGGAGTATTATTTACATAGTTCCAGTACCATAAATTATACCATTCATCACTTTGGTGCCTTATATGATGATGATTTATAAGTTAAAACATTAATTATGTTCGTTTAGATAATTTAAGTGGTTCTTTGATAATTACAATTTCATTTAGTCTTATAAGTTTGAATCATGAGTAAAAAAGAATTACAGAACCTTATATGATTCATAAAACATATATTATAACCTGGTTCAACCATATAAATGGTTTCATGACCAGACTTGAAATAATTAATGGAAATTGAAAATACATCGTCCACGATATCGGTAATTCGACACAAATGGACAATGTTTTTTGATTCTTTAAATAAGTGAAAGAGGAGAGGAATAATGATTTGTAATTTTCCATAAACATGAAAACATCCAGAATATACATGATTCTGGAGATTTCATGCCTCTTGGATAAGAGGGTGTGAAGAAAGAAGTGGAAGGAATCATGAAATAAAGAAAACATGAGAAATTTCTTACAAAAAATTCGGCAGCCTAACGGCGCCTCTAAAAATTTCATAAAAACAAGATTGATGAGAGGAATGGAATATCTCATCAATCATACAAAATTTGGACTGTAAGGGAAAATATTTAATGAAATATCCCAACAAAAGACAAAGGGAAAGGAAGAGAATAACATAAAATGGATGGAAAGAATGAAAATGAAAGAGGATGTTTACCTCTTGATCTCTTCTCCTTGAGATCCTTCTTAAGGGCTTTGATTTTGGTCTTTTGGTGAGACCAGCAGCTCTAGGACGTGGGGAAGAAGATTGAGGAGGGAATTTGGCAGAAATTAGACAATTCTCAAGGCTTGAGAGGTGTGGGAGGAAGAGGGGAGTGAGGGTGGTATTTATAGTGGAGGAGGGGAGGTATTTTAGATTATTTTAATTATTATTATAATATTTTTATCAAGACTATGAATAATCTCAAATAAAGTGGCCTTAATTAGTGAAAATATCATGTGATTTCGAAGCAAGTGGCCTTGCATCACTTATGATGTCATAAATAGTTCATTTTTACTGATAAATTGATTATACGGTATTTTACCGTATTTCACTATTCACCGAAAATTCAAGAGTTTCAGAAAAATACCAAAAATTTACCCCAACCATTTTTCGACGTGTAGAATTCAAAAATGAACTCCATTTTTCAAAAATAATTTTCTAAATATTATTAATTTAATTTTAAAATAAGGTCACAGTTAATTCGAAAAATAACAAAATTGAAGTGCAATTAGTTTTATGTGACATTGGAAAATTAATTAAGATCCCATTATCCTATTGCCACGGGAAAATAAAATAATAATATTATTTACTATTCATGAGGTCATATTACTATTCATATTTCTATTCATATTACTATTCATAAGGGCATGTTACTATTCACCAAAAAAAACAAGTTTGTTCCATCAGACTCGAAATAACATACTGAACACAATTGTAGATGATAGTTTCTTGAAATTCAAAACATAGAAGAAATAAAATTATGTTTAAAGGATACTTATAAATATATACCTTAAACAAAATTTCAAGCATTTTCAATTTATTTTTAGAAAACCTTGGGATGTTACAATATGAATATTAATTAAATTACACAAATACATTCATGAGGACTGTAATATTTTAGTGTCTTTTAACTGCATTTCTCGCTGTTTAAGTTGTGAATGTTAAAAACAGAGATTCTTTTTACATTTTTATTAAAAACAAAACATGAATTGTTTTGAAAAGGACATGAAGACTCATTTTAAAATATTTTTGAAAAATTAAAACATTGGTAAAAATTTATTTAATAAACCATTTTAATAATGTTAAAAAAAATTAAATCATTTTCAGAAAACATGGTTTTCGAAGAAAATGGTTTTTCAACATAAAAAATATTTTTAAAAAATTATTTGGAACTCTTGAGTACATAAATAGAGTAAAATTAAGGGAATAATTTATTTATATTACATACACAAAGGATAATAGAATTCAGTAGTTTATTCAAATATGGGTAATAATATTTATCTATCGAAATCCTTAACATAAACAATCATGATAAATGGTTAGATTATACCATAAAACCATTACCACTTTGGTAAAATTGAATCATATGCCTCATGAAATAAAAAATTAAATTAAACTTGTAATATAATTTAATTAAGGTTATTCATGATATAACATGTTAAAGTGTATGTATATACACCACACACAATAAATGAGTGGTGAATTTTCATAAATCTTCCAGAAAAAAAAGAGACTATAAATTCTTACATTATGTCTCAAATTCCTTCATTCATGTTCAAACCTCCTATATAATAAATATAAGTTTATTAAAAACCTATAACTGAAACATAATTATATATATCATACTATAAATTTTTTCCTTGTAACCTTTTATTACCCCATTACTTACAATTCCTTATTAAAATCATGTTTCAGGTAATAACCGGTTTGTTTTTCGAATATGTTTTGATTTGTCATTTTTGGTACTATTACTTTGACCATGGTTCTATTATCTAAATAATAATAATAATATAATTATTATTATATTTATACATCAATTATACTTTTAATACTAATCATGAAATATGGTTTTAGAAATGAGTATGCTATGATCATGGAGATGGTAGGTCGTACGTACTCATGAGTAACGTTTCCATTTTTCAATAATCATTATAGAATGGAGGTAATTAATATATTATTATTAAATAATAATCATAATTTAATTATTAGAATATTATTTCATTAAATATAATTATACATATCATCCATGTGGTGTGGGGATGAAAATAGAGTTGCATCGCTAGGTGACGGTGGTAGTCCACACATACATGAATGACATTATCATCATTCAGTGATTGAAATGGTAAGAAATAAAATAAAATATTATCATTTTAGAATGATTAATATGTCATGAATATAATAATTATTTCATTTATATCATATATATTCATTAAATTTATCCTTATTATCTTCCATGTAAAGAATTAGTGAAAATGAATCACATCGCTTCCCATGGATGTAGTCTGTCATACACACGAGAAATGTTATCATATCACTACAGAATGAAAAGTTAAAAAACTTATATATGATATAATGAATCCACAGGTATAATTAGGTTATAAATATAACATTTATAATTAATATCTATCATCATGCCCAACCATGAGAGGTGGTAATGGAAAAACGAATGAAATTTGTCTGCGAGGCGGTGGCGTATCATACACATAAATGATGATTTTATAACCCATTTGATGGAATTAGAGATGGTTGTAGGCCATTACCATATAATAAAAAAAATATCATTATATTTAAGATTATGTGGTTATTATATCATCATATTTTAATAATAATTGAACGAGGTGAAGGAAGAAATAATATATAAACACTTTTTAAGAACAGTACCTCTTCTTTGGTTAACCTCCTTAGGTTTTCACCAAAAGCATTCATAGATTTAATTTCATCCTAAAAAAAGTATTAAAATATGATAGTATTGAATTTTTAAAGTTATTTTGGAATATATCTTCCAAACGAAAATGGTTTCAAGGTGTCAGGAATAGAGGAGAGTGGGTGGCCTTTTATAAGTGTGGTGAGTGGCACACTTGTAATTTTTGAAAAGAAAAAGTCATACCCACATATTTCACATGACACAAGGGTAAATAATTGAGTATTTTAAAGAATTATGTAATATAGGGTCGAAATATTTTCATAAAAATATCTTTTATAAATGTTTTTAGGTTATTTTAACCCTTATATTTTTAGTTTAACACCTGATAAATCATTTTTTACCATAATTGTGGTAATTAACTTTTATTATTTCAATAATTAATTTTGGTAAAACATTTTGTTTAATTTATTAGATAATATAAATTATTCCAATTAAAAATATTTAATCCATTTATTCAAATTCTATTTAAAAAAATTGGAAATTATTTATTTGAAATTATTCTTATAGATACTACGAGAAAGTGACTTTGAAAGAGAAAATATTCAAATGTGTACAAACTTTTTATATACAAATTCAATATGAAAATGATTCCAATGAAATAAATTGGAGTAATAAATTTATAATTGAACTAATTTTACTTTAAAACTAATTTAAAATATAATTTATGTTTATAAATAATTTAAACAAAAATGTTATTTTCAATTATAATTCAGAATTTTTCACTATTCTTCAAAAAATTAAACTTTTTAAAAAATTACCAAAAATATGCACTAAGATAATATTGAAATTGTGATAAAAAATGAATTTTATTTTTTCAAATAAATTTTCTAAATTTTTTAAAATTTATTCTTCATATAAGTATTCAAAAAAGTGAAAAAATAATTTTTTAGAAAAATTGTGTTATTGAGAATATAATTGGATTTATTTTCATCAATTGTATATAAAACCCATAATATAAATGTTAAATAGTTTATTCAATATATAAAATATAAATAACATTAAAATATTTCACCAAATATTTTTTTAGTTTATTGAGTTAAATCATTTGTTTTTCATAAAAATAGTTCTTTCAAAAAACAATTTACTTTATTTTCCAATAGTTATGAATTTCATTTTTAATTAATTGGTCACCAAATATATCATTCTATATACATGTTTAAACCATATATTTACATAATTTATTTAACCTTATTCATACCCACCATTATAACATCTAGGTGATAACTATCATATTAAATAAAATATTTTAATAATAACTCATGTTTTGTAATCTAATGTTTCTTGTAACACAAGATAAACTCAGTGTTGCATGTCAAGAAAGTTAAAATTAGTGTTTCATGTAATGAAAAATATATAAAATATTAAATTTAACTGAAAAATAAATCACAAAATATCAGGTTGTTATATTTTACGCCTCTTTAAATTAATTTTTTCCACAATATTCATCACTTTGGTACCAACAAATGAGGGTAGTTAAGACTCATTATGTCTTATAGTTACCATGTATATTCCTCAAGTTATCATTTTTTTCATAAAAATTTTACCACCTATATGGTTTTTTCTTAGAACATTCTATATTATATCCCTAATATCTATAGTTTTTTCTCATAATGAATATCATGCTCCCTCAGTATGACCTATGCGTTTAACACATGTGATGGATCATGGAATTACATCCTCATGAGAGATACATGGAACACATCATGAACTTGAGATAGGTTTGGTGGAAGCACCAAATGATAATCTATTTTCCTGGTGAGATTACTTATTTTAATGGGATCGATATATCTAGGGATTTTTTCCCTTCTTTCTTCCATGGAGAAATTTATATAAAGACATTATCATAAAATTTAAATTCTAGATCATGTTGATGATTATTAGTATATAATTTTTATCAAATTTATGTAGTTGTTACATGTTACTGAATGGATCTAACCTTCTCTACAATATCATCAACTAGATTAGGTCATAATATCTTTCTTTCGACACATTCATTCCAGTGTGTATAAAGGGATTATTATGGATCCATATAAATGATCAAGAGAAAACTATTATAATAATGAAACCCTACTAGAGGAAGGTGTTATAGTGGCCATATATTTTCATAAATTAACATTACATAACATTTTTGTAATGCATAAAACATAATAAAAAATAGACACCTGAAGCCCATACTAGTCTGGCGCCTTTGGAAACATGGAAACATGAAAACTCATACATAAATGAGCTATATTTTCTCCCACTAGGTTCTTCTTGACTAGTACCCTTCCAAAACACATCAAAAATAATACATATCTCCATAACCTGAGGAAGAAAACATAAAAAAGGGGTGATCTTAGATACTCAGTAAGGGTACACAAGGGAAACATGTATGCATAAACATGAGCATAATGGTATGAGAACATGATCATGTAAATAGAAGATCATGCCCTTCAAAACAAAGACCATAAACAATAATCATGACATAAAGATTGGAAGGTCATAAGACATGAATCATGATGAAATAAAGAACAAAATCCCTGAATTCATAACATAGTAATAAAACATGGAATTGTGACGGACACATAAGCATAAAATATGATTTTTATATTAGTTAACACATTGATGCTAAAGTTATATTGGTGTAAAAATTCCTTTACTGAATTGGTTTTACACCTCATTCCAGCCTAGTATTACTAAACCGAGTTCACTCCTTATTCCAACCCTCTAATAGTAATCCATTTTATTTTCTCGTTCCATCCCTATAATACTGAACCGAGTTCATTTTTCATGACATCCTTGTATATATAATGAGATATAAATATGTACTCAATGCATTTGAGGAAGATATGGCTCCCACCCATCTCATAATTAAATCATACTTACATGTTCCACAAGATCATAAATAATCATATCATATCCCATTCAACAAAATCGGTATTATAAACAAGTAATCATATCATAAACTATGGATAAATATAGGTTTCATAATCATTTCATCATAAACATAACTCGTAAAAATAAGCGGGATTAAAAAGAATATAACTCATAAAAGATAAACGAGTTTCATAAACATTATACCATCAAAAAATAATCCATTAGAAGAAATAATATGAATGGAAACATTGAATAATTTCTTCAAAAAGGTATGAGTAACACCAATGGATGTTATTTTATATGGGAAATAATTTTTAAATATATTTTAAAAATATTTCTTGAGGAAAATATCCTATATTCTTTGAAAAATGCGTTTTAAAACATAAAACCTTTGGAATACCTTTGTCTTTGAAAATATATTTGAAAACTTATAAAGCGTGATTTCAAAAAAAATTATTTTTAAAATCCCTTTTCCTTGAAAATTAACTTTAAATATCATTTGAAAAAAAAATGGAAACATTATTGAAAAACATGGTTATTGAAATTAAAAATATTTTCAACCAAAGGGAGAAATACGGTCAAATTTTCTTAAAATAATTTCTGAACTATATTAAATACCAAAGAGTGTAAAAATGGTTCTAATACAGGGATATATCCTGAATAAAAAATGATAAGGAAACTCATGAGTGTTCTAGAGTGATGGATCATAATATTTCATCAAAGAAGCATAATCGTTAACAATCTCGAAAAGTGACGAAATTGTTTTAATAACTCTTATCACTTGGAAACTTGGGATCATATTCTCCATGTAAGAAAAGTAAATTCCATAAATATTAGAATATCATGAAAAGAATTTTATTTATGATATATCATTTAAAATGAAATTATATACACCTTAAAATGAATTTAGGTGCATAAAAATGCATGAGTCTCAAAGAAGGAAAATTGAGACAAAACTATTTTATCGATTTGGTAACTTTTGTAACATAAAAACCATGAAATAAATATCATAATATGGATATGTAAATACCCATAAATTTAATTATAAGAATCAATAAATAAATAAATTGGAAATATACACACCATAAAAAAGAATGTGTGGTGAATAAAGTATGTATCTCACAAAAATAAAAAGAGAGATGAAATCCCCTTACCTTGTGTCCTAACTCTCTTCATACTCATACAAGAATCCTATATAATAAATGTAAGTTTATTTTAAATATTTTAAAAATTAATTTCCTTATATCTAATACCATAAATGGTTTGATTATAACCTTATATTACCCACTCGTTAACAATCCTATGTTAAGGTTTCACTTCAGGTAATATTTGTTTTGTTCTTCACATGTGTCTTAATTTATTATATCTTCAGTCCTTATACTTATATCAGTACATATGATGACTAAGTCCATCAAAGTTTTCTTTATCTTGAATCTAATGCTGGTGCTAGTTCCAATTATTTTCTTGTGGCGTGCATCATTCTTATCTTTCCAAATGATCCAACAACCCACCACTAGGATACAGAGGAGGGGCCAGGGGACTTGGGTTCATTGGTACCCCCATAAAACTGGGCTAAAACTCAACACATATGGGTACTTCGTGAGGGGAAAGATGAGGGGGGATGTGTGATTACGGACCATAGGGGTTCGTTATTTATGTATTCACGGAATTTTATAGTACAGGTAACACTCTTCAGGCCGAGGAAAAGGCATTGGTTATAGGTTTGTAGTTAAGTGAACAAAGACAGATTAATTTGAAGGCTTTGGAAATGGATTCCTTAATCCTCTACAGAGCACTCACAGAAAGTGGAAGTCACTCATCGAGTATAGAATATTATGTAATCAAGTGCAAACAAATCATGGGCATCCATTTAGATATCACTCATACATGGAGAGATGGGAATAAGGTTGCAAATTTCTTGGCATCCTAGACTTCCCCAAACCATAATGTATCTCTCTTTCTTAAATGACGATCCTTTCCATCAGGTGGTAGTAATTTTGTTATCAATGATATTTTGGGGATCCACTACTTTATACCTCCATGATTTGAATCTTGTATGTTGCTTTCGATGTGTTTCTAAAATAAATAAAAATTTTAGTGTTCAGTCAGTCAAATGGAATACACCGTTCATGGAGATGGTAAGCCATATGTACGCATGAATGTTGTTTCTATTTTTATTTTCATATATAAAGAAAGAACATAAATGACATATATGTATATATAAATATAATTATTAAATTAGAATAATTATATCATATATAACATATAAGTCCATTAAACCCATCCTTAATACATTTTATGTAGTGTGTGAATGAATCACATCACTTTGAGGGGATGGTAATCCACACTTCCTCAAACGAAATCATTATATTTACACTAAAAGAAATGTAATAAGATATGTTGTATAAAAGTGATTCAGAATTATAAAGACATAGAAAATATAATATATAAATATATAAATATATTTTTCATCATAATTTCCACCATGAGAGGCGGTAAGAAAAATTTAACAATCATCTTTTTGTGAGGAGGCAGTTTTCCGTACAAATAAACAATATTTATATTACCCATTAGATGGAAGTTTGTGTAAGTGTATGAAGAATAAATAGCTTAAAAAATACTATTATATTGAAGATACTGGTGTTTTTATATAATCGTGGAATAAATATAGTGGATGGGTGGAGAAAGAAAATAAAAAAAGTATCTTGAGAGAAGATGTTGCCTCCTAATCGGGTAACTCCATTTGCTTTGTCCCAAAAGGATTCCTTGGATTGCTTTCTACCAAAAGATATGATTATATGAAGAAGTTAGGGATATATTTAATTTTATTGAGAAGATATTGGATGAAAATATGTGGTTCTAGAGGTGTGTATAATAGGGATAGGTGGTGGCATTTTCTTAGGAAGGAAAAGCACCAAATTGGAATTTTTTAAAACAAGTTAGTTGCACCCACGTTTTTACCTAAAAAGTCATAAAAAACCAAAAAAAACACTTAATAGTAGATGGTTAATGGATTAATAATGGCCATAAAATGGGTTTTTATAGGTTTATAGGTCGTTTTGGGAGTTAAGGTTAGGGTTTAGTCCCTTATTAAGATTAATTTAACCATAATCCTTGTAATTAATTTTAATCACTTTCACTAATTGTTTTGGTAAAAAACCCAGTTGAACTTATTATAAATTCTAAATTATTCTTATTCAAAATATAGAATCTATTTTTCCATATTATAATCACATAAGTTGAAAAAAAAAACTAATTTTAAAAATAATCTGACTGCTGGGATGACAATGTGAGTTTTTAAAACAAAAACATCCAAAAGATTGCTATGTTTGTTATACCCAATTTCAAAGTGAAATTGATATAAATGACCAAAATTGGATAAATTTATAAAACTATTATCTAATTAACTTTGAAAAAAAATTAAAATATAATTTAACCTTATAAATTAATTAGATGAAAAAACTATTTTGAATTAAAATTTGGTATTTTCACTATTCATCAAAAAGTGATGTTTCCCAGAAAAATCAAAAAAAATCACCCTAAGATAATTTTGACATTATAAATTAAAAAATTATTTTTATTTTATCATATTAAATTTATAAAAAATTCAAAAATTAGTTTTATTGGTTTTTACGGAAGGACAAGAAAAGCGATTTATTTGAGAAAATATTATTTTTAATCATATAAAGACTTTACCCAAAATTATATTTATCATTATCATTATGTTATATTTATATATAAAAATTACGAACAATATTTGATAAGTAGTTATTAATATTCATATTACTAAGTTTAACATCTAGGTTATAATTATCTTATTTAAATCATTATAACAATAATATTATGTTTCGTAGAAAAATCTGTGTTGCATGTAACGTACCCCAAGTCAGTGTTGCATGAACCATATAGAGATTCCATGTTCCATGTAACATATGAAATTTTTATTCCCTATGAAAGGAATGTTTAACTTAGTTAATTTTAATACATAAATGAAAATTTAATTTATTCAAAAAGAACAGGTCCATAAAAACTCAAGCTGTTACCTTATACCCCCCTTAAAAAGAATTTCTCCCTCAAAATTTATCATTTATGCAAAAAAAGGATAATTATTATTAATCATATCCTAAAGTTACCATGTAGCTTCCTCTAACTTTTAATTTCATCAAAAAACATTTATCAGGTGAGTGGTCTTGTTTCGTAGAACTTTCTTTGATCGGTCCAAAATTTCAATTGGTTGTTCTTCGTAAGAAAGATTATGCTCCAGCAATATGACCTCTGAGTTCCATAAATGTGAAGGGACAAGTATTCACTTCCTTATGATAGATTCATTAAACACATCATGGACTGTAGATATATTTGGAGGAAGTTCCAAGTGATAGGCTACCATCCCAGTACGATCAATAATCTCAAAGGGACCGATATACCTAGGTCTTAGTTTCCATTTCTTATCGAATCTCATAACCTTCTTCTAGGGTGAGATTCATAAAAACACATTCTCGCCAAATTCTAATTCTATATCACTACATTGGTTATTAGAGTAATGGTTTTTTTATCTTTGAGCTGCCTTAATATGCTACTGAATGGTTCTAACCTTCTCAGGCATTTATTTAGTGATATTAGGTCCCAATAGATTTCTTTCTATAACTTCATCCTTGAATGTTGGACCTATAAATCTCTTCCCATATAGGGATTAATAAGGTGTCATCTATATTATTTAATGAATTTTATTATTGTATGAAACTCAACTAGAAGAAGGTTTTGATCCCAACCACCTTTGAATTCTAGGGAACAACATCTTAATATATCCTCTAGTGTTTGAATTGTTCTTTCTTACTGACCATCTGTATGAGAATTATAAATAGTTCTGAAACTCAATTCTGTAATAAGTTTTTACTAAATACTTCTCCAGAAAATTATGGTAAACTTCATATCGCGATCCAATACAATGGAATGTGTTACTCCATGAAACCTTACCACTTCCTTAATGTATATCCAGGAAATCAGGTCTAGAGGGAAGTCTTCTCTGATATTGATGAAGTGTTCTAACTTAGTAAGGTGATCAACTACCACTCATATGGAATTAAACCCTTTAGAGGTTTTTGGTAGTCTAATGAAAAAATCCATCATGATGTTCTCCCATTTCCATTATGGTATGGGTAACGGATGCAACATCCCATTTGACTTTTATCATTCAACCGTAACTTGTTTTCATACCAAGCATCAAGATACAAACTCTAAGATACCTCCCTTCATGCCATCCCACTTGAATCAGTCTTTAAAGTCCCTATACATATTTTTAAATCTATAATGAATAGATAATGAATAACTATGAGCTTACCCTAAATAGATCCTTCTTCAAATATGGTATGGATGGAATAGATTCATGGTTCCTAAACCTTATCATTCCATCCTAATCAAGGTTAAACATAAGAACATTTCAAACTATATTTTATAGCTCTTCATCTTACTTCTACACCTCCTTAATTTTCACTTGGATAGAGGGTTGAACTTTCAGTTGATAAAGATAATATTTTCCCCTTATTTTAGGATTTCTATATATATTCTTTAAAAATCCAATAATATTTGATCATTTTTTATCCTCGTCAAGGATAATCTAGAATGATCCTTCCGACTCAAACCATCAGACACCTTATTTGATTTCCTAGGGTGGCAATGTAATGAGAAGTCATAATCATTTACTAACTCTAACCATATTCTATGGTGCATGTTCAACTCCTTCTAGGTGAATATATATTTTAGACATTAATGATCTGTATATATATATCACACTTGTCTCCATAAAGATAATTCCTCCATATCTTTAATGCAAAAATTATCGTTGATAACTCCAAATAATGAGTTTGGTAATTTTTCTCTTGAATCTTTAACTATAGTGAGGCATAAGAAATAACCATGTTATTCTATATAAGAACACATCCCAATCCCTTATTGGATGCATCACTATAGATTATAAACCCCTCTTCACTAAAGGTTAATGTAAGATCAGGTGAACTGACTAACCTTCTCATCAGTTCCTTGATATTTTCCTCACATTTATCTGTCCAGAGGAACTTGACTCCATTCTGAGTTAACTTGGTCAGAGGATTATATAGTCATGAGAAATTTTCAATAAACCATTGATAATATCTAGCTAAACCAATAAATCTATGGATCTCAGTCACTATGGTTGGTATAGTCAAGTATTCAATAGCCTCTATCATTGATGGATTTATAACTACACCATATCTTGATATTATGTCACCCAAAAATAAAACTTTTTGTAGCCAAAATTCAAACTTTGTAATTTTTTCGTATAGTTTCTCCTTCCTTAGGGTCTTTTGTAAAATTATCAAGTGATCTTCTTGCTCATTGAGTAGATAAGAATATCATCTATAAATACTACCACAAATATATCGAGGTAATCTATAAAGACTCTTTTCCTTAAATACATGATGATAGTAGGGTAATTTGTATGATCAAAATTCATTAATATATATTCATAGTGTCCATACCTTGTATAGAATGTCACCTTGGGTATATCCTCCTTCTTAACCCTTAATTAACAATATCCAGGATGAAGGTAAATCTTGGAAAAGAATTGAGATTTGTGCAGTTAATCAAACAAGTCATCAATATGGGGAAGAGGATACTTGTTATTGATTTTTATATTGTTAAACTTTCAATAATAAATGAATAGTCCCTTATCAAGGTTTTCTTGTATTTTCAACTTCAATTCTTGCAACTCCATTGAGGCCATTCTATAAGGAGTCTTTGAAATTGGTGTGGAACTAGTTGTAAGTTCTATTAAGAACTTTATTTCACCTATAGGTGGAAGACTATGATACTCTTCTGGGAAGACATCTATAAACTCTTGAACAATAGGCATATCATCGATGTCAATTTTCTCCCCAACCATTTAAGATAAAAAAAACCTTTGAATAGAAATTAAGACCCGTAAATTGGATACAATCTCCACAAAAGCTCATGATTATCGTTACATTGATGTATGGTCATAGGAGGGTTTGAAATATCAAACGTAACATCCCTTCCTTGAAAATTGATTTTGGATTTATATAGAGAAAATAGATACATGCCTATGATGACAATAAATTCAACCAAATGAAGAATGATAAGGTTTCAAGGAAGCACATTCCCACAAACTTCAACCAGAAAGGAATAATATACTTAGGATGAAATCATCGTACCATTAGGGTTTTTCACTTCTAATTACACATCTAATCATTTCATTGGAATCTTAATACCTTAATAAAATTAATTGGATATGAAAGAGTGGGAAGATAAAGAATCAAATATGACATTAACAGTTCTATAGTGCATGGTGTTGGAACCGAGCATGCATCGGAAGCCCCAAATAAGTGGGTTTTAAAAAAATTCCATTTATGATCGACGTAAACTTGTTGACGTCAGTGAAGAGAAGCTCAATTAAATCTGAGGAACTCACATGAAGGGTTTTAAGAACAAAAATAAACCGTAAAAATATATGGTTTAATTCTGAATCCATGCACAAAATCTGCTCGTCGTTGGTGATCTCTTATTGAAGAATCCAAATTCAAATTCCTCTAGATCTTCCACACACGCTTTATGGCATCCCGCCTTCTTATTACATAACTTTTCATTACATTTTACATATAGAGGATCTTAAAAGTATTGTGTCTTGGAAATCAGGAACATAAAACATCAAAAAAACATAAAAAATCCTATTAAAACACTTGTAAAGCTTCATCATAGGATCATCCTAAGTAAAATTACTTAATCTCATAACCTGGAGACATAAATAAAAGGAAAGGGTGAGCAGAATGCCCAGTAAAAAAACAAGGGAATCAGTTTACTTGTGAAATCAATAAGAACTTGATAAAAACATAAAGACATGAGAAATGAAAGTAGAGGAATTTAATAATTAAAAAAAATTTAACCATAACATGAATATGTGGATACAAAATTTAATTTATAAATTCATGAACATATCACCAAGTTTCATCCCCAAGGTGTCATAAAAATTACCAAGGTTATTCACCAAGGTATCGTGAAACTTGTCATCTTTAGATATTAAATTCTTTACCCAATGCATTGGAGCGCTATCAGGTAACACCCTTAATATTTATTTAATTTCATGTAAGACACATAGATCATAATAAAACATTTCCTAAATAACCAAAATAGAATAAAAAAAATGGGTTTCATGTCAAAATCGTGATGTTTAAAAAGTACTTAAAAATAATATCATTATGTCATTTATAACCCATGGAAAGGGAGTAAGGGTTATATGTATGTAAATTTTAGAATCAAATATATCTTTTTATTTATATTTATGAACACCCATTGAATTAAAATAGGTATGGGTATTCACATAAATAAAACAAGAGAGAAAGAGAGAGAAATTTTAAGGCGAAATTTCTACAGCATAACGACCATATATCATGGTTTTAGAAAATAATAAAAAGAGAGGGGACAATGGTAACCCATCCATAAATGAACCATTTTTCAGTAGTGTGATATAATTAAAAGAAATAAGATCATGGTGTGTACATTTTAATGACACACCACATGAAAATAAAACTTGAAAGGAAAGTGAAAGCGCGATTTCTTTTACGAAAATTCGGCAGCCTAACGGTGTCACTTAAAAATTCAGAAAATCAATTGATGAGAGTGGAAAGGGTATCTCATCATTTAGAAATGAAATTGACCATAGTAAAGATATATAATAATAACCCCCCTCATAATAAAATGTAAATATAAGACATAACATAAAGGAAGTCATGACTTAAAAGAGGAGGGTGAAAGGTTCCCTTACCTTGAAGAGTAACTTCGAAAGCTTGAAGGTTGGGAACTTGGGAGGCTTCAAGGAACATTGGGAGGACTCCTTGGGAGGTTGAAATACCATATATTTGTTTAGGAGGATTTTGGAATGAATATAATGAGGGAATGGCTTGGTATTTATAGGAAAAGTTAGGGAATAAATTATTAATTTCAAAGGGACACCTCATCGGTGGTATTTGAAAAACCATGGGCTTTCCCATGGTATTTTCCAATGGTATTGGCCAATTAGGACACCTCATAGAATATATTACTATTCACAAGTCGAACATATTATTTACATCATGATTAAATCATCAATGATGTCATTAAACACCCAAAACTCAAAACTGTATTTTTACTATTCGCCGAAAAACCAATTGTTTCAGAAAAATACCAAAAATCCACTCTAACCTAATATAGATGATATGAATTCAAAAATAAACTCCATTTTATGAAAATAATTTTCTAAATATTTTTAATTTAATTTTTAAATAAAATCCTTCTTTATTCAAAAAATACAACTTTAAAACTATAACTCATTTTGTAACGCCTTAAGAAAGTAATAAAGGTCCCATAAAATTATCATATAATCGTAAGAAAATAAAGCAAAAATATATGATTACATTTTGTGAAAATAAATTTCCATTTTAAATTATTAAATTAATTATAAATTTGTAAATAAAATATTTATGACATACAAAAATACCAAAACTTATACTATGATTTTTTTTCACTTTTAAGATGTCTAAAATGTATTTATACATTCATTGGTGAAGTTTCTATTTTTTTGGTTGATTTACTATTCATTACTATTCATATGGGTATGATACTATTCATACTTTACTATTCACTAAAAATTAAGTTTATGTTATTACACTCAAATTTTCTTACTAAACACAACTCTAGAAGACCTTTTTTTGAAAATCAATTCATATTATCAATTATTTAAAGAATACAAAAATATTTTAAAATGCCCTTTTTTCGTAAATTCGTCAATAATATACATCCTATATTTATCCAGACATTTTGAAATTCACAAACTTTACCATATAAAAGGATTACACAAAGTAGCTAAGGTCTCGTTACATTGCCCCTTATAACACCAGCATTAGACCTAAGTGTAAGGTGTGTTATGGTGATAGAATCATGGGGTGGCTCGGACAACATTGCCCGAGTGGTGATTTCTATCAGCTTGAACTTCTCCCGTATGTGATTTTGTTCACACTTCACATGTTGAAGTTCGGCTTGGGCTTGGTCCAGAGAAAAGCCTAGTGATGCTACCTCCTTCCCAAGCTTCGACAGATGGGCTTCATATGGCCCGAGTCTACTGGATGATTCCATTCAATCTTTTTACTGTATTAATTAACCAAGATAACTATATTTATAAAAATAAAACATTAAGATTATAGTTTCCAACGTCATATTACCCAACTGTAATATAACAGTCAAAACCCAACAGTTTCATTTTAATTATACCCACTTCATTAATTAAAGGATATAGTTTTGTTGAGTATAAAATAAAATAACACACAAATTTATGAAACAAATATAATTAAAAAATTCGGGTCGTTACACGCTTCAAGGAATCCACGGAAGCACCATTCGTCGTAATGCGGGTGCTAGCGCGGAATTGCGATGACGCCTTTGACGCTCCAACGATCACCGCATCACTTCACTTGTGATGCCTGAGAGAGAGCTCGATCCAATCTCCTTCGATCCAGAGCCTCTCTCTCTAGATTATGGGAGAGATGAGAAGAGAGAGAAGCGCTATGAATAGTGTTTGAAAATGCCCCTCCTCTTCTATTTATAGTGCTTAATTAAAATACCCGGTATAGCCTCACCGGCCCCGGATACTTAACTCACTATCAACAACATTTTATGACTACTAATCTGAGTCATAAATATTATTATCAATCACTTTTAATATATTAAAATATATTACATGATAATAATTTAGTCATTAACTCGACTCCTCGCTCCCATAAATATTAATTGAACCTTGAATAATTTAATATTCATCAATTAATATTTTCCATGTATTTACTTAAAACTTGTAAATATATTTAATAAATAAATCCAATACTCATTATTCTAAACTCAAATAATATGAATTTATTTATTGTATTGGTGATCGTTTAACTTTGGACAAATCTCAGACCCCGGTGGCAGGGCCCACTATGTCTCGAACTCCTATTCAACTGAATTAGGCGGATTATTGAATACGTTATTGTGTGTGACCCTCTAGGACCTTATCTCAATAGTAGTGAATAGTATTCATAGACCAAGAGTGGGATCTATCAACCCATCATGGCCCATGAAGATATAAGGATTTTCAGAGCAGCGATAACCAACCTACGAACACGCACTGTGTAATATAGTCTATTTGTCAATAATATCTCATAAAACAGGATGCACTCATGTTTCATCGCCCTTCTCTTTCTTTATTGATGGTTGATGTAACTGGACGGATTTACCCTCGACTTCCATGGCCATGGTCTTATAAAGGTATTGTCATCCATATCAACATGGTCTGCGATATATTAGTTCCATAACCCAGAAGCGACAAATCCTTTCTTGACCATTCAACCAATGTCATGCCACTAATGACGCACCCAACACAAACTACCTCAACATGACTTCATTGCCATGGTTTTAATTTGTATCAAAGTATGCAATAAAATGACATAAATTGGTAATGATCTCAAGTCATGAGACCATTACGCATGATCGTAGATAGGAAAGTCCAATGACACCCAAAACATGTGGAGTTCATATTGACGGGTCAGTCCTCATGATCACACTATTGGTGATCACCAAGTGCAAAATTCATGAGAAGAAGTCTCAATAATTATGATCCCCAAGCACCTGATGGTCAAACATCTACTGTGTCCAATTAGTAATATGTATCTAGACCATAGAACATATATTTAAGATTAGAGTCATGGTATCTCAAGGTTCTCATTATAGCTTGGGAACTGCTATAACCTTTCGATACGGAAATTAATCTTTGGAAATTACCATTTCAATAGTGGACGTAGAAAATTCTACACTATAATGGTAAGAAGACATCATGTATAGCTAACTATATACATGATATGGTAATCAAAATCACAAAATAGTTGGGTCTAGGGAACCCACGATTTCAACACATGGTAAGTGTACCTTTCATCACAAAGTTATTTCACCCCTTGTCAAAAATAGAAATTACATGAGATTTCCCCTTTTCCCCCATATTAAGAGGTTTTTGACATTTATCATCATCACCAGACCTTGGTTTTGGTAGTGGTTAGCATAATGCTGATTCTCCTTACACTTTTAGCACTGAATCATGGGTGGTGAATTCTATGTGAATTTTTCTCCATTATCTTTTTGAGATAACTTCATCCCATCATTTTGACAATTAATATCTTGGTGACCTTCCTTTACTTACTTAAAACATTCACTAGACCCCTTAAGACAAATTCCACTATGATTACTCAAATATTTAGAGAATAAATAAAAACTCGTCTTATTTTCTCTATGGTTATTAGAGTTTCCTTTAAACTTCTTCCTTTTATTATAAAATCCATGAGGTTTATATGTGACTCTAACTTCCATTTAAAACTTTATTTCACAATACAAAATCACATTATAGCTACTAAAGTCTCTTATGGACAGTTCCATTATGAGACTTGGATTTAATTTACTAAAGATCCTATCAACTTTAATTTCAGGTTAGATGATAACTCTGGAAGCATACCTCACAAGCCTTTTGAAATTGGCCTCCAAGGTACTGAGATATTCATCATACCTTTGCTTCAATTCAATTAACTCTTTCTCCATATTCATAAAAATAATTCAAGAAAAGTACTTATTGAAAAATAAGTTCTTGAACTCGTCCCAATTCAAGGATTCAATCTCATCTTACTGCCTCATACTATTGATTATTTCCCACCATTGTTCTGCTTCACATTGTAAATTATAAATAGCTAGAATAAATTTATCATGCTCTGAACACTGGGGAATAGAGAATATCTTTTAAATAGTACTGATCTATTTTTCAACAATAAGTGGATGAGAAGACCCTCAAAAAGAAGTTAGATGTTTCCTCATTAAAGACTCAATATAATGGTGTTCCTTACTTTCCTAATTTGGAAGTCCATCACAAATCATAGCTTGATAAAGATGTGTGAGCATAGAAACATGATTTTTCATTCCATCTCCCATAGAATTCAGTTACTCAGGAGCACAATCATTGCATTCTCCTTCATAATCACCAATAACATGGATCCTTTATGATCTATCCATTGACTAAAATCAAAATAATAGAGTAAGAAACAATTATCATAATGAGGAACAACATAATCTTGAAAATTCACTTATAGAATTTATAAATTGTGACACCTTACTTAATATATGACACCATAGGTATATCCTAGGTTATTCTTAGTCTTATTCTATTCAAATCCTTTATAATGTTTCATGAAGAGTTTGTGAATTTCCAAAGCATATCCCCTGGGAGTTTCAAACCAGGTGTGTAGTAAGACTCCTTTTCAAGTACCAGATTTCCTTGAGTCAGGCCTGAGACATCTTGTCAGAGTTGTTACCCCTAGGTACATATGTTATATATCCACATCCACTTATAGTATCCAGACAGGGATGTATTACTAGGAAACCATTAAAACTATCATTTACCAGAATTCTAATACATTTTCCTATATATTTCTTTATCCTTAGACTTATCCTTAGACATGTTCATAGGGTTATCACAAAGTTTTTCTCATTCTAGCTTCCAAAGGTTAACTAAATATTTTCTCTGATACCAACAATAGTGACCCTCTCTTTTCATACATTAACAATACATTACATTTTTGAAATACATAAAACATGATGCAAATAGATGCCCACATATTGTACTAGTATAGTTCCTTTAGAAACATGGAAACATGAACACTGTAACATAAGTGTGATACATTATCTCCCACTAGGTTCTTACTGACTAGCACCCTTCTAAGACACATCAAACATAATACATATCTTCATATCCTAGGGAATGAAACATAAAAAGGGGTGATCTAAAATTCTTGGTAAGGGTAGTCAACGGAGACTTGTAAGCATAAACATGAGCATAAAGGTATGAGAACATGATCATGTAAATTGAAGATCATACCCTTTATATCAAAGATCATAAATATGAATCATGACATGAAGATTTTAAGTTCATAAGACATGAATCATAAGGAAATAAATATATAAAATCGATGAAATTATAATATAGTAATAAAACAAGGAATTATAGCAGAAACATTAGTATATAATATGATTTTCGTGGTATTCAAGGCATCACTGCCAAGGCCATCTTGGTAGGAAAATTCATTTACTGAACCAGGTCCACACCCCATTCTAGCCTTGTTTTACTAAACTGAGTTCATTCCTCATTCCAACCATGTAATACAAAACTGAGTTATTTTCTTATTCAATCCCTATAATACTAAATTGGGTTCATTTCTCATTCCATCCATGTCTATCTCATGAAATATAAATGATTTTTACAAACATCATTCAATAAAAACATAATCCATTCAGGAAAATATTTTTAATGTAAAAATTGAATAATTTACCCTTAAAGACATGAGTAATACAAACCTATGTTATCTTATATCTGAAATAATTTTTAAAGATATTTTAAAAACATTTTTTGAGGAAAATATGATTTCTTCTTTGAAAATATATTTTTAAAACATAAAACCTTTTAAAAACCTTTTTCTTTGAAAATAGTTTTTAAAAATTATAAAGGAATAATTTAATACAATAAATCATTTTAAAACTCTATTTTTCTTTAAAATTATCTTCAAGGTTCATTTGAAAACATTTTTGAAAAATGTGGTTTTTAAAATTAAGCAAATTTCTGACCGAAGAAAAAAATACGGTCAGATTTTTTAAAAAAAAAGTTATTAATAATTTTATCTAATAAAGAGATAAAATGGTACTAATACATGGATATATCTTGAATAAACAAAGTATAAGGAAACTCATGAGTTTTCTTGAGCGATTGAACATAATATTTCATTAAAGAAGTATAATCAATAAAAGTCTTCAAAAGCGATGAGATTGTTTCAATAAACTCTTATCTATTGGTAACTTGGGATCATATTTTCCATGTAACAACAATAAATTTTATGAATCTTATAATATCATAACAATTCATGAATTTCCAAGAAAGAAAATTTGTGATAAATCTATTTTATCGATTTGGTAACTTTTGAAACATAAACACCAGGAAATAAAGATCATATAATTGAATTTAAATACCAATAAAATTATGTATAATAATCATTGAATACATACATGGGTAGTATACACACCACAAAAAAAGAAATGGGTGGTGAAGAAATCATGAATCTCATGGAAATAGAAAGTGAGATAAAATCCCCTAAGCTTGTGTCTTGAATCACTTCATACTTGTACAAGATTCTTGTATAATAAATGTAATTTTATTATAAATAGTTTACAAAATAATGTTATTATATATAATACCATTTATTATTTTACTATGACTTTATATTACCTTCTAGTTAATAATCCTATGTTAAAGTTCACTTTGGGTAATATTCACTTTGTTGTTCGCATGTGTCTTAATTTATTGTATCTTCGGTCCTTATACTTATATCATGATTTCCAGAATTTAAAAAATGGTATAAATATCATTTATTTAAATTATATATATCTTATAATAATCTATATAATATATAATTATAAAATGTAATACACCGTTCATGGAGACGGTTAGTCATACGTACGTATGAACATTATTTCCATTTTTACGGTCATATAAAATAATGAAAATAAATGATATATATTTATATATATATCATTATTAAATAATCATTATTATATCATATTTATCATATAATTTCATTAAACCTATCCTTATTACATTCCATTTAGTGTGTGAATGAATCACATCGCTTTGAGGGGGCGATAGTCCACACTTCCTCAAACAAAATTATCATATTTACACAAAATGGAAAGTAGAAAAGGTATGTTTTGTAAAATTTTAAAATAAGAATAAAGACATAATAAATATAATATATGGAATATATAAATATATTTTCCATAATAATTTCCACCCTGATAGGTGGTAAGTAAAATTGAGCAATCGTCATTTTGTGCGGCGGTAGTTCACAGTACACATAAATAGTATGTTCGTTACCCATTAGATGGAAGTGTGTGTAAGTGTAGGTACAACCCATAGAATAAAAATATAATATTTTATTTAAGATACCATTTTTTTATAAGATCATGGAATAAATATATTGGAGGTGGGGGAGAAAAAAATAAAATAAAAGATCGTGAGAGAAGACGTTACCTCTTAATCGGGTAACTCCTTTTAGTTTGTGCCCAAAGGATTTCTTGGATTTCTTTCCGCAAAAGGGGAGGATTTTATAAGGAATGGGGGAATTTTTGAAAGTTTATTGTAAATATATTGGCCAAATCTAATTGTTTTTAGAGGTGTGTAGAAGATGGATAGGTGGTATCTTTTTATAGGGAAGGGAAAGGACACACTTTCCATTTTTGAAAACAAGTTAGGTGTACCAAAATATTTAGCTAAAAAAAGTCATACCAAACCAAAAAAACTAAAGAGTTCAATGTTAAATTATGGAAAATGGAAAAAAAATTGGTTTTATAAAAGTTTATAAGTCGTTTTGGTACTTAAGGTTATGGTTTTTTCCATTATTAAACATAATTTAACCTTAATCCTTTTAATTAATTTTAACCACTTTCACTAATATTTTGGGTAAAAAACTAAGTTTACCATATTATAAATTATAAATTATAATTATTAATGATATGGAATACTCTTTTAAAAATTATAATCATATAATTTGTAGAAATTAATTTTAAAAATAATCCCATTGATGGGACAACACTATAAGTTTTTAATGTAAACACATCGAAAAGTATCCAAAGTTTTTTATATCCAATTTCAAAGTGAAATGGATATAAATGAAATAAATTGGATTAATTGATTAAAATATGATATAATAAAACTTTTAAATAATATTTAAATATAATTTAACCTTATAAATAAATTAGACAAAAATTCAGTTTTGAATTAAAATCTGATATTTTTCATTATTCATCAAAAAATGAAGTTTCTCATAAAAATATCAAAAAATCACGCTAAGATATTTTGAAATTATGAATTTAAAAATGAATTTTATTTTATCAAAATCCTTTTATAAATATTTCTAAAATTAATTTATTTTTTTCACGTAAGGACATGAAAAGTAATTTATTTGAGAAAATATTATTTTAAAACATATAAATACTTTACCAAAAATTATATATTTCATTATCAATATGTTATATTTAAATAAAAAAAATTATAAACAATATTTGAAAATAAGTTATTATTATTAATATTACTATTTTTAATAGAAAGTTCATAATTATGTGATTTAAATAATTATAACAATAAAATGATGTTTCATAGAAACATCGATGTTGCGTGTAACATACACCAAGTTGGTTTTGTGTGTAAAATACATAGAGTAAATGTTCTATGTAACATATTCCAAGTCTATTTCATATGAAAAGAATTTCTGAATTAGTGAATTGCAATACATAAATAAAATTTTTATTTATTCAAAAAAAAGGTCCATAAAACTTAGGGTGTTATAGGTCTGATCCCAACCACCTTTGAAATCCACATAACAATATATTATCATACCCTATGGGGTTTTAATTTCTATCTTAGACTAACCTCATTCAGTGCTGAAACTCAACACTGTATCAAGATCATGATGAACAAATCACCAAAATTTTGAGGTAAAATTTGGATCCCTATCACATAAAATTTAATGTGTTACCTTATTCAACTTTACTAATTTTTTAAAGTATATTCTTGAAAAGGATCCTGATGGAAATTTTTTCTGATTTCAATGAAGTTTTCTAATTTAATAATATTATTAAATACATCCCATTATTTCCTCAAAAAAATATAATGTAAAACCTAAAGGTTACCTGTGCCTTTAATCATATTTCCACAAAGTTTATACTCATTCCAACTCAAATAAAATTTTCACTAAAACATATAAAAAAATAAAGGGTTTTATTTCAATAAATGTCTCTTAAAATAACCTTAATGTTGATAAACTCCCATCACATAAACCTCTATAGGTGTTTTAATCAATATAAAACTTTTGATCAACCTTAAAATAATTAACCCATAATGGTATCCATAACTCTTAAGTTAATCTTTCCTAGAGACATATATTCTTACAAAAAAATAATTCACCCTTTATTCCTCAAATAATATCTTATCTTATAAAAAAACATTTCCATTGGAATATTGGCTTCAACCTTATACTTATAAAATATAAAATGTGAATTCCTTATTCCATAATCCATGTAGAAGGAGATAATAAATTCTCAAAACCATGTGAGATTTTTCTAAAGGATTACCAATAAGATTTTTATAGGGCTCATTCATACAAAATAAAACATAAAATTTAATACTACGTAGTATAGGATAAGTGTTCCCTGATTCTCATTATTCACTTCAACCATTGTTATTGAAAAAGATTTCTCATTTTCCTTTTCCTTGATATGTTTTGGGGTTTATCATCCTCAGTATCCCTTGGATTTGGGCATTGATTTTCATAATTCCCATACTCCATACATTTGAAACACTAGAGTGCGGCTAGTGCATTTTTTGAATAATTCTCTCTATTCACAACATTATTTAACTTCTTCACATAACTTAAAATTTTGATTACATTAAGGCCTTCCCTTAAAAATTTATAACATTTACTTATTCCCTTAAGAAAATTTCCTCCATGTTTCTTCCCAAACATTGAGCATAATGGAAAGCTTGTCTTCTTCTATCCATAGTTTTTAGATTTTCCTTCCAATTATGTTTTCTCTTATTATCAAATTCATGGGATTGATGTGTTACTCATACATCTATTTATACCTTGACAGCAAATCGAACAATATATTTATAGATACTAAAGTATATTATGTATAACACCCTTTGAATACTTGGTTTTAATTCACTAAAGAATCTATAAACCTTACTTTCATGTTAGATCATAATATGATAATTATACCATGAAAATATTGTAAAATTTTCTTTATAGATACCAGTAGATTCATAATATTTTTAATTTATCTCAAGTAACTCCTCCTCCATCTTTGTACGAAGAATAAGAGGAAATTTCTTGTTGAGAAATAACTTCTTGACCTCATCCCAATCCATGGAGTCAATTTCATAATATTGCCTCATATTCTTGATAAGAGTACACCATTGATCTACTTCACCTACCAAAGAGTAGAGAGACAAAAATGATTTCTCATTACACAAACATTATATTATGGATAATATATTTTTAGTGGTATTGATCCATTTTTGAACAACTATTGGATTAAAATACCAACTAAAATAAGGTGGATAGTGTCTCATGAAGGACCCAACAAAGTTTTGTTCCCTCCGTTTCTAACATGGAATTCCAACATGATTCATAGCTTAAGAAATTTTTTTGATCATAACAATGAGATTTTTTATTCCATATCCCATATAATCTGGTTTCTTAGGAGGATAATCATTGCATTTTCCACTGCATTCATCATTAAAATAATTTATTTGGGTTCCATCCATCAACTAAAACCAAAATAACAGTTTGAGAAACACTAATCATAGTGAGGGGCCACATAACCATGAAAAATAAATTTTATGGTGTCCAAATCATGACACTATCTTTTTAATCAATGAAACCTTAGTTTTATCCTATTTCATTCATAGTTATCATATATTTAAATCCTTCATGATGGTTCATAAAGTGTATGTGAAATTCTAAAGTGTATCCCATGGGAAATCTTAATTAGATGTGTAGGAAATAATGTCTTCATGCACTAGGTAATGAATGAGTTCAGATCAATACACCATTTTTATAGTTATTAACCCTCTGTACCTATGTTATAGAGACACTTCCTCTTGTAGTATCCAGACATGGATGAAATTTCTGGGAAACCACTTTCTCTATCCTTTACAATAATTCAATTACATTTTCTATACTTTTACTCATCCTTAGACTTATCCTTGGAGACATCACTATAAATATCCTTAGAAATATTCCCAAGGATATCACTAAAGTTTTCTCATTCTAGTTTCTTAATGTCGACAAACCTTATACTAATACCAATGATAGATACCCAGGGTTCACATACATAGATATTACATATTTTAAGGTTAATATTCATTAAATTACACAAATAAACTCATGACAGCCGTTATAGTTCAGTTCCTTTGGAAACATGACAAAAATATTCTTAATTCATGAATTATCTTTAATGTCTCCCATAATAATCTTACATTTTAGTAATCCTACTTAAAACCATTATTCTTAACCTGGGAAAGGAGACATGGGAAAGGGTTATCTCAAATTCTCATTAAGGGTAAATAAGGTAGACACATAATCATTACATGATCATAAGAGTATGAGAACATGAGAATAAAATTTGAAAATTTTACCCTATAAATCAAATTTAATAATCCTCAGTTATGACATAAACATTGGAATTTAATAAGATATGAATCATAATGAAATAAAATTACATGATATATATATAATAACATTATTATAAGATATATAATTGTGGAATACATATTATAATAGAAAATCTTAAATCAAGGATATCTAAAAATACATTCATAACATGTTGGGCTTGGGCTAATCACCCATGTACCTTATTTGGGCTTTGGATAACCTCATGTGTACCCTATTTTTTCAAGATTAAGATAACCACTCATGTACCTTTTAATATCATATAACATTAATCATTAATTAATGCATTATAGGTATATATAGGTCCCACTCTCTCATTATGAAAATCATACACATGTGTGTCAGAAGATTATAAAACATTTATCATATCATAACCCATGAAATGAAATGGGTTTCATAAAAATTTCATCATATAATAACTTGTATAAAATAGTAAGGTTACATAATCATTTCAACATTTCATTATTTCATAACCCACGGACAAATAAGATATTTTTATAATAATTTAATCATAGTATATAATGTGGAAGATAAATGGGTTTAATAATCATCGTGTAATCAAAAACCATTCATAAATAGAATAATATTGGTATCCTTGGTTCATATCCCAAATAAAGGATAATTTACATCAAAGTGTTTCATCTTATATGAAGAATGATTTCAAAAGATAACTAGGAACATTTCTTGAGTAAAATAACTTTTCTTTCAAATTCTCATTTCTAAAAAATTAGAAAATTTTAAAAACAAATTACATTAAAAATAACCTTCAAAAAATTTATGGTAAGACTGAAATCATTTATTGATAATGACAATAAGAAATACTTTTCATGTCATCCATGTTAAAAACAATGAATATTTTTAAATTTTTGGTAAAATCCAAGTGGGAATTTCTTGGAAAAAGTCATGAATATTCCATTAAAAATATAAAAAGTAAAAAATGGGTAAAAATCCTATAAAAATATGTGAAGAATTTGTAAAACATTTGGAAAAAAATTTTAGAAAATTTCGTTCTGGAAGAAAATTTTTTTCAACCGGGGAAATGATTTTTATTAAAAAAAATTTTTGAGAAATATTTAGTACATAAAGAGAGTAAAATGAAAGGAAAAAAATGTATTCTTATAACATACCCTTAAGATGATAAAATTCATGAGTTTATTCAAATATGCGTTTTAATTATAACAACCCTTCTATTTATTTCATATTTAAACATGGTTTATTACATAAAATTAAACTTAATACAACTTAGAAGATAGAGATGTTTAGTATCTTGGAAAATTAAGAACATTACGTAATAACATAAAACATTAAATACAACATATTTATTGAAAACTTCTTTTACATGACCACAATATTCCATCATACTTAACACTGCATGGGATGACCTGATGACAAACATAAAAAAGGGTGAGCTATAAATCTCAGTAAGAAAATAAACATGGAATAACATGAGGAATACAATACATTTTATTCAATAGGAATATCTATTGAGTACAAAATTTTTTTTAACATAAATCCATTACATAACCTGATAATAATAACATGGAAATGTTGAAACAACATACAACATGATATTAGCATTAGTCAAGGCTCATTGCACATGGATTGGTATGAGTAAAACCTAATTGCACATGAATTACCATGAATAAACCCTTATTTCACATTAATTATCATGATTAAACCTTAATTCCACAAGATATATCAAGATAATAATCATTACCCAATGCATTGGAGTGCTATCAGGGTGCACCCTTCATAATCATTTCATTTCATGCATAAGTGTACCACATAGATTGTATAACATGGAATAATTCAACATAATAATATATTCCAAGATTAAGGAATGTGGAATAAATATATTTAAGTCCCAAATCAAAAATTATATCAGTATAAAGGTGAATACCCTTGGTTAATGAATAGGTTTTGTATTCACAACACGATGGAAAATCGTAGTGCAATGTCGGCAGCATAACCGCATCGAATAGAAATTAATAAAATGGGTAGATGAGAGAAAAAGGGTTCCCTATTAATTTATACATGAAATTTATAGTAAGTTTATCATGTAACATTATACCCCAACACATGAAATGGAATTTAAGTTGCATAATATAAAATAAGTTCTTTAATGGGAATGAGGAGAGACAAATCCCTTACGGAATTTCGGCATGGTAACAGGTGCATATTAAGAATAATGGATGGATTAATGAGAGTTTAATAAATATATAATTATTTATAAATAAAATGTATGGTAATGATAGTATTTACGAATATATCCTAATATATGAAAATAGAAATTAAAAGTCATTTCCCAAAGGAGTGCTTCATAAAAGAGGAGAGTGGAAGATCCCTTACTTGGATGTGTGACTCCAAAGGCTTGGGAGAGGATTATTGGGAGATTGGGGGCACCTTGGGAGGACTCTATGGAGTATATAGAAGAGTTTGGACGAGATTAAAGGAGTTTTAGTGAAGATTAATGGTTTCTTGGGTGGGTTTATATAGGAAAGGATGGTGGTTTTTTTCTTATTTTGGTTTTGGATACCTCATAATAAAATATTCAAAACCTCAAATCATCCCATGATTTTTTCCCATGGTTTTATCCTAAGGGGAGTGGAAAATATTATTTTATAATTCCAAGGGCCTAACATATTAAAATATTGAGTTTTATTATGTGAAGGTAAGTCGCACTCTCAAGGAAATTATTTTAAAATATTAAAATATTTAATAAGCGTTGGAGGATTCACTAAAGCTTTATAAAATAAATAAATAAAATCTAAAAACACATTATTTTAAAGTTAAATCATTTATTTGGTTGAATATACCTTATATATTATTTATAACATCACTATTAGGTCATTATGATCTCATAAAACACACTGTATATTTCTACGATATTTAATTCTTACCCAAAAAATTAACTGTCTCTAAAAATTATGAAAAATTAATTATTGGATAATTTCGACATCCAGATTCCAAAAATAATATTTATTTTATCTAAATAATTGTCTAAATATTTTATTTTTCACTTTTAAAATAAAAACTGACATTTATTGAAATTTAAGAGGTTTTGACAAAAACAGTTTTTAAACATTAATAAAAATTACATCTGAATTCATAAAAGTTATATGATCATTTTAATAAATGTATTTTAATAATAATATTTTATTAGAATATTATTTATTTCAAAAATAATTTAATTATTTAAAATATATTTCTTAATTTAATTTAAATATTAACCAAAAAATACTATTTGTGCTTCAAAATCATTTACAAAGTAACAATAATAGAATGAAAGTATATTCATTATTCTATAAAAAAATAACATACATAATAATAATGTTAGGTTCTTGTTACATATCCCTTCATTACACCAGCATACACCCTAAGAGTAAGGTGTGCGATGGTGGGGCTTTCATGGGGTCATTCGGTGAATAGGGTTTGGGTCGTGATCTCGATGAGCTTGAACTTCTCTCGTAAAATGTTTCGTTCATGATTAAGTTATTGGATCTAGGCCTGGGGTTGGTCTAGGAAATGTCCAAAAATGTTATCTCCCTCAGATGCTCTGATAAATGTACTTCATAGGGAAATATCATACTTGTTGAGTTTATCACTTCTTTTGACTTCGAAAAAAGGATTTGTTACAACCTTATATTTACACTAGTCATGTGATAATTTTTAAATGGTTGTATTATCAATGGTAATGAAATTTTATAGTCATTTAAATCCAAATGGATATAATAAAAAAATAATTTCATGTTTCTTCTATATCTATAATACATTTAATCAAAAGAAATGGAATTTTATTCTTAAATTTTTGGTTAAATATAACCTTCCCACCTTAATATATTTTTCCCTAAAAATTTCCTTTTTTAGCACTAAAACAGATTAGGGTAACACTGCTTCATCACCTCCTATGGTTCCTACATTTCTTCTTCAAACTTATGGTTTCTCCACAAAACCTTGACAAAGGGCATCATCTTATTTTGTAGAACTTTTTCTCTATGATCTAATATCTTCACTGACTACTACACATAGAAAAGGTTATTCTACAATGGTACCACCTCTGGATAGAGTACATGTGATGGTTTAGGTATGTACTTCATCAAGAGTGATACATGGAATACATCATGTACTTGAGACAGGTTCAGTGGGAGTTATAGTCCATATTCCACTACTCCGATGTAATCAAGGATCTCAAAAGGGACAATGTACCTTGTAATAAGTTTTTACATTCTTCCCAAATATCATTACTCTCTTACATGGAGATATGTGGATGAATACCATGTCTCCAACATCAAAATCTAGGTCACGTCTATGATTTTCCGCATAGACCTTTTGTTGAGTCTGAGTATCTTTGATGTGTTAAATGATGGTCATAACCTTCTCCACAATTTCTTCGACCATTTCCAGACCTAGAAGTTTTCCTTCCCCAACTTCATCCCAACATTCTAGTTTTTTTCACCTCTTCCTATAAATGTAATCATAGGGATCCATTTGGATTATTGAGTGGAAAATTTTATTGTAAGAGAACTCCACCAAAGGAATATTTTTGGTCCAATCCACCTTTGAAGTACATTGAGAAAGATCTCAACATGTACTTAATTTTTCGGATAGTCTACATAGATTGGCCAAAATTTTGAGGGTGATAAGTCATGCTTAATTTTATCTTAGTCTTTAGACCATCTTGGAGAATTTTCCAAAAAATTATAGGTGAATCTTCGATCTTGATCAGACACAATCAATAGTGGTACTCCATGCAACCTTACCACTTATCTGATTTATATCTGTGATATTTGATCTAGTGAGAAATCCTCTCAAATCACAATGAAGTGTGCAGTCTTTGTAAGATGATCCATAATAACCCAGATAAAATTGTTTCCTTTGGATGTATTTGGAAGTCTGGTGAAAAAATCTATGGTGATGTATTCCTATTTCCATGTTTTTATGGGGAATTGTTTCACTATCCCCTTAGACTTATACCTCTCAGCCTTCACTTTATGACATACTAATAACTTTTATGTATATTCAGAAATCTCCTTCTTCATGTTATCCCACCAATGGTGCTCTCAGAGATCTTGATGCATCTTTGTGTTTCCTGAGTCAATAGAGAAATTTTAACTATGTGAATCATCCAAAAGTTCTTTTTTTAACTCATGATTTGATGGAACACATAGTCTCGACCCAAATCTCATAATTCCTTCTTCATTAACACTGAACTATGGGGATTTCCATTTTCTAATAGTTTTCAATTTCTTCTAAATTCTCTCATCATCATTTTGACCATCCTTTAACATTTCCAAAAGATACAGTTGAGAAATCTTTTGTGAATGGATTGATTATGTTCCCTTCTTTATGATTCTCATGTCCATATTTATCAAATCCTAGAATATTAGATCCTTTTCAATTCACATCAATGATAGAATTGTCATGTCCTTTCTACTTAGAGAATATGCCACCTTGTTCAATTTCCCATAATGGTAGTGGATTGAGTAGTCGTAATCATTAATGATCTCTAACCATCTTCATTGGGGAATATTCATCTCTTTTTGTGTGAATATATATTTGAGACTTCTGTGATCTATAGATATTTAACACTTCTCTCCAAAGAGATAATGCCACCATATTTTCAACACAAATATCACATATTCCAACTCCATATCATGTGTGTGATAGTTTTTCTCAATAATTTTCAACTGCCTTGATTCATAGGTAATAAATTTTTCAATTTTTAGCAGCACACATCTCAATCCCTTCTTTAAATCATTGTTAAAGATTAGGAAAATCTCACCACTTGTGGGTAGTATGAGTATAAGGGTTATGATAAGAATCTTTTACAACTCCATGAAGATTTATTTACACTCATAATTTCAATAAAACTTTACTTCATTCTGATTTATCTTAGTAAGAATGTTTTACAATTATGAGAAATTCCTCACAAATATGTGATAATATCCAGCTAACCCAAGGAAGCTATGGATATATGTCAAAGATGTTGGCCTCGGCCATCCCTCAATTCCCATTATCTTGTAAGGATCCATAGAAATCCCATTTCTTTTGATGATATTCTCCAAGAATGATACTTCCTTGAACTAGAACTCACACTAGTTATAATTTTCATAGATCTTCTCCTTTCGCAAGGTCTTTAGCACAGTGTTTAATGCTCCTCTTGATCCTCCTTGGTTTTGAAGTATATTTGAATATCGTCTATAAATACTACCAAACAATTTTATAGGTAATATAGAAAGACTTTATTCAACAATTCCATCAATATTTATGGATAATTTTTGAGTTCAAATGGCATCATTATGAACTCATAATGCTCCTACCTTTTACGAAAGGAAGTCTTGGGGATATCCTCCTTCATCACCCTTACTTAGTAATATCCCAACTGTAGATCCACATTGGATAAGTATTTTCCTCTACATATCTAATAAAACAATTCATCAATTCATTGATAAAGATACTTGTTCTTTATTTTGATGTTGTTGAACTTGTGATAATCAATTCAGAGATTCATTGACCCATCCATCTTCTTGGAAAAGAGGATTGGTGCACCCTATGGTGAAGAAAATGGGAATATAAAACCTGTATCCATATTCTCCTATAGTTATTTATTTAGCTCATAAATTTCCACAATAGTAATTCTATATAGAGTCTTTCATATTGGAAACTCCCCAGATATAAAATCAAATGATAATTCAATATCTATATTAAGAAGAAGATCAGGAAATTCATAGAGAAACACATCGGTAAATTCCCTCACAATTGGCATATCTTCAAGGAAAAATCTGTCCTTAGACTAAATCATATAAGAAAGATACGCATGCGCATTAGGAAGTAATATACATACTTGGGATGATGGTGATGAGGAAGATTCATCCTCCTCCTTACACTTGTATAGAATCAGGGTTCAATTCTCCATATGCAAAGTGATTTCCCTCTCGCAAAAATTTATGTTTTCTCTATATAGGTAAATCCAATCCATGCCCATAATTGCATTAAATCTCACCAAGTAAAGTATCACAAGGTTCACCAAGAATTTAAATCCAAAAATTTTGACAGAGGATGAGTTATATTCATTGGATTCAATAATTACCCCATTTTCGGTTTTCACCAACATCTTTATTTCCATTATTTGTGGTGGTGTTTGTATTATTATACTAAACCTTCTAGATATAAAAGAATGCATAGAACTAGAATCAAAAAGTATGTTTTCTATTCTTGAATGAATAACTAGTGTACCTGTCACTACTTCATTGTCGAGATTCACTTTGGCGATAGTGATGGAAAAAGATCACCCTTGCTACCCTGAATTTTGTTGGTTACCTTTGAAACCCCTAGGCTTAGGGAACTGGTTTGAAAAGTTATCTGGTTCCTTGAATTTGTAGAAATGAACAATGAATTGAGGGTCGACCGAAGTGTTCCTTTCCACTATCACATTTATGGGTTTCTCCGGTCAGAAACTATTATTGTAACACCCCAAGATTTTATGAAAAATATTCATTTTAATTTCATTAATGTATTGTGTTGTACGCTACACCAATATTATCTTTTGCTATATGCAACACCGTATTAGCTTGCAGTATACGCAACACAATTCTTGGATCATGTTATACACAATTTTAAGTTCATTTGATAGAAGTTATTCTACCCAACATTGAGTGTATATATATATATATATTCAATGTATAAATGAAATATGGTTGGATTTTGTTATACGCAAAAACAAATGAGTCTTGCACTACACGCAACCCTGACTTGGCTTTCATTACACGCAATCACGACCTTCCTCGATAGCGTGTGTTGTACGCAATACCGGGTTTCACTAAACAGTGATATATGGTTATAATATTATCACAAACTAGCCGTTATGAATATTATTAACCACATTTTTAATTTTATAACATTATTATTCATCTTATAAATTTTCTAAAACATTTTATGTGAACAAAATAAATTTTTCGGGTAAAATAAGTATTTTTCAAAAAATGCAGTTTTACCGCCTTTTGATGGAGCACCCACTTTAAATCTATATTTTGACATGTTTATAAGTTCAATTTTACAAAATAAAATTATTCTTTGGAATAAGGATATAAAATTTTACCTTGGATAAAATTTTCATATTATTCTGATAACTTTCATATTTTAATGAATAGTAAAAACACGCTATATTTTAATTAAAAACAACTTTTTCCATCGTAATAATTTATGTGGTTAAATTATAATATTTAATGGTTTTAAAGTATAAATATAATATATTTTTACCATTTAATATAATTTATTTCATTATCATTGATTTTAACTTGAATTCGAAGGTTAAATCAATTCAATCTTTTGTAATGTTTTAAACCAAAACCCGTTTTCTTTTGACAACAGGATTAAAATTAATTTAATTTCTGCAACTTTTTTGTTTTGAATTTGGAAAAATGGATTCCATATTTGGAATCATTGGGTCCAAATTATTTTAATACGCAACTTTTTTTTTTGGGCTTTATGAATAGTAACTAAGGTAAATTTTATTTACCATAGTTAAAGGTAAATTGGTTAATTAAGGGTAAATATAAGATTATAAAATTAACCTAACACCTGCAAAAATCCTATTGGATGACTAAAAGTAGACCCATATCACCTAAGGGTCTGATTAGAATCATTTAATGGACTTTTTTCCATGAAAATAGTTTAATTATTATTAAAACCAAAGAAAGTGACAATATGTCACTCTCTTAAATCTTATAAGTATATAATTTTAATTTAGTGATAAAATTCCTGAAACTTCTAACATGAATAGTCTCCAAAAATCTAATAAAATTATCTACATCATATAAATTTATTTAGAATTTTTAAGGATTAAATAATTATCCTTATAGGTGACAAAATAGTGATGTTGAAATTATTTTATTAAGAGAAATATCAAATAAATGGTTTTAATAAATATTATATGAACTATTTAATGTTATCCACTAATTTTCTAGATAAATATGACATGTTATGAATCTATTAAATCTTTTAGTTCGAACATATCTTCTGTATATTTTTTATTTAAATTCAAATAAATGAATAATGTCAAAATTGACACTATTGTTATTTTATAAAAATAACATATTATAAAATTGTTTAAAAATCACAAAAATATTTAAAAATTATAAATTAAACTTTATATGGTCTAAAATGTCATAAAGTGTCAAATTACTGAAAATTAACAACAAATAAGTAATTATTTATAATAATTTAAAATTTATAATGTTATTACCACAAATAATATTAAATTGATTAAATAAGGATAAATCATGTTGATAATGCTTAAAATAAATTCCTAACATGTCTAAATTTTATTGGTTGATGATATTAAAACCCTATCTCATCTAATATTAGAATAAGAGTCATTTTTTGAGGTTTTTAAGTGGGGTTAGACTTATTATAAATTAATATTTTTAAGATTTCCAAAGGTGCCCCTCTCCTCCCTTATAAAAGGGCACCTCCTCCCTCTCTTCTTCACACCAATTTGAGCCTTCAAGCTCGGCCAACCCCTGCCAAATTCTCTTATAAAATTCCCTTGAAACATCCTAGAGGTCCTGGTATTCTTCAAAGACCAATTTTAGTGCCCTAAGAGGAGGTCTCAAAGAGGTGCTTCAAAGAAGAGGTAATGTCCGTTACCGATTCTTTCAACTTTATTTCTTCTTACACTTCTTCTTCTTTAGTTGTTTCATTATTAAGTAATAACATAAGTATCACTCATATATGGATATGTTATTATAAGTATGAAACAACCCTATTTCACCATCTATCCATCCTACGGAAAATGAAATCACCGCGCGTGTGTACGTACGGAATACCGTCTCAACGCGGTGGTGTAATCTATTTTCCACCACCACCTTACTTGGATGGGTATAATGGTGTAAATAATGACTATATATGACTATTGTAAAGTGATATTGATTCTGAAATATTATACATACACTTAAATACAATTCCACGATCATGAGAATGATATCATCGCTCATGCGTACGTACGGACTACCGTCTCCACGACGCGATGAGATTCATTCTCAATGATTAACCATTCATGAATGATTATAAAGTATATATAATAAGTAATCATGAAATATATGACATAATAATGATACTTTATTTATGTATATATATATGTATGTCATCTACTTAATTCCATTCAATTCAATAAGGAAACGAAAACAACGTTCATGCGTACGTACGACCTACCGTCTCCATGAATGGTGTATTTCTTTCCATTTATAGATCTATTATATATATGTATATTATGAATATATATTATATATAAATAATTTTTTACATTCTGTATGTAAGTAACCATGATCTAAGTAATCATATGAATAATTACAAGTCAAAACACAGACGACAAATGAAATGATTTTACCCAAAACGCTCTTTAAATGGAATTTACAAAAGAACGGGTAATATAAAGTCATAAGTGAACCATATATGATATCATAACAATGAATATGATTCTTTAATAAGTCAATGACATTATTTAAATCATTATATAGGAGTTTTGGATATGTACAAAGCATATCGGACCTAAGGTAAGGGATAATTTTGCAAATCTCATTTTTATCCGAGATTGCTTACTCGTAAGTATTTACTGGGGTTATTTCTATCATCCATGTTGATGTTTTATAAAAGTGTTTTCATGTATTTTTAAAGTCCTTTTTAACCATTTTTGAATTTTACTATATGGTATGTAAGGAATCTTTTTTTTACCATACGAGGTACTTTTTGACTTTTCCGACAAAAGTACGAGGAGAATGTTATTTTTAACTTATACGGTGTGAACGGATTTTTACGATTTCATAACACATCATTTTCATGAAGCTTACTCTAAATGATTTTATGAATATTTTCAAAAAAATACTTTTATTTTAAAATTGCATGTCATTTTTTTGAAAAGAAAATGATTTTGACGAAGAAAGGATATTTCCTTAAAAATTCATTTCAAATGTTTTATCAAAACCATTTTCCATCTTAGATGACATTATTTCATATGTGTATGTTTTAAGTTTAATGTATCTATGATTTACATGGTTCACTTTTCTTATGATGAAATGTCCATTTGTTTTATATGGATTATGAAATGATGGGATGATGTTTATGAAACCCATTTTATTCTTTGGGTTATGATGAATGATTTTTGATTATTTTGTGGCACAAGTAAGAATGATTTAATTATGAGATGGTTGGGACCTATATCTCCCTCCAATTCATTGGGTAAAGATTTATATCTCATGAGATAGACATGGATGGAATGGTAAGTTAATCCGGTTCAGTGTTACAGGACTGAAATGAGGAGTAAACTCGATTCAGAAAGGGACTTTGTCCACTAAGATGGTCTTGGAAGTAATGCCTTGTCTACTATGGAAATCATAACATATGCTGAATGGTTGCCACAATTACATGTTTTATTCCCATTATATTTTATAATGGTTGATGTTCTATTATGATATATTCCTTACGTACTTCCACGATTTATGTCTTTGCTCAAGATTTTGATGTTTAAATTTCATGTTCAGGTTTTTGCTTTCAAATGTTTATGGATTGCTTTATGTTCTCTATGTTTGCCCTTACTGAGCATTTAAGCTCACCCTTTTTATGTTTTATTTTCCCCAGGAAATAAATAAAGGTTTTATGTAAGGAAACAAAAAAAGGAAGATCGTTATGGGAGTTGTTGAAGATCTTTCAACATGATTTAAAGTTTATATTCCAAGTTTCCAAAGACACTAAACTATTACGATCCTTGAGTTTTGGTTTTTTTTGTTATGTATTAAGTATTACGCAAAATTAATGTGATTTCCATGTATGTCAAGCTTCGAGTCTCTACAGTTGGTATCAGAGGAAAGGTTTAGTCATCCTTCGGAAACTAGGATGCGAGAACTTTAGTGAGATCCCTAGAGATATTTCAAAGGTATGTCTAGGGATGTCCCTAAGGTTAAGTATACATATAGGTTATAGTCCTAGAATTGCTCTAATGATCTTAGAATTAAACCTATGATGTTAGATATTAAAGGTACTCCCCCTTTATTATGTTGTTTTCCTAGAATTATTTTTGCCTCTCACACTATTCTTTTTGGGTTTTAGATGATGGCTGGAACCCGAAAAACCGTGTTGATCAATGTAATGGACGATGCAATGATTGTCCTCCTGAACAAACCAACGTTATGGGATATGGAGTTCAAAATCTTATTGCTATACTTACACAATCTATGAACCATTATGGACTTCCAAATGAGCAGAGGATGGAACAATATTCTATTGAGTCCTTCATGAGGCAACGTCCACCTTCTTTCAATGGGTCTTCTGATCCACTTGTTGCTGAAGAATGGATCAGTATCATTGAAAAGATATTTTCCATACTTCGCTGTTCGGAACATGATAAAGTCATTCTAGATGTTTACCGTTTAAAAGGTGAATCATACTAGTGGTGGACTCTAATTAGTAATACAGGGCCCCGAGATGAAATTGAGTCCATGGAATGGGATGAGTTCAAGAACTTATTTTTCAATAAGTACTTCCCTCGTATACTTAGAACAAAGATGGCGAAGGAGTTTCTTGAGCTTAAGCAGAAGGATGATGAATCTGTTGGTATATACGAAGCGAATTTTACAAGGCTTGCAAGGTATGCATCTGGCTTTATCATCCAACCTGAAAGTAAAGTTGATCGATTTTTCAGTGGCTTAAAACCAAGTCTTCGAAGGGAATTAGCTATAAGAGACTTCAGTAGCTATGAAGAAATTTCGCGTTCTACTATCAAGGTAGAACTGGAAGTTGGTGTAACATATCCATCTCATGGTTTTGATAAGAAATGAAAGATGGATTTCAAGGAGAAATCTCAGAATAATGGTGAAAATAAGATGAATGTTTCTTTATGCTCAAAGTGGGGAAAGAAGCATGGTGGATATTGTCTTAAATGGACTAGAAAATGTTTTAAGTGTGGAAAAGAAGGTCATCGAGTAGATGAGTGTCGAAGTAATGGAAAAAGGGTTGCTAATGATGTGAATAAAGAAAAGACTGCAGGGAACGCACCACCAACACTTCAATGCTTCAAGTGCAAGGAAATGGGGCATTATGCTAATAAATTCCCTAATCCACGGGTTAATGATGATCAACGTGAGAAACCTCTTAAGGCAAAGGATAAAGGGAAGTCTCATGCGATCACTATTTGTGATGTTGAGTATGAAAATGAAGTTGTGTAATGGTTAAGTGTTTACGTAATGGGATTCCAAAATAATGTTTTATATAGTATCGTGGAATATTGGAATATTTATGTATTGGTCTATTGTGGTTTTCAATAATTTTATGGTACCGGTAACCATGGAAAGTGACTGAAATATTTTTGGAAAGAAGATGATATGCGCATAATGAAGGGATAATGAGAAAATGAATTGTTTAACAGTATTCATGAGCTCATGACTGATATAAAGAAAACAGATATATCATGGTTTGAGTATATAGAATTTTGGGGTTTTGGTATGTGGAAAGAGTTAACTTTTGACAGCACTCATGTTTTCACTGAGATTCAATGGGTATTCATTTTTCAAGAGAATACATGATTAAGGCCTTTGAATTTTTGGAATGTGACCAACAAGACGTATCTTTTGATATATGGGGATCAACGATGGTATTAAAATGCTTGTTATATGAACTCTTTGGTAATCGTTTTCACAATAATATGAGATTAGACAACAGTATTTTGGATAAGCCTAAAGATTGGAATGGATTATGTTGTACATAAGTTAGTATTGTTTAAGGATAGGACTTTTTTCGATATTATTGATGGGTTGTTAAAGTAATGTAGTTTTAGAAAAAGGACAACCTGCAGGATGGGTGACAACCCATCGCGTCGGACAAGGCTGTGGGAATCGAACCCACAACTGAAGTACGATTGGCCTTTATCGCATACCAATGGCCTACAGGAAGTCCCTGGTTAGTATAAACTAGTTTTATTTTATTAAACGGCATGATAGATGAAGTATAAGTTCATTTTTGGAATCGTATACGATTAACCTCACCATAGATGGACTTATGTATATTTGATAACTTTTTCTAACCTTTTGTTTGAAACAGATGGAATGACCCATCATTCTATCACATGATCCATTAACACTTCACGAATAAAAAATTCAACTTCATTTCTTTATGATATGAAGTGGAAATTGTTCAAAGCACGAACAACAGTGAGATTGTACCAAAATCAAGCAATTATTTCTTCTAATTCAAAATTTTAAACTTTAGGGAAATGATATTGAAAACCAAAAAATGTTGTCCTAGTTCTCTTATATCCGATGAATCAGATGGTACCTTAGATTGTCACAAATTTATGGATTTGTGATTGATGGTTTTTCATAGCCATGTTCTCTACCACTCTCCATCAGAACTTGATGGTTAGATTTTTCTTCCATATCCATATTTTAACATATGTTCTCTTATATAGAAACCCAGTGATGAGTTACTCTGGGTAATCATTATGTTTCATACTTTAGTTTTTAAAATTAAGTTTTAGTATTTCTTTTTACGATGTGCATTTCTATTAAAGAAACTTTCGAGTAGTAAACCATTTATAACCCCGACGAATTTCGAGGGTGAAATTCATTTTAAGGGGGTTAGAATGTAAAACCCCAAGATTTTATGAAAAATATTCTTTTTTAATTTCATTAATGTCTTGTGTTGTACGCTACACCAATATTATCTTGTGCTATACACAACACCGTATTAGCTTGCAGTATACGCAACACAATTCTTGGATCGTGTTATACACAATTTCAAGTTTATTTGATAGAAGTTATTCTACGCAACATTGAGTGTATATATATATATATTCAATGTATAAATGAAATATGGTTGGATTTTGTTATACGCAACAACAAAGGAGTCTTTAACTACACGCAACTCTGACTTGGATTTCATTACATGCAATCGCGACCTTCCTCAATAGCATGTGTTGTACGCAATACCAGGTTTCACTAAACAATGATATATGGTTATATTATTATCATGAACTAGCTATTATTAATAGTATTAACCAAATTTTGAATTTTATAACATTATTATTCATCTTATAAATTTTCTAAAACATTTTATGTGAACAAATTAAATTTTTCGAGTAAAATAAGTATTTTTCAAAAAATGCAGTTTTACCGCCTTTTGATGGCGCACCCACTTTAAATCTAGTTTTTGACATGTTTATAAGTTCAATTTTACAAAATAAAATTATTATTTGGAATAAGGATATAAAATTTTACCTTGGATAAAATTTTCATGTTATTCTGATAACTTTCATATTTTAATGAATAGTAAAAACATGCTATATTTTAATTAAAAACAACTTTTTAAATCATAATAATTTATGCGGTTAAATTATAATATTTAATGGTTTTAAAGTATAAATAGAATATATTTTTACCATTTAATATAATTTATTTCATTAGAATTGATTTTACCTTGAATTCGTACGTTAAATCAATTCAATCTTTTGAAATGTTTTAAACAAAAACCTGTTTTCTTTCGATAATAGGATTAATTTTAATTTAATTTCTGAAACATTTTTGTTTTGAATTTGGAAAAATGGACTCCATATTTGGAATCAGTGGGTCTAAATTATGTTAATACGCTACTTTTTATTTTTGGGCTTTATGAATAGTAACTACGGTAAATTTTATTTACCATAGTTAAAGGTAAATAGGGTAATTAAGGGTAAATATAAGATTATAAAATTAACCTAACACCTGCAAAAATCTTATTGGATGACTAAAATTAGACCCATATCACCTAAGGGTCGGATTAGAATCATTTAATGGACTTTTTTTCATGAAAATAATTTAATTATTATTAAAACCAAAGAAAGTGACAACATGTCACTCTCTTAAATCTTATAAGTATATTAATTTTAATTTAGTGAGAAAATTCATGAAACTTCTAACATGAATAGTATCTAGAAATATAATAAAATTATCTACATCATATGAATTTATTTATAATTTTTAGGGATTAAATAATTATCATTAAAGGTGACATAATAGTGATGTTGAAATTATTTTATTAAGAGAAATATCAAATAAATGGTTTTAATAAATATTATATGAACTATTTAATGTGATCCACTAATTTTCTAGATAAATATGACATTTTATGAATCTATTAAATCTTTTATTTCGAACATATATTCTGTATATTGTTTATTTAAATTAAAATAAATGAATAATGTCAAAATTGACACTATTGTTATTTTTAAAAAATAGCATATTATAAAATTGTTTAAAATCGCAAAAATATTTAAAAATTATAAATTAAAATTTATATGTTCTAAAATGTCATAAAGTGTCAAATTATGGAAAATTCACAACAAATAAGTAATTATTTATAATAATTTAAAATTTATAATGTTATTACCACAAATAATATTAAATTGATTAAATAAGGATAAATCATGTTGATAATGTTTAAAATAAATTCCTAACATGTCTAAATTTTATTGTTTGATGATATTACAACCCTATCTCATCTAATATTTTAATGTGAGTCATTTTGGGTGGTTTTTAAGTGGGTTTAGATTTATTATAAATTAATATTTTTAAGATTTTCAAAGGTGCCCCTCTCCTCCCTTACAAAAGGGCACCTCCTCCCTCTCTTCCTCACACCAATTTGAGCCTTAAAGATCATACAACACCTGCCAAATTCTCTTCTCCACTTCCCTTGAAACATCCTAGAGGTCCTGGTCTTCTTCAAAGACCAATTTTAGTGCCCTAAGAGGAGGTCTCAAAGAGGCGCTTCAAAGAAGAGGTAATGTCCTTTACCGATTCTTTCAACTTTATTTCTTCTTCCACTTCTTCTTATTTAGTTGTTTCATTATGAAGTAATAACATCAGTATCACTCATATACCGATATGTTATTATAAGTATGAAACAACCCTATTTCACCATTTATCCATCCTACGGAAAACAAAATCATCGTGCGTGCGTACGTACAGAATACTGTCTCCACGTCGTGGTGTAATCTATTTTCCACCACCACCTTACTTGGATGGGTATAATGGTGTAAATAATGAATATATATTATTATTTTAAGGTTATATTGATTCTGAAATATTATACATACACTACAATACAATTCCACGATCATGGGAATGATATCATCGTTCGTGCGTACGTCCGGACTACCGTCTCCACGACACGATGAGATTCATTCTCAATGATTAACCATTCATGAATGATTATAAAGTATATATAATAAGTAATCATGAAATATATGACATAATAATGATACTGGATTTATGTATATATATATGTATGTCATCTACTTAATTCCATTCAATTCAATAAGGAAACGAAAACAGTGTTCATGCGTACGTACGGCCTACCGTCTCCATGAACGGTGTATTTCTTTCCATTTATCGATCTATTATATATATATATGTATATTCTGAATATATATTATATATAAATCATGTTTTACATTCTATATATAATTAACCATCATCTAAGTAATCATATGAATAATTACAAGTCAAAACACGGATGACAAATGAAATGATTTTACCCAAAACACTCTTTAACATGGAATTTACAAAAGAACGGGTAATATAAAGTCATAAGTGAACCATATATGATATCATAACAATGAATATGATTCTGTAATAAGTCAATGACATTATTTAAATTATTATACAGGAGGTTCGGATACGTACGAAGCATATCAGACCTAATGTAAGGGATAATTTTTCACATCTCATTTTTATCCGAGATTGCTTATTTGTAAGTATTTACTGGGGTTATTTCTATCATCCATGTCCATGTTTTTTAAAAGTGATTTCATGTATGTTTAAATTCCTTTTTAACCATTTTTTACTTTTACTACATGGTATGTAAGGAATCTTTTTTTTACCATACGAGGTACTTTTTGACTTTTCCGACAAAAGTACGAGGAGAATGTTATTTTTAACTTATACAGCGTGAACGGATTTTACGGTTTCATAACGCCTCATTTTCATGAATCTTACTCTACATGATTTTATGAATATTTTCAACAAAATACTTTTATTTTAAAATTGCATGGCATTTTTTTGAAAAGAAAATGATTTTGATGAAGAAAGGATATTTCCTCAAGAATTCATTTCAAATGTTTTATCAAAACCATTTTCCATCTTAGATGACATTATTTCATATGTGTATATTTCAAGTTTAATGTCTCTATTATTTACATGGTTCACTTTTCTTATGATGAAATGTCCATTTGTTTTATATGGATTATGAAATGATGGGATGATGTTTATGAAACCCATTTTATTCTTTGGGTTATGATGAATGATTTATGTTTATTTTGTGGCACAAGTAAGAATGATTTCATTATGAGATGGGTGGGACCTATATCTCCCTCCAATGCATTGGGTAAAGATATATATCTCATGAGATAGACATGGCTAGAATGGTAAGTTAATCTGGTTCAGTGTTACAGGACTGAAATGAGGAGTAATCTCGATTCAGAAAGGGACTTTGTCCACTAAGATGGTCTTGGCGGCAATGCCTTGGCTACTATGGAAATCATAACATGTGCTGAATGGTTTCCAAAATTACATGTTTTATTCCCATTATATTTTATCATGGTTGATGTTCCATTATGATATATGCCTTACGTACTTCCACGATTTATGTCTTTGCTCAATATTTTGATGTTTAAATTTCATGTTCAGGTTTTTTCTTTCAAATGTTTATGGATTGTTTTATGTTATCTATGTTTGACCTTACTGAGCATTTAAGCTCACCCTTTTTATGTTTTATTTTCCTCGGGAAAAAAATAAAGGTTTTAGGTAAGGAAACAAAAAAAGTAAGATCTTTATGGGAGTTGTTGAAGATCTTTCAACATGATTTGAAGTTTATATTCCATGTTTTCAAAGACACTAAAATGTTATGATCCTTGAGTTTTTGTTTTTTTTGTTATGTGTTAAGTATTCCCCAAAAGTAATGTAATGTACATGTACATCAAGCTTCAGGTCTCTACAGTTATATAGGTTCCCTTATATTTCACACCAAAAACAGTTCCTTGATCCCCTTAGACAATTTTTGGGGTGCTTCTTTCCACACCTTTGATAAGAGGGGAATTGGAATTTCTTAGCATCATTGGATTTATCTATAAAAAAGATAGAATTAAAGTCCAGTTTCTGATTTTTATCCCCATGATAGCCTTGATAGTCACCGATATACATCTCTAATTTGAGGGAACATTGGAAAATTTCCTCATAGCTTTCAAAGTCATTGATTTATAGGGATTTTTGTTGGGTAGGATTTAGCCCATCAAAGAAGCAGTTAGCCTTGTATTTAGGAATAATGACAAAACCGGAGGCATATTGTTTAATTCTGGAAATTTTTTCCTCATATGCCCCAATGGATTCATTTTCCTTTCTCTTGATTGCAAGGAAATCTCTTTCTATCTTAAGATGGAGGGTGTGGGGAAAATATTTATCAAAAAAAATTCAAGAATTTCTTCCAATCCATTGCTTTGATCTCCTCCTTAGGGTTAATATTCTTGATCAATGTCTACCACTGATCAGCTTCACCCTCCATAAGATAAACATCCAGAAGAACCTTCTATTTTTTGGAACATTTAAGTATAGTGAAGATCTTTTTGATGAAATTAATCCCTTGTTCCACGATTAAAGGATCATATGATCCATTGAAAGTATGAGGCCTTTGTCAGATGAAGCTCTCAACTGTGGGTTCCTCTCTCTTAGGGGGGTCAAGAGATCCTCTTTATCCATGTTTCGATTCAAAACATGAGTTAAATAAGATATTATCATAACAATGTTTGTGATTCCCTCTCCCATCAGGATGGGAATCTCACTAGGGAAATCCTCACCCTACCCTTCACATCAGTTGTTAACATGATTCCTCTTATTACCAATCTGTGGCTAGAATAAAAGGAGGATTAGGGATGAGTATCTTAAAAAGTTAAACACATAAATGGAATCCAATGAAATTATAGGGGTAACTTATAAATTACATTTATCTCCTTAACTTATGAGTTTCTAGCCTTCAGTCTAAGTTATCCATGATCTACTTCCTAACATATATATTTTATGTGTCTTTTTTGTGTTCACTTAATAATGATTTGTAATGAGCTTATGAATTTATCAAATAATATTCCTTGGGAGTGTCAAACTAGGATTTCAACAATGATCATTGTTTTGCACCAGTTCCTATTCGATTATAGCTCAAACTGTTGTTTTCAGGTTTTATCCCTAGATACATCTATGCCAGAGCCACATCCACTTGTTCGTATCCATACAATGATGTATTTTCTTGATAAACCACTTACTCTATACTCAAAAAATTAGGGATATTTGTCTTATACTATGTATTGTACCTATGGTTTTTCACTATGGTTTTCTAATCCTACTCCCAAAAATCACTAAACATATCCTCTGATACCAACTATAACAACCATACTCTTTATTTCATATTTAAACATGATTTATTACATAAAATTACACTTAATACAACTTAGAAGATCGATAGTTATAGTGTCTTAGGAAATTAGGAACACTACATAATAACTTAAAACATTAAATACAACATCTTTATTGAAAACTTCTTTTACATGACTACAATATTCTTTCATACTTAATACTACATGGGATAACCTGTGGACAAACATAATAAAAGGGTGAGATATAAAACCCAATAAGGGAATAAACATAGAGTAACATGAGGAACACAATACATTTTATCCAATAGGAATATCAATGGAGCACAAAATAAATGTGAATATAAAGGCATGACACATCGTAATAATCATAACATGGAAATGTGTAAAAAACATACAAGATTATATTAGCATGATTCAAGGCTCATTACACATGGATTTTCACAAGTAAACCCTAATTTCACATGAATTAGCATAAGTAAACCCTAATTTCACATTAATTTTCATAAGTAAATCCTCAATGTACATGATTTATCATGATACTAAATATTACCCAATGCATTGAAGTTCCATGAGGGCTCACCCTTCATAATCATTTCATTTCATGCATAAGTGTGACACATAGATCATATAACATGGAATCATTAAAAATAATAAGTTATTAAATGATAAAATAATGTGTAATACATTCATGTAATTCCCCAATCAATAAGTATATGAGTATAAAGGTTAATACCCTTAGTAGAGAAATGGGTTTGGTATTCACTACACGATGGAAAATTGTAGTGCAATTTCGGCAGCATAACGGTGTCAAATAGAAATTCATAAAATGGGTTGATGGGAGATAAAGGGGTATCTCATTAATTATACACGAAATGGAAATTAATGGTATCATTTAACAGTATACCCCAACACATGAAATGGAATTTAAGATTCATAATATAAAAGAAGTTCTTGAATGGGAATAAGGAGAGAGAAATCACTTATAGAATTTCAGCAAGGTAATAGGTGTATATAAAGGATCATGGATGTATTAATGAGATTGAAGGGAATATATAATTATTTATAAATAAAATTGATGGTAAGGGTAGTATTTATGAACATATCCCAACATATGATAATTTAAATTAAAAGGAATATCACAAAAGGAGTGCTTTATAAAAGAGGAGAGTAGAAGATCCCTTACTTGGATGTGTGACTCCAAAGGCTTGTGAGAGGATTATTGGGAGCTTGGGGTGCCTTGGGAGGACTTTATAGAGTATATCTAAGAGTTTTTATGATATTAAAAGAGTTTTAGTGAAGATTAATGGGAGCTTTGGTGAGTTTATATAGGAAAGGAGAAGAATTTATTTATTGCTTTGGTTTTGGACACCTCAAAATAAAATATTCAAAACCATAATCCATCCCATGGTTTTTTCCCAAGTGTTCTGATAAAGGGGAGTGTAAAAAATTATTTTATAAGTCCAAGATCTGATCATATTAAAATATTTCATGTGCATATGTGGAGTTGAGACACACTCTCAAAGAAATTATTTTAAAATCTTAAAATATTTTATAAGTCTTGGAGGACTCACTAAGGATTTATAAAATAAATAAAACAAATCTAAAATCAAATTATTTTAAAGTAAAAAACATTTATTTGGATAAATATACCATTTATTTTATTTATTGCATCACTATTGGGTCATTATGATGTTATAAAACACACCGTATATTTATACAGTATTTATTTTTTACTAGAAAATTATTCTCTCTATGAAAATTATGAAAAAAAAACTATTGGATAATTTAAATTTTTTGATTCCAAAAATAATATTAATTTTATATAAATAATTTTCTAAATATTTGAATTTTTACTTTTAAAATAAAAACCTAGATTTATTTAAAGTTTACAGTTTTTGACGAAAATAGTTTTTAAACCTTAATAAACATTACATCTGACTTCATAAAAATTATATGATCATTTTGGTAAAAGTAATTTAATAATAATATTTTATTAGAATATTATTTATTTCAAAAAAAACCATTAATTCCTCAAAATATATTTTTTAAATGAATTTGAATATTAACCAAAAATATTATTTGTGCTTTAAAAATAATTTACAAATTAACAATAATAGAACGAAAGTATATTAATTATTCTATAAAAAATAATGTATATAATAATAATTCAAGGGTCTTGTTACATATCTCTTTATTACACCATAATACGCCCTAAGAGTAAGTTGTTTGATGGTGGGTCTTTCATTGGCCCATTTGGTGAACTTGGTTTGGGTCGTGATCTCAATGAGCTTGAACTTCTCCTATAAACAGTTCCGCTCATGCTTAAGTTATTGGATCTCAACTTGGGATTTATCTAGGGAAAACCTAGAAATTAAAACTGCCTAAAAATATATTATAAATGGGATTCATAGGGAATTATCCTCTTAGTTTTGGCCATAAATTCATTTGTCTATGTCAAAAGGATTTGTTAAAACCCTATATTTATACTAGTTATGTGATTACTATTCAACTACTATATTATCAATGGTAATGATACTTAACTGTCATTTAAATATAGCTAGATATAATAAAAAAATAATTTCTTGTGTCTTATATATCCATAATACATTTAATAAAAATAAAGGTAATTTTATTCATAAATTTTCGGGTTGTTACAATAATATTTCATTATCATAAGCCTAAATATAAACAATACCAATAATAAATGTGGTTGTACCATAAAACAATTAACACATTGGTAACATTGAATCATATGCCCCATGAAATAATAAAATTATATGAAACATATTATATCATGAAAATAGGTAGATTTGTGATATAACATTTCAAAGGGGTAGTATATGATCCACACAAAATAAATGAGTGGTAAATGTGCATATGTCTCCTAGAAATAAAAGAGATGCTAGAAATCTCTTACCTTAAGTCTCGAATTCCTTCATACATACTCGAACCTTTTTTTTAATAAATTTATGTTTATTTCACATATATTACAGAACCAAAATTATATATTTCATACCATATATGTTTTACTTATGACCTTTTATTACCCATTTACTAACAATTATTTGTTAAAATCACATTTCATATAATAAGCGCTTTGTTTTTCGTATAGGTATTAATTTTTTATTTTTGGTCCTCTTACTTTTATCATGATTCCATTATCTCCAGAATAATAATAATTACATAATTATAATATTTTTACATAAATTATACTTTTAATTCCAATCATAAAACATGTTTTTTAGAAATGAAGTATGTTACGATCATGGAGATGGTAGTTCATACGTACGCATGAGTAACATTTCAATTTTCAATGATCATAATTTAAAGGAGTTGAGTAATTTGCTAAATTTATAGAAAGATAATAATATCATAAATACCATATTATTAATCTAAATAATTTTTTACATATCATTCATGTGGTTTCGTGAGGAAAATAGAGTCACATCGCTTTGTGAAGGCGGTAGTCCACTTGTACACGAACAACGTTATTATCTTTCAATGAGTAAAAAGGTAAGAAATAAAATTTTATATTATCCATTCATAATGATAAATATTTCATGAATATAATAATTATTTCATTTATGTCATATATATTTATTAAATCTATCCTTATTATCTTCTAGGTAAAGTGTATTGAAAATGAATCAGATCACTTCGTGAGGCGATAGTCCATCGTACACATGAGCGATGTTATCATAACCCTTATGGAATAGAAATTTAAAATAGTTTTATCTAATATAATTAATCTTGATGTATAATTAATTTATAATTATAATCTATATAATTTATATCCATCATCATACCCAATCATGAGATGTGGTAATGGAAAAATGAATGGCATCAGTTTGCGAGGTGGTAGCCCGTCGTATACATAAATGATGATTTTGTAACCCATTTGATGGAATTATAGGTAGTTGTAGTTAATTAACTTAAAATAAAACCATATAATTATATTGAAGACTTTGTTTAGTATATAATCATGGTTTAATAAAAATTTAAAGAGGTGTAACAAGAAATTAAATAAAAATGCTCATTGAAGAACATTACTAATTCTTCAGGTATCCTCTTTAGGTTTTCCCAAAAAAAATTGCTAGGTTGGATTTATACCAAAAAAGGTTCTAGGATGATATGATGGAATATGGGAAGTTATTTGGGAAGTTATTTTCTTATATAAAAGTTTTTTAATGTGTGAGCAAGAGAGAAGAGTGGTGGAATTTTATAAATGTGATGACTGCCATACTTGTAATTTTTTAAAATAAAAAGGTGTACCCCCATTCTTCACATTAAAAATTTTTCAAAAACATAGTTTTATAAAGAATTATAAATTATAGGGTTTAAATATGTCCATAAAAAATATTTTATGTATTTTTTAGTTCATTTTAACCCTTATATGTTTAGTTTAACCCTACAGTAAACTCATTTTTCCCGTAAATATGGTAATTAATTTTTATTGTTTTCACTATTAATTTTAGTAAAAAAGTAATTTAATATTATTATATTATATAAATTATTATGATTCAAAATATAGAAACCATTTTTTCCAAATTAAATTCTTATAAGTTGGAAAATATGATTTAAAATTAATAATGTAGACGCAACGTGAAAATAATAAAATATTTAACATAAATTCTTATAATTTTTCAATTAAAATTCTATATTTTTCACTATTTATCGAAAAATAAATATCATCATAAAATAATAAAATATTTAACATAATATAATTTTGATATTCTTATTTTAGAAATTAATTTTATCTTTTCAAATAAATTTCCTGAAATTTTCAAAAAAAAATTAAAATAAGTGCGCAAAAAAGAAACAAAATTTCTTTTTAGAAAAATATAGTTTTTAGTGTAAAATTGGATTTATTCTTATCTATTGTCTAGAAACACATAAGATTAATATTAAATATTTTATTGAATATAATAAATATAAATCATGAAAATCATTCCCCAAAAGTGTTTTGTTTAATTTATTGTGGTAAAATATTTTTTCTTGCATAAAAAAAGTTTTTCATAAACAAAATAATTTATTTTCAAATAGTTTTGATTTTGATTTTTAATTAATTAGTCACCAAATAATAAAGTAAATATACATGTGTAAACCATATATTTTTATAATTTAGTTAATCATATTCATACCCACAACTCTATATGATAGGTTATAACTATCATATCAAATATGAATATTTTAAAAATAATTCATGTTTCATTCAAACTCAGCATTGCATGTAACGCAAGATAAACTCAGGGTGATGTGTCATGAAATAAAAAATCAGTGTTTTTTATAATAAAAAATATACACTAATAGAAATGGGGTCTTTCCCAATGGTTCAAAACTGTTGGGAAATCCTGTAGAACTGTTGGTATATGTTATACCAACGGTTCTGCAAACCATGGGGAAGTAAGCCGTTAGGAAAAACTATCCCAACAGCTTACAAAGAACCGTTGGTATAGGTTATGAAAATTAACCTGTGCCAACTGTTTGGTTAAACCATTGGCATAAGTTCTACCAATGATTTACACCAAACTGTTGGTAAAACTAAACGAATCAACTCTTTCCCAACGGTTTTAGAACCGTTGGGAAAGGTTTTTGCCAGTGGTTCTCATTGAACCATTGGAAAAAAAATCCCTAGAAACCTCTCCCAACAGTTTAAAAAACTGTTGGGAAAGGGTTATTACAAGCCTACGCCAATGGTTTGTAACTTTTGGCATAGGATATGCTGTGCAAATTGCACAGCAACCTGCAATTTGCACAATAGCCTCCATTCTGCTCCTTTCCAATTAATATACCTGCAATAACAAACTGAGACATACATATAGAGAACAAATTCATACACATTTAAAATATAATTCATTCTTGAACTATACACATCCAGAATTAAATCATAATTCATAACGTAATTATAAAAGTACATAATTGATTTAGAATTCAATTTAAAATTCAGATGACAATTATATGTGGAATCTAGAATTCAATTCATAATTGAATACATACATAATTTAATTATAAATTATCAATAAAATACATAAAAACTGAATAAGTATCAACAGAATCTAAATACGTTTGTTCGGTTTTTCGTATACCAGTTGTTTTTACTAAAAATGATGTCCATTTTAAACAAAATACATACACTTGGAGTGATACCAGCCACACCATGCCTCGAATTGAGGTGGGGTTGACTCGTACATGTTACATATGACCCATGGATCATTTTCCTAAAGTATCAACATATTCTGAAATCGTTTGGTCAGTTTTTCGTATGTCAGTTATTGTTTTCACTTAAAATGTTGTTCATTTCAAAAAAAAAATGAGACACTTTGAGTGGTTCTGGCCACACCATGCCTCAGATTAAGGAGGGGTTAACTCGTACACGTCACATATGACTCATTGATCATTTTTCTAAAGTTTTAACAAATTCAAAATGTGTTTGGTCAGTTTTCCATATGCCATTAGTTGTTTTCAATTAAAATGTTGTCCATTTCAAATAAACGTGAGACACTTTGAGTGGTTCCAGCCACACGGGGCATCATATTCAGGCGGGGTTGACTTTTACACATCACATATGACCCATGTATCGTTTTCCTAAAGCATCAACACATTCAGAATGCGTTTGGTCAGTTTTCCGTATGTCAGTTTTTGTTTTCACTTAAAATGTTATTTATTTCAAAAAAAATGAGACACTTTGAGTGGTTCAGGTCACACCATGCCTCGGATTAAGGAAGGGTTGACTCATACACATCACATATGACCCATTGATCGTTTTTCTAAACTTTCAACACATTAAGAATGCATTTGGTTGGTTTTCCGTACGCCAGTAGTTGTTTTCAATTAAAATGTTGTCCATTTCAAATAAATGTGAGACACTTTGAGTGGTGCTGGCCACACTAGGCCTCAGATTGAGGCGAGGTTGACTCTTACATGTCACATATGACCCATGGATCATTCTCCTAAAGTTTCAATAGAATCTGAATGCATTTGGTCCATTTTCCGTATGTCATTTATTATTTTCACTTAAAATGAAGTCTATTTTAAACAAAAGAGAGACAATTTGAGTGGTTCTAGACACACTATGCCTCTGATTGAGGCAGGGTTGACTCATTCACATCAAAAATGACCCATGGATTGTTTTACTAAAGGTTCAATAGAATCCGAATGCGTTTGGTCGGTTTTCTGTATGTCAATTGTTGTTTTCACTTAAAATGAAGTCCATTTTAAATTAAAGAGATACACATTGAGTGGTGTCGGCCACACCACTTCTCGTATTGAGGTGGGGTTAACTCATGCACGTCATATATTACCCATGGATCGTTGTTCTTAAGTATCAACACAATCAGAATCCGTTTGGTCGGTTTTCCATATGTACTTAAAATGTTGTCCATTTTAAATAAAAGAGAGACACTTAGAGTGATCCCGGACACACTAAAACTCGGATTGAGGCGCAGTTTACTCGTACAGGTCACATATGACCCATGGATCGTTTTCCTAAATTTTCAACAAAATCCGAATGTGCTTGGTCAGTCTACCGTATGTTTGTTGTTGTTTTCAATTAGAATGAAGTCCATTTTAAACTATAGAGAGACACTTCGAGTGGTGTCGGCCACTCCATGCCTTGGATTGAGGCTGGGTTGACACTTACATGTCACATATAACCCATTTATCATTTTCCTAAAGTTTCAACTGAATCCGAATGCGTTTCGTCAGTTTTCTGTATGTCAGTTGTTGTTTTCATTTAAAATGTTGTCTATTTCAAATAAACCTGAGACACTTTGAGTGGTGTCGACCACACCGCACCTTGTATTAAGGCAGGGTTGACTCATAAACGTCACATATAACCCATGGATCGTTTTCCTAAAGTTTCAACTGAATACTAATGCGTTATTCGGTTTTTCGTATGCCAGCTATTGTTTTCATTTAAAATGTTGTCTATTCCAAATAAACATGATACACATTGAGTGGTGTCGGCCACACCTGGCCTCAGATTGAGGCGGGTTTGACTTGTACATGTCAAAAATGACTCATGGAATGTTTTCCTAAAGTTTCAACAGAATATGAATGTTTTTGGTCGGTTTTCCATATGTCAGTTGTTGTTTTTAATTAAAATGAAGTCCATCTTAAACTATAGAGATACACTTCGAGTGGTGCCGGACACTTGGTGCCTCGGATTGAGGCAGGGTTGACTCGTACATGTCACATATGACCCATGGATCATTGTCCTAAACATCAACACATTTCGAATGTGTTTGGTCAGTTATTCATATGTCAGTTGTTGTTTTCACTTAAAATGATATCCATTTTAAACAAAAGAGAGACACTATGAATGGTGTCGGCCACACCGCACCTTGGATTGAGGCAAGGTTGATTCATACACATCACATATGACCCATGGATCTTTCTCCTAATGTTTCTATGGAATCCGAATGTGTTTGGTCGGTTTTTCTATATGTACTTAAAATGTTGTCCATTTTAAACAAAAGAGAGACACTTAGAGTGATCCCAACCACATCACGACTCAGATTGAGCCCGAGTTGGATCATACATGTCACATATGACCCATGGATCATTGTGATAAATTATCAACAGAATAAGAATGCTTTTGGTTGGTTTTCTGTATGCGAGTTTTACTTTTCACTTATAATTCTGTCCATTTTAAACAAAAGAGACACAGTTAGAGTGGTACCGGCCACACCGTGCCTCGGATTTAAATGAGGTTGACTCGTACACATCTCAAATTACCCATGGATCATTGTCCTAAAGTATCAATAGAATCTGAATGCGTTTGGTTGGTTTTTCGCATGCCAGTTGTTCTTTTCACTTAAAATCTCATCCATTTTAAACAAAAGAGACATAGTTAGAGTGCTACCGGCCACACCATGCCTAATATTTAGACATAATTGACTTGTACATGTCACAAATGACCCATGGATTATTTTCCTAAAGTATCAACACAATTTGAATGTGTTTAGTCAGTTTTCCTTATGTCAGTTTATGTTTTCACATAAAATGATTTCGTTTTGAAACAAAAGAGAGACATTTTAAGTGGTGCCAGCCACACTGCGCCTCATGTTGAGGCAAGGTTGATTAGTACACGTCTCATATGACCCATGGATCATTGTGCTAAAGTATCAACACAATCAGAATCTGTTTGGTCAGTTTTCCGTATGCACATAAAATTTTGTCCATTTTAAACAAAAGAGAGACACTTAGAGTGATCCTGACCACACTGCACCTCGGATTGAGCCAAGGTTGACTCGTACACGTCACATATGACCCGTGGATCGTTGTGATACAGTATCAACAAAATTCGAATGTGTTTGGTCAGTTTTCCGCATGCCATATGTTCTTTTCACGTAAAATATCATGCATTTTAAACAAAAGAGACATAGTTAGAGTGCTACCGGCCACACCGCACCTTGTATTTAGACGATGTTGACTTTTACACATCAAAAATTACCCATGGATCATTTTCCTAAATTATCAACACAATTCGAATGCGTTTGTTTAGTTTTCCATTTTTCAGTTGTACTTTTCACTTAAAATGTTATCCGTTTCAAACAAAAGTGAGACACTTCGAATGGTTCCGGCCACACCGCATCTTGGATTGAGGCGGGGTTGACTTGTACACATCAAATATGACCCATGGATCGTTGTTCTAAAGTATCAACACAATCAGAATCCGTTTGGTTAGTTTTTCATATATACTTAAAATGTTGTCCATTTTAAACATAAGAGAGACACTTAGAGTGATCCCGACCACACCATGACTCGGATTGAGCCGGGGTTGACTCGTACACATCACATATGACCCATGGATCGTTGTGATATAGTATCAATAGAATCCGAATGCGTTTGGTCAGTTTTCTGCATGCTGGTTGTTCTTCTCACTTAAAATACCATCCTTTTTAAACAAAAGAGACACCGTTAGAGTGCTACCGGCCACACTGCGCCTCATATTTAGATAGGGTTGACTCGTACATGTCACAAATGAGTCATGGATCATTTTCCTAAAGTATCAACACAATTTGAATGCATTTGGTCAGTTTTCCATATGTCAATTGTACTTTTCACTTAAAATGTTATCCATTTCAAACAAAAGTGAGACACTTCGAATGGTGTCGGCCACACCACGTCTCATATTGAGGCGGGGTTGACTCGTACACGTCACATATGACCCATGGATCTTTGTTCAAAAGTATCTACAGAATCAGAATCGATTTGGTCGGTTTTCCGTACGTACTTAAAATGTTGTCCATTTTAAACATAAGAGAGACACTTAGAGTGATCTCGACCACACCACGACTCGGATTGAGCCAGGGTTGACTCATACATGTCACATATGACCCATGGATCATTGTGATATAGTATCAATAGAATCCAAATGCATTTGTTCAGTTTTTCGTATGCTAGTTGTTCTTTTCACTTAAAATACCATCCATTTTAAACAAAAGAGACATAGTTAGAGTGCTACCGGCGACACCTGAGGCATGGTATTACCATCTTACAAAACAGACATGTCCTCGGTTTATCTTGAAGGATCCAATATCACTCATGAGTAATAGAAACCATCCTGGTAGCCCTCACCTATAAACCAAAGCATACATCCTAGAATTTCAAGTCTAAATTCCCTGAGCATGTCCATGAGTCCTTAACATGTAACCCATGTTTTATCCTAACAATTGACGAGTAAACCAAATCAAACAAGGCATAATTCACATAACATGGAGAATGTACAACCAGGCTTTGTTTTCAAATTAAATCATATCATCACATGCATTTGATGAGCATGAGCTAATAATCTTACTAAGACATTCATATAATTAAAGAGATATAAAAATGGAATAATCCTAAATAACATTGCATGATCAGAGAAATAAAAAAAAGGCATGTGAAATCAAGGAGGGTGGGGCCTGTCTGGGGGTCTAGATAGGAGGGTGGGGGCTGTCCGGGGAATAAGGTGGAGGGTGGGGGGTTGTGCGGGGGGCTATCCGGGGGGTGTTCGGGGGGTTGTCCCTAGTCCAAAGTGGAGGGTCGGGGGATGTCCGGGGGGCTGTCTGGGGGGCTGTCCGGGGGGCTGTCCGAGGGGGTGTCTGAGGGGCTTTCTGGGGACCAAGGAAGAGGGTGGGGGTTGTCTGGGGGCTTTTTGGGGGGTGGTCAGTGGGTTGTCCGGGGTCCAAGAAGGAGGGTGGGGGCTGTCTGGGGGGCTGTCTGGGCAGCTGTCCGGGGTCCAGGGAGGAGGGTGGGGGGCTGTCCGGGGGATTATCTGGGGGTTTGTCTGGGGTCCAAGGAGGAGGGTGGGGGGCTGTCCGGGGGGCTATCTAGGGGGTAATATGGGGGGCTATCCGGGGGGTTGTCCGGGGGGTGTCTGGGGGGCTATCCGGGGACCACGGAGGAGGGTGGGGGGCTGTCCGGGGGGCTATCTGGGGTCCAAGGAAGATGGTGGGGGGTTGTCCCGGGTACAAGAAGGAGGGGGTCTATCCAGGGAGTTCCCAAACACAAAAAAAGACATCAACATCCATGAAAATAGACAATATATAAAAATAACTCAACTCTAATACTATACTACGGGTCTAGATTAAACCAACAACTAGAATAGATTAAACATCAAATCTCAGTAATATTAGTAAAAAATGTAATGGATCAACTTGTCCCACATCACCATCACCATAATCACCATCATCATCACCCTCGTCCTCATCCCCATCATCGTCCTTTCCCTCCTCACCCTCCTCCTCGCCCTCACCCTCCGCCTGGCCCTCACCATCCACCTCGCCCTCCTCCTCTCCCTCCTCTTCCGCATTAGAATCCTCGCCATCATCATCGTCAGGATGGACATCGTCTTGACCACCACTAGAACTGCCACTTGGTGCACCATATATATAATGTATCGACGACATATATTCATCAAAAGCCGGGCTGGCCTCTGGTGGAAGTGTTGGACGTAGAACTTCAATAAATTTCATAAATGCATTTTTTTTCCTAGTAGACTGTTTTTCCATCTCTCTGGCCCTTTTCTCAGCCTATTATTCTTGTGCCCTAACTTATTGCAGCTCGGTGGCACTACAACTCATACCTGATGAGGGCCAATACCTCGTTGGGTCTATCCTAGGTCGGCAGCGTACTCTGCCAGGATGCTCCTCTCCCAACACCTGATGTAAGTGATCAGTTGGCCCAAAATTGTCTGGTTCTTGGGCATTGAGGGCCTCTAAAGCAGCCTATTATAAATATAAATATATTATTAAGTTACAAAATAGATATTAAAATATAAAATCAACAGATTAAAAATTACAATCTGCTGCTGAGTCACTTCATTGACGTCACTTCCATCCTTTTTCCGTTTACTCGATCAAAATAGTTTTGCTTGAGGCACGCGTCCTTCAATATTCTGTATTTTCCTCTACAATGACATTGAAAAATAAAGTTATATGAAAACTTTAGAAAACGATTAAATAATTGAGGAAACAAAAGAAAGTGTAAGTTGTAAAGAAAACTTATAAACAATTTTCATACCTGCTTCCTATCATGATCAGGCATCGTAGTACGTCCCAGTGTGTGGAGGTATTTTTTCGCATCAATGTTTTATTTATTTTTTCCAGATGATTCCTAAATAAAATTTGATAATTAAGAAGATAGTATTAATGAAAAACAAGAAAGTTATTATTTAAATACCTCAAATGTAATTAATACCTTAAAGTGGGTAGTCATCCAAGGAGTAATCATCTGACGATACTGATCTATAAGAAAATCATCCACCACTGGTACCACCTCTAACTCAGTTACAACTCTAGCACTCCAACCAATATACAAGTCATTCTTGTAGGATCTCCAAAGCTCGCCTAAATTTTTTAGATGTTCTGGTCGTGCACCCTCACCATCAAGAAAATTAAATCGAAGCTGACATCAAAATATTAATTCATATAAATACAAAAATAATTAATGGCATTAAATACAACATATTTTATTTTACCCATATCTCTACCCAAGATTTATCCTTGACCTCATGTGGAAAATTTCTCCACGATAGTGGGCTGACGGGAATGATGTTGGAGTATTTGGAAAGCATCTCTAAAAAACTATGACATTGTTGCCCTGTTTTCTCAACCATTTGGTTGTCTTCATTGTAATCCACCATAACTTGTGTGTGGCGGTTCTACACTGCACGCATGCATGTACGCCCCCACCCCCTCCTCCCGTCAGTAGATATATCTGTCATGAAATAAAAATAAATATTTTATCAAAACATGTTATAATGAAAATAAATATTTCTATAAAAATTTGTTAAGGTTCTATAAATATACTTGTGCCAGTCTGATCACTAAGCACTACTAGATCCACAGAAACTGATGGAACACCCTGTGGTGGAACAGGAGTCAAAGATGATGGAATATAGAAGCTCAGAGAGACAGAAGTAGAAGGAAAAAAAGATGGGACAATTGTATGACTGGATTCTTACCGGGGAGTGGGAATCATCATGGGATATGAAAAAGATGGGCCAGAAGATGCAAAAGGTGGAAAAAACATGGGAGGCCTAAATATCACGTGTGTCCCTAATGGAACACTGGGATCATAATGTGGGAAGGTTGACATGTCAGTGGGAGGGGAAGGGTCTAGTCGGGTACGCGATGTTGGTCATCCACCTATTGTACGAACCCTACTCATACCACTGACCTGAGTACTAGGACCAGTACTAGGCTCCTCATCGAATAACTATCGACGTATAGGTGGATCCTACAAAAATTTTTACAAAAAAATTAATCACATGACATTATATATTCTTTAAATATATATATTTGAAATAAAGTACTCATTGATGGAACTAATGGTGGAATTCCCAACTCTGCCATTCGACGATTGTTCTCTATCATTTTTTTCCTTCGTCTCTCTTCAATTGGCTACATTTCCTGCTTTTAAAAACAAATGTGTAATTAGTTAGAAAAAGGAAACTAATGTGTAACCCAAAAAACTAAATATATGAGGGAATAGAGGGAATCATTGGTAATTTAGCTATCAATTGTTTTTGAATATCTTGAATGGATTTAATAAATCATACAAGTTGTACTGTTCACCAAGTTAGAAATATTGTTTGACTAGGTTTGAATACAGTTCAATTCCAAATTAGAAAATGCAATTCAAATAAAACTGCAACCAATAAACATTTAAAATTCACATAAGGGTCAAGTCATCTAAAACATATTTGTGATCAATACTAACTCAATTTGAATATTACCAACCTTAATAACCCAACTTGAGGTAAACCAAGAGAATTGAGAACATGGATGAATGATTCTATATATTTTCAACCACAACTTCAGGTTCACAATAAACTCTGAAAATTGAGCTATTGGAGTCATAAAAAAATAAATGGATTGGTTCTAATGGCACTAGGGAAAGTGTCAACTCCATCATCACCATCATCAAAAATATGTCTTGGAATTACTTCAACTATGACACCAAATTCAGGACGAAGTTGGTCTTTGACATAAAAAACATTTTTATCCATTGATGCCAACACATATGGTTCTTCGGTAGCAAGAGTGTGAGTCATATTAATTACTTGAAATCCAAAATCATCAATAAATGTTCCATGTATTGTAATCGAATCAAACCTATGGCATTTCATCATTGTGACTCATCCATGAGAGTAATAATCCAATATTATTATTTTCTCAACGACTCCATAATAACCCACATTTTCAAATTGCGGTCTACTATCTGATGCACTGTCATAAAAATCTGTTGTGGCAGTAACCATAACACCACCATGTTGTGTTCTCATGTTATTTGCTTGTTCAGTGACAATAAATTTGTACCCATTGATAAAAATTGATTTACAGTCACGAACCACGGTATTAGGACCAAAATCCAAAGCTCTTATTTCCTCAGAGACAGAGTCAATAGAAAAACTCAATACCTGCAATATAAATGAAAATTAAACTTAATTAAATATTGGTATAATTATTTTAAACAGTAATATTTTTACCTTGAATTTTAACCAAGAAGAAAACTCTTTTCTATGCAAAGTATCTCTCCTTCTCAAAGATAAAGAACGATGCTTCATATTTATCATTGTTTTATATTCCCTGTAGATAAAAAATATGAATAGTTTAACAGATATATATGTAAGATATATATATTTAATTTAGTTACCTGATATATCCATCGAACAAATCACAGTTGAACAAAACTGTGCGATGTGCCATCTCCCGCTCTTCATGGATTAATATATTCAATGTATATGATCCAGGAATTCCTCTTATTTGAGGAAGTGATGAAAAACTGGGATCAATTTTCTCATACTTTTCTTCTTTATTTCTCATTGGTTTGTTCATTATTGTAGTAAGATCATACAAATACATTGAGAAGAAATCCATACATTCTTGAGCCAAGTAACCATTCACGATAGAGCCGTCGGGATGATTCCTGTTTCGGACATAAGACTTTAATGTGTACATATTTCTTTCAGTTGGATACATCCAACGAGAAGGAACAGGTCCCCCGAGAAGTATTTCAGTGGGAATATGGACAGTTAGATGCAGCATTCATGTGAAAAATGATGGAGGAAATATTTTCTACAACTCACACTAAATGAATGGGGCATCTGTCAACATTTTTTGCAAGAAAGACTCAGACAACTTCTTAGAAAAAAGATCTATAAACAAATGGCACAACCGAATAACAGTCACCCTTAAATTATTAGACAAAAGATGATAGATTTCTATTGGAAGCAACTCATGTAGTAGAACGTGATAATCACGAGTCTTCAAAGATTTTAGCTTCAACTCTCTTCTGTTGACCCGTTTACATATGTTGCTTAAATAGCCACCAGGAACTCTAATAGTCTCTAATACTTCCAGAAATTGTTTTTTTTGTAGGTTTCATCACATAAGAAGCACATAGAAGTTGGCATTTATTTTCACTGATACGCACATGATGCAATTCTTGTCTGATGCCCCAATCCACCAAGTCACGCCGAGATCATAAATCATCTTTTTCCTTCCCCTTGACATTTAGAAGAACCGAAAGCAACATTTCACATATATTATTTTCAATATGCATTACTTCTAAGCAATGAAGTAACAAATTGGTTGACCAACAAGGTAAATCAAAAAAGGTACTCCTCTTCCTCCAATTGTAACAGGTTTTAGTGGAAAAATTCTTTTTCTTTCCAGATTTCATTTGGCCCTTCCCAAATGAAAAACTGAAATCTTTCAATTCATTAACAACATTAGTTCTAGACATATGTTGAGGTGGATCATCGGTCTCTATGGTATTATCAAATCTTCGACGATTCATTCTATATGGATGATCATTTGGCAAGAATCATCGATGTCCCATAAAACTGAAATTTCAGCGATATTTCAGTCTTCTGGATCGTGTATTCTTCATACAAACTGGGCATGGTATTTTTTTCCTTCGTTCTCCATCCAGACATCATTGCATAAGCCAGAAAATCATTGATCGTCCACATAATCGTAGTACGCATTTGAAATATGTCTTTCGAACATGCATCGTATGTGCGCACACCCACATCCCAAAGAAGTTTAAACTCTTTTATGAAAGGTTGCATGTATACATCAATATCAATGATGGGATCAAAAGGACCAGATATGAGTATACTCATGAAAGTGAAAGGTTTTTTCATACACAACCATGGGGGAAGATTATAAATGTGTATAAAAACTGGCCATGTGTTGTGTGAAGTAAGCATCTTCCAAAACAGATTAAAACCGTCGCATGAAAGACCCAGCCTCACATTATGCACGTCAGATACAAAATCAGGATGTAGAGCATCAAATCTCTGCCATGTAAATCCATCTTCAGGATGAACCAACTCATCATTTGTCTTCTTTCTCTTGGTATCATGCCATCTCATTTTTATTGATATGTCATCAGACATAAAAAGATTATGGAGTCTGGGGATCAATAGAAAGTGCCACATTACTTTATGTGGAACGCGGGATGGTGTTCCATCAGATTTTGACTTCCAGCGGGATGTGCCACATTTTATGCAATCATTTCATTCAGCGGTTTCCTCCCAGAATAAACTGAAATCTTTTGGGCAATCATGAATTTTTTTTCTTGAAAATTCAAGTTCCTCAACTAACTTCCATTCCATATAGTGGTTTGAGGGAATATCTGCATCATCTGGAAGTAAATCCTTCAAGAGGGTAAGAATGTAATCGATTACTGTATTAGAAATCTCATACATAGTTTTACCAAGAAACAATCATATTAAAAATTACAGCCTTTTCATTTTATCACATTGTCGATATACTGGAGTCATGGCAGCATCATTCTAGTTTTTCACCCTATCAATATCATCATTTTCACTAGATGCATCAAATGTTCTCATATCGAAGTCTTTTTGAGTTGAAATCCTTTCTTTTTCATGATGACGAATAAAAGGAAATCGATCATTTAACAAATTCTCCATTCCAATCCTTTCATTTCGATCATCACCAATTTGAGATTTCATTTTCTCCCCATTATGATACCACACAAAGTAGTTTGCTTGAAAACCATTTTTGGTTATGTGGTAGCTGACTTCTTCACGGCTCAACCAAGGTCTACCAACACAATTGGAACATGGGGAGTGTATGAAACCACTATCTGAAGCATTGTGAAATGAAAAATCTATAAATCTCTCCAAATTGTTTTGAAAATCGCTTGAGATCCGATCAGTTTCATACATCCAACTTCTTTCCATTCTGTAAAAATAATTTATATAAGTCATTTTTTCATAAAGAATTCTATAGGATTGAACTAAATAGAAAATACATTTAAGTAAACGATAAAGGAAGAAGTTTCTAGTTGATATAGTAAACTATTAAAATAATGTAAATAAGAAGTACTCATAAATTAAATTAAAATTTATTTATATTCATTTTTGTTAGGTCTATAAGAGGCACATGCCTCAGGTCCCATTATGTGTTATAGTAATCCCAAATCATTCACTCATGTTCAATAACTCATTATTGGCACCTCTATGGTCATACCTTTCATTACCCAATTACTTCCCAAAGTCAAGCGCACCCCATGGGTGAATAAGTTTTAGGCTTCTACACTAATAGGTTGTTCATGGCGTGTAAACACATATAAATAAATTTCCCGAAGAAAATATAAAAGTAAAACCAATACCATCCAAAAATACATCAATAAAGTAACCTGATACATGTAAAGGTCTCCAAAGTAAAGTACCAAAAGACAAGTCATATAATAGTGACTCAACAAAAACTCTAATCCGAGCTATTAATGTCCAACATGGTCCCCAACTTCCTCTTAGAAACTTGGAAAAAAAATTATATTTAGGGTGTGAATAACATGTATACTCAGTAAGGAAATAATCAAGGTATCAACTATACATGTGAAAAAAGCATACTAATGTATTATTGGAAAAATGTAAAACCAACAAGAACCTAAATAGGTCAACTAACCAACTCAACCTCATCAAGGATCACTCACCAAATTGTGCATCCAATATAGTAATATAACATCACGATCAAAATAAATAAACGAACCCCACTGATACGTCCCAGCCAATTTCCTCTCTCACTCCTCAATGTTGAATGTCATATGCTCTCATACCTTCCAAAGATATCCCATCACATACCAGTTATCTCTGATGTGGCTTGGGATGCATACCCATATACACCACCCTCACAAGGTCTAGCATCCAGTGCTAGCATCAGGTATTATCACATCACATCTCACCTAAAAACCCTTAGTTTACCACACATCCATTTCTATTCCATCTCATTTATTTAATATCTTTTTTTTGTTTTAACAGCATAATTTATTCCATAGATAACTAAGAAACTAATAAAACCACCACACAACAACTCACCATTTCACAATAACCATCATCACCATGTTACATCGGCCAACCATCTCACCAAAACAACCACATATCACAACAAAAATATTGCACATCACAACCAACGCACAACCAAAACTACCTCACCACATCATACACCACAACCTCATCACACAACACCTCCACAGGGCACAACACCACCACACATCATCACTATCACACAACTTCACATGTCACATCCATGCCCACTAACCATCACATTAAAACTCCACATATCACAAATCCCAACTGGTCACCTCAATCACCATAAAACAACCTAGAACATACAATGAAACACAACAAAAAACTTCTCATAGAAGTAACATACCCCAACTTCCATAATTTATTCAAGGTCTTTTATTACATTACCCCTTTATTTAGCATGGAAATTATAACACAAATGATATTCCATGAGAAACTAATTAGTTAACCAAATATTAATTCCTTTTTCTATTTTTCAGGGTGAAATCACACAAGAACATTAAAAGGGTCTCAACACATATCCTCTATAGTGAAAACAAGAAAATTAATAAACACATATAAATAAATTTCCAAGTAACAATTAATTACAAGATGAAGAAAAGGCATAAAAACACATACTTAGAAAATCTAGAATCCAGATTGGAATGGAGAAAGTTAGATTAAATCAAAACACAAAAAATGATATACACATAAAAATAAAAACTTAAAACTAAAATATTAGATGAATAAAAATAAAAACAAGGTATCACTTAAATATTTTATGTGTATAAAGAATAAAATACCTGATTTGAGATTATTCAGATGGAGTTTCACCTATTCGGGTGGGGGAAGTTGCGAGAGGAGTGGAGCGCTGCAGAGATTTAGGGTTTTGTCGCGAATGGGGGAGAGTAGTGGCCCGACTATATTTGGGGTAAAGATTTACCAACAATTTTTAAAAACTGTTGGAAAAGTGGTGTCTAAGGCACCCTTTCCTAAAGGTTCTATTGAACTGTTGGTAAAGGGGCACCCTTTCCCAACGGTTTACTAGAACCGTTGGGAAAGGTTAAGTTGAACACCCCTTTTCCAACGGTTTTATGAAACCGTTGGAAAAGGGGTACCCTTTCCCAATCGTTCTTGTGAACCATTGGGAAAGGGTTTCCTAGACCTTCTTTACCAATGTTTTAAGCAAACCGTTGGTAAAGAACTGTGGGTAAAAACCCCATTTCTAGTAGTGATAGAAAAGATTAAATTTATTTGAAAAAAATTCACAGAATCTCAAGGTGTTACAATATTTGTTCTTATACCACTCTTTCGGGCTTCATTGTTGAGAAAAAATGGAACATTACTTGACATCCTTATAGAGATATTGATATTCAAAACCATAATGTTTTGGAAGTAATTGAATCAAAATAGTTTTCAGTTTAAAATAATTTTGTAATACAGTAAATCCAATGTGATCATTCTTATTTACAAAATGTAGTGAACACAAATCACTCAAGTTTTGATTAGGACTTCCTGGTATGGGTATATGATCAAGGTGATTACTGTAACTTTCACTTGACCCTATGAGGGTAAAATCCTTAAATTCATATTGTAAGTTTAGATTTATATGTTTTTTTTTGTATATTTATTTTTATCTTTGGATCAAAATATAAAATATGATTATTATAGGACCTATTCATTTAATTTAAAAGTTAGAATTTTTTTATTCTTAGTACTTCCTCCCTAAAAATGGTTTTATGTTTTGAAAAGAACATATCATAGGGTGTGGTTTAATATTTAATTATCCTAGGTTAAATGTACCATTATGGGAAACCTCGGGTTTCCTCTATAGAGGAGTTATTAAAAAATAATTATCACTTAAAATATCTAATTTTACTTTGTAGGTTTTGAAAATAAATTAAAGAACAATAAATAAAAAGACTAAAATAAATATGATGAAAAGTGATTGGATTCAAGGTTAGCTATCCACTTGAAATTCCATCACAGTCTTAAAATATTTTACACTTATTTTAATTAATAATAGAATAGATATTTCCTTAGTCAATTTAAATTCCCATATTTTTTGAATTAATTATTAATAAAAAACGAAACAACAATCACTTATTGATTTAATCACCTTCCTTTCATGGTAAGTGATATAATATCCCACTCTTAGTTTACTTAAGCAAGAATCAATAATATTATGTATCTCTTAAGTCACCTAAGAATGTTCTAAATTATTTAAATCATATATATATTTAGTTGAATAGAGGGAGCATAATAATCCACAACCAAGATAGTAAATGGCTACCAGAAATAAATTAAACACGATCATTTTCAATATTATAAACTATTGATGAATACTTAAACTAGTTAAAAATTAAAAAAAAAATAGTGTTATTCATTGAAACTTAGAGACTCAAGCATTAAAAATTGACTTTTTCCCTTCCACCATCACTCAAAGTTTTACCCCTCTATTTGAGAGGTAATAGAGAAGAAGGATGAAGAATAAAAAGAAATTGTAGGAAATATGAGTACAGAAAATAAAATGAATAGAATTGAAAATAAAAACAAAAATAGTCATCATTTGTACTCTCCTTTTGAAATATCTTATCCATTTAAAACATCCTCCTTTTCTATAAATTTGGTTGTTAAAATCCTCTGTAATATCCTCAAAACTTTAATTCTTGAAAGTTTCCTTATCACTCAAATTTTTCATTAGAATCACGGCCCAGTATTCAATTTTATAGGAAATATGTGGCTTCCTATATTGAGTTTCCTTATTTTGGATTAAAATATAAAACACATAATTCAGTTGATTTTATTTTATGTATTCCATATGGGAAAATGTTTGGATTGTATGGATGATGACGTGGAACATCAAGATTTAGTTTTGGAGTGAAAATGATTTCCTTATGTCTTCTCTCAGAGTGTAATGTTTTAAAAAGTTAATGAACTCTATATCCGGTATAAAGTCTAAAAGGAACTTGGACTTCAGATTTCGTAAAGGATGGAACTATTCATGGTCATCCAAACAACTCTATGTAGTTCAATGTAGATTTCATGAAAACTCTATATCAGTATGTTTAGATTTCATGTCAACTCTATATCAGTGGAATATACTATATGTTAACAACATAGAGTTCATTTCCTTCTCTATTTTTTCATTCCTCACAGAATTTCTAGGATTTTCTAATATACATGAAATGATCATAATTTAGCTTTACAACATTATAACATAAGAAATTAATTTCCATTAATTTTTTTATAAAAAAATAATTAGAATAACTAATTCTATAATTTTTTCAATTAAAAAAATAATTATAAAACTTATTTAAATAAAACATTAACTCCAGGGTTTCCAAAATCTATATGAATTGATAAATATATGGGAATAAAATTAATTTAATAATTAACAAATATGATAAATTTTTAGACTCTATAAATACCTATCAAATTGTTTCAAGTCTTGGAACAAGTTCCAAAGTGGAATTATTCTCAATATGATCAATCACTTCATTCATAGCTCATATTTATTCCTTATGCTTAACTGCCTATGAAATGGTCTATGGAATTACCCGTGAAACGAAAGTTTGATTATCAAGAAAATATACTATTATTTATTGAACAAGAGATTCTTGAATTCAATTAATATTATCTTAATAAATATGATTCATCAATATCTGATGTATTAGTTTCTCATTTTCTATAGATTCATCTTCATAATTTGTTTTGATTAGAATTAACATCAAATAGATTCTAAAAATTTGTAGCTTTCGTTCATCTTTAGGGTTCCCAAAAATATGCTTTAACTAACACACCCTATTTTGATTGATTTTTTGTAATATTCTCATAAAAATAGTAAATTAATATCTCAATAATTTTATGCTATCATTTTTAACCCTTTTCATTAGATAAATATCCTAAGAATATTATTTTTCATCTTTCTCTTCAAACATTCCAAGATTTATCTTCTTGGTCTTCATGATACGTGGAATTAAAAAAAATGAATAAGTTAATTTTTGGATTTATCTTGTGCCACATTTCATATGGAATCATGTTTTACTCACACATTAATAAACTTATTCTATTTTTGTATAGTAGTATGTACAAATTTTATCTAGAAACATTTTGAGAGCTTATGTTGATATACCATTCTTATTCCCATCTCAACAAAGCTCTAATTTTTCCTTTTTGCAACACCATTTTACTAGGTAGTATAGGGTCAACTATATTGGTTCTTGATTATAGTATTATAAAGATAGATTAAAAAGGAATGATATGTTTATTTGATTTCATTATATAATATCATCTTCTTAATATAGACTCTGAACCCTATCTTATCATATCTTCTGAATATTTTGAACATTTCAATAACCATGAACTTGTGCATAATAAACATTACATTAGTCACCTGAGTGTAATCATTAATGAATTTTAGGACCACACAAATATACATGAATTAAACCCAATGAACCAGTGTACCAAATCTCCAAGATTTTTTGTATTCCTTAAACCATATTCCTCTTTTGTAATGTTTCACAAACAACATATCTTTCTATTTTAAGTTGAGGTAGGTCTCTCACAAAATCATTATTTGAGATCTTACACATATTTCTTTGAAAAATATGGTCAATCCATATTTTAGATAGTTCATTCTCATAGTTTTCACTCAAATAACATAAATTTGTTGGGTCACTAATATATAACTGATTTATCCTTGATTTTTAACCTTTGGTGATGAATATTTGATCCATTGAACTCTTAATGATGCATACATTTTTCCTCAAAACAAATTCATTACCATCATCACCTAATTATATCACACATAAAAGATTTGTTTATGTCCTTAAATAAGAGAACATATTTTCATTTTAATTTTTGAGCTTCAACATCACTAGTTCCAATGACTCTAATTTTCAATGTTCTATCATATCAATATTTCAATACCCCTAAATAATGTTTTTAAATATTCCAAAAAACATTTATCACTAGAATTACGTGATGAATATAAAATATAAAGAATATATGGTTTAACCCTTTTTATACTTCCAAAAAACTTCTATAATGAAAGGATTTTTTTTCTTTATTCACCTTTTGAATACCTTTAATTTTTCATTATAGGAAAGTTTTCTTGGAAGATTTTGTTGGTTTTACTTTAATGTTGTTTAAAACCTAATCAAAGTAGTATAAGTAAATGAAACCAAATTTCTAGAACCTCTATGTAAGAAATATGATATCTCATATAAAGTGGAAATGAATAACTTTTGAAAATATGCATACCATTAAACAAAGAAGCCTTTGTAACCATATTAATCTGCATCTAATGTGTTTGATAACATCAAATTTGTAAATAAATGACTCCCTCTACCTTAGGTATCCACTATATTACTATATCATTCATCTCATGAACTGGATTCTCATTCACCCACAGTGTGCAAGAAACTCAATAGGACAAGGAGAAGAAGAAGATATATTTGGGTTCCATGGTGTTTTTTTTATAAAAATAAGAATAACTTCACACCACTTCCATCTCATTGAGGTGGATTTATAAAAACCATTGGATACTCCACCATTATTATATAATTATCTCATGAATTTATAACACATGGGTTAATTCCACTTCCATTTCATGTGTTACATTAGTTATTGCAACACCTCCCTCATGTTTAATTTCATTAAATGGTTTTATAAATGATAACTTTGGAAAAATAATGCTTGAGTATAAATCCACATCATCATAAGTTGTTAAAAATATGATGTGTAGTATAATAGCCATGCATCACAATAATTTCAGTCTTTAGCTCATATATCTCCTTCAATTGCATAGTTTTACTAAATCCTAATAGACTTTGTTCCATTTTATCTTAAGTTGTGTAAGAACCCGGTTCTTATTTTTGAGGTATGGGTTTCTTATTTTCTCTTTTCCTTGAGTATTTTTGAGAAAATAAGGAAAATGGGGAAAATCCTAAATTTCGGGACTACACGTCGTGTACTATTCCACACGCCATGTACTTTGGCCGTGTGGGATGAGTACGCAGGGTGTATAGCCATGCTGGAGCTGGAAGGTGTAAAAACCGACTACACATCATGTAGTCAGTCGGCAGGTGAATAGTAAGGCGGTGGAGGCAGCCGCCAGCTGAGCGACAGTACACGCCGTGTAATCAGGAAAAACACGTCGTGTACTTATATTGACAGATGAACAGTGCCATGCTGGCGAGAAGCTGTTGAAGGAACAGTTAAAAAATGGAAAGTACACGGCATGTAATTTGTCTTTTTTTTGCTTAAAATGGGAAGTAGACTCCCCTGTTCACAGGTAAGGCTTAGAACTGGAGGAAGGAGTCGGGAGAGAGGGTCGGACCTTCGAGGATCTCCAGATCAAGTGTCGGGAATCCGTTTTTTGCACCGTCAATCTCATGGGAACCGCACAGGTGAGTTCTTCCTCCTCCTTGTGTAGTTCTTTCCAACTCTTCCTCTAAGGGAAGTTCTTTGAGTTTTAACAGAGATTTATTTCACCTAAGATCTACATCGTTCTAGGATGATTCAAGTATCATCATTCGCGTATACCGTTCAGGGGTGTTTAAGGCAGGTGGCTTAGTGTTTAAATTTAAACGGTTGTGCGTTTTTTTGTATCGTTGAGCTAAAAACCCATGTGGGGGTGTCGTGTGGCTGAGGCCTTAGCTGTTTTAAATATATAGAATTGTAGAGGTAATTAAATGTGATAATAAACTGTTGTTTGGGATCACTGCTTGGATCCATAACCACCCCAAGGGTGCATTCATCTGTTATCTGTTTGGCCAGGATAGTCGAGGGTATGCCATGTTTACTTTGCGCATTAATTTTTCCTCGAGATGAATTGTATGTAAATTACTTGTTTATATGTTGGGCATGGATCGGTTACTTGTTTATCCTGAGGGCAGTGTTTTCTTTAGCCTAAGGGCAGTGGTTATTTCGGCCTGAGGGAAACGTTTTTCGTGCCTGTGGGCAATAGACTCTATGCCCGAGGGAGACACTTCATAAGCCTGAGGGAAATATCTGTTATGCCTGAGGGAAATGCCTGAGGGCAAGATTCTATTTACCTGAGGGTAAGTTTTTTCATTTCTAAGGACACTGACTCTTTACTTAGAATAATCACTATGGTGATATCCTAAATTGAATGATTAAATGTATATTAATAATGGAAATATAACTGGTAAAGTTAGTTACTTTTGAGTACTGCTTAGTTTATTTCATTTACTACTGCACACTATTTTTTCATATTTTCACACAGTTGGGCATGGGACTTTGGTGGGTGCCTACTGGGATTTATTTCTCACACCCAATTTGGGTCATGTCTTCGGCCCAAACAGACTATGTTGCTGTAGGTGTGGAAAATGGAAAGGGTCTCTATACTGGTACATGATTGTTTCTGAGGAGTAGGGGAGCATGGGACCGATCTTAGGCTCACGATGCTACCGGATTTTTTGTTTTGTTTTGTTGTACTCTGTATTGTATTGTACTATATTTTTGTGTAACATGTTATAGCTGTTTTCTTAAAACTTGAGACATGTTGCATCATTATCTATATAACTGTTGATTATCTTTTACTGTAGTTGTTTATTTTAAATGTGTATGGTTTATTGATTCCATTGTTTTTGTATGTTTTTTTTAATTTCATTCTACTGCACTACACTTTGACAAATGAGGGAATAGTTTCCCCATTATTAGACCTGGGTCATCACTTCTAGTCGGCAGCCTTTGGCATTTGGGGAAATGCACTTAAGGTCATGTGACCAACCGGGTTCGGGGCACCCGTTGAGTGGCACCCGGATCTGGGACGTTACAAAATGGTATTAGAGGGGTTATTTTCTTTGACTTACTATTTAGAGCCTTAGTCCGGGATAGGATGGGAACGGTAGTTGGTAATAAGTTGTGCCTGGGCGTAGCTAACCCGTGTATAGGGAAAATCCAGTCTACCTCATTAATTGCAATTGATTTTTCAATTTTACAGTTTATTTGATTTCACCATTGGGTGACGCACTTGTGATTGTGCTATTTATATCTTATCTATGGGTTTTATTTAGTTACAACCCGATGAGATGAGGGTATGCCATCTCATGCATCATTTAGGCATATGTTAGAATCACATACCATGCATAGTTCCATGCCATGTAGGCATATTAGAAATTGCATGTTATTGTGATAGTAGTTTTGATATAAAAGCATGTTGTTGTGATAGCTTCATTGATAAATACCTACTATGTGATAGGGTATGTTTGTATGAGGCCTTGGAAGAATGAACGCCAAACTTTGGTTACTGAGGAGTATGGGCCCTCATTGACCGGAATTTGGTGGATCGTTTTCTTTTTACCGTATTTATAACTCAGATAAGATGCCAAACTTTGATTCGTGGGGAGTATGGGCCCTCACGGGTCGGAATTTGGAACTTATGAGTGTTTCAGTGGTTTTTCTTGGTTCTGGAGTAGTATCTGAGGCTTACTGTTCGGAAAACCCAGGATACACGCCATGTAGTTCCTCAGACACACATCGTGTGTTCTTCTGTTCGGGAATAAAAGAAAACTTTTTAAGTACATGCCATATAGTCTCTTTTCGTGTCACAGACCGTGTGGGAGGGAACATGGGGAAGAGAAATTCTTGGGAAAAACACGCTGTGTACTGGATGTACAAACCATGTAGTGTTGACCCATATTCCGCCCGTGTAACTAACAAACATGGACTAAGGAGACCTTAAGACATGCACGTCGTGTCCAATATGGAACATGCCGTGTAGTCTGACATAGGATCCATCCATGTAACTAACTACATGGGTCGGTGTAATCCTTTCATGTATACGTTGTGTCCATCTAGAACACGTCGTGTAGTGTGAGCTGTGTATCCAGTCGTGTAACTAACAACACTGGTCGAAGAAGCTCGTCTAATACACATCATGTACTTATGGGACACGCCATGTTGTCTTGTCCGAGGACAGATCGTGTGGACTTAGCTGTGTGTCTGGGAAACAGGGTGGTGTACACGCCGTGTGCTGGTGTAACATGCCGTGTAGTGTCGAGCTGAGTAGTCGTCCATGTCACGAACGACATGGGCAGTTGGAAAATTACACCATACATTCCGTATAGATTATATACACGCCGTGTAGTTTTTTTCAACGGGATTTGTGTGGCTTAGCCGTATAAAAGGACCTGGTCAGGGGAAGAGAAGTCAGGTACACGCCGTGTATTCATAATACATGTTGTGTAGTCTTGTTTTTCAAATCTTGAATGCCTTCTTCCTCCTGTTCCCCTTTTGGTCCCTTCATTTTTCAGTCTTTGATAATATTGATTTAAGCTGTGCGTTTGACCTTGTAGAGTCATGCTGCCAAGACGACCTCACATTGTTCTCCAAGAGAGCGTCAATGAGTATAATCTAGAGATGGTGGGCCATGGGCTACTAGATGATCCTCCAGCAGTGTCAGATGTTGCGCCAGCCGTTATAACAGACGCAAGAGCGGAGGCGCAGTTCCATGAAGGCTTTATGCGGTTCATGCAGACCATTCAGGGAGCACCGCCAGCTGTCACATCTATGGATGAGCTCACTCGTATATTCCAGCAGCATCATCCGCCTATGTTTTCAAGGGATGGTGGACCACAAGCTATGGAGTCTTGGATGGATTCATTGCACACTATTTTTGAGCATCTTGAGATGCCTCCAGGGCGGAGGGTCAAGCTCGCGACGTATATGCTACATGATTCTGCCAAGAGGTGGTGGGATGTTACCACCTGGTCAGAGCATCACAGAGACATGGCATGGGAAGATTTTTAGACATCCTTCTATGACTTCTTATTCCCAGAGATGCTGAGAGAAAATAGAGCTCTATAGTTCATGAATCTGTAACAGGGCTCTATGTCGGTGATGGATTATTCTTCTCATTTCACCAAGCTTCAGCGTTTTCACCCGTTCTGGTGGGTGATGAGACGTTGAGAGCTAGACACTTTGAGGATGGTCTTCAGTATGACATATGAGTACTGATGAATGTTTTCAGGTTGCCTATAGTACATGCTATTGTGAACTAGATGCTGATTATAGAGAGGAACCTTCGAGAAGCTAGTGGTGCAGGCCAGGATGGTTTGGCACCAGTTTCTGGTACTATTTCTGCCAGTAAGAGGAAGATACAGATGGATTTCTCTCACGTTGATAGTACCAGCCATAAGAATGTTTTAGGTGGTCAATTCATGTTCTACCAGTGTGGTAAATAGGGGCACAAGAGACCGCAGTGTCCACGTGACCCAGTGGAATGTCAAGCTTGCGGCAAGATGGGGCATCTGCAGCGCTTTTGCAGGGCATTTCTACCAGTGGCTAGTGAGAGGGGTTATGTACAGACTCCGCATGCGGGAGTAAGACCAGTAGATTTTTACCAGTCAGGGAACTAGAATACATTAGGGCATGCAAGCAAGGATGGTGGTCATGGTCGTGGTAGCCAAACACCGGGATCTCAGAGGCAACAAGGCGGGACAGCTCAGGGTAGCCAGGTTGTGTCGTAGGGTCACGGCACTGGGCAGGAATATGCAGTGCAATAGACCCAGCAGGAGTAGGATCCTGTACCTTCTACAGTTAGAGGTACTATTCTAGTAGCTTCTGTTTTATCTTCAGTACTTTTCGATACGAGTGCTACGCATAGTTTTATATCTTTTCCCATTGTAGAGAGCCTTGGTCTCTATGTTTCTTCTTCTTCTACTGTTATGACGCTAGACACTCCGTTGGGAATTAGAATGGTTGGTGTGCGTCAGTGCAAGGAGTTCCCCCTTGAGGTTGGTGGGTGTCACTTCCTATGGGACCTCTATGTCTTAGAGATGAAGAGATATGATGTCATTCTCAGGATGGATTGGTTGGTTTCCTTTTCGAGCCGTTGTAGATTGCTATCATCGTAGGGTGAGTTTCACATCACCAGAGGGCGGAGAGTTTCTATACAAAGGTGAATGGGATGTTCAGGCGAGTTGAGCTGGACCAGAGCATCGTGGGCGAGGTGGAGTCATAGCCCAGATTGCGAGTTTATGTCTAGATGATCAGGGGACTTGTCAGATGGATTTCCCTCCAGTGGTTGATCATTTCAGGGATTTCTTCCCGGATGACTTTTTGGGTCTACCTCCGGAGCATGAGGTGGATTTCTCTTTTGATCTTGTGTCAGGAGTAGCATCGGTGTCCATTCCTCCTTATAGGATGGCTACACTAGAGTTTCAGGAGCTCAAGAGACAGTTAGAAGAGTTACAGGAAAAGGGTTTCATCCGACCCAGTACTTCACCTTGGGGTTCCTCGGTCCTCTTTGCGAAGAAGGCAGATAGTACCCTCAGACTCTGTGTGGATTATCAGAAACTGAACCAACTAATGGTTAAGAACTGATATCCCTTGCCAAGGATTGATGATATTTTTTATCAACTTCGTGGAGCACGAGTGTTCTCAAAGATTGACTTGAGATCCGGGTATCATCAGTTGCGCATGAGACCATCGGATGTACCGTTTATAGCTTTTTAGATCAGGTATGGTCTATACGAGTACTTGGTTAAGCCGTTTGGACTCACAAATCTGCTAGCAGTTTTCATGGCTCTGATGAATCATATGTTCCATCCTTATCTGGATTCTTTTGTGGTAGTATACGTGGACGACATCTTGGTGTACTCTCACACTCGACACGACCATGCCACCCATCTTGAGATCATATTGAGTACACTGAGAGTGCATAAGCTATATGCTAAGATCTCAAAGTGCCACTTTTGGATGGACTAGATTCGCTTCCTGGGTCATATCATCTCAGAGGCAGGAGTTGTTGTGGACCTAGAGAAGGTGAGAGAAGTAATTTTCTGGGAGAAGACTAAGAATGTGTTTGAGTTATGGAGTTTCTTAGGGCTGGCTGGTTACTACAGATGCTTCATCCATGTATTCTCCCACTTAGCAGCGCCATTGACGTGTTTGACTAAGAAGGGTGTGAAGTTTTTTTGGTCAGAAGCTTGAGAAACAGCCTTTCAGGACCTGAAAGGAAGGTTGAAATCAGCACCAATCCTGATACTCCTAGAGTAGGAAAAGAGCTATACAGTTTACTGTGATGCATCAGGTATTGGGCTAGGAGCTGTGTTGATGCAGGGCGATCGAGTTGTTGCATATGGGTCTCAGCAGTTGAGGCCACATGAGAGAAATAACCTGACATGTGATCTCGAGTTAGCTTCAGTTGTTCATGCGTTGTGCTGTTGGAGAAATTATCTCTTGGGAGAGCATTTTGTTTTTTTTACTAACCACAAAAGTCTCAAGTATATCTTTACTCAGTGTGACTTAAATATGAGGTAGATAAGGTGGGTCGAATACCTTTAGTCCTTCGATTTTGAGCTTTCCTATACACTTGGTAAAGGTAATACAGTAGCTGATGCACTAAGCAGAAGGACTCAGATACAAGCAGTGCAGGAGGCCAGTGGATAGTGGAATCTCATTGATTTATTCTCTGAGATGCATTTGGAGGTGGATGATAGTCAAGGGCAGACCTATCATTCATATTTAGCTGTTACTTCTACCCTCCTGGATAGAGTGAGGATGAGACAACTATCTGTTTCAGAAGGCCTAGTTCTACGGGACTTGGTGGAAAGTGAGGAACCTCCTCCTGGATGGATGATAAGAAATGATGAGGTACTGTGTTTCCATGGAAAAGTATGGGTTCCATGGGATATATGAGAGGAGATGATGCGGGAGTTTCATGCTTCATCTTGGGAAGTTCATCCTGGAGTTACCAATATGTACCGTGACTTGAGACTTCAGTACTGGTGGCCAGGTATGAATAGAGAAGTAGCTGGTTTTCTTACGAGATGTTCCACCTATCAGCAGGTGAAGGTGGAGCATCAAAGTCCAGCCGGAATATTACAACATTTACCCATCCCGGAGTGGAAATAGGATGATTTCACGATGGACTTCATGACTGGGTTGTCAAGGTCACCTCGAGGCAATGATGTCGTGTGGGTTTTTGTGGACAGACTCACGAAGTTAGCTCAATTTTTCCGATCAAGGAGACCTTTAGTGTAGGCAAGCTCAGAAAGCTGTATATCCGATAGGTCGTGCGTCTTCATGGGGTTTCTCGTTATATCATTTCAGATAGGGATGCCTGCTTTACGTCTCGTTTCTGTCAGAGTTTTTAGAGGGAATTGGGTACACAGGTGCTTCTAAGCACAGCTTACCACCCTCAGACCGATGTCCAGTCAGAGCGTACGATACAGGTTCTTGATGACATGTTGCGTGCATGAATCCTAGACTTTGGGGGCTATTGGGATAATCATATAACATTAGTATAGTTTTCCTATAATAATAGTTTTCAAGAAACTATTGAGATGGAACCTTATGAGGATTTATACGGTAGGCCATGCCGATCACCTTTGTTTTGGATAGAGGCAGGTGAGGCAGCTTTACTCGGACCATAGCTCATGCAGAAGACTTATGAGTAGGTCCAGTTGATTCAGAAGCAGATGGCTGCCACACAGTCTTGTCAGAAATCTTATGCTGATCGCCGTAGACGACTTTTGGAGTTCGTGGTCAGGGATCAGGTTTTCGTGTGTGTTTCACTGAGGTTGGGATACAAACAAATCAGGAGATAGGGTAAAATTTCACCGAGGTATGTGGGGCCATTTGAGATTCTGGAGAGAGTCAGGCTGGTTGCCTATTGGTTATAGTTACCATAGAGGTATCGGGCCATGCACGACGTCTTCCATGTATCCCAGTTGTGTCGCTATCATTCAGACTCGTCTCACATATTTCAGCTAGAGGATTTTGAGCTTCAGATAGATGATTCCTTTGAGGATCATTCGATCTGTATCGTGGATAGGAGCACGAAGGTTCTCCGAGGCGTGTCAGTTCTTATCATACGGGTGCTATGGCAACATGGCCGAGTGTAGGATGAAACCTTGGAGTGGAAGACCGACGTACGTGCTCAGTGGCCAGAGCTGTTCTAAGCTTTATCTTCGCCACCCTTGGAAGGGAAATTCAAGAACGAATTTCTTTAAGGGGGAAGTTTGTAAGAACCCGGTTCTTATTTTTGAGGTATAGGTTTCTTGTTCTCTCTTTTCCTTAAGTTTTTTTGATAAAATAAGGAAAATGGGGAAAAATCCTAAATTTCGGGACTGCACGCCATGTACTATTCCACATTCCATGTACTTTGTCCATGTGGGATGAGTACATAGGATGTGTAGCCATGTTGGTGCTGGAAGGTGTAAAAACCGACTACATGCCGTGTAGTGGGTATTTACACGCCGTGTAGTCAGTCGGCAGGTGAATAGTAAGGTGGTGGAGGCAGCCGCCATCTGATCGACAGTACATGCCATGTAATCAGGAAAAACATGTTGTGTACTTATGTCGATAGATGAAAAGTGCCACACTGGTGAGAAGCCGCCAAAGGAACAGTTAAAAAATGGAAAGTACACGCTGTGTACTTGAGAAGTACACGCCATGTAGTTTATTTTTTCACTTAAAATGGTAAGTAGCCTCCCCTATTCACAGGGAAGCCTTAGAACCAGAGGAAGGAGTCGGGAGAGAGGTTCAGACCTTTAAGGAGCTCCAGATCGAGTGTCGGGAATTTGTTTTCTGCACCGTTGATCTCCCAGGAACCGCACGGGTGAGTTTTTCTGCCTCCTCACGTAGTTCTTTCCAATTCTTCCTCTAAGGGAAGTTCTTTGAGTTTTAACAGGTATTTATTTTTCCTCATATATACGTCGTTCTAGGACAATTCGATGATCGTCGTTCGTGTATACCATTCAGGGGCATTTAAGGTTGGTGGCTTAGTGTTTAAATTTCAACTGTTGTATGTTTTTGTGTATCGTTGTGCTACGAACCCATGTTGGGGTGTCGTGTGGATGAGGCCTTAGCTGTTTTAAATACCTATAATTGTATAGGTAATTAAATGTAATAATAAAATATTCTTTGGGATCACTTCATGGATTAAGGACCACCCCGAGGGTGCGTTCCTCTGTTAGCTGTTTGGCCAGGATACCTGAGGGTATGCCATGTTTACATTGTGCATTACTTTTTCCTCGAGGGGAATTGTATGTGAATTGCTTGTTTATATGTTGGGCATGGCCTGGTTACTTGTTTATCCTTAGGGCACTGTTTCCTTTATCCTGAGGGAAGTGGTTATTTCAGCTTGAGGGCAACTTATTTTGTGACTGTGGGTAATAGACTATGTGCCTGAGGGCGACACTTTGTATGCCTGAGGGAAATATCTGTTATGCCTGAGGGAAATGCCTGAGGGCAAGATTCTATTTACCTGAGGGTAAGTGTTTTCATGTCTGAGGACACTGACTGTTTACTTAGAATAATCACTGTGGTGATATCCTAAATTGAATGATTAAATGTATATTAATAATTGAAATATAACTGGTAAAGTTAGTTACTTTTGAGTACTGCTCAGTTTATTGAATTTACTACTACACACTGTTGTTGCAATTTTCACACAGTTTGGCATGGGCCTTTGGTGGGTGCCTACTGGGATTTATTTCTCACACCCTGTTTGGGTCGTGTCTTCGGCCCAAATAGACTATGTTTATGCATGTGTGGATAAGGTAAAGGGTCCCTATACATGTACATGGTTGTTGCTGAGGAGTAGTGGAGCATGTGACCGATCTTTGGCTCGCGATGCTGCCGGCTATTTTGTTTTGTTTTTTTGTACTCTGTATTGTACTATACTGTATTGTTTTGTAACATGTTCTGGCTTTTTTCTTAGAACTTGAGACATGTTTCATCATTATCTATATAACTGTTGATTATCTTTTACTACAATTGTTTATTTCAAATGTGTGTGGTTTATTGCTTCCTCTGTTGTTGTATGTTTTTTTTATTCCGTTGCGCTACACTTTGACAAATGAGGGCATATTTTCCCCACTATCAGACCTGGGCCCTCACTACTAGTTGGAATCCTCTGGAATTTTGGGAAATGCGCTTGAGTTCATGTGACCAACCAGGTTCGGGGCACCCGTTGAGTGGCACCCGGATCCGGGATGTTACAAGTTTTAATATATATTATAACTTAAGAAATCATATCCAAAAATAGTTTTGGGTATCTTACAAAATACTTTTGTAAATCTATCATTAACTCCACATTGTATTAGATCATATGAAATACCTTGTTAATACTCATCCAAAACTCATTTAGATTAACTCTAAAACACTTTTTTGAGTATCATTATGATTAAAACTCAATCCCCATTCATTCAACCACAAAAGTGTGACCCCATATTACTTTATGGTATTGAAAAAAAAAATGGATCACCAAATCCAAATATGTAAGAAAATAGTGGCATCTAGTAAATTGTTAATGATTCTCAAGATATAAATGAATCTAGCATGATCTCCAACAAACACATGTATCTCTATACTAATGTATTTTAGTATTCATCATGTACAAAAATGAATTCTCATATTTTCCATTTTTCAAAGAAATCAAGTTACCATGGGGCATAGTGTATGTCAATCTAATATAGGCTACTCATATTATTATAATTCTAATATTATAGATTGACCTGGTCAAGGAATATGTCACATTATATTCAACTACATGAATACGAACATCAAATTTCATGTATTTGAATAGATAAGAACAAAATATGTACATTCTAGGTGTGAAAACATGCTCCATATTCTATCTCAATTGAGGTCCTAGAGTTTATATTATCCATAAAATAATTCAAATAGCATCTTGGTTAAGATTCAACCAACGACATGATCAGTGGAATACCCAACCACCCACTAATTAGCTGAATCAACAAATAGACTTGGGTATGTAGGGTTTCAAAGTATGAAGGTTCTCATACTAGGTATCTCACCAACCTTATGTGCGGGGACTCAAATATGATCTATCCACCCATAATATACCAAATACATCTTTATGAAACCCCATGTGGTATACATATCATGTCATCTAGAGTAAAAACTGAATTTTTTAACTCATTATCATATCCTATATCTCTATACAAGAATCCTACTCATGATAACCTTAAAATTTCATCACAAACTATAAAACATCATGATTAACATCAGTTATAGATAACTCAAAGTCTTACTTTGAGAGTTAAGTTATCATTTCACTTCATGAAATGTATATAAATATCTACATATATGCAGAAAACATGAAATAAAGATAAATTAGAGAAATCAATTTAATATGATACATTATATTCTATTAAACACTTTTAAGAATGTTTAAAAAAACCCCATATAAGTATCCATTTATCATATCATATATAATTAACTACCAAATCAGTCTTATGCATGCTATAATTTTTAGGGTTTTGTAAAATCGTTACATAATATATAATTATTCTCACATATCTATGTAGACATCTGATAAAACACTCTCACTAACTATTTAATAATAAATGTCTATGAAGTAGAAAAATATGAAAAATGGTGAGATTTAGGGATTATATTCCAAACTGTTTTACTCTTTGAATATATTCAAACTTCTTGAATTCCTAAAATCAATTTTTATGATTTCAAATACTATTTTCTACATAGAACTATTTCTATTCTCATCATCAACATCATTGAAACAATTTTCATCAAAAAATATATGTGAAAATTTTTTCTTAGATAATGTAACTATTTAAAATACTATTTTACCAACACATCCTAATCACTTTTAGGATAAAGTGACATTTATTTTCTTATGATAACTAATGTAACAATTTACATTTTTATTTACCATCATACATTAAACTCTTTTAGGATGTAAAGATTAATTCACATTGTAATATTACTAGTATAATCCTATAGTGATATCTATTTATTCATAATAACAACATTTAACTATTTATATTTTTATTTATTATAACATATCCTAAACTTTATAGGATACTAAGTGAAAAATACTTAAATCATAAATTGGAAAAAAATTATATTTTTAACCATTGAACTTATCAAAGTTCAAAAATACTCTTACTATCTTCTTAGACCCAATATTATTTTTGAATATGTAGCTAATATATATAAATCATTTTTTAGGAAATAATATTTATTTCTTCTTAATAGGAATATTTAAAAAAAAGAAATATTGTCTCTATATCGTATATTATATTCTATGTGTTAAGAGAAATTTCTTGAAAAAAAAAGAAAATTCTTCAAAATATGACACTAATGTGTAGAGGAATCCCAATCCTTCATATTTTAACAAATCAAAGGTTAAACACATTTACCCTTATTTTCTTTTCAAATATTTTATATAATTTTATGAATCATGAACCATGTGTATTTAACAAATAATCCAATTTTTTAATAATAACTCTTTTTATTGAACAACTTTTATTATCATATAAAATAATTGAGATGAATATTAACATCCTTTTGAAAGATTCATTTGATATTGATAAATTATTTTACATTCAAATAACTTTTATATAAACTATTTTCTTCATCATTTGAATGAAAATTGAAAAAAAATAAAAAACAATTCCCTATTTTGTGAATACATATATATTTAAAACACTTATAAAATACACATTCAGTATCACATACCCTTCAAAATTAAGTAATTTATTTCTATAAAATTTATACCTAATATGGAAATTCAATATAGTTTCCTAAACTATTTCTGGTATCTTGATAAAATATTATATAGAATTTTTCTCATTCTTATAAAAACCCTGTATTTCAATGAACTTGACTAACTTCTTATAGAAACATTGTTAAAATCCTTCAACTAACTTTTCTTGTTCTAGTTTGAAATTTTACCCACCTTCAATATCTATACTACATTATTACAAAGAAATCATATTATCAATTCACTTATTTTCAACACATTGATAATATTGAGTAAAATGTTCTTTAATTAAATCTAAATGTTAGATCATTTACTATAAGCGAGGGACAAATTTAATTTATAAAAAATTAAACATAATTTTTTTTGCAACACCATTATAAAAGTTTATTGGAAAAATACTTGTATTGATACACTTTATAACTAGAGTAATAAATATTTTATTCAAAAAAATATAAACTTTTCTTAACATGCACAATATAAATATGTAAAATATATAAAATCTGTAAAAAAGAATGTAAGAAAATTTATTAAAGAAGGTAACAAACATGTGGTAACTTTCATAAGAAAGTTCTTCACTTTAACCTCAAGTGATAAGGATGCCTATTAACCCAAATTTAGGTATCCATTTATTAACCTATCAAAAGGTATGTCTTACAAGACTATAAATACCTATATTAGAATGATTATACAAATCCTATTTCCCTATCCCATGGAACTCTCAATCAATATAATTATAAAAACTCTATTTATCTATCCCTGAGAGCCTTAAATCCACTAGTTCAAAAAAAATTAAAATATAAAAAACATAAGGAATTTAAAAAATTAAACCTCACAAATGATGTCTTAAGAAAACTATAAAAATATTATAATTGAATCACTCTAAGTGAGAAGGTGTTATAACTCTTCAGCAGTAAATTTTGATCATATCATCATCTCCCACTCCCTCAAGGTTATGATCTTATTTATATATGATCACTAATGGTCAAATTTTACATTTCTCAAGATTAGTTACAATATCATCTGACATACAACATCTTTACTTTATGTGATAAACATGTCATGTAACACCCTAAGGTTTTGAAAATAAATATTGAATGCAATTTTATAATCTATACATTAAACACAACTTTGCCTCTTCTGTGTTTTGAATTTTGAAAAATGGTCATCTAGAGTTATGTTCATTAATTCATTTGGAGTCTGATAGAACAAACTTGATTTTTGGTGAATAGTAACATACCCTTATGAATATTAATATGAATAGTAATATGACCCTTATGAATAGTAAATATTATTATTATTTTATGTTCTTAAGGAAATAAGATAATGATATCTTAATTAGTTTATCAATGGGAAATAAAACTAATTGAACTTTAAGATTGTTATTTTTTGAATTAATTATGACCTTATTTAAAAATTAAATTGATAATATTTAGAAAATTATTTTTGAAAAATGGATTTCACTTTTTAATTCTACATGTCGAAAAATGTTAGGGGTGAATTTTGGGGATTTTTCTGAAATTCCATAATTTTTTATGAATAGTGAAATACGATAAAATACCGTATATACAAATTATCAGTTAAATACACTATTCATGACATCACAAGTGATGCAAGTCCACTTTGTTCGAACTCACATGAACTTATTACTATTATGGTCACATGAAACAACACTATTGGTTGTCTTGAGGGAAATAATAAAATAATGAATTAAATATTCAAAATTTACTCCTCTCCTCCAGTATAAAATCCCCTCACCACTCCCTCTTCTCTTCACTCCTATAAGCCTTGAATATCCTCAAATTTCTACCCAATTACCCTTGTATAGTCTATCCCCACGTCCAAGAAGCTTTTGTTCTTTCCAAAATACCAAAACCCCTTCCCTTAAGGAGTTTCTCAAGGAGGATATTTCAAGAGGTAAAGCACCCTTCTTTTTCATTTGGTTTTATTTCAATTTATCTTATTTTCCTATCCTATCCTCACCTCCTATATCCAAATGATCATGATAACTCCAGTATCATCTATATACTGGAATTATATCATGTTAATGGAAGAACCATCATAAATATTCTTACTCCCTCTTTTTTATTTTTTATAAACGAAATCAACGTCCATGAGGTTCCAATTTATAGCCTTCGTGGACGATGAAGTTTAATTCTTCAATTTTTTCTTCATTACTGGTCATGAAACCATATTTATGGTTGAAACGGAATATAAAATATTTATTATAACATAATTAATATTAAGGAACCAGAATATGTATATATAATTAAGTTATATGACAAAACTATTTCATAATAATCCAAATACCGCTGAATAATTGAAGTGGTTGTCATCTAATGATTCTTTCTCATTACATGTAACAAAATGATATAAATGACCATTACCAATTATTTATGTTCATAAATAATATATAATTCCAATACTAGAGATTTATAACCTTTCTACATGAACTCCATTACTTAAAAACAAGTGAACCGATTATAAAAATAATGAAAACGAACACCCCGGAACAATGAAATTCAATATAATAACTTAGAAATAAGGGTATAAATAAACTAAACAGAATTATGATAAACTATATACATATATAATAGGTTCTTAAATAATTTATTAATAAGTATAATTTCATATTCCAGGAGCTTAATTTCAAGAGCGGAACACATTTGGAGTTAAGGTAAGGGTTTCTTCATCTCACTTCCATTTTCGTGAGATTTTCCATATTCACTACTAATACTTTTGTATGGTTTATGTATACTGAAAATTGATTTCACATATCATTAATATCTTTATATTCATGTAATTAAATCTATAATTTTTATATTATTAATTTTTGGGGCATACGAATCGTTTGATTACAAAGTGGTAAGGGTTTTTCCACCCGAACTTCCATTTTCATTCGGGTTACTTTCATTGTCTGATTACCACAATGAAATTATTATGTATTTTTATGTACTCCTCATATATTCTTTGTGAGTATTATATATATGTTTAAAAACCATAAACCTTCCTTATTTTATGTATAGTTACACGTTTTAAAAGGAACATTCAAAATTGTTTCCAAAATACATGCCCGATTTAAGGGAATTTCTCAAATTCTTACCTATTTTATAGGGAACTCTTTAACCTATTTTTTGGAAACCTTTATCTTTATAAAATCACTCATTTTATTATAAAAATACTATATTACCTCACTTCTGGTTTTATACAAATATTTTTCTAAAAGAACTCTTCTTTTCAAAATAAAAGAGTATTTATCTAAAGACTTGCTTAATGATTTTATAAGAGTGTTTTCGTAAAATTCAACACTTTTGTTGATTCTATGGTATTATTGGGTTTAATAATTTGTGAATTCATATATCATATTTTATTTAATGTTTTATGACTAACTCTTTTGTGGATGATATATCCTAAAACCCTTCACCATATTACTCGGAATAGTTAGTGTTTTATGTTTAATGATTGGGGGAAATTAGTTACATTTCATATGATAGTTTCAATATGAATGTATATGTTGTTTATGTTGATCCCTGCTCATATGTGGAATGCATTGGAGTTATTATGTGACATGTGGGTCCCGTTATATCCCCTCTATTCATCGGTAGGTCTCATGAGACAAACTATGGTCTTGGCACGAGGCCTTGACAAAATTATTATTTTATGGTCCTTTCACGAGGCTTGGACGGTATGGTTATGATGTATGGAATATGAACTTCCCTCATTATGATGCTAGTATTTGAAGTTCATGTGTTTATTTGACTAGTAGAATACCCATGATTATGTTTTATTATGGAATTATTTATTCATCTCATATTTCTGCCATAATGTGTTCAAGTTCATTATTAAAGGCATGTGTTTTCAATTTTTCACCATGTCTGATGTTTATGCTATCTTCCACTGTATTTCTTACTCTTACTGAGCGTTTGAGCTCACCCTTTCTTATGTTTCATCTTCTCAGGACATGAATAAGTAATTTATGAATGACTTTCATGCATAATCTAGGAGATGTCATGTTTCTAGTGGATTAAAATAGTGTTTTGATTTCCCTTCAGGTAGTAATGTTAAACTTATGTATGTAACTTGTTTCCAATAATACTAAACTACTCGTTCTTTCAGGATTCCTATTCCTTGTATGTATTCCAACGTAATCAAATAAGGCACTAGCTCTGGGAAACTGGGGTCGAGTCCTTACAGTTGGTATTAGAGGAATTTTAGAAGAATACATGGAAACTAGATTTAGAAAAAGTATAATTAGGGAAGAATCCCTAAGATAGTCTTTGAGGATAAACATACAAGAACTTCCAGGTATTTTGGTAAGTAATAGATTATGTGGATAATTCAAGCAATACATCCCTGTCTGGATACGAGCAGGTAGAGGTGGCTCTGGCACAGATATACCTAGGAGTTAATGTTCCGAAAAGGAGTTTCGGGCTTGAACCGGGGTAACCTGGTATACGAAAATAGACCTTGCTGCACTCTTGGTTATGACACTCCCATGGGATAAGCTTAAGATAATTCACATTTTCTTTACAAGCCATTATGAAGGATTTTAATATAAATATTCCTCAGAGAAACCATTTTTTTGAATATGAGATTAGCCATGCGTAGGATCTCAATTTTTCTGAGTATTTTTATGTTAAGATTATACATTATGATTCATAACCTAATATAGTGTATTCCATTATCTATATATGGCGCCTAGTGGATGGAATGGAAATCGCATGAATGCATGTGTCCCTTGTAGGTATTTTCCTCCGATGCAAGATAATTATGTTGGCTCTGGTGCTGTGACTGGTGCTAAGCAACTCATAACTATACTGGAAAAACTTACTCAGGTTATGAATAATAACCTTACCCATATGAAGCATCCAGATCCACCACATATAAGATCCATGCTAGATCACTTTATGCGACAACAACCTCCATCATTCAATGGGACTACAAACCCATTTGTAGTAGAGCAGTGGATATGTTCTCTTGAGAAGACATTTCTCGCTTTGGGATGTAATGAAAGTGAGAAGGTTGTCATAGTAGTATATCATCTATCGAAAGATGTAGATCTGTGGTGATCATTAATCCAAAACACAAAGGAGGAGGAAGAGATAAAATAGATGTAATAGAGGGATTTTAAGGAAATATTCTTAGAAAAATATTTCCCTCATGAGCAGTAAGCAGATATGGAGAGACAATTCTTGAATCTGAGGCAGAAGGAGGATGAAAATGTTTCCAAGTATGAAGCCAACTTTACAAGGTTATAAAGACATGTTGTGGACTATATAAGAAATCCAAGGATAAAAATTGATCAATTATTTTATGGCATAAATCCATTCCTCCATCGGGCACTGGTCTCCCAAAGTTTTTCATCATATGAGGATATAGTTTCATGTTCCATCAAGACAGAAAATGAATTCTCTAAGTCTTATGACTTTAAGGGAAAGCAAGAAAAGAAGAAGGCTGCTAAAAACCCTAGGAAAGGAAATAAGGAAACGGGGAAGAATGGAAGAGTTGAATTTCCACCATGTGACAATTGTGGAAAGAAACACCCTGGTGCATTCTTAAAAGGAAAATAAGTATGCTACAAATGTGGTCAAAAAGGCCATCTTGTTGGTGATTTCAAAGGGAAGAATAAAGACAATGATGTTTAATGTTATAGTTGTCAGGAGATGGGACACTATGCTAATGATTTTCCAAAACTTCAAGGAAATATGCAATAGAAAAGGCCAAGGGATTAGGGACAAGCTTATGCAATCACAACTGCATAGGTTGATGTTCCTAATGATGTGGTGGAGGGTACTTTAATTGTTTCCTCAAGTTTATCCAATGCTTTATTTGATTCTGGATCATTGCATTGTTTCATATCTTCCCAGTTTTCTAAAAAAATTAGATATTTCCAATTTGATTTAACAAGGGAGTTGTCAGTCAAAACTCTTAAGGGAAGTATCATTGCTACAAAGTTCTGTGAATCAGTTCCCATTAGGGCATATAAATGTTCTTTATCTACTAATCTCATCATCATACCCATGATTGAATTTGATGTAATCCTCGGTATGGATTGGATTTTGGATCATGATGTAGAAATTTATTGTAAGAAGAAGGAGGTTACGGTTTTTGATGACTATGATAAAGAAAACCTTATCTTTAGAGCAGAATTGTCACCACCTGATTCTTATCTAGATCCACCCCCAGTAGCTCAACTAAATTCAATTATTGGGTAGGAATAGAATGAAATAACTGTGGGTGAGGAAAGGAATGTTCAAATAGAGGATGTACATATTGTGAGAGAATATGTTGATGTGTTTTCATAAGATTTACCTGGACATCCTCCAGAATGATAAATTGAGTTTTCCCTTGATTTAATTCCTGGTTCAAGGCCCATATCTAAGACCCCTTATAGAATGGCCACTATAGAATTTGTGGAACTAAAGAAACAACTAGAGGAATTGAGTAATAAGGGATTTATTTTCCCTAGTGTTTATCCATGGGGAGCCCCTGTACTTTTTGTTAAGAAGAAAGATGGATCTATGAGGTTATGTATCGACTATAGGGAGATCAATGATATAACAATAAATAACAAGTATCCCCTGCATCGCATTGATGATTTATTTGACCAACTGCATGGAGCTCAATACTTTTCAAAGATTGACCTTCGATCTGGATATCATCAGTTGCGTGTGAAGAAGGATGACATTCCGAAAACAGCATTTTAAACCAGGTACGGGCATTACGAGTTTATAGTAATGCATTTTGGATTGACTAATGCACCCTCTGTCTTCATTGATCTAATTAACAGAGTTTTCTAGGAATATCTCGATGATTTTTTAGTGATATTTATTGATGATATCTTGGTATACTCCAAAAGCTATGAAGATCATGAAAATAACTTGTGCATTATCCTGAAGACTCTTAGAAGACATGAATTATATGGGAAGTTTAGCAAGTGTGAATTCTGGATTCAGGAGATTTTTTTTCTTGGCCATATTGTCTCTAAGGATGGAATCCTAGTTGATCCTACAAAGACAAAGGAAGTCCAAGATTGGCCCATGCCAAAAAACATAACTAAGGTATGCAGTTTTATTGGCTTAGTAGGTTATTATCGGCATTTCGTGCAGAATTTTTCCAGACTGGCAAACCCTCTAACGAAGCTCACATGTAAAGGGGTTAAATTTTTTTGGAAAAAATATTGTGAAGAATTTTTCGAAGAACTGAAGAGAATATTAGTTAATGATCCTATATTGACTCTACTATCTGGGAATGCCGGGTTTTTTCTTTATAGTGATGCTTTAAATAAAGGACTTGGTTGTGTCCTTATGCAAAATTGATAGGGTTATTTCTTATGCATCACGACAGCTAAAAATTCAATAGAAAAACCATCATACTCATGATCTTGATTTAGCTGCTGTAATCTTTGCTTTGAAGATATGGATACATTATCTCTATAGTGAAAAATGTGAGATTTATACTGATCACAAGAGTTTAAAGTATATTTTCTCACAGAAAGAACTCAACATGAGGCAAAGGAGATGGCTTGAACTACTCAAATATTATTATTGCACGATATACTACAACCCGAGGAAGACAGATAGGGTGGTAGATGCTTTGAGCAGAAAGTATCATGGAGTTTTGAACAAGATGAGAGTTGAAAGGGATCCTATTTTCATGGATCTAGTAAAGATGGATATGGGAATAAACATGGAAGGTGAAACATCAATGATTTTTCAAATGGTTTCCAAACCATCTATACTAGAAAGGATAAAAAGTTCTTAGGCTGATGATGAGGAGTTTCAAAAGAATATTAAAGCTATGAATGATGGGAGATTAAGTGACTTCGTATATGAAGATGGAATTTTAAAATTTGGGAAGAGACTTTGTGTTCCCGATATACCTGATCTAAAAAGGGAATTTTTGTATGATTCTCATAGTTCCAATTTCTCTATACACCCTGGTAGCACTAAGATGTATAGAGATTTGAAGGAACATTTTTGGTGGGACAACATGAAGAGGGAGATTTCTGATTTTGTGTCAAGATGTATGGTTTGTAAACAAGTGAAAGCTGGAAGGCAACAGCCTGGAGGAGTATTGCAACCTCTTCCCATACCTAAGTGGAAATGGGATAATATCACGATGGACTTTGTCACGGGACTACCAAAGACTCCTACAAGGAATGATGCAATATGGGTCATTGTTGATCGCCTTACCAAGTCAGCACATTTTCTTGGTATAAGAGAAGATCTACCACTAGAACGTCCAGCAAGACTATATATTAATGAAGTAGTGAGACTTTATGGAGTACCCCTATCGATTGTTTCTAATCGTGATCCACGTTTTACATCAAGATTATAGAAAAGTCTTCAGAAGGCCCAAGATACTGATCTTCATTTGAGCACTTCCTAACACCCACAAACTGATGGACAATTAGAACAGACTATTCAAACATTGGAAGACATGTTGAGGTCATGTTCACTTGATTTTCCAGGCATGTGGGATCAGTATTATCCTCTTGTATAATTTTCCTATAATAATAGCTTCCATTTAAGTATTCAGATGGAACCCTATGAAGCATTATATGGGAGGATATGTCGTACACCAACTTAATGGGATGATGTTGGTGAAAGAAAGCTCGTGGTCCCAGAACTTGTTGAAGAAACAACGAAGAAGGTGAAGATTATCCATAACCATATCAAAATTTCTCAAAGTAGGCAAAAGAGCTATGCAGATAACCGAAGGAAGGATTTGGAGTTTCAAGAAGGTGATCACGTTTTATTAAAGGTATCTCCATGGAAGGGTATTATACGATTCGGTAATAAGGGAAAATTAAGTCCCATGTACATCGGACCTTTTGAAATTTTGGACCGAATTGGAGTCGTAGCTTACCATTTGGCAATGTCGCCAAGTCTCTCAATGGTTCACAATGTGTTACACGTGTCAATGTTAAGAAAGTATATGTCAGACCCAACACATGTACTCAATTATGAAGAAGTATAAGTTGAGCCTGATCAATCTTATTGTGAAGATCCTACCAAGATTCTTGATACTAGAGAAAAAGTATTGAGAAATCGGACGACTCGACTGGTAAAGGTTCTATGGAGGAACCATAAGATGGATGAAGCAACATGGGAGCCTGAGGAGACTGTTAAGGACATACCCAAATCTTTTTAGGTAATATTCTGTGAATTCCAAGGACAAAATTTTTGTAAGGAGGGGAGAATGTAACACCCCAAGGTTTTGAAAATAAATATAGAATGTAATTTTATAATCTATCCATTAAACATAACTTTTCCTCTTCTATGTTTTGAATTTCAAAAAATGGTCATGTAGAGTTGTGTTCAGTAAGTCATTTGGAGTCTGATAGAAAAAACTTGATTTTTGGTGAATAGTAACATACCCTTATGAATAGTAATATGAATAGTAATATGACCCTTATTAATAGTAAATAATATTATTATTTTATTTTCTTAAGGCAATAAGATAATGAGATCTTAATTAGTTTTTCAATGAGAAATAAAACTAATTGCACTTTAATATTGTTATTTTTTGAATTAACTATGACCTTATTTAAAAATTAAATTAATAATATTTAGAAAAATATTTTTGAAAAATGGATTTCACTTTTGAATTATACACATCAAAAAATGGAAGGGGTGAATTTTTGGGATTTTTCTAAAATTCAAGAATTTTTTATGAATAGTGAAACATGATAAAATACCGTATATAAAAATTATTAGTTAAATGCACTATTCATGACATCAAAAGTGATGCAAGTCCACTTGGTTCAAACTCACATGCACTTATTTCTATTAGGGTTCACATGAAACAATGCTATTGGTGGTCTTGAGGGAAATAATAAAATAATGAATTAAATATTCAAAATTTACTCCTCTCCTCCACTATAAAAACCCCTCACCACTCCCTCTTCTCTTCACTCCTCTAAGACTTTAAACTCCTCAAAGTTCTGCCCAATTACCCTTACCTAGTCTCTTCCCACGTCCAAGAAGCTTCTGGTCTTTCCAAAAAACCAAAACCCCTTCCCTTAAGGAGTTTCTCAAGGAGGTTATTTTAAGAGGTAAAGCACCCTTCTTTTTCATTGGGTTTCATTTCAATTTATCTTCTTTTGCTATCCTCTCCTAACCTGATCTTTCCAAATGATCATGAAAACTCCAGTATCATCTATATACTGGAATTATATCATGTGAATGGAAGAACCATCATAAACATTCTTACTCCCTCTCTTTTATTTTTTATAAACAAAATCAACGTCCATGAGTTTCCAATTTATAGCATTCGTGGATGACGAAGTTTTTTTCTTCAATTTCTTCTTCATTACTGGTCATGAAACCATATTTATGGTTGAACAAGACTATAAAATAAGTTTTATAACATAATTAATATTCAGGAACCATAATATGTACATATAATTAAGTTATATGACAAAACTAGTTCATAATAATCCAAATACCACCGAATAATCGAAGTGGTTGTCATCTAATGATTCTTCCTCATTCCATGTAAAAAAATGATATAAATGACCATTACCAATTATTTATGTTCATAAATAATATATAATTCAAATCCTAGATATTTATAACATTTCCACATGAACTCCATTACTTAAAAACAAGTGAACCCATTATAAAAATAATGAAAACGAACACCCTGGAAAAATGAAATTCAATATAATAACTTAGAAATAAGGGTATAAATGTACTAAACAGAATTATGATAAACTAAATACATGTCTAATATGTTCTTAAATAATTTATTAATAAGTATAATTTCATATTCCAGGAGATTAAGTTCAAGAGTGGAACACGTTTGGAGTGAAGGTAAGGGTTTCTTCATCTCACTTCTATTTTCGTGAGATTTTCCATATTCACTACTAATAATTTTGTATGGTTTATGTATACTGACAATTGATTTCACATATCATAAATATTTTTATCTTCATGGTATGAAATCTATAATTTTTATATTATTAATTTTTGGGTCATACGAATAGTTTGATTACAAAGTGGTAAGGGTTTTTCCACCCGAACATCCATTTTCATTCGGGTTACTTTCATTGTCTGATTACCACAATGAAATTATTATGTATTATTATGTATTACTTGTATATTATGTGTGAGTATTATATATATGTTTAAAAACCATAACCCTTCCTTATTTTATGGATAGTTACACGTTTTAAAAGGATTATTTAAAATTGTTTCTAAAATACAAGCCTGATTCAATGGAATTTATTAAATTCTTACATATTTTCTAGGGAACTCTTAAACCTGTTTTTTGGAAACCTTTATCTTTATAAAATCACTCATTATATTATTAAAATACTATCTTACCTCACTTCTGTTTTTATACAAATATTTTTCTAAAAGAACTCTTCTTTTCAAAATAAAAGAGTATTTATCTCAAGAATTGCTTAATGATTTTATAAGAGTGTTTTCGTCTAATTCAACACTCTTATTGATTCCATGGTATTATTGGGTTTAATAATTTGTGAATTCATCTGCCATATTTTATTTAATGGTTTATGACTAACTCTATTGTGGATGATCTATCCTAAAACCATTCACCATATTACTCAGAATGTTTAGATTTTTATGTTTAATGATTGGGGAAAGTTAGTTACATTTCATATGATAGTTTCAATATGAATATATATGTTGTTTATGTTGATCCCCACTCATATTAGGAATTCATTGGACTTATTATGTGATGGGTGGGGCCCGCTATATCCCCTCGATGCATCGATAGGTCTCATGAGACAAACTATGGTCCTGGCACGAGGCCTTGACAAAATGATTATTTTATGGTCCTAGAACGAGGCTTGGACGGTATGGTTATGATGTCAGGCATATGCACTTACCTCATTATGATGCTAGTATTTTAATTTCATGTTGTTATTTGACTAGTAGAATACCCATGATTATGTTTTTTTATGGCATTATTTATTCAGCTCATATTTCTACCATAATGTGTTCAAGTTCATTATTAAAGGCATGTATTTTCAATTATTCCCCATGTCTGATGTTTATTCTATCTTCCGTTGTATTTCTTACTCTTACTAGGCGTCTTAGATCACCCTTTATTATGTTTCATTTTCTCAGGACATGAAGAAGTAATTTATGAATGACTTGAAAGCATAGTCTAGGAGATGTGATGTTTCTAGTGGATTAAAATAGTGTTTTGATTTCCCTTAATGTTGTAATGTTAAACTTATGTATGTAACTTGTTTCCAATAATACTAAACTACTCGGTCTTTCGGTATTCATATTCCTTGTATGTATGCCAACTTAATCAAATAAGGCACTGACTCTGGGCAACTGGGGTTGGGTCCTTACATTTCAAATCTCTATCTAATGGTAATTTGATAAAGCGCCATTATAATGCTACTAATGTTTCATCTAGTGGGAATGAAGAAAAAACTCCATCTATTATAATTTATAAGTATTCATTTGATATTATTAATAAATTTTCATCCATTGTACTTGTGTGTCTCCATTCGATGAATTATATCTGGTAGAATTTTTATTAATCTATCAGATGGACTTTGTAGTACTCCATATGATGGACTTCATAAACCTTCTATCTGATGGACGTTGCATATATATTTCTACTATATGTTGTACATGTATGTCTGTTATACTTGGTAGATATCCATCCAATTGAAATATTATTACCCAACTAGTAAAACTAAATAATTTCCTACAAAAAATATTTAGAAAATGTGGATGTTAAATATTAGAAATAGAAAAAATTATAAAGTATTAATTAAGTTATTCAAAAGTAAAATTTGAAGGTGGTATTTAGACTCAACAATATCAACATTTTTAAAATTCAAAATACATATTGCTTTTAGAGAAAACGTTTAAAGTAAAATTTTGAAATAATTACTCCCTCTTAATTAAATAACATTTGAGTGTTCTTACTTTCTCCCTTTTATATCTTCATAACATTAAAATAATTTTACATTCATCCAATCTCCCATTTTTTATCCTCCAAAAACTACTTAAGGTAAAGTGATAGGTAGAATTATTCTACTGAAATGTTAGAGAAATTTTAGAAAAAATAATCAAAAATATTAGAAGGTAAAAACATCCAAAAAATCAATGAAAGATTTTGAGTTAAATTATTACAACATGTTTAAGAGTTCAAAAAAACAATTAGAATTTCTTGGAAAACTTCTTTATAACCCCTTTAATATTTATTAAATCATAATGGGTTTTATATGAATCTTATACTACTAAAAAAATATTTTATACATTTTCTTCCCACACCAAAATCTTCTTATTTTTCTTCAAAAGATCAAGTATATATGGTCAAAAAAGATTTTAGGTCATTGATAACACTTGTACAATATCAAACTTTAATATTGATTCTATCAGTATACTTTGAAACCATCTTTGTTTCCCTTTTTATTCTAGAAATATATTAGTAATAAAACATCATATATGTGATATCTCATTATCGATCTATCAGGTTTTCCCTTAACCTAATTGGGGTTTTCCCTTATTCGATATCGGTAAAAGGTATAGGAGGAATTGAGATATTCATATAATGGTGAAGTTAGATATTTTTGGACTCTTAACTTTAACCAACTTTTTCTCTAGGTTTAAGGAGGATTTCATGCCATGTAACTAGGTTACATAATGTGTAAGAATCACTAGATGCAAGACATGAAAGGCTTCATGCTGTGAAAGGTTACATGAAATGAAGATAACTTACACGTCATGAGTTAATAAAATTTGGGTTTTTAAGCTGAGATGTTTGGTTTTTTAGTTAATGTTGGACCTTGGAGATTACACACTGTGTAAATTCCCAAGTACATTTTTTAAAATAGGCATGTGTCTACTTTGTTTTAGTTCTTTCTCTAGTTATCCCTTTCTCTCGACCTAGGTAAATTCACAGTTAATTTTAGGAGACTCCTCTCCTTCTAGATCGATCATATCAATATTCGATCTCCATTGATGATGTGGTGAGTCTCTCTGTATAAGAAACCTTTCTGCTTCTTTGTTTCCATTGATCATGGTAGTTCCCTTAGGTTGTGTTATCGGATCTATTAGTCTAAGTTGGTGCTTCTTCGTGTCTTCTTCTAGATCTATTGTGTGATTACATTCCCAAGACAATTCCTTTGTTGGCCTGGGTGTAGTGGGAATTCATTCTTGAGGTATGTGGGCTTCCTACTTTATTCCAACCCTTTTTTATAAATTTATTCAATCTTGTGAGGTGGTTTGGATTATAGGGCCTTCATAGTCGTCATTGGACTTTCGTTGTTGGTGGATCCCATTGTAGGTGTGTGCAACTCAAGTTTTGAGGTAGTTAGTTCTGTCTCTAGCCTATGTTTATGAAACTTGTTGTTGTTTCATTAAAAATTGATATACACATGGAATTGTCATGGTTTTTTTTATTTTTGAAAAAAAAAATTAAAGAACATGGGGTTTCCCTAGTTGTTGAAAAATGGAATGAAAAGTATTATTTTCAAAGCATTGAAATGGTTTTTTGAAATGGTTTAGAAACAATTTTCAAAGATTTTGAATAAATTGTGAAAAAATCACATGGGTTACCATGGGTACTAGGGTGCAAGGTTTATCTTTAGGTCGACTATAACAACCCAAGGATTTACAAATAAATTTAATAAAATGCATAAAACACTATGTCTCTGTAAAATAACACTTTTTAAGATGATAGGTATAACCTATATGTTAAACTAAATTTTTCACTTATGTGTTTTGAATTTAAAAAAACTTACATACTCAATTGTGATCAGTAAGATGTTTTGAGTCCGATAGTACAAAATTAATTTTTGGTAAATAGTAAAACATGATAATTTACAATAAATGAAAAATAAATTAATTTATGTGTCATGATTGAGTCATGAATGATGTAAATGGCCATTGGTTCAAACTCACATGATCAATTGACTATTTTTGGTCACAATAATCAATACTATTAATTTTCTTGAGAAAAAATATTAAAATAATAATTAAAATAATGGGAAACCCCTCCACTCCTCTAATATAAATACCACCCTCTCTACCTCTTCTCCTCACACCACTCAGGCATTTTTCCTAGTCCAAATTATACTCAAATATCTATCTAAGACCCTATCCCATGTCCATCAACCCTTGGTCTCTTAAAAATACCAAATCCTCTCCTCTAAATATGTTCTTAAGGAATACATATTCAAGAGGTAAATTCCTCTTCTCATACCTTTTATTTTCTTTCAATTTACATTCTTTTCCTTTTATTTCCTCACATCCTTTCATCCAAATGTTATGATAACTTCAGTACATTACATGTACTATAATTTTGTTATGATAATGAAATAATTCATCATCATATATCTTTTCTCCTCCTTTTATACTAGAAATGAAAACACTGTCTGAGATATGTTAATTTATCACATTCAAGGATGACGAGTCTTCAATTTCTTTTATCATCTTTAATTCTGGTCATAAAATATTTTTTATGGTTAAAACAAACTATAGTATATGTATTATGTCTAATTTAATGTTCTATAATCTTTTTTACACATGATATTAATTTATAAATTTAAATGTGTTCAATGTGATAAAAAACCCGCCAATTAACCAAAACATTTATCATTAAAGTTCTATATAATAATTCATATTCACTCCAAATAACCAAATGAATTTGATAACCAAGTAATCAAATAGATAATCACTAATAACATATAACTCCAATTATATACAACCATTCTCATCTTACATGTTTATCTTTACATGTATATAAGTAAACCAATCATGAAAACTAATGAAACAAACAATGATATTGAACCTCTTAACCCATCAAAAAGCTATTAATGAAATTAATAAGGATATAATAAAACAATTAAATAATGAATAATTTCTAGAAATATTAATTAATGAATTTAATTTGGTTATCCAGTACATTAATATCAATTTAAGGACACCATCGTACTTAAGGTATGGGATTCTACCTGAACCTCATGTATTCCTTTGGGTTACACTATCTTTACTTATACCCAGATGAAGTTATATTTTCTTTTAATTTACATATTATAAATGATGTTTATATAATCAAAACTCATGTATCAAGATAAATTCATAATTATCTTTTGGGTATATACATGATTTTAAATGATTCTCTCCTCAACGCTTCCTGATAAGCAAACCAGTTTTAAGGGAACTTCCTGAATTCTTACTCAATTTCAAGTACACACTATCATCTTTTTTTAAGATGCCATTGTTTTCATAAAATAGGTATTTTTATTATCAAAACAGTATTAGTTAACTTCTTATTTTAAATACAATATTATTATCATTTCTATTTTAAATTCTCTTTAGTATTTTCCTTAAAATCACACTAAAATGTTTTAATGCTAACATTTATTAAATACTCTTCATACATGTTATCACTTCTGTTTGACATCAATTAACATTATATATGCCTATTTTCAATCATGAATTTCCATGTATTTTTTAATTTCTTTATTTCATGGACACTTCTATGATATTCCCATTTATTATTCTTTATGACTTGATTATAATACCCATTTAATTCTATGGGTAACCCGTATGTTTATGTAATATTGATTATATATGATTATATATGGGGAAAGAATATTCATGAACAATTATGATGGGTGAACTTAGATAGCACTTCAATACATTGGGTAAATTTTAGTCTCATGATATGTTATATGCAATGGTATTGGTAGTTAGCCTTGACTCGTGCTACCATGTGCAACGGTCTTGGTGGTTAACCTTCAATTGTGATCCTATATGTGCAACAAGCCTTGACTCATGCTAAAGTCATGTTTTATGTTTTTTCCACATAAATATGAATTCATGTTTATATGATCCTATGTTTTTATGTTATTATTACATATGTTCCATGGCTTTTTTATAACATTATGTTATACCTTCTAACCCATGTGCTAAAGCTTTATTCTTATGTTTATTCCCTTATTGGAATTTTTATCTCATCCCTTTTTCATGTTATCCTCGGATTATCCTATGAATAATTATGATAACAATGGAAGTTAGGAGCACTTTATAAAGACTAAATAATAAAATTTATATTTAGTCCCATGTTTTAAGTTTAATTTACCTAGTATTATAAGAAACTAGACTTTAAGATCCTTGGATTGTAATATGATGTTTTACTATGCTTAAAATAATGTAATGAAATGTGTAAAAGGATAGGGTAACTATAGAATCATCATTTTTTATCATGAGGTTTTCTCACGAGTATTTACTCTATTTCTTAAGCCTTTTGTTCTAGGGGACGAATATTGTCATTGTTGGGTGGTTTACTCATGGGGTACTACTCTCCTTACTAGGCCCATGTTCTAAGAGCTGGATTGTGCATTTGATTTATTATGGTATGAGTAGTCTTCTAGTCTAACCTATAGTAATCCTTGGTGATGATACATATTATTTTGTTTTATATTTCTTGTCTTTTTTGTCTTATCTTTGATATCAAATATTATAATTTTAAAAGATGATGTGTAAAATATTATTTTAAATTGATATAGCTATTTTTTATTAGAAATGTGATAAAAGGGAAATATTTACCATTTTTTCTATAAAACATCCTTTATACTTATCATGACAAGTTTTATTTAAAATGATAACATAGGAATTGTCATGAAGAGAATTTTTATGGAACACCTGGGTGGGATCCTACTGATCCTATTAGTTAACACCCTATTCACCTCTTCAGTGGTGCATAGAACTATGTGTGTCATCCATTACAGAAAAAGGCAAGGTGCCATAGTGAGGTAGTGTGGTTTTGTGTTAGCTAGGTTGGGTAGCTAGTGGTGAGATGGTTGGAGTTCATCCTCTCCATCTCATGGGGTAGCTATTCCATTTTGGTCCTTTACATTTGGACTTGTCTTTTGGAGTTCTAACTACTTTTACAGTTTTTTTGTTTCTGTTTTTTTCTTGTTGTTATAGAATATATTTATTAGACTTACACAATATCTTTATTTTCTATGTGTTTATATTCCATGTGTTTATTCAGGTTGGGAGAAATCTTTCCCTCTGGTTTTTTGTTTGATGTATGGGTTCTTATCTCCAGCCTATAAGGATTGGGAACGCCCTTCACGTATGTGGAAGATTAGGTCGGGTTCTAGTTTTAAGAGTAACCTGTGTTGGTTCATTAAAATATATGCTTATATACGATTCATTCATTTCATAATACTCTTTATCTTCTTAAACCACACTATATATTTTTCCTTGAATTCTTTAAAGTCAGCCTCATTTTGGATAATGGTTTCAAAAAATTTATTTTAGAGAGATGTATCCTTCAATCACATCAACTTTTCCTCAAATATATTTGAAAAAAGCTTGGATTTCTGAAAATATACCTATAATACCTTTGATACTCTTAATAATTCAATTAAAGTAATTTAGTTTCTTCTTAATCCATTTGAATTTTGTAATGGTGGTAGAATTGGTAGAATAACTAGAGACTTATGGTAAGATATATTCTTTGAATCTTAGAGATATGCTCTCTTTTCTATCAGTGAAATGGGACTAATATATTTCTATAATATCCACTTCTTCACTGGTCATATATTATTCTGATGGGTTTCTTATAGATTATTGATTTCATCATTTGAAGAATATTCTTCTTCCAGTTCACTAGGAAATACATATTCTTCATATTAACATGATAAGAATTTTTTAGTATGACGAGAGAATTAATCAATATCCAATTATAATGTTAAATATTCGAAAATTTCAACATTCTTTTTCAACACTTTTATATTCCCTAGTTCTTGAGAAAATTTTATGGCATTGGAGGAATTATTTATAACTCGTTTCTATTTTTATACTTCTTTAAAAACTTTATCAATAAATTCATTAGCACTAGATTGATAATTTATAAAAAAATTAACCCTTATCTATCTAAAGGGGAATAGTATTAATTGTATCATGATTTGAAAAATCCTAGTCTTGTGGATCAGTTAGAGAGAAAATAGAAAATTGTTAAATATATATAATAATTTGTTCTTCCATCTCAACATTATCATTTGATGTAACTTATTTCTCATTCCTCTCAACTTGAGTGTGAGCTTCATAAATTTCCCTTGGGAAACCCCATTTTATCTTAGCCTTCTTATCTTTTACAACATATTTTCCCTTCCATTATTCTTTTTAAAAAAATTCAAATACTTCTTACTTTAAAGAATTTGCCTCAACCTTATCCAAACTAAATGATGGATTTACTTCCTTATTCTATAAACTCAAAAAATGATTCATCATATATAATTTTTTTTCTTTTGAGGAAAGTTTTATGATTTCCAAGAAGGCTCAAAATGTTTACTATGTGAAATAACTTTTTCTTCAAGGATCTCAATATCATTAGTAGTCAAATATTTTTAATAATTAATTAAAAACATATTTTAGCTATAAAAAATAATAACAACATCTTCACAATAGTTTCATTGATAAAGTAAGAAATTTTATCTCTAACTTGAATAAATATATTCTTTATGTTTTGTTATTTCATGAAATTAACCAAGTCCTTAGTAATAAACATTGGATAAAGAAGAATCTTGAGTGAAACTAATCCATTATTTATTTCTTCAATATATCTCAACATAAAATTCATTATATTGAATAGTCACATGTTATAAAATAAATCTAAAACATAGATATCCTGGAATTTTAATGTGTCCCAATTAATCTTCCTTCGAATAAGAAAATTTTTAACCCACAAAGACACAGCCCTTGTATCCATTACAAGGTGTGATAACCTCCTTATCTAATCATAAGAAGCAATTAAGGTTTTCACTAAATGTACTTTTCAAAAGAGTGATTATTTTATGCCACATTATGGGTATCAAAAGATGATGCACCCACTAGAGGTATCCCTCCCAACATAGAAATATTTTTAATATTCATATCATAGGTATTTTCAAAGAGTATAAAATAAGTGTAGGTCAATATGTCTATTTTATTAAAATTATATGATATATAAAACTCTATAACTATAAATGATTTTTTTAATTTCAAAATCATATTTTTATGCACAAAGAGAGTCCAAACATTGAAATAGAATAATTAATTTTATAAGGGAATCCTAACATTTGAATAGAATTTTAACTATTAACCTCTCTCTCAAAACATCCCAACTAATTAGATAATCTGAAGAGGACATATATATTAATTAGATAAACATGAAAGAAAATAGAAAAAATAATGAATCAATTGAACTAAAGAAAAAAACTGGAAAGAGTTCAACTCTAAAAAAATAGTGAGGAAAAAAGACTGACTCACACCTACTTTTTATGGGGATGGAGAGAGAGATAGTTTTACTTCTAGTGGATCCTCTAGTTGATATTTGATCTTAGAAAAATGAGGATGTTGGAAATTTAATAAAGTTACAGTTTTTTACTCTTTAAAATTTTTAACGTTAATTATAATGTTTTTAGTTTGTTTAAACATAACATCATTCTAATAAAACATAAATATTTGTCAAAAAATTCCTAAAATTAATTTCCATGAAATGTTTTAAATAATAATAAATGGTTACCCCTCGATGAGCATCACTTTTATGAATATAAATACTTTATTAAAACAAAATTGTAGAAATGAAATACTTTCCATAATAATAGAAGCTTAAAAGATAAGTTATGTTCAAATAAATTTTAGACAAACCTCATTATGATATAACTTATATGTTTATAAAAATATACTTTTGTAGATATTTATTCAATTCATAAAATAAAATAGGTATTAAAATAAACTTATTAAAAATGTTTTTCTCCCTCTCATAAAGAGTTATTCACTGTAAGAAGATAGATAAAACAAGAAATAGATAAATTATCATGTTATATCAATCATTTGAAAATTATATTTAGTACATTAAAAACTTTCGTAATTGAGGGTTTTATAAAAATATCATCAAGTTAATATTTCATTTCAATAAACTATAAAATAATATCTCTATTTATTTTTGATCCCTTAGGAAATGTTTTTATATATCTATTATCTTATCTCAAGAGTGATGTCATGGGTTATTACATGATGATATGGTACATTTTTTATCACAAAAAAAATTAAAGTTTTATTAAAAATAATTCCAAAAACAGTGAGTGTGTGTTACATCCACTACACTTTAGAAAAATATCTTATAACAACTACATATATAGAATTCATAAAATAAAGTGTTACAGAGTGGTTTTTTATGGAAAACTAGTAAACTAATTATTTTCTTAAGAAATTACAAGTTCTAAATGTGGTTTTTCTATCCAGTTTACATCCATCAAAATTAGTATGTGAAAAAAAAATCAAAATAATATCAAGAGGAATAAAATATTTCAAAATACATAGTCCATCTAATGTAGTGAAAGTTTTTTTACAAATTTAATGAAATGCCCCGACCCTAAAAGCCCAGAGTCGGTGCATTATTACATATCATTGTCATGATCACAAAAGACAAAGTATCGAAAGACTGATTAATTTAGTAGCCTTGGAAGTACTAGATACATTCATAAGGTTTACATTACATCATAAAATGAAAAACTACAACAACATTTTTTCCATGGACAACACTGATATCCCATATACTATCCTTGCAGGTCAGTCATAAAATACTTATTCGCATCTTGGGAAAAATTAAACATAGAAAGGTGTGAGCTCAAATGCTCAGTAAGGATAACAATATAGCGGAAACTTTCATAAATAAGAATAAACATTTAAGACAATGTATAAAACTAAATCAAAAGCCTTTTCAACATAAACTTCATCATAATATGAAAAATATAAATCAAAATAATTCCATTTACTTACTCACATGGATATTCTACTAGTCGAATAATCACATGAAATATCAATATCCACTTTCATAATGATGGAATGCATAATGCTAGACTTTCATAACCACATAGTCAAGGCCTTGTTCCAAGACTAAAAATAAGATTTTTTCAAGGAATTATGCCAAAACACTAGTTTATCTCATGAGACCTACCGATGCATTGAGGAGCTATAGCGGGATCCACCCATCACTTACTAAGTCCAATGTATTCCTCATATGAAAAATTTTAAACATAACCTAAACATTCGTATTGAAACTAGCATACGAAATGTCAATACATTATCCATAAACCATGAATGGTGTAAAAATAACACATAAAAAATAAAACATATCACAAAAACTTCAATACAATATGGAAGTTTTGTATCGTAATAAATAAACTTATAATAAGCTTAAAATCCATCAAAGGATGTTGACATAGGTGAAATCAAAACCTTTTTTTAGAGAAATATATCTTTCTATTTTTAAATAATTTAAAATTAATATAAATATAAAAGAGAACATTTATTTTGGAAATTTTATTATAAAGTTTTAATGGAATCTTTTATAATGTTATAACGGTGGAAAATAGCCACACCTATAGTAAAATTTAAAAAAAACATTCTTACCTTGATTATTTCGAAAAGGTCATAAAGTACCTTGTTAGAAAATGATAGAAAGATTCCTTTCAAACTATTTTATAAAAATTCAAACAAGGGTATAAATGAATTTAAACCATAGTCTAGTAAATAGTAAAAAAATTGGAATAAATTTTTAAGAAACATGGATATGGATGATAAAGAGGTCCCATTAGATACTTAGGAAAAAACAACCTCGGATAATAAGAAGATTGTGAAATTAACTCTTACCTTGTACTTTTACTTGGGTGAGGGTAGGTTAACCTCATTTATAATGGTTAAATAATTGTTATTAAAATATAAAATAATCATATACATAAATATGATATGATATATGATCTTTTAACATTGCTTTGTTAATAATATCTTAGTATTATCGTCGTTTCGGGTGTTAACTGATTTTTTTTCCTTTATATGATTTGTTACGTAAGTAATGTTTTTTATGGATAGGATTTATCTTATTCATATTCAGAATTATATTAAGTATTTAAACATTATTTTTAATCATCTGATGAAAATTAGTCTTGAATTGATACGATGGGGAATGAATCTCATCGCAGTCGTGGAGACGGTAATCTGTACGTACGTACGAGCGACAATATCATTATTTTGATATTAAAATAATATATAATTGGATTTTATATCATATATAAAGAATAATTATCATGTTATATTTATTATTTACATCAATTACACATCATTATTATACCCATCCAAATAATAATGTATTGAATAACAATTACACCACGACGTAGAGATGGCAAGTCGTACATACGCACGTATGGTGACATGTCATTAAAAGGATGGATAGAATAATGAATATGGTTGTACCATATTTATAATGACATCACGGTATATATAAGATACTGGAGTTATTATTTTATAATGGAAAGAATAAAAAAAGAGGAAGTGGAAGAAGAAAGGAACTTGAAAGAGGTGATGAAATATTTACCTCTTCTTCGGGTTCTTCCTTTTGATTTGATCAAAAGGGATCCTTAGGTTGGATTTATGACTAAATTAAGGCCTCTAAGATGAATTTAGGATAGTTTATAGGGTATTTGGGAAGATTTTGGTTGATCCAAATGGATTTTATGGTTATAATTTGAGGGAATGAGGATTGTCCTTTTATAAGAGGGGTGAGGGGCACCTTAGGAAAAGCTAGAAATATTATTTTATAATAAAATTATTTTTAGTTTTTAATGGCTGAAAAATGAATTATTTAAATTATAAGTTGGTTATGGGTCGAAAATCACTCAACGAATAGGTTTTAGACAGGTTTGGGTCACTATATTAACTTTATCTTTTAGATTGAACTCTTAGTTAAATAGATTGACATTTACCATGTCTCTTTGTATTTTTATATTATATGGTTAATAAACTTACTATATACTTTTAAGTGAACCACATGTGGTTCATTAATTATAAACCTATCATTATATAAGTATTTTTTCCAAACCTTAGATTTTTAGGAATATAATATCAATTAATAATATAATATTTATTTTAAAAACTCTTTTATGTCAATTTTGACACTATTTGGTATTTTGTTTTTTCAAAATTTATAACAGCATTATTAATTCGAAAACAATTTATATAACCAATCATAACATGTAATAGTAACCTAGAAAATTATTTTAATTCATAAAAAGTCTCAAATTAAATTTATTTGGATATTTATAATATCAAATATTTTAATATTTAATTAATTAGGTAATTATTAGATTATCATTGAGTCATAAATAAAATAAATTATTTAATGTATAAAAAATAAAAATAAAATACCATTATGTAGGAAATATTTTTATCTTTCTAATGAATATTTATATTTGAATTTATCTTATGTGTAACCCTATATTAAAAATGGTTTAGTTATTAAACTTTGAATTTAACACTTTTAACTCTTCTTTGAATTAAATAATAATATATGTCCTAATCTAATCAAAGTGGACCTAAAGGATCATATTTTTTTACTAAGGTTTTTTTTGGTCTAATTACACTTATCCAGTATAATTAGGACATTTTTTAGGGTAATAATAATATCATTTTTACCTTTAATTACCCTATTTACTTTTAACCGTGGTAAATAAATGGCAAAATTTACTATTCACCAAAACTTATTTTCATCTCATTGAACCACATTTTACTTACTGATATCAACCATGTCTCTTGGAAATTTTAAATTCAACTCACAAAAGTGGTAAAATTAAGTTTTATGTAAATTTTCAAATTCTCCTAGGAGGTGAGTAAAAGACGGTAAAAAGTTCAATAAAATTTTTATATATCTAAAATTATTATAAATTGACTCTAATTAATTACATTGAACTTATATAGGTATTATGTATCTATTTTGACCTAAAATAAATTTAAATAAAATAAATAATTATTTAAATAAAAAGTCAATTTTAAACAATAACTCAGTGTTTTTCATTATTCATGAAAAATTGAAAGTTTTCAGAAAAATACCAAAAATTCACCCTAAGCTAATTTCAATACTCCAAATCCAAAAAATAAGTCCATTTTGAAAGATAAAATTTATAAAATTTCAAAAAGTGGGTATTACTATTCATAACAGCTAGTTTGACTGGTTGTGGTGTGTTAGAACTCGTAGTTGCGTACAACACACACTATTGCATTATTTAAAGGGAAACATATCGTGGAAGCTTGGGGTGTTACATTTAAGATTGGATTATTTTGGATTTTCTTAAAAATTTACACATAAGCCTACAGAAAACATCATGTCTGTCAAACTAGATATATGATATAGTAAATTATAAATCATTCAAAAAAATTTTTTTGATCAACTGGTTTCCAAGATTCATAAAGATCTAAAGTTTTTGAGGTTCTGATAGGATTAATTATACTTTATCATTTATAAATTTTACTCTTTATCATTTTCAAAACCATGTGGTTATTCTAAGTGAACTCCCTCTCATGTATGTTCATTATAAAAAACACACTTCCCATCCATTTGATAAAGAGTAAAATTTATAAATAATGAAAAGTCTAAAATTATGTAAATATATTCAAGTCTTGATACTAGAGAGAACACCTCCTCATTATCTATACCTTATTTTGTGATTATATCCCTTAGAAATAAGAATTTCCATATTTATCAAAATAATTAATTTTTTAAAATGTTTATCAAGGAAAACCTCTTTTAATATAATCATAGGAAAATATTTTGGACCATCTACCAAGTTTTAAACTTTGTTCCTATAAAACACATTGAGTTCATCCCACATCACCAATAACCAATATCCATCAACTAAACCTCATTAGTTGTTTTAGGTTTGAATTGTGAAAATAATCCACAATTTTTTCATTCATTTCATAAGTAAATTTTGGTTTTTACTGGTTGATAAACATCAATAATGAAATTATCTATGGGATGATTCATTAATATCATCTGATTTCTTGGATTTATAAAAAAATCTTCAAAGACATGTTGAACTTCTTCTAAAGGTACAACTTCTGAAAATTGTATTCCATTGTTCTTCATTCTGAATAATTTTCCAACATGGTTTGAAAATTTAGTTTTGAAAACATAATTCAAAGATATGGTTTTGGCGTGCTTGAAAAAAAAAGGATCAGTTTCGTCAAATTTAGTATGCACCATTTCCTCGACAGTATTTGTATGTTTAGTAAAAACATAATAATCATTATGTGTCTAGAATAGCATAGAAAAATTCCCTCATCAACTTTAAGATAAAATTTATATAAATTATTTTAGTATTCAAGATGAATACCTTATATATAAAAAGTATGAAATAAGAATGTTTGGGATTTCTTATTATCCATAACTCATATGAAGTTTTATTAAGAAAAGTTCTGAGTACAAATATATTTATAGTGTAACAATAAGTACTAATAGATTAATCCTAAAATTATTTACCAATTGATTATTCATTAAAAATGGTTCTATAAATTTATAGAATAATTATATATCTTCGTTCAAATACACTATTTTTCTGAGGAGTTCTGGGAGTTGAGAAGTTATGTGTAATTAATTTATTACTATAAAAAGTTTCAAAATTGAAATTTTCAAAATCACTACCATGATTACTATGAATAGTAACCCAAGGTATATTCTTCTCATTTCAAACATGGGATATGGAATTTTTAATAAAGAAAATATATTCTTAATTTTTAGATAGAAACTAGACCCATGTGTATTTTTTTATTCATCAACCAAGACATATACATAGTATTTTCCTAAAATACTCCCATTTGTGGTGAAACAAATAAATATATGTAATATTACAATAAATAATTATATTTTGATACTTAACTAATAAATTTAAGGCTTCAATTATATTTCTTACCATATTAACAAAGGTTCACAAACATTTGAATAATTGAACCTAGTATTTAACTAGTCGTTTCTTTGAATGTTTTGATAAGGTTATAATATTAAAGTGACCTTGATTTATATTTCATGACCAAGATTTATCTTCTATTTCACTTAGGAAAGGTAGTTCTTGGATTCTAATTTATTCTAGTGTAAGTGTGTAAACATTCTCATTTCTATCATCATAAAGAATAATTTTACCTTTTGAACTTTGAAATATAAATTTATCATTCCAAAATTTCACAAGATAACCTTCATTAAATAATTGACTCATGCTAATTTATGATGTCCTATAACATTAAAAAAATTAAATTAAATATTTTATAAGAAATTAAATGTCACTCAGACCACATATTTCACCTTGATCATTATCTTCAAAAATTTCCTTTCCAAATTTCATCTTTTTTATCTTCTAGACGAAATTTTTCTTTCCATTCACATGTCTAGAGAAATTTATATTTATGTACTACATGTTTTAGCTTTTGGTACCTGAATTTTATAACTTTAAAAAAGACTCATATTTTAGTACCCATTCATTCCTGGGTCTATAATTATTATAAAATAAAGATTTTGGGATCCACATATGTTTAACTTTATTATGTTGAATAATTATTAATTCTTTTGAAATATAAGATTTATAAAATCCAAATGACTGAAATTTATTTAAGGAATATGTATTTTTCCAATATCCTCCTCTTTAACACTTTGTAAAAAAGATAAACTCTTTGGAATAAAACAATTTAACTCAAAATTTATTTTTTCTAATGTAAAATATATTCTAGGAGTATTTATATGTCATCTCAACTATCTATAAAGGTTATCAAAAAAATTATCATGAGAGTAAAATTTAACAAATTTTTTTTCAGACTAAAAATATCAAAATTTAGTTTTACATATTGATTGTTATAATCATTAGTAATTGAGTTAGGATTAGAATTTTTTATCTATCTCTAATGTAATATTATAAATATTTGAATTATGTTAAAATATTCTAAAAAAATTAAGTAGGTTCTGCCTTTACAGATTTATAGACTTTCATAACATTGTTATTATTTTTCTATAGTAAAGTTATATATTTAGTCATTTCTTCAAAAATAGGTTTATTATCCTCATCATAATATGTAATAAAATTTAATTCTTGTAAATAAGTAGAACTATATTCATTATCAAGATCAAGATAATTAAAATTTTATGTAAGATTTGTTAGATATTCAGTAGATACCTTCACCTAATAACATTGGTTATTCCTTGAAATTCCATCATAGAAACCCATATGATTCTAATCATCAGTACTTTCATCATAAGAACTTTCTAAAGAAGAATCAACATCAATTGTACTCCATGTATCATAATCTTTCAAAATCTTCTTTCCTATGATTTTAAAAAACTTTATTGAGACTTTATCTTTCTTATTTAACCTTAAAAAATTTCATGATGTGTCCAAGTTTCATAAAATTATAAAAAATATTTATAAATCTATCTTTATTATCACTGATATATTTATAACTTTTTTTATACTTTCATTGAAATTATTTCTTTCCAACTATTCTATTCATTATTTTTTCCAGTTGACCAAGTAAATTATCACTTTGTTAAGAGGAACTAGTATCAAATTAACCTTACAATTATTCTTGGATTTTGAAAATTTATAAATCTTCTCAAAAGATTTAAATTTCTTATACATAGTTCTATATTTTTAAGTATAATAAAGTCTAATCTTATTCATTTCCTTTTCAGCATATCTTTTTAGCATACTCTTATAATTCATGATAGTTCTAATAAAATCATAAAAAATATTATTGGTTAGATGTTTAGTATCATCTATCATTGTAAATTTAGATTCTAATTTCATCAATATAATTTCAATAAACTTTTCTATCTATTAATAATCAAATAATTATTTTTCACCAAGAGATTGAAATTTGTTCACTATATTTATAAAATGATTATTTATTTCAGAAACATTTTCACCTTATAAGATACAAAACACTTGATAATATGCTTTTAATATAGGTCTTCTGGTTTCCAAAATCTTAGAGGTTCCAAAATGAGTAACTTCCAATTTCTTATAAATATTTTTAGGTTTTTCACAAAAATAAATATGACTATATATATTTCTTATCATTGAGAATAAAAAAGTATTTCTCACATGATAATTTAACAGATATTATAACTACCCTTTTATAGTAATGTAGTATATTTCTTATTAGGAATTTTATTACTCCTAGTAATCATAAAAAAATTATCAACCCCAGTTTATATAAAAAAGGTCTTCGTTTTAGCATGCTAATATTCATAGCCATCACCATCAAAAAAATTTCTCCTACTAGGATTAATATTTTCAAGAATTTCAATATAAAAACTACTATTGTATATAATGAAATACTTTTCTTTACAAATACGGTTAGTTTAAATAAGATGTAACATGTAAATACCTACTATAATACCAAATGTTAGATCATAAGAGTAAATAAATATACTACAATAGGTGGGGGTTGAATTGTAGTTTATAAAAAATAAAACATACAAATTTTACCAAGACCATTAAGAAAGGTTATCAACAAATATTTATACTAATACAATTTATAAACCGATCAAGAAATATTTTATACAAAATAGTATAATAAATTCTAATATGAACAAAAAAATATGTAAAACCTGTAAAAATAAGTAAAAAATCTTACACAACTTTTATTAGGGAAGGTAACATTCTTATATTATATTTCCTAATAAGTTTATTCACCTTAACCTCAAGTGATAAGGAAGAATATTTACATAAATTATGGTAGCCATGACTTAAAATAATGTAAGGTATTTCTTTTGATACTAGTATTCCCTCAATTAGAATGATCATAAAAACTTTGTTTCCCTACCCTTAGGAACCCTCGACCAAGCCAATTGGAAAAAATCTATCTCTCTATCCTTGAGAGCCCTCGATCCAAAAAAATATTCAAATACAAATTGTAGTAGAAAAATATTAATCCATTTAAAATGTAAACCTCACAAACAATTACTTAAGAAAACTCTCAGAATAGTAAAGGTGAAGGGATCTTAGTAACAAGAAATTATAAAACTTTTGTAGAAAATATTTTTTTTATCATTAAATCCTACTCCCTCAAGGTTATTATCTTTTTTATAGATGAGATCTAATGGATGGATTCCTTATTTATCGATATTAGTTTCAATTGAATTGGTCAAACATCTTTTTTAGTTCATATGATTTGAAAAACATCACTTTTTCTAATGGTCTTTTGATAAAACACCATTACAATATATTAATGTTCCATTCAGTAGGAATGAGAAAAAACATCATATGGTATACTTTATAAGCCTTTCTCTGGTATGAATAATAAATATTTCTCTAGTAAACTTGTGTGTATCCATTAAATGAATTATTTCTGATGGAATTTGTATTACTCCATCTGATGGACTTTATAGTACTCAATTTGATTAACTTCATAGACCTTCCATCTGATAGACTCCATATATATATCTGATGTTCATTGAACACGTTCATAAGTTATACTTAGTAGATATTCATCCAATAAAATTATTTTTCTCTATATAAAAAACTAATTTTTTCTATAAAATAACTTTATAACTTTGGAAAGATAAATGTTAGAAGCATGAAAACATATAAAGTGTGATTTTTTTAAAAATTAAAATTTGAATTAGGTCATTAGACTCAATATATATTTTCAAAAAAAATCTATAAATGAAAATACGAATTTCATAACTAAAATAATTTATTTTATTATCTAGTAAATCATGTTACATAATTGAAAAAATTATAAACTATGTGTATTAAAAACACTCATATCATTATATTAAACAATAATAGATTATAGGTTCTTATCAAGAGAAAAATGTGATAACATATACATGTTATAACATGTTATTATAAGCTTTAATCATATTAGTTATCAATGTATTAACTCATTTTTTCTATTACTAGAAACAAAACATTAAGATCCAAACTTCAATTCCTTATTATCTTTTTATGTCCTGGATATTTACAACACTTTTAAATCATAAAATTGATATTTTATATCTCTTAGAATAATAGAATTGAATTTTATAACATTTATACCTAGTGTGGACTCTCTGCTAGGATTATTACATCCATTCAGGTAATTCACAAAAAAAATTCTCCAATGGAAAAATTTTATGTACTGAAAACATTGTCCTTCCTTCTTCTTCTTCATTTTATGTGATTATGTGGACTCTAAATAGCTTTTTTTCTTCAATTTATGGATAAAACCTTTACCCTTTACTTTCTATACCATCAACATGTACTTAAGTTTGGATTTCCCATGTACTCCTCATCTATCCTCAACATATTTAGGAGATAAATTAAATTTTTTCAGTGTTACTTCATGTCATCATTCACAAAAATAATGTCGAAACCATTTTGATAGAGATTTTAGAAATAAATATGTAGACAATACAAGCTTAAGTGGTGAAAAAAACCTCTAAAATTCATTGATGTTCCCAATAATATTAACTACATAAGTTGATACTAAGGTTCATTCTATCATCTTACACAAAAAAAATGGATTTTTACACTTCATACCATTTATTCCTAGATTGATCTTGATATTAAATTTTTAGATTATCAATCATTTGATAGGTATTGTGGGTCTCATGTTTATTTTTCAAATCAGACTCCATGGTAACAAGAATGATTATGAAGAATTTTTGTGTATCTTATAGATGTTTATCAATGTCATCTAAATCCTTTTGTTGAATAGGTTCACTAGTTGGTTTCATAGGAAATTTTTGTTCCAACACATTGAACTTTCCTTCTTATTTGATATTTATTCTTAGATTTTGGTACTAGTTAAGGAAGTCTCTATTATTTATCATTTCCTTGTCTAGGATTGATCTCAAGGTACATTTTGACTTTTATTATATTTAACTACAATATAATCTTTTATCATATGACTATCTTTATTTACTGATCATTTAATAACAACTTTTATTCAATTGGATACCGCAAAAAATGATATCCCCTTTAAATATTCATCATAACGATTAGTGGTCCAACATCCTTATTTCACTAAGAAATGAATCTGATTTTGAATTCATCTCATCACATACATATTTAGTTAGGGAATCATCCTAATAATATCATGTATGACTCCTAGATAGTTGATTAAATAAATCTTTGTATAATCTATCATATCGATAAATTGGACTATATTCCTATAGTATCCTAACTCTTAGGGTTTTTTAGATAAGTGTAACCCAAAACAAATGTTAAAAATAAACTAACAAAGGAAAATATAATATCACAATGCTTTTGAAAAACCTACTCAAGGATGTCCAAGTTTCATCTATTACCCCCTGTCCATAAAAACATATAACTGAAGGGAACCCTACTTCAGTAGGACAGACCTAGTTAGATGGTTGAGGTCATAAAAAGTGCCTATTAAAAGGAATATCACACTTAGTATAAAAGTGGGATTTTCATATCACTATTTTGTCTCATGTTATTCCCTTTTTATGCATGATTTTAGTTATTTTCTTTAGAATCGTGTTCTCTCCAACAAATAAATATGTTCAAACCATATTGACGTGTAACCCTTTACAAAACCCACATTTTGTATTACTCACCCAAAATTAGAAGTCATATACATTCAAATACACCCCAATTCATTATATTCATAAGGTACATGAACTTTTCATTTAAATTACTAGAGTTATATGATATTTAAAATCTCTATATGAGTAAGGCTGAAGTAATAGAAATATGAACCCCATTCACCTTTCTAGAAAAGGCATAAACCTCCAAGATAGTAGGTAATCTAACCCAAATTTCCTCTCCTGAGGTAAACTATACTCAAAAGAGAATTCAATTTAAAATAAATCTAAAAAATATAATGAAAAAAATATATTCAAGAACAAAATTCAAGTTCATAATTTCAATTACAAACTGGGGTCAATGTATATGAAAAACTAAATTTATTATAAATTAATTTCTAGAAATAAAATAAAATATTATATCAAAGAACCAATTTATCTTATAAATTTTGGCATACAAAAATATTCATAACATAAAAATTTTATATCTATGAAAAAAATAAGGAATAATATATAAATAAATAAAAAATCAAATATTTAAACAAAATATAAACATTTATAAACAATTTATAACTTAAAGATAAAAATAAACACATTTAAACATTTCTCTTTACACTATATAAATTCCACAATTATGAGTATAACTCTATATATTCACTTCAATATAAATATTTTAGATTCATTATTATATAGATGTTCATATTAAATATATGGTGTTATCATGAATTATAAATAGTATTATAATCCAATTTATTTTATGTAAATATTAAACATAATTTAAATATCATTTACTTATAATGTAAAATAAGGTCTTATTAATTTTGAAAAAATTTAAAATAATTTATTATGAACAACTTTAAATTTAAAATATTTTTGTTTATTTTAGGTTCATTTATGTAATTTATGAACAACTTAAAAATTATGTCTTTATAAATATAAAATAAACCATTTTATTTATTATCTTTATAGAATTCCATATATATTTGTTAAAATGTATTTTAATTATTAACATTTTATATTTAAGGAATATTTAGTAATAAATTCTTTATGAAGAATTATTAATTAATTATAATCAATTTTTAATTAATTAATTAATTAAAATTTTATTATTTAATAAATATACTTAAAATACCTTTTTCAATATAATGAGTCAAAACCAGTAGCCCAGAGTCATTGTTTACCTTATTATATTGGTAAAAGATATATGAAATCACATCCCAAAGGACTGAATAGTTTAATAGTCTTTATAAACTAGATATATACATGAATCTCATGTAACTATTAAAAAACATAAAATAGAACATATTATTTTCTTTGAGTTCACCATTATTCCCTTTATCATATCCCTACATATCATCCATAAAACACTTCTTGGCATCTTGGAGAAAAGAAACATAATAATTATGAGTTAAAATGCCCAATAAGGGTTAGGTACAATTGAATATATTATGAAACAATAAACATAATCAACATGGAATGGTAAATAACTAAACACACATTTCATTTAAAGAATAAATCATGAATGAAATTAATTTATAAATAACATCATTTTGAAAATCTCATGGAAAATAATAACCGAATTCTTAATGCAGGAAATACTTAATAATTGGAAATCATGTTCTCAGGAACATGAAACCTCTACTTTCAAGACCTTTTATAATATATTTTGAAACATTAGGTATAAAACCATTTAATTTGGCTAAATTATTTGTCTCAAAATATGTACTGATGCATTAGTGGGCTATATAATTCTAGGGCCCACCCATCACTGCCAATCCAAAGTCTTTCTCACATATACAATGTTCAATTTCAATCATGAATCAATATTCCTTATCATCAAATATACTTATCAATTGAAGGATATATATTTATCAAAATTTTCCTAATTAATCAAATAACATTTAAATTAAACACCACATGTAAAAATGGTATATGTTTTATGCAAAAAACGAATCTATCATACAAGAATGTGGATATTTAAGATAAATTTAATATCCAATGATCAAAAGTAAGTTAATCATTCAAAGGATGGTATTATTAAAACATATATTCAATGTTGAATAAGTAAAATAAAGGTTTTTTTCATTAATGATTAAAATTGTGATAAAATTTTCATTAAAATCGTTTTTGAGAAAAATATATTTTTTACTTTGAAAGTCACTTTTAAAGTAACAATACAGAAGTATAAAGTATAAAAATTTTTTTTGAAAATAACCTTGAAATTTTGTAAAACAAGTTTAGAAGTATTAAGTCTCTATGATGGCAGGAAAATCCACTCATGTGGTATTATTTTAAAATACATTCCTTCCATGTTTTTTGTCAGAAAATATATAAAGTACCTCATTTGTAAAATGACAATAAAATTTGATTCAACCTATTTTCTAAAATGTAAAACATGGGTAAAATGTATTTAAGAAATATTAAGATAATATTAAAAACCTTTTTGAAAATATTTTTATAAAACCTGGACATGGAATATAAATGTATCCTAGTGGGGACTTAAATATAAACAATCATGAATAATGAAGAGATTTTGAAATAAAACCATACCACTTTAGTAAATTTTGAATCATAAGAACTGTAAAAGAACTAAATTAAAATGGGAATTTAAATACCACTAAGTCTTGGAAATTAATGAAATAATATATCATAGGGTATAATATACACCACAAAAAAAAAATAGGTGGTGAATTTGGAATATGTCTCATATAAGTAAAAAGTGATATGAGAAACCCTTACCTCACACTTCCCTTTAGTATAATGTTATTTTACCTCCTATATAATGGTTTTAAAAATATTATTAATTTATACCAAAACTATATTCATATTTATAATATCATATATAATCTTCTTATACAATATTATCACCTTTTTGTTAATCACATTTCATTATTACCCTTGTTTCGGGTGTTAACTGCTTCATTTGTGCATGCATGTTTTCTCATTTAAGTTCTGGTTCTCATACATAGGTTATAGTTTCATCATATTAATAATTATATTAAGGTTATATATATCATATTTATTAATTATATATATATTTTTAAATCATTCTTTAAAAAATAATCGCTTCGCTTCATAGATATGTTAACTTGTACGTACGCACGAGTGATGATATCCTTTATAAATGGTTGAAAGCATAAAGAATTAGAAGATATACTAATTTAAAAGAATAAATATAATGTCATAAGTATCATATAAATCCATTATTTCCATAAAAATCCATTTAAATTGGTGATGAAGAACGATTTTCCCCTCTTCATAGAGACAATAAGTCATACGTACGCACATGCGGTGCTTTCATATTCTATAGGATGGATAAAAGGTTGAAGATAGTTATATCATAATAATAATAAAATATCATTATATATATTGTATTTTATTTATTAATTTATTGTTGAAACTAAACTTTAATACAATGTATAAGAAGAAGAAAAAACTTGAAAGAGTGGGTAAAGATGATTACCTCTTCTTCGAGAGACCTTCTTTATATATTTTCTTAAGGGACTTATGGTTGGTAAATTGAGGAGAAAATGAACTAAAAATTTTTATAAGGATGTTTGGAAGAGGAATTTGTTGGACCTAGTCAATATATATGACTCAATTTGGTGTAAATAAGTGAGGGAGGAGGTTGCTTTATAATTGATGTGAGGGGAGTTTTTGGAATTTCGTAAAAGATTTAAATATATTAAGACTATTCTAGAGACAAGTTCTACTAAATGGCCTATAAATGCATAGAGTATAAACTTTTCGACCATATATTGTTAATTTATGATTATTTAGTATTTTTATGATTTTTAAATAATTTAATAAAAATATTAGTCCAATAAAATATCATTATTGTCAATTTTGATACTATCCATTACTTTGACATTAAAAAAACAAGGAAAAAAAGTAAAATTAGAAAAAAAATATTATATAATAAAAATTTTATGTTCATCTATATAATTATTTTATCACCTTAAAGATCACAATTTATGTTATTTTTAATATTTTTAATATCATTTATTTGATTATTTCATTAATTAACATCAACATTTTGTAGGAATTTAAGTTACTTATTTATTCACTAAAATTTAAAAATAAATTTCCATTTTGAAGATAAATATTTTATATTTAAATATACTATTTATATTTAAATATATCCTTTAGATAACAAAAAATTTAAAATATTATAATTATTAAAAACAAGAGTGTTACATGTTTGACTTTTCATGAAATAAAATTCTATAAAGGTTACAATCTAATAAAAATGGCCACAAAATTACATATAATAGAAGATTGGATAAATATGGATGAAATATACCCATAAAATAAAATTAATTCATGTTTTAGGGTCATTTTCTATCCTTTATCATTTTATTTTTTACTAAAATTATCGATTTACCCTTAACGTGGAAAATTACTATTATTACTATTCATTTTGTCTAAAAAAGAGACATATTTTCCAAGTTTTGACCCACCATTTCAAAATATTGATTCCATTTTTTAATATGAATCTCATATAAGTTGTAGAATTTAATTTAAAATAAATCCTGAGGAACACAATAAAAAATAGTTTTCATGAAAATTGCATTTTTAAGCCCTCAAATATACTTATACCAAAAAAAATAATAGGGATGATTAAAATTTAATTAATTATATTATATATAACTAAATATTAATTAAATAACTTTATATCAAATTGAAATCATAAATTTACTTTTTAATATAAATAATATGAAAATTTTATAAAAATTGGTATTTTCACTATTCACTGGAAAATCAAACTTTTTAGAAAAAATACCAAATATTCACCATATTATAATTTTAGTATTATTATTTAAAAAAAGAATAATTATTATACAATAAAATTTCTTTAGGTTCCAAAAATTAATTATAATATGCATTCATGAAAAGAAGGAAATTCATTTTTAAAGAAAACATATGTTTGAAGAATAAAATGACTTTACTAAAAATAAAGTTCTTATTCACAAAGCATAAATTAATACATTAAAATTATTTGGAAAATTATATATTTCATAATGTGATTAATACTATTCATTCTCACCAATTTAACATCTATGTTATAATGATCACATTTAATGAATAATATTTCATTGTTCATTTATGTTGGGTGTTGTGCATTTTCTACGCTATAAAATATAGTGTTGTTTTAAAATATTGGGGTGTTACATCCCCCCACCTCATTTAATAAATTTTATCCTCACAATTTGAACTTGTGTTCAGTAATCAAGGGTCTGAAATTTTAAAATTCAATTGTAAAAATATCGCATCATAAAATGGGTTAATACAACTTACTCTTAAAAAAGGGAACAAGAAATGAGAAGGTCGCCACAAAACTAGGTTTCCAAATACTAGAACATTATTGGGAAGTGAAAAAATGGATATAAAAGAAAAAAACCAATGCCAAAGTTTTATTAGAGGTTGATATAGAACATTTTCATGATAATTTTTTCCATCACAAAACCCTAAATCTTTGATGGGTTAAAAGACCATTGATTTCAAGATAAGAAAAGTAATCAGATGATGGTTTTATTTCAATTTCATTTTAATAAATTAAATGAATTACTATAATATCTAAATATAATACTCAATAAAATAAACTTACTTGATTTATTTCCATGTCAATATAATAATATCGTCATTTGGTTGTGCTTTAATCTATTTCCACTTCATCTCTTACTCCAAGAAATGGGTATTCCGGATTAATGTTTCAATTCTGGAGCACATTTTAATTAATTATAAGATCCAAATACATTATTTTGGCCGCTAAATATTTACTAAAAAAATGGTAAACATAGGTTATTCAATATGATAAATCATATTTTTACCACAAACAATAATATCAAAATTTAGTCTAAAACCATTCTATAAATAGTTTACCTTAAGGATCCTATAAATTAAAAAACCCAAAAAAAAAGTATATGTTCACTAAATTTTCAAAAATAAATATTCATTAATCCCCCACATAGAATCTCTTAGTTTCACATTCAATTACCTTGATCATATATTCTCATAAAATAAGGTGGTCACTTAGAAACCTTTTTGAAAACATGCATGATTTTAGGAATTAAATTTATCCTTATTAATTATTTATAATGTATTTCATAAATCTAAATAAATAAGTAAACTCCATCATGATTTATATTTCCATTATAAAATTTTCAAGGTTAATAATATTGTTCCATTTAATTCCTCAGTTTTAGTATTCTCTTTACCCCAACCCAACATTAGGATCATATTAAGGTTTTTATTTCCCTTTTCCATGAATTCTCAAAAAATATCTCCTTACCAACAATTACATATCCTTGTTATCATACCATTAAACATATACTCTCAAATCCTTAAGTAAATGATACTAAATAAAATACATAATATTGTTGAAAAAATACTATTATATTTTTGACGCCTTCCAAATAAGAAACAGAAAAAAATCACAAAAGAATAAATACTTGAATAAGAGGATTACCTTCCCCACAAAATCAAAAGAGTTGAGACTTGAGGATTTCATGATCCTCTTAGGGAATCACTATCATGTGACTATTTCAAGTTCACGTGAATACTCCATGCATAGTACATAACCTATAGCGAATATCATAGATCCCCCTTCAACAAACCTTCTTGTTCTTACAAAGGCCCTCCAGATAACTGATGGCCATGTGATGACAACTGAATGATCACCCAAATCCATTTGGTTTTTCATTGGAAATTTCCTGTCAAATCATTTGAAATTACTCCAAAAATAAGGAATAGTTTCCAAAGGGATAAAAACCCCATTGTCATGAAGCTCATGTTCCATATCATTGTTGGAAAGAATAAAATTACTTGATGATATCCAAGAAAACTCGCAAGAAACCCAAACCTTTGTAGAATAAAATAAAGAAGATCAAGGGGAGGAGGAGAGAGGTAATTTTGGTTGCTAGAAGAACTAAAAAACACCCCTATAAATTTTCAAGACACTGTGAGACTCTAACAACATGTATGCCTTGTCTCGCGAAAGACCATTGGCTTGTCAACTTCACCGAATATAAGTCCTTGGGTATGTCCAGGAAACTCTGCACTTCCCCCTCAGTTATCTAAGGAAAAAATGGATATATTTTTCTACAACATGCTCACACATCCTCATATGACCCATATTGTTCATGTGAGGCATCATAAATAAAATTATAGTAAATATCCTTGATATTACTCATGTTAACTCATGTAATCCTTGAACTTTGTAAAATAAAATTAAGTGGAAAACTAGGTTGGTGGTGAGAGATCTCACAGTTGCTAATAGACATGTGATTTTCCCAAGAAGTCCACACTGTGGTCCCATGAGACCCTAGAAAAACCATCATTGTCTCATAGAAAGTCTCACACAATATATCAAGAATCTTGCGGATGCATTTAAATAGAAATTGAGATCTTGTGAAGGCTCTTGGACATATCAACATGATAATAATAAATTACTTTGATACATACGTGTGATCGAACAAGCCCCCATTAATTGGAAATAATACAATAAATGGAGCGTTGATGAGAGAGATTAATGACCGTTGAAGTAATTATAGTGATATGTGTAAAGAACATACCACATGTATTCCAGATCACGCAAGATTCAAAGAAATTAATGTTGAATAAATCTAAGGCCTTCGCAATACAAGGGTTAGAACCAATATTAAAAGTGGAAGAATTAAATGAAAAACATTATTGATGGCCATCATGCACTTCACATGATTCATCCAAAGACATGCGACAAATCTAGGAAATGTCACCTAGAATTTACAACTCTCCTTCAACATGATATTTAGGACACGCAAAATCCTCCAGACATGTCAGAGAAAGTCATATGGTTCTCCCAGGGACTCCTCTTTGATCTCATGAATCCCTACGGGTCTATCACCTAAGCCTTGAAACATCCTCCAGATACATCGCCTGAATCATATAGCGGAATTCACTCATATCAGTCAAGTATCGCGCTTGCATCTAGGAATGACAACCAAGATCTCACGACACCCTCTGGTAAAGTCAGCTGAGACTCATGACACCCTCTAGACATGTCGACTAGGTCTTGGGATTCCTTACAAGGATGTTATCCAAGATATTCTATATCCGTCAATCCATGACATACCAACTCTTATGACACCCCCTCCCCCATATGTTTTAAGCCAACTCTTGCAAATGAAACCAAGGCACATTAGCTAGAACATGCAACACCCCCTTGAAAAGGGTAGTCAGGTCATGCAATGGCCTTGGGAACATGACAATTGGGTCATACTCCACCCTATAAAAAATAATTCTAGATCAATAGGGAATGCCAGTATTTGATATCCTTATCCATCCTTGGGGTGTAATCCCTAAATAAAAAAAGAAAACTTAGAGTGTATGACTTGATCAATATGGAAACCTTAGAGTGTAAGCCCTGACCAAAATGGAAACCCCAAAGTGTAAGAATCTATTAAAATTGCAACCCCAAATTGTAATCCCAAATCAAAAGGGCAACCCCATAGTGTAAGCCTCAGTCAATAGGGAAGTCTCAGTGTGTAAGCCCCAATATAAAGGGAACCAAAATGACTTTGATTCCAACCATATTCAAGATATATAGGCCGCCACTTCAAGGTTTGATCTCTATATTAATCATTTAGGGAGATCCTAGTATTCAAGCCCTTATCCAGAGTAATTTCATTGATAACCTGTTAACTCTTATTTCTCACAATGAGCGTAGCTCATGTGGGATTAGTGATTTTCACTGATCATGTTGTATGAACTATACACCCCAAAGATACAAGGGAAACCTTAGCTCGTAATCCCCAATTACCGACATCATATAGTATATCCCCGATCAATAGGGTATCTATCTTGGTATAAGCGCAAGCATTCTTGAAACCAAGAGGATGGTGAAAATGTATCTGAGTGTGATCATCCACCTAATCCTATTAGCAGGCTAAGGGATAAGTGAACTATGAGAAATATAATTCCATCCATACTCAAGATACATATGACACCTTCTCAAGGCCCGATATTTATACCAAACACCCCAACAAATGTCCAATTACATAAGTCCCACTTCTACATTCTAGGAGGCTGATTATATATTACCCCTTGCTTCTCACACTAATCATAGCTCATGTGGTCTTAGGGAGATACAATTAACACCTCATTACTAATCATGTCCTACCCCTAACCAGGGTGATCCTAGTATGAAATCCCCTAATGAGTGGTATGGTATGAACACCCCTCATATAAAGGAATAAACCTTGGACCCATCCCCAAGGTCATGGTTGAACTATGATCACTCTGATTCCTGGAATAACCAGAATACATAGGATGTCTCCTTGGGAACCAAGATCAAATATTTGGGGTCTCAATACCTATACATATGTCCTCTTTTCATGACGTTAAACTTCACATGATTAATGAACTATGTGGGTTTTTATTCCTACTAAAACTAGAATACATTGGACTCCTCATAATGGCTCAGTCCCCTCCTTAGAATATTAACCGCCTCCTTGTGTGGTAATAAATTATGAACCATTTGGTCATATGGATTAAGCACATAAATCAGTTATTCACTATTAAGGAGATAAATTAAGAACCTTGGATACATACAAATAGATTCACTAAAAATACATTACTCCCCCCCAGTTCCTTAATGAGACCCCCTTTCTTTTTTTTAACAAGAGAATTAACAAATGAATTGTTTTCTCAGGGTAACCAGTCCCGTATCGGGATTAGGAAAAGATATACAAATATATCTTAATTCTATAAGAGAGTCTCAGAGTAGGAAATAATTCCCCCCTAAAGGGTAGTATGGGCCCTATAGTGACCCTCTCTTTTCATACATTAACATTAAATAACTTTTTGGAAATACTTAAAAAATTATAGAAATGGACACCCAAAGACTGTACTAGTCTAGTGCCTTTGGAAACATGGAAACATAAACACTAATACATAAGTGAGATATATTATCTCCCACTAGGTTCTTCTTGACTAGAAACCTTCTTAGACGCATAAAACATAATACATATCTTCATTACCTTGGGAATGAAACATAAAAATTGGTGATCTCAAATTATTAGTAAGGGTAAAAAAGAGAGATACGTAATCATAATCACAAGCATATGGGTATGATAAAAATATCATGAAAATAGAATATCATACCCTGCATATAAAATATTATATACATGAATAATGGAACAAATCTTGGCAGATTATAAGACATGAATCATAAGTAAATAGAGAACATAATCCATGAAATCATAACATACGAATAAAACATGGAATTTTGGAAGACACATAAGCATATATAATATGATTTCTATAGTATTCAGGGAATCATTTCCAAGACCATCTTGGTAGTATAAGTTACTCCCTATACCATCTTGGTAGTCATGGTTCACTCCCATGGCCATTTTGGTTGCATGAGTTCACTCCTTATACCATATTGGTAGTCATGGTTCACTCCCATGGACATATAAGTATTCAAGGTTCATTCCCAATACCATCTTAGTCTATCTCATGAGATATAAATCTCTACCCAATGCATTGGAGTGAGATATAGATCCCAACCATCTCATAATGAAATCATACATACATTTTCCACAAGATCATAAATAATCATATCATATCACATGAAATGAAATGGGTATTATAAACTAGTAATCATATCATAACCTATGTAAAGATACAGGTTTCATAATCATTTCATTATAAACATAACCTATGAATAGAAGTTGGTTTCAAAATCATATAACCTGTGAAAGAGAAAAGGGTTTCATAAACATCATTCCATAAAAACATAATCCATTCAGAGAAAGAATATGAATGGAAACATTGAATTATTTCCCCAAAAAGGAATGAGTAACACCAATAAATGTTATCTTATATGGGACATAATTTTGAAAGATCTTTTAAAACTTTTCTTAAGGAACATATCCTTTCTACATTTAAAACACTTTTTAAAAAATAAAACCTTTTTGAAAAACTTTTTCATTGAAAATATATTTGAAAACTTATAAAGGAAGCATTTAAAAACATAAAAAGTTTCTAAAATACTTTTTCATTGAAAATGGTCTTGAAATATATTTTGAAAACATTTTGGAAATGTAACGACCCAAACTTTTATTAATGAACATTCTTCTTGATCTAATTAAATGTCTTATTATGTAAAATAGTTATATGTAGTTCTTTGGTTGTATGATTTTGGATTTTAAAATACAGTTAAGAATTGTTACTATTTATAATATAGTCATTGAATAGTGATCACATGATTAATATAAATATAGGGAATTCACAAATCCAATTTTCTCAAAAAAAAAGGAAGTGATGGCCTCATCCAATAGAATTTTTCCATACGAAGCTCATTTTTCGGAACTCAGAAAGAAGGTAGTATCACTGGGCTTCTCTCTTGACCAATCCCAAGATGATCTTCAACACTTTAAGCTTGAATGGAACTGACTATGGGAGAAGTGGAATTTGATATAGATTACCACCTAAGCAATGTTATCTGAGCCACCCCAATAGTCTATCACCATCCCACACCTTACCCTTAGGTCATATGCAGGTGTTATAAAGGGTTATGTAACAAGACCCAAGCACTATGATTATGTGAATTATTTTTTTATAGAATAAATAATATACATTCATTTTATTATTGTTACATTGTAAATAGTTTTTAAATCACAAATAGTATTTTTTTAGTTAATATTCAATTAAGAAATATATTTTGATGAATTAATGGATTTTTTAATTGAATAATATTTTAAAAAAATATTATTACTAAATTAATTTTTATTAAATAAAAATGATCATATAATTTTTTATGAATACAATTGTAATTTTTATAAAGGTTTGAAAGCTGTTTTTTGTCAAAACTAATGAATTTTCGATAAATGTCAATTTTTATTTTAAAAGTAATAATTCCCATATTTAAAAAAAAAATTAGATAAAATAAATATAATTTTTGGAATCAAAATGTTGAAATTATCCAACGGCGAATTTTTCATAATTTTCTGAGACGCTCGAATGTTTGGGTAAAAATTAAATACCGTTTAATTATATAATGTATTTTATGAAATCATAATGACCAAATAGTGATAAAATAAAATAATATAAAATTGATTTTTGTCCAATATATGTTTTACCTTTAAAAAAATTTGATTTTATATTTGTTTTATTAATTTTGTGGTTCCTTAGTTGACCCTCCAAGACTTATAAAACATTTTAACATTTTAAAATGATTTCCTTGAGATTGTGACTCACCTCCACAAAAGCAAACCTAATATTTTAATAATTTCAAACATTGTGTAATGACCCACCAATTCTCATTGGCTTGAGAGTAAAACGAGTCATTACTTGGCCTTAGGCGACATCCCCAAGATGCCAAAGGATGGAAATAAATGCCATAGGGTTTCAAATGAAAGTGGGGGACATTTTATCCTTTAAGAAATAGCCAATAAACCAAACAAGACTAACCAAACATTCACTATATGATGCATGAAAAATGAATGACAACAAAATAACTTCATTTATGTCAAACCATATCAAGTACACAATAGCGAAAGACCAAACTAAGCATCAAAGTACACAGCAGATGAATAACTCAAGACTCTCAAAAAACACCACGACTCCATGCTTCAAAAGCTCCAAACTCCACCAGATCTCCCAAGCATCACCATGAACCACTAACAATAAGATTCTTTACCTTTACTTGTAACCCGGAACATAGCATCTACAAAAGCACTAAAGTTCTAATGTAGGGGTGAGTATAAAAATTAGTAGGTTTCCCCAATGACTTCCCTACTCACACCACTAGGATAAAAGAGTTAGCAACATTTATATAAAAATATTTTATATAAAACATTTTCCCAAAAGCAATTTATAAATAAATATAAACAAGTTTCCCAAAACCAATTATAACTAAAAGCATTCAATGAAAAAGAAACAAATTTTCCAATGAGTTATTTTTCTAGAAAAATAACTAAACAATCTTTAGAACCGTTTTACAAACATCCCATTTTGTCATACCCAACCATTTACTAACCCGTGCAACCAACCATGCATGCTTCGTTATGAAAGTTCCATACTCATGAGCGGTTTATCGTTGATCTACCAAGTCGTCACAAGGTAATTGCTTCCCATGTGCCATTACACATTTGGCACCGAGAACAAGTTCATTTTCAACCAAGCCTCGTACATATAGTTACCATGTGCCATTAAATGTTTGGCACCGAGCACAAGGTTATATTTCAACCAAGCCTCGTACATATAGTTACCATGTGCCATTACACCTTTGGCATCGAGCACAAGGTCATATTTTAACCAAGCCTTGTACATGCAACATTAACTCAAACCACATATGCCCATAAATCATTTCAAACACCCTTTCAATAAAAACACATTTTTATTGAAAACCATTTCCATAAAAACCATTTCAATGCCAAAACATTTCAATTCCAAACCATTTCAATAAAAATCCCTTTTTATTGAAAACCAATTACATCAAAGTAATTTCAATCTCAAAAAATTTCAATACAATAACCTTTTTATTAAAAACCCATTTTTCATAAAACCATTTACAATTTTAGAAAATCCATAATTTAAAATCAACATTTTAAATTCAATAAACCAAATCACTTGCACAACAATTCACCAAGATTTCACAATTTCACCAGAACCATAAATCATCAATAAAGATAATTTATTCTATGATTTTAAAAATCAATTCCATTAAAATAACCCAATTTGAAACTAAGACAATCAATAATAATAATAGGAGTTGAGAGTGAAGCCTCCTACCTTTAGGGTTTTGATGAAAACCACAACAAACGAAGAACGCACAAGAAAACCGGGTTGCTTCTTCAAAAACCCACCTTAGATATCTTCTCCTAGCAAGAAAAAGACACAATATCATCATATTTGGTATCCACACACTTAAATCTACCCATAACGGGTGTAGATATAAGAAACCGGGAGAATAAGAGAAGTAGATCTAAGTAGATCTAAGAAACAGAACAAGAACGATGAAGAATGATCACATACCTCAAGAATCCAGCTTCAATTCGGTAAGAGAAGCCTTAGGATCGCCTCAGGAATGATGGGATTACCCTCTTTGACCTTAGGAGAAGCAAAATCCCGAGTTAGGGCCACTTTGAAGGAAAAATGATCCACTTAGAGGCAAAAACGCATGAGATCCACCTTTATAGGATCTCATTTAAGTGGCCGCACGGTTTGCTCACACAGTAAGACAAACCATGCGTTAACTGTGCATTAGCCACTGCCTTGGAAGACCCTCCACGCACGGTTTGGCCTCATGGTTAGACAAACTGTGCACCGCCTGTGCAAAAGCTACTGCCTCTAAGAACAACTACGCATGGTTTTGCTGCATGGTTTAGAAAAATTGTGTGATGTCTGTGCGACTTCCCCTTTGCCTCAAAACTTCATTCAAAGTTCTCCAGACTCTCTCATTAATTACCCTTAACTTTAAAACCATGAAAAGCATCAATTATGGGTTACATACCAGAAGACGGGGGTACTACATTCTCCCCACCATTGGTCTTTCCATTCTTAGAACGTAGAAAACCTTCATCCAACTGAAAGAGTTCTGACCACTGCTCTTTCATTTCCTTTTCACGTTCCTAAGTTTCTTCCTGATTCGGACCATGCTGCCATAAAACCCACACTAGACCAATTATTTTTCCACATAATACTTTCTCTTGCCTATCCACAATCCGTACCAGGATATGTATCAACAAAGCATCTGACTCTAGGTCAACATGATCTCATCTGATCACATGGTCAGTATCAGGCTGATACTTTTTCAACTGAGATACATGGAACATATTATGCACCAAACTGAACCGTGGTGGTAATTCCAACCGATATTCCACCTCTCCAAACTATTCCAGTATCTAAAAATGTCCAATGTATCTATGAGATAACTTTCCCTGCTTCCAAAAACGACAATGCCCAAGCCTTGGAGAGATCCTCAAGAAGACATGATCACCCACAATGAACGACAACGGTCTTCGACGGTGATCTACATAAGATTTCTGAAGACTCTGAGCTGTCTCCATCCTTTTTCTAATCAAATGGATCTTATCTGTTTTTTCTTGAACAAGGCTTGGCCTGAATATTGAATTTTCACCCGTTTCAACCCAACATAGTAGAGAACGACAAGGACGCCCATACAATGCTTCAAACGGAGCCATGCGTATCGAGGCTTGATAGCTGTTATTTTATGAGAACTCAACTAAGGGTATATGCTCCTCCCATGAGCCATTGAAATCCATTACACAAGCCCACAACATTTCTTCCAATGTTTTTATCATCCGCTTAGATTGCCTATCCATCTGAGGATGATACATCGTGCTCATAGTCAACTGAGTTCTAAGTGCTTGTTATAATGATTTACATAAACGAGATGTGAACCACAGATCTCTATCTGAGACTATAGAAACCGGTACACTATGCCTCTTTACCACTTCTCGAATATAAATTTTTGAAAGATCCTCCACCATATGAGTTTCAAAAATAGGGCTGAAATGGGCCGACTTGTTTAGACGATTCACTATCACCCAAATGGCATCGCGTTTCCAGATCGTTCTTGGAAGACCTGTAACAAAATCCATTGTTATCTAATCTAATTTATACACTAATATGGTAAAAGATTATAATATACCATCTAGTCTCTGATGACCTGCTTTAACCTGCTGACAAATTAAGCACCAAGAGACAAACTCGGCCACCTTCCTTTTCATGATGCTCCACCAAAACTACACCTTCAACACCTTATACATATTCTATGTACCTGGATGTAAAACCCATATTGAATTGTGGTAATCATGAAGAAGTTGTTCCTGAAAAACTATAGGTACAATTATCTGATCTCTGAAACACAAAACTAAATCCCCTTCAAATTTCTAGCCCTCAATGGTCTCGCCACCATTGAGTTTTGATCTTACAACCAAACATTCTGCATCAGATGTTTGTGCTTCTTTGATCATATTTACTAGATCAAGAACAAGTGTAGCTAAAAATAAAACTGCAACATCACCTCGGTCTTCACATTCCAAATGCATGTTGGCTAAGACTGAAATCAACGGCCATTCATATGAAGCATCTTTCACCAACTGAGCATATGACTTTCTACTCAATGCATCCACCACCGAATTTCCTTTCCACGATGTGTACATCAAGTCAAAGTCAAAAATTTAGAGATACTCCATCCAAATCTTTTTCCTCAGATTCAAATCTCGCTGTGATAAAATGTGTTGCAAGCTTTTGTGATCTGTAAACACAGTAAATCTCTCACCAAAGAGATAATGTCTCCATGTTTTCAAAACATGGATGACTTCATCTAACTCCAAATCACGTGTTGGGTAATTCTTCTCATGCACCCTCAACTAGCTTGAACCATAAGTTACCACATGGTCTCCTTGCATGAGAACATAGACCAACCCTGATCCCGAAGCATCACAATACACCACATACCCCTGTCCTAATTTTGGAAAATTCAAGACAAGTGATGATGTAAGCTGAACTTTCAGTTCCTGGAAAGACTTCTGACATTCTTCTGTCCATACGAATGGAGAATTATTCTTTGTCAGAGCTGTCATTGTTGAAGCTAGTCATGAGAAATCACGCACAAAGCATTGGTAGTAACCATCTAGACCAAGAAAACTTCATATCTAGAACACATTCTTTGGTGGTTGTTGAGAGATAACAACTTCTATCTTTTCAGGATCAACAGAAATACCTTTCTCAGAAATTACATGGCCAAGGAAATTTACTTCCTCTATCCAAAAATCACACTATGATAATTTGGCATGCAAGCGATGATCTTTCAAGATTTGTAACACTGTTTCCAAGTGAACCTCATGATCAGCCCTTGTTTTTTAATAGACCAAAATGTCATCCACAAAGACCACAACAAAAGAATCAAGATATTGTTGAAATTTGTCTTTGGAATATTCTCCTTCTGAACTCGCAATTGGTGATATCCTGATCGCAATTCAATCTTGGAGAACCACTAATCTCCTCTTAATTGATCAAATAGATCATCAATGCGTGAAAATGGATATCTATTCTTTATCATAACTTGGTTAAGATTATGATAATCAACACACAACCAAAGAGTTCCATCTTCTTTCTTCACAAACAAAACCGGTGCTTCCCCATGGAGACGTTCTTGGTCAAATAAACCCTTTTCTTTCCAGCTCCTCTAACTACACTTTCAATCCCCGCATCTCTGTTGGTTCCATCCTATACGATGGAAGGAAAATAGTACTGGTCCCCAGAAGGAGATCAATCATAAACTCCACTTTCCTTATAGGTGGTAACCCTGAGAAGTTGTTGGGAAATACATCAGAAAATTTATCCACAACAACTGAAAAACTATGTTCCTTGATCTCTTCCATTGCATCCAAAGTCATTGATGCCAATTGGTAAGAGATCATTCCAACCATTGGTTCCAACATGATCTTTTCATTGTTCTTTACAATCCTCTCTCCTTTAAAGAGATGCTCGATGTTGTCCGTAGTCATGAAACTAACCGTTCTCGTATAACAGTTGATTCGAGCCTTTAACATTGTCTGCCAATCCATACCCAAGATTACATCATAGAAATCCATCTCAAAAATTGATAAGTCCCATCTTAACGCAGCTCCATCAACAGTTATAGCACATTCTCTACACACAAAGGATTGACATTCTCTTTCACCAGGAGGAGTTTTCAGTTTCAAAATAGAAGGCATCAATTCCAGTTTTAAACATAGCAGGTCAACAGCATGAGAAGCATTGAAGGAATGTGATGCACCAGTATCAAACAACATGTGAACAAAGGTAGAATTCAAAATAATCATTCCTCTTACTATAGATGGTCTATCCTGATCATCGACAATCATCTGCTCAGCTCCATACAATTACTTATTCACTATACTTTTCTCCTTATTTCCTTGCTGAGGTTTCCCTGGTTGAAAAGTCATGGTATTTTGAGAATCACCATGGCTAGCTCTATTATGCTGAAGAGATTGAATCTTCTGTCCTCTTTCTATCGAAGCATATGATACTTGCGACGCTTTGGAAGTGTCACGCACACCCAACCTCAGATCATTCCTACAATAGCACTGTAGATGCCCCATTTTCATGCAATTGTGACATGATCGAGGTTGTGTCTGATAGTCCTGCTTTATGTAGTCTTGAGAACCACATTGAAAACAACCTACTTTTCTCTGGGGTTATGGAGGAAGGTTCACTGATCCCATCGTCTAGTTCTGATTTCCACTTTCATGGTGGAAATAGGTGTCCCTTTTCCTCTTATTCCCAACAGTAGAGTTCCCACCATTTCTTGTAGGTATCATCATTCCTCCTTCTATTGATCCTGAGATATCACACTCAGCAACAGTTGCTCTGTTCACCATTTCTTTATAATGCGTAATACAAAGCACCACAATCTTCGATCTAATCTCCTGCCTTAGCCCGGATTCGAAGATGCGTGCCTTCAAGGACGCACTTTCCACAACCTCTGGTGAAAAATAGACTAAATTCATGAACTTATTCGCATACTCTTTGATAGAGAGGCTCTCCTGTTTCAGGCTGAAAAAGTGAATTGTTTTCTGGATTTTGAATGTGTAAGGATAGAATTGTTTGTTGAACAATTCTTCAAAATCCTCACATGTAAGTCCTTCTTCCAATTTAGCCTGCACCGCTAAATCCCACCATTGACATGCAAGATCGTCAAGCATATACATCACCAACTTGACCTTGATCACTGATGGTGTGCTGATGAAGTTGAAGATATGATTCATCCTACTTATCCACACCTCCACCTTTTCAGGTTCAACATCACCCCGAAAGTTTGGTGGATTATGCTTCATGATCTGGATGGTATGATCCACATGCCTTGGTTCATTCCTCCGATTCCCCGTATCCACAACATGAAAAGCCTAAACAATACTCTAAACTAGATCTTGGTTCACCCGTGGTTCAGGTGCAACCACATTCTCTGCAGCTTCTTCAGGTTGGTTTTGATGACACCTACCGGGGCCATTTTTTAAACCAACAACTTCCTCCGTCAATCTCACTCTCTGGAAACTGATGGATTAGCATTTAAAATTCTATCACATCAATTATCACAACATTTTTTTCCAAAACATCCTCTTTCCATGTTCAAATAATTTTGAAAACATTCAACATGCCTCTTTGGAAATCAACCAATTTTCAAAATACACCAAATATCCTGTTTTCAAAATCTTTCACTTAAAACAATTTCTGCATTTTTTCTTTTCAAAAATTCACACCTTGCATAAAATCAATATTCATTCCTCACAATGAGATATACAATCCTAGTGGTAATTCATTCCTCTACAATGCATGCCATGATCATCTCATTGGCTAAACCCATGACAATGAGATTTCCAACATTCTAGAAGTGTATCCAAAACACTTATGTACCCAACACCTTGGTAACTTGAAGTTCATCATAAATAGGTTATATATGTCCTTTTATATTATACATTTCAAGTTCCAACAATACTACTCCTGTTTAAGTTTTCATCCCAAGAAATAGACAAAAAGGAATTTCAACTCCAAGACTAGGAACATCGATGACTACTTGTTAGGTAGGGACCGAAGAAGCTGATACCATTTTTAATGACTACACAATTCTAATTATCTTGAGAGTACAAAAAGTCATTACTATGATTTAAGAGACATCCCCAAGACACCAAAGGCTGGAAATAAATTCCAAAGGGTTTCAAATACAAGTGGGGAATGATTTACCCTTTAAGAAATAACCCATAAACCAACCAAGCATAACCAAACATTCACTATATGATGCATGAACAAATGAATGACAACAAAATAACTTCATTTATGTCAAACCACATCAAGTACAAAACAGTGGAAGACCAAACCAAGTATCAAAGTACACAACTGATGAACAACTCAAGACTCTCAAAAGACACCATGACTCCATTCTCCATAAGCTCCAAACTCCACCACATCTCCCAAGCATCACCACGAGCCACTAACAATAAGATTCTTTACCTTTACCTGTATCCCAGAACACGACATCTGCAAAAGCACCAAAGTGCCAATGTAGGGGTGAGTATAAAACTCAGTAGGTTTCCCCAATGAATTCCCTACTCATGCCACTAGGATAGAAGAGTTACCAACATTTATATAAAAATAGTTTATATAAAACATTTTCCCAAAAGCAGTTTATAACTAAATATAAACAAGTTTCTGAAAACCACTTATAACCAAAATAATTCAATGCAAAAGAAACCAATTTTCCAATGAGTTATTTTTCCATAAAAATAACTAAACAAGATTTAGAACCATTTTACAAACATCCCATTTTGGCATACCCATGCATTTCCCAACCCGTGAAACCAACCATGCATGCTTCATTATGACAGTTCCATACTCATGAGTAGTTTCTCATTGATCTACCAAGTCATCACAAGGTAATTGTTTCACATGTGCCATTACACCTTTGGCACTGAGCACAAGGTCATATTTCAACCAAGCCTCATACATATAGTTAACATGTTCCATTAATCATTTGGAACCGAGCACAAGTTCATATTTCAACCAAGCCTCGTACATGAAACATGAACTCACACCACATATGCCCATAAATCATGCCAAAACACACTTTAAATAAAAACACCTTTCTATTGAAAACCATTTCCATCAAAACCATTTCAATTCCAAAACATTTCAATTCCAAACCACTTCAATAAAACTCCCTTTTTATTGAAAACCAATTCCATCAAAGTCATTTCAATCTCAAACCATTTAAATACAATGCCCTTTTTATTGAAAACCCATTTTTCATAAAACCATTTACAATTTACGAAAATAAATAATTTAAAATCAACATTTTAAATTTAAGAATCCAAATCACTTGCATAATAATTCACCAAGATTTCACAATTTCACCAAAACCATAAATCATCACTAAAGACGATTTATTCTATGCTTTTCACAATCAAGTCCATTCAAAAAACCTAATTTTAAACTAATCCAATCAATTATAATAATTGGAGTTGAGAGTGAAGCCTCTTACCTTTAGGGTTTTGATGAAAACCACAACGAACGAAGAACACACAAGAAAACCGGGTTTATTCTTCAAAAACCCACCTTATATCTCTTCTCCTAGAAATACCAATACCAAATCTCATCATATTTGGCATCCACACACTTAGATATACCCATAATAGGCATAGATCTAAGAAACCAAGATAATAGGAGAAGTATATCTAAGTAGATCTAAGAAACCGAACAATAATGATGAAGAATGGTCACATACCTCAAGAATCCGGCTTCAATTCACCAAGAGAAGCCTTCGGATCACCTCCGGAATGATGGGAGAAACCTATTTGACCTTAGGAGAAGCAAAATCCCGAGTTAGGGCCGCTTAGGAGGAAAAAAGAGCCACTTAGAGGAAAAAATGTATGAGATCCACATTTATAAGATCTCATTTAAGTGGTCGCACAGTTTGCTCGCACTGTTAGACAAGTCGTGCGCTAACCATGCATTAGCCACTGCCTTGGTAGACCCTCCACGCACAGTTTGGCCGCACGGTTAGAAAAACCATGCACCACCCGTGTGGAAGCTACTACCTCCAAGACCAACTACGTGCGGTTTTTCCATACAGTTTAGAAAAACTGTACGCCGTCCGTGTGACTTCCCCTTTGCCTCAAAAATTCATTCAAAGTTCTCCCGACTCTCTCATTAATTACCCTTAACTTTAAAACCATGAAAAGCATCAAGTATGGGTTACATACCAGAAACCATGCATACTGCACATTGGCCATATAAAATAATGTTTTCTACTCTCCTTTGGAAAATACCATGGGCAAAAACCATGGGTTGTTTTTTTGTTTTGATTAGTTTAATGTGAAGTGTCCAAAACCTAAATAATAAATAATTCCCTCTATTTTCCTATATAAACTCACCCAAGATACCACTTATCTTCACTAAAAATCCTTTTAGGACATCCCTGCCCTACCCTTATCTCTCTAAAATCCTCCCAAGGTGCCCCATTCTCCCAATAAGCCTCTCTAAAGCCCCTCCCAAGCCTTTGGGATCACACATCCAAGTAAGGTATTTCTTCCTCTCTCATTTTTTTACAAGTTTCTTTTTGTTTCTATACCATTTTATTTTCAATTAAAAATGTTGGGGTATGATTTCAAACCTACCCTATAATTCCCTACTTATGTTAGAATGATTAGAGACCCCTTTATCTCTCATTAATTCCTCCCATGTACACCTATTACCATGATGAAATTCCGTAAGGGATTTCTCTCTCCTCATTTACATTAAAGCAACTCTTTTGTTTTATGAATCTAAATTCCATTACATATGTTGGTACATGTATATATATGACCCCCTTACTTTAAATTTCATGTACATATGATTATATTCCCTTTTATCTCTCATCATCCATTTTTATGAATTCTTATATCACGTCGCTATGCTGCAGAAATTGCACTGCGATTTTCCAAGACAAAGTCATTTTATAGTGAATACCATGCCCATTTCTCTATCATGGGTATTCACATTTATGCACATTTACTTATTGATTATAGATTTTCATGTATTAATTCCACATTCCTTTATCGTGGAATAAATTGTGATGTTTAATGAATCCATGTTATATGATCCATGTGGCACACTTATGCATGAAATGAAATAATTAAGAAAGGTGTGCCATGATAGCACTTCAATGCATTGGGTAAAGACTAGTATCATGATACATCAAGTGAAATGAGGTTTTAGTCATGATAATTCAATTTAAATGAGTGTTTACTCATGATTCATGTGCAATGAGCCATGGATCATGATAATATAATGTTAAATGTTGTTTCCACATTTCCATGTTATGATAATCATGATGTATCATGCATTTATGTTCATGTTTCTCTTATGAACCATTGATATGACTATTTCCTAATATGTATTGTATTCTTCATGTTATGAATTTTTTACTCCCTTAATGGTATTTATATCTTACCATTTTTTATTCATGTCCTCAGGTTATCCCATGCAATGATAAGTACGAAGGAATGTGTGTGGTCATGTAAAATAAGTTTTCAATAAATATGTGTATTTATCGTTTTAAGTTGTTATGTAATGTTCCTAAGCCCCAAAGACACTAGAAATATTGATCTTATATACTTTATCAAGTGAATATTTTATGTAATAAATTATGTTTAAGTGTGAAATAAATAGAAGGCTTGTTATAGTTGGTATCAGAGGATAGGTTTAGTTATTTTTGGTATTAGGATTAGAAAACACTAGTGAAGTCTTTGGGATAAGACTAAGTATAATAAAAACATACCTAAATTTTGGTTAGTATTGAGTAATTGGTTTATCATGAAAATATATCCCTGTATGGATATGAGCAGGTAGAGGCGGATCTGGCACAGATGTATCTAGGGGTAAAACTCGAAAACACAGCTTTGAGCTAGAATCGAATGGGAACTAGTGCATGAAAATGGGCCTTGTTGCACTCTTGGTTACGACACTCCTGGGGGATATGATTTGGTAAATTAATAATCTTAGTATAAACCATTATTAATGGAAAACAAATTCCCCCCTAAAAATATATGTTGGAAATTATATCATGGATAACATAGATTAAAGCTTATAAATTCATAAGTTAAGGAAATAAAAGTAATTTATAATTCATCCATTTTTTTTAGGATTACCCTTTGTGTGTTACCCATAACTTTACTTTTATTCCAACAAATGGTTTGTAATAGGAGGACTCGGGCTAAAAACTGATGTGAAGATCAATTTGATGACTGTTCTAATGAGATTCCCAATATTATAGGAGAGGGAATCGAAAACTTTATCATGATGCTCTCTCATTTAACTCAAGTTTTGAATAGAAACATGGTTTAAGAAGAAAGTTCAACCCCCCCCCCCAGAAATAACAAGTCACAATTGAGAGATTTATGAGACAAAGGCCTCATAATTTTAATGCATCATATTATCCCACAATTGTCAAACAATAGATCAACTCCATTGAGAAGATCTTCTTCATCCTTCAATGTTCTGAAAAAGATAATGTACTTCTGGATGTTTGTCATATGGAGGGTGAAGCTGATAACTGGTGGACATTGATAAAAAATACAAAGATTGAGGAGGAGATCAAGGCATTAGAATGGAAGGATTTCCAAAAAAATCTTTTTTGACAAATATTTTTCCTCGCACCCTCCGGCTTATGATGGAAAGGGAATTTTTTCCCTAAAGAAAAAAGACGACGAATCCATCAGAGTGTATGAGGAAAACCTCAAAAGGATTGCAAAATATTCCTCCTGCTTTGTCGTTACCCCCGAATGCAAGGTTTACCACTTATTTGGTGGGCTAAAACATAACCTACAGAAATCCCTAGTGATCCATGACTTCGATAGATATGAGGAAATTGTCCTATGTTCCCTCAAAGTCGAAATGGAGATTAGTGGATCTCGGGGGTATCATGAGGATAAAAATATTAAGGTGAACTTCAATTATGATTGTATGATGAATAAATCCAATAGTGTAAAGAAAATCTAGCACCCCACTTTCCAAAGGTGCGGAAATAAACACCCTAGAAATTTCCTGAAGGGGATGAGGAAATGATTTAGGTGTGGAAGAGAAGGGAACATGGCCATTAACTGCCAATAAGAAAAACCCGTGAATGTGATAGAGGAGAGAAACACTTCGTTCGACCATCAATGCATTTTTCATTGCTTCAACTGAAAAGAACTAGGACACTTTGCAAACCATTTCCCTAAGAAAAGGGTTTTCAGAGGAAACAAACAACCTCCAAGGTAGGGAGGGAGATCTTTTTCCATCACTACTACCGAAGTGAACCCTAAAAACAAAGTGGTGATAGGTACTCTAGTTATTCATTCAAGATTAGTGAACATACTTTTTGATTATGGTTCTACGCATTATTTTATATCCTGAAAGTTTAGTAGAACAATCCCAACACCACCACAAGTCATGGATATAAAGATGTCGATGAGAATGAAAAATGGGGAAATCATTGCATCCCATGAATATAACTCCTCCCCTGTCATACTTTGTGGATTGAACTTCCTAGCGAACCTCATCATACTCTCTCTAGTGTAATTTGATGCAATTCTTAGAATGGATTGGATTTCTATATATAGATCCAAAATTAATTGTTGTGAGAGGTAAATCGCTCTTTATATGGAGAATTGACCCCCAATTTTGTACAAGTGCAAGGATGAGGACGAATCTTTTTTAGAACCATCATCTAAATCATGGATATTCCTTCCCTATGAGCATGCGTATCTAGCTCATATGATTGAGTATAAGGAAGAAACCATCCTTAAATACATGCCTATTGTGAGGGGATTCACTGAAGTGTTTCCTAAGAAATTTCCCAGTCTTCCTTCTATAAGAAATGTTGAATTCTCAATTGATCTTATACCTAGGGAATTTCCAATATCCAATAATTCGTATAGAATGGCTGTTGTGGATCTTGAGGAGCTGAAGAAAAAACTACAGGAGAATATGGATAAAGGTTTTATACGCTCAAGTGCTTCACCTGGGGTGCATCAGTTCTCTTAATCAAGAAGAAGGATGAGTCAATGTACCTTTTCATCGATTATCACGAGCTCAACAAAATCACAATAAAAAACAATTATCATCTTCCATGAATTGAAAACTTGTTCGATCAGCTATGTGGAGCACAATACTACTCCAAGGTTGATCTGTGGTCGGGATATTACCAAGTGATGGTGAAGAATGAGGATATCCCCAAGACTACTTTTTGTACAAGATATGGTCACTATGAATTCTTAGTAATGCCTTTCAAACTCACTAATGCTCTAGCAATCTTCATGGAATTAATTAATAGATTCTTTAGATATTACCTTGAAAAATTTGTGGTAGTCTTTATAGACGATATTCTAATATACTCCAAAACCACGGAAGAGTATGAGGATCATTTAAGAATTATACTAGAGACCTTGAAAAAGGATAAGCTCTATGAAGAGTATAATAATTGTGAGTTCTGATTGAAGGAGGTCTCATTCTTGGTTCATATCATCACAAGAAATGGGATATCTATGGATCCCTCCAAGACAGCTGTAATTGAGGGATGGTCGAGGCTAATATTAGTAACGGATATCCATAGATTCCTGGGGTTAGCTGGATATTATCACTGATTTGTAAGAAATTTATCACAATTATACAACCCTCTTACCAAGCTAACTCATAAGGGAGTAATGTTTTCTTGGAGTGATGAATTCTAATAGATATTCAAGGAGTTGAAAAGGAGTCTTATCACTACGCCTATAATAATACTACCCACAAGTGGAGTAATTTTTGTGGTATTTAGTAATTATTTTATGAATGGATTGGGTTGTGTGTTGATGAAAAATGACAAATTAATTGCCTATACTTCAATGAAATTGAAAGTTTATGAGAAAAACTATCTAACACATGATCTGTAGTTGGCTGCAGTAATATTCACTTTAAAAATTTGGTGAAATTACCTCTTTGGGGAGAAGTGTGAAATATACACAGACCACAAAAGCCTCAAGTATATATTCACCTAGAAAGAGTTGAATATGAGCCAAAAAATGGCTAGAGATGATCAAAGACTATGACTGATCAATCCATTACCACCATAGGAAATAAATCAAGGTGGCGGATGCTCTTATTAGAAAGGACCCTGTGATTCTATCATTGATGAGAATTGAAAAGGATCCAATCTTCTTATATTTGATGAAGATGGAAATGGGAATCATAATGAAGGGAACATCATCAATCCTTTCACAAATGATTTCTCAACTGTCTCTTTTAGAAAGGTTAAATGATGCTCAAAAAGATGATGTGGGAATTAATAAGAAAGTGGAAACTATTAGAAAAGGGAAATCATCAGAGTTCAATATTAATGAATAAGGAATTGTTATATTTGGGTCAGGAATATGTGTTCCATCAAATATGAAGTTAAAGAAAGAACTTTTGGATGATTCACATAGTTATAATTTCTCTATTCACCCAGGAAACAAAAAGATGTATCAAGATCTCTAATATCTCTATTGGTGGAATAACATGAAAAAGGAGATCACTAAGTATACATAAAAGTGCCTGGTATTCCATCAAGTGAAGGCTGAGAGGCATAAGTCTAAGGGGATGATGCAACTATTACCCATACCAACATGGAAATATGAAATCATCACCATGGAATTTGTTGTCGGACTTCTAAAGACATCCATAGGATACAATGCTATCTGGGTTTTTGTGGATCATCTTATAAAGACTACACACTTGATTGCAATTTGAGAGGATTTCTCATTGGATCAACTGGCGCAGATATACATCATAGATATGGTAAGGATTCATGGAGTACCACTATCAATTGTATCCAATAGAGATCCAAGATTCAGCTCTAAGTTTTGGAAGAGTCTTTAACATGCTTTGAATACTGAGCTGAACTTCAATACGGATTATCATCCTCAAACTGATGGCCAATATGAGTGGACTACCCAAACACTTGAGGATATGTTGAGATCATTCTCAATGGACTTCAAAGGAGGATGGGATAAACATCTTCCTTTAGTTGAGTGATCTTATAATAGAAGTTCCAATCATGCATCCAAATGGATTCTTATGAATCCCTTTATAGGAATAGGTGCAGAACACCGGCATGTTGGGATGAAGTTGGGGAGAGAAAACTCATAGGTCTATAAATGTTTGAAGAAATGGTAGAGAAGGTTAAGACCATCAAGCAGCACCTTAAATCTTCTTAGAGTCAACAAAAGAGCTATGATGATAATCATCGACAAGACCTAGAGTTTCACATCGGAGCCATGGTATTCCTATGCATATCACCATGGAAGAGAGTTATGAGATTTGGGAAGAAAGGAAAGCTTAGTCCAAGGTACATCAACACTTTTGAGATCCTTGATCGCATTGGAGAAGTGTCCTATCAACTAGAACTCCAACCAAACCTATCTCAAGTACATGATGTATTCCATGTATCTCTCTTAAGTAAGTATATACCTGAACCATCTCATGTACACAATCCAGAGGTGGTACCATTAAAGAATGAACTCTCCTATGAAGATAAGTCGGTGAAGATCTTAGATCATAGGGAAAAAGTTCTACGAAATAAGACAATTCCCCTCGTGAAAGTGTTGTGGAGAAACAACAAGTTTGAAGAACAAATGTGGGAATCATAAGAAGTGATAAAGTAGAGTTACCCTCATCTGTTTTAGTATGGGAAATGGAAATTTTGAGAGAAAAATTTCTTAAGGGGGGAAGATTTTAACGATCCAAAATTTTATTAATGAAAAATCCTCTTGATATAATTAAATGTCTTATTATGTAAAATGGTTATATAAACTTCTTTGGTTTTATGATTTGGGATATCAAAATACCATTAATAATTTTTACCATTTCTAATATAGTCATTGAATAGTGATCACATGATTAGTATAAATATAGGGCTTTAACAAATCCAATTTACTCAGACAAAGGAAGTGATGGACTCTTCCAGTAGAACTGCTCCATAAAAAACCCATTTTTCAGAGCTCGTAAAGGAGTTAGCATCACTAGGCATCGCTCTTGACCAAGCCCAATCCGATCTTCAACAAGTTAAGCTTGAATGGAACCACCTACAAGATAAGTGGAAGTTGATAGAGATTACCACCTGAGCGATGTTATCTGAGCCACCCCAAGAGTCTGTCACCATCGCACACCTTACCCTTAGGTCATATGCGGGTGTTATAAGGGGTTATGTAACAAGACCATAGAACTATGATTATGTGCATTATTTTTTTATAGAATAAATAATATACATTCATTTTATTATTTTTACTTTGTAAATATTTTTTAAAGCACCAAGAGTATTTTTTAGTTAATATTCAATTAAGAAATATATTTTGATTAATTAAAGGATTTTTTAATTAAATATTATTTTAATAAAATATTATTACTAAATTACTTTTTATTAAATATAAATGATCATATAATTTTTTATGAATACAATTGTAATTTTTATTAAGGTTTGAAAGTTGTATTTGTCAAAACCCATGAATTTTTGATAAATATCGGTTTTTATTTTAAAAGTAAAAATTCACATATTTAGAAAATTATATATATAAAATTAATATTATTTTTATAATTAGTATTTCAAAATTATCCAATGGTTAATTTTTCATAATTTTCTGAGACAGCCAAATGTTTGGGTAAAAATGAATATCGTTTAATTATATAATGTGTTTTATGACATCAAAATGACCAAATAGTGATATAATAAAATACTATAAAATGTATTTTTGGCCAATATATGTTTTAACTTTAAACAAATGTGATTTTATATTTTTTTGATTAATTTTATGATTTTTTAGTGGTCCCTCAGAGACTTCTAAAATATTTTAACATTTTAAAATGATTTTCTTTAGAGTGTGACTCACCTCTACATAAGAAATCCTAATATTTTAATAAATTGGGACATTTTACTTATAAAATAATTTTTTCCACTCCCATTTGAAAAAAACCATGGGAAAAAACCATGGTTTGGTTAGTGGTTTTGATTAGTTTAATGTGTAGTGTCCAAAACCTAAATAATAATGAATTCTCTATATTTTCTTATATAAACCCACCCAAGATCCTACTTATATTCACTAAAAAACCTTGGATCACGTCCCTAAACATTATTCATATCTCTAAAATCCTCCCAAGGCACCCCAATCTCCCAATAAGACTCTCTCAGTCCCCTATCAAGCCTTTGGGATCACACTTCCAAATAAGGGATTTCTTCCTCTCTCATTTTTTATCCAAGTTTCTTTATGTTTCTATACCCTTGTATTTTCAATTAAAAATGTGAAGGTATGATTTATAACCTCCCCTATACTTCCATAATTATGTTTTAATGATGATCGGCCCATTCATATCTCATTAATTCCTCCCATGTACACCTGTTACCATGCTGAAATTTCATAAGGGATTTCTCTCTCCGCATTTACATCCATGCAACTCTTTTGTTTTATGAATAAAAATTCCATTAAATATGTTGGTACATGTATATATCTGACCCACTTAATATCCATTTCATGTACATATTATGAGAGGCCAATTTCTCTTTCATCAACAAATTTTATGAATTCTTATGTCATGTCATTATGCTATCGAAATTGCACCGCAGTTTTTCAAGCCAAAGTCATTGTGTAGTGAATACCATGTCCATTTCTCTATCAATGGTATTCACCTTTATTCACAATTACTTATTTATTATATAGTTTCATGTAATAATTCCAAATTCCTTTATTTTGTAATAAATGATTATGTTTAATGAATCCTTGTTATATGATCCATGTGGCACACTTATGCATGAAATGAAATAATTAAGAAGGGTGTGCCCTGATAGTGCTTTAATGCATTGGGTAAAGACTAGTATCATGATATATTAAGTTAAATTAGGGTTTACTCAAGATAATTCAAGTTCAATGAGGGTTTAATCATGATCCATGTGCAATGAGCCTTGGCTCATGCTAATATCATGTTAAATCTTATTGCCATATTTTCATGTTATGATAATCATGCAATATCATGCCTTTATGTTCATGTTTCTCTTATGCTCCATTGATATTACTATTTCCTAAAATGTATTGTATTATTCATTTTATGCATTTTTTACTCCCTTAATGGGATTTATAGCTCACCTTTTTTATGCATGTCCTCAGGTTATCCCATGCAATGCTAAGTACGAAAGAATGTGTGTGGTCATGTAAAAGATGTTTTCAATAAATATGTGTATTTCATGTTTTAAGTTGTTATGTAATGTTCCTAAGCCCTAAAGATAGTAGACCTCTCAATTTTATATGTTGTATCAATTGAATATTTTATGTAATAAATTATGTTTAAGTGTGAAATAAATAGAAGTGTTTTTATAGGAAAACCTTTTTGAAAACTTTTTTTAAAACATGGTTTTTGAATATAATAGATTTATGACCAGAGAGAGTGTGTGTGTCATATTTTATTTATAAAAATTATATTAATTACCAAAGAGTGGGAAAATGGTACTAATACATGATGATATCTTGAATAAATAGAGGATAATTAATCCCATTAGTGTTATTTAGATATTGATCATAATATTTCATCAAATGAATCATAAATATAAATAATCTCGAAAAATGATGAGATTGTCTCGATAAACTCTTATAACTTTGTTACTTGGGATCATACTCTCCATGTAAGAAAAAGAAATTACATGAAGCTTAAAATGTTATTAAGAAAATTATATTCATTATATAACATGTAAAATGGAATTATATACTCTTCAAAATATAATTTAGGTGCATAACAAAACATAAGTGTCAATGAAGAAAATTGAGACAAAAATATTTTTCCGATTTGGTAACTTTTAAAACTTAAACCCCATGAAATAAATATCATAAAATGGATATTTGAATACCCATAAATTTAAGTATAATATATATATATAATACAATAATGGTTAGTACATACACCAAGAAAAAGGAAATAGTGGTGAACATAGCATGTATCTCATGGAAATAAAAAGTGATTTGAAATCATTTTACCTTGTGTATTGACTCTCGTCATACACATTAAAACCACCATTAAAATAAATATAAATTTATTATAAAAATTTTAAATAACTATATTCTTATATCTAATACCATATATTTTTTTATTACAACCTTATATTACCCTCTTGATAACCATCCTATGTTAAGGTTTCACTTTGGATAATATTCGATTTATTTTCGCATGTGTCTTAATTTGTTATATATTTGGTATTTATACTTTATATCATGATTTCCAGAATTTAAACTATGATATAAATATCATTTATATATAGTATATGTGTATTATAAGAATCTATATATTATATAATTATGAAATAGAATACATCGTTCATGGAGACCGTATGACATACGTACGCATGAACACTATTTCCATTTAATTATTGTGTTGAAAGAAAGAAAGTAAAAGACATATATTTGTATATATATATATGTATGTATATATATATAATTTTTAAATTATATTAAATATATCATATATGTATTATATATTCACTAAAACTATCCTTAATACAATCGACATAGTGTATGAATGAATCATATCGCTTTGAGGGAAGGTAATCCACACTTCCTCAACTGAAATTATCATAATAACACCAAAGGGTAAGTAAAAAGATATGTGTTTTAAAAGTAATATATAATCTTAAATGAATAATAAATATAACATATAACATATATAAACAGATTTTCCATCATAATTTCTACCATGAGAGGTGGTAAGGAAAATTTAACAATCATCATTTAGTGAAGCGGTAGTTCACCGTACACATAAATAGTATGTTCGTTATCTATTAGATGGATGTGTGTGTAATTATAGGTTGAAACCTTATCACAACAAAATCCTAGTATATTTAGTATACTGGTGTTTTTATACAAGCATGGAAAAAATAAAGTGGAGGGGGTGGTGAATGAAAATAAAAGAAAGGACTTGAGAGAAGACGTTGCCTCTTAATCAGGTAAATCCTTTTGGTTTGAGCCAAAAGGCTACCTTTGATAGATTTATTCCAAAGGGGGGATTCTATAAGGGATGGATGTTGGGAATTTTATTGGGTATTTCTTGTCTAAAATTAATAGGTTTTAAGAAGAGGGACATGAGGCGTCCTTTTATAGGGAAGGAAAAGGACTCACTTTGTATTTTTGAAAAAAAAGTTAGGTGTACCCATATGTTTTCATAAAAAAGTCATAAAAACCCAAAAAAACTAAATAATTTAAGGATATTGTAAAACCAATGGACATAAAATAAATTTTTGACAAGTTTCTAAGCCGTTTTTTGTCTTCATTTTAAGGTTTAGTCCTTAGTTAAGCATAATTTTACATTAATCAATGTAATTAGTTTTAATTACTTTTAGTAATATTTTTGGTCAAAAACTAATTTGAAATTATTGTAAATTATAAATTATGATGATTCAAAATATTGAATCCATTTTTAAAAATTCCAATCATATAAGTGGAACAAATTAATTTAAAATTAATCTCATAGTTAGATCGACAATGCGGGTTTTTAAAGTAAAAATGATCAAAATTTTGCTATGTTTTTATATCCAATTTGAATGTGAAATTGGTTCCAATTACCTAAATTGGATTAATTGATAAAAATAAAATATAATTAAACTTTTAAACTAATTTAAAATATATTTTATACTTATGAATAAATTATATGAAAAAGCGGTTTTGAATTAAAATTCATTATTTTTCACTATTCATCCAAAAAATGAAGTTTCTCAGAAAAATACCAAAAAATCACCCTAACATAATTTTGAAATTATAAATTCAAAAATGAATTTTATTTTAACAAATTTAATTTATAAAAGTGTCTTAAATTTATTTTATTCTTAAAAGCGGTTCATTTGAGAAAACAGTATTTTTAAACATAAAAGGAATTTACCAAAAATCATATTTTTCATCATAAATGTGTTTTATTTATATAAAAAAATTATAAAAATATTTAAAAAGTAGTTATTACTATTAATATTACTATTTTTAACATCTATATTATAATTATCTCATTTAAATAATTATAATAATAAAATGATGTTTTTTAGAAACATTGGTGTTGCGTGTAATGTACGCCAAGTTGATGTTCTAGGTGATGTATGCCAAGTTCATGTTCTGTATAACATACTTCAAGTCTATTCCATGTGAAAGGAATGTTTTAATTATTTAATTTCATTACATAAATGAAAATTTACTTTATTATAGAAAAAAAAGGCCCATAAAAACTCAGGGTGTTACATTCTACCCCCCTTAAAAGGTATTTCTCTATAAAAATTCATCACTGGGGTAAAAAAATGGGGATACTTATGCTTCATCATATCCTCATATCCTCAAGTTCCCACATAACTTCCTCTAATTGGTGGTTTCTCCACATAACATTGACTATGTGAGTGGTCTTTTTTCGTAGAACTTTCTCTATATGATGTAGAATTTCAATAGTTTGATCCTAATAAGAAATATCCTGCTCTAGTGGTATGACCTTTGAGTTCAGTACATGTGAAGGTTTGGGTACGTACTTCCTCAAGAGAGATACATGGAACACATCATGGACTTGAGAGATATTTGGAGGAATTTCCAAGCGATAGTCTATCATCCTGATACAATCAAGAATCTCAAAGGGACCGATATACCTAGGGATTAGTTTCCCTTTCTTCTCAAATCTCATAACCTTCATCCAAGGTGAGATTCATAGAAACACCTTTTCAGCATCTTAAAATTCTAAATTGTTTTGACGGTTATCAATGTAACTTTTATGTTGACTTTGAGTGTCCTTGATATGATTCTAAATGTTTTTAACCTTCTCAACCATTTCTTTATCAAACTCAGGTCCCAATAGATTTATTTCTCCAACTTCATCCCAACATGTTGGATCTCTAAATTTCTTCTCATAAAGTCTTTAAATTGTTCTTTCAGACTAACCATCTATCTGAGAATGATAAGCAGTGTTGAAACTCAATTCTATACCAAGTTCTTACTGAATAATTCGCGAAAACTTTGAGATAAAACTTAGATCCCAATCTGATACAATGGAATACGGTACTCTATACAACCTTACCACTACCTTAATGTATATTCTGGAAAGCTAATCCAAATATAATTCTTCTCTGATAGCGATGAAGTGTGATGACTTAGTAAGGCGATCAACTACCACCCTTATAGTACTAAACCCTTTAGAGGTTTTGGGTAGTCCAGTGAAAAAATACATAGTGATTTTCTCCCATTTCCATTCTGGTATGGGTAATGGATGTAACATCCCCTTTGACTTTTGTCTTTCATCCTTAACTTGTTGGTATACCAAACAATGAGATACAAAATCTATGATATCTCTCTTTATACCATCCCACCAGAAGTATTATTTCAAGTCCCTATATATCTTTGTACTTCTAGGATGAATAAAGAATGAATAACTATGAGCTTCTTCTAAGAGCAACTTCTTCAAATCTGGTATGGAAGGAACACATACATAATTCCTAAACCTTATCATTCCATCTATATCAATTTTAAACTCAAGAACATTTCTGACTTTCTTTTTCTTCTCTTCATCTTACTTTTATGGCTTATTAATCTTCACTTGGATAGAGGGTTGAACATTTATTTGATAAAGATAAAACTTTTCCCATTCCTTCAAGATTTCTAGATCTATCCTTTTCAAATCTAAAAATATTTGATCTTTTATGATCCTCGTCATGGATAAGCTAGCATGATCCTTCCGACTTAAAGCATCGGCCACCTTATTTGTTTTCTCGGGGTGGTAATGTATTGAGCAGTCATAATCATTTATTAACTCTAACCATCTTCTCTAGTTCATGTTAATCTCCTTCTGTGTTAATATATATTTTAAGATTTTATTATTAGTATATATATCACACATTTCTTCATAAAGATAATACCTTCGTATCTTTAATGAAAAAATTACCTATACTACCTCCAAATCATGAGTTGGGTAATTTTTCTCATGAATCTTCAAAAGCCATGAGTCATAAGTTATAACCATATTATTCTACTCAAGAACAAATCCAAACCATTCTTGGATGCATCGCTAAAGATTACAAACCCTTACACGCTATAGGGTAATGTAATCATAGGTGCACTGACTAACCTTGTCTTTAGTTCCTTGAAATTTTCCTCACATTCATCTGTCCAGAGGAACTTGACACCCTTTCTGGTTAACTTATTCATAGGATTGGATATTTTTGAGAAATTATCAACAAACCATCAATAATATCCATCTAAACCAAGAAATCTATGGATCTCAGTCACCGTGGTTGGTCTTTTCTAGCATTCAATAGCCTTCTTCTTTGATGGATCACTTGTTATACCATCTCTTGATATTATGTGACCCAAAAATGAAACCTTTTACAGCAAAAATTGAAACTTTGTAATTTTTTCATATAAATTTCCTTCCTTAGGGACTTTAGTACAATTCTCAAGTGATCTTTATGATCTTCCTTACTCTTTGAATATATAATAATATCATCTTTAAATACTACCACAAACTGATTAAGATAATCTCTAAATCCTCTATTCATTATATCCATGAAGATAGAAGGAAAATTACTAATACCAAAAGGCATCACTATATATTCATAGTGTAAATAGCTTTTATGGAATTCCATATTGGGTATATCCTCTTTCTTTACCATCAATTAATGATATCCAGAAAGAAGGTCAATCTGGGAGAAGTATTGAGCTCTGCACAATTGATCAATCAAGTAATCAATACAGGGGAGAGGATACTTATTCTTGATCATGATCTTGTTAAACTCCCAAAAATCAATACAGAGTCACAATTATCCATCTTTATTTTTCACAAAAATAATAGGTTCACCCCACAGTGACACATATGGATGAATAAATCCCTTATCAAGTTTTTCTTAGAGTTTCTTCTTCAATTCCTGCAACTCAATCGGATCCATTCTATAACGAGTCTTGGGAATTGGTGTGGAACCATGTATAAGTTCAATTGATAACTCAACTTCATGTTTTGGTGGAATACTAGGAAACTCTTCTAGAAATACATCCACAAAATTTTGAATAATAGGCATATCATTGATGTTAATTTTCTCCCCAACCATTTGAGATAAAAACCCCTTTTTAATGGAAATTAAGACACACACACTGGATTTAATCTGCATAGGAAGTTCATAAATAACATCACATTGATGGATGTTCATAATAGGGTTTTAAATATCAAACATAACTTACCTTATTTGAAAATTTATGGGTGATTTATGCATAGAAATTCAATCCATGCTTATGATGACATCAAATTCAACCAAAGTAAGAATGAAAAGATTTTAGGGAAGAAAATTCCCACAAACTTCAACCATAGAGGAATCATAGACTTGATTTGAAATCATTGTTCCATTAGGAGTTTTCACTAATAATCCCACATCTAATTGTTTTTTTGGAATCTAAAAACCCCTATAAAATTCTTTAGATATGAAATATTAGGTATATATGGAATCAAATATGACATTAGAAGTTATAGAGTGTGTAGTAAGTGTACCTTTTATCACGTCATTATCACACCCCTCAGTATAAATAGTGATTTCTTGAGATTTATCCTTGTCCATCGACTAAAGAGTTTACTAACGTCAGTCATCATCACCAACCCTTGGGTTTGGGAAGTGGTTAATATAATACTCGATCTCCTGACACTTGTAGAACTAAATCATGGGAGGTGCATTCTATTCCTATTTTCCCCCATTCATAATGTTATCTTACTTTATCTCATAACTTTAGAAATCAAATGCTCAATGGCCTTCCCTTACACACTTAAAAAAACTATTAGACCCCTTCAGGAAATTTCCTCCAGGATTTTTCCCACACTTATAGAATAAAGGGAAGATCATGTTATTCTCTTCATCGTTTTTATATTTTCTATTAAAATTCATCTTCCTCTTCTTGTCAAAACCATGATATTGATATGTGAATCCAACCTCCATTTCAACTATGATTACACAATGCACAATCTCTTCATAGATACTAAAGTCACATATGGTCAACGTCCTTCTGAGACTTGGCTTCAAGACACTAAAGAACCTATCAAGTTTACTTTCAAGTTGGACGAAAATTCTTAAATCTTACCTTGAAAGTCTTGTGAAATTATCCTCAAAGGTACCAAAAGATTTATTATCCCTTTGATTTAAATCAAGGAACTCTTTATTCATCTTGGTATGAAGAATCCTAGGAAATTACTTACTGAAAAATAATTTCTTGAACTCATCCCAATCCATGGATTAAATCTCATCTTGTTGCCTTGTATTATTGATTAGATTCCACCACCGGTCCGCTTCACTTTCCAACCGATAGATAGCCAGAATTAATTTATCATGCTCCGAACACTATAGAATGGATAATATCTTTTCAGTAGTATTGATCCATTGTTCATAAAATAATGGATCAGAATACCCTCTGAAAGAAGGTATATTATTCTTCGTGAAAGACTCAATATAATTTTTTTCTCTCCTTTTCTCATTTAGAAGTCCACCATGATTCATATCTTGAGAGAGCTATGTGAGCATAGAAATGTGTTTTTTTATTCCATATCCCATATCAATTGGTTACTTAGGAGTAAAATCATTGCATTGTCCATCGCAATCACCATTAACACGGTTTCTTTGGGTTCCAATCATTGACTAAAACCAAAAATCATATAGTAATAAATAGTTATCATAACAAGGAAACACATAATAATGAAAATTCACTTATAGGATGTCTAAGTAATAAAACATTCCTTAATATATGACACCTTAGGTTTATCCTAGGTTATTCATATCCAACTTCTATTTAAATCCTTCATAATGATTAGTGAATAGTTTTTGAATTTCGAAAGCATATCCCTTGGGAGTGTCAAACCAGGTGTGAAACAAGGCTTGTTTTTATGTACTATATTACCCTGAGTTAGGCCTGGAACATCTTGTAAAAGTTATTACCCATAGGTACATCTATTCCAGATCCACATATACTTGTATTATCTAGACAGAGATGCATTTCTAGTAAACCACTCACTCTATCCTTCACTAAAATTCTAGTACATTTTCCTATGATTTTTCTTATCCTTATACTTATCCTTATATAATTCCTCATGGTTCTCATTAAGGTTTTCTTATCCTAGATTCTAAAGATTTACTAAAAAAATTCTTTAATACTAACTACAGTGATCCTCTCTTTTCATACATTAATATTACATAACTTTTGTGCAATACTTAAAAAAATTATACAAACAGATGTCTAAAGACTATACTAGCTAAGTGCCTTTGGAAATATAGAAATATAAACACTGATACATAAGTGAGATACATTATCTCCCACTAGTTTTTTCTTAACTCGCACCCTTCTTAGACACATCAAACATAATGCATATCTTTGTAACCTTGGGAATGAATTATAAAAATGGGTGAGCTCAAATTCTCAATAAGGGTAAACAAGGGAGATATGTAAGCATATTCATGATAATATGGTTATGATGACATGATCATAAAAATATAATATCATACCTTGTATATCAAAGATCATATACATAAATCATGTCATAAATATTACCAATTCATAAGACATGAATCATAATGAAATAGAGAACATAAGGCATGAAATCATAACATTAGAATAAAATATGGAATTATGGAAGACACAAAAGAATATATAATATGATTTCTATAGAATACATTTCATCACTTCTAAGACCATCTTTATAGTATAAGTTCACTCCCCATACCATCTTGGTATTCATGGTTCACTCTTATAGACATCTTGGTAGCATGAGTTCACTCCTTATACCATCTTGGCAGTCATGGTTCACTCCGAAGGCTATATTAGTATTCAAGGATCATTAAAAATATTATCTTAGTCTATCTCATTAAATATAAATCTTTACCCAATTCATTGTAGGGAGATATAGGTCCCACCCATATCATTTTGAAATCATACATACACGTGCCATAAGATCATAAATAATAATATCATAACCCATGAAATGAAATGGGTATTATAAACATGTAATCATATCAAAAAATGTAGAAAGAGATAGGTTTCATAATAATTTTATCATAAACATAACCCATGAATAGAATTGGGTTTCAAAATCATATAACCTGTGGAAGAGAAATTGGTTTCATAAATATCATGTCATCAAAACACAATCCATTCAGAGAAAGAATATGAATGGAAACATTGAATGATTTCCCCAAAAAGGCATGAGTAACACCAACGTATTTTATCTTATATGGGAAATAATTTTGAAATATATTTTAAAAAAAACTTCTTGAGTAAAATATCCTTTATGCATTGAAAACACTATTTAAAACATAAAACCTTTTTAAAAAAATTTATTTGAAAAAATATTTTAAAACTTATAAAGGAAGCATTGAAAATCATAAAACATTTTCAAAATACATTTTCCTTCAAAATGGGATTAAAATATATTTTGAAAACTTTTTAAAACACATTTTTGAAATCATATTTGAAAACATGGTTTTTAAATATAGTTGATTTCTGACCAGAGAGAGATGGTCATATTTTACTTAAAAACATTATCTCAAGTACCAAAGAGTGTAAAATGGTAATAATACATGAGTATATTCCAAATAAATATATTATAATTAATATAATTAGTGTTCTTGAGATATGGATCATAATATTTCATCAAACGAATCATAAACATAAACAATCTCAAAAAAACGATGATATTGTCTCAATAAACTCTTATAACTTAGTAACTTGGGATTGTACTCTCAATGTAAGAAATTGAAATTAAATGAAGCTTAAAATATCATGAAAGAAATTTAATTCATTAAATAACTTGTAAAATTTAAGTATATACACCTTGAAGTATAATTTAGGTGTATAACAAAACTTGAGTCTCAACAAAGGCAAATTGAGACAAACCAATTTTACCAATATGGTAACTTTTGAAACTTAACCCCTATAAAATATAGATCATAAAATGGATATGTTAATACCCATAAATTTTAGTATAATATACATAAAATAGAATCATGTTCAGTAAATACACCGCATAAAAGTAAAGAGTTTAAAACATATCATGTATCTCAAGGAAATAAAAAGTGAGTTGAAATCCCCTTACCTTGTGTCTTGACTCTCATTGTACTCATTCAAACGAGATATATAATAAATATAAATTGGTTATAAATATATTATAGAACCATATTTTTATATATAATTCCATATATGGTTTTATTAAGACTTTATATTACCCTCTTGTTAACCATCCTATGTTAAGGTTTCACTTCGAATAATATTCGCTTTATTCTTTTCATATGTATTAGTTTGTTATATATTTGGTATTTATACTTTATATAATGATTTAGATAATTTAAAACATAATATAAATATCATGTATATACATTATATGTTTATTATAATAATCTATTTAATATTTAAGTATGAAACGAAATACATCGTTCATGGAGATGGTAGGTCGTACGTACGTATGAACGTTATTTCTGTTTAATTGTCATGCTGAATGAAATAAAGTAAAAGACATATATGTATATGTATGTGTATATATATATCATTATTACATTATATTTATGATATCATATATTTATTTTATATTCACTAAAACTATCCTTAATACAATCCATGTAGTGTACGAATGAATCATATCGCTTTGAGGGGGTGGTAGTCCACACTTCCTCAAAAGAAATTATCATATTAAAACCAAAGGGAATGTAAAAATATGTGTTTTAAAAAAGTAATTAATAAGATTAATTAAATAATAAATATAATACATAACATATATAAACATATTTTCCATCATAATTTTCACCATGATAGGCGGTAAAAAAATTGAGCAATCATCGTTTAGTGAAGCGGTAGTTCATCGTAAACATAAACAATGTGTTCATTATCCATTAGATGGAGGTTTTTGTAAGTGTAGGTTGAAAAATTAGCATGAAAACATCATATTATATTGATGATACTTGTGTTTTTATAAAATCAGGGAAAAAATGAAAGTGTATGAGGTGGAGAAAGAAAATAAAACAAAGGACTTGAGAGAAGACGTTGCCTCTTAATCGGGTAACTCCTTTTGGTTTGTGCCAAGAGGATTCCTTGGATATATTTATGCCCATGTAGAGTATTCTAAAAGAAAATTATATATTTTTTTAAGTATACTAGGTATATAAAGTTCTAAATTAATAGGTTTTGGAGGTGTGAAGAAGAGGGACTGGTGGTGGCCTTTTATATGAAAGGAAAAGGACTCACTTGGTATTTTCGAAAAAAAGTTTGATGTGCCCACATTTTTCCCTACAAAAGTCATAAAAAACCAAAAAAACTCAATAATTGAAGTTTCAGGGATGAATAATGGCCATAAATTATTGTTGGACAAGTTTTTAAGTCGTTTTGGGTCTTAAATTTAAGTTTTAGTCCTTAGTTAAGCATAATTTTACCTTAATCGATGTAATTAATTTTAATTACTTTCACTAATATTTTTGGTCAAAAACGAACTTGAAATTATTATAAATTATAAATTATAATTTTTCAAAATATTGAATCTATTTTTCCAAATTAAAATCACATAAGTAGAATAAATTAATTTAAAATTAATACTACAGTCAGGTCGACAATGCGTGTTTTTAAAGTAAAAATGATCACAAGCTTGCGATGCTTTTATATCAAATTTCAAAGTGAAATTGGTTCTAATTACCTAAAATGGATTAATTGATAAAAATATAATCTAATTAAACTTTTAAACTAATTTAAAATATATTTTATACTTATAAATAAATTATATGAAAAGGTAGTTTTAAATTAAAATCTGGTGTTTTTAACTATTCATCCAAAAAATGAAGTTTCACAGAAAAATCCAAAAAATTCACCCTAAGATAATTTTGACATTAAAATTAAAAAATGAAGTTTACTTTATAAAATTAAATTTATAATTGTGTCTAAAATTAATTTTATTATAAAAAAAATTTCATTGGAGGAAATGGTATTTTTAAACATAAAAGGACTTTACCAAAAATCATATCTTTCATCGTGAATATATTTTATTTATATAAAACAATTATAAAAAATATTTTAAAAGTATTTATTACTATTAATATTATTAATTTTGAATTCTAGTTTATAATTATCTCATTTTAATAATTATAATAATAAAATGTTGTTTTGTAGAGACATCGGTGTTGCGTGTAATGTATGTCAAGTTCATGTTCTGTGTAACATACACCAAGTATGTCTTTCGTGTAACGTATTACAAGTATTTTTTGTGTAAAATTAGTGTTTTACTTAGTGTATTGTAATACATAAATGAAAATTTACTTTATTTGAGAAAAAAATTCCATAAAAACTTGGGATGTTACATTCTACCCCCCTTAAAATGAATTTCACCCTCAAAATTCATCACTTGGGTAAAAAAATGAGGATACTTCTACTTCATAATATCCTAAAGTTATCATGTAGCTTCCTATAACAATTTATTTCTCCACAAAAAATTTACCAGGTGATTGGTCTTGTTTCTTATAAATTTCTCTATACGATCCAGAATTCCAACAGGTTGCTCCTCGTAAGAAAGATCCCACTCCAGTGGTATGAAATCTAAGTTTAGTACATGTGAAGTTCTAGGTATGTACTTCCTTAGGATAGATACATGGAAAAAATCATGAAATTTATAGATATTTAAAGGAAGTTCCAAGTGATGGGCTACCATCCCGATACGATCAAAAATCTCAAAGGGACCAATATACCTAGGGCTTAGTTTACCTTTCTTCTTGAATCTCAGAACCATCTTACAAGGTGAGATTCATATAAACACATTTTCACCAACTTCAAATTCCAAATCATGTCGATAGTTATCAACATAAATTTTCTTTCAACTTTGAGCTGCCTTTATATGTTACTTAATGGTTCTAACCTTCTCAACCATTTCTTTTGCAATCTCAGGTCCCAAAAGCATTCTTTCTCCAACTTCATACCAACATGTTGGAGCTCTAAATTTATTCCCATAAAGGGTTCAATAAGGTTCCATAAAAATGTTTAGGTGAAATATATTTTTTTAAGAAAACTCAACTAGAGGAAGGTGTTGATCCAAACCACCTTTGAAATCCATAGAACAAGATCCCAACATATACTCTAGGGTTTGAATTGTTCTTTTAGACTGACTATCTATCTGAGGATGATAAGAATTAATGAAACTCATTTCTATATCAATTTATTATTGAATAATTCACCATAACTTTGAGGTAAAACTTAGAACCTGATCCAATACAATGGAATGTGTCACTCCACACAGCCTTACTACTTCCTTAATGTATATCCTAGTAAGATGATCCATAGAGATGTATTCTCTGATAGCGATGAAGTGTTCTAACTTAGTAAGTTGATCAACTACCACCCATATAGAATTAAAACTTTTAGAGGTTTTGGGTAGTCTGGTGAAAAAATCTATAGTGATGTTCTACCATTTCTATTCTGGTATGGGTAATTGATTCAACACCACCATTGAATTTTTTTTCTTTTATCCTTAACTTGTTGGCATACCAAGCACCAAGATAAAAACTCAGTGATATATCTCTTCATGAAATCTCACCAAAGGTATTCTTTCAAGTACCTATAAATATTCATACTTCTATAATGAATAGATAATGAAGAACTATGAGATTTCTCTAATAGATCCTCCTTCAAATCTGGTATAGAATAAACACATACACGATTCTTAAACCATATCATTCCATCTTGATCAAGGTTATACTCAGGAACATTTCTGAATTTCTTTTTGATCTCTTCATATTCATTTTTCCCTCCTTAATCTTCACTTGGATAGAGGGTTGAACATTTATTTGAGCAAGATAAGGCTTTCCCCATTCCTTTAGGATTTCTAGATCCATCCTTTTCAAATCAAGTGATATTGGATATTTTCTGATCCTCATCATTGATAAGAGATCACGATCCTTATGACATAAATCATCGACCAACTTGTTCTCTTTCCTAGGGTGGTAATGTATTTAGCAGTCATAATCGTTTATCAACTCTAACCTTCTTCTCTAGCACATGTTCAACTCCTTATATGTGAATATATATTTCATGCTTTTATACTCAGTATATATATCACACTTTTCTCCATAAATATAATTCCTCCATATCATTAATTAAAAAAAATACCGTTGCTAACTCTAAATCATGAGTTGAGAAATTTTTCCCATGAATCTTAAACTTTTACAAGGCATAAGTGATAACTATGTTATTCTGTATAAGAAAACATCCCAATCCATTCTTGGATGCATCATTGAATATTATAAACATTTCCCCACTATAGGGTAAAGTTAGTACAGGTGCATCGACTAACCTTCTCTTCAGTTCCTTGAAGATTTCCTCACATTCATTTGTCTAGAGGAACTTTACACCCTTATAAGTTAACTTGGTCAGAGGATTAGAAATTCATGATAAATTCTCCACAAACCATTGATAATATCCAGCCAATCCATGAAATCTAAAAATCTCAGTCACCATGTTTGGTCTATGACAGTATTCAATAGCCTTCATCTTTGATGGATCTACTTCTATACCATCTCTTGATATTATGTGACCCAAAAATAAAAACTTTTGTAACAAAAATTCACACATTGTAAATTTTTCTTGTAACTTCTCATTTATTAGGGTCTTTAGTAAAATTCTCAAGTGATCTTCATAATCTTCCTTTATCTTTGAATATATAAGAATACCATCTATAAAGACTACCAAAAACTGATCGAGGTAATCTCTAAAGACATTATTCATTATATATATAGATAGCAGGTGAATTAGTAAGACTAAAATGCATCACTATATATTCATAGTGTCCATACATTGTATAAAATTACATCTTGGGTATATCATCTTTCTTAACCCTTAATTGATGATATCTAGAATTAAGGTCAATCTTGGAAAAGTATCGAGCTCTATGTAATTATCAATAAAAACATCAATATAGGGGAGATGATACTTATTCTTGATCTTGATCTTGTTAAACTCTCAATAATCAATGTAGAGTCTCATTTATCCATATTTATTTTTCATAAAAATATTTGGTGCACCCCAAGGTGACACACTTGGCCAAATTAATCCTTTATCAAGGTTCTCTTGAATTTTATTCTTGAATTCCTTCAACTCAATCGAATCCATTCTAGAAGGAGTTTGTGAATTGGTTTGGAACTAGGTATAAGTTCTATTGGGAACTCAACTTCATGTTTTGGTGGAAGACTAGGCAACTCTTTCTAAAATACATCCACAAAATCCTAAATAATAGTAATGTCATCAATGATGATTTTCTCCCCACCCATTAGATATAAAAAACCCTTTTGAATAGTAATTAAGACCCACACACTGGATGTAATCTCTCAAGAAATTTCATAATTATCATTACATTGATGGACGATCATAGGAGGGTTTGAAATAATTGCAGGAATCAAATTCACACAAAATTCAAACAGAGAGGAATCATAGACATGAGATGCAATCATCATTCCATTAGGGGTTTTCACTGATAATTCCACATCAAATTTTTTTGGTGTAATCTTAACACCCTTATAAAATTATTTAGATATTAAAGAGTGGGTGGATCTGGAATCAGATATGCAATTAGCAGTTCTAGAGTGTATGGTAAGTGTACCTTTTATCACATCGTTATCACACCCCTCATCAGAAATATCGATTACCTAAGATTTACACTTTTCCCTCAACTTAAGAGGTTGCTGAAATTGATCATCATCACTAGCCCCTAAGTTTGGGTCATGGTTTTCATAATGCCCATTCTCCTTACACTTGTAGCACTGAATCGTGGGAGGTGAATTTTGTGTCAATTTTTCCCCATTTGTAATGTTAACTAAATTCGTAACGACCCCCTCCCCACAAAGTGTACCCCTCTTGGGCCGGCAATGTGAAAAGGGATATAATGACCCCTGAGTCCCGCCTCCAGTAGGCCCCGGGTTGGCGACTAGCACCGAGGGTATAATAACATACAAATGGGAGGCATTACCCTCTAAGATAACACATGCAGAAGAGAGAGATAGAATAGACTCCAACCAACTCCAACTCATAACTGAAATATAAAAGAAACCCAAGTACATATATGAAATGTCATGCAAAAGTACTACAACTGAAATGGAAAACTAAAAGTACCCAAAAGAAAGAAAAACGGCAGTGACCACAAGCCCGAACAGCTCCTCCTCCAACCACAAGCTAGTAGTAACCCACTTGATCTCCAACACGCTCCAAGTGACCTGAAAAACAGTTTATATGTACATAGGGTGAGTATAACAGTATACTCAGTAGGATCCTCCTCAAGACTCTCGTGAAAAGGTAAAGAAAGCATGTTAAAGCCCAGTGACCAACAACTGAAACTATCTCGTCACCTAAATAGGTATACTATGTTCCCAACCTCACCATGTCTACTCTCACCAAGTAACGCATACAAGAATATAGCATATAGTAAAGAATATCAAGGGTACCCCGCTACTACTTCCCCACTGGTTTTCCGCTTTTCCCCAATGACATACGTCCTGTGCATCTCTCTCCAAAGGCTTGCCCGCAGACACCTGGGCTAAGCTCCACAATCTGCACCTCGTGCACCACATAGGCTTTCCCGCAGACACCTGGGCGAAGCACCACACCGTCCTCACAACCAAAGGTAACCAGGTAGTTTCCGGGAGCCACCACAGCTCGCATAATGTGTATCATACGTCGGGTATAATACCTCAAGCCATTACAGCCCATACTCCGAGTAAGGATCCTCAAGCCATCATAGCCTATACACGTTACACCTATAGTAGTCCGTAGGATACTATATCCAGAATATATGTGTGTGAATAACCACAAGCCATTACAGCCCTCTACACACATATATGGGGTAACTAACCGCTGTGCCTCATGGCACAAGTATCTACCAAGAGAATAGAGCGGATCCAAAGGGGGTAGTCAGCCATTCAACCTCCCATCAGAATGTTGGGGAAAACACCCCCCCAGGGCTCAGAATCCCCGGGGTGTCAGTTGCCCTTACCGACAGGGTGGAGTAGCATATAGAAACAAAAAAAGTACAGAATATATAAGTAACTCACATCCACACTATGGGCATTACCTAGTCTTAGATACAACTGCAGCTAACGTCTCTCTGACTCCAGGCTGCTACTTCTAAGACTAGGTATCCTATAATCACACAAACATTTGAAGAGATTTATTAGATTACTCCGTTCTCATTTTATCAGTTCCACTGTACATTAATTAATTCTTTAAACATTAATTGAGAATGAACAATTCCACATTAAACTGAATTGGCATCACAGTCAAAAACAACTGCTCCTTTTTAAGATTCACATCACCTTTAAATTCCATCATCTCCATCCCCGTGGATTTGCACCATTTAATCAAACATTCATTATAGAATTACTTTTCCACATTCCCAGGCATTCTAGAAAAGCATCTTATGCTTCTAAACACAAAGGAGGATCAACACGGTGAGTAGATATACTACCCGTCGAGTCTTTTCCGCCTATAGAAAGAGCATAGACCCATCCTCCATCGAGAGGCTAAACACGGAAAGCACGTGGCATACCCCGCGTGTCTTCACCTCCTTCGGAAAGAGGGTAAGCAAGACCAGCTTCCATGAGCAGTGGGGAAAAGTAAAGCAGATAAACAACCAAACCAAACCACCAACATCAAACCATCACATTCATCTCATACCATCATCCTTGGTGTCCTCCCCGACACCCATATGCATAAACTGATGCATCTTGCCACACTAGGCGTCATCCGCTGCCACAACCACAAGTCCCCATGCCTCCACATATCACAACAGCCATCCAGGCTCACATCAAATCACCAGCAGCAGGAAATCAAAGATCACAAAATGGGATCTCGGACCTTTAACAAGGCATTCATCCTTCAAACAAAATGAGAACTCAGAGCTCCAAACCACAAGGCATTCATCCTTACAAGCAAGCAGGTAACTCAGAACCCTTTTGAAATTATCGAACTAATAGTTCTTTAATCCATCTTGAATTAACAGATTCATTAACATACCTCTTTATCTTTATCCAATTATTTAGAAAATAATTCCGGCTTTACGTTCTTTATCAATTTCCATCATGAACGAGCAACTAATTAAAGAAAAACATAGATATCACTCTATCTAGGAAAACATGAGGCAAACCATTATCACGGTATAAAGCAACAACATGCGATCAACCAATTCTCTTAATCCGGTTCAAGTATTTAATTATGTCAATTTAATTGTGATCCAAAGGGATAAATCAGGCTAATTCTACGATTGCACATATACAATTAGAGAAGCCATGAATCCCCTACCTCAAACAGTTCCTCACGTTCTTTATCCACACAACAGGTCACGATCCTCCCCTCGCGACAACTGCATCCACCGGAGGATGCTGCGGTACGACAGTACCAACCAACCCCAAGAAAACCCATTAGAATCTTGGAAATTACATGGTATAATTATGGAAAAGAGGATAGGAGAAGATGAACCCCAAAAGAACGTTGATACAACATACCTTATATCGAAGATTGATCGACACGACTCAGTTGCATCCAAAACAGAGCTGAACCAATCCTAGGAGTAAAGATTGATTGTGCAACTCCTATGGGAAGGATTGAAAGGTTCTAGTGCCTCCTAGTTGAGAACAAAGGGAAAGAACAAGGGAGAATGATATCTCGTCCCTTTTTGAAGATTAAATGGGGAAACGGTTTAAGATCCGGTTAATTATCCATTAAAAACGGATCGCATTAACCCACGTGGTTTGACCAAGTAAAACATTCCAAGCCTTAGGAATAATTAATATAGGATTTATGGCATTTTAAACGGCCTTAAGAGCCCTTAAAATAAGGCTTTAAATGTATTTTACATCAAAGGAAACGTCAAAAGGGGCAAAACTGTAGGAGTCTGGAAACACTGTTCACCCACTGTTACTGTACATGAAACCGATCTGTGAAACTGATCTGTCAGACCGATCTGTGAAACCGATCTATCACACCGACCTGCGAAACTGATCTGTCACACCGATCTGTGAAACCGATCTGTCAGACCAATCTGTGAAACCAATCTGTCAGACCGATCTGTGAAACCGATCTATCACACCAATCTGTGAAACCGATCTGTCACACCGATCTGTGAAACTGATCTATCACACCGATCTGTGAAACCGATCTGTCAGACCGATCTGTGAAACCGATCTGTGAGACCGATCTGTGAAACCGATCTGTCACACCGATCTGTGAAACCGATCTGTCAGACCGATCTGTGAAACCGATCTGTCACACCGATCTGTGAAACCGATCTGTCAGACCAATCTGTGAAACCGATCTGTCACACCGATCTGTGAAACTGATCTGTGAGACCGATCTGTCAGACCGATCTGTTACTGTTCATAAAACTGGAAACACTGTTCACAGAACTGGAAAATTGGCAAAGTGTTGGGGATAAGTCCCCTTGACCTCCCGGAACACCTCCAACACCAACATTCCACAAAGTAATGGACCAGAGAGGTCCGGGCCATTACATTAGATACCTCTCAAAACATTCTCGTCCTCGAGAATTAAAAACCAACCCAGAAGAAAATAGGGGTCCGAACAACCACCCCATAAGATACCTCTCCGGGGAAAACCACCATGAGTTGTTCGAAAGCTGGAACAAAACTACGACATCCGGGAACAAACAATCCATACCCAAACAATTCATTCATAACATCACATCAAAGGTACATAAATAAAACATGAAAGGTCCAACCATAAAGGAAACATCATTAAATGAAAGGAGTTAAACATTGAACAACTCTGGGTACTGAGCACGTATCTGTGACTCACACTCCCAGGTACTCTCCTCCATGCCACCATGTCGCCACAAGACATGAACTAAGGGGATAGAACGCCCACGCAACACCTTCTCCTTGTGGTCTTGGATCTCCATAGGTCGCTCCTCAAAGGTTGCATCATCATCAATATCGATCTCTCCCCAATCGATAACATGAGATTCATCATGAAGATAACGACAGAGCTGCAATACATGGAAAACATCGTGTATCCGACTCATCTGAGGGGGAAGTGCTACTCGATATTCCACAGCTCCAACACGAGCTAACACCTAGAAAGGCCCAATAAACCAGGGAGAAAGCTTACTTCCACGACCAAACCTTCGCTACCCACGACGGGGATTCACCTTCAGAAACACATGATCCCCAACATTAAACTCTAACGGTCTCCTTCTTTGACCAGCATATGATTTCTGACGATCTTGTGCTGTCTTCATCCTCTCACGAATCACCTGTACCATCTCTGTTGTATTCTGCACTAGTTCTGGTCCAAGAATTGCTGACTCTCCGACCCCATTCCAGCACAATGGAGAACGGCATGGCCGACCATACAAGGCTTCAAACGGAGCCATACCGATGGTAGAGTAAAAACTATTATTGTAAGCGAACTCTACCAAGGGTAAGTGCTTCACCCATGAACCTCCAAAATCAAGAACACAAGAGTGCATCATGTCTTCAAGAGTCTGGATGGTTCGCTCTGTCTGACCATCCGTTTGAGGATGAAAAGCAGTTCTAAGGCACAGTTGAGAGCCAAAAGCATGTTGGAGACCTCTCCACACCCTAGAGGTAAAACGAGGGTCTCGATCAGAAATGATCGTCCTAGGTACTCCATGAAGTCTCACCACCTCCTCTAGATACTGCCTCGACAAAACCTCCACTGAGCTCGACTCCTTGATTGCTATGAAGTGGGCCGATTTAGTTAAACGATCCACTACCACCCATATAGCATCATGTCCTCCCAGAGCTCGAGGTAAACCTGTAACAAAGTCCATTGAGATGTCCTCCCACTTCCAATGAGGAATCTCTATGTGTCGGAGAAGACCACCAGGAACACGGTGTTCGGCCTTCACCTTCTGGAAGACTAAACATCGAGACACACATTCTGCAACTATACGCTTCAGCCCAGGCCACCAAAACTGACTCCTCAAGGATCGATACATCTTCGTCACACCAGGATGTACCGCCAAGGGTGAACTATGGAACTCTCATAGAACCGTCTCGCGCATCGCCAAGGGAACAAAAAGCCTTCCATGATACAACACTTGGTGTTGTTCATCCTCCGACCAACCATCAAGGGCCTCACCACACAAAACTCCGTCTCTCCAAACTTCCACATCTAGATCACCCAACTGAGACTCTTCCACCTTTTGCATCAGAGATGACTGCACCGTCATCTGGAAAAGACAACCTCTACCTCCAACCTCTTCCATATCAAGATGCAAAGCTTCTAGCTCTTCCATCACTCTCCAGGAATCACCAGATTCATGCACAACATCATTACGTGACTTTCGTCTTAGTGCATCAGCTACAACGTTCCCTTTTCCAGGTGTATACGATATTTCAAAGTCGTATTCCTGCAAGAACTCCATCCACCGACGCTGCCTCAAGTTCAAGTCACGTTGGGAGAAAACATACCTCAAACTATTATGATCGGTGAAAACCACAAAGTTCTCACCAATGAGGTAATGTCTCCACAACTTCAGAGCAAACACCACGGCTGCCAACTCAAGATCATGGGTGACATAGTTGCATTCATGTGGATGCAACTACCGAGACCCATAAGAAACAACTGACCTCTGCTGCATGAGAACATAGCCTAGCCCTAGATGTGAAGCATCACAGAATACATCAAACTGGACTCCCTCCGTTGGAAGACAAAGGACTGGAGCACTTACCAACTTCTCCTTTAGATATTCGAAAGCTGCCTGAAACTGATCAGTCCATATGAACGCTTGATCCTTCTTGGTCAAAGCTGTCAGAGGAGTCGCAACTCGGGAGAAATTGGCTACAAACCTCCTATAATAGCCTGCGAGACCAAGGAAACTTCGCACCTCTAACACAGTCTTGGGGGCTTCCCAAGACACTACTGCTTCTATCTTCGAAGGATCCACAGCTACTCCCTATTGGGACACAACATTCCCTAAGAAACGAACTTCTCGAGCCCAGAACTCACACTTGGAAAACTTCCCAAACAACTGATGTTGGCGAAGAACTCCCAAAACGGCTCGTAGATGCTCTGCATGCTCTTCTTCAGATGTGGAGTACACAAGGATGTCATCGATGAAAACCACAACAAACTTGTCCAGGAATTCACGGAACACAGCATTCATCAACCCCATGAAAATAGCTGGAGCATTCGTCACGCCGAATGGCATTACAACAAACTCATAATGCCCATGATGACAACGGAAAGCAGTCTTTGGGATATCCTCATCCTTTACACGCATCTGATGATATCCTGACCGCAAGTCGATCTTTGAGAACCAGCTTGCACCCTTCAGTTGATCGAATAGGTCATCAATCCGTGGAAGAGGATAGATATTCTTTATTGTCACTTTGTTTAATCGACGATAATCGACGCACAACCGCAAACTGTCATCGGCCTTCTTCACGAACAAGACTGGTGCACCCCACGGTGACACACTTGGCCGAACAAAACCACACTCCAACAGACCATCGATCTGTATACGTAGCTCTTGTAACTTAGAAGGGGCCATTCTATACGGAGACATAGAGATAGGAGACGCTCCCGACTGTAGCTCGATCCCAAACTCGATCTCTCGTCAAGGGGGTAAGGATACAACCTCTTCTGGAAAGACGTCAGGGTACTTATCTACGACCCTAGTGTTGGAACCATGGTCTTCTATGCATGATTTGGAGTGTGGTTTGTGTTTGTTGTCAATCCTAAATGGAAGCTCGGCTCGTGTACCAGCAAAGAGATCATACCTTTCAAGACGACAACAGTATTGAAGGTGGCGTCGTTTCCCAGTGTTTGCCAAATTTTTGGGGTCCAAAATCTGGAAATTGGTGAGCATCGCGAAAATAGGATTTCCATGAAGATCATGTTTTTATATGGCAAAGGCATGAATTTCGCGAAGAGAGGATGCATGGTTTGGAAATCGTGAAGACCAGAAGAATGGAGGCGGTGAGTCTTCGCGATTACGTCAAAACTTCGCGAACGGCAGAGTTGAAGAGCTTCGCGGTGAAGGCGCGAAGGAATGTTGTGCTTCGCGAAGGGAGCTTCGCGGCGCTGTCGTGAAGGTATGTTGACGGTGATTCTTTGCGACTATGTCAAGCTCCGCGAATGGAAGATTGTCGTGGAGCTTCGCGATTTGGACAGAATTCCGGCAGAAACTTTTGAGCTTCGCGATTTGAGATGACGTGGCGTTGACTTCGCATGGAAGGGACAAGGGTCGGTGGAATCGCCTATAAATAGAGGCCGGCCCCCTCAAGAGAAGGAGAGAAACTTTCAGAGAAAGTCCTTTGCTCTCGGTTCGCAAAGGTCTCTCGCGAAGGCAGCGTGCTTCGCGAAAGAGGAGCTTCGCGGCGGCTATTCTAGCTCCGCGAAAGACGTGCGCCCCGCGTTGGCTCAGTGAGCATCGCGAAGAGGCAGGAGCTTCGCGATAGCCAAGCATTGCGAAGGCTGGAGCATCGCGAGAGTGCTTCGCGATTGAGCTTCGCGATTGAGCTTCGCGATTGAGCTTCTCGAAATGGCAGGGGCTTTGTGAAGTCTTGTTTGAGCTTTTCAAAATTGGGAACCTTGCGAAGTAGGGTACTTTAGAAGGCCTTTTTCCAAAGGTTGTTTGCCCTGTGAACAAGGGAAAAGGGGTTTTTCCTTAGTGGTTGGAATTTGGATCTTAACAGAGCATTAAACTCAGGACACTAATGCAAGCAAAGTCTCATGCTGAATATGAGACAATTATCTTCATGACTTTCAATTGAAGAGACCATCACGTCTATAAACTGAGTGGAACTTCACCAATGGTAGTGAGCCAGGGGGAGTCAGCGGGAGTGACCCGAGGGACGCAGTGAGCTATCCCTGAACAATTGTAAAGGCAGTGAGACTGGGACAGAGTGTCTGTACCCGAACTTGTGTAATCTACAGCTAGTGAAGCATAGTGGTTTTTGGTACGACCGACAACCTGTCGGCGTATGCTCCTTGGATGTAGCCCTTAGTGGTGAACCAAGTAAAAAAGGTTGTGTCTTCTCTGTGCATGTGAATGTTTGCTTTCTAATCATTATCTTCATACAGGTTCAACAAGTTCCTACCAATTTGGGAACAAGATCCATCACTTTAAAAAGAAAAAGTGGTCACCCTGATTCACCCCTCCCCTCTCAGGGTGTCCCGGGGTCCTTCAAGTGGTATCAGAGGGAGGTTGCTGGTGTTGAATCAGACCCTTGTTTTCATTATGGAAAACACGATCAATGTTAGGTGAGTCCCTCCCTTCGATGGAAGCAATTTCCAGATCTGGAAGAACAGAATGAGATCTCATCTGAGATCTCTTGGAACGGAAGTTCTCTTTTCTACTGTGAAAGGAATACAAGTCACTGATCCAACAGGTCTTGCTATGACTGAAATATACAGGAAACTTCTTGATGCAGATGCTAAAGCACAGAATGCACTCACTGCATCCCTTTCTGATCAGATCTACCTAAAGGTGATGAACTGCACCTCAGCAAAATCCATGTGGGATAAACTTGAGAATATTTATGAAGGTGATAGCAAAGTGAAGGAGGAAAAACTACAAGTGCTGCATAATCGGTTTGATGATATGAAGATGCATCCAGATGAGAATGCAGACTCTTTCTTCAATCGAATTACTAAAGTAGTTGGAGCTATTCGGGGTCTAGGTGAAGAAATCAAAGACATTGATATTGTAAAGAAAATATTGAGAAGACTTCCACCTCTTTATAATGCGAAGGTGTCAGCCCTTGAGGAAAGAGATCTTTCCAAACTTTCTCTAGATGATCTACTCAGCAGTTTGGTAGCATATGAAATGAGAGTCAAACCTGAAGATGCTACGACTCGGGTGAGAAAGGAAATGGCATTCAAGGCCTTGGATAAACTGAAAATCTCAAAGGATAGTAGCGGTGAAGATGACGAAGAAAAAGAAATTCTTTCTCTCATTTCAAAGAAATTCCAGAAGGGGAAAGGGAAATTCAAAGGGAAGTTACCTCTCCTGTGTTTCTGTTGTGGAAAAGTTGGGTACATTGCCTCTCAATGTTTAAAAATGATCAATGATGAAGATGGTGAGGATGAAAACTTCAAGAAGCCTCAGAGAAGGTTCTTCAAAAAGGGGGACTTCAAATCTGGTAAGAAAATGCAAAGGAAGAGTTTTGTCTGTGAAGAGAAAGAAGATGATAATGAATTCTGTGATGAAGAAGAACCAGAATTCAAAACTGGGAACCATGCTTCTATGATGGCCACTGTTGAAAAGCCAGAAGATACTGAAGGAGAAAAACAACTGCGAACATGTGTAGATCCTGAGATGCAACTTAAGGATGCGGTTAGTAAGCTCAATATTAAATGTAAGAGCTGTAATAAGTGGAAATCAATTGTATAAGAATCAACTGAATACGTTGATCAACTTGAAGCTGAAATTGAACGACTGGAAGAATTTGTGAAGGTACAGTCTAAAATAATTGAAAGTAATGATGATGTAGTAGATCTAAAGCTGAGAATTGAAGAGCAGGCTAAGGTCATCAATGACCTCACCTCCAGACTGGATGAAAAATCCAAGACTACTGATGGTCTAGAGGAGGAAGTAATTACTCTAAGGAGTAAACTGGAGACTGAATCAGTTCCAAAAGAATCAAGGAAGAAAATGCAGTTTGGAAGATTCTCAGATGCAGAATTACTAACAAGAGCCAAGTGTGGTTCAGATGGGGTTGAAAAAATATTGAGTAATCAAAGACCCGCTTGCATGGGAAAGAGTGGAATTGGCTGTGAGGCTGAGACATCAACTGCTGGAAGTGAAAAGACCCAAAAGAAAGATAAGATGAAAGTTGACCATGCTGAAACGTTGCCTAGAATTCCGAAAAAGGAACCCTCATTCCAAACTAAAAGAGGACCTACAAATTATCCTTAAACATTCAGAAATGACAGACAATCTTACTATTCTCCCAAGGAAGAAGGTATGAGGAGAAATTCAAGTGAGAAGACATTTCCTCTCATGAAGTGTCAGTTCTGTGGCTATTTGGGCCATACCATGTCATATTGTAAAGAGGCAAGAAGCTATCTGAATGGAGATGATATAGAAGCTCAACAAAGGAGAACAATTTCATATCCTAATTCTTATAGAAGAAATAATTTCTATGGATATTGTTTTTGTTGTTCTAATTTTGGCCATAAGTCCGCTAATTGCAGGCAGAGAAGGGACATGGACACCTCATACCGAAGCTCAAGACAAGTCAAGTCTCGTCAGCAAGATAGTGTTGCTCTTTCAAACATGTTTTCACCTCTCAAAGAAGACTTTGACTATGAAGAACCTGGGTATGTAGAAGAGATAATTGAAAGACCATCAGTTCTTTATACTCGATCTAATGTCTCATGGAAGGAAAGGAAGAAGATTGAGAAATCCAACCTTGCAGAGGTGGCCCTCAAAGCTACAAATAACAACAGTACCTGGATTCTGGATAGCGGTTGTTCATCTCATATGACAGGTAATGCCGGCCTACTAACGAATATCATAAGGAATGTCGATGGTACAGTAAGATTTGGTAATGATGGGGCTCTGAAAATCAAAGGGAGTGGAAGTACCGAATTAGCTAATGGAGAGCTAAAGAAGACTGAAGTCCTTTACGTAGATGGCCTACGTCATAATCTCCTCAGCGTGAGACAACTCTATGACTCCAGACTTATAGTCACGTTTAATCAGAAAGGCTGCACTATCAAGGGAAAGACTGGCAATTCTCTTATGAAGGGATGCAGAACAGAAGGCAACTTGTATCAAATTGATAGTGAATAAAATGTATGTTACATGACTATTGAAGAAGAAAACAATTTGTGGCATCGGAGACTGGGACACATCAATCAACAAGACATGGAGAAAATATAAAAATTGAGAATTGTCATGGACATTCCCAACCTGAAGCGTGAGTGTGAAAAATCTTGTGATGCTTGTATGCGTGGGAAGCTGGTCTGCAGTTCATATCGACCAAAGAAGAAACGAGCATCTCACCTTCTTGATCTGATTCATACAGATGTTTGTGGGCCAATAAATGTTGCTGGAACTCATGGAGAAAGGTACTTTGTCCTTTTCATAGATGATTATAGTAGAATTTCATGTGTGATGGTCATTCACAGGAAACGACAAGTCCTTGACTGCATGAAAACATATCGGCGAATCGCCGAGAATGATACTGGACGAACAATCAAAGTCTTGCAATCTGACAATGGAGGAGAATACACATCCATTGAATTTGAGAATTATCTGGAGAATCATGGGATAAAGCATGAGGTAGCTGATGTGAGAACTCCACAACAAAATGGAGTTGTTGAACGTAGGAATCGATAGGTGAACAACATGGCACGAACAATGCTGATTGAGAGTCGTATTCCACGACATTACTGGAAAGAGGCTGTTCAAGCTGCAGTATACATTCAGAATCGAACAGGACTTTATATGGGTGAGACGAAGACACCATATGAATTGTGGCATGGACGGAAGCCTTCTCTAAAATACTTTCATGTATTTGGAAGTAAATGCTTCATCAGGAACAAAGAAGGAAATCAAGGGAAGTACGGTGACAATGCAGATGAAGGAATTTTCCTTGGTTACTCTGTCACGACCCGTCCTCGGGGCCCGTGCCGTGACTACCCCAAGCCCGCCTTCCATAGGCCAGGGGCTGGCGACTAGCACCAAGGCGTAAAATCCCAGTAAACAGGGAAGGCATTGCCTTTATAAGTAACAACCACACAGAGTCAGCAAGTGGAAAGTAAAGTGCAGAAAAGTAAAGGGGGCCGGAAATACAAGCCCAACTGTAAAGTACAACTGAAAAGTAAAGTACAGCAACTGAAGAAAAGACGGCGGCCTCGTGTCGTCCACTGGCAATCCCACCTGAAGGGTGGGTACAGATAGCCTCCAGGCTCCTCGGGTCCCACGTCCGCTCCGAGCACGTCCCGCCCAGTGGTCCACCTCCAGGTACCGTCCTGCTCCACGCCCCAACCGTGATCAGCGTTGTCCGTCGTCTGCAACCAACACAACAAGGTGCGGGCATAGCCCGTGCAGGGGTGAGTACAAGCTACTCAGTAAGGACCCCGAGACCCCCGAAGGTCTCCCGAAATCCACAAAGGATATAGCACAAAAGAAAGATGCAATCACGAAGTAACATTTGACTCGACTTAGGTATATGCCCATACATATACCTAAGTCCCCAATTCTAGCTCTGCTCACGAGCTCAAGAACAACTCAATCCACAAAGGAAAGCAAGACTCAAATCTATAAAGGAAAGTAAACAGTAAATCCACATAGGATAGTTCAACACAATCCACAAAGGAAAGTAACATAAGATTCAGCTCAACCAGGTATACTTTTTCAGATGACGTCAAAGATGATCACTGATCCATCTAAGTCGTCGGACCCACGAAGGATCGATAGGTACTAACCCCCGCAAAAGACCCACACAGGATCGGGCTCACACAGAACCTGTAGGTAGTGGCTCACACAGAACCGGTAGTAAGGACCCACATAGGATCGGGCTCACACAGAACCTGTAGGCAGAGGCTCACACAGAACCGGTAGCACTGATCCACGTAGGATCGCTGAGTGTTGTAGTCGACGCAGTCCACTGAGGATCTCTGCACAGTCGTCGCCGCAGTCCACGAAGGATCTCTGCTCTGCCGTCGTCGCAGTCCACTGAGGATCTCTGCTCTGCCATCGTCACAGTCCACGGAGGATCTCTGCTCTGCCGTCGTCGCAGTCCACGGAGGATCTCTGCTCTGTCGTCGAAGTCACAGCCAGCGCTAGGGTTCCCGCACAAAGCGAGCTCGTTTAGGAGGGTCCGCTCCACGAGCCGAGAGGCTGATACATCAACTGACACGTAGTCCGAAGTTGATGTATCCAAAAGTTCCGAATCGACAACAGGATCTCAACGCAACAGACGGCGCGTCAATCGGACGCCCGGTCTGAGAGTTATTGGCATTTTCGTCCCAGGGGCCCGGTTGGTTTTTAGGGCAAAAGCAACCCGACCATACTCCGCCTGTATCCGATCCTCGGGAGGAGTATGCCAAAAGTTCCGTCTCACTTAGAGGGAACTACCACAGCTGACGGTACGTCGTTCGGACGTCCGTAGCTCAAGTTATGAGCGTTTCCGCTCCGAGGGCCCGGTTGGTTTCGTGTACGAACCAACCGGGCCGAACCCAAAGTCTTCCGAAACCTTGAGTATATAATATACCGAAACGACCGTCTCGATCCAAGGATCGCGTAGCCGCTGACGGTTCGTCAATCGGAGGTCCCAGGCCCAAGATATGGGCGAAAGACCGAAGAGGGCCCGAAACGGGGGTTCCGGGCCCGGGGCGACCCGGTCCGAACCCCCCCTTGGGTCGGCCGAACCGGGTCGGCCCGAACCGGGTCGGCCCGACCCGGTCCGACCCGGCTAGGTCGGGTCCGGTCCGGCCTGGGCGCGGCCCGGCCGACCGGACCGGCCGGCTCGGCTTCGGCCGAGCGGCCGCTTGAGCCGCCGCGGGTCAAACTCGCGGCTTTTGGAGAAACGCGGCCCGCGCGGGCCGCGTGCTGGATGGCCGGACCGCGGACGCGGTCCGGCGGTTCGCCGCCGCCGCGGCTCGGCCGCGGCGGACTCCTCCGGCGGCGCGCCGGGCGCCGCCGCCACCGGTCGCCGGCGCCGCCGCGCCGGCAACCCGCGCCACCGCCTCCTTCCGCGGGCCGCCGGAGTTGCTCTGGTGGCCCGTTTTGCCTCCCGTCTGCGCCATTGTTCCTCCCGGGACGCGTCCTTCACTGCGGAATCAACAAATGGCTCTTGCGTCGTGCTTTTTCCGTCGCCCTCCAAATCCGCACAAAAAGGAAGATCGGCGGAGGGTTGCCGGGTCTTGTTCGTTAGACCCGCACCCTCCGCGTTAGTCATAAACAACGGGAGAAACAAGAAACGACCAAATCAACAATTTTAAATAAATTTAAAATTGTTCCGTGATCGGTTCTTTATTTTAAAAGAAATAAAATCACGGGAAAGGAAAATATTTCAAATCAACCCTTACCTCGCAGCTGTCGTTGTCGAACGAGGGATCGTCGCGGGATTGCTCGTTGCGGAAGAAGGGGGATCGTCGCGTCGTCGCTGTATCCGGCGTCGCGTCGCCAATCTCCGGATCAAGAACAAACGGATTTAATTAAATTAAATCCGTTGTTATTGAAATTAAAAAGGGAGAATTAACGATCCGATTCTTACCTTAGTTGCCGAACGAGGATCGGCTGCGGAAGAAGAGGCGTCGCCGAAGAACGTCGCGGGTAAAGCTCGTCGACGTCGCAGATCTCGGTGTGCGTCGTCGAATTCCGGTCGCCGGCGTTCTTCGCATTCTTCGCGTTCTTCGCGTTCTTCGCGGGGAGGGTGGAGGTTCAGAGGAATTGCACAATGATAGCAATCCTCCAAAATAGACAAGTTGTCTATTTTATTATTTTGCCAACAAACGCAAAACGTGTAAGTAACGACCCATTTAATTCGTTGAATTAATTCAACGAATAAAACAGCCCATTTAATTCACGAAAGAAACAGCCCAATTAAATGGTCTGTTAAGAAAAACGCGTCGGTTGACTTTTCAGTTACCTTGACGGGTTTTCGCGGGTGCGTTACTTAGCGAAAGAAACGGCGGGGCTCGTGCGGGCCCTGCCTCACAAATATCCTACCAAGAGGGTAGGATATTTCTGGATAGCATCCTATCCAGTTCAACCCAGTTCAAGCCGCCCTTAAGTGGCTTCAAGTGGCTTCCAAGCAGCTTAAGTGAAATAAAATAAAGTTGTCGCACAAACTTTATTTTATTTCTGACTTAAAGCCGCGAAATTTAAAAACCACGTCTGAGCAAACGCAACTCCGGAAGAGGCGTTTCTAAGAAAATACCGGCGCTGCGATTTCATCGGTGCCCTCAGAATTCGATTCCGGGAACCGGTTCAAAAGATATAAAAACCCGCTCGTCCGTTCACTGAACGTACCCGAGCCAAACTTCGGAAATTGATTCCGGGCACACCGGGCCTCGGAATCAGGTGCCGTTAGAAGCTGTGCTCTTGTAAAATTCCAAAGAAAATTAAGAAAAAAAATTCCTTGAAATTTGCGGGTCTTTACATTACTCCCACCTCAGGGCTTTACGTCCCCGTAAAGTTACATCAAAAACTAGGGGAACAAATGGGGGTACTGAGCACGCATCTGAGCCTCCCGCTCCCAAGTGCTCTCCTGGAGGTTCCCGTGCTGCCATCTGACGCGCACAAGAGGAATCGACCGCCCACGTAGGACCCGCTCCTGTCGATCCTCGATCTCCACTGGGACCTCCGAAAAAGTCGCCCCATCGTCCACGTCCAGCTCCCCAAAGTCGATGATGTGCGTCGGGTCGTGCACGTATCTCCTCAGCTGAGAAACGTGAAAGACGTCGTGCACCCGGTGCAACTGAGGTGGTAGATCCAGGCGATAAGCCACCTCTCCTATCCTGCTGAGGACCTGGAAAGGCCCGATGAAGCGTGGAGACAACTTGCCGCCTCGGCCAAATCTCCGTAAACCACGTCGAGGTGAGACACGCAAAAAGACGTGGTCGCCATCCTTGAACTCTAGTGGCCTCCGCCTCCTGTCAGCATATGACTTCTGCCGGCTCTGAGCTGTCCTCATCCTCTCCTGGATGATCTGGACCTTCTCTGTCGTGGCTCGGACCATCTCTGGTCCCACGAGTGCTGACTCCCCAGGGTCTGTCCAGCACAACGGTGATCTGCAGGGTCTGCCGTACAACGCCTCGTATGGTGCCATCCCGATGGTGGAGTGGTAGCTGTTGTTGTACGCGAACTCCACCAAGGGTAGGTGGTCCTCCCAGCTGCGACCAAAGTCGAGAACACATGCACGGAGCATGTCCTCGAGTGTCTGTATGGTCCTCTCCGTCTGACCATCCGTCTGAGGGTGGAAGGCTGTGCTCAGGTGGAGTCGTGTCCCGAACGCCTCCTGCAACCCCTTCCAAAGCCGGGAAGTGAAACGAGCATCTCGATCGGAGACGATAGACGATGGCACACCGTGAAGCCGTACGATCTCCTGGACGTATAGACGTCCCAAGCTCTCCACTGAGCCCTGCTCTCTGATGGGTAAGAAGTGTGCCGACTTGGTGAGTCGGTCGACAATCACCCAAATGGAGTCGGGGCCTCTGGAAGTGCGTGGAAGTCCAGTCACGAAGTTTATAGATATGCCGTCCCACTTCCACTCCGGGACCTCCAAGGGCTGTACCAAGCCTGCTGGTACCTGATGCTCTGCCTTCACCTGCTGGCAGGTGAGGCATCGTGAAACGAACTCTGCCACAGCTTTCTTCATGCCCGGCCACCAGTGCTGTCGTCTAAGATCCTGGTACATCTTCGCCACTCCGGGATGCACCGCCAAGGGATAAGTGTGAAACTCTCTCAGCACATCCTCTCGCAAAGCGACTGGTACGAAGGTACGTCCTCTGAAAAGGATGTCGTGCTCTGCTCCAAGGGAGAAGCCATCAGGCGCCTGACCTGAGGATATCAGGGCACGCCGGGTCTCACAGTCAGCGTCCTCACGCTGAGCCTCTCTGACCCGCTGTAAAAGTGGAGGAGAGACTGTGAGAGACTGAAGAAAGGTTGCTCCGTCTCTATCCACGAAGGATATCTGTAAGGAGGCTAGCTGCTCCGTCGCCTCCTCAAGTAGCTGAATGCCCGTCCTCCTGCTGAGGGCATCGGCTACCACGTTCCCCTTCCCAGGAGTATAGACTATCTCAAAGTCATAGTCCTGGAGGAACTCAAGCCATCTCCGCTGTCTCAGGTTCAGTTCCTTCTGAGAGAAGATATACCTGAGACTCTGGTGGTCAGAAAAGACTGTGAAGCGCTCGCCCATCAGATAGTGCCGCCAAGTCTTCAGAGCGAAGACCACTGCTGCTAACTCCAGGTCATGAGTGGCGTAGTTCTGCTCATGCGGCCTCAACTGACGTGATCCGTAGGCGATCACGGCCCGCTCCTGCATCAGGACGCATCCGAGTCCAGTCCCTGATGCATCGCAGTAAACTACGTATCCAACTCCCTCCTCAGGCAACCTCAAGATAGGTGCGCTGGTCAATCTCTGCCTTAGCTCCTGGAAGCTCCGCTGACATCTGTCTGACCATACGAAGGGTTTCCCCTTCTTCGTCAACGCTGAGAGTGGTGCCGCAACTCTGGAGAAGTCTGGCACGAATCTCCGATAGTATCCGGCTAGGCCCAAGAAGCTCCGCACCTCCGTCACGCTCCTGGGTGGCTCCCAAGCTAGTGCTGCCTCGATCTTCGCGGGATCCACTGCAACTCCCGCCTCAGAGATGACGTGCCCCAAGAAATGGACCTCACGTAACCAGAACTGGCACTTTGAGAGCTTGCCATAAAGCTGGTGCTCTCGGAGTGTGTCTAGCACAACTCGCAGGTGGTAGGCATGCTCCTCCTCAGTCGTCGAGTATACCAAAATGTCGTCAATGAAGACCACGACAAATCGGTCAAGGTATGGCTGGAAGATCCTGTTCATGAGGCTCATGAACACTGCTGGAGCATTGGTTACGCCGAATGGCATAACCAAAAACTCATAATGGCCATACCGACACCTGAAGGCCGTCTTCTGCACGTCCTCGTCCCGAAATCTGAGCTGATGATAGCCTGACCGGAGGTCTATCTTCGAGAACCACCGCGCTCCCTTGAGCTGATCGAAGAGGTCATCAATCCGTGGCAGCGGATACTTGTTCCTCACTGTCACCTGGTTCAGGCGACGGTAGTCGACACATAGTCGCAAGCTCCCGTCTGCCTTCTTGGCGAACAAAATCGGGGAAGCCCAGGGTGAAACACTGGGTCGGATAAACCCCTTGCTCTGCAAGTCCTCCAACTGTACCCGCAGCTCCCGAAGCTCGGCGGGGGCCATCCGATATGCTGGAGTAGATATCGGGGCTGTCCCGGGGTACAAGTCGATGTAAAAGTCTACCTCTCTACGAGGAGGTAGCCCTGGAACGTCGTCGGGAAAGACGTCCACGTACTGGTCCACCACTGCAGGAAAAGCCGGACTCCGCACGTCCACTGCTCCTAGGATGAGGCTAGCCAACTGATGAGAGATGGGCTGCACTCTCCTCCGCGGAAGTCCATCCTGTGCTGCAAAGGTTCCCTTCTCGCCGGTGAAGGTAAACCTGCTCCCGTCGGTGCGAACACATCGCACCTTGCGCCTAAAACAGTCGATCTGGGCATGAACCGTGGATAGCCAATCCATGCCCAAGATGACGTCGTAAGGCCTCGACGCCGCTACAAGGAGATCCCAGCCGAAGCTCTCACCTCCTAGAGTAAGCTCACACTGCCGGAACCAGTGCGTAATCGTCGAGTCTGCTCCCGTAGGAGTCTCTAGCCGTAAGGATCGAGCCAACGGCTCAGTCGGAATCTCCGAGCTCCGAACAAGGGCAGAGGCTATGAAAGAGTGACTCGCTCCTGTGTCTATAAGTACTGCAGCAAGGGTGGAATAGACACAGATCGTACCTCGAATCATCTCTGGCAAGTCGGGGTCGTAGGCCTCCATTGCCTGGAGCTGGGCCTGTCCCTGCCCGCCAGCTCCATGTGGTCGAGGTGGCCCTCCTGGTGGTGGTGGGGGTAGAGCCTGGAAGCGTCGCCCACCACCCGCTGCTCGGCCAGCTCCTCTGCCTCGTCCGCCTCCTCCCTGCGGACCGCCACGGTCGACCCTCTGCCTCTGCCTGGGTGGCCCCTCCACCGTCTACTGCTCCTCTGGTCGGCGAGTCGGGCAGTCACGAGCCATGTGACCCTGCCCGCCGCAGGTGTAGCACAGCCTGCCTCTCGGAAGGCTGGCACTCCGCTGTGTGCCCCACACCGCTGAGCCGGTGTCCTGAGGCCATCTGCGTGGGGGTCTGGTCTGCCTGGACCCGAGAGTCATCCGTCGGCTACCTGCTGCCGAAGACTCAGCTACCTGCCGCCCTGCGCTAGGTCTCGCCGCTGAAGAAGGCTCTGCCAGGAAGCTCTCGATCAGGAGGGCTCGCTCCAGCACTCCCGCCTGGGTCGGAATGCTGAGGGAGATCAGCGACGCCCGAATCTCCTGTCGCAAGCCCTGCTCGAAGGTCCGGGCCCGGAAGAAGGGGTCCCGTACCATGTCGGTCGAGTAGCGAGATAGGTCGGTGAACCTCGCCGCGTACTGAGCGACCGTCATGCTGCCCTGGCGCAGCTGGAGAAGCTCCTGGATGCGTACCGCTCGGAGGGTGGCCGAGACGAACTCAGAGCGGAAGAGGCTCTCGAAGTCCTCCCAGAGCAAGGATGCCTCATCGTGAACCTGGAGCATCAGGCTCCACCATCGTCCTGCCGCCGCCTGCAGGAGGCTCGCTGCGAGAATCACCATGAGATCCGCTGGTGTCCTCACTAGCCTAAAGATCCGTACCACCGCCTCTAGCCAGTCCTCGGCGGCCTGGGGATCCGCCTCACAGCGAAACCTGGGCGGTCGCTGGCTCTGAAACTCATGCAGTGCCCTGAGGCGACGTGCATCGTCAGCGTCTGGTACTGGCAGCATCGGTGGCTCGGCGGGTAAAGCTACCGCCGGTGCCACTGCTGGCAAAGGGCCCTGCACCGAGGCCTCGTCGCTCGGTGGGCTGCCGTCGCGCCCTACACTCGGAACCCTAGCTGGCTGTCGTCGCGGGGCCATCCTGAAAAGGAGAACAAGAGCACCACAGTCAGAACAGTATACCTGGTGAGCTGGCACAAGTAATCACAAGGAAAACTTGAGACTTTCATAAAGCAGATCAGTATACCCGGTGAGCTGACACAAGTAATCACAAAGAAAACTTGAAACACACACGCAATCAATGTTTTCATGCATTAAGTCGGAAATCAGGAGTCAGGGTCCTGGTGTACGGATACGTCGGCCGCCGCACCAACACTGGGCTCCCTGAACTGATAACCACACTCAATACACTAAACACTATTGCTTCACATAGAAAGAAAAGACGATCCGAGTCTGCGGTAGGACCGACCACCTCTGATACCAATTTGTCACGACCCGTCCTCGGGGCCCGTGCCGTGACTACCCCAAGCCCGCCTTCCATAGGCCAGGGGCTGGCGACTAGCACCAAGGTGTAAAATCCCAGTAAACAGGGAAGGCATTGCCTTTATAAGTAACAACCACACAGAGTCAGCAAGCGGAAAGTAAAGTGCAGAAAAGTAAAGGGGTCCGGAAATACAAGCCCAACTGTAAAGTACAACTGAAAAGTAAAGTACAACAACTGAAGAAAAGACGGCGGCCTCGTGTCATCCACTGGCAATCCCACCTGAAGGGTGGGTACAGATAGCCTCCAGGCTCCTCGGGTCCCACGTCTGCTCCGAGCACGTCCCGCCCAGTGGTCCACCTCCAGGTACCGTCCTGCTCCACGCCCCAACCGTGATCAGCGTTGTCCGTCGTCTGCAACCAACACAACAAGGTGCGGGCATAGCCCGTGCAGGGGTGAGTACAAGCTACTCAGTAAGGACCCTGAGACCCCCGAAGGTCTCCCGAAATCCACAAAGGATATAGCACAAAAGAAAGATGCAATCACGAAGTAACATTTGACTCGACTTAGGTATATGCCCATACATATACCTAAGTCCCCAATTCTAGCTCTGCTCACGAGCTCAAGAACAACTCAATCCACAAAGGAAAGCAAGACTCAAATCCACAAAGGAGAGTAAACAGTAAATCCACATAGGATAGTTCAACACAATCCACAAAGGAAAGTAACATAAGATTCAGCTCAACCAGGTATACTTTTTCAGATGACGTCAAAGATGATCACTGATCCATCTAAGTCGTCGGACCCACGAAGGATCGATAGGTACTAACCCCCGCAAAAGACCCACACAGGATCGGGCTCACACAGAACCTGTAGGCAGTGGCTCACACAGAACCGGTAGTAAGGACCCACATAGGATCGGGCTCACACAGAACCTGTAGGCAGAGGCTCACACAGAACCGGTAGCACTGATCCACGTAGGATCGCTGAGTGCTGTAGTCGACGCAGTCCACTGAGGATCTCTGCACAGTCGTCGCCGCAGTCCACGAAGGATCTCTGCTCTGCCGTCGTCGCAGTCCACTGAGGATCTCTGCTCTGCCATCGTCACAGTCCACGGAGGATCTCTGCTCTGCTGTCGTCGCAGTCCACGGAGGATCTCTGCTCTGTCGTCGAAGTCACAGCCAGCGCTAGGGTTCCCGCACAAAGCGAGCTCGTTTAGGAGGGTCCGCTCCACGAGCCGACAGGCTGATACATCAACTGACACGTAGTCCGAAGTTGATGTATCCAAAAGTTCCGAATCGACAACAGGATCTCAACGCAACAGACGGCGCGTCAATCGGACGCCCGGTCTGAGAGTTATTGGCATTTTCGTCCCAGGGGCCCGGTTGGTTTTTAGGGCAAAACCAACCCGACCGTACTCCGCCTGTATCCGATCCTCGGGCGGAGTATGCCAAAAGTTCCGTCTCACTTAGAGGGAACTACCACAGCTGACGGTACGTCGTTCGGACGTCTGTAGCTCAAGTTATGAGCATTTCCGCTCCGAGGGCCCGGTTGGTTTCGTGTACGAACCAACCCGGCCGAACCCAAAGTCTTCCGAAACCTTGAGTATAATATACCGAAACGACCGTCTCGATCCAAGGATCGCGTAGCCGCTGACGGTTCGTCAATCGGAGGTCCCAGGCCCAAGATATGGGAGAAAGACCGAAGAGGGCCCGAAACGGGGGTTCCGGGCCCGGGGCGACCCGGTCCGAACCCCCCCTTGGGTCGGCCGAACCGGGTCGGCCCGACCCGGTCCGACCCGGCAAGGCCGGGTCCGGTCCGGCCTGGGCGCGGCCCGGCCGACCGGACCGGCCGGCTCGGCTTCGGCCGAGCGGCCGCTTGAGCCGCCGCGGGTCAAACCCGCGGCTTTTGGAGAAACGCGGGCCGCGTGCTGGATGGCCGGACCGCGGACGCGGTCCGGCGGTTCGCCGCCGCCGCGGCTCGGCCGCGGCGGACTCCTCCGGTGGCCCGTTTTGCCTCCCGTCTGCGCCATTGTTCCTCCCGAGACGCGTCCTTCACTGCGGAATCAACAAATGGCCCTTGCGTCGTGCTTTTGCCGTCGCCCGCCAAATCCGCACAAAAAGGAAGATCGGCGGAGGGTTGTCGGGTCTTGTTCGTTAGACCCGCACCCTCCGCGTTAGTCATAAACAACGGGAGAAACAAGAAACGACCAAATCAACAATTTTAAATAAATTTAAAATTGTTCCGTGATCGGTTCTTTATTTTAAAAGAAATAAAATCACGGGAAAGGAAAATATTTCAAATCAACCCTTACCTCGCAGCTGTCGTTGCCGAATGAGGGATCGTCGCGGGATTGCTCGTTGCGGAAGAAGGGGGATCGTCGCGTCGTCGCGGTATCCGGCGTCGCGTCGCCAATCTCCGGATCAAGAACAAACGGATTTAATTAATTTAAATCCGTTGTTATTGAAATTAAAAAGGGAGAATTAACGATCCGATTCTTACCTTAGTTGCCGAACGAGGATCGGCTGCGGAAGAAGAGGCGTCGCCGAAGAACGTCGCGGGTAAAGCTCGTCGACGTCGCAGATCTCGGTGTGCATCGTCGAATTCCGGTCGCCGGCGTTCTTCGCGTTCTTCGCGTTCTTCGCGTTCTTCGTGGGGAGGGTAGAGGTTCAGAGGAATTGCACAATGATAGCAATCCTCCAAAATAGACAAGTTGTCTATTTTATTATTTTGCCAACAAACGCAAAACGCGTAAGTAACGACCCATTTAATTCGTTGAATTAATTCAACGAATAAAACAGCCCATTTAATTCACGAAAGAAACAGCCCAATTAAATGGTCTGTTAAGAAAAACGTGTCGGTTGACTTTTCAGTTACCTTGACGGGTTTTCGCGGGTGCGTTACTTAGCGAAAGAAACGGTGGGGCTCGTGCGGGCCCTGCCTCACAAATATCCTACCAAGAGGGTAGGATATTTCTGGATAGCATCCTATCCAGTTCAACCCAGTTCAAGCCGCCCTTAAGTGGCTTCAAGTGGCTTCCAAGCAGCTTAAGTGAAATAAAATAAAGTTGTCGCACAAACTTTATTTTATTTCTGACTTAAAGCCGCGAAATTTAAAAACCACGTCTGAGCAAACGCAACTCCGGAAGAGGCGTTTCTAAGCAAATACCGGCGCTGCGATTTCATCGGTGCCCTCAGAATTCGATTCCGGGCACCGGTTCAAAAGATAGAAAAACCCGCTCGTCCGTTCACTGAACGTACCCGAGCCAAACTTCGGAAATTGATTCCGGGCACACCGGGCCTCGGAATCAGGTGCCGTCAGAAGCTGCGCTCTTGTAAAATTCCAAAGAAAATTAAGAAAAAAAAATTCCTTGAAATTTGCGGGTCTTTACATACTCAATGAACAGCAAAGCCTACAAATGTTTCAACAAGCGTTTGGGAAGGATTGTGGAAAGTAGTGATGTTAATATAATTGAAGAGAAAACCACAAATGCTTCAAGGACGCCATATGCTGATGTGATAGAAAGTTAGGAAGAATGTGAACGTGAAGAAAATACAAATGCAGAAATAGAGGAAGCTGTTCAAAACACTCAGCAGTCACATCAAGATGTTGACTCAGAAGAAGAATCTGAAGAAGAAACAATGGTTTAAGAGAATACTACTGAACCTCGCAGGAGAAATCGAAGAGCTGAGATTTATCCATCCATCATAATTGGGGACAGGATTGCACCCACTCAAACAAGAAGGATGAGGAATACCATGCAATCTGCATTTCTATCTGTTGTAGAGCCATCCTCATTCGAAGATGCTGCAAAAGATAAGTCTTGGGTGAAGACCATGAATGATGAATTAGATCATATTGACAAGAATAAGACATGGGATCTTGTCCAGAGGCCCGAAAGTCACAATGTTATTGGTACCAAATGGATCTTCAAAAATAAGTTTGATGAGCATGGAAGTGTCATCAGAAACAAGGCACGACTAGTATGTAAAGGATACTCCCAGATTGAAGGAATTGATGTTGAAGAAACCTTTGCTCCAGTGGCTAGACTGGAGTCAATCAGGCTTTTCCTTGCCATGGCACTCCAAATAGGATATAAAGTATATCAAATGGATGTCAAGACAGCATTCTTGAATGGTGTACTCGAAGAAGAAGTCTACATTGAACAACCAGTGGGCTTTGTTTTGGGTACTGATGAAACAAAGGTCTGTAAACTGAAGAAAGCTCTATATGGTTTGAAGCAGGCACCACGGGCATGGTACTCACGGCTGGACTCATATCTCAAGAAGTTGGAATTCAAAAGAGGAGGAGTTGATCACAATATCTATGTGAAGAATTCTCCAAAAGATCAATTCATGGTTCTTGTCTACGTTGATGATATCATATTTGGTGGCAGCAGGCAGAAATCAGTGGATGAATTTGCCAACCACATGAAATCCGAATTTGAAATGTCTATGATTGGGGAGCTCACATATTTTTTGGGGCTGCAAGTGATTCAAAAGAAGGAATACACTTTCATTTCTCAGGAAAAATATGCAAGAGAGTTGCTGAAGAAGTTCAATATGCAAGACTCCAAACCAATGTCAACTCCGATTGCAGTTGGAACTAAACTTGGAAAGCATGAGGATGGGAACTCTGTTGATCCCACCATGTACAGAAGGATCATTGGAAGCCTACTGTACCTGACAGCGACAAGGCCAGATATTGTCTTTGCAACATGCCTTGCGGCCCGCTTTCAGAGTAATCCAAAGGAGGAACATCTGGCAGCAGTAAAAAGAATCATGAGGTACATTCAAGGTACACATAACTTCGGGTTATTTTTTGCTGCAGGTAGGGACAGTGAATTATCAGCATTTTCTGATGCTGACTGGGCTGGTGATGTAGTAGACAGAAAGTCCACTAGTGGTGGAGCTTTCTATATTGGGCAGAAATGTGTTGGCTGGTTGAGCAAGAAACAAGAAAGTACTTCTCTTAGTACTGCTGAAGCTGATTATATCTCCGCCACAAAGGCATGCACTCAACTGCTATAGATGAAGCAGCAATTAACTGACATTGGCGATGAGGTGACGCAACCAATGGTGATTTACTGTGAAAATAAGAGCGCAATTGATCTTACGAAGAATCCTGTTCAACATTCTCGTACAAAACACATTGAAATCAGGTATCACTTTATCAAAGAGAAAGTTGAGCAAAGCGTGATTAGATTGGATCATGTGGTAACAGATGAACAAGTGGCTGATATCCTGACAAAGCCACTGTCAGCGGCTGTGTTTGAGAAGCATCGGTTGAACCTCGGTGTTCGACCACCTCCCAGTGCATAAGGAGGATACAGAGTACCCCTCTCCCCATTTGTTCTAAATGTTTTAATTTTTTTATGGATATGATGTAGGGTTATGGGGGAGATACTCTCCAGGGGGAGTATGGTTAGAGCTGCACGTGCAAAATTTTACTGGTCTTTGGATTTATTGTCAATGGGGGATAAAGGAGAAGAAAACATTCAGGAAAACTTCTGTGATAGAAAGGAGAAGAAAACATTCAGGAAAACTTCTGTGATGAGAAGAATGAGAAGGAAAAACAGTGTAACCCAATTCAAGCCTCCTCTCTTGTTTTCTACACTGAGCATTTCTCACGTAGACTTAGAGTGTTGGCTGGGTTGATTCCTACGGTTTTTGGTTTTCACATTAATGGAGATCTATGGAATTTTTCTTCTGATTGCCAACAAACCCAAAGGGTGAGATTGTTGGAACCATGGTCTTCTATGCATGATTTGGAGTGTGGTTTGTGTTTGTTGTCAATCCTCAATGGAAGCTCGGCTCGTGTACCAGCAAAGAGATCATACCTTTCAAGACGACAACAGTATTGAAGGTGGCGTCGTTTCCCAGTGTTTGCCAAATTTTTGGGGTCCAAAATCTGGAAATTGGTGAGCATCACGAAAATAGAATTTCCATGAAGATCATGTTTTTATATGGCAAAGTCATGAATTTCGCGAAGAGAGGATGCATGGTTTGGAAATCGCGAAGACCAGAAGAATGGAGGCGGTGAGTCTTCACGATTACGTCAAACTTCGCGAATGGCAGAGTTGAAGAGCTTCGCGGCGAGGGCGCGAAGGAATGTTGTTCTTCGCGAAGGGAGCTTCGCGGCGCTGTCGCGAAGGTATGTTGATGGTGATTCTTCGCGACTACATCAAGCTCTACGAACGGAAGATTGTCGTGGAGCTTCGCGATTTGGACAGAATTCCGGCAGAAACTTTGGAGCTTCTCGATTTGAGATGACGTGGCGTTGACTTCGCGTGGAAGGGACAAGGGTCGGTGGAATCGCCTATAAATAGAGGCCGACCCCCTCAAGAGAAGGAGAGAAACTTTCAGAGAAAGTCCTTTGCTCTCGGTTCGCAAAGGTCTCTCGCGAAGGCAGCGTGCTTCGCGAAAGAGGAGCTTCGCGGCGGCTATTCTAGCTCCGCGAAAGACGTGCGCCCCGCGTTGGCTCAGTGAGCATCGCAAAGAGGCAGGAGCTTCGTGATAGCCAAGCATTGCGATGGCTGGAGCATCGCGAGAGTGCTTCGTGATTTAGCTTCGCGATTGAGCTTCGCGAAATGGCAGGGGCTTTGTGAAGTCTTGTTTGAGCTTTTCAAAATTGGGAGCCTTGCGAAGTAGGGTACTTTGCGAAGGCCTTTTTCCAAAGGTTGTTTGCCCTGTGAACAAGGGAAAAGGGGTTTTTCCTTAGTGGTTGGAATTTGGATCTTAACAGAGCATTAAACTCAGGACACTGATGCAAGCAAAGTCTCATGCTGAATATGAGACAATTATCTTCGTGACTTTCAATTGAAGAGACCATCACGTCTATAAACTGAGTGGAACTTCCCCAACGGCAGTGAGCCAGGGGGAGTCAGCGGGAGTGACCCGAGGGACGCAGTGATCTATCCCTGAACAATTGTAAAGGCAGTGAGCCTGGGACAGAGTGTCTGTACCCGAACTTGTGTAATCTACAGCTAGTGAAGCATAGTGGTTTTTGGTACGACCGACAACCTATTGGCGTATGCTCCTTGGATGTAGCCCTTAGTGGTGAACCAAGTAAAAAGGGCTATGTCTTCTCTGTGCATGTGAATGTTTTCTTTCTAATCATTATCTTCATACAGGTTCAACAAGTTCCTACCAATGTGGGAACAAGATCCATCACTTTAAAAAGAAAAAGTGGTCACCCTGATTCACCCCTCCCCTCTCAGGGTGTCCCGGGGTCCTTCCCCTAGGAAACGCCAACTGTTGAACCTCTGAAGAACTCAGCATCATCCCATCCATCATGGATGATAAGGATGAAACTCGTCTATGACTCATCTGAGGATCTCTCTCGCCAACAAACACTACTTTCTCTCCATCTGCATCAAAGAAAATGACCTTATTCATGTAGCAATCCACAATAGCCTGCACCGAATACAACCAATCCATGCTAAGGATGACATCATATGGTTGTATTCGTAAACATAGGAAATCTCCCCAAGAGCGGTGTTTCCCCAACACTAGCTCACAGTCCCTACATACTTCAAACATGCTAGCTCGACCTCCAACTGGTGTAGTCAACGCCAAGGGAACTGGAAACCTCTCTACCTCAAGTCCCAAAGCGTGGACAAGGGTAGGGGATATAAAGGAGTGTGTCGCTTCTGAATCAAACAAGACATACACCAAGGTAGAAAACAAGTAAAGGGTACCTCGGATGACGTCTGGCTCGCCTGGAGCTGGCAATGCTAGAGCATGAAGCTGACCACGACCACCTCCACGGCCTCTCTGACCCTGATGACGACCACCACCACGGCTGCACTTTGCTCTCTGAGGACGGGGAGTGTCATGGGGTTGTCCTCTGCCTACTCCATCTACCCTCAGGTGATCTAAAGCTGGTGCAACCTGCTGCTGCTGCCTCAGCTGGAACTGCCTCAATGGAAGAACCTGGAGTGGAGCGCCTGGTGCACGATGACTGCTCTGAAAAGTTGGGCACTCCCACTGCTGATGACCACGACCACCACAAGAAAAACAAGTGCATGATCCCTTGGCATAGGCCTGAGAGTTGCTGCCTCCAGAGAAACGAGATGGGAAGGGCTGAGACCTACCCCCAGGTGAATGGAAACTCTTCTGTCCTGAAAACCGGGAACCCCGGACCACAGCTCTGCTTCGTGAGGAATCATGACAATTCCCCTCTCATGACGATCCAGTCCTGGTCAAAGTCCTCTCAACAACCTCTGCCCTCTCCAGCACCTCAAGATATGTCTTCAGCATAAATGGGGTGACCTGGCGCTGGATATCTGGACGCAAAGCCTCCTCGAAATGCCTCGCCCTGGCCTCATCATCTGGTAACAGGTCTGAAGAATATCGTAGAAGGTTCTTGAAATGGATTCCAAACTCTCGAACACTGGAGCTCCCCTGTCGAAGGGTGAGTAGCTCCTGGCAACTGGACGCCTTCGCAGTCGCTGAAAGAAACTCGACTCTAAACCTGTCTCGAAACTCCTCCCATGAGATTGCTGACTCCTCACGATCACCGAGGAACAAGAACCACCACTGCCTCGCTGCTCCACGCAGCATCGTCACAACCAAGGACACCCAGTGTTCCTTCCGAGCACGAATCGAACTGAAGCCTATCTTGATCTCCTCCAACCAGTCTTCAGTGACTGCATCTGAAACGGATCTCTCGTACTTCTGTAGACTCTGGCACTGAAACTCTCAGAGTGTCATCCTCCAAGTGTCATCTTCATCAACTCTACTCGGCAGTGATCTGCTGGAACAGCCTGCTGGGCATCTTCTGCGCAAACCTGACGAGGACGTCGACCTGGAGCCATACCTATAAAATAACAACCGTTAGAGCTCCTAAGCCTGGAATATGGAAGACTCAACATTAATTAATTAATTATTTTGTTTTATTAATTTTAGGTTACCTATCCCAAGGTCTACCCATTCGAACACAGGCGCAAATAATAATTATGCATGATCCTTTCCTAGGTCTCTACCCTGCAACCAGTATCACTTTGTTTAGTAGCCATCATAAACTTAAAGGTTCGTGCAACGGATCATAGGGGGCCCTGAATGCCTATGTCTCTACCGGTCTCTAGTGTTTACCCCACTTGCTAAACATGAATGACACTGTTGCCCTACCATCCCATGCATCCTCACCTGTGCCTAACTCCAAACTCCATCCTATCCCTCAACCGGAGCTTTGATACCACTCTGTCACGACCCCCTCCCCACAAAGTGTACCCCTCCTGGGCCGGCAATGTGAAAAGGGAGATAATGACCCCCGAGTCTTGCCTCCAGTAGGCCCTGGGTTGGCGACTAGCACCAAGGGTATAATAACATAAAAATGGGAGGCATTACCCTCTAAGAGAACACATGCAGAAGAGAGAGATAGAATAGACTCCAACCAACTCCAACTCATAACTGAAATATAAAAGAAACCCAAGTACATATATGAAATGTCATGCAAAAGTACTACAACTGAAAGGGAAAACTAAAAGTACCCAAAAGAAAGAAAAACGGCAGCGACCACGAGCCCGAACAGCTCCTCCAACCACAAGCTAGTAGTAACCCGCTTGATCTCCAACATGCTCCAAGTGACCTGAAAAACAGTTTATATATACATAGGGTGAGTATAAAAGTATACTCAGTAGGATCCTCCCCAAGCCTCTCGTGCAAAGGTAAAGAAAGCATGCTAAAGCCCAGTGAACAACAAGTGAAACTAACTCTTCACCTAAACAGGTATACTATGTTCCCAACCTCACCATGGCTACTCTCACCAAGTAACACATACAAGAATATAGCATATAGTAAAGAATATCAAGGGTACCCCGCTACTACTTCCCCACTGGTTTGCCGCTTTTCCCCAACGACATATGTCCTATGCATCTCTCTACAAAGGCTTGCCCGCAGACACCTGGGCTAAGCTCCACAATCTGCACCTCGTGCACCACATAGGCTTGCCTGCAGACACCTGGGCGAAGCACCATGCCGTCCTCACAACCAAAGGTAACCAGGTAGTTTCCGGGAGCCACCACAGCTCACATAACATGTATCATACGTCGGGTATAATACCTCAAGCCATTACAACCCATACTCCGAGTAAGGATCCTCAAGCCATCATAGCCTATACACGTTACACCTATAGTAGTCCGTAGGATACTATATCCAGAATATATGTGTGTGAATAACCACAAGCCATTACAGCCCTCTACACACATATATGGGGTAACTAACCGTTGTGCCTTATAGCACAAGTATCTACCAAGAGAAGAGAGCAGAGCCAAAGGGGGTAGTCAGCCATTCAACCTCCCATCAGAATGTTGGGGAAAACACCCCCCCCCCCCAGGGCTCAGAATCCCCGGGGTGTCAGTTGCCCTTATCGACAGGGTGGAGTAGCGTATAGAAACACAAAAAGTACAGAATATATAAGTAACTCACATCCACACTATGGGAATTACCTAGTCTTAGATACAACTGCAGATAACGTCTCTCAGACTCCAGGCTGCTACTTCTAAGACTAGGTATCCTATAAGCACACAAACATTTGAAGAGATTTATTAGATTACTCCATTATCATTTTATCAGTTCCACTGTACATTAATTAATTCTTTAAACATTAATTAAGAATGAACAATTCCACATTAAACTGAATTGGCATCACATTCAAAAACAACTGCTCCTTTTTAAGATTCACATCACCTTTAAATTCCAGCATCTTCATCCCCGTGGATTTTCACCATTTAATCAAACATTCATTACAGAATTACTTTTCCACATTCCCAGGCATTCTAGAAAAGCATCCTATGCTTCTAAACACAAAGGAGGCTCAACACGGTGAGTAGATATACTACCCGTCGAGTCTTTTCCACCTATAGAAAGAGCATAGACCCATCCTCCATCGAGAGGCTAAACACGGAAAGCACGTGGCATACCCCGCGTGTCTTCGCCTCCTTCGGAAAGAGGGTAAGCAAGACCAGCTGCCTTGAGCAGTGGGGAAAAGTAAAGTAGATAAACAACCAAACCAAACCACCAACATCAAACCATCACATTCATCTCATACCATCATCCTTGGTGTCCTCCCCGGCACCCATATGCATAAACCGATGCATCTCGCCACACTAGGCGTCATCCGCTGCCACAACCACAAGTCCTCATGCCTCCACATATCACAACAGCCATCCAGGCTCACATAAAATCACCAGCAGCAGGAAATCAAAGATCACAAAATGGGCTCTCGGCCCTTTAACAAGGCATTCATCCTTCAAACAAAATGAGCACTCAGAGCTCCAAACCACAAGGCATTCAGCCTTACAAGCAAGCAGGTAACTCAGAACCCTTTTGAAATTATCGAACTAATAGTTCTTTAATCCATCTTGAATTAACAGATTCATTACCATGCCACTTTATCTTTATCCAATTATTTAACAAATAATTCCGTCTTTACGTTCTTTATCAATTTCCATCATGAACGAGCAACTAATTAATGAAAAACATAGATATCACTCTATCTAGGAAAACATGAGGCAAACCGTTATCACGGTATAAAGCAATAACATGCGATCAACCAATTCTATTAATCCGGTTCAAGTATTTAATTAGTTCAATTTAATTGTGATCCAAAGGGATAAATCATGCTAATTCTACGATTGCACATATACAATTAGAGAAGCCATGAATCCCCTACCTCAAACAGTTCCTCACATTCTTTATCCACACAACAGGTCACGATCCTCCCCTCGCGACAACTGCATCCACCGGAGGATGCTGCGGTACGACAGTACCAACGAACCCCAAGAAAACCCATTAGAATCTTGGAAATTACATGGTATAATTATGGAAAAGAGGATAGGAGAAGATGAACCCCAAAAGAACGATGATACAACATACCTTATATCGAAGATTGATCGACACAGCTCAGTTGCATCCAAAACAGAGCAGAACCAATCCTAGGAGTAAAGATTGATTGTGCAACTCCTACGGAAAGGATTGAAAGGTTCTAGTGCCTCCTAGTTGAGAACAAAGGGAAAGAACAAGGGAGAATGATATCTCGTCCCTTTTTGAAGATTAAATGGGGCAACGGTTTAAGATCCGGTTAATTATCCATTAAAAACGGATCGCATTAACCCACACGGTTTGACCAAGAAAAACATTCCAAGCCTTAGGAATAATTAATATAGGATTTATGGCATTTTAAATGGCCTTAAGATCCCTTAAAATAAGGCTTTAAATGTATTTTACGTCAAAGGAAACGTCAAAAGGGGAAAAACTGTAGGAGTCTGGAAACATTGTTCACCCACTGTTACTGTACATGAAACTGATCTGTGAAACTGATCTGTGAAACCGATCTGTGAAACTGATCTATCAGACCGATCTGTGAAACCGATATGTCACACCGATCTATGAAACTGATCTGTCACACCGATCTGTGAAACCGATCTGTCAGACCGATCTGTGAAACCGATCTGTCGCACCGATCTGTGAAACCGATCTGTCCCACCGATCTGTGAAACTGATCTGTCACACTGATTTGTGAAACCGACCTGTCAGACTGATCTGTGAAACTGATCTGTCAGACCGATCTGTGAAACCGATCTGTCACACCGATCTGTGAAACCGATCTATCGCACCGATCTGTGAAACCGATCTGTCACACCGATCTGTGAAACCAATCTGTCAGACCGATCTGTGAAACTGATCTGTCACACCGATCTGTGAAACTGATCTGTGAGACCGATATGTCAGACCAATCGGTGAGACCGATCTGTTACTGTTCATAAAACTGGAAACACTATTCACAGAACTGGAAAATTGGCAAAGTGTTGGGGATAAGTCCCCTTGGCCTCCCGGAACACCTCCAACACCAACATTCCACAAAGTAATGGACTAGAGAGGTCCGGGCCATTACAAACTTCTTCCAATCACTTCAGTAATCAAATTATTGATTTACTTCCCTTCCATACATAAAACATTTATTATACCCCTTAATAAAATTTCCTCTATGCTTATTCTAACACTTAGAGCATAAAGGGAATCACATGTTCTTCTCTTCATGGATTTTAGATTTTCCTTTAAAATTAAACTTCCTCTTATTGTCAAAACCATGAGATTGATATGTGACTTCAACCTCCATTTCAACCTTGATTTCACAATGCACAATATTTTCATAACTACTAAGGTATCTTATAGATATCACCCTTCTAATACTTTTCTTTAAGCCACTTAAGAACCTATCAACTTTAATTTTGGTTTGGATGATAATTCTTGAAGTGTACCTCACAATTCTCATGAAATTATCCTCATAGGTACCGATATATTCATCATCTTTTTGTTTCAGCTCAAGGAACTCTTTCTCCATATTGATGTGAATAATCTATGGAAAGAAATTATTGAAAAATAAGTTCTTGAACTCATCCAAATCCATGGAGTAAATCTCATCTTGATGCCTTGTATTCTTGATTAGAGTCTACCACTATCTCACTTCTCCTTCTAACTGATTGACAACTAGAATGACTTTCTCATCCATAAAAACTGGAGAATGGAGAATATATTTTCAGTAATGGTCCATTTTTTGGAAACAACTGGATTTGAAGACCCTCTAAAATAATTTGAATGTTTCCTCATAAAAGACTCAGTAGAATGTTGTTCTTTCCTTTTCTCATTCAGAATTCCACCATGATTTATATATTGAGAATGTTTTGTGGCCATAGCAATGAGTTTTTGCATTACATATCCCATAGAATTCAGTTTCTAATGAATAAAATCATTTCATTGTCTGGAGCATTCACCATTAACGCGGTTCCTTCGGGTTCTAACCATTGAATAAACCCAAAAATCATATAGTAAGAAGTAGTTATCATATCAAGGAACCACATAATCATGAAAAATAACTTATATGATGTCTAAGTTATGACACTTTCCTTAATCTATGACACCTTAGGTTTATCCTAGGTTATTCATAGCCAAATTTTATTTGAATCCTTCATAATGGTTCATGAAGAGTTTGTGAATTCCCAAAGAATATGCCTTGGGAGTGTCAAAACAGGTGTGTAGTAATGCCTGTTATCGTATACCAGATTACCCCGAGTCAGGACCGGAACATCTTGGTAGAGTTATTACCCCTAGGTATATCATGGCCAGAGCCACATCCACTTGTAGTATCTAAATAGGGATGTATTACTAAAAAACCACTCACTTTATCCTTCACCAAAATTCTACAACATTTTCCAATGATTTTAAATATCCTTATACTTATCCTTGCACATGTCCTTAGGTTTCTCACTAAGGTTTTCTCGTCTTATCTTCCAAATGTTAACTAAACCTTTGATATGATACTAACTATAGTGACCCTCACTTTTCATACATTAACATTGCATAAATTTTGGGGAATACATAAAACATTATACGAACAAACTCCCAAAGACCGTACTAGCCTAGTTCCTTTGGAAACATGGAAACATAAACAATAATACATAAGTGAGCTACATTATATCCCACTAGGTTCTTCTTTACTATCACCCTTCTTAGACACATCAAATATAATACATATCTTCATAAACAGGGGAATGAAACATAAAAAAATGTGGAATCAAATGTTCATTAAGGATAAAAAAGAAATATTTGTAAGAATAATCATGAGAAATTGGGTATGATAACATGATCATGAAAATATAAGATCATACCATGCATATCAAAGATCATATACATGAATCATTGAATAAATCTTTTATGTTCATAAGATATGAATCATAAGGAAATAGATACCATAATCCATGAAAGAATAACATAGGAATAAAACATGGAATTGTGGAAGACAAATAATAATATATAAATTGATTTCTATAGTATCCAAGGAATCACTTCTAGTACCATCTTGGTAGTATAGGTTCACTCCCCATGCCATATTGGTAGTCATTGTTCACTTCCATGGCCATCTTGGTAGCAAGAGTTCACTCCTCATACCATCTTGGTAGTTATGGTTAACTCTCATAGCCATGTTAGTAGTCAATGTTCATTCCCAAGACCATATTATTTTATCTCATGAGATATAAATCCTTACCCAATGCATTGGAGGGATATATAGGTCCCAACCATCTCATAATGAAATCATACATTCATGTGCCACAAGATCAAAAATAATCATATCATAACCCATGAAATGAAATGGGTATTATAAAAATGTAATAATATCATAACCTATGTAAAGTGAAATGTTTCATAATCATTTCATCATAAAAATAACCCATTAATAGAAGCAGGTTTTAAATTCATATAACTCGTGAAGTGAAACATGTTTCATAAACATCATGCCATCAAAACATAATCCATTCAGAGAAATAATATGAATGGAAACATTGAAAAATTTCTCCAAAAATGCATGAGTAACACCAATAGATGTTATCATAGATGGTAAATAATTTTTAAATATATTTTAAAAACATTTATTGAGGAAAATATCCTTTCGGCATTGAAAACACTTTTTAAATCATAAAACCTTTTTGAACAACTTTTTCTTTGAAAATAGATTTGAAATTTTATAAAAAAATCGTTGAAAACCATAAAATGTTTTTAAAATCCTTTTTCCTTGAAAATGGGCTTCAAATATATTTTTAAAACATTTTGGAAAACATTTTCTAAAACATGGTTTTTGAATACAATAGATTTCTGACTGGAGAGAGAGACAGTCAGATTTTACTTAAAAACAATATCTTAAGTACCAAAATATTAGAAAATGGTACTAATACATGATTATATCATGAATAAACATATTATAAGGAATATAATGAGTTTTATTCAAATATTGGTCATTATATTTCATCAAAGGGATAATAAACATAAACAATCTCAAAAAAAAATGAGATTGTATCAATAAACTCTTATAACTTGGTAACTTGGGATCATACTCTCCATAAAAGAAAAAGAAATTACATAAAGCTTAAAATATCATGAAATAAAGTAAATTCATGATATAACATGTATAATAGAACTATATAAACATCCAAATATAATTAAGGTGCATAATAAAACATGAATCTCAATGAAGTAAAATTGAGACAAAACCATTTTTCCGAATTGGTAAATTTTGAAACATAAACCTCGTGAAATAAAGATCCTAAAATTGATATGTTAATACACTTAAATTTAAAGAACCATATTCTTATATATAATACCATATATGGTTTTATTACAACCACATATTACCCACTTGTTAACTATCCTATGTTAAGTTTTCATTTCAGATAATATTTTCTTTATTCTTCGCATGTGTCTTAATTTGTTATATAATTGGTATTTATACTTTATATAATGATTTCAAAAATTTAAACCATGATATAAATATCATATATATACATTTTAATTTTATTATAATAATCTATATAATATATAAGTATGAAACGGAATACATTGTTCATAGAGACGGAAGGTCGTACGTATGCATGAACGCTATTTCCGTTTAATTGTCGTGTTGAAAGAAAGAAAGTAAAAGACATATATGTATATATGTTTGTATTTTTATATCATTATTATAGTGTATTTATGATATCATATATGTCTTATATATTCACTAAAACCATCCTTAATACAATCCATGTAGTGTATGAACAAATTATTTTGTTTTGAGGGGGTGGTAGTCCACACTTCCTCAAACGAAATTATCATATTAATGCCAAAGGGAAAGTAAAAAATATATGTGTTTTAAAATTAATAAATAATATTAAATAAATAATATATATAATATATAATATATATAAATATATTTTCCATCATAATTTCCACCATGAGATGTGGTAAGTAAAATTGAACAATCATCCTTTAGTAAAGAAATAGTTCGTCGTACACATAAACAGTATGTTCATTATCCATTATATGGAGGTGTGTGTAATTTTAGGATGAAAAAATAGCATAAAAACATCATAGTATATTTATAATACTTGTTTTTTTATAAAATAATGGAAAAAAATAAATTTTTGGGGGTGAAGAAAGAAAATAAAAGAAAGGACTTCAGAGAAGATGTTACCTCTTAATCGGGTAACTCCTTTTGGTTTGTTCCAAAAGGCTTAATTGGATATCTTTCCTCCAAATGTGTGTCTTCTAGTATAAAAATAGGTATTTTTTATGTTTATTAGGCATATATTGGCCGAACATAATAGGTTTTAGAAGTTTGAAAAAGTGGGAGATTTGGTGGCCTTTTATAGGGTGGGAAAAAGACTCACTTGGTATTTTTGAAAATAAGTTATGTGTGCCCACATTATTACCTAAAAAAAGTCCTAAAAACCAAAAAAAATAAATAATTTAAGGTTCATGTCCAAATAATTTCCATAAAAGTTTTGTTGGACAAGTTCCTAAGTCATCTTAGGTCTTAAATTTAATGTTTAGTCCTTAGTTAAGCTTAATTTAACCTTAATTGATGTAATTAATTTTAATTACTTCCACTAATATTTTTGCTCAAAATATAAGTTGACCTTATTATAAATTATAAATTATGATTATTAAAAATAAATAATACTTTTTTAAAAATTCAAATCACAGAAGTGACAAAAATTCATTTAAAATTATTCTCGTAGTCGGGTCGACAATGCAGGTTCTTAAAGTAAAAATGATCAAACGTTTGCGATGTTTTTATATCCAATTTCAATGTGAAATTGGTTCCAATTACCTAAATTTTATTAATTGATAAAAATATAATCTAATTAAAATTTTAAACCAATTTAAAATATATTTTATCCTTATAAATAAATTAGATGAAAAATCAGTTTTGAATTAAAATCCAGTATTTCTCACTATTCATCCAAAAAATGAAGTTTCTCAGAAAAACCCACAAAAATTCACCCTAAGATAATTTAGACATTATAAATTATAAAATTAATTTTATTTTTTCAAATTAAAATTCTAAATGTGTCTAAAATTAATTTTATTATTAAAAGGAGTTCATTCGAGAAAACGGTGTTATAAAACATAAAAGGACATTATCAAAAATCATGTCTTTCATAAGAAATATGTTTTATTTATATAAAACAATTATAAAAAACGTTTTAAAATTAATTATAACTATTCTTGTTCCTAATTTTAATGTCTATGTTATAATTAACTCATTTAAATAATTATAATAATAAAATGATGTTTCATATAAACATTAGTGTTGCATGTAACATACAACAACTCGATGTTCTGTGTAACATATGCCAAGTATGTGTTCTATATAATGTACACCAAGTTCATTATGTGTTAAATTAATGTTTTACTTAGTTCATTTAAAAATATAAATGAAAATTTACGTTATTTGAGAGAGAAAATGGTCCATAAAAACTTGGGGTGTTACAAGCCCAACCTCCCATACTCTCAACCGATGTGAGTCCCCAAGAGTCACTAGTCCTAGAAAGTCATATGACTGCCAGCCTTTGAAAATCAGTTATGTACCTAGCTATAGATGGGGGAACCATTGGGTTTTTCTGGGAAAAGTGACAATGGTAGTCTGACGAGCGAAACCCATTTCATGCCTCAAAAACCCGATGAAAAAAATGTTGAACATAACGTGAATCCCTTCAATGAAAAAATGATCATTTATTATCCATCGTTCCATTTCAATTTACCCTATATGAAAAAAAAATGGTTAACCTGACATGAATCTCTTCAATGAAAAAATTATCGGTTATTATCTTTTATTTCATTTCATTTTCCCCTATATGCAAAAAAATGGTGAACCTGATGTGAATCTCTACAATGAAAAAATGACTTGTTGTTATCTTTTGGGACATATTGGTTTCACCTATATGCAAAAAAATGGTGAAATTGATGTGAATCTATGTAACAATAGAACTATTGGGCTATAATGCGATAGGACACTTTGTTTTCAAAACCCTATACAAACAAAGCAGTAAGACCGACATAATCTCATAAATGATCCTCTATAACTATGGTTCTCATGAAATAAGTCCATCCTTATTTTAAAAATTCCAAACGAGCATAATGGATGAATCATGGAATATAATGAAAATTTCACTAACCATTCATATCTGATTGAGAATATTATGCCAACGATATTGTTATAATTGGTAAATTTTTTCCTTGTTGACTGCATGACTGCAGATATTGAAAACATCTCGATTTGAGACAATATCTTCATCATCTAAATTTAACTCTAGAAAATCATCCACGACTATGACCTCTATGGGTTGAAAGATAATTTAACATATTCAACAACTCCGATGACAAGTATCAAATATGATTGTATGGGAGTACCACTAACATGGTACAATCCTGACCATGGAAGTTTCTCATGAAGTTATCCAAGCACGGTGACTGGTGATTCTACATCACCTAAGAAAGGTTGTTATTAAGAAAGTATCCCTTGCTTTTATGACCAACATATTTAGGATCTTATCCCCATATCCCGATAACTATCATATTCCATATCTTATGAAGGTAGACCATGAGGCCAAATACGAATCCCTTTTGGTTCATGTGCCACTGAGGAGGGCACCTGTCAACCGCATTCACAAGCACTATCCCACTGGTACCCATCAGTTGCCTGATGAGGGTACCATCTGATACACAACTGCATCTAGTTCCCATGAATGGTCTACAATGAAGAATCATCAGAGGAGGAAGGTGTTGTATATCCAAGAGAGGGCTCATGATCCCACTTCTATCAACGATGTCTGCCAGCATACTTTGGCAGGAACCAGTAAGCAGACTCCTATCCCTTCTTGTTCTGAACAAGTCTATGTGCATATCCCCACAAAAGGCATGGGGGAGGTCCATACTATTATCCCCATGCATGAATCCCATTGGCATATTTTTGTGGAACAAGAAGGATATATGTGGACACATATTCCTACTTCAATCAAAGATATATTCCTATATATAATGGATATGGAAAATGTGCGGGCTTATATTCCTACACACACTTTTCTAAAATTACAATATATTTTAGCAATAGCTGAAGAACTCCACTGGAATATTCTAACACTATTGTAGATGAAGGGATAGGAACATACTCCTATCCCTATAGCCAGTACAAATCAACACTTCGATCATCATGAAAAAGTGGTTGTACCAGAGTAAGTCAACACTCTTGTTCCCACCTGAGAGGATTCTCAGCATATTCTGATGAAGAGAGAGGCATCGAATCGGGATCATATTCTCATTTCAATCGGGGCTCAGCAGGTGAGAGAGGTACATGCCTCATGATAGGGGTACATGACTATCGAAGAAGTCTAGTGGCATATTCCAAAGGCCCGAGATTAGGCTCATATCCCTATTCTGGTCATGGCTCACCATGTGAGAGGGGAACATGCCTCAGGATAGGATCATATTCCTATAAATGAGTTCCAAAAGCATACTTAAAAGACTGAGGATCAAGAATATATCCCTATTTTTTCCAGGGATAACCATGTGAGAATGGAACAAGCCTCATTAAAGACTCGCATTCCTATTGGTGAATCTTCACAGCATATTTTGACAGATCACAAAATTCATGCGCATATTCCTAATTTCACCAATGAATCATTACGTCAGCATCATTCAAAGGAAATACAGGGGAGGTTCATAATCCTTCTCCCATTTTAGAGGTTTGTTGGCATACTCTAATGGGGAATGCATATTCAGACTAGGATCATATTTCTAATCCCAATGGGGCCCACCAGTTGAGAGCATCACATGCCTCGGGGTAGGCTCATATTCCTACCAAGAAATACCATTAGAATATTCTAAAGGCTCAAGATTAGGCTCATATCTCCATCCTGAATGAGGATCACCATGTGAGAATGGAACGTGCCTCAAGACAGGCTCACATTCCTATCAATAATGAGACAACTCATCAACATATTCTATCATCTTCTCAATGGTAGGATCATACTCCCATAGCACCAGGTAGTTATATAAATTTTTTGGAAACTTACATATAGCAGGCTCATATCCCTACACAATTGAAAAAGGAATGTCATAATATTCCAATCATGAAACAAAATAAGGCCCATACTCCTAATCTTCTCAATTCCAATGTCCTTGAGGTTGTTCCATACACATTCTCAAAACCACAAGGGTTTATCGACTCTTCTGTATAAGCAGAAGTATAATACTTTCATTACCATGATAGTCCTCCTCATGATAGTGTGGAGATAGATTGCAGGGACCTTACTACTGACATCTACCATGGTCAACCTCCCCATAGTGATATATCCTAGGGACAAGGAAATCATCTCCTTTCTTATACACCCCTATATGGAGAGGTATCCAAAACTATTAAACCTTCATATAGAGAGGTGTTCGAATCATCAGGGTCAACTGTATATGGCTCCCCCGTCAACTTATAGCAGCACCCCACTCTTGTCAACAGGAGACCATCAGAGCCATCTTCTATGGTCTGACTGGATAGAGGTGTGTAAGTATGATTAAGAGGAGGCTGAAGTTAACATATAGATATATTTGTCTAGAAACAACCTCCTCATCATGTTCTAGCCCCTCGCTACTTCTAACTATGATATCCTAGATGATCTAGAAAAGGAGTGCACTCATTACCTATGCCAAAATAATTTGGGCTACCCATCAATGAATGAAGGATTGATATCTCCCTTTTCTAGAATACAAGTATCACCTTTAGACAATTAGGATACTTTATTTTCAGCTAGACCAAGCTACTATCTCCATGGATCAGGATCCAAAAGTAAAAAATCTCTGCGCAAATATGCAACATGGTTGCCGCAATTTCATTACAACACTTTATAAGCTAATATACAGAGCCATGTCATGCATCTATATTCAAGTATGGGGACAGTATGGAGCATTACACTTTTACTCTCCCTTGGAATAGAAAATCCCCTTAGGTGTGACATCCTGTAATGTGATAACCTACAGTGAAATTAAGGGACTAGGTAACGCTCGAGCCAATTGGTCACTATAATAGAATTCCCCCACTCCAACATCACTCAGACACCTTAAAATGGGAGAGAGGATAACCAAAAATATTTTAAACTAGGCCCCTCAAGACAATAGGAGGGAATTATAAACATGGAGACCGAATTTGTGATCACCCGAACAACTTCCCGTAAGGAATGGTTCCCACTATGGGCTTCCATCACACCCAACTCCTACATGAGCATAGTTGTGCTGCATCATGTGCACCATAGTAGAAGCTACCATGGCAGCCATCTAGGAGAATACATAACCCCCCTGGTCTAGTAGAATATCTATCACTTCTTCCACCCCTCATATCGTCAATTACTAAGATGATTCAAGACATACCCTCAACGTCCATAAGTGAACCCCAACCCACTAGGCTAGGGGAATTTATATATCAATCACCATCTTCAGGTTCGTTATCCCCTCATAGAACCCTAGAGATATTAGCAGTGATTCCATATCACCCCTCCCCACTAGTTTGGGGGCATTTATATCTTCATGTTCATCCTAGATATCATCAAGTCCCCGATTGGAGTCATTGGATCCTCAAAAACTGGACCAATCCATGCCAATTATAGACCCAAATGACCCAAAACCCACAAGTCTAGGGAAATTTTCATCATCATAACTTTCAAATAAGGAATCAGTCTTCTCTAGTTTAGAAGAAATAAATCAATGGTTAGCATTCCACCAAATCCTCCAATCATGAGACAAACCCCTACTAGTTGGTGCACATTCTGAAACCATGACCATAAACTCTCTCAGATTCACTATTCATAGACCAAGATGTGAGGAATGTATGGATAATACAATCAAACCCTATCAATACGTCAAACCAAAACACCCCAACATAACCAAGGGTTTGAATAATGGCCCTTAGAATGATAGTACAGAATCAGCATGTTGCGTCGAGAGTAATCGCACAAAAACCATTGCTTGATATGCCTATATAAATGTTTTCACTATCAACATAGTATATATTTATCAAGATGTAAATGTATAGGGCCAAAACATAGAAAAAATACCTCAGAAGGAGGGTGACTTGGATGCACCGAATGAAGTTGCATGCACAAGGAACCGAAGATGACTCCAAAACACGGCACCTCTGAATATCGAGTTGCCACCTCCATGATGGAATATTACCAAGGTTAAGGGTATATCCACATCTCAATCACCTCCCATAAGAAATGGGTTTCCTTCCCTGAAGGAACAATTGTCACAATATGATAGAAAAATATAAACTCTCTAACAACTTAACAAGGAACTACTAGGAGGAGATATTCCTGTTGGGTATCGTCTTAAGGAAGAGACAAATGTTCTCTCTCCCATGGTAAATCCACCAGAAAAAGAGGAATCTGAGTATAAAATTGGTTCTAGATATATAAAACCAATCTACATAAATGTGGAATTTGAAAATGATCGTGACTTCCCTCTTTGGTGGCGACAACCTCTCCCTCTCGAAGAAAATCGTTAAATCTTGGGACAAATTGAAAATCAGCAGAAGATAAAACTGGGTCCACCTAGTCAACCCACACTATCTTCCTATGGATGGGAGATGGCTTAGAAAATGGTTCCCTCAAATCTCCATAATGCCATCGAGTCCTTGGTTACTCAAATGGAATCCATGGAAGGGTGATGTAGGCCTGTGTAGCCTAAGAGGAAGCCATATCCCTATTAGGTGGATGACACTTTTCCCCCATCCAATTTTAGAAATCCTACCTTCTATAAATTTGATGGTGTGGGAGACCATGAAAAACATCTCATTCACTTCATATCCTGATTTGGGATAATGATGGGCCCTCTAGATCAACAGGAGGCAACAAAGTGATGTGTTTTGTACAGACTCTGACAGGACCATCCTTTGTTTGGTATAGTAGTCTGCCAGTAGGATCCATGTCTAGATGGGAAGACCTTCATCATTAATTTCTTTATCAATTAAATTCTAAACTAAGGAATATGATGATCGTTGACTTGAAAAACTGAATGCAATGAAATAATGAGATGGTGTCTAACTTCATAGCAAGGTGGAAGGGTTTGACCTACTCACTCAGCATCCCTCTCTCGCAGGGAACTATGTGTTGAAAATATAAGGGATTAGTTTTAGAAACCTTTGTTTCCAATGAAATATCTAGGTGTATTTTTCATGTTTTATGAAATGGACCAACATCTAGAAGAGGCCATCCAGTGAACCCGATCCAAAACTTCACTCATGCCTACAACATAGGAAAAAAAAAGTCCATCCAGAGCAGAATCTGCAGCTGTCACTCTCAAGCCAGTAGTGGTTCCTGTCCAAATACCTAGGTCTTGAACCACCCTATTCCTTTTATTGAGGGGCAAAAACCATAGAATGACCCTCGACCAAAAGCATATAGAAATCAATGTCATTTTGGATTTGAAAACGGGTGAATAATGTGTAATCCTTCTAGAACTAACAAGTCCTTGGTTATTTCTTGGAAGCTATGGACAATAACTTACTCGCACTTCTGCAACCCAGGAATCCCAATGAGTTAAACCTCACCAACTATCTCAATTACTACCCTTTTCACAGAATTTTGGATCATAATATCTAGAATTTCTTTATATTCAAGGACTTCCTTCAAAGCATGATAGATTTCGGATAGGTGATTCTAGATAACTCCCTATATAAGGTTTCTTGCATAACCGTGATCCAACTGAAAGAATAGGGTGATTGAAAGAAGGTCCCAGCCAGACGTGCATAAAAATTAGATAACTGGATGACTCAAAAGGCATTTGACTGAGCCCAAACCACTCTGAAAGCATAGTTCTGTAAAACCAAGATAGCTCCACCATATAAGGAGGGAACATAGAATGTGCCTCTTGAAGGTGGGAATGACCCCCAGAAAAAGGAGGAGACATAGAAGGAAGAGTCATATTCTCATCCAAATTAAGCCTTAACTATCACTGATTTCTTCCTTGCTGCATCTGAGGAATAGGAACCACCCCACCAAACAAAACCCTCATCAGATGAAGAACTCATATTTGGTTATTTAAACACGATACACTTTTTAGACCACTTATCTGATGATGAGTTTTCCAAGAACATGAGTTTCCTACACATAATTGAGGAATAGGAGGTTGCATGTGTAGGAACAGCGGATATGGAGGATAGTGAGGGTAGGGTCGAACCCAATTTTTTGGCCATGTCCCCATAGAAAATGCATATACAGCTAATACTCTTGGTAAAGTGCTCCAGTAATCCCATCAAGGGACCGAAGGCATCTTAAAATCCTCCAACAGTCATCTGCACTCGATTGTCTTGCAAGAACGCTTAGTAGGGATTCAATCATGAGATCATCCTAGACAAATGGGAAATCTAGGAAGACCTGTACCACTGGTAGCATATGCTCCCACAACCCCTACACAAGAATTGGGTTCGTCCACCCCAAATGCATTGCTTCCTCATCCTTACATCTAGGAGCAACCCCATATCAGAAAGCATCGACCTATAGCAAAAAATTATGATGTTATGTAATAGCTGGAGGCAGTCCTAGCCAAGCTCTCGGTCCTCAATTAGTTCCATATTTCAAAATAACTCATAGAGGCACTTGTTTAAGACCTCCATATCCCACAAGAGTTTGAGATATAATTCACTATAATTGAGGTCTATCGAGTGGAGTCCATGGAATCATAATGTCATGTCGCCATTTAATTCACTGACCAATATCCTAAAGAGGCCCTTCATGCACACATAATACCCCTATATGTCTTAGGAAAACTCTATAATGTCAATGCCCAAAGGGATCTAATTGATAATGGTTCTAGGATCAATATTATCCCAATATGAACCCTACTATGTTTGGGACATGAAAAAAGGGATTTATATCCCACTAAGCTAACCATCCAAGGGGTATGATAAGAGTGATAAAATACCTCTTGGGAAGATCAAGATCAAAGACCAATTTGGGGATCTTACATCAGATGTTGGGTTAATGGTAATCCAACAAGACACTTTGTATATTGTCCTCCTCAGAAGGCCCAAGTTTCATAGCCACCTGGAGATACCTTTAACATTCCATCAGTGTCTGAAGTATCCCATTAATGAAAAAGTCAGCATAATATATGGTGAAAATGCTCCCTTTGAGACTTTTGGGGCCACATATGATGAATAATATTTCAATAAAAAGGGGTGAAAATAACCAATGGAGGATGATGATGTACAATTTTCTACTTCCAAAGGCTTGGGGACCTCCCTTGTGAATCCTTAGAGTATGCTCGTTAGAGACTATGTACTCTCCATAAACCTGGTCAAGGTCATAGATATAATCCCAGAGATCCAAGCCCTTTCTTTCCCTAGTGACAACATCGAACACTATTAGCCCTGGAATCTTGTTACAATGACTCAGACAACATGGGATGACAATGTCTATTCTCAGGGCCTCTCTTTTCCTAATAATGATAGCGGGCCCTCCAAATTTCAATCTTCATTTGAAAATGTATCTATAGATTCTGAGATGGAGGAATATTATGATGACCATAGTAACACCCCTCCAACGTTCTAGGGAGGTGTCTCGGCCACCATTGATGAACTCAGGCAGATAAATATAGGAACATAGGAAGACCCACAACGTACACTGATTAGTTTCTCAATACCCCTCGAATATAAACTGATTTACATTGCATTTATAAATAAGAATTGATATTTGATCACATGGAACAACACATAAATACATGGAATGAACACAAATGTGGATATGCACCATCTTGAGATACCAGATGAGAATCGAGGATTCAAGTAGGAATCCAGGGGAATGCACCCCTCTCATGCCACCAATATATAAGTAGAGGTCAAAAAGTTTATCAAATCCAACTCACCTGATAAGTGAAATTCCTGAGATGGATTTCCAAAAACTTCCATGTCAAGAAGATGAATGGGTAGATCAGGGAACACATTGATTTCAGGGACCTTAATCAGTATTTCCAAAAGGATGATTTCCCATTTTCATTCACAGAAAACTTTTTCTATGAAACTACTGGTTTCCAATACCTTTCTTTCTTAGATGGGTACTTTGGGTACAATCAGATAAAGACGGTCCCCAAATATGAAGAAGACACTACCTTCATAGCACCTTAGGGTATATTTTTTTATCAAGTCATGCCCTTTGGTTTGAAGAATGTTGTCTTCACATACCAACACCCCATGTACCATATCTTTAAGTTGTTCCTAAGAAATATAGCTTAATTATTTGTCAAATACCTGGTGGTTAAATCCTATCAGTGATTTGATCACTTTATAGTCCTTCTAACAATTTTCAACAAGCTGTGACAGCATATTCTAAAGATGAATCCATTGAAATATACTTTCAAGGTAACATCAGGGAAATTACTTGGTTTTTTGGTACGTCATTGTGGCATTAAGGTTGACCTGGAGAAGAATAGTTCTATTTTAGCAATGTCACTCCCCATAAATCTCAAATGATTGAGGGGTGTCCAAGGGAACCTTTTATACATTTGGTGGTTCATTTCCAACCTGGATGGAAAATATCTCCCCTTCACTAGTCTAATAATGAAGGGAATCGCCTATCAATGGGATGATAATTCCTAAAATCCTTCAAAATTCTCAATGAATAACTACTACACCCATGGTTTTTGATGCCTCCAGTGGAAATGAGGATGCTCATCTTATATGTGGCCACCATGGAACACTCATTGAGAACCCTCCTCGCACCAATGAATGACACAGGAAGTGAAAATGGTCTCTATTACCTCAGTTAGACTATGCTAGGTACTAAGACTATATATTTTGATGTCGAGAAGAATTGTCTTGCACTCATCATTGCAGTGAAAAAGTTGAGGCATTACTTGTAGCACCATGAATTTCAACTGGTCTCTTATATGGACCCGCTCAAGTACATCCTTATTCATCCAATGCTGATTGGGTGCTTAGCCCGATGGGTGGTCATTCTTCAGCAATATGATATTCGGTTTGTGTCACGAAAGTTAGTGAAAGGAAAATCCCTTAATAATTTACTTTCAGCACATCCTTCCCTAGAAAATATGCCAGAAAACACTAATATTCTAGATGAATAGGTCTTCTACACCCATGAAACTCCCCAGACATGGGATATATATTTTGAAGGTGTCTAACAATGTACTATCAGAACAAGGATGGAAAAATCAAAGCTCAATCATGTTATTTTGGGTATCATATTAGTATCTCATGAAAAAGAGGTATTTACCTACTCTCTCTCACTATTTGAAGGCTACATAAATAAAAAGGCAGAATACCAAGCCCTTATCATTGGCTTGGAACTAGCCCTATAATAGCATATAGCCTACCAGAACATCAAAGGGGATTCATAGTTAGTGATAAAGTAGATAAATGGAGAATACTCCATCAAAAAGTAAGAATTGGACCCTCTCACTAAATATGTTAGGGGACTAATGGAAGAGTACCCTTTCAATCCCATGTTGCATCATTTTCCCAGATCACAGAATTCTCACACCGATGCATTGACCAATGAGGCCATCGTCTTGGCCGACCTTGATCAGGAAGAAGAAATCTTCCATATTACACAACAAAGAAGGGTCTCAGCAATTTTAATTTGAGATATGGAAGATATCAATCAGGTCAACACCACCCTAGAGAGTGACACACCAATAATCACTCCTGGATGGATGGATCCCATAATCAGTTATCTGCAAAATGGTACTCTCCCAATGGATAGAGATGGAAGGGAATAGATTAGGTGTCATGAAATGAACTTCATCCTACAAGATGGATTGAATGAGAATAAAACCCTCTATAAGTGTGGCTTCAATGGGATCCTCCCCAAATGCATAACAGTAGGAGAGATTTTTTCTATCATAGAAGAAGTCCATGCGGACTCTTACAGTGCCAATAAATCTAGGATCAGGATCTCCCACCAGATCATGAGGTTAGGATATTACTAAAAAACCATGATACAGGACTACGTGGAATTCACCAAGAAATTTCATGCAAGACAAATCCATGAAAACGTCATCTATAAACCTCTAGAGTTGCTTAATAGAGCTAGATATTCCTGGACATTTTTTGTTTGAGGGATGGATGTTGTGGGGCCATATCCCCTAGCCACAGCTAAGCAGTTCAAGTACATCCTTACTGCAACTGACTTCTTTCCAAAATGGGATGATGCCATACCCATAAAGGAATTATGGATGAAGAATATCATCAACTTTTAAAATACCCATACTATCAGTAGGTTCAGGGTCCTTTACATGATATTGATGGACAACAGCCCCAATTTCTTTTCCACATAGTTGAAGAAGTTGTACCATGAATACAATTTCGAGTTCAATCACCCATATCTCTATCATGCAGTAGAAAATTGACAGATAGAGGCCTTAAATAAGAATCTATAAAATATACTCCAGAATCCTCCATTACTTATGGCCCTACTGTACTACCACACATACTACTACACAGGAAACGCCATACTCACTATTGTACAGGACCAAGGTAGTGTTACCCATGGAAGTCCAGCTGCCCTTGCTTTGAGAAGCCATCTATAGGAAACTCTCAGATGATGATCAATCAAAAAAGAAACTAGATGAATTGAAGTGGCTTGATGATAAGAGGTTTTTCACATTTTATAACCCTAAGTTCAACCAAAATTGGATTGCATGAGCCTTTAATAAAAGAGTTCACCTCTACTTATTCCTCAATGGGGAACCGGTGTTGTTCCTCAGAACCCCAATGATATCGGGCAAGAATAACCCAAAGTTGGAACCCAAATGGGAGGGACCTTACATTATACATAAGTTATAACACAATGGGGCTTACTCATTAGTGATAATATATGGGGAGCATGTCACACCTCCCACCAATGCAAGATATCTCAATAAATACTTTGTGTAGATATCAGTACAAGGGTGTACACATCGGTGTAAGTACCATCACTCATCCTAACCACATGACGTTAAATTGTACATAATTACTCCTAACCACATGATGTTAAATTGTACGGAATTCATCCAAACCACAGGAAATTAAACTATATGGAATTCATCATAACAACATGATATTAAATTGTACAAAATTCATCCTAACCACATGAAATTATATTGTACATAATTCATCCTAACCATATGAAATTAAACTATACATAATTCTTCATTACCACAAGACATTAAACTATATGTCCAATGTCCTTACAACATGATGTAAAACTGCAAGGATCCATGATGTCCATCTATATTCACATCGAGTCACCTATGTATTTTCCTCATGATGTAAAATTTCATGGTTCTTCTAGAACTATGTATTTATTGATTCTCATTTCCAATGTGATACATAGTGATTCCCTGATATTATATCTTGTTCTAGCCACTATATTCTACAAACTTCCCGTTTTGTACCCTCAATTATCTCTTTGTTGTAGGGAAACTCTTCTCATTCCTTTTTTCTCACATTGAACATAGAACATGTGAGATTAGGAATTGTGGAAGGGACTTGCCCTCACAATAAAGGCATGATAGTATACAACAGGTACATTATGGTCCTGAATGAAATACCTTAAAAGGAATACCATGATTCCTCACTGCAAGATGTTAAACTGCATGATCAATGTCCTTACTTCATGACTCTAAACTACATGGTTTTTTAGAACTATGTGTGGTTTGATTGTCATTTTCATGAGATATGTAGTGACGCCCAGACATCTACCCTTGGGACCAATCTCATATTCCCATCATTTCACATCAGTTCACCTCCATCATCACCACATGATGTTAAACTGCATGAGATTTCAAGAACTATGTGTGGTTTGATTCTCATTCCCATGAGATACGTAGTGACACTCAGACATCCATATTTGGGCCCAACCATAATGTTTCAATTTATTCACATCATTTCACCCTCGTCCTCATAAAATGACGTTAAACTGAATGGAACATCAAGAAATGCATGTATCTTGATTCCTATCTTCATAGGATATGTAGTGACTCCTGGATATCCAATCTTGAAGCCCAGCTGCAGTGGTCAATGGAAATAATGCCCACCTATATGTATGGGTCAGGCCTGTGTAGATTATAAACTATTCAATAACTATGTGTGACTTGATTCATATTTTCACTGGATACGTAGTGATGCTTGACTTTCAAACACTGAGCCCAGTCACAACAAACAGATATAAAAATCCCCCCACCTTGTGCATGGGCCACACCTGTGTAGGATACTTCATTTAAAACTAAATGTGGATTAATTATCATCCTCATAAGATTCATAGTGATTCCCAAGTCTCCATCCATGGTCCCATCTACATCATTTCCACACTTTCAGATCAGTTCCCACGTCCTTACCACATGACGTAAAACTGCATGGAAGTACGTTCTTACGGTACGACGTTAAACTGTAGGGAAGTACTTCCTTACCACATGGTGTTAAATTTCATGGATGTGATTCCTTACTTCATGACATTAAACTACATGGAATTATTTCCTTGACTCATGATGATAAACTACATGGGAAAATGTCTTTACCTCATGAAAATAAATAACATGAGAAAAATTCCTTACTACATGAATTTAAACTGTATAGAGGAAAGAACATCCCCACAAAATGATGTTAAAATTTTCAATCCATCACCCATTTTTCACCCCCTATCATGGGAAAACAAGATCCTTACCTCATCCAACTAAAGTACAGTGTTCTTCTACCATATTTTAAAATAACCTCAATCCATATACCACACCTCATTCCTTGAGCACCTCAGGTTTCCAAAAACCTTATATAGACATTTGAAAAGATATCTACCTTCAAGGGACCATTTTCTTGACTATGAATGCATTCTTATGGATCTTGCATATGCACCTATGGACATCAACCAAATGTGTCACTCTACAAAAAAGGACATGTCAATCCTTGTGAGCCCTAACATCGTTGTGGAAGAACTCAACACCTCGGTGTGATCTAAACCTCTCCCCATATAACTATCCCATGTCATTTATCATGGTATGAGGAACTATATCCATGATTTAAAGCATTACCATATCTCTCTTAGAAGGATATTGGGGTAATTTTTACCATGGGCATCCTAACTAGGCACTTTTGTATCATCCTCCATATCAGGTCGATGTACGTCATGACCATAAACTGCCTAAAATTTGGTCAAAACTGCACGACCTAAAAATATAGCCTATAATATTCCAAATTTTAAGACTTTAAACTTCTAGTGAAAGGGACAAAAAACTTTTTAGGTTGAACACCCTCAAATTACTTCCTGATCAAAATTCAAGTCTCCACTTGCTAAACTCTTCATCTTAAAGGTTTAGGAAGAAATTAAGGTGTAAATAAATAATTCATAAATCTCATGGGGTCTACTAGGTAACCCTAGTAAAATACCAGCTATGATCACTAGACCCCCTAGTCTAGTAAAATGTTAGAGTAATGGTTTGTTACATCTCCTCACCATAATAATATGTTTGTTAGACGGCGGTACAACTCTTAGGGTACTTGAACCATCCTTATATTTTACACTTTCCACATATAACACTTCATGAGTTGGTGTATATCGGATCACCATAACCTTTCATGGACCTTGGAAAGGATATCTAGATTCCATGGACCTTTTCTTGGCTATGCATAAATTCCCATGGCTCCTTCATATGAACCTATGTCCATCAACAAAATTTTTCACTCTGAAAAAGAACCTTCCAATCCTCATGATCCCTGACATCATTGAGACAGCACTCAAAACCTCAGCATGTCTGAACTACTCCCTATATGACTATTCCACATCATTCTCCTGACTCAATCACTCTAGGTCATGATTTAAAATCCATGTACCAAACTATCCAAGAAGATTCGATATCCTTGATTTTATGTCCCCTTATTTCATACCCATTCTCAAGGATGGAATACAAAACTTCACTATCTATCCTTTGATATCCCACACCTCGTGATTAAACACCACAGGGAATAGGGATTGATCATCATGCTTTAATAACTAATTGACCTAGGATACCAAAAACCTTCCTAGATATCCTTATTTCCATACCCAACTTTATAATCTAGATGTTTGATTATTCAAAAACATTTCTTGACCCTTGGAGAGGAGTAGATATCATCCTTATCTTAGTATGTTATCGATGAATAATGGAATTTACCCTCCAATTAAGATAATATTCTCCTTTCAAAAAATAATCTTCAATCCTTATGATCCTTAGAAACACTATGGTGGAACCTTCCATTTCATAAGGTCATGGGACATACCCAACGTATATGAACCATCTCATATTCATGGACTCGAACATTCAGGTTATGACTTAAATCACCCACACTCCAACTATCTAGGAGGACCTAGCTTCCCTAATATTTTAGGCTTAACCATATTTACTCCATACATCTTCCATATCCCCTCGAAAAAATACCCAGCTTCAAGGACCCTTTTCTTGACTATGCATGCATGCCTGTGTCTCCTTCATATGTACCTATAGTCTTCAACCAAATGAGTCACTCTGAAAAAAAGGGATTTATGATCCTTATGATCCTATACAATTCTATGGAAGAACCTAGCACCTCAGAGTATTTTAGGTCATTCCTGGCATGTTTACACCATATCCTAGGATCATATAGAAGGTCCGAGCTAAAATGCCTTAAACTAAAAAAATATTAGGACCAAACTAAAATACCATATTCTAAAGTGATAGAAGGTCCAAACTTAAATACATTTAATTAAAATAAAAATTAGGTCTGATCTAAAAGATCTTAAACTAAAGTGATAAAAGTTATGAGATAAAAGACCTTAAACAAAAGAAATATTAGGTCTAAGATAAAATAACTTAAACTAAAGCAATATTAAGTCTGAGCTAAAAGACCCTAAAATAAAGAAATACTAGGTCCAATATAAATGACCATAAACTAAAGCAATATTAGTTCTAAGATAAAATTTCTTAAACTAAAGTAGTATTAGGTATGGGTTAAAGAACCTTAAACTAAAGTGATAGAAGGTCCAAGATAATATACCTTAAACTAAAGCAATATTAGGTCTGAAAAAAAAAGACTCTAAACCAACGCAATATTAGGTCCGAGCAAAAAAACACCTAAAATAAATCATGGAAGTAATTGAGTCTATAAGAGCTTGTAAGGTTTTCCATATGGAATTAGCAAAATCAAGCTATTCTCATCAAGCCTATCGGCATTGGAAAATAATGGACCACTCTACCTCCAGGACATATATTTTACAAGATAACTAGAATAGATTTATCATTAAGGGATGTTGTGTTAGTGGGAATTCGTGACCATTTCCTAAAAAAAATATCCAAATATAGACATTCATATTTTCTTGATTTTAGGCAAAGGAGGGGTATCACAAGTGATTCACATAATATCATAACAACAGGATGATAGGAATATCATAAACAAAGTCAATTTGGATAGAAAAATGAAAATTTAGGAAGGTAAATTTGTATATTCAAAACACGGGGAGGAATGTCCACATTTTTTAGTCTCTAGGAAGCTTCAACCAAATAAAGATGCATTAAAATGGTCAAACTATGAAAAAAGTTGATCAGTCATGCCAGAAAGGTCAGTAAGACTTTGATGAGAAGCATCGGTTGAACGCTGGAGTGTCACTACTAGAAAATAGGGCATTTGTGATGGGTCATTTGCAATTGGATCCCATTGCAAATACCCTTTTGCGACAGGGCCCCATCGCAAATGTCCCATTGTAGAAAAGGGTGTCACAAATATTTTTTTGCAATGGTCCATCGCAAAAAGAAACCATTTGAGATGCGATAAGGATCCATCGTAAATTGCTTCCTCATGGTTTTTTAAATACCTTAATTGCCAAAATCCGTCACAAATACTATTTGTGATGGGACCCACCATAAATACTATTTGAGATGGGACCAACCCCAAATACTATTTTCGATGGGTCCCATCATAAAAATATTGCCAAGTTCTTTAAACCATTTTTTGCGACGGGCCGTTGGAAATACTATTAGTGACAGGACCTGTCGCAAATAGTATAAAAAATTAAATTGAATAAAATAATAATAATAATATAATATTAAAATTAATGAAATAATAATATTAATATTAGTGAAATAAAATAAATTATAAAATAATAATATAATATTCATATAATAATAAAAATAATAATATTGATAATATAATATTATTATTATTATTATTAATGAAATAATAATATTAATATTACTAATATAATAAAAAATATATAAAATAATGAAAACCTCAATATTCATGAAAAATATAAAAAAATAATCAAAATAAAATAATCAAAAATAATAATTAATAAAAAAGTAAAAAAATTAAATAAAGTAATAAAATAATAATAAATTAAATAAAAAATAAAAAATGTAATATATGTAATAATATAAAAAACACACTATATATAAATGTAGACAGTTAATATTATAAAAAAATTTACATTCAATTGTTTTATCATAAAAAAATAGATCACTGAGGGGGAGGGTCGTCTGGAGGAGATGGTGGAGGGAAATCTACTAAACCACGAGTCTATTGTCTCATGTACTCCAACTGCTCATACTCGTGTTGTTGCTACCATCAACACATCTCCTCCTGCATCTCTTAATATTACTGCTACTTTTATCGTAGGAACTCTTCCTGCTACTACTGTTGCCATTAACGCATCTGCTCCTGCTCGCTACACATACTCTCTATAAGCTCACCCTGAGCTCGCAGCTGCTCCTGATACTGTGCAGCAGATGATGATGACTCTCCATGATCTCCTCTCGATCAGGATGCTGATATCACAGCGGTGTCATAATAATCCATAGGCATCAATCAAGAGTCAGTACCAACAACTTGGCCTTTCTCAAAGTCATACTGGGTCCCCTGCATCCATGTTGTCTCATAAAATTGTTGGGCACTGGTCTGAGTATCAGTCTCAGCCTGACTCTTAGTTTGTGTCTAAAATATCATGGCCTCATATGACTTCTTCAATTGAAATTTAAAATTAAAATAGTTACAATATTATATGCAGTTAAATTTTAAACTCCAAAAAAATATACTAACCACAATCTGACGTTGGCGAGCACCTATAATCTCTCAAGTGGTCGGGTCACTATACATCCTCCTATAAACATCTAACTCCATAATATTGGGTTTTTTGACTTCCTATATGAATATAAAATAAACCTTTTACATTTAAAGTTATATAAAATATTTAAAAAAAAGTACTTACCATATTCTCCCTTTGCGCACTGAATGTACGACTATCGACCTAATGTGTCACATCCTATCTCCCTCAGTTTTGTCAACCTACTGATGACTTCATCTAAAAATGACCACCCAACTAGTGTGAACATAATCCATCTCAAACCTGAGATGAAATGTAATCATTTCGGTGGGTGTAATAAGATTCATCAAACTCTATCACTCATTTCTCCATTGATTTCCTTCTCAAATTGTGCAAAACCTGACTGCAACGCAGATGCATAGTCCCCTTCCATGACTTCCATATATCATCACGCATGCTCTCGTCGATGGGATACCTTAAACCCTACAAATAATTTATAATATCAAGTTATTAATTAAATTAATTTCAAAAAAAATACTCTTTATTTACGTACCATCCATTGATCGAACATGTGGTGCTTCATATCAATGGGAATCTGATCTCATGATACCCATGCTTCAGAAAAATAATTGCACAATATAGCGTTTTCCTATCTAGAAGCAATATGTGTATAGATATGAAAAAAAAAAGAAAAAATAATTAAACAATTAGTATATAAATAAATTATTAAAAACTAACTAAAATACACAGGTAAACATACCTCTCCACGTATGGATTGAATCCAAGACATGAACAACTCTTAGGGATAGAGTCAGGAATCATCAATTGTGCAAGAATACACCCCCTCCAAGTCCCCCTTGAATCTCTAGTATTATGAGGGTAAGATGATCCAACATCTTGCTTGTCCAAATATAGATCATCTTCCTTCAACAGATGATATAGATCCTCATCCATCTAAAACATGGAATGATAGTTGTTAGAAAACACTTGAAAACAACTATTATATATTGATATATATTATATTTAATTATAACAAGCATTTGCTATATCAATGTTCATCTTTATCCTCATTTTCATATTTGACAATGTCAATGTCTCTATATTCCTCCTCAACATCATCGGTTTCTATATGAGTTTCAGTTTCATCATATCATGTCATATCAAATTCATTTGTAACATCATTAACATCATCATCACCACCAACCCTTAACTTTGGAGTTTCATCATTGATATTTGTGTATCTTCGTGAAAAATATGGATTTGGTGCATTCTCTTGAAGAATTTCAATTACATCCACTTCAATGGAACCACCTTCACTTTGAGTAAACTGGTTTTCCCGAGATTTAATTTTTATTATGCTCCACCAATCACTCAACTCTCTTGAAGTAGCACAATATTTTGAATAATAGATTTTATGTTCCTGATTAGCCAATAAAAAATGGTTCATTTACTATAAGAATACTTTTGTACTTAATATAAACGATTCCATGGGTCGGATGAACATGCAAGCCTCTCTTAGTATTTAACCACTGGCATTTAAACATCATTATATAATGTTGTCCCAGATAACACAGTTCAATAATTTCTTCCATAATTTCATAAAAGTCAACTTTAGTTTCTCTATGATGATATCCTCTCAAGAAAACACCACTATTCATTATTTTTTTTATTCCCCATATGCACGTGTATGAAATTTAAAACCATTCACCACATATGCATTATAATATTTAACTATTTTTTATGGTGGGTTACTCAATACACACAATCGATTATCATTTTTAATAGTATTTTGAGATGCCTTAAATTTTTTTTAAAAATTATCAATATAATAGATAATAAATTGATATTATATGTTAAACCAAAAATAATTTATGTTACCAGTTTTTGAAACCTGTAGGAAAAGTTTTTTTTTCGACGTTCTTCAAGAGCAACTGTTGTAATTTGTGGAAGTTATTTCTTGATATGATTATCATATAACCTACAAATAAAATAATATTAATATACTATAACAAAAATTATAGAATAATTTATAGGAGAACTCATTGTACAAATGATGTCATTTCTATATAATTGAGCAGAATATATGTATGAGCTCTGTGATGTTCATCATCTGAAAGCCATCATTCATGAACTCAACCAAAGCCAAGTTTGGGCTGATTACAAACTGATAATTGATTTCCCATTTCATCATCAACATTTCCCTCATTATGTACCATTCAGTTTTTTAGGGATATTCAGATTCAAAGTAATGATAGTATAAAAAAGAAATTTTCTCTTTCAAATAAGATTCTGCAATTGAGCCTTCAACTGATGCTTTATTACGTAATTTTTTCTTCAATTTATGCATGCATATATTTAATGGTTATATCCATCATAATTCTACTAGACCTCTATAATTTTCTTTATATGGAAAATGTAATATCAAATATTCGATTGAGTCAAACAAAGATGGCGGGAATAATTATTCCATTTTACATAAAATTAAAATAACATATTCTTGTAGTCTACTTAATGCATCATAGTCACTTGTCGCAACACAAATGTCTCAAAAAATATGATATGTTTGTTAGTTCATCCCAAATCATAGAATTCAACAATTCTATTAATCCAATCAGTATAAGTCTTTCCATTATAACATGATAGTTATGACTTTTTAATCCAGAAATATGACCATTATTTATACATCATCCCAAATTGGAATCATAACCATATGGAAATCTCAAATATTCAATCCACTGAAAAAATAATAATCAATTCTCTTTGGAGAGTGTAAAAGATGCTTTGGGATTCATTAACTTCTATGATCTGACATTTTCAAACAGTTTAAGTTCTGGTCGCCTGCAAATTTGGGCAAGATCTAATTCTGAATTTACATTATCTTTGGTCTTATATGGTGTATCCAAAATTGTATGAAATAAATTATCAAAATAGTTATTATCAATATGCATGACATCTAAAATGTGATAGACCAAAAAATCAGACCAATATAGAAGATCACAAAAAAATGCTCTATTTTATACAATTGTGTTCTTTTCCAAATCCATCAATTTTCTATTGGTTTATTATTGGTACAAATGTGATGGGAGGTAATGAAGAGACAATTTATTTTAACTCTATCCCTGATATCATTGTTGTAGGTTCATCTCATTCAATTGTGCCTTTTCTGAAATGATATTTTTTCTCCAAAAAGGATGATCAGTTGGAAGGAATCTGCAATGACAGTTGAAAAAAAGTTTTTTTTTCATTGATGAGCATAAACTCTTTGTTATGTATCATATAGTATAGACATGATTTTGGATCATTTTTACTCCAGCCAAATAACATGTCATATGCTGGGAAGTCACTAATTTTCCACATCAATGCATATTTCAACAAGAAAATTTGTTTTGCAGAAACATCAAATGTACTGAAACCATTACTCCAAAATGAATTTAACTCATCAATCAATGGTTTAAAATAAACATCAATATTCTTTTTTGGATGTCCTAGAATTAATAAAGTCAAAAGGATATATGGTTCCTTCATCAACATCTAAGGAGGTAAATTGTATGGAGTTATAAAGACATGCCAACATGAATACTGACTATCATAAGAACCAAATGGAAAGAAACCATGAGCAGAAAGACCCAATCACATGTTTTGGGATTTTAAAGAAAAATACGGATGAACTTTGTCTAAATATTTCCATGAATCACCATCATAGGGATGATTTAAGGTTTTATCAGTTGAAATATTGGTTTTGTGCCATGAAATCAACGTCGTTGTGTTTTGGGACATAAATAAACACCGCAATCTGGGTGTAAACGTGAAATATCTCAATTTTTTACAAGAATCAATCCAGTCTTCCCTTTTTGAGCATCTTTATACCTTGATTTCCAATATGTGGGACAACTAATCAATGACTCATTTTCAACATAATATATGATGTAATAATTTGAACATGCATGAATCTTCTAATAACCAAGACCCAGATTATGAACCAGCCTCTTGCTCTCATTGAAATTTATAGGCAACACATTTTCTTTAGGTAGCAGTGTTTTTACCAAAGATAATATCTAATTAAAATAGTTATTTTACATTCCATTATCTTATTTAATAGCCATAAATTTAGCAACAGCTTAAAATTTTATTATCTTTCAACCAAGATATAAGGCATCCTCAGTGGACCTTAACAGCTCATAAAAAATGAGATGGTTCCAACTCAGGAGTTAAATTAATATCATCCTAAGTTTCATCTTGTTGAAAAGAAGGACATGCCACATCATGTACTAAATTTTAAAACCATGTTTGACCTGGAATCAAATTATTAGTATATTCTCTGGAACTTCATTCACCATGATGATAACAAAAAACATAATCTAGTTGAAAACCAAAATGCAATAAATGACCCCCAACATTGTCAAATGTGTCAAACGTCCTCAAAGAACATTTTTTATAAATACTCTTAATTGTACCTTCAGAAACAAATGATGTTTTTGATGATGCAAATGATAAGAAAGATTCAACACCCTTAATATATATAGTATTTAAACTGGAACTATTTGGATTCTTAAACTGATTTATCCAAGCGTGATCATTTAATAATGATTATTTCCGACTTTCTATTCCATATTTCTCAAAAAATATATAAAATAATTAGTTTTTTGTATAATTTGATATAAGAAAAACACTATTCAAAAAAGAGAAGACAATTAAATTCCATTTTCTATCAAATTATAATAATTTATATTATTTCATACTTATTTATAGTATTTTTTTTTAAAAAAAATTATACTAATTTACACTAACTTATAATAATTTATACTAATTACCACTAATTATTAATAATTATATCCAATTTGTACTAATAATTACTAATTACTAGTGACACAATTTCCAGTGGATTGGCAGTATCTATTTTTCCTGACGACTCATCTCCTTGCAACTTAATTCCATAGAAATCACTATGAAAAATTTCCTCTGAAGTACAGATATCCATTTTTGTATGCACAATAATGGAGAGAAGCGTGATAAGGCCTTTCTTCTCTCCATTCTCATGTAGATGAAAATGGATATTCATACATCAATGGAGATCTTTCATAGTGATTTCACTAGCATAAAGTTGCATGGAGACGAGTCTTCGGGAAAAAGAGGCTCTTTTACATGACGGATCATCTTCTTACAACTTTCTCCTACTGAAATCAATATGAAAAATCTTCTCTAGCGTACGCATATATATTTTCATATGCATAAGAATGAAGACCATGAAGGCCTCGCCGCACTGCTCTCCTTTTTCATGCATACAAAAATGGATATTCATACGTGAGGACATATTTTTCATAGTGATTTCAATGGGAGAAAATTGCAAGGAGATACAAGCTTCGGGAAAAAGGGATCCACTAATCCGCTAGAAAATGTGCCAATTTATTACAATTTGCTATAATGTTTTACAATTTCTTGATAATTATTGCTAATTATTAGTAATTATTGGTATTTATTACTAATTATTAGAATTTATTACTAACTATTACAATTTATTACTAATTATTAGAATGTATTACTAATTATTAAAATTTATTACTAATTATTACAATTTATTACTAATTATTACAATTTATTACTAATTATATCAATTTATTACTAATTATTACAACTTATTACAAATTATTACTAATTATTAGAATTTATTACTAATTATAACTAATTATTACTAATTATTAGAGTCTATTACTAATTATTAATAATTATTGGAATTTATTACTAATTATTACTAATTGTTTCAATTTATTACTGATTATTACAGTTTATTAATAATTGTTGCGATTTATTACTAATTATTATAATTTATTACTAATTCTTGCAATTTATTACTAATTATTACAATTTATTACAAATTATTATATTTTATTACTAATTATTGGAATGTATTACTAATTATAACAAATTATTACAATTTATTAATAATTATTACAATTTATTACTAATTACAACTAAATATTATAATTTATTACTAATTATAACAAATTATTAAAATTTATTGCTAAATATTAGAATTTATTACTAATTATTAGAATTTATTACTAATTATTAGAATTTATTACTAATTATTAGAATTTATTACTAATTATTAGAATTTATTACTAATTATTATAATTTATTGCTAATTATTACTAATGATTAGAATCTATTACTAAATATTAGAATTTATTACTAATTATTAGAATTTATTACTAATTATTAGAATTTATTACTAATTTTTAGAATTTATTACTAATTATTAGAATTTATTACTAATTATTAGAATGTATTACTAATTATTAAAATTTATTACTAATTATTACAATTTATTACTAATTATTACAATTTATTACTAATTATATCAATTTATTACTAATTATTACAACTTATTACAAATTATTACTAATTATTAGAATTTATTACTAATTATAACTAATTATTAGAATTTATTACTAATTATTAGAATTTAGTACTAATTATAACTAATTATTAGAATTTATAACTAATTATTAAAATTTATTACTAATTATAACTAATTATTAGATTTTATTACTAATAATTATAATTTATTGCTAATTATTACTAATTATTAGAATTTATTACTAATTATTAGAATTTATTACTAATTATAACTAATTATTAGAATTTATTACTAATTATTAGAGTCTATTGCTAATTATTACTAATAATTAGAATTTATTACTAATTATTGAAATTTGATACTAGTTATTCCAATTTATTACTAATTATTAGAATCTATTACTAATTATTAGATACTATTACTAATTATTAGAATTTATTACTAATTATTACAATTTATTACTAATTATTACATTTTATTACTAATTATAACAATTTATTACTAATTATTGCAATTTATTACTAATGATTACAATTTATTAAAAATTATTACATTTTATTACAAATTATTACTAATTATTTTAATTTATTTCTAATTATTAGAATTTATAACTAATTATTAGAATTTATTACTAATTATTAGAATTTATTACTAATTCTTGCAATTTATCGCTAATTGTTTCAATTTATTACTAATTGTTGCAATTTGTTACAAATTATTACAATTTATTACTAATTATTAAAATTTATAACTAATTATTTCAATTTTTTATTAATTATTACTATTTAATTCTAATTATTAGAATTTATTACAAATTATTACTAATTATTAGAATTTATTACTAATTGTTGTAATTTATTACTAAATATTATAATTTATTACTCTTTATTATAATTTATTACTAATTATGATAATATATTACTAATTATTATAATTTATTACCAATTATTAAAATTTATTACCAATTATAACAATTTATTACCAATTATTACAATTTATTACCAATTATTACAATATGTTACTAATTACTACTATTTATTACTAATTATTACAAATTGTTGCAATTTTTTCCTAATTTTTACCAATTATTGCAATTTATTACTAATTATTACAATTTATTAATAATTATTACAATTTGTTACTAATTATTACAATTTAATAATAATTATTACAATTTATTACTAATTATTACAAATTATTACAAATTATTATAATTTATTACTAATTACTACAATTTATTACCAATTATTACAATTTAAAACTAATTATTATAATTTAATTCGAATTATTAGAATTTAATTCCAATTATTAGAATTTAATACCAATTATTAGAATTTAATACTAATTATTACTAATTAATAATGATTAATATAATAATTATTAATTAATGCTAATTCATACTAATCACACGTAATTATTTCAAAAATAAACATAAACAATGATTAAAAAAACTATCTAATTCTAATTTAATTTAACTACACCTAATTAAAAATAATTATAACTAAATTAAATTAAATTAAATTAAGTAAAAATATAAAAATAGATAAATACCTTAAAACTGAAGCTTTCGAAGGATTTAAGCAGCGAATAATACCCTGAATTAAAATTGTAATATATGACAAATTTTGAGAGAAATTTTCCACTGGAGAGAGGGGGGAGTAGAGAATTGAGTGAATTGAGAAAAAACATGTGGGGGGTATATATAGGTTAGTTTAGTTGCGGCGGGGTTATTTGTGACGGGACTCCTAACGCAAATAGTTCCATTTGTGACGGGACTCGTCGCAATAGGGGCGGTGGTTAAAAAGTCTTTTGGGACGGGACCCGTCGCAAAAGGCAACCTGCTGACATAGTGTTTGCGACGGGATTTATATACCGTCGCAAAGACTAAAAATGTCGTCGGGTATTTGGGACGAGCTATTATTGCCCATCACAAATACCCTTTCCTGCGGTTTGCGACAAGAAGGATCGCCCCGTCGCAAAACCCTTATTATTTGTGACGGGCTGCTGCTCCCGTCACAAAAAAAGCCCTTCCGATGGACTATTTGTGATGGATCAGTGACTTGTCACAAAAGCCCACTTTTCTCATAGTGTGCCCATCTCCCCACTTCTTCCACTTTCGCTCCAAGACGAAGAGTCTCGATTAAAGTAGTTAGCTCTTCAACCCTCTTTTGAGCAGCAGACAACAAGGATGAAGATTTCAGAAGATTAGACTTCAAACAGGCAATGATTTTTGCATACCTCCATGCTTGTACGGTGCACACGTCAATCTGAGCTTTCAATTCAGATATCAGTTGACGACCCCGCTCCAATGCCTCTGATTTCTCCCTCATCTACCTGGAAAGGGGAGCCTCATCCACAAATTCATACAGATCTCGTTCACTCGTGGCCAGATCTCACCAAATCAAAACAATTTACTTCATAATTTCATAAAGAGGCTGACGGTCAAAACCATCCGCCTCCCAAGTCATGAAATAATTGGTTAAGGCATTCCCCTTGGTCATGAAATACCTCTAAGGGAGTTTCAGTGATCAAGGCATGAATCTTTTTCCAGATCAGCCTACATCTCTCCTGAGATCCTGCAACCAAAGGAGTAGGATGGACGGATGGAGGGATAATTAGACAAACCAATGAAAAAGAAAGAGAGGAAGCCCCATAAGATCTTTTCTCGGCTGGTGTATCATTCATAGCTTGTACTATATGACTAATCTCCTCAACAAAATTTGATCCACCTTCCAAATAACCGTCATCAGAGCGGTGGCGCTTCCTTGACGCCTTGCCTTGGTCTTCAATCAATTCCATCAATGTCGTAGATAATGGAGCTAGTGATTCAAAATGCTTATCCACATGAAGGACCATTAGGCTTAATATACCATTGGGATAAGTTGTTACCCAAGCCTTGTCATAATCCTAGGTAAGGGAAGCAGAAGCATTAGTAGGTAGAAGTATGATCTCGTCTCTAGTATCTTCACATGACATTGTCTTCTAGAATTGACTAATGACTCCAAGATGCCATTCCCCTCAAATTCTAACCAAAGGAATGGTAGAAACCCTCTGAAAACACATACAAAATGTCGATCGAATTTATATGGTGTGTAAGACTCACAGATGACCATCTCGTCCACCCTGGCTGCGAGAACCCCATCCCAAAGAGAGATCATATAAGATCTTTTATCAAGAGAATTGATGCCATCATCAATAATCAGACCACCTGGTTCACAGAAACTAGCAAATTCAAAACTATTAGATTGAAATAATGTGATTTTGACCTCAGTTGGTCTTGGATACGTAGTTCAAACTCCATAGATGTTCAACAATATAGGATGGGATGGGGCATCCAGAATCCTAGAAGCATTGTAGTACTCATAACAATAGAAGTGATCTCATATCCAACCGAACAATAATTAGAGAGGAAAACTAATCCTATAAAAAGTTTTTCCTTATTGGATATGGCCCAACATCTGGTATAGGTGAGAAAGGATTGATACTGCGAGGTTAATTTTCCGCCCTTCCGCAAGTTGTGTCGCTATCACCAATGTGCTAACACGGATTCCTGAGCACGCATCCCCAACTGGGAAAAGCCACCCATTCAGGAACATAGCTAGAAAGCCTTCCAACTTAAGGTCTAAAGAAACCTCTAGGTTCAACCGATATCCCCATGAGTTACAGTCCCCATCTTCTATAATATCCCAATATGAACCAGCACTGTCACATAATTGTTGAGAAGGGCACTGACAGGTATGAATAACGATTGGTCTAGCCCCACTTCCACATAGAAAAATATTGATCCAAACTATGAAATAAATAATTGAGCACACATTTAGATCTTTATTAAATTTCTCCTTCATTATAACAAGCATCTCCCTCACCTAAACTAGGGTTTGTAAAGGATCACCCCAAACATCCGTAGTTGGAAGGAATCCATCATACATCTCTCCAAGAGGAGGGATACCACCCAGTTGATGAATATCCCATAAGCTGATACCCACCTCACCATGAAGAAGATAGAATGTGTTGGTCCTAGTACACCAATGGCTAATAATTTCCTGGAGATGTTATGGCTAGAGGTAAATGATGAATTGAGAGATCCACATGACTTTGTAAAGATGAAACCTATACAAATCATCAGCAAACTCCAAAACAGCTTTGCCTCACCCAAAATGGCCACACCCATTCGTTGAAAAAATTGTCACCATGGAGAAGATCCCATTTCAAGTACCATATACCATTGTAATTGTCTAAAGAAGAAGAAATTATAATTTAATAACTTTGAGCAATAGTTTTTTGAGTGAATTCGTGACCATGTGTTTTTGATAAATAGTCACCTAGGCCTGGTCACTGCGACCTCCATTATGAGGAGGCACCCCTTATCCTAAAGTTATAGGGCTATTTTTCTGATTTCCTTAGAGATATTTCTCTTGCTCCCCTAGGTATTATATATTGTACTTAGTGTAGATTTGGACAAAAAATAATCCAGACCCTGGGATTGAGCTGTAACCAGCTGACCATCTTCGGTAGTTATCATCTGAACACAGTCAGGGGAACCAAACACCCAGTGAGATGGAAGATTAATGTATGGGGGAGGTATGGAGGCATCTTATAGAAAGATAAAATCATATAAAGGTATTTTATGAGACAAGGGGAATTCTTGAAGCTTGGGTGAGAGGAATCCCTTTAGACTCTAATTAGCAGTATACACACAGTAGTGGGTATCAGCATTATGATTTTTGGAAGTCAAGGCACTTTGATTGGCTGCAACTGAGGAACCTTGGTGATGACTGGAATCCATATGAAAATAGGTAAGTTCTACATATTAGACTAATAAAACAAATATTGTTGAATCATTATGAGTACTAGATGAGTCAGACGCATCACATGACTCGACAAGGGATTCGTGAACCACATAACAAGTTCACATATCTCTTGACCTCCAGAGGAATCGTGGGTCACATAACCCCTTCAGGGAATCATGTGAACCATGTTAAACCCTTGGATAGATGTGACTGCATGACCTAAACATGGTCACGTGAGTCACAAACGATCGAATGATTAGGCCAGTAGCTTACACGAAGTCCTCAAGACAACCACAACCCCCATAGACAATGTTCAAGAAGTTACCAAAGTATAATTTTCCTTTGGATCAAATGAGAATCTGAGCAAGAAATAGTCATGTGGAAAATATTTGATGAGGTGGAATTGCAACACATACTCACAAACAAGGATTATGATTAGGGTTTGTGGTACAGTATTACGATGGAGGTACTCTGCAGAGGAAAAAACAAGAGTGCTCTAGGGAAGGGGTGATCAGAGGAATGAACTGTCCTCCCTCTATATATAGGAAATTTCACAGAATACCAAACATTTATCAATAGAGAAAATTTCACCTTAGACACTGGTTCATGAAACCTCCAAAGTCTCAGTTGGGCATTAGTTTTCCTCAGAACCAAGCCCTTGTCCCTACAGACATTTCTTATGATGGGGGGGCATTTGTTGACACCTGAAAAATAAGAATCAAACAAAATCACCAAGTAATAAATACTTGAATAAGGGTATTACCTTCCCCAAAAAAGAAAAGGATCTGATACTTTCGAATATCTTGAGCCTCCAAGGGACTCATGATTGAATGACCATTTCAAGGTCACATGAAGAATCCATGTACAGCACATAACTTATAGTGAATCCCACAGATCCTCATTCAATGAACCTTTTTTCTCTTATGAAGGCCCTCTAGACAACAGATGGTCATGTGATGAAAACTTAATGATCACCCTAGGATGTTAGTTTTGTCTTTAGAAAGGGCCTGAAAAATCATCCGAAATTCCTCAAAAAATAATGAGGAATGACATCCAAAGGTAGAGAACTCCCATGGCCATAAATCTCATGTGCCATATCATCATTGGTAAGAATAAAATTAAATGATGATATCCAAGAAAACTCCCAAGACCCCTGAACCTTTTTATAATAAATCAATGGAGATCAATGGGAGGAGGTGAAAGGTATTCGTGGTCACTAAAAGACATGTGACATGCCATTGGATATCCGAAAGATGCAGTGAGACCCCGGAAATATGTCTTCTTTGTCTCGCAAAAGACCTTTGGATTCTCAAACTCATCGCATGAAAGTACTCATGTATTTCCATGCAACTTTTCACTTCCCATCAACACTCTAAGGAAAAGTGGATAGATTTGTCCACAACATGATCGCACATCCTCATATGACCCATATTGGTCATGTGAGGCATCGTCAAAAAGTCAATTAAATATCCATGACATTACTATTTTAAACTCACATAATCCTTGAACATTGTAAAATAAAACAAAGGGGAAATGAGGAAGGAGGTAAGTGCTCTCACTATCACTGAAAGACATGTGAAGCACCCAGGAAGTCCGCACTGTGGTCCTGTGAGACCCCCAAACAAACCATCATTGTCTCATGGAATATCCCAGACAAGCCATCAAGCCTCTCATGGATTACTTTCAATAGGAATTGGGATCTTGTGAAGTCCCTTATACATGTCAACATGACAATAAGAAAGTCCTTAGACACATATGTGTAATTGAACAAGTCCCAATTAATTGGCAGTAATCCAATTAAGGGAGAATTGATGAGAGAGAGATTAGTGACCACTGAAAATCAGGCGGCGCAATGGGAATGGTCCATGGAAGTAACTCAAGAATCTATATCACACCAAAGCCCTTTACTGACTCTAGCCTAGACTCACACTAGATACACTACACAAAGTGTTGAAGAACCGGGGTGGTGATGCCTATAAATTCCCCACCCTAACATGAAAAAGGGTTGGACTCTGAGAGGTTGGACGTTTGAACTCTGGATGATTCAACTCTCGACCTCTATGGACTTCTTGGAGTGGAAAATCTCATGACCAAAAATTCTTCCATTAGGTAATATACTGGAAAACAACCGGATCAATCATTCATCGTACATAAGGTACTTTTCTTGATCACTCGTAGATCATGTGAAGGACTACCAGTGAGACATGCGAAGAACATACTACGTGTCTTCCATATCACTTAAGACTCAAAGAAACTAATGGTGAATAAATCTAATGAATTCTCAATACAAGGGTTAAAACCAAGATTAAAAGTGGAATACTTATATAAAAAACATTCTTTTTGGCCCTCAAGTACTTTGCGTGACTCATCCAAAGACACATGACAACTCTTGAACATGTCACCTAGACTTCATGACTCTTCTTTAACATGATATTCAGGATTCAAAAAATCTACAAGACATGTCAGAGAAATTTATATGGTTCCTTTTGGGACTCCACTTTGATATCACAAAGCCCTATGGGTCAATAATCTGAGCCTTAAGACGTCATTCAGATACATCGCATGACTCATATAATGGCGTTCGTTCATATCAGTCAAGTCTCGTGATTTCATCTGGGCATGACAACCAAGATCTCACGACACCCTATGGAGAAAGTCAGTTGAAACATGTGATTCCCTCCAGACATGTTTTCCAAGTATCATGACACCCTTTGGGTAAGTCATCTGAGTCCTGCGATGCTCTCCATACATGTCAGCATGGTCTCATGATGCCTTCCAAGGATGTTAGACATGATATTCTATGTCCCTCGATCCATTCCATACTGACTCTTGCAACCCCCCCCCCCATATGTGTCAATCCAATTCTTGTGAATGAACCCATGTCATGTCAGTTGGATCATGTGATACCCCCTTGAACAATGAAGTGAGATCATGCGACAACCTTTAGAACATGCCAATTGGATCATACGACACCCTCTAGAAAATAAGGCCATATCAATAGGGAATCCTAGGATTTGATATCCCTATCGATCCTATGTTTGTAATCCCTGAATATAAGAGAAAATCTAGAGTATAAGCCCCGATCAATATGGAAACCTCAAAGTGTAAGCCCTGACCAAAAGGGAAACCCTAGAGTGCAAGCCCCGATCAAAAGGGAAACACTGGAGTGTAAACCCCGATCAAAAGGGAAACCCCAGAGTGTAAGCCTCGATCAATAGGGAATTCTCAGTATATAAGCCCCAATATAAAGAGAACTATGAAGAATATGATTCATTCCATATTCAGGATATGTAGGCCGCCTCTTAAAGGTTCGATCTCTATATTAATCATCTAGGGAGATCCCAATATCCAAGATCTTATCTAGAGAAATGACATTGATCACTAACTAACCCTTGTTTCTCACAATGATCATATCTCACATGGTATTAGGGAGTTGAATTGATCATGTCATCTTCACTATACACCCTAGGGTTATAAGGGTAACCTCACCGCGTAAGCCCCAATTACTGACATCATATAGTATGTCCTCGATCAAAAGGGCATCCATTTTGGTATAATCCCCTAGAATTATTGAAACCTTGACGACGGTCATAATGTCTTTGAGTTTTAGCATCCACCTTATCCTATCAGTGGGTTAAGGGATAAGTGAATTATGATAACTTTGATTACTTCCATACTTAGGACACATAGGGTTCCTTCTCAAGGATCAAGATCTATACCAAAAACCCCAAGGACTATCCAAGTACATAATTAGGGAAATGAATCTGATGTATCATCTCTATTCTTAACCCTATTTTTATTTGGATAAAGCATAATCCAAATTTGGTTGTTCCATATATTGGGAATAATTTCCCTTATTTCTCAATTTGAGTGTTAATATAATGTCTTCCTTGTTGTTTGTTGATGTTGTGTAGAATCATTACTCTAATAAAACATGCAAATATAATATAAGAAGAGGATGCTACTAAAATTCAGTAAGTGAATCCTATTGTAGATCTGAATCTGGTTGAGGTGATCATGCATACAGTCCAAGTTCAGGGATATGCACCACCTTCAGCCCCCATTCAAGCTCCATCTATGGATCCCCAAGGGATTTTCTTAAAGAGAATTCTCAAGATCTCCTTTTATATAATCCAAAAAATGTCAAAGACTCCACTAATACTCAATATGTTGAGGAATGGTTGGGAAGGATAGAACGTCTACTTAAATTCTTGGAGACACCGGGCGAGATCAAGGTGAACTGTGCCACCTTTATACTGGAGGGATCGAGCAGGAGATGGTGGGACATAATGGTGATGGAAAAGAAACATGAGGTCTTAGAGTAGAAAGACTTCATCAAGTTTGAAATAGAGCATGCATACAACCCTTCTCAAATCCTATGTTTATGTTTACTTTGTTATTATTTAAGAAAAATTAATCTGTAAGAGATGGAAGAACATTTGATTTGTCAAAAAATAGATCATAGTTATAAATTTTGAACTAAACATGGGGAAAACTGAACCTAGACACCGATTGGGATGATGGTGCGGTTTATGGATCATTTGATATGAATACTAGTGTAAATGATGATGAAGATTCCATGGAATAAATTATAATAGAAATTGAATATAACCTTTTTTATTGACCAAAGTTTTTTGAGAAGCTAAATAGTTATGCTAAAACCCATTGTATACTGGTTTTACTAAATACACAACATTGTTAGTTGTATTGAAGTTATATAATTTGAAAGCTGGCAGTGGATGGACTGACACTAGCTTTATAGAACTACTTGATCTCCTGAATGATATGCTACTCGAATAAAATAAACTAACATGTTAAACATATGGTAATAAACGAATAATACATTCAATGGGAATTATATATAAAAAATACATGCTTTTCCAAATGATTTATATATTGTTTCATAAGGAACATGAATCAGTCATAAAATTCCCTAAGTGTGGAACATATCAATACAAGAAAAATGAATCAAGTCCTTCAAAATCTATATGGTACTTTCCTATCATTCCAAGATTTATAAGAATATATAGATTTTAGGAAACCGTGAGACAATTGACATGTCATGAAGATACAATAATTAAATATAGGAAATTATTTCATCCAGCAGATTCTCTTCGATGGAATAAAATTGATTATGAGTATCCTAAATTTTGAAATGATCCAAGAAACTTTCATCTTGTGTTATCAATAGATAGAATAAATCCTCTTGGTGTATAGATTAATACTCATAGTATATCTCCCTTAATGTTATAAAATTATAACTTATCACCATGGTTATGCATGAAGTACAAATACATTATGTTTTCTCAACTTATATCTAGACCAAAGAAACCTAGTAATTATATTGATGTCTATTTGGATCCATTGATCTAATATATGAAATTGATATGGGATACAAGTGTTACAATGTATGATGCTCATAGAAGTGGACAATTCACATTGAGGGTCATGTTGTATAGGATGATAAATGACTTCCCCACTTATGGAAATTTATCAGGATATAGCATTAAAGGAATTTTGGGGTTTCCCATTTGCGAAAAAACACACAAACACAGTTTGGTTGAAACATTCCTCAAAGACTATGTTTTTAGGACATCGTAAATTTTTACCTCAATGAAAAAATACCGATCTTAGATGACAGCATTCAATGGGAATATTGAAAAAGGTACAACACCATATCCAATAATGGGTAATCAACTATTCAATAAAGTAAACAATATTGACACTATTTTTGGTAAACCATTTTCGAAAAACTTTACGAAATCAAGTTTAAAGAAGAGATCAATTTTATTTGAATTACCATAATAAAATTTTTGTATGTTAGACAGTTTCTTGATTTCATGAATATAGAAAAAAAATATTTGTTAGTGTTATTAGAACATTACTAAATATTCCTAGAAAAATGAAATATGGCATCAAGGCTATGTGAGGAAAGATTGACATGGGGATAAGGGAAGAGTTGGCACCGATGAAGGGTAAAGGGTGTACTTTTCTTCCTCTTTCTACTGACACTCTATCCATATAGGAAAAATTGAATTTTTTTCTTTTCCTTAATAGTGCAAAAGTTCTAGAGGGGTATTCATCAAATATCAAGAATGTTGTGTTAATAAATAATTTGAAGTTACAATGACTAAAATCACATGAATTTTATATTTTGATACAAGATTTGATGCATGTTTCTTTCCATTGAATAATATCTCAAAATGTATGAAATACATTAACCAGACTCTACTTATTTTTCAAAACCATATGCATTAAATTTATAGACCCAATGAAGTTTCCAATCATGAATAAGGAGTTTGTTATCATATTATATGAATTAGATATGTTCTTCCCACCATAATTATTTTATATAATGGTCCACCTAATGGTTCACTTGTTTAGATAGTTTCAACTATGTAGTCTTATCCATTAAAGATGGATGTACCCCATTTAATGGTATATGGATATTTTTAAGGGGTATGTCAAGAATCAAAGTCTTCCAGAAGGTTATATAGTATAACGATATATTGTTGAAGAATCCATTGAATTATGTACCAATTATCTATCAGATGTTGAAAACATCAGTCTCCCAAAGTCTCATCAAAGCAGATGCCTTATGGGAAATGAGATTTCTAGAATAGATGTTGTTACAATTACCTTTAAAGAGTGGGATCAATATCACCTTTACATTTTACATAATAGTAAAGATGTTGACCCATACATTGAATCCCATAAAGAAATTATTAAATATTTAAATCTATAAAGGGATAAAGGATAGATATCAAATATACATAATAAATAGTTTTTAGGATAGTTCTGAGATCAAATTTATAAGGAGTTATCTAAAAATATGAATTCAATTGTCGAACAACTTCAATGGCTATATAGAGGATCAAATGAAAATGTTATATATTACACTAGTTTTGTAATCAATGACTATACATTCAATACAAAAGAACATGATCACTATAGTATGATGAAAAATAGTGGTGTTACACTTATGGTGGAAGCAATACACATATATGGTTCCAAGGATAGAAATACAATTAATGAAAATATTTCATATTTTGGAATTATTGAATAGATATATGAGTTGTATTATAAAATATTTCAAGTGTTGATTTTCCATTTCAAATAGGTTGACAATATGAGTGTAGTTAAAGTTGATGAAATGGTCTTTGTGAAGGTGAATTTTAGTGTGTAAGGGGAGAAAGATGAGTCGTTCATAATGGAATCACAATAAGTGAAAGTATTTTATATCTTAGATCCAGCAAACAAGAATTGTTCAATTTTCCTTCTGGAAACTAAAACAAATGTCGGGTTAGATGAAAATTCAATTGAGGATAACCCTTTCATTGAGAGATCACAATCGGTTCATGCTAGTCCCAATGTGGACAATGTCTTGTGCATTAGAGATAACCATAAATAGGGGATTTGGGTACTTGATAGAGGAACCAAATCCCGAAAAAAAGAAAGAGAGTTCAATGAGAAGGTAAAACTATTTTTTTAATATAATATGTTTTTCATCATAATATTATATGTTCCCTACTACATTAATATAATCTAAATTAAATTTTTGACTACTCATGTAGACAATGTCTTATGTGAATGGTGATGTTATAAATCCTTCATAAGAACACACTATAATAAAGGAAACCCTTTAAGAAGATGTAAAGGTAATGTTATGATATACTTTCTCTATTTTACCGAAAAATTATATAATGAGACGTTGATTTAATTTTAATTATTCCTTGCAGATTTAATTTATTTTAGAAGGTTTATATCCATATGTCATGCCTTCCTGCACCAAAACTTCCACATACTTCTTCTCCCTCAAAACCTTTTCACCCCTACTTTGTTACATTTATCACTTTCCTTCAAGTTCCATCCACTGCCTTTACAGGAAGATCAATGACACTACTTGTGCTCAATCACAGAGGAAATATTGATGTTTGCGCAATAAAATAATTATCCATATAATTAATGTATTGTTTCATATTTATGTTTAATTTATTTATTTTTAATATTACTTATTTAAGAATATTTTTTATTATACAGGTGGATTCTTTTGTTCAAGTTGGGGTGGTCTATCTATCTTTCATTCCTTTCTACACCAAAAATTATACAAACTTATTCTCCCTCAAAACCTTTTCACTCATATAGTTTTTAATTTATCACTTTCCTTCAAGATCCCTCAAATGCCTTTGTAAGAAGAGCAATGATACTACATATTCTCAATCATAAAGTTAATCTTGATGTTTTCATAGTAAAATCATTATTCATATAATTAATGTATTATTTCATATTTATGTTTAATTTATTTATTTTTAGTATTAATCACTTAAGAATTTTTTTTCTTATACATATGGATTCTCTGGTTTTAGTTGGGGTGGTTTATCCATCTTTAATTCCTTTATGCCCCAAAACTTCCATATACTTCTTCTCCCTCAAAATTTTTTCACCCCTACAGTGTTGGAATTTATCAATTTGCTTCAAGTTCCCTCCAATGCTCAATCACAAAGGTAATCTCGATGCTTTCACTGTAAAATAATTGTCCATATAATTAATGTATTGTTTTATATTTATTTTTAATTTATTTCTTTTTATTATAACTAATATAAGAATTATATTCTTATACAATTGGATTCTTTTATTTGATTTGGAGTGGTATTTCCATCTTTCATTCCTTTCTACACTAAAACTTCCAAATATATATTCTCCCAAAAAAAAATTCATCCCTTAATTTTTGTAATTTACCACTTTTATTCAAGATCCCTCTAATTCTCAATCATAGATTTAATCTTGATGTTTTCATATTAAAGTCATTGTCTATAGAATTAATGTATTGTCTCATATTTATGTTTAATTTATTTCTTTTCATTATTACTCATATAATAATTATTTTCTTATATAGGTTAACTCTTCTGTTCAATTTAGGGTGGTTTTTTAGAAGATTCTCATGCTCATAAGATTTTAGACTTCGATCCTGTAATTGAGATAATGACAACAAGTAAATGAGTCAAAAATGCATACAGCCATCATCAAAAGGAGAATTCTTGAAACTTATTTAATTATTTTGTTCATCATTTTACCTACTATTTTTAAGTTAATTTCCTTATCATTTTTATCTAATAATTATTTAGTTTTTTTCATAGATCTTTTGGGAAGTCATATTTTGCTTTTAACTATTACCATACTTTACATTGTATTTCTTTTTTAAACTACCAACACTGCATATTGAGTTGATGTTCTTAGCTGAAAAACCTTTATCCTTGAAAGATAGAAGAGTAGAGAAAGCTCGTGTTCTCATTATGGTGACTTTTCATGATATAATGGGCACATGAGTTTACTTCAATCTTCTAAATGTCAACAATGAGAAATGTCTTTTTTCTAAGAACATTGAGTAAATATGAAATTTTGGAATTTATATAAAGAATGGAAATAGAAATCATAGTAAAATTGGAAGTTATTATTTTTTGAGACTTTAGGATTTGTAGGAATCAACCACACCTAAATTCGACAAATGTTGTGACTAGTATGACTCTAAGTTCTTCTTTTTATTTAAAATTGACATTAGTTTTAATACAAAAGAAAACTGACATACTAAAAACTAATAAAATATAATCGTATTTTTTTATACTTTAATAAAAAGATTCATAATTTATTTGTGATGTTTAGTAATCATCCACACCTCAATCTGATACATGATGTGGCTGGTATGAATAAAAGTTCTTGTTATCACTTTAAAATCAACATTTTAGTTCAAAAAGTGTCACTCATTGAAAACTAAGAAAACATGATTTTATTCTATTAATAACTTTATAAATAAATTCATAAATCATTTTTGACTTGTAGGAATTTGTCTCACATCAAACTGATACATGATGCGATCGATATGAGTCAAAGATTGTGTTTCCAGTTTAAAATGAAATTTTAGTAAAAAGGACATGTGACGTACTCAAAACCAAGAAAACACATTCGAGTTGATTTTTATACTTTAGTAAAATGATAAATAAGTAATTTTATACATTTTTTAATAATCCACACCACAATCTGACACATGGTGTGACTAGTATAACTCCAAGTGAATCTTTTTATTTAAAATTGACAGTAATTTTAGTAAAAAGGACAACTATATACTCAAAACCAAGACAACACATTCAGATTATTTTTATACTTTATTAAAATAGTCCATAATTCATTTTTACATGTAGGAATCAGCTACACCTCAATATGATACATGATGTGCTTGGTATGACTCAATGTGTTCGTTATTAGTTTAAAATTGACATTTTATTTGAAAATATGTCGCTCACTAAAAACTGAGAAAACACACTCAAATTATCTTTATAATTTAGGAAAACGATTCATAATTCATTTTTTGATACATATGAATTGGTATCATTTTAAACTGATACACAATGTGACCAGTATGAGTTAAAGTGTGTATTTCTAGTTTAAAATTATATTTTAGAAAAAAACAATCTACGTACATAAAACCAAGAAAACTCATTTGGATTTTTTTTATAATTTAAAAAAATGATCCATATTTCATTTGAGACATTTTGGAATCAGATTCACCTCAATATAATGCATGATGTGACCAGTATGATTCTAAGTGTGTCTTTATTTAAAATTGACATTAATTTTAGTAAAAAGGACAACTGACCTACTCAAAATAGGGAAAATGTATTCATATTGTTTTGATACATTAATACAATGATCCATAATTCATTTCTTTGTGTATTAATTAGTCATACATCAATCATATACACAATTTTCCCAGTATGACTCAATGTGTTTGTAATCAGTTTAAAATCGACATTTTAGTTCAAAAAGTGTAACTCACTAAAAACTGAGAAAATGTGCTTGGATTTTAATAATAATTTATGAACATGATTCATAAGTCATTTTTGATGTGTAAGAATCATTCTCAGATAAAACTAACACATGATGTGACTACTATGATTCAAAGTTTGTGTTTCAAGTTTAAATTGACATTTTAGTAAAAAAGACAAGTCATATACTCAAAACAAATAAAACACATTCATATTGTTTTTATACTTTAGGAAAATAATCCATGAGTCATTTTAGATGTTTTATAATCAAGATCACCTCAATCTGATACATGGTGTGACTGGTATGACTCCAAGTGCATCTTTTTATTTAAAATTGACATCAATTTTAGTAAAAAGGACAATTAACCTACTCAAAACTGAGAAAACGCATCCAGATTGTTTTTATAATTTAATAAAACTATTAATAAATCATTTTTGTTTTTTATAAATTAGTCAAACCTCAATATGATACAATATGTACCTGGTATAACTCAATGTGTTTGTTATTAATTTAAAATGGAAATTTTAGTTCAAAAGTGTCACTCACTAAAAACCAAGAAAACACACTCATATTATCCTGATAATTTAGGAAAATGATTCATAAGTTAATTTTGATGTTTAGTAATTTGTCTCATGTCAAAACAACACACAATGTGGCAGGTATGAATCAATGTATGTGTTTCCAATTTAAAATGACATTTTAGTAAAAAAAAATACAAGCCGCATACTCAAAACCAAAAAACTACATTAAGATTGTTTTTATGCTTTATTAAATTGATCCATAAGTCATTTTAGTTGTTTTGAAATCATTATCACCTAAATCTGATGCACGGTGTGACAGGTATGAGTCTAGTTGAGTCTTTTTATTTAAAATTGGCAATAATTTTAGTAAAAAGGACAACTCGCCTACTCAAAATTGAGAAACGCATTTGGATTGTTTTTATGCTTTAATGAAATGATCCATAAGTTATTTTTTAAATTTAGTAATCATTATCACCTTAATACAATACATTATGTTCCCAGTATGACTCAATGTGTCCATTATATGTGCAAAATTGACATTTTAGTTAAAAAAGTCTTACTCACTAAAAACTAAGAAAACATACCTAGATTGTCTTGATAATTTAGTAAAATGATTAATAATTAATTTGTGACATGTAGAAATTAGTCTCACATCAAACTGAAACATGATGTGAATGGTATGATTCAAAGTACGTGTCTTTAGTTTAAAATGAAATTTTAGTAAAAAATACAAGTCACATACTCAAAACATATAAAATAAATTCATATTGTTTTGATACTTTAGAAAAATGGTATATAAGTCATTTTAGGCATGTTAGAATCAACTGAACTTCAATTCGACACATGGTGTGACCGATATGACTCCAAGTGTGTCTTTTTATTTAAAATTTACATCAATTTTAGTAAAAAGGACAATTTTCCTATTCAAAACCAAGAAAATGATTTTTGATTTTTTTAATAAATTAGGAAAATGATCCATAAATCATTTTTGATATGTAGGAATCAACCTCACCTAAATCTGATACATTATGTGCCTAGTATGACTCAACGTGTCTGTTATCAGTTGAACATCAACATTTTAGTTCAAAAAGTATCACTCATTAAAAACCAAGAAAACACACTTGGGATGTCTTTATAATTTAGGGAAACTATTCATAAGTCATTTTTGATGTGTAGAAATTGGTCTCATGTCAAACTAACACACTATGTGACCGGTATGAGTCAAAGTACGTGTTTCCAATTTAAGATTACATTTTAGTAAAAAAGACAAGTCACATACTCAAAACTAAGAAAATGCATTAGGATTGTTTTAATACATTAGTAAAATGATCTATAAGTCATTTTAGATGTTTTGGAATCAGATGCACCTCAATCTGGCACACATTGTGGCTGGTATGACTCTAAGTGTGTCTTTTTATTTAAAATTGACATTAATTTTCTAAAAAGGACAACTAACCAACTCAAAAACCAAGAAGAAAAATTTGGATTATTTTGATACTTTAGGAAAACAATACATAAGTCATTTTTAATGTGTAATAATCAGCCTTACCTCAGTCTAATACACAATGTTCCCAGTATGACTCGATGTTTCTATTATCAGTTTAAAATAATTATTTTATTTCAAAAAGTGTCACTCAATGAAAACTTATAAAATGTTCTTGGATCATCTTGATAATTTATGAAAATGATTCATAAGTCATTTTAATGGGTATGAATCATTATAACATCAAACTGACACATGATGTGACCAGTATGAGTCAAATTACATGTTTCTAGTTTAAAATGACATTTTAGAGAGAAAAAAAAGACAATCCACGTACTCAAAACTAAGAAAACACATTCTGATTGTTTTGATACTTTAGAACAATGATCCATAAGTCATTTGAGATGTGTTGGAATCATTAACATATCAATCTGACCCACAGTGTGACTGTTATGACTCCAAGGTAATCTTTTCAATATATAAGTGTCATTTCAGTTTAAAATGTACGTCACATCACCAATGTTTAGTTTAAAATTAACATTTTATGTTAATTTATTTCTTTATATTATTTCTAACATAAGAATTTTTTTTTATATAGGTGTGTTTATTTTCTCGATCAGGGGTGGTTTGTTTGGAAATATCATGAGTTGGGGTTGGATCAAAAGATAAAAGAACATGGATGTTTTTGAATGTATGTAACAATTTGTACAAATGTAATTGTATAAACCAATGTTTTAAATTTCATAATATAGTGTTTTTTCTTGTATTTGTGTTGTAAATTTAATTTCATTTTAATTTTTTATTGGTACTTGATTTTTTTGATATATGGTGGTGTTTCTGGTGTTGTGGTGTGCTGTTATAGCACATTGCACTAGTATTGCAGTGTGCTGTTATAGCACACTGCACTATGCCCCTTTATCAGTGCTTTTACAAACACTAATAAAGGTAACCTTTATCAGCACTCTTATAAGTGATGATAAAGGTCACGTTTATGAGTGTTAAATAAAAGTGCTGATAAATGACCCTTTTATTAGTGTTTTTTAGCACTGCTAAAATACTAGGTCTTATAATCTCGCTCTAGTAGTCAGGACTTCTCTAGTGCTAATAAAGGCCATTTTAGCACTATTAAAGGCTTATTTTATAGTAGTGTAGAGACCTAATCCTCTCCACCTAGAAATCACCTACATCCAAGTATATTATATAAAATAATATTGATCCACAATCTAGACCAGTTATACACAACAGCTAACCAGCTATCCAGGCCACACAGGGACCTCGACTACAAAAATCATGGGAATAAAACAAACACATTCCACACAGGGACCTCTTTCACGTCACTTGGGTAAACAAGTGTAAATAGATTATAGAATATATCAATTATCTTCCATTTAAATTATAGGAGACAGTGTGTGTGTTTAATATACAGATTAAATCATACACTACTCAAAATGTAAATATAATAGGTAGATAGAGAAAGTAAATATATAGAAAATATAGATTTTCTCTATTTTATGTGCTTTGAATCTTGAGTCTCATTGAATATATCTTGAACAGGAGATTGATTCCTATTTTTGAAAATGTAATTAAAACAGAGAATCATAAGATCTCTTTGTTCTGACTGTAGGAAATATATATATGTTCATTATGCTCCACTTACTCATAGTCATGTGTAGGAAAGATGCAATGTGTAAGCTCTCATCAAGTGGCACTCTTCAAGTTCTTCCAATATGGTTTAAACTCACTTCACGTGAACTTGTATATTTTTGTGTGTATCTGAATGAGGTATTCTACTTCCCAATATATCAGCAATATAGAAGAATAATCATCCATATCCTTTTCACCTTGTACTGTATGACTAAAACAAACTTTAACGCATACCTAAAATATTTTAATAATAATTATTAAAAATAATTCTCATTTTTGAATTCAATTATATAGTCACTATAAATATTTAATTTAAAAAAAAAGAAATAATGATGGTGATTCTTCTGAATGGTGACACAACTCTGGCGATGACTTATGTTGGTGGTGAGTCAGGACAACAGTGATTCTGGCTGATGGTAGGTCATGCTCAATGGCGACTCATCTCAGTGGTGATTCATCTTAATAATTTTACAAATTTCTTAGTAGTAGATAATTACTGATGGTATGTCATCTATGATGATGGTTCATCCCATACTTATCCAAAATTTTATCTTGATGATGAATCTTTCCGGGAGGTGGGTCTTTTCCATACTTAGGCAAAAATTCCCATCCTGGTGGTGACTCATCTCTGATGGTAAGTGTTTTCAATGTAATGACCCAATGTTTTATAAATGGAATTACCTTCTTATAATTATGTATTACAGTATAATCACATAATATTACTTATATAACACAATGAAAACTTTATAAATGAAGAATTATTGAAATAAAAGGTATCTCTAGAAGTTAGAGAACATATATCGATGAAATATTAACTTGACCTTTGGAATAGTAATGTGACCCTTATGAGTATTAAACCATCCAATGTAATAGTAACATAACCAATGAAAGTATAAATAAAATTTATCGATCTTATAAGTGTCAATATGATATAATTATATCATAGTATTAGTAAATAAATATTATTAATTTAGTGTTTGTATTTTTATAAGTCATGTATATTTAATTACAATTTTATGATTAATTAGATAAATTAAAATAAAATTTATTTTCATAAAATGTATTCATAAAATAATATTTTGATTTCTTATGATTATAATATAATTTTATGAGACCTTAATTAATTTTTCAAAGTGTTAGAAAAGCAGTTTTAATTTTAAAATTTGTATTTTTCATGTAAATTATGATTTTAATTAAAAATTAAATTTCTCATATTTAGAAAATTATTTGCATAAAATTAAGTTTATTTTTTTATTCAAAAAATCAAAAAATTGTGAGATTTAATTTTTTGTATTTTTTCTGAAATAATTGAATTTTTTTGAATAGTAAAATACGATAATTTATTGTATATATACATTATAAGTTAAATACACTATTCATTGATTCATGGATGATGTAAGAAACATCATTTATAACTCACATAATATTATTACTGTATTTATTCTCAAGATCTAATGTTATTTCTTGTCTTGAGAAAAATAATAAACTGATGAATTAAATATTGAGAAAACACTCCTCTCCACCACTATAAATAACACCTCTTCTCCTCACACCTATAAAGCCTTGTTACTTGTTGAAATTATATTCATGTCTCTTACCAAGCCCCTCCCCCACATCTATGATCTCTTGGTCTCATCAAAATATCAAAACCTCTTCCCTAAAGAGGCTCCCAAGGAAGATAAATTCAAGAGGTAAATTCCTCTTTTTGTTTATTTTATTTTTTCTTTTCAAGTTCATTTCTTTTATCTCCTCAAATACCCACATAAAAATGGAATTATAAATAAAAAACTTTACATATAATGTAATTTTGTTATTATAATGGAATAATTCATCATATTATCTCCTTCTCCTTCCTTTTATACTAAAAATGAAAACACAGCCTGAGATGTGTTAATTTATCACATTCAAGGACGACAGGTTTTCAATTTATTTTAATGTATTCATGGATTGTCATGAAACCATTTTTATAGTTTAACTATATAATAATATATGTATTTTATCTTATTTAATGTTCTGTAATCATCATACATTCATGATGTAAAATAATAAATCAAAACAAGCTCACTGTGAGTGAAACTGCTCAAAATAATCCAAGTGATTATCATTAAAATTTTATCTAATGATTCATCCTCATACCATTTAATCAAATGAATTATATAACCATTTTATCTTATTTAATTTTATTAATATAATATAATTACCCTTTTGTAAAACCATTCCCTTTTTACATGAACTTCATTACTCTTATACAAGCGAATCGATCATGAAAATTAAGAAAACGAGCACTTCCGAACTATAAAATTGAACACCATAACTCATAAAAAAGGGAATAAATGAACTTGGTAGCATTATACTAAATATATTAAATGTATAATAGGCTATATAATTATTAATTAATGAATCTAATTTTATTATTAAGTTCATTAAGATCAAGTGAATAACACCTTTGGACTTAAGGTATGTGATTCTACCCAAACCTCCATTGTTTCTTCGGGTTTTTATTCCTATCGTTTTAACCAAATGAAATTATCTTTTATTTTTATGTAAATATTCTAAATATTATTTAAAATTTTCAAAATCATGTATCAAGATCTGTTTATCCTCCTTATTTAGGTATATACATGTTTTAAGTGGTTTCATTCTCGATACTTCCTAAGAAGCAAGCCGTTTTAAGGGAACTTCCTGAATTCTTATCCATTTTCATGTGCAGTCTAAAATTTGTTTTTAAGACACCATTATTTTTATAAAATCACAATTTTTACTAAGAAAACCTTCTTTGATCACTTCCTTTTTTATTTAAATTTTTATTCCATTTTATATTTTAAATGCACTTTAGTATTTTCCTTAAAATCGCACTAAAATGTTATAATTACAAAGTTTCTTAAATACTCTTTTTACATGTTATAACTTCTGTTGGACATAACTTATCATGATATATGCCTATTTTTCATTAATAATTTCCATGTATTATTTAATTTCTTTCTTTCATGGACACTTGTATGATACGCCCATTTATTATGCTTTATGACATGATTATGATACTCATTTATTTTCATGGGTACCCTTATGTTTATGTATGATTATTTATGTGGAAAAAATATTCATGAACATGTTATGTTGGGTGATCTCATAATATCTCCAATTCATTGGGAAAATTTTAGTCTCATGATATTTTATGTGCAACGGTCTTGGTGATTAGCCTTGACTCATGCTCCATGTGAAACAGTCTTAGTGGTTAGCCGTGACTTGTGCTACTCTATATACAATGATATTTGAATCATTATAAAGTCATGTTTTATATTTCTCCCACATTAATATGATTCCATGTTTTATATGTTATGATCCCATATGTTCAATCATGTTCCATGCCTTTTTATATCATTATGTCATGACTTCTAACACATGTGCTAAATCTTTATTCTTATTATTATTCTCTTACTGGGATTTCTAGCTCATCCCTTTGTTCATGTTACCCCTAGGTTAGCCTATGTAGATGTTTGAGCACAATGAAAATTAAGATTTCAATGTCGAGATTAAATAAAATTTGTTTTTATGATGTTTAATTATGTATCTAATCTTACAAGACACTAGAATATACGATCCTTGGATTCTAATATGATTTTTAAATATACCTAAAATCATGTAATGATATGTGTAAAAGTCTATTGTTGTTATATTTAGTATCATAGGGAGGTTTAGTTATTTTTGGAGATTATAAATAGATCAATTTAGTAAGAACCTTAAGGATAAGACTAAGTCTAAGAAAACATCCCTAAATTTTGGTAAGTATAGAGTAAGTGGTTTATAAATAAAATACATCCTTGTCTAGATACTAGAAGTGGAAGTGGTTCTAGAATAGATTTAACTAGGAGTAAAAACTCTGAAAAGGTATTCTGGTCTTGACTCAGGGTAACCTAGTACATGACAACAGGTCTTACTATGCACCTGGTTTGACACTCCCAGGGGATATTCTTTGGTAAATTCATAAGCTCATTATAAACTATTATTAAGGGAACAAAAGATCCCATAATATGATATGTTAGTAAATAGATCATGGATAACCTAGATTGAAACCAAAGGAATCAAAAGTTAGGATATACTTTTCTTTTACAAGTTTATCAATTTATGTTTAAAGTTTCCTTTTTATGCTTATTATCTAATTATTCAATCCCCCTAATTGCACTTTCTTTTTCTTAATTAATGGAGAGAAATAGAATAATGCATTACAACAATCAATGTGATAGGAAATGCGATGATTTCCCTAATGATTTAAAAAAATATTATGGGAACGGGTTCTCAAAAATTTATGGCAGTACATGCTCAACTGGATCAAGTTATGAATAATAACTTGAATCGTGTGGAATTCCATCCTCCTCCAAGGAAAGAGAAAGTTGATATTAAATCCTTCATGCATCAAAGGCCTCCCATGTTTAGTGGATCTTATGATACCCTCTTCGCAGAATAGTGGATTAACTATATTGAAAAGATATTCTTTATCCTCCAGTGATCAGAAGAAGAGAAATTCATACTAGCGGTCTATAGTTTTGATGGGGAATATGATCATTGGTGGACCCTGATCAAGAATATGAAGTCCAAGGAGGAAATTGATTCCATGGATTGGGAGGAATTCCAAAAAATGTTTTTAAATAAATATTTTCCTTGAACCCTCTATCTCAAAATGGAAAGTGAATTACATGGATTGAATAAAAAGGAAGATGAGTCAATTAGGACGTATAAAGAAAACTTTACAAGGCTTTCAAGGTATGCCTCTGAATTTTTTATAAACACCAAAAGCAAGGTGGATCGCTTCTTTAGCAGACTAAAGCTGATTCTATGAAAATCATTAGAGATTCATGAATTAAATATTTATAAGAATATTTTATGTTTTTCCATCAAGGTTAAAATGGAGATTGGAGGTTCTCAATGTTCTCTTGGGCCTGGTGAAAAAAAAAAGTAGAAAATGGATTACAATATGGGTGGATCAGCAAATAAATCCAATTATGGAAAGAATAATGAATATCCCATGTGTCAAAATTATGGGAAGAAGCATCCTGGGTACGGTCTAAAGGGAACTAGGAATTACTTCAAATGTGTAATAATGGGACATCTTTCTAAGAAATACCAAAGGGATATGCCTAATTCCACTAATGTGGAAGAATAAAGGAAGGTTCATATCAACACTCAGCCTATGGTGTAGTTTTGCAACTGCAAGAAGCATGGGAATTATGCGAACAATTTCCTAATCCAAGGGTTGTCGAAGGAAATAAACAACAACCTACAAGGTAATAATGAAGATATTATTCTATCACTACTGTTGAGGTGGATCCTGACAATGATGTGGTGACAAGTACGCTATTTATTCATTCAATAATAGTGAATGTACTATTTTATTCTAGTTTTACATATACTTTCATATCCTGCAAGTTTAGTAGAACTATTTAAACACCGCCTCAAAATATGGAGGTTGAGTTATCTGTGAGAACACATAATGGAAAAATTATTGTGTCCAAGTTTTATAACTCATCCTTGATAAATTTTTGTGGACTGAACCTCCCATCAAATCTTTTCATACTTCCCCTGGTGGTGTTCGATTATATTTTGGTCATTTATTGTCTATATTTATATAAATCCAACATCAACTGCCAGGAAAGGGAGGTCACTCTTCACATCCCAGAGCATCCCCCAATCATGTACAAGTGTAAGTTGGAAGATGACTCTCCTTAAAAATCTTTATCTCAACTGGGGATAATATTTCCTTTTGAGAAAGAATATCTTGCTCAAATAATGAAGACAAAGGAGATGATACTTCTTGAAGATATTCCCATCATGAGGGATTACACTAATGTATTTCCAGAAGAATTTCCTGGTCTTCCTCTGGATCAAGAAGTCAATATCTCAATTTAAATTATTCTTATATCCCTAACTATATCAAAGACACATTATAGAATGGTTATCATAGAGTTGGAAGAGCTAAATAAGCAGTTATAGGAGAATTTGGAGAAGGGTTTTATACACCCGAGTGCTTCACCATGGGGTTCATCAGTCCTCTTTTTTAAGAATAAGAATGGATAAATGATCCTATTCATTGATTATCATGAGCTTAATAAAATCATGATAAAGAACAAGTATCCCCTTCCAAAAATAGATGAGTTGTTTGATCAACTTCGTGGGGCTAGTTATTTCTCTAAGATAGACCTCTGGTCAGGATATCACTAATTAAAGGTGAAGATGGAATATATTCCCAAGACTACCTTTATAATTAGGTATGTACACTATGATTTCATAGTGATTCCCTTCAAACTCACTAATTCTACAGTAATATTCATGGATTTAATGAATATATTCTTTATAAATTATCTTGATAAATTTGTGGTGGTATTTATTGATGATATTCTGATATACTCTAAGAGCAAGGAGGAACATGAGGAGCATTTTAATACTATGCTTATGACTTTTTGAAGGGAGAAAAGTTATGCAAAGTATAGTAAATATGAGTTTTGGATAATGGATGTATCATTCTTGGATAATGTTATCACTAGAAAAGTAATATATGTGAACCCTTCTAAGACAAAGGTGATCAAAGAGTGGACTGTGACAACATCTTTAATGGAGATCCACATCTTTTTGGGTCTATCCAAGTATTATCGGTGATTTTTGAATAACATCTCATGATTTTCAAACCCAATGGCCAAGATAACATGGAAGGGATTGATGTTCTTCTAGACTCAATAATGTGAGGAAGGCTTTAAGGGGCTCAAAAATAGTCTTATTACTATGCCAGTACTCACACTCTCGACAAGTGGATAACTCTTTGTGGTGTATAGTGATGATTCAAAGAAAGTATTAGGTTGTTTACTAATGAAAAATGATAAAGTGATAGGCTACACCTCAAGGTAGTTGAAAATTCATGAGTAAAACTATCTCATGCATGATCTGGAGTTGGAAGCTATGATCATTGCATTGAAAATCTGGCAGTACTATCTCTACAGGGAGAATTTTGAGATATATACTTATCACAAGAGTTTCAAATATATATTCACATATAAGAATATTAATATGAACCAGAAAAGATGGTTAGATCTCGTCAAGGATTATTATTTTTCAATCCACTACCATTCTGTGAAGCCAAATAAGGTATCAGTTTCTCTAAGTAGAAGGGATCTTGCATCTTTATCAATGATAATAATTGATAAGGATCTAATATTCTTAGATTTATAGAGGATGAAAATGGGAAACTTTAAGGGATTAATATCATCAATCCTTTCTCAAATGATTGATCAACTATCCCACTTTGAGAAAATAAAGGATTCTCAAAGAAATGATGTGAAAATTTAGAAAAGGGGGGAAGTTATCAGAAATGGGAAATCCTCTAAGTTCAAGATCAATGAGGATGTAGTCATAAGATTTGGGTCACAATTATGCATACCGTATAATCCAGAGATAAATAATGAGCTTCTAAATAACGCACATAAATCAACCTTCTCTATTCACCTAGGGATCACAAAGATGTATTGGGATCTCTAGGAGAACTATTGGTGGGATAATATGAATAAAGAGATCACTGAGTGTACATCAAAGTGTTTGGTATGTCAGCAAGTGAAGGCTAAAAGATAAAAGTCTAAAGGGTTGATGCAACCATTATCCATACCAATATGGAAGTGGGAGAACATTACCATGGACTTTGTCACTAGGATTCTAAATAAATCCAGAGGAAACAATTCTATATGGATTATCGTGGATCGTCTTACAAAGACATCTCACTTTATTGCAATTTGAGAGGACTTATAACTAGATAAACTTGCAGGGATATACATCAAATAGGTGGTAAGTCTACATGGAGTACCGCTATCGATTGTTTCTGATCAAGATCTTAGATTCAACTCAAAGTTATAGAAAAGTATCCAACATGATCTAAGCACTGAGTTGAACTCTAGTATGTACTATCATCCTTAAACTAATGGCCAATTTGAGAGAATGATTCAGACCTCAGAAGACATGTTGATAGCATGTTCTATAGGCTTCAAAGGAGGATGGGACCAACACCTTCCTATGGTTGAGTTCTCTTACAACAATAGTTCCCACTTCATCATCAAAATAGCACCATATGAAGACCTTTATGGGAAAGGTGTAGAACACTAGTGTGTTGGGATGAAGTTAGTGAGCATAAGCTACTAAGACCTAAAATGGTCGACGAAATGGTGGAGAAGTTGAAAATCATTTAGCAGCACATTAAGGCATCCCAAATTTGACAGAATCATTATATAGATAATAGTAGATGAGACCTTGAGTTAAAAGTTGGAGACATGCTATTCCCCCACAAATTTCCATGGAAGAAGGTCATGAGGTTTGGGAAGAAAGAAAAGTTATGTCCCAGGTACATCGACCCCTTTGAGATTCTTGATCATGTCAGAGTTATGGACTATCAACTAGTACTTCCACCTACCATGTCTAAAGTACATGATGTATTCCACGTATCCCTCTTAAGGAATTATATAAAAAATCCTTCACATGTACTGACTTCAAAGGAGGTACAGTTGGAGAATGATCTGTCTTATGAGGAGCAGCTAGTGAAGATTTTGGGTCGTGGAGATAAAATTCTACACAACAAGACTACACACCCAGTCAAAGTATTGTGGAGGAACCATAAGTATGAAGAGACAACATGGGAACTGGAGGAATCAATAAAGGAAAAGTACCCACACCTATTTTCATCCTAGAATGTAAAATGAAATTTTGAGGGTGAAATTTCATAAGGGGGGAGAATGTAATGACCTAATGTTTTATCAATGGAATTCCCTTATTATAATTATGTCTTATTGTATAATCACATAATATTACTTATATAACACAATTAAAACTTTATAAATTAAGAATGGGTGAAATAAAAGGTATCTCTAGAAGTTAAGGAACATATACTGATGAAATAGTAACTTGAAATTTGGAATAGTAATGTGACCCTTATGAATAGTAAATTGGCCAATGTAATAGTAACCTTACCAATTAAAGTATAAATACAATTTATCCATATTATAAGTTTCAATATGATATAATTATATTATATTATTAGTTAATAAATTTTATTAATTTAGTGTTTGTATTTTTGTAAGTCATGTATATTTAATTACAATTGTATGATTAATTTAAGAAATTAAAATAAAATTTATTTTAATAAAATTTATTCATAAAATAATATTTTTATGTATTATGTTTATAATTTAATTTTATGAGACCTTAATTAATTTTTTTTAGTGTTATAAAAGCAGTTTTAATTTTAAAATTTTTATTTTTCATGTAAATTATGATATTAGTTAAAAAATAAATTTCTCATATTTAGAATTTTATTTTCATAAAATGGAGTTCATTTTTTGATTATACAAGTAAAAAAGTGGTTAGGGTGAATTTTTTGGATTTTTTTGAAATACTTGAATTTTGTGAATAGTAAAATAAGGTAATTTACTGTATATATACATTATAAGTTAAATACACTATTAATTGAGTCATAGATGATGTAATAACCATTTATTTGAATTCATGTGATATTATTAGTATATTAAATCTCAATATTAATTACTATTTCTTGTCTTGAGAAAAATAATAAACTAATGAATTAAATATTGAGAAAACACTTTTCTCCTCCAATATAAATACCACCCCTCACCACATCTTCTAGTCACACCTCTCAAGCATTGTTACTTGTACAAATTCTACTCAATTATCTTACCAAGCCCCTCCCTCACTTACATTATCTCTTGTTCTCATAAAAATATCAAAACCTCTTCCCTAAAGAGGCTCTCAGGGAAGATAAATTCAAGAGGTAAATTCCTCTTTTCGTTTCTTTTATTTTTTCTTTTTAAGTTTCTTTCTTTTCTATCATCACCTCCCCTAATCAAAATGGTATGATAAATACATTAATTTACATATAATTTAATTTTTTTTATTCTTATTTAATAATTAATTATCTTACCTCCTTCCCCTTCCTTTTATACTAAAAATGAAAACGTTATCTAAGATGTGTTAATCTATCACATTCAAGGAAGACAGGTTTTCAATTTCTTTTACCATCTTCATGGATAGTCATGAAACCATTTTTATGGTTTAATAAAACCATAATATATTTATTTCATCTTATTTAATGATATATAATCATTATACACATATGGTGTAAAATAATAAATCAAAACAATTTTGTTGTGAGAAAAACCGCTCAAAATAATCCAAGCGATTATCATTACAATTTTATCTAATGATTCATCCTCATAGAATTTAATAAAATGAATTATATAACCATTTTATCTTCTGTAAGTTCATTAATATAATATAATTACACTTTTTTAAAACCATTCCCATTTTATATGAACTTCACTACTCTTATACAAGCGAAACAGTCATGAAAATTAAGAAAACGAGCACTTTCGAACAATAAAATTAAACACTATAACTCATCAAAAAGGGAATAAATGAACTTGGTAAGGTTATAATAAATCAATTACATGTATAATAGGTTCTTTAATTATTAATTAATTAATCTAATTTTATTATCCAGGACATTAACATCAAGTGAAGAACACCTTCAGACTTAAGGTAAGGGATTCTACTCAAACCTCCATTATTTCTTCAGGTTTCTCTTCCTCTATTTTTACCAAAATTAAATTATATTTGATTTTTCTTTAAATATTATAAATAATATTTAAATGTTCCAAATACATGTATCAAGATATTTTCATCCTCCTTCTACAGAGATATACATGTTTTAAGTGGTTCCCTTCTCGATAATTCCCGATAAGCAAGTCGTTTTAAGTGAACTTCCCGAATTCTTATCCATTTTCATGTGCACTCTAAATTTTTTTAAGCCACAATTATTTTTATAAAATAACAATTTTTACTATGAAAAAATTATTGTATAACTTCTTATTTTAGGTAAAATATTATTCCATTTTTTTGTTTTAAATGCTCTTTAGTATTTTCCTTAAAACCGCACTAAAATGTTTTGATTCTAAAGTTTATTAAATACTCTTTTTACATGTTATCACTTCTATTTGACATCACTTATAATGATATATGTCTATTTTAATATATTAATATCCATGTGTGATTTAATTCATTTCTTTCATGGACACTTGTATGATACACCCATTTATTATGCTTTATGACATAATTATGATACCCATTTCTTTCCATGGGTACCCTTATGTTTATTTATGATTGATTATGTATGATTATTTATGTGGAAAATATTCATGAACATGTTATTATGGGTACACCTAGATAGAGATTCAATTCATTGGGTAAAGTTTAGTCTCATGAGACGTTATGTGCAATGGTCTTCGCGGTTAGCCTTGACTCATGCTCCATGTGCAATGGTCTTGGTGTTTAGTCTTGACTCATGATAATCTATGTGAAACGATATTTGACTCATGATAAATTCATTTTTTATGTTTCTATCACATTAATATTATTTAATTCTTATATTATCCCATGTTTTATATGTAATGATCCCATATTTTCAATCATGTTTCATGCATTTTTATATCATTGTGTCATGTCTTCTAACCCACATACTAAAGATTTATTCTTATGATTATTCCATTACTGGGATTTCTAGATCATCCCTTTTTTCATGTTATGCCTAGGTTATCCTATGCAGATGTTTAATCACAATGAAAGTTAGGAGCTCAATGTGGAGATTAAATAAAAGTTTTTTTATGACGATTAAATATGTACCTAATATTCCAAGACACTAGACTTTACGATCCTTGCCCTGTAATATGATGTTTAAATATACCTAAAATCATGTAATGATATGTGTAAAAGGATGGGGTTTCTATATTAAACACTTATCTAAACTTCTCTTCCTCAGTAGTGAGTCATATCTGGTAGTGAGTAGAGGGTGATGGTGGATCTTTCCAACACTTAGAAATTTTTTTTGTTAATCTGCCTCATAGGATAAAATGATATCATAAAGCATAAAAATAATTAATATTATAAGAAACATTATTTTTATCATTAAAAAAAGGATTAAAAAAATTATATATGTATTTATATTCATCCATAAAAGTTATATATTGAAAAATTAATTACACTACTTCTGGAGATGGTAGATTTTACATACACATGAACAATATTTCCATTTTCTCGATGGATGGAATGAAAGGAAGGTAAATAATATATAAAATTTAAAGATTCATTATGATTTTATATGTATCATATATATTCATTAAATTTATCCTTATTACCTTTCATGTAAAGCATAAGTGACAAACGAATCACATCGCTTCGTGAGGTGGTAGTTCATCGTACAAACAAGTGACTTAATAATATTCCCCATGGAATGGAAAGTAATAAGGTATATGTGATATTATAATTACTGAATTATAATAATTTCATAAATATAATATATAAAAATTAAATACATCATCATCTTCATCTATGAGAGGTAGTAATGGAAAATAAATTACATCGGTTTCGAGGCGGTAGTCTATTGTACACATGATCAATGGTTTCATTTCTAATTTGATATAAGAATAGATAAATATAGTTTATGAAAATAAAATAATAAGATATTATTATATATGAGATAATTTTTTTATTATATCATATTTAAAAAAAAATTACTTTAAGGAGGTGGAATAAGAAATAAATCAAAAGTGAAAGGTTAATAATTTTACCTCTTCTTCCAAGAACCTATTAGCTTTATACCTAAAACCTTACTAGTAGGGTTTGATAATAAAAATAAGGCATATATGAACGAGGAATATAATTAAGGAATATATTTGGGTAGGTATTTTCCAAGCCAAATGGTTCTGTAAGTGTGAAGAGGAGAGGAAAGGGGTGTTGTTTTATAAGTGAGGAAGAGGACACACTTATATTTTTAAAAATAAAAAGGTATTAACTCATTTTAAAAATAAAAAAAGTCTTTATAATGGATAATATTATAACCTTATATGATATAAGGTCAAAATATAGTCATCCAATGGGATCTTTATAGGTTATTTTACCCCTTATTTTTTTAGTTTACCCCCCCCCCCCCCGATAATGTAGCGACCCCGACCCCAGTAGCACAGAGTCGGTGTATCCTTTATTACATTGTCATAAAATATAAGGAATAATGTCCTAAAATACCTAATATATTACTAGTATCAGTAAACTAGATACATGTAGAAAATTAAAATTAAATTTTATAAAAAAAATATACACAAATAATTTTCTTTGATAATGTCATTATTCCCCTTAGTGTGTCCCTACATATCAATCGCAAAATACTTCCTAGAATCCTGGAAAGAATAATACATAAGAAAGGGGTGATCTCATATGCTCAGTAAGGGTACGAGTAAAGTAGAATATATGAATAAAAAATAAAAAAAATCAATATGGAAAGTTAAATAACTGAAACACATTCCATTTAATCAATAACTTGAGCATAATATGGTATGAATAAAAGATGATAAAATATTTCCATATAAATAGAATAATGAGATTAAAACTTAGCCATGTATATTCTACCTAAACTAATAATCATAAGGAATATAAATAACTAAATGCATAATGATAGAACGCATAATTATGGACATCTAAAACGCATCGTTGAGACTTGTTCCAAGACATCTAATACTGTCGAGGCTTATTCCAAGACATCTAATATCATCAAGTATTATTCCAATACATATATATATAATGGGTAAGGACTCATCCAAAACCATATATTTTTTTTCTCATGAGACCTACTGATGCATTGAGGGTCTATAGCGGGCCCCGCCCATCACTTACAAAGTCCAATGCATTCATCATATGAAAGGGGTGAAACATAATAAACATAAACATTCATATTTAAAATATCATACAAAATATAAAAACTTTCCCCAATAAATAAACATAATCATAAACCATCCAAAGTAAAATTAATGGTATCAACATAGTATATCCCCAGTCAAATTGATCATAAACCATCTAGAGAAATAATAACGAATGTATCATTGGATTATATCCCCCATTAAAGAATAAGTAACAACATAGAATATATTATTATATGGAAAATTATTTTCAAAGATCACTTCGAACATTTCTTGAGGAAAATAACATTTCGTTTAAAATCACTCTTTTATTCTAAAATTATAAAATTCATAAAATATTGTAAATATCCTTTTATTTGAAAGTAGCTTTTAAAAAATAATAATCTCCACAATATTAGGAAAAAAAATTCTTTAAAAATAACCTTGTAAAATTGAAAATTAAGCTTCAAATAAACAGCAGGCATGATGGCGGGGAATTCCATACATGCCATATAAATTAAAAGAAACATTCCTTTTGCACTGTAAAAATGTCAGAAAGGTGTCTCATTTAGAAAATGAAAAAAAGATTACTTTAAAACTATTTTTTATTCAAACATGGGTAAAAATTTCTTCAATAAATAATTTTTATAATGCTAAAACTTTTTTGAAAACTTTTTTAGAAAACATGGTTTTGAAAGAAAATGGATTTTTAATTGAAGAGAGAAATAAAGTAGGATTATCTCAGAAAAATTTTCTTAATCATTTTAAGTTCCAAAGAGAAGAAAATGGTGAAATTAATTGAAATTTTTCATTAATAACTAGAGGATAATAAATTATATCAATTTTAAATTAGAAATATCCTGTAATTTTTACAAGTTATACTTAAACAAAAACAATCTTGAATAATGATGAGATTGTGAAATAAACTCTTACCACTTTGGTAAATTTTGAATCATAATCCCCATGAAAGGAATAATTTTAAATGAAACTTTAAATACCATGAATATAAATGATTTAATTATATAATATACAAAAATGTAAATATATACAACACATAAAATAAATAATTGGTAAATATGGTTTATGTCTTAGAGAAGTAAAAAATGAGATGAAAAACACTTACCTCACGCTTCATTTTGGTTGAACATACTTTAACCTAATATATAGTGGTTTTAAACATGTTATTAACTTATTAAAGACCATTTTAATACTTATAATATCAAATATTATTTTTTATAACATCTTATCACATGTTTGTTAATAATGTTTCACTATTCTCATTGTTTCAGGTGTTAAGTGTCTTGACTTCTCATGCATGTTTTATCATGAAAGATCGGGTTCTTATACATATTATATAGTTCCATGATATCTAGAATAATTATCATGAAATAATTATCATATTTATACATCAATTATGATTTTAATACTAATCATAAAATATGGTTATGGAAAATGAACTATGTTACAACTATGGAGATGGTAGGTCGTACGTACGCATGAGTAATGTTTCCATTTTTTCAATGATCATTATGGGAAGAATTTAATTATTATTTTATCTTTACATGATGATAATAATATAATATATACAATATTATGTATTTAAAAATACTTATATATATCATACATGTGGTGTGGTGATGAAATAGAGTTGCGTCACTTCATGAAGGCGGTAGTCCACACGTAAACGAATGATGATATCCTTTTCAGTGTAAAAATAAAATGATATATTATATTTTAATAATGATAAATATGTCATTAATATAATAATTATATCATTTATATCACATTTATTCCTTAAAATTATCCTTATTACCTTTCATTTAAATCATTAGTGAAAAATGAATCATATCACTTCGTGAGGCGGTAGTCCATCGTACACACAAGTGATGTTATCATATCCCCTAAAAAATGAAAAGTAAAAAAGGTATATATGATATAAAGACTAAATAGGTATAATTATATTATAAATATCATATATATACTTTATATATATCATCATACCCAACCTTTATAGTTAGTAATGAAAAATGAATGACATTAGTTCGCGAGGTGGTAGCCCGTCGTACACACGAATGATGATTTCATAACCCATTGGATGGAAGTGGGGATGGATGTAAGTAATTAAATTATTATATAAAAATATAAATATATTTAATATACTATTTTTATTATATCATAATTTTTTAATAATAATTTAGGTAGGTTTAGGAAGAAATAAAACAAAAATGCTTGTTGAAGAACGTTACCTCTTCTTCGAGTAACCTCCTTGGGTTTGCACCAAAGCCTTCCAAGGTTTGATTTATAAAAAAATAATTATTTTATGATTAGGGAATATAATTTGTGAATTTATTTTGGTAGGGAATTTTTTAACCAAAATTTTTTGAATTTTTGAATAAGAGTGGAGAGGGTGGATTTTTAAAAGTGAGGTGAATGGTACGGTTGTAATTTTTGGAAAGAAAAAGGTGTACCCACATTTTTCACATGAAACAAGGGTTAAAAATAGAGTATTATATAGAATTATACATTATATTATATAAATATATGTATATATATAACATATTTTAGACAATTTTATAGGTCAATTTAACCCTTATATTTTTAGCTTAACCTCCTGTGAATCTATTTTTACCTTAACTACGGTAACTAATTTTTTCTTTTTTCACAATTAATTTTGGTAAAATATTAAGTTGAAATTATTATAAAATATAAATAATTATTATTCCAAATATATAATCCATTTTTATAAATTACATTCACATAATTGACAAATTTTAATTAAAATTAATCCTGCATAAGTAATGAAAAAGCGGGTTCTCAAAGAGAAAATGTTCAAAAGTTTACAAAGTTTTTATATCAAATTTAATATGAAAATTATTATAATGACCTAAATTAGATTAATATATATATATAATTTTACTAATTTTAATTTTAAACCAATTTAAAATATAATTTAACATTTTAAATAATTTAAACAAATATGCAATTTTCAATTAAAATTCAATATTTTTCATTATTCATTGAAAAGTGAAACATTTCAGAAAAATCACAAAAAGTCACCATAAGATAATTTTGATATTATAATTTCAAAATGAATTTTATTTTTTAAAATAAAATTTATAAATATGGTAAAATTCAATTTTAAATTATTTTCACAAAACATGACTAAACTGTCTTTTAGAAAAAATACTGTTTTTCAGAAAACATTTCTTTTTATTTTAAAAGATTATTATTTTATTTATAATCAATAAATAACCATGATTTTCATAATTTATTTATTACTATTCATACCCTCCAAGTTAATGGATAGGTTATAATAGTATATTATATTATGGTTTATTTCAACATAGGGTTGTGTGTTCTTCAAGCTATCGAAGAGATTAAATTTATTTAAAAAGAAATATTTATTAAAGTCTCAAGTGTTATATATTATTCTATGATTGGTGATATGTTTCATACACAATATAAAAACAATTTTATTCTTTTAAAATATATAGGTGTTACATTCTATCCACCTTAAATAAATTTCATCCTCACAATTTAAACTTGGTCTCGGTAATTAAGGGTTTAACATTTGGAAATACCATTGTTGAAAAACCCACATCATAAAAGGTTTAATAAAAAATCATTTTAATAAGAGATAAAATGAAGTAAAAAGGTCATCTGAAAAAACACATAACTAGGTTTCCAGGTAGGAGAATATAGGTTGGAAATGAAAAAATGGACATGGAATAAAAGCATAAATAATTATAGAGAGTGATAAAGGTCCTTGATCACAATAAAGTGAATGATTAATGGAAATTTGTGGACCTAAAACCCATAAATATGTGATAATTTAAAAGACCATATAATTCATCAGATATTAAGGTAATAGGATAAAATTTTTGTTTCAATATTTTTTTCCGAAATTTGAAAAATTATTTTACTATATATGATATTAAGGAAATATAATTACTTGATATGTTTCTATTTAATAAGAAAAATTCATCATTTGGTTGTACTTAGATAAATTTACAACTCATCACTTACTCCAAGAAATGAATATCCAAAAATTAATTTTTTTTATTCCTGAATCACTAAATTTACTTTTAATATATCATAATATCCATAATAGAATGATAATTCATTCCTTTGATCTCTAGAGATTATTATAACAAAAATGGTTAGAAAATTTTATCTAATATGAAAGAATCTACATATCAATAAATAATACATTAATCTCTAAAACCTCATACAAAGTTAAATTTAAAACATTTCATAAATGTTTAACCATATGGACCTTCCAAAATATTAAGATCCATAAATTTAGAAATAAGGTCATTAAATTTTCAAAATGAACTTATTATTAATCAGTTCCAAGGTATTTAGTACTATCTAATTTAAATTATCCATATCAATCATCTCTTTATCTCAACATCATTATCTCAACATTAGAAACATATTAAGGGTTTATCTTTCCATAAATAATTTGTTTTCCATGAAGTTCAAATTACCACTAAATCATTTTTATTGGAAATCGGTATCATTCAACATACAATTTCAAATACTTAATGAAAAATTAGTGTATTACAATCTTTATATGTTTTGATAATGTCATTAATAAAATAATTTTACAACATATTTCTTGGATCCAAATACAAAATAACAATAATAATTCCACTTAATGTGTAATAATATAATAAGATTGACCTTTACCCCTTATCTCCTTTTGATTTATTTTCCTTTGACGCTCAGGGTATTCATTTGAATAGTGCCCTAAATCCTTAAAATGGAAGCATTGCATATTGAAAGATTATTTCTTTTCATTAATATCATGATCATGGGGGGCCTTTTTCTCCACACTTGAAGCAAACTCATTTTATTTTAAAGCATGTACCAAGGTGTTTTCTTCTACAAGTCTCACATGTTTGAAAATCCATCTTTCCCTTCTTCCCTTCATCCATTTTTTTCTTTTCCATCTTCTTCTTCTCTTAGTTCCCTTTAAAGCCATAATAATTAGAGAATTATTTATCTATCATGATAGAATATGATATTATGTCCTTGTATGATGAGAATGTTTGGGATACTAGTTCCCTTTAGAGAATTGACTTAATACCATAAAAAATGGTCAATCTTACTCTATGGATTACCTATGTAGTCTGTATCATTACTTATTAACCTTGTAGAGTTGGCTTCAAAATTAGAAACATTTTCCTCTTCTTTCTATCTTATACTCAAGAACAATATTTCCATATCTTCTCATTTCCCATGAGGAAAATATTTTTCCAAGAATTTTACCTTTAAATCCTTTCACTCTATGATTTTTATTTCATCATTATCCTTAGTGTTTTGAATCAATGACAACCATTTATCCACATCTCCTGTGAGATGATTAACTTCCATGAATATTTAAGCACCCATAGATTTTGTGAATTATTTTTTTCAAATGAATTTAATATTTTTGATATTTTTTGTTACATGAAAAACTGATTTTGGATTTGTCACAACCCATCACAAGTTGGGGCTTTAGCCACAACTACCCCAAGCCCGTCTCCATAAGCCAGGGGTGGTGACAAGAGTTGAAAGGAATATCCTAAATGGGATGCCTTTTCCTAATTGATTTTATGCACACACTTAACCATCTCAATACATAAGTTTATAGGAATAATAAAAAAATCAATAGCTAGAAATTAAACCAAGCATGAAAACCCTCTAGGGTGTACAAGAGTATGATAGTGAAAACTAAAAAGTAAAGGGTAAAAATACATATCCAACCATAAATATTTCATAGCCTCACAAAACTAGAAAAAATAAACTACTTAGAGATCTCATATCTTAATCTATAAGTTATGAAAAAAGTATGTGGTCCAAAATACCTAGTATCCTTAAGATCCTCTAAGTCATTATCGACCTATCCATCTTCTTCATAAGTCACAACACATGTGGGAAAAGCCCATAAAAGGGTGAGTATATACATACTAAGTAGGATTCGCCGAAATATGAAGGGGGGGAAATAAGAGATACAACAGAAAAGAAGATAGTAAATGTGCACAAGGTGAAAGATACAGTGAAATAGAAACATCTCAACCCATACCAAGAGAGAGTAACCTCATCCAAACACAAGGGGGTCAACACGGTGAGTATATGAACTAAACATCAAGTCTTTACCACATATAGTAGGAGACTATGCTTATCCAACCATGAGAATCTAAACATAGAAAGCACGTGGCATACCTTGCACATCTTTGAAACCCATAGAATAATATTAACCAAATCCAAATGTATGGATACATATGTATATATATATGTGTGTGTGTGTGTGTTCAGTCAAAAGAATCACAAATGAGAGAGAAATGGATCACCATCTCATAGCTCAACCCAAGAAGAAGAGTCACTAACAGTTCCAAAAGTCTATCAATGATTCCTGGAATCTTACACATCTTCTCCAAAGTAATCATTCAATTCAATCCATGCCTCGTCACTATGTTTTATAGTCGAGGGGACACAATATCTAAGTAGAGGACTCATTCCCTTGTACGACAGGAGGGTTCCACTTTGTAATTATTTGTAGATAACTTATGCCCATGTTGATGTGGGGTTATACTCTAGTGTCATGAGGACCCACATGCTATGATGATATGGGGATCCACATGGTAGGTAGAGGAACCATGCCCAAGATGATGGGGGTTTCACTATAAAGTTCAAGTACTCATGCCCTGGTGTGACAGGGGGTTCCACTTTGGATATCATGGACCTGTGTCCTATCTAATGGGGGGTTCCTCTCAGAAGTTGAGGATTCACTCCCTAGTGTGATATGGGGTTACACAATGTTCATCGAGGACTCGTTCCCTATCTGATAGAGGTTTACACTTGGAAAGTAACTATAGAAGACCTAATACCATGCTTATGGGGGTTCCAATATATAAGAATCCTCTGGTAATTCTGCTTGATAACTATCGTTATCAAGCATTGCCTAAATAGGAACCATTCCCAAAAAATTATACATCATATCTCTAAAGCCACAAATTAGAGAACTATTACATTCTATACAGAAAAACACTCAAGATATGATACTTATGGGCCAAAATTAAAGTTCAAATGAAGGAGATACGAAACCTTGAAATTTTCTCAAAAGGAATCAAGGGGTACATGGCATGTGAGGGGACCCACATTGCATGTGGTTTGGATCCACCACCAAGTCATGTACCTATAGATACATGGCTCCCAAGCCATATAGAAGTAAACATTATGTAGTTGGACTAAACAGTGTGTACAAGCTACCTAGGAATGGGACATTTCCTTCTAGTCGTGTCCATGTTCATGTCTCTATGTCCATGTACATGACCCTGTGTCTGTGTACTTTGGTACATAAACATATATCTGGTCATTTACTCCCATAATAATTCTTTTCAGTGTGATCTATCACATGGATCATCAACCCAAGAATGAGGTACATGGTGTGTAGTATGGAAAAATTTAATGCCATCCTTATAAACTTATAAAACCCTAGCCACCGCAGCTAAGTATATACATTCCATGTGTTCATCCTTGTACATGGAATGTAGTTGGATTTTCCATATAATTCAAAATCCACAATCCATGAGTTTAATTTGGCCTCATGACTTCAAATATGGATCTATATCTACCCAATAATATTGGATCTAATTCCAGTTGGTAGATTCCATCCCTCTGTTGGTTGGAAACTCGAATTTCTGAAGGCTCTCATGCATCGCCTCAGACCATGCATGCCTAGGATTTTTTTTTCTTTGATGATTCAACCGTTGATTATTGAAATGATCACCCACAACCCATAAAGATCCTAGATCTATGCCTAAATCGTCAATTTTTTCCTCAATTGTGAAATTTTTTCAATTCCAAGGGTCCAATCAGGCTCGGTACCACCCAAAAAAGTCAAATCGGGATCGTGAGATCCAACTAGTGATGAACGCAAAGAAATCAAGGGAGAAAAGCACAAGAAGAAAGTTTTAAATGATCATTTCAAATATTTCTTGGCCAATGATCAAGAATGGGGTGTTCGAAGTTAGAAAACAAGAATAATCAATTACTTTTTCAATACAAAGGTACATGAAAAGGCTGGAATTGGCATAGATCAACAGAAGTGATTGATCTGCTCAATCAATTTAATCAACATGGGTGTAATAAAAAAATTGATGGGTCTTAACTAGAGATTTGGAATGTTCATCATTAAATAATTCACTTTCCAATGATTTAATCACATTGTTTAATATGATACACTTTGACCTTCTTCGATCCGGTGTTTCATCATCATATGAGGAGATTCACCAATTAAGGAGTAAGGATAAGCTCTTGGTAGACCCTAGGATTATGAGGCTAAACTTGGGAATATCTTCATGAAATTATTCGTATAGAAATTATTTTTAGGTTAAAATTAATTCATTCATTCATTCAATAATTAATTAATCCACTGAACATGCCTCCAATGAGCGAGATATCTGAACGCACTGCGCCAACCTATTTTTGGTTGTTCATAGGGTAAAAACATGTTACTAATTAAACTATTGTCTTTTATTTCTAATCAGAGTTTCCATTTAAGAGTTATCATGTTTTCTTTAAGAATCTACAATTGTAATGTAAAACATATTTAATATTTTTATAAAATTAATTTTAGGCACACTGAGCCTCAGAATTGCATGTCATCTTAGTACCTAACTCAATAAATATATATAGAAATATTTAAAAGTATTATAAGGAAAAAACTAGGTATCTACATCATTCCTTTGTTTAATATTTTTTTCCCTGAAAATAAAAACTAAGAAAATAACTCAGGATACTAAGCCCGCATATGTCTCTCTCACTCCCAAGAACTCTCTTGCGCATTCTCTGCTTTCCACAACACATAAACCAATGGGATGGTCCATCCACATAGGGTCCTCTCCTATCAATCCTCATTCACCACTGGGTTCTTCGTAAAGTTTTATCCATCCTCAATGTCTATCTCACCCTATTGGATGACGTGATTGGGGTCATGCATGTGTATCCTCAATTGTGACTCATGGAATAAGTCATGAACCTACTCCAACTTTGGGGTTACAGCGTGGTAGTAAAAAACCTTGGCAACCCTCTTCATGATCTAGAATGGAACAATGAACCTCATATAGATCTTTCCTCCCTTAACAAACCTCTAAAATCCTTTTTATGGGGAGACTCTCAAGAAAATGTGGTCTCCCTGGTTGAACTCCAAGGGATTATAATGGAAGTTAGTGTAAGATGTCTATCTAATCTAGGTGGTCCTCATCTACTCATGGAATACCTGGACCTTCTCCATTGTCACTTTCACCTTCTCTGGGCCAAAAAAATATGTCTCACCAATCTCTTCCTAGTACAAGGGTGACCTGAAAGGTCTCTTGTATAGGGACTCAAAAGGTTTCATGCTAATGGTAGAGTGGTAGCTATCATTTTATGTAAACTATACCAAGGGAAAGTGATCCTCCCAACTACAAAAAAAGTATAGCATGAAATCCCTCAACATATCCTCTAACACTTGGATAGTGTGCTTAGTATGACCATAAATATGGGGTTGAAAGGTTGTACTCACCCTCATTTGGGTCTCGAATACCTCATGTTGCCTCTCCATAATCATGATGTAAACTATGCATCATGATTGAAGACAGTCATTGAGGATACCCCGTGAAGGAAAACAATCACCCGTGTGTAAAACTAGCCCAAACTATGTACCAAACTCTGATCTCTAATAGCAATGAAGTGAGATGGATTCATGAGTCGGTCAACTATTACCTAGATGGAGTGATGTCCTTTTTTTGTATGTGGGATCCCTATCACAAATCCCATGGACATTCCATCTCATTTTCACTTTGGGATCTCAAGGGTCTGTAACAAACCTATCATAACTTGGTGCTCATACTTCACCTGCTGACAGGTGAGGTACTAAGAGATAAACTCATCTATGCTCCATCTCATACAGAACCACAAAAACTATCACCTAATTTCTTTATACATTTTCCCCATGCCAAGATGTATAGTGAGGGGAGAAGTGTGAAACTCTCGCATCACCTCCTCCCGCATCATGACTAGAAACACCATCCATCCCTAGAAAAAGATGACATGATTTCCTCCTTCAAAATATCTATCTAGTGAGTCCCCCATGGATATCTGGTCACAAAAGACCTCATAGTTGATGTCTCCTAGATGAGACACTCTCACACACTTGAGAAGTGAAGGATTCAAAACCATCAATTGTATAAAATGTATACCCTCCTGATCCACCAATGTCAGTTGTAAGTAGTAAAACTACTCTAAAGGATCCTATACTAAGTGATATAAAGACTTACTACTAAGTTCATCTACTACTATGTCGTCCTTTCCCAAAGTATAAACTATTTAAAAGTCATAGTCCTATAGGAACTCTAACCAGCACTATTGTCTCAGGTTCAGATCTCTCTGCATGAAGATGTACCCAAGAATTTGATTGTCTGAGTAAACCATAAAGCACTCCCCCAGAGGTATTACCTCCATATAATCAGGGTAAATATTGTCTCTATCAGCTCTAGGTCATGAGTTTCATAGTTCTCCTCATGCAGTCTCAACTACCTTGACCCATATGTGATAACTGATTGTTGCTACATTAATATGTAGTCGAGCCCAACTCCTAAGGCATCATAATACACTACATACTCCACACTATCCTCTAATAGCCTCAATACATGAGAACTAGTTATACATAGTCTCAACTCTTCAAAGCCCTTCTGGAACTGCTTAAACCAGGTAAAAGGATGCCCTTTTCAAATCAGAGTGGTCAAAGGGGATACAATTATGGAGAATTATTCCACAAACCTCTTGTAGTACCCCACCAAGCCAAGGAAGCTCCTCACCTATGACACACACTTGGGTGGATCCCAATAAATCACCATGTAAATCTTCACTAGTTCCATTGATAAACCATTATCATAAATGACATGCCCTAGAAATTGAACATCATGAATCCAGAACTGACACTTTGAGAGGTTTCCATAAAGCTGGTTCTCTCAAAGAAAATATAGAAATATCATCAATTGTTATGAATGTTCCTCCTCTAATATATATTAGATGAGTACGTTTTTGATGAATATGACTAAAAATTATTCTAAGTATAGCTGGAATACCTGATTCATCTAATCCATAAATATAGTGGTTGAATTCATCACACCAAAGGGCATCACTAGGAACTCATAGTGCATGTAGCGACATCAGAATGACAAATTCAGAATATTAGCCTCGTAAACCCTCAATTGGTGGTAGACAGAGTTGAGATATATATTCTATAACCATCTTACACCTCATAAATAGTAAAATAGGTTGTCAATCCTTGAAAATGGGTACTTTTTCTTTATCATGTCCTGGGTCAGATGATGATAATCCATGTAAAGTCGCAAGCTCTCATCTGCCTTTTTCACGAACTACATTGTAGATGCCTAGGGGGACACACTAGGTCTGATGAAACCATTATCTTGAAGGTCCTACAATAGTAAATTTAGATCCTAAAACTTAGTATGGGACATTTGATATGTTTCAAAAGATGTCGGAGTGGTTTTGGGGTGCAAGTCGATGAAAAAATCCACCTCCTTCATCAGAGGAGATCCCAAAATTTCCCCGAGAAAGACATCCATATAATCCTCCAAAAATGAAGGAATATTGATTCTTGAAAAGCTTTATGCACCAAGAGATACACTTTATAACTAATGGGTAATGGGATACGGCCTCCTACTCATGGAACTCACTTGTCCCACCTTGAGATATATCTTTCCCATAAAGGTTCCCATCAGTGAAAAGGAATCTAACTCATCTAAAATGACAATAAATATGGGCTCAGACCATGGGAAACCAATCCATACCCAATATGACATCATAGGGTTCCATTTTGATGACCAAAAGGTCCCATGTGAACCTCTATTTCCCAAGAGATAGCTCACACTGCAAGAAAATCAAATATATAGAAGAAGTGTTCCTTGTAAGAACCTCAAGATGAGGCTACTGGGATAACGCCATAACTGGGAGCTCTATATCTAAAACCAGGAGTATAGAGATGAAGGAATAACTGGAAACTGTGTATACTAATACTTAATAAAGAGTAGAAAACACATATATCATACCTCTGATTATCTTGTGCAATATGGAGTTATAAGCTTCCAGAGCCGGTAGTTGTCTATGGCCTCGACCGCTAACTCCCTAAGCCTGACGTGGGTCGTCGGGTGGTGGTAGTGGAAGGATATCATAACATCATCCACTGCCTATAGATCCTCTTACTCCTTTTATAGTACTTCCACCATGGGTGTTACCCTACCCTCGCCTGGGATATCCCTGATCATGGTGATGCCTCTTCCATAGTGGTCTATCAGATATCTTCCTATTCTTCTTAGTACATCTGGTCAGGTAATCTTGTGCTATGTGACCTCACCCATTACAAGCATAGTAATAACCCTCCCTGGGCTACCCTATTGCTCTGCACTACCCCTGACCATGTTCTTGAGTCTAATCACAAGGATGTAACCTGCATTGATATCCTGGCACCTAGTGTCTTCTAGCTACTGTAGACGACTCAGCCTTTTGGTGTCCATTTCTAGCTTCAGTTGTATGGCATCCCTTTAATATAAATATCTTTGTCACCAGTGCCCCAATGTAGGTGGGGATTAACAAGGGCACCATGCTGGTATGGATCTCTCTATGGATTCCCTTCCCAAACTTTCTTTCTCAAAAGTAGTCATCCCAAATCATATCAAGGGAGTAATGCATAAGGTATGTGAACCTCACTGCATACTCAACAACCTTCATCCCTCCCTGTACATCTTTATAAGCTCCAAGATTTGAACTGAGTGTAAAAAGGATGGGTGGTACTCCCCATGGAACAACTACTAGAAGTTGGTCTATGAGAGTGCTGAATGATCATACATCTATGTAACAAGGCTCCACCAGCACCCAAATGCTCCATGGAAAAGGCTTGATTCTAGTGAAACCACATGATGTGTCAGTGTTCGGATGATCCTGAAGGCATGTACCACCAGCACTAACCAATATTATGATGCTTGAGGATCTTTATTTCCATGGAACCTCATTAAAATCTGGCATTGGAATTCATGGAGCACGTTAAGCTTGTGTTCATACTCAGCCTGATCTATTGAGATGATCTGCTGATCGATAGGCGGAGGTGCTGCTTCATGCCCACCTGGAAGGGGAATCTCATGATACAAACCCTGAAATGATGCCTCATTGCTCATTAGATCTTCATCCCATTCCAAAACTGGTATCCTAGTTGGCTGTCATTATGGAGGTATCCTGATATTTAACAAGATGTACCGCAGTTAGATGAGCATATATATATATATAACAATAATGGGGATTTGAATCAAGAAGGATAGTCAAAGACTCAATCATATATGATGCATCTACCATTGATCCCTACAACCAATGTCTCAGTATACCGAGTCAACAAGCAGGTAGCCAAGGTCCTCATGAATGGATACGTCAACCGCTCGTACCATCACTAGGTTCCCTAGACTAAGATCTGCACTCGAGACACTTTGACATTGCTTCACTAAAACCAACCAAATCCACATATGAAAACTAGTCTGAATAGTGTTCCAAGAAATGAACTTCTCTAATAAAAATCTTTCACGACCTGACCCAAGCCAGGGCTCAAGCCGCAACTACCCCAAGCTCACATCCATATGCTAGGTGGTGGTAGAAAGCGTCGAAAGGAATATCCTAAATAGGAGGCATTTTTCTAAGTACCTATACACACACACCCAACCATCACAATACAGAAGGTTAGAGTAATAATAATAAAAATATACAACATCTTGAAAGTAAACCAAGCATGTAAAAACTATAGGCTATATAAGAGTATGATAGTGAAAACTAAAAAGTAAAGGGGAAAAATACACGCCTGGCCAAAAATATGTCCCAACCTGAAAAAATTGGAAAAAGTAAACTACTAAGAGATCCCAACTCCTGATCTCCAATCTACAACTAATGTACATTTTCTGCAACACCGAGTAGCCTTAATCTCCTCTAAAGTCACCACCAACATTTCCATTGTCTTCATAAGACATGACATGTGGGGGAAAATCCCATGCAAGGGTAAGTATATACATACCTAGTAGGACACCCCAAAAGATGAAGGGGTAGCAGTAAGAGATACAATAAGAAATAAGCCAGTAGATAGTACACAAGATTCAAGATACAATGAAAGAGAAACAACTCAACCCAAATCAAGAGAGAGTAACCTCGTCCAAACACAAGGGGCTCAACACGGTGAGTAGATAAACTACATGTTAAGTATTTTCCACCTATAACATGAGAGTAAGTTCATCCAACTATGAGAAACTAAACATGAAAATCATGTGGCATACCTCGTGTGTCTTCGCAACCCATGAAAGGAGAGTAACCAAATACAAAGGTATGGATAAAGATATATATATATATATATATATATATATATGCTTAGTAAAAATAATACCAAATGATGGAGAAAGGGGATATCCATCTCACAACTCAGCCTAAGAAGAAGAGTCTCCAATAGTTCCAAAAGTCCATCAATGATGCTCAGCATCTCATGCATCTGCTCTAAAGTAATCATGCAAGTCAATCCATGACTCTTCACTATGTCGTACAGTCAAGGGGGAATAATCTCTAAGTAGATCTAAGGACCTTCTCCCTAGTATGTCAGGTGGGGTCCACTCTGTAAGTATCCATAGAGAACATATGCCTACATTGATGGGGGGTTCCACTCTAGTGTCACGGGGACCTGTTCCCTATGCTGATAGGGGGTTTCACTCAGTAGTTAGAGGACTCGATCCCAAGATTATGGGGGGGTTCCACTCTAAAGGTCAAGGACCCATGCCCTGGTGTTGCAGGGGGTTCAACTCTGGTCATCAAGGACCCACACCCTATCTGATAGGGGGTTACACCAAGAAGTTGAGGACTCATGCCTAGGTATGTAAGGGGGATTCCATTACGGTTTTTGAGGACCCATTCCCTATCTGATAAGGGGTGCCACTTGGAAAGTAACTATAGAGTACTCCACCCATACTGATGGGGTTTCACTCAATAAGAATCCTCTAGTGATTCTGTCTGATCAATGGCATCATATATCATCACCTAAACAAGATTAATTCCCAATAAATTCCACATAATATCTCAAAATACACAGTTGAGGTCACCATTGAATTCTATGTGGAAAAACACTCAGGATAGGCTACTTGGAGGACAAAATATGAGTTCAAACAAAGGATATACGGAACTTTAAAGTTTCTTTAAAAGGAACCAAGGGGTACACAGTGTGTGAGAGTGGACCCACAAAACATGTGGTCCCACTCCACCACCTGACCATGTCCTTGGAAGTATACATATCCCAATACATGTATTACACACCATGCAGGTGGACTACATGACGTGTCTAAGCTACCTAGGACCAAGTTATGTCTCTCTGGTTGTTTTCGTGTACATGACCATGTTTCCATGTACATGACCCCATGTACATTTACTTTGGTACATGGACCTGTTCCTAGATGTGTACTCCTACACAAATTCATTCCCATGTGATCTATCACATAGCTTGTCCACCTTGGAATAAGGTACACAGTGTATAGGAGGGCTACATATCATTCCATCCTTATAAACTTCTAAAACCCTCACCGCCATAATTAAGGGGATATGTGTCACGTGTTCATCCTTGTACAACGTGTGTAGTCATATTTTTCAAATAATTCTAGATCTGTGATCCACGAATTGAATCTGGCCTTACTACTTCAAATATATCCTTATCTCTACCCAATAATAGTGTACATAGCATCAGCTATCGGATTTTGTCCCTCTGGTGGCTGAAAACCTGAATTCTTGAAGCCATGCATGTGTCGTCTTACGCCACACATGATCAGGATCCTCCCGTCTTCGATGATTCAACCATCAATTATTGAAATGATCACCCATAACTCACAAAGATTCTAGATTTGTGCCTGAATAATATTTTCTTCCCTCGCTCACAAAACCATTTTTATTTTAGGGGTCTGATAAGGATTGATACCACCTGACAAATTCGAATTGGGACCATGGGATCTAGCTAGTTATGAATGTGAATAAATCGAGGGGGGAAAGCACAAGAACAAAGTTTTAAATGATCATTGTCAATCATTCTTGGAAAATGATCAACAATAATACATCTAGGGTTATAAAAAAGGAATAGTCAATTAATGAGTCTTTCCTAGATATTAAAATCATTCATTATCAAAGAAATAGCTCTCTAATGATTCAAGGATGTTGTTGTGTTTTTTGTGCTCTGATATACTCTGATTCGGTATCTCATCATTTTCTGATGTGATTTTCGAACAAAGGGGGAAGGAGAAGATCTCAGGATATCCCTAGATTATGAGGCTAACCCTAAAAATATCATCATGGAAGTATTCTTATAGAACTTATATTTAGGTTAAAATGAATTAATGAATTTATTAAATAATTAATTAATCCACTGAACGTACCTCTAATGAGAGAGATGTCCAAACATCTTGCATCGACCTATTTTAGGTCGTACCTAGGGTAAAAAACGCATTCCTAACTCAACTATGCTCTCGGATTTATGATTCAATATTAATTTTAATATTTATCTCATTTTCTGTAATAAATTGAATGTGTAATATAAAACACATTTAATATTTTTATAAAATTAATTCTAGGTACACCAGGCCTCGGAATCACATGTTATCTCAATGCCTAGATCTAGAAATATATATTGAAATATTTCAAAGTCTTAAAATGAAAAAACCAGGTATCTAAAGGATTAACTTACAAGTATCATTGAGTTAATTTTCCATTGCACACAGCACAATATTTGGTTTATGTTACACACAATACCAAGTTTATATTGTGTTACATGAAACATTGAGTTTAAAAGAAATGAAAAATATTATTAAAATATTATTATATGATAGTTATCACCTAGCCATAGGAATAGAGGGTATGAATATGATTAAATAAACTATAAAGATATGGTTTACACATTTTTATACAATTAATTCTTTGGTGACCAATTAATTAGAAATGAAAATAAAACCCTTTTGAAAATAAAAGGAAATATTTTTCTAAAAAAAATTATGCGCACAAGTGTGTTTTATACGAAAAGACTAAAAAAATAACTCTTAGGGAATTATATTAATTAAATTTATAAATTATATATTCAATACAATTTTTAACATTCATCCTATATTTTATCTAGATAATGGATTAAAATAAATCTAATTTTACACTTAAAACTATATTTTTTTCAGAAAGTAGTTTTATCACCTTTTTATGGTGCACTTATTTTGAAATTAATTTTTACCAATTTTATAGAATTTATTTGAGAAAAAATAAAATTCATTTTTTAAATATAAATATAATAATTATCTTAGGATGATTTTTTGTGTTTTTTCTGTAAAGTTTCATTTTTTGATAAATAATGAAAAATACTAAATTTTAATTGAAAGTTGTCTTTTCACCTAAATTATTTACAAAGTTAAATTATATTTTAAATTTTTAATAAAGTGTAATTATTTAAATTATAAATATTTTAATCTAATTTAGTTCATTTCAATTGATTTATTATTAAAATTGGATATAAAAACTTTGTAAGCTTTTGAACATTTTCATTTTAAAAAACTCATTTTCTCATCATGTATGTGGGATTGTTTTTAAAATAAATTATACCGCTTATATGAATGGAATTTATAAAAAATTATTATATTTAGAATAAGAATAATTTATATTATATAATAAAGTTAATTTAATTTTTTATCATAATTATTAGTGAAAATAGTTAAAATTAATTAACACAATTAGGGTTAAAACATGGTTTTACGCATCACATGCATTTATATTAAAATTAATTTTACACAAACATATGATTTTTATTTAATGAATTTTATTTAATAACTATAATAATTAATTCTAAATTATCTAATAAATATATTTTTAATTATATTCTTAAAGGAAAAATTACCTAGGTAAATAAAAAGATACAAGTTACTTTAGTAAAAAATATAAAGATAAAATTGAGTAAACATAAAGACTAATTAATAACATAAAAAAAATTATTTATTTTGTTTTGGGTAAGTATTTATCAACCAATTAATCCCTCTTCTCCATTATTTTTCAATTTTGGAGGCACATGAGGTAAGGGAGACCTCCCAATAGTGAATATTTTTGAGTATTCACAAGAATGTCACTCCTCCTCAACTATAAAAGGGAACTCACTCTACCCACTTCTAAAGACTTATAAAGGAATTTTTATAGACCAATATATGCCCAAATAAATTCCAATACTCCCTCACCTCATCCTAGAATCCTTAGTTTATGCAGAAATCCAACCAAGAAAGGAATTAGTGAAAACCTAAGGAGGATACCTGAAGAAGAGGTAACATTCATCAATGTGAATTTTCATTTTATTTGTTACATATACTGAGATTTTTTTATGTTAAGTGTAAGACCTAAAACCATCCACACTTCTATCAAATGGGTTACTAAATAATTTTTTGTGTGTACGGAGGACTACAGCCTTGTGAACTGATGTCATTTGTTTTTCCATTATCACCTTTCAAGGTTAGAAATAACTATGTATTTATAGTTTATATATAATATGTATGATATTTATGATTTTATTATGATTTTGGAATTATTATATCACACATACCTTCATGATTTCCATTTTTTGGGAATACGATAATGTTATTCATGTGTACGGCGGACCACCACCTTACAAAGCCATGTGATCCATGCACACTTTACATGGAATGTATTAAGGATGAGTTTAATAAAAATTTGTTATATATATGAAATAAACAAGATTCTAGAATGATAATATATATATAATTTATTTTTATTTATTTCAACCCAATAATAAAATGGAAAACAATAGCGTTCATATGTACGTACAGTATACCTCTCCATGAATGGTGTATTGCATTTCCTATCACTAAATTATATGGATTATGATAAATACATATATACTGGATATATATTATTTTTATATTATTTTTATTATTTTTTAGATTATTAAATCATGATCAAAGTAAGAGGACTAATAATAAAAAATCAAATCTTATACAAAAAACAAAGCGGTTATTACCCGAGATGTAACTTTAACATCAAATCGTTAATAAGAGGGTAATAAAAGGGTCATAAATAAATGATATATGGTATGATATATTTGAATATTTTTCTATAATATATTTTTAATAAAAATATATTTATTATATAGGATGTTTGAATGAGTGCGATGAAAATCGATACTTAAGGTAAGGGATTTTCGTCTCACTTTTTACTTTTGTGAGACTCATGTCATATTCACCACCAATTTCTTTTATGTGGTGTATATAATACTCATGAATTTATTTTAGTGTTATTATACTTAAAATTATTTATATATACATATCCATTTTTTATATCTCTTTCATGGGGTTTACGATTCAAAAGTAACCAAATTGGTAAGAGATTTTTGTCTCAATTTTCTTTCTTTGAGACGTATGTTATGTTATGCACCTATATTATTTCACACGGTATACATGCACCCTTATTTAAATGTAATATAATGAATTTATTTATCATCATGATATTTTAAGTTCCATTTTATGTTATTCCTTCATGGGGATTTTGATTCAATAATACCAAAGTGGTAAAGATTTTATATTACAACCATATCATTTATCAGGATTATTTATGATTAAATCTCTAATGTTAAAATATCATAATCTATATATCAAGAATTATAATTAATTATATTATCCTCTATTTATTAATAAAATATTCAAGTAATAGTACCATTTTTTCCACTCTTTGGTACTTAAGATAATTAATAAAACTTTTTTAAGAAAATACGACTTTATTTCTCTCTTTGGTCCAAAATATACTTTCTTTCAAAACCAAGTTTTCTAAAAATGATTTAAAAAATTCTTTATCACTCTCTTTTGATTTTTAAAAATAATTTTTTACCCATGTTTTTTTTTTTAAATTAATGAAATCTTTATGTCATTTTCTAAACAATATTGGTTTGTATTTAATCATAAATGTGAAAGGAATCTTCATTTTTACTTTCACGGAATGAATATAATTTTTTGGCATCATGATAAATAATTTATTTGAATCTTACTTTATAAGTTTTAAAAATTATTTTCAAATAAATTTTTTTTTTAAAAAAATTATTTTTTAAAAAAATATGAAAGAATATTTTCCTCAAGAAATATTTTAAATGATTTTTAAAATATTTTTTTATATTTTTATAAATATATTTTTAAAGAAAAATATTTTAAAAAATATATTATGTTTTAAAAATAATTTTTCAAATAAAAAAGGATATTTTTATATAGGAATTTTTTTAAATTATTTTTAAAATCTTCTATTATAAGTTATAAAAGTTATTTTAAAAGAAAAATATTTTTAAAAAAATTAAGTTTTGAAAAGTTTTTTTCAAATAGGAAAGGGTATTATTCTCAAGAAATGTTTTAAATTATTTTTAAAAGATTAATTTATAATTTTTTAAGGTTATTTTAAAATAAAATTATTTTAAAAATGTTTCATACTTTAAAAATTTATTTTCAAAGAAAAGTTATTTTCCTCTAAGAAATGTCCCAAGTAGCCTTTAAAAATTATTCTCCATCTAAGATGACATTATTTGAGGTTGCTTATGCTTTACCGGGGGTATGATCCAATGATACCATTCCTATTACTTCTCTTAATGGTTTGTTTTTTAATGGAATGATATTTATGAAACTTGTTTCCTTAACATGGGTTATACAATGATAAAATTATTATGAGACTCGGTTCTTTTCACAAGTTATTCTATGAATAAATGATTATAAAACCTATCTCTTTTCCATAGGTTATGATATGATGTTTGTGATACCCATTTCATTTTATGGGTTATGATCTAATTAATTTTTATGATCTTATGGAACACATAAATATGATTTTAAATATATGATAAGAGGGAATATCTCCCTCCAATGAATTAGTTAAATATTTATATCTCAAGAAATAAACATGGTTGGAATATGGAGTGAACCTGGTACAGTAAGGGACTTTGTCCATTATGAAGGTTTAGGGAGCGAACCCATTCCACTATAAAGAAATGGATTCCACTATGTATAATAGTGTGTCCCACCTAGTAGGTTCATACCATATGAAGTTCCTTGACAAGTTTTTCAATGATCCTTGAATTATAGGAAATGATTTTATATGCTTATGTATCTTTCAAAATTACTTATCTTATTCATATGTTATGATATCATGGGTTATGTTCTTGATTCCATTTTTATTTATGTCATATTATATTCTAATACTTATTATATGACTCAAGATTATGATCTTTGATATGAAGGATATGATCTTCAAATTTTATGCTCATGTTCTCATGCCCTTGTCTCCATGTTATGATTATGTATCTCCTTTATTTACCCTTAATGAGCATCTAAGCTCACCATTTATTATGTTTCCTTTCCCTAGGTTATAAAGAAAGGTTTAAAGTATGAGTACTAAAGGGGGTATCTTTATGGGATATATTTAAGATCTTTCACCAAGTCAGAATATTATGTTTCCAAGTTTCCAAAGGCACTAAACTATTACGGTCCTTGGGCATGTGTTTGTATAATGTATTGAATATTCATCTAAAAAGATGTAATATCCATGTGTGAGAAGACTGTGTCTCTATAGTTGGAATCAAAGTAAAGGTTTAGTTAACCATTGTAAACAAGGATGAGAAAACTTTATAGAGACCCCTAGGGATATTTTTAAGGATATTTCTAGGGATGTCTCTAAGGATAAGTCTAAGGATGAGTCAAACTATAGGAAAATGTCATGGAATTTTTTTAAAGGATGGAGCAAGTGGTTTCATATAAATATATCCTTGTCGGAATACTATAAGTGGATGTGGATCTAGAATAGATGATTCTAGGGATAATAACTGTGAAAATACCATATTGATCTAGACTCAATCGAGAACTGGTTAATAACAATGGGGCTTGTTGCACACCTGGTTTGAAACTCCTAGGGGATATGCTTTAGAAATTCAAAAACACTTTACAAACCATCATTAAGGATTTAAATAGATGATGAATATGAATAACCTAGGATAAAATTAGGGTGTCATATATTAAAAAGGAGTTGTTATGGTTTAGATATCATATAAGTAATTTTTCATGATTATGTGGTTTTCCATTATGATTAGTGTTTCTTACACTATGTTTTTGGTTTCAATTAATGGCCAGAACCAGAAGGAATAATGTTAACATTTAATCTAATGTAAAATTCAATGACTATGAGAAACCAAATTGCATGATGACTGTAGAGAAAGATGTTGTGATTATTCTTAATCATCTATCATGATATATGATGAACAATGTGAATTTTAGTGAGATTACTGAAACATTAAATAAGAGGAAGATTGACTTTTATGAAATTTCATGTGGTAATATACATGGAATAAAGAAGAATATGATTCCTACTTATCAAGAAGGTGGGAAGAAAAATCTGAAGGAATATCTCAACTGGAGGGAATGGTGTTATCTATGTGAAAAAATTGTTCATAGAGAGACAAATTGTAAATGAGTTCAATTTATTATCTATAGATAACATGTAAATTACCAAAATCAATGACCTAACCTAATAATTCACATATAGAATAAGGAAGTTCCTTTTCCATTCCAATAATTGAAGTGAAAGGATTGAAGTATTTATGTATGTGGATTCAAGTATTATGAACTTTGAAATTTATAAGTATTGTTCAGTATAAGTTATTCATTAAGGATTTGAATGAATATGTTGAATGATGTTGATGGATTGTAAAAGTGATTTAATGGAAAGGTGATATTTTGATTATGGGAAGGTACCCCATTATATGTTATGGCTTCTAAAGAAATTTGTGTTTAGTTTGGATAAAGAGATTATTGAATTAGATAAAGTAAATTGGATAGTATAGATGACCTCAGAACTAATAAAATATTTGTTAAAAAAATTAGTTTCTTTTATCATTGATAGAGTCTAAAAAATCATTGGATCTATGTAATATATTCAATAATTTGTGGTTTTATTCCAGGAATGTGGAAGAATGTTTGTTTTCATTAATGTTCTATGGTAATCCAGGTTATTACCATGCTTGAAGACAATACATGATGAAGGTATTCACATGTTGGGTATGTGAAAATCAATATCTAATTTATGATATATGGTGGATTAATGTAAAGTTTATTTTGAGAAATTTAGTCACTTTCTTTCTCAAGTATTGGATTTTAATCTTTTGAAAGGGTTATAAGGATAACCGTTTATGGAATGGTTTAATTTAAAATTTGGATGAGGATTAAAAGATTAATGTATTATTTCACCATATTAATATATGTGCATAAATTGTGATAACCATTTTGTTGTGGTGATAACTAAAGATAGATGGAATGACTTATTATTCAATTTATAGATCTTATGATATGTTTGTGCTTCATGCATAACAAATCCACCTTAATTTATTAGAGTAAGATATGAAGTGTAAATTGATCAAGGAACAACCCAAGGGTGAGATTGTTCTTATAAAATAGAATGAAATCAAGTAATTATATTTTCTCATTAAAATTATTCAACTTTAGTAAAAGGATCTTAAAACAAAAATGGTATCTTGGTAGCTTCATTTCCAATGAATCAAATGGTCCCTTAAATCATCACAAATTTATGGTTTTTTAGTCATTAGATTTCTATGGATCACCCAATTTCTTGTGATCAGTGATATCTATCAATCTCTATAATTATTTACACTTTTCTTCCATGTTCAAATCTTCACTTCTGACCAATGTTCTCTTATGTATAAACCTATTTATGAGTTAATATTGGTAACCATTAAGTTTCCAACATTCCCTTTTTAAAGGAATTTTTATTATTCATTTTTTATAATGTGTGTTTCTATGAAGGAACTTTCAAATGTTAAACCTTTGATGACCGATATGAATTTTGAGGGTGAAATTCATTTTAAGGGGGTAGAATATGACACCCCAAGATTTTGTGAAATATTTTTTTCAAATGAATTTAATCTTTTTGATTTTTAGTGTTATATGAAAAACTAATTTTATATTACCTAAAAAGTAAAAATGATTTTAGCTTTCATTACTCACAACACTAATTTTGTCTTGGGTTATACACAATACTGAGTTTATCTTGTGTTACATGCAATATCAAGTTTAAATGAAACGTAAAATATTATTAAAATATTATTATATGATAGTAATAACCTAGATATTGGAATGGAGGGTATGAATATAATTAACTAATTTATGAAAATATGGTTTATAATTATTTATATAATTAATTATTTTGTTACCAATTAATTATAAATGAAAATAAACCCCTTTTGAAAATAAAATGAAATCTTTTCTGAAAAACTATCTTTATAAGAAAAAGTGTGTTTTATACCAATAGATTAAAAATATTAATAGTAGTGAATTATATTAATTAAATTTATAAATTATATATTATATATAATTTTTAAAATTCATCCTATGTGTTTTCTAGATAAGTGATAAAAATAAATCCAATTTTACGATTAAAATTGTAATTTTTACAAAAAAAAAGTTTTATCACCTTTTTATGGGAAAATTATTTCAAAATAAATTTTTACCAATTTTAGATAATTTATTTTAAAAAATAAAATTAATTTTTAAAATATTAATATAAAAATTATCTTAGGATTGATTTTTTGTTTTTCTGAGAAGTTTCATTTTTTGATGAATAGTGAAAAAACTGAATTTTAATTGAAAACTGTCTTTTTGCCTAAATTATTTACAAAGTTAAATTATATGATAAATTATTTTTAAAGTATAATTATTTCAATTATAAATCTATTAATCCAATTTATATCATTTTAATTAATTTCATATAGATATTGGATATAAAAATATTGTAAACTTTTGAACATTTTCATTTTAAAAACCTTCTTTTTCACCACATCTGTGGGATTATTTTTAAATTAAATTATAGAAATTATGTGAATGTAATTTGGAAAATATATATTTAATATTTGTAATAATAATAATTTATATTATATAATAAGGTTAACTTAATTTTTTAACATAATGATTAGTGAAAATAGTTAAAATTAATTATCACAATTAAGGTTAAAATGGGGTTTTGTGCATTACATGTGTTTGTATTAAAATTAATTTTACACACATATATTATTTTTATTTAATTAATTGGATTTAATAAATATAATAGTTAAGTCTAAAATATCTAATAAATCTATTTTTAATTATATTATTAAATGATAAATTATCTAGGTAAATAAAAAGATACAAGCTACCTTGGTAAAAAGTATAAAGATAAAATTGAGTAAACTTAAATTATAAGTAATTAATTGATAAAAAATGTATTTATTTTATTTTTTTGGATGTATATATTGACCAAGTAATTCCTAACCTCCATTATTGTTTAATTTTGGAGGCACGTGAGGTAAGGGAGACCTCCCAATAGTGAATACTTTTGAGTGTTTATAAGAATGTCACTCCTCCTCAACTATGAATGGGCACTCACTCTCCCCACTTATACACACCTCTAAAGACATTTGGATCAACTAATATATACCAAAATCACTTCCCAACTTATCTCCACTCATCTTATAATCTTTATTTTAGACATAAATCCAAACAATAAAGGATTTAGTGCAAACCTAAGGAGGATACCTAAAGAAGAGGTAACGTTCAACAACGTGTATTTTCATTTTATTTCTTCCTCCACCCCATAAATTATTATTATACCATTATTATATAATAACCTTAGTATATTACATATACTATGGTGTTTTTATGTTAAGTTTATGAACTAAAACCACACACACTTCCATCAAATGGGTTATGAAATCGTCTTTCGTGTGTATGATGGACTACCGCCTCACGAACCGATGTCATTAATTTTTTCATTAACACCTTTAAAGGTTGGTAATAATGATGTATTTATAGTCTATATATTATATTTATGATATTTATTATGTTATTATGATTCTATAATTATTATATCACACATACCTTCATGCTTTCTATTTTTTGGGAATACGATAATGTCGTTAGTGTGTACGATGGACTGACACATCGCAAAGCAATGTGATTCATGAATGATTTATATAGAATGTATTAATGATGGGTTTAATAAAAAAAATGTGATATATATGAAGTAACCATGATTTTTTAATGATAATATATATCATTTATTTTTATTTCTTTTAACCCTATAAGAAAATTGAAAAAACAAAGTTTATGTGCACGTACAGTCTACCATCTCTATGAACAGTGTATTTAATTTCCTATCACTAAATTTTATGGATTACTATAAATACATATATAATGAATATATATGATTTTTATATAATTTTTATTATTCTATTTAGGATTAAACCATGATCAAAGTAAGATAACCAAAAATAAAAAAACAAAACTTATATGAAAAAAAGATGTTATTACCCGACACGTAACTTTAATATGAAATTGTTAATAAGAGGGTAATAAAAGGTCCATAAGAAAATAATATATGGTATGATATATTTTAATGTTTTTATATAATATATTTATAATAAAATTATATTTATTATACATTATGTTTTAATGAGTACTACGAAAGTCGAGAATCATGGTAAGGGATTTTTGTCTCACTTTTTAATTTTGCAAGACACATGTCATGTTCACCAACTATTTCTTTTATGTGTTTTATATACTACCAATTAATGTATTTCATGATTTTTATACTTAAAATTATTTTTATTTACATATCCATTTTATGATCTATCTTTTACGGGGTTTATGAGGAAAAATTTACCAAATCGGTAAGATATTTTTGTCTCAGTTTACCTTCTTTGAGACGTACATTATGTTATGCACTTATATTCTTTAATGTGGTGTATATAAAAAAAGTTTTACATGTAATATAATGAATTTATTTATCCTCATGATATTTTAAGTTCCATTTTATATTATTCCTGTATGGGGCTTATGATTCAATGTTACCAAAGTGGTAAAGATTACATATTCCAATCTCATCATTTATCAGGATTATTTATGATTTAGTATCCAATGTTGAAATATAATGATATTACTCTCAATAATTAACTTTAATTTTCTTTTCCTCTAATTATTCATGGTATCTTCAAATAATGGTATGATTTTTTACACTCTTTTTTACTTAAGATAATTTAGAAAATGTTTTTAATAAAATATGAATTTATTTTTCTCTTTAGTTAGAAATATATTTTCTTTCAAAAATAAGTTTTTTAAAAACATTTTAAAATATTTTTTATTACTATCTTAGGATTTTTAAAAATACATTTTTACCCATGTTTTTTTATAATTTTTTTTAGATGACTCTTCATGTTATTTTCTAATCAATGTTTGTTTGGAGTTTTACCAAAAATGTAAAAGGAATATTTCTTTTTACATGTTTGGAATGAAAAAAAATTCTGATGTTATAAACAATCATATCTTCAAAGGTTCCACTATAATTTTTCAAATTAATTTTCAAAGAAGAAGGTTTTTAAAAAAAATTATGTTTTAAAAAGTGATTTTTAAATTGGAAAGGATATTTTCCTTAAAAAATTAAATGAGTTTTAAAAGCTTTATTTATAATTTTTTTAAGTTTATTTTAAAATAAAAAGGTTTTCAAAAAATTATTATGTTTTAAAAATAACCTTTCAAAGTGGGAAGGAAATTTTCCTCAAAAAAAATTAAATGGTTTTTAAGAACATCCTTTATATGTTTTCAAATTTATCTTCAAATAAAAAAAATTTCAAAAAAAAATTTATGTTTAAAAAAAAAATTAAAGCAAAAAAGATATTTTCCTCAAAAATGTTTTAATTGATTTTTAAAAGATTACTTTATAAGTTTTAAAGTTTATTTTCAAAGAAAATTATTTTTATAATTTTTCATGTTTTAAAAATTTATTTTCAAAGAAAAGCTATTTTCCTCTAAGAAATATCCCAAGTAATCTTTCAAAATTATTTTCTATCTAATATTACTTTATTTGAGGTTAATTATGCTTTAAAGAGGATATGATCCAAGAATGTAATTCATATTCCTTCTCTGAATGGTTTATGTTTTTATTTAATTGTATTTATGAAACCCATTTCCTTTCTATGGGTTATACCATGATAAAATGCTTATGAAACCCACTTCTTTTCATGGCTTATTCTATAAATAAATGATTGTAAAACCTGTCTATTTTCCATCAGTTATGATATGATTTTTTTGATACCCATTTAATTTCATGGGTTATGATATGATGAATGTTTATGATCTTGTTTCATACATAAATAAGTTTTTTATTATGTGACAGGTGGCACCTATATCTCCCTCTAATGCATTGGGTAAAAATTTATATCTCATGAGATAAACATATCCAGAACAGGGAGTGAATTTGGTTCATTAAGGGAATTTTTCCATTATGATAGTTTGTGGAGTGAACCCATTCCATTATAAATAAAGTGCTTCCACTAGGGATGGTGGTCCACCCAGTAGGTGTATCCCCCATGATATGCCCTGATAAAATTTGGTAATGTGCCTTAACTTATAGGGGATGATTTTATATGCTTATGTGTCTTCCATAATTCTATTTCTTTTTACTATGTTATACTCTAATGAATTATGCTCTTTATTCCCTTATGATTCATGTCTTGTGATATTCAAATCTTTATTACATGACTCATTATTATGATCTGTGATATGCAGGATATAATCTTTAAAAGTTGTACTCATGTTCTCATACCCTTATGTTCATGTTATGATTATGTATCTTCTTTATTTACCCTTACATATCATGTGATATCTCCCTTTATTATGTTTCCTTTCCCCAGGTTATGAATAAATGTTTTAATTAAGAGTATTAAAGGTGAAGCTATTTATGGGATACATTGAATATCTTTAACCAATTTATAATATTATGTTTCCAACTTTCTAGATAAACTAAACTATTACGGTTCTCGGGTATGTGTATGTGTAATGTATTGAATATTCATCTAAAAATATGTAATATCCAAGTATTAGAAGCTTGGGATACTATAAAAACTTTCTCCCTTTCACTAATTCCCAAATTGAGAAATATTTTCTCAAAGGAACTTATTTATTGCTCAAATAAAAATGGAATTGTATTCCCATTGAATGATGGAGGTTGATGACGCGGGAAGTGGTCTAACATTATTACTATTTATAGTGGATCGGTAGGTTTCTCTATATAGGAAAGGTTATTACTCATAACTTGAGTCAATTTCCCCAATATGGTTATAATTTGATTAGTTCTAGTAGTATCTCCACCTCTATCTTCATTATCTTTACCAAGAGGGAAATCCATTCATGGAGTATGTGCATTGATATGATTATCATTACTTATATTGGGAACTATTTATAAAAAATTTAATACACTATATTAGATCATAACATTATGAAACATAATATATAATCCCAGAACTAGTGAAACACTTAACATAAATTGAAAAATTTATGCATATCTAATCTCATAATCATAAACATTGTTTCTTTGAGAATGTTTTCAAATAATAAAAATATTTTCAAATCCTAAAAAATGGTTTATAAAGAATATTTTAATTAACCAAAGAATATCCCCCAAGAGTTTCAAACTAGGTGGATAGTAAGGCTTGTTTTTGTGCACTAGGTAATGACTGGGTAAAGACTGATGTGCCCTTTTCAGAGTTATAACACCGACGTACATTTGTTCCAGAACCACTTCTACTTGTAGTATCCTGACAGGTGTGTATTTTCTAGAAAAAAACACATAATATCTTCCTTAATAAAATATTAATATGGTCTTCTATACTTATCCACAAATTCTATCATAGGGTTATGTTGTCTAATCTATGTTTTCTTAAATTTAGTTCCCAATGTTTCTACAAAACTTCATCTGATACTAACTATAGAGACCCCAACCCTAATAGCTCGGATCTAGTGTATGATTTATTAAATTAGAATAATATAAAAGGAATCATATCTCAAAGTAATGAATAATTTATTAGTCTTGGTAAATTAGATACATACTTGAAATTCACATTACATTTTAAAACATAAAATACACAAAATATTTCTTTTAGAATTATATTATTCCCCTTAGAATATCCTTTCATATCAATCAAAAAATATTTCCTCATATCATGGGGAAAATAAAACATAAGAAAGGGGTGAGATTAGATGCTCATTAAGGGTAAGCATAAAATGGAATATATGAATAAATAGGGAATAATCAATATAGCAAGTTACATAACGGAAATGAATTTCATTTAATCAATAACTTAAGCATAATATGGAAGGAATACAATATGATCAAATAATTCCATATAAATAACCACATGATCTTGAAACTTGACCATGTATATTCTAACTAATCAAATAATCACATTGAATATTAATAATTGAATTCATAATGATGGAATGCATAGTACTAGACATCTAAAACATACCATTGAGTCTTGTGCCAAGACATCTAATACCATAGAGGATTGTGTTAATACATCTAATTCCATCAAGTATTGTTCCAATAAATCTATATAAATGGTTAAGGCCTTAGCCAAACTATATCTAGTTTGTCTCATGAGACCTACCGATGCATCAAGGAGCTATAACGGGCCTTTTCTGTCACTTACAAAGTCCAATTCATTACTTATATAAAAGGGGTGAGACATAATCAATATAAAAATTTGTATTCAAACTAGAATTATAAATATAAATATTTTTCTCAATCAATAAACATAATCATAAACCATCCAAAGTAAAATTAATGGTATCATTATAGTATATCCCCAGTAAAACTGATCATAAACCATACGGAGAAAATAATAATAATGTTATCATTGGACTATATCCCTATTAAATCATAAGTAACATCATAGAATGTATTCTTATAGGTAAAATTATTTTAAAATATCATTTGGAAGATTTATTTAGTAAAATAACCTTTCTCTAAAAATCACCCTTTTTATTTTAAAACTAGAAAATTTGAAAAATATTATCAATGTATTTTTCTTTTTAAGTCCCATTTAAAAACTAAGAATTTATAGAATAATAGGAAAAACAGTTTATTTAAAATTAACATTGTAAAATTATAAAGGAATCTTAAAATAAATTATATTTATGATGGAGGGTAATTCCATACATTCCATATAATTTAAAAAGAATATTCCTTTTTCACTATAAAAAGACTAGAAAAGTACCTTTTTTAGAAAACGATAATAAGATTCCTTTAAAAAAAATAACTAAAAAATGTGTAAAATTTATTTAATAAATAATTTTTATAATTATAAAATATTTTTTAAAACATTTTTAGAAAAAATAGTTTTGTAAGAAAAATGAGTTTTGACCGAAGAGAGAAATAAGTTAGATTATCTTAGAAAAATTTCATTAATCATTTTAAGTAACAAAGATAGGAAAATTGTAAAATTAATTAAAAAATCATGAATAACCAAATTATAAGAAATTATATTCATTTTAAAATAGAAATATCATGTAATTCCCCTAATGTATACTTAAACAAAAACAATCTTGAATAATGCTGAGGTTGTGAAATAAACCATTACCACTTTGGTAGCTTTTGAATCATAAGCCCCATGAAGAAGTAATTTTAAAGGAAACTTTAAATGGAATTAATATAAATTGAATAATTATATAAAAAAAGTATATACACCACATAAAATAAATAACTGATAAATATGGCGTATATCTCACAGTAGTAAAAAAGAGACGAGAATCCCTTACCTCATGCTTCCTTTTGGTTTAATGTGATTTAACCTCCTGTATAGTGGTTTTAAATGTTTTATTAACTTATTATAGAACCATATTAATATTTATAATATAATATATGATCATTTTATAAAATTTTATCACCTATTCATTAATAATCTTTTATTATTCTCATTGTTGTAGGTGTTAATTATCTTGTCTTCTCATGCATGATTTTTCATGAAGGATATGGTTCTTGTATATATTATATAGTTTAATGATATAAAAAATAATAATCATGAAATAAGTATCATATTTATACATCAATTATAATTTTAAAAACAATCATGAAATATGGATATGAAAAATGATTTATGTTGCAACTATAGAGATGGTAGGTCATACATACGCATGAGTAACGTTTAAATTTTTCAATAATCATTATAGAAAGAAGTTAAGTAACATTTTATATTTCCATAATGATAATAATATCATATATAAAATATTTTTCTTTAAATATAGTTATATATATATCATCTATGTGGTGTGGTGATGAAAGATAGTCACGTCACTTTGTGAAGGTGGTAGTCCATACATAAATGAACAATGTTATACTTTTTCAGTGTAAAAAATGATATATTATATTTTAATAATGATAAATATGTAAGTAATATCATAATTATTTAATTTATATTGCATATATTCATTAACATTATTCTTATTACCTTCCATGCAAAGCATTGGTAAAAAATGAATCGCATCGCTTCATGAGGTTGTAGTCCACTGTAGACATGAGCGATGTTATCGTATCCCATACATAATGGAACGTAAAAATATATATATTATATAATGACTAAATAGGTATAATAATATAATATATATAATATACATACTTTATATCCATCTTCATAATCAACTTTTAGAGGTGTTAATGGAAAAAACGAATGACATTGGTTCGTGAGGTGGTAGTCTGCCACACACACGAATGATGATTTCATAGCCCATTTGATGGAAGTTTGGATGGTTTTAGGTTATTAAATTTTTATAAAAATATATAATTATATATAATATACTAAGTTTATTATATAATCATGGTTTAATAATAATTTAATGGGGTGGAGGAAGAAATAAAATAAAAACGCTCGTTGAAGAATGTTACCTCTTCTTTGGGTAGCCTCCTCAAGTTTGCACCAAAGACTTCCAAGGTTGGATTTATCCCGAAACTAAGGATTATATGATGATTATGTGGGATTTTGGATTTTTTTTTTAATTTATTTTCTTAAGAAAAGGTTTTTAATTTTTAAAGAATATTGGAGAGGGGTGGTCTTTTATAAGTAAGGTGAGTGGAACACTTGTAATTTTTGGAAATAAAAAGGTATACCCACATTTTTCACATGAAATGAGGGTCCAAAATTGATTATTATAAGAATTATATATGATAGGGTATAAATATTTCCATAAAATATATTTTAAAAATGTTTTTAGGTCAATTTAAACCTTATCTTTTTAGTTAAACCCCCCTATAAGTCCATTTTTACCTTAAGTGTGATAATTAATTTTTATCGTTTTCACTATTAATTTTGGTAAAAAATTAAGTTAAAATTATTATAAAATATAAATTATATTGATTAAAAATATGAAATATATTTTTCCAAATTCCATACACATAATTTCAAATATTTAATTTAAAATTAATCTCGCATATGTGACGAGAAATCGGGTTTTCAAAGATAAAATATTCAAAAGTTTGCAAAGTTTTTATATCAAAATTCAATATTAAAATGATTAAAATGACCTAAATTTTAATATTAGATATATAATTTAAATAATTTTACTTTAAAACTAACTAAAAATATAATTATACTTTGTAAATAATTTAAACAAAAAGGCAAATTTCAATTAAAATTCAGTATTTTCACTATGCATCAAAAAATGAAACATTTCAAAAAAATACCAAAAATTAATCCTAAGATAATTTTGATATTATTATTTAAAAAATTAATTTATTTTTTAAAATTTGATTTTATAAATATATTAATAATTAATTTTAAATTATGTGCACAAAGCGCGATTAAACTGTCTTTTAGAAAAAATACAGTTTTTCAGAAAACATTTATTTTTATTTTAAATTATTATTCTTTTATTTATAGTCAATAGATAACCATAATTTTCATAATTTATTTTTTACTATTCATACCCTCCATCTTCATCACTAGTTTATAATGGTATACTATATTATGGTTCATTTCGACTCGGGGTTGCGTGTTCTACAAGCTATCAAAGAGATTAAATTTATTTAAAAAGAAATATTTCATAAATTATTAGGTGTTATATTTTATTATAATTTTGATGTCTCATGTCATAAATTCTATCAAAAACAATTTTCTTGTTTTAAAATTTTGGATTTTTATAGTTAAACTCATTTTAACCTTAACCGCGGTAATTAATTTTTACTATTTTTTCTATTTGTTTTGATAAAATGTTAAGTTGAAATTATTATATAATATTAATTATTATAATTACAAATATTGAATCCTTTTTTATGTATTCTATTCATATAAGTGGTAAAATTTTATTTAAAATTAAACCTGCAGATGCGATGAAAAGAGGTTTTCCAAAGATAAATTTTTTTTAAGTATATAAAATTTTATTATCAAAATTCAATATGAAATTGATTTAAATGAACTAAATTGTATTAAAAAATATATAATTTCACTAATTTTAATTTTAAAACCATATTAAAATAAAATTTATTCTTTAATTTCTTTAAATGAAAATGTAGTTTTTAATAAAAATAATTATTTTCTTACTATTCATTAAAAAATTAATCTTTGTTGAAAATTATCAAAAAAAATCACTCAAAGATAATTTTGATGTGTAAATGAACTTTATTTTGTAAAATAAATTTTATAAAAGGTTAAAAAATTAATTTTATTATTATTTTTTCACAAAAAAATAATAAAAACATTTTTTGAGAAAATATTTTTTTCAAAACATATAAAGACTTTACTAAAAAATAAGTAATATTTTATAAATATGATTTATTAATATAATTCCATTATAATTAATTTTTAAAATTTGGTTATTACTATTCAAGATTCCAAGTTTAATGTCTAGGTTATAACAGTCATGTTTATATAATAAAATTAATAGAATATTTTAGTTCATTAAAACTCAGTATTGCATGTAACACAAGATATCAAAAAAAATAATTTATTTGAAAAAAATACATCCTAAAAAACTTAGGGTGTTACATTATACCCCCCACCCCCATTAAAATTAATTTAAACCTAAAAATTTATCATTTTGATACAAAAAAATGAGGATAATTCCACCTTATCATGTCCTCAGGTTCTAACATAGATTCTTCAAATTGGTAGTTTCACCAAAAAACTTTGACCAGGTGAGTGGTATGGTTTCATAGAACTTTCTCTCTATAATCTAGAATATCCAATTGTTATTCCTCATAATAAATAGATTTATCTAGTGGTATGACCTCTAAGTTCAATACATGTGAAAGATAAGGTATGTACTTCCTCAAGAGAGATACATGGAACACATCGTAAACTTGAGAAAGGTTCGGTGGAAGTGTTGGGAGATAAGCAACCATTCCTACTCCATCAAGAATATTGAAAGGTACAATATACCTAGGTATTAGTTTTTTTCTTCCGAAATATTATAACCTTATTCCATTGATAAATTTTGTAAAGACCCAAAAATTTCAAGGAATTTTTTTTCTTAAGTACTTCGGAATTTTATGAGTACGCAGTTTCTGACCACACCTGATCCCAAGGCCCGGTGTTCCCAGAATCAATTTTTGAAGTTTTTTTTTGGTACGTCTAGTAAACGTACGAGCGGGTTTTTCTATATTTTGAACAGATGCTCGGAATTGAAATCTGAGGACATCGATGAACTCGCAACGCTGGTATTCGCTTAAGGGGACCTTTACCGCAGTTGCGTCTGCTCGGGAGGAGAAGTTAATTTTTTGTGGATTAATAAAAAATTAAATAAAATTGTTGTGAATAATTTTATTTATCTTGGGTGGTTATTTCCTACAATGAGAAGTTATAGGTGGGGCCCACACCCCACATAACCTCCCCTGAGAGGATTTAGTGTGGTGGGGCCCACACGAACCCGAACCCTTTCACCTTCCCTCACCTCCCCATTAATTCCCTAGTGTTTAATTTGACAACTCCTCATATTTATTATAGTGGAGCCTCTCCACCTCCCACCCATTGAATGTTCCAACCTACCTAATTAATATCTGCATTAATTATGTGGTACCTCTTGAATCAATTTGAATTGCATGGCAATTCTATTAAATTGGGAGCCTTTTATTTCTTTTGCGTTGGCGAAATTACTATTGGGGAGGCTCTGGAGAATTAGAATAGAGGTGATCCTTTTTCGACAAAGAACACATTTCTTCAATGAAGAACACCGTTCTTCAACGAAGAACATCCCCGACGAAGAATGCGAAGGACTTCTTCCAATGACGCTTCTTCCTTGGACGCACCCCGATGTCAAGGAATCTACATCGTCTTCGGATTCTCTTCTCACGTCACGACAGAAAATCTTCCTCCCATGTTGATGGGACGACACCATTCTCCACGACGTCGTCTTCCGCGACTCCCGACTACCGTGATGCTCATCTTCTGCGGCTCCTTGACGTGTGACGTCAATTACGAGGTAGGGGTTTTGTATAATTATATGTGAATAAATTTATCTTGTTCATGTTGAATCTGTTAGAATGTCTTTGGCCAACTGCTACCGCCTAACGCGGAGGGCGCGGGCCAAACGAACACGACCCGACGACCCTCTGATGTTTCCTGATTTTATTCATGATGGAGGCGTGTTGGAAGAGGCGGCGACGAGCAAAGGCGGCAGCCGCGCGCATGCCGCGTGCGGAAGAACTGCGGTCCGCTTAGCCGAAGAAGAACCGGCTGGCCGTATCCGGCAGGGTTGGTGGAACTGCGGCGCCTCATGGTGCCACGCTACGGAGGACTGTGGTCCGCGCTCCATGGGCCGCTTCGGCGGGTGAACCGGTCGGCTCGTCAGTCGGCCGGGTTGGAGGAGGTCGCGGCACCCGCAGGTACTGCGTGGGAAGACAGCGGCCCGCCAATGCGGGCTGCTCGTGCCGAGAAGACCAACCGGCTTTGGCCGGTCGGACAAGAGGGTGGCGCCGCTCAGCGCTGCCAGTTAGCGAAGTCCCCCCCCCCCCATTCTGCGTCACTTGACCAGCTGGCCGAGCCGTGGCCAACAGCTGGTCGGGCCGCACCAGCCGGGCCGGGTCGTGCCCAGCCACGGTTCGGGCTGCGCCACCTGGGTCGGGCCACCGGTCACAGGCCAGACTATTCCCCACCGGGCCGGGCTGTGCATTATTGGGTCAGGTCGACTCCTTAGTCGGGTCAGACCCATCGAGCCAGGATGGGCCGACCCGCCATCCCACCGGGCTTGACGGGCCGAACCTGTTTCGCTTAAACGTGAATTACTTTAAGATCGCACGTCTGATCGACGCGCCATCTACGGAACTGGGATCCTTGTGATGAGATGATACTTTTTCAATACTATAAGTGAGTTTTTGACAACTTTGGAAAACTTCCGGGTTTGGAACGAGCGTAATTCCAACCGGGGCCCTGGAACGGAAAAACTAATAACTCTCAGACTGGGCGTCCGATTGACGCGTCGTCTGTTGCATTGTGTTCCTTTTGATGAGACATAACTTCAGGATACATCAACTTTGGACTTTGTGATAGTTTATGTATCGACCCACTTGGCTCGAGGAGCGGACCCTCCTAGAATCAAGTGTGATGTGTGTGGGTACCCTAGAGCTGGTTACGACTGCGCTGACTACTGTACTTGAATCCTTCGTGGGTTCGACAGCGACGACTACCATACTAAAATCCTCCATGGGTTCAACGGTGATGACTATCGTTCTTATATCCTGAGTGGGTTTGGCAGTTTGACCTCTGTACATGTATCCTGTGTGGGTCTGGAAGAGTAGCTAGTCTTGTATCCTGTGTGGGTCCGACAGCTTAGCTGGTCTTTTATCATGTGTGGGTCCGATAGCTTATATGAATCAGTGACTACATCTGATCATCTCTATCGCTATACAAAATATGTATATCAGTGTGAGCTGAGTCTTGACTTTCAATCATTATCATCGATGTGATTGACTTCTTTCCTGTGTGGACTGGGTTGTACTTGGGCTCGAGAGTTGGAGACGTACTATGGTTGATAACTTAGGTATATGTATGGGCATATACCTAAGTAGGGTTGGTTGATACTTCATTTTTGTATCACTCTTCTGTGTTTATCCTTTGTGGATTTTGGGAGACCTTCGAGGGTCTCGGGGTCCCTACTGAGTATCGTATACTCACCCCTACACGGGCTATGCCCGCACTACGTTTTGTTGGATGTAGACGACGGACATCACTGATCGAGGCGGAGGCTTGTAGAGTTGGATGGTACAGGGAGGTGTACCACTTGGCGAGACGTACACGGAGCTGACAGCCGGACCCGAGGTGCTGAGGAGGCCATATGTACCCACCCTTCAGGTGGGATTCCCATAGGATGACTTAGTGGTTACTGTTTTACTTTATTTCAGTCATACTAGCTTTTCAGTTGTACTTTACAGTTGGGTTTGTATACTGGACCATTTACTTTTCATAACTTACTTTTTTCAGTATTACTTAGTGCTTACCTATGTTGCATGCTATGTTGTGTTTTTTTACTCCTATAAAGGCAACACCTTCCCTTTTTATCAGGATTTACGCCTTTGGTTCTAGTATCCATCCCCTAGCCTATGGAAAGCGGGCTTGGGGTAGTCACAGCACGGGCTCTGAGGACCGATCGTGACAAATTGGTATCAGAGGAGTCGATTCTACCACAGAACTCAGGACTCTGATCATTTATTTCTGTGAAGCAACATTTTTAAGATTATTGAGTGTGGTTTTCAGTCCAGGGAGTCCAGTGTTGGTGTGGCGGCCGACGTATCCATACACCAGGACCTTGACCTCTGATTTCCGACTTAGTGCACAAAAACACTGATTGCGTGTGTGTTTCCTTTGAAAAGTTTTCTTTTTGATTACTTTGTGTTATCTCACCAGGTATACTATTTGACCGGGCTGAGCCGCACATTATCAGGTTGGGCCAACCCCTTAGTCGAGTCGAACCCGCCGTTTCATGATGGGCCAACCCGCCAGCCCACCGGGCTTGACGGGTCGGGGCCGTTTTGATTAAACGCGAATTACTTTAAGACTGTGTGTCTAATCGATGCGCTATCTATGGCACTAGGATCCTCATGATGAGACAATCCTTTTTTGATACTCTAAATGAGTTTTGGACAACTTTTGAAAATGGCTGGGTTTGGAATGAGCGTAATTCCAATTGGGCCCCTGGAACGGAAAAGCTAATAACTCTCATTCGATTGACGCGCCGTCATTTGCGTTGGGTTCCTTTTGATGAGACAGAACTTCAGGATACATCAACTCTGTACTTAGTGATAGTTTATGTATATAACCCCTTGGCTCGAGGAGCAGACCCTCTCGGAATCGAGTATGCTGTGTGCGGGAACCCTAGAGCTGGCTGCAACTGCGTCGACTACTGTACTGGAATCCTTTGGGGGTTTGATAGCGACGACTACCATACTAGAATCCTCTGTGGGTTCAACGGTGATGACTAATTTTCTTGTATCCTGTGTGGGTCTGGCAGTTTGACCTCTGTACTTGTATCCTGTGTGGGTCTGGCAGAGTAGTTGGTCTTGTATCCTGCGTGGGTTCGACAACTTAGCTGGTCTTGTATCCTGTGTGGGTCTGACAGCTTAGATGAATCAGTGACTACATCTGATCATCTCTATCGCTGTAATAAATATGTATACCTGTGTGAGCTGAGTCTTGACTTTCAATCATTATCATCGATGTGATTGACTTCTTTCCTGTGTGGATTGGGTTGTACTTGGGCTCGAGAGTTGGAGTCGTATTGTGATTGATAACTTAGGTATATGTTAGGGAATATACCTAAGTAGGGTTTTTTGATACTTCATGTTTGTATCTCTCTTCTGTGTTTATCCTTCGTGGATTCTGGGAGACCTTCGGGGGTCTCTGGGTCCCTACTGAGTATCGTATACTCACCCCTGCATGGGTTATGCCCGCACTACGTTCTGTTGGATGCAGACGACGGACATCACTGATCAGGGTGGAGGGTTGTGGAGCTGGACAGCACCCAGGGGTGGACCACTTGGCGAGACATACACGGAGCCGACGGCCGGACCCGAGGTGCTGAGGAGGCCATCTATACCCACCCTTCAGGTGGGATCCCCAGAAGGTTCGGTTGTGCGGGGCACACGAAATTGAGCCAGCCTTACAAGGAGCAGGAAGTGTTATGCATGCGGCGGGTAGGGCCATATGTCTCGTGACTGCTCGACCCGCCATGCGGTCGAGCAGCAGACAGTAGAGGGACCTCTTGGGTAGAGGCAGAGGTTTGACTGTGGTGGTCTTCTGGGAGCGGGTGGACGAGGCAGAGGAGCTGGCCGAGAAAAAGGTGGTGGACGACGTTTCGAGGCTCTACCACCACCACCACCAGGAGGTCCACCCCGACCACAGGGAGCTGGCGGACAGAGGCGGGCTCAGCTCCAGGCAGTCGAGGCCTATGACCATGGTGCACCTGTGATGATTCGAGGTACTATCTGTGTCTACTATACCCTTGATGCATTACTTATAGACACAGGTGTGAGTCATTATTTTATTGTCGCTGCCCTTGTTCGGAGCTCGGAGATTTCGACAGAGCCGTTGGCTCGATACTTACAACTAGAGACTCCTACGGAAGCAGAATCGATGATTACGCACTGATGCTAGCAGTGTGAGCTTACTCTAGTAGGAGAGAGATTTGTCTGGGATCTTCTTGTAGTGTCGTTGAGGCCTTACGATGTCATCTTGCGTATGGACTGGTTATCTACAGTCCATGCTCAGATCGACTGTATTAGGCGCAAAGTGTGGTGTGTCCGCACGGATGGGACCAGGTTCACCTTCAATGGTGAGAAGGGAGCCTTTTTAGTGCAGGATGGACTTACGTAGAGGAGAGGGAAGCTGATCACACATCAGTTGGCTAGTCTCATCCTCGGAACAGTTGATGTGCGGAGTCTGAGTTTTCTTGTTGTGGTGGATCAATATGCAGATGTTTTCCCTGACGATGTTCCAGGAATACCTCCTTCCAGAGAGGTAGACTTCTACAGAGACATGTACCTCGGGATATCACCAATATCTACTCGAGCATATCGGATGGCTCCCACCGAGATTCGTGAGCGGCGGGTACAGCTGGAGGACTTGCAGGGAAATGGATTTATTCGACCCAGTGTTTCACCCTGGGCTTCTCCAATTTTTTTCGCCAAGAAGGCGGATGGGAGCTTGCGACTGTGTGTCGACTAACGTCTCCTGAATCAGGTGACCGTAAAGAACAAGTACCCACTTCCGAGGATTGACGACCTCTTTGATCAGATCAAGGGACCACGATGATTCTCGAATATAGAACTCAGGTCAGGCTATCACCAGCTCATAATTCAAGATGAGGATGTGGAGAAGATGGCCTTCAGGTGTCGGTATGGCCACTACGAGTTCTTGGTTATGCCCTTCGGCGTAACCAACACTCCAACAGTTTTCATGAGTCTCATTAATATAATCTTCCAGCCTTACCTTGATAGATTTGTCGTAGTCTTCATCGACGGCATACTGATTTACTCAACTACTGAGGAGGAGCATGCCTACCACTTGCAGGTTGTACTGGATACACTCCGAGAGCACCAAATTTATGGTAATCTATTGAAGTGTCAGTTTTGGATTCAATAGGTTCACTTCTTGGGACACATCATCTTGGAGGTGGGGGTAGCAGTGGATCCAGCAAAGATTCAGGCAGTGATTTCTTGGGAGCCACCCAAGAGTGTGACGTAGGTGCAGAGTTTCTTGGGTCTGGCTGGGTACTATATGAGATTTGTTCCAGACTTCTCCAGGGTTGCAGCACCGCTTTCATCCTTGTCGAAGAAGGGTAAACCCTTCGTGTGGTCAGATAGATGTCAGTAGATCTTTCAGTGGATGAGGCAGAGGTTGACCAGTGCGCCCACTTGAGGCTACCAGAGGAGGGCGTTGGGTACGTAGTGTACTGCAACGCATCGGGGATCAGACTCAGGTGTGTCCTAATGCAGGAGTGAGCAGTGATCGCTTATGGTTCTCATCAGCTGAGACTGCATGAGAAAAACTACACTACCCATGACCTGGAGTTAGCAGTAGTGGTATTCGTCTTGAAGATGTGGTGACACTATCTGATGGGAAAGCGCTTTACAGTCTACTCTGACCACCAAAGTCTCAGGTATATCTTCTCACAGAAGGACCTAAACCTGAGACAGTAGCAATGGATTGAGTTCCTCCAGGACTATGACTTTGAGATAGTTTATACTCCTGGGAAGGGGAACATTGTAGCAGATGCTCTCAGCAGGAGATTGGGCATGCAGCTGCTAGAAGAGGCGACAGAGTAGTTGTCCGCGTTGCAGATATCATTTTTGGATAGAGATGGAGAATCCTTTCTTCAGTCTCTCACAGTCACTCCTCCACTTCTTTAGCAAGTCATAGAGGCATAGCATGGGTACGTTGACTGTGAGACATGATGTGCTCAGATATCCTTAGGGCAGGAACCTGATGGATTTTCTGAAGGAGGGGAGCACGTCATCCTCTTTAGGGGATGTACCATGGTACCATTTTCACTACAGGAGGAGGTACTGAGGGAGTTCCACACTTCCCCTCTAGCAATACATCCAGGAGTGGTGAAGATGTATCAGGACCTCAAACGACAGCACTAGTGGTCGGGTATGAAGAAGGTTGTAGTAGAGTTCGTTTCACGATTCCTCACTTGTCAGCAAGTGAAGGCAGAGCACCAGGTACCAGTAGGCTTGGTACAACCCTTAGAAGTCCCAGAGTGGAAGTGGGACGGGATATCTATGGATTTCGTGACGGGGCTTCCACATACATCCAAAAGACATGACTCAATCTGGGTGATCGTAGATCAACTCACCAAGTCGGCCCACTTCCTACCGATCAGAGAGCAGGGCTCAGTGGAGATCTTGGGACACCTCTACATTCGGTAGATCATACGGCTTCATGGTGTGCCATCGACTATCATCTCCAATCGAGATGCTCATTTCACTTCCCGGCTTTGGAAGGGGTTGCAGGATGCTTTTGGCACGCAGCTTCGTTTGAGCACCGCCTTCCATCCTCAGACGGATGGTCAGATTGAGAGGATCATTCAGACTCTCGAGGACATGCTTCGTGAATGTGTCCATGACTTTGGTCGCAGCTGGGAGGATCACCTACCCTTGTTGGAGTTTTCGTACAACAACAGCTACCACTCCACCATCAGGATGGCACCATACGAGCCACTATACGGCCAACCTTGCAGGTCAAATCTATGATGGACTGACCCAGGGGAGTCAGCACTTGTAGGACAAGAGATGGTTCAGGCTACGACGGAGAAGGTGCAGATCATCCAGGAGCAGATGAAGACTACACAGAGCAGACAAAAGTCCAAGGTTGATAAGAGACGGAAACCACTAGAGTTCAAGGATGGAGACCACATATTCCTATGAGTCTCACCTTAATGAGGTCTACGGAGATTTGGTCGGGTGGAAAGTTATCTACATGATTCATCGGACATTTATAGGTCCTCAGCAGAGTAGGCGAGGTGGCGTATCGCCTATCCCTTCCACCTCAGTTGCATCGGGTGCACGACGTCTTCCACGTATCTCAGCTGACGAGATACGTGCATGACCTGACCCACATCATCGATCATGGGGAGCTGGACATCGATGACGGGGTAACATTCACAGAGTTCCCAGTGGAGATCGAGGATTGACAAGAGCGGGTCTTACATTGACGGTCGACTCCTCTAGTGCGCGTTCGCTGGCAGCACGGGAACCTCCAGGAGAGCACTTGGGAGCGAGAGGCTCAGATGTCTACTCAGTACCCCCATTTGTTCCCCTAGTGTGTGTTTTAGCTTTACAGGGATGTAAATCCCTGAGGTGGGGGTAAATTAAAGACCCGGAATTTTCAATGAATTTTTTTTCTTAAATACTTCGGAATTTTATGAGTACGCAGTTTCTGACGGCACCAGATCCCAAGGCCCGGTGTGCCTAGAATCAATTTTTGAAGTTTTGTTCAGGTATGTTTAGTAAATGTATGAGTGGGTTTTTCTATCTTTTGAACCATTGCTCGGAATTAAAATCGGAGGACACCGATGAACTCGCAACGCCGGTATTCGCTTAAGGGGACCTTTACCGTAGTTGCGTTTTCTCAGGAGGAGAAGTTAATTTTTTGGGGATTAATAAAAAAGTTAAATAAAATTATTGTGCACAATTTTATTTATCTTGGGTGGTTATTTCCTACAAGGAGAAGTTAGAGGTGGGGTCCACACCCCACATAAACTCCCCTGAGAGTATTTAGTGTGGTGGGGCCCACACGAACCCGAACCCTTTCACCTTCCCTCAACTCCCCATTAATTCCCAAGTGTTTAATTTGACAACTCCTCATATTTATTATAGTGGAGCCTCTCCACCTCCCACCCATTGAATGTGCCAACCTACCTAATTAATATCTGCATTAATTATGTGGCACCTCTTGAATCAATTTGAATTTCATGTCAATTCTATTAAATTGGGATCCTTTTATTTCTTTTGCGTTGGTGAAATTACTATTGGGGAGGCTCTGGAGAATTAGAAGAGAGGTGATCCTTTTTCGATGAAGAACACCGTTCTTCAACTAAGAACATACCTGACGAAGAACGCAAAGTACTTCTTCCAACAACGCTTCTTCCTAGGATTCACCCTAACGTCAAGGAATCTACGTCGTCTTCGGATTCTCTTCCCGTGTCACAACAGCGACTCTTCCTCCCACGTTGACGGGACGACACCGTTCTCCACGACGCCTTCTTCCACAACGCCTGACTACCACGACGCTCATCTTCTGCGGCTCGTCGACGTGCGACTTCAATTACGAGGTAGGGTTTTTGTATAATTCTATGTGAATAAATTTATCTCGTTCATGTTAAATCTGTTTGAATGTCTTCAGCCAACTGCTACCGCCTAACGTGGAGGGCACAGGCCGAACGAACACGGCCCAATGACCCTCTGATGTTTCCTAATTTTGTTCATGATGGAGGCGTGTTGGAAGAGGCCGCACCAAGAAAAGGCGGCGGCCACGTGCAGAAGAACCGCAGCCCGCAACCGCGGGCCGCTCGGCCGAAGAAGAACTGGCCGGCCATAGCCGGCCGGGCTGGTGGAACCGTGGAACCTCATGGCGCCGCGCTGCGGAGGACCGCGGCCCGCGCTCCGCAGGCTGCTTCGGCGGGCGAACCGGTCGGTTCGTCAGCCGATCGGGTTGGAGGAGGCCGCAGCACCCACAGGTGTCGCGCGAGAAGACAGCGGCCCGCCCATGCGGGCCGCTCGCACCGGGATGACCGGCCGTCTTTGGCCGGCCAGACAGGAGGGTGACGCCGCTCGGCGCCGTCGGTTCGGAAAGTCGCCCCCCCCCCCCCCCACATTTAGCATCGCTCAGCTAGCTGGACGAGCCACAACCAACAGCTGGTAGGGTCGTGCCACCTGGGTCGGGTCGTGCCCAGCCTTGTCGGGCTGCACCCCATCGGACCAGGTCACGCCCTTGCGCAGGTCGGGCCACGCCCCGCCGGAACGGGCCACGCCCTTGCGCGGGCCGGGCCACCTTCCACGGGCCGGACCATACCCCACCAGGATGGGCCACGCATTATCGGTCCGGGCCGACCCCTTAGTCGGGTCTAACCCACCGAGCCAGGATGGGCCGACCAGCCAGCCCACCGGGCTTGACGGGCTGGGCCCGTTTTGTTTAAACGTGAATTACTTTAAGACCGCGCATCCGATAAACGCGCCGTCTGCGGTACTGGGATCCTCATGACGAGACAATCCTTTTTCGATACTCTAATTGAGTTTTGGACAACTTTGTAAAATGGCTGGGTTTGGAATGAGCATAATTATAACCGGGCCCCTGGAACGGAAAAGCTAATAACTCTCATACCGGGCGTCCGATTGACGTGCCGTCATTTGCGTTGGGTTCCTTTTGATGAGATGGAACTTTTAGATACATCAACTCTGGACTTCATGATAGTTGATGTATCGACCCCCTTGGCTTGAGGAGCGGACCCTCCCAGGATCGAGCATGTTGTGTGCGGAAACCCTAGAGCTGGCTACGACTGCATCGACTACTGTACTAGAATCCTCTGTGGGTTTGACAGCGACGACTACCATACTGGAATCCTCTGTGGGTTCAACTATGATGACTACTATTCTTGTATCATGTGTGGGTCTGGCAGTTTGACCTCTGTACTTGTATCCTATGTGGGTATGGCAGAGTAGTTGGTCTTGTATCCTACATGGGTTCGACAACTTAGTTGGTCTTGTATCATGTGGGCGTCTGATAGCTTAGATGAATCAGTGACTACATCTAATCATCTCTATCACTATATGAAATATGTATACCCGTGTGAGCTAATTATTGACTTTAAATCATTATCATCGATGTGATTGACTTCTTTTCTGTGTGGACTGGGTTGTACTTGGGCTCGAGAGTTGGAGTCGTACTGTGGTTGATAACTTAGGTATATGTATGGTCATATACCTAAGTAGGGTTGGTTGATAATTCATGTTTGTATCTCTCTTCTGTGTTTATCCTTCATGGATTTTGGGAGACCTTCGGGGGTCTCGGAGTCCCTACTGAGTATCGTATACTCACCCCTGCACAGGCTATGCCCGCACTATGTTGTGTTGGATGCAGACAACAGACATCACTGATTGAGGTGGAGGCTTATAGAGCTGGACAGTACCCGGGGGTGGACCACTTGGTGAGACGTACACGAAGCCGACGGTCAGACCTGAGGTGATGAGGAGGCCATCTATACCCACCCTTTAGGTGGGATCCCCGGAGGATGACTTAGTGGTTTCTGTTTTACTTTACTGTAGTTGTACTAGCTTTTAAGTTGTACTTTACAGTTGGGTTTGTATACTGTCCCATTTACTTTTCAGCACTTACTTTTGTTTTTAGTATTACTTAGTGCTTATCTATGTTTCATACTCTATTGTTGTTGTTTACTCTTATAAAGGCAACGCCTTCCCTTTTTATCAGGATTTACGCATTTGGTGCTAGTCGCCAGCCCCTGGCCTATGGAAGCCGGGCTTGGGGTAGTCACGGCACGGGCCCTGAGGATGGGTCGTGAAAAATTCATATAAATACCTTCTCACTAACTTTAAATTCTAGATCACATCGATGAATGTCAATATAACTTTGTAAGGACCCAGTTGGAGCAATGAACCACTGAGAGGGGGGTGAATTAGTGGAACCCCTTTCTTCCTTTTTAAGTTCCCTTAAAATTGAGAGAAACCTTTGTCTCCTATTAAAGATATAATTCCCTGCCGAGAAAACAAACAGGCACACATCCAAAGTAACATAGCAATTTACAAGGTTCACCATTAAATAAGAATAGCTACGTCCTTGGTATGGTTGGAAACAATCCATCACCATACAATCCACTAAGAAAACAATCCTTGGATTACAAAGAGTATGATATATCCTTACACTCATGAAGCACTGTGAAACAATCACTCTAGTGCGTGTGCACCCTCTTAGCACAATAGGGAAAAGTCTCTTTTCTTGTAACAACTTATGTTACCAGCACTTCCTTTCAAATACACAAGTGTAAGCAAGTTCAGCACAAATCTTCACTTACTTACCCAGAAGAAAGGCAATGACTCCTTGGACTTGAGATAGATCAATTACAGTCCGAACTTCCCACTCCGAAATCTCCACTCTGAATTTTCTTCTTCACTCTGATTCTTCGATCCGAGTCTTCCTCAGTCTGAGAAACTCAATACGGTGATAGCCAGTACTGATTCCCCATTCCGAATCTCCACTCTAAATTTTTCACTCCGAATTCTTCACTCTAAACTTTCTTCTTCACTCTGATTCTTCGATCCGAGTCTTCCTCAGTTTGAGAAGCTCAATACGGTGACAGCCAGTACTGATTCCCCATTTTGAATCTCTACTCTGAATTCTCCTCTTCGCTCTGAATTTTCTCAATCCGAGAAACTCAATACGGTGTCAACCAGTATCAAATTCTCGTTTCAATTGAGACTGCAATGAAACTATGTCGGCCAAACACTTATTCTTCTCTCTAGATAATCATAGCTTCTCTCTCTAATTCATCATCACCACACTTACTTAGCACCCTGATCTCCTTTTATAGGTGCTCCAAAGTGTGCTTAGGCGGGAAAACAAAATATTTTCCCGCTCACTTAAATTCACTCAAATCTTAATTTCTCATGAAATCTTGAAGTAATTAAGACTTTTTCAACGCTTCTAGAATCTTCTCGAATCTTCTTTCACTTATCTTGATTTAGAAATTTTTCCTTTTCCGGATCCGACCTTGTTACGCTGGTTTCTCGGAGTCACATTCTCGGATCCTGTCATCTGTCTTCTCGGCATCATATTCTCAGATCCACCCTTCCTGATTCTCGGCATCACTTTCTCAGATCCATCCTTATTAATTATTCAGCATAACTTCAATTATCGGCATAACTCTTCACCGCTTCTTCTGCATGACACCATTTCAATTCTTGGTATGACTCCTCATCACTTCTTGGTACGACTTCTCCATTCTCGGTGCGACTTCAGGTTACGAATTCACCAATTCTCGGTATGGCTTCAGGTTACGACATCACAAATTCTCGGCATGGCTCTGCACTTCTAGATATGAACTTTAGGTTTAGGAAGATGACTCCTAACTTCTTCACTACGGACTTTTTACTCAGCAAGTCGACTCTGAACTTCTCACCACGAACTTCTTCTTCAGCAAGTCGACTCCAAACTTCTCGCTACGAACTTATTCTTCAGAAAGTCGACTCCAAACTTCTTTCTACGAACTTCTTATACAGGAAGTCGACTCCACACTTCTGTTCAGGAATTAGACTCCACAAATTCTATTCAGAAAGTAGACTCTGAAAATTCTGTTCAGGAAGTCGACTCTGCAAATTATGTTCAGGAAGTAGACTCTGCACTTCTAGTTCTCATAACGGCTTCACCAGATTCTCGGTATGACTTCACCACCCAACTTTTGCTTTCATTATGAGTACTTGAATATACTAACAAATTAGAGTTACAAAACAGAAAAGCATCGTCACAATTAGTTCCTTCACATTTCCTACCAGCCAGATTTCGGGAATTTGCAATTTCTCGGTTCTGAACTTCTCAATTTCCAGACTCCGAATTCTAGACTCCGAATTCTTCAAACACCAGGTTCCAAATGTTCAATATTCTTGGTTATAAATCTTTAAACTTCCAGCTTCCAAATTATTAGAAATTCAATGTGTCTTTCCTTTATGAAAACTTCCTCAAGATCAACAAAAGACAATCCATGAAAACCATATCTTCCTTCAGCTTGGTCCTAACAATCTCCCCATTTGGATTTTGTTTTCAACCAAGTTTTCATAAATCACCAAAATTTGTAACCTCAAGAAATGGATTACTTATCAATAATTCTAAGCCTACGTGAGCTAAATCATTGTAGGAAACAAGAATCATTGACAGAAAAACCATATTGTCCAAAGGTAGTGAGAATGACATCTTCAACTTCATACAACTTCAGCTTCATACATCCTGTAAACAACTTCAAGTTCTTTCCTACAACCACTCTAACAAACAGTTAGAATAGTTCACATACAAAAACAATTTTGAGTTCACAACTTACCCACAACTCTCTCTTTGAACAATAGATTTATGATACAAACAAATTCTCCCCCTTGACAAAACAATCCAAAGGTAAGAAGAGAGAGGGGACGGAACAACATACCTTATACTTGAAGAGAAAGAGGTTGGACACCCATGTTCAACCTCAATATTAAGAATGATTCCTTCGGCAAGGGTTTCATGAAAATATCAGCAACTTGTTTAGCAGATAAAATATATTCAAGTTTCAGTTCATTCTTTTCCACATGCTCTTTGATGAAATGATATTTGATGTCAATATGCTTCAATCAAGAATGTTGGACTGGATTTTTTGTAAGATTAATTGTGCTTTGATTATCACAGCCCAAGAGCAAGGGAAAATTCACTTCAACTAAAAAATCTTCCAACTATGTCTTCATCCAGATAAGTTGAGTAGCAGCCTGAGTAGCGGCAACATATTCAGCTTCAGTCGTACTAAGTGTCACAGAATTTTTCTTCTTCGAGTTCCAGCCAACATAACTTTTTCCCATAAAGAACACTCCACCAAAATGTGGATCTTATATCATCAATATTTCCTACCCAATCTGCATCTGAATAGACAAAAAAATCAATTTTATTTGAGCCACTATACTTGAATCCAAATTCTGTTGTGCCTTTTATGTATCTGAGAATTCTTTTTCCAACAACAAGATGTGATTCTTTAGGAGCACTCTGGAATCTTGCACATAAGGTAACAGAAAAAACAATATCTAGTCTTGATGCAGTCAGGTATAACAAACTTCCAATCAGCTTTCGATATTCTTTCTGATCAACTTCTTTTCCTTCATCATTTTTTCTTAGCTTTGTTCCCACTAAAATAGGAGTTGATACAGGTTTTGAGTTTTCCATCCCAAACTTCTGAAGAAGTTCCTTAGCATACTTTTCTTATGAGAGAAAAATGAATTATTTCTGTTACAAAATTTTTAACCCAAGAAAGTATCTCATTTAACCCAACATGGACATCTCAAATACATTCTTCATTTCTTCAGCAAACCTTTCACATCTTCTTTCATTATTCCCAGCAAAAATTATATCGTCAACATAGACAATCACGATGAGAGAAAGATATTGGATTTCTTTGATGTACAGATTGTTGTCAACACTTCCTTTCTTGAAGTTCATCTCCTTTACGAAAGTTTCCAGTTTGGAATACCATTCTCATGGAGCTTTCTTTAGCCTATAAAAGGCTTTCTTCAACCTACACACATAACTTTCATTCTTCCCAACAACAAAGCCATATGGTTGCTCAATATAAACTTCTTCCTTGAGATCACCATTAAGAAATGCGGATTTAACATCCATTTGAAAGATTTTGTAGCCTTGTTTTGTAGAAATAGCAAGAAATATTAGGATAGTTTCTAATCTAGATACCGGAGCAAAAGTTTCTTCAAAGTCAATTCCTTCAATCTGAGAGTAGCCTTTGCAAACCAATCTTGCTTTATTTCTAATAACTTCACCTTCTTCATTCAACTTGTTCCGGAATACCCATTTGGTGCTGATAATGTTCTTATTTTCGGGCTTGGGTACGAGTTCCCATGTGTCATTCTTTTCAATCTAATCCAATTATTTATTCATGGCTTGAACCCATTATGGATGCTCAAATGCTTCTTTAACTTCACTTGGTTCCACTTTAGAATACAAGGAAGTACGTGATATAGAATTACTTGTTCTTCTTGTTTGAACTGTGTGACGTTGATCACCAATTATGTTCTGAGCTTTCACTTGTTTCATCATCCTTGGATAAGTTTTCCATGTGCCTTCCTCATCACTTGATATGGATGAATCTGATTCTTCATCTTGATTAGGATTATAATTAATTGCATCCTTATCATAATCTTTAGCTTCATCATCCTCATCTTTCTTATCTGTCTGAACATGCTTATCTTTCCCCAGATTTTCAATGACTTTTACATCAACTGTATCGACCATTCTTCATGTTTCTTTGTTAAAACATCTATAACCTCTTCCTTCTAGAGCATAACCAAGAAAAATTTCGTCTTCTCCTTTCTGCTCGAATTTTCCACTACTTCCACCTTTCTTCTTTATGATGCATGGGCTCCCAAAAACTTTAGCATGCTTCATACTTAGAGTAATGCCATAGAAAAGTTCATATGGAGTCTTGTTTAATTAGGGCCTGTAGAAACATCGATTTTGGGTATAAACATCTATACTTGTAGCTTGCCTCTAAAAGTAATGAGTAAGGCCATGTTCAAGTAACATGGTTCTTCCCATTTCCACCAAGTTTCTATTCTTTATTTCAGCAACCCCATTTTGTTGAGGTGTATATGGAGCACTATATTCATGTTGAATCCCATGCTTCTCAAGATAGTCATCAAATTCTTCACTTCTATACTCACCACCATTATCTGTTCTCAACTTCTTCATAGAGTACTCACATTCTTTCTCAGCTTTCCTTCTGAAGCTTTTAATCATTTTCAGGGCATCTGACTTGTGATTCATAAACATAACACATGTAATGCGAGTAAAATCATCAATGAAGGTGATAAAGTACTTGTCTCCATTTGTTGATTGTTTTCTCATTGGCCCATATATATCAGAATGTATTAGTTCAAGGGGTTGTTTTGAACAAATGTCAACCTTCTTATGCACAACAGTTGTAATCTTTCCTTTCTGATAGGTAGTGAAACACCAATATATTCTTCTTGAAAAATCTAGAAAATCTCGAACATTTTCCCTCTAAGATAACTTGCTCATATTTCTATGACACATGTGTACAAGTCTTCTATGCTGCAACTGATTTTCCTCCACTAAGCTCATGTAACAAGAGTTTTTTGAATTTCCAACCTGAAACAGATTCCCTTTGGTTTGTTGGACTCTTGTAACAATCTGCCCATCTTCTTCACTTTTCAAAATAAACCCATCTTTCTTGAATATAACTTTGTTACCCTCATCACAAAATTGTGATACACTTAGCAAGTTGTGCTTCATCCCATCAACATACAGAGTTTTCTTGGACTTCAATTTTTCCTTCCCAATGATGGCTGATCCAAAACCTTTGATTTTTAAAGATTCATCATTGCCAAATGTCATTATGACTTCTTTAAACTTCTTCATATTCTTTAGAAACTTCAAGTCTCCTATCATATTTGAAGAACACCCACTATCAAGTATCCAAGGTCGTTCTTCCTTTGTAAATTTTAGAGCAGTTTCAACAAGAAGAGCTTTTTCTTCTTTCACTTCTTTCTTCACCTTCGGCTTCTGAGAATTAAGAAGTTTTTGTTGAGACGATAATAGCACAAGACATCCTTTTTCAAGGTGTCTGGGTTGTTCACACCTTTCACAAATAGTCTCCAGAGGCTGGAACCTATTTTTTGTCTTGACTTCATTCTTCTCAACTTTCTTTAAGAAAACCTCCTAACTCTTCTTCCTTTTAGAATATTGACTCCCCCTCAATCTTTGCCTTTTATAACTTGTGTGGTGGTGTTAATAATTTTGATTTAACCAACACATATTTGTTGTATGCCCGAATCCACCACAATACCAACAGTACCCATAGAAGTAGTACCTTCCTCTGAAGCTTTTGTTCTGATACTTCTTTTTTTCTCTTTCTTCCGCCCCACCAACCATTCTTTTGTTAGCAAGATTTCTCTGCTAGAATTCTGCCTTCTCTGGTTTTTCTTTATTTTCACCAGTGTTAGGATTAGGTTTCCTTAAAACTTCAGAGTTCCCAGTAACGCTGGTCTTGACCACATAAGCAACTTTCTCAGCTTTCTTCTTTACAGCAACCACTTTATTCTTCTGTTGAATTTTATTAGAATGTGCTTGTTGAGAGCTTTCACCAACATCAGTAGTTGAGTTTTGAAAACAAATGTTTTTTTATTCAACTTCTGAGATCTTCTTTTGAATGAGTTCTAATTCTTCCTCTTTTGCCTTCAGCTTAACTCTCATGTGATCATTTTTATTTTTCTCATCTTCAACAGATTTCTTCAAATCTTGAAGCTCTTTCTCAAGTTCTTCTTTATCATTAGATTGATTGGATGCTGAGAAATTTTCATCTTCCAGCTTTTTGTTAAGCTTCTCCATCCTTCTAATCTTCCTTAAACATTCCTTCAATTCTTCTTTCAAATGCATATCAAGCGGAGTTTCTTCTTCTTCCGAGCTGCTGGTTCCAAAATCTTCATCATTCACTGTTGCAATGAAAGTATTTTCCACACCATGCTCAACTGATTTTTTGGATTCAGCATCACTTTCTTCATCTTCTTCATTTATAGATAGAAAAAAATTTCTCTTGGATTTGAAGAACTTCTTTTCTTTCCCTGACTTTCCTTTACCACCCTACTTCTTCCATAACTTTCTTGGATTTCTTTCTTCTTCATCACTATCTTCTTCATTCTCCCTTCGAGGGCAGTTAGCCACAAAGTGTCCAATGCCTCCACATTCAAAACACTTCAAGGTAAGTTTTACCTTTTATTTACCTGTTCCTCTTTTAACATTTTTTGAAAACAAGGATAAAATATCATTAAGATTTTTACATACCCCGTTTTCAGAGTCAGAGTCACCACCATCTTCTTCAATCAAGATCTTGTTAGACTTTTCCTTCTTCATGGATTTGAAAGATAATTCTCTGTCAACCTTTTTCTTGGTCTTCATAGCCTTTTCCCTCCTCATCTCATAAGTAATGAGAGTGCTATGCAAATCATCAAGAGATAGAATCTCTGAATCTCTGTCTTCTAATGAGGATACCTTCGCATCGAATTTATCAGGAAGAATCCTCAAGATATTTTCTACCACAGTATATTCCTTCAGCTCTTCTCCAAGACATATGATGGTACTAACAATATAGTTTACCCTGGTGAAGAAATCCCCAACAGATTCATGCTCTCCCATCTTCTGGTCTTCATACTTCAATCTCTAGATTTGAAGTTTTTCCTTCTTGACTTTTATATTTCCTTCGTATATGTTTTTCAGTTTGTCCCATATACCTTTGGTTGTGGCCACTCCTTTTACTCTCAAGAATTCACTTTCAGAAAGTGAATAAAATATAGAATTCTTGGCTCTTCCATCATTCTCAAGAAACTTCTTGTCAACAGGTGTGAGTGGAACATTGTCTTCAATGAGGGGAAACCCAAATGTTGCAGCTTCAAGAACTTCATAACTAATAGACATGAGATACGGTAGTATTATGTCCTTCCAGATGTGATAGTTCTTCCCATCGAATACCGGAATTCCTTTACTGTTCACACAATTCATATTCTCTATCAGCAAGGAAAACAAAGGCAACCTTGCTCTGATACCACTTGTAAGGACCTAGTTGGAGCAATGAACCACTGAGAGGGGGGGGGGGGGTTGAATCAGTGGTACCACTTTATTCCTTTTTAAGTTCCCTTAAAATTGAGAACAACCTTTGTCTCCTCTTAAAGATATAATTCCCTAATGATAAAACAAACAAGCACACATCCAAAGGAACACAACAATTTACAAGGTTCACTATTCAATAAGAATAGATATGTCCTTGGTATGGTTGGAAACAATCCAGCACCATAAAATCCACTAGGAAAAAAATACTTGGATTACAACGAGTAGGATATACCCTTACACTCGTGAAACACTGTGAAACAATCACTCTAGTGTGTGTGCACCCTCTTAGCACAATAGGGCAAAGTCTCTTTTACTGTAACAACTTATGTTACCTGCACTTCCTTTCAAATACACAAGTGTAAGCAAGTTCAGCACAAATATTAACTTCCTTACCCAGAAGAAAGGCAAGGACTCCTTGGAATTGAGATAGATCAATTACAATCTGAACTTCCCACTCCGAATATCCACTTTGAAATCTCCACTTCTAATTTTCTTCTTCACTCTAATTCTTCAATCCGAGTCTTCCTCAGTCTGAGAAACTCAATACGGTGACAGCCAGTACTGATTTTCCATTCTGAATCTCCACTCCAAATTATTCACTCGGAATTCTTCACTCCGAACTTTCTTCTTCACTCTGATTCTTCAATCTGAGTCTTCCTCAGTCTGAGAAACTCAATACGGTGAAAACCAGTATTGATTTCCCATTCCGAATCTCCAATCCGAATTCTCCTCTTCACTCCAAATTTTCTCAATTCGAGAAACTCAATATGGTGTCAACCAGTATCAAATTCTCGTTTCAATTGAGGCTGAAATGAAACTCTGTCGGCCAAACACTTCTTCTTCTCTCTAGATAATCAGAGCTTCTCTCTCTATTTCATCATCACCACACTTACTTAGCACCCTGATATCCTTTTATAGGTGCTCCAAAGTGTGCTTAGGCGGGAAACCAAAATATTTTCCCGCTCACTTAAATTCACCCAAATCTTAATTTCTCCTAAAATCTAGAAGTAATTAAGACTTTTTCAACGCTTCTAGAATTTTCTTGAATCTTCTTTCACTTCTCTTGATTTAGAACTTTGGCCTTTTCTGGATCCGACCTTGTTACGCTGGTTTCTCGGAGTCACATTCTCGGATCCTGTCATATGTCTTCTCGGCATCATATTCTCGGATCCACCCTTCCTGATTCTCAGCATCACTTTCTCGGATCCATCCTTATTGAGTCTTCGGCATCACTTCAATTCTCGGAATAACTCTTCACTGCTTCTTCGGCATGACACCATTTAAATTCTTGGTATGACTCTTCATCACTTCTTGGTACGACTTCTCCATTCTCAGTGCGACTTCAGGTTACGACTTCACTAATTCTCGGTATGGATTCAGGTTACGACCTCACCAATTCTCAGCATGATTCTACACTTCTATCTATGAACTTTAGGTTCAGGAAGTTGACTCCGAACTTCTTCACTCCGGACTTCTGAATCAGCAAGTCGACTCCGAACTTCTCACCATGAACTTCTTCTTCAGCAAGTCGACTCCGAACTTCCTGCTACAAACTTATTCTTCAGCAAGTCGACTCTGAACTTCTCGCTACAAACTTCTGATACAAGAAGTCGAATCCGCACTTCTGTTCAGAAAGTAGACTCCTAAAATTCTATTCAAGAAGTAGACTCTGTAAATTCTATTCAGGAAGTTGACTCTGCAAATTCTGTTCAAGAAGTAGACTCTGCACTTCTGGTTCTCGTAACGGCTTCACCAGATTCTCAGTATGACTTCACCACCCAACTTTTTCTTGCATTATGAGTACTTTCATATACTCACAAATTAGAGTTACAAAATAGCAAATCATCTTCACAATTAGTGCCTTCACATTTCCTACCATCCAGCTTTTGGGAATTTGCAATTTCCCAGTTCTGAACTTCTCAATTTCCAGACTCGAAATTCCAGACTCTGAATTCTTCGAACACCAGGTTCCGAATGTTCCATATTCTTAGTTCCGAATCTTCAAACTTCCAGCTTCCAAATTCTTATAAATTCAAGGTGTCTTTCCTTTATGAAAACTTCCTCAAGATCAAAAAAAGACAATCCATGCAAACCATCTCTTCCTTCAGCTTGGTCCTAACAAACTTTTTTATTAACACTAAGCTTCCCTTATGTATTGTTGAATGGATCTAACCTTATCTTAAATTTATTAATCTATATCAGATACCAATAGATTTATTTCTCCAAATTCATCCAAGTACTTTGGATTTCTATAGTTCTTTCCATAGATGGATTCATAAGGATCCATTTGAATTCTCGAGTGAAAGCTATTGTTATAAGAATAATCAACCAGAGGAAAATGTTGATCACAACTGCCTTTAAAATCTATAGATCAAGATCTAAAAATATCTTCTAGGGTTTGAATTGTTATATCATACTAACCATATGTATGAGGATGATATGCTATTCTAAAACTTATATCAGTGTCTAAGGCCTACTAAATACTTTTTCATAACATCGAGGTAAACATTGGATCCTAATCAGATATAATAGAGTGTAGTACTCTATTCAACCTTATACTTCCTTAATGTATATCCTCGAAATATTATCTAGAGATAAATATTATTTGATAGTGATGAAGTGTGCTGAATTTTTAAGGTGATAAACTATAACCCATATAGCATTGTTATCTTTATATGTTTTTAGTATTCAGATAAAAAAATATATGATAATGTTTTCCTATTTCCATTCTGGTGTGGGTAATTATTGTAACATCCCATTATACTTTTGTCTCTCTACCATAACATGCTGACATACCAAGCACCAAGATACAAACTCTGTAATATCACTCTTCATTCCATCCCACTAGAAATAATCTTTTAAATCTCTATACATATTTATACTTTTAAGATGAATAGAGAATGAAGAACTATGAGCCTCTTATAACAACTCCTTCAAGTATGATATGGATGAAACACGTACAAAATTCCTAAACCTTATCATTCCATCAAGATCAAGTTTAAACTTAAGAAAATTTATCACCTTCTTCTATATCTCTACATCTTCCTTCTATGCCTCTTTAATCTTCACTTAGATATATGGTTGAACACTTATTTGAGAAGATAAGATTTTTACACTTCCTTCATGATTTCCAATACATCCTTTAAAAAACTAGAAATATTTGATATTTTGTGATCCTCATCATAGATAAGCTAACATGATCCTTTTAACTCAATGCATCAACAACATTGTTCACTTTTCAAGGGTTTTAATGTATTGAGAAATCATAGTATTTAATCTACTACAACCATCTTCTATAGAACATGTTTAAATATTTATATATGGATATATACTCTAAAATATTATGATTAATATATATATATCACACTTTTCTCCATAAAGATAATGTATCCATATCTTTAATTTAAAAATTACCATAACTAACTCCAGATCATGGGTTGGGTAATTTTTCTTATGAACCTCTAATTGTTGTGAGGAATAAGCTATAACCATTTAATTATTCAATATAATATATCTTAATCCATTATTTAATGAATCAATATAGATTAAAAACCCTTCTCTATTATAGGGTAATATAAGTATAGGTACACTAACTAACCTTATCTTCGATTCTATGATATTTTCATCACATTCATCTATCCAAAGTAACTTGAATCCCTTTTGAGTTAACTTGGTCAGTGGATGGGACGGTCATGATAAATTATACACAAAACATTAATAATATACATCCAAACCAAGAAAACTTTTGATCTCATTTACTATGGTTGGTATGGCCTAACATTCAATAGCCTACATATTTATATGAATCCACAGATATACCCTTTCTTGAGATTATATGGCCCAAAAATGAAACCTTTTGTAGCCAAAATTGAAACTTTTTCATACATTTTATCCTTCCTTGGGGTCTTCTGTACAATTCTCAAGTTATATTCATGTTATTCCTTACTCTTTGAATATATAAGAATATTATCTATAAAGACTAACATAAACTGATTGAGGTAATCTATAAATAATATACTCACTATATCCATAAATATAGTAAGGGAATTAGTAAGACCAAATGGAATCACTATACATTAATAGTGTTTATACCTTGTATGAAATTTTTTCAGGGGTATATCCTCTTTCTTGACCCTAAATTAATGATATCCAGAATGGATATCAAACTTGGAAAAGTATTGAACTTTGTGTAGTTGATCAAACAAGTCATCAATATGGGGTAGAGGGTACTTTTTCATGATTGCGATATTGTTAAGTTCCCGATAATCAATGCAGAGTCACATCGATTCACCTTTATTATTAAAAAATAGAATAGTTACACCCCAAGGTGACACACTTGGATGAATGAATCCCATGTCAATATTCTCTTGTAGTTGTTTCTTCAATTCTTGAAACTTAATCGGTTCCATTATATAGGGAGTCTTTGAAATAAGTGTAACACCAGGTATGAGTTCTATTGAGAACTCAACTTTACAATATGGTGGAAGACTAGGAAACTCTTCTAGAAAGACATCAAAAAAATCTTATACAATCGGAATATCATTGATGTTGAGTTTATTTCAAAAAATCTAAGATAAACACCCCTTTTAAATGGGAATAAAGAACCATACAAAGTATGTGATATCCATTAAAATTTCATACTTATGATTTCATTGAAATGTGATCATAGGTTATTTTGTAATATAAAATTTGATTTCTCTTTATCAACAATTGATTTGGGTTTTATATAGAGAAATCCAATCCATTCCTAAGATAATGTCAAATTCAACTAGAGTAATGATGATAAGATTTATAGGAATCACATTTACACAAACTTTATCTAGATTAAGAATCATAGACTTGTGATGTGATCATTGTACCATTAGAGGTTTTCACTACTAATTTAACATCTAATCATTTGGGTGGAATCTTGATACCATTAGAAAATTATTTAGATATAAAATAATGGGTATACCCAGAATCAAATAATACATTATCAGTTCTATAGTGGATGATAAGTGTACCTTTCACACATCATTATTGTTTCTCCCATCAAAAATAGTGATTGCATGATAATTACCTGTTTTCTTAGATTAAGATGTTTTTAACATTGATCATCATAATTAACCTTCAAAATTGATCATTGGTTAGCATAATTCCCAAACTCATTTCATTTGAAACATTGGAGTGTTTGAGGTGCATTCTGTGGATATTTCTCTCTATTCACGTCATTTGCTAACTTTTTTTCCATCAATTCAGCATTCATCCACTCAATAACCTTAATTTACACACTTAAAACATTTATTAGTCCCCTTAAGAAAATTTACTCCATGTTTACTTATGCACTTTGAGTATAAAGGAAAGATCATCTTATTTTCTCCATGGTTTTTATAGTTTCCATTGAATTCCATCTTTCTTTTATTATCAAAACCATATGATTTATGGGTAAATCAGATCTCTATTTCCAAATTCATAGCACAAAAAAATGATTTCTTAATAGCTACCAAATTAACTTATAGTCAACACCCTTAGAAGACTTGGTTTTGATCCACTAAATTATCGATCAACCTTACTTTCAGGTTGGATGATAATACCAAAATTGTACCTTGAAAGTCTTGTAAAATTTCCCTCATAGTTACCAATGGATTCATAATCCTTATTTTTTAACTCAGGAATTACTTCCCCATTTTCATATGAATAATGTGAGGGAATTAATTCTAAAAAATAAGCTATTAATCTCATCCCACTCCATGGATTTAATTTCTTTTGATTGTGTTTTATTCCTCATAAGAGTCTATTGATCTACTTCATCTTCCAAATGATAGAAAACCAAAATTACTTTTTTATGCTTCAAATAATAGAGAATGGAAAATATATTTTATGTATTATTGATCCATTACTCAATAACTATTGGATCAGTAGAACCACTAAGATAAATTGTAAATTTCCTCATGAAGGACTCAATAGAATGTTGTTCTCTCCTTTGCTCATTTGAAAGTTCATCATGATTCATAGCTTGATAAAGTTGCGTGAGAATATCAATAAGATTATTCATTCTATCTCCCATAATTTTTTGTTTTGAAAGAGTACAATCATTTAATTTTACATCATACTTATCATTAACATGGTTCCTTTGTGTTCCATCTATTGACTAAAACCAAAAAGCATAGTGTGATTAAGAATAATTATAGTGGGGAAACACATAATCATGAAAAAACACTTATAGGGTGTCTAAATTCTGAGATATTATTTTTAATATATAGAATCTTAGGTTTAACCTAGGTTATATATTATCATTATTCAAATCCTTCATGATAGTTCATAAAGAGTTTATGAATTTCCAAAACATATCCCCTAGGAGTGTCAAACTAGGTGTGCAACAAGGCCCCTTGTCGTACATCTGGTAAAGATTGAGTCTAGATCAATGCACCCTTTTCAGAGTTATTACCCCTAGGTATAAAAATTTCAAATCCACATCCACTTGTAGTATCCATATATGGATTTAATTTCTCAAAAACCAATCTCTATATCCTTCGCTAAAATTCCAATATATTTTTATATTCTTAAACTTATCCTTATGGTTATCCCTAAAGTTTTCTCATCCTAGTTTATAAAGGTAAACTAAACCTTGATCTGATACCAATTATAGTGACCCAAACTTCTCATAGATAGATATTATATCTTAATATATGAATATTAAATAAATTAAATAGAAATACTTTCCATAATCATTTATGTATAGTGCCTTAGGAAACTTAGATACATAAACAATTAGTTCAAAAGTTAACTACATCATCTCCCACTAACTTCTTCATAAATAGCACCCTTCTTAGACATATCATGAAAAATACCTATCTTCATAACCTAGGTAAAGAAAACATAATAAATGGTGAGATCAGATACTCAGTAAGGGTAAACAAGGGATATATCAATATAAAGTGAGAATAAGGCTATTAGAACATGATAATAACATTTGAAAACCATGCCCTGGATATCATATATTATAAACATGAGTCATGGAATAAATATTGGCAGTTAATAAGACATGAATCATAATTTAATAAAATAATATGATCCATGAGATCATAACTTTTGCATAATACATAGATATGTGGCATACACATAAGCATAGAACATCTTATGTAAAGGCTACCCACCAAGACATTAATAACATGTTAGGCTTGAGATAACCACATGTGTACCTACTTTAGGCTTGTGATAACCACCCATGTACCCTATTTTGGGATTGGGATAACCTCCCATTTACCCTATTGCAGGCTTGTTATAACCTCCCATGTTCCCTCTTTTGTTCTTGGGATAACCTCCCATGTACCCTCTTTCAGGCTTGGGATAGCCTCTCATGTACCCTTTGAGATCGTATAATATTAATCATTACCCAATGAATTAGAAGGAGATATTGGTCTCATCCATCACATAACCCATAAATTTTTGTGCCATAATATCATAAAACATTCATCATATCATAACCCATAAAAATTAAATGGGATTCATAAACATTTCATCATTGCATAACCCATAGAAAGAAAATGGGTTTTATAATCATCTCATCAATTTATCACAGCATAACCTATATAAAAGGAATGGGTTTCATAAACATATCTTCATCATAATAATAAAACATGTAGATAAATAATAACGATGGTACAATTGGATCATATCCCTAGTAAAACAAAATCAACACCAAAGGTTGTTGTCATTTATGAATAGAAATTCTATAAAAATATCAATAAAACATTCTTGAGGGAAATAACCTTTATATTTTGAGAAAACTACTTTAAAATCAAAAAATATATTAAAGAAAACTATTTATTTTAAGATAAACTTGTAAAATTTTAAAGTAATATTTAAATCATTGAGTGTGTATGATGTCAAAAAATACAGTTCATGTCATACATATTAAAATAAAGATTCCTTTCACGTTTTTAGTAAAAAGTCAAGAGAGCCTTATTCAAAAAATGACAAGAAGATTCCTTTTAAAAAAATTTGTAAAAATTAAAACATGGGTAAAATTTTAATAAAATAATCCTTGGATAATAGTTAAAACTTTCTTTAAAAAATTTTTATAAAACATGGACATATAAGAAAAATGGTTTTCGACTGAAGAGAGAAATACATTCATTTTTTCCTTAAAAAAATTCTTTTGGAATATTGAGTACATAAAGAGAGGAAAATGAAAGGGAAAATTTAATTTAAATAAATAAACAAATTATAAGAAAATTCATGAGTTTATTTTTAGTAATATCATAATATATCATCATTGGAAGAATAATCATAAACAATCTTAATAAACAATGAGATTGAAACATAAAATAGTTACCACTTTGGTAAATTTTGAATTGTAATACCAATTAAATAAATAACCTTATATGGACCTTTATATACCATAAATATAATGATAATAATAATAAAATTCATTCATGGATAGTATATACACCACACAAAATAAACAAGTGGTGAATATGGATTGTGTCCCACAGAAATAAATGTGAGATGAAAATCCATTACCTTAACTCTCAACTTCCCTTGTACATGTTAGAAAATATTTTATAATAAATATAGTTTTATTATACATATATTAAAACCCATAATTATATATATCATACCATATATTATTTACATATGACCTTTTATTACCATTTTATTAACAATTCCTTATTAAAATCACGTTTCAGGTAATAACTGCTTCATTTTTTATGTATGTTTTATTTTGGTATTTTTAATAATTTTATATTGATCATGGTTACATAATATTAATAATTTTAACCATTATATTAATATAATATATATATATTATATATTTATTTATAGTAATCCATAAAATTTTGAGATAGGAAAATGAATTACACCGTTCATGGAGACGGTATGTTATACGTATTCATGAACGTTGTTTCCATTTTCTTGACGGATGAAATGAAAAGATGGTAAATAATGTATTATATTTTTAAATTAATTATCATGTCATATATATCACATATATTAATTAAAATTTTCCTTATTACCTTTCATTGAAAGTGTAAATGAAAAAAATCACATTGCTTTGTGAGCCGGTAATTCACCGTACACACGAGCAACGTTATTGTATTCCCCATAGAATGAAAATTAGGAAGGTATATGTGATATTATAATTAAAAAAGTATAATAATTTCATAAATATAATATATAAGCATTAAATACATTATTATATCCATCCATGAGAGGTGGTGGTGGAAAAATAATTGCATCAGTTCGCGAGGTGGTAGTTCACAGTACAAACGGTCGATAGTTTCATTTCAAAATTGATGGAAGTGGAGATGGATATAGGTTATTCAATTTAAAAATTAACTTTTAATTATAATTTAGATACCTGTTTTATTATATCATAATTATTGAATAATATTTTATGGAATTGTAAGAAGAAATAAAATAAAAACACAAGGTTAAGAATTTTACCTCTTCTTCAGAGAACCACTTTAGGTTTATGCCAAAATCCTTCTTATGAGGGTTTTATAATAAAAATAAAGCCTATATGAAGTGTTTATGGAATTAAGTAAGATATTTAGGTAGTTATTTTCTAAAACAAATGGTTTTGGATGTGTTAATAGGAGAGTACATAGGATTCCCTTTTATAAGTGGGGGAGTGGATACACTTGAAATTTCTTAAAAGAAAAAGGTATAGCCATTATAAAAATGGAAAAAGGATACAAAATGGATCATTATTTAAACTTAGATAATATAATATCTAAATATTCCCATAAAATGGTATTTGGAAAAGTTTCTAGGTCATTTTATATCTTATCTTTTTAGTTTAACTCCTTGGTAAACCCATTTTAACCTTAACCGTGGTAATTAATTTTTACTGTTTTTATTATTCATTTTGACCAAAAATTAAGTTGGAATTATTATATAATATTAATTATTCTGATTTAAAGTATGGAATACATTTTTTCAAATTTCATTCACATAATTGGTTAAATTTAATTTAAAATTAAACCCACAAATGTGAAAAAAACCGTTTTCTAAAGAGAAAATTTTCAAAAGTAAAAAAAAGTTTTAATAAAAAAATTCAATATGAAATTGATTCGAATGAAATAAATTATATTAATAAATATATAATTTAACTAAATTTATTTTTTTAAACTATCTTAAAATAAAATAGAGTTGGTGAGTTGTTTAAATGAAAAAGGAAGTTTTTAATAAAAATTGATATTTTCTTACTATTCATCAAAAAATAACCTTTATAGAAAATTATAAAAAAATCTATAAATGATAATTTTGAAATGTATATTTCAAAATTTTATTTTATTTTTTCAAATAATTTTTCTAAAAGTGTAAAAAATTACTTTTATTATTTGTTAACAAAAAACAATAAAAACATTTTTTGAGAAAATAGTATTTTCAAAACATATAAATACTTTACTAAAAATTAAGTATTTTTTATAAATATGATTTATTTAGATAAAACCATTATAATTAATTTTTAAAGTTTTTTATTTCTATTCATGCCACCAAGTTTAACAACTATGTTATAATGGTCGTGTTTAAATAATAATATTAATAGTATATTGTGGTTTGTTCAAATTCGACATTGCATATAATGCAAGCTATCGAAGAAATTTCAATTATTAAAAAATAATAATTCATAAAAAATTCAAGGTGTTAAAATTTATATAGCATTAATACACTTAAAATTGTGATTGGTTAAATCATAAAAATCAATATAATATATATTATCTTTTCTGTATGCATAAAATAAAACATATTCATTTAGGAAAACAAATTACTTATAATCTTCAAACTTAACAATCATTCCATAATCAAATATTTGTGAAATAATTATTAAATTATGTTTTAATAATTTAAAAAATAATACTTCAGAAATTATGTTTTTTTTAAATATACTGACTTCACTGAAACCTCTAACCTTTCCTTTTGAGTTGTCTCTAAAAGTCATAGAGCCCTCATCACATTGATTAATAGATTTAAAGTTCTCTATATCACTAGTAATATACCTAAATCAATCATTGTTCATGTACTGCATGTCCTTGACAATATTAAGGTAGATTTATTAAAATAAATTAGAAAAAAAATTGGTACCCATGATATCATGGGCCCAATAGTATTAGTAATGGAACTCTTAGGTTCTCAAAAAGATTTTAGACATTTATTATTAGGTAATATAGAATAAAAAATCTTATAAGTAAAAGTTTTACTATAACCTAAATATTTGGTAAATATCAACGAACATTAATTTTCATAATGACCTTGTATACTATACCTAAAACATGTAACACTAGAAACATTTCCTTTAAAAAATTTAATAAAATAGTTCTTGTATAGTTTATGTATTTTCTTATTATATTCAAAAGCATTTTTTCATTATTTGGTTTATTAATAGCCATCATCTTATCATAAATATCATTTCCTTGAAAAAAAGTAGATAAATTTTATTTCAAGATAAGGATTTATTTCATAATATTTTCATTATGTTTTTCTGAAATTTATAAATCACTATAAACCCTTTAATTATAATAAGAAGTTTCTTTTATAAGATTCTAATTTTATTGAGTTAGCTTCCTATTTTTTCAACTAGCTTATTATTTATTCATTTAGATCTTTGTAAAATTTAGTTATCCTTAAAACTTATTTTTGTAACTTTTAATTTTATTCATACAATTCATTAAAACTATATCCTTCATAGTATGAATAATTAACTGTACTAAAACTATAATAACTACTAACATGTTTCATAGTAGTTTCTATTAAACATAATTTAACAAATTTCTTTTTACTTCTATAATCATCACATGATTCTAATTCTTCTGTATAACTCTATCCATCCACCAGAGCTCACTTCTCCTTCTTATATTTATTGTATTTTCTTTGATGTAATTTTAGAGACCCCAAACCTGACATACATGGACATTTCATTACTTTTTCAGAATACTTAATACATGACAAAAATAGATCCCCAAAGACCATATTAGTTTAGTGTCTTTGGAAACTCGGAACGTAATATTCTAATCATGGTGAAAGATCTTCAACATCTCCCCTTTGGTTTTCTTACCTAAAACCTTTCTTTATATCCTGGGGAAAAGAAAACATAAAAAGGGTGAGCTCAAATGCTCATTAAAGAAAAGCATAGAGAACATAAAACAATCCATAAACATTTGAATGCAAAAACTTGAACATAAAATCTAAACATCAAAATCTTGAGCAAAGACATAAATCTTGGAAGTACGTAAGGCATATATCATAAAGGAACATCAATCATGATAAAATAGAATTATAATAAATCATGTAATTGTGTAAAACCATTAAGAACATGATATTATTTCCATATTAGCCAATTCATTGCTTCCAAGACCATCTTAGTGGACAATGTCCCTTTCTGAATCGATTTCACTCCTCGTTCCAGTCCTGTAACACTGAACTGGATTAACTTACCATTCCAGCCATGTCTATCTCATGAGATATAAATCTTTACCCAATTCATTGTAGGGATATATATGTCCCACCCATCTCATAATGAAATTATTCTTTCATATTCCACAAAATCATAAATCATACATCATAGCATAACCCATGTAATAGAATGGGATTCTTAAACATCATGCCATCATAACATAATCCATATAAAAAATGGATATCATTTCATCATAAGAAAAATAAAACCATGTAAATAATGGATACATTATACTTGAAACATAAACATATTAAATAATTTCATTTTAGATGGAAAATAGTTTTGATAAAACACTTGAAATGAATTCTTGAGGAAAATATCCTTTCTTCTTCAAAATCATTTTATTTTCACAAAATTCCATGAAATTTTAAAAGAAAAGGGTTTTTTTGAAAATAATAATTCAATATTCTAGAGTAATCTTCATTAAAATGAGGCGTTATGAGACCATAAAAATCCATTCACGACGTATAAGTTAAAAATAACATTCTCCTCATACTTTTGTCGGAAAAGTCAAAAAGTTTCTCATGTGGTAAAAAAAGTAAGATTCCTTTCATAACATGTGGTAAAATTCATAAATGGGTAAAAAGTACATTAAACATACATGAAAACATTTTTAGAAAACATGGACATGGATGATAACAAAAACCCCAGTAAATACTTACGAATAAACAATCTCAGATAAGAGCGAGATTGGAATAGTTATCCCTTACCTTAGGTCTGATATTCTTCGTACGTATCTGAACCTCCTGTATAATGATTTAAATAATTTCATTGACTTATTAAAGAATAATATTCATTGTTATGATATCATATATGGTTCACTTATGACTTTATATTACTCGTTCTTTTGTAAATTCCATGTTAAAGCATCATTTTGGGTAAAATCGTTTCATTTATCATAAGTGTTTCGACATGTTGTTCTTGATATTATTACTTATATCCTGATTTATATAATTCCAGAATGTAAAACATGATTTATATATAATATATATTCATTATATAAATGGAATAAAATACACTCTGCATGGAGATGGTAGGTCGTACGTACGCGTGAACGCTGTTTTTGTTTCCTTATTGAATTAAATGGAATTAAGTAAATGAAACATATATGTAAATAAATATATTATGAAATATATTTCATTATTATTTATTATATATACTTTATAATAATACTTGAATGGTTAATCATGGAAAATGAATCTCATCGCGTTCGTGGAGACGGTAGTCCGTAAGTACGCACAAGCGATGATATCATTCCCATGATCGTGGAATTGTATTGAAGTGTATGTATAATATTTCATAATCAATATCACTTTAAAATAATCATATATATTTATTTATTTACACCATTATACCCATCCAAGTAAGGTGGTGGTGGAAAACAGATTACACCACGGCGTGGAGACGGTATTCTGTACGTACGCATGCGCGGTGCTTTTGTTTTCCGTAGGATGGATAGAAGATGAAATTGGGTTGTTTCATATTTATAATAACATATTAGTATATTAGTGATACATATGTTATTAATTTATAATGAAACAAATAAATAAGAATAAGTAGAAGAAGAAATAAATTGGAAACAATCGGTAAAGGATATTACCTCTTCTTTGGCGCGCCTCTTCTCAACCTCCTCTTAAGGCACTAGGGTTGGTCTTTTGAGGAGACCATAACCTCTATAATTTTTCTAGGGAATATTAGAAGGTAAATGGGCAGGGTTTTTCCGAGCTTCAATGCTCAAAATGGTGTGAAGAGAAGAGGGAAGGGGTGCCCTTTTTATAAGGGAGGAGAGGGGCACCTTTGGAAAAACTTAAAATATTATTTTATAATAAAGTCATATTCGGTTTATAATAGATCCAAATTGATTTATTTAGAAGATAAAGTAGGGATGGGTCTAAATAATCTCAACCAATAGGTTTTAGACAAGTTTAGGTTACTATTTTAACCTTATCATTTAGATTTAACACTAAGTTAAATAATTTAACCTTTACTGTGTCTTCTTGTTTTCTTACACTCTATGATTAATAAACTTGCTATAACAAGCCAAACGAACCCCAAGTGGTTCATTATTAATATATATAACCTTATATAGGTCATTTTTCTGAACCTTATATTTTTAGGAATATAATAAAAATTAATAATATAATATTTGTTTTAAAAACCATTTTATGTCAATTTTTACACTATTTGGTAATTGATTTTTGTGAAAATCATAAAAGCATGATTAGTTAGAAAAAAGTTAATTGAATAAATAATAACAAGTCATATTAACCTATAAAATTATTGTAATTTATAAAAATTCTCAAATTACTTTTATTTGGGTATTTATAACATTAATTATGTTAATATTTCATTAATAAGGTAATTACTGCATCATCATTGTGTCATAAATAAATTATATCATTTAATGTCTAAAAATTATAAATAAAATACCATTATGTAGGAAATATTTTTATCTTTATAATTAATATTTATAGTTGAATTTATCTTATGTATAACCCTATATTAAAAATTTTTTAGTTATTAAACTTTGATTTTAACCATTTTAACTCTTCTTTAAATAAAATAATAATAAGTGTCCTAATCTAATCCAAGTGGACCTAAAGGGTAATAATTTATTCCTAAGGTTGTTTTTTGTCGAATTACACTTATCCAATAGAATTAGTACATGTGTTAGGATAATAATAATATCATTTTTACCCTTAATTACCCTATTTACTTTTAACAGTGGTAAATAAAAGTAAAAAAGTTACTATTCACCAAAAAATATTTTTATCTTATTGAACCGCATTTACTCCTTAATATTAACTGTGTCTATTGAATTTTTTAAATTCCAATCACATAAGCGGTAAAATTATGTTTTATATAGATTTTCAAATTCTCCTAGTAGGTGGGTAAAAGACGGTGAAAAGTTCAATAAAATTTTTATATATATAAAATTATTATAAAATGACACAAATGAATTACATTGAAATTATATAGTTATTATGTATCAATTTTTACCTAAAATAAATTTAAATAAAATAAATATTTATTTAAATAAAAATTCGGTTTTTAAATAGTAACCCAGTGTTTTCACTATTTATCAAAAATTGAAAGTTTTCAGAAAAATACCAAAAATTCACCCTAGGCTAATTTCGATATTCCGAATCCAAAAATGAAGTCCATTTTGAAAGATAAAATTTATCAAATTTGAGAAAGTGGGTATTACTATTCATAACGGCTAGTTCATAATAATATTATAATAATATCTCATTTAGTGAAACTTGGTATTGCGTACTACACATGCTATCGAAGAAGGTCTTGATTGCGTTTAATGCAAGCCAAGTCAGGGATGCGTATAGTGAAAGCTCTGTTTGGTGTTTCATATAACATAATCAAAACTTATTAAACAAAATCTACACTTAATGTTGCGTAAAATAATTTCCACAAAATGAACTTTAAATTGTGTGTAACACGAGCCAAGAATTGTGTTGCATATACTGCAAGCTAATACGGTGTTGTGTATAGTACAAGCTAATCCTAGTGTAGTGTGTAATATAATACATCAAAGAAATTAAAAATAATATATCTCATAAAAGTTCAGGGTGTTACATTCTACCACCCTTAAAATGAATTTCGCCCTCGAAATTCGTCGGGGTTATAAATCATTTACTACTTCAAAGTTTCATTCATAGAAACCCATATCATAAAAAGGAATACTAAAACATCATTTTAAAAAGGAAAGTTAAAAACAAAATGGATACCCAAAGTAACTCATCGCTTGGGTTCCCACATAGTAGTATATAGGTGAAAATATGGATGTGGAAGAGAAATCTAACCATCAAGTTCTGATGGAGAGTGGTAGAGAACATGGCTATGAAAAAAGCCAACAATCACAAAGCCATAAATTTGTGATGATCTAAGGTACCATTTGATTCATCAAATATGAGAGTACTAGGACAACATTTATGGTTTCCAAAATCATTTCCCTAACATGGATGAACTTTTACATAAGGAGAAATACTTACTTGATTTCAGTGTAATATCATCGTTGGTCATTCCATGAACAATTTCCACTTCATCTATATTTAAAGAAATGAAGATAAATTTTTCATTCATGAAGTGTTAGTAGATCATGTGATAGAATGATAAGTCATCCCATTTGTTTCTATCACAAAAAGGTTAGCATAAGTTATTAAATATACATAAGTCCATCTATTGTGAGATTAATCGTATATGATTCAAAAATGGACTTATACTTCATCTATCATACCGCTTAATAAAATAAAACTAGTTCCTACTAACTAGGGACTTCTTGTAGGTCAGTGGTAGGAGATAAAGGCCTGTCGCACTTCGGTTGTGGGTTTGATTCCCACAGCCTTGTCCGACGCGACGGGTTTTCACCCATCCTGCAGGTCGTCCTTTTTATAAAACTACATTATTATAACATCCCATCAATAATATCGAAAAAAAAATTCTATCCTTAAACAATACTAACTTATGTCCAACATAATCCATTCCAATATTTAGGCTTATCTAAAATACTTCTGTCCAATATTATAGTATAAAGAAAATGATTACTAGATAGGTAATATACCAAGCATGTTAATACCATCATTTATCTCCCATATATCATAAGATATATCTTGTTGTTCATATTCCAAAAATGTGAATACCTTAATCATGTATTCTTTTGAAACATGAATTACCATAGAACCCTAGCGAAAACATGAATGCTGTCAAAAGTTAACTCATTCCACATACCAAAATCCCAAAATTTCTATATACTCAAACCATGATATCACTTTGTCCATATATCAGTCATGAGTTCATGAATACTATCAAAATTTCATTTTCTATTTATCCCTTTATTATGCGCATATCATCTTCTTTCCAAAAATATCTGAATAACCTTTCATGGTTACTAGTACCATTCAACATATACTTTCAAATACTTTAGGAAAAACAATAGTGTAACAATCCTTAGATGTTTCTTTATTCCATAGTACCATTAAATTACCTATACAACATAACTCTTGATAAACATACAATCATTCCACTATCTTCTTAAACCATTGACCAAGCTTCAAAACTTCTTTCATCCCATATATCATTTGTAGTCTCCTCATCATCATCCACATAAATACTACCCATATGACCATGTTGATTCTCTTCATGAGATTTTCCCTTAGGGAATTGGTTTGCATAATGCCCATACATTCCACATTTAAAACATCTAATCATTGTTGATGTCATAGAAATACCAGTATCCTTCTCCATGGTGTTAACTGAAGCTTTTCCTTTGCACTTACTGGATTTGTGTCCTTCTTTTCTACACCCAAAGCATCTTCCAGTTTCTTTGAAACATTCTCCTTGATGCCTCTTCCCACATGATTTACATGAGATAAATTGAACTTTCTTTCCTCTATGATCATCATGAAACTCTATCTTTCTCTTATTAGCTGAGTCGGTAAACTTACCAAAGTTGAGATTATTGATCATATTATGAGATTACTGATTAGGCATAATAATGATGTTTGGACTTCCAAATCCTGTTTCATTTAGCTTCTCATGAATAATATCATTCCATTTTCCATCATATCCTCTATTATTGTGAATCTTCATGTTTCCAGCCATTTTCTAAAACCCAAAAAGAATAGTGTGAGAAGCAAAAATCATGATAGGGAAAAAAACATAATAAAGGGGGAGTACCGTAAATATTTAACATCTTAGGTTAAATTCTAAGATCTTTACTGTAATTCTAGGACTATAACTTATACATATACTTATCCTTAGGGACATCCCTAGACATAACTTAGAAATATCTCTAGGGATTTAACTAAAGTTATTGCATCCTAGTTTCCAAAGGTTAAATAAACCATCGCTCTGATACAAACTGTAGAGACCCCAAACCTGACGTACATGGACATTACATTACTTTTGCGGAATACTTAATACATGAAAAAAATAGATGCCTAAAGACCATATTAGTTTACTGTCTTTGGAAACTCAGAACGTAATCTTCTAATCATGGTGAAAGATCTTCAATATCTCCCCTTTGGTTTTCTTACCTAAAACCTTTCTTTATATCCTGGGGAAAAGAAAACATAAAAAGGGTGAGCTCAAATGCTCATTAAGGGAAATAATAGAGAACATAAAACAATCCATAAACATTTGAATGAAAAAACTTGAACATAAAATTTAAACATCAAAATCTGGAGCAAAGACATAAATCTTGGAAGTACGTAAGGAATATATCATAAATGAACATAAATAATGATAAAATATCATTAGAATAAATCATGTAATTATGGAAAACCATTAATCACATGATATGATTTCCATAGTATCCAAGGCATTGTTGTCAAGACCATCTTAGTCGACAAAGTCCCTTTCTGAATCGAGTTCACTCCTCGTTCCAGTCCTGTAACACTGAATCGGATTAACTTACAGTTCCAGCCATGTCTATCTCATTAGATATAAATCTTTACCCAATTCATTGGAGATATATATAGGTCCCACCCATCTCATAATGAAATCATTCTTTCGTATGCCACAAAATCATAAATCATACATCATAGCATAACCCATGTAATAGAATGGGATTCTTAAACATCATGACATCATAACATAATCCATATAAAAAAATGGATATCATTTCATCATAAGAAAAATCAAACCATGTAAATAATGTATACATTATACTTGAAACATAAACATATTAAATAATTTCATTTTAGATGGAAAATAGTTTTGATAAAACACTTGAAATGAATTCTTGAGAAAAATATCCTTTCTTCTTAAAAATCATTTTATTTTCACAAAATTCCATGCAATTTCAAAAGAAAGGGGTTTTTTTGAAAATAATCATACAATCTTTTAGAGGAAGCTTCATGAAAATGAGGCGTTATGAGACTGTAAAAATTTGTTCACGCTGTATGAGTTAAAAATAGCATTCTCCTCGTACTTTTGTCGGAAAAGTCAAAAAGTTTCTCGTGTGGTAAAAAAAAGTAAGATTCCTTTCATAACATGTGGTAAAATTCAAAAATGGGTAAAAAGGACATTAAACATACATGAAAACATTTTTAGAAAACATGGACATGGATGATAACAAAAACCCCAGTAAATACTTACGAATAAACAATCTCGGATAAGAGTGAGATTGGAATAGTTATCCCTTACCTTAGGTACGATATTCTTCGTAAGTATCTGAACCTCCTGTATAATGATTTAAATAATTTCATTGACTTATTACAGAATCATATTCATTGTTATGATACCATATTTGGTTCACTTATGACTTTATATTACCCGTTCTTTTGTAAATTCCATGTTAAAGCATCGTTTTGGGTAAAATCGTTTCATTTATCATACGTGTTTTGACATGTTGTTCTTTATATTATTACTTATATCCTCATTTACATAATTCCAGAATGTAAAACATGATTTATATATAATATATATTCAGTATATAAATGGAATTAAATATACCATTCATGGAAACGGTAGGTCGTGCGTACGCATGAACGCTGTTTTCATTTCCTTATTGAATTAAATGGAATTAAGTAAATGAAACATATATTTACATAAATTTATTATGTAATATATTTCATGATTATTTATTATATATACTTTATAATCATACTTGAATGGTTAATCATGGAAAATGAATCTCATCGCGTTCGTGGAGACGGTAATCCGTACGTACGCATGAGCGATGATATCATTCCCATGATCGTGGAATTGTATTTAAGTGTATGTATAATATTTCAGAATCAATATAAATTTACAATAATCATATATAGTTATTTATTTACACCATTATACCCATCCAAGTAAGGTGATGGTGGAAAACATATTACACCACGGCGTGGAGATGGTATTCCGTACATACGCACGCGCGGTGATTTTGTTTTCCGTATGATGGATAGAACATGAAATTGGGTTGTTTCATATTATAATAACATATCATTATATGAATGATACGGATGTTATTAATTTATGATGAAACAAATAAAGAAGAAGAAGTGGAAGAAGAAATAAATTGGAAAGATTAGCTAAAGGATATTACCTCTTCTTTGATGCGCCTCTTCTTAACCTCCTGTTAAGGTGTAAGAACCTAGTTTTTGCTGCAGAAGACTTTGGAATATTCTTGATGATATTCCAGAGCAGCGCCCTCAGACGGCGTGCGATTCCAAGCCCCGGAATGTCCGGAATTAAATTTTCAGTGCGTTCACACTGGAAACGCCAAATAAATAAGATAACTCCTAAACGGAGTCCCGAATCATAGATCTGAGTGTACGGATGGGTCCGGAATGGGGTGTTTACCCTAGTAACGACATAAAACTTGTCGGCACAGGACGTTTGGACCCCTCTCTCGCTTCTGGAATGTTAAACGGATTAAATAAATAAATTAATTCGTTTAAGGGTGAAACGCTAGTATCTCTTAAATGGTTGCTCAGGTTGGAAAACTGAGAGCACCATTGATTTTGGAGCATGCCGTTTACCCTAGGAGGGGTATAAGTTTCATGGGCGCGGGCCGTTTGTGAAAACTGGCCCCAGGGGCGTTTTCGTAATTTAGCAGCTTCGGACGTTAAATTTTATAACTTTTGAACGGAGTCTCGGATTAAAATTACGAGACTGTCGTTGTGCTCGAGAGGTGGTGTTTACCCCAGGGGAGGCTTAACCTCGACCCTGCTGAGGGTTCGGGTTCGGGCCGACGGGCGGGTGGTTAAGTGTTTCTATTTAAACGCTTAAGTCACCCACACCCTCTTCCTCTCCCTCACCTGGACAGCAGAAAGGATGATCTCTTCCCTCTCCTCCTCCTCCTCTGGAGAGGCAGCTCCGGCAAGGCGACGGTGCGGCGGCGGATCGCCCGTGAAGCTTCGGGCAACGCCCCTGCAGGTAGGATCTTGTTTAACGTTTCGTTTTAATCCCCGAACCTACTTTGATTCCAATTTGATGCATCTAATTGCTGCTTAAACGTCAAGAGAATCCAATGAAAGCGTAGTAGATTTTATCCCCTTTCCATCACTTGTCTCGGATTTGAAATCCGAGTTCGGAGAAGCCCGCAGGGGTTCGCCGAAGGTTGCGGGAATTAGGGGTTTTGGGGTGTTTTCCGGCGGGTTCCGGCGATGGCAAGGGCTTCGGCAGGTGGCGGGCGGCTTCCTCAGGCGGGTGGCGCGGCTCGGGCTCGTCGGCTTCAGGTGGTAGCCCTGGCGGCGCGGACGGCTTCAGGCGGGCGACGCGGCGGCAGGCCGGTCCGTGGCGGCGGGCTTCGGTCGAGAGGCGCCGGCGTAGCGCGAAGGAGGAGGGGCACGGGGTGCGCGACCCCGTGCGGCGCGACCGCGACCCGCGTGTCACGGGTTGCTGCAGAAAGGGGGATACCGGCCTTGACGGCTGATCGGTGGTGATAGGCCGCAGCGGCTTGAACCAGACCCGCGTCTGGGCCGCGGGCCGGCTGTGGGCGGACCGGCCGGTCCGGGCCGATCCGGCCCAAGGGAGTGCCCCTTTGAATTTCCGACACCCGTAACTTTCGTTACGGGCGTCCATTTTGCGCGCCGTCAGCGGAAGCACGGACCTTGCGTCGTAGGGAATGTTTAGAGCTAGTTTTGGGAATTTTTAATTCCTGGAACGAGGGGCCGCAGAGGCGCGACGTGTCCTTAAGTGGGCGAGCGTATTCCCCAAGTTTCTTGTTTTGGACGGCTTGGACGCATGCGACGTCCGCTTTGAGTGTCGTCAGTTGCGTTGGGACCCTAGCACAGGGGTGAAGGTTTCCAGGGTGGTTTCAGGCATTGGGACTGGATTTGAGGCGTGGGCCCCACGGCCTGTCTTTCGAGCTACGTGCAGCGTTTCACGCCTTTTTCACCGGACGTCCGTTCGGGGCATGCGAGTAGTCGATGTTGGGTGTTTTTTAGAGGGGATTGGAATGGTGCAATCCTCCCGCCCTAATTCGGCAATATGGTGCGGGGCCCATGAGGGTCGTTTGGGCGTCGGCGGTGATTTTCCATCTTTATCACCGGGCGACCGTTTTAGACAAGGTAGTGGTCCATCTTGTGTGATTTTTCGAGAGGATCGCAAAGGTGTGATCCGTTCATTGAGTTTCGGGACCAGGTTGCGGGTCCCACGAAGCACCGCTCGTGTGCGGTGCGCCGGAACGTACCTTTTTCTCCAAATATCCGTTGTGATCATGTGATTAGTGCTTTTGATGTGTTTTCCCGACGGGATCGCAATGGTGCGATGCGCCCGACTGTTTTCGGGGCCGAGGCTCGGGATCACGGGACGTCGTTCGGGTGTGGGGCGGTGTTGGTGACCTTTTCATCGGATATCCGTTGGAGGCGAGTAAGTAGTCGATCTCGCGTGTTTTTCTGCGAGGATTACAACGGTGTGATCCGTTTAGTTGTTCGGAGCCTCTTGTGCGATATTTTTGTGGAAGCATGGATGGTGCTCTAGTGGTGGTTCAGCCTACCTTGTTTGTAGCGGACCCTCGGCGTGTGATCGCACACTCTTGGGAGAGTGATATAATTGGTCCACGAGATGTGGTTGGGTGTGCCTGGGCCTCTGAGGTGGAGTTGTTACGTCATGCCTTTGCGTTGACGTTGGGTGTCGTGTGCACGATAGCCTTAGGGCTGGAACGAGGTATACTCTGTGAGTATACGGAAGCGCTTGGAGGTACGTGTGGTTGTTTGTACCTGAGGATGTTTGTGCGCTCAGTTGGGGTTGACTTGGGGCCACACGTCATGTGGGCCCCACGTGCGTGTCGTGATCTGTTTTACGTACTTCGACCTCTTGCGACGTAGAGGGTCCCTCTGTGCTCGTTTGTTTGACCAGCAGGGTGCAGTTTTCCCCTGGCTTTGTGCTTGTTTGTTTGACCAGCAGGGTGGAGTTTCCCCTGGCCTGGTGCTCTTTTGTTTGACCAGTAGGGTTGAGCGATCTCCCCCTGGTCTTATTCTCGATGGATTGGCCGGTAGCGGTGCTAGTGACACTCAGTGATGGAGCAAACGCTGCACCTCTTTTGGGTGAGTTGTTCTGGAGTTGGGTGGTTGTGCGATACCCACTCTATGTTCGGTTGGCCAATGTTGTACCCTCCAGTGGAGATGTCTAGAGAAGTTCTGAGTTTTACCCTCCAACGGGGTTGGGCAGTGGGTTACTCATCGGCTTTTAGGGTCTACCCTCCAGCAGAAACTGGGCAGTGGGTCACCCGACGCTCTTAGGGTCTACCCTCCAGCAGAGACTGGGCAGTGGGTCACCCGATCCACTTAGGGTCTACCCTCCATCAGAGACTGGGCAGTGGGTCACCCGATGACCTCTTAGGGTCTACCCTCCAGCAGGGCTGGGTAGTGGGTCGCCCGTCGTCTAGTTCCAGGTCTACCCTCCAGCAAGGTTGGGCAGTGGGTCGCCAGTCGGCTTATTCTAGGTCTACCCTCCAGCGGGGCTGGGCAGTGGGTTGCCTGATGATGTATTAAGGTCTACCCTCCAACAGGGCTGGGCAGTGGGTCACCAGATGATGTATTATGGTTTACCCTCCAGTAGGGCTGGGCAGTGGGTCACCCGATATCATATTATGAATTACCCTCCAGCAGGACTGGGCAGTGGGACACCTGTTGGCATTCCAGGCTCAGTCCTTTCTACTAGGCTAGCCTGTGGTTTTACTCCGTGATTACCAGAGCGGGACCCCTGGTTACGGGTCAGTGTTGTGACGACCTTGACTTTGAGGAGACCTCTCGACTATAGGGCAGTGGCGAGGTGTGGTTTGACTTTCCCTAGAACTCTCAAGTACGAGGGGCGCTTTCCCCACTGAGACGCATTCTTGTGACGCAATCTAAAATCGTGTGGGTGAGTCAGTGCCACCCAAAGCGGATAGTGTCGAGGTGCGGTGTTTGAGCCCCTTGGCTTGCAGTTCGGGGCAGACGTACGGAATGCTGGGCATCGATGGTTTACTTCTGGGACTATAGGCGACTCACTTTTCTTGGGATGAGCTACGGGATGGAGATCCCCTTACAATGTTGTTCGGGTTTCTTTTTGAGCATACAGATATGTATATACCTTGTTTCCAGTACCCTCTTCTTGGGTTTGGTTACTCTCCTTCCAGGAGAGGCGAAGACACGTGGGGTATTCCACGTGCTTTCCGTGTCTAGATTCTCATGGTTGGACGAGTCTACTCTCCTTCTATAGGTAGCGAAGACTCGACGGGAAGTTCGTCTTCTCACCATTTCCATCTCCTTGTGTCTGGACGAGTCTACCTTCTTGCCTCTTGTTGGGTTGAGATGGACTCTTTACTGTACTTCTTACTTCACTTTCAGTTGTACTCCCTTACTTTTCTCTGTTTGCTCTACTGCACACCCTTCGGTACCTCCATTGTTTCTCCCTCGAGCCTTCGGGGTATCCTACTGAGTATTTTTATACTTACCCATGCTTGGGATTTGCCGGCACTTGGTGTGCCCTTGCAGACGACGGACAAGTTGGTATTGACTTTAGTGGATTTTGGGATCTTGGGAGCTCGGACCGCGTGCGGTGGTCGGAGTCAGGTTCCAGGTGGGAGACCCGCCAGCTATTTCTTTTTGTTTACCTGTTGCCGGGTTGTGGAACCTTTTCTGGTTTGGCATGTGTTTTTTCCCTTTTTCCTTTTCAGAACATTACTTGTACTGTTTAGAGGTCAATGCACATTTGTGGTATTTATATAGTAGTTTCCCTTTTTCTTTACTTGTCTTTTTTTTTTCTCTGCACTTTTCATTGAGTGTGCTGTGTGTGGGTGTGTACAGGTGCTTAGGCAAAGGCCTCCCCGAGTTGTTGTGCCTTCGGCAATGGTCGCCAGCTCCTGGCCTATGGAGGCGGGCTTGGGGTAGTTGCGGCTCGAGCCCAGGTAGGGTCGGGTCGTGACAAAGTGGTATCAGAGGTGGCTCATTCCTTTGGATGCTGTTCGAACGTCCCTAAAAGAGGAATTGGTTTGGATTTAGGGCAATAGTGTTAACGTGTCTCGAGATCAGCTCTCAGGCCAGGGAGTCCAGTGATGGTGCGGCGGCCGACGTATCCATTCACCAGGACCTTGATAACCCGCTTGTCGACTCGGCATGCTGAGACACTTGTTGTAGGGAAAATTTTGTTTGTGAATCTCATAGGACTGAGTCTTGACTGTCCTTCTTGAGTCAGTTACCCATTGTTGTTGTTGTGGTATATACATATATTCTCATCTGACTGTGGCACTCCTTCATAATATTCAGGATGTCTCCGCGAAGACAGCCATCCAGGATACCAGCTTTGGTTTGTGACGACGGCCCTGTGAGCTATGAGGCCACAGTCTAGGACCCATCATGCGAGCCCCTTTCTCCGAGTGGGTTGGTAGCAGCACCCCCACTTGTTGAGAAGCAGAAAGTTTCAGCAGAGCAGGATGATCTTGAGCGCAGGTTGAGCGTGCTCCGTGAGTTCCAGCGGCAAGGACCGCTGAGGTTCAGTGGTGATCCAGACCCTCAGGCATCATAGGTTTGGCTAGAAACAGTGGTTTACCTTTTCAGGCTTGTGAAAACACCGACAGATCAGAGAGTGGATTTGACAGCCAGCCTTTTTCGTGGATCAGCTTGGCGTTGGTGGAGTCTGGTGACTTAGCTTCTTGACGAGTCGTCGCTTTCGTGGGGCGACTTTCAGTTGTTGTTTCGTGAGGATTCTTGCCTCTCCTGCTTGTGCTCCATTCGGATTCAGGAGCTCCTACAGTTCAGTAGGGAGGGATGATGGTGTCTGAGTACGCGGCTAGTTTTGCAGACCGTGCACACTTTTACCCGGACTTGGTCCATGATGACAACCCCCGAGCGCGGAAGTTTGAGCAGGGTCTCCGTCGAGAGATTCATGTTGTCATAGTACCCTTGGGCATTTCCACATATGCCATGGTGCTAGAGTAGGCACTGGTGACAGAGGTCTTCCTGTCACGTTCTGGATTTGGTAGTGGCAGTAGGCACGTTGGAGCCGAGACGTTTGTCGTAGCTAGCAGGTGCCGGATGACAGAACCTCGATGCAGGTGGCCTTCCCACTGTCGGTTTCGGAGACGTGGTCGTATACCACTGTGGTGAAAAGACGTAGGGCCTCAGCCGAGGATGCCCTTCCGTGAGTGGATCTCGGGCCGTGGTCCTACACCAAAGTGGCGCCAGAGGGCACCAGGGCAGCCCAGAGAGCGTCGGTGCTATGCTTGTGACGGGCGAGGTCACTTGGCACGAGACTTCCCGACCCAAGTTGCTGAGAGCTTCGGGCAAGCAGCAGGCGCACCACCATGGCAGGGGAAACACCGTGATCAGAGTAGTGGCCATAGAGGTGGTGCTAGCAGAGGAGCGGGAGGATCTGAAGGTGGGGGACGACATTACGAGATCTCCCCATCACCACTAGGCGGTCCACGTCAGGCTCCAGGAGCTGACGGTTGGGACCCTGGGTAGCCGTGAGCTTTGGATGTCTACGATCCTGCAGAGCATGGGATGGTGAGAGGTACCCCTTGCGAATCTTCTACTTCTTGCAGTAGAATTGATAGACTCTGTGTGTGGAATTCTTTCCTCCCTACTCCTTGCTTGAGGTGTTACCAGGGTGACGCAGGGCGTCGGTTGTAACCCAGTTTTGGTAAGGAAAAAGAAATGAGACCTTTTCCTTTAGTCGATGGTGTTGACTCCTTCGCTTCCGAGCGTGTAAGAGAGTCTTGGTTGAGAGACATCGACTGTGAAATCTTGCGTGACCATATATCCTTGGGTGTTTCACCATATGGATATTCTGAAGGAGGGAATCGCCGGGCCTTGTTCCAGGTGTGGGCAGTGATTCCATTCACGGCGTGCGACGTAGAGGTTCGTTCAGGGAGTTGAGCTACCCCCGAGAGCCTTCAGGTCGTTTGAGACCGTGCAAAGGGATGGCGAGGTTCTCTACCGCCTTGCCCTAAACCCAAAGTCTGGAGTGGGTGCATGACATCGGCAAGGGCTGACCTCGCGTGAACTGATCAATCCTTTGGTCTGTGTGCGGTGAGGCAGAGCTGTGCGTGGGTTCTTCTGGGTGTGGAAAGCCAGGTGTGGGCTTAGTACCCTGTGATGCTCCCTAGTTTTTCTTTTCGGGGACGAAAATCTTGAAGGAGGGAATGATGTAAGAACCCAGTTTTTTCTGCAGAAGACTTTGGAATATTCTTGATGATATTCCAGAGCAGCGCCCTCAGACGGCGTGCGATTCCAATCCCCGGAGTGGCCGGAATTAAATTTTCAGTGCGTTCACACAGGAAACGCCAAATAAATGAGATAACTCCTAAACAGAGTCCCGGATCAAAGATCCGAGTGTACGTATGGGTCCAGAATGGGGTGTTTACCCTAGGAATGACATAAAACTTGTCGGCATGGGACGTTTGGACCCCTCGCCTGCTTCGGGAATGTTAAACGGATTAAATAAATAAATTAATTCGTTTAAGGGAGAAACGCTAGTATCTCTTAAACGGTGTCTTAGGTTGGAAAACCGAGAGCACCGTTGATTTTGGAGCGTGTCCTTTACCCTAGGAGGGGTATAATTTTCACGGGCGCGGGCCGTTTGTGAAAAATGGCCCCAGGGGCATTTTCGTAATTTAGCGGCTTCGGACGTTAAATTTTATAACTTTTGAATGGGGTCTTGGATTAAAATTCCGAGACTACTGTTGTTCTCGGGAGGTGGTGTTTACCCCAGGGGAGGCTTAACCTCGACCCTGCTGAGGGTTTGGGTTCGGGCTAACGGGCGGGTGGTTAAGCGTTTCTATTTAAACGCTTAAGTCACCCACACCCTCTTCCTCTCCCTCGCCTGGACAGCAGCAAGGAGGAGCTCCTCCCTCTCCTCCTCCTCCTCCGGCGAGGCAGCTCCATCAAGGCGACGGCGTGGTGGCGGATTGCCCGTGAAGCTTCGGGCAATGCCCCTGCAGGTAGGATCTTGTTTAACGTTTCGTTTTAATCCCCGAACCTACTTTGATTCCAATTTGATGCGTCGAATTGATGCTTAAACGTCGAGCGAATACAATGAACGCGTAGTAGATTTTATCCCCTTTCCAACTCTTGTCTCGGATTTGAAATCCGGGTTTAGAGAAGCCCGCAGGGGTTCGCCGAAGGTTGCGGGAATTAGGGGTTTTTGGGGTGTTTTCCGGCGGGTTCTGGCGGCGACAGGGGCTTCGGCTGGCGGCGGGCGGCGTCCTCAGGTGGGTGGCGCGGCTCGGGCTCGTCGGCTTCAGGCGTTATCCCCGGCGGTGCGGGCGGCTTCAGGCGGGCGACGCGGCGGCAGGCCGGTCCGTGGCGGCGGGCTTCGGTCGAGCGGCGCCGGCGTAGCGCGAAGGAGGAGGGGCACGAGGTGCGCGACCCCGTGCGGCGCGACCGCGACCCGCATGTCGCGGGTCGCTGCGGAAAGGGGGAGACCATCCTTGATGGCCGGTCGGTGGTGACAGGCCGCGGCGGCTTGAACCGGACCCGCGGCCGGGCTGCAGGCCGGCTGTGGGCGGACCGGTCGGTCCGGGCCGGTCCGGCCCAAGGGAGTGCCCCTTTGAATTTCCGACGCCCGTAACTTTCGTTACGGGCGTCAGTTTTGCACGCCGTCAGCGGCAGCACGGACCTTGCATCGTGGGAAATGTTTAGAGCTAGTTTCGGGAATTTTTAATTCCCCAAACGAGGGGCCGCGGAGGCGCGACGTGTCTTTAAGTGGGCGAGCGTATTCCCCGAGTTTCTTGTTTTGGACGGCGCGGACGCATGCGACGTCCGCTTTGAGTGTCGTCAGTTGCGTTGGGAACCTAGCGCAGGGGTGAAGGTTTCCAGGGTGGTTTTGGGCGTTGGGACGGGATTTGAGGCGTGGGCCCCACGGCCTGTCTTCCGAGATGCGTGCAGCGTTTCACGCCTTTTTTCACCGGACGTCCGTTCGGGGCGTGCGAGCAGTCGATGTTGGGTGTTTTTCTGAGGGGATTGCAATGGTGCAATCTGCCCGCCCTAATTCGGCACAATGGTGCGGGGTCCACGAGGGTCGTTTGGGCGTCGATGGTGATTTTCCATCTTTATCACCGGGTGACCGTTTTGGACGAGTGGTCCATCTTGTGTGCTTTTTCGAGAGGATCGCAACGGTGTGATCCGTTCGTTGAGTTTCGGGACCGGGTTGTGGGTCCCACGAAGCACTGCTCGTGTGCGGTGCGCCGGAATGTATCTTTTTCTCCAGATATACGTTGTTCTCATGTGAGTAGTGCTTTTGACGTGTTTTCCCGAGGGGATCGCAATGGTGCGATGCGCTCGACTGTTTTCGGGGCCGAGGCTCGGGATCACGGGACGTCGTTCGTGCGTGGGGCGGTGTTGGTGACCTTTTCTTCGGATATCCGTTGGAGGCGAGTAAGTAGTTGATTTCGTGTTTTTTTTCGCAAGGATTACAACGGTGAGATCCGTTTAGTTGTGTGGAGCCTCTTGCACGATCTTTTTGTGGAAGTATGGATGGTTCTCCAGTGGTGGTTCGACCTACCTTGTTTGTAGCGGACCCTCGGCGTGTGATCGCGCACTCTTGGGAGAGTGATATAATTGGTCCACGAGATGTGGTTGGCCGTACCTAGGCCTTTGAGGTGGAGTTTTTACATCACGCCTTTGCGTTGACGTTGGGTGTTGTGTGCACAATATCCTTAGGGTTGGAACGAGGTATACTCTGGGAGTATACGGGAGCGCTTGGAGGTACGTGTGGTTGTTTGTACCTGAGGATGTTTGTGCGCTCCGTTGGGGTTGACTTGGGGCCATACGTCGTGTGGGACCCACGTGTGTTCCGTGATCTGTTTTACCTACTTCGACCTCTCGCAACATAGAGGGTCCCTCTGTGCTCGTTTGTTTGACCAGCAGGGTGGATTTTTCCCCTGGCTTTGTGCTTGTTTGTTTGACCAGTAGGGTGGAGTTTCCCCTGGCCTGGTGCTCTTTTGTCTAACCAGTAGGGTTGAGCGGTCTCCCCCCGGTCTTGTTCTCGATGGATTGTCCGGTAGCGGTGCTAGTGACACCCAGTGATGGAGCAGACACTGCACCTCTTTTGGGTGAGTTGTTCTGGAGTTGGGTGGTTGCGCGATACCCACTCCATGTTCGGTTGGCCAGTGTTGTACCCTCCAATGGAGATGGCTAGAGAAATTCTGAGTTTTACCCTCCAGCGGGGCTGGGCAGTGGGTTAATCATCGGCTTTTAGGGTCTACCCTCCAGCAGAGACTGGGCAGTGGGTCACCCGACGCTCTTAGGGTCTACCCTCCAGCAGAGACTGGGCAGTGGGTCACCCGATGCACTTATGTTCTAGCCTCCAGCAGAGACTGGGCAGTGGGTCACCCGACGACCTCTTAGGGTCTACCCTCTAGCAGGGCTGGGTAGTGGGTTGCCCGTTGTCTAGTTCCAGGTCTACCCTCCAGCAAGGTTGGGCATTGGGTCGCCTGTCAACTTATTCTAGGTCTACCCTCTAGCGGGGCTGGGCAGTGGGTCGCCTGATGATGTATTAAGTTCTACCCTCCAGCGGGGCTGGGCAGTGGGTCGTCGGATGATGTATTATGGTTTACCCTCCAGCAGGGCTGGGCAGTGGGTCACCTGATATCATATTATGAATTACCCTCCAACAGGGCTGGGCAGTGGGACACCTGTTGGCATTCCAGGCTCAGTCCTTTCTACTAGGATAGCCTGTGGTTTTCCCCCGTGATTACCGGAGTGGGACCCCTGGTTACGGGTCAGTGATGTAACGACCTTGAATTTGAGGAGACCTCTCGAATGCAGGGCAGTGACGAGGTGTGGTTTGGATTTCCCTAGAACTCTCAAGTACGAGGGTCGCTTTCCCCACCGAGATGCATTCTTGTGATGTGATCTAAAACAGTGTGGGCGAGTCAGTGTCGTCGAAAGCGGATAGTGTCGAGGTACGGTGTTTGAGCCCCTTGGCTTGCGGTTCTGGGCAGACGTACGGAATGCTGAGCATTGATGGTTTACTTTTGGGACTATAGGTGACTCACTTTTATTGGGCTGAGCTACGGGATGGAGATCCCCTTACGACGTTGTTCAGGTTTCTTGTTGAGCATACAGATATGTATATACCTTGTTTCTGGTACCCTCTTCTTGGGTTTGGTTACTCTCCTTCTAGGAGAGGCGAAGACGCGCGGGGTATGCCACGTGCTTTCCGTGTCTAGCTTCTCGCGGTTGGATGATTCTACTCTCCTGCTATAGGTAGCGAAGACTCGACGGGAAGTTAGTCTTCTCATTGTTTCCAGCTCCTTGTGTCTGGACGAGTCTACCTTCTTGCCTCTTGTTGGGTTGAGCTGGACTCTTTACTGTACTCCTTACTTCACTTTCAGTTGTACTCCCTTACTTTTCTCTTTTCACTATTCTACACACCCTTCGGTACCTCCTTTGTTTCTCCCTTGAGCCTTCGAGGTATCCTACTGAGTATTTTTATACTCACCCCTGCTTGGGCTTTGCCCGCACTTGGTGTGCCCTTGCAGACGACAGACAGGTTGGTCGTGACTTCAGTGGAGCTTGGGAGCTTGGGAGATCGGACCACGTACGGTGGTCGGAGTTGGGTTCCAGGTGGGAGACCCGCCAGCTGTTTATTTTTGTTTACCTGTTGCCGGGTTGTGGCACATTTTCTGGTTGGGCGCATGTTTTGCCCCTTTTTCCTTTTCAGCACTTTACTTGTACTGTTTAGAGGTCGATGCACATTTTTGGTATTTATATAGCAGTTGCCCTTTTTCTTTACTTGTATTTTGTTTACTCTGCACTTTGCATTGAGTGTGCTATGTGTGGGTGTGTACAGGTTCTTAGTCAAAGGCCTCCCCGAGTTTTTGTGCCTTCGGTGCTGGTCTCCAGCCCCTGGCCTATGGAGTCGGGCTTGGGGTAGTTGCGGCTCGAGCCCGGGTAGGGTCGGGTCGTGACATAAGGCACTAGGGTTGGTCTTTTGAGGAGACCAGAACCTCTATAATGTTTCTAATGAAGATGAGAAGGGAAATGGGCAGGGTTTGTCTGAGCTTCAAGGCTCAAAAGGGTGTGAAGAGAAGAGGGAAGGGGTGCCCTTTTTATAAGGGAGGAGAGGGGCACCTTTGGAAAAACTTAAAATATTATTTTATAATAAAGTCATATTCAGGTTATAATAGCTCAAAATTGATTTATTTTGAAGCTAAAGTGGGGATGGGTCGAAATTCCCTCAAATAATAGGTTTTAGACAAGTTTAGGTTACTATTTTAACCATATCATTTAGATTTAACTCTAAGTTAAATTATTTAACCTTTATCGTGTCTTCTTGTTTTCTTACACTCTATGGTTAATCAACTTACTATAACAAGATAAACAAACCCCAAGTGGTTCATTATTAATATATATAACATTATCTAGGTTATTTTACCGAACCTTATATTTTTAGGAATATAATAACAATTAATAATATAATATTTTTTTTAAAAACTATTTTATGTCAATTTTTACACTATTTGGTAATTGATTTTTTTGAAACTCATAACAGCATGATTATTTCGAAAAAAGTTAATTTAATCAATAATAACATATCATATTAACCTATAAAATTAGTGTAATTCATAAAAAGTCTTAAATTACATTTATTTTTGTATTTATAACATCAATTATGTTAATATTTCATTAATAAGGTAATTATTGCATCATCATTGTGTCGAAAATAAATTATATCATTTAATGTGTAAAAAATATAAATAAAATACCATTATTTAGGAAATATTTTTATCTTTCTAATTAATATTTATAGTTGAATTTATCTTATGTATAACCCTATATTAAAAATGTTTCAGTTATTAAACTTTGATTTTAACCATTTTAACTCTTCTTTAAATAAAATAATAATAAGTGTCCTAATCTAATCCAAGTGGACCTAAAGGGTAATATTTTATTCATAAGGTTTTTTTTGGTCGAATTACACTTATCCAATAGAATTAGGATATGTGTTAGGGTAATAATAATATCATTTTTACCCTTAATTACCCTATTTACTTTTAACCATGGTAAATAAAAGTAAAAAGTTACTATTCACCAAAAATTGTTTTTATCTTATTGAACCACATTTACTCCTTGATATTAACCGTGTCTCTTGGATTTTCAAAATTCCACTCACAGAAGCGGTAAAATTAAGTTTTATGTAGATTTTCAAATTCTCCTAGTAGGTGGGTAAAAGACGGTGAAAAGTTCAATAAACTTTTTATATATCTAAAATTATTATAAAATGACACAAATGAATTACATTAAAATTATATAGTTATTATGTATCAATTTTTACCTAAAATAAATTTAAATAAAATAAATAATTATTTAAATAAAAAGTCGGTTTTTAAATAGTAACCCAGTGTTTTCACTATTCATCAAAAATTTAAAGTTTTCAGAAAAATACCAAAAATTCACCCTAGGATAATTTCGATATTCCAAATACAAAAATGAAGTCCATTTTGAAAGATAAAATTTATAAAATTTCAAAAACTGGGTATTACTATTCATAACGGCTAGTTCATAATAATATTATAATAATATCTCATTTAGTGAAACTTGGTATTGTGTACTACACACGCTATCGAAGAAGGTCTTGATTGCGTGTAATGCAAGCCAAGTTAGGGTTGCGTGTAGTGAACGCTCCATTTGGTGTTTCGTATAACATAATCAAAACTTATTAAACAGAATATATACTTAATGTTGCCTAAAATAATTTCCACGAAACAAACTTTAAATTGTGTGTAACATGAGCCAAGAATAGTGTTGCATATACTGCAAGCTAATACGGTGTTGTGTATAGTAAAAGATAATCCTAGTGTAGTGAGTAATATAAGACATCAAAGAAATAAAAATAATATATCTCATAAAATCTCGGGGTGTTACAGGAATAGTTTTAGGAAATATAAATTTATGTGTCTCATATTTTATCACTCATAAAAAAAGTTAGTTTAGAAACAATATTTTATTTACTATTATTTCCTTTCTTATTTTCCATTTGATTATCCTTCTGGTAATATTTTTTGGTGCATTTCTTGAATCCTCACTTCCTTTTCATTAAATTGTGTATGCCTTTAATCGAGTGAGATATTTCAACTTTCTCTCTTTATTATAACTCATTATAAAAAGAGTTATAAGAAACATTTGTATTTAATGTAAATGAAATACCTCTATTTTTTTAAGTCTCTTCATCCATAATATTTTTCAGCTTGATTTCATATTATATCAATGAACTGATAAGTTTATATAATGTAGATTTTTGAAATTATTAATCTATATATATTAACTTTCTTTGTATATCACTTTTTTTTAGAGACCGTAACACTCTTTCAACTAGAATTTTTTTTCTAACACTTCTCATATAGTGCACTCATCCCATTTATGATGCTTGTGAATTTATGGAATATTTGGTTCACCAATTCTTATTTTCCCATCTTAAAGGCTTGATATTCCACTTGTAACATTATAAGTTTTTTGTGAATGATATTTCCTATTCTATAGTGTGTAACTTTTATTATTATTCAAATTTCTTAGGTCTTATAACAAGTTAATGCATGGGTAAACACATTCTAACAAATAGAACAATAAAATAAATTCAAGAGTTTATAGTTTAAGACATACTTTACCACCTTGTCACTTGTAAGAGTTTATGGATCAGCTTTAGGAAGTTTGTATGGTTTTACCATTATAGTCTAGTGATCTATGATTAGTTGTTTAAGGTATGCTTCCATTATCACCTTCCAGTATCCATAATCATTCTCATAGAAGTGTGGTGGTTTTTGAGGGAGCCAACCATTACTAGAATTCATTCCTAACATATCAAAAATGATATTTTCCTTATATTACTATGTTTAGGAGTTGGTTAGAATATGATAAATAAATATAATATGAAATGATATAATAAAACTAGATCTCGATAGGTGAAATCTTAGATACCAATCGTTGGACCAGAAAGAGATGTTGGGTTTAGAGGGTTGAATGGGTTTTTAAAAAAAATGTCAAGAAAATTAATTAAATTAGAGTAGAAGTGAAATTAGTTTAGATAACTGGTTTAGTTTCAAATACTATTTAAATTCATTAAATAATATCAATACCGATAATTTAGAGGAAAAATAAAACAATAATTCAATATTTTTATAATGGTTTAGATCAACATAATCCTATATATACTCTTGAATCATCTATTATACAAGATATAAATGGAACCCACTAAAAACCCATCACTTTTTAAAGGATGTGATAGCCTTTTATAATACATGTATCCTTTTTCCCACCTAGAGGCACAACCCAACAACAAAGAAAACTGACTTTTACATGGGATTCACTGTAAGAATCTAGTTTTTCTATGAGGTATGGGTCCTTTAATTTCTGGTTTAAATATTTGGTTTTGACCTAATATGAAAATCGAGTGAGGCTATGTAGGAAACAGGGGTGTCCAAGGATTGTTCAGATCTTATAACCCCAACTAGTGGAATAAATCATTGGGTCACATGGTTAGTAGAAATTGTGCAGCCCAAACCACACGGTTTCTCCAAACCATGTAGGGTAAATCAGTGTGTAGAATAGGGTGTAATTTTTTCCCTAACCATGCACCTAGAGTCGCATGCCCGTGCTAAACATATACAATTTTTATCAGAGGTTAAAATCCTGGATTTCACATGGTTTCCCAAACCGTGTGCATGAACCATATGAGTTGGGTTTTGAGGAAGATAGGTATGCACGATTGGTGCATGGTTTAGACAACCATACAGTCAAAATATGTGACTCGGTATTTCTAGGTGATTTTACCAAAATTACCTTAATTTCTTATATGATTGTAAACCTCTTTTATTTTATTCATTCTAGTGATAGGAGGCTCCTTGTTCTCCCATTTTATCTCATCCTCCCTAAAGATAGTTCTATCAATAAATATTTTATACGGAATCTGATTCAACTTATGTTCATATCATTGGATGCACACCGATAATTACTCTATTCATAATGTGTCTTCCATCATTTATCTTCCTCTTGATGAAGTTACTTATGTTCAGGATTATATGTCCTATTTTTAGGGTGTTCATTTGTTTTTTCATTTTCTTCCAATCTGGATCAAACCAATGGTCGATACTGGATGAGTTCTCCTCTATAGTCATAAGTTAGGTGGTCTAGAAATTATCCCTCAAGTATTGTTCCATTTTATTATGAATTGTGATGTTGCACAATGGATTCTCCATGAATTTACTTAAAAATACATAAACCATGTTTAATTAAATATTCATTATATAATTACCTTAGCATCCCTTGCTATATATTAGATTAGTCCCCCATTATTTATTACCACCCCTCAAGGTGAGCTGATGAATTTCCATTATTGTAATAAAGGTTTAAATAGCCAAACCATCATCTATATGGATTTGGTGTGACTTATAATTATGACATCTTAAATGAAATGGATAACTATTGTGGTATATCATGTATAAAACACTTATAAATATATAATTAAATGAATGGAAGTGAGTGGTATGACCACATCACTTGATTAAATAGGATAATGGTTACACCCTTGTCTAAATAGAAATGAAATTTAATTATAAACTATATGTTGGCTCTGATTAAATCATTTGAATTTTTATTACTAATATGCATCAATCATGGAGACACTCTATTATAATTTGGGCATGAAGACCCTCATGTATTATGCTATGGGCAAGGTGTCCCTTCTATAACTGGTGTGATACGGGTATAGAGAACATATTTTTACATATGGGCATGACAAACCTTACTATTATATATAGGAATGACAACCCTTATTGATTTAATATTGATCATGGAGACCCCACTATTATGATTCGGGCATGGAGACCCTACTACTGTGATACTGGTCAAAGAATCCCTTGATAATTTTGTGACTCATGTTATGGCTTATGGACTCCTGAGTTACGCCTCGGGCCCAGGATAGTAGAAGTAAACATATATATGGTTGTAGAAGATGCTATATATACAGACTATATATGTTTATACATCTTGTTACTTGTTCAGAGGCTATCCATCTTAGGTTGAAGTAAGTGCTACCAGCATATTTTCCTTTGGAACAAGAGCCAGCCCTTTACAGCTCTATTACTACTTACCATTATATATTCACACTACCATATTATATACATTTACTAGATATTTATAGACACCGTTGGTGGTGTCCTACTGAGTTCATATCAAACCCTATTCAAGATACTGATGTTACCTAGGAAGATTATGTGGATGCATGTAGGTATTAGGGAAAGAAACTGGTGGTTGATACTTTATTTGGTTATAACATGGTATTGGGGATGAAAAGGACCAATCTATGGCTCATTATGCTATTGGAGATAATCCTTTTGGTATTTTTTTCCTTTTTGATACATGTATTGTATAACATGGTTTCTTGTTCCTTTTTGTTAGACACATAAGATTACATCATTCTGTATATGATACTAGTTAAGGTTGTTGTTGGTTATTTATTATATATGTATGATTACCTTCCACTGCCAATTATTTATCATGAATCCTCTATTTATCTATTTATTTAACCAATTTGTTACTCTGATCATGAGGGTATATTATCCCCACTATACCACCTTGGACCCTCACTGCTAATCAGTAGCCTCTCGTGTATGAGGATGCATGCTTGAGGCTATATGGCCCACTAGCTCAGGGCGCCATTTAAGTGGCATCCGGGTTGGTATGTCACAAAGTGATTTCAGAGACAGGTTTATTTTCATTTTTATTATTATTTGGGAATATTAGATAGGTGATTAGGAATGTGTTTGAATTTGGTAATGAATTTTTCATGAGAGTAGCTAACCCACGTACAATGAAAGGACAAATTACCTGAGATGGGACATATTGTTTGGTATTTTTCTTATTGTTATTGATTTGATTCCATCGTTGGGTGATGCACATGATGTGTGATATTTACTATTATGATTGAGGATTATATTCTATCCTTGGCCTGATATGGAAAGGAAACATTTAATCGTGCATCATTTTAGGAACCTTATAGGATTTATATGTCATGCATTATGCCATGCCACGTTTACTTATTGTTTTCATTGCTTGTAGCATGTTTTTGTGCTTATTACTATCTCCATGAATTTTTCTAACACTTCATGTAGGGACTTGATAAGTGAGTGGTTGGAATTAAATGGATGCCAAATTTAGTTTATAAGGTGTATGGGACCTTATAAATTGGAAGTGGGGATCCATACAGTTCATCCCTTAAAAGAATAAAAGTTTTATATAAAAGAGAATAAAATTAAATAAAATTGAATTATAAAATGAAATGGTCACCGTTAAGTAGTGATGCCAATTTCAATATAAAGGTTGTTTTCCTCTATAAATTTCAATTGAAACTCTATATATCAATACCCTTATAGAAATACATAGATCTTAACCCAAACCCAACCTCAGTAGTGGGAAGCAGGTAGCATATTTTGTGTTCTATATAATTTTTCCTATCACCTAGACCTGGCTCTAAGAGTAAGAAGAGTGGTGTGGTTCTTACATATGAAGGCTTATACCTATCCTATTCATGTATCTATGATCTTTACCATTATTGATTCTATTTGAGGATTGTTCCTGTAATTTTTATAGTTATTCCACCATGACATCCTCTAGTTGTGCACCAGTAGGGTGGTGACAACCATGATCCAGAGGTGGTGGGCCCTAAGCCACCAGGGATACCTCTAGTAGTGAAACTTGTGAAACCTACTGTTATCCTGGATGAGGTTGATGATGTTTGGTTTTTAGGGGAGTTTTTGTGTCTTATACAAACTATACAGGGTTTTTTACAGCCTTCCCCTTCTATGGGAGAGCTTACGTGGGGGTTTTAGCAGTAGCAGCCACCTAATTTTTCATGGGATGGTGGCCCGTGGGCTGAAAAGTTATGGATTGAGATGGTCATGTCTATTTTTTAGCATCTTGATACACCTACTGATAAGTGAGTGAAGATCTCCAATTATATGCTTTATGGATCCTCCAAATATTGTTGGGATATTATGAATCAGGAAGGTCGGTATTAGGATGTGATTTTGGGGGATTTCCAATCTAGATCTTATGAGTATTTCTTCCCTAAGACCCTAAGGTTAAATTTTTCTAGGGAGTTCATGAACTTGAAGTAGGGTTATATGACATTTATGGACTACTCAACTCATTTTATAGAGATCCAGTTCTTTGTACCTATCTTTAATACTGATGAGCCAGTGAAATAGAGACAATTCGAAGATGGGATTAGGCATCCTATTCATTCTCAGGTGAATGTTTCCGGGTTTAAAATCATGTATGAAATCATAAAATAGGATCTTATCATCAATAGGAACCTGAGGGAAGCTGACAGTGTGAGGTAGAGTGGTTCAAAACCGAGATAAGGTAGTGGTTCAACTAGTAGTTGAAAGTGATTCTTTGAGACTACATGTATGTGTAGCGGCAACCAGGTGACAACCACTAATAATTATGTAGTTTTTCAACAGTTTCAGAAGTCTAGTAATGATAATACCCAGTGTCTCAAAGACCCTGTTGAGTGATGAGGATGTGGAAAATTAGGGATTCTTTAGTACTTTTATAGGACCTTCCCATATGTACTGAGTGGGAGAGGATCTATATCATCTCCAACTTTAGGAGAGGGATTATTAACACCTTTTCAGGTAGGTATATGGAGTGATGCTGACCATACAAGTAGATTAGGAGGTCATGGTTGTGGTAGCCAGGATTCATATATGTAGTGCCAATAGAGTGGACCCACTTTGGGTAGTTGGGTTGTAGTACATGGCCATAGATCAGGCCAGATTTATTCAGTGCAGCCTATACCAGAGGATTAGGGTGTTGGGCCATCTATGTTTTAAGGTATTATTATATAAGCCTCTATGATAGTTTTTTCCTTATTCTATATAGGTTAATCACACTCCTTTATCTCTATAGATATTATGGAAATACTTAGACTTGATATTAGTACTCCTATGGATTTATGACACTTAACATCCATTTAGGTTTACGTTCAGAGAGTTTACGCCAATGAAAATAATTTCCCCTTGAGTTATGAAACCTTCATTTATTATGGGACCTCTTCATCCTCAAGATGATGGGTTTTTAAGTCAATCTCAAGATGGAATAGTTGGTCCCCTATCACACCTTTGTAGATTGTTATCATCATATGGTGTCGTTCACATCACCAGAGGGTGGTACTTATATTCATAAGGGTGAGTGGGATTTTCATGTTGGTTGAGTTAGATCAGATCATCTTGGTCTAGGTGGAATTTCTATCAATATTTCTAGCCTTTATATAGAGGATCATGGATTACTTTAGGCTGAATTCCCTCTTGTAGTCGATCATTTTAGGGATGTTTTCCCTAATGACTTTTCTAGACTACCTCTTGAGAGAGATGTAGAGTTTATTGTCAAGAAAGTTTATAGAGCTTCACTAATATCCATTCCTCCTTATAGGATGGCTACTACTGAGTAACGGGAGCTCAAGAGGTGGCTAGAGGATCTAGAATCTAAGGGTTTTATCAAACCCAATACTTCTCTATGGGGTTCACCAATCCTTTTCTTCAAGAAGGTGGATGAAACCCTCATGCTTTGTGTAGATTACCAGAAGTTGAATATGATTAATAAAAATAAATTATATACCTTACCTCATATATATTATCTATTTGACTAGATCAGATGAGAGAGGGTATTCTCGAAGATCGACCTGAGATCAGGCTATCACTAGGTGCATGTTAGACCTTTAGATATACCACATATGTCTTTCCATAATTGGTATAGTTTATATGAGAACATGTTTATGTCATTCGGTCTTATGAATTCACCATTAGTATTTAGGGATTTGATGAATATGTTTTTTCATCCCTATATGGGTTTCTTTATGGTGGTTTTTATAAATAAAATCTTGGTGTATTCTCATACTCAAATCTACCATTCCACACATCTTGAGATCATTTTGAATACACTGAGAGATTACCTGATATATGCTAAGCTTATAAAATGTTAATTTTAGATAAAAAAGATTCACTTATTGGGTTGTATTATCTCATAGTCGTGAGTTTTAGTTGACCCGAAAAAGGTAAAAGATTTACTTACCTAGGATCAGTCCAAGAACATATTTGATATATAGAGTTTCATGTGGATAGATGGTTATTATAGGTGTTTTATAAAGGATTTATCATTCTTAGAATCACCTCTTATGGAATTGACTAAGAAGGGTGTAAAGTTTATATGGTCATAAGCCTATAAGATAGCATTTCAAGAGCTAAAAGGGATATTGAATTCATCATCAATATTGATTCTTACAAAGCTAGGAAGAATCTATACAATGTATTTTGATGCATCATGTATTTATCTAGGAGTATTTATGATGTAGGAAGATGGATTCATTATGTATGGGTTATAGTAGTTGAGGCATCATGAGCAAAAATACTCGATACATGATCTTGATTTGGAATCTGTTGTTCACACGCTACGTTGTTGGAGGCATTACCTACTATGAAATAATTTTTTGGTGTTCATAGGCCACAAAAGCCTTAGGTATATTTTCACACACCATGACTTGAATCTCAATAAATTAAGTTGTTTTGAATACCTTTAGTCATTTAACTTTAATCTTTCTTATACACCGAGAAAGGTAAATGTTCTTGTTGATGCTCTAAGAAGGAGGGCACATATGTGGGTAGTTTAGGAGGCTAGTAGTGAGTGGAAGCTTATGGCTCTATTTTATAAGAAGCATATAGAGATTCAAGACCATCATGGATATTATGTACCTGCATTGAAATTAGTGACCTAGTTACTTCTGTAGAGAGTGAATATGAGGAAGTTTTCTAATATTAAATTCTTGGTCTTACAGTAAAGTATTTTTAGGGAGGACCCACCTCTGGATTGGACAATTGATAGAGAAGAAATATTGTGTATACATGAGTATATCTGGGTTCCTGCAGACATTATAGAGGAGATTATGTGATATTTACATGCCTCTCAGTAGGTAGTGCATCCAAGTATCTCCAAGATGTATCATGATATGTGCCAATAGTATTGGTGGATAGGGATGGAATTTCATATAGTGGGTTTTATCACTAGGTGTTCCAAATCTCAGTAGGTGAAGGTGGAACACAATCAGCCTGCTCGCTTGATACAACCATTACCAGTCCCAAAATGGATATGGGAAGATGTTTGGATGGATTTTATATTCACCTTATTGAGGTCTCCTCAAAGTAGTGACGTATTTTGGGTAGTCATATATCGATTGAAAAAATTATCCCACTACATTTCTATCTTGGATACTTTCTTAGTTGATGAGATAGGAATATTGTATGTCTATAAGATTATACAGGTTCATGGTGTCCCTCATACTATCATTTCAGATATGGATTCTTGTTTCAAATCAAGGTTCAGGTAGGAGTTACAAAGAGATATGGGTACACAGGTGCTTCTAATCATAGCTTTTTACCCCCATATTGGTGGCCATTTGAAATGAACTATAAAGGTACTAGAGTACATTCTCTGATCATGCATCCTTGATTTTAGAGGTTCTTGGGATAATCATATCCCTCTTTTCAAGTTTTCCTATAATAATAGATATCAAGAGATTATTTGGATGGCTTCTTATGAATCCCTATATGGTAGGTCATTTCATTCACCCTTGTGTCGGTTAGAGGAAGAAGAGGCAGCACTATTGGGTCCTCATCTTGTGTAAGAGACTTAATACTAGGTATAATTGATTAAGAATATTATTTATACTGCTCAATATAGACATAAATCATATGAAAATTTCCGTTTACAACCTATATAGTTTGAGTTTGGTGATCATATCTTCTTGTAGGTATCACCAAGACATGGTCATGAATGGATACAGAGGTAAGGGAAGTTATTTCCTCATTATGTTAGATAATCTAAGATATTAGAGAGATTCATACCATTAGCTTATAGATTTATATTACCTCATAGGTATCACTCCATGCATGACATCTTCCACATTTCACAGCTTCATCATTATCATACCAACCTGTATCATACTTTTGATTCCAAGGATGTGAAATTAGATGCCAGTGCTTCTTTTGAGGAGTATCCCATATGAATCATTGATCGGAGCATGAAGGATTTTCAAGGATGGTATGTCCCTTTATTATAGGTTTTATGGTAGTAGGTTCATGTACAATATGAGACTTGGGAGTGGGAGACTGACATACATGATCAGTGGCCAGAGTTTTTCTCATCTAGTATTCTACCACCCTCAGAAGGGAAATTAGGGGATGAATACCTTTAAAGGGGGAAGACTATAAGAACATAGTTTTTTATGAGGTGAGAATATTTTAATTTCTGGTTTAAATCTTTTGTTTTTACCTAATAAGAAATACTAGTGAGTTTATATAGGAAACAAGGGTGTTCGGGGCTTGTTCGGAGCACAGAACCCCAATCGATAGAAGAAAGTATTGGGCTTCATGGTTAGTAGAAATTGTGTTGCCCAGCCCTCAGAGTTTCTCCTAACCATACATGGCATTTCAATGAGTAGAATAAGGTTCATGGTTTTCCATAATTGTGCACCCAGGGCCACACTCTTATGCTAAACATCTATAATTTTTATCATAGGTTAAAGGCAAAGTTTTCACACGGTTTCCCAAACTGTGCACATGAACCCTATGAGTTGTGTTTTGAGGTAGAGTGGTGTGCATGGTTGGAACACAGTTTGTCCAACCATGAAACCAAACCATGAGACCCAATATTTTTTGAGTGATTTAAAAAAAAAATCATTAATGTCTTTTATGATTAAACACCTTTTTATTTTCTTCATTCTAGTGACATGAGGCTCCTTCTTCTCCCATTTGATCTCATCCTCCCTCAAGCAAGGTTCATCGATAAATCTTATATCTGGACTCCAATTGTAATTTTTTCACCTTATTATATGCACGTCGGTAATAAATTTATTCACCTTTCACCTTTCATTGTTTTTTTTTCTTGAAGAAGTTATTTAGGTGCAGAATTGTATGCCTTATTTTCAGGGTGTTTGTCTGTTTTTCCATTTTCTTTCGATCTTGACCAAAACAAAGGTTTATACTAGATGAGTACTCTTATACAGGAATAAGGTATGTGTTAAAGTAATTATCCCTCAAATATTTTTGTATTTTATAATGTGTTGTGATGTCGTACACCAAATTCTCCATGTATATCCATGATAGAATTATCCTAGTATCCCTTGATACATATTGTATTAGGATCCCTTAAAATATTTCTACCCCTTGAGGTGAGACAATGAAATTCAATTGTTTTAATGAAGGTATAAACAAACAAACCATCATATATATGGTTTTGGCATGACTTCTAATTATGAAATCTTAAATTAAATAGATAACGGTTGTGGTGTGGCACGGCTAAAACACTTCTCAATATAGAATTAAATGAATGGAATTGAGTGGTAGAACCCATTAATTTATTAAATAGGACAATTTTTATTCCCTTGTATAAAGAGAAATACTATTTAATTATGAACTATCATTTGGCTCTGATTAGATTTCTTGACTTTTTATTATTGATATACATCAGGCATGGAGACACTATGTTATAATTTGGGCACAGCGACCCTCATATATTATACTATGGGCAAGGAGTCCCATCTACTATATGTGTGATACAGGCATTTAATCCCTATATAATTATTCAGGAATTGAATCTGTATATTGTGATATGGGTATGACATCCCTATATAATGACACTTGATCATGGTGATGCTTATGAATAATAATGAATGGACATGAAGACACTATATTGTGATATGAGCATGGATGCCCCTATGAATTATGATACATGGGCATGACAACCCTATTATTATGATATGGGACTCTAGAGCCTTACATTTATGATTTGGGAATGGATACCCTATTTTTACAAATAGTCATGATGACCCTTACTGTTATATATGGGAATAATGGGTCTTATTAATATGATATCGGACATGATAAACCCGCTGTTATGATTCGGGCATGGTGACCCTACTACTGTTATACTGGTCATGGTGTCCCTTGATACTTTTGAGACTCATGTTACATCTTATGGTTGCCTAAGTTATGCCGTCTGGTCCATGCTAGTAGTAGTATCCATATATATGGTTGTAAATGTCACTACGTATACAGACCATATAGATGTATACATCTGGTTACTTGTATATAGACTATCCAACTTAGGATGAAGAAAGTATTTCTAGCTTGGTTTCTTTCTAGAACCATAGTTGTCCCTTTATATCTTTATTACTACTTACCATTATATCTTCACATTTATATATTATATGCATAGACTGGATATTTATAGACATCATTGGTGGTGGCCTGCTGAGTTTATCTCACACACTATCTGGGCCACCTATGGTACCCAAGAAGATTATGTGGATATATGTAGGAACATGGTCAAGAGCCTAGTGTTTGATACTTTATTTGGTTATAGTATGGGAGTGTGGAAGAACAATACTGATCTATGGCTCATGATGCTATTGGAGATAGTCATTTTGGTCTTTTTACATTTTTCATGCATGTATTGTATATCATGATTGTTTGTTCCTTTTTGTTAGACACATGACATTACATAATTCTATATATGATACTGGTTATGGTAGTTGTTGGTTATTTGTTACATCTGTATGATTACCTTTTTCTACTAGCTATTTATCATGCTTCCACTATTTATATATTTATTCCACCACTGTGTTACTCTAATCATGAGGGTATAGTCTCCCCAATGTACCACCTATGACCCTTACTGTTAGTCGGAATCCTCTAGAATATGTAGAGATGCACTTGAGGCCATGTGGACCACTAGATTGGGGCACCATTTAAGTGGAATCCAAGTTAGGATGTCAGATTCACTGCCCAAAAAAACCTGCTTTTTATAGTGGAGGTATAACCAAGAACAGAAATCTTCTCTTGAATAGGAAAAACATAAACCAGTAATTAAAGATTAAATAAAAGATATAAAGATACAAATCAAAAAATAGAATATAAAATATGAAGAATATAATTCATAGCATCTTCATCACTTCAACATTTATTTTGTATATTATAGTTCTTTATAGTGACTGCTATAGTAAATATTCACAAAAGTAAACTTTCAGAACACTTGGAAATAGTTGTGATCGTAGAATTTAAGTCTCTTTATGTATCTCGAATAAGTGTCTATCTCTATTTATTTTTCTCAAGTGTCTTTATTAGTCAAAATTTATAAAATAATTCACTAATGGTCATCTCAATATCTCCATGATAATCATAATATAATATTTTCCATATTTTAATCTATCCATTGAATCTTTAAAAGATTTTCCAAAAGTTATAGTAACCTACATGGTAAAATAAAACACATATACAAACATGGAGCCTGAATGAAAAATAAAAACCAATAAAAATTTTAAATAATTCTTAGAATATCTTAAGATTGGTTTTAAAATATTCTTAAGTATCATTATATACTTAGAAAAAATATCAAGAAAAATCAACTTTGTAAGGATGATTTTAAATCTATATATGAATCATTTTTTATTATACATAAGTAACATTTTTATTTCTATGTAAGTATAATTTGTATTTCTATGTAAGTTTCATTTTATAAAGATAAGTAAATCCCATAAGATAATAAAATGTGTAAGAAGATAAACTTTGTAAGGTGATAAAATACATATAAAACTGAAATCCATAAGATTTTATCTTCATAAAAAGTTGAAATCTTTAGAATCTTAGTATTTTTGTAATACTTTAATCAAAACATGATACCTTATGCTTAAGAAAAAAATAAATTTAGTAATACCTTTTATATCACTTCATAAGACATTTAAACCTGTGTGAGACTTTATACATTTTCAAAAATAGAACTCTATAATACTTCATTGATTATAATAAGACATCAAATTTAGTTTTCAAACTTCACTGATAAGTGTAAGACTTCAAATTTACTTCATAAGACATCACTGATAAGCGTATGTATTCAAATTTACTTCATAATAATTTATAAAATAAAAAAATTATAATAAATTCCATAAGAGTATAATTAAACATCAAACCTAATAAACTTAATAAAAAATTAATAAACAATGAAATTCTTATTAATAAAAAGTAAATAAATCTGTGAGAAATTATAATTATCTAATATTGAAACTGTGAGGTGTTGTAATATTCAAAATATTAAAACTAAAAACTCTAAACTCAAATAATTAAACACTAACACAATTCACCATAGTGGACTCAACAATAAAGGTAGAGTACACTGTTGTATTAGATGTTGTGAAGGAATCTATTTGTATAGGGAAGCTTATCTCTAAACTGGAGGTGGTTCCTAGAATCAAGGGAGAAATAAATATTTTCTATGCCAACAATGGAGTTATTTATTAGGATAAGGAACCTTGTTCTCACCAAAGTACCAAACAAATACTTCACAAATACCATCTTATATGAGATATCATTAAGAGGAGTGATGTTAGGGTCTGGCGAGTGGATATAGATGACAATGTAGTGGTTCCATTGATGAAATTGTTATCAAAACAGAAGAATGAGGTTCATGTATATTGTCTTGTTATATGATAATTAAGAGATTAATTTGATGGTGAAATAATGTATCATGTTATTATAATAAAGGATATATCCATTTATTATCCATTCATGTGAGTTGTAATTTACTTTTCATGAATGGTGGAATGATAATAACCCTTAAAAGTAAAAAAATTGAGTTATCCCTGGTCAATTATCTTCATAGATTATTATAGATTATAATGATATGTTAATATTAGAATGAATAGAATCATATACTCATTAAAAAGAGTTTTATATGAGGTGTGAAGAATAGATTCATGAGGTGATAAGTAGAGAATTATTACTTGGATTAACCTGCCAAAGTATATCTCATGAAATGTTATATAGTCATAGATATAATTAGGGGTGCATGATTATTATCAATACTTATTACTTGAAGTTTTCAAGATACATAACATAAGAAACTTTATAATTTAATACCTTTTTTACTCAAGTCATTGTGACTTAGATAATCAGAAAATGGTTGGGTATATTGTTAACCATGCTGTCGATTGGGGTGTAACCAATATGGGATTTTTCCACTTGTATGAAAAGTAATGACATTTGTATATTGATTTAATTAGACTGCTAAAATGAATTTCCTTTCTTAGTTGAGTGACATGAGATGTGTCCAACTTTTGGATGAGAGGCATGTGATTTGCACAACCTCTAAGTGAATGATATGTGATGTATTCATCGACCCATTCAGTCTGTCATGACCCTTCCCAGTGGGGCTTGTGCCATGACTCCCCAAACCCACCTCCAATAGGCCAGAGGCTGGTGACTAGCACCAAGTAGGAATAATACTACATGGGAGGCATTTCCTAAGAACTTTCACACACGCACACATCTCCAAGCCCAAAAATGCTAAAATGTAAAAACCACTAAGGAACAAAATGCAAGCATACAAATAAATCCAACCAACAGAGTACAACGGAAAGTAAGGTACTAAAAGTAAACTGGGCCAGGATAAAGTCCCACCAAAAAAAACAAGAGTCTGAAAACCGCAAAGTCCAACCTATAAACACAAAGAGGAACTGGGATTCCTGCTCGTAGCCAAAGGGATGCCCCAGCCTGTAGGGAACTCAGAAATCTAGGTCATGTCCCGGTTTTCCCTGGACTCTATCAAAAGGCTGCTCATCTGCACAAGACACAACACGTGCAGGCAAAGCCCGTGTAGGGGTGAGTATAACAATACTCAGTAGAGGACCCCAAAAAACACAAAGCAAGTACACAAAGGAAAGGCACAGTCTTCTCTACACAAAATATGTCTAATGAACATATAATAGGAGATAAAAATCCAAATATACTCAGAACCCAGACCTGTAGTCTAGAGACAAGTCACACATCCACATACCCCATCTAGGAATTTCATTCGAAGATTTCCACAAAGTACTCATTCCTGGAGAACACACTCCATGAGTCTGGTAGCTCTGATAACATCCGTATGAGAAGTATTATTCATCGGGAAATGTCATGAGAGGTAGATACACTCATTACTGGAGAAACACTCCTAAGTGGGACGATCATAATAGATAGAATCACTCATTATGGGAGACACACTTCTGAGTGGGAAAGATCACAATACACAGATGAGGATCACTGACAGGGCCATGGCGGATACCATGACTCATCTGGATTCACCAACTAGGTGATTCACCAACTTGGTAGAGGATCAATGCCTGGTAGAGTTGGTCACATCGATGCCTGACTCTACCTAGGGTCATGAATGGATAGAGGTTCTCGCTCTGGGCCTCTTGGAGGGATGTCGACTCTATCACAGAAAGTCCTACTGAAGGGATCATACTCCTATAGAAGGAACGATGCCTGGACATTAGGGGAATTAGAAGAATGTTCACTAACCCAAACCAAAGATGTCCAATATATGGTGAACAAGAGGACCATGCCATTTTCTAAAAAGTACACTTCTTGTAGAAAAGTTACACATCGTGTTGTTTGACCCCAGGTACTGCCTGTGTACAATGGCCCATGTCGTAAGGATGGTTGTGTAGAAAAGTGAGTACACGGCGTGTAGTATGGTGTACACGCTGTGTTCGAGTGACTGGGGTTGGCTCCATGTACGCTGTCCATGTACCCATACACGGTCATCAACCCGTGTACTCCAACCCATGTAATTGGTACACGGGGTGACCCAAGTTACTGGCCTTTCCTGGCCGTGTGATGGAGTAAACGGTTGTGTACTCCATCACGTCTCTCTGTATCCCCGAGATACATGTCGAGTCCCGCATAGCCACTTCTGTCATGCCATGTAGAGAGTACACGTCATGTCGTCTGAAGTCGTATAGTCTATCCCGTGTCCGTGAACTTCACAAAATACATGTCGAGCTTCGGGGAAATTCAAACATGTCGTGTGACTAGGGTCACATGCCATTTGATTCCTCTATGACCCCCAAAACCCTATCCACCGCCGCCAGTACTACACGGCGTGTTCTTCGAAATTACACGCCATGTATTCTGAAAATTTCTAGAACTGCAGACTTCCGTCGTCGCGCCTTCCGTGATGTCTCATTCATCGATCCAGCCATTTCTGATCGCCATGCAACTCCTATGTTTTGGTCACCCCGACACCACAAAGACGATTCTGTTGTTTTTAGACCTCCAATTGGCTCTTAAAACATGCAACAATCCACTCGCGTGAAGAACGCTCAAAGAACAACCCTTCCCAATCTGGTCTGATTCTTCATCCTCTATCGTCGTCACACCTCCACAAGGTCATTGTGGTGTCAAATCTTCAATTTGGGATTTTTGCATCGCAAAACAGATGCGCAATGATCTGGTTTTCATCACCCCATGAAGAACGCAAAGAACGCGCGAAAGAAAAAGTCAGAGGAAAAATCCAATGAATAAATCGAGGAACGAACCTTCACCATTGTTCATCACGGTGTCGATCTGCTCCCGTTAATAGTCTTAAATAGAGAATAATCAAACAAAAAAAATCGACATGGATCAATTCCCTGAAATCATCCCAATAAAACCCTCACGCAAGAACGTACGAATCCGCGGCTCAACTTGTTCGTGGTTGATCTACGTTAGTCGTTTAAAATCAAAAACGAGGAAAAGAATTTAAATAACACACACCTAACTTTTAAGGAATGATTGATCATTGAAGAAGGCTTTATGCTACCATTTTTTTTTGAGATCCTTCAACTTCGTTGGCGTAGCGATTTTCAGCTTTGATCCATCGTCGTTCGTCGCCTAGAGTTTTCTCCAGAGTTTCCTCTCAATCTTCCACCAACGATCGATGTTTGATTATCCCAATAAAAGGGGAAACGTGTTTGGAATTCAAAAATACGTTGTGGTATTAATGATTCTAGCTTTCCATTCTTGATACATTATGACATGTCATTTATTAAAGAAACAGATGCCTCGTCGCTGCGCTACAGTGGATGTTTCCATATAAAAATAAAATAAACATTATGAATTTTTTTATTTTTTTATTTTAATAAAAATGTCCGAAAATTAAATTTTTCCCTCGACCCATGCCGGTCAAGGTTAGACTCGTTATTAGGTAAAGTATTCGTCCTAGATGCAACGATGCCATCAGATTTTTAATTCGGGCATCTGTTTGGAAACTGCCACAACCGCACACAAGTGTCGACTCACATAACTAAAAAAAAGTTCAAACAACCATTATGGGATCATCGGGCCTTGGAATGATGTGTCATCTCTATGCTTGGTCTCGTAATAATTCCATATAATATTTAAAAATAATACACGAAAAAACCGAGACATTACATTCTCCCCACCTTGGGGCTTTGCATCCCTGAACCAAAACAAAGACTACTCAAAAAGATGTGGGTACTGGGCACGGATCTGAGCCTCACGCTCACACATTCTCTCTTGAAGATTCTTGTGCTGCCAACAAACATGCAACAAGGGAATCGATCACCCATGAAGGATCCTCTTCTTCTGATCCTCAATCTCCACCGGGTAATCAGCAAAGGTCACTCCATCCTTGATGTCCAGCTCGCCCCAGTTGATGACGTGTGATGGGTCATGCACGTACCTCCTTAGCTGCGACACATGAAAGACATCATGTGCCCGATGCAACTATGGCGGTAGAGCTAGGAGGTACACCACCTCTACAACTCTGCATAGTATCTGGAAAGGTTCGATGAACCTCGAAGATAGTTTGCCACCCCGACCAAATCTCTGTAGCCCTCGTCGATGTGAGACCCGAAGAAAGACGTGGTCTCCCTCTCTAAACTCCAGAGGTCTCCGTAATCTGTCAGCATAAGACTTATTCCAGCTCTGTGCAATTTTCATCTATTCTCGGATGATCTGCACCTTCTCAGTGGTAGCTCACACCAACTCTGGACCCATGAGTGTTGACTCTCCAGGGTTGGTCCAGCAAAGTGGTGACCGGTAGGGTCTTCCATATAAGGCCTCTAATGGTGCCATACCAATGGTAGAGTGGTAGTTGTTATTATACGCAAACTCCACCAGTGGTAGGTAGTCCTCCCAATTGAGACCAAATTCCAAGATATAGGCCCGTAACATATCCTCTAGAACCTGAATGGTCTTCTCAGCCGCCTGAGGGTTGGGCTCGCCTTGGAACCTAAGGGATCTCTATCTCTAGAACTCATGGAGCGCGCAAATCCTACGCTCCTCGTCGGTCGGTACTACAAGTACCACGGGATGCTCCACTGGTGGTGGTATAGTAGGTTCACCACCTATTGGAAATGCCTGGGGAACTGGTCCCTGTATCGAAGCCTTGTCACTAAGGGAGTAATCCTCGTGATCATGCTGCTGAATCCTAGCAGGTACGCGTCGCGGAGGCATCCTGTAAAGAAACAAGATGTACCATGGTCAATGAGTATATCTGGATAGATAACACAAAGTAAATGGAAAACACAACCCATTTCTATATGATGCATGTACCTTTCTTTTATTTCCCCGAAACTAGTTTTTTCGTGTACCGAGTCGAAAAGCAAGTTATCAGAGTCTTGTTGTATAGATACGTCGGCCGTTGTACCAACACTGGAGTCTCTGGCCTGAAAGTCGAGGTCGAAACACTAAACACTATTGCCCCAAACCAATCTCACAGACTCTTGGTCTGAAGGTAGAACCGACCACCTCTGATACCACTTTGTCATGAACTTTCCCAGTTGGGCCCATGTCGTGACTCCCCAATCCCACCTCCAATAGGACAAGGTCTGGTAACTAGCACCGAGTAGGCATAATACTACATGGGAGGCATTGCCTAATAATCTGTACACATGCACACATCTCCAAGTCCACAAATTCTAAAATGTAAAAACCACTAAGGAACAAAATTCATGCATACAACTAAACCCAACCAATAGAATATGACAGAAAGTAAGGTTCTAAAAGTAAATCGGGCTAGGATACAAGCCCACAAAAAAAAGAGTCTGAAAACTGAAAAGTAAAACCTGTAAACACAACGAGGTATTGGGACTACTGCTCGTAGCCGAAGGGACGCCTCAGCCTGTAGGGAACTCAGAAAGATCGTTCCTGTCCTGGTCCACCCTGGACTTTGTTAAAAGGCTGCTCGTCTACACAAGACACGACATGTGCGGGCAAAGCCTGTACAGGGGTGATTATAACAATACTCAGTAGAGAACCCCAAAAAACACAAAGCAAGTACACAAAGTAAAGGCACAGTCATCTCTACACAATATATGTCTACTGAACATATAATAGGAGATCACAATCCAGATATACTCAGATCCCAGACACATAGTCTAGAGACAAGTCACACATCTACATACCCCGTCAAGGGGTTCCGCTCGAAGATTTCCATGAAGTACTTGTTCCAGGAGAACACACTCCATGAGTCAGGTAGCTCTGATGATGTTCGTCTGAGAAGTAATATTCTTCAGGAAACGTTACAAGAGGTAGATACACTCATTATGGGAGACACACTCCTTAGTGGGAAGATCATGATAGATAGAAGCACTCATTATGGGAGACAAACTTCTGAGTGGGAAAGATCACGATACACAGATGAGGATCACTTCCAGAGCCATGGTAGATACCGCGACTCATTCGGATTCACCAGCTAGGTGATTCACTAGCTAGGTAGAGTATCAACACCTGGTAGAGTTGTTCACATCAATTACTGACTCTACTTAGGGTCAGGAATGGATATAGGATCTCGTTTTGGGCCTCTTGGAGGGATGCTGACTCTGTCACAGAAAGTCTTGCTGAAGGGATCATACTCCTATAGAAGGAACGATGCCTAACCTTTAGAGGAATGAGAAGACGGAACACTAACCCAAAAAAAAGATGTCCAAGATATGGTGAACAAGAGGACCATGCCATTTTCCAAAAAGTACACGACATGTAGAAAAGTTACACGCCGTGTTGTCTGACCTCGGGTACTGCCCGTGTACAATGGCCCGTGTCGTAAGGCTGGTCATGTAGAAAAGTGGGTACACGATGTGTAGTACGGTGTACACGCTATGTCCGAGTGACTGAGGTTGGATCCTTGTATGTTGTCCATGTGCCCGTATACGGTCATCAACCCATGTACTCCAACCTGTGTAATCGGTACACGGGGTGACCCACGTTACTGGCCTCGCCTGGCCGTGTGATGGAGTACACGGTCATGTACTCCATCCCATGTCTTTGTATCCTCAGGATACATGCCGAGTCTTGTGTAGCCCCTTCTGTCATGCTGCGTAGAGAGTACATGTCGTGTTGTCTGAAGCCATGTAGTTTATCCCGTGTCCGTGTACTTCCCAAAATACACGCTGAGCTTCAAGGAAAGTCCAACACACTATGTGACCAGGGTCACACACCCTGTGATTTCTCTCCGACCCCTGAAACCCTATCCACCACCACCAGTACTACGCGGTGAGTTCTTCGGAAGTACACGCCGTGTATTCTGGAAATTTCCAAAACTGTGGACTTCCGCTGTCACGCCTTCCGTGATGTCCCATTCGTCGATCTAGCCATCCGATCACTATGAAACTCTCAGGTTTTGGTCTCCTTGACACCATAAAGCTGATTCCATTGTTTTGAGACCTCCGATCAGCTCCGAAAACATGCAACGATCCACCTGCGTGAAGAACGCTCGAAGAACAGCCCTTCCTGATCCAGTCTGATTCATCATCCTCTATCATCGTCTCACTTTCTCAAGGTCGTTGTGGTGTCGAATCTTTAATTTGGGATCGTTGTGTCACAAAACGGATGTGCGAAAATCCACTGTTCATCATCCCATGAAGAACGCGAAGAACGCGTGAAAGAAAAGGGGGGAGGAGAAATCCAATGAACAAATTGAGGAACGAACCTTCACTTTCGTTCGTCATGGCACTAATCCACTCCCATTAGTAGGCTTAAATGGAGCAGAATTAAACAACAACAAATCAACATGGATCAATTCCTCGAAATCATCCCAATAAAACCCTCCCGCAAGAATGTATGAATCTGCGGATCAACTTGTTCGTGGTTGATCCGTGTTCGTCGTTTAAAATAAAAATTGGGGAAAAGAATTTAAATAACAAACCCCTACCTTTTAAGGAAGGATCGATCATTGATGAAGGGGTCACACTGTTGTCATCATCAAGATCCTTCAACTTCGTCGGCACAGCGATTCGCATCTTTGATCCGTCGTCGTTTGTCGCCGAGAGTTTTCTCTAGAGTTTCCTCTCAATCTTCCACCAACGATTGAGGTTCAATTATCCCAATAAAAAGGGAAACGTGTTTTGCATTCAAAAATATGTTGCAGTATTAATGAGTCCAGCTTTACATTCTTGAGACATTATGACGTGGAATTTATTAAACAAATAGTTTCCATGTCGCCGCATTGCAGCGGATGTTTCCATATAAAAATAAAATAAACATTACGAGTTTATTTTTATTTTTATTTTACTAAAAATGTCCAAAAATTAACTTTTTCCCTTGACCCACACCGGTCGAGGTTAGACCCATTCTTAGGTAAAGTCGTCGTTCTAGATGCAACAGTTCCCTCAGATTTTTAATCCGGGCATTCGTTTGGAAATTTCCACAACCGCGCACAAGTGCCGACTCACTTAACTAAAAAAAAGTTTGAACCACCATTCTGGGATCATCGGGCCTCGGAATGATGTTCCATCTCTGCACCTGGTCTCATAATAATTCCATATAATATTTAAAAATAATACATGGAAAACCCAAGATATTACACAGTCTATATCAGAGAATCAAGAAAATATGAGATGGATTATACTAGATTGAGATTGTTCCATGTCAAGTGATTACTTGATGTCATGTAAAAAAGGGATTATATGGTTATATATATGATGTATATGATACATCTTGTGGTGGATATATTCATATAGAGATATGAGTATGTCTGATGGAGATCACACCAGACTCCTTAGTAGCTTGAGTAGCACTGATTCTTTGATAGAGGCCACTCTTTTCTTACATCTATAAAATATGGATTTTATATATTTTTTTCCAGTGAAACCAAGTTACATAGGGTAACATAGTTAGGACTTTGGATAAAGATTAAGATTTGGAAAAAGTGTTTTTTTCGAAATGTAGATATCTTTATAAAATATGTACAAAAGATTTTGGATGGATTCACATAGATTTGTGAATTTTTGAATAAATTCCATAGGGTATTTTTGTGAAAGTGGTGTATTATTAGAAATCCACTAAAATTATATGCATATGGTGTATATAACTTAAAGATGTGTTGGAAACAATGTATCCTTAATACCAATGTAACGACCTGAAATTTTGAATAGATTTTTTTTCCTAATTTTGTGTGTTAATTTATTTTATACTCAACAAAACTATTTCATTTAATAAAATGAGTATAATTAAAATGAGACCGTTGGGTTTTGACTGTTATATGATCGTTGGTCAATATGTCCGTTGGAAACTAAATGTTGCGATTGTTGTCTATAAATACAAGTGATCTTGGTTAATACAGAAAAAAGATTTGATGGCCCCATCCAGTAGTCTCGGGCCGATCGAAGCCCATCTGACAGAACTCGGGAAGGAAGTATCACCTTTGGGCTTTCCTCTAGACCAAACCCAAGCCGAACTTCATCTTGTGAAGCTAGAACGAAATCTCCTTCACAAGAAGTTCAAGATTATAAAAATCACTACTCGGGCAATGTTGGTCGATCCACCCTCAGATTCTCTCACCTTAGCACACCTTACACTTAGGTCATATATTGGGTTTATAAGGGGCTATGTAATGAGACCGTAGCTACTTTGTGTAATCCTTTGAGATAAATAAAGTTGTGATTTCTTCCTATGGTGAAGCTTGTGTTTTTTTTTCAAATATTCGAATAAATATAGGATGTATATTGATGAATTTTGGAAAAGGGGGATATTTTAAAATATTTATTTAAACCTTAAATAATTAATGATATGTAATGATTTTCAAAAAATGGTCTTATGGAAATGTGTTCGGTAATAAATTTAGAATCTAATAAGATCAACTTAATTTTTTGTGAATAGTAAATTATGAATAGTTATTTTACGCTTAGGATTAGTAATGTGACCAAATGGATTAGTAATCTCACTTAAATAAAGTATTAATATAATGTAGACACCTTGATTAATTAATCTGATTCAATAAAATAGGTAAATAATTGTTTCAGAAATTATTAGTCAAGTATTAGTTTTTTCGGATGAATAGTGTTTTTTAATTTAAAATTAAATTAAAAATATTTATAATTTTTTTTTATAAAATGGAGTTCATTTTTGAATTTAGAGCATCGATATTTGATTAAGGTGATTTTTGGGTATTTTTCTGAAAAAAATGAATTTTCGGTGAATAGTGAAAATACAGTTTTTAGTTTCGGGTGTTTAATGACATCATTAAGGATGTAATAATTATTTAATCATTATAGTCGACTAATTAATAGTAATATAAGGTATTAGGTGTCCCAAGTGGCCAATACCATGGGCAAATACCATGGGAAATCCCATGGTTTTGCCAATACCACCAATGAGGTGTCCCTTGGCCATTAATGACTTGTCCCCTCACTTTTTCTATAAATACCAAGACTTTCCCTCATTATTTTTATTTCCAAATCCTCCTCAACTAATTTATGCTCTCCTTACCTCCCAAGGAGTCCTCCCAAGGTTCCATCAAGCCTCCCAAGGTCCCGACCTTCAAGCTTTAGAAGTCACTCTTCAAGGTAAGGGATCCTTTCACCCTTCTCCTTTAAGTCATGACTTCCTTTATGTTATGTCTTATAGTTACATTTTATTATGTGAGGGATTTTTCTTATATATATTTTCTACTATCCATTTCATGTATAAATTATGATAGACCCTTTCTTCTTTCATCAATTTATTTTCTGAATTTTTAAGTGACGTCGTTAGGCTGCCGAATTTTTCGTAAAAGAAATCGCATCTTCTCTTTTTTTCATGTTTCCTTTTTCATGTGATATGTCATTAAAATACCCATACCATGATCTTATTCAGTACCCATACTGTATTATGATTAATTTATGAGTGGGTGACCTTTTTCCCCTCTCTTTTTAATGTTTTCTAAAACCATGTTATATAGCTGTTATGCTGCAGAAATTTCGTCTCAAAATTTCTATCTCTTTCTCTCAAGAAATTATATTATTTATTTATGTGAATACCCAGACTTATTTCGTTTCCATGGGTGTTAATAAATATATAAATATGATATATTTGATTCTGTAATTTACACACATATAACCCTCACTCCCTTTCCATGGGTTATAAATGATATAATGATCTTATTTTTTAAGCTCTTTTTAAACGTCACGATTTTGACATGAAACCCATTTATTTGATTCCATGTGGGTTATTTATGAAATGTTTGATTATGATATATTTGGATCACATTAAATTAAATAAATATTAAGGGTTCACCCTGATATCACTCCAATTTATTGGATAAATATTTAATCTCTAGAGATGACAAGTTTCACGATACCTTGGTGAATAACCTTGGTAATTTTTTATGACACCTTGGGGATGGACCTTGGTGATATTTTCATGAATGTCTAAATGAAATTTTGTAGCCACATATTCAAGTTATGTTTCAATTTCTTTTCATTATGATGTTCCTATACTTCCATTGCTCATATCTTTATGTTGTTATTCAAGTTCTTATTAATATCACAAGTACACTAATTTCTTTGTTTACCCTTTCTGGGCCTTCTGATCACCCTTTCCTTTGATGTATGTCTCCAGGATATGAAAGGAAGTATTTTTACTAAGGATGATCTTATGATGAAGCCTTACAAGTGGATTAGAATAATTTTTTATGATGTATTCAAGTTTTATTGTTCCTGATTTCCAAGACACTAGACTTTAAAGATCCTCTGTATGTAAAATGTAATGAAAAGTTATGTTTTAAAAAGGTGGGATGCCACAACCAATCCCAACATTATGTTGGTGCCAATGTAGTATAGTTTCATGTTATGCAACCCAAGACTATATTAAACCCTATCTCTCATAGTTTCCTTCAGTTACTAATCTATGAAATTTATTAGTTAATGCATGGTCATCTTTATTGAAGTGTTCAATGAAGAAAACTCCAACATGAAATAACATATGATGTTATGACCAATGATATTCACTTAATGAAGAGAATCAAACATCATCTATATAAAGGGAATTATTTCTCTTATTTTTGGGTGGTGTGGTATGTGGTGATGATCATCAGTATTATAAAAAATCTTATATAATATTTCTTCTTCTCAAATTATAGTTCTTCATAAGGTGAATGTGCTAGCACCCCTCTTGTGTTTTGAGATCCACATGATACAGTTGTGTATCCTTTGGTCAATAGATTACCTATTGAGGAAGTGTTTGTTTGTTTTTTTGGTGGTTGTCATCAATCGTGTTCCATCGATATGTAAACCACTTTAGCTTTTATATAGGTATGTTTTGTTCATTTTTTTTCAAAAATGTTGATTTTTTCAAGGACAAATCAGGTTGTGTTTGGGTTTTCTTCCACTATCTAAGATCATAGGATGATCCCCTAAAACCTATTACAAACCTTGAAAAAATAACATGTGTTGCTCTTTACTTTATTCATTATATGTGAGTGTTGTGTGTTAGTTTAAATAGAAACTTATTCATTTTTCTTCATCAGCACCATAGGTTCAAGTACCAAAGGGGATAAAAGTTTATAAGAATAATTGGAATTTGGTAAAAGTTGGTCACACCTGATTCACTCACCCCCCCCCCTCAGGTGACTACACCCACTCTTGAGACACTTTATTTAATAATCAATAATTCATATTTAATATTTAATAGTTAATAAAAAACATAAATTGTAATATTATTATTTTTTATTAATAATTTTTCATTATTAACTATTAAATATATCTTATTAATTAGTAATTTCATATGATTAAAAAAATTAATAATTAATACTATATTAATTACTATTTAACAAATGATATTAATAATATATAATATATAATTAATATATACATATATACATATATACATATAAATATAGAATGTGAACTTATAAATATATTTAAATATATAAATTGATATAAATATATAAATATATAAAAATAATTGAAAATATACAATTAGGTATAAATTTATATGATTATATAAATGCATAAATGAGTTTGTGTGTGTGTGTGTGTGTGTTTTAAAAAAGACGATTCTTTGGTCAAAGGACTAAAGCACTAAGATATATAAAGATAAAAAGTTTACAGAAGTCTAAAGGAGGGGAATTTATTATAATCATTTTGATGCAAGGGGTGAACTCAGTTGGAATATTCTCAATGCATGTTCTATTATTGTAGACACCCTTATTAGCAAGATCATCTGCCACCCTGTTCACCTCTCTATAGGTATGAGTGATAATATTATTGAGATCAGATAGTTGTCTGAGGTAGGGGATCCATTTAGTAGTGAGGGTCCACACAAGGTGAATCATACCATGACTAAGAGACTAGACAATGGTAGTTGAATCATTTTCAATACAGATGTTGTTCTATCTTTTTTCTAATAAAATCAACAACATTGATAACACTATATATCTCTGCTTCTAGAGAGGAGTCATGACCATAGGAACCAAATCAGCATCCAAGTATGTCACCATTTTAATTTTTGCAAATGATACCATAGCCTGCAGGTCCTGGATTCCCTTTTGAATCACCATCCACATTGATTTTGATCCATCCAAAAATATGAGGTTTCCAGAAGACTTATAACAATCCTTTCGGTGGACTATATCTTCCTTTAATCCCTATTCGTCGTAGGATAGTGAAATATTTAATTGTGTTGTGACAGGTCCATGTTTGAATGGTTCCAGCATCCTTGATCATAGTGTAAATCCTAAGTTTAACTACATGAAAATTGAACGTGTTATTTTTATGAATAATAGAATTTATTTCATACCAAATAAGATGGATCATTTCTGCCACAACGGTGATGGAAAGTTGAGTAATTTTAGGAGAGGTATCCATAGTAGTGCATCTATGAAGCTGCAGTCCAATAGAGATCAAACCTATCCATCTAAGATCAAAGATATCAAAAATAGAATTCCAAATAGTAGAAGCAGTAACACAAGATAGAAATAACTGATTATCATCTTCTCTATGCTGGTTACACATGTGACATTTAGAACAAATCTAAATACCACACATATGTAGATTATAATCTATGGAGATTCTATTATGAGAAATTCTCCACACTAGGGTGAGTCGGGATGGTCAAATCCAACTTTTGCTAAATTTCTTAACCCAGTGGAAATCATTGTTGTGGGTGTTTACATTATAATTATAGTAAATTTTATAGGTTATAATACCATTATATGCAGATTCCCAAACTAAAAAATCATCAGTGGTGATAAAGGTATAGTTATTAATAATAATAGAGTTTTTTTTAGGTAAATTAATATCAGTGGAGTTTAAAAAATCATTAATGGAGATGTTTATATTAGTAGGTAATTGCATAGGATCAATCATGTTACAAAGTGGGATTCTATTCCAGTTGTCCATCCAAAACTGCAGTAAGGAGTCTTTGTTAACTATCCATCTAGAGAGAGACATGATTTTTGAAAAAGTTTGTTTGATTGAAGTCCATATAAAGGATTCCATATATAAGTGTTTTCCTTTTCTAAGGTTATTTTAAAATATTCCACGAAGGAAATCATAATCCTGTGAGTTGTTGTTCATAATATTCCAAGTAATCTTGGCTTTAAGGGCCTCATTAAAATGTTTTATATTCTTAATACAAAGGCCACCATTCTCAATGTGGGTGCAGTAAGTTTTCCAAGGGGCAGTGACAAGTTTCCGTTCAAGAGTTCTTCCACTCCAAACAAAATTTTTAATTTTTCTATTTATCTTTTTTAAAAGATCACCAGTCCATTTATACATCATCATAGAGTAAACCATTTTAGAAATAATGGTGTATTTTACAAGGCATATCTTCCCTACCATTGATAAAGTTTTTATTTTCTAGGAGGAGAGTTGTCTATTGATCTGATCGAAAATACTCGAAAAATAAGTGTTTTTGGGTCTTCCCCAAAAGATAGGGGCCCCAAGATACGTAAAGGGTAAATATCCTTCCTTTATACCCAAATCATTCAGAATATCAACTTTTCTATTGACTGGGAATAGTTTACTAAATAAAATGGAAGATTTACTCCAGTTTATTGATTAACCAGAGATATCTTCATAGTAGGAGAGGACATCTTTAAGCTTTTTTATATTCTTCATGTCTCCTTAGAGGAATATAATTATATCATCTACGTATAAAAGATGTGAGGCAACATTCATATCTCTAGAGGAAAATATGGGCTTGATCTCACCCCTACATAGTGAATTTGTAATCAATCTGCTGAATTAGTCTTTAGCAATAACAATTAGGATGGCAGAAAGGGGGTCTCCTTTTCTAACACCTTTTTTACAAGTGAAATATCTTTTTAGGGAGCCATTGATCAGAACAGAGATGTGGTCAGAGTTAAAAAGGGTTTGTAATTTTTTTACCAAGTTTTCATTAAATCCAAAGATATAAAGGATTTTGTACATGAAACTCTAATAAATGGTATCAAAATCTTTTCTAATGTCAATTTTAATGGCAACACTTCCCCCTTTTTGGTTATTTTTAAGAAAGTTTTTACTTTAAGAGGCAAGGCAAATTTAGTCTTGGATATTCCTTCCTTTTAGGAATCCAAATTAGTTCCAAGAGACAATTTTGTTGGTAATAGGTACCAATATCATAGCTAAGATCTTGGAAATAATTTTATACATAGTGTTGATAAGGGCAATGGGCCTAAAAAGGTGAATTTTTGTAGCACTATCCACTTTAGGAATAAGTGTAAGAAATTAGGCATTAATACCATAAGGGAGATAGCCACGGATGAAGAAGGATTTGAATAGGTGACAGACATCATTGCAAACAATGTCCCAATGATGTTGGAAAAATTTATTGGGAAAGACATCAGGACCGGGAGCATTATACAACTTTAGACTAAAAAACACTTCCTTAATTTTATAATCAATTGGAATACTATTCAAGAGGTCATTATCATTATCATTATCCCCAACTAAAAAAGGAATGATATCAGGTTTGATATCCTTGTTTAGAGTAGGTCCATTAAAGATATTTCTAAAATAGGAGGTGACATGATTAGCTCGTCTTTCCTCATTATCAATGATATTATCCCCATATTTAAGTAAGTCTAGAGGTCTACTGGCCTTTTTAATCCTTTTCATAGTATTTAAGAATTTAGTGTTTCTGTCTCCATCCTTGAGCCAGTTGGTTCTGAGATTTTTTTCCTAAGATTGTCTCTTAAGGTGAGAAGAGAGTTCATTTTATTGCTTATGTCAACTTCCTAATTTGAGACAGTAGAAAAGTCATTGTGGGTTGAGTCGATTTGAATTTTATTGAGAGAATTCTCAAGGTAGATAATTTCATTATCATTCTACTAAGTTTTGTATTTGCACCAAATTTTAGTTTTTGCTTTAAAATTTTTATTTTTATAATGCAGACAACGGCATCATTTGAAGTGATTGAATTCCAAGTGCCTTTGACAATTTTTTTACAATCCTCAATAGTGTTCCAAACTTTATTGAATCTAAAAGGAAGAATAGGCTTGTTGTCTCTAGTATTGAGGCTCACCAAAATCGGATGATGATCGGAATTAATCCTAGGTAAAGTAATACTAGATATGGTATTCCAGTTATCAAGAGCTTTGAAGTTTTTGAAAGCTCTGTCTAGTTTACTTGCTAAAATTCTATTGTGTTGTCTTCTATACCAGGTATACTTAGCACCAACCAGATTAATCTCAACAAGGTTATTATCACCAATATAGAGTTTAAAATCTTTAATGTAAGTGTTTGATTATAAGGGACCCAGCTTTTCACTAGGCCCAAGGATAGAATTGAAGTCACCGACAACAACCCAGGCGATTGAATAGTGTTGTTAAGGGAAGATATATTGTGACACAAAGTTCTTCTGTCTTGATAATTATTGCAGGCATACAAAACGTAAAGAAGAAGATAATGTCATGTAATGTTATTTCACATGTCAAAAACTGAGAATCGGCATTAAAAATATGAACTTTACTTATAGAAACATGTGCAAATACCCACAACGAATCACATTTATTGTTGTTAGAAGTTGCACCTATAAAATTATAGCTATATTTATCAAGACTATTAAAGATATAAGTAAAATTGATTTTAGGCTCAGAGATAGAAAAAATCATTAGCTTATGATTAAAAGGAAAAAAAATTTAAAGTTGTGATGGTGTCAGGGTTAGAAATATCCTAATAGTTGCAATAGAAAGTATTCATTTATACTTACATTTGGGGCTAGGCCCCTTGTTTTTGTTACCTCTGGAGTTCTTTCCATGCTTGGATTTTCTTAACTGCTTGGTAGAATGTTCCTTAGGTGTCGCTACATTTTTTTCTTGAAAATTCTTTGAAGGTTTAGGAGAGCTATGTTTAATTGTTTTACCTGTTGAGTCATCATCCTAATGCATTTCTTTGTTCCCATTTTTCTTTTGTACCATTATCCATTCTGCTTCTACTTTTATTTGATCAGAATCTCCAAATTTGCCATCCAGGTTCTCAATGGTGAGGCCAACCATGGGAGAGGTGTTGATTGTGTGCCTCTGTTGTAGTTCCAGGCCTTTTAGATCATCCTAAATGTGTTGTGCATTTCTAATATCAAACATTTGTATGTTGTAGCCTGGATTCTGAACTACATCTTTTTCCAGCATGTCCTCACCATGTGAAGGTGAGGAGAGTTGTTATTGATTTGTAGTGTCAACAAGTGCAGAATTTGTGTCTTGGATAGCAATGTCCAGGTGCGTGAGAACTTTCATTTCATGCTTATATGTTGAGTGACCAGGAATAAATGACTTCAGTTCAAGAGTTGCGCTGACACCTTCATGGACAACGCTATTTATGTTCACACTAGCCTTCAAATTACCTAGGTTTTTGCTATCATCTTTTACCTGCTCTGCCTTAGGTTTATCAAGGACCTGATTATTGTCTTTTAGTGTTAAAGTCTCCTCCTCAGTGCATGTAGTAGAGGTAGAGTTAGAAGCAGCAGTAGCAGGTTGGGTGTCCAGTGTCATACTATTTGTAGGAATCTGGTCAGTGTGTGTTGTTGCTTCAGAGGCAGGAGCAGAATGAACTCCAAGGAGATCACCTGTTGTAGCAGCATTAGTCCTTCTCTGAGAGTCTTGGATATCTTTATCATGATGTGCATCCTCACCTTCTTCCTGATCATTCTATTGGACTGTGTTCAAGACCATAACAACAATTTTATCAGAAAATTCCTACTCTTCATTGTCCATTTCCTATTTTTCTAGCATATCAGCCCATGATTGCTTAGAAGGGTCCTTTGATGACGATTCCACACTAGTTTTCCTCCTCTAAACCTCCTGTTTTTTCATGCTTGTTTCAGATTTCTCCAATATAGGTTTTTTATCCTTCTTGTTTCCTATAAACTCAATACAATCCTTTTCAGTATGAGGTTGGACCATTTTTTCACAATTATTCAATTCAAAATGGAGTGTCCAGTGATCTTACAATAGTCACAAAAGGGTGGTCTATTCTCATAATCTATTTTGGCCTCTATCTTATAATCCTTTACATTGAAATCAATGACATGAGGCAATTTTGTTTCTAGATTTACTTCAACCATGACTCTTGTATATAGACCCAAATCACCATTCAATGTTCTATGATCTATTTTAAGAGGTATACCTATGCAAGAGGTGAGGTCATTTAATATTTTTGGGTGCCAAAAGAACCAGCTAAGTTTATGTAACCGAACCCAAATCTGTGCCAAAGAGTTCCTATGAATAAAATATTGAAAGTATAATCCCACGTAGAAATACGTAGGAGACCAGGTTTCAACTGTATGCTTCCTTGTTTCCAAGCCTGATCTAATTCCTCTTGAGAGTGAAAAATGATATGATAGTATACTTTCCCAATGGGAACAAGTTTTCAATTGGGTGTGCCCCAGTAGTGGGTGATTCTCATTTTGAGTTCATCCACTGACCATAGTTTATCCCCTTTAAGGTAAGAGATTCATCCAAGTAAAGAGAACTTACACATTTGTTCCCTCTGATGTAGCGCTTCCGGATCAGCAACAACTGCAAATCTTCCATCATCAAATTTTTTAAAACACAGGGCCATCGCTGAGGAAGATTTTTCATTATCTGAGCCCTTAAGATCTTTCACAAAAGATATCCCTTTAAATGCTTGAGTCGCAACCTGATTGACATTTTATGGGGTTGTCTGGTCTTCTTGTGCATGTGGGGCATGCTACTCGAAGGATTTTTTCCAGGTAGGATCAAAAGAGTCCATTTGGTACTGGATTTATCACTTCGCGGAATAGACATCATCGATCTTCAAAATAGGGATGTGATTCAACTATTAGCGAGTTTCCCTGAGTTTCTTCGAGAGCCATTTTCTACCTCTACATGGTGTAGATGGAAGATGTCTTACAAGCCTATGGTAGGTGACCAAATATATGTATATATATGTGTATATAAATAGATATAAATAGATATAGATATATATAATTTGATTATTTTATTATTATATAATTAGATAATTTATATATATGTAACTATATATATGTAAATATATAATAATATAATTATATATAATTATATGTAATTATATATAATTAAGTATATTTATATATATTTTTATAATTAAATATATTTATACATATTTATGTATATTTATATATAATTATATATTTATTTGTTTATTTGTTTATATATATTTGTATATATTTATACATATTTATATGTATTTATAATTATATGTGTTTTTATATATTTATATACATTAATAGATATTTATATATTTATTCCCAAGGTTTTGTATGTTGATACCTAGGTGCTTTTTGCCACCCATGGTGATCGAGAACATGATTTAGGCCTGGTGGAAAGCTAACTTAGGTGGTGTGTCAGGTCAAACCAGGTTGGTTTGTTACATATCCTCAATTGGGAGATCATTGGTTGGGGAGATGAGGAAAGCTCATGCCACTTTATGTCAAGTTGTTTGAGATCATCAAACATCTTGGGAAAGTGGCATACCAGTTGGACTTACCATCTCTCATGGTGTCCATTCATAATGTATTTCATTTCTCCCTAGTGAATAAGTACCATCCAGACATGTCCCGCATGATTGAGTGGGGGGATCCAGAAGTGGAGCCTGACACTGTAGTTGTTCGGAAGCTTGTTTGTATCTTGGATTATCAGAATAAGGTGTTTCATGGTAAATTTATTCCCTTGGTTTATGTGATATGGTAGGGTGGTATAGATAGCTATGAGGTGTGGGATCATGAGGAATTGGTGAGGGATAAGTGGCCTCACATTTTCTTAGATTTATAACCTTAAGGACTTTATAGGTGTAAAAGTGGCATGGTGGGGAGAATTGTGACACCCATCGGGTCACTAGTATGTATTTATCTCAAGTTTTTATTTTCATTTTTTTTTCCTTGGATTTTTCAGAAGTCAGAGAGTTAAAAATATGGATTTTTGGAAAAATAAACTAGAGTGTGCGGTTAGCGCACAGTTAGTGCTAATTGTGAACCTAATCATGCAAGAGTGGGGTGATGGATTCTCATTCCATTTTAGATGGTTACTGTATTCTTTTTCTAGTAGTTTTATATCTTTAAGAAAATTGTGCAGCCTATTTTGTAAAGGGGTAGTACCTGTATGGTTGGTGCACAGTTTTCTAAACTATGTGACCAAACCATTTTGTCTTCCCAAAATTCTTTAAAAATGAAAAATCATTATTTTTCCCTTATCAATGTTAAACCTATTTCCCCTCCACTTCTCCCCATTTTCTCTCACCAAGTCTCTATTTCCATGAATCTATCTTCCCTTTGTTTCCTTGGTGGGTTTCTATTTTATTTTGGTAATTCCTCTTGTGGTAAGGCTCGATTCCTCTTTATTTCATTCTCTCTTATTCCTTTCAACCCTTGTTCATCCATTTCTATAGAATTTTGGAACACTAAAAGCCTATATGATCTGAACCTAGGTTTAGGAATGAATTATTAATTAAATTTCATTGTTTTTTAGGCATTTTAGGATCCTCTCTTCCCATTTCTAGTGGTTTTAGATGAAGGTGATGAGGCTTTATTTGTTTTGAGGTAAGTTTCTCTAGATAATGGGAATTTTCCATGGAATATCATAATTTATTGGTTCTCCTTTGGTTGAATTTAATTAAATATGATTGATATGAGTTTTTTAGGGTTTTTTTGTGATTATTTTATGTGATACTTAGCATATGTTGATTTTAAAGGGGGGTTTCAAATGGGTTTTCTTGAAAATTATTTTTACACGTTAAATTTGTTTGATTAATTATTGCAAAGAGAGTAGACTCCAAATTGATTTAAAATGAAGATTTAAAAAGTGTGTTTCCTTTTATTAATGGTTTATTAACTATGTGAATTATTATATTTATGTTGGATATGAATTAATTATTAAGCACATGGGAGACCTTGGGTGAGTGGGTAAACCAAACTAAAGTATCCCTAGCGTATATTATATGTTGGCTCAGGAATATTGCCTAGTTAGTCCAAGTAATACAATGTGGTGAATTTTTTTCCCTACAGTGATGGTTTATAATGCTTGGTTAGTCCAAGATGACTACTAAGATGTGATAGGTTCATTTATATTAACTAGAGTTCCTATGGAAAGTCCTAGTTTCCTTAGACCCATAGGATCAATCCAATGTTGGTTGTATGGTTTGATTGAGATGTGTGACATCTTATTTCCTATTTTTCTATTTGTATATTTATGATAGTTGTTCCTTGTTTACCTTATATTAATTTATGTTTTCCTTGTTCATACTAATTTAAAATTTGGTTTATTTTTAAAGAAACCAAAGGATTTTAATAAAACTATTTTTAAGTGAAATGAATTTCAAATATGGTTTTTAAACCTATACTAATATTTTTCACAGTGAAATAAATTATTTAGATTTATGATGTTATTCTATTGGTATTTTACTCACACCTTGTATATGCCTTTGGGAATATATAGACTTGGTTTTATAGGATACGGTTAAAGGTAAGAGTATCGTGCAGTTTGGTGGCTCTTCCTAATTCTCGTCATCCTTCTCTAATCTTCGTGATGGTGGTGATTATGGGTCACGAGGAGGTTGAGATCATGTGGAGTGTTTGGTATCCTTGGTGATTTTGGGTTATTTTTTATCATCCATTTATGCCTATACCATGATTTGGTATCTTTGTATATAGATGTTATTTGTAGTTTTGATTATACTTCTGGTGTGATGTTTATTAGTTATGTATTATTATTATTACGATACACTCTATTGTTCTTTATATGATTTGGGATTTTATTATTGGTGTTCATGGTAATTCCATATATGGATGAGTCATTTCAAATTATTAGTGGAATCTATGTGATGTGGTTATTGGATTCTTAGGGTGAGTCCATTCCCAATGGTAACATTTTGATACCTTGGCACTTTTCACCAGCCTATGGTGATCAGGAATATGCTTCATTACTTGTAGTGAAGTGATATAAGTGACTTGAAAGGTTTAATCAGTCCTATTTGTAATATTTAGGCATCACATAAATCTCTTAGACTAAGTTGTGCATCTAGCCTACCTTTTTAGCTTTATTATAAGTTTTAATATACTTGGTATCTAATGAGGAATATATGAACACTACTTACTTTTAAATCTTTCATCTCACAACTCCTCCATTGAGGGTGAATAAAAATCCCAAATTAAATTATATATCATCTTGAAATCTTCGTAAAATAGCATCAGTATATCCCCTGATGATTAGCTCCTCAAATCCTCTATAAACCTAGAACATATCTTGAGTATGCCTCAAATACTTTTAGATATTCTTGAATACCATCTAATGGAAATATCCTCATTCATTTTGATATCTTTATACCATGATCAAGTTGCAATCGAAATCAATCATGATACATAATATGGAATAAAGGAAAAATACTATAGCTAAAGCATAAGTAATCATGGTCATCCTTTATCTCTCCTCTTATGTTTGATGACACATTTTCTTAGAGGGATGTATACCATGTGACATATGTAATAATCCCCTATTTGATTGATCCAATTTTAATCTCTTCAGTATCTTATAAATGTATGTACCTTGACTTAGTCCAAGTAATCTCTTGGATTTATCTCAAATGATCTTTATCCCAAGAATGTAGGTTGTTTCATCTAAGTCCTTCATGGAGAAGAATGTTCTAAACCACATCCTAACTAAATATAAGATTGGTATATCATTTCCAATAAGTAATATGTCATCAACATATACTACTAGGAAAATGATCGCACTCTCACTACTGCAAATATGGCCTTTATCAATGCAAGAAAAGGGCATTAATAGTGCTATAAAAGCACTATTAATCGAGGTAAAGATAAATGGGGGCCCCCTTTATCTGTGCTCAGAAAAGCACTGATAAAGGACCCTTTTATCAGTGCTAAAAAACCCACTGATAAAAGGGGTCTTTTATCAGCACTGATAAATGGGTCCTTTATGACGCTTTTTTTAGTGCTGATAAAAGTTAAAAAATATTAATAATAAAATTAAAAAATATTTCTTCAATTCGGGAGGGGCTTCAACAGTGCTTAAAGACCCCCTTTAACAACACCCCCCACCCCAGCCCTCACACCTCCACCCACCCTTTAACAGTACCCCCACCCACCATTTAATAGCGCTAGCCTTCATTCCACCCGCACGCGTGACCCGTCTTCCCCTGGATTCAAACTCTGGACCTGCTGCTTACGCACCTAAGCCTTTACCACTCCATCGTATTGCTTTTCTCTTCATTTATTAATATATCTATTTATTTATATATATTTAGTTATATTTACTCGTATATTAATATATATTTATATTAACATATATATTTATATTAATATATAGTTATATATAGTTATATTAATATATATATATTTAGTTATATTAATATATATATATATAGTTATATTAATATATATATATAGTTATATTAATTTAAATATATATTTAGTTATATTAGTATATATATCCATATATTAATATATATATATAGTTATATCTATATATTAATATATTTATTTGTATATTAATATATATTTATAAGATTAGTTTTAAATACATTTATAAAATATGCTTTTATGTGTGTGTTTATAAATAAATAAATACATATATAACACACACACACACACATATTATATGTGTATTTTTAAGTATAATTATACATATTTATATATATTTACAAATATTATACATAAATATGTATATACATATGTTTAGAATATATAGATAATATATATCAGTTTGTTAATAAAGACGCACACAAATACAAACACACACACACACACGCATCATATAGGTATATAAATATTAATATATTTGTATTTTAAATAAAATGGATATTATTATTTTATTTAGTTAAGCCTTATATATTTAGAAATATACTTTATATGTAAATATGTTTAATTATTTATTTATAAAATTAAATTTTTATGGATGAATATATAAAAAAACATGAACATATTGTTATATAATTGATTATAAATAAAATTACATTATAAAAAATGATAAATTTCAAATCCATAATATCAATATAAATGTAACCCCTCAGAATAAATTTAGTCCCTAGTGAAAAAGGTCAAAAAGACCTCCTGAAATGAGGCTGAAATTCCATCAAATGTTAAAAAAATTGGGTATCTGGACTAAAAGCTCAGTTTTGGAGGCCTTATAAGCCTTTTATCCTCAGAAAATGTAACATAAGGTTCCCTTTAATCACTAGTATGTAGATATCATTGTAGGCTTCTATTTGATATACTGTAGAGCTCAAACGGACACCCGGATCAAAGTTTATGTTCGTTTGAATTTTGAGTTACATTTTCAACTTATTTTAGATATTTTATTAATTTTTTGTTTTTTTGTGTCTTAAAATTGTTATTAAATTATTATTAGTAGATGGTAATTAGAAAAATATTAATTGATAATTTTTTTAAGATATTTTATAAGCCATTTTCACTACATATCTTATATATTAAGTGGAAATATTTATTTATACTTATCTAAAATATATTTAAAATATATATATTATATTTATATCAATATAAATATATGTTATATTTATATATCAATATTTTTTTTATGAAATGTATTTTTTTTTAATATATACTTTTTATCAGCACTAGGAAAAAAATCACTGATAACGACACCCCTTTATCAGCGCTACTAAAAAAACGCTGATAAAGGGGGAACTTTTAACAGCGCTAAAAAAAGTTAATAAAGGGGGTGCCTTTATCAACACTTTTTTTAGAGTTGTTAAAGGGTGGCACTATGGAAACCCAGTTTTTTGGTAGTGTCCCACTAAAATGATTATAGATATAGGGATCACATTCATTATTTATAAAAACTAAATACACTTATAGATTCATTAAAGTGAATATTCCATGATATGGGTTCTTACTTCAATATATAAATGGATCAATGTAACTTACATGCCTTATTATCATCCTTTGGATTAAAAAAACCCCTCTATTTGTGTCATATAGACATATTCTATGAGGTTTCTATTAAGAAAATTTGGTTTGACACCCAACTTCTAAATCTCCTAATCATGGAAAACTATTATGGAAAGAATAATTTTTATGGATTTTAGCATAGAGGCTAGTGAAAATGTTTCATCATAGTTTATCTCTTGATGTTTTTTAAACCTTTTTTCATTAGTTGTTCCTTATAGGTACTAAATTTACCTTACATGTCTAGTTTTTTCTTAAATCCCCATTTTCACCCAATGGGATTTACATCTAGTATCAATTCAACCAGCACCCATATTTGGTTTTGATACATTAATCAATCTCAAAATTCATGGCTTCTTGACATCTTTTAACTTCAAATATATTTACCTCTTCTTTTTAGGAGAGAGTTTCGTTATTATCAACTAATAACGAGTCACCATATTTTGTGACTAGAAAAACATATCTCTATGATCCTCTATCCTCTTTAGTGATCTTATGTAGTACTTGTGTATCCAGAATAATCTCTTCCATGGGGTCTTATGTAACTTATTCCTATTCCAATTATTATGTATCTTGTACATAGACTTCTTCAAATTCAATCTTTCTCCCACCATCTATTTTGGATATGTGCTCCCTCTCAAGTAATGTGGCTTGGCTTTCCACTATTACCTTATTATCTAAGGTTTCATATATATAATATCCCCTTGTTTCCTTAGGATATATTATAAATATGCACTTTGTGCCCCGGTTTAATAGTTAATTTCCATAGAAAGCCTTGAAAAATGCATCACATCCCTATAAATGAGTATGTGATAAAATGGGTTTCTTCCCCCTCTAAATCTTGAATATAATATCATTTGTTATTTTAGTTAGCACATTGTTTACTTCATATTCAATAGTCTGTTATGCATATCCCTAAAATAATAATAGAATATATGCATGAATCATCATCAACTACACCATTTCTAATAAGGTGTGGTTCCACCTTTCACTAACACAATTCCATTATAGTGTATAATGATGGGTGATTTGAGATAATATCCCAAACTCCCACAAATATTCAATGAACTCTTGGTTTAGATATTCTCCACCTTGATCCGATAAAATTTTCTTTATCTTCTTACCAGGTTGATTTTGTACTTTATCCTTAAACTCTATGAATTTCTCAAAGTGTTCTAACTTATACCTAATTAAGTACACATAACCAAATTTACTCAAGTCATTAATAAAAGTAATTAAGTATGAGTATCCACAAATGCATTCAGTAGGAAAAGTTCCACAAATGTTAGTGTAAACTAATTCAATAATCTCTATGGTCCTTTCACCTTTTCCACTAAATGGTGGTTTGGTCATAATTCCTTGTAAAAAATGAGACATTTTTCAAGTGGTTTTAGTTTGAAATAATTTAAAATAACCATCTTGATAGAGCTTTTTCACACACTTCTGATTTACATGACCAAGTCAATGATGCCACAACTAGGTGTGATGTGATTCATGTGAACTTGATTCATTATCAATTTATAATACTTGTTTATTTTATTATAGAACATAAATACTATTATTGATGTGTGTCATGCCATAAAAATACTATATTTATAAAATAAACAACTTTCAATTCTAAAATTGAATACAAAACCATTTTTTTTGATTCTCGATATAGATATAATGTTCTTGGTAACACTAGGCACATAATAATAGTTTTTTAAAACTAGAATCATTCTTGTTGTCAACGTATGGTGGTAGCCTTCTATATCCAAGGCATTTAGTTTTTATCCATTGGTAGCTCAACGACCCACCTCTCCCTTTGCAAAATTCCTGAATCTACTTGGTTCCTATATTTGGATATAAATGTGAGCACAAAATTCTATATCTAATACCTAAATTTTATATATGGATAAGTTACATTTGATAAAAATTTCACCTAAATATTCCCCTTATTTATTTGTTGTGGTGTAGTTCCTCTTCCATTAGACCTTCTTATTACATGTAAAATATACCATGTCTTGTCCCTTTTCCTATCTTTGGATCTTACTCTTCTTGACCAAGCATTGTGAAGAAGCCTTAGACTTATTTTTATTCGTAGGGACTTTCACCTTTCCCTTACACTTGTTCACTATATGTATAAAAATATTCTCAATTTTCATGTCCTTATCTACCTAGAGAAGTAGATTAAGGAGTATTGGAAGATACTTATCAATTTTTTTCATATTAAAATTTACATCAAAGCTAGAGAATATTTGATAGAGTGTAGTAAGTATGAGATCAGTGTAAAATTCATCAGGTAGTTTAAATCCTAGAATATTTAAATACTCAATGTAGTCAATCATCTTGACCACATGAGGTCCAACTGGTTCACCCTCTCCAAGTTTTCATTTAAATAGTTCCTTATAGATCTCAAACTGCTTTTTCTAGATCTATCCTGAAAAAGATCATAGATATGCTTGAGCATGATATATACATCCATGTTCTCTATGAATTTTGGAGTTCATATGAAATGGATGATAATGGTAAAAATGGACATCTAGTGAATAATCTACATTTTTTTGGTATATAGAAAGATCCTTTTAACTCACCTCTTTAGAAGGTAGATCAAAAACTGGGGATTATAGCATGTAAAGATTCTATTATTAGTGTAGTTAAATTCACAAGAACATGTACCACTCATGGAAGTTATTTCTAGAGAAAATGTTGTATTTTTCTAGTATAGAATGTAGGGACATAAAGGTCAAAAACTTTCCATTTTTTCTATAAAAAATAAACATATATTTAAGAACTTTATCTTGGTTACCAAAGTGTATCATAATAAATTTAATTTTTTAGACTCAATATTTTATCAGATCCCAATATCCCTCACCATTAGATTCAAAATATCCTATTATGTAGATATTATAGTACAAAAGATCCATATTTCCCTTCTCATAACCTAAAATTGGGCCTGCCAAGCTATTTGAAGGTATTTAAGTAGGATGGTCTTTCTAACTACATTAACTCACAACTCTTTGATCCATAGAGTGGACTCCCCAATCCTGAAGTCTTGGACATGGACTTACTTAACATTTTCCTCTTAATTTCACCAATTCCTACTTAGGTAGTCAACCTTTTATGTGAACTAGGTTTATTTAACCCAAAATTTTAGATAAAACTCCCTAATAATTTAAAGTACCCTAACTTGAGCCAGACACACACTTTAAACTATGGTTATATATTGATTCAAGTAATGGAAGGTGTTATGACTTAATATTTTCTTTTAGGGTTTATTATCATTATGCATAAATATTCTTTATTTTTATCATTTAAAATTATTATTAATATTATGTGGATTTTATATAAGTGATTAGCCGGTATTGATGGAATTAATTTATGTATAATCCATTTATTTTATTTTACCTTTCATGATTTTTAATTCATTTATTTTATGTGATCACGTAAATCATACAATAAATATAAATAAATGACTATTAACTTGATAGAAATATAATAAATAGAATTATAATGGTCATGACATTTATCTATTGGTCAGTTTATTAAGCAGATGATAAACCAACCCTTGAACTTGGGGGAAAACTCCTTGAACCAATGTCTGGTTTGAGCTGCAACATTCTTCTTGGGTCCAATGTATCTCCTTGGTTGGTTTCACCCCAACTCAGGTTTTGAACCACCTCCCATCCTTAGAGAACCATCATTTAAATTTATTTAATCACACACAGGTGAGGGGAACCTGAGGTATGGGGTTACATAAAATAAACTGTGCACATGAAGACTCATATATAATAAAGGTGGGAGGGATGAATCACATGCTATCAAATTTAATTTAATAAAAAATTTATCACATAATAAAACCATGTAAAAAATATTAAATTAAATATAAACTCAATACATATATTGTTCGTTCTACAATATGATTATCCACACATACAACATGTATAAATTAAAAACAAGCTATAATTATTTTTAATTTTTTCTTTATGAAGATAAATCACTCTAATTAATAAGTTAATTATTTTATTAATTATTAATTATTTTATATTAATTTTCCATCCAAATACTCTTGAAGATACCCACTATATTTAATTTTAAATAAATGAAATAATTTTAGTTAATTTAAAATTAATTTAGTGCATGATGTGTACTTGGAGACAACATGGCGTGTACCCATCCGAACTACCCAGTGTTTGGTATAGCCCTTGTTGTATATTGTGAATGCACATATCATGTAGGCATACACAATGTATCACATAATTACAAAGCAAGTAGTTCCATTTGTCAAGCCATGTAGTCATCTTGGCATTTATGACACATAAAAACATGTTAATATACATGACATGTATTGATTTTAATGCACTTAAAGTACATGATGTGTAACAATGGTTATACATGGCATGTAGTTCCAAAATTAATGTGGATATTAATCCATAATTTAATATTCTTTACACCCTATCACACAATGTGTATACTAGCTATACTCCATGTAGTTCAGTTTAATGTCATATTTAATTTTATTTCCATGTAATTAAATTATATAGTGTATATCCTTACATGGTGTGTTCTCTACACAAATGGGTGTGTGTTACATGACGTGTACATCTAACCATAATTCATTTTTCTCTTTTAGTGTTCATCCATGATACATGTCTATGGACTCTTCATGTAATTTGTGTAAACATTTATGGGTCACATGGAATGTATGCCTGCTAAACATCATGTAATCCCATATAGCCATTGTTTGTTAACTTTTAGTCCTTACAAAATGTGTATTAAATCCCGATGAGTACATAGACCACACAATTTCTAAGAAATTTTTGGGGCTAACCCTATAAGACTACATAGCGTGCATTCCAGCTACACACTGCATAATCCCTAAAACCATGTTCTAGTTGGTCTTAGTCAATATGTGGCATGTAATTATGTTGAATACTCCTCAACACAAGTTATCATGCTTACCACTACTTTTCCTAGTGTGATAAATATGTATACATGGCGTGTTCCTTTCGATTACACACCATGTAGTCCCATATAGTCCAACCAGAATTTACGACACATCTGGATGGGATCTTCAAATGTTATTCATGTGTTCTTAACCTATTATTATTTTTATAAAGGTTAACAAATAAGATATCTCAACTTTTAGATTAAATATCAAATAACCTAGAAATAAAATCTAACAAAAAATTCATAAATTGATCGATTATTAATAAAAAATTATAAATTAATATGTGACTACTCTTTTACCACATGACGGTTTTGGGGTATAATGGAATTGATCAGGTACATTCCCAACAATATTTTTTCATAGATTTACTCATATTTCTCTTCAAAATATGATGAATAGAAACCTCAAAATCCATAAATATGTGATCTTTCACATATAATTTATAATTAATTTATATAATATAGAATTATATTGTCTTGTAATTAATTATTTGTTGATGATTTAGTAGACCTTTTCTTATTATACCATCATTTTGGTGAAGTATTCAAGTACAGAATCTCTCTAGTTGTAATATAAACATGCACCACGAACCTCTAAACAACGATATAGAATCATCGGTGTTGTGTGAATGATTCTCACTCCCTACGTCATTTTTTTCTGATCGAAACAAGAATTCATTATGAGGTGAAAAGGATTTATTCTTTTTCACTAAAAGACTTTATAGGGAGTAAGAGGATTGGAGATCACTATTCTTGAGAGAATTCTACAGAAATATCTCTTTAGGGTTGAGATAATTTTTATTACATCTTGAGATTTTGTGAAATATTGTTTTCCAAGTAAATTTAATCTCTTTGATATTTTGAATTACATGAGATGCTGAGTTTAGATTAAATTATACACAAAACTAAGTTTAAATTAAATGTGACATACTATTAAAATATTATTATTTAAAATGATATTTATCTCCTAGTTGTTGGAATGGTGGGTATGGATGGTATTAACTAAATTATAAAAATATATGGGTTACATATATATATAAAATGAATAATTTGGTGACCAATTAATTAAAAATAAAAATAAAAACTATTTTAAAATAAAGGAAATTTTTTTATGAAAAACTATTTTTATGCAAATAAACGCACCTCAATAAATTAAAAAACCACTTTAGGAGAATTATTTTAATGAAATGTATGTAGTATATATTTAATCAACTATTTAACATTCATCTTATGTGTTTTATAAAAAATAGATAATAATAAATAAAATTTTATGATAAAAACTATATTTTTATAAATATCATTTTTTTCTCCTTTTTCGCACTTATTTGAAAACTAATTTTTTAACACTTTTAGAAAAAAATTGACAAAATAAAGTTCATTTTTAAAACCAGCATGTAAAACTGCCTTTTTGTTTAAATTATTTATAAATTTAAATTATATTTTAAATTGGTTTTAAATTAAAATTAGTTAAATTACATATCTATTAATCCAATTTAGGTTATTGGAATTATTTTTGTATTGAATTTTTATATAAAATTCTTGTAAACTTTTGAACATTTTCTCTTTGAAAAATAATTTTTGGATCATGTTTGCAAAATTAATTTTAAATTAAAATTTGACACTTTTGTGAGTGGAATTTGAAAAAATGGATTCCATATTTTTTATCATAATAATTTATATTATCTAATAAGTTCAACTTAATTTTTTACCATAATGAATAGTAAAATTAGTAAAAATTATTTACCGTGGTAATGGTAAAAATGGGTTTAACGGGGGTTAAACAAAAAAGATGATCTAAAACTTATCTAAAATTTATTTTATAATAATATTTAGACCCTATAATGTATAATTATTGATAATATTTTATTTTTTACCCTTTAATCATGTGAAAAACATAGGTACATTTTTTTCCTTTCAAAAATTATAAGTGTCACTCATCGCACTTATAAAAGTCCACCCCCTCTCCTATAATATTAACACCTTAAAACCTTTTTTTCAATACCTACCCAAATCACTTCAAAAATTCCCTTATATCATACTATAAGCCTTATTTTGGGAATAAATTCAACCGGGGAAGGATTTTGGTGCAGACCTAAGGAGGTTACCCAAAAAAATGGTAACATTCTTCAATGAGAGTTTTTATTTTATTTCTTCCTCCACCTACTAGAATTATTATTAAACTAGGTTGATATAATAACCTCAGTATATTCCATATACTAATATTCTGTTATGTTAAGTTTATGACCTGCAACCATCTCCACTTCCATCAAATGGGTTACGAAATCATCATTCATGTGTCCGATAGACTGTCGCCTCGTGAACCGATGTCGTTTATTTTTCCATTACCAAATCTCATAGTTGGTTATGATGATGAATATAAAGTATATATATATGATATTTATAACATAATTATTCCAATTTATTCATTATATCAAATATACATTTTTACATTCTATTTTGTATGAGATACAATAACGTCGCTTATGTGTACGGCGGACTAGCACCTCATGAAGCGATGTAATTAATTTTTCACTAATGATTTATATGGAAGATAATAAGAATAAATTTAATTAATATAAATAATATACATGAAATAATTATGATATTCATTTCTTTATTACCTTTTCACTCACTAAAGGATGATAATGTCTTTTGTGCATATGTGGACTATTGCCTTCACGAAACGATGTTACTCTCTCTTTTCATAACCACACTAAATAGATGATATGTATAAATATATTTAAAGAAATAATATTTTATCTATTATATTATTATAATTATATAAATATAAAATATTACTTACCTCATTTCCATAATTATCATTAAAAAATGGAAACATTACTCATGTGTATGTACAACATACTGTCTCCATGATCGTAACATACTTTATTTATCAAACCTATCTTTCATGATTAGTATTAAAAGTATAATTTATGTATAAATATGATAATTATTTAATTATTATTGTTATATATATTATGAAACCATGATCAAAGTAATAGGATCAAAAATAACAAATCAAAACAAATATGAAAAACAAAGCAGTTATGACATGAAACCTGATTTTAACAAGGAATTGGTAATAAATGAGTAATAAATGGTCATAAGTAAATAATATATAGAATAATATATATAATTATGTTTCTATAATATATGTATAAAAAACTTATATTTAATATATAGTAGGTTCAAACATGTATGAAAGAACTCGAGACTTAAGGTAAGGGATTTCTAGTCTCTTTTATTTCTGGGAGACATATGAAAAATCACCATTCATTTATTTTTTGTGATGTATATACTACCACTTTGACATGTTATATAATTAATATACTACTTTTAATTATATTTAAATTTTCATTTTATGTTAATCTTTATTGGGGCTTACAATTCAAAATATTACTAAAGTTGTAAGGGATTTTCGTCTCACTTTTTACTTCTATGAGACACATTCCATATTCAAAACATATTTATTTTATGTGGTGTGTATACTGACCATGAATGTATTTTCTTATTATTATAATGAAATTTATTTTGATTTAAATATCCATTTTAGGACCACTCTTTCAATATTTTTATGATTCAAAAGTTAACAAAGCAGTAATGGATTTCTGTCTCAATTTGCCTTGTTTGAGACATATGTTATGTTATGCACTTTTCTTATTTTATGAGGTGTATATATAGACCCTTTTACATGTAATATAATTATTTTTTTTATTCTCGTGATACTATATATTTAATTCAATTTTATTCTTTCATGGGTATTACAATTCAATGTTAACAAAGTGGTAATGGTTTTATGATACAATCTCATTGTTTATTGGGATTTTTTATGATTATGATTTTTATAATGAAATATTATGATATATATCACAAGAAACTCGTTAATTTTCTTTTACTATGTTTATTTCTTGAGAATATATGTTTTAACTGCATTTTTGTCTCTTTATTTACTCAAGATTTCAAAAGAATTCTTTTTTAAAAAAATGTATTTATTTCTCTATTTAGTTGAAAACCCTTTTTCTTATAAAACTATATTTTATAAAAAAAAATTCAAAAAAATTTAATATTATTCAAATGATTTACTAAATATATTTTTACCCATGTTTTAATTTTTAAAAAAAAATTGGAACGAATCTCCATGTCATTTTCCAAATAATGCTGGTTTGGATTTTAACCAAAAATGTGAAAAGAATATTTGTTTTAAACATGAAATACATGAGAATTATTTCCCATTTTCATGAATACTCAATGATTTAAAGATTCCCTTACAATTTTTCAAAACATTTATCAAAGAAAATATTTTCCTTAATATTTGGGAAATTTTTATATTTTAAATGAATGATTTCAAAGTGAAAATGATTTTGAAAATGTGTTATGTTTTGAAAAGTGTTTTTCAATTTAGAAAGACTATTTTCCTAAATAAATGTTCCAAGTGATATTTCAAAATAATTTTATATATAATATGACATACTTTGATGTTACTTATTCTTTAATTTGGATAATATTTAATGATACCATCCTTATTATTTCTATGTATGGTTAATGTTTATGTTGATGAAATTTTTATGAAACTCATTTTCTTTACATGGATTATGATGTGATAACATGATGAATTTTTTATGATATTGTGGTATACATAAGTATGGTTTTCATTATGTTATGGTTGGGAAATTTATCTCCCTCCAATTCATTGGGTAAAGATAGATAAGTCATGAGTAAATATTTTATATGTGAACCAAATTACATGTTCATAATGTAATGTGTAAACCTAATTATATGTTCAAAATGTTATGTGTAGACCTATATTTTATGTCCATGATGTTATACATGGACATAGTTGCATGTACATAGGTTTATGTGAGGGCATGATTTCATGTCCTCGACTTAATGAGTGAACATGTATCTATTTATACATGTTCTCAATGTTATAAGATGATGTGTATACCATAAATCTATGTCTTATGCCAATTTTATGCTCTCATGGATCATGTTCTTTGATTACCTTATGATTTATGTCTTATGAATTTCCAATATTTAATCCATTACTCAATATTATGATCTTTTATATGAAGGGTATGGTTTTCAAATGTTATGTTCATGTTCTCATACCATTATGTTCATGTTCTCATACCATTATGTTCATGTTATGCTTATATATCTCCCTTGATTACCCTTTTTTAGAATTTGAGATCACTTTTTATTATGTTTCCTTTCCCCAAGTTATAAAAAATGGTTTTAAGTAGGGTATGTTTTTTATGAGTACTAAAGGGGAAAATATTTATAGGATATGTTGAATATATTTCACCAAATTAGAAGATTGTATACCTAGTCTCAAAAGACACTAAACTATTATGGTCATTAGGCATGTGTTTGTGTAATGTATTGAATATTCATCTAAAAAGATATAATATCAATGTATTATAAGCCTAGGTCACTATAGTTGGTATCAAAGGAAAGGTTTAGTTAACCTTTGGAAAGTATGATGAGAAAACTTTATTGATATACCTAAACTACTATAAAATGGGGTTATCCCCATGCCTATATACCCAGAGTTTGCATGAACTATTGGTATAGATTTCCTAGATCCAAGATATAACAATGTATTATTCAAACCATTCATATAGATAAACCTATACCAACGGTTTTCTAAAATAATTAGTATAGGTTAGGTTATACCAATGGTTTTTAAAAAACCATTGGTATATCCTTTTCACATATTCAGTGGCTCCTAGCATTTCCCCATTCACCCATGATCCTACCCTAATTTCCCTCACCCGAGAAAGCAGGAGCCTCCCATCTACTCCAATGATCTTCACTTATTAAATAATTTTTTTATTAATATCTTCTTCAACATCAAATAAGTGAGTTTTGAATATTTCTTCTCTTCTACTGAGTATTGTTTTCATTTTTATCTATGTCATCATGTGATCGATCTATGACATTCATGTTCTTATACTGGTTAAATATAGATTTAGTGATTTTTTATTCATATTTTGACATTCTAGATTTTATGAGTTTTTTTTATGCTAATAAGTAAACCATTCCATCTATTTTAAATTTTTCCAGATGTAGTTTGATTTTTTTTGGTTTCGTGACATTTTTTGGTTTCCTTGTTTTTTTATAGAATTGTAGATGTTTTTTTAGCACTGCTCCTTAGAGTGTCAATGTGTGTGGTTGTTTAAGTATAGGTATGCTTCTTATGCTATTTGGTATTTTTTTGAAATTTTGTTAGAAGTTTTTGTTTCTTTATTATTGTTCAGGTTCCCAATAAACCCCAAAAACTGGATTTCATGAAAATAAAATATTTTAATTTGTAGTTTATATTTTTCATTACAAGAATTAAATAGATTCATCATAAATCATGTATGTACATTCACATTTCATGCCATATTTTATGTTCATATCGTAAAGCTCTAGTGAACATGAAAATAAAAACACAATCACTGTGAATTTATTGAAGGAATTTCATATTTATTGACCATGAGATTCTTGTTCAAATTTAAAGAGGAGTGTTAAAATAATTATTGTGTAGTTTTTTGATAAATGGTAAAGGGTATTAAGTCATAATTCTAGATTAGATTAAAAATATTTATCCTTGGGAATATATAAGGCTAGAGATATTGAGATTTATTGTCATAAATCTGATAATTAAACACAGTAATGAGAATTTAGTTATTTATTAAACCATTTCTTGGGGGATGAATGAGCCCAAATTTTTTTATAATGGTTGGATTTCCTTGATAATTTGTCTGTATTTTCCTTTGAAATTATGTATCAAATAATTCATTGAATATTTATTTATTCTCTATGAATTAAAGCCTTCATATTTATGATCTATCAAAAAAATTATATGTTTTATTTCAATTTTTTCATTACCCTATCATATATATCATGAGATGGTGATCTTTATTTCTTCCTAAAATGTGATTAAATGGGGTTTATACTAGTGTGTCTATGGATTTTTATTTAATTCATGTTGTGTTTCACATTCAATTATCTTCCCTCTCTCTCTACCTTATTTTTTACTACATTAACATTTTGTTTTTATTAATGGAGTGTTTTATAATTTAGTTAAAAGAATAATAATTTTATAATAACCATTGGGTATGATATGATCTACATTTAAAAATGGTTTTTCATTACCATTCTCACTAATGAACCAAAGTATATGACCATTAAAAAATTTAATTTATAAGAGAGTGAGAGTAAATCACTCTGATGGGGGTGACTTAGACATAATTATAATGAAAATAAGAAGTCATTAAGTTTTTATAATCACTAGTTCATAAACCTAGTAATTATATTTCTCATACCTTCATTTCATTTTTTTTATCGTTCTCTTAAATCATCATCAATATTTCTTCTTTTAATTTTCAAGTGGTGGTTACTTTCTAGCATTAGTTTAGCATTTTAATTTTTGAATTGAGTATTATATATCCTTTTATTTATGGGATCATATGTATATTTTCATGATCCTATACTACTTAATTGAAGATTTAGTGATTTTTGGTTTGTGTTTTTAACTTCAAAACTGATTGATCTCATGGGGAACTAATGACTCTCTATGGTTTTGTCACAACCAAAGAATGGTGGAATCTCTATCTCCTTTAGGGATAGTAAAGGTTTCCCATTTAGTGAAGATCATAAGTTGGGGGAACCTAAATCATGGAAGAAATATACTTCAATTTTCACTCCTAAAGAATGAATGAAATCATTAGTGTGTTTCTAATATGGCTGTTTTGGGCATTCCAATCCATCTTGCTTAAAAATTCAAAAGACCAATCATTTTTGTGGTTGGTTGGGATCTCTAAAAAATAAATTATAGATTAAATTATATAAAGAATAAAATTTTCCTACCATATTCTAGATATTAATTTTGAATTAGTAGATATTATGAGGTATTTATTCCACTCCCATATTCTTTATATCAATTTTTTTTTCATTTGATTTTAGTTTTTAACTCTAGAATGTATTTTGTGATGTTTGAAGTTTTGTTATCATTTGGAATGTAAGAATTAATTTTCATGAAATTATGGTTCCACCTTTGTTTGGATCTTGTTGATTGATTATTTGTATTTAAATCATTGGGTAGCACTTTGTAGTGTCTCAAAGTTATTCAGTTTATCCAACATGATATTGAATTCTTAAATGTCAGGGATACCCATATTGGTTTGTTATTTTTAGTTATTGATTATAGAATATGTTATTTATCTTATTATTTGTTTTTCTAGATACTAGTATGCTTTGATGACTTTTATATTAAAATTGGATGTAGTGAATTTTGTTATTATGGTTTACATTTTTGATTTTCATATAACTTTTTTTTATAATATAATGGATAGAATCTAGATGTCTCATACTCACCATATTTCAACCAAGTTTCAAAATAATTTGGATATTTTTTTAGATTTTTCATTTAAAAATGCTTCTGATAGATGTCTTATATAGTTTCCATGTTATAATTGTGTTGGAAGACCATTTTTAAGTTGGGAAGAAGTTAAATGACATATAAAAAATTTTAATTTCAAACAAACTATTGTGTTTGGTATCACAATGGAGAGACAGGATAATCTTCTACTGTTTATGAATGGAAAGAAATAAGTGGTATGGAGTACTTGATATTTGATTAGTTTACATTTGTGCATCATCACAAGTGAGATAGTATGCCAATGTAAGAAGATAATTATGTTAATAAACATGATGAAAATAATTAATATGATGATGTTGAGTGTGAAAAAATTAATGGATGATGCCAGAACTCCTATATATCAGGAATATACTAAAATAAAAATTTTAAAAAATTTAATGTGGTTATATCATGTAAAAACCATGTATAGAATTTATAATACCTCCATTGACTGTATTATTACCTTTTTTTAAGGACTTACTTCCTAATGGTTCATATATTCCCTTAAATAATTATGATTCATGGAAGTTAATTAATCATCTTGGATTTTCTACTAATAAAATTCATACTTGTCTAAAAGATTGTAGTTTATTTTGGGAGGAAATAGCAGACCTTAATGACTATAAATAATGTGTCACATCTCAATGGAAGGTAAATGTAGATGGAACACCATCTCATGTGACATTGAAAGTCATGTGGCACTTTCCATTGATTACTAGGATTCAAAATCTATTCATGTCTGTAGAAATATCACCCAATATAAAATAGAATGATGCTAAAATAATTAAAGATAATGATGATTTGGTTAATCCTATATATAGATTAGCACGGTGTGTGTTTGATTCACAACATCATGATTTTTTAGATAAGGTGCGTAATGTCAGTTTTGGTCTATCCTGTGATGGTTTTAATCTATTTGGTTAGATACTTATTGCTCACAGCACATGGCCAGTTTTTATTCATGTTTATAATCTTCCTCTGTGGATGTGTATGAAAAAACCTTTCACTTTCTTAAGTATACTAATATCTGGACCTTCTAATCTCGGAAATGATATTGACATCTAATTTCAACCTTTAATAAAAGAATTTAAGTAGCTTAGGGATATGGGTGTGTGTGCATTTGATGCTTCTTCAAAAAATATATTTAAGATGTGTGCTTCCCTTATATGGACTTTAAATGATTTCCCTTTTTATGTAATGATTTTTTTTGGATCATGAAGGGAAAATTATCATGTCGTATTTTTATAAAGAATACATGATTGATAATACTTAAATATCATCATAGCTTTAGTTAATAGGTAATCAATGATTCTTTCCAATAGATCATCATTATAGGAATAATCACCAAAGGTTTGATAATACGATTGACACTGAACAACCACATCAAAATATTTTAGGTACTGATGTACTTAATGAATTGAAATATTTCAGTTTTTAATTAGGGTAAGGTTAGATTAAATCTAAAAAGAGTAATAATTTTAACACTAAAGCCACTTACAATTGGAAAAATAAAAGTGTCTTTTTTGAGTTTCCATATTAGTATACTAATTTTATACATCATTTTTTAGATGTAATGCACATTGAGAAAAATATATATTTAAAATGCTTCTTTAAATTATTCTAAATGACAAGGGGAAGACCAATGATAATTTGTGATCTCTCTAGGAATTATTGTATTGGGGTATTCGACCAAAACTACATCTTGTGTGTATCGGTAAAAATAAATGGAAAGTTCCTTGTGCTTATTATGTGATGAAACCTCTAAATAAAAATAAATTTCTGAAAGTATTGGAGAATATCAAGTTTCGTGATGGCTATTCTAGAAACATATCTAAATGATTAAATAGAAGGTATTTGAAACTAAAATCCCTAAAAAATCATGATTACCACATCCTACTTCATAAATTGGTTCTAATAGAAATATGGCATTTAATATCCAATAATATAAGGGTGATGATGATTCTCTTTTGCCACTATTATAGAGACATTTGTCCTAAAAGGTTATCCAAGTCATTCTTGATAAAAATTCCTCAAGAGGCGCCATTAATTTTTTGTGAGTTGGAAAAAAATTCCTCCATCATTTTCACCTACATGTTGCATTTAACAGGTCATTTTCCAACTAAAACACTTCTTACAGAACCCATTACTTTTTGGTGGTTGTAACCTACTAAAATAAATTTTTACACAATGAAATCTTATTCCCAAAATAAGAATCATCCAAAAGGTTCCATTCTGAGAGGTTTTCTGGATCAAGAATATATGGATTTTTCTCAATGTATTTGTCTGATGTGAGTTCAATACATAACCTTCTAATGAGAAATGAAGATGAGCAGTATGGGAAAATTGAGCCCTCATTTCCATCTATTTCCCAAATAGGATGAATTCTTGGGTTATATACATTGGCTACAGTGAGCCTTTAAGAGCGGGATATGGTACATCACACAGTCTTGTTTAACTGTGGTTTGTTCTATGACTATATCAAGTAATTTGAATATTTATATGTTATATCATACTATTTCATTTTACATATATCTTAAACTTTTATTATCATTTTATATAGGTAACATAGACAAATTATAAGTAGATTTCATCGATATTTTCCTTTGAGAAGGAGAGAGGCTTTTCATAGTAAAGAGTTTTCTACTTAGTTGAAATAAAATGTATGATTATTACTTTAATTAACTTTAAGTATGATTATTTATTTAATTATATTATTCATATGTATTTCAGGTATTGATTTTACCAATTGACACTGTCTCTCAAGAATTAAGAGTGTTAGATTTTGGTCCCAATTCTTTGGTTTGTGAATGCAAATATTTAATAATCAATGGGTATAAATTTTTTACAAATGATCAAGAGGTGAAAATGAGAACACATCATGATGGAATTATGTTAACTACAACAACAAACTATTATTTCAGTGCATCAGATAGTAGGCCTCGATATGAAAATGTGTCTTATTATGGACCTGTTGAGAAAATATTTTTATTGGATTACTAGTTTCATGGTTGAGACACTATGATGAAATATAAATGATTTGATTCAATAATGTGATATAGTACATTTATTGATTACTGTGGATTCATATTTATTAACATGACTCAATTTCTGGCTACTGATGAACCATATATTTTTTCATCAATGCCAAAACAAGTGTTTTATGTGAAAGATAATATGAGTCCTGATTACAGTGTCATTATTGAAGTAATCCCAAGACATATTTTTCATGATGGTGGGGATGAAATTGACACCATTGATTTCCCTATTGGTGTTGAACAAAATATTTTATTTGATGAATCAAATTGTACCATTGTGAGAATTGATATTGAACCTTAAGTAGTTGTGGGTAATATATAGAAGTAACCATTTATGTTCATAGTTCATTCAGTTTACCTTGATGTGGGTTTCTCAGGTTGGTACTATTGCAATTACTTTAATTTAGTTTTTGTTTAGAATGATATTTTTGTTTTATTATTATTTTTAATTTCATTTATTTACATTTATTTCAATTTAGAAAACTGGTTTTAAAATAGGTTTTTAAAAAATGTATAACTTGGTTTTAAATTATAGCTTCTAAAATATGTTATGACATTTTTATGGATTATTTGACTTCTAAATTGTATATATAATTTTTAAAATTTATTTCTAAAAAAATGTTCATTGCATTATTATTAATATTATGAAAGATATTTAAGAAGTTAAAAGGAAGATATTATTTGATAATGATCGACAGATGCATTAGTAAGGGTTTCCTCCTCTAGTTCCCTTAGTGAGTATAATAATTTTAATATTTTTGTTATGTATTAAATTTAATGACATGTTCTTATTATTTATAAAAAAATTAGGGATTTTATTCTAAAATAGAGTTAAATTATCCTCAGCCTACTAGTATGGGTCCTAGAAGGGGTGATCCTAGAGCTACACGGTGCACCCATCATACCTATTCACACCTTGACCCGCCAGCGCACTCCCTATCTTTCACACCTTTCCATCCTCTACTTGAGCCTCCAAGGATATTCTCACCCATGCCTCCACCATCATCTTATTTAGCCTCTTATTCCCATACCATGTCTATGTTTCCTCTAGGGATGTTCCCACCTATACCATATCCTATGATGTATCCCCAACCCTTATATCTGTGCCCTACCATGTCTATGCCACCCCCATTTCCTACTATCCATCCAAGATCTGATGATTTTGTTCCATTAGTTTACACTTCAGTGCATACAGATAACTCGGTGCATGAATCAGAATAGGAACATCCTTCATAGACTACCAATAAAGGATAACCCATAGATCCATCAGAACCTAATGAAAAGCTTGCGTCATGTTTTTTTATAAGTGTATCAAATTATATCACTATATTTTTTCCTATTGTATTGTGACTTAATTATTCTTTATTTTCCTTTTATCTTTTCAGTGGGATCTTCTAATAGTGGATGTGGGTGCACCCATATGTGTGAATCTAGAAATTTCCAAACACAAATAGTGGTGGATTATAATGAAGACAATCAAATTATGGGTAAAAATTCCAGGCAATATATAAGTTTTATTGGAACTTTAGCCAAGTGAAATGATATCATTCCAATGAAACTAGTATCATGAAGTCATATCGGTAATGAAATCAAGGAGAAAACATGGATGGAGATATGGGTAATAAAATTTGTTAAATTGATATCAATGTTATTGTTGTATTTATATGAATTAACATGTTTTTTGTAGCATCGATTTAACTTTCTTGATAGTGAAGCTGCTAAGGTCAAACAGTTGATGGATCTTGGAGAGTTGTGGCGATTATATAATAATGATTTATATGTTGGTTATAAGAGTAGAGTCAGTTCTGATTTATAGGGTGTACCAATATTCCCCAACTGTCTAACAACATAATATCAAGAAATGATCACATATTGGAAGAGTAATGAGTTTAAGGTATTTCTAATATTTAATGGTTTGAATTGAAAATTTAATTCTTATTAATTGTATCGATTTTTTTTTGGATGAATCGGGAAAAAAACAAAAAAAACATAGATGATATGATATATTTGAATGCTTTGGGGTGCACTAGAATGCTTGGGCATGAGAGGCATCAGGTACTTTAATATGAATAGAAATAATATCTATATTTATATTGTTACTAATGTTTTCATTTCATTTTATTTGGATTATCAAGAATTATAAGACATAAATAGTTATATTTTCATGCTGAAATTTAATATAGATGGTTGGAAATTCCCCATTTAGTTATATTTCCATGCTAAAATTAAAGTTTTCTACCACATTATCTGGAAAAAAAAGATTATTTTCAATGAAAAAATAATGAGAAATAAATATTTTACTAATAAAAACCAAATAACATGATAAAACATGTATAAAAACCCTCAACAAATTGATTCAAGTGTATAACAATTAAAAAATTAAATGAGATGCTCGAGAGCATTGATTCACCGATAGAAAAAATCTGAATGTGTAGAAACACATAACTCAAAAAGTGATAGAACATTGTCACCTTCACATAATATAACAGAGATAGAAGAAGAGGGATCTATACCAATATAAAAATCCATAAAACTCATCAAAACACCAACTTAAATGCTAGGTTCAAATATTAATGGTTATTAGGGTTAGAGTTATTATAAAATGATGGAATAAAATTGAGTTATAGAAAGAAGAAAGGATAGATTAATAAAAAAACATGATTTGCCTCAAGAGAAACCACCCAAATCTGGATGGAATCAATAAGAAAATGCAGAGGTAGGAAGAACCATGCCTAGAGAGGGATCTGGGTTTCATAAGGGATGAGTAATGAGGAGAAAGGAGGTTATAATTTGAAAATATAATAAATGTAATTTCACAATATTATGTGTCGTGATAAGGCCAAATGGTTTGATTTAAATTGAATAAAATAGTTCAAAACCTAGAAGAATTTAACTAAATAAAATCAAATATTACATTGAATATAAACATATAGAGAGAGTTAAAATTTAATTTTATAGGAATTACAAAAACTAAATTGAACCAAATACAATGGAATAGAGAAGAACTATTGTTACACCAAGTAATCCAAGACTATCCAAACTAAATTAACCTATACTGTAAAAAATATAATAAAACCTATTCCAATAAAATGAATCTAAAAAAATATACTAGCATGTATTGAACTGAAGTAAACTAACCTAAATCAACCTGACTTGATATGAACCGCATAGAACTGAATTGAATTAAGCTAAAACCAATTGTACTAAATGAATCAAACCAAACAAATTTAATTTATTTGTATTAATCCAACCCAAACTGGTCATAATAGATTAAAAAGTAACTGGATGTAATTGAAACAATTAAAATAGTACCCACCCTAACCAAACATAACAAAATAGAATCTAGATGAGTTGAAACAAAAACAATCCTACTAAATATAACTAAATTGAACCAAGTTGAAAAAATGTGATCCTTACAAACCAAATTGAATAACCCAAATGGTAAATAATCAAAATGAACTAACCTTAAATGAATTGAACTTATCTATACCAAACTAACTTGAGAATATTTGACCAAAATAGAATATAGAAAACCTAAACTTAACCCAACTGAATAGAAATAAATGATCTAAATAAAACTAAACCAAATAAATAAAAAATGAATCAAATTAAACTATAATAAATAAAAATTATTTTATATGAATTGGATTAAAATAAAAAAAAATCAAATCAAATAAAATCAAACACCATAGAACCCAGCAGAACTGAAACTAATAGAATTGAACTAAATTGAATTGAATTTATCTTAGTTGGATATATTTCAACATAACTAAATAGAAAATGTGTGATTTAAACTAAATAAATATAAACCAATGGTAACTGAATTAGAATGAATATAAATGATAGGACCTAGTTTTAATTACATAAAAATGATACTAGATAACCTTAACAAAGATAAGATGAATTGAACCAAAATGAACCAAACTAGTCTTAATTGAATATGACCAAATTGAAATGAACCAAATCAAACTACTATGAATATAATAGAATTTAAAGAGACCAAACATAAATGGATTGAATAAAATAGAAATAAATTGAACCAAATCTACTACAATGAAACTAACATAATGATAATTTAACTAAATATAATCATATTAAAAATATTAATGAACTGAGTAAAACCCAATTGAACCAAATTTCATGATACCAAAAAATAATAATTAAAATATATTAAACCAAACTAGATCAAAATAATTGAAACTATAGGAACCCAAAAATTATGTCACGAAGCTAGAAAAAACTATATTGTGTTAAACCACACTAAATAATGATAATCAAATAATAATAATTGAATAGATCCAATATGAACTATACTGGATAGAAATAAAGTTAACTAATACAAATTGATGTAAACATGACACTAATAAACCAAATAAAAAATCAAACATAATAAAATTGAACAAACCCTCACAAGATAGAATGGAAAGAAATAGGATTAAAAATATAAAATTTATTGAAACATAATTGAACCAAATAATTTGAATCAAATGAAACTTTACTAAAAATAAATGAACCAAACTGAAGGGATCTAACCCAAACTTATTGGAAATAAGTTGAATAAAATAATTAACCAAAAATAACATACCCAAAACACACTAAATTGAATTAATCTAAACCTAGTTGAATAGACTCAAATTCAACTAAACTAACCAAATAAAATAAAATAGACTTGAATTGAAAATACATGAACCAAACTCAAAAAAATATATAAAACACACACTAAGTAAAATAATCTAAAATTAAACTGAACTGAATTAAAGCAGAATAAATCAAACTAACCAACATTGATCCAACTTGAACCAAACTGAACCCAAACTAAACTAAATTAACCTGAACTAAAATAAAATGAATGGAAAATAATAAAATGAACCATAAATTAAAAATACAAAACTAAAAAAACGTAACTAAATTGTATTGAACATAATAAATTGGAATTGGTATGAAATAAATAAAAAAAATTGAAGTATACCAAACTAAAGTAATGTTAAATAGACTAAACAGAAATAATCGGTATCAACCAAATTAAACTATAAATAACATAACCAATAAAAATCAATCCTAACTGAACAAAACCAAAAAAAATGGATGAAATCACATCCTATTGAACTAATATAATCTATATTGAACCTAACTAAACTAAGATGAATTATGATAAACTTAACTGAGATTAAAAAAAATTAACTAAATGAAACTGAGCCCATTAAATTTTTACTAAACTGTTCGTGACAATATCAAATCTGAAAAAAAAAACTACACAAATATAAATCCCATAGAACTGAAGAAAAAGTGACCCCACTAAATGGAATTAAAATAAAATTACTAAATGACCAAATTACTAAAAAAACATAACCAAAAATTTAACTTAATGACTAAATAATCAAAATTACCAAGTGAACGAATAACCAAATAACATAACACAAATATAATTGGACCGAAATGAACATACAAGAGGAATCCATATCATACCTATATTTATCATGTTAAATAGTATGTATTGATTATGTTATTCTGCTAATATTACATTTCTAATTAAATGTATATCTAGATACTTCTTCATTTTATGGATTTCTTCAATAGATAAAATTTTAATTAATTATAGGTTTATCAATTTCATATTATTCAATAATGTACTATTATACTAATAAAAATCATTTGAATTAAGTGGCATTGGGTATCGAAGGTCATGTGCCTTGAGCAAAATTATTTTTCTTGAGTAGGGGGAGAAAGTATGGAAGTATTATAAATGCACAGACACAAGAAAATATTATAATTCATTTTATTGATATTTCAAATTTTGATACATGATTAATAATTAAATATCTTGTTTATATTTTCAATAGTGTTCCATGGAGGCCCTCAATAAGAAAGAAGATGACAACTTTGGGCCAAATGATCATTTGAGATGGGTATTAGGTGAGGAGCACTGAGGGATAGTCTAGTGTCAACCTGAGAAAAAAATAATCCCCATTAGGTATTGGCCCTCATCGAGTACCTCTCAAACCTATCAAACCACTGATCTGAAAAATGGTCATGTAGAAGAAGCTAAGGCCAAAAAAATAGCTATACATGAGCATGAAAGAGGTAAACTGGTCATCAAACAGTTCCTAAAAGATATGTTAGTTATATTTCTATCACTTACATTAGAGGATACTAATTTTTTTAATTTATGTATGGAAAAAATGAGCTATATATATGATGCACTGAGTGATACCAATGAGGTTCCTAGTAGTGGTTGAGTTGAAGATACTATTGTTTGTGGTGGTGGTGGTGGTGGTGATGATTATGGTTCTTCATATGATGTTGTTGGTGATGGTGGTGATGGGGATGTTGATAATGGTGGTGAGGATGAGGATATTAGTGATGGGGAGATATTTACCCCATCTATTTTTGAATTAGTAGTAAAGAGACGTGTGGATGTTGTTTAATGACTTGAATTAATTGATTGTGTGGATGTATATGTATGTTGGAGTGTTGTAAATGGTTTGAAAACTATTACAAGTACTTTTTTGAATGATAAATATACAATATACATATTTTATTGAATGTGTACCATGTTTTTTATTTTATTTATAGGCTCTATTATTGTTTGTGTGGTGGGGCTGGATGGGCTACTACTACATGTTGGGGATAGGTACCTATACCAACAGTTCAATAAACCATTGGTATATGTTGTCCCGGGGACAAGATATGCCCATAGTTCAATGAAAACCATGGGTATTATTAATACCTCATATTTTATACCCACAATTTCTATATAAACCTTGAGTATAGCCCTATACTGATGGATTAGGCACCCACAGTTCATATAACCATGGGTAGAGCCTATACCCATGGTTTTATGGGCTATACCAACGGTTCTAAACCAAGGGTATAGGCTTAGTTTCCAATAGTTCTAGGGATATTTCTAAGAATAAGTCTATGGATTTCATTGAGGATAAGTTTAAGGATGAGTTAAATTATAGTAAAACATCCTAGAATTTTGGTAAAGGATAGAGTGAGTGGTTTCTAGTAAATTGCATCACTGTCTAGATACTACAAGTGGATGTGGATCTCGCACAGAGGTACCTAGGGGTAAGGACTCTGAAAAGGGTACATTGAGCTAGACACGATATGTAACATACCATTACTGATCTATCAGGTATGTATTTAACCTCATCCTGGTTTTCCTTTTTTGTTGTTTGTATAGGGTAGAGAAGGAATTGAGAGGATACCTATAATGTTGAAGTCACATATTTGTTGGACTCTCAGCTTTAACCAGTGCTTTTTGTGGGCTGTAGAATAATTTTGCATCATGTAACTAGGTTACATGATGTGTAATGGTTGTTGGGTGCAAGCCATGAAAGGGATTCAAATTTTGAATAGTTACATGGCATGATGAATGGTTACACATCATGAGTTATTTTAAGGTCAGATTTTAATCTGATGTGACTGATTTTTTGGTGTACATGGACACCATAGATTTCATGACGTGTAAAGGAATTACACATCATGTAACTCCCTGAGTAGGAAATTTTTAGGGTGTCGTTCAGGTTTTGGGTGCTCATTCGACCACCCGTTCTTCTTTTCTCTCGAACGAAAGTTCCGCTCTGAAAATTTTTAGAGACATCATTCCTTATGGATCGATTTTTTCAGCATTTGATCTTCATTGCAGTTTTGGTACATCTATCTGGGTGAGTGATATTTTTTATTCTTCACTTCCATTGATTATAGTAACACCCAAGAGTTGTGTTATCATATTTGTTGATATGAATTAGTGTTTCTTCATGTATCCTTCTAGATTCATGGTGCAATCTCATTCCAGAGGTCGTTCCTTTATTGGTTGCAGTACAGGGGGTGTTTGTTCTTATGGTATATGGTTTTCCTCCTTTCCTCCGACCCCTTTTTTCTAAATTGGATCAATATTGAGATGTGTATTGTATTATAGGGACTTTATTGAAATCATTGGGTCTTTGTTTTTTGTGGATCTCGTTGCGGTCATGTGTGACCTGGGTTTTTATGTAGGTAGTTCAATCTCTATCCTGTGTTTGATAAACTGTATTGTTTTTTTAAAATTGATTTATAAATAAATTGGTATGAAATTGGCATGATTACTTATGTGTGTTGGAATGAGATTTTGAATAAAATTGGGTTTTCCTTGGTTTTTGATAAATGGAAAGAAAATAGGTATTTTCAAAGCATTGAATGATTTGTGAAAAATAAGTGGGTATGGTTACCCTATTAAATGTTGAATTGCATAAATTGTTTTGAAAGTTTTTTCAAAAAATTAAAATGGTTTTGAAAATGATCGCATGGGTTACCTTGGGTATTAGGTGGAAGGTTTAGCTTGAGGCCATCATCTATTGTGGGGGTTCACTTTCTGGGTGTTCCTCTTGTCATATAGTGTAGATTATTGACTCTATGTAGGTATATGATATTAGGGTTTCACACTTTGGGGTGTCTCCCTGGTCCTGGATTGTAGATAATTGTAGGGGTGTCCAAACCCGACCCGACCCAACTGGGTTGGGTTGGGTTAGGTCGGGTTCAAAATTCCAGATGCATGGGTCGGGTTGCATCGGGTCGACCCGAGGTCGGGTTGGGTCGGGTCACGGGTTGGGGAAAAAATAACCCGACCCAACCCAATGACCCGACAGATGCTGCCCCTCCTGCGCATGCACTGCTTTTCGGGAAACCCTCCATCATCACTACTATTTCAACCCCCTTCCATACGAACCAAGCAGATTCCTCCTTCCCCTCTCGTGCACGCTGCAAAAGGACTAGATTGCGCAGCAGATGAATCTCGACATCGAAGTGTGTCCTCAACCGCAGCGGCAAACCAGCAGCGAACCAGAGGAGAAGATCCTCTTCCCTCCGCAAGAACCTCCATCTCCGGCTAAGACGAAGTCGGATGGCGGGTCCGCCTTTAGTCTGCTGCATCCGGCAGCGAACCGCGGAAGCCCTAGAAACCACCTCCTGCCACGGATCCTACATCGGTGAAGACCAGAAATCCCCAACCAGGGACCTCTTCACCTCCCAAAACTAGAAAACCCTCTCCACCCAGAACCAGACGCGCCCTAAAACTGAGCAACGCACCCACATCTCTCAAGAATCCGCTGCATAGGGGGTAATAAAAGCCAAGAAGATTTGTTGAAACAACCCCCTACATGTGGACGGTCAGAACTCATCCCCACACTGCTCGTCCTGCCTGCCTTTCGCGTGGCCCGGGAAGACGGTGAACTGAGGACCACCGGGAGGGAGGCTCAGCTCACCAGGAGGATTGAAGGTTTCCCGATTCCTGGAGCTCCATTTTATCGAGATTGAAGCTGGTTCGAATCTATTCACTCGCGTGGGAGTCGGTGATCTAGGTATTGGGATTCTGTCATTGCTACTTCAGTCGAAGATTGGTGGTGGTCTGATTTGTTTATCTGCTACAGTTGAGGAATTTGAACAGCACATATGAGTAGTTTGTGTTGGACCGCCATGTCGATGCTACTACTGAAATCTACTACTCGAAGTAATTCTTATTTTGAGTGAAGTTGTTTCTATCACACTGGAGTTCTCTGGTTCGAGCTTTTGAATTCTTGGCTGGTGTTGCGGTCGAAGCAGGATGATTTTGGATGTCAAAATGGGGGAAGGATACATGGCCGCGCAGCGCCTGGGTTATTAAAAAGAGAGCAGGGCTGGCCATTTTTTTTTTCATAACCCATTGACCCGACCCAACCCGATGTGAGACGGGTTGGGTCGGTTCGGGTCTCAAATAAAAACCACCTTCGACCCGACCTGAACTGACCCGACCTATTATGGTTGGGTCGGGTCCAAAAAATCCCCAAACCCGACCCGACCCGACCCATGGACACCCCTAGATAATTGGATTCAAGTTCCACTGTGCATTGATCATATATTTTTTGGTATGAGTAGTCTACTACGTAACCTATTTTATTCCTTGGTGTTGTGATGCCTGTTATTCTATTTTTGTTTTGTATTTATTGGATTTGTATTGTTTTAGCCATGATATGCATGTTTATGCTTGTGAAATATGATATGAAAAATGTTCTTTGAAATTGATATACCTGCTTTTGTCTTAGAATTGTGATAAATAGGAAATGTCTACCATGTTTTCTATAAAATTGTTTTACTGCTTATCATTCCATGTTTTTTAAATGAGCATACAATAATTTTTATATAGAGAATTTTTAAATTGGCATGTTTTCTCACACCATGTTCACCTCTTTGGGGTTGTGAAGACCTATGTATGTCTTCCAATGCAGGGAAAGGCAATGCACCATAGTGAGGTAGTGAGGTTTTGTGTCTGCTGATTTGGGTAGCTGGTGGTGAGATAGTGGGAGTTCGTCCATGCCATCACATGGAGTAGCCATTTGGTTTTGGTCTTTTGCAGTTGGACTTGTCTCTTGGAGTTTTTAGTTACTTTTATAGTCATTTATTTCAACTTTATTTCTTTTAGTTATGGAATATATTTATTGAATTTTTGATGTTCCTTATTACTTAATGTATATATATGCCATGTGTTTGTTTAGGTTGGGTGAAATCATTCCCTTTGGTTTTTTTTGATGCCTAGGTTCTTGTCACCACCCTGTGGGGATCGAGAATACTCTTAAGGTATGTGACGGATTGGGTTGGGTGCTGGGTTTGAGGGAAGCATGCGTCTGTTCATTACAAAATGGTATCTGTAATGGGCCGGACCCCCCTGGCCATTACTTTACCAAAAACACGGCTCTACAATGACGGTGGCACCGTAACGGTGGCACCGTGACGGTGGCACTGGTCATGGTGGCACCAGTCACGGTGGCACCATGTCCCCTCACCGGGCCTTTCGTTCTTTTTTTCTAGTAACCGACTTTTCCGCTCCCATAATGTATCTTTTGACGTAAATTAATCTTAATACTCGTTTTAAAGTCATTTAAAGCCCAGAATTGACTCCTAAAAATCCCTAGAAACATCCCCAATGGGGGGTATTAAATAAAAACTTAGTATCATCATGTGTAACCTCCCAAACCACGTAGGAAACCGCGATCCGTTTTTTCAGGCGTTCAAAATTCCATATCACGATCTCCTCTTTATATCTCCCTCTAGAGTTCTCCTTTTCCTCTCGGTTGAATTTCTTTCTTCTTCCTGGTGCACTTCGAGTCCTTCTTCCCATGTCTTGTGGTGCGCCTCTATTGGAACCTTTTGAACGTCTTCTATAGATTTCCTCCCCTGTGGGCCGCACATCCCCTGTTCCTAGCACGTGGAGAAAAACTTCGATCTTTGATCAATCAAGTAGGGTTTTCCTTATCCTCTCCTTTCTGTGTATCATGCGGGGTGGGTACGCTTTTGTCTCTGTGGGAATTTATGAAACCAAACTTAATGAAGATAATGAACGGACCTTAAAGAATGAAGGGGGGTGTGATCGATGTTCTGCTGTACTATTTTATGTTGATATGTGTTGTGAATTGCGCGGGCCTATGCTCACTGAAAATCATGGTTGTTGGTGGTCTTTCCTTGTGCACTGATGAACTATGTATTCTGTGATAATTAAATGACTTACATGTAATTTGGTTAATCACTTAAACTCGGATGGTTAAATGGATGTTTAGTAAAATAAGAATCCCTGTGTGATCACCCTGGTTAATAAATAGAGAAATGGACCTTATGAATGATGTGTTGAACCTGCATGTTTCCCTGTTCTGTTTTAGCGGTGTGTGTGTGTTGTTCTGTTTGTTTTTCTATGGGTGATGTGGGTGAGGATGGGATCCTATGATGTGGCACAGTTTCTGGTTGTGAATCTGGGGTTGTGGTTGCTCTGCTTATATCAAGAATTGGGGTGGAATCCTCTATTGTTGAGAAATCGTTGGTTCCTGGTTTTGGGTACATGGGGCTATGTCTCGGGGTTTTCTTTGGTTCCAGTACTTTGAGGGATTTCACTAATCCCCTTTTGTTGTTGTAACTTTACAGGAGAACCAGGTGTGAATACTTAAATTGTTGTTTGGTTGTTTCTTTATTTTTGGCTTGTGGTTATGCCTATTAGTTTTCTGGTAGTGCAGAATTCACCCTAATGGGATCACTTGAACATGAAAACAAGAATGGTTGAATGGGTATTTAGTTGGGAGTGAGTTGTGACTTGGCTGTGAGTGTTGTGACTTCTTTTGTGAATGAATAGTAACAAGGGTGTTTGTGCTTAGGTTTTGGAGCCCCTAGGTTGGGATGAGTGCCTGTTTCCTATACATATACTGTATTTCTCATGTTTCTTATTCACGCCCCACCCAAGTTGAGCACTTAGTGCCGAACACCCCATTTCATGGGGAGGGTGTTTTTTCCAACACTCCTATGAGTGGCTGGTTATTAGCTCCTTTTATGATCCCTTTCCCAAATATCCCAAGACTCTTCGAGCAGGCTATGATGGCCTGAGGTCCATTATTAGCCCAAGAATCTTCGGGCAGGGTAGTTTTGGTGGTTGGCCGAGGTGTTTTTGGGCAGGTTGTTTCCCAAGTGTCTTCGGGATGAGGCCTATGTGTCTTCGGGCGTGGCAGTAGTTGTTCTGACCCAGGTGTTTGCGGGTGTGGTTATGCATGGTGGTTGTGGCCCAAGTGTCTACAAGCGGGATAACGGTTATGGCTCAGGTGTGTGCGAGCGGGGTTTGGCAGTGGGACTGCGGTGAGGTTATGGCCCAGGTGTGTGCGGTTGGGGTTTGGAAGTGGGACTATGGTGAGAATGGAGGGATTGGTTCGACGCGTAGGATGTCTTCAATAACCAGTGGGAAAGTGGCGCGGGGTACCCAAATATCGATGTTCTATTACTATACTTTACTTTTCGTGCATTATTTGGGGAGTGTGCCTTGGTGAGACTTGGGTGGATAGTTTTTCCTTGCTTGGTGCTTTGGTTTTATTTTCTCACGGGGCATTAGAATGCCTCTCCACTTGTGCATGAGAGTCTTTGGTTTTCCCTACTGAGTGTACTTGTATACTCACCCTACGTATATAAAACTGTTTTCAGGTTTCCAGGCGGACTTCAGGGATCGTACAGGACCATACTAGCTCAGACCTTGGGGCAGTTGCTGTTGTCATTTTTCTTTTATTGGTACATTACCTTTGGAGTTTTTGTGGCTTGTATCCCTTACTTTTAAACGTGCATATGGGAATGGTTTACTTTTGGCTTTACCTTTACTTTCATCTTTGGTGTTTTTGGGGTTGCTATCTTATCTCTCGATCCTATTAAAATAAAAAGGGTAATGCCTTCCATCTTGTGTGTGATTATATACCCTTGGTGCTATTTGCCACTCCGGAACCTATTGAAGGCGGGTCTCGGGGGTCATTATCTCTCCTTCAACTTAAAGAAGGAAGGGTCTGGCAATCTACTGTCCCTTCCCTCCTTTTGGTGAAGGCAGGTCGTGACAGAATGGTATCAAAGGAGTAGGTTGAGAGATAGGATGGAGTCTGGAGTTAGGCACAGTGAGGATTGCATGGGATGGTAGGGCAACAGTGTTGGGTGACCTTGGTACGTGAATTAAGCCAGGGAAGACCGGCTAGGATATGGGATTTTAGGGCCCCCTGTGATCTGATGCAAAGACTTTGGACCTACCAAACGACCAAGTGAGGCTACAATTATTGTAGGGTAGAGGCCCTAGGAAAGGTACATGCATCATAATGACTTGTGTTCTTATGTTTCATGGGTGTCTTGGGGATTCAAAATAAATAAAGGGGTCTAAGAAAATTTCATAACAATATTCTGCACTACTCGGGCTTAGGCATTCCTTGTTTAATTTGTAGTTATGGAACCTGGGAGGTGACCACAAGTAGTGTGGGCGATCGAGGCCCAGGAAGTCGACTTGGCCGATCAGAAGAGGATCGACCGAGAGGAGGAGGATGATCAGTGGTAGAAGACGCTTCGAGCCTATCAACGACAGACCCTCAGGAAGTACGATGCAGCACCTCGGATATGGAGACGGAGAGCTGGCTCGAGGAGCTAGTGATGGATTTCGGCTTGATTCGAGCTCCGACAGAGTACTGGGTTCCTCTAGCCATCATCCAGATGTGGGGAGCAGCACGTTAGTGGTGGATGCTTTATCTCGGGGAAAGGAAGGAGGCGGAGATTGTGTGGGCTGATTTCGAGAAGGAGTTCCGGGCATATTTCCTCTCTTCCACAATGAAGGCCGAGAATAGGCAATAGATACTCTCCCTACAACAGGGGAGTATGTTAGTGAGAGAATTGGGGATCAAGTTCAAGGATCTCCTTCGCTTTTCTCCGAACCTCTTTCTGGATAAGGATTCTTGGGAAAGATGTTTAGAGGAGGCACTCTGACCTTCTCTTCAGTATGTTGTTACCCCCTTCACCCTACCGACATACTTGGAGTTGAATAATAAGGCTGAAGTGGTGGAGAGGATGCACACTCTAGGAGGTGTGTCATGTGAGGGGATCCAATTGGGCTCATCAAAGGGAAAGGCCGTCAGCTGCAGGCCTCCAGCATCAGGGCCCTCTAGGTTCCGACCAGCATGGAGTAGGCCGCAGCAGTTCCAGTTCCGGTCTCCCGGTCCTCGCCCTTTCCCTTCAGGCTCGGGACCGAGGTGCTTCATCTATGGTAGCCATGGGAACCTTAGAAACCAGTGCCTAGACAGAGTACAGTACGGTGGGATTGGGTAGGTCCAGCACCCACCTCAGTAGTAGCAGTCCCCGGATAGTCCCTTTCAGCAGCAGCAGTAGGGGAAGCGGGCTCCCGCTCCGCCGAGGGTCGACGTTGCAGGAGGAGTCCGACTGCAGGGCGCTCCTCAGGAACCTTGACAAGGGCATGGTCGGGGAGACAGCCAACGACCGAGAGGCAGAGGATCTGGGTGTGGGCAGTTGCACGCCACGGAGGAAGCAGTTCCAGCAGGGACAAAGGTCGTTCGAGGTACGAACATCTTGTTTAGTACCCTTGCATATGCCTTGTTCGATACAGGAGCTTCGCACTCCTTTGTTACACTCAGTCTGGCCCACGCTCTGGTTTTAGATGCTAAGAGACTTCCAGTTCCCCTGGTGCTGATCACACCATTCGAAGGTCAGACCAACTTGTCATATGTTTGTCGAGGGTACAAACTGATGATAGGGCCACATCAGTCAGTTAGGGATCTTCTTCTATTGCAGATACAGCCATATGATATCATCCTAGGCATTGATTGTTTGTTCTCTGTATGTGCTATCATTGACTTTTTTTGAGGAAGGGTTGTGTTTTCGGACTTGGGTGGCTAAAGGGTGACTTTCATCGGTGAGCGGAGTTTCCAGGGAAATAGCAAGTGAGGGGAACCCCTCCTCTCCTTGCTGGCTGAGCTATCAGTGGAGTCGGTAGATGCCGAAATGGTGGAAGTCCCGGGAATCGTCAGTGAGTTTATGGACGTCTTCCCTGAGGAGGTGACAACTCTACCCCCTCGATGTGACATCGAGTTTGGGATAGACTTGCAACCTGGTGCTCATCCGATTTCGATGGCCCCTACCGGATGGCACTTTCGGAGCTACGGGAGTTGCAGATTCAAATTGAAGATCTGATGAAGAAGGGTTTTGTTTGACCGAGTGCATCACCGTGGGGTGCTCCATTCTTGTTCGCAAAGAAGGCAGATAGTGGTCTCAGGCTGTTCATAGACTACGGAAGACTGAATCAGGTAACGGTCAAGAATCACTACCCTCTTCCAAGGATAGATGATCTCTTTGACCAGTTTAAGGGGGCAGGATGGTTCTCTAAGATCAATATATGATCTGGATATCACTAGTTGAGGGTAAAGGAGGGAGACATCACGAAGATAGCCTTCATGTGCAGATACGAGCACTTCGAGTTTGTGGTCATGTCGTTTGGCGTCACGAATGCTCTAGTTGTGTTCATGGGGGCACATGAACTCCGTCTTCTGGGAGTACCTGGATTGGTTCGTAGTCGTATTTATTGATGACATATTGATCTACTCAAGATCATAGTAGGATCACACTGAGCACTTGAGGGTGGTTTTAGAGGTCCTCCGACAGCACCGGCTCTATGGAAAGTTGTCCAAGTGCAAGTTTTGGACGCAAGAAGTGCATTTCCTTGGGAACTTAGTGTCCGATTAGGGGATAGTGGTGGACCCATAGAAGGTCTAGGCGGTTGTTTCTTGGGAAACACCCAAGAACGTGGTGGAAGTTCGTAGTTTCCTCAGGCTGGCAGGTTACTACCGGAGGTTTGTGCCCAACTTCTCCCAAATTGTGGCACCCTTAACAGCCTTGAACAAGAAGGACCATGCTTTCATATAGGATGAGCAGTGAGAGTCAACCTTCATCTATCTGAAGGATAAGTTGGTTAGTGCCCCAGTGCTGAGGTTTCCAGAATAAGGGGAAGCATATGAAGTATTCTATGATGCTTCAGGGCAGGGCCTCAGATGTGTGTTGATGCAGTGGAAAGGGGTTATCTTCTATGGGTCTAGTCAATTGCATCCCCATGAGCGTAACTATGCCACCCATGATCTAGAGCTTGTGGCAGTCATGTTCGCACTAAATTTGTGGCGGCACTACCTCATCAGGGAGCGCTTCGTGGTCTTCACTGATCACAAGAGCATGAAGTATGTCTTCTCCCAGCGAGACCTGAACTTGCAGCAGCGAAGGTGGATGGAGTTACTTTAGGACTACGACTTTGAGATTTCCTACACCTTAGGAAAAGGAAATGTGGTGGTTGATGCCCTGAGTAGGAAGTCACAGAGGGGTGCAGTTCAAGAGTTGGCAGATACTTGGAAGGCTATAAGGGAGTTGGTTGCCCTACACCTGGATGCTAGGATGGAAGGTGGTAGAGGTTGCCTGTATCAGATGACAGTGCAGTATTCTCTATTTCGGTAAGTGGAGGAGTCTCAGTGGGGAGACCTAGAGTGCGAAGTGATGCATGACCAAGTTGACTAGGGCGATGCTCCGGAAGGGTGGATGGAGGATGGTCAGAACCGGATGCTTTTCCAAGGAAAGCTGTTTGTTTTAGAGGCGATGTGTGGCAAGGTTCTTAGTGAGTTCCAAAACTCACCCCTAGTGGTGCACCCAGATGTTTCCATGATGTACCAGGGTCTGAGGAGACAGTTTTGGTGGCCCGGGATGAAACTGGTAGTAGCATGGTTCGTAGAAAAGTGCCTCGTGTGTCAGCAGGTGAAGGCTGAACACCGTGTTCCAGGCGGCCCGTTGTAGCCTCTAGATGTCCCCAAGTGGAAGTGGGAGGACATCTCGATGGATTTGGTTGTGGGACTACCCAAGGTTCAAGGGGGATGCGACGCTATCTGGGTAGTGGTGGACCGATTGACGAAATCGGATCACTTTCTGGTGATCAAGGAGTTGAGTGTAGTGGATGATTTAGCACGAAGGTACGTGGATGAGGTGGTGCGGTTGCATGGAGTTCCAAGATCCATAATTTCGGATAGGGATGCACGGTTTAACTCATGAATCTAGAAAGGATTGCAGCATGCCTTTGGCACCCAGCTACGTCTTAGCACTACTTTCCACCTCCAGACAGATGGGTAGACAGAGCGCACCATCCAGACATTGGAGGACATGCTGCGGACATGTATTCTGGACTTTGGGGGATCATGAGTGCGACACTTTCCTCTGGTAGAGTTTACCTACAATAACAAACATCACTCTACCATTGGCATGGCTCCATTCAAATCCTTGTACGGGACTCCATGTCGCTCGCCCGTGTGTTAGACTAAGGTTGTGGAAGCAAGTGTCCTTGGCCCGAAGGTGGTGCAGAGCACGATGGAGAAGGTGTAGCTTATACGAGAGAGGATGAAGGCGGCTCAGGACCGGCAGAAGTTGTATGCCGATAATATGAGGAGACCCTTGGAGTTCAGGGTTAGGGACCACGTGTTCTTGAATATTTCCCCTCGACATGGACAACGGAGGTTCGGCAGGTGAAGTAAGCTTTCCTCCAGGTTCATCAGACCCTTTGAAGTGTTGCGATGGGTGGGAGAAGTAGCTTATCAACTAGTGTTACCACTGCCACTACTGAGGATACATGACATCTTCCATGTGTCCCAACTCCATCAGTATCTTCATGACAATTCACACGTCCTCGACTGGGGAGAGATGGACATCAAGGACGACGTGACCTTTGTGGAAAGACCCGTGAAGGTTGAGGGTCGTGAAGAGAAGGTGATTCATGGATGAACCATTCCCTATGTTCGTGTGTTTTAGAGGCATGGTGGGCTCGAGGAGAGTGCCTGGGAACGGGAATCATAGATTCATGCCCAGTACCCAAAGTTGTTTTGAGTTTTGTGCTGTTATTTTTTGTATTTTTGTGACGGAACGCTTTACCTTGTTAACTATGGAGTGTGTGGTTTTCCTCTTCTATGGATGTGGGTGAAGTATCCTGAGATGTGGGGAGGGGAGGACCTAATCCCTAATTAAGACGCATTATAGTGGATGCGCCTAAACCCGTGAAGGTGAGTCAGAGCCGCCCAAAGCGGATAGTATCTTAGCATGGAGGAAGGGAAACCCCTCAACACATGACCGGATGGTTTAATCCTTGTCTTATGGTGTTTGTAATTGTTCTGGTGCACTCCAGAGAGGTGTCTTTCAGGGTGGTTGTTCGGACCCCTCTTCTTTCTTCGGGTTTGGTTTTAATTCTCGAGGGAGAGAATAGTTTGAGAGGTATCTGATGTAATTGCCCAGACCCACCCTGGACATTACTTTACCAAAAACACGGCTCCACCATGACGGTGGCACCCTGACGGTGGCACTGGTCACGGTGGCACCAGTCACAGGGGCACCGTGACGGTGGCATCGGTCACGGTGGCACCGTGACAGTGGCATCGTGATTGTGGCATCGTGAGGGTGACACCGTGACGGTGGCATTGTGTCCCCTCACCGAGCCTTTCGTTCTTTTTTTCTAGTACCCGACTTTTCTGCTCCCGTAACGTATCTTTTGACATAAATTAATCTTAATATCCTTTTTAAAGTCATTTAAATCCCATAATTGACTCCTAAAAATCCTGATAAACATCCCCGATGGGGGATATTAAATAACAACTTAGTATCATCATGCGTAACCGCCCAAACCACGTAGGAAACCGCGATCCCTTTTTCCAGGCGTTCTGTCACGACCCGCCTTCACCAAAAGGAGGGAAGGGTCAGTAGGTTTCCTGGCCCTTCCTTCTTTAAGTTGAAGGAGAGATAATGACCCCCGAAACCCGCCTTCAATAGGTCCCGGAGTGGCGACTAGTACCAAGGGTATAGGAAATTCTCGCAAATGGAAGGCATTACCCTTTTTATTTTATAGGATCGGAAGATAAGGAGGAGAAAACCCAACAACACCAAGGTAGAAAGAAAATTAAAGCCAAAAGTAAACCATTACCACATGCATGTTTCAAAAGTGAAAGCCACAAAGTGCAAAAGGTGACTACAAGGTAAGTACCAAAAGAAAAGAGAAACAACTGCAACTGCTCCAAAAGTCCGAGCTAGTAAGGTCCTGCGTGATCCCGGAAGTCCTCCTGGAAACCTGAAAGCAGTTTTATATACGTAGGGTGAGCATACAAGTACACTCAGTAGGGAAAACCAAGACTCTCGTGCACAAGTGGGGGAACGTACTAAAGTCCCGTGAGAAAAGAGATAACCAGAAACTAACAAGGCAACTATCCATCCCAGGCCTCACCAAGGCTCGCTCCCCAAATAACGCAAGTCAAGTAATATATATATAAGAGCACATCGATGTTTGGGTACCCCGCGCCACTTTCCCACTGGTTATTGAGACATCCTACGCATCGGACCAATCCCGCCATTCTCACCGCAGTCCCACTGCCACACCCGCCCGCACACACCTGGGCCACAACCACACGCAGTCCCACTGCCGAATCCCGCCCGCACACACCTGGGCCACAACCACACGCAGTCCCACTGCCGAATCCCGCCCGCACACACCTGGGCCTTTCTGTCACATGTAACCATGCCTGAAAACACCTAGGCCAGAACAACCACCGCTACGCCCGAAGACACCTGGGCTAAAGGATCCACTGCCACGCCCGAAGACACCTGGGACTCATCCCGAAGACACTTGGGAAACCACCTGCCGCACACACCTGGCCAACCACCACAACACCCCGCCCGGAGGTTCTTGGGCTAATAATGGACTTCAGGCCATCACAGCCTGCCCGAAGATACTTGGGCTATCCGGGAAAGGGAGCAGAAAAGGAGCTAATAACCAGCCACTAAGGATAGCGTTGGGAAAAACACCCTTCCCCCATAAATGGGGGTGTTCGGCACTAAGTGCTCAACTTGGGTGGGGCGCGAATAAGAAACACAAAACTACAAGTATAGATATAGGTAACAAACACTCACCCAAAACTTAGGTTTTCCTAGCCAACCTACAGAACACCATACCACTGCGTCCGAGTCACAATTCACAACCCTTTCCCACAAAACCATTTGTCCCATTCTTGTTTTACGTTTAGTCAAAATGTTCATTTAATTTTAAGCACTATTGGGAAACTACCATAAGCATAACCAAGGAAAGCGTCAAAAGCATAGATCAACCAAAACACTCACACCCGGTTCTGCCAACAGAGGATCTCTCCCCAATTTGTGATAAAAACTCACAACCACTGAAACCATACCAACAGGAGATCCCATCCCCCAAATTCACACAGCCACCGAGAGTATAAAGGAACAGGCGATCCCATCCCCTTCCACATTTCCAGCAAACGGCCCGAAGGGAAAACAACCAACTACCACTACCAACACAAGTCAGGGATTTTCAGATTTAAAGGATTTAACACACTCCATGATTTCAAATTTCCGTGTGTTCTAACCGGGAGTTATCACAGAAGGGTTGATCCTGGTGCTTTCAACTTATTCAGCCGGATATACGTGATTAACCAATTTCACAGCAGGAGTTCACAAATTCAACAACCCATTTAAAACATCATGAGGGGATTTATCAGTGCACATACAACGACCACCAACGGCCTCAATTTTCAGGAAACATAAACCAGCACAACTAAAAAGGATGATCACAAGATAAGGCATAAACAACGATTACAACCCCTTCCCTTTCTTTAACCAGTTATTATCTTCATTTAAAGGCTCAACCATTTCTCATGAGAACAAAAGATAACGCCCACCCTGCATGATGCACAGAAGTGAGAGACGAAAGAAATTCCCTACTTGTTGATAGATGATCGACGTTTAGGCCGGGGGCGCGGAACTTTACGGATAACGATGCGGCGGTCCCGATGCACCAGAAGAGCCACGATCGAAGAAGGGGGAAAACCACGGCCTAACCCTTAATTTATAAGAGCCGGGAACGGTTGAGATAAAAACGCCGAACCGCGTAAGACGTGGAAGTCGTGGGTTGACCACGCGGCTTGACTCATCATTAAAGGTGCTGAGTGGTTTAAACCGACTCATGAATTAATGAAGCATTTAATTAAAACTTTTGTGCGCGTTACTGGAACAACTTGGCAAGGTCAGGTGACATCAGCCGGTTCTGTCGATCGGTTGCACCGATCGGTCGCACCGATCGGTCTCACCGATCGGTCTCACTGATCAGTTGCACCGATCGGTCGCACCGATCGGTCTCACCGATCGGTCGCACCGATCGGTCTCACCGATCGGTCGCACCGATCGGTCTCACCGATCGGTCGCACCGATCGCTCTCACCGATCGGTCGCATCGATCGGTCTCACCGATCCGTACACCTTAAGGATTCGGATTTTGGAAAAGGAAGGGACCAAGGGGGTCTGGGTCATCACATCAGATACCTCTTAAACGATTCTCATCCTCGAGAATCAAAACAAACCAGAAGGAAGGAGAGGGTCCGAAAAACCATCTTCGAAAGATACCTCTTAGGAGTGAACCTCTGCTAACTAAAAACACTCTCCTGACAAGAACTCAGCAACATACCACACCAAACAGCCCGGTCATGCGGGTTTGGGGAGTTCCCCTCCCCCATGTCAAGATATTATCCGCTTTGGGCGGCACTGACTCGCCCGCACGAGTTCAATCACATCCACCTTAATGCGTCTTGATTATGGGTCGGGTTCCCTCTTCCCTTTAGTCAGGGCTTTTCACACACAACAGAGGAAAGGAACTAGTACACTTCATAGCCAAAAAGGTCAAACGTTCTACCACAGCAGGTACAAAAGGAACAAAGCTCAAAACAACTCGGGGTATTGGGCACGCATTTGTGCTCCCTTTCCCACGTACTCTCTTCGAGGCCGCTATGTCTCCATAATACATGAACCAAGCCGATGGTTCGTCCACGAAGTACTTTCTCCTTGCGATCCTCGATCCTGACTGGCCATTCCTCGAAGGTCGCGTCTTCTCCCACATCTAGCTCTCCCCAGTTGATGACATGAGAGTCATCATGTAAGTACTGACGAAGCTGGGAGACATGGAAGACGTCATGGACCCTTTCCAACTGAGGTGGTAGGGCCAGCTGATATGCCACCTCGCCAACTCGCCTCAGCACCTCGAAAGGTCCGATGAACCTAGGGGAGAGCTTACTCCCCTTTCCGAACCTCCGCCGCCCCCATCGTGGGGAAACCTTCAAGAACACATGATCTCCCACCTCGAACTCCAAGGGTCTCCTCTGACGATCAGCATAAGATTTCTGCCGATCCTGGGCTGCTTTCATCCTCTCCCGCACTAGCTGGACTTTCTCCGTGGTGCTATGCACTACTTCTGGTCCAAGAGTACCAGTCTCACCAACCTCTGCCCAGCATAAGGGTGAACGACATGGTCTTCCATACAAAGCCTCAAAAGGAGCCATGCCGATAGTAGAGTGGGAGCTGTTGTTGTAGGCAAACTCTACTAAAGGCAAGTGTCGTACCCATGATCCTCCGAAATCCAGAACACATGCTCACAGCATGTCCTCCAACGTCTGGATTGTCCACTCTGTCTGTCCATCAGTCTGAGGGTGAAAAGCAGTTCTAAGGCGTAGCTGGGTGCCAAAAGCATGCTGTAACCCCTTCCAGACTCGTGAGGTGAACCGAGTGTCCCGATCTGAGACGATAGTCTTCGGAACTCCATGCAAACGCACCACCTCATCCACGTACCTCTGTGCTAAGGTACTCATAGGTCCTGACTCCTTGATAGCCAAGAAGTGAGTAGATTTTGTCAATCGATCCACCACTACCCAGATAGCATCATGCCCGCCCTGAGCTCTGGGTAGTCCTGTGACGAAGTCCATCGAAACGTCGTCCCACTTCCACTCGGGAACATCTAAAGGATGCAACAAACCACTAGGAACACGGTGTTCAGACTTCACCTGCTGACACACCAGGCATTTAGCCACAAACTCTGCCACTGCCCGTTTCACCCCGGGCCACCAAAACTGTCCCCTCAGGCCTTGGTACATTTTCGAAACACCCGGATGCACTGCCAAGGCTGAGCTATGGAACTCACGAAGGACTTCATCACACATCACCTCTGGAAAAAACAACCTCCCATGAAAGAGCATCCGATGTCGGCTGTCCTCCGACCATCCTTCCGGAGCGTTCCCCTGATCGACACGATCCCGCAACACTTCCACCTCAGGATCTCCCCACTGAGACTCTTCCACTTGCCGCAACAAAGAGGATTGTACCGTCATCTGAAACAAGCAGCCTCTAGTACCTTCCACCCTTGCATCCAAGTGCAAGGTAGCCAACTCCCCCATTGCCTTCCAGGCATTTGCCGACTCTCGGACCGCATCCTTCTGCGTCCTCCTGCTCAAGGCATCGGCCACCACATTTCCCTTGCCCTCAGTATAAGAGATTTCAAAGTCGTAGTCCTGGAGGAACTCCACCCATCTCCGTTGTCGCAAGTTCAAGTCCCGCTGGGAGAATATGTACTTTAAGCTTTTGTGATCTGTGAAGACCACAAAGCATTCCCTGATGAGGTAGTGTCGCCATAACTTTAGCGCAAAAACGACCGCTGCAAGCTCCAGGTCATGGGTGGCGTAGTTACGCTCATGGGGGCGTAGCTGCCTGGACCCGTAAGAGATCACCCCTTGTTGCTGCATCAACACGCATCCCAGGCCCTGTCCTGAAGAATCACAAAATACCTCATAGGCCATCCCTTCTTCTGGTAATCTCAACACTGGGGCACTAACCAGCTTTTCTTTTAGGTAGCTGAAGGACGACTCACATTGCTCGCTCCACATGAAAACCTGGTCCTTCTTGGTCAAAGCCGTCAAAGGGGCTGCTGCCCGGGAGAAGTTGGGTACGAATCTCCGGTAGTAGCCTTCTAGTCCGAGGAAACTCCGAACTTCCGCCACATTCTTGGGTGCTGCCCAAGAAACAACTTCCTCAACCTTTGATGGGTCGACTGCTACCCCCTGCTCAGACACTACGTGCCTGAGGAAGTGCACTTCTCGTGTCCAGAACTTGCACTTTGACAACTTCCCGTAGAGCTGGTGCTGTCGGAGGACTTCCAAAATTGTCCTCAGGTGCTCTGCATGGTCCTTCTCTGACCTTGAATAGATCAGGATATCTTCGATGAATACCACCACAAACCGATCCAGATACTCCCGAAAGATGGAGTTCATAAGCCCCATGAACACGGCCGGGGCGTTCGTAACACCAAAGGGCATGACCACGAACTCGAAGTGCCCATACCTTCACCTGAACGCCGTCTTCGGGACGTCGCTATCCTTTACCCTCAGATGGTGGTATCCAGATCGCAGGTCGATCTTCGAGAACCATCCTGCTCCCTTCAGCTGGTCAAAAAGATCATCTATCCTCGGAAGAGGGTAGCGATTCTTGATCGTTACCTGATTCAGCCTCCTGTAATCGATGCACAACCTGAGGCCACCATCTGCCTTCTTTGCGAACAAGACTGGGGAACCCCACGGTGACGCACTTGGACGAACATAACCCCTCTTCATCAGATCGTCAATCTATATCCGCAACTCCCGTAGCTCCGAAGGTGCCATCCGGTAAGGAGCCATCGAGATTGGTCGAGAGCCGGGCTGCAGGTCTATCCCGAACTCGATATCACGTCGAGGGGGTAGAGTCGTCACCTCCTCAGGAAAGACGTCCATAAATTCACGAACGATATCTGGTACTTCCATCATTTCCGCATCTACTGATTTTATCGTCAGTTCGGTCAACAAGGAGAGGAGAGGTTCCTCCCTCTTGTTTCCCTTCGGACAGCTCCGCTCGCCGGTGAAAGTAACACGCTGGCCGTCCAAACCGGAGAACACCACCCTCCTTTGGAAACAGTCGATGACGGCGCACACAGAATATAGCCAGTCGATGCCTAGGATGACATCGTACGGCTGAATCTGTAGCAGAAGGAGATCCCTAACCGACTGATGTGGCCCTAACATCAGTCTACATCCCCGACAAACGAACAGCAAGTCGGTCTGACCTCCAATTGGTGTGCTCAACACCAGGGGCACTGGAAGTCTCTCGGCATCTAGACCCAAGGCGCGGGATAGACTGGGTGCAACAAAGGAGTGCGAAGCTCCGGTATCGAACAAAGCATAAGCAAGAGTGATAAACACACTGATCATACCTCGAACAACCTCTGGCCCTGCTGGAACTGTTGCTTCTGTGGCGTGTAACTGTCCACGCCCAGCTCCCCTGCCCCTCGGCTGTCGGCCACCTCCCCGACCACGCCCCGGTCGAGGTCCCTGGGGAGCGCCCTGAGGTCGGCCTCCTCCTCCAACGTCTGCCTGCGGAGGAGCGGGAGCTCGCTGTCCCTGCTGCTGCTGCTGGAAGGGTCTGACTGGAAACTGCTACTGCGGCGGATGCTGGGGATGACTGCCACTGCTGTACTGCACCCGATCGGGGCACTGACTCCGGAGATGTCCAGGGCTCCCGCAGATGAAGCACCATGGTCCCGAGCCTGAAGGGAAAGAACGTGGGCCAGGGGATCGAAACCGAAACTGCTGCGGTCTGCTCCCTGCGGGTCGAAACCTGGAGGGTCCCGATGCTGGAGGCCTGGTTCTGACGGCCTTCCCCTTCGATGGTCCCAGCTGGATCCCTTCTCGTGACACTCCTCCCAGAGCATGCATCCTTTCCACCACTTCGGCCTTCTTATGGACCTCTAAGTATGTCGGAAGGGTAAAGGGGGTAACGGCATACTGGAGGGAGGGTCGGAGCGCCTCCTCCAAACGTCTTGCCCGAGACTCCTCATCGGGAAAGAGGTCCGGAGCAAAACGCAGGAGGTCCTTGAACTTGATTCCAAGTTCCCTCACGGACATGCTCCCCTGCTGGAGGGAGAGTAGCTCCTGCCTCTTCTCCGCCTTCATCGTCGAGGAGAGAAACTCCGCCCAGAACTCCTTCTCGAAATCCGCCCAGGCAACCTCAGACTCTTTCCTACTCCCCAGGTGAAGCATCCACCACTGACGTGCCGCTCCTCGCATCTGGCTAACAGCCAGAGGAACCCAGTACTCAGTCGGGGCCCGAATCAGGCCGAAGGCTATGACTAGCTCCTCTAGCCAGCCTTCCGTCTTCATATCGGAGGTGCTTCCCTCATATTTCTCGAGGGCCTGTCGCTGGAAGGCTCGAAGAGTCTTCTGCCACTGGTCGTCCTCTTCCTCTCGATCAGCTCTCTGCCGATTGGCCAAAGTAGTCTCAGGAGTCTCGATCGCCTGTACCACACGTGGTCGCCTTCCAGGTGCCATAGCTGCAAGGTAAACAAGGAATGCCTAATCCCAGTAGTGCAAAGAAAATCGTTCTTAAAACTTATTAAGATTTAATTTATTCTTAATTTCCCAAGACATCCCAGAAACACAAGAACACAAGTCATTTATGATGCATGTACCTTTCCTAGGGTCTCTACCCTGCAATCAGTGTGGCCTCACTTGGTTGTTCGGTAGGTCTAGAGTCCTTGCATCGGGTCACGGGGGGCCCTAAAATCTCGTGCCCTAGCCGGTCTTCCCTGGCCTAATTCACGCTCCAAGTTCACCCAACACCATTGCCTTACCATCCCATGCAATCCTCACTGTGCCTAACTCCAGACTCCGTCCTATCTCTCAAAACCTGGCTTTGATACCATTCTGTCACGACCCGCCTTCACCAAAAGGAGGGAAGGGTCAGCAGGTTGCCAGGCCCTTCCTTCTTTAAGTTGAAGGAGAGATAATGACCCCCGAAACCCACCTTCAATAGGTCCCGGAGTGGCTACTAGCACCAAGGGTATAGGAAATTCTCGCAAATGGAAGGCATTACCCTTTTTATTTTATAGGATCGGAAGATAAGGAGGAGAAAACCCAACAACACCAAGGTAGAAAGAAAAGTAAAGCCAAAAGTAAACCATTACCACATGCATGTTTCAAAAGTGAAAGCCACAAAGTGCAAAAGGTGACTACAAGGTAAGTACCAAAAGAAAAGAGAAACAACTGCAACTGCTCTAAAAGTCCGAGCTAGTAAGGTCCTGCGTGATCCCGGAAGTCCTCCTGGAAACCTGAAAGCAGTTTTATATACGTAGGGTGAGCATACAAGTACACTCAGTAGGGAAAACCAAGACTCTCGTGCACAAGTGGGGGAACGTACTAAAGTCCCGTGAGAAAAGAGAAGAACCAGAAACTAACAAGGCAACTATCCATCCCAGGCCTCACCAAGGCTCGCTCCCCAAATAACGCAAGTCAAGTAATATATATATAAGAGCACATCGATGTTTGGGTACCCCGCGCCACTTTCCCACTGGTTATTGAGACATCCTACACATCGGACCAATCCCGCCATTCTCACCGCAGTCCCACTGCCACACCCGCCCGCACACACCTGGGCCACAACCACACGCAGTCTCACTGCCGAATCCCGCCCGCACACACATGGGCCACAACCACACGCAGTCCCACTGCCGAATCCCGCCCGCACACACCTGGGCCTTTCTGTCACATGTAACCATGCCTGCAAACACCTAGGCCAGAACAACCACCGCTACGCCCGAAGACACCTGGGCTAAAGGATCCACTGCCACGCCCGAAGACACCTGGGCCTCATCTCGAAGACACTTGGGAAACCACCTGCCGCACACACCTGGCCAACCACCACAACACCCCGCCCAGAGGTTCTTAGGCTAATAATGGACTTCAGGCCATCACAGCCTGCCCGAAGATACTTGGGATATCCGGGAAAGGGAGCAGAAAAGGAGCTAATAACCAGCCACTAAGGATAGCGTTGGGAAAAACACCCTTCCCCCATAAATGGGGGTGTTCGGCACTAAGTGCTCAACTTGGGTGGGGCGCGAATAAGAAACACAAAACTACAAGTATAGATATAGGTAACAAACACTCACCCAAAACTTAGGTTTTCCTAGCCAACCTACAGAACACCATACCACTGCGTCCGAGTCACAATTCACAACCCTTGCCCACAAAACCATTTGTCCCATTCTTGTTTTACGTTTAGTCAAAATGTTCATTTAATTTTAAGCACTACTGGGCAACTACCATAAGCATAACCAAGGAAAGCGTCAAAAGCATAGATCAACCAAAACACTCACACCCGGTTCTGCCAACAGAGGATCTCTCCCCAATTTGTGATAAAAACTCACAACCACTGAAACCATACCAACAGGAGATCCCATCCCCCAAATTCACACAGCCACCGAGAGTATAAAGGAACAGGGGATCCCATCCCCTTCCACATTTCCAGCAAACGGACCGAAGGGAAAACAACCAACTACCACTACCAACACAAGTCAGGGATTTTCAGATTTAAAGGATTTAACACACTCCATGATTTCAAATTTCCGTGTGTTCTAACCGGGAGTTATCACAGAAGGGTTGATCCTGGTGCTTTCAACTTATTCAGCCGGATATACGTGATTAACCAATTTCACAGCAGGAGTTCACAAATTCAGCAACCCATTTAAAACATCACGAGGGGATTTATCAGTGCACATACAACGACCACCAACGGCCTCAATTTTCAGGAAACATAAACCAGCACAACTAAAAAGGATGATCACAAGATAAGGCATAAACAACGATCACAACCCCTTCCCCTTCTTTAACCAGTTATTATCTTCATTTAAAGGCTCAACCATTTCTCATGAGAACAAAAGATAACGCCCACCCCGCATGATGCACAGAAGTGAGAGACGAAAGAAATTCCCTACTTGTTGATAGATGATCGACGTTTAGGCCGGGGGCGCAGAACTTTACGGATAACGATGTGGCGGTCCCGATGCACCAGAAGAGCCACGATCGAAGAAGGGGGAAAACCACGGCCTAACCCTTAATTTATAAGAGCCGGGAACGGTTGAGATAAAAACGCCGAACCGCGTAAGACGTGGAAGTCGTGGGTTGACCACGCGGATTGACTCATCATTAAATGTGCTGAGTGGTTTAAACCGACTCATGAATTAATGAAGAATTTAATTAAAACTTTTGTGCGCGTTACTGGAACAACTTGGCAAGGTCGGGTGACGTCAGCCGGTTCCGTCGATTGGTCGCACCGATCGGTCGCACCGATCGGTCTCACCGATCGGTCGCCCCGATCGGTCTCACCGATCCGTACACCTTAAGGATTCGGATTTTGGCAAAGGAAGGGACCAAGGGGGTCTGGGTCATCACACGTTCAAAATTCCATATCCCGATATCCTCTTTATATCTCCCTCTAGATTTCTCCTTTTCTTCTCGGTTGAATTTCTTTCTTCTTCCCGGCGCACTTGGAGTCCTTCTTCCCATGGCTTGTGGTGTGCCTCTACTAGAACCTTCTCCACATATTCCACATATTTCCTCCCCTGTAGGTCGTGCATCCCCTATTCCTGGAGCGTAGAGAAAAACTTCGATCTTTGATCAATCAAGTAGGGTTTTCCTTCGCCTCTCCTTTCTGTGTATCATGCAGGGTGGGTATGCTTTTTTCTCTGTGGGAATTAATGAAACCAAACTTAATGAAGATAATGAACAGACCTTAAAGAATGAAGGGGGGGTGATCGATGTTCTGTTGTACTCTTTTATGTTGATATGTGTTGTGAATTGTGTGGGCCTATGCTCACTGAAAATCATGGATGTTGGTGGTATTTCCTTGCACACTGATGAACCATGTCTTCTGTGATAATTAAATGACTTACATGGAATTTGGTTAATCACTTAAACTCAGCTGGTTAAATGGATGTTCAGTAAAACAGTAATCCTTGTGTGATCACCCTGGTTAATAAACAGAGAAATAGACCTTATGAATGATGTGTTGAACCTGGATGTTTCCCTGTTCTGTTTTGGCAGCGTGTGTGTTGTTCTATTTGTTTTCCTATGGGAGATGTGGGTGAGGATGGGATCCTCTGATGTGGCACGGTTGCTGGTTGTGAATCTGGGGTTGTGGTTGCTCTGCTTATATCACGAATTGGGGTGGAATCCTCTATTGTTGAGAAATTGTTGGTTCCTGGTTTTGGGGACATGGGGTTGTGTCTCAGGGTTTTCTTTGGTTCCAGTACTTTGAGGGATCTCACTAATCCCCTTTTTTTGTTGTAACTTTACAAGAGAAATGGGTGTGAATGCTTAAATTGTTGTTTGGCTGTTTCTTTCTTTTTAGCTTGTGGTTATTCCTGTTAGTTGCCCGGTAGTGCAGAATTCACTCTAATGGGATCACTTGAACATGAAAATAAGAATGGTTGAATGGGGATTTAGTTGGAAGTGAGTTGTGACTTGGCCATGAGTGTCGTGACTTATTTTGTGAATGAATAGTAACAAGGGTGTTTGTGCTTAGGTTTTGGAGCCCCTAGGTTGGGATGAGTGCCTGTTACCTATACATGTACTGTATTTCTCATGTTTCTTATTCAAGCCCCACCCAAGTTGAGCACTTAGTGCCGAACACCCCATTTCATGGGGAGGGTGTTTCTTCCAACACTCCTATAAGTGGCTGGTTATTATCTCCTTTTCTACTCCCTTTCCCAAATATCCCAAGACTCTTTCGGTAGGCTGTGATGGCCTGAGGTCCATTATTAGCCCATGAATATTTGGGAAGGGTAGTTGTGGTAGTTGGCCCAGGTGTTTTCGGGTAGGTTGTTTCACAAGTGTCTTCGGGATGAGGCCCAGGTGTCTTCGGGCATAACAATAGTTGTTCTGACCCGGGTGTTTTCGGGTGTGATTACGCATGGTGGTTGTGGCCCAGGTGTCTACAGGTGGGATAACGGTTATGGCCCAGGTGTGTGCAGGCGGGGTTTGGCAGTGGGACTGCAGTGAGGTTATGGCCCAGGTGTGTGCGGGCGGGGTTTGGCAGTGGGACTGCGGTGAGAATGGCGGGATTAGTTCTATGCGTAGGATGTCTTCAATAACCAGTGGTAAAGTGGCGCGAGGTACCCAAATATCGATGTGATATTACTATACTTTACTTTTCGTGTGTTATTTGGGGAGTGTTGATTGGTGAGACTTGGGTGGATAGTTTTTCCTTTCTAGGTGCTTTGGTTTTCTTTTCTCACATGGAATTAGAATGCCTCTCCACTTGTGCACGAGAGTCTTTGGTTTTCCCTACTGACTGTACTTGTATGCTCACCCTATGTATATAAAACTGTTTTCAGGTTTCCAGGAGGACTTCAGGGATCGTGCGGGATCTTACTAGCTCATACCTTGGTGTAGTTTCTGTTTTCATTTTCCTTTTCTTGGTACATTACCTTTGGAGTTTTTGTGGCTTGTATCCCTTACTTTTGAACATGCATATGGGAATGGTTTACTTTTGGATTTAACTTTACTTTCAGCTTTGGTTTTGTTGGGGTTTCTATCTTATCTCTCGATCCCATTAAAATAAAAAGGGTAATGCCTTCCATCTTGTGTGTGATTCTATACCCTTGGTGCTAGTCGCCACTCTGGGACCTATTGAAGGCGGGTCTCGGGGGTCATTATCTCTCCTTCAACTTAAAGAAGGAAGGGTCTGGAAATCTGTTGTCCCTTCCCTCCTTTTGGTGAAGGTGGGTCGTGACAGTATCAGAAGAGGTATGTCCTCAAGATTACTTATTGTGGGACGTCTGTTAGACTGGAGATAGGATTTTTGGGACTTTAGAGGTATGTTCCAATAAGTTTCTGGCTAGATCTTGTCATGATGAGACTCAATTTTCCATGGGCTATTGGGATATGTGTCTCTAGTGTTGGGTTTTTTTTAAACATTAGTTTCTACTTATGGGTTTTTTATTTTATACTGATTTTTTTTTGTTTTCTAATCATTCTTATGCTTCATTGTGTAGTAGTATGCCTCTGAGACATCTTCCATGAGTTCCTCAGGTGGGTACGGCTAATTCTTCTCAAGGTAATACACCAATAGATCAAAATATCATCAAACTATCATATGGGAGGTTCGTATTGTTGATTAGGATGTACCATGAGTTTATAACGTAGTTTTTGAGGTACTTCCAAGAGATGGAGGAGAGATAGAATGATCACAATAATTATTACACGAGAAGCCATCGTCCTTTAAAGGAATGAATGAGACTCAAGAGGTGGAGGACTGTATGGATAGGATCAATCAAATATTTGAATTCCTGAAGACACCTGATAATATCAAGGTGATGTGTACAGTGTTCAAGCTTGTGGGTTCTGGTAAGCGATGGTGGGATTATATGGTCCAAGAAGACATACATGTGGACTTGGATTGGAAGGGTTTCAAAACCCTATTCTTCCAATAGTTTTTACCAGATTCCCTGATGTTAGAAAAGTATCTAGAGTTCTTTTCCTTGAAATAGGGAGAGTATTCAGTGTTGGCATACACCAATTGGTTCATTTATCTTTTCCATTTTTCTCTGGATGTGGTGAAGAATGACCATATGAAGGCTTAGAAGTACCTGCGGGGTTTACGATTGGATATCAAATTGTAGGTATTTGTGTTTAAACTTTATACCTATTCCAATATATTAGATAGAGCTATGATGGAAAATATAGATATGGCAGACAAGGTTGGATTTCACACCCCTTCCCTTCCATCTAGTGGCAGTTTTAGTAGTGTTCATGGGAAGAAAAGGAAGTGGTAGGATCATCGCAGAAGTGGTGGAGGTGGGTCTCAATAGTGAGCCTCCTCTACACCATCTTCTACAGCTAGCATTATGCCTCTAACTTTATATAATTTCAGCAAGGTCAGACACACCAGACATTTTTTTCCTCTACCTATGAAGATGTGTAATAGCTATGGACGTGTTCGTCATTTACAACACTTTTGTCAGGATATGACTAGACCTTGTTATGGTCAGGGTTTCTCATCTCCAAAGGCTACTACGGTGCAGTCATAAACTTCAAAGACTATAGGGATCTAGACACATGCCTTAGGAGTGAAGCAATTTCACATAGTAGATGAGTATCCATTGTAAGTTGATGCAGGTCTGACAATAGGGAGAGGTATTATCCTAATTGCATATTCCATAGAAATTGCTTTATTTGACAATGGTGCCTCCCACTCATTTATATATAAATGTTTTATTGATATTCTTAAACTTCCAATAGAACTTATTTCCTTTGTAATGGAGTTAGATACACCTCTTGGTAAGAGTAGAGAACAAGGTTTTTGATGTCCTTTTTCATTAACTATAGCTGATATAGAGTTGGTCTGGGATTTTCTCAATCTTAATCTAGATTTATTTGATGTCGTCATTGGTATGGATTGGATTTTTTCTCATCGAGTTGAGGTTGATTTTTATCATCAGTGCATTTTATTTATTACTACCAATGGGAGATCTTGTGTGTTCCAGGGGGAGTGGGACCTGAGGTCTTGTCATGAAGGACCTTCCTTACCAAATCTCAAGAGTTTGTTTTCTACCATTGTGAGTGATCCTGATTACATTTATTCTGTTTTTGATTTTCCTATTGTTGTTTAGGACTTTTTTTGAAATTTTCCCAGATGAATTATTTGGCCTTCCTCTAGAGATAGAGGTAGAGTTTTCTATTGACCTAATTCTAGGTATTCATCTGATATTGATACCTTCTTATCTTATGGAACCAACGGAGCTAAAAGAGCTCAATATTTAGTTGTATGACCTGTTGTAAAAAGGTTCCATTCACCCTAGTGTTTCACCTTGGGCATCCCCTGTGCTCTTTTCCAAGAAGGAATATGGTTCACTTAGATTGTGTGTGGACTATCAGAAGTTGAAATTGGTAACAGTTAATAATAAATATCCTTTTCCTTGTGTGGATGATTTGTTTGATCAGTTAAAGGGAGGAAATTGGTTTTCAAAGATTGATCTTCGGTCAGGTTATCATCAGATCAGATTTCGAAAGTCTGATATGCCAAAGATGGCTTTCAGGATAAGGTATGGCCATTATGAATATCTTATGATGCATTTTGATCTTACTAACACTTATTCAATTTTTATGGATTTGATAAATCGGATATTCCATCAATATCTTGAAACTTTTTTTGTAGTGTTCATAAATGATATTCTGGTTTATTCGAAATATGAGTGTGAGCATGAGAGCCATCTAAGTTTGGTCCTGTAAATTTTGATAAGTCACTATTTTTATGGAAATATTTTGAAATGTAGTTTCTGGATTGAAGAAGTGAATTTCTTAGGGAACAATATTTATAAACATGGCTTATCAGTTGATCCTATGAAGGTAAAAGGTTGTCTATTCTTGGAAGGAACCATATAATTTCTTTGAGATATGGAGATTCCTTGGTCTTGTGGGATACTACTGATGATTTGTTAAGGATTTATCTAAATTGGTGTCACCTTTGACTATTTTTACTAATAAAGTGGTGAAATTCACATGGGATATGAAGTGTCAGTCTTCTTTTGATGAAATAAAAGGACTTCTAACATTAGCTCCTATTCTGATCTTACCTGAGCCCGGTAAGGAGTACATGGTGTTTTGTGAAGCTTCTGGTGCTGGTTTGGGATGTGCGATTGTGCAAGATGACCATGTGGTAGCTTACGGATCTCATCAACATTGATCATGTGAGAAGAACTACCGCACTCATGATTTAGAGCTTGTTGCAGTTATGCATGTGCTTAAATTTTGGTGTCACTATCTTTTTGGGGAGAGGTTCACGATCTTCTCTAATCATAAGAGTTTTAGTTATATATTTTCTAATAAATACTTGAATCTTAGATAGAGACGATGGGTATAATACATTAAGATGTTTGACTTCGATATCACCTACACCCTGGGGAAGAGAAATGTCATTGAAGATGTTATTAGTAGGAAAGTATAGTCACGAGTTATTCTAGAATCAAAGGAGGAGTGTAACCTTATGGGTATTTTTTCTCAGTTTCACTTAGATTCTCAGGAGGTTGTTTCAAGTATGGTTCTAACTAGTGTTAGATATCATCATCTCTCTTGGAGTCTATTTTGTAGATTCAGTAGCAGGATTATGAGTTTATTGAAGTTCAAAAAATCCTTTATGATGGGGAGACCATTTATGGATGGTCTCTTTCTTCAGATAGTATGCTCTACTTTGGGAAGCAGGTTGTCTTACTAGCATCTGTGAGGAGTTTAGTCTTGTTTAATTATCACAAATCTTCATGGTCTATTCATCCAGGAACTAGAAGATGCATTATCACATGAGACGAAGATTCTGGTGGCCAGGTATGAAGTGTGACATTGTATATTATGTGTCTCATTATTACACCTACCAACAAATAAAGGAAAATCACTTGAAACCCTTTGGTTTTCTTTAGCCTATTCTAGTGCTAGTCTATAAGTGGTATAAGGTATCCATGGATTTTTTTTCTTTAATTTCCATAGACTCCCCAAGTGAGGAATTCTATCTAGGTAGTTATTGATTGGTTGATGAATTCTGCTCATTTCATTCCAATAAAGGATACCACTAAAGTTAAAGATCTGGGTAAGATGTATGTGTGGAAGATTATGAGGTTACATGGAAGTCCTTATTCTGTTGTTTTAGATAGGGATCCTAGGTTTACCTAAAGGTTCTATATGAGTATTCAAGAGGTTATGAGAACTCAGGTCAAGTTGATCACAACTTACCATCCATAGAAAAATGTTCAAAAGGAGTGAGTAATTTAGATCCTCAAGGATATGTTTCATGCATGTGTCTTGGATTTCAGTGGATCATGGGATAGCCATCCGAGACTAGTTGAGTTTGTTTATAACAATAGTTATCAGTCATCAATCAGAATGGATCCCTTTGAGACATTGTATGGTCACCCATGCATATCGCCTCTTTGTTGGGATGAGGTGGGCGAAGTAGCTTTGGTTGGACCAAGTTTGGTTTAGGAGATGTTTGCGAAGATTCAGGATGTGCATCAATGTCTGGTTACAGCCCAGAGTCGACAGAAATCGTATGCAAATCAGTGAGGCCATCCTATGGAGTTATCCATTGGTGATTGTGTTTTCTTGAAAGTTTCTCCTCAGTTGGGTCACCATCGTCTTGTAAAATAATTAAAGTTGGCTCTGAGATATGTTGGACCATTTGAGGTCACTGGGCATCTTGGACAGGTTGCTTATCGATTAGCATTTCTAGTTTAGTTGATAGTTATTCATGATGTTTCCACATGTCTTAGCTTAGGAAGTATCATCTTGATCCCGCTCACATTCTGATTTTGGTATAAATTGAATTAGATCCAGACATTTCTATTTTGTAGAAAATAGTTGAGATCGTTGAATCTCAAGTGAAACTCATGTGTGGGAAGTCGATTCCATTGGTTAGAGTTATATGGAAACACATATCAGATTCTCATGAGACTTGGGAATGTGAGCCATTGATGAGGGTTAGTGGCCTCAAATTTTTTCAAGGGTTATATCTTCCACGTGACTTTTCAGGGATGGAAAGTATTTATGGTGGGGAGTTTGTAACATCCTGTTATCGATCTATCAGGTATGTCTTTAACCTCATCATATTTTTCCTTTTTAATTGTCTTTATAGGGATGAGAAGGATTTGGGAGGATACCTATAATGGTGAAGTTGTAGATTTGTTGGACTCTCATATTTAACTGGTGGTTTTCACAGTCTGCATAAGAATTTTTGACTGCCCGTTCTCCTTTTCTCTCGAACCAAAGTTCATCTTTAGTGATTTTTGGAGACACCATTCCTTCCGGATCGATCCGTTTGGAATTGTATCTTAATTTAATTTGTATTTCATCCCTCTAGGTGAGTTATCTTTCCACTTTTTCATTACCATTGATCGTGGTAATTCCCTAGAGTCACGTTATCGAATTTATTGGTCTGAATTGGTGTTTCTTCATGTCTTATTCTAGATCTGTGATGAAATATCCTTCCTAAGGTCATTCCTTTGTTGGTTGTGGTATAACGGGTGTTTTTTCTTGAGGTATTTATGTTTCATCCTTTCTTTTGACCCCTTTTTTCTAAATTGGGTCAATATTTAGATATGTATTGGATTTTATGGCCTTCGTTGATGTCGTTGGATTTTCTTTGTTGGTGGATCCTATTGCGGTAGTGTGCGACCTGAGTTTTGAGGTAGGTGGTTTCATCTCTAACATGTGTTTGATAAACCATATTTTTCTATTTTTATAAATTGATTTATAAATAAATTGTTATAAAATTTTCATGATTTCTTGTGTGTGTTGGAATGAGATTTTGAATAAAAGCGTGTTTTCCTTGGTTTTTGATAAATGGAAAGAAAAGGGTATTTTCAAAGCATTAAATGATTTTTGAAAAATAAGTAGGTATGGTTTCCCTATTAAATGTTTAATTTTATAAATTACTTTGAATTTTTTTTTAAACGTTGAGATGATTATGAAAATGAGCGCATGGGTTACCTTGGGTACTAGGTGGAAGGTTTAGCTTGAGGCCATCATCCATTGTGGGGGTTCACTTTCTGGGTGTTACTCTTGTCCTAGAGTATAGATTATTGGCTCTAGGTATGTATATGATATTGGGGTTTTAGACTTTGGGGAGTATCCCTGGTCTTATACTGTAGATAATTGGCTTCAGGTACCACAGTGCACTAATCATAGATTTTTGGGTACGAGTAGTCTGTTGCCTGACCTATTGTATTCCTTGGTGTTATGATATATATGATGCTATTATTGTTTAGTATTTCTTGGATTTGTATTGTTTTATCCTTTATATAAATTTTTATTCTTGTGAAATATGATATGGAAAATGTTCCTTGAAATTGATATACCGTATTTTGTCTTATAAGTGTCATAAAGAGGAAATGTTTACAATGTCACTAGTAGAAAAATGGTCTTTAACGTCATAATTTTAACATATGTTCTTCAATACCAATGTTAAAAATATTCTACATATAATTTTAACATTTTTTATTCCATAAGAGACATTAAAATATCACTTTTAACATTGGTTTCAGAAAAACTGACGTTAATTGTCCTCATCGAAGACTTTTAACATCAGTTGTTTTTCAGGAACTGACGTTACAAGTCAATTTTTAGTGTTAGTTTTTAAAATAACCAACATTAAAAATAATTATAAAGTTTTATCTAATTTATCAAGCTTATATTTTATTGTTCGTGGAGATAATATAGATTTATGGATCAAAATTTATGGACATCATAAGTTGAACATTATAAGACTTGACTTTTAACATCAGTTTTTTTTTCAGGAACCGATGTTAAAAGTCAGTTTTTGGAGTCCGTTTTTCAAATAAATGATGCTAAAAATCATTAAAAAGTTGTATATAATTTATCAATATTTTATTTTACTGGTCTTGGAGCTAAAATGGACTTACGTATCAAAATTTATGGGCATTGGAAGTTGAACATTATAAGACTTGGCTTTTAACATCGGTTTTTACCAAAAATTGATGTTAAAAGTCACTTTTTATCATCTTTTTATCAACTAAAAATTGATAAAAATAATTAAAAAGTTTCATATAATTTAAAAAGATTCTATTTTACTAGTCTTGGAGCTAAAATGGACTTATAGATCAAAATTTATAGCCTTCAAAAGTTGGACTTCTCTAAGACTTCTCTTAGAGAAGTTCAACTTCCAACATCCATAACTTTGGATCATTAAGTTTGTTTTAGCTCTACGAATAGTCAAATAGAATCTCATGAAATTATATAAAACATGGTATTTATTTTTATTGTTATTTATATAAAAAATGATGCAAAAAAGTGACTTTTAACGTCAGTTTTTGGTAAAAACCAACATGAAAAGTAGTTTTTATATTTCACATCATTTTTTTGTGTGAAATCAATGACATTGTGATATTTTAACATCGTTTATATAAAAAATAAACATTAAAACCCCAAAAAGATAAATTTTTTAACATAAGTTATATATTTACCCAATTTTAAAAGTAAAATTTCAAATACACAGGTTCGATATTTCAATTTTTTCACAACGTGCATTTCTATTTTCAAAATCCTACCTAAATTTTAATGCATAATCACCATAAATATTTTCATTTAAAATATATATATCCTAATTATCTTTATTTCAACATTTTTTTCATCTTCAATCCAATCAAAATTTCAAAAATTCTTCAACCAATTATTTTTACATGGTATTTATTCTCATCATTTATTTTCATTATTATTGTTTTCCTTATCACTAAAAATCATGATAATTTTTATTATGATGATGAATAATTCTTATGATTGAGATAAAAAGATAAAACTTATGAATGATATTCACCAGTTGAGGTGAAAATTTCTTTATCGATCATCTTTTGCATTATCATGTGAGTTCTTCCTTAAAACGAAGAGAAATAATGAAAAACAATATATAAATTTAAAGGAAACCAATAAAAGAATTAAAATTAGGTTGAAGATTTAAGTTTATTATTTTTTTGGTCATTTGGTGTATAATATTTTGTTCTTTTTTCTCATTTTATCTTCTAATCAAGTTGTATCTATTGAAACATAAACATGTACAACTTATAATGACCGTAACTTTTGATTCGTAAGCTCATTTTAGCTCCATGACCAGTCAAATCGAAGCCTGGAAAACCAAATATATTCCAATATTAAGAGTTTAAAAGTTTTAAAATTGGTTTTCACTAAAAAAAATTTGAAAAAATATATTTTTTCAAAAACTTACTTTTCACGTCGGTTTTTATCAAAACCCAACGTCAAAAACCATGTTGAATCATAATTTAGACATTGGTTTTCTAAAAAATCAATGTTGAACAGTTAATATTTTAATTTTAATGTCTTTTTTTATAAACCAGTGTTGAATACCAATGTATCTTGTCTTTTAGCATCATTTTATATAAAAACTAACGCCAAGTACCGTCGAGGCCTGACTTTTGGGGGTGGTTTATATGAAAACCAATACTAAAGACCCTCAGGGCCAAGTTTCAGTGTTGGTTTTTATAAAAACTGACACCGAAAAATACCTATAACTGGATTTTTAATTGATTTTTAGAAGTTGGGTTTATAAAAACCGATGTTGAAAATTCAATTTTTAATGTCACCTTTATAGATGTCAGTTAAAAACCGGTATCAAAATGTAAAAAAATAGATGCTAAAAAACATTTTTCCACAAGTTTGTTTTCTATAAAAATGATTTATTGCTTATCATGACATGTTTTATTTAAAATGAGCATAATAGAATTGTTATACAAAGAATTGTTATGGAACACCTGGGTTGGATCCTATTGAGCCTATTAGCTCATACCCTGCGCACCTCTTCAAAGGTGTGCCGACATATATATGTCTTCCAATACAAGGAAATTAAAGGTTCCACAGTGAGGTGGTGAGGTTTCATGTCAGCTCAGTTGGGTATATAGTGATGAGATAGTGGGATTTCTTCCATTCCATCACATGGAGTAGCCATTTGGTTTTGGTCCTTATACAGTTGGACTTTTCTCTTAAAGTTTTTGGCTAATTTTGCAGTCATTTTTTTCCGCTTTCTTTCTTACAGTTATGGAATATATTTATTGGATTTATGTTGTTCATTCTTGCTTCATGTATATATATGTCATATGTTTTTTTAGGTTGGGAAAAATTGTTCCCTCTGGTTTGTTGTTTGATTCTCGGGTGCTTGTCGCCATCCCATGGGGATCAGGAATTCCCTTTAGGTATATGAAGGATTAGGCCAAGTGCTAGGTTTGAGGGAAACCCAGGTTAGTTCATTACAATATTATCACTTGGTTCATGATAAAAGGCCTTGCTAAACACCTAGTTTGACACTTAGAGGGGATATGATTTGGAAATTCACACACTCTTTACAAACCATCATGAAGGATTTAAATATATGATGCCTATAAATGGATTGGATAAACCTAAAGTGTCATATATTAAAAGGAAGGTGTTGTGATTTAGACATCCTATAAGTGATTTTTTCATTATTATGTGGTTTTCACTATGATTAGTGTTACTCACATTATGATTTTTGGTTTTAGTCAATAGAGGGAACCAGAAGGAATTAGGTTAACATTGAATGCGATGAACAATTTGCTAATGAGAATAAAAATGGTATGATGACTGTATTGAAGGATACTATGATTATTCTTAATAATTTATCATGAAACATGATTAACAACATGCAAATTAACCAAATATTAGACCTGCCAAAGAATAGAAGGATAGAGTTTTCTGAGAGTTTGGGTAGTGGAGACCATAGAGAAAAGAAGATTAAGTTTCCTATATGTTGAGAATGTGGGAAGAATCACTTAAGGGAATGTCTCAGAGGGATGAGAAGATGTTTTGAGTTTGGAAAATAAGGATACAAAGAAAGTAACTGAAAAGGAAAAATGAAAATTTTGGTTAATAAAATGGATTAGAATAATAGTATCCCTAAGTAATCATTGACTGTTGAATGTTTTAAAAGTGGAAATTATGGGAATTATGAAAATTGATGCCCTAAGGGGAAATATCGTGAAGAGAATCAGCGATGTTGTATGAGTAATGGTTTTTTGTTGATGATGAAGAGACTAAGAATGACATATGAAAGTAAAGAGGTATTAAGGAATATGATAATGAAGCCTAGTTAATGGATTAATAATGAAGTGGAATGATTGAAGTGTTTATGCATTGGAATTCAAGAATTATAAAATATATAAGGATTGTTCAGTATAATTCATTAAGGATTTTCAATAATATGTTGAATGGTGTTGATAACCTAGATAATTTATTTAATGGTAAGGTTATATTCATAGAGAACATGTGATTAAGGTAAATATTATTAGTTTCCAAGAAGGATCCAAGTATCACTAAGAAGGGGAAGGGGTAATTAGTGGTATATTTTTCTTTTAAGTTTCTTTTATTTTGAAACAAACTTCACCTCTAGTTAAATATTTATTTATATACTAAAAAAACAATCAAACATCCATAAGAACATAATAATTTATTAGGTTTACTACTCAATAAGAGTAGCTACATCCTTAGTATGGTTTGTAAACAATCCAATACCACACAATCTACTAGAAAACAATCCTTTTGTATGGAATACAATGAGTAGGATATTCCCTTACACTCATATAGAACTATATTCAATAAAATAGTGCATGTGATTAAAATAGCATGAAATTATGTAATACAATTTGTGATTCCTTATCAACTTTCACAAAAGTAATCTATTAAACCAATTCTACACTTTATTACCCAGTAACAGGTAAGAACTTCTTATGGAATTCATAATGACACTCATTCCAATTTCCCAGTCCAATTCCCAAGTCTGATTGCTCAATATGGAAATAATGATCTACCGGAATACCACTGAAACAATTCTGAACTTCTTCTTACTCGTTCTAGAAATCTCAATATGATTTTCTTGGTCTGATGATCCATCCCAATACGATAATTAGCTCAACATGATCTTGTTTCTTATCCTTTCTTCTTCTATCCAACAATATTCCTTAGGTAAGATTAATCCAGAAACTTCTTCTCCCTATAACTTCAAATATTCTCTCTCTTCTTTGTGAACAATACATGTTTTTAGAAAGTACAAAGTACCTCTTCTATTTATAGGTGATCCAAAAATGGTTTGGGAAGGATTCTGAAAATCATTCCCACTTAACCAAATTTTACAAATCTTTAATTCTCCTTAAATATTAGATCATTATTTGACTTATTCAATCCTTATTAACTCTTCTCAAATCTTTATGACTCAATCTCACTTTAGAATTTCTTCACAAACTTTATTCTGATTTTTATTTCCCATTATGATTTTATCATTACAATGAAGGCATTAGTTTCTTCATTACATTACTTTACAAAAATTTAAAAACAAACATATGTCTTCTCATTATGATTCTTAGAACCAACTACTCATTCTAATTTCTTCATTATGATGGAGACAATAGATACTTAATTATGTTTCTCTACATCATAAGAAACATATGAAAACTATTATTTAAACTTCTCCAACAACTTCATTGATAACACTTTTTCTAGATTCAAGCAATTATATTTTTCTTATTTTCCTAGAATGATGATCGTATGTCTGATGAATTCATTGGTGTTATCTTCAATCTGATATTCTTGAACCACTTGGTACAAAAACTCTTGAAAACAAATAAAATTTATTCTTTCTCTTTGGTCTTGACCCACTTGATAAGGAAAACAACCAATAATTCATCTTGATGAAAATTGTTGACTATATTGTTGATTGTTCTTTAATATTCTTCTTCACATTAGTCCCAAAAAACATTTCAACTTTTCTAATTTATTCATCTCAACAATTCCCACAAATAACAAATCTTCCCCTGATTCTTGGTGGCACACTACGTCTGATGGACCAGTTCCAGCATCTTTGACTTCAATAATTATCTAATTACGATAACAATGAACTTCCAGCACTTTAATTATTTCTAATAAGATTTATTTCTCATGGATTATTGATCTGATTGAAAACTATAATCTTTATAACTTCACGTTCTGAGTAACCTATCTAGCCAACAAACATTTTGGCATCTGGTGATCTCAAAACTGATAAACTGAGACCGAAAGTCTTCAACTTCAAAAAATTTTGCTTTTATTATGACTTCCTCATGACTTTGAGTATGAATAAGATAAGTTTCAACATCAAATTAATTACATTTAGAATCATTATAACTTCCCTTTTCACCGAGCAATATATTTCTTTCCTACCAAGCCTGAATACGATTGGTAACACCAGCTCTCTATTTCCTTCATAATCCTAAAATCACAAGTTATCCAATCAACTTATGATTTTTTTGAATTAAAAAATAGAAAATCATCATAAAATTTATATTGGATCCATATAGAATCTAATTATATTCCTTATTATGACCAGAACCTCATTTCGGACCCAAAGTGAGTCTGATGAGTCTTTGCTTCCAGAAAACACCTTCCCAATACGATGGACTTTCTTAAGCATTGGGATTCCAAAATCCTGAATATGATTATGAGTCTGATCACCCACAAATATAGATAGAGGTGATTTATTTTCTTTATTTCTCTTATTTTAAAATAAAATACAACATATTCAATATGAACTTTCTTCAACTTCCAAAAACACTTTTCAACAAACTTGGTCCCAACAATCTCTCCCTTTGGATTTCATTATCAACCAAGGTTCATAAATCACTGAAATTTGTATCATCAATCAATGGATTACTTATAAAAAATTCTAAGCCTATGTGAGTTAACTCATTATAGGAAATAAGAATTATTGATAACAAAACCATATTGTCTGAAAGTAGTAACTCATGAAACTTCCCCAGCTTTCCTTCACAACTTTCTTCACTTCTTCAACTTCTGTGTTAACAAAATTTTTCCTACAACCAGTCCAACAAATAGTTATAATAGTTCACAAACTTACATTCTGGATTCACAACATACCCATAACTCCCCTTTATACATGCTTTCATAAGGATGGATTTATGAAACAATTCTCCCCCTTGACAACACTATCCAATTATAAGATTAGAGAGGGGACAAAAACACATATCTCAACCTTTATGATAAGAAGTTTGGATACCCATATTCAACCTCATTTTGTGAAAATGTTCTTTTGGTAAAGGTGTTGTGAAAATTTAAAAAACTTGTTCTGATATAGGAACATACTCTAGCTTCAATTCATTCTTCTTCACATATTCTTTGATAAAATGATATTTGATATCAATATTTTTTGACCAAGAATGTTGTACCAGATTTCTGTTCAAGTTTATTGTACTTTGATTATCACAACCCAAGAGTAAGTTTAACTTCACTTCAATAATTAAATATTCTAATTGAGTATTTATCCACATAATTTGGGTAGCAGCTTGAGCAACAAAAATATACTCAACTTTAGTCATGCTAAGAGTTACTGAATTCTATTTATTTGTATGTCAACTAACAAAAATTTTCCCCAAAAAGAAAACCCCACTATATGTAGATCTTATATCATCAACATTTACTACCCAATCAGTATTTGAATACCCAAAAAATTCAATACTTCATAAGCTATAATATCTGATTCTAAGATTTTTTTTGCCTTTGATATATATGAGAATTGTTTTCTATTCAATAAGTGTGATTCTTTTGGATCACTATAAAATATTGTGCATAAGGTAAAAGCATAAAAAAATTTGAGTCTTAAGGAATTAAAGTATAATAAGCTTCCAATCAGCTTTAAAAACTCTTTAGGATTAACTTCCTTACCTTCTCCATCATTATACAACTTGGTTCCCATAGAAATCAGTGTGGAAATTGGTTTCAAATTTTTCATTCTAAACTTCTTAAGAAGTTCCTTAGCATAAGTTTCTTAATAAATAAATATGTGTTTCTTTTTATGTAAGATTTTTAACCCAAGAAAGTATTTCATTTCACCTAGCATGGACATATAAAACAACTTTTTCATCTCTTCAGAAAATCTTTTACAAGTACTTTCATCATTCTCAGAAAAGATAATGTCATCAATATAAACAATTACGATGAGGGAAAAATTATGAATTTATTTAACTTATAGATTGTTATCAACTCTTCCTTTATTAAAACTCATCTTCCTTAAGAAAGTATCCAATTTGGAATATCATGAATTTAGAGCTTGTTTTATCCCAGAAAGGGATTTCTTTAACCTACACACATAACTTTCATCCTTACCAATAACAAATCCACATGGTTGTTCAATATAAACTTCCTCATCAAGATCCCTATTTAGAAATGTGGAATTTCCATCCATCTATAATATTTTGTAACTTTATTATGCAGTAATAGTAAGAAATTTTCTGATTGTTTCTAACATTTCCACCAAATAAAAAGTTTCATCAAAATCAATGCCTTTTATATATGAGTAAACTTTTCACATTAATCTTTCTTTATTTCTTATAACTTCACTATATTCATTCATATTGTTCTGAAAAACCCATTCTGTGCCAATAAAATTTTTATTATCTGACTTAGGTATGAGTTCCAAAGTATCATTATTTTCTATCTGCTTATGTTCTTCATTCATAGCTTGAACCCACTCTAGATTCTCAAAAGCTTCGTTCACATTTTTTGGCTCCACTTTTGAATACAAATAAGTATGTGTGACAACTTTTGATGTTATTATTTTTTGAAACTTATGATGTTGATCACCAATAATGTTCTGAGCTTCCACTTATTTCCTCATCCTGGGATGAGTTTTTCTAGATTCTTCCTCAACACTAGAAATAGCTAAATCTGATTCTTTTTCTTGAGTAGTATTAAAATTGTTTGTATCCTTTTTAAACTCTTTATTAGAAATTCTTTCATCCTATTCATATTTCTTATCTATATGAGTCTGTTTGTATTTCTCATACTTTTCAATAAATTTCATGTCAAAGGAGTCAAATAATATTTCTAACTCTTTGTTGAAACAATTGCATCCTATTTATTCAATAGAATAACCAATGAAAATTCCATATTTACCTCTTTGCTCAAACTTTCCAATGTTTCCACCTTTATTATTTGTAATTCATAGACTCTTAAAAAATATTAATTGTTTTTAACTTGGAGTTTTGTTGTAAAAAATTCATATAGAGTCACATCAGAACTTTTTCTATAGAAACATTGGTTTTGAATATAAACAAATGTGCTCATGTATTGCATCCAAAAGTAATGAGAGAGACCGTGTTCAAGTAACATAGTTCACCCCATTTCTACCAGGTTTCTATTTTTTCTTTCAACAACACCATTTTGTTGAGGGGGGTATGGTGTAATGAAATCATGGAGAATTATATTCTTCTCAAGATAATTTTTAAATTATTCATTTTTTTATTTCTCACCATTATCTGTTTTCAACTTCTTAACTGAATACTCACATTCTTTCTCAGCTTTCCTCCTGAAACTTTTAAAAATTTTCAGAGAATCTGACTTATGTTTTCTATACATAACACAATTAATTCAAGTAAATTCATCAATAAAAGTGATGAATTACTTATATATATTAGTTGATTGTTTTTTCATTGGCCTGTATATATCTAAATGGATAAGTTCTAGGGGTTGTTTTGAACAAATTTCAACTTCATTATGCACAAAATTTGTAATTTTTCCTTTCTGACAAATAGTGTAACACCAATACCTTTTTTCTTGATATATCAAGAATTCCTTGAACACTATCTCTCTTAAATAACTTTCTCAAGTTTCTCTGAAACATGTGTCCCAACATTTTATTCCATAACAAATCATCTTCAATCGTACTCAAGTAACAAGAGATTTGAACTTCACCAACTTGGAACAGGTTTCCTTTTGTATGTTGGCCTCTTGTAACTATCTTTCCATCTTCCTCACTTTTCACAACTAACCCATTTTTTAAGATAATTTTTTTGCCTTAATCAAAAATCTGTGTAACACTTATCAAGTTTTATTTCATCCCATCAATATACAAGGCTTTCTTAGACTTCAAATTTTATTTCCCAATGATAGAAGATCTAACACCTTGGATTCTTAGTGACTCATCATTGCCAAATTTCATTATTAATTCTTTGAATTATTTTACATTCTTCAACAATTTTAAGTATCCTATAACATGAGAATAGAACCCACTATCAAGAATCCAAGGTCGTTCTACTTTAGTATCTTTAAGAGCGGTTTATACAACAAGATCTTTTTATTTCTCTTTATCTTTCTTCATCTCCAGCATCTAAGAATTATTAATAAAAAATTTTTGTGCCTATAACAAAACAAGACATACTTTTACAAGATTTCCAGGTTGTTCACATCCTTTAAAAATAGTTTCCATAGGTTGGAATATTTTTTCAATTTTCACATCAACCTTCTTAGGTTTCTTTTGAACATTATTCTCATACTTCTTCCAAACATCCTTCTCAGGCTTCTTCCTTTGAGGGGATTGAATCCCCCTCAAAATTTTCATTCTATGATTTTTGGAGTAGTAGTAATGTTATTGATTTAACCAACACATATTTTCCATGTTTTATAATTCACCACAATACTAGAAGTATCCATAGAAATAATATTTTCCTCTATAGCTTCCATACTGACTAGAGTTGTGAGTATGTTTCTCAATAACCTCCTTATCAGAACTTTGTTGAACACCAATCTTTCTGTTATCAACTGGAATCTTCTTTTTCATATTGATTCTATTTTTAGCCTTATCAGAACTAAAATTAATAGAAATTTTTTAAAAACTTAGAATGTTTATAATCTTTTTCAAACTCATATTTTTTAGAACCTTCTAAATTATTCAATTTGTTGATTTTGGCCACATACGTAACTTTTATATCTTTCTTTTTATCAGAAACAACTTCAGATTTATTTTTAACCTTTGAAGGTAACTTTTTTTAATCCTTCTTAGGTTTATCCTTCTGATATCCTTCACCGACTTCAGATATAGAATTATTCAAACTTGTAACTTTGTTCAACTTTAGAAAGTTTTTTTGGACAAGTTCCAAATATTCTTATTTTGCCTTTAACTTTACTTCTAGATGTTCATTAAAAAATTTTTCTTTCTCAATAGATTTCTTCAAATAATCAATCTCTTTCAGCAGCTTGACTTTCTCATTAGGAAAACATTATTGATTGTTTATTGAAGATTCTTCATTTTTTATCTTTCTGATTTCTTTCTCAAGCCTTCTATTATTTCTCATACATGCTTTCAATTATTCTTTCAGATGAAATTATAATTGAGTTTCTTCTTCCTCAAAACTACTACTTCTGAATTCTTCATTGTTAATTTTTTCAATAAAATTATTCTCACCATCATGCTTAGTAGAATTTTAAAATTAAGCTTCACTCTATTCTTATTCATCATCTTTAGACAAAAAAATTATTCTTTTTTATCTAAATAAATTTTAATCCTTCCCTTTTGAATGGGATTTATCTTTATCTCCCTATTTCTTCCATGACCTTCTTGTCCTTATTTCATCTTTATCACTATCCTATTTTTTCTTTCTTAGAGGAAAATTAATTGTAAATTGTCCAAAAACTCCACATTCAAAGAATTTAAAGAGAAGTTTTCTCTTATAATTTCTTATACCTATTCTAACATTTTTTAAAAATAAGGAAAAAAATTCATCAATATTTTTACATACCTCATTTTCAAAATCAGATTAAAAAACATCTTCTTCCTAAATAACCTTCTTATACTTTTATTTCTTAGAATCCTTAAAATACATTTCACGATCAACTTTTGTTTTTCCTTTCATTACTTTCTCCCTTTTTATATAATAAGTGATGAGAGTACTATGAAAATCATCCAGAGATAATGTTTCAAGATATCTATCTTCTAATAAAGAAACTTTTGCATCAAACTTGTCAAGAATAATTATCAATATCTTTTCAACAACAGTAGAATCTTTCAAATTTTCTCCAAGACATATGATAGTACTAATAATGTCATTTACCCCAGTAAAGAATTCACCAAATAATTCGTATTCACACATCTTGATGTCTTTATAATTCAATCTTCATATTTTCAACTTTGGTTTCTTTACCTTTGTATTACCTTAGTAAATGTTTTTCAACTTATCTTGGATACCTTTGGTAGTAGAAACTCCCTTCACTCTTAAGAATTAAATTTCAAAAATTAATGATAGTAAAGCATTCTTATCCCTTCCATCATTCTCAAGATTCTTCTTATCAATAGATGTAAGAGGGAAATTATCACCAATAGGTGAAAATCCATTTGTTGCGGCTTCAAGAACATCATACCCAAGAGATATAAGATAAGGAAACATTCTATCTTTACAAATATGATAGTTCTTACCATTAAAGACCAGAATCCATTTACTGTTCACACAATTTAGATCATCCATAAAAACTTATCTTTCAAAACCTTCACCAAAGAATAAATGAAGGGGACCTACCCTCTGATGCCATTTTTTAGTGTCCAAGAAGGATCCAAGTATCACTGAGAGAAGGAGGGGTGAATCAGTGATATCTTTTTCTTTTAAGTTTTCTTTCTTTTGAAAAAAAATATTTACCTCATGTTAAATATTTCTTTCTCTATTGAAAACAAAATAATCACACATCCACAAGAACATAGGAATTTACAAGATTCACTTCTCAACAAGAGTATCTACGTCCTTGGTATAGTTTGGAAACAATCCAATACCACACAATCCACTAGAAAACAAGCCTTTTGTGTGGAGTATAATGAGTAGGATATACCCATAAACTCATGTAGCACTATGTACAATACAATAGTACATGTGCTTCAGATAGAATAAAAAGATGTAATACAATTTGTGATTCCTGGTAAACTTTCACAAAAGTATTCTTTAAAAAAAATATTATATTTCTTACCTAGGAGCAGGTAAGAAATTCTTATGGACTTCATAATGACACTCAGTTTGATTTCCCAGTCTGATTCCCAAGTCTGATTGCTCAATATGGAAATAATGCTCTACCAAAATACCACTAAAACAATTTTGAACTTGTTCTTCCTTAGTCTGGAAATCACAATATGATTTTCCCATTCTGATGATCCATCCCAATATGATAATAAGCTGAATATGATCTTATCTCTTCTCTTTTCTTCTTCTATCTAGAAAACTTTCTCAGGTAATCTCGATCCTGAACCTTCTTCTCCCTAGAAATTTGGATCTTCTCTCTATTCTTTCTAAATAGTACATGTTTTTAGAAATTAAAAAGGTATATACTCTATTTATAAGCAACCCAAAAATGGTTTGGTTGGGATTTTTAAAAAAATTTCCACTCAACCAAATTTTATGAATATTTAGTTGTACTTAAATATCATAAAAATATTTTACTTCTTCAATTCTTATTAACTCTTCTCTAATCTTAATGACTTTATCTCACTTCATAATTTCTTGAAAAACTTCAATCCGATTTCTCTTTCCCATCCCAATTTTCTCATTAAAATGAAGTTAGTAGCTTCGTCATTACATTTCTCCGCACCAATTGAAAAAATATATATTTATTCTCATTAAAATTATATAATTCAACTGGTCATTTTTATTTCTACATTATAATGGAGACAGTTGATACTTCATTACATTGAAACATATGAAAACCATTCTTCAAACTTCTTCAACTGATTCCTTAATAACAATTTGGCTAGCTTAAATCAATTATACTTTTCTTCTTTTCCCAGACCTACGATCTTATGTCCAATGAAGTCATTGGTGTTATATTCAATCTGATATTCTTGATGCACTTGGTACAAAAACTTTTGAAAATAAATCATAGCTCTTCTTTCTCTTCGGTCTTCACCCACTTGATGGGGAAAACAACCAATAATTCATCTTGATAAAAATGGATGACTATATTGTTTATTGTTCTATGATATTATTATTCAAATTGGTCCTAACATACCTTTATCCTTTTATAATTCATTGGTATCAACAATTCCAACAAATAAAAAATCTGCCTCTAATTCTTGGTGGCACACTACGTCTGATGGACCAGTTCCAGCAACTTCAACTTTAGAAATTATATTATTACAATACAAATGAACTTCCAACACTTAACTTATTTCTCCGAAGATTAATTTCTCATGGATTATTGGTCTTAATAAAAACCAAAATCTTTATAACTTCACATTTTGATCAACCTTTCCAACTAACAAACATTTCTGCGTCCGGTGATCTCACTCTAATTAACTGAGACCATAAAGCTTCAGCTTCAAAAAAATTTTCTTGTATCATGAATTACTCATGAATTTTAATATGATTAAGATTAGTTTTAGCATTTAATGAGTTATATTTAGAATAATTATAACTTCCCTTTTCACCCAGGAACATATTTCTTTCATACAAAGCCTGAATACGATTGGCAGCACCAGCTCTCCCTTTCCTTCATAAGGATAACATCATAATTTCTCCAGATAGATTATTATTTTTTTTGAATTAAAAAACATAAAATAATAATCATATTTCTATTAGATCCATGCATAATCTAATTCTCTTCCTCATTAGGATCAAAACCTCATTCTGTACCCAAAGTGATTCTGATGAGTCTTTGCTTCTAGAAAACACCTTCCCAATACGATGGACTTTCTTAAGCATTGTGAGTCTAAAATCCTGAATATGATTGTGATTAAAACCACCAAAAAATAAAAATAGAGGTGATTTCTTTTATTCATTATCTTCTTTTAAAACAAAATACAGCACATTCAATATGAACTTCCTTCAGCTTCCAAAAACACTTTTTAGCCAACTTGGTCCCAATAAATATAAACCTTAATATGTTCCTGATGTTGAGATAACAATTTTGGGATGAAGAGATGATTAATATGGATAAATTAAATTATATATTACTGATTTACTTGGAAATTATTAATGATTTGTTGAAAATGTGGTTTATGCTATCATTGATGGAGTTCCCAATATTTTTTTATTTAAGTAATATATACAATAATCTATGTTTGATTTAAGGAATAAGGAAGCATGTATGTTTTCAATAAGGTTTTATGGTAATTTAGGTTATTACTATATTTCAATAGAAAACATGATAAAGTAATTCACATGTTTGGTATGTGATAATCAAGATCCACTTTATGATATATGGGGGATTAATGTTAAGTTGATTTTTAGAAATTTAGAGACCTTATTTATAAATTTTGAATTTTGGAAGGGTTATAAGTTTAACCATTTATGGAATGGTTTAAGTTAAACTTTGGATGATGTTTTAGAGATTAACATATTACTTCACCATATGAATATTTATCCATATTGGATAACCAGTGTTATACCTTTTTTAACTAGTGATAGAAGGAATGACTTATCATTATTTTATGGATCTTATTTAGTGATTCATACATGAAGGATTTGTCTCTTAGAGTAAGATATGAAGTTGAAATTGATCAAGGCACAACCAAAGGATGAAATTGTACCTATGAAATAAAAATATATTAAGTAAGTATATTTTCATATCTTCTAAGACTAAATAGAAAAGGAATCCCCCATCATTAGGAAAAGAATATTGAAATAAAAAAAATTCATCATATCATAATTTTTTATGATATCAATGACCTTTTTCGTGCCTCTTTGGTTTATGTATTTATGTTCATTAACTTTCTCTTCACCATGTTCACTATCACTCTCAATTAGTATTTGGGTGTTAATTTTCTCTTCTATGTACATGTTTTCACTTACCGACTATTTTCTTCTATGTTGAAACATGTTTATGAATTACTTTAGGTAACCTTTATGATTCCAACATTCCCTTTTCATTTTTACGATGTGGTTTTCTATGAAGTAATTTTCAAATGTTAAACATTTGATGGTCGGGATGAATTTTGAGGGTGAAATTCATTTTAATAGGGGTGGAATGTAACACCCTGAGATTTTGTGAAATATTTTTTTTGCAATTAAATTTAATCTCTTTGATATTTTTCACTACATGAAACACTAATTTTATCTTGTATTACACGCAACACAGAGTTTAAATGAAATGTGACATACTATTAAAATATTATTATTTAAAATGATAGTTATATCCTAGCTATTGGAATAGAGGGTATAAATATGATTAACTAAATTATTAAAATATATGGTTCACACATGTATATAAAATGAATTATTTGGTGACTAATTAATTAAAAATGAAAATAAAAACTATTTGAAAATAAAGGATATATTTTTCTGAAAAACTATTTTTATGAAAACAAATATGTTATACATCAATAAATTAAACAAAACAATTTTGGTGAATTATTTTAATTAAATTTATATAGTATATATTTAATCAAATATTTAATATTCATCTTATGTGTTTTCTAGACAAGAGATAATAATAAATCCAATTTTACACTTAAAAACTGTATTTTTTAAAAGAATAGTTTTGTTACCTTTTTTGAACTTATTTTAAAACCAATTTTTGAAACTTTTAGAAAATTTATTTGAAAAAATAAATTTCATTTTTTAAATAAAAATGTTAAAATTATATTAGATTGAATTTTTTATAATTTTCTGAAAAGATTATTTTTTTATGAATAGTGAAAAATATTGAATTTTAATTGAAAACCACCTTTTCATTTAAATTAGTTATAAAGTTAAAATTATATTTAAAATTGGTTTTAAATTAAAATTAGTTTAATTATATATCTATTAATCCAATTTATGTCATTCAAATCATTTTTATATTGAATTTTGATATAAATACCTTATAAACTTTTGAACATTTTATCTTTGAAATCCAACTTTCTCGTCACATCTACAAGGTTAATTTTAAATTAAAATTTTCCAATTATATGAATGAAATTTGAAAAAATGGATATAATATTTTTAATAATAATTATTTATCTTATCTAATAATTTCAACTTAATTTTTGACCATAATGAATATTAAAAATAGTAAAAAATATTTATTGTGGTTAAGGTAAAAATGGGTATATCATAGGTTAAACTAAAAATATTAGTGTTAAAATGACCTAAAAACTTGTTTAAAATATATTTTATGGACTTATTTAGACCCTTTAATTTATAATTATAAATAATAATTCATTTTTGACCCTTTTGGCATGTGAAAAACATGGTTACACCTTTTTCTTTTCAAAAATTACAAATGTGTCGCTTGCCTCACCTATAAAAGGCCACCCACTCCCTTCTCCTATTCACACCTTAAAACCCTTTTGGTTCAGCCAATACCTACCCAAATCACTTAAAAAAATTCTATCATATAATCCTAGAAGCCTTATTTTATGCATAAAGCTAACCTATGAAGGATTTTTGTACAAACCTAAGGAGGTTTTTCGAAGAAGAGGTAACGTTCTTCAATGAGCATTTTTATTTTATTTATTCCTTTGCCACATTTAGTTATTATTAAAAAATTATGATATACTAACCTATGTATCTTCTATATACTGAAATTTTATTCTATTAATGTAATTACTTACAACCATCTCCACTTCCACAAAATGGGTTATGAAATCATCATTCGTGTGTATAGCTGACTACCGTCTCGTGAACCGATATCATTTGTTTTTCCATTACCACCTCTCATGGTTGGGTATTATTATGTATATAAAATTTATATATATTGTGTTTATAACATAATTATACACATTTAATCATTATATTATATATAAATTTTTACTTTTCATTTTGTATGGGATATGATAACATCACTCATGTATACGGCGAACTACCGTTTCGTGAAGCGATGTGATTCATTTTTCACTAACGCTTTACATTAAAGATAATAAGGATGAAGTTAATGAATATATGTGATATAAATGAAATAATTATTATATTAATTAAATATTTATCATTATTAAAAGATAATATATAATTTTATTTCTTACCATTTCACTCACTAAAAGATGATAACATCATTCATGTACGTGTAGACTATCGCCTTTATGAAGCAATGTGACTCTCCATTTTCATCACCACACCACATGGAGGATATGTATAAATATATTTAATGAAATAATATTTTATTTATTATATTATTATAATTTTTTAAATATAAAATATTACTAACCTTCTTTCTATAATGATCGTTGAAAAATGGAAATGTTACTCATGCGTACGTACGACCTACCTTATCCATGATTGTGACATACTTCATTTATCAAAACCAACTTTTATGATCAGTATTAAAAGTATAATTGATGTATAAATATTATTATTATTTCATTATTATTATTATTCAGATTATGTAACCATTATCAAATTAATAGGACCAAAAATAACAAATCAAAACATATATGAAAAACAAAGCATATATTACCTGAAACATGATTTTAACAAGGAATTGGTGATAAATAGGTAATAAATGATCATAATTAAATAATATATGGTATAATATATATAATTATTCTTATATAATATATTTATAATAAACTTATATTTATTATACAGAAGTTTTGAATGTGTATGAAGGAATTCGAGACTTAAGGTAAGGGATTTTTAAGGTCTCTTTTATTTCTGAGAGACATATGAAAATTTAACACTCAATTATTTTTGTGTGGTATATATACTCCTTTTCATTTAATTCTATTATTTCATGAGTCTTATGAGTCAATGTTACCAAAATGGTAATGGTTTATGATACAATATCATCGATTATCAGGATTGTTTATAAGTATGCTTACAATGATGAAATATTATGATCTATCTATAAATAATCACATGAATTTTATTCTCATATGGTTATTTTATTATAATACATGTTTTCCATTAATTTTCTTCTCTTTATGTACTCAATATTTTAAAATATTTTTTTTCAGAAAAAATTTCTTTATTTCTCTCTTCAATCAAAAACTCTTTTTCTTCCAAAACCATGTTTTCTAAAAATGATTTCAAATTTTTTTTAACATTATTAAAATTAATTACTAAATAAATTATTTCCCATTTTTTACTTTTTACAAAAAAAATTGAAAGAAATCTTTATTTTGTTTTCCAAAAAAATCCCATTTGGATTTTGACCAAAAATGTGAAATAGATCTTCATTTTAAACATGCACGACGCGAACAATATTTTCTAATGTCATGACCCCTCAATGATTTAAATATTCCCTTACAAGTTTTAAAAGACTTTTTTTAAATAATATTTTTTACTTAATATTTGGGAATTTATTAGATTTTAAATTAAATATTTAAAATTGAAGAGGATTTTGAAAATGTGTTATGTTTTAAAAAGTTGTTTTCAAAGTGGAAAGGATATTTTGCTCAAGAAATGTTCCAAGTGAAATTTAAAAATCAATTTTCATATAAGATGACATCCTTTGATGTTACTTATGCTTTATTAGGGATAATATTTAATGATACCATCCTTATTATTTCTCTAGATGGTTAATGTTTATGTTGATGAAATGTTTATGAAACTAATTTTCTTGACACAGTTAGTGATATGATAACATAATGAATGTTTTATGATATTGTGGAACACATAAGTATGGTTCTCATTATGTGATTTTTGGGACCTATATCTCACTCTAATTCATTGATTAAATATGGATAACTCATGAGTAAATGTGTTATGTGTGAACCTAATTACATGTCATAATGTTATGTGTGGACTTGATTACATGTTCATAATGTTATATGTGAGCCTGATTACATGTTCATAGTGTTATGCATAGACATATATTTTATGTCAATAATTTTATGTGTGGACCTGGTTGAATGTCCATAATTTTATGTGAGGGCATGATTTCATCTCCTTAACTTAATGACTTAACCTGTATCTATTTATACATGTTCACAATGTTATAAGTCAGTGTGTATTCCACAAATCTATGTCTTACACCAATGTTATTCTCTCATGGATCATGTTCTTTAATTCCATTATAATTCATATCTTATGAACTTTCAATCTTTATTTTATAACTCAATATTATGATCTTGAATATGCAGGGTATAGTTTTCAAATGTTATGATCATATTCTCATATCCTTGTGTTCATGTTATGATTATGTATCTTCCTTGTTTACCCTTACTGAGCATCTAATCTCACCCTTTCCTATGTTTCCTTTCCTAGAGTTATGAATAATGGTTTTAATTAGGGTATTTTTTGAAGAGTACTAAAGGGTAAGATCGTTATGGGCGATGTTGAAGATCTTTCACCAAATTAGAAGATTGTATACCTAATATCCAAATACACTAAGAAATTGTGGTACTCAGGAATGTGTTTATGTAATGTATTGAATATTAATCTAAAAAGATGTAATATCTATGTATGATAAGCCTGGATTTCTATAGTTCTCAAGATAGGATTTTTTGTTCACAACAACTTATAACCCTATAAATGATATAATCATATATATATATATATATATATATATATCTAGCTTAAGAATTGGTAATTTCACATAGGCCCTTAGTTAATATCTTAATCCTTATCAAAAATCATATCTAATAATAATAATAATAATAATATCATTGTTTCCTTGACACATTCGTGTCTCACTAATAATATAAATATCAATAAAATATTTAATATTTATTTAAATAATATTTAGTATATCATTCTCACCAGAACCTTAACTTAGTTCATCAATCCCGTCAATCATACTATGCATTTATTGAACCTATAATAATTAATATTTATTTAAATAAATAAATATCACTTCATTATTCATTCAATTAATAAATCAATGTTATATTTACTAAAACTTAGGAATAAATATTTATTTAATATTCAACTCATATATATAATCTTTTGAATATATCATGGATAAATATTACCAATCAACATAACTTGAATAATTATTATTCATCAAAACTTGATAATAATATCTATTCTAATATTAAATTCATATATAATTTAACTAAGGTTATAAATACACTTAGTGTGTGGTCCTTTATGCCTTTTTCTTAATGGAATTAGGTTAATTCACCTAAAGTCCAAGATCGGTGTCTAGAAAAATGTCAAGACACCCATAGAGAAAGTCATTAACATTGCAATGATAATAACCTCCTATGAATTTTTACTATGCAATATAATTATTTTTTCTCAATATCCCATGAATTGGGTTATATTGCATGTGTTATCAACCTATATGCTCAATATATGTTCTTTGAATTTCCTAAAATGAATGTGTCGATAAAACTATCATGGCCATGGACTTTAATCAGGTAGTTCCACTTCAATTAAAGGGCCATATATATCCACTCCCACTAATTCAGAATGGAAAAATTATTTATTGACTTATTCATTAATGCCATATCACTCATGACACATCCAAAATATCCTACCTCACAATGGTTATATGTCATCATAGTTTTCATCAATATATAAAAGTATGAAACTCTTGATATGTATTAATAATAATCTCAAGTATAAGGATTAATACATGCATCTATAGATTGGAATATCCAATGACACATATAACATGTGGAATTCCTATGGGTGGGTCTATTATATTAATGTACTCTCTTGGATATTACCAAGGTCGAACTTCATGAGAATAAGTATCAATGTATTATGAGCCACCTACCCATACTGACTTGTATCATTTGTGTCCATTCAGATGATTTTATCCAGCCATGGAACATGTTTTTGAGAATATTATCATAACACTTCAAGATTCTCATTATAGCCTGTTATGACCTTTTTATGTGACATATACTCTAAGTACATTATCACTTTGTTGTTATATATAATAACACTCATAATGTGATGATCTACTTTTTAATATTCAAAAACATGAATACAAAAGTAATTAGAAGTATAAATTAGTTGGTTCTAGGGAACCAACTCCAACATGATGTGCTTATCTACCTAGGTGAGGGGCATATAATATACCCATTCACTTAGTTGAATTACATATGATGTATTTATCAACTCGGTCAGTCCATGTAAGGATAATCAAAAATGTATAAGGATTCCATGTGATATTGACATACTCCATGTCCTATGGTCACTCATTTTATTAGAAAAATGGATAAAATGATTATGTATACTTGTATATGATACAACTAGTGAGCATAGGTATATAGATACATTTGTTTGATGAATATAGTGTTATAATCCTTGGTAACTTTAGAATTATTGATGATTTTATAGAGTATGCTCTTGGTTTTCATTTATGAATTCAGAGATTCATATTTTTTTTCAATGAAATAAAGGTTTGTGAGGTCACACTTTATGGTTGAATGAATAGGGATTGAGTTTTATGAAACTCAAAGAGTGTCTCTAAAAGAGTTTAGAGTTAATCTAGAAGGGTTTTTGGGTGGAAATTTATAGGTTATTTCATATGATGTAATATAATGTAAAGTTGATGATAATTTTAAAAAAATGGAATATATCCAAAAGGATTTTTGGATATGGTTTTGCAATTTATTTCATATGATATAATATGAGGTAAAATAGCACTAAGTCTGTGAGGATTTAGTGAAAGTGATAGATTGATGAAGATATTCCCTAAAGCCTAATGTATATGTGGTGTATATGTGAATTTTATTCGTTAATACTGATCATGTCATGTAGTACGACATGCATGGTTCCAAAGAAATGTCAAATGTCTTGCTATTGTTGTAATGGTGGGTTCCCTAGACCCAAGTAAATGGTACTTATTGATTTCTATGTCATGTATATAGTGAGTTATGCATGATGTAATCTTACCATAACAGTGTTGATATTTATGTGTCCACTATTTATTGGTAATTTCCATAGATTATTTGTCGTATCAAAAGGTTATAGTAGTTCCTAGACTATAATGAGAACCTCAAGATATTATGACATTAATCTTGAACAAATTTCCTATGGTCATGATACATCGTACTAACTAGAAAATGATGATGTCATACTATCAGGTATTGGGAGATCATAAGCATTATGACTTATTCTCATGAATTTTTCACTTGGTGATCTCAAGAAGATGAGATCATGAGGACTGAACTGCTAATAGGAACACCACATGTTTCAGGTGTCATTGGTAGTTCCTATCTGTGAACATGTATAATGGTATTTTGACTTGATATTATTCTCTATGTGTTTCATTTGATTATGTAATTCGATGCAAGGAAAAAAATTGGCATTGAAGTCATAGCGAGGTGGTTTGAATTAGGTGCTTCATTAGGGGTATGACATTGATTGAATAATCAAGAAAGAATCTGCCACTTCTAATAGGAATATATATCTTGGTCCTAGTTTATCGGTAAGGTAGTACCTTCACTAAATACACGGTCATGGTATAATAAGGTAAGCCCATCTAGGAAGGTCAAAAAATAATAAATCAAGAAAGGATGATGAAAATAGTGTGTGCCCTAAATTATGAGATATTGTGAGACAAAAATATTATATTACATGGTGTGTGTTTATAGGAATGTTTTCATTGTTATGAATAATCCTTATCCTTTTATGGAAGTTTATGGGTTTCTAAACTATGCTCCTAGTCTATGAATAGTATTCACTGCTATCGAGATAAGGTCCTAGAGGGTCGCACACTTAGCATATACAAAAGTCTACCCTATTTTAATGAGCAGGAGTTTAGGAAATGGTAGGTCCCACCATGGGGTCCAAAATATGTCTGAGTATATAAAATCTCTAAGGAATAAATAAATTTATATTATTTGAGTTTAGAATATTTGTCATATAATTTATTTATACAAATTATTTACAAGTATTAAAGTAAATTCATGGAAAAATATTATACGAATGAATATTATTTTATTAATATTCAAGGTTCCTTTAATATTTACAAGAATGGTGAGTCGAGTTAATAGATCGGTTTTATCATGTAATATATTTATTATATTAAAATAAAGTGGTAAAAATATAAATGACATTTATCACTCGGTAAGTCGGTCATAAATTGTCATTTATAGCTTATATATGAGTAATAAATAGTTAGGGTCAGGGATACAATCCAAGGAATTTTATTAACACATTATATAAAGGAGGAGAGAGGATCTCACATGTGGGATATTATTTTCACAATGGATGAGTGATTCTCTCTCCTCTCCCACTTCCTAGAGAGAGAAGCAGATGATCCAAGTCTTCGATTGAAGTTCTGCTTCACGGATCGATGGATTATCGCTACAGTGATTGTCGAGACCTTGAAGGTGTTGTCAAAACTCTAAACTATCACCCAAAATATGACGATTGAAACTTCCACATACTCTTGAAGTGTTTTTGGATGAAATATAAGGATTCAACTTTGAATCCTTCGAGCATTGATTGTTGTCGGAAAGCAGATGTTGAGTGTGGCTTCATATTAAACGATATATTCCTTGTATTATTTTTGTGCTTAATTTTATCATGTGAATATCCTCAGGACTTTACTAGGGTTGTGTTTTATGGGTGATTATGTAGTTACATCGAACGCTAGTGAAAATTTTTAAATCCTTGGTCCATCGGCTTCTGATGCGCACTCTAATACCTTTAATTGGTATCAGTGCAACATGTGAAAAATTTTAGCCAAAAAAAAATTAATTTTTCATTAAATTTTGAAGAGGGAAATGTTCTGGTCTCAACGTCATAAATGGAAATTCAATCCGATCATGGATAGCCAAGTTTCTATTGTCCAAATTCTTTAAAATAAAATTGGCATTGATACTTTCGAGTTTAATTTGAAGAATATATTTTATGTAAGTTATAATTTCACCTATAATAGGAATCATTGGAAATTTCCATTTTCTTCATGAGTTTCGACCAAGTTTCTGGATGAAACAGTGTTTTCCAACCCCAAATATATTTCTATTTTGTGAGTTCAAAATCAAAAAGTTTGAGGAAACGAAAAAAAATATTTTTTTCTAAATTCCTAATGCATAGGCTTTAAAAAAAATTGAAAATAATAAAACAAAAAAAATGAGATTTCAAGGAGGTGGGGTGGCTAGCCAACTAATAAAATATATATATAATATTTTATAAAATTAAAGGGGATTGATTCCTAAGGAATCTAGGTTTTATAAAAAAAATTATTGGAAAAGGGTTTCAGGGGTCTGTTCGGATGATAGAAAAATAATAAACTTAAAAAATGATGACAAATAGGTGGGAGACTCTTTGTCTATTGGCACTGCCTCAATACATGACTCCCATGGCGGCACCCTGTTCACCTATATCTACCACCCTGGTTCCACCCACCATCGACCATAGATGATCCCTATTAGCCTAGTCTTCCCCACTCGCCTCCCCAACACAGAGCCATTGTGCGCCCACTATCAAACCCACTCCCATCGCCAACCTCAACTAGTTGTAGTTGAACTGGGACCACCGTATACCCCACCTATTACATCGGCCATCTCCAGACCATTTCCCTCCCACAATGGCTATCCCTTTCACACCAGCACCGCTCACGCCCCCTCCGGACCAAATCCCGAACACCTACCTCCCTCAATGCCTTGCTGGTTCGCATTCTGTGTGGGGTCCCATCAAGCTCCATCCATAGAGGTGACCCACTACCTTTGGTCTCCTCTTTTATTCATCCAAAGTTCCACCCCAAGGATGGTTCTGAGTGTAGAAAAATTGTGTATTAGTTTAAGATATATTAGTTTTTTTAATATTTAGTATCCTAAAACCCCAAGCAAGGATCTTTTATATTTAATTTATATTTAATTTATTTAGTTTTAAAGAAAATGAATACCCTGTCTTAGGATCATTTCTTTGATGATGTTGTTTATCTTATAAAATATCCTTTTTGGATTGACTTAATTTCCATGTGATAATCCAAGTATATAATCTCTCTGGAGGTGATCTACACATGCTCCTTTGATCTTTGAGCATCTCCAATTAATTTTTGGGTGCTATTACAGTGAATTAGTTGTCTTGTTTCATTCGTGTTGAATTATCATCCTTCAATATTGAAGGAATATATCTTGCATTTATTTTTCTTTAAAGGATGATAGAAAATAATAATTTGAGAGATAATTCATTGTGTTTAACAATTCTCTATTTATTGATCTATCTACATAATATATATAATCATCTATTTATAGAGTTGGGGTTTATGATAAAATATTATTTAATTGCATACCAGCCCTTAAATAGTATAATAACCATTGTAAAAACCAAATGAAAAATAATAATAATATTATTATTTATTATTTAATAGTGTGTGCTAACTTGTGCAGTGATGAATATTATTTACCATCTTAAAAATAAATATTCATCGTCGAATGTGGTCTTGATGTGTTTGAACTCATAATCATTTATTGAAAACCTAGATAATATTATTTTATTCTTTTAAATAAATATTTTATTCACAAACCAATAAATTAATATTTATTAAATATTAAATAAAATAAATAAATATATTTTATTCACAATTAAGTGAATAAATATTTATTTAATTCATGTGATCAATAAAACTTGAATAAAATTATTCCTCTGTCTAGGAAATAATATTTATTCCATTAATTAAATTCAAATAGAATTTAATCGAGATCAATGGAAACACTTAGTGCGTGAACCTCTAGGATTCTTTCTCATTGGAATTAGGCGAGTACACCTAAATTCCAAGATTACAATCTAATAATGGGCCAAGGTGCTCAAGAGAAATAAATTAATGGCATAATGATGACAACCACATATGAATGCTCATTGTGTAATATAATCCCTTTATCTAAATATCTCATCAAAGAGGTTGCACATCTTTTTCATCAACATATGTGCTCAATAGGTCTTTCTTTGACAATATGGAATAAACATCATTACATCATGGCCATGGAATTTATACGATAGTTATATCTCAATCAAAGGGTCGAGATATTAACTTCCATAATATGGAAGGGACAAATACTTCCTCAAATAATCCATTAATAACATGTAATTTTTATTGTACCCAATGTATACAACTTTTCCATGAACTATTATTGTCATGGTTTATGAAATACATATAAGTGTGTGAGTCATAATATGCATTAATAATAATATTGAAGTTTAAGGACCATTACACATACTCACAGATAGAGATATTTGATGACACCAAAACATGTGGAATTCCTACTGGTGGTTTTATTCTCATAATCTCTCATATTGGAGATTACCAAGTGAAAACTTCATGATATGAAATCTCATCCACTTACGATTACTTGCACCTAACAGTCTATATACTATTTTCCCCATCATAGTATGTTATCTGACCATAGAACTATATTTTAAGAATATTGTCATAACACTTCAAGGTTATCGTCATAGCGGGGAACTGGTATGACCTTATCAATGGGATAAATACTCTAGAACATTATCATATTAATGTTATGTAGAAGAATAGTTGATATATGATAAGAAATTTATATTAATATTCACTTATTTTAATATAAAAGTAATTTAAATTAAAAAGTAGTTGGTTCTATGGAACCAACTCTAAAAAACTCTCACTTTCAATAGATCCAACTACTAATGATTGGTTAGTTATCACATATAAAAAATATGATTCGGATAAAGTTTTTTGGCCTACCACATTTATGTGTCTAGGGTTGGTTAAGCCACATTTTTGTGCAGTGAATCTGTTTACTGCAACATTATTATCTTGAGAAAATACCTCAAGTGGTGATATAGTTAAGTATCCACCTTTTTTTCCCCAAACAGAATCCTAAAATCCAGACTAAATTCATAGTCAAAGCTTATCACAAAATGATAAAATCTATTTCTTTTTAAATAACCTAAAATCAGAACAATATGTTGCTAAACCACTTCTTAATCAACATCAAGAGATGAAACATACTCAGATATCATAGATATAACAACCATTGGCTATAATAATTTTTTCTTTCATATTACCTTAGACTTTTCTATGATACTAGATCAAATTTAACTAAAAAAGAGCTCAATTCACATGATCACTAGTATTACCACATCTCTAGACACCAAGAACTCATCTTGTTCTACTTTTCAAAGTATTTTCGGATAGTTTTAACTGCAAGTCTATTCAATTATATTGGATCTTATTTGATATTTACCTTTGTATGTATCATTCATCAATAAAATAAAACTTTGGTACATATCATGGCATATGAGATAAATTCCTAGCACTTAAGATTGTGAAATTATTTTAATCTCCATAATCCCTTCCAATTTTCATGCATGTTCTACTGGAAGGATTATATTCCAACAAAAACTAGGTCTTTGAGTTGTTTCAACTTGTATTTTTCAATAATTTGTTAATATATATTTTTTTTCTAGATTTAGCAAACTCATAGATCAATTTTATAGGTATTATTCCCTAGAACATAGTTTCTACTTTAATTCTTACTTGGAGAAATTTCATTCCTTAGTCTTAATAAACTAGTAAGAATTTTCATTTGTTTTCCATATGTTATCAACACACTTATCTTGAAAACTAATAGCACTACCATTAACTAGTTAGAGACACATGTAACCCATTTGTTTCCAAATTAATATTCTATTATTACTATGCATGATTTATTCATAAATTAATGTATGTAATTTTCATATCTTATTGGCATTTATTGATTAAAACGACCCTTTTAGTTATGCCTAGTAGACATATACCATATGGTATTCTTTTTAGTCACAAAATATAAACATCTTCGGTAAGGAATCCTCTAAATGTGGTATATTTGAAAATCAATTTCACAATATGATGATCATAGAAATATTATTTGATAAGTAGAATTCAAAAAGGATTTTAGTCATGATGAGTGGTGAATAAGTTTTGTCATAGACTAAAACATTCCATAATCAATCATGATTTATTAGTATTATATTGTACCATCCATGCTCAGTTTCTATTGAATACTCACCAGTAGTATCAAGTCTTAGAAACATTCAAAATAATGTGTCTCAGATCTTGCTACATGGAGTCAATTACTTGAATTTATATATAATTATCAACCTTATCATATTACCATTTACTGATTATTTATAGGAATTGTTATTTTAAATAAATAATTCATGTATCACCCACTATAGTAAATATAAACCAACTCTTTAGTCATTAATTCCTATGTAGTATGTGTCATTGGAACTACTACTCTCACTAAGCTCAGTGGAGTCCAGTATTCCTATACTAACTCATGTGCATCCAAAGACTTAACTCATAGAAGTTAATTTTTCACCCACTATATTAAAAAATATAGGTTTCAATTATGAAAATATATTCAATCTTGACTAGATTTAAATATCCTTAGTGTCTTTAGGATTATTAAATCATATGCACCTTAGTATTTTTATGTTCTTTTGTAGGTAAGGCTGTATTTTAATAAACATTTTTCAACAAACACTTATTATAGAATTCTAATTGATTCTTTATCATATCACATTTTGATATAATATCTATTAGATAGTATAATTGGAATATGGTTAGTTGTAGCAAATCTATTAACAAAATATGTCTTGAAAGTATAATGTAATATTTTCAATATATATAAGACTCATTATTGATTTTCCTTTTTATTACCATTATATAATTGATGTATATAAGGAAATGTGAGTTAGGGATAACCTTTACTGCACATATATTATCAATGATTACTTAGATAAGATATACTTTGACAATCCATCTCGAAGATTCCTTTTACCAAGTTCACCCATTTACTTCATTGATAATTTCTAAAAAATTCTCATGAAGTATATGAAGTTACCTTTATCTTTAGAATGGTTCACATGTATATGTTAAACTAACTCTAAAAGTTTTATGAAATGCCTTTATTTAAAAGGTTTCTTTATTTAAAACATGATAAATCTTTTGCCTATATATCCAGTATCTTATCTCAATTGAGACAAAAAAAACTTTAATAGAAATAAAAAAGCCAACTACTTTCAATTTATTTGAAAAATAATTATATTTCCATAATTGGGTAAGAGTATTATATTTTATATTCAAGAGTTTCTTAAACTGTTTATTTATTAATAAAGAACCGTAATAACTTTTATTCCTAAAAATAATAATGTCTCGTTGTGTCTAGTCAGACACTGAGATAAATGTTTTGGTAACACTTGTTATAAACTTGAATCAATCCAAACTAGTAATGAAAAAAAATCAATCTCCCCTTAGATGACATAGGAATCACCCTTTCTCATCTCCTTTTGAGATCACACTACAACCTTTCTATTCTTGCTCATTTCTAGTATTTAAATACATGTATTTTTTAATCATATTGTATTCAATAAACAAGTGGTGAATAGAAACATGATGAATATACCCGAAGTCAGTGAAACTTCTTGCTTCTTCAATTCATTGAAATTTCTTTTCCAGTGTCCATTCTTTATAAATAAGAAGAAAATAGCATTATGTTCATTCTTATTCCTTTGAATATTTTTTATCTTTGAACAATTCTATAAAGGATATTTTGGATTTAGATTATCCATGGTATATTCAGCCTTTTATTTCAAACTTTTCACCACAAGGAGTGGAGAAAAAGGTTTCAATAAATCCTTATTAGCTTGGTTAAGTATGGAAAAAAGTTTCCTGAGTGAATTATCCATTTTTTATTTGTTCTTAGAAAAATAATGATAATATTGGTGGTAAGGATAATAAAATAATATTAATGGATAATTTTTTATCTAAGTGGAAGCCCAATTTCACTAATCGGTCAATATAACCTTGCATTTTGGAAGTATGGTTATTTTCTATATTGTCTTCTTCCAATTTACATTGATATAGTGCATTGAAAATCTTATTTATTTCGATATTATCCTTCTCTTTATCAAGATAATGGAGATGTGTTACTATGGTGTAAGAATCCATATATTTATGTTATACTATCAATTATCCATTTATAGTTGATAATATAATATAATAGACATAAAAATAATCCTCAACATATCTCTGGTAGGATTCCCTTTCACTTTATCTCACCTTCTAGGTGGAAGAATAGGAATAGGGGATTCCAACACATAATACAAACTTTCTGATAATAGTGCATTGCATAAATGATTATACCACATCTGAAGATTTTTATTTGTAAGTGCATGCCCTGGGTTAAGGAATTATTTCACTGATTTCATAATTTTTCTTTCCTTTTTTTTGTAATAATTAAAATAGATGATTAGTACTTTACTTGATTACAAAGTATGTGATAAATAATAATAATTTAATTTTATAAATTCTTCAACTATTTTATCAAGTCTCAACATCCCTCTCCATTGAACTTGGAATTTTTAGTTTCTTGGACATTATAGTTGCAAGGATCCCAATTGATTTTCTTAATGATCTGTACTTTGGAAATGAAAACCATAAGAAAGTAATTAGGTAGGCAGTCTTTCCAACTATGGGCTTACAAATCCTTGATCCGTTGAGTGGATTCCCCTGTCTGGAAATCTTGACTTGGATTTTCTCGATAATTACTACCAAATTTGTATTGAATTGACTTTTTCCATTAAACTCAATACAAGTTTAGTTAATTCAACTCAAATCCCTCATTATAACTCCCTAATAAAAGTAAGTGCCCAAAATTTGTCCATGTACTACACTTAGTTCTATGGTTTCATTTTCAATCAAGTAATGGAAGTCTTAGTCTGACTTAATATTAGGTTGAGGGATTTTAATTAATTGTGCATAAATTTGATCAATTTTTATCATTTACATGTCTTGTTAATATTAAGTGGATGTTACTTAATTAATTAACCATGTTGGATAAAAAATTTACGCATAATTCATTTATTTAATTTCCATCTTTGCACATTAATTCATTTATTTATGAGATCATGGCCTTGCATCCATAAAACAAATAATTTCAAAGATAGAAATAATTAATTAATTAAATAAAATGTTCATGAACTTTATCTAATGGTTGATTTAACTAGTGTACATTAAATTAACCTTTAGCCTAGGGGAAATAACTCTTATTTCTAATCTTGGAATGAGTTATTGCATTCCACCTGTCCACCTATGTAACACCTTGGTTAGCATCATTATGGTTACTCTTGAACCACTTCCACGCACCTTGGGTAACACCATTAATTATAAGTATTTATAACTCACATGAAAGTGAGGGGAACCAAAGGATTGGTTAAAGGGTAATTACATAAATATCCTTGGACACATAGGTCCTACATAATAATGGAGAGAAGGATGAATTGTAGACCATCATTTTTAATTTAATAAAAAAATTGCAAACCATGCAATAAATTAAATTAAAGCATCCAACACATACACAGGTCTTGGTCAAGATCATGAACAGTCATACATTTAACGTATACGCAAAATTAAATGGATAACATTAATTTATTATTTTTTTCTTTATTTATTAAGATAAACACGCTTTCATTAATTAATTAACTAATTTTATTTCATCTTAATGACTATATGAATCCTCTTGGGGATAACCATTATAAAGGAATTAATGGAAAATAAATGGTAGAACCAATTATTGTAGATTTATTAAAATAAATTAATTTAGAATTTAATATTCTTCAAAACCCTTATTAAATTGTTAAACACTTAAAGTGTCAATCAAAGCAATAAGGTTTTAATGCTATAGTTTTTAATTTAATGTAATTTTTTTTAATTCTTACATTAATTGGAGACTACACGGCATGTACACCAATTACACACTGTGTACCTCATTTGATGTGTATCTGGGTTACATGATTGGAGCTTCGGCATGTTGACTCGGTCAGACTATATGGTGTGTACATGTCAGCTACATGTTGTGTTATCTACTTATCATGTTCCCAAGATACTCACATGGGTCTTTGGTGTGTATATTAGTGGGATCACATGATGTATATAGGATAGATACATGTCATGTGGTCTGAATATCATGTTCCCTTGTAACATACCAAAAGACTTGGAATTTTCTCAGGTGAGAGACTACACAATGTGTTCAGGCAAGATACATGCCATGTATCTCTAATGTCGTGTGTTCAGATAATTTTCTGAGGACTCGGTGTGTATCTAGGACATGAAAATTGATGAATTACATGTCGTGTACACTGCATACATTTCATGTATATCATAAATGATATATTTTTTTAGTATCATGTGGTTTGATCATGAATAATGACCACACAGATTTTCTGATTTATGTTGCTAGCCCATGTAGACTACATGGTGTGTACACCATATACATGTCATGTAATCTAAAAATCATGTGCCAATTTGGCTAGTCAACACGTGGAATACGCCATGTGTAATAATAGTATGGCATGTCATGTATCCTGTGGCATGGATAGGTGAAGTATACTAGAGTACATAGCATCTACTCTGAGTACACGCCATGTAACCCTGTCTTACCGGATAAAAAAATGATAGTTCCTGATGGCATCTCTAGTCGTTCTTCATCTGTTATCATACCTTTAATAAAATGAAACACTTAATGAACATGATTAATATGTCTAAAACATGTTAATTCAAATTTTATTAAATAAAGAATAATATTAAATGAAAATTCAACCACGATTGTGTATGAATTAAGATTCAAATAAATAATTATAAATTTAAACGTGACTCCCTCTGATACCACTTGATGGTTCCGGGAGTAACAGAAATGTGCGGTAGTGGGAGATATATTAAAATTTATTTTAATATTTAGTTCCCCAAAACCTCAAGTGGGGATATTTCACATTAAATTTATAATTAATTTAATTAGTTCTGAAGAAAATGAATACCTTGTCTTAGGATCCTTTCTTCAATGATGTTATTGATCTTCCCAAAGATTTTTTGGATTGCCTTTATTGTGATGTGAGAATCCAAGGATAGAATTCCTCTAGTAGTGATCCACATATGTTCCTTTGATATTTGAGCAATGCTAATTTATTTTCAAGTGCTAGTGCGGAAAATAAATTGTATTTCATCGTTTGTGTTGATTGTTAATCCTTTGATCTTAAAGGAATCTATCTTGTGTTTCTCATTATTGAGAGGGTGAGAGAAAATAAGAATTTGAGAGAGAATTAATTATGCAAAAAAATTATCTATTTCTCTATCTATCTACACTATATATATAATTTTTTATGTTAAAATGTTATTTAATTGTGTATCGACCCTTAAATAATATAATAACCATCATAAAAACCTCATTCCATAAAATAATATTATTATTATTTATTATTTTATGGTATGTGAAAACTTCCATAGTGATGAATATTATTTGTCGTATTGAAAATAAATATTCATCATTGGATGCTATATTGGTCCATTCAAACTCCTAAGCAATTATTAAATACCAAAATAAAGTTATTTTATTCTCTTAAATAAATATTTTATTCACAAACCAATAAATGAATATTTAATAAATATTAAATAATATATATATATGTATTTATTTAAAAATATGATGAATAAATGTAACAACCTAGGTAATTATAGAATAAATAATTTTCATATTTATTAATATGAATTAGATAGGTATATTAGTTATAAAAATATTAAGTAATTTTTTATAAAAAAGGAAATAGTTTTAACTAGACTCTTTTATTATAAGGTTTTATTTAAAAGATTAATTTCTGAAATTTTTAATTTTTAATTTTATAAAATTAATATAATTTTTTAAATTAGGATATCAAAATTTAATTTGGGTGAAATTTTGGTATTTTTCAAAAAATTCTGATTTTTTAGTGAATCGTGAAAATACTGATTTTTGTAAAAACATCATTTATTTTAATAAATTAAATAATTTAAAGTCTCAATGAGTTTTGAATATATTTTGAATTAAACTAAGTATTATTTATTTATATTTAATCCACTTAATTACTTTTGAATCATCTTTATATTGGTTTTTAATATAAGTTTATTTTTTGGGTTTAAAGATGGGTTTTTCTAAAAACTGTTTTAAAATACATAACGTTTCTCCTATTTATTAGATTAAAATAATACCTAATTTGAAATGTTTTAAATGAAATTTATAGACTATATATAATTAAATATTAATTTAGTTTCATAAAATGGTTATTATTGGTCATATATTTAATATAGAATCATCTTTTTATAAAAGAATACTTTTTAAAAAATTGTTGTCTTGACGCCTCTATGGATTAAATTTTGCCACTTTTGTGAATTGAATTTTTAAAAATGGATTTAATATTTGGAATAAAAAAAATTATAATTTATTATAATTCCAAATTAACTTTTTACTAAATTGATTAGTGGAGAAAATTAAAATTAATTACAGCGATTGAGGTAAAAACAAGTTTACTTAGTGGATAAACTTTAATATTAAGGGGTCAAATGACCTAGAAACTTTTCAAAAACCCATTTGATGGAAATATATTGACCTTATCCCTTTTGGGGTCTATTTTTGTATATTATTGGGGCCCGGTGACATAAAAAACATGGATGTAATTCTCTCTTTCAAAAAAATTACAAGTGTGTCACTCACCTCGCTTATAAAAGGACACCCCCTCTCCTCCTCTCCTCACACATTCAAAACCAATTGGTTTGGAAAATACATACCCACATAACTTCTCAAATTCCCTTATATCATCCTATAATCCTTACTTCGGTTATAAATTCAACCAAGTAAGTTCTTTGGTGCAAACTAAAAGGATATATCTGAAGAAGAGGAAACGTTCATCAATGGGAATTTTTGTTTTATTTATTTCTCCACCCCATTAAACTATTATTATAACATGATTATATAATAAAATAAATATATTAAATATAATGAGATGTTTTTATGTTAATTTTTAGACCTATAACTGCACATACTTCCATCAAATAGGTTATGAAATCATCATTTGTGTGTACAGCGAACTATTGCCTCACAAAACGATGTCATTCTTTTTTCAATTAACTCCTCTCGTGATTGAGTATAATGATGGATATAAAGTTTATATATGATATTTATAATATAATATACATATGGAGTCATTATATCATATATACCCTTTTATATTTCAATATGTAAGGGATATGATAATGTCGTTCGTGTGTACGGAGGACTACCGTCTCGCGAAGCGATGTTATTAGTTTTCACTAATGCATTACATGAAAGGTAATAAGGGTAACTATAATGAATATATGTGATATAAATGAAATATTTATGATATTAATGAAATATTTATCATTCTGTAATTATAATATATCATTTTATTTCTTACCTTTCCACTCATTTAAAATTTGATAACGTCGTTCGTGGATGTGTGGGTTATCGCCTCCTCAAAGTGATGTGATTCCTTTTTTCATCACCACGTCACAAGAATGATATATATGAGTATATATAATTAAATATTATGGTATTTATGATATAATTATCATTCGGTAAAGATAAATATTGTAACATCCTGGTTCTGGAAGCCGCCCAGAGGCACCCCGTTCCCAGTTGGTCACATGACCTCAAGCACATTTTCCCGAATTCAAGAGGCTACCGACTAGCAGCGAGGGCCTTGGGTATGATAGTGGGGAAACTATACCCTCATAGGTAGAGTAACATAGTGGAATTATAACAGATAACAATAGTAGAATCAGAAATAATATCATACAATAGTAAATAGCAAAGGACTGGAAGAAGTAAACTGGAGTACATATATAATTATGCATGATACATATGTCTAGGAAAGTAGACAAACAAATCACAATGTTAGAATACAGTACTAAACCAAAGTAAAAAAGCAAAGAAAGTAACATCTCTGTAACGACCTGGATCCAGAGCCCCTCCACTGGTGCCCCGTACCCGGTTTGCCACATGACCTCAAGCGCATTTCCCCAAACACCAGAGGCTGCCGACTAGCAGTGAGGGTCTTGGTAAGTTATTGGGGAAACTATGCCCTCATTTGGTAAGGTATACAATGAAAAGAAATTAACAGTAAATGGAGAAAGTAGTAAACTATACACAATAACTAAAACCCAAAAGCAGAAGAAATGAATGTATAGTAATGATGGAAATGATGCAGAAGGTACAAGTTTCTAAGGAAAGCAGCAAACACAACAATGTGCTGAAATACAAGTAAAAACAGAGTGTTAAAATAACAGCAACTCCAGAAGCATCGCAAGCCTAAGCTTGGTCTCTTGCTCCCCAGCTCCAAGCAATCAAGTACCAGAAGTCTAAGGGCGCATGCCCTTATCTATTATTGCAACAAAAAAGTCTGCTTGGGCCCAAAATCATGGCCCAAACAGGGTGTGAGATACAATCCCAGTAGGTAATCACCCAAAGATCTATGCCTAATAGTCAATGAATACAAGGCAAGTAAAAGTGCGGGAAGCAGTAAACAGAAAAGCACACAACAGCTACAATCCACAATTCTATCATATAAAGTACACAAGTAAACAACTAACAACAAGTAGAAAACAGGTAACCCTATGGGTATCTCTCACATCCCAACCCCTATGGTTCAACTTACAAGTACTAGCAACCCTCTAGGATGCACACACAGTCTCACCCCTCTGGTTCAGCTAAGAGTAGACTCTCTGAGGAATCACTCACTGTCAATTCCCCCTATAGTCTTGTATCATACTAAAGGCTCTCTGGGGAAGCACTCAATGTCTCATTCCCCCTGTGGCCCGCGTCGAGGAACTAAAGACTCTCTGAGAAAGCACTAATCATCAATTCCCCCTGTGGTCTTGCATCATATTAAAAGACACTCTGGATAAGCCCTTACGTCCATTCTTCCTATGGTCTACTACACTAGGTTCTCACAGCCCTGTGTGAAAATAAACATTCTCAGTGCGCGTGAAACGTCCAAGTAAACCTCAAGAACTACTTGGCTATCATTCTAAGGAACAACAACATAACAGTATAACAGCCCCACTATCCTACAACTAGGCATGGCAACTGGAAAAACGCCAAACAAGCAAAACAAGCATGGAAAGCATCCAGAGTACAACAAAAACTACTCTATTTCCAAAGGTAAACCTATACTATAGAAATCAATCAAGAAGGCAATCAATCAAGGGAAAAACAGGAAAACGCACAATTCCTGTTCAAGGGAATTGGCGCAATTGCACAAAATACTCAAAGACTTTCTACAGAAAGGCACAAACCACCTACCTTGGTGCTAGGGGACCGATATACTTGAACCACAAAGCCTGATTCTCCTCAGAACGGCATAGATCTAAGAAAACGCATGAAACGCTCAACCCACGATAGCTTGAAAATGAGGAGGAACCATGGAACAAGGCTAAAGAAGAAGAGAGAGCTTACCGAGGTGATCCCAACGCAATCGACGGTGGTTGGAATGGAGATCAGACGGAGGCACGGGGGCTCGGGGAAGATTTTCGATCGTACGGGTCACTCTCGGATGAAGATCCTGAAGAAGAAGCAAGTTATGTCTGTCAGGCGCGACCCCGGTGCGTTTAGTGAAAAAAAAAATTACACGACGTGTACTTTTAGAGTACACGGAGTGTACTAGGTTTTTTCCATACTCTGCCAAAATCAGCCTCCACATCACCCCTACACACTGTGTGTGTGGCCCGAACACGGCCAGCACATGGCTTCGTGTGGGAAAAGAGTACACGACGTGTACTCAGAAAGTACAAGGCGTGTACTTCAAAATTTTCCAGAAACTTCATTTTTCTTAAAAACTTCAGAAAAAGGAAAGGCGTACCTGAAACGAAGATCCGGGTTCTTACAAACTTCCCCCCTTAAAGAAATTTTTCCCCAAATTTCCCTAGCGAGGCGTAGAAGAAGAAACCTCGAACAGCTCCGGCCACTGCGATCGTACATCAGCCTCCCTCTCCCAGGTCTCATCTTGTACTCACCCATGCTGCCATAGCACCCATACAAGAGGGAAAGACTGCCCATAGAGAACCTTCGTACTGCGATTGACAATCCAGATAGGATTCTACTCAAACGATGCATCCGCTTCGAGCTCAACCTCTTCGGGCTGAAAGACATGAGATGGGTCCAAAAAGTAACGTCAGAGCTGAGAGACGTGGAAGACGTCGTGCATGGCCCGGTACCTCTAGGGTAGATGCAACTGATAGGCGACCGGCCCAACTCTTTCCAAAACCTCAAACGGCCCGATGTACCGCGGTGAAAGATTACCCTATCTCTAAATCCTCTTGTGTTCCAACCTTGATGTGACACATAGGAAAACCTGATCCCCGAACTCGAACTCCAGAGGTCGTCTCTGCTGATCAGCATAAGACTTCTGTTGAGACTGTGTTGCAGCCATCATCTTCTGAATCAGCTCTATCTTCTCTTAAGTCTCCTGAACAAGATGAGGTCCTAGCAAAGCTGCCTCTCCTACCTCCATCCAACATAAGGGTGATCAGAATGGCCTACCGTAAAAATCCTCGTAAGGTGCCATCTGAATAGTCACCTGAAAACTGTTATTGTAGGCGAACTCCACCAGAGGGATATGCTTCTCCCAGGAACCGCCGAAGTCCAGAATGCAAGCTCTCAGCATATCCTCTAGCACCCGGATCGTACGCTAGGATTTTCCATCAGTCTTGGGATGGTATGTCGTACTCAAAAGTACCTATGTGCCCAAGGCCTTCTGAAGTCCCTAACAGAACCGAGAGGTAAAGCGCGCATCCCTGTCTGAAACAATAGAGTGTGGAACTCCATGCAGACATACAATCTCTCGGATGTACAATCGTCCCAGATCATCAACACTAAAGGTCTCATTGATCGGTAAGAAGTGAGAAACCTTTGTAAGCCTGTCGACGACAACCCAAACAGCATCATTACCTCGGGGCGACCTTGGAAACCCTGTCACGAAGTCCATCATGATATCGTTCCACTTCCACTTCGGAATGGGTAACTGGTGCAAAAGGCCTACTGGTCGCTGATGCTCCGCCTTCACTTGCTGACAAGTAGAGCATCTCATGACAAAACCAGTGACATCCTTCTTCATACCTGGCCACCAGTACTGGCGATGAAGATCCCGATACATCTTGGAGATTCCAGGATGAACTGCCCAAACTGAGGAATGAAAATTCAGCATCAGTTCCTCGCGTATGTCTGTTGGCACCCATGCGCGTCCCTGGAAATGCAAGATCTCATCCTCGACCACTGTCCATCCAGGAAGAGGGTCCTCCCCTGACACATTCTCCCGTAGTACTAATCCTTCTGAGTCTGATAGCTACCTCATCCGTACCCGATCAAGTAGTGTTGAGGTAACAGCTACAGAAGATAGGAAGGTCTATCTTTGTCTGTCATGCACCTCCAGATGCATCTTAGAGAATAGATCCATCAGCAACCACTCACTGTTGGCCTCCTGAACTGCCTGAATATGAGTTCTCCTGTTCAACACATCTGTCACTGCATTTCTCTTTCCCGGCGTATAGGCAAGCTCGAAATAAAAAGACTAAAGATACTCGACCCACCTATGCTGCCTTAGATTTAGATCACGTTGAGTGAAGATATACTTGAGACTCTTGTGGTCGGTGAAGACCACAAAGTGCTCTCCCAGAAGATAGTGTCTCCAACAGCGTAAGGCATGAACAACAGCTTCCAACTCCAGATCATATGTAGGGTAGTTCCTCTCATGTGGCCTCAACTGCCGATACCCATACACAACAACTCCATCTCCCTGCATAAGCACAACACCTAGTCCGATACCTGAATCATCACAATAAACAGTGTAGATCTTGCCTAGCTCTGGAAAGACTAGTATCGGTGCTGACGTCAATCTTCCCTTCAGCTCTTGAAAGGCTGAATCATAATAATCTGACCATAAGAACTTTTCCCCCTTCTTGGTCAGTCCTATCAAAGGTACTGCTAGGCGTGAGAAGTCCTGAATGAAGCGTCTGTAGTATCCAGCCAGCCCTAGAAAACTCCATACCTCAAAAACGTTCTTCGGCTGCTCCCAGGAAACTACAGCTCTCACTTTCTCTGGGTTCACAGATACTCCTGCATTTGAGATGACATGACCCAAAAAGTGAATCTGATCCATCCAGAAGTGGAACTTTGAGAGTTTATCATAAAGTTGATTCTCTCTCAGTGTACTCAGAACGATCTCAAGATGTGTGGCATGGTCGTGTCGAGTGTGATAGTACACCAAGATATCATCCACAAAGACTACGATGAAAGATTCCAAGTAAGGATGGAACACTCGGTTCATCAGTGCCATGAAAACTACAGGTGCGTTCGTGAGACCGAACGACATGACTGTATACTCGTATAGACCATACCTACTCCTGAAGGCTGTCAGAGGTATATCTGATGGTCTAACGCGCAACTGATGATAACCGGACCTCAATTCGATCTTCGAGAACACTCGGGCTCCTCAAAGATGATCAAATAGGTCATCGATCCTCAGCAAGGGATATCGGTTCTTAACCATCAACTGGTTCAGCTTTCGATAATCCACACAAAGCCAAAGGGTGTCGTCTGCCTTCTTCACAAACAGGACAGGAAAACCCCAAGGAGAAGTACTGGGTTGGATGAAACCCTTTGCCTACAACTCCTCCAACTGCTTTTTGAGCTCCTACAACTCAGGTGTGGTCATCCTATAAGGAGGAATGGACACCGGTGCTGCTCCTGGCACGAGGTCAATAGAAAAGTCTACCTCATGCTCCGTAGGAAAACCCAAAAATTCCTCTAGAAAGACGTCCCTGAAACGATCTACCACTGGAGGAAAGTCCAACAGTGAAGTCCCCTGATCATCCAGATAAAGACTAGCAATCTGGGTTATCACCCTTTCTAGCCCATGATGATCGAGTCCTTCTCGACTCTCCTGAATGTCCCATTCGCCTCTATGAAGAAAAGATTCACCCTCTGGTGAAACGAAACTCACTCTACAGTGATAACAGTCGACGACTGCCTGGAAGGGAACCAACCAGTCCATCCCGAGGATGACATCATAGCATGTCATCTCTAGGACATAGAGATCCCATAAGAAATGATACCCTACAACCTCTAGAGGGCACTCTCTACACTGGCGTACATTATATGTCCTTGTCCCCAAAGGTGTGTCTAGTGTCAACAATTCGGCAGAAGAAAAGATGCAGAGCCCAAGGCTCTCCACGACAGCAACAGAGATAAAGCTATGCGTAGCACCAGTATCGAAAAGAGCTGAAGACAAAACTGAGGCTACTAAAATCGTACCTCGAACTGTAGAAGGGTCGGGATCCTGCTCCTGATAGGTTTTCTCCATGGCGAAAGAATGACCTGCACCGCGGCCCTACGCCCCTGGCTGACCACTCCGAGCTGATCCACCTTGCTGGTGCTGAGGGACTGGTGGCTGACTGCCACGACCTCCACCTCCACCTCGTCCTGAATGTCCAGAAGAACTCCAGTTCCCTGACTGGTGAGAAACTGGTGGTGTTTCTCCTGAACAAGGAGTCATGGAAGAACCCCAGTCACCAGCTGCTGGTGAGAAAACCTGGAATAAATGCTGAAGGTGATCCATCTTACCGCAAGATCGGCACTCCATGGGGTCTCTCTGTCATTGCGGCCTCGTGTGCCCTGACCGGCCACACTGGTAGCATACCACCTAGCTGCCTGATGATGCATCTCGCATCCTTGGATCACCGTGTGTAGACTCCCTACGGCGCTTTTTACTATCATATGGAGGAAAACTAGCTCTAGAAGCATAATCGCCCTGGCTCGCAGCTCCGGAGTCTCTCAGATTGCACTCTTCAATCAGTGCCTGATTGATGATTGAAGTGATGGAAGTCAACTGGAAGATATTCACCAACGAGCGGATCTCCCACCTGAGACCATCCTCAAACTTCCTTACCAAGAACACCCCACTCCCATCCCTAAGGGGTGTGAAATGCTGCAGATCGGTGAAACGAGAGGAATACTCCATGACATAAAGATTACCCTGCTCTAGGCTCATGAACTCCAGGGCTTGATTGGCCCTCAGGGTCTCCGGGTAGAAGTAGTCGTAGAGCACGCGCTGGAACTCCTCCCAAGCCATAACCTGCTGATGACCCGCCTGTGAGATCACGTCCCACCACCTCTTGGCAGAGTCTCGGAGCATGTAGGTAGAGAGCTTGATCCGCCTCTCTGGAGCCGTCTCCAGATGCTCGAAGATAGTCATCATGGCTTCCATCCATGACTCTACAGCCTGAGGTCCTCCTTCCACCAAGAAAGTATAAGGATGTTGCTGCTGGAAAACCCGTGTCAAGTCTGCCATAGTCGTGGCAGGAGTCGGTGCTCCCTGAAAGGTCTGTATCATCCTCATAAAACCTTCCATGAACTATGTATCAGCGCCTACAACTGGTATGACAGCCGGTGCCAAGGCTGGCCCGACTGGAGGATCGGCAGGAAGTCCCTAATCAGCCATATCTGGCATCTGATCACTGCCTGACGACAGACGTACAACCGGAGGACGTCTTGGAGGCATAGCTCTGAAAGATCAAAAGCACACCTTAGATCATAATTATCAAAGACAGAGAACACAACAGTACAAATGGGAACAGGGGAAAGAAAACAAACAAGTTTACAAAACACGACTACACAGTGTGTATAAAAACTACACGGCGTGTCTTTTTAAGCCACTGACATGGGCGTGTACCCCTACCCTACATGTCATGTAACACCTCAAACTACACGGCGTGTTGACCCAACACACGGCATGTACTTGAAAACTATTCCCCTTCCTGAGTCTCCTTACACGGCTAACCCACACGGTCCGACTTAACCTAATACTACACGGCGTGTTTTGAACAAACACGACGTGTACTAGACAAGGCTTCGGCGACCCGTGTTGTTAAATACACGGCCGCCTACATGGCTGGACCTTACACGGCGTGTTCTAAACAAACACGGTGTGTTTCGAACAAACACGGCATGTATAGGTGAAGGTGACACCGTCTTGTGTTGTTCATGACATGGCCAGGTACCTGAACAAGACTACACGGCGTGTTCTGAAAACCACACGGCATGTCTAAGAGAAGGTGACGTCGACCCGTGTTGTTTGTGACACGGCCGGGTACCTGGAAGGAACTACACGGCATGTTCCTTTATAACACGGCATGTTCTACTCGAGCTTCCCTGACCCGTGCTGTTAGTGACACGGCCAGGTACACAGCTCCGAACTACACGGCGTGTACCAACCGTACACGGCGTGTTTCTAAAGTTATTTCTACAACAGTGTGTCCCTGCTCACATGGTCAGTTACATGGCCTAAAAACTACACGGCGTGTAGACAAAAAGTACACGCTGTGTATTCTGGGTTTTTCTGGGCAGTAGCTCAGAAACTGCACAGAAGCCCAGAAAACATAGAAAACAAGGCAGAGAGGTTCCAAATTCCGATTCGTGAGGGCCCATACTCCCCGCAAATCAAAACTTGGTGTTCATTTAAGCAAGGTAGAATACAAACAATCCTCTAACAAGGAAGTAGAGATTATATCAAGCATCTATCACAACAGCATGTATAATCTACACAAGGTCTATCACAACAACATGCAATAATTAATGCACCATAGATGGCATGGAAAGAATGCATGGCATGTGATTTCTAACAAGTGTCTAAATGATGCATGAGATGGCATACCCTCATCTCATCATCTTGTGATAGAAATAGAACCGCGATAGCAAAACAACAACAACACAGGACATCTGAATCACTCTAGGTGAAATCATATCAACCGTAAATCTCAAAACCAGAAAACTACAATAAACGAGGTAGTATGGCTTTTCCCTGTACACGGGTTAACTACTCCCGATCATAGCTTAATACCAAGTACCAAATCTGTCCTATCCCTGGCTTAAGGCTCCAAACAGTAAATCAGGAGAAAGGAAACCCTCTGATACCACTTTGTAATGACCCGGATCCGGAGCCCCTCCACTGGTGCCCCGTACCCGGTTCGCCACATGACCTCAAGCGCATTTCCCCAAACGCCAGAGGCTGCCAACTAGCAGTGAGGGCATTGGTAAGTTATTGGGGAAACTATGCCCTCATTTGGTAAGGTATACAAAGAAAAGAAATTAATAGTAAATGGCAGAAGCAGTAAACTATACACAACAACTGAAACCCAATAGCGGAAGCAATGAATGTATAGTAATGATGGAAATGTTGCAGCAGGTACAAGTTTCTAAGGAAAGTAGCAAACACAACAACGTGCTGAAATAAAAGTAAAAACAAAGTGCTAAAATAACAGCAACTCCAGCAGCATCGCAAGCCTAAGCTTGGTCCCTTGCTCCCCAGCTCCAAGCAATCAAGTACCGAAAGTCGAAGGGTGCTTTCCCTTATCTATTTCTGTAACAACAAAGTTTGCTTGGGTCCAAAAGTGTGGCCCAAATAGGGTGTGAGATACAATCCCAGTAGGTAATCACTCAAAGATCTGTTCCTAACAGTCAATGAATACAAGGCAAGTAAAAGTGCGGGAAGCAGTAAAAAGAAAAGAACACAGCAGCTACAATCCACAATTCTAGCATATAAAGTACAAAAGTAAACAACCAACAACAAGTAGAAAACAGGTAACCCTATGGGTAGCTCTCACATCCCAACCCATATGGTTCAACCTACAAGTACTAGCAACCCTCTAGGAGGCACACACGGTCTCACCCCTCTGGTTCAGCTAAGAGTAGACTCTATGAGGAAGCACTCACCATAAATTCTCCTCTATAGTATCGTATCGTACTAAAGGCTCTCTGGGGAAGCACTCAACGTCTCATTCCCCCTGTGGCCCGCGTCGAGGAACTACAGACTCTCTGAGGAAGCACTCATCGTCAATTCCTCCTGTGGTCTCGCATCGTATTAAAAGAAACTCTGGAGAATCCCTTACGTCCATTCTCCCTATGGTCTGCTACACTAGGTTCTCACAGACCTGTGTGAAAATAAACATGCTCAGCGCGCGTGAAACGTCCAAGTAAACCTCAAGAACTACTTGGATATCATTCTAAGGCACAACAGCATAACAGTATAACAACCCCACTATCCTACAACTAGTCATGGAAACTGGAAAAACACCAAACAATCAAAACAAGCATGGCAAGCATCCAGAGTACAACAAAAACTACTCTATTCACAAAGGTAAACCTCTACTATAGAAATCAAGCAAGTAGGCAATCAATCAAGGGAAAAATAGAAAAACGCATAATTCCCATTCAAGGGAATTGGCGCAATTGCACAAAATACTCAAAGAATTTCTACATAAAGGCACAAACCACCTACCTTGATGCTAGGGGACCGATATACTTGAACCACGAAGCCTGATTCTCCTCAGAATGGCGTAGATCTAGGAAAATGCACGAAATACTCAACCCGCGATAGCTTGAAAATGAGGAGGAACCATGGAACAAGGCTAAAACAGAAGAGAGAGCTTACCGAGGCGATCCCAACGCAATCGATGGCAGTTGGAACGGAGATCGGACGGAGGCACGGGGGCTCGGGGAAGATTTTCGGCCGTACGAGTTGCTCTCGGACGAAGATCCTGAAGAAGAAGCAAGTTATGTCTGTCAGGCACGACCCTAGTGCATTTAGTGAAAAAAAGAAAAGTACATGATGTGTACTTTTAGATTACAAAGCATGTACTAGGTTTTTTCCATACTCCACCAAAATCAGCCTCCACATCACCCCTACACACCGTGTGTGTGGCCCAGACATGGCCAGAACACGGCTTTGAGTGGGAAAAGAGTACACGGAGTGTAATCATAAAGTACACAGCGTGTACTTCAAAATTTTCCAGAAACTTTATTTTTCTTAAAAACATCAGAAAAAGGAAAGGCGTACCTGAAACGAAGATCTGAGTTCTTACAATCTCCACAGAATCTCAAGCCTTAGCTTGATCCCATGCTCTCCATCTCCAAAGCAGTCAAGTACTTGAAGTAGAAGGGTGCTTTCCCTTATCTAAACCTGCAGCAATATAATCTGTTTGGGCCCAAAATCATGACACAAACAGAGTGTAAGAAAAATCCCAGTATGCAACCACCCAAATATCTATGCCTAACATTCAGTGAATATATTTGGTAGGAAATAAGCAAAAAGAAGAAGTAAACATATAAGTAATCAAAAGTAAACATTCCTACAGTTTCAATGCATTCAACTTTCATATACCAAGTAAGTAGCTAATCACAAATAGGTAACCCTCTGGGAAGTACTCACAACCTAACCCCTCTGTTTAAACCAAAATAAACACAAGTAACCCTCTAAGAAGTACACACAGTCTAACCCCTCCGGTTCAGCTTTAGCAAAGACACTCTGAGAAAGCACTCACTGTCAATTCCCCCTATGGTCTCATATCAGTAACTAATAGGCACTCTGAGGAATCACTCCACATCCAATTCCACATGTAGCCCATATCGAGGAAAATATAGACACTCTGAGGGAGAACAAAGTTCATCCCCCTATATCTCGCAATGTAACAGTAAACAAACACTCTAGAGAATCCCTCAACATCCATTCTCTCTATGGTCTACTACACCAGGTTCTCACGGACCTTTGTAAGTCAATCATGAACTAATGATATAAAGGTATCCAAACTAAACCTTAATAACTACTTTTCTAAATAATCTACAGCATATCATAGCATGTCAGATAATAATCACTCCATCCTAACAATACTAGGCATAGAAACAAAGCAGCAGCCTAACAGGCAAAGCTAGACCAAATGGTAAAAAACAAGAAAACATGGTAAAAACATCCATAACATGGCAAGGTTAATCCTATTTACAACAATTAACCTCTATCCAATCAAACAAGGCATAGAAAGAAATAACAAGGCTAAAAATCATAAACACTCAATACCTCGTTCTTGGGTATTGGGCACTTTTGCACATAAAATTCAAAGACTGTCTATGGAAAGGCACAAACCACCTACCTCGTTGTCGTGAGATCGATATACATGAAACTCAGGCCTTGAATCGCCCTATAATGTTGTATATCTACAAAAATTCTAAAAACATTCAACTGAGGATAACTCATGAAAGAGGAGAAATCAAGATATGAAGTTCTAGAAGAAGGAAGAACTCATTGATGCGATTCCAACGCAACTGATGGAGTTCGAATCGGAGAAAGGACAATGAGTCGGGGGCTCGGAGAAGATTTGTGGTCGTACGGATGCTCCTAGATGAAATAGGTCGAGAAGAAGGATGTTCTGTCCATTAGACATGACCCCGGTCTATTTAATGAAATAAAAAGAAAGTACATGGTGTGTAATTTCCTTTTCTATCCCCTGCTTTAGGCGGTCTCTAGGTCACCACACATGGCCATATACTTTGTCGTTACCCGGCTAGTACACGGTCACCCGCGACAATTGAGTACGTGGCATATACTTATAAGTACACAGCGTGTACTCGTGAAATTTCCAAAAACTCCTCTTTTCACAAAAACACTAGAAAACAAAAATCATACCTGAAAAGAAGATTTGGGTTCTTACAAACTTTCCTCATTAAAGAAATTCGTCCCCAAATTTCCCTAGAAAGGTGACGTAGAAGAAGAATCTCGGAACAGCTCCGGCCACTGCGATCATACATTGGCCTCCCTCTCTCAGGTATTGTCCTGTACTCACCTATGTTGTCATAGCACTCGTACCAGAGGAATAGACCGTCCATGGAGAACCTTCACACTTTGATCCACAATCCGGATAGGACACTCCTCAAACGAGGCGTCCACCTCGATCTCAACCTCCTCGGGTTAGAAAACATGAGACAGGTCTGAGAAGTAACGTCGAAGCTGAGAAATGTGGAAGACATCATTCATAGACCGGTACCTCTAAGATAACTACAACTGATAGGTAACTGGTCCAACTCTCTCCAACACCTCAAACGGACCAACGTATCTCAGTGAAATCTTACCCTGTCTCTTAATCCTCTTGTGTCCCAATCTCGGTGTGACATGCAGGAAAACCTGATCTCCGACCTTGAACTCTAGAGGCCGCCTCTGTCGATCAGCATAAGACTTCTGTATTGACTATGCAGTATCCATCCTCTTCTGAATCAACTCTATCTGCTTTGTGGTCTCCTGGACAAGATGAGGTCCCATCATAGTTGTCTCTCCTGCCTCCAACTAGCATAAGGGTGATCGGTATGGCCTACCGTACAAAGCCGCATAAGGTTCCATTTGAATATTTTCTTGAAAACTATTATTGAAGGTAAAATTTTAAAGAGGTATGTGCTTCTCCCAAGAACCTCCAAAATCCAGGATGCATGCTCGAAGCATGTCCTCAAGCACCTGAATCGTACGCTCAGACTGGCCATCTGTCTGGGGATAGTATGTTGTACTCAGAAGTACCTGTGTCCCCAAATCCCTCTATATTCCCTGCTAGACCTGAGAAGTAAAACGTGTGTCCCTCTCTAAAACAATGGAGTGTGGAACCCCATGTAAACCTACAATCTCTTGGATGTACAACCTTCCCATCTCATAAACAATGAAGGTATCCTTGATTGGCAAGAAGTGGGCAACCTTTGTGAGTCTGTCAATGACAACCCAAACTACATCATTCCCCTGAGGCGACCTCGGAAAACCTGTTATGAAGTCCATTGCGATATCATTCAACTTTCACTCAGGAATGGGTAACTGATGAAAAATCCTTGTCATTCGTTGATGCTCCTCCTTCACCTACTGATAGGTTGAACACCTCATTAAAAAACTAGCAACATATCTCTTCATACCTGGCCACCAATACTAATGGTGTAGATCACGATACATCTTGGTGACACTAGGATGAACTTCCCAAACTGAGGAATGAAAGTCCCACATCATCTCCTTGTGTATGTATGCTGACACCCATAGGCACCCATGAAAACGCAAGATCTCATCCTCACTTATGGTTCATTTAGGAATAGGGTCCTCTCCTGACACACTCTCCCATAGGACCAGGCCTTCAGAATTTGATAGTTACCTCATTCGCACTCGATCAAGTAGAGTAGAGGTAACCTAAACAGAAGAAAGGAAAGTCCTCCCCTCTTTATCGTGCACCTCCAAATGCATCTCAGAGAATATAGCCATAAGCTGCCACTCACTAATGGCCTCCTAAACTGTATATATCTGAGTCCTCCTACTCAACGCATCAGTCATAGTGTTGCCTTTCCTAGTCATGTAGTCAAGTTCAAAATCAAAGGACTGAAGGTACTCAATCCACCTTCACTATCTCAAATTCAAGTCACACTAAGTGAATATATATTTGAGACTTTTGTGGTCACTGAAAACCAAAAAATTCTCTCCCAAAAGATAATGTCTAAAACTGCATAAAGCATGAACAATAGTAGCTAACTTGAGATCGTGCATCGGGTAATTCCTCTCATGTGGCCTCAACTGCCGAGACCCGTACGCAACAACCCCTTCCCCCTGCATAAGCACAGCTCCCAGCCTGATACCTAATACATCACAGTATACAGTATAGCTCTTGACCAGCTCTGTAAATACTAGTATCAGTGCTGAATTCAACCTCCCTTTCAGTTCCTGAAATGCTGACTCACAAGAATCTGACCACACATACTTCGCACCCTTCTTAGTCAGACCTGTTAGTGGTTCTACTAAATGTGAAAAGTCATGTATGAAATGTATGTAGTATCCATCCATCCCTAGAGAACTTCGTACCTCAAAGATGTTCTTCATCTGCTCCCAGGAAACTACTACTCTCACTTTCTCTGGGTCTACTGATACTCCTTTATTTGAGATAACATGACCCAAGAAGTGAATCTGGTCCATCCAAAAGTGAAATTTTGAGAGCTTAGCATATAACTGATGCTCTCTTAGTGTAATCAAGATGATCTCAAGATGGTTAGCATGTTCATTTCAAGAGTGAGAGTACACCAAGATATTTTCCATGAAGACTACCAAGAAATAATCCAAGTACGGATGGAACACTTGGTTCATCAGTGCCATGAAAACTGCATGCGCATTCGTGAGACCAAATGGCGTAACTACATACCCGTATAGACTATACCTGCTTCAAAAGGATATAAGAGGTATATATGATGGTCTAACATGAAACTGATGGTAACCGTATCTCAAGTAAATCTTCAAGAACACCCGGGCTCCTTGAATCTGATCAAAGAGATCATCGATCCTTGGTAAGGGATATCGGTTCTTGACCATCAATTGGTTCAACTTACGATAATCCACACAAAGTTTGAGGGTACCATCCACCTTATTCATAAACAGGATAGGCAAACCCCAAGGAGAAGTACTAGGTCGGATGAAACCCTTTTCTTGCAACTCCTCCAACTGCTTCTTGAACTCCTGTAACTCTGGTGTATCCATCCTATAAGAAGGAATGGAAATCGGTGATGCTCCTAGAACAAACTCAATAGAAAATTATATCTCTCGCTCTAGAGGAAAACCTAAAAATTACTCTAGAAAGAAGTCTTTGAAATGATCCACCACTGAAGGAAAGTCCATCTGTGAAGTCCCTTGTCCATCCAGATATAGACTAGAAATCTGGGTTGTAACTCCTCCCAACCCATGATTCTCGGGTCCCGCTCTGCTCGCTTAGACATCCCATTCACCCTTATAAAGAAATTATCCACCCTATGGTGATTTGAAACTCATCCTACAACGATATTAGTCAACAACAGCCTAGAAGGGAACTAACTAGTCCATTCTGAGAATGATAACATAGCCTATCATCTCTAAGACATAGAGGTCCCAAAAGAAGTGACACCCACCAACCTAAAGAGGGAACTCCTTGCACTGACGTACACTAGTCATTATTCTCCCCAACAGAGTGTCTAGAATCAAAATATCAGTAGAAGAAAAGATACATATCCCAAGGCTCTCCACAACAGTAATAGATATAGAGCTATGGGAATCCCCTGTATCGAAAAGAGAAGAAGATAAAACTGAGGCAACTAGAATCATACCTCAAACTGTATAGGGTCTAAGATTCTACTCCTATTGGGTCTGCTCCACTGAAAAATTCTGACCTGTACCACGAACCTATGACCCTTCCTAAACACCCTGAGCTGATCCACCTTGTTTTCACTGAAGTCCTGGAAACTGGCTACCACGGCCATGACCTACACCTCAGCCTGAATGGATGGAAGAACTCAAGTTCCCTGACTAATAAGAAACTGGTGGTGCTGCTTCTAAATGAGGAGTCATAGAAGAACCCTTGTCACCAGCTGCTGGTGAGAAGAACTGACAGAAACGCTGAAGGTGTCCCATCTTTCCACAAGATCGGCACTCCACTGGGTCTCTCGGGCAATGTGGCTTTGTATGACCACTCTTCCCGCACTGGTAGCACACCACTTGGATACCAAAATATATTGTCTCTAGCCTCCTCGGATCTCCATGCATAGACTCCCTACAGCACTTCCTACTGTCATTAGAAGGGATACCAATTCCAGATGTTGAATCACCCTGGATCATAGCTCCAGAATCCCTCAGATTGTGCTCTGTGATCAGTGTCTGGTTGACTATAAAAGTGATGGAAGTCAACCTGAAGATGTTCACCTGAGATCAGATGTCGTGTCTGAGACCATCCTCAAACTTCCTTGCTAGAAATAACTCATCACCTCCTAGAATAGGCGTGAAGCGCTGCAGCTCTGTGAAGCGAGAAGAATACTCCATAACTGAAAGAGTACCCTACTCCAGACTCATGAACTCTCAGGATCGATCGTCCCTCAAAGTATCCAGGTAGAAGTAATCATAGAAGGAATGCCAGAACTTATCCCAAGCCATGACTTGATGGCATCCTGCCTGTGAGATCACATCCCACCATCTCTTGGTGGAATCCTGAATCATATAAGTGGCGAGATTCACCCTCTTCTTTGGAGGTGTCTTCAGGTGATCGAAGATAGAAAGCATGACTTCTAACCATGACTCTGCAGCCTGAGGTCCTTCGTCCCCTGTGAAAGTAGGAGGATGTTGCTGCTAAAAGACCCGCGTCATCTCTTCCATAGACGGGACAGGATACGGTACTCCTCGGAAGGTCTTCATGAACCTCATAAAGCCCTCTTTGAACTATACATTGGAACCTGTGTCCGGAATGATGGTCGGTTCCAAGACTGTCACTACAGGAGGATCTACTGGTAGTCCCTGATCATCCATGTCCAATGTCTAATCACTTCCCTACAATTGGCGGACAACCGGAGGACATCTCGGTGGCATGACTCTGCAAGGTCAAGCACACCCTTTAGATCAAGATTATCAAGGACCAAAATTTAGAAGTGTATGAAGGGAACAATAGAAAGAAAGCATTCAATTTTTTCAAAACATGGGTACATGACGTGTATAATGCATACATGATGTGTTCCCTTAAGCCTTCACATGGGTGTGTACTTCTGTCAAAACTAGTTGTGTAACATCCCAAACACATGATGTGTACTTGAATCCTCTTCCCCTGCCCGAGTTCTTCTACATGGATAAGCCACAAAGTTTCCCTAGAACAAGACTACACAGTGTGTTAGTGCCAGAAACGGCATGTACTAGATGAACTTCACTGACCCGTGTTGTTAGTCACACAGTCGGTTACACGACTCACTCTACATGGCATGTTCTAGATGGACACGACGTGTACTGCTTAGGTTTCAACTACCCGTGTTGTTAGTCACACGGGTGGACACACAGCTAACACTACATGGCATGTTTATGCCAGACACGGTGTGTACTAGAAGGATTTCATTATTCTGTGTTATTCGTTACATGGTCAGATACAAGGGTTATACTACACAGCGTGTTCAATCTTGACACGACGTGTATAACCTAAGTTTTATCCATCTATTTCGTTAGTCACATGGGTGGACACATGGTCTACACAACACAGCGTGTACAACTGGTACACAATGTGTTCCACCAAAGATTTCTCAACCTCGTGTCTCTGCCCACACAGCCAGTGACACAGTTAGAGACTAAACGGCATGTACATACAGTACACAGCGTGTACTTAAGAAAAACAGTTCCTTCCCAAACAGGACACATGGCGTGTATTTATCATTACACACCATGTATTCTGGGTTTTTCCAAACATTAAGCATCAGAAACTACTCTGGAACCCAGAAAAACACTGAAACGAACATTAAAGTGCGAAATTCTAATCCGTGAGGGCCCATACTCCCCGTGAATCAAAGTTTGGCATCTTATACATGTTATATACAAGAAAATAAAGGCAATGATCCACCAAATTCTGATCCATGAGGGCCCATAACACCTCAAGAACCAAAGTTTGGCATTCATTCAAACAAACCTTACACAATCCAATACCCTATCAAAAAGAAAATATTATATCAAGGCATTTATCACAACAACATGCATATCTAACACAACCTCTATCACAACAACATGCAATCGCTAATCCACCCTAAATGGCATGGCAAGAATGCATGACATGTGATCTCTAGAAAGTGCCTATATGATGCATGAGATGGCATACCCTCATCTCATTATGTTGAAATAGAAATATAACCTCAATAATATCAACAATAATAGCACAAAACATGTGAATCACCCAATGGTGAAATCGAATCAACTGTAAAATTGCAAAACCAGAAAAATTACAATATACGAGGTAAATTGCCTTTTCCCTGTACATGGGTTAGCTACTCCCGGGGATAGTTTATTATCAGTACCTATTCCTTCCTATCCCTGGATATAGGCTCCAAATAGTAATTAAAGAAGAAAATAATTCCTCTGATACCCCTTTGTAACGTCTCGGTTCTAGAAGCGGCCCAGAGGTGCCCCGTTCTCAGTTGGTCACATGGCCTCAAGCGCATTTCCCCTAATGCTAGAGGATGCCGACTAGAAGCGAGGGCCTTGAGTGTGATAGTGGGGAAAACATTCCCTCATTGGAAGAGTAACACAGAAGAAGTAAAACAGATAATAATAGCGTAAGTAGTAATAATACCATAAAACAGTAAATAGCATAAGACTGGAAGAAGTAAACTGGAGCACATATATAATGATGCAAGATACATATGTCTAGGAAAGCAACTAAACAAATCACAATGCTAGAATACAGTACTAAACCAAAGTACAAAAGAAAAGAAAGTAACAACTCCATAGCATCGCAAGCCTCATCTTGGTCTCATGCTCTCCAACTCCAAAGTAGTCAAGTACCTAAAGTAGAAGGGCACTCACCCTTATCTAGACCTGCAGCAATATAATATATTTGGACCCAAAAGCATGACCCAAATAGGGTGTGAGAAGAATATCAGTAGGCAACCACCCAAAGATCTATGCCTAATAGTTAGTGAATATATGTTGCAGGCAATAAGCAAAAAGAAGCAGTAAACATGGAAGTACTCAAAAGTAAACATTCCTACAATTTCAATGCATTCAAATTTCATATACCAAGTAAGCAGCTAATCACCAACAGGTAACCCTCTGGGAATTACTCATAGCCTAACCCCTTTGGTTCAACTAAAACAAACACAAGAAACCCTCTAGGAATTACACACAGTCTAACCCCTATGGTTCAGCTTTAGCAAAGACACTCTGAGGAAACACTCACCGTCAATTCCCCATGTGGTCTCATATCGGTAACTAATAGATACTCTGAGGAAGCAATCCACATCCAATTACCCATGTGGTCCATATCGAGGAAACTAAAGACACTTTAAGGTAGCACAAAGTCCATCCCCCCTATGATCTCGCAACGTAACAGTAAACAGACACTCTAAAGAAGCCCTCAACATCCATTCTCCATATGGTCTACTACACCAGGTTCTCACGGACCTATGTAAGTCAGTCGTGCACCAACGATATAAAGGCGTCCAAAGTAAACCTTAAGAACTACTTGGCTAAACAATCTACATCATATCATATCATGTCAGATAATAATCACTCCATACTAATAATACTAGGCATGGAAACAAAGAAACATCCTAACAGGCAAAGCTAGATCAAATGGTCAAAAAACAAGCAAACATGGTAAAAACATCCATAACATGGAAACGTTAACCCTATTCAAAAAAATTAACCTCTATCCAATCAAAAAAGGCATAGCAGGCAATAACAGGGCTAAAAACCATAAACACACAATACCCTGTTCTTGGGTATTGGACACTTTTTCACATAAAATTCAAATACTATCTACAGAAAGGCACAAACCACCTACCTTGGTGTTGTGAGATCAATATATGTGAACCTCATGCCTTGAATCGCCCTAAAATGTTGTAGATCTACAAAAATGCTAAAAATGTTCAATTGAGGATAACTCGTGAAAGAGGAGAAATCAAGATATGAAGTTATAGAAGAAGGAAGAACTCACCGATGCGATTCCAACGCAACCGATGTAGTTTGAATCGGAGAACAGACGATAAGTCGGGGTCTCGAAGAAGATCCACGGTCGTACGGACATTCCTGGACAAAATAGGTCAAGAAGAAGGACGTTCTTTCCAGTATACATGACCTCGGTCTATTTAATGAAATAAAAAGAAAGTACATTGTGTGTTTTTTAAAGTACATGGCATGTACTTCCCTTTTCCATCCTCTGCTTTAGGCGGTCTCCAGGTCACCACACACAGCCATGTACTCGGTTGTTACTCGGTCAGTACACTGTCACCCACTAGCAGTGAGGGCCTTGGGTGTGATAGTGGGGAAATTATGCCCTCATTAGCAGAGTAACACATCAAAAGAAAGCAATAGCAAAAGAGGAAGCAGGAATAATCCATACAAAAGTAAACAGAAGAAGACTAGAAAATAATAAACTGAAGCACACACATATATATGAATGATGCATGATACATATGTCTAAGAAAGAATCCAAACAAATCACAATTCTGGAATACAACCGTACTAAACCCAAGTACAAAAGAAATCAAGTAAACAACTCCCCAACATCGCAATCTATAGCTTGGTCCCATGCTCTCCATCTCCACAGCAAATCAAGTACCTGAAGTAGAAGGGCGCTTTCCCTTATCTATGACTACAACGATATAATCTATTTGGGCCCAAAAGCATGTCCCAAATAGGGTGTGAGACTAAATCCCAGTAGGCAACCACCACAAGATCTGTTCCTAACAATCAATGAATATATGGTTGGTAAAGTACAGAAAGCAGTAAACAAGGAAGTACTTAGTAGTAACAATCCACAGTTTCAAATATCAAGCAACAGCTAATCAAAGCAGATAACCACAAAAGGTAACCCTCTGGAAAGTACCCACAGCTTATCCCCTTTGGTGTTACCTAGAAACATAAGCAAACTGATAACACAACAGGTAACCTTATGAAAAGTACTCACAGCCTATCCCCTCTGGACCTACCTAAAAAGTACAAGCAACCCTCTGGACTGTACACTCATTCTAACCCCTTTGGTTCAGCTTAAGCATAGACTCTCTGAGGAAGCACTCACCGTCAATTCCTCATATATTCTCGTATCGGTAACTAAAGGTGCTCTAGGGAAGCACTTACATCACATTCCCTCTATGGCCCACGTTGAGGAACTACAGACACTCTGAGGAAGCACTTACATCAATTCACCCTATGGTCTCGCATCGTAAGTAAAACAGACACTCTGGAGAAGCCCTTATGTCCATTCTCCCTATGGTCTACTACACCAGGTTATCACGGCCTTGTGTAAGTCAAGTAGGTATAGAAATGTGTATCAACTAAAGTAACCTCAAGAACTACTTGGATAGTAGTCTATAGTATATCATCATATTAGAACAATCACACCATCCTACAACTAGGCATGGGAAAGTAAACAGCAGCCTAACAGAAAAACTAGACCCAACGGTCAAAACAGGCAATCATGTATGGGAAAAAACTTCCAAAGCATATAAATTAACCCTATTCACATTCAATTAACCTCTACTCAATCATATAATCATAGAAGGAAAACAATAGGGCTAAAACGGTAAACGTGTAATACCCCATTCATGGGTATTGGGAAAAATTGCACATATAACTCAAAAAATTTTAATCAGAAAGGCACAAACCACCTACCTCGGCATTGGGAGATAAATATACTTGAGTCTTAGAGCTTGGATCACCTTAGAACACTGAAGATCTACAAAAACGTCTAAAATGTTCAACAGAGGATAACTTGAGAAAGAAGAGGAATTGTGAAACGAAGCTCAAGCAGAAGAGAGAGCTTACCGAGGCAATCCCAACGCAATTGAAGGTGGTTGAATCAAAGATTGGATGATTGGTCGGGGTCTCGGAGGAAGATCACGGTCTTACGAGAGCTCTCAGCCAAACCAAACCTAGAAGAAGGTGTTTATGGCGATTAAACGTGACCCCGATACGTTTAATGAAAAAAAAATACATGACGTGTACTTCGGAAGAACACGGTGTGACTTGCCATTTCCGTACTCTGCTTTAGGCGGCCTCTATGTCACCCCCCACATGGTCATGTGCATGGCCGCTACACGGCCAGCACATGGCTACCCGTGGTAACCGAGTACACGGCGTGTACTCAGAAAGTACATGGTGTGCACTTCAAAAATTTCCAGAAATTCCTCTTTTTCTAAAAAACAACCAGAAAAGGAAAACATACCTAAAAAAGAAGATCCAGGTTCTTACAATTTTTAAAAGGAACCTTTGTACGTGTTTTACACGGAACATTTTGACAAATTACAAAAGGAATTATTAACATACATAGTGACAAAAACCTTTCCACCTCCATGACCATGATGTGATTTCTAGATTCATTTTCAAGATTTCATCTTTCCTTCTATGAAAAACCTTTTCCCTAATTTTTTGGTTATTTTGGTATTAAAAATGGTTTTTCAAAATAAAATGGTATTTTGGTATTAAAAATGGTTTTTTAAAAGAAAAGGGTATTTTGATAGTGAAAATAGTTTTTCAAAATAAGAGGGTATTTTGGTATTGAAAAATGGTTTTTTAAAAGAAAATGGTATTTTGATAGCCAAAATTAATTTTTTTATGAGTTTAAATGAGATTTTTAAAAGTTCAAGCATAAAATTTTTTTATTCATGTAATGGTACTTAATCATTATACATGAGAAATGGGTGTTTCTAAATAGCGCCAGGTGAGCCTGTTGCGGCTTATACGATGGGGCGGCCCAGATAGCATCAGGTGAGTCTCTTATAGCTTATTTGATGGGGTGACCCAGATAGAATTGGGTGATCCCATTATAACTTATACTATGGGGTGACCCAAATATCACTAAGTTAACACATTACATCTTATATGATGGGGTAGCCCAGATAGATCTGGGTGAGCCCGTTATAGCTTAAATGATGGGTGCACCCAGATAGTGATCTAATGAATTGGGTAATGATTATATTGGAAGTCAGCCATATAGTTATTCAAATTAAAAGTGTTTTAAAAGGGATTTATTAATATAATTATATAAGTCATCAAAAAGGGGTTTTAATTACTTTCTATGGGTTTTAATGATTTTCTTTGAGAAAAAGGTATGTGTGTTTTTCAAGTGAAAATGATTTATTTCATATTCTTAAAGAACTTTCAAGATAATGGTAAATGTAATATGATTTTTCATGTTTCCACTGGACTAAGGGTTTCTATTATTTTATATCCCTTATTGATATTTTTATGCTCATCCCACATTTTTAAACGTTTTTCATAGGATGGGTAAGGGAAAGGATGAAGTCATGATGAAATTCATGAAGATTTTTCATAAAAGAAATAATGTTTTGTTTTAAAGGGTTTTATATGGAGGAAAAAATTGATATTGGTTGGAATTGTCCACTTTGTGTTATATGGTTTTATAATGTATGAGTTATAGACTAATTCTCTAAATCTCCAAACCTAAAAAGATACTCAAATTTGAAGAAAGTAAATTCTTGAAAAAAACTCAAGATTATGTAATATTTAAGGCCAGGTCCTTATAGTTGGTATCAGAGGACAGTTTAGATAAATTTAGAGGTTAGGATAATGTTAATATCATTCCCTTGAAAATTTTTACCTTATGGTTAAGTTAAAATGATATATCATTTAAATATTACCATGTTGCTTCAACTAAACAATTTCTATTAAGAATGTTTTTCCATAGAGGAAATAAGAATGTTGCGATGGGAATGAATCGAGAGAAAAATATCCTTCCAAATAAACATCTTGAGATGGTTGGAATTAGAATAGAACAGTTTGTTTCACTGATGGATCGATTGGAACAATCTATAAATGGTGGTGGTATCCATACATGAGAGGAACCCAATCTGTCATAAAGGAATTTGTATTTTGTATATAATTTCATAAGGCAACATCCCCCATTATTCAATGGATCATCTGACCCTATGGTAGCCAAATGATAAATCAATTCTCTGTAAAAAAATATTTAAAGTCATGAGATGTTAATATTGTCAAAAGGAATGTCTTTTCGTTTATCATTTTGAAGGTTAATCTGATCAATGGTGGTATTTTTTAAAGAATACCAGAGAAAAAGATGATCTTGATGCCATGTAATGATAAACATTCAAGGATATTTTATTTAAGAAATGTTTCCCTAAGGTTGTTCTACTCTATATGGAAAAAAAATCATGGAATTGATGCAGAAAGATGAAGATTATGTAGCTTCATATGAAGTAAACTTTGCAAGATTGGATGGGTATGTGCTAGATTTTATTCGGGTCACTGATAGTAAAATTAATAGATTTTACTTAGGGTGGAAACCAATTTTATGAATATCATTAGATGAAAAAGAATTTAAAAGTTATGAGAAAGTGGTTTGTTGTGTTGAGAAAGTTAAGATGGAGTTTGCTGACACATATGTTCCTCAAAATGAGAATAGTAAGAAAAGGTATAGGTGGTAGGAAAAGGATAAACAACCAGCTAAGAATTTTGAAAGTAATCCCTTAAAATGTTTCAAGTGTGGAAAATGGCATTTCAAGTAATGTTTTATGGGATCTATGAAGTGTTTACGGTGTGGTAAGTTTGTTCATAGGGCTCATGAATGTAAAAAAAGAGTCTTAAACAACCAAATAATAGGGTATTCAGTATTCATCCAATGGTGAGGTGCTTTAGTTGCATTGAGTTGGGTTATTATGCTAATACATGTTTGAATTTAGTTTCATAGGATGGAAATCATCATGATCATAAATAGAAAGTTGTAGTGAAGTCATCTGCTACTACTACAGTTGATGTTAGGCCATAAAATAAAGTGGTGACAGGTATGTTACTTGTGTATTCAAATTATTACAATGCCATGTTTAACTATGTATATTCACATTATTTCATTCTTGATAAATTTTCAAGTAAATTGGAAATATCACTTAATGAGAGTAAGATAGAACTTTTGGTGAAAACTCTGGGTAGAAGTATTAAAGCAACAAAGGTTTATAGGAATCTTCCTATTGTATCAGTGGGATGGTATTTCCTATAAATATAGTTGAACTAGCCATAGTAGAGTTTTATATAATTCTTGGTATGGATTGGATTTCAGTTTATCATGCTAATATATATTGCAGTTCCAAGAAATTTTTATTCAATGATTTCATGTGTTTGATAACTTACTAAGAAGCTAAGAAATTGATTAGATATGGCAGCAAAATTTACCTAGCTTATATTGTTAAAAATAAATAAACTATTCAGATTATTGATGTGTTATTAGTAAATGAATACATGGATTTTTTTAGATGATTTACCTAGTGTTATTCCTGATCAATATGTTGATCTTACTGTTGACTTAGTACCTAAAGCTAAGCCTATTTCTAAATCCCCTTATCAAATGGATAAATTGGAACTTTTAGAATTGAAAAGGCAATTGTATGAGTTATTAAATGAAGGTTGCATCTAACCTAGAACTTCACTATGGGGTACTCTTATTTTGTTTGTTAAAAATAAAGATATTTTAATTATATTTTTTATTGATTATAGAGTCTTGAATAACATCATTGTTAATAACAAGTATCATTTGCCTCATATCGATGATTTTTTTTATCATCTCAAAGGAGCCCAGTATTTTTCAAAGGTTGAACTAAGGTTGGGGTACCATCAGTTGAAATTGAAAGAATAATGCATTCCAAAGACCGTGTTTCGGACTAGATATAGGCACTATGAGTTTGTTGTTGTGTCGTTTCAGTTATCTAATACACATTTTGTATTTATCGACCTTATGAATAGAATTTTTCATGAGTTATTAAACAATTTTTTAGTTGTGTTTATTGATGACATTTTGGTATATTCTAAAATTCAATAGAAACACAAAAGACACCTATGGGTTGTTTTACAAACCTTAAAAGAAAATAAATTATATGGGAAATTTATCAAGTTTTAATTTTGGATGCAAAAAAAATATTTTCTTGGAAAAATTGTTTCTAATGATGGAATAATTGTTAACTCTACTAAAACAAAAGTTGTTGAAGAATGGAAAAGACCCACAAGTGTCACAAATATTTGTAGTTTTCTTGGATTAGTGGGCTACTACTGGAGGTTTTTTAAAAACTTTGCTTGGTTGTCAAGCTCACTAATTAAGTTAACTCAAAAAGGAGTTAAATTAATCTAGAAAAAATAATGTGATGATTATTTTTAGGAATTGAAAATAAGATTGGTGAATACTATAGTTTTTTTACTGGCTTCCAAAAATAGAGAATTTTTCATCTACAATGATTCTTTATTAAAAGGACTTGGTTGTGTTCTAATACAAAATGATCATGTAATTGCTTATGTTTCACATTAGTTGAAACCTCATGAGTCAAATTACCCTACACATGATTTAGAATTAGTTGTTATGGTTTTTTCTTTAAAAATTTAGAGGAATAATTTTTATGGAGTAAAGTTTGAAATATATTCTAATCAAAAAAATTTAAAGTATATATTCACTCAGAAATAATTGAACATGAGATAGTGATGGTGGTTGTAACTGATCAAGGATTATGATTGTATGATTCATTATTATCCTAGAAAATAAAACAAAGTGTTCGATACTTTGAGTAAAAAATGCTACATTAACCATGTTACATTTTTAATGTGACCTTTTATTTAATGATTTGATAAATTTTTGGCCAATAAGTTATGGATGTAGGGGAATCCTATATTTTTGTTTTAGGTTTTAGTGCAGCCAAATTTGTTTGAAAATTTTAAGAAAGCTCAGAAGGAGGATGAATTTTTTTACAAGAAAAGTTATAATCTATTAAGAAGGGTAAGTTTCCTTATTTTAATATGAAGAAAATGTTTTATGATTGGGAAAAAGACTATGTGTGCCTTGTGATTCCTATTTGAGGAAATATTTGTTGATTGAAGCTCATAGTTCTACATTTTCCATTCATCTGGGTAGCACTAAGTTACACATAGTCCTTTGGAAGCATTACTAGTAGGATATAATGAAAATATATATTATTGATTTTACCATGAAGTATTTGACTTATCAATAGGTTAAAGAAGAACAAAAGTTTCCTAAGGGGATACTTCATCCTTTTCCAGTGCTGGAGTGAAAATAGGAAAATATATCCATGGATTTCATGGTGGGATTGCCAAGGAAATCAGGAGGTAACAATGTGATTTGGGATATTATTGATCAATTAACTAAATCTAAAAATTTCATTCTCATTCGAGATACAATGTATTTAGATCAACTTTCTCAACTTTATCTAAAGAAGATAGTTAGGTTATATGGAGTGCCTCTCCCCATTGTATCAAACTGTGATCTCATGTTCACATATAATTTTTGGGAAGGACTTCAAAAGTCATTGGGTACTGAATTAAATTTCAGTATAGATTTTCATCCCCAATATGATGGAAAATATAAGCAGATGATTTAGACCTTAGAAGATATGCTTTGTTCTTACTAAATGGATTACTAGGGAAGTTGGGATCAATATCTTTCTTTGGTTGAGTTTTCTTATAATAATATTTTTCATTCCAGTATACAGATGTCACCATTTGAGGCATTATATGGAAAGTGGTGTCAGACACCATCATTTTGGGATGATGTAGGAGAAAAGAAGTTTATGGTACCAGATTTGGTAGAGGAGATGGTAGAGAAAGTTCGGTTTATTCAGCTACACATGAGGACAGCTCAGAGAAAATATAAAAGTTATGCAGATAACCAGAGGAAAGATCTTTCCTTTTAGGTAGGTGATTGTGTCTTTCTCAAATTTTCTCCATGGAAAAGTGTTCTACATTTTAGTAAAAATGTCAATCTAAGTCCATAGTTCATTGGACCATATGAAATCTTATATAAATTTGGATTAGTTACCTATCAAGTGGCTTTGCCTTCGAGTTTATCTTGGGTGCACAATGTATTTCATGTTTCAATGTTAAGGAAATATGTACCAAATTCATCTCATGTTCTAAGACCTGAAGTAGTTTAATTGGAAGAGAATATTTCTTATAAGGAATAGACAGTTCATATTCTTGAACATAGAGATAAAGGGTTGTGGAATAATGTGATTTACCAGGTTAAGGTTTCATAGAAAAATCATATGGTAGAAGAGACAACATGAGAATCTGAAAGTGCTATGAGGAAAAGATATCCCCACTTATTTAATTAGTGAATAAAATTATGAGAAAATAATTTATAAAATTGGGGAATTATTTAATAACCTAATTAATTATATAATAAATCATTTTTATATTTATTAATATGAATTTGATGGTTATATTAGTTATAAAAATATTAAGTAATTTTTAATCAAAAAGGAAATTGTTTTAACTAAACTCTTTTCTTATAAGGTTTTATTTAAAAGCTTAATTTATAAATTTTATAATTTTAATTTTATAAAATTAATATTATTTTTGAAATAATCATATCAAAATTTACTTTGGGTAAAATTTTGGGATTTTTTGTAAAATATTGATTTTTTAGTGAATAGTGAAAATTAAGATTTCTGTAAAAAAAAGTCATTTCTTTTAATAAATTATATAATTTAAAAGTATCAATATATGTTTAATATGTTTTTAATTAAACTAATTATTATTTATTTATATTTAATCCACTTAATTACTTTTTAATCAACATTATATTTTTTTAATATAAGTTTATTTTTGGGTTTAAAGATGGGTTTTTTCTAAAAACTATTTTAAAATGTACAATGTTTCTCCTTTTTAATTAATTAAAATAATACCTAATGGTTAATGTTTTAAATGAAATTTATAGACTATATATCAGTAAATATTAATTTAGTTTCTTAAAATGTTTATTATTAGTCATAGAGTTAATATATAATCATCTTTTTCTAAACAAAATATTCTTCTTAAAAACCTGTTGTCTCACCGCGTCTACGGGATTAATATTAAATTAAATTTTTCCACTTAAATAGATTAAATTTATAAAAATTTATTCTATATCTATAATCATCATAATTTATAATTTCTAATAATTCCAACTTAATTTTTTACCAAAGTTATTAGAGAAAACAATTAAAATTAATTACAGTGATTAAGGTAAAAACAAGTTTACTTAGTGGTTAAAATTTAATTTTAAGGAAAAAATGACCTATAAACTTGTAAAAAAACATTGGATAAAAATATTTCGAACTTATACCTTATATTATCATGTTTTTTTCATTATTGGGGCCTGGTGACTTGAAAAAAACATGGGTGGAATTCTCTCTTTCAAAAATTTATAAGTGTCACTCACCTCACTTATAAAAAGCCACTCTTATCCTCTATTCACACCTTAAAAACCAATAGGATTGTAAAATACCTTCCTAAATCACTTCTAAACTTACCTAATATCATCATATAATCTTTAATTTGGGGAAAAATCCAACCAAGGAAGGCCTTTGATTCATACAAAAATAAGATGCCTGGAGAAGAGGTTACATTCATCAATGAGAATTTTTGTTTTATTTCTTTCTCCAGCCCCTTAAATTATTCTTATACCATGATTATATAATAAAATAAGTATCTTATATATATTTAAATGTCTTTATGTAAATTTTTTTACCTAAAACTACACATACTTCCATCAAATGGGTTACAAAATCATCATTCGTGTGTATTGCGGACTACCGCCTTGCGAAATGATGACATTCATTTTTCCATTACCACCTATCACTATTGGATATAATGATGGATATAAAGTTTATATATTATATTTATAGCATAATTATACCTTTTAATTCATTATATCATATACACACTTTTTATATTTCAATACATAAAGGATACAATAACATCATTCGTGTGTACGACAGACTACCACCTCGCGAAGCGATGTGATTTAGTTTTCACTAACACGTTACATGGAAGGTAATAAGGGTAAAAATAATTAATATATGTGATAAATATGAAATATTTATGATATTCATGACATATTTATCATTATATAAGTATAATATATCATTTTCTTTCTTACCTTTTCACTCATTGAAAAAGTGATAACATCGTTCATGGACGTGTGGACTACCTACCGCCTTCTCGAAGGGATGTGATTCATTTTTTCATCACCTCATCACAATAATGATATATATAACTACATATAATTAAAAATTATTTTATTTATGATATAATTATCATCTTGGAAAGATTAATGTTACTTACCTTGTTTTTGTAATGATCATTGAAAAATGGAAACGGGAATCGTGCGTACGTACGACCTATCATCTCTATGATCATAACATTAGTTCATTTTTCATAACCATATTCCATGATTGTTTTTAAAATTATAATTAATGTATAAATATGATAATTATTTCATGTTTATTATTCTTTATATGTTTAAATAATGACCCCTTTGACCATAGTCAACCTACCAAAGTCATTTTTGACACATAAACTGAATATGGTCAAAACATCTGAGTTAATCTTAATTGATTAAGTAATGATATATAAATTGTTAATAAGTGAAATAAAAGTGATAATAAACTTGAAAAATGTTCTAAAGTAATTAAATAATTAACATAAGTTTATTATTCAGGAAGATAAAAACATGTGTGAAGAATCATACTCAAGGTAAGGGACTTTGTCTCAATATCCTTTTATTGAGGTGTATCTTGATTTTATACACCTATATTATTTTAAGAGTTATATATACAGTCCCTTGGACATGATTATTAATTCTTATATTATCATGGTATTTAAAGTTTTGTTTAATGTTAATCTTTCATGGGGCTTATGATTCAAGTTTTTCCCAAGTGATAAGGGACTTTTCCTTTAAAAAAAATCATATTTTAATGTTTTTCCTTCAAAATCTATTTCTCTTACCTGTCCATATTTTTAAAATGATTTTGTTTATTATTTTATATGGACATAAAATATCTATAAATTACATTTTATAATTTAATTTCAAAGGTTTTCAAAAGGAATATTTTTACATGTTTTATATGGAACGTTTTGAAAAATGATAAAAGGAATTCTTAACATGCATAGTGACAACAAATTTTCCACCACCATGGTCATTATGTGATTTTTGGATTCCTTTGTAAGATTTATTATTTCCTTTTATGAAAAACCCTTTTTACTTCTTTTTGGGGTATTTTGGTATTGAAAATGGTTTTTCAAAAAAAATTGTTTTGGTATTGAAAATGGTTTTTCAAAAGAAAAGGGTATTTTGGTATTGAAAATGGTTTTTCAAAACAAGAGAGTATTTTTGTATTAAAATGTATTTTTAAAATAAAAGGTTATTTTGATATGAAAAATGGATTTTTTTACGAGTTTAAATGAGTTTTTCAAAAGTAAAAGCATAAAAAAATTATTCATGTAATGGTACTTAAGCATTATACATGAGAAATGGGTGTGCCTAGATAGTGTCAAGTGATCTCGTTATAACTTATATGATGGGGTATCCCAGATAGAGTCATGTGATCTTGTTACAACTTATATGATGGGGTGGTCCAGATAGCGTTGGGTGAGCCCATTATATCTTAAACAATGGGTATACTCAGATAACACCCCAATACATTGGGTAATGATTATATTGGAAGTTGGTTGTATGGTTATTACAATTAAAAGGGTTTTGAAATAATTTTATAAATATGATTCTCTAAGTCACCAAAAATGGGTTTTAATTTCTTCTTATGGGTTTTAATGATTTTCTTTGAGCAAAAAGTATATGTGTTTTTCAAGTGAACATGTTTTATTTTATACGATCAAAAAACTTTGAAGATAAAGGTAAATATTATATGATTTTTCATGTTTTCACTAGACTGACTATTTCCTTTCTTTTATATCCCTTAGTAATCTTTTTTTGATCATACTATGTTTTTAAATGTTTTTCACCAGATGGGTAAGGGAAAATATGATGTCATGATGAAAGTTATGAATATTTTTCATGAAAGAAATAATGTTTTATTTTAAAGATTTTTATAATATGGAAAAAATAGATATTGATAGGAAGTTTCTACTTTATATTATATGGTTTTGTAATGTATGAGTTATTGTATAATTCTATAAAAATATAAACCTAAAAAGTTCCTCAAAGTGAAAGAAAATAAATTCTTGACAAAAACTCAAGATTATGTAATGTTTAAGGTCGGGTCCTTATAATAAATATTTATTTAATTTATGTGATCAATAAAACATGAATAAAATTATTCCTTGATCTAGAGAATAATATTTATTCCAATAATTAAATTCAAATATAATTTAATCGAGATCAATGGAAACACTTAGTGTGTGACCCTCTAGTACTCTTCCTCATTGAAATTAGGTGGGTACGCCTAAAGTTCAAGATTATTGTCTAGCAACGGGTCAAGGCACCTAAGGGAAAGAACTTAAAGTTACAAATAAGAAAACCATATATGAACACTCAATGTGTAATATAATCTCCTTTTCCCAATATCTCTTCAATAAGGTTACACATATATTCCATCAACCTATGTGCTCGATATGTCTTTCTTTGACTATCTGAAATAAACATCGTTGCACCCTGACTGTGGAATTTATGCGATAGTTACATTTCAATCAAAGGGCTAAGATGTTAACTTTCATAAGATAAAAGGAGAAAATCCTTCCTCAAAGTATCCATTAATAACATGTCATTCATGACACACCCAACGTATCCAACTTCGCCATAAATTGTTATCATCATGGTTTATGAAATACATCTAAGTGTGTGTGTTATATCATGAATTAATAATAATATTAAAGTCTAATGATCATTACACATGCTTGTAGATAGAAATATATGATAGCACCAAAACATGCGGGATTCCTACTGGCGAGTCTGTTCTCATTAGCCCTCATCTTGGGGGTTACAAAGTGCAAACTTTATGAGATTAAGTCTCATCCACTTATGAGTACTTTCTCTTGAAAGTATATATACTATGTTTCTTATCATAGTATGTTATCCAGCCATAAAACTATATTTTAAGAATATTATTATGACACTTCAATGTTCTCATCATAGTAGGGAACTGCTATAACCTTATTAATGTGATAGATACTCTAGGACATTATTACATTAATGTTATGTTGAAGAACAATCAATATGTGATAATAAATTTATATTAATATTCACTTCTTTGAATATAAAAGTAATTTAAAGTACACAGTAGTTGGTTCTAGGGTACCTACTCCAATACCTACAAGAGTTGGTGTCAGCCAATGATCACCGTACGTTGGCTAGCCCTACTATTTCCTAGCTTTCACTAGCGGCGGGCCTCTTACCGTAATCATCCCGACCTGAAGAAGGCTAGGTGGGACCTTCCTGATTAGGAATAGGACTGGGCGGGTGCTACCTAACCCAGGATTGGTTAGGGAGAGTCCCGCCCAACCCGTCTGACCCTATCCAAACTACACAGGGATCTGGGAAAATTTAAAATTTTGTGTGTGTGTGTGTGTATTTCAAAAATTAATTTATATTTTTGAAATAAAAATTAACTGGGACCATGTGATATATTATATTTTAACTAAAAATTTATTAATTAATTATTTTAATTCATTTATTTTCCCTCAACATAAATTTATTGCAAAGTTATTTTCATTGTGTAATTAATATTGTGTGACGACTAATCTTGAGCAGTGACCAGTCAATGTATGTATGGGTTTTTATTTATTTAATTAATTATTTCAATTGTGTGTGATTAATGTAAGAATTTATTTAAATAAGATGGTATGTGCATCATTAGTTTTTCTTTTTAAATATGTATAAGAGTCTATACGCCTAGATAAAAGTGATTTATCTATATTTTACGCTTCTCAAGACACCCTCACCTATGAACAAATATATTTGTACTATGACGATGACAATGTATTATGTGGACCATGCCAAGACGAGGTGATATCTCATATGAGGCATGGCAGCATTGGACTAGAGTGTGAGTTATGGTACAAGTCATAGACGACTTAGGTACTTTACTCCTAGGGTCATGCTTAATCTATTGAGAATAAATGGATTAACCAATATAAAATTCTCAAGATCAATCATGTAATTTATTTAATTGATGCATTGTTTATTATTTTTTAGTGAGATTTCAAGTTTATGTGATCACATAAAATAATAAACAAAAGTACATAGATTAAATTAAATTTATAATGGGATGAATGTTTTTATATTTACTACATAGTCAGTTGTGAGTGTCATCACATATTACATTCATATCTGATATAAAATTACTAAATTCATCTAAAAATAATTTAAAAACCCCTCAAAGAAATATTAAGTTGTAATATCTTCCATCGTTTAAATTTGAACAAAACTAGGTGTACAAGGTGTTTGTCAACCTTAGTTGAGGGTGTCTCATACTACCAAGGAGTTCTTATAAGTACGATGGTTTGACTTAACTAAATATGGTAGTAAAGAAGTATTTATAACTATCTTATTGCATCTTTAGAGGCAAAGTTTTGAGTAAAATCAAGATATGATTCTTAGAAGTTGGAACTTTACTCAACAGATCAAGAAGTCGCAAGTTAATACGGTTGGCCAGTCAAACACCTACCTTAAAACCCTTCGAGTAAAAGTGTATCCATATATTGGACTATGAGGAGAGGTTTAAAAGATCATTGCCACTAAAATACTCTAGTGACCGAGTATTTTGAATCTAATAGTGAGGGATGCTAGGGTTCGATAAAATAGTGGAAGACACTTAATGATTTAATTAGTCGATAATGTCTAAATAGTAATCAATATAAAAGTTCTAACCTACTGGTGTTTATTTTTGTGGAAAATGTAATGTAATACCAAATTACACTATAATTAATTTTGGATAAAGAACATGTCCTTACCGGCATGAGATTCTAAAGAGTAGTAAAAGCACTTTCACAAAAACTAAAAGATAGAAAATTCAAGGTGCTAGAGTTTCCCAAACCCCATTGAGCTACCTTAGGAAGTGAGGGTGTAAAAGATGATTATAGAAGACTCGTGTATGATGCATTTTATGTTTACATCATAATGTTATCATCAACATCCGATGTTAGTTGTGGATACTACATCAGGACATGAATGATTTCACATATTCTCTTATCTCTGAGAATCCTGCGAGGAGATAGTGAAGCAAGATATGAATGAGGTGATGATTACACTGAATACGTGTAAATATAAAAGATTGATCATAATATTTAAATACATACCATTCTTATATTTGTATCACCCATTTACTCCAGTTTTATTTAATATTACAAAATGGACAGTATGGAGAAAATGATCCATTAAATTTTGGATAAGGTTCGCCACGAAAATAAGAACCTAAAGAAATTTAACATTTTGTTCTTATGATTAACATGTTAAAAACAAGATTAAAAGGCCAATGGAATGTGTCATGAAAAATGAACCTTCGCAAATTCCTTTAATAAAAAAGAGGAAAGGCATTATAGAGGAAGTTATTTTCTTTGAATGTTATGAGATAATACTATGGAAGTTGAAATGTTGTGAACTAAAATTTAAAAAAGCAAGAAGTTTCTTCTTCTTTAGGTATATTCATCATTTTAAGTAATGTTTCTTCTTGGGTATTAAATACAATATTCATATTATATATGTGTATCTAAATATACACTATTGGAAATATGATCTATACCAACGGTTTTGGGAAAAAAATTGGTATAGTTCACTAATTTTGACTTATACCAACGATTTGGCCAAAACTGTTGGTATAGATCACTTATATGGACCTATACTAATGGTTTTGGACAAACCATTGGTATAGGTCCAAAAATTAAAGAACCTATACCAATGGTTCTCAAAACCGTTGGTATAGGTACATGTATTTTTAATGGAATCTTCTTACAGAGGACATTAAATAAATCAAAATTTAAAATAATTATGATAATGAATATATATATTTATGAAATTATGTTCACAAAAGTAATTTAGGTTAGTGGTTAGGTTGTTCAATCACAAACGGGAGGTTCTAGGATCAAAACCAACCGAATGATTATTTTTTGAATTGCATATACCAACGGTTTATGGAACCGTTGGTATAGATTTTCATATTACTTATACCAACAGTTTTCAAAACTGTTGGTATAGGTCTATACCAACGGTTTTCCCAAAACCGTTGGTATAGACCTATCCCCATGACTTACTTGGAAACGGTTCTCCAAACCATTGGTATAGGGTATTTTCCAGTAGTGATAGTAACCATGTAGGAAAATAAATGTTACAACAAGTAAGGTGAATTCTCTAAGAGGTTGAGAAAGGGTGATTCCTAAGTCAACGGTGAGAAGTACACAACTTATAATTGCCAAGACTAATGATTCTAGTTGAACTTTTATTGAGTATAACCAAAAAAATTATCTCACGTGTCTTTTAAACATAAGGAAATATTATTCCATATGTGGAATGAATGTTGTTTGTGGTTCTTAATACTCAACCGACAGTTCAATAATGCTTGAATCATTAACAATGCTTAATGAATAAATAAAAAAAATATCCAATTGTACCCAGTTGTGGCAAGATAAGTCTTTTTCTGGTAAAACTAAGTAGTTTTCAAGGATGTACCCAGTATGGTTTTAGACTCTTTGGAGTTAAATACCTTAGGTATTATTGACACACATATGTACTTAGTTTTAGACAAAAAAACCTTTGGAAATAAAGGTATTCCACAAACCTTTTAGAATTTGTTCATCTAAAGAGTGTAAATTGTTTCAAGGTTAAGCTAGAGGTAAACTTATATACTTCATGATATTCCTTTAAGTGTTTTAAGGAATATAAAAGTGAAGTATGGAATTTTCATGGTTAGAAGATATGAGTTGCATCAGGCCCATGTGCCGAATAATATATTGACCAAGCAATCATCGATCATTATAATGTAACGTGGAGTAATTCCTAAATGCACATTCGCTTATACACATCAAAGGCATGATGTTGGTAAGGAGGGTCGATGATGAGTCTTACATGTTAACATTGTTCAATAAAATGCAGCGTGGAGTAATTCCTAAATACACATTTCCTTATACACATTAGAGCTGTGATGTAAGTAAAAGGAGCATCAATGTTAAGAATCATATCCATTATAGACACTTCTATTATTTTTCAAGACATGGTTTGAAAATAGTGGTGTTATCCCATAATCATATTCCAAATACAGTGGTAAATGGATATCGTATGATTTTATAGTATTATATAAATCTATCATATCATAATAACATGTGTTTGGATGCACAATAATTATTAAAGATATAAAAAAACTTTCATCAAGAAAAACACATTGTAAATCTATAGCAATTATCCTAAAAGGTTTCTAAGGATATTATGGAAATCCCTGTGAAATAAAAGTGATGGTCAAGTGTTATACTGTATTTCTATAAAAGGGTGCACATCTATATTTGAGATAGTGGGATCAAGATTGGATTGGAATTATTCAATGTCGAAGATGCACAAATAGTTGGCATGGGTACAAGTTCCACAAGAGCTTATGGAAAAGAACTGTTACAGAGATGCATACTACGTAGGAAGGATAAAACCATGGTAATGGTTCTACATTCACTACGGCTGGTGATAAATTATTCATTGAGAATAATGGATCCTGTAAGTAATAATTAAATGGAAACAAGCTAAGATTGACAAGATCAATTAAAATTTAAAAATGGATTCCATGTATCTATGTATAGGGGCATATTATTTTGAATATTGTGGTGGGTATTCGAGTGAGACTATATATGGGTAGTACAAGTGTGGTACCAATAACGCTCGATTGGTAATACCAAGTCATCATGCCTAAATCCATTATAATTTTACTTATCATGCCTACGTTCTATGATCATTTTATTGGGAATTGGATGTCAAGACCACCAATCATGGAAGACGTCTATATGACACAGCCAGAAAGGATTGGTGACACCATAGGATGCCAAAAAGGGGTGTGAGTTACTAAAATCTGGTTTTGGATTGAAGTGATCAAGAAGATTATAGAATATTCATTGGGAATGATTTTTTTCCATGTGTTTACAAGAGGTTAGTGGGAGTGCCACAAATTTATAAGCAAAATATGTTTGATAACATATGGAAAACAACTATTGGACTTACATTTAGTTAAGACCGAAATGAAAGTATCTCTCTAGAGATTGACTTAAAGTGGAAACCTAAATTATGGGGAACAAGATCTACTTATGTAGAACTAACAGTTGCTTAGACTAATTCAATAGTACATATAGTAACAATGTATTGAAAAATATCAGTTAGAACAAATTGAGAGAGAATTGTTACCAATGTCACGTGGAATAAATCTCTACAAAAAGGCATTTACGAGACATAGGAGGATATTAATGTTATAAGAAGAATTCCATATGCTAATGTGATGGATCAATCACATATTCCATGAAATGTAAAAAATGTGAACTTTCCAACATATGGTTTATGGTATAAAAATATCAGTTATGTCTAAGAGAACCACACGGGATGCAGTTAGAACTATCCAATTGTATTTAAGGAAGTATAAAGGATATATACCTGGTATTTGGAGAGGAATGGATTCTAGTTTAAGGGGACACAAACTGGTTTTACTTTGGATCAATATGATTTCATATCATATTCAGGCTAATGTGATGAGTAAGAGAATCTCATTCAAGCCAATGGTATCCATATCTACAAATAACGAGTGCATTGCAGCTTTTGATGAAGCTAAAGAAGCAGTGGATAATACGCAATGATTTTTTCTGATTATTGGAATCACACCTATTAAGTAAGGTTTTATCATAATAAAAATTATGATGGTCTTATTACTTATACTAGCCAAGATGTCAAGTTTTGATAATGGTCGAAAGGAATATACTCGGGGATATCATCTCTTGATGAGTCTTACTCAAGGAGGTGAAGTCATAAATAGCAGAATAACCATACATCAGAGACATGGAAAACCCAATGACTAAATCCATAACTCAAAGAAAACACGATCTTATCATGCGATTACTAATACATATAGTTAGCGAGTTGTCTCTAGTGCAAGCAGAAATGTTGTAATAGTGGGTGCCCTAAACCCATCTAAATAATATTTATCAATTACCATGTCATGTATAAAGTGAGTTATGCATGATTTAATCTTACCATAATAATGTTGATATTTTTACATTCACTATTTATTGGTAATGTCCATGGATTATTTGTCGTATCAAAAGGTTATAGTTGTTCTCAGGTTATAATGAGAACCTCGAGATATGATGACGTTAATCTTGAACAAACATCTTATGGTCTAGATACATCATACTAACTAAACACGGATAATGTCTAACTATCAGATGTTGGGGGATCATAAGCATTGAGACTTCTTCTCATGAAGTTCTCACTTGGTGATCTTAAGAATGGGAGATCATGAGGACTAACCCGCTAATAAGAACACCACATATTTTATACATCATTGATAGTTCCTATCTGTGAACACATGTAATGGTCTTTTGACATGAGATTATTATTGATGTGTGCCACTTGATTGCATACTTTAATGTAAGGAAAAAACTATGGAATTGAAGTCATAGTGAGGAAGCTTGTATTGGGTGCGTCATTGGTGGTATGACATTGATTGAATAATCAAGAAAGAATTTTCGCTTCTGATAGGAAGAGATATCTTGAGCCTGGTTGATTAGGATGGTAATACCTTCACTAAATCCATGATCATGGTAGAAGAAGGTAAGTTTGTACAGGAAGGTCAACAAATAATAAAGCAGGAAAGGATGATGACACGAAGTGTGCATCTCGCTTTATGAGATATTACAAGACAAAGAGATTATATTACACAATATGTGTTTGTAAGAAGGTTGTCATTTTTATTACTACTTATTATCTCTTTAGAGGTCTTGATGAGTTGTTAAATTGTGCTCCTAGTCTGTGAATAGTATTCACTTCTAACAAGATAAGGGCCTAGAGGGTCACACACTTAGTGTATTCAAAAGTCTGCCCTATTTTGATGAATAGGAGTTTAGGACACGGTAGACCTCACCACGGGGTTCACAATATGTTTGAGGATATATGATCACCAAGGAATAAATAGATTCATATTATTCGTGTTTAGAATAATTGGTATTGAATTTATTTATTAAAAATATTTACAAGTATTAAAGTAAATACATGGAAAAATATTATACGAACAAATATTATTTTATTAATATTCAAGGTTTGTTTAATATTTGTGGGAATGACGAGTCGAGTTAATAGATCAGTTTTATCACATAATATATTTATTATATTATAATAAAGTGATAAAAATATAAATAATGTTTATGACTCGGTAAGTCAATCATAATTTTTGTTTATAGCTTATATAATGAGTAATAAATAGTTGGGGGTTGGGGAACCAATTCCGGACATTTTATTAACACACTATATAAAGGAAGAGAGAGGCTATCACATTTGGACTATTCATCACACACCGGATGAGAACCTTTCTCTCCTCTCCTGATTCTTAGAAAGAGAAGCAGACAATCCAAGTCTTCAATCGAAGTTTTCCTTCATAGATCGATGGATCATTGTTGCGGTGATCGTCGGGACATCAAGGCATCATCAAAACTCCACGCTAGCACCTAGAATTAGACGATCGATGCTCTTGTGGACTTTCAAAGCGTGTGTGGACGATCTAGAGGGATTCAGCTTCAGATCCTTCAAGTAGTGATCATCGACGACTAGTGAATTTCGAGCGCGACTTCAGATTGAACACGACATTCTTTGTTTTATTTTTGTGCTTAATTTTTATCACGTGAGGAACCTCAGACCTTTATCGGGGCTGCATTTCGCTGGCGATGACGTAGTTACGTTGATTGCCGGTGAAAAAAATTAAATTCTCAGCCCATCGGCTTCCACTAATCACCCTGATACCTTCCGTTGTTGTATCATAAGACATTGCATATGAGTGTATTGTTTCCTGTGATGTAGTGATATCATAATACCACTGCCCAGCTAGTCATATTGTACTGTTAAGTTATATTGTAATGTCGTGGTTCATATTATGCGGTAACCATGGCATCTTATGATTGGCAGGGCATCCAAACGTCAAGTGTTAACGTTCACATCATCTTCCACATAAGCTATCGTTGATTATAACTGATTTATATGATGGGATGAATGAGAGTTGCATTGAACAAATGTTACAATGAGTTATAACCATAAGCCATGTACTCATACGTCATGAACATATGAGTAAATGTGTGGAAAGCCTTAGGGACTGCCCCCCGAAGCCTATATAAAGGAGGTCGTAGCCATTTCAATGATGTGTGATCAATGCCCAAGATTATGTTGATTCTCCCTGAAACTCTCTCCTCCCCCATCCTTTGCCACTTGGGGTGCTATCATACCATGGTGGCGAGGAGGGTCCTGACCGAGCATCGGGTGTTCCTCAGTGACCTTCATCAACCACAATGATTAAAAAAGGAGGTTCCACCATCTTTAATGAAAGGTACGTGTTCTTCATTTACATTCACACAGTTCAAATTTCAATGCATGATGATCTTGAGATTTGTGATTTCTAATGACTTTCATTGTGTCGAACAAGTGTCCGCTCAATCAATAGAAACCCATCACATAGTTTATTTTTGCATGTTTGTGTCTTTATCAGATACAGCTGAAAAATGATAACTCTTCAGACATATTTTTCCCAGTGACTATAAAAGGGATGATGATTTTGATTTTCAACTCACTTAGAAATATCCCTCATTTATGTTTTTACAATTTGTTTGATAATATTGAATATTACAACTCCATGCCACATAGATCCAAATAATACCGAGATACTGATTCGCGAACACCTCATGCAACAAAATAGCAAACAAATGTTTTCATAAGCATAAAGCGCCCAGTGTTTGATTCAATTTTATTACACTTTCAACCATTTCAGAATTCAACACAGAATATGTAGAATCTCGATGAGAGTGATTGTTTGCAGTAATATGCAAAGAATCTTTTGATTTGTTGTACAAAATGCATGAGGAATGTTTTATCGCGCAAACACATTAAATCTTGACATTATCGATAAAAAAAAATCTAAAGACTAATGTGTCCGAACATAATGAATCTGAAGTTTTTCCAGGTTCAAATGCATACAATTCATTTTATTGACGTATATGAAGTGAGTATTCTTTATGTCATAAAAAATTCAAAAATATTTATGTGAAAATGTAATAAATTTGAAGACTTTGAAGTGTCAAAATACAAGGAATGTGAAAATTTTATTTGCTCAAAATTGGGAGACTTTCAAATTTGGTGTAAAAAATATGTGAGGAAATCAATATGTTTATAAGAGGATGCTCATTCATATCATTCAAGCGACGTCGTTCTCATCGAATTCATGGTCGCATACACCGAGTCGTATAAAACGGCGACCGAGGGCGCGACAGAAGAGGCAAAACCGGTGGACTGAGGGCTAAGCTCGAATCCCTAACAAAAATCCTATCTTTATCTGCGTCTCACTTTCCATTATCTCCTGCCTTTACAAATCCCGCTTCCCTTCGTCGACCAGGATGAATCCGTCCTATCTTATTGCCTCCACAGAGGCTGACATAGGTTTGGTTCACATCTCCTTTCGTTTCTAGATCTTTATATTTTGCCTTTTCACTTCACGTTGAACACCCGATTTGCTACGGACAACTCATATGCGCTTCCGGCTCATTTTTTTGTGCTAGATTCGATGGCATCGTTGGAGTTGAGTATCTCTATACCTTTATTTGCTTTATTCGGTCTTAATTATTAATCAAAACTATTTATTTTGCGTCCCTGCTGCTTCACCATCATCATCCTCCTCATATCCTCTTCCTTCCTATATCTGCTGTTATTCTTCTTTTTTGACTTTTTTTTTCTATTTGCAATTTTATCACATCCTCGGAAGCTGATTGAGTTGATATCTGTCATTCTCTTATTGATCTAGCTGCCACGGGGTTTTAAGCTCTGTTAAATTAATTACAGTTTGTTTCATGTTATTGCCTCTCCCATAAGTTCTTCTGCTCAACCCTAACCGAGTTAGTTGATCTCTGTGTGATTTCGGAAGCATTTAGTATCCCTAAATCTTCTATGTTTTAATTTGTTTTTTTTTTGTCCTTCCCTTTGTGTGTGTATTGGGATTGATATTTATTTTATGTTACTAGGGTGTTTTATTTTTATTACCCGTTGTTGGTTACAAGTGCATATTTATTCTCCTTTCAGCAGCATTCAAGGAACACTTTTCCTGATCTTCAGTGTGTACACTAACCATGTTCAACTTGAATTTAGTTTTTTTAACATTAAGCAGCTGCTGTAAATGTTTTATTATGTTAGGCTAACAAACACGGTGGATTGCCCTAAGTTGTACATTTTTTTTACTGCATTACCATTTCTACATGGACTGCTCGTGCATTGTGTCATGAAAACGTCATCTGTTTTTTTACAGTTCATTATGAAGCAATTCGTTTTTCAGGTTATGGGTAGTCCTGCTTGGATCTCTGCATATTTTCTTGATCTGTTTTTCTAATGCGTTCGAAGCCCATTTTTTCCATCTCAATAAATTATGAGTCTTTCAAGGAAAGGAATCACAGTTGAGGATACAAAATTAAGTACCACAAGCAAGGCTACCAGTTTAAATCCGAATGCTGCAGAATTTGTTCCTGGTTCTTTCAGATTGTCATCTGGGAGTGGCACCGTAGTTGCAGCACAAGAGTCCCATGAAACTAGTCCATTTGGAAAAGCTGTGTTAGATCATTCAGACTCTTCTGTTTCAAAAAACTCTGATGATGAGGCTCATCAATACTGGCGTCATCAGCTCCCTGATGACATTACTCCCGACTTTCAAGTTACGGGAGAAGAAGAATCCCATAGGCTTGGAAACCTCTCCCTTTCTGAATTGTCCTTGAATGATGGCGGCGAAACCTCAAGGTTTTCTGCTTCAGTGGGTAGCCAATATCCATTAAATGAGTGGGGTGGATCATCACCAACACATAATAATGGTAATAGATTTTCTGAAAAGTCAAGACATTCCATCCAGCCATATGGGGAAGAATCCTTGTATCTGAATTTTTTGCATTCAACATCTGAACCCTGGGAGAAACGATTTGTCCGCAATGATTCACTCAGTAGTAACCATGACGCCATGCCTCATAACTTCAATTCCGGACAGAGTTTTTTGAATGACATGTTTGGCGAAAAGGCGATGTTGGACAATGCTAGCATGGATCCAGTGGAATTTTTAGCATCACAGTTTCCTGGTTTTGCTACCAAAAGCCTTGCTGAAGTCTATCTTGCAAATGGGTGTGATCTGAACCTTACTATTGAAATGCTTAGTCAGCTTGAGGTGCGGTCTTTTTTCCTAACGGTTCTTGTTTGCATTCATTTTCACATGGCTGTGGTTTTTACTCATCTGCTATTCTTTTTTGTAGCTGCAATGATATTTCGTTGCAGGATTCTTGATTTATAATAACATTTCTGCTTCATTTACTAGAGTTATTTTGTTGAATACTGTTTTTTTATTGTTAATTATTTGCCACCGTGCCCAACAAATTAGTCATTATTTTTAAGTGTGTTTTTTTTAAAGTATAGGGTTTGCTATTTTTTTGAACATCCATCATTTTCAAGAAGCGTCGGGGGCAATTTTGAAGCTTTATGCAATTTCATTAATTGGGACAATGAGTCATTTTGGTATGGTTTTCTCAAGGCACTGGCAAGGGTTGCAAATGTAATATTCATCCTTTAATTTTTTGCTGAATTGCTGGCATTATTTTTGGCCTTCATTTGGGTCATACATAAATCAGTTTGGGTTGTAGTCAGGTTGAGTAATCCGACACAAATAATATTCGGGACTGGTTTGGGTTGACAATAAATGATGCATCTAACCTGATTAAAAATATAATGATGATATAAAATATTAAAAATATAATAAGAATTAATTTTATAATTTATTTTATTCTTATAATAAACTTAATTTGAAATAATTCAACATGTTTATAACACCTTTTTTATTTTAAGTGGTTTAAGAGGGGGGATAAGTTGCAACATGTAACATATGTTTCATATTAATCAGGTTTTTTTAGACTAAGTGAAATAATTCAATTTGATTAGGTCATTGAGTTTATGTGATATTAACTAGTTGGACTTGTCATGATACAGTGTTATATATTTAAAGTTAAACGGGTTGACGGATCGGTTTAAGGTTGACCCCTTCATAAATGGGTCGGTCCGGGTCTACCCTTTTAATTATACGGGTCGGATTAGGGCTGAGCTTAAATGGGTTCGCAAGATAGCTAACCTGACATGAATTTGACTCGGGAATCCGAATTGCCACCTCTACACTTCACTTTAGCAATATTGCTCATGTTAAAATGCGAAGACTGTTGAAAATTCAGTCTGATAATTGCTATATTCCTGTTTGTGATGTTTTGTTTTAGATAATACCTTTTTTTTATCCATTGTTTGATTTTTAATGTTATGGTTTTGTAGCTACAAGTGGATGGTAGTTTTCGCCAGAATATAAGCCCAAAAACCTTGTCAGCTCCAAATCTCAGTTCTCTGGACTTTCCTGCGCTTCCAGTACCTGATGATCAAAATTGTGTGCCGAAATTTTCCAGGGATAATGCCCATGAAAATTTCAATCTCTACCAATCTTCCGAGAAGGATAACACACTGTTGTTTAAAATGAACCCTTCGATGCCATCCAGATCCACTTCTGATTTTGCCTCCATTGTCAAGAAGTCACATCGGAACCCCAGTGCATGGAAGGATGATAGAAGCCGAACTCCAAGTGCGAGTAATGACCCAAATAGAAGTATTTTGGCTGGTTCTTACATTAGTGTGAACGGAAGGGGCATGTATGGTGACAAGTTGCAAAGTCGCGGTTCAGCTCGTGCGGCTCCTCTTTGGGTCGAAACCGGAGATGCAGTGGGTAATATTTTCAAGTGAACTGAATTATTTAGGACAAACATCTTCTGCTTGTTAATTTGCTTTGAATACTCTTTCAATGGCAGAAAACATGTATTCTGAGCTGCGGGGAGAAGCTCGTGATTATGCACGCATACGAAATGTTTACTTTGAACAGGTACATATCCATGCATGCCCCACTTAATTTTCACTCGCTTTTGTGAAAAATGTCTTACAAGAGTTGGTTGTTTTTGGTTTTGAAAAACATCTCCTGTTCTTATTTTTCAAAAATTTATTAACAGAGGTGTTAGAAAAACATTTTTGATAGTTGAGGAAAACAAGATTCCCCAAAATTTTTGGATTTCAAGTGTCTAGTTGGGTCAAGGAATCTGTGAATTTAGAAGGGATGGAAACAGAAAAGGGAAGGGAGAGTGAATGAGGTATTGGTGAGTCGATTTTATTTTTAATGTGATAGCAAAGAATAAATGAGGTGTTGGGGGTTGGCTGTCCTTGGAACTCATTTAAGCTCAACTCTATCTGATCCATTTGATTAAAAAGATCAGCCCAACCCAGTCTATTTATGAAGGGGTCAACTGTAACCCAACTTGCCAAATTGTTCAACTTTAATTAACATAGGCTGCATAATGACATGTTTAACTAGTTCAACCCAACCAAATTGAATTATCCCATTTAGACTAAAAATAACCTAATTAATATGGAACATGTTATCCATGTTGAATTCTTTTAAATTAATTTGATTATAAGAATAAAATATATCCTAAAATTAATTATTATCATATTATTAATATTTTATATAATCACTATATTTTTAATCGGGTTACTTGGGCTAGATGGGGCAGGAATGGTCAACTTGAACCTGACCTGAATATCATACCTGATTACAATCCGATTCAATGTCTGACCCAACCCTGTTTCTACTCGTGTCGGGTTATCATGATGGGTTTAAAATTTCCACCTCTAATGCCTTTATATTGACCATGTACTAAACATAATTATTATTATTTTGCTCTATTCTGTTCTGTTCTGATTTATTCCATTCCGGATGATTCTGCGAACCAAACTGGTCCTAGCAAGTTATAGATGTCTTGCCTGTTTGTCTATTGTACTGTCTGCTTACTGTCAATTTATATCATTGCTGTCAGCTCGTTCTAAATCTTCATAATCCACGGTGAATGCAAAATTAAACTCACTCGCTCTATTCCTTTTTTTTTCTTTGAAAATTTGAGAATAGGCAACTCAGGCGTACCTTATTGGGAACAAGGCTCTAGCAAAGGAACTGAGCATGAAAGGGCAGCTGCACAACATGCAGATGAAGGCTGCCCATGGAAAAGCACAAGAATCCATTTATCGGCAGAGGTTCGTCATCCTTTAGATCCTTGGGCTCTGTTTGGAGTACTGACTGCTTATTCTACAGGAACCCTGTTGGGAGGGGGCAGGAGAAGCTGATAGACCTGCATGGGTTGCATGTCACTGAAGCCATTCATGTGCTGAAGCAGGAGCTGAGCAAGCTGCGGAGCGTGGCGAGATCGGCGGAGCAGCGCATGGCGGTGTATATATGTGTTGGCACGGGCCACCACACCCGGGGCTCCCGCACCCCTGCAAGATTACCGGCGGCTGTCCAGCACTACCTGCTCGAGGACGAGGGCCTTGACTTCTCTGAGCCGCAGCCAGGGCTCCTCCTTGTTGTGATATATTGAGGTCATCCTTGTACCTGTACATGAAAGAGAATTAGGGAGGAAACTGAGTTGGGAAAATCTGTATTCAGTACAGTTGGAAGGGAATCACATTTTGTAGGGCCATGAGGGAATTCAGGAATCCAAGAATCTTTTGTAGCTGTAATCTTTTGTAATCTGTTGAAATTTTATTTGTAATATTTCATTTCATATGAAGGGAGGCTGGGAATCAGGGGAATAGAGGAACATGAGTAGAAAAAAGAGAATGAAGTTGGTTTATCAATACAAAAAGTTTGATGGGTTGTGATTCTTTGTCATCATTATTTGTTTGAGATAAGAAGTTGTATACTTATTAAATGATAGCGACATAGTAGATTTCAAGAATACATTGAGATTTTTTTAATGCCAGAGTTTTCTATTATTGAAGAAAGGAACTTTAGTAAGCCGAGTATTAAATCGTTTTAAATTGTTTCCCTAAAAAAAATGTAAGTGAAGCCATAAAGTTTTATATAATGCAGTTGGTAAAATGAATCTGAAAATAATTCAATAAAATGCTATTGATGTAAATGAATACATGGTGGCTTGCCTACCAAGCTTAAAAGTGGCATGAGTATTAGTGAAAATTGTTGTTCACTTGATATAAATGATTACGAAGTGCAACCAAATTTTTTATGAAGAAAATTTGGTAAGATTCCTAGAGTAGTTCATTAAATTTTAAAAGGAAAAATTAGTTTAAAAGAAATTTTCAAATAAATAAGTGAACATAGGAGACTTTGATGACATTGGATCAAGTAAAGAGAGAGACAATGGAGATTTCGTGAATGCTCTGGTAGCTAAAGAGCAACAAGAAGAAAAGTTCAATTTTAATGAATAAATTGGCGATGAAGAGCTTGAACATGGATGACGAGGACCTTGTCACACCATTATCAAAGAACTAAAATGGATAATTTTATTTCTTAGAAGTGTAAATAAGTTGAATTTGAGGAGTTAAAAAATAAACTTGAAAAAATTATGCAATAATAATAATAATAATTTATTTATGCAATAATAATTTATTTAAGGACCTTAATGTTACAAACGAAACTCACAAACCTACGAGACAACAATGATAGACCATACTCCCCTCCAAGGGATGAGTCATTCCAAAGCTAGTCCATTATAATTTTTAAATGAACCGAAACCCAACATTTAATAACGCAAAGACCTTGTGGTTCGAAGACCCATATTTTTTGTGAATAGTACTGATGCTATAGTATCCTACTCGCTATATTACCCGGCTGCTATATTACCTACTATAACACCAATGTTGCAAGAGTACCCGCTGCTGCTACAGTACTTTCCTAATACAGTGCTACAATACCTTACAACAACAACAACAACAAAAACAAAAACAAAAACAAAAACAATGACAACTCCCATGGAAACTCCATCAATGTTGAATTTAGTTCACTTAGGCCATGGAGGGATCCATTTCACATACGTGATCACAAAAATCTTCCTTGGTATTCCAGAGATATCTAAAGTCTTTAAAATAATAAGATCTTGAATATTATTATTCATGGTTCCATATTGGACCCTAGTTTTCATTTGAACATCCTCAATGATAGATGTAAGATGAGCCTCATTCTAGATTTCCTTTCTCTTGAATCAAATCCGATTTTTGGTATTCTTGATTGCATGAAAGTAGGCCCCAATTTCCACTTTGAGCAAGTTGAACACCACTACATTAAGCTGCAAGCCACAGATAGCAGACTGTGAACATCGGGGGGGGGGGGGGGGGGGCATAATAATCATAATGATGATGATGATGATATTAATAACATTACTACAAAAACGAGCTTTATCAGCGCTCAAAACGGGCTTTAACAGCGCTAAAAAAGTGCTGTAAAGCTCAGTGCTGATAAATGTCCCGTCTGCTGTAACATGAAATTCTGCAGCAGCACACCCAAACAAGACCTGCAAAAAAAATCAGCATATCAAACAAGCAGTTCATACAGATAAAGTATGCAGTGGTAGTCAATTTGGGATCAAACGATGGGAAAAAATCCATACCAAATGTGATGTACTAATTATTCATTATGATTATCAAAAGATATCATTAAATACTATCTCCTCCAAATGATATCTTACATTGCCTCAGATAAAATATATAGAGAGAGTTCAATGTCAGAACCTTAAGAAAAATTTGATTAAGGCATGCATGCAAGTTATTCTTCATGTTTTTTGTGGTTAAGATTAATGTCAAGCTTGGATATGGAATTTGTTTATAGATTTTGAGTTCCTTTTGGGATATGTTGCCTTAGGACTTAGAGAGTTTCCCCTGTAGATTCCTCATGGTAGATGGATTTGGGTGATTCTTGGGACACTTAAGAAAATGTGTTCTTGTGGTTGATGCCTTTATCTTATGGTGTGTTGTCTTCTTTTCACGCCATTTATAAAATTTATAAATGGTGGGGAGATATATGCTTATTCTTTGTATGTCCTAGACTCTTGATTAGTAGTCATGTAGTGCTTTTATTGGATTAGTAGTCATGTAGTGCTTTTATTGGGGGACACAATTTAGAAGAACCCATGTGGGTACACTTTCATGGGGAAGTTTCCTATTCATTTTGAACTTTTACTGTTTTACATACATAGGAAAATGATGGGTTGTATGACTCCAAGTAAAAACCATTCAACTTACCTTTTTGGGGGAGTTGTTAGGAACACGGCTTGTTCACAGTTAGGAGAAACCATGTGGTATGGATCTATAGTTTAACTAAGTCATTTTGAACGATTGGAACACGATTAGTTAACTGTTTGTCCAAACTGTGCAGAAGAGGTTTTCTTATCCAATGGCTCCCAAAAAGTTGGTGAACAGTTTGGAAAACTGCCCAACCAGACCATGAAAGTTGCCGATGATATTGTATAATTTAAGGGATTTCAACCTATTTCCTCCCATCCCCTTCCCGAAACATAGCCTAATAGCCCTTTATCTTGAAAATTTATCCAATTTAAATCCTCTATTATTTTTTCTTTCCCTTTCGTTCTTCTCCCTCTCCCCTTCCTCTTTGTTTTCATCCCTCACCATGAACTCTAGGTCTAGAGGTTTATATTAAGGGTGTGTGATGAATTATTAATGGGGGTTTATTATCTAAGGACTACTTATGACTCTATGAGGCTTGTCTAAGTGTCTTATGTCATAGGTAATGACTTTTGGACTGTTTTCTGTATGTCAGTTGTTGTTTTCACTTAAAAATTATCTCCTTTTTAAACAAAAGAGAGACACTTTGAGTGATACCAGTCACACCGTGTCTCAGATTGAGGTGGAGTTGACTCGTACACGTCACAAATGACCTATGGATCGTTCTCCTAAAGTATCAACACAATTCGAATGCGTTTGGTCGGTTTTCCGTATGTTAGTTGTTGTTTTCACTTAAAATCATGTCCATTTTAAACAAAAGAGTGACACTTTGAGTGATATCGAACACACCATGACTCAGATTGAGGCGGGGTTGACTCGTACACATCACACATGACCCATGAATAGTTGGCCTAAAGTATCAAAACAATCCGAATGCATTTGGTCAGTTTTCCGTATGTCAGTTGTTGTTTTCACTTAAAATTCTGTCAATTTTAAACAAAAGAGAGACACTTTGAGTGATACCGATCACACCGTGCCTCGGATTTAGACAGGGTTGACTCGTACACATAAAAAATGACCCATGGATCATTCTACTAAAGTATCAACACAATCCGAATGCGTTTGGTCGGTTTTCTGTATGTCAGTTGCTGTTTTCACTTAAAATTCTGTCCATTTTAAACAAAAGAGAGATACTTTGAGTGATACCGGCCACACCGTACCTCGGATTGAGGCAGGGTTGACTCTTACACGTCACACATGACCCATTTATTTTTGGCCTAAAGTATCAAAACAATCCAAATGCATTTGGTCAGTTTTCCATATGTCAGTTGTTGTTTTCACTTAAAATTCTGTCCATTTTAAACAAAAGAGAGACACTTTGAGTGATACCGGCCACACCATGCCTCCGATTTAGTAGGGGTTGACTCTTACATGTAAAAAATGACCCATGGATCATTCTACTAAAGTATCAACACAATCTGAATTCTTTTGGTCGGTTTTCCATATGTTAGTTGTTGTTTTCACTTTAAATTCTGTCCATTTTAAACAAAAGAGAGACACTTTGAGTGATACCGGTCACACCGTGCCTCGGATTGAGGCGGGGTTGACTCATACATGTCATAAATAACCCATTAATTATTGGCCTAAATTATCAACACAATCCGAATGTGTTTGGTCGGTTTTCCGTATGCCAGTTGTTGTTTTCACTTAAAATTCTGTCCATTTTAAACAAAAAAGAGACACTTTGAGTGATACCGGCCACACAATGCCTCAGATTGAGGCGGGGTTGAATTTTACATGTTAAAAATGACCCATGTATAATTATAATAAAGTATCAACACAATCCTAATGCATTTGGTTGGTTTTCCGTATGTTAGTTGTTGTTTTCACTTAAAATTCTGCCCATTTTAAACAAAAGAGAGACACTTTGAGTGATATCGACCATACCATGCCTCATATTGAGGAGGGGTTGACTCATACATGAAAAAAATGAACCACGGATCGTTGTCCTAAAGTATCAAATCAATCCGAATGCGTTTGGTCGGTTTTCTGTATGTCAGTTGTTGTTTTCACTTAAAATTCTGTCCATTTTAAACAAAAGAGAGACACTTTGAGTGATACCGGTCACACTGTGCCTCAAATTGAGGTGGGGTTGACTCATACACATAAAAAATGACCCATTTATTGTTTTCCTAAAGTATCAACACAATCTGAATGCGTTTGGTCAGTTTGCCGCATGTTAGTTGTTGTTTTCACTTAAAATTCTGTCCATTTTAAACAAAAGAGAGACACTTTGAGTGATACCGGCCACACCATGTCTCGGATTGAGGTGGAGTTGACTCTTACACGTCACACATGACCCATGGACCGTTTTACTAAAGTATCATCACAATATTAATGCGTTTGGTCAATTTTACGTATGTTAGTTGCTGTTTTCACTTAAAATTTTGTCCATTTTAAACAAAAGAGAGACACTTTGAGTGATACCGGCCATACCGTGCCTCAAATTGAGGTAGGGTTGAATCTTACACGTCAAAAATGACCCATGGATCGTTTTCCTAAAATATCATCACAATCCGAATGCATTTGGTCAGTTTTCTGTATGTTAATTGTTGTTTTCACTTAAAATTCTATTCATTTTAAACAAAAGAGAGACACTTTGAGTGATACCGGTCACACCATACCTCAGATTGAGGCAGGGTTGGCTCGTACACATCAAAAATGACCCATGTATTGTTCTCCTAAAGTATCAACACAATATAAATGCGTTTGGTCAGTTTTCCGTATGTTAGTTGTTGTTTTCACTTAAAATTCTGTCCATTTTAAACAAAAGAGAGACACTTTGAGTGATACTGGTCACACCGTTCCTTGGATTGAGGCAGGGTTGAATCTTACAAGTCATAAATGACCCATGGATCGTTTTCCTAAAGTATTAACACAATCCAAATGCGTTTGGTCAGTTTTCCGCATGTCAGTTGTTGTTTTCACTTAAAATTCTGTCCATTTTAAATAAAAGAGAGACACTTTGAGTGATACCAGTCACACCATACCTCGGATTGAGGTGGGGTTGAATCGTACACATAAAAAATTACCCATATATTGTTGTGATTAATTGAAAACATGGATGTGTGGGGGGAGACCCTATGGAGGAAGGAGGTTCCAACAATGTTCATTTTCCTATTATGGATAATCAGAAAACATACAATTTATACCAATGAAAATGTTCAATGCATGGGAATCCATTTGGCATCTCGATGCTCATACTGCAATCAATTTTTGGTGGAGACATTTACTCATCTTTTCTTTGAATGTGAGTGGGCATGCATGATATGAAGGTATTTTAGATATTTTACTGGTTTTTCTTATCCAAAGCCCAAAGAAAAGTGGTTCATCATTCTTGCATGTTGCTGGTGCATTTCATCTGTTAAAATGGACAAATGACTCATTGGAGAAAGGGTTTTTTATTTAATAACAATTACAATTTTCATACAAACATTTACATACAACAATGTTTCATCTTTTGATCTCCATGAAACCCTCTAAAAAATGTCCGCTAATTGTACACATCCCCAAGTCAGATCTTCATGCTATTTGTGTACAATCTTCCATTAGGTATGTAGCCCACTCGTTTTTGAAAAAATCTATATTTCCTTGTGAATATGAGGCTTTTTTATAGTCAGATTAGTACTACAAAATATATAAATAAAGAATTAATAAATAATTTAAATGAAATAGTAGTTGTTTTTGAAAATTCCTCTTTAGGGATGCTAGTTTGTTGATGGAAAATGATCTCTCTCATAAATTTAAAAACATAATAACCACAATCTTTATCGTTTGTTTATTTTGGACACTACAAAAAACTTTGATCATTAGGAGAATAAGTAACTTATTTTTATATGTGTTTGGATAGTGAAATTTTATTATATATACCCTGATACTTATACAGACATAGTACTTTCTTGCCTCCTTATGCTTAGCCCCCGTCCTCATTCCTATTTTTAGACGATATTGATACATAACCCTATCATAACAGAATCCTCATTAAAAGATAATATAAATTATATAACTTGATGTTTAGACCCAAAATGTAGGATGTAATGTCTTATAGATTCACAAAATCTATCATGCGTGGTCGATTTGTTGGATATCCTTGCATTGAATCCAGAAAATAAATCTTTGGAGTATCCAAGATCACTGCAATTAGTAGCCAATGTTGCCTAAAAATACAAAAATGAATAAGTAATGAAATAATTGAAAATATAATTTATATTATTTAATCGTAGAGTTTTACCCCTGCATGGTTGGTATTAGGAAGAGTCAGTCATCCATAATCTTGCTTTCAAATGTTTTCAGAAATACTTTCACTATTTCATCCCTTTTTGATGGCTCTAATCTCGTTAGTTGTGTTGATGTGGTATGAGGACTAATGAGTCTGAATTTTGGCTCATGGGAAAATCCCTTCAACTGTTTTTCATATATACGCCTGCCAATAATATAAAATACATTTATTCATAATTAGAATATTATATCTAATTTTAGAAAATCAATTCATGAAAACATACCTCATATATAAATCTACAACTGTGATGCCTAGCCAATCGTATTCAAGGATGTCATTTACATTTTCAGAAACAAAGAAATATTCAATTTCCTATCCGTATATATTCTTTTCAAAAACAACTATATGACTACTACCACTTTTTAACTTCATATCCACATGAATATTCAATTCTAGTAAATGTGGATAGAGAATAGGAGGTGTAATTGTGCTTTCAGTAGATCTTTTGGATCGGTTGGTCGATCCTTTAGATGATTTTTAGCCCACGTTTCTTGTCACCCCCTTCCCTTTCTCTGTCTATAATAACATTCATTGGTTCAAACCTTTTTTTTCATTAATTGTTAAAGGTTTAGCTTGAAAGAAAATGGAAATAAATTTTTCTTTGTCCACATGTACTCTTACAAGTTGTGAAGACCATGCAATGAATGTCCCAATATCCTTTTCAACCGTATGAATATCATCTTCATCAAGTGGAATAGGTAGCTCTGCATTTGGCTCATGAGCTACAATAATTGTCACTTTTAGATGATCTATTGGTATTGGTCTATTATGCAGCTTGTCCTTTGGGATGTTGAACACCGTATCCCTTGATACAAGGTGATAAGTGGGTGTCGATAGATATAAATCATAGTCATTACCACCATGTAGAATATCAGTACAGGAAAAGTATCAGTGTTTGTCTAATTCACATTTCATGGGAACAATTATTAGAATATTGATTACCATGGCTAAGATAGCTCTTTGAGGGGAATGACTCGCCTCAAAGCTGGTGGGGGGTGGGGTGGGATCTTCACGTGCTGGTTATTCCTGAGTTGTGTCTTCTCCTTGCTTCTCACCCATAAAAGTTTCTAGCAACTCTCCCTGCCATTGAAATCGTTCTTCAAGAGTTTCTAGTCTTTCGCTCATTTGTTTCATTTCTTTATTTCTATCATCAATTTTTTTCCCTCAAAATATACTTGGGGTGTCACCCCAAACCCCGAACCTCTGACACAACCATATTGTTTTGGTCACTTCAAATCCGTCGATAATAGGTCCGCATCCGCTATAGGAGTAGCTGATTCCTGTGACTGTTGGATATAGAAAAATAAGTAATTATTATTATGTAATATCAATTTAAAACAAAACTTTTTATCGTGTCATACTTACACATATTTCCCACACTTTTTGTGTGTTTTCATCTACTAGCTTCCCTTTCTTATTCACACGTGCCTCCTTCCATAGCACATGATGTGGGATGAAAGTGTCTTTGGATTTAGACTCACCAATCTACATATAAATATAGAAAGATAATTATGATGTTGTTTCTTGGAACATAACAATATTACTGTAAATTTAAAATACGTACCATTTTCTTTTCTAGTGAAGCGTACCCCATCCTTTCTTTACGATAGGGGTATGTTGGTTTTGATGCACGTTGATTATTTTCAGTATTAAGTTGCTATTTCATAAATGAAATATTGACAATCAAAGTGATTAATACACGTATCCTCAAACAATGTATTATCAGCCACAATGTATCTGAAATTTCTCATCCCCACGGTGGCCAATAAATGCATCCCATGATTCTTGTGATATTAGGTGAGCGTAGACAAGGGGTGAGTGTGGGTTTATTTTACCTTTGAAATCTTTCAGGTGACATTTTGTTATAATAGTGAAAAAACCTCGATGAATACTTCTTGCAAGACTTAGTACATAATTCTTGTGTGAATCATCTAATATAAATGTACTTTGCAAGGGATTGAGAAGAGTAAGACACTGTTTTATTATTTTATTTTCTAGTAAATTAAAGAAATAATATCATAATGTTACCGTGATTTCTTCCCAGATCACAGCCTTCAGCCCAGACACAACACGGTTCCATGAATTTATGTCAATCAGTATGCATTGCCGAGTGACAATTCCAATGTAACTAAAAAACATATCCTTGTTGGGATTCACATGTTGGCCTCGTGCATTCCATTCGACATCAAATTTGATGCCTTTTCTTTTCACCTTAAGAACTTTGGATAACATCATCAAACTATGACACACCTGTGTTTTCTGCGATGTCAGTCCTTCATCCCCGACCATTTCATCGATATCAACATCATCAATATGTTCATCTGAAATGGTAGTAACAACGTGTGCTGATGGTTGTTGGACCTCAACACTAGGATCAGAAACAGGTTCAAAAACTTGTTGTTGCTCTGCTCTGTGAGTAGTAGAAGCAGCAATAACAACAGCTTGAGAGACTTGTTCAGCCTCGAGGTTAGGAGCACCAAAACACACAAAAGTCATTATCTGAAAAATTGGTTGAACAATTAATTTAGATTACATAAATTCAGTAATGATAAGATGATAACATGAGATAACACGATCTATATTACAAACAAAATATAACCTGTTTATTGAACTCTCTTTTTTTTTCAAAGGCTGAAGGGATTTGACACCTCTATCGATTATCCAAATCCATTCATTGTGGTCTCTTATAACATACAAAACGTTATCTACATTGGGACCACTGCGAAATGATTGTGACGTACCACTGAAATGATCATCCTCAATTGAATTTTCATCAGACCCTTCAGTAGTTTTGGATGATAACAGAACAATCAACCACTTTCGGTTTGTGGGATATTGAACATAAAATACTTGTACCACTTGTGATACCATTATAAACTATTCGTCTTTGTACCCTTATTTACTAAAATCAATGTTCACAAATCCCAATTCATCTATTTTAACACCACTATTGTTATTAACCCATTTTCATTGAAAAATTGGCAATTGGAATGTCATATAATCCAACTCCCATATTTGTTTGATAATCCCAAAGTATGACATATTCACATAAATTGGATTTCTATCCTTACTACCAGAAACATGCATCACTTCAGCCACAAGTATAACTCCAATATTTTGTATGGTACTATCTTCATCACGTTCATCTATATAGAATGTATAACTATTAATTACATAACCATTGTAAGATAATATATACACACTTGGTCCGGTGGCTAGCCATCGATGTCATTCTGAAATTGAATTCATATTTTCATCTAACTCCTTAAAAATATGGTCTCGAAACCATCCTATAAAATGGTGATTATGTGTATTTGATATCCATTTTTTATCCCTTGATGAATTCAATTTCCTAATAACTTCTTTGTGGGTTTCAATATATGGAGCAACCTCACAACTGTTATGAAAAACATAAAGGTGAGCCTGCTCCAGATCTGTAATATTGATTGTCACAACATCTCTTCCAGAAATTCCCTCACCCTCAATGCGTCCAGTGTGATGAGATTTTGGGAGACCAATTCTTTCCACATCAGATAGGTATTCGGTACAGAATTCAATGGCTTCCTCAACAATATATCACTCCACAATATAACCCTCTGGACGACTTCGATTTTTGACATACCCTTTCAAAATATTCATATACCGTTCAACGGGGTACATCCATCTATAGTGCATCGGACCAAAAAGTTGAATCTCTCTTACCAAGTGAACCATCAAATGAACCATCATATCAAAGAATGTTGGTGCGAAGAATATTTTTAATTCACATAATATGATGATGATTTCTCTTTCCATAGCTAGAAATTTCGCCGGGTCTAAAACTTTGATGCATATAGCTTTGAAAAAGAAACAAATTTTGGTTAACGTATGATGAACATTCTTGGAAAAAATGAAACGTAAAGATATAAGAATTAAATATTTCATTAAAACATGGCAGTCATGTGATTTCAAAGCTTTTAACTTCAAATCATTCATTGACACAATGTTCTTGATATTTGATGAATAACCATATGGAACCTTTACATCATTGAAGAAGTTGAAAAACTGATATATCTCCTCCCTGGAAAGAGTGTAAGCAGCTAGAGGAAGAAACATTCGATTTTCACCCTTCATGGGAGCCAAATATTCTCATATTCCCATGTCAACCATGTCCAACCTTGACTTAATTCCATCCTTTGTTTTGCCAGGGGCATTTAGCAACATTCCAATAACACCATCACATACATTTTTTCCCACATGTATCACATTAAGAAAATGTCTGACGTACAGACAATTCCAGTATGATAATTAAAAAAAACTGATCCCTTTTTCCAACCGATTTTCGTAAGGTTTTTCGAAAATGGTTTACCAAAAACAGTGTTCACATCTTTTACTTTCTCAAACAGCTGATCATCTATTAGTGGAGACGGTGTTGTGTGTTGTTCTGAACTTCCATTGAATGATGTTGTCCAAGATCGGTACTTATGCCGATGGGGTAGAAATCTAAGATGTCCTAGAAATAAAGATTTCAATGAATGTTTCAACCTAATTGATTCTGTATCTTCTTCGCACACATGACACCCTTGATTTCCTTTAATGCTATAGCCTGAAAAATTTCCATAAGCATGGAAATCATTTATCATCCCATACAACATCACTCTCAACATGAAGTATTCACTTTTATAAGCATCATACAACATAACACCTGGATCCCACAATAACTTCAAATCCTCGATCAAAGGAGCCAAATAAACATCAATATCGTTACCTGGTTGTTTTGGTCATGATATAAGCATAGACAACATGATGAATTTCTGTTTAATACATAACTAGGGTGGAAAGTTATAATTTACCAACATAACATGCCATGTACTATGAGTGCTGGTTTGAAAACCAAAATGATTCACTCTATCTATAGATAACGTAAGACAAAGGTTTCTCGGCTCATTTACAAATTCAAGATACTCATGATCAATTCTCTTCCATTGAGGAGAGTCATCTGAGTAATGTAATTTCCTATCTTTATTTCTTTTATCTGTATGCCACGACAATTTTCTTACAGTTTCTTCACTTCCATAAAGACGCCTAAAACTTGGAATGATTGGAAAGTACCATACAACTTTCATAGGACTGGATTCATCTTTCTTGTATCAAGAAGCACCACACTTAGGGAATTATGTAATTGATTTGTTCTCCTTTTGAAACAATATACAGTCTTCCAGGAAGGCATGTATTCTTTCAGAAATCATACCCATAGAGCATAGCATTCGTTTAACTTCATATGTCCGACTTGGGTGCTCATTATCTTATGGGAGCATGTCATTCAAGAGAGCAAGTAGTTTTGTAAAACTGAAATCAATCCATCCATTGCCTGCTTTCAATTTATAAAAATTTAGTACAACTGACAATACTGTATATTTAGTGAAACTAGCATACAATGGCATCTTTGCACAACTCTTTAACTTCTCAAACAATTTTGGGCAATCACGGAGTTCATCTTCAGCTATCCTTGTCATTTCCTCAATACGATATTCATCATCATTGACATCTGTAATCACATCCTCCATATGGTATTCTTCATTATCAATATTTGTAATCATATCTGATGATCCATAAAATGCAGTTTTATCCCATCTAGTAGCTATATTCACTTTTTCTCCATGTTTATTCCAAAATTTATAACTCCGATCTATTCCATGACATATCAAATGTTCTTCCAACTCTTCTGGAGTAATTAATATAGAATAAAAACAATGTAAACACGAAAAAAGGATTTGATAAGGATCTTTTACATGATCCTTTTCAAACTTGATGAACTCTTTCACTCCGTTCTCATACTCTATTGTCAAACGATTAGAATTCATCCAATCTTTATTCATCTCCGTCCTATTTGAATCTCAAATATTATTATTTATGATTCAAATACACAAAAAAATACTTACAAATACAATATAATAGAACCACTTCCTTATAAAAATAGATATTAATAGAGCCTAACCATTTCTAATAAAGATTTTGAAATCAACAGAACCAGGATAGACCCACCATCAAAATCAACACACTTTTTAGCCCCCTTACCAATAGTTATAGCACCCAAAACCCTTGAAACAAAAAATTAAACATCCTTTTAACCACCCCTACCATCCACCTCATTTATAATAAAATAATCACATTAAACAACCCAAAACTAGTGACCAAACTCAAATAAAATGAAAACACAGATATAATTTTGATGAGAAAACTAATATAGTAGATACATTTCCAAACACAAAGGGGTTCATAGGGGAGACAAATAACCTAGGTTTATACAAAATTACTATGGAATATCATAGGTTTTGTTACCCAAATTAACATAAGAAATAGAAAATTGAGGTTAGTGAACATAAATTCTATCATGAACATCTAAAGGATATGCAATAACTCTCCCCCACCTTCCCAAAACTTGAAACTAATATCCACAGACACGTCTTACATCCATTCTATAAAAAAGAACATTCCCATACAAATAGATAAACAACAACCCCTTAGTGTTAAAAAAATAACACATGAGGGGATAAAAGTATCAAATAGTGATAAAACATCCTTCACAAAGGGATGAATTGTTCAAGGGTAAATCAAGAGGGCCAAAAAAGATTTAAAAGATACACTATATAATGTGTAATCTAGACATTTACCATAAACAATATAATAGAATTTCAATCCAGTTCACACTTCATAAATCCTCGCTCAATATAAATTAAAAATTAATCACACCATAAAAACATTTCCAAGACACCATTTAAATAATTTTCCATTCTCATTGAAATATGAAACAATCCAAAGAAGGATCCATGAACCCTACTTCTTTAAAACTCAATGCCTATAATTTCAAGGAAATATCCATTTTCTATAAAAAAACCATTTTCTATTTTTACTCACACCAAAACCCATTTCAAATACATTTTCCATTACCCACACATTTGAAAAATTCCATTTTTATGAAACAAAAGAAGAGCATACAGTTAATAAACCAACTTCATGGGTCGACCCCCCTTGAAAAATCAAACATAAACCAAGAATAATTTCAAAACATGCCTTTCATAATTCGATCAACTTACAACTCATATTTAAAAATTAACAAAAAGAAAAACATGCTAAATTATTATGTTTCCTTTTTAAAACCTACACCCAAACCCATTCGCACCTATAGTGCCTTTGAAAACATATTTCACACCTTTCAAACAACCCATAATACCCTTTCTAAGAAGTATTAAATTAACACACACACAAAACATAACCATTTACTTTATTAAAATTCATTTTAAACACATAGGCATGAAAAATGATTCGAAAACACAATTCACACCACAAAATTAATTTATAGAACAAGAATAAATGTACAAAAAATCATATTAAAAACATATAGAAATTTTAGTGCATGGAACCACTAACATTGGGTGAAGAAATTTCTGAAATCCAATGTGGAAATCCGATCACACCTCAACCACACCACAAATAAAACCTAGTAAGGAAAGATTTACCCAAAAACAATAAGATTAAACCCTAACTCACAAGATTAAATCCTATCAATAGAACCCTACCCTCTGGAAAAGATAAAACTAAAAGGAGAAGTGGGATACTTACCTAGAGTAGATCTCACCTGTGATGGAGGGAGAGAAGAAGTGTCGAGCAGTCAGGGAGCCTTCTGCACTACGTCGAGAGGGGAAGGTGCGACTATTAGAGGGGGAGGTGCACGAGAGGAGCCACCAACCATTGAGAAATGGAGGAGTAGGGTTCGTGGGGAGTAGGGTCCAGTGGGGAGGAGGATAAGTAGGGTTCGCGGGGAGGAGGATTCACAGAATGGGTTCGAGGGGGAGGATAAGGATTAGGGTTCATGGCGGAGTAGGGTTAGTGGCAGAGGTCCAACAAAGAGAAGATCGGGGGGGGGGGGGGGGAGGTGTCGCAGGGGTACAATACCACGAGAGCTTGAGGGCGCAATAAATAGAGGGAACTATGCACCCCATTTTATAAAATGGGACTATGGTTTTATCAGCGCTATAAAAGAACTAATAAAGGATCCCTTTATCATTGCTTTTAATTAGTGCTAATAAAGAATTACCTTTATCAATGCTTTTTTCTTAGCGCTGATAAAAGGTGGCACTTCCCTTGCCCGTTTTTGTAGTAGTGTAATAATCATAATCATAATGATAATAATATAATAATAATAACAATAATAATCAATGACGGTGTAGGTAGGCATTCAAAGATCTATACCCCCCAAATTTATTAAAATGAAAAATAAATATTACAATGAAGAGCTATAAATGTGGTTTTAAAGATTCCCTCTAATATTCGAAGAATGAAGATGTAGATATTCATAAAATAAATTAAAATACTCAAAGGAAACTCTTTCGTTAGTTGAAACTCTCAAGAGAGAATCAACAACCACATTAACCTCATGATATATGTGAGTCACCTATAGGTGGAAATATTTCAAACATTTGAGGTAGTAAATCCACTCATAGTAAATATGCCATGTGATAGTGAAAAACCATTTACTAAGAATATTGACCATAACCATTGAGTCACTTTCAATCCAAATCCTAGTCCAACCACACTACTTAACATACTTGATGGAAAGAATAATGGCCCAAAGCTCTACTTCATGAGAAATGAGGAATCCCAAGAAGTGACAAAATGATCATTTGAAAAATCCAAGGCATGATCTAAAGACACCACCACAACAAGATTTTCTAGGAGAACCAAGGGCAGAGCCATCAATATTTACCTTAATGCATGTTGGTAATGGGGATATCCATTTGATTAATTTTATCTTCCAAGGATTCTGAGGAATGGGAGGACCTCCAAGAAGTCTTGTGATTATGAGATCCTCCTGTGTGTTGCTCGTGAGATATTTTTGAAGCACAACATCATATTATATTTACTTGGAAATACCAATGGGAATAGATTCAGAATTTATGTGCGATCCATCAAACCTGATCACATTCATGTAGGTCCAAATAGTATGAAAGGCTGAGGTAGTAAAAACGAAAATAAAATTGAAAATATGACCAATGAGAATAAAATCACCAATGCAATGCACAAGGGAGTTCAAATCTCCAACGACAAGTGAGTCAAGCAAGAATAGGCTAAAAACATAATTCTAATTAGCGATTGAAAACCTGAAACCATGGCATGATTCAACAAATTTTCTATAGAGAACACAAATGGGGGAAAATTGAAGTCAAACAACAATAATGAGATCATTCATCAAAAGCATGTTATACTAGATTTTCTAGAAAAAAAGTTCCCTTGAGAGTTGAATGAATTTTTTCTTGAAGAACTTCATCAATTTGGGTGGTGTGTCACTATCTATATAGAGAAGGTTTTAGTAAATATTATAAGTGAGGATACCCATGTGAGTTGGGCTCCAAAGGAAAGTGTTCGAGTTTTCAATGGTAAAAGATTAAATCTGCTCAAGGGACAACCTAGTGATCAATAAACTAACTTGATCAAGATTTCATAAAGCCTCCGAAAATATTAAGGTTCAAATCATGAGTAGGGGGATGACAAGTTTGAGATATAGGAGATTCAAGATAGAGTGAGTTCCAAAAGCTGATTTTAGATCTCCTAGCAAGGATCCATTTTATCTTGGGCACCATCTTTATAAAAGAGTCCCTAATAGCAGGCCAGACCAAAGAGGCAAGGTAAAAGACATTACCCTTGTGCAGTCTATCAATAATCCTTTTTTTATGAACTCATTAGAGGATTTTTAATTTAAAAGGAGGCTCTAAGTGTAACTAGTAATCAAATCATGATTAAACAAACACATATTTTTGATACCAATGACACTCATTGAAAGGAACATAGTATAGTTTTTCTAAGAAATGGTGATAATATTATTCTAATGAATACAATCCATCCAGATAAAATTTATGATTAACTTATCAAGAATTTTAATAATTTCCTTGGACCATTTATAAATATGAAAAACATAGATAAATTTCTAGGTGATGAATGATTTAACTTGACGTATCCTTCCATCCTAAAAAAAACTTTTACCTTTTACAACTATTCAATTATGATGTAATACCAGAAACAATACCCTAAAGGTATTGTGCTTAATTTTTTTCCAACAAACAGTGGAATACTAAGGCACTTGAAGGGATATTCACTTAATTCAACACCCAACATGGTAGTAATTTTCCTTTTCCTCCAATCACTAAATTATTTTCCAAAAATGTCATTTGATTTACCCCAGTTAATAGCTACCCTAGAACCAATTTCATAATGGTGAAAGATATCCTTGGAATTCAATGATCATTCACCCCATTCACAAAAGATAAGGATATCATCATTATAAAACAAATTAGAAACAATGTAGAGAAGCCTTATAGGTTTGATAAGGGAAATGAATACTTGTTCCATATCCCTAAGGATAACTCTGTCGAGGTAGTCCTCAACCACACCAAAAATAAGAGTAGAAATAGGGTCACCTTGCCTAATACCCCTAGAATAAGAGAAATATCCAACTGAGGATCAATTAACCAGGATAGAAAATCTATTGCTCCAAATAAGGGCATAAATGATCTTGATAAATCTACTAGAAAACCCATAATAATAAATAATATTAAAGATAAAATTCCATCTAAGAGTGTTAAATGCCTTGTAGATATTAATCTTCTGGGCTAGGTTTCCATTTCTAGATTTATTATTGAGGAGATTAACACACTTTAAGGCCATGCATAAATAGTCTTGAATTTTTCTACCAGGGATAAAACCATATTGATCTGAGTAGATAATTTTATCAGAAAAGTAACCAAACCTTATAACAAGGATTTTCTCAATGATCTTTGGTATATTATTACCCACCACAATAGGTCTGAAATAATTAATTCCCATAGCATGGTAAACTTTTTTAATGAGATTAAAAATCATAAATTTAGACCCACATGAAAAGATTCATTCAGACAAACTGATGAATATCACCCTTTATAGTGGCCCAAAAGGTTCTATAGAATTTATTAGAAAATCTACTGAGACCAGCCGATCTATTAGAATTCAGTGAGAAAATAATAACAACGATGATGATGATGATAAAAATGGAGATGATAATAATAATAATCATAATGATAATAATAATAATTGAAAAAGATACACCTTAGAGATATAACTTTAAGGTCAAAAAATTTATAAAAATATGAAAGATGGAGTTTTAAAAATATACAAGAACAAGAGTTCCTCAATTTGAGTAGGGGGTGAATCAATATTTATATACCATTTTTTTCAAATTCTCAAATACTCTTCTGCATGTCTAGTAGATACCACTCCACTCAACATAGTGAAAAAATAAATAAAGAACACAACACATTTTTTAACAAGGTTCACCTACGTGAAGAATGACTACGTCCCTGATATATGGTGTTTTTTATCTCTGTCACACACAACTATTATTTTGTTATCAAGAGATAGTGTTAGGAGAGAGGGGTATTAAATAAGGCTGAAGTAGTTGTCTATGTGTGTGCGTGTAGGTGTATGACTAAGTGTATGGGCAGTTAGTAGTGTATGTAACTGCTAGGGGAAAGTTTGTCTTTTCCTTATTAGTTTGTTAGAGGGGGGTTGTTATTTGTTGGGGTGGTTAGATGGCTGGGTGGGCCTTTAAATAGAGAGATCTAGTATGTGTAATGGGATAGAAATCATTTTGTTTTTTCTTGGAAATAGGTTTTCCATTGGTCTCGGCTGGGCTCTTGGGAGGGTCATCTTCTCCTGTGGGCTTCTTCTTCTTCTTCTTATTCTTTACCTATCTATTATTTCTCCTACCTTTGTAACAATTCTATTGGTTTTGTTCAGAAACTAATTTACAGTGTATACACCTATTTTAATTCTCTCCATATCTCTCACTATCATTTGTCCTAACAATTTAGCAACTCTGCTGAGGATGGCTATGCAAGAGAGACATTCGCTGTAGGGGAAGTGATTGCGCGAAAGAGGCAATTAAAGGAGAGAGGAGTTGCAAATGTGCGGTCTAGACGATGATTATTTTTGGCAACAACCTGTACCGCTTATGGAGAAGAACTAAACACAATAGTAGGATTATCATTGTTGGAGGAGACATGTTAGCTGGAGAGAGGCATAGGTGCAATGGAAGCTCACTCGAGGAGAGGCGTCACAGGAGCTGGTTGAACATTTTTCTAGAGTTGCGTACGCTGCTAGTGATGTGAACCCGGGAATGAATTGTTGGAGAAGATATGATACTGTTGGACCACTTTTATTTTGCAAGTTTTCTTCAGAAACATGAGCATCTAGGAGGTGGTTTCTCCAAAGACTCCTACATTGTTTCTCTCTCTCATGCGCATGCGTATATGACCCTACCACATATGTGTTTCTATTTGTCATTAGAAGGAAGAGTAGGTACGCATTCGCAAGGTGTGAATGATCTAGGAAGATAAGTGGAGTAGGTGAGTAGTTTGGAAAATTGTTGTTAGTTGATCTCTGGTAGAAACCATTTAATCTAGGGCACGCATACTACAATATTTTCATAGAGAGTTTATCCATTGAAGGTATGACTGCAGTTCAAAGAAAGAAAGAAAAAAGAGTTACATGAAAGGGTGAAGACGAACATTTTTTACAGTGTAAAATTTTAGTCATAAAAATTTGTGAGGTACTGTCTCTAATATAAAAAAGAAGAATTATGTTGTGCAGTTGACATCCATACCAAATGAAGACAAGAGTTATACTACCATATTTTATGGGAGAGGATCTGTATGGATGGATCATCAAGGAAGAAAGGTATTTCGATTTTTTTTGGACAAAAAAGGACATGAAATTAAACTGGTTGTATCTTTCCATGGTTGGTACCACTCTATACTGGTTTTTATCCTGGTACATTGCAACTTTGAACCTATCTTGAGAAAAATTAAAACCAACACTGCTGGTGAAATACAGGGACAACACATAGCAATGAGAGTTTTTTCATTGGCAGAATAAAAAAGAGAAGTCCATGATGGATCTAGGAGACAAAAAAAGGAGTTCATTCTATATTCTCAATGCTCTTTGTATCCAAACAAGGAGGAAAATCGGTATGATTCAGTTCTTACGACGTAGGGGATTCTTTCTCAGGCCATGCGAATGCAACCTAGGGAGTAAGAACCTCCTATGATAGAAAATATCAGATTGACAGATCTGAGCAGCATAGATATATTTTAATTTGGTTCAAAACATGAAGGATGGAATGAGGATTAAGTGGATTACAATGTGATGGAAGGGGGTGATATGAAGATGTGACATGAACCTGGACTGCATCCATAGTTACTTACTACAGATGATGAGAGGTTGAGTATTATCTAGTCACACAAGAAGTGAGAGGAACAGTAATTAACATCTTAAATTCTACTATATACCATTGGGATAAGCCTGTGCATGCATGAGATAGCCCAGCCGAACAGCCATGCAAAGGCGGAGAGCTGATTTCACGATGAAGATGTTGGGGAGGAGTAGTTCCAATTAGTTAGTCTGGGTTGTATGTAATGTTTGAAGCCTACGGGCAATGAATTCCTCTAAGGCCTATGGGCTATGTAATACTTACTTCTATGGGCATTGTAAGGGTTCCACCTCACCCCTTGAAAGGTGGATTATCAAAAATCAATAAAAAAATGAAGGCCTTCAGGCGATTGGATGTATGGATGAGAGTTCAAAGTCTAGAGGTCGAACATCATTTTCTAGAGGAAATTGGTGCTAGTTTTGCATAGGGATCTTTTGAAGGTTATGTTAGAAATGATTTTAGTGAGATAGGAAATGTCACTTATCTTCCTCTAATTGGTGGTGAGGTTTGAGAAGGAAGTAATGCCCACAACATGGGTTTTAGAAGCTTGAAAAATAGGTTTGGTCCTGTAGCTATGCAGACATGGGAGTTAGTCGAGGTGGAAATGCAACTTTGACCTTTTCATCTGGTGAAAGGGTTTTTTCAATAGGTATTATGAGCACCGAAAAGGCTATCTTTGGATGTAGATATGGTTGCGAAAGGTTGAGGTGAGAAAACCACAACAATCAAGAAAACTAGGATGTGAGAATTACCTATATGAAAAGTTGAATGCTTCAAGTTAGGTATAATTGAACGATAATGAATTATACCAGAGGAAGTGTGGTCATATTGTTTCTGAACCTAGAGATGGCACAAAAACTATGCCAACACTGCTCGGGGTTGCTTATGGACTTGTTGTGAATTTTCAAGGGACAGAGGTGCATGTGTACAAAGTTGATATAAATGGATTATTGAGGAAAATTATGAAGAGGGTTTTCTTGGATGTTAGGGTAAAAATAGATAATTATTAAGTTATTAAGTCTAGTTTGTTGGATAAAACAATGGAGTATAAAACAAAGTTTGTAGTGCCAAACAAGTTTATTTTTCCATCGAAGTTGTTCGGTGTTGAGTTGAGTGGAGCATTAGTCAGATAAAAACAGCTATATTTGTCTTTATTGTTGGTTCTTGCTGAAAATATTTACTACTGGGATCCTGAGGGTAATTATTTAAATTCTCTTTCAATACTACAACATTAAAATCATAATTTTGGGCCTACTGTTCCATTGGTTTCATACCATTATTTTTTCCGAAAGATATGAATATGAAGATTATGGATTTATATGGGGTAAATGGGGTTGTTTTCTTGAGCCAAGTACTACATTTTTTCTATGGATATTTGAGGCTAGGAAGTATGAAGTTGAATAAAATCCAGGAATGGGAGAAAATGTTCCTTTTGATTCACGTTTTCATAGATTACTGACTCCCCACCTTGTGTCAAAATACAAAATTTATCTATGGGCTTGATTTCAAGGGGATCTTAGACGGGAGGATAGAGTAATGATACCTTGGAAAGATATTTTTAAGCATGATACTATTTACAAAGACATTAAACTAGTACCACAAAACCACCTACCTAATTATAGTGGGAGGGGAAGAAGAGGAAGATATTTTTCTTCAGATTCATCTAGCAACAAGGATCAAACTAAAGGTGATGCTTGTAGCTTCACGAGAAAAAAACTTTTGGCCAATAATTTTTTTCTAAATGGGCTGCAGAAGGTTGATTTACACATGTTGATAATTACTGTTGTTGGTGAGCATCTAAAGGAGAAGAATTTGGTCCCTAAAGAAGTGGAATTTGGGACCATTTGGATTTCTTTAGGCATGATGTTGGTGCTGATACAACAACCAGCCTATTATTCTAGAATTCAAGCTACTGATCCAATATTTGAAGTTACACCTTGAGGACAAGGTAGTTTTTAAGAGGGGGGAAATGTTAGGAGATTGGGGTATTAAACAAGGATGAAGCATTTGGTTGCATGTGTGTGCATGTGTACGCCTAAGTGTATGGGCTGGTAGTAGTGTAACTTTCAGGGGTAGGTTTTTCTTTTCCTTATTAGTTTGTTAGAGGGGGTAGTTATTTTTTGGGGTGGTTAGCTAGATTGGTGGGCCTTTAAATAGATGGGGCCAGTGTGTGTAATGGGATATGAATCATTTTATTTTTTCTTGTCAATAGGTTTTCCGGTGGTCTCAGCTAGGCTCTCAGGAGGGTCATCTTCTCCTATAGGTTTCTTATTCTTCTTCTTTCCCTATCTCTTATTTCTCCTACCTTTGTAACAATTCTACTGGTTCTATTAGCAGCTACTTTATAGTGTATACTCCTATTTTAATTCTCTCTATCTCTCTCACTATAATTTGTCCTAACAGATAGCTACAAGAAAGGGTATGACCTTATACCTGCAAAAAAATGTTGGCCCCAACCAATGAATTACAATCACCTACATGTTTTCAAAACCAAATCATATAAATCTTCTTGAAGATAGATCTACAGTGAAATAATAAGCCAAATATGGACTTGAAAAATATGGATCATATTCTTCCTCTCTACAGCTCTCCTCAATGACTGTTCTTTTCTCATAAATTTGACTCAGAATAGATGAAACAATTCTCTAACACCATTTTTAGTCTCTATATCACCTCATATATCTACTAAACTACATGAATATAATTTCTAAATTTCCCACACATTAAATATCTTGAAATATCAACATTCAAAACCTCTAACGTCTTCGGTTTTCAATTCTATTTACATTAATCACAGATAATGTACCATTTAAATTCACTTAAAGACTTATCCTTTAACTCTCATGTGATATAAAAAATATAATGACCCTTCTTTATCATTTAAACCTATACAAAAACTACTTGCAATAATGAATTAATAACTCCATAAAGACATGAAACAAAAATATCATGGTTGTGACTCCTCATGTTGCAGCACAAAATTCTCTAGTTATATTTTCCTCATAATGAACTGTGGGATGGAAAAATATTCACGGCATGACTTCCTTTCAAAAATAAAAACCTACTTTGGTCAAAACTTCTCCTCAGACTGCTTCATGTTATGGTTCTTCTCTCCAGAACATGGAAATATTAGTGCAACATATTCATCTTCCTCATTATTCATCATTGAGTTATTTTGATTGAATCATGATTACAAAATTTAATCACAATGTTTAATCATTAAATATCATCATAGAATCATACTAATTAAAAATTCTTTAGGGATTCTCAACTCTAGAAATCTTACAAACTGATAAATCATACATACTATAGTAAATATATTATTTACCAATATTTCACCATTACTTGGATATATTTCCAATTTCTATAGAAGGAAAATATCATACGTAATATATTAAATAAATCATGTATCTCATTATAGATATTACCTTTTTACTAATTATTAATCTGATAGTTCATATGTAACATTTTGGTAATCCTCACTCAACACGTAAGTTTTTTTTACTTAAATAGATTTCATCTTGAGTTACAACAAAAAATTTATACATCTTGAAATATGTTATGTATCAAAAAAAACTTCATGTATGCTCTAAAAAAACTCACACATGCCTTTTATAATTTTCATAAATTCCATAAAAACTTACGCATGATAAAAATATCATATGTATCTTCTGCCTTTTTCATTTTTCATAAATTATCTGGAGATTATATTACGTATCATATAAATATGTTACATACCATCTACCTTTTCCATTTTTAGATCTCTATTAAAAAAATAACTTGAATATTAATCTAGGATAAGACATATTCACTCTAGAAATTCCAGAATTCATCAAATAAGCTCATAACCTTTTCTAAACAACTTAGGGAATTCTAAATCACTTAAAAAATAGCTCAAAATACTTCAAAAACATTGAAAATATTATTTGAATTCCATACATATATCCATATTATTTATAACTTCATTAAAGATCCATTCAACACTATATACAACACTATATATATTCTCAACATACTTAGAATGAATTCTCAACCATCATAGCCCTCAATTATTTATGGAACATCTCACAACTAACTTTCTCACTATTAATCAACATGTATTGAAAAAAATACAATATAATCCTTAAGTGGGTTCCAAAATCCCCCCTTTGTATTTGTTATCAATAATTAAACATTTTAGAGTCAAGATACTATTCCCCCTCAACAATGAAAGATCACTGAAATGTGATACCTTCCTCCCCCTATTGACAATAAATCCAAAGCGAATGTGAAAGAGATAGTACCAAAATATTCAAAGAAATGATCCATGAACTAATTAACTCTAAGCATACTTGATCCGTCTAGATGTACAAAATAAGATTAATTGGATCAAGCGCTGATGTTTTCCTTTAGTTACTCAATAGAAAATACCAACTTAGATTTTTACAATCAGGAAACAAGAGACTTCTTTTAAACACTCTCCTGCACTCAGTCAATAAACATATTAAAACAGTTTAGAACATGTAGGTTACCCCCTATATATTATTTATCCCTTTATGAAATGATTTAAATACAAGTGAAGAAGAGAGGAAACTAAAAAATAAACATACCACATTGTTGGGAAGTGGGTTTCACTCCCATTTCAACCTCAACTTCTCAAAAGAATCAGTTGTGAGGGGATTTGTGAGAATACCAATAACTTATTCCTTGGACAAGACAAACTCCCGATTCAAGATTCTTTTATCCACCTTCTCCTTTAGAAAATGGTACTTTATATCAAATTGTTTTGATCTAGAATGATTAAATGGATTCTTAGATAGGTTTATGGAACTTTGATTATCATATCCAATAATAAATGGATATCTAGTTTGAATATTCATGTCCTAAAATTGAGTCTTCTTTCATATCATATGTGTAAATACCTTCATTGTAACTATATAGTCAGCCTTAGTTGAGCTCAATGTAACTAATGATTGTTTATTTGAGTTCCATGATACAAAAATATCACCAATAAAGAATGATCCACCTAAGGTAGACTTCTTGTCATTAACAACACCCTCCCATTCAGTATCTGTAAACACTTGTAGCTTTATATCCCCTTTGTTTTTATAGATTAAACCATAGTTGTAAGTATTTAAGATAAATCTCATAATTATCTTGGATTCTATAAGATGATATTCCTTTGTATTAGATTTAAATCGGGAACATAGAGTGATAAGATAAAATATATCTGGTCTAGAGGCATTCATATATAAGATACTTTCAATTAACTACCTATATTCTTTCTCATTCACCACTTTTCCTCCATCATCCTTACTCAGTATTGTGCCTATCCAAATTGGAGTAGAAAATCTGATTACTTCCATTATGTCAAATTTTTACAATAACTTATTGGCATACTTTTCTTGTGAATTGAAGACATGACCAGTAGCTTGGGTGATTTGTAAGCATAAGAAAAAACATCATTTCTCCAAGAAAAGAAATTTCAAATTTATTTTTCATTTTTATAGAAAAATATTCACATAGTTTCTCTTCATCACTAGAAAATATAACATCATCAACATATACAATCATACTAAGTGATATGGTGATATACTTCTTTATATATAGATTGTTTTCTACCTTCCCTTTTTTGAACTCTGTGCTTCTCAAGTATTCATCCAACTTGAAATACCAAGATCTTGGAGATTTTTTTGAACCATAAAGTGCCTTATTTAATTTGAAAACTCCATTTCCATCATCACCAAGTATAAAAACATTAGGATAATATATATAGACTTCTTAATTCAGTTTACCATTGAGAAATATAGATTTTACATCCATTTGAAAATTTTGAAATTTCTTTGGGCACTAATTACAAGGAAAATTATAATGGCTTCATGTTTAGAAATTAGAGTAAATGTTTCATCAAAATAAATTCTCACTATTTGAGAATACCCATTTCACACAAGTCTGGCCTTATTCCTTGCAACTTATCCTTTATCATTTAATTTTTTCTTAAAAACCCATTTTGTCCTAATAATGTTTGTATCCTTAGGACTTGGAACAAGTTCCCATGTTTTATTCTTCTAAATTTGATCCATCTCTTCATTCATATCTTGGATACACTATTTATGTTAAAAATCCTCATCAATATTTTTAGGTTCAACCTTGGAAAATAGACCTGTGTGACTAATTCCCTTGATTATTATTCTTGTTTTTACTTCAAGATTCTGGTCCCCAATGATATTATCAATATCTAAATACTTTATATGCCATGAATTTGTTCCTCTCGATGTCTGTTTTTCACTATCATCACTGGTATAAGAAAAAAATACATCTTATTCCTGAATCTGTATGATTTCTTCATTATCTTATATATGTTTAAGATTAACAAAACCATACTTATTATCCATCATGATAGAGTTCTTTATATCTTATTCATTTTCAATGACTATCACATCATCACCATCCAATATATTTTCTAAAATATTTTTGTAGCACCCGTATGAACTTAGTGTATAGATAAGGAATATTCCACCATCAACTTTTTCATCAAACTTTCTACCACTCTTGACCATCCTCTTGATCAAGCATGGAATACCTAACACTCAAAAATGTTTTATAATAGGTTTATTCTTGATCCACATTTCATAGAGAGTCATGAATAAGTTTTTAATCAAGTATAACCTATTTTTTATGATTCCAATTGTATTTATATCTTGCATCCAAAAGAATATTGAGGTTTTATGATCAACAAACATAGTTTTGGTCATATAAAAAAGGTTTATATTTTTCATTTGAGCTACTGTATTTTGTTAGGGAGTATATGAAGCACTAAAATCATGCATAATTACATTATTATATAGATATCATGAGAACTATTTATTAGAATATTCAATTCCATTATCCAATCTTAACCTCTTCAAGGAAAAACCTATTAGTTTTTTGAAAGTCTTCTAAAGCTACTAGATTTATCCAGGGCTTGATACTTGCGAGATATGAACATGATACATGTAATTTGGATCAAGTCATCAATGAAAGTTCTAAAATACCTATTCCCAATTATATAATTCTATTACATAAGCTTAAAATATCATAATGTATCAACTCCAATGGTTTATTTGTTTGAATGCCAACTCCTTTGTGGATTTTGTTCACTATTTTTGATTTATTGCATATTTTTCATATTATAATAGTGTATTCTTCTAAAATAGGAATATTTATCACTAATTATTCTCTAATTAATTAATTTATTTTATTTTTGATGGTATGACCAAGAATTTTATGACATAAATCATTTATAGCTTTTAAGATCAGGTAACAATTTGTCCTGGCTTCTCTAACTTGAAAAAAGTTACCTTGGGTTCTAAACCCTTTTATGAAAACTTATCTATATTCCAACCTCTTTAAAAAGAATCCATTATTTCTGAAAATTAATTCATGTACATTATCCAAGATTTTTAATACAATCAGTAGGTTATGATTCAACCCTTCAATAAATAGAACATCGATAGGGCTGATTTGATTCTTCCCAATTTTACCCATTCCAACACCTTAAATTTTTTGGGAAGTTTCATTTCCAAATGTAACTACTACTATTTCATATATATTTTAATATTATTTAGATTACTTAAATATATAGTCATTTGAGAAGAATAAAAAATTTCCATTATCCATGGATTCTTAGTTTTTCTTGCTTTAAATGAAACTTTCACCACATTATCCTATTGATTCTGATTCTAAATCTTTATAGATTTCTAAAATTGGGCTAGTGTAAATATAGAATATTAATTTGATAAGTTTCCTTATTGAACACACCTACCACAAGTTTCTTGAAAAAACTCAAATATATTACTTACTTCAATCTTCTTATCAAGTCATTAATGCTCACAACTATTTTTCTTTTACTCCTCCTTGATTCATGTCATCTCCTTAGTCTAGGAAGTGACATTAAAAAAAATTGTATGATTTTTGACCAATCAAAACACAACACAAAAAATAACCTAGAAACTTTTTATTTTATATAAATTCCATGTCTACATGGATTTCTACCTATATTATTTTTTAGAATAGTATTGACTTGTTTTCACCAAGTCCTCTTATTTCCCCTTCTTTAGATGGTTTAAACTGTTTTGAAAATTCTCCCAATTTCTTTTCTTTCTAGATATGAGTAGGTTTTAAATTTTCTTCTGAATTTATGTCTAAAATAGATTTTTGTTTCTCACTTGATTCATGTAAAGACAAAATTTACCTTTGAGATAAAGTGAAAACAAATTTCATCATTTAATTTTCACCATTCGGAGAATTATAGATTCTAAATGATTTCTATTTAGAACACTCACCTATAACTTAAAAATCATTTTTATAGAAATTTTTTTTTTCAGATTCTCAGTCTCAATTTTTTTTATTTTAATATATCAACCTTCTTATCCCCAAAGAAAATATTAGAGGTCATATAATCAATAATATTATTCTTTTCTACATTCTCTTGTTTTAAAATTTCCTCTTATTTGAGAATATTTTATTTCTAAATATAATTTTTTTATGCTTTTTAGAGCTTTCCTTGAGATACGAATTTTCATATCTCAACCTTTCAGCCTCTTTTAAACACATTTTAATTTCCATATTCATAGTTTATTCTTTGGTTTATTCACCTTATCCAACAATATATTCATTATTAAATTGAAATTCATCATTTGATGGATCACTTTACTCTATTTATTGATCCATGAGGACCTCTTGAGATGATTCCTTATGTGCCTCCTAATCATAATTTCTTTCTTCAATATTAGAAACCCCTTATTTAGTTGATAAAAAGTTTCTTCTAATTTTTAAAGATAAATATTCCTCTTCCCTTTAAAAAAATTAGATTATTTTCTAAGAACCTTTCTTAAAGGAGTAATCATTATTAATTTCATCACCTTGACCTTCATTTTTGATTTTCAAGGGAAAATCGGTAGATAAATGGTAGAATATACCATAATTAATGAATTTAAAAGGTAACTTACCCATATACTTACCTCTCCCTCTAGTTAAGTTCCTTAGCATGAGATAAAAGATCTTAACATAGTCTTCTATGTTCTCTTATTCATCTGAAGAGTTCTTCACATATTATATTTTAAATTCCTTGAAGTCTTTGAATGTAATTTATTTATCCTTTTTAACTTTTTTCTTAAGAGAATATCCTATCCTCATCTCATAATTAATGAGAGTACTATGCATTTCATCAATAGTGAATTCATCAAGATATCTTTATTCCAGTACTAAGATCTTGGCATCAAATTTGTTAAGAATATTTTTCAGAAGATTCTTCACTAGAGTTGGATCTTCATGATTCTATCCATATCCTCCGATGTCACTAACAATAATATTGAAACTTTTTAAAAAATCATCTGTAGATTTATCTTATTTTATTATTATATCATCAAACTTCTATCTATAAACTTTTAATTTTTCTTCCTTCACCTTCTTATTACATTCATACATGCTATGAAGTTTTCACCAAATCTTATTATCTGACTTGTATCCCATGACTTTAGTTAATTATTTCTTATATAATGAAGTGAGTAGTGCATTCTCAGTCTTTCAATCATTTTCAAAAAAAAAATCTATCAGACAGAGACCATAAAAATATATCCTTTGGTACTATGAAGCTTTGAAGTATAAAATCATGAACATCCAACCCCATAGACATAAGATAAGGCACCATTATCTCCTTACAGTAGTGAAGAAATTTTCTATAAAAATTTATGACCCCTTTCTATTTGAATAAGTTGTGATGGTCTATAGAAAAACATACATGAGATCTTCAAGGGTGTTCCTGAATCTAATACTAGTTGATTGGATCACACAAGATATGATAAATATTGAGAGGGGTTTGGGGTGAATCAATGTTTATATAAATTTTTATTTTCAAATTACTAAATTCCCTTCCAGTTGTCTTATAGGGATATCTTCACTTAACACATTGAAAAAAATAAAAAGGAACACAAAAATATTTATTAACAAGGTTTGCCTCTGTGAAGGATGAATACATCCCCATTTTATATTGGTTTTATACCACTCTCACACACATATTATTTTATTATCAAGAGATATATATAAAAAATAGTAAGGATTTGTACCTATTATAAAATACCGTCACCAAATAGTAATGTACAAGGACCTACTTATTATTACAAAAAAAGGATATAAATCTTCTTGAAGACAGATCACTAGTGAAAGCATAAGCCAACTATGGACTCAAAAATTATGGATCCTCTTCCCACTCTCCTCAAATATTCTCAAAAATATTCTCCTCAGAATAGATGAAATAATTCTTTTATACTCCTATTCTTCTCTATCTCATATCATATATCCAATAAACCACATGAATATAATTTCCACATTTATCGACACTTTAAATATCATAAAATATTGTCCTTAAAAACCTTTAGCATATTTTATTTTCAATTTTATTTAAATTAATCATAGATAATGTCTCATTTAAATTCACATGAAAAATTATCCTTTAACTCCCATGTGATATCAAAAATATAACATCCCTTCTTTAACATTTAAACCTCCACAAAACTATATGAAATAATTACTTCATAACTGCATGAATAAATGAAAAAAAACTATCATAGTCATGAATCATCATGTTGTAACACAAATATCTCCCACAAAATTTTCTTCATCATGTAATGAAGAATGAAAATCTATTCATGAAATGAATACCTTTCAAATAGCAGGACCCACTTTGGCCAGATCTTCTCCTCAAACCACTTCATATCATGGTTATTTTATCAATGGTGTGGAAATCTCAATGAAACATATTCATCTTCCTCAATCTTCACTATTGAGTAATTTTTCTTGAATTATTATTGCAACATTTAATCATGATGTTTAATCATTAAAGATGTGCATAAAATCATCATAATTAAAACTTATTCCAGGATTCTCAACTACGAAAACCTTAAAAATTGATAAACCTTACATAATATAATAAATATATTATGTATCATTATCTCCTCATGAATTAGCCTCATTTAAACTTCCATGGAATCAAAATATCATAAATAATATATTAAATATATTACATATCTTAGTATTGAACTTCCCTTTTACTCAATTCCTAATTTTATAATTTATATATAACATTTTGGTAATCATCACTCAATACATAAGATATTTTAATTAGGTATATTTATACTTGAGTTCCAACAAAAAACTTATATATCATGAAATATTTTAATCATTACCAAAAAAACTCACATATGCCCCCCAAAAAAATTATGCACGCCCTTATTGATTTTCATAATCTCCATAAAAACTTATGTATGATAAAAATATCATAATTATCTTTCAGATTTGTTATTTTTAGTATTTATATAGATATTACATAACATATCATATAAATATGATACATACCATCTTCTTTTTTTATGGCATCCCGCCTTTTTATTACATAATCTTTTTACTATATGGTTCAAAACAAAAGATTTTTTAAAGTTTAGTTTCTTGAAAATCAAGAACATAATACATGAAAACATAAAAAATTCTTTTAATACACTTGAAAGGATTATTAATGGGTTTATATTAATTTACATTTACTGTATTTCATAAATTAGGGACATACATTAAAGGAAATGGGTGAGCATGAGTCCCAGTAAGGGAATAAGAAAGGGAAATCGTTTACATGTGATCACGAGGAATATAAATAAGAACATGAGGAATATCATTATGGAATAATTAAGAGAACATGAGGCATATAATAATAAAAATAACATGATTCATAACATGTAAATGTGCCTACAAAATCTATACGAGTCATTCATAATCATATCACCAATGTTTGTCACCACAGTGTCATAAAAATTACCAAGGTTATTCAACAAGGTATCGTAAAACATGTCATCACTAGAGATTAAATTATTTACCAAATAAATTGAATATATATCAGGGTGAACCCTTCATGCGTATTAATTAATGTGATCTACATAGATCATAATCAATCATTTCATTAATAACCCGTGGAGAATAAAGAATGAGTTTCTTATCAAAATCATGGTGTACAAAAGACATGATCATTACATCATTTTAGCCCAAGAAATGGGAATGTGGGTTTATTGTGTAAATAACCAAATAAAATAAATCATTTTACATATAGGTGAATAAAACCATAAAATAAAGAGGTCTGGGTATTCATAAAAAGAAAATAAAAAGATAATTTCTTAAGTAGAGAGAGACATTTGAGGAGTAAATTCGACAACATAATGGGTATAAAATGTGGTTTTAGAAAAGGGTAAAACGAGAGGGAACAAGAGTCTCCCATTGATAAAACATAATTTGGAAGTAATAGTATGATAAAAATGGTAATAAAATATAGTAACCATAACATTTAGAAGACACATACAAAAATAAGTTCTTGAATTGAAGAGAAAATAAGGATAATTCCCTTACCTTGAAGAGTTACTCCTAAATCTTGAGGAATGGAATATTGAGGGATTGATAAAAAATTGTGGGAAATCCTTGGGAGGTAAAAATACCATAAATTTTTAGATTATGGATTTTGAGTTAAAATAAATGGAGAAATGGGTGGGTATTTATAATAAAAGTGGAGGATTTGTTAATAATTTCCAAATTTAGGCCTTATAAATCTAGGTTGTGGAAAAAGAAAAACCATTGACTTACCCATGGGTTTTTCCAATTTTTTTGGACATTTTGATCATATTTTAATTTATTTTAACCCAAAATAACCGATCATCACTTTCTATTACTTCTTTTGGCATGGAAAAGTAAAGTTTCCACAAATTAATGTTTTTAAAATCAAAGTTTCTATTTTAGACTTTGGAAAGTTATTTATAGGTTTTGGAAATTGATTAAAATAAATTAAAATACTTAATACTAATAAAATAAAATATTTTAGCGTTGTGGATTGTGATTAATTAATTATTACATCATTATGACATAATTATGAAGTCATTAAACATACTGAAAAACCAAAACTATATTTTTACTATTCATAGAAAAATTAAAGTATTTTAGAAAATTCTCATAAATTCACCCTAACCCAATTTAGATGTGATGATTTAAAATATGATGTTTATTTTATTAGAATAATTATATAAATATAATAATTATAACTTTTAAATATAAAAATCCTTATTTATTAAAAAAATAGCAGGGTTGTAAGGCATAGTCAAATTTTTGACATTTACAAATTTCTCAAGACATAATAAAATTATTTTATCATTTATATTTAAATAATAGTATTTTTAAAATAATATTTCATTAAAATAAATATTATTCATAATACCTTAGTTTATTATAAAAAATTATATCTTTTTTGAAAAGTACGATTTGTGTTGGAAAAATCAATTTATCAAATTTCATCTCAATTAAACCTATATTTTATTAATAAAAACTATTCTTAAAATGGAATTTATAGAATAAAAATTTTATTTATACAAATTAATTACACTTTAAGTAACTAAGGCCTCAACATGTAACCCCTTATAACACCCACGTATGACCTAAGGGTAAATTGTGTGATGGTGATAGATTCATGGGGCGGCTCGGCTAACATCAAACGAGTGATAATTTCTACTAAATTGAACTTCCCACATAGGTTATTTCATTCAAGATTCACTTGTTGAATCTCAAATTGGGCTTGGTCAAGGGTGAACCCTAGTGATGCTACCTCCATCCCAAGTTCTGTCAAATGGGATTCATATGACATGAATCTACTGGTTGATGCCATATCTTCTTCTTTCTACATTAATTATACTTGTCATTAATACTTATAAACACTAATTATAACATTAGAATCATTATAAAAGGGTATAGTTCTCAAAAATCAAATTTTACAATGGTTAAATTGACTAAAGATCATATTTGACCAACATTTCTTAAACAATAAAATCTCAACGGTCATATTTCCAATCCTACTTACATCGGAGGGTCTTCAGTGCATTGTCCGTTACACTCATCATTTATGCAGTTCTCCCTATTTCCCACCATTTTATAAAAGAAAAAAAACCATAGTGAGAAACAAGTTTCTTTTAATAATATTATCATTCTAAAGGAATTTTATGACTTAAAAAATTATGCTTAAATATGTTATTCTTTAACAATAATTACATTTTCTATATATACTTCATAAGGGTTCATAAAAATCTTGTGATTAAACAAACATATCCCCCAAGAATGTCAATATATGAGTGCAGCAAGACCCATTGTCATGCACCAGTTCTCGATCAAGTCTATCTCAATGCGATGTTTTTGGGTGTTACCCCTAGATACATCTATTCCAGATCCACATCCACTTGTTCATATCTAGATAAGTATTTCTTTTCTAGAAAACCACTTACTTAATACTTCACCAAAATACCAGGATGTTTTTCTATATTTAAACTTTTCTATAGGTTTCATACTAAGGATTTATATTCCTAATTCCCACAAATAACTAAACCAACCTTTGATACCAAATATGGAATCCTACATTTTTTATAAAAGCTTTTTATTATATGGTACAAAATAGAGGATCTTTTAAAGTTTAGTTTCTTGGAAATCAGGAATATAATACATGGAAACATAAAAAATTATTCTAATCCACTTGAAATTATTCTTCATGGGTTCATCCTAAGTTATATTTACTGCATCTCATAACCTGAGGACATAGATCAAAGGAAAGGGGTGAGCATGAGGCCTCGTAAGGGAATAAGCAAGGGAAACCATTTAAATGAGATCATGAGGAATATCAATAAGAACATGAGGAATATAATTATGGAATAATAAAGAGAACATGAGGCATATAATAATAAAATTAACATGATTCATAACATTTAAATGTTTCAACAACATTTAAATGAGACATTCATAAGTACATCACTAAGTTTTGTCACCAAGGTGTCATAAAAATTATCAAGGTTCACTACAAAAAAAAACAAGGTGATCATAGGAAGTTATTTTTTAGATTAGAAGGGGTTATAACACCCTCTAAACACATTAGTGGAGGTTATACAGAACTACCACTAATGTTCCCACCTACTATGGTTAGCGGTGGTTTTGAGAAACCGTTGGTAAAAATTTAGCAGAGGTTGTATTAGAGGCGGTTAAAACCCCTTCTAAATACCCCCTAGAATTTCAGTTTAAAGGGGGTTTTAACCCCCTCTAAATTATTTATCAAATTAGTGGAAATTTATAACCGCCGCTAATTGAGTTATACGCAACTTAATTAGAGGTGGTTTTCAAAACCGCCTCTAATTAACAGGGAATTATAAGGGGTTTTAACCCCCTCTAATTGAGGCCACATATTAGAGGCGATTTTAAAACCACCTCTAATTTTTTTTAAAATACCACACCCTAGCCCCCCTTCAGTTCACTCACTCCTAGGCCCCCTACAGTTCCTCCCTCTCTATTTCCCACACCCAGCAGCTCCCCATCTAGTTCTCTAGCCCATCCGGTTCTCCTACCCCGCCCGACATAGCCTCCCCCCCGCCCGACTATCCCACCCAACACAACCTCCCCCACACCTGGTTCTCCCACCCAGCATAGCCTCCCCCTACCCAGTTCTCCCACCCAGCACATCCTACCCCCATTCAATTCTCTAGCCCATCTGGTTCTCGGCACAACCTCCCCCCCATTCGGTTCTCTAGCCCAGCCCAACCCCCTCGAATTCCCGAGCCCCAGCTTGTAAAAGTATTCTCCGAGGTTTCAAACCTCAAACCGATCGAACAACTCTGAAATAGCTATGCCACTACACCAATTGTCTTTTGATGTTTTAATTACACATCATGTTATTTATATATATTAAGAAGAAGATCAAAATACATATTATTTAAATAAATATTTAAACACATCTAAATATATAACATATATATATATATATTCATATAAATTAATATAAACATATTTATATTTTGTATTTATATATTTATATAATAATAGATTTATATTATACTCAATTTATACATTCATATAAAATATATAATTTCTTTGTGTATTTACATACATTTGAGTAAATATTTTCTATAATTCTATTTATGTTACGTATATACACATATATTTATATATTTATAAATATATTTATTTAAATTATTTATAAACATACATATTTATAAATTATCTAAATGTTTAATTATAATATATATATGTTTATTTAATGTATTTATATAATATCTTTCAAAATATATTTATATAATGTCATTAAAAATATATTTATATAATGAATTTTAAAAATATATTTATATAATGTCTTTCAATAAATATATTTATTATTATGTAAATTGATGTATATATATTTATTTGTATAAATTGTATAATATTATATAGAATTAATATAGAATTAATATTTTATTAAATAAAATTTATAAAAATATTTATATAATGTATTTCAACATACATATATTTATTAATATACATATTAATATATATGTATTTCAATAAATATAATTTTATAATATTATATACATTAATATATATGTATTTTAATAAATATAATTGTATAATATTGTTTACATTAATATATATTTATTTGTATAAATTGTATATCATATAATATTAATTATATATAATATAAAATCATAAACCTATTATTTAATAATAAATTTATTATTATTATAATATAAATTATAAAAACTATAAGCTTGAATTTTTATATGATACATTTTTTAAATAAGTTATATTTATGTATATAATTATATAATATGTATATAATTATATAATATGTTTATGCTCTTATATTATATATAATTAATATTATATGAAATAAAATTTATACAAATAAATATATATTAATGTACATAAAATTATACAATTATATTTTTGTATACATATAAATACATATAAATACAATTAAATACAATCATATAAATATTTTATATAATATGTTTGTATAATATATTTAAATATATTTATATATAGTGTTTTAATTATATATATATATATTGTAGATTTTTTTAATAGTGGGGTCTCACAAACCCTTCTAATCTCTTAAATTAGAGGGGGTTTAAAAACCCCTCTAATATAATATTTTAGAGTGGGTTTTGAACCTCCTATAATTTAATACATTAGTGGGGGTTTTGAACACCCTCTAATCTAATATATTATAGGGGGTTGTGAACCACCACTATTTCCTTTTCAATTTTTTTTTCATGTTATATATATATATATTCTAATATCCAAATGAATAATATATATATATAGCGCTGCTACAATCCAACTGAATTTATAGCACCACTAATTATTAAATTTGTGACGGGTTTGACATAACCGCCTAAAAAATCAAACCAAACATTAAAAAAAATAATGCTAAAAAATTTAGATGGTGTTGTGAAGACCCTATAAATTCTATGAATAGAAGGGGTTGTGCATATCCCTCTCTAAATTGAATTTAGAGGAGTTTTTCATAACCCCCTCTAAAAAACCGCCACTAATCTACTGGTTTTTTATAGTGGTTATTAACCAAGGTATTGTAAAACATGTTATCATTAGAGATTAAATTATTTACACAATTCATTGGAGAAATATAAGGTAACACCATTTATATGTATTAAGTAATGTGAGACACATATATCATAATAAATTATTTCATTAATAACCCATGGAGAATAATGAATGAGTTTCTTATCAAAATCATGATGTACAAAATTGCTTAAAGACATGATCATTATGTCATTTTTATCTCATGAAATGGAAATGTGGGTTTATTATGTGTAAATAACCAAATAAAATAAATAATTTTTACATATAGATGAATAAACCTATAAAAATAATGATATTTTGGTATTCAAAAAAAAGAAAATAAAAGATAATTTCTTAAGTAGAGAGAGAAATTCGAGGATTAAATTTTATAGCATGATGAGTATAAAACATGGTTTTAGAAAGGGGTAAAATGAGAGGGAAAAAGGTTATACCATTGATAAAACATAATTTTCAAGAAAGGTTATGATCAAAAGGTTAATAAAATAGATTAACCATAACATTTAAAAGACACATACAAAAATATTTTCTTGAATTGAAGAGAAAAAAAGGACAATTCCCTTACCTTGAAGAGTTTTCCTAAATATTGAGGAATGGAACCTTGGAGAATTGAGGAAACCTTGGGGAAACTATTTGGGAGGAAAAAATACTAAAACTTCATGGAGGATGAATCAGGAGTGAAATAAAATGGATAAATGGGTGGGTATTTATAGAAAAAGTGGAGGATTTGTTTAATAATTCTCAAATATAGGCCTTTGAAATCTAGTTTGTGGAAAAAGAAAAACCATTGGCTTACCCATGATTTTTCCCATGGTTTTGGAAATTTGGATAATATTATAAGTTATTTTAACCCAAAAGAACTGAGTATAAATTTTTATTACTTATTTTGGCATGGAAAAGTAATGTTTCCACAAAAGTAATGTTTTTAAAATCAAAGTTTCCATTTTAGACTTTGGAAAGTTACTTAAAGGTTTTGGAAATTAATTAAAATACATCAAAATGCATAATATTAATAAAATAACATATTTTAGGTCTTACTATGATTAATTAATTATTAAATCATTATAACATAATCATGAAGTCATCAAACATACAGAAAAGCCAAACCTATATTTTTACTATTCACAAAAAATTAAAGTATTTTATAAAATTCTCATAAACTCACCATAACCTAATTCAGACATTATAATTTAAAATATGATTCTTATTTTATCACAATAATTCTCTAAATATTATAATTTTAACTTTTAAATATGAAAATCCTTATTTATTAAAAAATAGCGGGTTGTAATGCATAGTCAAATTTATGACACTTAAAAATTTCCCAGGACATAATAAAATTATTTTATCATTTATATTTAAATATGAGTGTTTTTAATATACTAATTCATTAAAATAAATATTATTCAGAATACCTTAGTTTATTATAAACTTTGATATCTTTTTTTAAAAGTACAATTTGTGTCTGAAAAATAAATTTATCGAATTTCATCTCAATTAAACCTATATTTTATTAATAAAAACTATTCTTAAAATGGAATTTATGGAATAAAAATTTTATTTATACAAATTAATTACACTTTAAGTAACTAATTCCTGGACACATAACCCTTTATAACACCTGTGTAAGACCAAAGGGTAAGGTGTGCGATGATGATAGATTCATGGGATGGCTTGGCTAACATCGACCAAGTGGTAATTTACACTATCTTGAACTTCTCCCATAGGTGATTTTGTTCAACCTTCACTTTTTGATGCTTGGCTTGGGATTGGTAAAGGGAGAACCCCAATGATTATACCTCTCTCCCAAGTTCTAACAAATGGACTTTATACGATATGACTCTACTGGTTGAGGTCATCACTTCTCTTTTCTGCATTAATTATCCTTTGTTATCACTAATTATAAACACTAATTATAATGTTATAATTATTACCAAAGGGTATATTTCTCAACAGTCAAATTTTACAATAGTTAAATTTACTAATAGTAATATTTTACCACCGATCCTATTATGGTCAAATATCTATGGTCACATTTCCCTTTATACTCTATAAATACCACTTCATTATTTCATTCAATATCCACTACAAATATTTTCTAAGATTTTTATTGGTTTACTAATATATATATATATATATATATATATTTGAAGTGTTGGAGCGATGATTCTAATGGATTGGAGCGATCCATATTTTCTCATTTTGGTGACTAAAGTATCAATCATTATTAAAGAGATATGGTTTTTTTGTGTATAATATAATATAAAAAACATTTTCTTAGGAAAAAAATATCATTTAAAAAAACATGGATCATTACATTTTTCATCTTTAAATCACTCTAAAAAAATATCTTATGTAATGATCCGGATTAAGACAGATTCACTCTAAAAATTATAGAATTAATCATATAAGATTAGAACCTTTTCTAAACAACTCAGAGAAATATCAATCACTTAAAAAATATCTCAAAAGACTTAAAAACATTGGAAAATATCATTTCACTTTTATAATTATATTTAGATTCTTAAAACTGTCATTCAAGATCCATTCAACACTATATATAACATTATATATATAGAAAAATTTATGCTCAAAAAACTTAGAATGAATTCTCAATCATTTTAGCTAATGATTCTTCATGGAACATTTCACAACTAATAAAAATCATAATGATAATAATAATAATAATAATATATATATATTAGGTAGAGGGAATTACAAACCTAAAACAACAAAAACACCCAGGCACCCTAGTGGGTCAATCCTTATCCCCCCCAAAAGGAATTAGAATCATCTAATGGACCTAATTTATTACATGGAGTGGCTCAAAGGACCAAGTTCTAGATATAACAAAGTAATAACTGATTGTGTCTAAAAGTCCCTTTAGAGGTGATGACTTGAAATCCCAAAAGATCATCTTACATCATGAAAATTCACCAGTTTTCCACTATGTTTTACCCCTATCGACAATAATCATAATAATAATAATAATAATTGAAACAGATCGAGTAATGAGTGAAAATAAAATTTCAACTTTATTAAAAAAATAAAGTTAACAAAATAGGGAAAGATAGGGTCAAAAATTGGCATGATACTCAAATCCAACATAAACTAAATAAAAAATACCTTAACTATCATAATAATTTTTTTGTTCCTATACTCATATTCTTCATATTAGTTTGAGTTATAGAAGGAAGTACTTTGTGATCTTATGGTCATGGTTCTTTGTAGTTGGGAATAATCCCTTTGTTCCCTAGTCTTCAGGGGAGTCAACTTCTGAAAACCATCATTATCAACCAAGGTTTTCTTTCCCTTTTATCAAGCATGATTATAAGGGGTTCTCCTATTATATGGATCATCATCCAAATTTTCCCATCTTCCTTCAATTTTATTTAACTTCATTTTATAATTGAATCATTCTTGAATTTTTGAAAGGCCATACATGAAAGAATTAGATTGATCCTAAAAGAATTGAGACGATCCTTCTTTACCATGAGAAGAACTATCAATTCCAATAGAACTAAATCCCTGTAAAATAGTAACAAAAAATGAATCATGGTTTTTACCATTTAAATTTAAAGAAACATAACCAGTATACTCAATAGCCAAGGGTTAAATATTATTGCAAGAAACATATTGAAAATGTCCATATATCTGTACAGGTAGTAAAACTATGCCTAGATCATACCCCTTATTCACTACCTCTGCAACTCCTTGACCTGAGAACCTAGAAAAACCTTGTACCTATCCTATATTGTGATGTCTTGGGACTAGTTCACTGAAAATTAATTGAACTTGAGGGTTACAAGCCTCAAGCATACCTCCCCATATTCTAGAGGGTGCTGACTAGTAGTGAGGGTCTACGATGGTATGGTGGGGAGACTATACCCTCTTTAATAGAATGTAGCACAAAATTATATAATAGATAAATCAACTGAAGTGGTATAATTATAATGATAACATCAAAATAAAATCATCCAGATAATAATAATCAGACCTAAATAATAACCAGTGTCATATATAAAAGACAATGTCATGATGATGTAAAAAAATGAGGTGCATGGATTCAATATAATACATGATATAAAATATATATATATATATATAAAAAAAAAATATAAACTCCAATAGCATCGTGAGAACTAGCTTGGTACTCTACTCCCGTACTCCATCCTAGTGTAGAAAAATCAATCATCCATAGCTAGGAACTTCCCATTGTCCCTACCAGGATCCATGAAGTCTGTCCAGGTACCAATCAACAACCCGAATATAGTGTGAGTAAAATTCATTATACCACCACCAACAATGTATAATACCATATAGTATTTGAATATAAAATTAAATAGTGTGTAGGTATAATTGAAAGTGTAAGTGAAAAAATAAACATAATCTCTATCAAGATTAGGATCTTGATAGGGTCCCTGAACGACCATACCTTCTTTATCCTAAGACGGATGTTTGAACCAAATATCATAAGGTCCTCATATTTTAAATAAGGGGAATCGATCCGAGTGTCCAAACTAGGGATATGGAGTGGCATGTCCAAAAACCCCAATCAGCGATGTGGAGTTCCATGTCCAACATCCTAGACTAAGAGGGTTTGATGTTTCATGTCCAACAATTCCCAATAAATGATGAGGATCACCATTTCCAACATCCTAGACTAAGAGGATGTGGAGTGTCATGTAGAAAAATTCCAAATAAATGATAAGTATCTACACGTCGAATTATTTTAAATAAACAATGAGGAACACCATGTCCAATAATGCTAAATAAATGACGAGGAGCACCATGTCAAAAATTACAAATAAATAATGCGAATCTCTATGTCCATAGTCACTTAACCATTTAATAAAAACCGATTTCCAAGGTCCAATAATAATCAAATATTTCATTTAGTATTTTAACATAATACAATATAAAAACCCATCTTTATTTATGATCAAAAAATTCCTATAATCATTTTATTAGTCAAATCCCCTTCAAGTGATAAACATGGGTCATGTGGAGTGTATCCACATCATTTTGTAATTCAAATAGTTCATGTATGTCAACCCCTTTCCAAGATTCAGGGGATGGTATTCAAACCATTTAATAATTAATTTAATTCATCTATTCATTAATTCCGATGAGATATCCAAAACATAATTCAAATAGGAATTCAAGTGTCCAAGTGAAATAGTATTACCATTCACATTTCATTTCAAAGAAGTCCATTTAATCACTTCGTTGGCAAGAGTCAAATCAACACACCAAAAGGGCGGTTTAATTACAAGTCAAGAATGATAGATGAATAGAATCTAGTCAAACCCACCCTAAATGGGGTGGTTTAGGTTTAATTCATTATCCTCCAGCCATTTAAAAAGGCCTCATAGAACTTCTAGGTCAATTATTAGTTAACAATTGAAGAGAAATTAATTTTAAAAGAAACGCATGAAAGGTCCAATATGCACCATAACAATTCATGATTTAAATAGCTATACATTCATGGGAAAGAAATAGACCACCTTCCTTAACACAAAATTAGACTCATCATCCAATATCAGCCTATGATTCAGGATGGAATGAGAGAAATCGAAGAAACTAAACAAACACCCTGAAAATAGGGTATATTAGCTAACATGGATATCACACCAAAAGTGAGAAGAGAAACTAAGAAAAGAAGGTAATAAAGTAATAGACTTACTGAGAGGCTTCCAAAATAATGAACAATGGTCGAATCAGACAATGGATGAAGGAGATATATTAAAACCTTGAAGAGTAAGGAGGGAGAGCCCTGCGGTAGATGTTATGTGCAAATAAAGAGAAAAGTAGTAGGAATAAGGGTTAAAGGTGCGACAACCTGACCCACTGGATCCTACCAGGCCAGAGGTAGGATGAGCTGCCACAACCCCAATCTCACCTTCAATAGGCTATGGGATAGAGACAAGCACCAAGAAGGAATAATATAAAATGGGAGGCCTTAGACTAATGTACCTGTATACACACACCCAACCATCTCCATGCAATAGTTCATAGGAATAATAAAAAGATTGTAACATCTAGAGTAAAACCATGCATTAAATAATATCTAGGAAATAGATCAGAGTATAAAATAAATAATACAAAGTGTAAAGGGGAAAATACACTCCCAAATATAAATGAAGTATCTATATAGAAATAACTAGAATAAAGGAAAACTAAGTGAGTTTGGATCTTGATCTTTAAGTCTCGACCACCGTATATGGTCACTGCACTAGGTATCACTATTTTCCATTGATGTCATTTCCAAAATGTCCATCATTTTCATAATACATGCGATGTGTGGGAAAAGCCAATGTAAGGGTGAGTATATACATACCCAGTAGAACATCCTGAAAATAAAAAATAGATCAATATAAATATAAAAAATGTCATATAAACCCATAATAAGAGGGAAATAAAACCCATGATAGATATATATGCTAAAAATGAAACCCATATGAGAGATAAAGGGAATATCCATCTCCATATCCTAGTATAGGATGATGAGTCTGACTACAGCTCCAAAGGCCCATCACCGATGCCCAACACCTCATGTGTCTGTTTGAGAAAACCATGTGGAGGACCCATACCTTACCATTTCTCCACACCTTTAGGGGGAATAATCTAAAATAGAGGACCCATTACTTAGTAGGATATGGGGGTACCACTCAATTGATAGAGGTCCCTCTCCCTAGTATGACAAGGGGGTACCACTCATTGAATAGAGGATCTACACCCTAGTACAAGGGGGGGTACCATTGACCATATAGATAAATAGAGGACCCACACCCTAATTTTTAGGGGGGTTCCACTCAGTGAATGGAGTACCCATGCCCTATAATGAAGGTGTGCGTGTGGGGGGTACCGCTTGGTAGGTATAGGACCCACACCTTGGTCCATCAGGGGAGTTCTGCTCAGTGAACGGAGGACCCGCACCCTTATGCATTAGGAGGGTACCACTTAGTGAATAGAGAGAAACATGGGGGACCTATGCCTTGGTCTATCATGGGGGTTTCAAAACCTGACCTATCTCAGATTATCTTGACCAGATCAATGCTATCATCAAGCATCTTCTATAAAACCATCATGCTTGGAACCCCTCACATCATATCTCAAAATTCACTATGAAGGCCACTATCACATTCTATGTGGAAAACCACTTAGGATAGGCTACCTGAGAGCCAAAATTGGAGTACCAAAGAAGGAAATATGAGAAGAATAAGTTATGGAGGTAATACACAACATGTATAGAGGTCCACATAGTGTGTTACTCCACCTCATTTCCTAGTCACTTTCTTCCTTGGACATGGCTTGGAAATCCATGTAATACCATATGTCATGTACTAGTGGTACACAACATGTCTTAGCCACTTGGGGCCCACCCATGTATAGTTGGACATGTCTGTGTACATTTAGCTATTCCCGTGTACTTTGAGACATGTACCTAGCCATGCCTGGGTACCAGTCCATACCCATGTACCTCTGGGCATGAACGCATACTCTCGGAGTACACAGCGTGAATTCCCACATGGGGTATAGGGTGTGTTCAGCTAGCATACAACCTGGATGTCTGAGTTGGGTCACATAGAGTGTGGGTTCAACCACACAGTTTTTGATACTTAACTTAACTGGAAACCCTATACACCATGGAAAAGGAAGTACACGACATGTGTTATTCCAAACTAGAGAGCGTGTAGTGAGGTTTTTCATAGAAAGACTAGTTCCTTCACACAATTTACAAATATTCACTCATCGCTATGAACCCTTCCATTTTAACACCCAAATTTGAAGGGGACCGTCTCTTACCATCAATTCTTGGCCTCTGGTGGTCAGAAATTAGATTTTGTTTATCCTTTAATGATCCACTATGTGTCCCATATCACCTCTCATCACATTTTCCACTCTGAATCCTAGATTCATGAAGTATATCCCATAATCGATCTTGATCCAAAAACAATTCACAATTTCATTCTCCATGCACTCAACCACCATAAATATGGGGGTTTGATCATGCTCAAACCCACACCAACAATGTTGAGTTATGACCCTATGGTCCAATTATGAAGAGCATAAAGAACGGGTGAGGTAAAAGAACAATAAAAAAACTGAAACCATCATTGAACTAGTGATATTGGTTAACAATTATAAAAATAGGATATTCAGGGTGATAACTTTCCATATCAATTATAAAATTGTTTTAAGAATTTAATCTATCCTAACAAGCTCATATGAAGGGAGTGAAATCACAGATCAATAAAAGCAGATATAAATCCATGATCAATATTTTAATAAAAGGGAGGAAACCAAAATTGATAACCCCAACCTCAATTTAGGATCAATTATTAGTGAATAACGTATTCTCCAATGATGAAGAAGACCCACTACATTCACTACCTCTCAATCCACCTCAATCTGATCTTTATTCTCCATCTAATCTCGATCCTCTAATGAAGAACACCCATTTTACCCCTCTTAAAATCTCATTGGGTTATATAAATAACTATGGAAAAATTTCATAAATAAAAATCTATAGATGTTTTAATTTAGGTCATTTAAAATAAAATAAATAAATAAATTTTTTATTTTAATTAAATTCACCCACTAACTACATCTTTCCTAGGAACTTCTGATGTCGACTAATCTTAGGTCACACCTAGGGTAAACCAAATGTTTTGGATTAAGACATGATCTTGGATTTCCCATCCGAGGTCCCAAATAATAGGAAAACTATTTAAACTAAAAGGATGCACATATGTGCATAAAAATATATTAATATTTTTAATATATTAATTCCAGGGGTCCTGATACACCAAAAACTGAGCCAACTTTGAGGATAAATCTATATATATAAAAAGAAATATTCAAAGGAAAAATACAATAAAACTAGAGTCATTAAATTCTCACCTCCTTCAAGTATTTTCTCCTAAAAAAGTTTAAGCTACACAAAAAGGTGGGGGTATTGAGTTCACATCCAACTCTCTCACTCCTAGGAGCTCTCTTTCATGCTCTCGTTCCGCCAATGCACACAAACCAAAGAAATGGTATGTGCTTATAAGATCTTCTTCTATTGACCCTAGATCACCACTGGGTACTCCATGAAGGTGTCTCCATCCTCTATGTACAACTCACTATAGTCAATAACATGCATAGGGTCATTCACGTATCTCCGCAGTTGTGACACATGAAAGACGACATGCACCCGATCCAACTATGGGGGTAAGGTTAGGTGGTAATAAATGGTTCCAACCCTCCGTAGGACCTTGAATGACCTGATAAACCTTAGGGATAACTTTACTCACTAAAAAAACCTCCACAATCCTCATCGTGAGGAATCTTAGGAAAACATGGTTTCCCTACTCAAACTCTAAGGGTATATGATTCCGATCTACATAAGATTTCTATCTTCTATGGGTTGTTCTCATACACTTGAGAATCACATGAACCATCTCCTTCATCACATGCACTATCTTTGGCCAACAAGATATGTCTCACCAATATCAGTCCAACATATGGGTGACCTGTAAGGTCTCCCATATATGGACTTAGAAGGCACCATGTCGATATTAGAGTTATAGCTATTATTATAAGAAAACTCCACCAATGTAAAGTGATCCTCCCAACTCTAGATGAATTACAAAACCTAAGCCCTCACTATATCCTATAATACATGCATAGTCCACTCGATCTTCCCATCCATCTAGGGGTGGAAATCTATAATCATCCTCAACTAGGTCCTAAATTCCTCATACAAGCCTCTCTAAAACTATGACATGAATCAAGAATCACAATAAGATACTATCATTGAGGGTACCCCATGAATATTGATGATCTCCCGCATGTAAAACCACTCCAAGATCTCAAACTAACTATGCTCCCTAATAGAAAGGGAGTGCGTTGACTTGGTAAGTCGGTTAATAATCATCCAGATAACATTTTGGCCTCTCAATATCCACATAATCTACATAACGAATTTTATGGATATTTCATCCCATTTCCACTTTGGGTTTTCAAGAGGCTATTCCAAACTTGTCAGAACCCGGTGCTCATTCTTCACCTACTGAAATTTGAGACATCGAGAGATAAACTTAGCAACACTCCATCTCAATACATCCCACCAAAACTACTACTAAAAGACATTTCACATATTTGACACACCAGTATGTACAACCAAGGGAGAAGCATGAAACTCCCTCATCACCTCCCCAGACAACATGATTAGAACCACTATTAAACCCCCCAAAAGGATGAAATTCTCCCCTACTTCATAAAATCCATATGGTGAATCTCTTGAAGATATCTGGTCATGTAGAACCTCATAGTCAATGTCTCCCAATTGGTTCCATCTCACATGATGAATGATAAAAGGAGTCACCACCATTGACTGAAGAAAAAATACACCCCTCTCTTCCACCAGGGTCAGCTGCAATAAATCCAACTACTCACACACCTTCTCCACCAAGAGATAAAATGAATTCCTAATAAGGGAATAAACCACCATATTGGCCTTCCTAGGAGTATATACTATCTCAAAGTCATAGTCCTACAATAAATCCAACCAGTTCCACTATCTCAAGTTAAGCTATCTATAAATGAAGATTTACCTAAGACTCTAATGGTCTGAGTAAAAAAAATGCTCACCCAGAAGATAGTGCCTCTACATCTTCAGAGTGAAGACTACCACTTCCAACTCTAGGTTTTGAGTAGTGTAGTTATGCTTATGGGGTTTAAACTGCCTCAAACCATATGTGATCACTGCCTACTTTGCATCAACACATAGCTGAGCCCATTTCCATAGGTATCATAAAACCCTACATACTCCACACCCTCCTTGAGTAATATTAACACAGGAGCATTGTTCAACCTTAGCCTCAACTGCTCAAAGGATCCTTGACACTACTTGTTCCATATAAACGGATTCATTTTCCACATCAAGGCAGTCAAAGAGAATGCTATCCTATAAAATTCAGGCATGAACCTTATATATCACCCTACCACACTAGGAAAACTCTAAACCTTCAATATGATCTTGAGTGGATCCCAAGAAAGTACTATATCAAAATTTTCTGATTCCACAGCTAAATCATTCTCTAAGATTAAATGCCCTAGAAAGTGAACCTCAAGGATCTATAACTAGAAATTTGAGAGATTACTATAAATCCAATGCTCCTGAATTAAGTCTAGGACCATCCTTATATGTTCTATATGAGCCTCCTTTGACGCAAATTGAATGAGTATGTCATTGATGAAGAAAACCACAAATCGGTCTAAGTATTGATGAAATATATAGTTCATTGGAGACATAAACACTATGGGATAATTTTTCACATTGAAAGGCATCACCAAGAACTCATAGCATCCGTAGCAACATCAAAATTCCATCTTTGGAATATCAGCCTCATGGATCCTCAACTAGTGGTATCCAAACCTGAGATTGATCTTCAAGAACCAACTTTCAACACAAAACTGGAAAAAGAAGTTTTAAATCATCACAAAAGGGTACTTGTTATTTATCATTACCTAGTTTAGGTGATGATAATCAACAAAAATCATCAATATCCCATCCAAAATTTTCACAAACAACACCATATTTTCCTAGGTGGACACACTGGGTCTGATAAATCCCTTATCTCAAATTTCCTCCAACTACACCCTAAGCCCCCAGATCTCAGTAGGGGCCATACGATAATCCAAAAAAGATATTGGTGCAGTCCCAGGGTTAAAGTCAATGAATAATTCCATCTATCACCATAGAGGTAGTCCTATAACTTCTTTAAGAAATATTTCCATAAAGTTCTCCACTACCAAAGGAATATAGATGTTTGAAGAGCCTAATTCACCAAGGTCTAATCTTACCAACTTATGGGATATGGGTTTCAGTATCCATCTCTCAATACCCACGCACTCATCCATGTGATCTCTCTTTTCCACAAAGTAGAATATCATCCTATTAGTACAAATACATATAACCCACTTACGAGGACAGTGAATCTAGGTTTGAACTATAGAAAACTAGTCTATACATAGGATGAAGTCATATAGTTTCATCGTGATGACCAAGAGGTCTCATGAGAAACTCTCCCCACCAAGAATCATCTTTCACTATTGGTAGATAAGCGATATCAAATAATCACACCTAGTTAGAACCTTTAGCAAAAACTGATGGGCTAAGGTCTCAATTGGAAGATCCATTTCCCACACTAGGTATATAGAGATGAATGAATGACTTGAAAATGTTTATATAAATGCTAGAGTAATAGTATAATAAAAATAGATCATACCTCAGATAATTTTGTGTGTATCCTGGTCATAGACCTCCAAAGCCAGAAAATACTCATGGCCCTGAACACTAGATCCTTAATCCCAGTGGGGACACTTAGTGGTGGTAGCAAGAGTATATATTAGCATCATCCCCACCAACATATCCTCCCTCTATAGTTATAATTGCTCATTTTTCAACATTTCCTCCCTAGGGGATTCCCTAGCTATGCTTGGAAGATCCCTAATCATGAAGCTGCCTCTATCATGGAAGTCCATATCCCGCCCACCTAACCTCCCTAGCTCAACAAGTTGAGAAATTGCTAGAAATGTGACCTCAGTCATCATAATCATAGCGTCACCCCTCTCTGGGATGACCGGAACCTCTATGTGAACCATATTCTCTATGTCTATGTAATTGATCCCGACCATGATAAGGTCTCCTATGCTGGGACCCTACCAACTGGAACTTACTAGAAGCTGTAGATATCTCAACCCCATGAAACCCACTTCTAGAAACAATAATCTAGCATCCCTTTGATAGGAATATCTCCATAATAAGGTCCATATCTAGCACTCTATAATAGGTGGGAATGCACAAGGGGTCACACTGGCATGGATGTCTCTATAAAGAACCTACTCAAACTTACACACTTAAAAGTAACCATCATGAACCATGTTGAGGGAATACCATGTATGGTCAGTGAACCTTCCAGCATAATAAAAAAACATCATAATACCCTGATGTAATTAAAGAATCTCCTAGCTCAAAAATGAGCGCAAACATGAGGGGTAATACTCCTCATGAAATAGATGCTAGAATACAAACTATGAGAGTGTCATCTAATCATGAGTCTATGTGACTAGAATTTACCAGTTTCTGACTGCTCCATGGAAAGGAATAGCTACCAGTACAACCATCTGATCAGTTAAGGTATGCACGGGCATGATGAATCAGATCATCAACTCAAGACAATATTTCACTTCTTGGGGATATAGATCACCAAAAAACTTTAGATGTCTCTAATGTTGGAACCAATGGAGTGCACTATGACTTCATGCATAATTAGACTAAAATAATGGTAATATATTTTTATTTATAGGTAGGGGTGTTTCTCTCTACCTTCTTGGAGGAAACACCTCATGATATGGCCCCTAAAAATGTGCCTCATCACTCATAAAACCGTCATCATGATCTTGAATCATAACATGGATGGATGTTTTAATGGAGATATCCTGAAAATAATTAATATGTACCATGGTTAGATGAGTAAATATATATAAATGGGGAGATGAATCAAGAAATAAATTCAAATAACTCAATCTTATATGATGCATGCACCATTGATACCCTGCCACCAATGTCTCAGTATGCCGAGTTGACAAGTAGGTAGCCAGAGTCCTGATGTATGGATACATAGGATGATACACCAATAATGGGTCCCCTGACCTAAAATATACACTCAAGACACTTTGAAATCATTTAACTAAGTCCCAACCAATTCTTTATAAGGGAAAAAAATCCTAATACCATCCTAAGGAATGAATTTATCTTATTACCACTCTGTAATGACCTGACCCACTGGAGCCTGCCTGGTTGGTGGCAGGCCAAGATTCCACAACCCTAATCCCAAATCTAATAGGCTAGGGGATGGAGATAAGAACCAAGAAGGAATAATATAAAATGGGAGGCCTTAGCCTAACTAGTATGCATGCACCCAACCATCTTCATGCCTTAGTGTAGATGAATGATAAAAAGATTGTAACATCTAGAGTAAAATCATGCATGTAATAACCTTTATAGAATACATTAGATAATGATAGAATAAAACCAAAGTGTAAAGGGGTAAAATACATTCCCAACCAGAAATGAAGTCCCAACCTGACAACAAATGGAATAAAGGAAAACTGAGAGATCCCAACTCCTGATCTTCAAGTCCCGACTACTATACGCAGTCAATGCACTAGGTATCACTACACACCATTGATGTTATTTCCAAAATGTTTTTCATATGCATAATACATGAAATTTATGGACAAAATTCATGTAGGGGTGAGTATATACATACCCAGTAGGACACTTCGAAAATCATAAAGGGAGAAATAGAAAGATATAGAAAAGGTTAGATCAACCCATAATAAGAGGGAAACAAAACCCATGATAGATATATATATGCTCAAAAATAAAACCAAATAATAGAAAAATGGTATCTCTATCTGGATAGACCATCCTAGGATGATGAGTCCAACTTCATCTCCAAATATCCATCATCGATGCCCAACATCTCATGTGTCTTTTCAAGAAATCCATGTGGAGGACCCTCACCTCACCACTGCTCCATAGCCTGAGGGGGTATAATATTCAATAGAGTTCTCACACCTTAGTATGATAAGTGGGTTCCAATCAATAGATAGAAGACCCTCACCTTGGTGCGATAGGGGGGGGGGGGTGACACTCAGTGAATAGAGTACCCACGACCTAGCATGAAAGGGGGCACCACTCACTAGATAGATAAATAGAGAACGCACATCCTAGTCCATTAGGGCGTTCCACTCAATTAATGTAGGACCCACACCCAATCACAAGGGGGGGGGGGGTACTAATCGATAGGTAAAGAACCCACACCCTAGTTCGTCAGGGGGTACCAATCAGTGAACAGAGACCTTCTTCCTAGTGTGTCAGGGGGTACCACTTAGAGAATAGAGAGGAACATGGGGGACCTACACCCTGGTTCTTCAAGGGGGCTTCTAACCTTGAAATCTCTTAGATGATCCTTCCTCAATCACTTCCATCATCAAGCATCACCTAAAGAAGAATTGTTCTCATAACACCTCGCATGATATCTCAAAAGCTGATACGAAGGCCTCCATCATATTCCACATGGAAAAAACTCATTATATGCTACTTGTGGGCCAAAATCCAAGTTCTAAAGAAGGAGATATGATAGTAATAAGTTCTTGAGAGAATACAAAACATGTATGGGGGTTCAAAAGACATGTGACCTTGCCTCATTTCTTGGATGTGTTATTCCTTGGATGTGGCTTAAAATTTGAGTCCTAAAGAAGGAGATATGAGAGGAAGAAGTTATAGAGGGAATAAATGGTGTGTATGGAGGTCCACAAAACATGTGAACCTGCCTCATTTATTAATCATGTTCTTACATGGAAATGTCTTGGAAATACATGTCACACCACACAGTGTGTACCGGTGGTACATGGAGTGTCTCAGCCACTCAGGGCCTCACAGTGTATAGATGGTCATTCCCATGTAAATTTATCCATGCCTTTGTACTTTGGGTTCTTCCCATGTACATATGTCCATTCACATTTATATTTGGTCATTCCTGTGTACTTTAGACCGTACCTGTGTACTTGGTCATGCCTAGGTACTGGGTTGTGCCAGTGTACCTCTAGGCATGCTTGTGTACTTCTGGAGTACATGACACGTCATCCTACATGGGGTCCTGGGCATGTACAGCTAGCACATGACTTTATTGTCTAGATGGTGTCACATGACATGTGGTATTGGCCACATAACATGTGATCCTTACCTTAGATAAAAACCCTAGTCATTATAGAAAAGTAAGTACACGATGTATAGTGCAGTTTTTCATTGAAATACCAGTTCCTTTATGTGGTTTCTAGATTCACACTCTTCACTACTAATACTAGTGTTTAACCACCCAAAATTTAAGGGTATCATCTCTATCCATCGATTCTTGGCCTCTAGTGCCCAAAAATTGGATTTCATTCATTCGCTGATGATCCTCCACACATTCCGTAGCGTCTCCCGTCACCATTTACACTTCAGATTCCATTTTTATAAAGCATATCCCACAATTCATCCCTATTTATCCACAAATCACCAATCCATTCATCATTCAATCAACCACTATGAATCAAAGGGTTCAATCATGCTTGAACCCACCCCAAAAAAATTGAATCGTGACCCCGTGGTCCAACGATGAAGAATATGAAGAACAAGTGGGGGAAAAAACAAGAAAAAAGGTGAAAATCTCATTGGCCAAGATATCTCAACCAATGATAAAAAAGGGATATATAGGGTGATAATGTGGCATAAAAATTATAAAATTTATTTAACAATTTAATCTATCCATATGGTATCATTCGAAGAGAGTGAAATCACATATAAATAAAAGTAGATATAAATCCATGATCAATGTTTTAATAAAAAGGATGAAAACAAGAATTGATAATCCCTAACTCAATTTAGGATTTATCATTGATGTATAATTCATTCTCCAGTGATGAAGAAGACCTGCTTCATTTTCTACCTCTCAATAAACCTCGATTCAATCACCGTCCATCATCCAATATTGATTCACCAATGAAGAACTTATATTTTCCTCCTCTAAAAACTCCTAGAGTTATGTGGATAAACCTAGAGAAATTTCGTAATGACATATTTATAGAGGTTTTAATTTAGGTCATTTAAAATAAATAAATAAATTATTTATTTATTTTAATTAAACGCATCTGTCAATGGATTTTTTCCTCAGAATGTCTGATGCCGACCAACCTTATGTCGTGCCTAGGGTAAAACCTATATTTTGGATTCAAACATGGTATTATATTTCCCATCCAAGGTTCTGAAAAATGAGAAAAACATTTAAAATAAAATTATGTGTGCACGTGAATTAAAATAGATCAATATATTTAATATATTAATTTTGGGGGTCCCAAGACACCCAAACACTGTGCTGACTCTAAGGATAAATCCAAATTTATACATGGAAATATTCAAAGGAAAAATCCAATAAAACTGGAGTCATTATAAAAGGAATTAGGGAAAAATAGTCATTTCCCACATTTTAAAGGGGTACATGGTTTGGCCACACAATTTTCCAAACCATGCATAAATCATGCATGGATCAATTTACATGAACCCCTTCCTCACATGGTTTAGGAATAAGGTTTGAAAAAACATGTGAACACTGTGCATAACTACTATCCAAGAAGCCACCCTCACATGATTTAGGTGAATGGTTAGACAAACCATGCAACAACTATGTGGATTCCATCTATAATAAATTGTAGGTTTTTTCACATCCATGAACCTCCTCTTGTATGGTTAAACTAACCATGCTCCATCACTTTTGGGCAATATGGTTGAGCCGCATAGTTACTACTAACCATGTTCCAACTGTGTTCCTCACTCTTTTCTCTAAAAATTGGGACTCTAAGCCCCAAACTATGCCTGAATTCTCTCAAGAACTACATAAACTCTTTAAGAATTCCCATTTAAGTAAAAAAATAGGTTTATTCTAAAATTAAAAGGGCATGTACCTAAAATAATAAAAAGGATATTATACCCTATAATCCCTAAAACAACTCATCCCTAAGTTCCATTGAGGGTGGATGATATGTATCCAAGAATAAATCTAACCATTGAGCACATATGTCAGCCTCTTGTTCTTATGAATCATTCTATACACAATTATGATATCATAGCACCTATATTAGAGGAACTATCCTACCTTAAAGAGACTTCATGCTATAATCAACGATATTAAATGGATACTCCTTAAAAGAAGCATCAATATCTAACTCAACTTCCTCAGAATAAAAAGCATGATATGGACTGGAATAACACTAGAGAAGATGAGAAACATAAAGGACGTCATGCATGCACTGATATATCTATGGTAATGCTATCTGGTATTCCACCGAACTAACTCTCTCTAAGATCTCAAAAGGTCTGAAAAATCTATGTTCCAACTTCCCTTGTGTCTATATCCATCATTCCCCAATCTAGGTAAAACACTTAATAAAACCTGATCTCACACCTCAAAGTCCAAAGGTCAGTAATGACCATTAGCATAAGTCTTCTACATAGACTGAGCCATACCCATACATTTATTAACCAACTATACCTACTCTGATGTCTTCTAAATGAGATATTGTCACAATATCACTTCCTCCCTTCCTCTAAATAGCATAGAGGTGATTAAAATGACCTACCATACAAGGCCTCATAAGAATCCATATGTATAGTATCTTGGAAACTCTTATTGTAAAAAAAACCAACAAGTGATAAATACTTCTCTCAAGAATCACCAAAATCAAGGACACATACCCTAATAATTTCCTCTAAAACCTATATAGTATGATTTAGTTGACTATCAATTGGAGGGTGATATGTTGTACTCAGAATTATCTGTGATCCTAAATCCCTCTAAATCCCTTTCCAAAACTGTGAAGTGAACCAAGAATATCTATCTGATATGATGGTATTTGGAACACATAAAGGTATATAACCTCTAAGATGTAAAGTATCCCAATATAATCAACTAATAAGGCCACCTTGATAGGTAGGAAATGGTAGAACTTCGTCAGCCTATCCATGATTACCCATACTGCATCATTTCCTTGAGGGTATTTCGGTAAGATCATCACAAAATACATAGTGACATCATATAATTTACACTTTTGAATGGGTAATGTCTGTAAAAGACCACTATGACACTAATGTTTTAACTTTACCCATTTATAGGTGAAACAACAAGTAACAAAACCTTCTATTTTCCTTTTTATGCTAGGCCACCAATACTGGTGGCATAAATTATGATACATCTTGGTAAGTTTGGGATGTACTTCCCATTTTGAAGCATGATATTATTGCATTAATTCCTCTCAAACATTTATAGAACCCCTAAAATGTCTATGAATATGTAGGATCTCATACTCATTAATGACCCAAAAAGGGGGTGGTTCCTCACCTGCAACTCTTTCCCTTAGGAAAAAGCCTTCAGAACTTGAAAGCGGTCTCATATTCACTCGATCCAGAAGTGAATAAGTTGCCAATAGATCTATGAGTATAGGTTTCATGTGATTCCCATGAACCTCTAGATGCATATCAGGAAATAGGGCCATCAACTACCAATTTATAATAGATTCAAATTTTTTTTGTGTTTGACTCTTATAGCTCAAAGCATCGGCCACTACATTTACTTTCCTAAGTGTATAATCAATCTCAAAAATGAAAGACTAAAGGAATTCAACCCATCTTCACTATATGAGTTTCAAATCATGCTGATTGAATATATATTTGAGTCTTTTGTGATCCATGTATACAAAAAATATCCCCCCATTAAATAATGTCTCCAACAATGTAAAACATGAACCATAGCTACTAACTAAAGATCATGCATTGGGTAATTATGCTTGTCTGACCTCAAATTTTGAGACCCATATTCTACGGTTCATTCCCCTTTCATTAAAATGACTCCCAACATGACTCCTGATATGCCATAATAAACTGTATATCCTATGCTAGGATCAAGTAAAATCAAGATTAGTTCTAAGGTAAACCTTCATTTCAATTCCTAAAAGGATTTCTCATAAGCTTCAGACCAGATGAATTTGACACCCTTCTTGGTTAAGCCTATAATAGGTGCTTTAAAACATGATAAATTCTGAATAAAATTCCTATAATTCCCAGCTATCCTCAAGAAACTCTGAATATCAAAAAAAACTCCTGGGATTCTACTAGAAAACTACAGCTCTCACCTTCTTTGGATCTATATATACTCTTTATTTCGATATAATGTGACCTATGAAGTGAACTTTATCAATATAGATTTAGTATTTTGTGTATTTGCATACAAATGGTTCTCTCTTAGTGTATTAAATACTATTTAAATGTGTTTATCATGATTGTGTTGAGTTTGAGAATACACCAAGATATCATCCATTAAAACTACCACAAATGAGTCTAGGAACGGGTGGAAAACCTAATTTATCAGAGACATAAAGACTTCTGGTGCATTCATGAGATAGAATGACATCACTAAATACTCATAAAGTCTATATCTACTTTGGAAATATGTATGTTTTATATCTTAGGTTCTAACCCTTTCCTAATGATAGCTTGAACTCAAATAAATCTTTTATAATACCCTATATCCTTGGAGCTATTAAAAGAGATAATTAATATGAGGTAGTGGGTACTGGTTCTTAACTATAATCTAATTTAACTATTGGTAATCCACATATATCTTGAGGGTCTCATCTTCCTTCCTAGAAAAAATCATGAGTGAACCCCAAGGATAAGTATTGTATCATATAAACCCTTTATCTTATAGGTCCTCTCACTATCTTTTGAGTTCATGAAGTTTAGTAGGATTCATCCTGTATAGAGGAATAAATATCAGTTGTACTCTTGAAACAAGATCAATAGAGAAATATACCTCTCTATCAAGAGGTAACCCTAAAAATTCATTGGTAAATATATCTCTAAATAAATCCACCACTAGAGGAAAGATAGTTTTTCACACTCCCAGATACTTTAAAAAAGGGAATAAATTTGGGATGACACTCTGCATATCCCATCATGCTCAAGTCTAACTCTACTATCCTAGACTTCCCATTCATCCTAATGAATATAGCTATCACCCTCAGGGGATATAAAAGTAACCCTACAATAATAGCAATAAATATGGGCCCAAAATACTTTATCCTAAGAATTATGTCAAAACCTATCATCTTGAGGATGAAAAAGTTCCATAAGAAATGATAACCACCTATCTCAAGGGGACACTCCTTGCATTGGTGTACACTTTCTGATCATACTCCAAAGAGAGTATCAAGAGTCATTACTCCACATAAGTACTATATTTTAAGCCCAATACATTACACAATATCCAAAAATATAAAAGAATGTGAAGAACCTATGTAAAATAAATTAGATGATAAAGTCGAGGCTACTAAAATTATACATCACATTGTAGATAGTCCAAAACTATATTCCTCAGGTTTAAGCTTTACTGCATGTAACTAGTCTGATTCATGACCATGATACACCACCTGATCTCCTTAAGTAGATCAAATTTAAAAGTTTTTATATCATAATTATGGATTCCTCAACCTCATACACCTCCCCATCTTGTTCAATCGACAATACTCCAGATCTCTCATTGACGTGGAGCTACTGATCCCGCTATGGAATGTAGAGACGATGTAAATACCTTTTCACTAGAAATAGGTGGGAATTTACAAACAAAATCCTTTAAGATGGACCAATATACTAAATTATTGACACTCAATTGGGTCTCTATCACACCAATTCTTCGTGTGACTTGGCTTCCCACACCGATGACATATCACATAACCGACCATGCATATACCCTGACTACCATTGTCCTGAAAATATCCTTCAAAGAAATGATTATTACTAATGTATGAACCACTTCCTTGTCTCGATACTAATCCACCATGCCCCACACCACTATATTCCCTCATGTTATGCTCATAGATAAGGGTATGGTTCACTATTTCATAAATGATAGTCAAATGGAAAATTTTCACCTGAGATCAGATGGATTTCCTAATCCCAACCTCAAATATCTTCAACTTGGTTAATTCATCACCAGAAAGAGAAGGAAAAAATAATGGATATTTGTGAAACAATCTGATTATTATATAATAAAAAATGTACCCTACTCTAGATTCATAAATTACTTAGCTAATTCATCTCTTAACAATGATGGGTAGAAGTAATCATAGAGAATATATTGGAAGTCCCTCCAGACCATACCCCAATGCTAATTTGCTTGATTTAGAACATCCCACAAATTATTGGTGGATCCATGGATCATATGAAGGTCCACTTGAAGGTACCAAGTGCAATGGAAGCTCGTGGGTGGATATGACCACTTGACTTTTTGTCATTAGAAATGATCAATCCAGGATCAATACGATGATAAATGCCAGACTCCACGGATCAAATAACAGAAATAGACAAAGAAGAATAATAGTCCCGAAACCACAAAGGAGGATCATCACAGGTTGATTATAATTAATTTAATTAATTGACAAGAAGTACCTTTTATAGCATTCTTTCTTCGTTGATATTTCTGATCATGTTTCGATGTGATTTGTCATTGCGTCATAGAATCCAAGTGTAGAATTCCTCTAGTGGTGATACACACGTGCACCACATATCTATGGATGTCACCAAAGGAATATCCGGGTGTTAGATAGGAGAATCCTTTTCTTGCGTTGTCCGCCTTAAACTGATTTGATCCGATGGAGGAGGATCTCTCTCGGTCTTGAGAGCGTTCTTAGAGGAAGGAGTTCTTTCAGCCTTGAGAGAATTCTCCAGAATTGTTATGCACAACGATTAGGGAAAAGTGTTGGGGTTGTGAGGATATTAATAATCGGTTTTGAGGTTATAGATTTATGACAAAAATAAATACGTTACACATTTTATTTATTTCATTAACTCTTATTGAAAACCCCCATCTCGAATCATTAATTCCTTGACATGCGCCCACACTGATTATAATAAATATAATTTAATAAAACGATATTATTTCCTCAAAATACCGACTGGAAAAACTACATGGCGTGTAATCATTAATACACGACGTGTACTCATTTTTCATTTCCTTTCTAAAATGAAAACTACACGGCGTGTACATTAAATGTACACGATGTGTATATCTTGTTTTCATTTTATTCTTCCTCCAACATTAAAACAATTTAGGCTTCCTTGAATAATTATTAAACCACATACAGGAATAATCTTTATTCTACTTGAGATACTTGGATACACTTAGTGTGTGACCCTCTAGGCCTCTTTCTCATTGGCATTAGGCGGGCTTGCCTAAAGTCCAAGATTACTGTCTAGAGATGGGTCAAGGAACCCAAGAGAAATAAGTTGACGCCACATTGACGTGTCACCTCATATGAATTCTTACCGTGTAATTTAATCCCTTTGTCTCAATATCTCATCAAGTAGGTTTCATGGCCATGTCATAAACCTATATGCTTGATCCGTCATTCTTTGACTTCCAAAAATAAACTCTTTGTGACACAATGGACATAGAATTTGGTCGATAGCTCTATTTAAATAAAAGGTCTTGAGATATCTACTTCCATAAAAATAGAAGGGACAAATCCTTCCTCGACTTATCCATTAACAACATGTCATTTGTGATGCACCCAACGTACCCTACTTCCCGCCAATTGTCTTTGTGACGGTTTTCATCAGAAAATCTAAGTGTGTGAGTCATGACATGAGTTAATGATAATATTCCAGTCTAAGGACCATTACACACGCTCGTAGATAGCAATGTACGATGACACCAATACATGTGGAATTACTACTGGTGGGTCTGTTCTCATAATCTCCCATCTTGGAGATTACCAAGTGTGAACTCCGTGAGAGAGAGTATCATCTTCTTACGAGTACTCACACATGACGATTTGTATACTATGTGTCCTATCATAGTATGTAATCAACCATAGAACTTTATTTAAGAATATTGTTATAGAATTTCAAGGTTCTCATCATAGCGGGGATCTGCCATGACCTTATTAATGCAAAAAATATTCCAAGAAATTATTATATTATAGTCATTCAGAACAATGAACAATATATAATAAGTGTAAATTCATGTAATCAAAGTATAAATAGTTATTTCTCAGGACAAAAACTCTAAAAAACTCCCACTTGGACTAGATCCAATTGCCTATGACTTTTAGTCCACTGGACCTCACATGATGATCATGTTTCTGCTGAGTCAAAGATTTAGTCAAGGGGTCTGCCACGTTGTCTTCTGTGGAAATACTGCTCACTACAACTTCAACTCTCTGAGAAAAATCCCTCAAGAGATGATGCTTTCAAAGTATGTGCTTTGTCCGCTGATGTGGCCTTGGATGTTTTTCAAGTGGCACCACTGTAGTATTATCACAATAGAGTGTGATAGGATCTTTAATGCTAGGTACTACATCTAGCTTTTGGACGAAGCTTCATGTCTATACTTCTTCTTTAGCTACCTCAGAAGCTGTGATATACTCGGACTCTGCTGTAGAATCTGTGACCACACCTTACTTTGAGCTCTTCCAACTCACTGCACCCTCCATTCAAACTGAAGATGTATCCAGTCTGTGACTTCATGTCATCTTGATCAGTATGGAAACTAGCATCTACATGTCCTCTGATGACTAGTTCCTCATATCCTCCATAAACCAGGAATATATCCTTAGTACGCCTCAGATACTTAAGGATAGTCTTGAATCCCATCCAATGGTGGTCTCCTGGATCAGCTTGATATCCTCCTAAAACACTTAATTCATAAGAAACATCTAGCCTTGTACATAGCATAACATATATGACTGAACTAATCATGGATTCATAAGGGATCCTTGCCATTTTTTTCTTTTCCTCATGTGTCTGAGGACACATTTTATTGGAAAGATGAATGCCATGTGACACTGGCAACAATCCCCTCTTGGACTATTCCATATTGAATCTCTTCAATATCTTGTCAATGTATGTACTTTGACTTAGGCCCAAAATTCTCTTGGATCTATCATGATGGATCTTTATCCCAAGAATATATGCTACCTCTCCCAAGTCTTTCATAGAGAATCATTTATCCAACCATGCCTTAACTGACTATAAGATAGGTACTTCATTTCCAATTAGTAATATGTCATCAACATATAATATTAGGAAAACGACTGCACTTCATCTAAACCTTTTTTAGACACAAGGATCACATTAATTATTAATAAATCCAAATTCCATTACAGCTTCATCAAAATGAATGTTCCATGACCTTGATGCTTGCTTTAATCCATAAATGGATTTCTGCAACTTGTATACCATGTTGGCATCCTTTGGAGTCACAAACCCTTCAGGTTGTGTCATGTAGACATCTTCCTGGAGGTTCCTGTTAAGGAATGTTGTTTTGACATCCATTTTACAAATTTCATAGTCATGGTAAGCGACAAAGGCCAATAGGATTCTGATGGATTTCAACATTGCAACCGGTGAAAAGGTTTCATCATAGTTAATTCCTTAATGCTGTCTAAAACCTTTTGCAACCAGTCATTCCTTATAGGTGCTGACTTGTCCCTCCATGTCCAGTTTCTTATTGAATAACCATTTATTACCAACATGATTTACATAAACTGGAGGATATACCAAAATCCAGACTTGGTTTTGGTACATGGAATCCATTTCAAAATTCATATCTTCTTGCCACTTAGCAACGTCTGTGCCTTCAATTGCTTCCTTATAGGTAAGAGGATCATCATTGTCAACCAATAACGAGTCACCATCCTCGGTAATAAGAAAACCATATCGTTCTGGTTCTCTCACATATCTCGTGCTCCCATGCAGTTCTTGTGTCTCTGGAACAGATTGTTCTTCCACAGGGCTTTGTGGAATCTATTCTTGTACCAACTCTTGTGTATCTTGAGCCTTGACTTCATCGAAGTCTATCTCACTCCCACTATCTATTTTGAAGATGTGATCCCTCTCAAGGAATATGGAATTTCTTGACACTGTAACCTTTTTATCTGAGGGGTTGTATAGGTAATATCCCCTTGTTTCCTTGGGATATCCTATAAAGGTACACTTTGTGCCTCAGGGTGAAAGTTTGTTACCTGAAGAGACCTTAACAAATGCTTCGCTACCCCACACATGTAAATTTGATAACATGGATTTGCGTCCACTCCATAACTTGTATGGAATACCATTTATCAATTTAGTTGGTACTTGGTTTAGTATGTGTGCTGTTGTTTGTAATGCATATCCCCAAAAGGATAATGGAAGAATCACATGACTCATCATTGATCTCACTATATCCAACAAGGTGTGGTTCCTCCTTTCACTTAAACCATTCCACTAAGGTGTGTAAGGAGGAGTGAGTTGAGATAGAATCCCAAAATCCCGTAATAAATAAATGAAGTCCTGATTAAGATATTCTCCTCCTCTGTCTAAGCGGAGTTTCTTAATCTTATTACAAAGTTGGTTCTCAACTTCATTCTTGTATTCTTTGAACCGATCAAAAGAATCTAACTTATAACTCATTAAGTAAATATATCCATATCTACTAAAATCATCAGTAAAAGTTATGAAGTACAAGAACCCACCCCTTGATTCAACTAGAAATGGTCCACACACATCTGTGTGAACTAATTCTAGAAGCTCTTTATCCCTTTCACCTTTCCCACTAAATGGGGCTTTGGTAATTTTACCTTGTAGAAACGCATGACATACACCAAGTTGTTTTAGTTCGAAAGAATCTAAATACCCATCTTGATGTAATTTTTTCATACATTTCTCATTGACATGACCTAGCCGGTGATGCCAAAGTTTGGTGTGGTATGAGTCATGTGAATTAAATTTTTCATCGATTACCATCACTTGGTTTGTGTAGTCTAACACATAAAGGCCGTTATATAAATGTGCCCTATCAAAACAAATGATATCTTTATAAAAGTAGAAAAATTCATTTCCAAACTTGAAGATGAATCCATCAATATCTAATATGGATACTGAAATAATGTTTTTGGTTATATAGGGTACATAATAACATCCTTTTAATACCAAGACCATCCCAATAGGCAATGTGAGGTGGTAGTCTCTGACAGCTACAACAATGAGTCTGGCTCCGTTGGATGCTCACAGATCCACCTCAACTCAGTCAATTTTTCTGAATCTAATTGGTTACTGTATTTGGATACAGATGTGAGAACCACAAACAATATCTAATACCCAATTGGTAGAAATAGATAGATTTCATTCAATAAAAAATGCACCTGAAGCTTCCCCTTGCTTCCTTGGTTGGGTGTAGTTTTTCTTCTAATGGCCCTTCTTTCCAAATGCGAAACAAACAGCCTCATGTTCTCTTGCCTCCCCTTTGATCTTCATTTTCTTGGAAGACCTTGAAGAAGCTTTGGGATTAAATCTATTCTCCTTCCCTTTCCTTTTATTCACCATAAGGATAGAAGGATTTTCACACTTTATATCATTGTCCACTTGGAGAATGAGGATAAAAAGATCAGATAGAGACTTCTCAATGTTGTTCATGTTGAAATTTACAACAAATTTAGAGAAGCTCTGGGGGAGTGATGCAAGAATGAGATCGATACCCAGTTCTTCAGGGAGTTTAAACCCTAGAAACTCCAAGCACTCAATGTATCCAATGATATTGACTACATGAGGCCTAGCTAGGGCACCCTCTCCAAGCTTGATCTGAAATAGAGCCTTAGAGATCTCAAACCTTTCCTATCTTTCTCTCTCTAGGTATAGACCATAGAGGTGCTCAAGCATGATATAGGCATACATATATTCATGAGAATTCATGAGCTCACTAGACATTTATGACAACATCAAACATTGAATGTCGAGTACATCATTCAAATGTTGATCATAAACTAGGAAATCTTCATCAGTCACCCCTTGGGCAGGTGAATCAGGAAGTGAGAACTCCAGCACGTAAAACTTTCATTCATGGCATAGGACAACCCGAAGGCGCCTAAAAAATTTCTGAAAGTTACTACCGGTGAGTATATTGTATTTATCCAGAATTGATCGCAGAGAAAATGTGGTTGACGAGTTTTTCATATTGATCCTACAAATTAAAATAGCATATTTATCAGTTCATTTTAATTACATTTTATGAAAAATAATAAATGAATTTATTAATTCTCCCACTATTTTATCATGTCCCAACGGCCCCCACCATTGAACTTGGAATGCCTAGTTGCTATGACAGTCTAGTGGCAAGGATCCATATTCCCCTTTGCATAACCCCAACAAGGGTTGGTCAAGCTATTTAAAGGTATTTAGGTAGGCAGGTCTTTTCCAATTGTGAGCTTACAGTTCCTTGATTTGTTTAGTGGAATCCACAATCCTGAAATCCTGACTTGGATTTCCTCAACACTTGCCTCCATTTTACAAAAAGTCTAGCAAGGGATACTCCTCTTGATGTAAAATGTTTAAGTCAACCTGAAACTTTCATAAGAGATTCTTTTATAAAAGTAAGTGTCCCAACAAGGGTTGTTCAAACACATAGTTTTATTGAGTCTTTCCCTTAATCAAGTAACGGAAGTCTTGGTATGACTTAATATGGTATTTGAGGGATTTCAGTCCTTTATGCGTAGTTTCACATTATCACATGCTTGTTAATATTAAGTGATGCTTGCTTAAGTGATTAACCATGTTCTGATAATGTTTATGCATAGTCCAATTTTTATTTTATTCCATCTTTTCATGATTTTTTATTTCATTAACTATGCAATCACAACAACAATACATAATAAATAAACCATGAAATCAGACAAAAATAAAATAAGATGGCATGATCATGAGCTTCTATTAGTTATATTATCTATCAGTTTTGATAATCCAACCCTGACCTAGGGAAAAACACCTTGAACCTGATGGTTCGTGTTTTTCAGCTCCCACCTGTCCACCTTTGTATCTTCTTGGGTTGGTTACGCCTCAACTTCGGATTTTGAACCATCTACTATGGAATGTGAGATCCTCCATTACATGGGGTTTATATTAAAGAAACCATGGGCATGCAAGCCCTACATTTTATTGGAAGAAGGGTCATAGGTCAATGAATTTAAATTAACTAAATTTAAATGAAACTACACACACACACAAAGGGTATTTGGTCTAGATCATGATCATCCATAGAATACAATGATATTTACGCATATTTAGTATTCAAATTATTTTAATCATTATTTTATTCAAGATAAGTCGTGCTTGAATTAAATTAATTATAATCTTATAATTAATCAATTCTTTATCTTAAATTACTTTCTGAATTTCCTTGAGATTCTTCTCATCCATATTCCTTGTACGGATCTTTGTACTTTGGAGGAAACCTGGTGAAATTACATTTCTGGAAAGTACACGGTGTGTAGTCTATATTACACAACGTGTATTTGTTTTCACTTTTTATCCAAAGTACACGCTGGGGGATTTAGCATGTTTTCTGTACTTTGGAAATTTTAGAGTACACATCATGTAGATTAATCTAACACGGCATGTACTTCCTTGTTACACGGTTACTAACCTGGCAATCCTGTGTACACGGTTACACGGCTTCTCCTTGTACACAGTTTCACTTAAGCCGGATCGGACTACACAACATGTTGATTCAACATACATGCAGTGTATTCCGGTTTCCGCATGTCATTAATTTCTGGTCAACATGGTGTATTAAAAAAACTTAGGTATTCTCAATTCACACGGCATAGTTTGGCGGACCAGTACCAGTTTGTTGAACCTAAGTACACAGCGTGTAGATTTCACTACACACCATGTATTCCTGTGTTATACATACAAAATGAGCAGCTCCTCTGGATGAGTTCCTTATTTTTATTTTAATCCAAATCAAAATTAAAAGGTCATTTCTGTGATGTGAATCGAGAAATGAAGGAGGAAGAATAGATCTCGTTCATTCAGTTTTATAGAACGATTTATCTTGAATTGAATCAAATATAAATGTGTAAATTATAAATGAAAATTAAATAACTATAATCAACATTGTGACCCCTCTGATACCACTTGAAAGTCCCAGGTGTAGCAGAAGCTCATGGGTGGATGTGCCCACTTGAATTTTTGTCATTAGTAATGATCAATCCGGGATCAATACGACGATAAACATCAGACTCCATGGATCGAATCACAAAAATAGACAAAGAAGAAGAATAGTCTCAGAACCACAGAGGAAGATCATCATAGGTTGATTATAATTAATTTAATTAATTGACAAAAAGTACCTTTTATGGCATTCTTTCTTTGTTGATATTTCTGATCACGTTCCAATGTGATTCATCGTTGCGTCGCAGCAGCCAAGTGTAAACTTCCTTTAGTGGTGATCCACACATGCACCACGTATCTCTGGACATCGCCAAAAGAATATCCGAGTACTATCATAGAGAAGACTTTGCTTGTATTGTCCGCCTTAGATCGTCTTGATCCGATGGAGGATGATCTCTCCCGGTCATGAGATCATTCTTGGAGGAAGGAGTTCTTTCAGCCTTCAGATAATTCTCTAGAATTTTTGTGCACAATGATTAGGGAAAAGTGTTGGGGTTGTGAGGATATTTATAATCGGGTTTGAGGTTATAGAGTTATGACAATAAATAAACATGTTACACATTTTATTTATTTCATTAACTCTTATTGAAAACCCCCATGTCGAATCATTAATTCCTTGACATGCACCCATGCTGATTATAATAAATATCATTTAATAAAATGATATTATTTTCTCAAAATACTGACTGAAAAAACTACATGGTGTGTTATCATTAATACACAACGTGTACTCGTTTTTCATTTCCTTTCCAAAATGAAAACTACACGACATGTACATTCAATGTGCACGACGTGTATATCTTGTTTTCATTTTATTCTTCCTCTAAAATTAAAACAATTTAGGCTTCCTTGAATAATTATTAAATCACATATGGGAATAATCTTTATTCTACTTGAGATACTTGGATACACTTAGTGTGTGACCCTCTAGGCCTCTTTCTCATTGGCATTAGGAGGGCTTGCCTAAATTCCAAGATTACTATTTAGCAACGGGTCAAGGAACCCAAGAGAAAGAAGTTGACGCTGCATTGATGTGTCACCTCATATGAACACTTACCATTTAATTTAATCTCTTTGTCTCAATATCTCATCAAGCAGGTTTCATGGCTGTTTCATAAATCTATATGCTTGATCCATCATTCTTTGACTTCCAGAAATAAACTCGTCATGACACCATGGCCATGGAATTTGGGCGACAGTTATATTTCAATCAAAGGGCCTGAAATATCTACTTCCATAAAAATAGAAGGGAAAAATCCTTCCTCGACTTATCCATTAACAACATGTCATTCGTGACGCACCCAACGTACCCTACTTCCCACCAACTGTCTTCATGACAATTTTTGTCAGAAAATCTAAGTGCGTGAGTCATGACATGATTTTATAATAATCTTCCAGTCTAAGGACCATTACACACGCTTGTAGATAGCAATGTCTGATGACACCAATACATGCAGAATTACTACTAGTGGGTCAGTTCTCACAATCTCCCATCTTGGAGATTACCAAGTGCAAACTCTATGAGAGAGAGTCTCATATTCTTATGAGTATTTTCACATGACAGTATGTATACTATGTGTCCTATCATAGTATGTCATCCAACCGTAGAACTTTATTTAAGAATATTGTTATAGAATTTCAAGGTTCTCATCATAGTAGGGATCTTCAATGACCTTATTAATGCAACAAATATTCCAGGACATTATATATTATAGTCATGCAGAATAATGAAAAATATATAATAAGTTTACATTCATGTAATCAAAGTATAAACAGTTGGTTCTCTAGACACCAACTCTAACATCATATAATCCATGAGATTGACCCTCCTCTTCTGAGGTGTCTCTAAATGATCAAATACAGATAAAATGACCTTTATCCATTACTCAATATACTAGGGGACACCATCCCCAAAGAAAGTAGGTGGATGTTGCTATTGGGACTCTCATGTCAACTCAAAAATAGACAGGGAAGACCATGGAGCTCCATCCATCAATTTCACTAGCTAAATAAAACCCTCTTGAAGTTGAGTGCTAGTACCCAATCAAAGTATAATAGGTGGTATTATTGGAGGTTTCATAAGTGGAACTACAGGTGGATTAGGTCCCACTACTTTAGAAGCATGGTCATCTCCACCTTCTTGGTGCACAAATCAAGGCTGTCATGGTGGAATATCTATACAATTCCCAGAACACACCTCAAAATATGATAACTAGATGTAAGGATCACATAGGATATCAATATATGCACAAGGGATCACTACCCAAGATGTAATAACCCAACTACCCGAATCTAAGGTCAAGGTATTGGTAAGTTTCCAAGTTTCCATCATAGATCTTCCATCATATAAGTGTCAATTGAAAGTTATAGAAGCAAAATCTCTTTAATTTATAATTTAAATCCCCATTTAACAAAAATCATCTCATTTATTAAATATAATTTAACAACTTTTATAATTTTCTAATGATTTTTTTAAAATTAACTACCATTCCCAAGTTATAAATACCTAAGCTTTATAAGTTATAGTTGGCATTTATGTAACCAAAACTAGACCCTTACACTTGGACTCAGGATGTAACAAGTATATATATGATTATTCAATTATCTAGATCACCATTCCCAATTTATAGATGCAAAAATTTATAAATTACAATTATCATCCATTTAATCACAATCAAATAACATTTCAGCTCATATAACCATAGTTACATAGATCGAACATGTGATAATTGGTTAGTTAAGGTTCCACCATCAAGCTATGTGGGTAAACACCATTTAGGTTGATGCAAACAATTTAAGTAACCAAGTATTTCCTTCACTTTCCTGTAATAAATGTTAGTACAATTACCAGTATAGTTATCAAAGAACATGTAAGGTGCAATAGGAAATGCATGCAATAGAGTAAACATGGAATGTCATATTCATGACATATAAATCCTCAGGTACCTATAAATATGCATGAACAATGATTATTTTCCATACCAGGACTAGTGTAAAAGAAAATCCATAATAAAAACAATGTCAAAATTCATGTGTGTCACCCTACGATGAAAATAATTCAACCATAACAGGTGAACATGAGAATAACAATTCACATCCCTAGAAACTTAGCTTTTCCCTATACATGGGTTAGATACTCCCATGAACATACTAATTACCAAATTCTAATACTTCCTAATCTCTTGTCTACCATCCCAAAATATTAAATCAAATAAAAGAAATCTATGATACAACTTTTTATGTCTCGGGCCTAGTTCAATAATAAGTAACCAAACCTAAAGTCACATGACCTCCAGTGCACATCCCCATATGCAAGAGGCTGTTGAAAAGCAACGAGGTTCTATGATGGTATGGTGGGGAAACTATACACTATTTAATAGAGCATAGAACAATGGTATATAATAGATAAATAAGTGAAAGTAATATAATAATAATCATAATAGGAAAATTAAATCATTCATATGATAATAATCAAAGCTAAATAATAACCAGTGTCATATAAAAAATATGATGTCATGATACTGTACAAAAATGGGGAGTAGGGATACAATAAAATACATTCCATACAAAAATATTTAAAAATACCAAAAGATAAAATCTAATAGCATCACAAGAAATAGCTTGGTCCTCTGCTTCCGTACTCCATCCTAGTACAAAAAAAGCATCCATAGCTAGGAACTTCCCCTTGTACCTACCTATATCCATGAAGTCTGTCTAGATACCAATTGGTTCCCCAAATAGGGTGTGATTAAAGATTAGTAGGACACCACCAATGGTGTATAATACTATCCATATTGTGAATATAAAATTAAACAGTGTGCATGTATAATGGTAAGTGCAAGCAGAAAAATAAACATAAGTCATGCTGAGCTTAGGCTCCTGATAGGGTCCCTAACTGACCATAACTGATTCAGCCTAAGTTAGATGTTTTAACCAAATATCATAAGGACCACATATTTTAAATAATGGGAATCAGTCCAATAATCCAAAATGGGGATACAAAGTGGCATGTATGAAAATCCCAATCAACGATGTGGATCACCATGTCCAACATCTTATACTAAGAGAGTATGGAGCATCATTTCCAATAATTCTCAATAAATGAAATGGAGTTACATGTCCAACATACTAGATTAAGAGTACATGAAGCATCATGTCCAAAAATTATAAATAAACAACTAGGAGTTCCATGTCCAACAATTTCAAATAAACAATGAGGAGTGATATTGATTCTCGCTCAAATTTACCCAAGAGATGAAGGTAAAACGGTCCTTGTAGTCTATCTTGGGTTGTCAAATCCACAGAGACCTAAGAAGTAACCTATAGACATGCACATTCTATGGACTTTTTTCGGCTATGAAGTGACCAACTTGGATTGATTTTAGATGAGTTTAGAGGATATCTAATAGATTTAAGTGAATTCAATTTAAAATAATGAGTTGATCCTAGGTTATCGCTCGAAGTGGATTGGACGTATTTCCTTTTCAAAGATTTCAATTTCTTATATTTGACATGGGTTCATTTAAGAAGATAAAACAACATCATCACTTACTGGTTCAATTCCTACACCCTTTAATACTAATCACCTATACACTTGAAGGATGAAAGTTTTGAGCACTTCAAGGTAAAGGTTCGTATTAGCACATGAAGTGTGTGGTCTTAAATTCAACAAGGACGATGGAGTTTAAAAATCATCAAATAAAAATATCAATTTAAGAAGTGATTATACATTAATGGGGTGATAAATAACATCTAATCCATCCCCTTGCTACTCCCCTGGATGAAACCATAAGTGGGTTAGCCCTCCATTGATTCTATGGTCTCAATGGAAGCGGAAAGTAGACTCATGAGGGAGGACATGGAGAAGTAAAGAAAACAACAAAAATAAAATGATCACTCCACCGTTGTGTGAATAATTTCACAAGATTTGGTGTGAATAAATTCACACCTTGAGGAAACGGTATCAAAGTGAGATGTAGAACAACATAATAAGAGGAGAATAAGAACTTTTATTAAGAAACTAAAGTGAATTGAACAACTTTCAAGTGAAAGACAAATTTGAGACAACAAAATCGCAGCATAACATTACAATTGAACCAAGCACCAAAGATCCTTCAATCCTCCAACACCACTGCATTAAATAGGCATTTTTGAGCCCTTGGCTCGAGCCTCCAACATTCCAATTCTCCTAAATTAATTGTGGTAGGCCATAGGTGGGTGGAAAGTAAGGGAGAGTTGATTTTTCCACCATTGACCCGAGGTGGCAGCCATCTTTCCTTCACCGAACAGACGTGCTTGGAATACCTTCTAGATGGACGAATCAGAGTGGGCCATAGATGTAACGACCCGAAATTTTGAATAAACCTTGTTTCCTAATTTTATGTGTTATTTTATTTTATTTTTATACTAAAAAAATGTTTCATTTGATAATATGATTATAATTAAAATGAGACCGTTGGGTTTAGACGGTTATATGACCATTGGTCAATATGACCGCTAGAAACTAAATGTTTTGATTATTGTCTCTAAATACAAGCAATCTTGGTTAATTATTATAGAAAGAAGATTCGATGGCCTCACCCAGTAGTCTTGGACTGATCAAAGCCCATCTAATAGAATTTGGGAAGGAGGTAGCACCACTGGGCTTTGCTCTGGACCAAACCCAAGCCGAACTTCATCGTGTGAAGCTAGAACGGAATCGCCTTTGCGAGAAGTTCAAACTGATAGAAATTACTACTCGTGCGATGTTAGCCGAGCCTCCCTCAGATTCTCTCACCTTAGCACACCTTACACTTAGGTCCTATGCTGGTGTGATAAGGGGCTATGTAAGGAGACTGTAACTGCCGTGTGTAATCCTTTGTTTTAAATAAAAATTGGGATTTCTTCTTATGATGAAGTTTATGAATTTTTAAATGACCGGATAAATATAGTATGCATATTTTTGATGAATTTTAGAAAAAGGATATTTTAAAAATGTTTATGTAAACCTTAAATAATTAAAAATGTGTAATGATTTTCAAAAAATGGTTTCTACAATTATGTTCAGTACGAAATTTAGAGTCTAATAAGATCAACTTGATTTTTGATGAATAGTAAATTATGAATAGTGATTTTATGATTAGGATTAGTAATGTTTCCAAATGGATTAGTAATCTCACTTAAAGAAAATATTAATATAATCTAGGCACCTTGATTAAGTAATGTGATTCAATAAAATGGTTAAATAACGGTTTCATAAATTATTATTCAAGTATTAGTTTTTTCGAGTGAATAGTGTTTTTTAATTAAAAATTAAATTAAAAATATTTAAAAAAATTATTTTTATAAAATGGATTTCATTTTTGAACTCAGAGCACCGATATTATGTTATGGTAATTTTTGGGGTTTTTTCTGAAAAAATGAATTTTCGGTGAATAGTGTATTTATTTAAAAAATAAATTAAAATTATTTAGAAAATTATTTTTATTAAATAGAGTTCATTTTTGAAATCAGAGCATTGATATTTGGTTAAGGTGAAATTTTGGGATTATTCTGAGAAAGTTGAATTTTCGATGAATAGTGAAAATACAGTTTTTAAGTTACGGGTGTTTAATGACATCATTAAATGATGTATTAAGTTTGTAATAAATATGTTCGACTTATGAATAGTAAGATAAGGTATGAGGTGTCCCAAGTGGCCAATACCATGGGAAAATACCATGGGCAATCCCATGGTTTTGCCAAAACCACTAATGAGGTGTCCCTTGGCCATTAATGCCTTATCCCCTCACTTTCCCTATAAATACCAAGCCATCCTCTCATCCATTCGACTCCCCACTCTCCCCCAACGAATTTCTGGCCTAATTACCTCCCAAGGAGTCCTCCCAAGGTGCCCCCAAGCCCTCAAGGTCCCAACCTTTGAGTTTTAAGAGTTACGTTTTAAGGTAAGGGATCTGATCTCTCTCTTTCTTTTCAAGAAATCTCTTTTATGTAATTTCTTTTATGCTCCATGTTCTTATATTAAAGGGTGTTCTTTTATACTTCTCTTACTGACCTTTTCATGTTCACATAATGAGATATCCCCTCTTACTCTCATTATTTCGTTTTATAAAGTTTTAAGTGGCGCCGTTAGGCTGCCGAAATTTTTGTAACGGATTCTTTCTCCCTTCTCATTTTTCAAGATCTATTATCATGTAAATTATTTCAAGTTACTTTTTATTATGTTGGGGTATGATCTCTAAATTTATCATACTTATCTTTTATGATCATATGATGAGAGACCCCATTTTATCTCTTCAATTCAGTATTTTGAAGTTTTAAGTGGCGCCGTTAGGCTGCCGAATTTTTAAGTGGTTCTTCACCCATCTCGTTTTGAAGTTCTACTTTCATGTCAATTATTTCAAGTTCATTTTTGTTATGTTGGGGTATGATCTCTATATCTATCATAATGGAATCTTATGTTCATATGATGAGATACCCTATTTGATCTCATCAATTCATTTTTTGTTGAAGTTTAAGTGGCGCCGTTAGGCTGCCGAAATTTTTGTAATGGATTCTTTCTCCCTTCTCATTTTTCAAGACCTATTATCATGTAAAGTATTTCAAGTTCCTTTTTATTATGTTGGGGTATGATATATAAATTTATCATACTGATATTTTATGATCATATGATGAGAGACCCCATTTGATCTCTTCAATTCAGTATTTTGAAGTTTTAAGCGGCGCCGTTAGGCTGCCGAATTTTTAAGTGGTTCTTCACCCTTCTCGTTTTGAAGTTCTACTTTCATGTCAATTCTTTCATGTTCCTTTTTTTATGTTGGGGTATGATCTCTATATATATAATAATGTAATATTATGTTCATATGATGAGATACCCTATTTGATCTCATCAATTCATTTTTTGTTGAAGTTTAAGTGACGCTGTTAGGCTGCCGAATTTTTAAGGGATTCTTTCACCCTTCTCCTTTTCAAAGTTCTAATTCCATGTCAAGTCTTGCAAGTTCCTTTTTATTATGTTGGGGTATGATCTCTATATCTATAATACTGATCTTTTATGTTCATATTATGAGAGACCCTATTTGACATCATCAATTCATTTTTGGTTGAAGTTTATGTAACGCTGTTAGGATGCCGAATTTTCATAAGAGAAATCTTATTTTTGTCTTCCTTTCATGTTCTTCATTTCATATGGTATATTTTCAAATTTCATTACCATGTTCTTAAATCCCTTATATTCTGTCCCTCTACTGTTTTATGGGTCATTTATGATTGTTTGACCCATGTCCCCTCTCTTTTCAACGTTTTCTAAAACCCTGTAACGTAGCCGTTGTGCTGCAGAATTTTCGTCTCAAAATGCCTCTCTCTTTTTCTCAAAATTACTTCATGTTATTAAGTGAATACTCAAAGCTCTTATTTCTGCAGGGTTATTCACATATATACAAAAATGTTCTATTTTAAATTCTGGGATTTACATACATGAAACCCGCTCTCCCCTTCCGTGGGTTTAAAGTGACGTAAAGATCATCTCTTTAAAGCAGTTTTTAAAACGTTATGATTATGAAATGAAACCCATTTATTTTATGCTATATGGGTTATTTATGAAATGTTTGATGATGATATATGTGGATCACATGATAATAAAGGCAAATTTAAGGGTGCATCCTGATAGCGCTCCAATGCATTGGGTAATGATATAACCACTAGAGATTACAATTTTCACGATACCTTGGTGAATAACCTTGGTAATTTTCAAATGACACCTTGGGGATGGACCTTGGTGATATGTTCATGATTGTCTATGTTAAATGATGTATCCACATCTTCAAGTTATGAAAATGTTATTTTTATTATGATATGCCTCATGATTTCATTCTCATGCCTTAAAGTTCTTTTCATGACCTTATTGAAGTATGTCAAGTTCACATGTAAAATGTTTCTCTTGTTTCCCTTACTGGGATTTTTGCTCACCCTTTCTTTTGATGTATGTCCCCAGGTTATGTGATGCAGTAATGAATCTAGGATGAAAATGAGGAGAATCCTTTCAAGCGTTTTAGAAGAATGTTTTATGTTTTCATGTTTAAAGTTCCTGGTTTCCAAGACACTAAACCTTAAAGATCCTCGGTTTTGTAAAATGTAATGAAAGTTTATGTGACAAAAAGGCGGGATGCTATAGTTGGTATCAAAGGATGGTTTAGTTATTTGTGGAAATTAGGATATGAAATTTTTTGGAAGAAGCCTATAGAAAAGTTAAAAAATAGGAAATCTTCCTGGTATTTTGGTGAGTATTGAGTAAGGGGTTGCCAAGCAAATACATCCCTATCTGGATACGAGCAGGTAGAGGTGGCTCTAGCACAGATGTACATAGGGGTAAAACCCGAAAACACCGCTTTGAGCTAGACTCGAACGGGAACTGGTACACGACAACGGGCCTTACTGCACTCTTTGTTACGACACTCCTGGGGGATATGCTTTGGTAAATTCATAAGCTTAGTATGAACCATTGTTAAAAGAACAAAGATAAAATAAAATAAATATTCACATAAGAATATATGATCATGGATAACCTAGATGGGAACCTAGGGGATCACAAGTTAGGGTATACTTTTCTTCTACAAGTTATCCTTATATGCTTTCGGTTCCTTTTCATGATTATTGGTTAAGTATTTAAGCCCCTAATTATGGTTTCTTTTCTTAGTTAATGGCGGGAAATGGAAGAACATGTCCCAACAACCAATGTGATAGGAAATGAGATGATTGTCGTATTAATATGACAGGGATGATTATGGGATTAAAATATGATTATTATTTTGGAAGATGTTCACTATTTTGGGGACCCTATATGATCGAGGTAAATAGATTACGATGGTATTTTCATTGAGGGGTAAGGTTGACTTATATTTTGAAGAATCGATGAATTTAAGGTGGACTTGTAGTAATTTAGGTTACTTATGAAAATGATTAACCTATCTTGGGTAAAATATGTTTAGGTTAGCTACTTTTGTTATAGTATGTTAGGAGTGGTTGATGTTGTTTGGAGATGAACAATGAAGTTTATTTTGGAAGACTATGTTATCAAATTCTTCTTGTATTTGGGTTTCAATATTAGCTTGGTTTATTTTGAGGAATCTTAATGACCGTTATTTATGGAATGGTCAATGATGAACGATGGGTAGTACCATGGAAGTTTGAAGATTTAAAAGTAGTTTTCATTCCTATGAGATTCTTTCTTTTTGAAGAGGTGTTTTACCTTACCCTTTCTGTTTTTGGGATAATGTTTAAATATAGAAGAAATATATAGTTAATCTTTTGTGGATTATGAAGATGATTCTTGTGTTTTGATGAGACCAATTAGTTTTGAATGCTCATAGTTTGGAGAAAAGATTAGTTTTGGGTAGAAACTTATTAAAGGATGAAACTCTACATGAAGATAGGTATATTTTCTTATGTTTTTGTTTTATGTTGTAAATGAATTCCTCAAAATTATGAAAAGGAACGTAAAACAAAAACGTTGTTGGTTTACGTTTCCGACTAGGTAATCAAAGACCATTTACACACATAATAAGTTTGGGATTTTATTATGGTTAACTTTCTCCTAATCGTGTTCTCTATCACTCTCCCCCAGAACTTGACCCTTTGTTTTTCTTCCATGTCCATGTTTTCCTACATGGAATCCTAGTGTGGGTTAACTCGGGTGACATTTGTACTTCCCTTTCTTTCTTTTAAAGTAATAATTTTACTGAATCCTTTTCCAATGTGGGAATTTCAATGAAATTTCAAAACCCAATTTTAAAAATTGTGAGGACGCAATTTCTTAAGGGGGAAAGAATGTAACGACCCGAAATTTTGAATAAATCTTGTTTCCTAATTTTATGTGTTATTTTATTTTATTTTTAAACTAAAAAAATGTTTCATTTGATAATATGATTATAATTAAAATGAGACCATTGGGTTTAGACGGTTATATGACCATTGGTCAATATGACCGCTGGAAACTAAACGTTTTGATTATTATCTCTTAATACAAGTAATATTGGTTAATTATTATAGAAAGAAGATTCGATGGCCTCACCCAGTAATCTTGGACCGATCAAAGCCCATCTAACAGAACTTGAGAAGGAGGTAGCACCACTGGGCTTTGCTCTGGACCAAACCCAAGCCGAACTTCATCGTGTGAAACTAGAATGGAATCGCCTTTGCGAAAAGTTCAAACTGATAGAAATTACTACTCGTGCGATGTTAGCCGAGCCTCCCTCAGATTCTCTCACCTTAGCACACCTTACACTTAGGTCCTATGCTGGTGTGATAAGGGGCTATGTAAGGAGACTGTAACTGCCTTGTGTAATCCTTTGTTTTAAATAAAAATTGGGATTTCTTCTTATGATGAAGTTTATGAATTTTTAAATGACCGGAAAAATATAGTATGCATATTTTTGATGAATTTTAGAAAAAGGATATTTTAAAAATGTTTATGTAAACCTTAAATAATTAAAAATGTGTAATGATTTTCAAAAAATGGTTTCTACAATTATGTTCAGTACGAAATTTAGAGTCTAATAAGATCAACTTGATTTTTGATGAATAGTAAATTATGAATAGTGATTTTATGATTAGGATTAGTAATGTGTCCAAATGGATTAGTAATCTCACTTAAAGAAAGTATTAATATAATCTAGGCACCTTGATTAAGTAATGTGATTCAATAAAATGGTTAAATAACGGTTTCATAAATTATTATTCAAGTATTAGTTTTTTCGAGTGAATAGTGTTTTTTAATTAAAAATTAAATTAAAAATATTTAAAAAAATTATTTTTATAAAATGGATTTCATTTTTGAACTCAGAGCACCGATATTATGTTATGGTAATTTTTGGGGTTTTTTCTGAAAAAATGAATTTTTGGTGAATAGTGTATTTATTTAAAAAATAAATTAAAAATATTTAGAAAATTATTTTTATAAAATGGAGTTCATTTTTGAAATCAGAGCATTGACATTTAGTTAAGGTGAAATTTTGGGATTATTCTGAGAAAGTTGAATTTTCGATGAATAGTGAAAATACAGTTTTTAAGTTACGGGTGTTTAATGACATCATTAAATGATGTATTAAGTTTTTAATCAATATTTTCGACTTATGAATAGTAAGATAAGGTATTAGGTGTACCAAGTGGCCAATACCATGGGCAAATAGCATGGGCAATCCCATGGTTTTGCCAAAACCACTAATGAGGTGTCCCTTGGCCATTAATGCCTTGTCCCCTCACTTTCCCTATAAATACCAAGCCATCCTCTCATCCATTCGACTCCCCACTCTCCCCCAACGAAGTTCTGGTCTCATTACCTCCCAAGGAGTCCTCCCAAGGTTCCCCCAAGCCCTCAAGGTCCCAAACTTTGAGTTTTAAGAGTTACGTTTTAAGGTAAGGGATCCGATCTCTCTCTTTCTTTTCAAGAAATCTCTTTTATGTAATTTCTTTTATGCTCCATGTTATTATCTTAAAGGGTGTTCTTTTATACTCCTCTTACTGAAATTTTCATGTTCACATAATGAGATATCCCCTCTTACTCTCATTATTTCGTTTTATAAAGTTTTAAGTGGCGCCGTTAGGCTGCCGAAATTTTTGTAACGGATTCTTTCTCCCTTCTCATTTTTCAAGATCTATTATCATGTAAAGTATTTCAAGTTCCTTTTTATTATGTTGGGGTATGATCTCTAAATTTATCATACTGATCTTTTATGATCATATGATGAGAGACCCCATTTTATCTCTTCAATTCAGTATTTTGAAGTTTTAAGTGGCGCCGTTAGGCTGCCGAATTTTTAAGTGGTTCTTCACCCTTCTCGTTTTGAATTTCTACTTTCATGTCAATTATTTCAAGTTCCTTTTTGTTATGTTGGGGTATGATCTCTATATCTATCATACTGGACTCTTATGTTCATATGATGAGAGACCCTATTTGATCTCATCAATTCATTTTTTTTGAAGTTTAAGTGACGCCGTTTGGTTGCCGAAATTTTTGTAACGGATTCTTTCTCCCTTCTCATTTTTCAAGATCTATTATCATGTAAAGTATTTAAAGTTCCTTTTTATTATGTTGGGGTATGATCTATAAATTTATCATACTTATCTATTATGATCATATGATGAGAGACCCCATTTTATCTCTTCAATTCAGTATTTTGAAGTTTTAAGTGGCGCCGTTAGGCTGCCAAATTTTTAAGTGGTTCTTCACCCTTCTCGTTTTGAAGTTCTACTTTCATGTCAATTATTTCAAGTTCCTTTTTGTTATGTTGGGGTATGATATCTATATCTATCATACTGGAATCTTATGTTCATATTATGAGAGACCCTATTTGATCTCATCAATTCATTTTTTGTTGAAGTTTAAGTGACGTCGTTAGGCTGCCGAATTTTTAAGGGATTCTTTCACCCTTCTCCTTTTCAAAGTTCTAATTCCATGTCAAGTCTTGCAAGTTCCTTTTTATTATTTTGGGGTATGATCTCTATATCTATCATACTTATCTTTTATGTTCATATGATGAGAGACCCTATTTGACACCATCAATTCATTTTTGGTTGAAGTTTATGTAACGCTGTTAGGCTGCCGAATTTTCATAAGAGAAATCTTATTTTTGTCTTCCTTTCATGTTCTTCATTTCATATGGTATATTTTCAAATTTCATTACCATGTTCTTAAATCCCTTATATTCTGTCCCTCTACTGTTTTATGGGTCATTTATGATTGTTTGACCCATGTCCCCTCTCTTTTCAACGTTTTCTAAAACCCTGTAACGTAGCCGTTGTGCTGCAGAATTTTCGTCTCAAAATGCCTCTCTCTTTTTCTCAAAATTACTTAATGTTATTAATTGACTACTCAAAGCTCTTATTTCTGAATGGTTATTCACATATATACAAAAATGTTCTATTTTAAATTCTAGGATTTACATACATGAAACCCGCTCTCCCCTTCCGTGGGTTTAAAGTGACGTAAAGATCATGTCTTTAAAGCAGTTTTTAAAACGTTATGATTATGAAATGAAACCCATTTATTTTATGCTATATGGGTTATTTATGAAATGTTTGATGATGATATATGTGTCTCACATGATAATAAAGGCAAATTTAAGGGTGCGCCCTGATAGCGCTCCAATGCATTGGGTAATGATGTAACCACTAGAGATTACAATTTTCATGATACCTTGGTGAATAACCTTGGTAATTTTCAAATGACACCTTGGGGATGGACCTTGGTGATATGTTCATGATTGTATATGTTAAATTATGTAGCCACATCTTCAAGTTATGAAAATGTTATTTTTATTATGATATGCCTCATGATTTCATTCTCATGCCTTAAAGTTCTTTTCATGACCTTATTGAAGTATCTCAAGTTTACATGTAAAATGTTTCTCTTGTTTCCCTTACTGGGATTTTTGCTCACCCTTTCTTTTGATGTATGTCCCCAGGTAATGTGATGCAGTAATGAACCTAGGATGAACATGAGGAGAAACCTTTCAAGTGTTTTAGAAGAATTTTTTATGTTTTCATGTTTAAAGTTCCTGGTTTCCAAGACACTAAACCTTAAAGATCCTCGGTTTTGTAAAATGTAATGAAAGTTTATGTGATAAAAAGGTGGGATGCTATAATAGAAGAAGAAAATAGAGCTCCGGATGTCTTCTAACCGCCTGTAAAATGTGGTCCCATTTGGAGTTGTGGATTCCGAGATATGATCATATTAGTGGGATGTTTTTCTAGGACGTAGAATCTGGCCCAGAATTTTATCTCTAACTTGGGCCGCCTAAATTACCACAATGGAGCCCGAATTAGCATTGGATCATGAAGAATTATTTGTTCATATATATGTCCTATATCATCCCATGAATTTTGGGCTTCATTGGGCCTTTATTGTGGGCCCCAAAGTCTCATCAGTGGGATGGTTTCCAATCTGGATTCTCCAGAATTGTTTCCTTTCATCACAAAATATCTCCATCTTCTTCCATGAATTCTCCATTGATCCCTGAATCAAAAATGTTCATATTTAAGTGTAGATAAATCTCAAAAAATATAAAATTAAAATATGTATAATCAGATGAATCATTGGGTGCTTAAAATGATGTTAAAAAATGTACCACATAATAGTGCATTTTAAGAAGGTATTACAATCATAATGTGAAATGATGTTCAAAGTGTAAAATGCACTAAAATGGTGTTTATGAATAATAAAGAACATGAATATTATATATATTAAAAATGAATATTAGCCTCATTTAGTGGATAATCACACCCCCCAACTTTATTTTTTCTAGTCCCGAGCAAAATATATCTCAACAATATGAAATTCGAATTCCCTTTTCCAAAAACATTTTAATACACAATGATCACCAGAAACCCATATACCAAACAATCATGAAACCCATCAAAATATTTTAATACAAGATAGTTTCATAAGCAGATCTCAATCCCAAGACCATTCCTTTTTTCAAATTCATTGCCATATTTCATCCAATATCAATTAAGTATGAGGATGTGTTGTACATCACAATAGACATGGGGGTTCATTTTTATTCAAGGGGGAAATGATGGAAGCGCTAGGTGGAATCACATTTCAATATTAAGATGATTATTCATTTTTTTTATTGTATTATTATTTTTTGTTTTTTTTTGTTTTTGCAATTTTGCCATGGTAATTGAATTTGCACTCAAAAGAGTCAACCCCTATAGAGAGACTTTGCCGATGACTCCCAGGCTCAAAGACCTTAGGGCACCAAGTGAATCCCATATACTCGGGCATCATCTCGAGTTAACTCAGTCAAAAAAAAATTCAAATTACCAAAAATAGAGATAAAATTACTAACTCTGGGCCAGACAACTATGGAGTCACGATCCCCAAGTGCCGAAAGCCACACATTAGGTCATTTCGTTGCTCTACGCGCAAATTTTTTTTTTAATTTTTTTTGAATACTCTTATTAAACTAAAATGATCACCAAACCTATTCTATTTATTTGGGAGACCCCATGAACTAAACTAATACCCCACTATCCAAAGGACGTGCATTGTGATCTTCTTTTTATTTGGATGAAAATATAAACGATGAAATATCACATTGGACAGCCACACTTTCCAAAATCTGTGCTCATGAAATTATACAAGGATTAAAATCAGAATGAGGGCATTCTAAATTATTTGATATTTATTTTCAAAGTGTGCAATGTGTATTACCATGTTCAAAGTTAAAGTAATTTTTCCTTCCATTTACACTTTTTTTTTCAAATCATTCATTTTTTTGACACAAAAGAATTGTTTTATCTCCCCCCAACTTAAAATAACACTATCCCCAGTGTTTAAAGAAAATAAAATTTAGAAGGGGGTAGAGGTAGATAATGAAAGTTCAAAAAGGAAATTGAAAATGAGTATCATGGAATGAAGTCACCTGGTGGTTGAAGTTTGAAGTTTTTTCCGCTCTAATTTTGTCCTTTGATATCCATGTCGCTTGGAAAGTTCCCTAGTGGAAAAAGGAAAACAAACAAACAAAACAAAACAGTATATATATATATAAGTAAAATATAAGTATATATGTAAAATAAAATAAACTGATGATACATTGTCTTCTTTTTAAATTTCTGGGTAAGGTATTACTCAAGGATCACACCAAGTGACACGGATGAATATGGTGCTCCCCTTTCATACCCATCCATACTCATAATAGAAGAACAGGTCAATAGTCTATTTTTTTATTTAATATAAAAATTATTAATTAATCCTATTTAAAATATAAAGTTTATTAAAACAACAAAATGATTGGAAACTTGAAAACCATAGGTTGCCTCCCATGTAGCACTTTGTTTAACGTCATTAGCTCGACTTGAACCCCACAACTTACCCAATACCAATTTTCAACATTTTAAGGACCACATGTTTCACCAATTCTACTAGGTTGAGATTGATTCTATTTTTATAATTTGTTTCAAGCACAAACCTATGTTCTAAAAAGAGTGGTAAAATCCAAGGAATATCACAAATGGTTGATCTAGTTTCCTCTATAGTATTTCCGAAGATATCAATGATCATTCCAACTTTTTTGGTTTCAAGAGAAGAATGAATTCCAATTGAAAGTTCATAATTATAAATTATGAAGGGATTATTTAGAGGTGAGGGAAGGAAAATAATTTTGAGCTCAGGTTGGATAGGAAATTTAGACACAAGTTGATATTTTGAATCCAACTCAGTTTCATTTTCCAAATTTCTCAACAAAATTGGTTCCTTTTGAATAGAAGATTCAACCACCAAATTGGAAAGACTAGTTTCAGGAATGGTTATGGACTCAAAGTTTATGATTTCTCCCAATGGTTCAATGGTTGGTGTTTTTGAAAATTCATCAATGGAGTTATACTTAGGAGACTCAATCCATGATGTCAAATTCTCCTCTTTTGAATCCAAAAAGTTAATTTCCTCCTTATTTAAAGACCCTTCAAAAATTCCTTGATCCTCTTCATCTATCCCAAATACAAAGGTTTGTTCTTCAATAAATTCATGTGGGATTTGTGTGAAACAAGACACTTCACATAAGGTTGTGGAAGGGACAGTTTGTGTAGGGATGGGTTCCTCACAAGTTTTAATGCTTTGTAGTTCTAAACTCAATGATGAAACCTCAAAATTAATTATCTCCATTTGTTGACACAATTTTTCAAGTAAAGGATGTGGATTAGGATGTTCAAGGTGTTGGGACATATGGTCTATTCCAAGAGGATAATTAAGTTCTTGGAATTCCACAAGAGGATGTTCTGATTGGCCTTGTTGGGATTGGAATTCATAATAGGTTGGAATGTATTGTGTATCATAGGAATAAAAACATTGCGGTTCATTAGGTTGTTGATGATCCCACAAGTTGGAATTAGGATGGTCATTGTACATCATACATGGGGTTGGGTGATCAAAGTAGGGATAGGTTTCCCATGTTTGGACTTGTTCAAAATTGACTTCCATAGGAGTGAGGAGTGATAAAAGAGAATTAGAATGAAAAAAATGATGATAGTGTCTAAGATAACTTACTTAGGTCCCCAAAAACGGCACCAAAATTTGATTCTCGCTCAAATTTACCCAAGAGATGAAGGTAGAACGGTCCTTGTAGTCTAGCTTGGGTTGTCAAATCCACAGAGACCTAAGACGTAACCTATAGACACGCACATTCCATGGACTGTTTTCAGCTATGAAGTGGCCAACTTGAATTGATTTTAGATGAGTTTAGAGGATATATAACATATTTAAGTGAATTTAATTTAAAATAATGAGTTGATCCTAGGTTATCGCTCGGGGTGGATTGGACGTATTTCCTTTTCAAATATTTCAATTTCTTATATTTGAGATGAGTTCATTTAAGAAGATAAAACAACATCATCACTTACTGGTTCAATGCCTACACACTTTAATACTAATCACCTATACACTTTAAGGATCAAAGTTTTGATCACTTCAAGGTAAAGGTTTGTATTAGCACATGAAGTGTGTGACCTTAAATTCAACAAGGACGATGAAGTTTAAAAATCATCAAATAAAAATCTCAATTTAAGAAGTGATTATACAATAATGGGGTGATAAATAACATCCAATCAAGCCCCTTTATACTCCCTTGGATAAACCCATAAGTGGGTTATCCCTCCATTTATTCTATGGTTTCAATAGAAGCGGAAAGTAGACTCATGAGGGAGGACATAGAGAAGTAAAGAAAACAACAAAAATAAAATGATCACTCCACCATTGTGTGAATAATTTCACAAGATTTGGTGCGAATAAATTCACACCTTGAGACAACGGTATCAAAGTGATATGTATAACAACAGAATAAGAGAATAAGAAGAACTTTTATTAAGAAACTAAAGTTAATTGAACAACTTAAAAGTGAAAGAAAAATTTGAGACAACAAAATCGCAGCATAACATTACAATTGAACCAAGCACCAAATATCCTTCAATCATCCAACACCACTGCATTAAATATTAATTTTTGAGCCCTTGGGTCGATCCTTCAACATTCCAAGTCTCCTAAATTAATTTTGGTAGGCCATAGGTGGGTGGAAAGTAAGGGAGAGTTGATTTTTCCACCATTGAACCGAGGTGGCAGCCAGCTTTCCTTCACCGAATAGATTCGCTTGGAATACCTTATATATGTACGAATCAGAGTAGGTCATAGAATAATAAAATGGATATCCGGATTTCGTCTAACTGTTTGTAAAATTTGGGCCCATTTGGAGTTGTTTATTCTGAGATATGATTATATTAGTGGGATGTTTTTCTGGGATGCAGAATCTGGCCCAGAATTTTATCTCTAACTTGGGCCGCCTAAATGACCACAATGGAGGCCTAATTAGCATTGTATCATGAAGAATTATTTGTTCCTATATATTTACTCTAGAATACCACGAATTGTGGGCTTAATTGGGTCTTTATTGTGAGGCCCACAGTCTCATCAGTGGGATGGTGTCCAATCTGGATTCTCCAGAATTGTTTCCTTTCATCACAAAATATCCCCATCTTCTTCCATGAATTCTCCATTGATCCCTGAATAAAAAATGTTCATATTGAAGTTTAGATCAATCTTAAAAAATATCAAATTAAAATATGTATAATCAGATTAATCATTGGGTGCTTCAAATGATTTTAAAAAATGTACCACATAATAGTGCATTTTAAGAAGGTATTACAATCATAATGTGAAATGATGTTCAAAGTGTAAAATGCACTAAAATGGTGTTTATGAATAATAAAGAACATGAATATTATATATATTAACAATGAATATTATCCTCATTTAGTGGCTAATCAGCTATGTACAAAAATTCCAAATAAACAATAAAGAGTGTCATATCCAATAACTCCAAATAAACGATGAGGAGATCCCTGTGCATCATTTCTTAAAAATTTAAAAACAACCAATTTATAAGTTTTAATAGTAATCAAGTACTGTATTTATCATTTTAACATAATTCAAGAGAAAAATTCATCTCTCTTTATGATCAAATCATTCCTATAATAATTTTATTAGTAAAATACCCTTTAAGTGATAAACAAGGGTCATGTGAAGTGTATTCACATAATTTTACAATAAAAATAGTTCATTTATGAAAACCATTTTCTAAGATCCAAGGGATGGTATTTAAACCATTTAACAATTCATTTAATTAATTTAGTCATTCATTATAATGATATATCCCAAACTTAATTCAAATAGAAATTCAAGGGGCCAATGGACATGGTCTTACCATTCATATTTCATTTAAAATAACCCCATTTAAAAATTCTATTAGAAATATGAAAATCAACACACCAAAAAGGTGGTTTAATTACAAGGAAAGAATAGTGGTTGAATAACATCTAGTCGAACTTACCCTAAAGGGGGTGGTTTAGGTTGAGGTCATTAGCCTCCAACCATATAAAAAGGTCTCAAATCACTTCTAGGTCAATGCCTAGATAAATTAATTTTAGAGGAAATTCATTGAGAGAAATCATATAAACTAGAAAAATGCCCTAAAAATAGGGTATATTAGCTTATATAAATATCACACCAAAAGTGAAAAGAAAAATTGAGAAAAGATGGAAATGAAGTGATATAATTATTTAGAGGATTCCAACAAAATTAATGGTGGTAGAATCAAATATCAGAATAAGGAAATCTATCAAAACCTTAAAGAGGAATGAGTGAGATCCCTATGGTGGATGATGTGTGAAAATGAGGAGAAAAGGAGGAAGAAGGGTTAAAAGCCTGAGGGGGGAACAATTATTTGCCAAATTTTAAAGGGGTGCATGGTTTGGATGCACAATTTTCCAAACTATTCACAAACCACGTGTGGATCACTATCTATAAACCCCTTCCTCGCATGTTCTAGGTACATAGTTTGACAAACTATGTGCACACTGTGCATAACTACCATCCAACAAGCCACCCCTAACATAGTTTAGCCACATGGTTAGAAAAATTAAGTGCAAACCATGAGACTTTTCTCTATAATAAATTACAAGTTTTTCATGGCCATGCGAATCTTATTGAACTATTAAAATAACCATTCTACATCAATTTTGAGTTGCATGGTTAAGCCGCATAGTTACTACTAATCATGTGCCAACCGTGCACCTCACTATTTTCTCCAAAAGACCATGAATACAGGCCCCGAACCATGTATAAATGATTCAAATACCTACATGAAATCTTTAGAAATTACCATTTAAGTAAAAAAAGAGGTTTATACTAAAATTAAAAGGGTATGTACCTCAAAGAAAAACTAGGATCTTACACAAACCATATCCTTATACCATAAATCTATCTTTCTAAAGACTAGAACATCCATCCTCTAAAGAAGGTAGACACTATAGTTATATATAGACAAAAATACAACAACATTACTAGAAAAGTCAACATCTAGAGTTTATAAATATATTTCTTTATAGACATGTCCTTGAAGCTAACAAACAACCCCAGATTGACATGAACCATCTTCCCCATTCACTACCCCAACATACCCTAAATTTAAGCCCTACACAACCTTAGAGATTCCAAATCTATAAAATTTATCCTCTTCTTGGATAAAAAAATAACCCCCACAATTACCTATGATGAAGATCTAGAACTAGACCCATACCTAGACCCATAAATAGAATAAAAATTCTACCCTACTTAAGACAAATTTAAAGCATCCACCCTATGATTCAAGGCCCTAAAAAAAATACTCAATGTTTATTACAATAGAAAAAAATCACTCCTAAACTATTATAACCTCTCTATAAGGGCCCATATCTATTTATTATAACCCTTTTCATGTTATCTAAGCTTTTGGTACTCAGAGGAGTCCTAGAGTGAGTCTGGAGGGGTTCAACTGCTAAAAGTTGAAGGCTAGAAGAATACATGACATGTAAGGGTTTTTTACATCATGTATGTGAAGTCCACAGATTATTAAGGATGGTTCATGGGGTGTTTCAAAATGTGTAACTATTCAGGGTAAAAGGTTTGAGGTAACACATTTTTTTTGAGAACCAAATCTTGACATTTACACGACGTGTAATCATTTCATGCCATGTAAGCATTACACGCCATGTAAATCACTTTCACAATACATCTTTAAAGGGTGAAGTTTCTTAGCTGTTTATCAAAACTACCCTCCTCTATTGATTTCCAACACCCAACAACACCTCCATTTTTCATTTTTATATCCCTTCGATGGGTATCAATCCTTAGGCTTTCGTTTTCAATCCATGGTGATCTGTAGTGATCGAAGGTGCATTCTTCCTTAGTTTTCTAGTGGGTTCTCCCTGACCAATATCGTTTCCTCCCATTATTATTTCAATGTGATGGTGGATCATCTCCCATGTTTATAATAGATTTTTATTGGTTTTTTTGGTCCGGTTGTGCTGCAAAGTCCTTGTATGGATGCAGCTTCTTGCAATAGAGGTGATCGGGATCCGCAACATTGGTCTGTTCTCGTGTGAAGAATGTTGACGCCTTTGAGGTAGGATATTCATTTTTTATCTTTTATTTATGTGAAATAATAAATTTATTATTATTTATCCCTTTGGATAGAAATTAAATTAACTTTGTAATTAATTTAACCAGATTAATAAATAATTGGTTAACAATCATATATTGATGCTTTATAACATTATAACAGGCTGCCTCTTGTTTGGATAGATAGTGTGATATCTATGTTGTGCCTTGTTAGCATGTTTCTATGCTTAAAGAATCATGTTGAAATTGAATAATAATGTAAATCTAGAATTAATTGATAATTAATTGGTTAAAAAATTAAAGAAGAGACATGTTTATAATCCAGTGTTTATTATAATTTGATGATGATCAATTGATGCAAGTAAGCATGTTTAATTGAATTGGTTATTCCATGATATAATGAAATTGGTTAATGAACCTGAATCATTTTAATTCTTGATGATAATAATAAAATTCATGTTAATTGATAATGGTACTTCTCTAGGTTTTTTGAAACAAGAATAAATTCTAAGAGAATGTTTTTACTTTGATAGATTTTTACAGCTTGATGACTTAGGTTTACTATAGTTAGAACATGTGAATAATGAATCAGTTAATTCAATATGGAATAAAAACTAGTTTTTTAATAAAGATAATTTTTTTGGGCTTGATTCGCCTATTTTCTTGAGAAGGCTGAGTGTCTTGTTTTGGATCCATGAGAGCTTATTTTCATTTGAAGGATTAATGTCTTATTTTGAGGGCCCAGTTACCCTATTAGATAATCTTGTTTTCCTGCTAATTTTTTGATGTGAGCCTATGATGGAGGATCCCAGGATGGCTATTTTGATATGGACCAGGGAGGCCCAAATGTGATGTGAGATTGATATAGTTGAGCTTGGGATAGCTGATGTGATGTGGGCGGGGAGGCCTGAATGATGTGGAAGTAGTTAATGCATATGATGGTGAGATTCATCGGGATATGCATGTGAGTGTCGAGGATGGAACCATAGATTATGGAACAAGTTGAATCTGGGCATACCTGTTGATGTGATGCTGAGATCTGGGATGCTCATGTATGAATCTATTTGATGTCTGATGGTAGGGATTTTTGTTTTATCTGCATTCCTTTTTTCCACCGCTTGAGGTTGTTGATTGTGCTTGGTTTAATGTTTCCTCTTGGTGGAATATTAGGGTGGTTTTCTTAGAGTACCTATTTTATGGGATGATTTTAATAATTAATAAATAATTCTCAACCCATGGTGTTGGTGATGATGGAATGGAAATTTTGAAAGTATGTTAATATTGATAAACCGCGTCCTCAATTTGGATTATGCATGGAGGGAATGGACTTTACTATGATAATTAATGTAATGTAATATGGAATAATTTTAATTCTTAATTAATGGAAAATGGATTAATTAACAAAAATAAATGATAAAATGGAAATAATTAATTAACGTATCTCTTTTAAATGATTGATTGTTTATAGAATATCTAGTCATAGTAGTGGAAGTTGTAAGTCTGAGCTGTGTTAGATGCAGTTTAGTCTATGAATAGGTTATTCCCATAGTGTTTCTATGATATATATTATATCCTTTATATTTTGTGATTTAATATGCTACCCCACCCATGTCGGTTAGGGAAACTGACACCCAGTGGACTCTGGGAGGGTGTTTTCTCCAACATCTCAGTGGGAGGATGGATGGATGAAAATCCCCTTTAGCCCCTCTCTCTTCTCTTGGTAGTTACATGTGTTGGTATACATGGTGGTTAGTTTACCTATATATGTGTGTTGAGGGATACTATGTCTTGTGTTTATTTCACACACATGTTTTCCTAGACATAGTTTTTAAAGGATTATTATAGGTATGACGTGTATAAGTTGTGATGGCTTGAGGTACTTACTCAGTGTATGGGTTGTAATGGATTAAGGTATAATACACAATGTTTGATATACATCACATGGGTTATGGTTTATTTCAAAAAATACTTGGTTACTATATATAGATATGTGATATGGGATGATGTGATGATGTGTTGCAAGAGGTGTATGTTGTGGTGCCCTACCCAGGTGTCTTCTGGCTAGCCTATTTTGGAAAGAGATGGATTAGAAAGTTTGGCATTGGAGAAGAGTGGAAAATAAGTGGGGGAAGTGAGATAAAGGTACCCTTTATGTTTCATTACTATATTATATTCTCTCTTGTATGTGATACTTGGTGAGAGTTAGCCATGGTGAGGCTAGGAACTCAGTATATCTTTTTAAGTGACGATTAAGTTTCACTATTGTTCACTGTACTTTAGCATGATTTATTTATCTTTTTCATGTGAGGCTCTAGAGAGGATCCTACTAAGTATACTATTATAATCACCCTATGTATATATAAACTATTTTTTAGGTCAGCTGAATAAGGTTGGAGATTGGGGTAGATATTACTAGCTCATTGTTTAACAGGATCTGTTTGGGCTTCGTGGTATCTGTCATCATTAACTTTTTGGTATTTATAGTTTTCCTTTCAATTTTTATAGTATTGTATGAAATTTTAGGGTTTCACTTGGGTTATATATATATATATATAAGTTTGATCAGGTTTTTTTGGTGTATTCTATCTTATCTCTCTCTCTCTTCTGCATGTTTCTCTTAGAGGGTAATGCCTCCCATATACATGTTTGTTATACCCTTAGTGCTATTCATGAACCAAAGGCCTACTAGAAGAAGGATTTGGGTAGTCACTATCATTATCCCCTCATTGTAGTTTCTTTGTGGGGAGGGGGTTGTGACAAAGTGGTATCAAAGGTTTAGGTTGAGGGATAGGATGGAGTTTAGAGTTAGGAAAAGGTGAGGTTTCATGGGTTGGAAAGGAAACAATGTCAGATAAGTCTAGAAAGTGATGTAAAAACGAGATACCAGACGAGACATGAGTATTTAGGCCCCCCTATGATCTGATTCATAGAACTTTAAGTTTAATAAGCCTACTAAATGAAGTGATACTTATTGCAGGGTAGATACCTATGAAAGGATCATGCATCATTCTTATTTGCGCCTGTGTTTGCAATGGGTAGAGCTTGGGATAGGTTAAAACCTTAACAATATAATAAAAAAATAATTAATTAATGTTAAATATTCCATATTCTAGGTTTAGGATTTTTAAATATTTATTCTTTTTTTTAAGAATGGATCCAAGTCGATGTCCTCATCAGGTTTACACCAAAGATGTTAAGCAGGATGTGCCAGTACATCACCACAGAGTAGAGTTCAACGATGATAATACTTGGAGGAGGAAACTCTAAGAGTTTAAATTATAGAGTCTGAAGATATATGAGGGATCCATTTCAGATTCAGTTATAGAAAATTGGTTGGAGTATTTTGAGGTAGCTTTCAGTTCGATCCATTCTTAGAGGGATCATTGAGTTTCATTGGCTTTGATGATGCTATGTGGAGTAGTGAGGTAGTGGTGGTTCTTGTTCCTTAAAGATCATGAAGAATAATTGTCCTCATGGGAGAAGTTTCGAGACCAGTTCTGAGTAGATTTTATTTCTTCAGCCATAAATGCGACCATTTTCCAGGAGCTTCTTACCCTTCAGTTGGAGAGTTCCAACATGAGAGAGTTTGGGATCCATTTTAGGACCTTTTCTAAGATATGATTCAAACCTGTTTCTGAATGAGGAGGATAGGGAAATTCATTTTTAAGATGATTTGTGTACATATATCCAGCGCTAGGTCACCTTATTTATGCTAAATATATATCTCGAGGTGCTAGAAAGAGCATAGGTTCTTGAGAGGATGATGGATATAACTAGATCATCATAAGAGGGGAGTTGTCAGGATTCCTATCGAAGCAGAATTGTAGTTTGAGGTTCCCTATTGTCAGTATAGAAGAGATTTTAGTTAGATGGGGGTAGGTCCCAACCCTCATCATATCATTTATCCAGGGGAGGTGACTCTCATACCTATTCCAAGGGATCAGGCACATGTTTTTCTTTTGGAGTTTTAGGTCACCAGCAGTGAGAATTCCTGAAATTTCTAAGCAGTCAATGTGTTCCAGGTGTTCTACTTCATGTTTCTCCATTAAGGTAGTTTCAGCTAAGGAAGAAGTAGTGGTTTGATCTAGTTAGGGATCAGTAGAGAGTATATGGGGTAGGCATAGTACAAACCCAATATTCTTCTCATCCTCAAAGAGAAGATCACGGTCGTGGAGGTGGTTTCAATAGGGTTTGAGATGCCATAGAGCAGGTCATGGTAAGCTTCATGCTTTAGCGTTGCCAGTGCTAGGCGAGAGAAATGTCATTTGAGGTACCCTTTTCTTATTTTCTACATGGGTTCATTATTTTTTTGATTAAGGGGTGATATACTCATTTATATCACCCACCCTCATCCATGCTTTGGGACTTGAGGTAGAGAGGCTTTTAGTGCCCTTGGCGCTGACTATGCCAGTTAGAGGTCGAGCTGACTTGTATAAAGTATGTAGAGACTATAATCTAGTGTTGGGGTAACATTTCTATTAGGGAGATTTCCCATTTTTACAGATATATCCATATGAAATCATCCTCTACATGGATTGGTTATATTCGATGCAGGCTATCGTGGATGGGTTTAGGAGGAAGGTTGTGTTTTATGATGATGATGGAGAGCCAGTGGTGTTTTTTTAGAAAGAGAGACCCTCAAATAGGTTAGAGGAGTGTTTCATACTTATCATCTTTGATGGATGATCTAATTATGAGATTGTCAGAGGTTCAACAGTCAGTGTTTCCAAGGGTTGTGTAAAAGTAACCTAATGTCTTTCCATATGAGGTTATAGCATTACCCCCTCGATGGGAGATCAAGTTTGGGATAGAGATATAATCAGGCATGTATTCTATCTCGATGTCTCTATATAGGATAGTGCCTTATGAGTTGTGATATATGTGAGTACAGCTTGATGATCTATTGTAGTGAGGTTTTGTTAGTCCAAGTATAGAACCTTGGGGTGCACTAGTTTTGTTCATGAAAAAGGATGGTAGAATTTTGAAGCTTTGTATCGACTATCATCACTTGAACCAAGTGATGGTGAAGAACATATATCCTCTTATGTGGATTGATGATTTACTTTATCATATAAGGGGAGAAATTTGGTTCTCGAAAATTGATTTGCAGTCAAGATATCATCAGATATTTGTGAAGGATGATTATATTCATAAGACTAATTTTCATTATTTTCATGGGAATTATGAGTTTTTTGTGATGTAGTTTGATGCGATGAATGATATAGTCATATTCATAGGGTTGATGAATTCAGTATTCAGAGAGTTCTTGGATAAGTTTGTGGTGGTTTTCATTAACAATATCCTTATGTACCCCGCATCTAAGGAGGAGCAGTCAGACCATCAATGTGTTTTTTAGGAGTTCTTAATCATGATAATATGTTTGGGAAGTTGTAAAAATGTGAGTTTTGGTCTCATGAAGTATTTTTATTGGGGCATGTTGTGTCCCAGTAGGTATTATATGTGGACCCTATGAAGATAGTGGTAGTTGTGTCTTGGACAGCCCCCAAGACAATGGTAGAAGTGTGGAAATTCCTTGGTCTTATAGGCTATTACAAGAGGTTGATAGATAATTTCTATTATGTTGTGACTCCTATGATATATTTGAATATAAAGTTTCAAATTTTATTATGGAATTACTAGTGTGAGGTAGCTTTTGAGTACCTTAAGGAGAAGTTTTTCAGTGCTCTAGTCCTTTGTTTTTCAGCTGAAGGAGTTTAGTTTGAGGTTTTTTATGATGATTTTTGTCCTAGGTTGGGATATATTCTGATATAGTAGAGATCATTTGTTTCTTATGTGTATTGTATGTTATGTCCCCATGAGCGTAACTATTCTACCCATGATATTGAGTTAGGATCAGTGGTGTCTTCTTTGAAGTTGTGGCAACATCACCTCATTATTAAGCATTTTGTGGTTTTTACTAACCATAAGAGCCCAAGGTATGTCTTCTCCCAGCGTGAATTGAACTTTTATTAGCTTCAGTGGATGGAATTGTTATAGGATTATGACTTAGATATTTTTTATACACCAAAAAAGGGAAATGTTGTAGCCAATGTTCTAAGTATGAATTTATGTAGAAATGCTATTCATGAATCTAGAGATTCATGGAAAGTGATGGAAGAACTCTCAGTGATGCATCTATACATGGGAGAGGTTGGAGGCAGAGTTTGTATTTTATAAATGAAAATGCATTCATCTTTGGCGAAGAAGGTGGAGGAGTCCCAACTAGGGGATTTTGAAGTCGAGGTCTAGAGAGACCGATTTGTTTTTGGAAATTCCCATAATGGTTGGTTTGAGGATGGAAAACATCAGGTGTTGTTTCAAGGAAGGATTTTTGTTCCTTTAGTGATGAATGATATGGTTCTCAATGAGTTCCATAAATCACCTTGGGTGGTATATCCTAGAATTAAAAATATTCCTCAATTCTTGAGAGTTCAGTTTTGGTGGTCTGTGTTGAAGCATTTAGTTGTAAAATTTGTTTCTCGATGTTTGGACTGCTAGAAGGTGAAGGATGAGCACCTGTTGGTTTGTTACAACCATTATATATTCCCTAGTGGAAGTGGGAAGACATCTATATGGTCTTAATTACTAGTTTACCTCAAGCTTAGGGGGGATATTATTCTATATGACTGATAGTGGATCATTTGAAGAAATCACCCCACTTCATAGTGATCAGGGAGTTGAGCTCAGTGGAGGTTTTGTCGAGGTAGTATCTGGAGGTGGTATTTTGACTCCACAGAGTCCCTAGGATTATCATCTATAATCAAGATCCTTATTTTACCTCTAGGGTATAGAGAGGCCTCCAGTATTCTTTTGGATCTCAGTTATTACTTATCATTATTTTTCATCCATAGACAGATGGTCAGACAGAGCAAACCATCCAGAATCTTGAAGACATGTTTCACTCTTGTGTTTTGGGTTTTGGAGGTTCATGGATGAGGCAACTACCTATATTTGAGTTTTCTTACAATAATATTTTCCACTTCACCATTGGTATGGTTTCATTTTAAGCTTTGTATGATCGACCTTTCCATTCTCCCTTATGCTGACATGGGATTGTAGAGGTAGTAATTCTCAGGATGGAACTAGTATAGAATAAAATATAAATGGTTTAGGTAATTTGTGAGAGGATGAAAGAAACATATGATCATAAAAAATACTATTTGATTATAGTAGGATACATTTTGAGTTTGGAATTATAGATAATGCTTTCTTGAAGGAGAATACTTATAATGGGTAGGTTTGGTCATGTGAGTAAGTTTTCTCCCTGGTTTGTTGGGACTTTCGAGGTGTTGTCTCATTTTGGAGTTGTGGAATATTATATATTACTTCCCCTATAGATGATATAGATACATGATGTTTTTCACATGTCTAAGATCCATCATTATCTTCACGGTGAATCTCATGCCATCTATTGGGGTGAGATCGATGCTGATGATGATGTGACCTTTGAGGAGCGGACTATGGTGATCCAGGACCGCTAGGAGAAGGTGTTTCATGGGTGTGTTGTTACCTTGGTTCATGTATTGTGGAATCATGTGGTGTGGAGGATAGTACCTGGTAATGTTATTCATATATTCTCACTCATTACCCTAAGTTGTTTGATGTTTATCTCTTCTCTTATAACATTGTTTGTTTTGTGTATGTTGACCTTTTTGGGTTATGATATGGTTTAATCTTGTTGCTTGTTGTATCTTTACTCTCATTTGATAGGTATCTCCACTAGGAGAGTGTTTAGGATTATAATTATTGTTGCGTGGTTTCATGTTGTTTCCTCCGATAAGGTGGTTGGGCTCCTGAGATGGTGAGATCTTTGAGAGGTATCTCATGGGGTGCCTATTCAGATGACCCATTTTTTTCTATCTGGGTTTGGTTTTAGATTCTTCAGGATGATAATTTTTTTAGAGGTATATAATGTAAGGTCCTAGATCCATGTAGTCTGTCTCTTTTCAAGTTATCGAATCTCATAGTGCTCAGAGGAGGCCTAGAGTGAGTATGGAGGGGCTCAGCTACAAAAATATAGAGGCTAGAAGAATACACAATGTGTAAGGGGTTTTTACATCATGTATGTTTTGTTCAATACTTATTAAGGATGTTTTATTGGGTGCTTCATGAAATATAAATATTTAGGGTTAAAAGGTTTTAGGTGACACATTTTTTAGCAAGAAACGAAGCTCAAAATTTACATGTCGTATAAGCATTACACACCGTGTAAATCCTCTGTGTAGCACATCTTTAAAGGGTGAAACCACTAAGGTGTTTCTCAAACCCTACCCTCCTCTATCAATTTCTACTGGATATAAACACCTCCCTTCATCAATTTGAGATCCCTTCAACTTGGATCAATCCTTTGTCTTTTGTTTTCAATCTGTGGTGATCCATGGTGATCCAAGGTGTGTCCTTCCTTAATTTTTTGAGAATTTTCTCCCTAACCGGTCTTGTTTCCTCTCGTTCTTCTTAACATGTGATGGAAGATCATCTACCATGTTTCTAATAGAGTTTTCTTGTTTGTTTTTTGGTGCAGTTGTTCCACAACATCCTTGGATGGATGCAACTTCTTGCGGCATAGGTGATCAGGATCCGTAATGTTGGTATGTTCCCATAAGAAGAACGTTGATGCCTTTGAGGTAGGGTATTCATTGCTTATCTTTTATTTATGTGAAATTGTAAAATGATAATTCTTTAGATCTTTGGATAAAAATGGAATTACCCTAATAATTAATTTAACCAGGTTAATAAAGAATTGGTTAGTGATCTCATGTTGATGCTTTATACCATTATAGCGGGTTTCCTCTTGTTTTTCTAGATAGTGTGATATCTATACTGTGACTTGTTATCATGTTCTTATTCTTGTAGTAGCGTGTTGAAATTGATAAAGAACATAAAACCAGAATTAATTGATAGTTAATTGGGTTAATAATTAAATAAGGGACGTGTTTTTAATCTGATGTTTGTTGTAATTTGATGATGAACAATTAATGAAAGTAAGCGTGTTTAATTGAATTAGTTATTACATGAGATGATGAAATTGGTTAATGAACCTGAAGAATTTTAATTATTGATAATAATAGTAAAAGGGATGTTAATTCAGAATGGTACTTCTCTAGGTTTTTTGAAACCAAAATAAATTCTAAGAGTAAGTTTTCCTTTGATATCTTTTTATGTCTTTATGCCTTAGGTTTCCCATGGTTGGAACCTGTGAATAATGAATCAGTTAATTAAATATGAAATAAAAAATTGTTGTTTGATAAAGATAATTGTTAGGGCCTGATTTTCTTGTTTTCTTGAGAAGACCGAGTTCCTTGTTTTAGAGATGTGAGATATTATTTTCATGTGCAGGCTGAATAACTTGTTTTGAGGGCCCAACTTCCCTATTGACTATGCTTGTTTTTTCATGATGATTTTGTGATGTGATCATGTGATGGATGATCCTGGGATAGATGTTGTGATATGGGGTGGGGAGGCCTATATGTGATTTGATCCTGGTGTGGCTGAGCCTGGGATGGCTGGTGTGATGTGGATGGGGAGGCTTAGATGATGTGGCAACAATTGATGCCTATAATGGAGAGATTCATCGAGATATGCATTGGGTGTTGGGATGGAACCAGAGATGATGGAATGTGTTGAAGCTAATATTACATATTGATGTGATGCTTATATCTTGTATTCTTGTTTATGAATATGTTTGATGGTCTATGGCTGGGTTATTTGTTTTATCTACATTTATTTTCCCACTACTTAAGGCAGCTGGTTGTACTTGGTTGCATGTTTCCTCTTAGTGGTAGATTAGGATGGTTTTCCTAGAGTACCTGATTTATGGAATGATTATAATAATTAATAAATAATTCTTAACCCATGATGTTGGTGAAGATGGAATGAAAATGCTGAAAGGATATTAATCTTGATAAACCAAGTCCTTAGTCTGGATTATGCATAAATGGCATGGAATTACTATAATAATTAATGTAATGTAATTTGAACTAATGTTAATGGTTAATTAATGGATAATGAATTAATTAATGTAAGTAAATGATAAAAATCAAATAATTAATTAATTTAGCTCTTTTAAATGCTTGATTTCTTATAGAATGTCTAGTCTTAGTAGTGGTAGTAGGGAGTCTGAGCGATGTTAGCTGTAGTTGAGTCTATGATTAAGTTATACTCATAGTATGGTTGTGAGCTATATTATATCATATATATTCTATGATTTCATATTCTACCCCACCCATGTCGGTTAGGGAAACTGACACCCAGTGGACTCTGGGAGGGTGTTTTACCCAACATCCCGGTAGGAGGATGGATGGCTGACTACTCCCTTTCACCCTGCTCTCTTCTCTTGGTAGTTACTTGTGCTGGTATTACTAGTGGTTAGTTTTCCCATATATGTGTATAGAGTGATGTGATGGATTGTGATTATTTCACACACATGTATTCCTGGATATAGTATCCAAAGGATTATTATAGGTATGACATGTATATGATAGGTAATGGAAGCTGAGAGATATTTTAAACTCTAATATTTTTCAGTTTTGGTTGGTGAATGAGTGAACCTCCATAAATAAATTTTTATCATCTTGAGAGGAGTAAGTTTTGAGTGCCTACATTTTTCATTTCTAATTTTAGCATGAAAAATGAATTGTTTTTGGAATATTTTTTCTATAAAAATTTGTGGTGGAATTCAATATGTATGAATGAATTGGTCTAAACCTCCCCAGATTGGGGAAAACAAAATTTAAATATTTGTTGGAGAGTGAGAATGATTTAGTTATATTTTTATATTTTTTGTGCATGAGGACATTAACAAGACTAATTGTGGGGGAGTTGATGTTATTAATTTATTCATAAATTTTTATTTACTCACTTTACTGATTTTCTATGAAAAGTTCATAATTGGTGTGAAATATTCATGTTTTAATATTAACTATAATTTCTGAGAATTATTTGAATTAATCTAGATTCGATTTAGTTTAATGTTTTAATCATAACTCTCATCCTACTGATACAAATTGTGTTATTATTGTTTTTAGGTCTCCTTATTCAATTTCAAACATATCATTAGAAGGAAACTTTGTCCAATTCTTCCATTTGAATGATCATATGGTCCACACAAGAAGGCCCAAAGAATCTATGAAAAAAATGGACCATCCATGATGCTTGAATTTTTGGACTCAATCCAGAAACCCAAATTTCATGAGACTAAAAAATATGTTCATTATTATCCAAAGTAATATTGTATAAAAATTTCAATTCCCAACTCCAACAAAAATGGTCCCAAATGATTCTTTGAAGTCCAGCCCACCATTCTGTCTGGGAATTAAAATAAGCACACATTTATTAACTTTTATCCTAATATAGACATCCATTCGAGATGATATTTTGCATTGTGAAATAAAAGATATATGTGTATGACTTTTTAGAAGAAATGGTTTGTATTTTATGGCATATTCCTATCCAAAAAACCATTCACATTTTGAACATCGAAAAAGTCTAGATTGAAATAGACAGATTAAAATTGTTTAATCAAACCACCGTAACTTTGGATCCTAAAGTTAAATGGCAGAAAAATTTTCAGGGTATAATTTAAACATTCATATCTACAACTTTTAAGAAGAATATTTATCCAAATTCGTCTATCTGGAGTATCAAATTGGAGATCCAAGTGGAGGGGAAGATTTGGAAAGCAAATAGTCCACCTCCTTGGGCTATAAGTACATTCCCCTCTTCTCCTTGAAAAGAGTTGGCACTTCAGAATATAGGAGGATACATTGGCATGAACAAATCATTTCCAAAGACTTGGGAGGAAATTAAAAACTCAATTTTTCACTTGAGAGATCCTTTATTGTCTCTTTGTTTTCATGTTCTTTTCTGTTCGTTTTCATTTGTAATATTGTAAGTGTTTTGTTGCAATTTTGTTTCAATATGAATGAAAGTTTCTTCATAATATCTTATTATCATCTAAATTCTATAGTTTAATATTAACTTCCTTAAAATAGTTCAAAACAAGTTGAAAACCATTCTCTTCTTTTTCTTTCTCATTCAATCTAAAGTGTGATTTTACCTCTCTTCACATTTCGTGTGTGTGTTCGGTGCACCACTCTTTTCTTGTCCTGTTCTTTTTATTTTATTTTAAACCCATCACCATAATAATTCCAAGTATATTAATAACCATATCAATGGATAAGTAAATCTACCATTTGGGTGAGTCATAATTTGTATATATTAAGTGATTGAGGGCTTTTTCTCATTGAGTATTCTTTTGGTTAACATTGTGTACGTTGAACATAAAATGTCATGGATTAATGACATGTTTTATTTAAAATGTGGAATACATGGATTATTGGAACCATAAATACACTACCATAAAAAAAATTTAATTGATATTATGACCCTAGTTAATTTAAGTCTTGGATTAAAGCCTTAATACTTGGGTATTCCAATCAAAATTATCTTGTGAAGTGGGTGTTAATTTAATGAAATATAAAGTAAAGCTCAAGGATATCATAAAATTAAATCCCCAATAATGAACTCACCCCAATAATTATTAAAATTTTAAATCAATCTTAATTAATCAATCGTTTCATCTAAGCTCTGTAACAAACACCCCCAATCAAAATATAATCAATTAAAAACAATCGACTCTAAAATTTGTACCATCACCGAGGATTCGACCCGAGTGCTTCTATACACATTATCAGAGCACTAGACCTTTTAACAGTCAATAGATGAAAATAATTCATTCTTAAATTATTAAAATTATATTATAATTCACTTCAGGTGTTTGTGTAAATTCATTAGAGGAACGTTTCATGTAAACTAATGTTTTAAAAGGATGATCAAGTTACTTAATGGCCTTAAAACATTTTATATAAGTAATAACTTACAAATTATATTTTGTTTTCTACTTAAATGGATCTATTTGAAGGGTATTTGATTTTTATCTAACTTTGTGTTCTTTTTATATCATTTTATGATTCTTACACATTTATTTGATTTTATAATTTGTAATGATATCTTAAATGATGATTGGATTCTATATTATGTATGTTACATGTGTTTATCTTGGAATTTAATTATTTAGTTTAAAAGAGTTGTTTTATAATCATCAAGAAGTATTTGGTTTTAAAAGAGGGGTTTTTTGTCTTTAAAATTAGGTGAAATCTTTAAATACCATTTGGAAAGACCTTAAAAAGTATTTCATGTGTTAGTTATCAATTAAATATCAATGGACCAGTTGGAACTTTATAAAATGGGTTTAAATTTGATCCCCTTGCATTATATTTTGTTTGAAATTGATGGTTATGTGAAGTGATTTGATTTTATTTTGGCATGTGTCATGAATGTATTTAAATAAAATATTTCTGCGAACAGTGTTTGGAGGTGGGGAAAGGGATGTTTTATATGTCATTGATGTTTTCTATGATTGATTTTATGATTGATATCACTCAACTCTATTTGATTGATCATGGGGTCCTTAGGTTATATGGTAGGCTTTTACAACCTAAAATTTCTAATTAATTTATTTATTGGTTTTTTTAGGATTTATGGGGGTCATTCTTTTTTTTATAGATTTTTTGAAATATTTATCCTTCACATGATTAGCGCATGGTTAGTGATAACCATTTAGAGCCCGTGAAAATTGGGTCTGTAATTGATAGTGTTGTTTTTCATGGTTGGTATAACATTTCCTAAATAGTGTGAACCAATCATGAGGGGTTCCTCAAATTTTATAGTAATAGGAACACGATTGTCTCACGGTTTGGAAAAGCATGTGACCAAACCATGTGATGTTCCCTGTGGCTTAAAAACTTGAAAATTATAAAAATTACCTCCTCTTCATTTTTACCCTCATATAACTTACCACTCCCCATCTCCTCTTGCATTTTCATGTCTAGGAAACCCTCAAGGTACATGGATCCCTCCTACTTCCTCCTCCTTCTGGTGATTTCTCATGTGATTTCTAGGGGAAATTAGTCTGGGAAAGTCCTCTACCTCAGCTCCTCCTCTTTCTTCCTCTCTCTCACATTTTTTTCTTCTCTCCTTCACTGCACCATGATTTCTTCTAAGACCTAGGTAGGGTTTCATCTCTAATTCATTTGGATCTTGCTTCTAGGTTGTGTAGTGGGTTCTTCGGGCCTTCTTCTTTAATTGATGAAGGTTTCATGTCATCTATGCATGTTCTAGTTTTGGGTTTCCATGTTTTGGATTCTCTCTATTATACCACATATGTATGGTCATTTTAAATTGAATCATTTAAAATTTTAAATTCTATTTTTGGGTGATTAAATTTAAATATTCATGTCATTTATGGTTTTAAGGTAATTTTAAATGATTTCAAAATGGGTTTTTGGGGATTTATCTATGCTTTTGGTTTGTATTTAAAAGTTAATTATGGTTCTAACTAATAAAATATTCTTATTATTTTTGGAAGAGGAATTGGGTTTCTTAAAGTTATTTGAGATGGTTTAAATATTTATTATTAAATGATGTGTAAGTTAAGTGGAGAAATGTCTTAGGTTCCTTTGCTTTAAGAATTTTTCTATGTTTATTTATTTCACCCTTATGTGATTTATCTATAATTGATGTTGGGAATGTTTTATATTATGTTATGATTTATACACAAATGAGTGAGTATTTTTATATATAGACATGTGAACATATTCACATGAGAATATATAAATAAGTGCACTATGAGATATTTATAAATATATATATATATATATATATGTAATTTCATATGTTTTTAAAGTTTTAAAAGGAAACATTTCCAATTCAAACTCAAAGTTGGATTTGGTTTTCCAAAGTATTATCAAAATATTTTTTAAATAGTTTTGTCTTATTTAAATGGATTTTAGAAAAATGATTATTTTTCAATTTTTCCTTAAAAGTGGTTTTTATAAAGGATACATGGTTATCTATGTGTTCTCTTGTATGAGGGTTATTATTAATGTTGTATTTGATGATTTACATTTGTATTTATATATGGTTGTAACATGGGTGACCAGGATGGGTGGTGACCTAGTCTTTGGCATGATGCTAACTAGGGTTAATTTTAGATGTTTTCTCAAGAGGCCCCAAGGCATGGTTGGGAGGTTCACGTAGGATTTCCTAGTGTTCCTTGTACCAAGTCCTAATTACCTATGGAACCTATAAGTAAAATCTCATTCCATACATTTTAGAATAGGCTTGTGATGTTGCAAGCTATTTAATTCCCATTATTTCTCTTATAGTTGATGTTTTGTTTATGATTTAATATCCTTATTAATCCTCATTGGTTACTTTATTATGAAATTTAGTTTCTATTTATCCCAGTTTGTTTATTTTTCCATTATTTTTCTATATTTATTATCATGGGCCCTATTTCTTAGCATTATTTTAATGTGAAGTTAAAAAGAGTAATTTGAAAAAAATGGTATGGCTTACTTGGGTTGGTTTATTTAAAGGTATTTACAATGTTAGTTATAAAATGGCATTTCAAAAATTAATTCGACACTTTATAAATGAAAAAGGATTTATGAGTTTCATTTTTAAAAATAAAATAAAATTTATTATTTCCTAAATTATTTTCGACGCTTAAGCTGGGACATGCACGTCCGTCTTGTTCGAGGATGGTGGCGTTGTTTTTTTCCCTGCATTCCTGCTTTCCAAAGGTGGGAGGAATCCATTCCTTGTTCAGGGACATTTTCTCCTTGATCGAAATGGGATGATGGGATGTCGGTTCTTCCTTCCGGGGATTCCTCCTTGGAACTCATCACCTAGTCCAGGTCTCCCTTATAGATTTAAGATGTTGTTCGTAAAACTCTTCCTAATTCTATATCTTCATGGACACTAGTTAATTACACTGAATCTATCGGGACATTCCAAAGGGTCCGTTTAGGGCAGAAACCTTCGGTCAGGGGAGTAGTCATGTTGGACATCACTGGCATGTCTGGATGCTGGGACACTGGTGCATCTGGGTTTCTTTCCCCTATTATAGGGCTTCTCAAGGGCGCGGAAGCCTGAGGAATCCCACGTCAAACGCTGGGAATTTTATGCCATAGGAATGTATCTGAGGTTTTCCTCATCTTCCCATGTTTAACACAGGGTATGCCGCATGTTTAACGTCTAGCGGAGATAGATCAGACTGATCAGAACACTTATTAGAGTGGATAAGATGAGTGCAATGCCTGGAGGGAACACTGATGTTGGGTACAACATGTGGTTAGCTTCCCGGTTGTTGTTAAGGGGAATGGGGAGTGAGGTGGCATGATCCCACCGGGATGTGGTGGCCCAGGTAAGAATCAGGATAGATGATGGAGGGTTTAATGAAGTAGGTGGAGAATGAGATGGAGTTGACTTGAGGACAACAGTGATGTTGGGTTGGAGTCTCGAAGAGACCTCCTACGTATCCCCGTGGTAGGGAATCAAAGTCTGTGTAGTTCGGTGGGACGATGGGACACCTGAGGAGGTGACCCTTGAGGATGGATGCATGGATGGGAACTGGAGGAAATAGAACCTCCAGGTTGGGTCATGACCTTACCGAAACACATAGGCTCAAGGTAGAGATTAGGATGAGACATGAGTGATGGGATTGAACCTTAGAGAGGCTTCCTATGTATCCCCATGGTAGGGAATCAAAGTCTACATAGTTCATCTGAGGACAACTTATCATCAAAATGGGTTGACAATGAATTACTGCTGAATGGGGTCACAACAGCTTTCCACTGGATGGGGGACACAGTTTAACATCGTACAGGATGAAAAGGGGCATGCAGTTTAACGTCATGCGGGATGAAGGTGGTCCGACATGAAGGGGGGTCAGAACCAATGGGTGTTGGACTTGAACCTCAGGGAGGCTTCCTACGTACCTTGCCTTGACAAGGATCAAAGACCACGTAGTTTAGAAGGGTCTGGTGAACTGACATGAAGATGGTCGGGACCAATGGTTGTTGGTCTTGAACCTTAGGGAGGCTTCCTACGTACCCTGCTTTGGTAAGGATCAAAGACCTCGTAGTTTAGAAGGGGTGTTTGGTGAACCGATGTGAGGATGGTTGGGAACAATGGATGGTGGGCTTGAACCTCAAGGAGGCTTCCTACATACCCTGACTTGGCAAGGATCAAAGTCTATATAGTTCAGGAGGGTCTGGTGAACCGATGTGAAGGGGGTCGGAGCGACCAGGTGTTGGCCTTGAACCTCAGAGAGGGTTCCTACGTACCTCACCTAGGCAAGGATCAAAGACCTCATAGTTCATGGTTGGGTTTGGGGCTTACACTCTAAGTTTCCTGGAGAAGATATCATGGTTGATGCTTACTCTAAGCCCACGTGAGTTATTCTCAGCATGAGAAATAAGAAGCAGCAAAGACCTGGTGATCACATCGCGAAAGGTGCGTCCGTGGGAAGTAGATTGGGGCTACACGTAGTTGGCGGCCCAAAGAGGAAACATGGGTTTACGCGTGGTTAGCAGCCCAAGGTGATAGAGATTGGGTCTTACTCTAGGAGGGAGGCCCGGGTGGTGACAAAGCCCAGCGGGAGAGGGATTTGGAACCTAGGAAGAGAGGAGGAGCAGGGGTGCTGCCTCCTACAAGGAAAGCTAGGGGCTTACACCAGGACAGTTTCCCTTTACCCGCAGATAGACACTACTCCGATAAAGAGGATGTCATTCCATGTGAAGAATGATCTCACTCCTATGGAGACCAGTGGGCATAGAGAATGTCCGAGATAGGGCACCCCGCATGCACGACATAGGGAGAGGCCACCGTTTAACATCCTACAACTCTGATGAGGTGGGTGCACTCCGCACCCCTAGGACTTACATAACCGGTACCCCTTACACCTTGGTGAAGGAAATGCACTGACAATGCCATAACTAGGGGGTGTCGAGAGGTGATCCCATTGGGGGTCCATGCTAGCATGACTATGCGAAGAATAAATAACCGTTATCTTGCCTATGTGAAGAGGCATGATGTGAAGAAACTCAATGTGAAACACCGCCCAAGGGACTTTAAAGTAACTTTGTACGAGCCTAGAAGTTCGTATGAGAAAACGGTGTGTGATGTAGATGTTTTGGGTGTAGGAGGCGCCTGAAAATGATGTCCAGAAGAGATACATCGAACACATGCACACAAAGAGGGAGGCTTTCATGCAAATGAAACAGTTGCACGGAAAATGCCGGGTGAGTGGCCCCAGATAATTGTGTGCAATAGTGGAGGTTTTCACACAATTGGAATTAGATTGAGACTCCTTCACGAAAAAGACCAGTTCGGCGCGCAATTGAAGAGGTTTTGGAATGCAAGGGGGATCTGAGGTTTTGCGTGCAATTCGAAGGGATTGCATGCAATTTATCAGAGTTGCGTGCAATTTGGAAGGTATTTCGCGCAATTTGGAAGGAACTGTATGCAAGGGTGATAAAACACTATTTTATTGAATATTTTATTGATAATAAATGATATAATTTCCTCACATTGTGTTAAATATGTTTAATTAGAAATTATTTGGGATTAGATCATTCATTTGAATATTTGATGAAAATTCCAGTTTTACCCTTGATAGTTCATTGTAGTATTTCGAAGATACATATTTTTATATTTATTATTTGAATTTAAAATTTTGTAACAGTGTTAATAACTTAATTATCTACAACCTTTATTCAGTACAATAGAGATAAAGAGTGCATTTGGTTGTTGAAAATGGTCCATGAATTCAAAGTTGGGATGGACACGCCAGAATGGAGAAGATTATGTATTTCGGCCATAACTCCTTCATATAGGCCTGGATTAATCCCAAATTTGGAGAGGAGATAGAGGACCCATATCCTCACATTTTATCCTTCTGGAAGTCCGGCCAATTCACGCGTTTTGGTGGTCAAATGGGTGGTGAAAGTTGGAATAAAATATTTGGCCGAGATTCCCCATTCACACTTGAAACCACTTTGAACCTAGGCTCCCCACCACTCTATAAATTGGTGTTTTTATAATTTTGTGGGGTTGGGATGTGAATTGGGAAGTTTAGGGCAGAGGAGAAGTGGATACACTCCAATTATCCTACCATTTCAATAAGGGTATCTCTTGAAGCAAGGATCCCTTCGACGAAGCCTTCTTCTTCTCCTTCATGTTGTAATGATTTTGTTTGTGTAATAAACTTCTTTGTTATTATTTTATTTATTCTATTTTCTTATGTTTTTTTTAAATTTATTATTCTCTTAATCTTCCTCTTTGGACTGTAATTATTTAGTAGAAGTGTTATTGGGTTATACCCATTATAAACCTTTTCACATGCAAAACGCTTCTACGATGATTACGCCACCCATGAAAGAGTAGTCTTTTAGTAATAGATCTATATTCTACCCTCTTCATTTAATTATTTTGAATAAATGAGATACTGTAATTCACATAATATGATCCATGAATTGTGTTTTTAAATTACAAGAAACTAAGCAAGAAATTGAACAATTAACACAAAAACATGTGAGGTCGGGATTTTGTGTAAATTGTGAGAGCGTAATCTTAATCGGTAATACAAGACCACACGGGATAAATTTGTAGAGTTCAAATATAATCCCTAAACACAATTCATCCTCATTTACAGAATGGATATGTGCTCTAATTAACCACTGACCATAAGCTATCCTTAGAACAACAATCAAAGTAGGGTGTTGCGATTGCGTGTTCCGAAACTAGCCTAGGGTTTAAGTAATTTCATCTTTGTGGTTAAGTTAACTCTCGTAGGGTTTGAGGGATAAAAAATTAGGGGATCATAATTAAGTGGATATTGATTTAAATGATAATGATTAATAAGTGAATGAAGAGGTATAGTTATATCTATTACGCCTTTTAAAATAGATTTCTAAAAAAACATATTCTTGTTGTGTCATTTTAATCGAAATTCATTTCAAAACTAAAAACAAAAAATATATATACAATCTTCTTCCAGCAAAATTCTTCTAGATTCATAAACTATAAAAAAAACTCAATCCTTTAAAGTAGTGTTTTTATTTTATTCTCTTTTATTTTATTTTTAGAATACCTTTAATAAGTTGTTAAATTCACTTCCTCCTTTGAGAGACGACCTTGGTCAGCCACTCTGCTGCACCTAAGTACCCCAAAATCATATTAATCATTTAAGGGCGCCCACGACAGTGCTCTTTCAAATTGGCGCCATTTCTGGGGAGGCAAGTAATTATTTCAACCAATTAGAGGTATTTATTTTATTTTACATTTTATTCTCTTCCTCTCTTCTTTCTTCCTTCTTTACCCAATCTGATTTTTCTTCTTCTTCTTTTATTTTCTTCTACTTCTTTTTGGACCATCAACTCAAACTTCTCATTTTTATTTTACTATGGTCCACTTTCTTTATTTTCATTTTTATTTGATCTATGACACGAACTAATCTCGAAGATCTCTTAGATCTTGACCCTGAGATTGAACGTAGCCTTAGGGCACGAATCAGACATTCTCAATCTACGGAAAGTTTCAATATTCAACCAGTTGGTGAATTCCTCTCTTCTGGAAACATTGGAATTTGAAGTTATTCAAATTCAAATATAAAAGAAGAACCAATGGATGAAAACAATGGAAATGAACTTAATAGAACCATTTGAGAATTGGCTGCACCTGATATTAACTATCAACCGAATTGTATTGCATACCCAAATCTCGAATCGGACTTTGAACTGAAATCTGGGTTAATTCACTTACTTCCAAAGTTTCATGGCCTCTCTGGTGAGGATACCAATAAAAATTTGAAAGAATTTAATGTGGTTTGCTCAACCCTTAAACCAAGAAATGTTTCTGAAGATCAAATCAAATTAAGAGCATTCCCATTCTCACTTGATGGAGCTGTAAAAGACTGGATGTATTATTTACAACCCGAAGATGTAACTTGTTGGAATGATTTGAAACGTCTTTTCTTTCAGATATTTTTTCCAGCATGAAGGACCACTTCCATTCGAAAGGAGATATCGGGGATCAAGCAAGCACAACGGGAGTCAATGTATGAGTACTGGGAGCGATTCAAGAAGTTGTGTGCAAGCTGCCCACATCACCAAATCAGTGAGCAATTACCCATCCAATACTTCTACGAAGGACTTACAACCATGGAGAGGAGCATGGTGGATGCCGCGGCTAGAGGAGCATTGGTGGACAAGACACCAGTAGCCGCACGTGCATTGATCGACAAGATGACCCAAAACTCCCAACAATTCGGCGATAGAGGTACACTATATGTTCGAGGAGTACATCAGGTAAGTCCTTCTTCTCTTGAGAGTCATTTGATTGATACCAAGTTAGAAGAATTGAAAACTATGGTAAGGAAAATTTCTTTGGCACAAAAGACATCTCTACCCCCTCCTTTAAGGACTTGTGGCATTTTCACTGAGACAAGCCACCCAACTGACTGTTTCCCACAACTACAAGAGACAGAGGATTGCGCAGCAGTATTCCCAGGGAGACCATTTCAGCAGCAACAACAACCATATCCCCAAAAGAAGTTTGATTCATTTGCTCCAACATACAAACAAGGGTGGAAAGATCAACCGGACATGAGGTATGGCTCTGGACAACAACAAAGGCCCCCTTTTCAACCAAACTTCCAGCAGCCTCTGCCTTACCAGCAAGGTTTCCAATAACCCCAAAGGATATTTGAAGCTCAAACATCAACAAGCCAACAATAAAGTAATCCCCCACCCAAGGTAGATTCTAATACTGATGATCTTTTGAAGAAAATTGTTCTTAATCAACAAAATGAGCTGAAGAGTCAAGGTTCGGAGTTGAGGGAGTTGAAGACTCAAATGAGCTAGATTGCCACCACCCTCCATGAACTTGTGAGTAAGAATTATGGAAATCTACCTTCCCAACCCACTCCAAATCCAAAGGGGAATGTTAGTGCCATCACATTGAGAAGTGGGAAGCAAATGAATGATACATCTGTACCTACCATTCCACCGGGATTCACCTCAACTCTAGAGAAGCCGCATTCCATACCAAATGATGAGAAATCCAAGGAGAAAGATAAAGGTAAGAAAAAGATTGATGATGTTCCTCCTAAAACACTTCCTTTTCCAAACAGGTTTGTTCAAACCAAGAAGATGGCTAAAGAAGCAATGAAAAATGAGGTTTTGGACACATTCAAGCATGTGGAGATCAACATTCCTCTACTTGAAGCCATTAAGCAAATCCCAAGGTATGCCAAATTCTTAAAAGAACTCTACACCAATCGAAGAGGGCTCAAGGGAAATGAGAGGATAAACCTTGGAAGGAATGTCTCGGCACTCATTACACCAACTCTAGCAATGCCAACAAAGTTCAAGGATCCCAGGACATTCACCATCCCATGTACCATAGGAGAGTTGCACTTATCTGATGCTCTTTGTGATTTAGGAGATTCAATAAATGTGATGACTCACTCTATATTCTCTTCCTTTTAGGTTGGTGAGTTGAAGCCAACAAGAGTAGTGGTGAAATTGGTGAATAGAGCTATGACATATCCAGCGGGAGTCCTTGAGGATGTACTTGTCCGGGTAAGAGACATGATCTTTCCAGCAGACTTCTATGTGCTTAACATGGAGGATGATCAGGTAAGTTCTCATGCCCCCATTATCTTAGGTAGGCCCTTCCTCAAAACTGCAAAAACTATCATAAATGTCAATGAGGGTACACTTTCCATGGAATTTGGAGATGAAGTTGTGATATTTAATGTTATGGATTCTATGAAGTACCCCTCAGAGGACCATTCTGCTTTTGTTATCTCCCATTTTGAACCACCAAGTAAAAACCCCATGGAATTGGATTGTCCTATGCTTAGGGAGATTATGAGTATTGGTTCTAGTTTGATGTCTAAGAGTACTTCTACACCCATTTTTAAGGAACAAGACTCTCTAAGATTTGATTTTGAAATGGAATCATATTATGATTTTGATCATGTGAACTCTGATTATGACATGGCTATTGAGTATGCTGATGGATTTGGTGCTTTATTCTATGATTGTGATGATTTATATTCTGATACTAATGTTCATTGTGCATATATGTTTGTTTCATCAATTTCTCCATCCATACATCACCCCCCTACATTGGAAATCAAGCCATTTCCCCCAAATCTTAAATATGCACACTTGCTGAGTGGTGATAGATTACCTGTTATCATTGCTAACAATCTCTATTTTGAACATGAAGAAAAACTTTTGAATCTTTTGAGAGATAACATTAGGGAAATTGGTTGGACATTGGCAGACATATCAGGTATTAGCCCCTCCATTTGCATGCATAGGATTCTCTTGGAGGATGGGGCTAAACCGGTGAGACAACCACAAAGGAGACTCAATCCCACCCTCCTGGAAGTTGTTAAAAAAGAGGTTAAAAAATTGTTCGAGGTAGGTATAATCTATCCCATTTCAGATTCTCAGTGGGTAAGTCCTATTCAAGTTGTGCCTAAGAAGAGTGGTGTTACTGTTGTTAAAAATGAGAAAGATGAGTTAGTTCCAATGAGGGTACAAAATAGTTGGCGTGTGTGTATTGATTATAGGAAACTAAATCAGTCCACTCGCAAGGACTATTTCCCCCTCCCATTTATTGATCAAATGCTTGAGAGACTAGCTATGAAGACACACTATTGTTTCTTGGATGGATTTTCTGGATATTTTCAGGTTCCTATAGCTCCAGAGGATCAGGAGAAGACTACATTCACCTATCCCTTTGGCACATTTGCCTACCGGAGGATGCCATTTGGACTTTGCAATGCCCCAGGTACCTTCCAGAGATGCATGGTGAGTATTTTTTCTGATTTTATTGAGACCTTCATGGAGGTATTTATGGATGATTTTACAGTGTATGGATCCTCATTTGATGAATGTCTAAAGAGTTTGGGAAAGGTATTCAATCGTTGTATTGAGAAGAATATGGTCCTGAACATTGAAAAGTGTCATTTCATGGTAGAGCAAGGAATTTTCTTGGGGCATGTAGTGTCAAAACATGGGATAGAGGTTGATAGATCTAAGATAGACATTATTTCATCCCTGCCATATCCTACATATGTGCGTGATGTTAGATCTTTCCTAGGGCATGAAGGGTTTTATCGGCGCTTCATCAAAGATTTTAGTAATATTTCTCTTCCTATGTCAAGATTACTTCAAAAGGATTCTGATTTTGTGTTTGATGTTTCTTACAGGAATTCATTTGATGAGCTAAAACAATGTCTAACCACTCCACCTATCATACAGCCCCTACGGTGGGACCTTCCATTTGAGCTTATGTGTGACGCCTCCTACTTCGCGGTTGGATATGTCTTATCTCATAGGGTGGAAGGACGTTCACATGTGATTGCCTATGCATCAAGGACATTGGATTTAGCCCAATCAAACTACAAAACCACGGAAAAGGAGTTTCTTGCTGTCATATTTGCTTTAGATAAATTCCATTCATATTTATTGGGCTCTAAAGTAGTTGTTTTTTCTGACCATGCAGCTTTGAGGTACCTCCTGAAGAAGCCATATGCAAAGCCACGACTTATCCGTTGGATGCTCCTTCTTCAAGAGTTTGAACTTGAGATAAAGGACAAGAAGGGGTCAGAGAATTTGGTGGCAGACCACATGAGTAGGCTTACTCACACACTAGAGGATGACACCTTGGACCAGGTACCACTTCGGGACACTTTTCCCGATGAGCATCTTTATTCCATCTCAGGTACGCATCCTTGGTATGCTGATTTAGTGAAATACATTGTTTCCTCTGAAATCCCTGCAAATTTAAATAAATATCAAGTCCAAAAATTAAAAAGTGAGTCTAGGTATTATGTGTGGGATGATCCTTACCTCTGGCGCATGTGTAGTGACCAAGTCATTAGGAGGTGTGTTCCCGATCACGAGTTTGAGTCTGTTTTGCATTTATATCATACACTTGCTTGTGGTGGACACTTTGGACCCCAAAGGACATCTAGGAAGGTTTTGGACTCTGGATTATATTGTCCTAGCTTGTTCCATGATGCCCATGTGTTTTGTAAGTCATTCTCTCGTTGCCAACACACTGCGAATATTTCTAGGAGACATGAGATGCCCCAACAACCCATACTATTCTGTGAGATTTTTGATGTATGGGGCATTGATTTTATGGGTCCTTTTCCTAGTTCATTTGGATTTTTGTATATTTTGGTTGCTGTTGATTATGTGAGTAAATGGGTGGAGGCCAAGGCCACCAGGACTGATGATTCTCATATTGTTGTGGACTTTGTCAAAGCACAGATTTTTTGCAGGTTTGGAGTACCAAAGGCCATCATCAGTGACCAAGGGACACACTTTTGTAATAGGAATTTTTCTTCCCTCCTTCGAAAGTATGGGGTGACACACAAAACATCAACACCATACCACCCCCAAAAAAATGGCCAGGATGAGGTTTCAAATCGTGAGTTGAAACAAATATTGGAGAAAACCGTGCAGCCAAATAGGAAGGATTGGAGCAAGCGCTCGGATGATGCATTATGGGCTTATAGGACAACATACAAGACCCCCATTAGTATGTCCCCATTTAGGATTGTTTTTGGGAAAGCATGTCATCTCCCAGTAGAAGTCGAGCATCGGGCATATTGGGCTATAAAGAAATGCAACATGGATTTGGCCCAAGCTGGAATTCAAAGAAAGTTTCAAATTCAAGAGCTTGAGGAGATTCAACTATCATCATATGAGAACTCAAGGCTCTACAAGGAAAGATCAAAAGAATCTCATGACAAAATGATCCAACAAAGGGACTTTCATGTTGGAGAGAAAGTCCTTCTCTACAGTTCACGACTGAAGCTGATGCCTGGTAAGTTGCGTTCTAGATGGTTAGGTCCTTATATTGTATCTAATTTTTTTCCTTATGGTGCAGTTGAGATCACACAAGAGGACACTGGAAGGAGCTTTACAGTCAATGGGAAACGTTTGAAGAGATACATTGAGGGACATCCTACTAATGCAGTGGATTTTATCACACTGCATGACCCCATCATCACTTGAGCACATCAGGCTGTTCCTAACCCTTTCACTTTTATATTATTTTTCCTATTTAAAAATTCTGCATTTCATGTGCATATATCATCTCATGGGTTCACATTGAGGAAAATGAAATATTTTAAGTGTGGGGGAGGGAACCTTTTAGTTTAGTAATTTAAATTGTTTTCCTATTAAAAAAAACCAAAAAAAATTGTGTTTTTCAAATTTTGTGTGTTCATTTATCAATTTTATTTGTGTTTTTGAAATTTTTGAGCTAAAATGATTCTCATCACAATTTTGAAATGCATATCAATGAGTAAAACAATTTATCCCATGAAACTGAGCTTAAATGAATGCTGAAAATGACTTTGTTTCAAGTTCAAATATTTAGTAATTTCTTGAAAAGTACACTGAATTTTGAATCCCATGCCACATCTCATTGTCTTTATATTTGAAATCACTTTCCTATGAGGCTTCTGAACCATTATTTTCATATTCTTTACATTCACCTCAATTATTGAGAGAACCAAACCATGCTTGATTTAACCATAATTTGATCTATTCCTGTCAAAACTTGAGGGTTTGAGGTACTTATGTTTAAATGATTGAGGAATTTGTTTGGTATTAAAGCCCCTATTTCAAAGAATCCTTTTTTATAATGGCCTACCTTGAATATTTAATCCTTTTAGCCCTTAGAATCCATGTAAAGCCTGTTAGGTTAGCCACATTACAAGCCAATTTTCCCTATCCAACCAACTCTTGAAGTGAAATTACATAATCTAGTTGAGCTTAAGTGTGGGGGAAGCTATGTTGTGTTGTGTTACTACATTTTGTGATACTTTGGGTGGAAAATTAAATTCTTAAGATATGTGTTTTCTACTGAAGAAAGTCATTATATTGAAAGTTGTGCCTTTTCTGGAGCTTTCATGACAAGTGAAGCTGTGCCTTTTCTGGAGCTTCTAATTGAGGTGGAAAGCTATGCCTATCTGGAGCTTTCAAGAAAATCTTGTTTGAGAAGATTGCCATTTTTTATGTTGAAATGATGAATGGTATAAAATTTTCATGACTTTTTATGATGATGGAGCTGAATTGATACTATGGGGATTAATTAGGAGACCATATTTAAGTGAAAATTAGATTAATGAAATTTTTCTTCAAAAAGAGTCAATCCCTCCTTATTCAGCCTCAGAATTTTTCACATCTAAATCCTACCAACCGAAAGCCACAGAACAACCCTAAAAAGTCCTCATGATAAAAATATGTCCTTGAATCACATCAGGTAGCTATGTAGGAATCTATCAAGCCTATGGTGACCCTTGTATGAGTTTGGATAAGAAAGACATTGCAAAAAAATTGATATTTGAGTGATGAGAGAAAATTCAAGCGAGGTAAGTGTTTTGTGCATGGGAGGATAAATGAAGTGAAAATATATTGAATGATATAAATGGAGAACTTGAAATAATGGTTTTTTATGAGGCATGATATCTTTTGTTTCTTGGTGTGTAATTGTTTGATCTCAAGGATATGTGTTTTAAAATTGGTTTTGATTTGATATTAATGTTTACTTGATATGAGGTTTTGCTCAGGAGTGCAAAAGGGTAAGTGTGGGGGAGTTGATAAAACACTATTTTATTTAATATTTTATTGATAATAAATTATATAATTTCCTCACATTGTGTTAAATATGTTTAATTAGAAATTATTTGGGATTAGATCATTCATTTGAATATTTGATGAAAATTCCATTTTTACCCTTGATAGTTCACTGTAGTATTTCGAATATACATATTTTTATATTTATTATTTGAATTTGAAATTTTGTAAAAGTGTTAATAACTTAATTATCTACAGAATTTATTCAGGACAATAGAGATAAAAAGTGCATTTGGTTGTTGAAAATGGGCCATGAAGTCAAAGTTGGGCTGGACTCGCCAGAATGGAGAAGCTTATGTATTTAGGCCATAACTCCTTCATATGGGAATGGATTAAGCCCAAATTTGTAGAGGAGATAGAGAACCCATATCCTAACATTTTATACTTCTGGAAGGCCGGCTAATTCACGCGTTTTGGTGGTCAAATGGGCGGTGAAATTTGGAATAAAATATTTGGCCGAGATTCCTCATTCACACTTGAAACCACTTTGAACCTAGGCTCCCCACCACTCTATAAATTGGTGTTTTTATCATTTTTTGGGGTTGGGACGTGAATTGGGAAGTTGAGGAAATAGGATAAGTGGATCCACTCCAATTCGCAAACCATTTCAATAAGGGTAGCTCTTGAACCAAGGATCCCTTCGACAAAGTCTTCTTCTTCTCCTTCATGTTGTAATGATTTTGTTTGTGTAATAAACTTATTTGTTCTTCTTTTATTTCTTATCTTTTCTTCTGTTTTGTTTAAATTTATTCTTCTATTAATCTTCCTCTTTGTACTGGAATTCTTGAGTAGAAGCGTTATTGGGTTATACCCATTATAAACCTTTTCACATGCAAAACGCTTCTACGATGATTACGCCACCCATGGAAGAGTAGTCTTTTAGTAATCGATCTATCTTCTAACCTCTTCATTTAATTATTTTGAATCAATGATCTACTATAATTCACATAATATGATCCATGAATTTTGTTTTTAAATTACAATAAACTAATCAAGCAATTGAACAATTAACACAAAAACACGCGAGGTCGGGATTTTGTGTAAATTGTGAGAGCGTAATCTTAATCGGTAATACAAGACCACACAGGATAAATTTGTAGTGTTCAAATATAATCCCTAAACACAATTCATCCTCATTTACAGAATGGATATGTGCTCTAATTAACCACTGACCATAAGCTATCCTTAGAACAACAATCAAAGCAGGGTGCTGCGATTGTGTGTTCTGAAGCTAGCCTAGGGTTTAAGTAATTTCATCTTTGTGGTTAAGTTAACTCTCATAGGGTTCGAGGGATAACAAATTAGGGGATCATAATTAAGTGGATATTTATTTAAATTATAATTATTAATAAGTGAATTAAGAGGTATAGTTAGATCAATTACGCCTTTTAAAATAGATTTCTAAAAAAACATCTTCTTGTTTTTAATCGAAATTCATTTCAAAACTAAAAACAAAAAAAATATATACAATCTTCTTCCAGAAAACTTCTTCTAGATTCATAAACTATAAAAAAAACCCAATCCTTTAAAGTAGTGTTTTTATTTTATTCTCTTTTATTTTATTTTTAGAATACCTTTAATAAGTTGTTAAATTCACTTCCTCCTTTGAGAGACGACCTTGGTCAGCCACTCTGCTGCACCTAAGTACCCCAAAATCATATTAATAATTTGAGGGTGCCCACGACAGTGCTCTTTCAAAGGGACAGGACTCAAAAGGATTTGGATGAAGGTTAAGACCGAGTGGTCCTGCATGAAGGCGAACCCCTAGGCGACCTGTCATGAAAAATCCTATACCTGAAATCCATATTTTTCACGCAGGAGGTGGATTTCACGCAGAGGGGACAGTTCAGATTCTTCAGCCATAGAAAGTTGAAGAGGTGGCCTTCTATTTATATGCGATCGGGGTCATAAGATCCATGCAAAATCCGGTCTGCACGAGAGATGTTTTTTCCGCACACCTGCAATTTTTTCGCACGGCCCTTTCTGTCCCCCCGGAATGGATCGCCGGATCAAAATATGTCTTTTCTTTGTCATTCAAAAACCACCTTCATACCTTGAGAATTTTTCGGTGTCTACAATTTCCCCCCCTCGGAATCGAATCAGCGAGGGGACACAAAGGTCGGATTCTGAGGGAAACACCAAGATGTAGAACTTCCTGGGGTCCACGGGCGCCAAAAACTACAGATGCATGTAAAACCGAGAAGTTGCGTGTAATCCACTTTTTTCACAAATGAAAACCCTAATTCATGCCTATAAAATCCCTCGTGGGTTCCTCATTCCATATGGATTTTTCTTGCGCAATAAGTCCTTATCTCTCACGTGTGAAAAATCTTCCCCGCCTTGCACGAAAACCGCTTCCGTTGCGCATAATTCCTCAAGTTTGGTAGTTATTTTTTGCGCAAAATTGGGATTTTTCAGGCCGTTTCCTTTTATTTTTGCACGAAACTCTAATTTTTAATGTCTCCTTTTGATTTTTCAATCCAAATACTTTGAATTTAACCAGGAGGAGATGGATTCTAATCAGGCTGACACCGAGAGGGAAGCTGTGTTTGCCGCTTGAAGGGCCGAGATGGTTGCTAACCCTGAGGTTTACGATTCCCGAAAGATTGTATCCAACAACCATAATCTCTTCAACATGTTGAAACCAGCCTAGAAGGATTATTAACTATCTAATAACTTTCCGATATGGGACTTTGGTATTTTGGAGGAGGTACATGTGCCAGGATTTGAAGTCGACACACCGCGGTCATGGGTGACCCATGAGGATGACCTACGTCGGTATAATATCACTAACAATGGACATCCTACTAGATAAACCAGGCGTTTGGATGTTTACATCCTGAACCCCCGGACCAGAACTATTTCAGGAAGTGACCCAATCACAAAGGATTCTCCGGCCCATTACGCTAGTACTTTCTGACAGAGTGTTACTGAAAAAACTAAAGGCTGGCTCCAGGATTGGGACCTGCAGTCTGGAGGCAATTTCATGAGTGAATGGGCCTAGGTGTATTGGGTATGCCAGATGTGTGACCAGTTTGGGGACGAACTAAGGCACATCGGTTTGTTTGAGGTGGTGTGGACATCACAGTTTCATTTCTACCGTCAGCATGAGCTCGAGCCATAGTTGTTTACCTGATGGTCCCCCAATACCAATACCTTCTATCTTAACCATGGGGAAGTTGATATAAGACTTTGGTACATTCATTATATCAGGGTTATCCCTTTGGATGGGCACCACTATGATGAATTCCTTCCGATGAGGAACATCTGGGGAGACAGATCATGAACTCCTATCCTAACATAGCATCTGTTGGTACTGGATAAGGAGAGGCTGGGGGTCAAGGACATTTTTAAGGACATCGCCTATAAAAAATGGTTTAGCTTGTTTTTGAAAAGAGATCTGGGAGTCAAGATTACAGGGCGAGGAATACGGTGTCCGACCGCAACACAGAGGAGAGAGCAGATCGTATTGGAGGATCCTGGAGGTGGAGGAATATTAATCATGGGGCTTCAGTATAAATGAGAGTCAGGACCCAAACATTCGGTATGCTGGATTTCTTGAAACCTTCATGAGTGGGTGGCTTCTACCAGTGAGGTACACAAGGATGGGAGTTCGTCCGACGACATTGGTGATGTCTAGAATCATGGCCGCTAATCAGAGGTTCAATCTGGGAGTCCCCATGTTAGCCCGTTTTTTTGCCATTCTGGGGCACATTTCGAGAGGGGGTTCACCGAGGAGGATCTGTGGTCCCTTCCAGATCCTTCATGGATGGATCGTGGATCATTGCAGCAGTTATACCTTTCCGAACTCCATTCATCCTCCGGGTAACAACATGAGACCTTCCTTGATGAATATTTTCGGGGTTATTCCATTGATGCTCAATGAGGAGGGGGTAAGGATCAGAATCAGAAATCATGCCAATTTCACTTTTAGCTCGTTCCCCACTCCGATTGGCCAAATGATAGACAACGGGAAAGGCTCAATGGAGTAAAGGGAATACTTTTAGGGCATAAAGGTGGGGTTATTGTGGCTTGGATTAGTGGGAAGATTCTTTGTGAGCCCTACGTTCCATCAAGATTCGCCAGGCAGTTTGGATGATTCCAGCAGATGTTGAAGAAAGTTTACATAGATGTCTCAGAGGAAAGGCATCCCTGCATTCTTCACCAAATGTGGATGATGTTCACAACCCATGGCTCTGGCGACGTCATTACCTTTCCCCTCACAGAAGTTGATGATGGACTATCGTCATAATATGTCGAATATTGGGCCGTAGCATACCCTGAGGGACTTTTATGGAAGCGAGTCTGGAAACTCAAGGTAGCCAGTGTAGAACCTGGGTGGAGAGAGAGCAGACAAGGCACTGTTGGGGAGGAAAGGTCGAAATAAAGTCTGGAAACTCGACCCGCACAGGCCGAGACTACAGTAGCAGGAACGTCACACAGTGTGAACGTGCCCTCACCACCTAGGGGGATAGGGGCTCATGGAACAGTCAGGAAACTTCCCAAGAAGAAAATAAGGTATCCGATTCAGCCTTCTAATGATGAAATCTTCCCGGATCTGTGGTCGGCCTGGTTGACCCTACAACAGTCGATGGGCACTAAATCCCTCTAGAAAAAGATAGTACGAGATGGAATCTAGCTTCCCAAGGTCAGACTCATTCGGATTGAAGGTAGGGTGAACTTCCATTGTCGACACATGTACTTGATGGCCATTGATGTGTATGCACACCAATGGGGTTGGCGTGAGGAACCACCATTCCTAGTGAAGGTAATGCTTGGCCAGGAGCATGATCCTGAAAATATGTCATCTGAGGATGATGACGGTGACGAGGATCCAGAGGGTAGTGAGTCAGAAGAGGAGGATGGAGAAGGAGAGGGTGAAGGAGTGGTGGAAGTTGAATAGGAGCTAGGAGGTGGAGGGTCTCAAGTGACATCCCACCAAGGGATCCTTCGGAAGAGTGGCGAGATTGTTAGCTCTGATGCGGACATAACTAAGCTGCTTGAGTTATGCCTCATTCCTTATCCATCCTCCCCTCCCCCCTTTCTCCTTTTTTTTTAATTTCAATTGAAATTATTTATCCTGCTCAGGAGAATATTGGCGCCGACCGAGAAGCTCTATCTGAAGGGGGGGGGGGAGTTTACAACAGAAAAAGGTGGGGAGATGACGCCCATTATTGAGCTAACGAGTGCTGAGGGATCCCCACTGTGACAGCTCCTGCGGTAATGGGAAAGACAGAGGCCGATGCACTGAGTTCTTGTAAGCTTTATCACTCAGACACTTGTATTGGATATTAGAGAACCCAGCTGATCAGGGTGTTCATCATTTGTGTAGTAATCACGACATTGGAGGCTTGGTAGGCCGCCGAACCTAGACCATTCGTGAGCGATTTGATGGAAAATGCACCAGCCCATTCAGGGAACACTTCCCAAATCGAGCCGGTCCAGGAACTCGGTGAGAAAAGAGTTGTGGATATCAGTGATATTAATGTCGGGACAGGGCTAGAGGTTGGCGAAGGAGCTACTGAGACTGAGGCGAGAGAGGAAGGTCACCCAGGTGTTGAATATCCTAACCCCTTGGTAGGAATACCCAAAGAAGACCTTGCCGCTGGTCCCTTGGCTGCTTTCCCCGACTATCGGCCTGCAGATCCCGAGGAGATAGATGATTCTGATTTGGAGGCGGCTGATGAGAGCCATATGACGCGGTGCAAAGGGTGGAAGTGTATCAAGCGCTTTCTCAGTCAGCCTCAGACAAAATGGATAAAACAGATGGGATCACTACACACCTGGCTGTGCTTTCTCTGTTCTAGAGGGGTGGATGATCACCGTCTTCATTCAACAGTCTGTAAATACATGGCCGAGAAGCTACATGAGAGTAGCCGACGCTCTGACATTTCCCAGTGTCAGGAAGAGTCGGGGAGTACCCAAGCATTCCTAAAGGCGGAACAAGAGGTATGAAGCCTCAAAGAACAAATTAAAGAGAAGGAGGTATTCATTGCAAACTGTTCTGAGATTGTAGAGCAATCGAGGGCCCAGCTGGCGGACGCCTAAGAGTAGCTAGTGGAAGTGGGTCATCAAATGATTGAACTTAAAACTGAACAGATGTAATCATAGGCTAGGGAAAGAGCACTGCACTCTGTGGCTACTGATGAAGAAAGGGTTCTCAGGAGGCAGGAAGCAATCCTGGAGGTCACAAGCCAAAAGGTAGCGATGCTGGAATGATCTATCCAAGATACTAATCCTTAAGGTCCTTTTTTTGGTCAAACTCATAAACTCATTTCTCTTTACTGCCTCTTGTTATGAACTTCATGTATGGATAGATTTATTTACTTGTTCTTTTATTTTAATATCTTCCAACCACAATACTTAAATAAATAGAATTTCATTCCTAATCTCACGTGGGTTGTACCCGATGTGAGAAACAATGAATGCTCGCATTATTACTTCATTTGAATGTAGGATTACCAACCAAGCTTTGGGCATCCGAGGTTTGAACAACCAATCTAGATTTCCGGGAAGATAAGGGAGAATCCCAATTAGAGGATGATGACCTTATAACAATTGACGTGCCATCTTCCCAACGTGCTCTAGTGCATGAGCGGGGTAATGCCAGGGGCGTTGGAAATCAATCCGAACACGAGGAAGTGGAAATGGTGAATTATGATACCCCAGATTCGGAACACTGTGGGGATGGTATGACAATAAAGGATAACTACTGACCATGTTCGAAACACAATATCCATATTGTATTAGCCTAAAATGGGGATGAAAAAAGAGGGCCGACCGTTGACCATGCTTGAAACACGGGGCCTGACTCAGAATTTCATCCATTGGACTTCTAGAACATTAGCCCAGGATAGAAGGCAAGCCATAGGCCAAGCATCCATACTGTTAGGGGGTACTTTTAGATGTGAAAGGGGATGAGGGTCCAAATAAGGGGCACACAAAGTGTGAAAGGTGGAGTCACTAATGGAAATTCAGGCTATAGCCACGGTTCTAAACCGTGGCTATAGGCCCTCAAACCGTGGCTATAGGTAATAGCTACGGTTCCTCGAACCGTGGCTAAGTTTGGCATGGCTATAGGCCTAGACCTATAGCCACGGTTCCAAACCGTGGCTTTAAATCTATAGCCACGGTTAGAACTGTGGTTGTATACCTAAAGCCACGGTTGAAACCGTGGCTATACTAAAGGCCGGACAAAATATATTGCCACGGTTTAAAACCGTGGCATTATGTCTATATCCACAGTTAAAAACCATGGCAATAAACCAATAGACACAGTTTAGAACCATGGATATAGGGTGTCCAAATCCATAAAAAAAATACCCCCTAGACACCCCCCTGGACACCCCCTGGACACCCCCTGGACATGCCCCTGGACACCCCCCTGGACACCCCATGGACACCCCCTGGACACACCCGGGACACCCCCTGGACAGACCCTGGACAGACCCTGGACACCCCCTGGACACCTCCTGGACACACCCTGAACACCCCCCAGACACCCCCCTAGACACCTCCTGCAGACCCCCCTGCCCTCCTCCCAACTGCCTTGCAGACCCCCCCCCCCCCGCAGTAGCCCCCCTACCCCAGCACACCCCCTACCCCCCCCCCCCCACCTACACACCCCCTCCCTGCCCTCACAAAATTTAATTCAGTTAGCATGCTTGAAATACAAATGAAACCTACTAAATTAACTGTAAAAGTAGTTTAATTCATAAATTTTTCTTATGCTCAATTCATGATTACAATAAATATTTATTTTTATAGTAATCCAACTAAAATATACAGATTGTTTTTAACTTCTAAATATTCAGTTCATGAGGAAATATGAACTCATAATTATACTACATGATATAGAACTAAAATTTAAGAATGATATGTAAGTAAGTTAGTCTAAACCCCGGGACACCCCCTGGACACCCCCCTAGAACCCACCCCAGGACAGACCCCCCCCCCCCCCAGACCCTGGACACCCCTTCCAGTCTACCCCCCCCCCAGACCCTGCCCCCCCCAGAACCTGCCCCCCCCCCCCCCCCCAGAACCTGGACACCTCCCCAGACCATGGACACCCCCCCAGAACCTGCGCCCCCAAACACAGACCCCCCCCAGAACCTTCCCCCCCCACCTGCACACCCCCTCACTGGACAGACCCCTTATAGCTCCTCCCTTCCCCCTTGGACAGACCACCCTAGCACATCCCCTACCCCTTTACACACCACCACTCTCCCCTCTGGATATAACCCCTTAGAACCCCCCCTTGACACCCCTGGACACCCCCCTTGACACCCCCCTGCACCCCCAGTACCACCTGCACCCAGCCCCCCCATCCCCCCTGCACCCAGCCCTATATCCCGCCCCCACCCCCTACACCCACCCCCCTAACTACCCCTTGCACCCAGGTCCCCCTCCCCCCCCACTTCACCCCCACTATCCACCCCCACCCGCACCCCCACTGCCCCCCTACACCCAGCCCCCCCCAGCCCCCCCATCCCCCCCATCCCCCCTGCACCCAGCCCTATATCCAGCCCCCACCCCCCTACACCCAACCCCCTCACTACCCCTTTCACCTAGGTCCCCCTCCCCCCACTGCACCCCCACTTCCCCCTGCACCCAGCCCCCCCCCCCCCCATCCCCCTACACCCAGCCCTATATCCAGCCCCCACCCCCTACACCCAGCCCCCTCACTACCCCTTGCACCCAGGTCCCCCTCCCCCCCACTGCACCCCCACTATCCACCCCCACCCACACCCCCACTGCCCCCTACACCCAGGCCCCCAGCCCCACCCCATCCCCCCTGCACCCAGCCCTATATCCACCCCCACCCCCCTACACCCAGCCCCCTCACTACCCCTTGCACCCAGGCCCCCCTCCCCCCCACTACACCCCCACTATCCACCCCCACCGACACCCCCACTGCCCCCCTGCACCCAGGCCCCCAACACACCCCCCTGCACCAGTCCCCCCCTGCCCCAGCACCCCCCTACCCCCCCCACCTGCACACCCCCTCCCTGCCCCCCCACCTGCACACACCCCTCCCCCTTCCCCAGCACACCCCCTGCCCCCCCCCCCCCTTCCCCCCACCTGCACACCCCCTCCCTGCCCCCCCATCTGCACACCCCCCTGCCCGGACACCCTCCCCCCTGCCTGGACACCCCCCTGCCTGGACACCCCCCCAGACCCTGGACACCCCAGGACAGACCCCCCCCACCACTGGACCCCCTAGACACCCCATGTACAGACCCCCTCCCCCCATTGGACCCCCTAGACACCCCTGTCACTTTATATTTTAATGTTGATTGATCAATGAAGTTTGTGGAAGATATTTGAAGAAGAATGGGAGACTTGGAGGTGCATTGAGAAGCACAAAATATCATTTTTTTATACAGAGCATAAGCACAAATATATGTTATGTCATACATTTCAGTTCACATAACCTAAGTTTGCAGACCACTGAGAACAACACAGAACATACATTTCTTGGCACATATTATTTGCGAAATAGGTGGAAGGAATACAAGTTGAAGATGTATAGAAGGTGTGCTGAAGGTTGATAGAAATAGAGGAAACACATTTTGTTAGGAATAAAATTGAGAGAGGATAAAAACAAGAAGGTACAATGGTAAATTTCTGTATTTAGAGCAAGCAGTACAGAGAGAGAGAGAGAGTTACAGTTTGGGGGAGAAGAGGAAGAAGTGGAAGAACCATTCGCCAAGTCCTTGCATAATCTGTTGAAGGACCATTCACCGAGTCCTTGCATAATCTTTTGAAGTCCAAAAAAGAATACCAGCAATAGACACCACTGCTGGACACCCCTCCCCCTGGACCACCACCCCTGGACACCCCTGGACCACCCCCCTGGGACACCCCTCCCCCATGCTGGACACCCCTCCCCCCCTGCCTGGACAACCCCTCCCCCTACTGGACACCCCTGCCCCCTACCCCCTGACCCTGGACACCCCAGGACAGACCCCACCCCAGGACAGACCCCCCCAAACCCTGGACACCCCTACCAGTCCTGCCCCCCCAGACCCTGGACACCCCAGGACATACCCCCCCCCCCCCAAAACCTGGACAGCCCCCCCAGACCATGGACACCCCCCAGAACCTACCCCCCCCCAAACCCAGACCCCCCAGGACAGACCCCCCCAGACCCTGGACACCCCAGGACAGACCCCCCCCCACTGGACCCCCTAGACACCCCATGGACAGACCCCCCCCCAGGACAGCCCCCCCCAGACCCTGGACACCCCAGGACAGACCCACCCCCCACTGGACCCCCCCCCACTGGACCCCCTAGACAACATATGTATGTCATTGGCTATTGCTAAAAGACTGAATCCGTCTTCTGAAATTAGCAGTAAGTAAGAAGAGGTAAATGAAGAAAAATGAATAAAATTTTCCTAATATACTTGGGGAATTTTATTCATCAGTAGGAAGAAGAACAGAAGAACGGTAGCTGAGAGTTTCTTCCCCGGAGGTGGAGAATGATTTTTTTACATAGGATCTGTCTAATATTTATTGGAAGAAAGAGGGAGAGGAAATTAAGTACCTCATTACAAGTGGCAACATCCAACAAATTCTCTTCCAATGGAATAAAATATTACAAAAAAAATCTATAAACCTTGTCTCTCCTCTTGTGTCTTCCAGGTGTCCAGGTGGTTAATAATTTGGTTGAGGTGAGGGCTGTGGAATGATGGGGGCAAGCATGAAGGAAACTAAGTTGGACTGGATTTTAAGTAGGCTGCTCTTGTTTTTCTGAAGTGGCAGGGCTGATTGGGTCTAAAATAAGTGATTTGGAACAGGAATTTAGATCTGGGCTTCAAATGTTAAGGGGTCTGATTTAATTGGTTATAATTGGGTGAGGTTTGTAATGGTTTTAAAGTGGGATGCCTGGTGGAAAATGTGGGGTTGGTGTCTTAGAAGTTGAGAGGTGGGTAGGCCTGATTGGTGGTCAAGTTGTGGATGGATTGCCTAGGTGGATTGAAAAATGGTGGGGGACTGGGAAGGAGTTCATAGTGGCTAAATTGAAGTGGGAGATTGGAATTGTAGTAGGGATTGAGTTTGGATTTTTTAGTGAGAGTGGAAATGGCCCTGGAATAGCTGGTTTGATTTTGGTGGGTTGCCCATGGGATTTTTATAGTGCATCGAAAAATAGTCACTAGCAGGGGTTGGTTTGGTGTGAAATTCAGTCAAACGGTTGTGGGAACCATCATGGAAGCAACTACCAAATACAGACCAAAGCTAGTCTCCTCTACAGTGAAGACCCTTCATGGAAACTCTTCAAGCAAACCAGGTCTCCAGTTGCATCTTTTTCCATAACAAACAAGCCTTGTTTTCATAGTTCCAAACAGACATCCCTTTTCCATCTTGTGGGGGAAATGTGGGAACTCCAGCATGAAATAGGCCCTCAGAATAGAACAACCTCTTTGGAATTGCATCAAACAGATTGTGTGCAGCCTTTAAAACTCAACTTGGCAGTGATCCTCCTCCTCCAATGAGTGTTAAATGAGATGAGGGAATTATGGAAGGAATTTCATCTAAAACAGCCAAAAGAAGACATTGAATTTCTATCACAACAGGCTGATCTGGTTCAGACGACATGTGCAGAGGATGAGGATGATCTGGTTCGGACAACATGTGAATAGGATGAGGAAAAAGAAGAATTACTGAACAAATATTATGTGATACATGTACAATAAAATATTCCAGACAATTCCAAACCAATGTTTTCAGTTGAATTGAGCCTTTGTACCACCTGCTATGCACGTTTTGTGGAAATATGGATGAGAGGAAGCGCTGATAGGAGATATAGTTTAGGAATGAGGAAATACAAAAAATTATAGAGCTAACCATTCAATGTTTCTCTAAGGAGGAGTAACCACCGTAGGGTGTCATCCTGGAGTAGGGCCAAATCACGGCGTGACCGCGGCGTGACCGCGGCATGACCGCGGCGTGACCGCGGCATGACCGCGGCGTGATTGCCGCAGGGTGTCGTCCTGGAGGAGTAACCGCTGCAGGGTGTCGTCCTGGAGCTGGGCCAAATCACGGCGTGACCACGGCGTGACCGCGGCGTGACCATGGCGTGACCGCGGCGTGACCGCGGCGTGACCGCCGCAGGGTGTCGTCCTAGAGGAGTAACCGCCGCAGGGTGTCATCCTGGAGCAGGGCCAAATCACGGCGTGACCGCGGCGTGACCGCGGCGTGACCACGGCGTGACCGCGGCGTGACCACAACATGTTGGCCCGGTCCAACAACATCCGCGGGGAAACATCTTCCACTTAGTTTCAAATAGGATGATATGGATGGCATGAGAGGATGTTTTCTCAGAATATTTAAAGAAATGAATGCTAATCTGTGATGACTAGAGGATTGGATGACCCCTGATATACCTAATTCGGTGAGGTTTGGAGATCTAGAAATGTGTAGGAATACCTTGAGGAATACCCCATGGGATCAGGAAAATCACAGGTTACATAACATGTAATCTAACATTACTGGTACTGTGGGACCCCTGGGCTATGTAACTGGGATTTTGGTTGGATTTAAATATCACATGCCATGTGACATGGTCACACAACATGGGACCCATCTTAAAAGTCTAACGGCACTTAAAGATTGTCTTGGTTCAAAAAACTGTTTTAATAAAAAGAGGGAAACCCCCTACAGGGATATAAAAAGGGTCAAGTACGATGTGTGCTTTATGACTAACAATGACATCAAGTATAAGGAAAACATCAATGTGATAATGTTAAGAAAGTTATACCACTGTGAGTTTTCGCAGATAGCGCACCTCCGTTGGAGGGGTTTTATTACAAAACCAGGACTTATTTATCAAATGAAACAATTATCTGAACTAACACTTATTCAAGAATTGCAATTTAATATAAACATGAAAAATTAAGAAGGCAACTAAATGAAATTTAAAACATTCTCGAATTAATTGGGCTAGGAGAGGGACCCTACCTCAACCTCAAGGCGCGTTTGATTTTGACGACGACAACTCGAATCTTCCTTTTTTCTTCTTGCACGCATATGCAACTTAACATATATTTAAGGAAACCTAGACCCTATGTACATATTTGCATGGCCAAATATGCACAAGGGGGGCCTTAGATATATGTTTATACTTGAATGTACCCCTTTATACTTACACGCGTATGCATTTTTCATATCTATATATAAGCACACATAGCCCCAATATATATATTCATATCTATATATAAGAACACCTAGCCCCCCCCATACCCTGGACACCCCTCCCCCCTGGATGGACAGCCCCTCCCCCTATTGACACCCCTCCCCCTGCTGGACACCCTTGCCCCCTGCCCCCTGCCCCCTGCCCCCTGCCCCCTGCACCCCACTGGACAGCCCCCATGCCCCAACTGGACAGTCCCACTGGACACCCCCTGCACCCCCTGGACACCCCTCCCCCCTGCTGGACACCCCCCTGCCGGACACCCCTCCCCTTGCTGGACACCCCCCCATGCCACTGATAAGTGCAGAATTGTACAGAAATTCTACAAGCCATCCTCTATTAATACTTCGTTGAAAGATGCTCTGAAAGGGAAAAATATTAATACCAAACACTATGTTAGAAAAAAATACAAAGAAGGTTAAAAATAGGTCACCTGGGGTACCAACAACCAACATACATGAATCAAGAAATAGAAAATAGATTTTTCCCAACATTTCTTACACAACCAGAACATGTCTAGGACCATAATTACAGACCTCACCCTATAGGTTACACATGACATATACTAATAGGGCTGTCACATTTTACTCTACCTGCTATTACACCTATTCATGCTCCTTCTCAGCTAGAAATTCCTCAAGGACAGCCCCTCCCCCCTGCTGGACAGACCCTCCCCCTGCCTGGACACCCCTCCCCCCTGCTGGACACCCCTCCCCCCTGCTGGACAGCCCTCCCCACTGCTGGACACCCCTCCCCCCCTGCGGGACAGCCCCTCCCTCCTGCTGGACAGCCCCGCCCCCTGCCTGGACAACCCCTCCCCCTGCCTGGACAACCCCTCCCCCCCTGCTGAACAACCCCGCCTCCTTCCTGGACAGCCCCTCCCCCTGCTGGACAGCCCCTCCCCCTGCTGGACAGCCCTCCCCCCTGCTGGACACCCCTCCCCCCTGCTGGACACCCCTCCCCCCTGCTGGACACCCCTCCCCCCTTGCTGGACAGCCCTCCCCCTGCTGGACAACCCTCCCCCAGCTGGACATCCCCTCCCCCTACTGGACACCCCCTCCCCCCTGCTGGACACCCCTCCCCCCTGCCGGACACCCCTCCCCCCTGCCGGATAGCCTGCCCCCCTGCCTGATAGCCCACCCCCTTCCTGACAGCCCGCCCCCCTGCCGGACAGCCTGCCCCCCTGCTGGACAGCCCCGCCCCCTACCTGGACACCCATCCCCCCTACTGGACACCCCTCCCCCCTGCTGGACAGCCCTCCCCCTGCTGGACATCCCTCCCCCTGCTGGACAGCCCTCCCCCTGCTGGACAACCCTCCCCCCTGTTGGACAGCCCCGCCCCCCTGCTGGACAGCCCGCCCCCCTACCGGACACCCCTCCCCCCTGCCGGACACCCCTCCCCCCCTGTTGGACACCCCTCCCCTGCTGGACAGCCCTCCCCCCTGCTGGACAGCCCCTCCCCCTGCCTGGACACCCCTCCCCCCTGCTGGACAACCCCTCCCCCTGCTTGGACACCCCTCCCCCCAGCTGGACACCCCTCCCCCTGCTGGACACCCTTCCCCCTGCTGGACACCCCTCCCCCTGCCTGGAAGGCCCACCCCCCCTGCCGGACACCCCTCCCCCCTACTGGATAGCCCTCCCCCCTGTTGGACAGCCCTCCCCCCTACTGGACAGCCCCTCCCCCTGCCTGGACACCCCTCCCCCCTGCTGGACACCCCTCCCCCTACTGGACACCCCTCCCCCTGCCTGGACAGCCCATCCCCCCTGCCGGATACCCCTCCCCCTACCGGACACCCCTCCCCCTGCCGGACACCCCTCCCCCTGCCTGGATATCTCTATTGGTACTCACACAATTTTTAGGAAATTTTCTCAGTCGTGGGGAACTCAATTTGGTTGGATATACATACCGATAACCCAAGGTTTGGACACTATGTGATAACCCATGTGAATGTGGACATGTATATAATGATTCTAGAAGAAGTAGTCTTAACTAACTAGATGAATGTATAGAATTTCTGATCCAATACGAAAGGAAACCATAGTTCTACATGAATTATATGTTTTTTCCATCATTCTCTAGAATGTAATAGGGACAAGGAGTATTCTTTTTTACAATATGAAGGGGAATGATGTCTCTAACTATGAAAGTTGGAACAGTAAGATTAATATTCCAATCTATGACTTGGAGAGAAAATAAACTACTATCCCTTATAATCTGGATAAGATAGGGGTTATATCAGTGTAGAAGGATACTGGGAAAACTATAGACTTAATCACTTCAACATCACCTTAGGATGGTCCTTCTAATGAAAAAAACATGGATTATTCTCAGTGTGTTGTATTTACTCTAGAGGGCCCACCCACGAGAAAATCCTTGAATGAGGAAAATGTACCCCTTCCGGATAGAGAGATAAACATTGGATAGAACATCCAGTTTGAGGGGCATGTATTTTGGGGGCACCTTTCCCTGATGTTTTGTACAGATCCAAGGGACTGTAGGTATTTGCAACTTTGTAGGAAATCCTAATGTAAATACTCACGAATGGGAAAAATAGGCAGAAAGTCAATGTGGACCTCTATACAAATGTAGCTGGTCTTGAAGAGAGTACTTCAAATGAGGAAACATTTGATGGCATGCCTACATAGAGGTGTTTCTTTTAGGATGCTTTACCTAACCTGATTGCATCTCATGGTTCTCAAGTGGTGAAAAATGGGAAAAAATTCTTGCAGGTTCCTACCTATCATTAATTGATGATGACACATTCTGAGGGACCCCTCATGCATGTTTCATACATAGCTATCTAGGAACAATCCAGGAAGGAAACCTCACCAGGTTCACTGAATATGAGTACACCCAAGGATCATCAAAATAAGTTGTAGCAGAATCCCTTACCTACTAAAAATAATGATCAGTATGGGGTTTCACGAAAGTACCTGCTGCAATGATTACTAAGAATAAGGCCTCCATAGAGTCATAATCTTATCCTAGATAGTATATGGATAAATTTACACACTTAATTCGTGTATTATGGTATGATGATGATGAGGAAATTTCAATCAGTTAGAAGGTTATCATCACCTCCAATATGGTAAATGAAGATGAATATCCAAAAGCTAAATACATGTATGATAAAGGCATGGGTAGTGACCCAAAATTAAAGAACAAGAAAAATAATTGGAGTAATGGTATGGAGAAACTACCCCTTTCCCCCTGCCCCCCTCCCCCCTCCCCCCCTCCATCCCACACCCTACCCCCTGCCCCTTGCCCCCCTCCACCCAGCCCCTTAGCCTACACAACACCCCCTGCACCCCCCCTGCACCCTCCCTGCCCCCTGCCCCCCTACACCCTCCCCCCTGCCCCTGCCCCCTGCCCCCTGCCCCCTGCCCCCTACCCCCCTCCACCCTGCCCCCTGCACCCCTCCACCCTGCCCCCTGCCCCCCTCCACCCAGCCCCCTATCATATTTCAATACATCCCGAAGATATTATCAAAAACACTTTAAGACATAAAATGACTATTTTCAACAAATATAACAAAAGACCAAAATATATGATGAAAGAACCACAAATCAAAGACCCCTCTCAACATACATGATGTAGTATGGTAAAAAGAAATAAATGAACTTACCAAAATGTTACCATCATAAAAAATGGTGCCTTAAGAGTACTTTGGGTGCATATTTCTTTTTCACCCTAAGCCTATATTTTACCTACAAGAAAAAAAGAAAAAAAGATCAAAATAAATTAGAAGTAATTATGTAGAGAATAAATAATTGATAAGAAATATATTTGTGTTTATGTGCCTGAATAAAAACATGTATCCTGCAAAAATAGTAGATGCAAGAACCACAAATCAAATCTTACTTGAGAGGAAAATGTTTTGTTTTGAAAAGTTCAACTATTAGAAATTAGAGCTTCAAAAATTTCATCACCAGTTTCACCCTATCTTCATCAAAATATAAAAGGTTTATGGAATAAAGAAGGTGATAAAATCATATCGAGCACAACAATTGAGTACCATATAATTCAGCTCATAAAAAAGATTTTAGAATTGGAACCATTAAACTATGATTAAATTTTTATTTTATGTTTGTAAAACTACATGGGAACAAAATAATATGTTAATATCACTCTAATCAAAACCAATAACTGAGAAGTGAAGTTCACATAGATGCCCATTAACAAGAATGGATGTTCCCCCTTGCTTGTCGGTTGCATGCCAACGTGCCCGCATTTGAACCAATACCAACCACCTCGTCCTATGGTAGAAATGATTAATTAGATATATGCATCAATTTGTAACAATAAAGAATTTTTTTATCTAATTACAAACAAAGCATATAACTAATATATTAAAAACAAAAGAAATGAAGAACATAGAGTTCAAACAATCACACAAAATGCATGAATGATACCCACTAGTTACTATATTAACAACTTCAACACATATTCATGGATTTTAATGTAGATGCATGTTAAAATTTGAAGTTCAAAAATGATTTTTAGTAAAACATTAAAATAAGCATACACACAAGAATTTCAATACAAAAAGGTACTAAAAAAGGAAGCAACAACCAACAGATTTAACAAGATGATTTCAGCATACAAAATTTATTAAAAGGCAACTTCCAACCATTTATTTCAACTAAAAAAAAGAAGTGAATTTTCAAGTTTAAGTAGAAAAATCACAGAATTTAAACTATTACTCCCATGGTGTAGATGCTCTATTCATTTGAGATCATTGGAAAAAATTTCCCTTCTTTTCTTGTTGAATAAATACCTTTGGTTTCCAAAATTTCATCTCCTATAAGTGTAAACATATACATTAATTTATAAAATTTAAAGTTCAAAATAGAACAAAACTAGAGTAAAAACTAAGGTAGATTGGTTCAAAGTTACTATGAAATATAACTTCTCTAGATCTATAAAAATCATTGAATCTATACTTCAATAGGATGTGAAATTATTCTCACCAAAGTACTAAAAAAATAGAAAATATAACATACATTCACTTATTCTATGTGAATAACATAATTATTTTTAATAAAAATCAATAAAAAGGAATGTTTAAACAATGATTTAGAATTATAAAATTTAGGATTAGAAAAAAATTGTGTACCCTTACCTCACAATTAATTTGAAGTATATAATAAGAATTTAAACTCTTAAAAATTTAAGGGTGGAGGGAAACAACCTGAAAATTTTCTTAGAGTGAAAGAAGTTACTCAAAATGGGCTGCCATGTGAAGTGACCCACCTAACTTCGTACAAAAAAAGACCTCAATCAAAAAAAATTTATTAAAGAAGGTCAAATAAAAAAACTAAAAAAAGTAACAAGATAATCTTGGGTTTATCCCCCAAGGGGTTCTATATTTAGATTGATCACAGTTGAAAAATCATTGATTCAACCCCAATTAGATGGAGTATGTGTCTTCTTACTTAAGAACAAGCATAAAATCTTCTTTCTAGCTATAGTAATCAACTCAAATAGTTTTTTAACACCCCATTTTCATATACTTTTAATTTCACCACTTTGAAATTATAACTTCATAGGAGTAGTGTAAAGGGGGGAAAAGGGGGTATATTCCCTCTTCTTCAACTTGAGGAGTGATGTGCATAAATAGTAAAAATTCAATTCTTGGATGTGATTTTTCATCCGATTAAATATCCTATATAAATTCATTATTAAAAACCTCATATGTATCAATATCCACTTTTTCATTAGTGCGCAACTTCAAAATATCCTCTTTCTCTTTGACCACTCCAAAACTTTGAATTACAATTAGATTTTTTGAGTTTCAAAAGTTTCTCATCAGGTGTATTAATAACCTTCTCATGTACCTCTAGTAAATCATGAAGTTCACTTGAATCTACACAACATACATAGGGAGAAGAGAAATCAAAATCATACACAAAAAAATCACAATAATATAAAAGAAAATATTGTTCAATTAAATAAAAAACTTCATTAATTTGGTCATCTTACTCTTTTTAAAGAAAAAAACGGTGATCCTAGGAGTGTTTCTAAGTTAGAAGTGATTTATTCAACCTCCTCCAACCTCTTATCAAAACAAAAATCCTCAATTTTATAATTTTTTAAAGTAAAGGAAAGGGTATCTTTAATTGGTTCATATTCTTATGATTTCACAAGAATTTTGAAAGGATTATCAGGAATATCCCACTACTAAAAGACCACCTTTGAGAGGTGGGTTACATTCCTTCTATTTGTCCTTTGACATATTCATAGACCTAGTCCCCATTGGTAGAGAAAAATATGAGTAATCCCTTTTATCTTTCTTGTTGACCCTCCCTATCTTACTCTTCTCATACATGGATACATTTAATCCTGAACCCCGTCCTCTAAATCACCTAAAAAGTGGAAAGAACATTCATCACATGACCAATTTTCAGGGACCTTCTCCTCTCCAACGGTTCTGACCAGGTATTGTTCAAAATTATAGACTAGTTCATCATATGACAAAATATCAAAATGGTTATCCATCACAATACCTCCCAATTCTGTAGAAATCTTCATGAATGTGTCCTCACTCCCTTAAACCTATTCCGATACATTGCCGCTTGTTGAAAATGAGAAAACGGAGGGATTCTTGGGACCACCCTAATCCATATTCTTCAGTTCCATAACAGAGTAATGCTCACTGACACCATGGAGAGGAGGGCATGGCGCGAAGGGCGCGATGAGGAGGGCGCGGCGAGGAGGGCACGGTGCGGAGGAGGCGTCGGCGAGGAGGCATCGGGAGGAGGGCACGGCGAGGAGGCGTCGGGGAGGAGGGCACGACGAGGAGGAGGGCACGACAAGGAGGGCGCGACGAGGAGGGTGTGGTGAGGAGGGCGCGACGCGGAGGAGGCGTCGGCGTGGAGGTGTCGGGGAGGGTGGGGGGGCGCGGTGAGGAGGAGGAATCGCGAGGGGGAGGAGAAGGAGCCCGATGGGTTTGAAAAAAAAACGGGGCTGCTGGATATAACCACGGATGAAATAATTAACCGTGGCAGTATAAAAGATATAGCCATGGACCTATAAAACCGTGGCTATAGGTCCGTGGCTATAGCTCAGATTTGTAGTAGTGCGTGTTGGTTTGTTTGAACAGAACCCAATACTCTTGACATCATGCCACCGTGGTGGAAACACATCAGGTGGGTGCATCGGTCTGATCATGGATCATTCCTACTTCTAGACAGGACCTCTCTGGTGAGGAAGCTATTGCGTCCCAACGTTTGTCGTGGGGCATCCCAAACTTGTTCAGGGTAAAGCTGCAATTTCATGGTTCCCCAAAAGAGTTCAGGCCAAGGGACCGAAAAAAGAGGGGGAATAGGACTTATGATTCTTGGGGATGGACCCAATGCGTAACACTTGGGTGTCTCTATGTATCTCATGAGAATGAGAATCAATCCACACGTAGTTCTTGAACATGGCATGGCCGGAGGCCAACACTGATAGGTAAAATCCTCTCTAGCAAGGAATCTGGTGCATCCCACAATTAACATGGGGCATCCTGAACTTGTTCAGGGTAGAACCGCAGTTTAGTGTCATGCGTTAAGGACATAAGGACTTGTGCAGTTTAATGCCATGCAGTAGGACGAATAGTGAAAGGGGACATCCCGGGAAGGGAGTATGTGGTGCGGTAGCTATAAACCCGATGTGAATGGGGACATAAGGAGTCCGCACCACACCAAATATCCCCGAAGGAAGTTCTTTAGGTCAAGGGACAAAAAGTGAAAGTTAGGATGGGCCCAAGGCAAGGTGTCGAGACATTTCTACGTACCCCATTAGGATGGGAATCAAGCCATATGAAGTTCTTAGGGCACAGTTTAACATCATATGGGATGATGAAAGGCACATGTGGCATGGCTGCACCAGTACACGTCCCACCAGAACTACTAAACCCTTGTGATTCATGCTCGATGTGGAAAACAAGGAGTACTGATGAGAATTTTCTAGCACAGGAAGGCACATGTCAGGGGGGATGGGACACTAGGTGAATGACGTCCCAATGATTCTATTCCACCTATATAATGCACCTAGATGCGTGGAAGAGTAAAACCGAGTATGTTGGAATTCCATTTGAACATAAGGAAGTGAAAATATGTGAATCATGATGCTCGAGATATTGACCACAATGATGGTGGTGTGATGACAGGGGATAATTGTTGACCATGTTTAAAACATAGTATCCATATTGTGTTATCCTGGAATGGGGACAAATAGATGAGGGTCAACCACTGACCATGTTTGAAACATAAGACCTATCACAAATGTCATCTGAGGTCTTCAGGGACGTTGGCCCAGGACGGTAGGTAAGATAGTGTGTCATGAGACCAGGCCGCAAAGGGGGTCCCCTCAGACATGGAAGTGGATGAGGATCAAAATGACGGGCTCACAAATATTAGACATGGAACGAGGGGAATGTCACCGTTAAAACTCCACACTGTGGGATCTTTGTCAAAATGCATCTGAATATGACTATAAAACATATCATATACAGGGAGTCGAGTCCCTTTCCTCCAAGGACAAGGGTCCCGAGGTTTCACACTTCCAGCTTAATGGTCATAGGATGAACCATTAAGGGGGATTAATTTAATGGACTGTGCACAGGGTGGAGAAGTATCCAAACCCAACATGTAGTTCCCATGGGGAGATCTTCATTTAGGGTCATAGAGCTCAGACCAGGTGGGGAAAAGACATGGGAGGTATATGGTGTGGCCTTTTCGAAACCCGACGTGAATGAGGGAAAAATCCCATAAGGTACTCGCCACCCCACACGTTCCCAAAAGAGTTCAGACTGAGGGGCCGAAAGAGGGGGGACAAGATTTTGGATTCCTGGGGCTGGACCCAGAGACAATGTGTCTGGGAGTTTCTACATATCACACAAGTATGGGAATCAATCCATACGTAGTTCTACTAGGGACACGGTAGGATACCAGTGTCAGAGATAATGAGGTCGTGCAGGTCTGTCCCTTGCACCGAAAGAAGCAGTATTTGATAGATCTTGTTTGTCCTTTAGGATGAATTTGTGTTTTTTTGAAGCAATGGACCTAGGATGGAAAATCCAAGTACGCCATAAGAATCAAGCCGTATACCGGAATCGACAAATGGTATGTTGTGTGACTGATACCAAACATGATTCCCCCTCGAGTGAGGATATCATGGTGCAGTGTCGTTTTTCGTTGTGCGGCCAGGACGATAATGTCACAGTTTAGGGTCATGTGATGGGACCAACCATGCATTTTAATGTCGTGCAGTATAGACACAATGGTTTAAAGTCATGTGGGACTAGGAGGCATAGTTTAAATTCATATGGCTTGGACATATATACGAAAGATGAGGTTCAACAGAGAATGCGCATGGCGCGGTAAAGCATACATGACGTGAATGAGGACGAGGTCCACATCATACCGTGCGTGATTCCGAGTAGGAAACCTCAGGAAGAGGGGCCAAAAAAGGTTAGAGGATATGGGACATGAGAGTCTATCCCCTAGTTGAGTTGGACCCAAAGACGAGATGTCCAGGTGTTCCTACATATCCCATGGGAATGGGAATCAAGCCACACGTAGTTCTTGAAGGTTCCTTTTAACATTATGCAGGACAACATACAATTTAATGTCATGTGGGAAAGGAAGTAGGGGGTTAAATCCTAGAAAGGGGCATACGTGGTGATACTAATTCAAACTCAAAGTGAATGAGGACATAATCCCATACCACGCCACGTAGTCCCATAAGAGTTAAATCTCCGAAGGCAGAACAAAAGAGATAAATTAGTGGAACTCGAGATGGACCTAAAGACAAGATGTCTAGTAATTCCTACATATCCTATGGGAATGGGAATCAAGATGTACATATTTATAAAAGAGATCTTAGTTTATGTTCTTAGAGCTCAGACCATGGAGAGGTAGAATCCTTCCAAGTAGGCGCAGACCTCGACTAGATTCCTAAGCTCATGTGAGTCAAACTCGGTGTGAGAAACAAGGACAGAAGAGGTGTTTGTAATACCTAGAACACATGCCAAAGGGAAGTCGGTGCGGAGCCCGAAATGAGGCCTTTATTGTGTCTTTTTTCCTCATAACGTGAAAATGCGCACTGAGGGATAGTGCCAAGAGTGTCAAAATTCCACTTAGACATGATGAGGTGGAAATGATGTGAATCATGTGACCAATATTTTGAGTTTAAAGGGGATGACGTGACAGTGGAGGATAACTATTGATCGTGTTCAAAACACATCATCTATATCATGTGGCCTGAAATGGGGACAACAAATGAGTGTCGACCGCTGACCATATTCACAATGCGGGACTTGTATCGATTTGTTGTTGGAAACCCTTGAGGACGTTGGTCCATAATGTTAGGAGATCCCTTAGGCCTAACATCCATTCCATTTGGGGGTCCCTTCGGATGTGAAAGATAATAGAATCCCAAATGAAGGGGAACACGAAGCCTGAAAAATGGGTGAAAACATGTCCAGGTAGAATCTGACACTCCAGGTTCTAGACTAGAGTAATCATGGGCCAATTGGTGAATCGTCGTAGAGGGTCGAGGGGCTCAAATTGAGAGAATCCAATTTGGAAAGATGAGTATAGAACAAAGAGATGGATAACTCTTAGGAGAAAGAGGTACATTGTGTGGTTATTACAAACCCGACATGAATGAGGACATAATCCCATACCACACCATATATCACTCTCATGGAAGATTGTAGGCCAAGGGGCCTAGATAACAGTGAGATCCTTAAGAGATGGGGATGGTCCAATAGATGAAATGCCTGGGCATTCCTACATATCCCATGAGGGTGGGAATCAAGCCACATGTAGTTCTGGGAAAGGGATGATGCAAATAAGGGTCAGATACCCCAATGAGGGGTGTGTACGGCACGACGAGTAACCCAAATTGAATAAGGACATGAGTCCATAACGTACAAACCTAAGTGATAACTCGAGCCAGGGGCCTAAAAATACCAAGGGGCCTGAGGCTGGGCCATGGACAAAATGTCATGGCCAGCTCGCATTTTAACATCTTGCAGTGAGGACGAAGGTATGGGTAAGGTATCTCGTCCAGGGATTTGTATGGCACGGTGAGCAACCCAGCATGAATGAGAATATAATCCCGCACCACACTGTAAAATCCTAAGTGAGGACTTGGGCCAGGGGCTCGAGAAGGCCAAGGGGCATGAGGCTGGGCCTCAAACAGAAAGTCTTGGCCAATTTTCGATTTAACGTATTTCAGTGAGGACAAAGGTGGTCTTAGTTTAGGGTCATAAAACTCCAACTATATATGCCTAGTTTAATATCATATGCATGGGACAAAGAGGGTGAATCATCGTGCTTATGGAAGACCACAAAGCGACAATGATGATAGAGGAAAACTGTTGACCAGGTTCTCAACACAGTATCCACCCTTGTGTGACCAGAAGGGGGGGGGGCAATTGAGTGTTAACCACTAATTGTATTCACAACACGGGACTTTTATCAACTGGTCGCTCGCAATCCTCGAGTGTGTTATCTTGTAATGGTAGGAGAGCCCTTGGGCTGAGCATCCATGCCATTCGGGGGCCCTTCTAAATATAGAGGGTGACGAAAACCCAAATGATGGGTCATGCCGAGCATGGAAGGGCCTGTACTCGCAGAACAGATGATAAATTAAGGAAGGGATATCTCAAGGGGATATGTGTGGTGTGTCGAAATAGCCCGACGTGAATGAGAACAAGAGTCCATACCGCACCACACAATCTTAAATGAGAACTTGGGCCAGGGGCCTGAAGGGGTCGAAGGACCTGAGGCTGGGCGTCCTGGCCAACTGTAGCCATATGACCTCTTTTGTGGTTACCGCCTCATCACAGCTCCTAAGCCCATGTGAGCAGTGCTCGGTGTGGGAAACAAGGAGCCAGATTCGGCTTTCCCTATCATATAAGGGTCTGATATCTAGCATCGCCTAAAGGGAATCACAACATGAAGATATAGTGGGTAGGGTAAACCACCACACTCGATGTTTGGGATCTATGGGGGTGCTGACAAAGACAAAGGATAGCCACTAAACATGTTCAAAACACAGAGTCCTTATAGTGTGACCTGAAATGGGAACACAAATGAGCATCGACCGCAGACCATATTCACAATGCGGGACTTGTATCAATTTTTTTCTCAACATCCTCGAGGGCATTGGCCTGAAGTGGTAGGAGAGCCCTTAGGCCGAGCATCCTTGCCAGTCAGGGGTCCTTTTGTATGTGAAAGATGATGGAGTCCTAATAAAAGGAGTGGGTAAAGCATAGTTGTGCCCATGCATTTTAACGTCAAGCAGGGTGGTGAAAGTGATGGACATCTCTAGAGAGTGGGACATATGGTGGGATCAAGATGAGCTCGACGTGAATTGGGGAAAAATCCTGTACCATACCATGTATCCCGACCCAAGGGGGAATTCTGAAGTTTGGGCTGGGCCAATAGACGAAATGTCTGGGCATTCCTACGTATCCCATGAGGATGGGAATCAATCCGTACGTAGTTCTTAAAGGCCATGCAGTTTAACGTCGTGCGGCGAATGAGGCGGGAGCACAGGGTGCGATCATCATAATCCTGACATGAGCGTGGCCAAAGAAGCCTTCACTACGCCATGTAAGGATCCTCCAAAAGTTCTACCCCCAGGGGGGAATAGTCAACGAAAAGAGTTTGGGGGCTGAACTCAAGATGAAATGTTTGAGTGTTCCTACATATCCCATGAAGATGGGAATCAAGCTGTACATAGTTCTAAGGGTGCAGTTTAACATCTTGCAGGATGACATACATTTTAACGTCATGTGGGATGTTTTATAGTTTAAAGTCATGTAGGACCAGGCAGTTTAGGGTCGTGTTGGACCAAACAATTTAGGGTCATGCCGGACCCACTGGCTCAGGAAAAGTATTTCTTGAGAAACTTTGAATTGGTAGGAGGATTTATATGCTCACCATCCATGGTTACTAGTGAGTAAGCACCATTGGGGTAAACCTTATGAACAAAAAAAGGTCCTTCCCATTTGGGCTCTAACTTGGGTGGTTTCCTACTAGGTATCATTGGTGTCTTGAGGGCCAATACCAAATCACCTTACAGGAAAGAGATGAGGTGAACCTTCTTGTTAAAGGCTCTAGATATCTTATTTTGATGCCTTTCTAGATTGTGTAGGGCACGGGGCCTATTCTTTTAAAGTGCTTCCAATTCAGACATATGGATTTCAGCTACCTTATCTGGCACCTGATGGTCATAGACCGCTGTGCGTAACGAAGGTAACTAAATCTCGATGGGCAGGACGACCTCAGTTCTGTACACCAGGGAATATGGGGTCACCTAGGTGGAATTACGAGTCATTGTGTGATAAACCCAGAGGACGTTGGGGAGCTTGTCTGGCCAACTCTTCTTATTCTGACCAACCATTTCTTGAAAAATGTTAGAGAGGGTTTTGTTGAACACCTCGATCTGTCCATTTTCTTGCACATGATAGCAGGAGGTATGGTTAAAACAAATGTTGTACTTAGCATACAACTTCTTCAGCTCAGTTGCACGGAAGTTCGTGCCGTTATCGGTGAGGATAGCATGAGGAACTCCAAATTGGTAGATGATGTTGGAACTCACAAAGTCAACTACAGAATGGGCCTTGACCTCCTTGAGTGGAACTGCCTCTGCCTACTTGGAGAAGAAATCTGTAACTATTAGGATGAATCTACACTGGCGAGCTGTCACTGGTGGATATGGTCCCATGACATCAAGTTCCCATACCAAAAATGGCCAAGATTACTTGGTGGAGTGGAGAGGCTCCAACGACCGATGCATAAAGTTAGCATGAATTTGGAACGCATGGAATATCTTGGTGAACTCGATGCAATCATGGATCATGGAGGGCCAAAAGTACCCCGGTCTCTGGATTTGGTGAGATAGCTTTGACCCAGTCTGGTGGGCGCTGCAGGAACCGGCATGAACTTTGTGCATGACCTGAGAAATCTCGACTCCTTGGATATAAAGGAGGAGAATACCATCAAACCCGCACTTGTAGAGGATCTGATCATGACCGGGACCGTCCTGTAGGGTAAACTGTAACGCGCAACATCGGATTTGCTTGCTCTTGTCCCGATCATCCAGGAGGTAACCATTTTAAAGATATTCTACAAAGGGGACTCTCCAGTCAGGATTCACTTCAACCACTACATCTAGGGGTCCTGACGTGGAGGCTCCGGTGGTAAGATGGCTCACCTGCAGGCTGTCGTCGTCTTCTGGGGAGACATGAGCAATGAATCTCCGATGTGCCACATGGATAATCAGATCATCCTGCTCAGGTTCTGCAAGTGATGTAGCTAGGCCGGCCAGGGCATTATCTCGACCATTCTGAGATCGAGGGAAATGAGTAACTTCTGGCCGATATGGGAACTGGGCCATTAGCTGGAGAGTGCACTCCAACAATGGTACGACCTTTGGATTTCTAACGATGTAGTCATCGTTGATCTGCTTGATGACTAGTTCGGAATCCCCTTTCACATGAAAATGGGGACCATCAATCATGAGTTCCAGCTCGAGGCCAGTGATGAGAGCCTGATACTCTACCTCATTGTTGGTGCATCCTTCTGACAACAGGAATGAGTATGGCAGAATGGCTTGTGCCGGGGTAATAAAGACGATACCCAAGCCTACCCTATTGAGCCTGGGATCATTGAGCCTCCTACCGGCGGGGCTTAGGGAAGCACTATCTAAGTGAATATACCAGCATGTAATGCCTTGGTCCACCAAGAGGATCACCTCATCAGGGAAATCGAGATCCAAGGATTGGTCAGCAAGGGATGGATGGGCAGAAAGGAGGTCTTCCAATGATTACCCCTTAACAACATTTTGAGGGACAAAACTGATATCAAACTGCTGGAGAATCACTACCCACTGAGTGAGACTACCTTTCAACATGGGGCGATTCAGAATGTACTTCAGTGGGTCTACCTGAGATACCAGTTATACCTTGTGGTGCTGCAAGTAATGTCACAATTTCTGTACTACGAATACCAGCACAAGGTAGTTCTTTTCGAGGGGGAGTATCTAGTCTCTGTATCAAGGAGAATATTCCTAAGGTAGTAAATATTGTTCTCTGTCCCCTGATTGTTCTTTTGGGTGAGAAGGGAACCGAGATATTGTTCCAGGGCAGTTACATAAAGGAATAATGGCTTTCTGGAGACAGGTGGCATTAAGACTAGAGGTTAGAGCAGATACTTCTTGATCTCTTCAAATGCAATCTGACACTCTTTGTCCCATTCTTAAGTGGTGCCTTTCTTCATGAGTCGAGAAAAGGGCTTACACTTGCCAGCCAAGTTCACGATGAATCGGCGTATGTAGGCTAAGTGGCCTTGGAAACCTCTAAGCTCCTGAATGTTGCTCGGAGGAGACATCTACCTAATGGCCTTAATCTTCTCTAGGTCTATCTCAATTCCCCTATAACAACGAAGCCGAGAAACTTTCCAAAGGTGACCCCGAAGGCACACTTCAATGGGTTCATCTTCAGGTGACGGGAACAGAGGAATCTGAACACTTTCTCAAGGTCATTGAGATGGTCCTGACACTGGTGATATTTAACCACCAGATCGTCCACATAGCATTCCACCAATGTCCCATGGATCGGCGTAAATATGCGATGCATAGCCCGCTGGTATGTGGCACCAACATTCTTTAAACCAAAGGGCATGACTTGGAAATAAAAAGTACCTTGCGGTACCCTGAAGGCTATAAACTCCTCTTCCTCAGGGGATATTCAGATTTGGTTGTACCCAAAGTACCCATCCATGAAAGAGAGGGCTTAAAATCCAGCTGTAGCATCAATCAACAACTCTATCATAGGAAGGGGAAAATCATCCTTCAAACAATGATGGTTGAGATCACGAAAGTCGATACAGACTTTGATCTGTCCATTCTTATTCCTAATGGGCACAATGTTGGCTAGCCATTTTGGGTATTGGACCTCCTTAATGAAATTGGCTCTGATGATCTTATCAACTTCTGCCTCTACGATGGCACCGTGAGAAGGGTGCAACTTTCTGGGAGGATTCTTGAACCCGTGATTATTTGTAGGGAGACCAAGGAGGTTGATGGCTACCTGAGGATCTAGTCCTGGAATCTCATCATAACTTCAGGTGAACACATAATGGTGTTGTTTCAGGAAGTCTATGTACCACTACTGCTCCTCGAGGGGCATGGCGGCACTGATCAATGTGGGTCTCGGGTCTGCCTCGCTACCGAGGTTCACATGTACCAACTTGTCGACTGTGGCAGAAACTCCCTCCTCAAAGGTAGGGGGAGAATCCTATAAATATTCTTCTTTACTTATAAAGGGGGGATCCTCGGGGGGAGGAATTGCTTCTGAGTTCACTGATCCTGATAGGAGGCTAGTACCATCCTGAGCGGCAGTGGTCACTGCATTGGAGGACCCCTGTGCTGTTGAAACCATAGAAATTAAGGTTGTTGATCTGATACCATCTGGCCTTCAGCCCAAAGGTCCATGCTTAATGATATCAAAGCAATAATGGCGCGTTGGCATGAGTTGGTTAATTCCAAACCAGAAGAACAAGCATTTATGATGTATTTCCGTTTCCATGGGGCGGACATCCCAATACCTTATGGGGGTAAGAGGCTCTGGTATCACCTGAGCCTGATTTGTATAGGAGTATGTGGTAATTTTCTGCCATCTCTTAGACCTGGGAATGTGTTCCCCCCTCGTACGAGACACAACAAAGCACTATCCCATGCCCGGGGTTGTAGCCTCCAATAGGTGGACTGGAAATACGTAGGCATCATATATATCTATCCATGGGTCGGTCGTAGTCATGGCATGCTCGACCTCATTGGTCTGAATCTGCTTGTCCTTGTTCTTGTAGTAGTTGGCATCCAGATAGTGGGCCTCACAAGAAGAAAAGGGATATGCGTCACCTTGAAGCATTCCCACTCGACCATTAAGGGAGTACTTGAGACACATGTGATATGATGAGGGAACTGCAGCATGCATGTAGATCTATGGACTTCCCATCAATGCACTGTAGGCGGTGTCCTGGGAGACTACCATAAATTTGGTGCTGGCAACTGGGCCACCAAACTGGATCTTCAAATGGATCTTACCAAATGACGTCTATTTTGTCTGGTCATAACCTTGGATTCTTAGGTTAGAGGGACTCAGATCATCTTCATACAATCCTGACTTTCACAGTGTTCGAGTCGGGATTAAGTTAATTCCAAAGCCTGTGTTGACAAGACAACGATGAACCTCCACACCATTGAACTGACTAGTGATGTACAATGGACAAATGTTACCCTGTATGGGGGAGCCTTCATCTTCTATAGATAATGAGATAATGGCCTATAATTCATCATTCTCGACCGGTTCAGCATTAAAGGATTCTACGGCTGCTACTTCCGTATCAAACTGTAGGGGGATTCTTAAAGCCTCAGCGAGGGCCTCACACATATCTGATGATAGTATAAGGGAATAAAGTACGGAGAACCTTGCTAGAATACTAAAAAGATGCTTAATAATATTGTACTTACTTTTCAGGCATGAACTTCTATTTGTAGGAGGCCTCTCTATGACAAGAGGCATGGCGGACCCTGCTAGCTGGACCGGCGGTTGACTGGTGTTGGGAATATCTCTTCGTTCACTAGTCAAGGCCTATAGAGTGGCTAACAGATGAGGGTATGATGATTGAGACCATCCTGTAGCAGGGTGTAGCTGGTCGTAACATGGTCGAGGTGTCTCTGCCTGATCTAGCAACACGAACGGTGGTGAAGGCGAGCCTAATGCCACTAGGTGAGAAGGTTTCTCATGCTGAGCTCTATGATGAGCCTATTTACTGGTTTCAATATAATGAATATCTTGGCTAGAAGTGCTGACTGAGGCACTCCGACGACCCATATATCCACGGCTCCATCGACGCTGGCAACTATTGGGGACGTTGGGAGAATTCTCCTGGCGCTTCTCATCGTCAGGAATCATGTAGGGATTTACCAGCTCTACGATGTTAACTAAGGCATACCCTTGACCATCACTTGAAGATTCTTCCACTACTGGACAGATTCTAGGAGGGATCTTCATCCCCACAGGATGAAGTTTCCGAGAGTACGGGATGATGATGGCATCAACATGGGACTTTGATTTCGCTTGCGTCACCGGTGTTTGCTCTTCTGGGAAGAGGCTGGTTGAGACGACAATACAGAAGTGGTGGCTGCAACTTCTGAAGGCTCTGGTCGATTAAGGCATGGATGGATAACACCATGGTCACGAGCGATTGTTTTGCGAGCCATCCCGTCATCATACTTCTGGGATCCGTGACTCGAAACCTGATGTCACTCGCCCTCACTGTCGCTACTGCTGTCTAGCCTCACAAAGACACATGCTACCTATGCCGGGGCTGGGTCCATACTAACTATGTTGTTGTTGACCTGGTCTTGGAGTCAGTCTTTGAACACAAAGCACTTCTTGAGAGTGTTCCCCAGGATCCGGTGATAGGGGAAGTAATTAGGGTGATCAGTAAGGTTTTCCTCTTCCGGTCTTCTACACTCAGGTAAACGCACAATCCCCTGTTTCAAGTCACTGTAGAAGTAACTGGGGACCTATGTCTCATTGAATGAGTAGTTCTAGTTTCTCCTATTCAGAAAAGGGGCCCTTGGAGCCTGACCCTAACGGGGGGCTGGAGGATCATGTCGAAGAGGTAGGGACTGATTGTCCTACCTGGGTGGTGGTGGCGCATTTCATGGGGGTGCCTGCCGATTTTGAGGCAGCCGCTGCTGGGATGGAGGTTGTGCCTGAGGTAGAGGGGCTCTGCGAGGCTATAGAGGTGGCTCCACTAGCAACAACTCTAATCTCCTGTGGGTCTCTATTTGGGCCACTACGGCGGGCTCAGCCCAGGTGGCCCTCCTCACAGGAATTGCAGGAGGCAATGGACGTGCCTGGATGGCTTGTTTCAGGGCTTCTTCCAGGCGCTGGGCCTTATCAAAGAAGTCTCGGAATCCACCAGGGTTGTTCTGGGTTATCATAGAGGGGACCATATCCATCTTGACATTTCCTATTCACATAGTCAGCAATTTCTCCTAAGTCAGCAGCATGTCGAGGGAATACACAAGTCCTTTCCACTGGGCGGCGGAGTCAGTGACGCGCTCATCAGGCCTCTGCTTGCACCTGAAGAGGTCCGTTATACTCATTTTACACGTGGTGGACCTGAACTGGTAGAGAAATTACCTATGGAGGTCCTCCCAGTTGGTCACTAATCCGATGGGGAGCTGGTTGTACCAGAAAAACACAGAGCCTTCCAATTTATGCACAAAACACCGGAGTTTGGCGGCTTCCTGTTGTGCTGGAGTTCCCAACATGGGGCCACACCTTGAGGTAAAGTGGGGCAAGTGCTGTGGAGGGTCCCTTATCCTGTTGAAGGGGGAAAATGTGGGATTCCCAAAACCTAGGGGTGCTGGCATATCATCCACCCACACCGGATATGGCTTTCCATCAGGTGGGAGTGCCACCTGTAGCATTTCCAATGCCTCAAGGTGGGCAATGAGTACTTCCATTGGATCATCTGGACAGGGGTCCCTGTCTTGACGGGGATCCCTAACCACGAGTGCATTAGCAGGTTCTTCAATATGGTAAGCAGGCCCAGCTGATCGTGGATTGGCTGGTTCCACGACCCTCAGGGCAGCTGGGGGAACCCGAGATGGGTCCCTTGGATTGTCGCGCTATTCCGAAGGGTTTGGAGAGACATACCGCGCCCTCTTGCTGTAAGTTATAGCTTCAACCTTGTTCGTGGGGGCAGGATAGTGAGGGTCACCTAGAGGAAGCTCGTTGAGGGGAAGTTATTCCTGCCCCTACTGCCCTGGCCTAGGATTATCGTAGTCTGGCCATCGCGCTGCAACCCATTCAGCCAGGAGGTCATCGACCAACTTCTTCTCTTCAGAAATTTACTGACGCAACGTGGCTTTTTCGGGGTCTTCCTCTGTTTTCTGCACTGAGCGAGATGGTTTGGAGGGTTTGGTGGCTCCGAGATTCTCTTTACCCTTACCGTGATTTCAGCTAAGGACTAATACCTCAGTGGGTGCTGAGAGACCCAACAGGCTCCTCTGTTGATGAGTAACCCTCCCCGATGGGTCCAGTAGTTGTGGAACTCCTTCAGGGGGAGGTCCCCATACAGGAGATCCATCTCATTTTCCTCTTCAAAAAGGGTGTTCATGTTGACCGCGGCTCTACCCAAGGGCATGTCCTCAATGTCTCCTATTGAGTCGTGTTTCCATCGAATAGGACTGAAGAGGAGGGAAGCATATTGACCCCAGCCACGGATCTGCTGGTGAGGGGAAGCCTCCTTGATAATATTGCGAAGTACCTCGAAACTCTAAACACATTACTATTGGAGGGCCCTATGGCGACCTGGTGACTCGGGGCGCTGGGCCACAGGGAGTGAGACCAAATAAACTAGATGGAATTGTTCTTCGATGTACTCAAAATGTGATTGGCTCCTAGGATAAACCACTCACTGATGACGAAGGCAAAAGCATCTCCTAGAGGGTTTGATAGAAACACTCAACTTCCTCTGGGGTGAGGGATTCCGGTGCACTGAAATTCAATGCTTCCATGGGCCAAAAATTCTCAGGGAAGTGGTCCGCTGCGAGGATATTCCATAATCTCCTTGGCTCGGATTCAGGGTCTGGCCCTTCATTACCCCACTCTTCTACCAGAGGCGGCTGGGGAACTAGTAGTGGTACCGAAGCAGACCGCTGGGACGGTAGGCTGGCCGGTGGATAGTACGGAGAGCGAGCCGAAAAACCACCACATCTCAGGCTATCCTCCAAAGAGTGTAGTGACTTAGCCACCACATCACGGTAGGATGGGTTGACAGTCGTAGTTCCTGGAGCAAGGGATAGGGCTACTGGCGATGGGTTGCGCTGCTGCTCTCCCATCATCGGTCATCATAATAGATCTATGTGATCTCTAGTCGAGGTAGAGAGTTATTCTGGTGACGATGGTGGTGATTGCACAATCGTAACCTATGGGGTTGCCAAATTTTCTTCCTCCTGGATATACCTATGGAGGGAGGCAGGAATTCGATGGACCTCTCATTCTGGGAGTACTAGGATGATGCGCCTCATTCTTGCCCCAACCCTTGACTTGGAGGAGTGAGGTGAGGGTTCCCGTACTGAGTCGTACTTGGATTCGGAATCTGAAAAGCAAACCAGTTTGACCTCACTTTGAATCTTCTCAGTGTTACTTTTGTGGCGGTGACGACCCGCCCTCCTACCCCAGGATGGTTTTTCAGGATATGGTTGATTTCCGGAAGGAGGAGGACCTTCAGTCGTACTGGTGCTGGGGCAGAGAGGGCTTCTGCCTGAGCAACCCAGAGTGCGTGGAGCACTGGGATAAATATCAAATGGGATATAGGTAAGAATTATGTGGGAAGTGTTGGAGAAGGTAGGACTTCTGCTTGAGCCCATAGGAGCACGGGTGAGACCCCCCATGCTTGTTTCCTCTAGTGACATTAGTGTGAGGAAGGTCCTTGTGCTGGTCGAGCTGAACACGAGTAGGGCCTTCGTGTTGGGTACTGGTGAGGTGAGGATGGACTTCACCCCTATGGTTGCTGAGGCGAGGAGGGACTTCTCTGACTACTATAAGAACATGGGGAGGTCCCCCACGCTGGAGAGTGATAGGATGTGCAACGTCCCCACACCAGTGGTCTATGGCAGGTGGGATAACTCCATACCCGATGTAATGATCATGGGAGAGGCATCCATGTTGGGTGTCACCGCCGTAGGGAGGACCCTCATTTGGGTTGAAGGTGGCACGGGGCAGACCTCCATGCCAAGACTGGAAGTGGGTAAGGCCCGCATTCTCCATGGTAGCGGTACATAGAGGACCTCCGTACTGGGTGGCATTGCTACGAGTTAGTCCTCGGCAGCCACTGCCTGTGCTGGTGACCAAGAGAGTCGACCCAGCCTGCTCATGGGGCAGTTGGGACCTCAATCCAGATCTGGCATATGAATTTACCTGTTCAGTATACAAAGGGAGTTGGTGATATGCGTCAGCGGTGGCTCGGTCCATAATAGACACTGACATTGACGCCCCTTGGCAGACACCCTCTTCAACTTGCACCCGATGCTGGCGTTGGTTTAGATGGACTGGGGCCGGTGGTGCAGGTACATGACTTACCTGCTCCTCGGCTAGTAGGACTGGGTGGTGGTGCTGACACGGCCTGGTGGGAGCCCTTGCTGGGATCCCTTGGAATGGGATCCTTACTGGGATGACCTGGATATCCCCTACCTCATCAGCGTTGGGCAGGGAGTCATCGAGACGTTCTAGGGAGAGGCTCCCGAAATGGTTATATGTTGGAGTGGGGAGAAGTGGCTCCCTATGTGGACCTTAGGGGCAACGTTGATGACGAGACAAAAATGACTCTAAATTCAGGCGGGCCATATCCCGAGTCGGGATAATACCCTCCTCATCATACCAGCGTACGAGGTCATTGATCACCCTTCATTGGATGAACTCTAAGGGAGAGATAGGATGGGGGCACCCAGTGGTCATGGCCATTGAGACCGTTTCAGAAGAGGTGGAACTGCGTGGGACTTCCATGATGGTACTTCCCCTACCCCTGCGTCGGTGGGCAGGTGGTGATCGAGTTCCGGGTGCAGCAGCTTGGTTCCTAAAAGTAGAGAGATTAACTCATTAGTGTTGAAAGAAAAAAGGGAATTGATGACCAGTGCCCCAACATTATTCCATGTTCTATGGCTGGTAATATGGATCCACACTGACAACGTCGCAGACCAGGATGTCCAACGTTTTGACTACCCCAACTTCTGGTGAGTTTCATGCTAGGCCCGCTATTTTCTTGGCGGGACCCGACACCAAATAGCTAGATCTGGTGACACTCTAGTCCACTGATGTCTCAAACGCTACTAATCTCCATATTGAGGAGAAGATATTCACTTTGGTTTTACCATTTCTGTTTTCGATGCTTTCATTAGGGCACGTGCATCCGTCTTGTTCGAGGATGGAAATGCTACTTTTTTCCCTGCATTCCCTCTTTCCAAAGGTAGGCGACATCTGTTCCTTGTTCAGGTACATTTTCTCCTTGATCGAAATGGGATGACGAGATGTCGGTTATTCCTTTCAAGGAATCCTCCTCAGAACTCGTCACCTAGTCTGGGTCTCCCTTATAGATTTAAGATGTTTTTCGTGAAACTCTTCCTAGTGCCATATCTTCATGGACACCAATTAATTACAATGCTTATGTTGGGACATTCCAAAGGGTCCAGTTAGGGTAGCAACCTTCGGTTAGGGGTGTAGTCACGTTGGACATCACTGGCATATCTGGATGCTGGGACACTGGCACGTCTGGGTTTCTTCCCATTATTATAGAGCTTCTCGAGGGCGTGGAAGCCTGAGGCATCCCATGTCAAACACGGGGAATTTTATGCCATAGAAACATACATGAGGTTTTCATAAGATTCTCATGTTTAACACATGGTATTCCACTAGTTTAACGTCTAGCGGAGATGGATCAGACTGATCAGAACACTGATTAGAGTGGATCAGATGAGTGCAAACCCTGGAGGGAACATTGATGTTGGGGCCAATGTGTGGTTAGCTTCCTGGTTGTTGTTAAAGGGAATGGGGAGTGATGTGGCATGATCCCACTGGGATGTGGCGGCCTGGGTAAGAATCAGGATGGATGATGGAGGGTTTAATGAAGTAGGTGGATAATGATATGGAATCGACTCAAGGACAATGGAGATATTGGGATGGAGTCTCGAAGAGACCTCCTACATATCCCCATGGTAGGGAATCAAATTCTGCGTAGTTCTATGGGACTATGGTACACCTAAGGAGGTGACCCTTGATAATAAACGCATGGATGAGAACTAGAGGAAATAGAACCCCCAGGTTGGGTCATGACCTTCCCAAAACACATATGCTCAAGGGAGAGATCAGTATGAGACATGAGTGATGGGATTGAACCTCAGGGAGGCTTCCTACTTATCCCCATGGTAGGGAATCAAAGTCCACATAGTTCATCTAAAGACGGTTTACCATCAAAATGGGTTGACAATGGATTACCGCTGAATGGGGTCACAACGGCTTGCCACTGGATGGGGGATGCAGTTTAATGTCATGCAGGACAAAAAGGGGCATGCAGTTTAATGTCATAAGAGATGAAGGTGGTTTGACATGAAGGGGGGTCAGAACCAATGGGTGTTGGGATTGAACCTCAAGGATGTTTCCTACGTACCTTGCCTTGGTAAGGATCAAATACCACATAGTTCATAAGGGTCTAGTGAACCGATGTGAAGATGGTCGGGACCAATGGTTGTTGGGCTTGAACCTTAGGGAGGCTTCCTACATACCCTACCTTGGAAAGGATCAAATACCTCGTAGTCTAGAAAGGGTGTTTGGTGAACCGATGTGAGGATGGTCGGGACCAATGGATGGTGGGCTTGAACCTGAGGAAGGCTTCCTACGTACCCTGCCTTGGCAAGGATCAAATTACACGTAGTTCAGGAGGGTCTGGTGAACCGACGTGAAGGGGGTCGGAGCGACCGAGTATTGGGATTGAACCTCAAGGAGGCTTCTTATGTACCTCACCTTGGAAAGGATCAAAGACCTCATAGTTCATGGTTGCGTTTGGGTATTACACTCTAAGTTTCCCAGAGAAGATGTCATGGTCGATGCTTACTCTAAGCCCATGTGAGTCATGCTTGGTGTGAAAAAAAGAGGCAACAAATACTTGACAATCACATCGTGAAAGGTACGTCCATGAGAAGTAGACCGGGGCTACACATAGTTGGAATCCCAAAGAGGAAACAGGGGCTTATGCGTGGTTAGCAGCCTAAGGTGACGGAGATTGGGTCTTACTCCAAGAGGGAGGGCCGGGTGTTGACAAAGCCCAGTGGGAGTGGAATTTGGCACCTAGGAAGAGAGGAGGAGTAGGGGTTCTGCCTCCTACAAGGAAAGCTAGGGGCTTACACTAGGGAAGTTTCCCTTTCCCCGCATATGGACGCCACTCCGATAAAGAGGATATCATTCCATGTGAGGAATAATCTCACTCCCGTGGAGACCAGTGGGTGTAGAGAATGTCCGAGATGGGGCACCCTGCATGCATGACATAGGGTAAGGCCACAATTTAATGTCTTGCATCTCGGATGAGGTGGGTGCGCTCCACACCCCTAGGACTTACATAACTGGTACCCCTTACACCTTGGTGAAGGGAATGCACCGGCAACACCGTGACTAGGAGGTGTCGAGAGGTGATCCCATTGGGAGTCCACGTTAGAATGGATATGCGAAGAAGAAATAGTCGTTATCATGCCTATGCAAAGAGGCATGAGGCAAAGCAACGCATTGTGAAACACCGCCCAAGGGACTTTAAAGTAACTTCGTACGAGCCTAGAATGTTGTACGAGAAAATTGTGTGTGACGTAGATGTTTTGGGTGTAGGAGGCATCCAAAAATGATGTCTGGAAGAGAGACATCGAACACGTGCGCACAAAGAGGGAGGATTGCACGCAAATGGAATAGTTGCGGAGAAAAAGATGGGTGAGTGGCCCTGGAGAATTGCGTGAAATCATGGAGGTTTGTGCGCAATTGGCGCACGATTAAGACACATGTGTGGAAAAGACCGGGTCGGCGCGCAATTGGAGAGGTTTTAGCTCACAAAGGGGAGCCGAGGTTTTGCGTGAAATTATAGGGGATTGCATGCAAGGTATCAGAGTTGCGCACAATTTGGAAGGGATTTTGCACAATTTGTAAGGGATTGCGCACAAGGAATGATACTCAAAAGGATTTGGACGAGGGTTAAGCCCGAGTGGTCTTGCGCGAAAGAAAACCCCTGGGCAACATGTTGTAAAAAATCTCATATCTGAAAGCCATATTTTTCATGCAAGAGGTAGATTTTGCGTAGAGGAGACGGTTCAGATTCTTCAGCCGTCGGAAATTGAAGGGGAAACCTTCTATTTATAGGCACTCGGGGTCGTCAGATCTGTGTGGAAGCCAGTCTGTGCAAAAGATTGTGCGCCTGTGTTGACAACGTGAAAGTTTGACCATGTAGGGGTGGTCACATGTAAAGTTACGTGCCCGAGGTCAGTGGCGCAGAAGTTTCCGTGCCTACATGTAAAACTTCCTCAGATCCCATGATTTTCCACGAACGAGAGATGTTTTTTGCACACACTTGAGATTTTTTTGCGCGGCCCTTCTGGTCCCCCCAAAATGTATCTATGGATCGAAATATGTCTTTGCATTGTCGTGAAAAAACCTCCTTCATCCCTTGAGTTTTTTTCGGCGTCTACATAAATATATTTCAAACTAGCATATTTTTTGTTTATTTTGGAAAATAAAAGCTTGAAATATATGGTGCTTACCTACTAGGATGTTGAGATCACACCCTAATCACACCACTCAGTGTTTGTAGACTACATGGATTTACACTTCCTAACTTAGATTTTGTTCACTCTTAGAGAATCTATGTTTTTGGTCAGAGAGTGACCATGGGTCACATGGGATGCTTTGATCAGGTTTATTTTCAGAATTTATCCTGCATTGATAATGTATCCCTTTTAAAACTTTTTATGGTTATAGGTTTATAGATATTGTGGCGTATTAGTATAGTCACAGTTAGAGTATTTTCTGTAGGGGGTGTTTAGAGTGAGAGTTGGGAGTTTATTTCATCTTTTTTTATATCTATTTCTTATTTATTTATTTTCTATATAAATGATTTTGGTATGTATGTATGACTTATTGATGGTTCATTATAGATTTTTATAAGAAATTATTTTGTTCTTAAACTCCTATTTAAGAGTAAAATTGTTCCCATGGGGTTTTCTTTGATTCCCTATCACTTTTTTCTATCCCATGGGGAACGAGAATGCCCCTTGGGTCAGTACTTGATCGGTCCGGGTACCAATTTGGATGGACTCTCATGAAAGTTCTTTATAAATGGAATCAGATTTTAGGTTCCTAAGAGGGACTAAGTTTTAGATTCACCCTTTATTTTTTGTGATGTTTGGTAGATGGGTATAGGATTTTTGGGGCTTGGGAGGTGGGAGCAGAAAGAGTGTCATGATCTCTTCTCTAATATATGCTTTGAGTCGCCAAGGGAAGTTGGATTTTGGTTATTTATTTGTGGTTTTTGATTTATTCTCATTATTTGGATGGATTAAATTTTTTTTCTATGAAATGGATTTGATATATTAGTACAAAATGAGATCACATAGATTTGTAACCTATTTGGAGCCCACATACAAGGTTCTTTGTTACTATCAATGAAAGAAGTGTGATTGGCACATGGTCCACCAAGAAATGTAGTAAAGTCATTCATGGTCACTAATCCCATGTGTCTTAGACGTATGTTTTATGATGTTGAGTAATTTTATTTTTTATTTATGTTCTATAAATATCCTTTTTAGAAATTTAAAAAAAATTGAGTAATTTTAAAGATTTTAAAAGGAAGTGGAAGTTTAAAAATTGTTTTCATATTATGTTTAAAGGTTTTAAAATAGAATGCATCTTTTGGAATGATTTTTAAATAAAATGCATGATTTAAATTAGTGAGAGTTGGGTTTAAATGTAATAAAGTGGGTTTTGTGATATATGAGTATTTTATGGGAGGGTTATGTTGGATTTTAAATTTTTAAATTTTTTTTAAGTAAAGGAAAATTGGTTTTGAAAATTTAATGTAGTTTTCTAAATAAATTTTTTAAAAATAGAAATTGGTGTTTGAGGTTTTAATAAAATTTTCAATAAATAAATCATGGAATTTAATATGGGTTTTCAAATGGGGCTATGTATTTTAATTTATATGTGTTTTGGGTTTTGAAAATGGTTCAAAGAAGACTTGATTTGTTAAATGGTTGTGGCTCTTTTAGTAGTGACCTTTGTTGTGTTCTTTAAAATTGTTGTTTTGAATTGAGATATGATTTTTTTATGGTATTGGAAGTTGTTTTAGATATGATTTGGATAATTCTTATGTCCCTATGTCTTATTTATAGTATTCCTCCCTAAAAAATTGTGAGAATTTTTGAGTTTGGGTGATCACCTATTTTTTGGGGTTTGTATCTAATCGAGTTTTGGGGTGAACCTAATCAGGATTAATTCCTTATATATTTTATTAGTTTCTCTTTATTTTTTTTGGAAATTTTAGGTTTTTAGTGTATCATTAGAGTGAATTAGTTCTTTAGAGTTTGAGTGTGCTTTTGGGGTAGTGAGGTTTTGGTTCTGGTTCTTTGATTTTAGGGGGAAACCTTGGGTGTCATTTGGGTAACTATGACTGATGCAGAACCAGTTGATAATTTTCACTAAATTGTATCTATTTGAATTTTTTGGGATCACCATGTTGGGTGACTCAGACTTGGGGGTCCTTGGTTACCACCTCTTTATTCTTGACCTAGGGTTCAAACCCATATTGCTGGAGAGATATCTTCAAGGGTTATTCCTTTTTTACCTTAATTTTTGGTTTGAATATAGTGGTGATTGGTTGGGTGGTATTCTCTATGGAGTCTTCAGAGTATTGTTAAGGCTATGATCTTCTTTGATAGTGGTTCAGTGGATCTTTTGAAGTATCATTTTCTCCCTTTTCCCTGCCTATTGATGATCAATTGCTTTTACTTGGGTTATTTCATATTGTGCTTGTTTGGTGAAGGTTCTTGTGTTTATTGTGGAAATTTTGGATCCATTTCTGGTTGGGGTTCCTTCTTGAGTCCCTTTTGGTTGGGGGTTCAGGTCACATTTAATAGTAGTTTTCAGGTGATTCCTTTATTTTATTGATCCACCATACCATGGAAATTATTAAATGTTGGTGAGATCCACTATGTAACTCCATTTCTTTTCACCTTGTTAGTGGTTGAGTGAGATTTTTTTCTTTAGGATTTATAAATTCTTGAAATTTTAGTGATGATTTCTAGCATGTTGGGTCAAACTTGGATTTAGGGTATCATGTCTTAGCTTGACCTTCCTTCTTGTTTTAGGTTCTTCTTTGAGTCTTCTCAAGTCTGATGGATTTATAAGAGAAAAATCATTATGGTGGGGAGGATTTTGAAACCCTAAAATTTTTAATTAATTAATTTTTATTTTTTCTGAGGAGCTGTGAGAACTATTCTTTTTAATTTTTGAGAATTTTTGAAATATTTGTCCTGTCGCACGGTTAACACACAGTTAGTGCTAATTGCACGGATCCCATTAAAATTGGGTCTGTGATTGGAGAATCCATTTTCATGGTTATAATATTGTTTTCTAAAATATGTAATCCAACCTATACTTTTTTAGTTAGAGTTTCATGGTTGGTTTATGGTTCTAAAACCATGAAACCAAACTATGTGATGTACCCAATGACTTATAAACATGAAAATTTAAAAAAACACCCTCCTATTCTTTTTTCCATCATGTGACTCACCCCTCCCCATCTCCTCTTATATTTCTCATGGCTAGGAAGACCCCAAGGTTCACACCTCCCTCTTCCAATCTCCTCCTTCCGATTATTTCTCATGTGATTTCAAGGGGAAATCAGTCTAGGCGATTCCTCTACCTCCCCCCCCCCCTTGCTCATGAATTTTCTTCTCTCTACCACTACATAATGATTTTGTAAAAACCCTAGGTAGGGTTTTAGATCTAATTTATTTGGATCTTTCTACTAGGGTGTGTGATGAGTTCTTCAAGCCTTTCACTTTCCATTTTTGAAGGTTTCAAATCATCTAGGATCATTCTAGTAAGGGGTTTCTGTGTTTTGTATTTTATCTAATATATCACATATTATTTATAATTTTAAATTAAATCATTTAAATTGAAAAATTATAGTTTGATCGATTGAATTTAAATATTATTTTAATTTAATGTTTTTTGATGATTTCAAATGATTTTGAAATGGGTTTTTTGGGGATTTGGATCTACTTTTGGTTTTTAATTAAAAAGAAATTGTGGTTTTGACTAATAAAATATTCCTTATGGTTTTTAAAGAGGGATTGAGTTTCTCAAAGTTTTTTGATGTTGTTTAAATAGTTATTATTAAATGTTGTGTGAGTTAAGTGGTGAAATGTCTTGCGTTCATCTACTTTAAGAATTTTACTATTTTTTTTATTTTTCCTCTAAGTGATAATATAATTGATGTTGTGAACATTTTATATTATTTTATGAGTTTATACACATATGAATGATTATTTATATATATAGACATGTGCACATATTAACATAATAATATGTGAATATGTGAATTGTGAAGTGTTTATAAATAAATATATATATGTATTTAATTTAATAGGTTTATAAAGTTTTAAAAGAAAAACTATGGAACTTAAACTTTATGTTGGATTTATTTTTCTCAAGTATTATCAAAATATTTTTTAAATGGTTTTGTCTTATTCAAAAATGGGTTGAGTTTATTAAATTATTTTGAAATGGATTTGAGAAAAATGATTGTTTTTCATGTGATCCTTCAAAGTGGTTTTAAAAAATGAGACATGGTTCTCTATGTGTGCTCATGTTTGATGGATATTATTTATTTTGTATTTTATGATTTCCAAATGGATTAATTTTTGTTTGGAACATTGGATACTATAGGTAAGAGGGTACTAGGAAGGGTTCTTCCCTAGTCTTAGTCATGATCCTAACTAGGGTTTATTTTAAATGTTTCCTTGAGAGGCCTCTAGGTATAGTTGTAAGGTTTATATAGTCTAACCTAGTGTTACTTGTAGAAAGTCCTCATTAACTTTAGAACTTATAGGTCAGATATCATTCCATATACCTTGGATTACGCTTATGAAGATGCATTCTATTTAGTTCCCATTCTTGTTCATATGGTTGATTTTGTGTTTATGATTGATTTCCCTTATTTATCCTCATTGGTTACTTTATTATGTACTTTAGTTTTTATTTATCTCTATTTGTTTATTGCTAGTATTATTTTTTTATCTTTATTATTATGGGTATTTCTACTTAGCATTGTTTTAAAGTGAATTTGAAAAAAAGAATTTGAAAAGGGTCATGGGTTACTTGGGTTTGTTTTTGTAAAGGGGTTTAAAATTTTATTTTTAAAATAGTATTTCAAAAAGGAATATGGTGCTTTATAAATGAAAAAGGATTTATGAGTTGGGTTACAAAAAAGACAAAATTATTTCCTAAATATATTTCAAACTAGCATATTTTTTTTTATTTTGGAAAATAAAATCATGGAATCTATTGTGATTACCTATTGGGAAATTGAGAGCACAACCTACTCAAACCACTCAATGTTTTTAAACCTAGTGGATTTTTGGTCCCATTTTTTCACTCTCGAAGCATCTATGTTTTCAGTTGGAGAGTGAACTTGGGTCACATGGGATGATTTTATCTGGAATTTTAGTGTTTTATTTTTATTATTTATATCACAACAATAATGTATTAATTTTAATACTTTATAAGGTTAGAGGTGTGGTGATATTTTAGTGGATGAGGATATGCATAATTGGAAGATTTTATACGTGGGAGAGTGTTTGGAGCATGAGATAAGAGTTTATTTATTCTTTTTTTATATATTCTACTTGTTTATTTATTTTTTCATATTTTATTTTGGTATAAATGTCAGAATTATTGATGGGTCATGCCCAATTTTTGTGAGAAATTTCATTTCACTTAAAAATTCACTTAAGGGATTAATTATTCCAATTGTTTTTTCTTTGATGTGTTGGTGATTGTCGCCAACCTGAGGGGATTAAGAACACCCCTCGAGTTAGTGTTAGATTGGTTTAGGCATTGCTTTTTATAGAGGAATAGGATGGTTTTTTACATAGTTACTTAGGATAAGTACCTATTAGGGAATGATTCCACTATACCTTGCCTATTCATTGCTAGTTATGATACCACTCTGACTAGGATCCCACTTTTCTCACTAGTTTAGGATGCTACTTTGGCTAGTGTCTTGTGCATAGTTTGAGACATAGTTGGATTTGGGATTGAGTTGGTACAAGTATCCTAGTGTAACTTGACCTTATTATACCTAGGGAAACTCCCACTATTTTGATTTATTTTTCCTTTACTTGAGTGTATAATATTTTTTTTTATAGTCTATTTAATTTGGTAGTTTATTCTATGTGGTGTGGTTTTATGTTCAACTTATTTATGAGATTATATATTTGTGTTCACTTTATCATTTTAGTTTTTAATCTTTCTATTAACTATTTTAAACAAATTTATCAAATGATTTGGGAATTTAATTGGTAAATAAAGGATTTAAACTCATTACTATGTTCTCATAGTTTTAAAGGCACTTATGTACCTTCTTAAAGAATGGGTTTTAAATGATTTTCCTAGAACTCATCAATCTTTTATTAATAATGTGGTTTTAATTTAAATATGGAAATTTAGGTTTTTATTATGTGGTATGGTTTAATTAAAAGTTAAAAAGGTTCCATTTTCATAAATTTTATTTCAAAATAAAATTAATAGAATGGATTATAAAAGGAATTACATAGAGACTTTTATTGGTGATATCTGATTGGGAAATTTTCTCACACCCTACTTATACCATTTGGTGTATGTATACATGGGGAATTTTGAAGGTTTCAAGTTCAGGTTCTTGAGAAGATTCCCATTTTGGATTCATTGTCCTTGGTTTCTCATGGAGTGATTTTTGGTGATAATTTTGGAGTGTGACATTGGTCCATGAGGATATTATTATTTTGGTGTTTTTAGGATTCTTTTGGTTACCTTGAGTTGTGTATATACTGGCTATTTTATATTCCCTTGTATTTTTTGGGATTTATGTAAATTTCTCATTACACACTCTCATTTTTTATATTATATGGAATGTGATTTGGATATTTTATTTTAGTTATGACTCATTTGATTTATACTATGTTTAAAACTGCTTATTTTATTATACATGGAAGTCTAATGTGAGGACTCTCCATTATAGAATCTCAGAAATACTCTACTACTTATTTATTAATTTTATAAGGTGAAATAATTCTGAAAAGTATTTTTTGTAACACCCCAATACTATTTAATAGCCTGTGGTGATTTGGAACATGCATCAAGACTTTTCATGGGATAGGTTTTGTATCAGGTTAGGATAGCCTGAGTTAGTTCATTAAAAAATAGGATCAGAGCTTATACCTCTTGTTATTTTGGAAGTAATGATATATTAAAGATAGGAATTTAAATATTTGAGAGGTAGGTATAGGGATATTATAGACAAATATTTCTCATTCTAAGACTCAAGTTACCATGGGTAGTCAGGTTGTGAGTCATGAATTTTAAATTCTTTATTTATTTATTTTTGATGTGTTATGATCTATATTTCTAGTGTTTAAAATTTTATTTAAGTTATATGGGTTTTTATAGGTTCTTCATGTTTGGGGTGGAAATGGGAGTTGAACTAGAAGTACATGGTTTGCCTATATGTTTTGAAAAACCATACACATCCCATGAACATGGTTCTAAGTAGCTCCTAGTGGAAGTTTCATAGTTGGAACATGGTCCTCTAAACCATGAAACCAAACTGTGAACCTATACAAACCCATTTTATATTTCATGTTGAACCCCTTTTATTTTCATGTGTACTTTTGGTTGTGTTTTTTTATCTTTTGGGATGAATTAAATAAAGTTTTTATATTTCTTTGAAGTTACTTAGTTTTATTTTGTTAATACTTTATGTTATAAAAACTTGGTTTAAGTAGTAATAGTTATGTTTTTAAATAAATAAATAAGTTTTTTATGATGAATTAAAATGAATTTTATGTTTTGGATATATAAAATAATTTCATTGAAGAATTTTTTAAATTTAAAATTGATTATTTAGTGGAGTTTTATGATTAAAAACTAATGTATATTATTCCAAGATTCATTTGGAAGGGTTTCAAATGAGAAGTGGTTTGATTTTGGATTTCATGGTGAGGGATGCCTCCCTTTTTTTTATATTATTTGTTCTTAGGATTAGTTTTGGTGTTCTTATTAATTTCAATCATTATTAATAGAAAAGTTTTTATGAATTATGGGATGTCTGTATCATGGGATTTTCCTCAGATTAGCATCTCTCAAGGTTTGGATGTAGTCCCTCTAGTTTTATAACTAACTTATACTCTATGTAGAGTGATAAAGACAAAGTTTTATTTGATTTTTGAAATTATCTCATAATTATTGAATTAAAATTTACTCAACTTTCATGGAATTCATTAATAACTTAGTTTGGAATTGTTCTCATATGCCTTGGATTTGTTCAAGCATGCAGTCAATGTGGTTTTGATGGTGGAATTAAGTTCTAGGGTTCACGTATCTCAGGGTGGGTGGTGACCTTATCTCCTTTATCATTGATAATATTTATCTATCATGTTAGAAGTGTAGATAGGATAAACCTAAGTTGGAGAGTTAGTATTATTTGGGAAGAATATTCTTATTCTATCATCATTTATCTTATAAAGAAGCAATCTATTTTATGATTCTAGTTTGGTTGTCCTATAATTTTTATCCCTCTTGTTTGAAAGTTCCAAAAACTTTTCATCATTATGGTTAATTGATTTATATTCAAAAGTTTTTGAATTGAAATAAGGAAAAAAGGAAGAAACCCCTATTATAGTTTTGGATCTTGATAATGTTCTGGAAAAAAAATTTGGGATATTTCTTTCATTTTCCTTCCCCCTCTCCATTCCTTATTCTATTAGTCCGTTAGTCTATATTTTTTTCTTTTAAGATATTTTGGATTTAATATTATTTGTAAGATTTCATATTTACCTTTAGTTTAATTTAGATATACCACTTCAATGGTTATGAAATCTCATATCTTTAGTTATGGGGATTAGATCATACCTTTTGGTGATATTTCTTGGGATAAAATGGCTTTGTTTATCCCACGATGTTAGAATAAACCATAAATGCTGGGGAGACCCATTGCAGCTCTTGAATTTCTAATAATATATTTGGGGTTTTTTAGTTTCTGTGTTCTAATTTTTTCTATGAATTGGTATTAATGAGTGTCAATTTTAGAACTGGAGAGGTTTTCTAATGTTTTGATCTCCTCAATTTTTAGATGGTTCAAGTGTTGTGTTATCTGGTGTTCCTATTTCCATTATTGGATTATTTTTAGATTCTTTATCCATAAATATTTAATTACTTTTTTAGAGATGAAAGTGATGTAGAGGGAATAATTTTCACACCCTAATATTACTTTTGAGTAATTTTTTAATTATTAAACTTATCATAATTAATGAGGTCCAGGACTGATTTTTTTTTGAATTTTTAAGAGTTTTCAAAATTTCATGGGTAGCACATGGTTAAGGGAAACCATGAAAATTTACTTATGTATCCAGTAGTAACTGGGTGACATAATTTTAGGTATTAACTAACCATAAATATTTAGATAATGATTGATGCATGGTCATTAGAAACTATGCAGAGTACCCTTACATATGATATTTTTAGTTTAATGGATGGTGCATGGGTTGTGCACAGTTTGGAAAAATCATTTAACTTACTTTTAAATATATTTAAAAAACCATTAAAGGTTCCTTTATATATGGTTACTTTACACATGGTTGGTTCATAGTTTGATAAACCATATGACCAAACCATATAGTGTCATCTAGGTTTTTCTATGATACTTTTTTATTTGACATTCCTTGGATGCTTGAGGTTTTTTAATGCCTTATTCATTTAAAATATATTGAATTATTCTTGTCTTGGTGATGATATAATTGTTTTCATTATCTTTGTGATTTTAAATTCTTACATAAATGGGATTTTAAATGGTTCTTAAGTTTTATATTATTAATTCTACTTTATAATTCACTCTATTTGTTTTTATAAATTTCTTAGAGGACCTTTTTATGTAAAATAATATTTTAAAAGGATGTTAAAGTTACCTAATTACCTTGAAACATTTTCTAGAAGTAACTAATTATGAATTCTATTTTGTTTCATACTTAAATGGAGCCATTTGAATAGAATTTTATTGTTATTAAACTTTTGTTTTCTTTTTCTATCATTTTATGATTCTTACACACTGATTTGATTTTTTTAATATGTAATGATATCTTAAATGATTTTATAATTCTATAATATGTATGTTATATTTTTTTATCTTCAAATTGAATTATATTTTTAAAAAAAAATTATTTTAGAAGTTTGGGGTGTATTTGGTTTTTAAAAGGGATTTTGTATACCTTTAAACTTGGGTGAAATATTTAAATCATGTTTGGAAATACCTTAATTTTTTTTCATGTTTTGGTTATCAATAAAGTCTCAAAGGCCCATTTTGAACTTTATGAAAAGGGTTTTGGATTTAATCCCCTTGCATAATATTTTGTTTGAGCTTAAAGGTTATGTAAAGTGGTCTGGTTTTCTTTTTTCATGTGTAATGCATGAATGGATATGGGTTATTTTAGTGAAGGGTGTTTAGAGGTGAGATAAGGGATGTTTTATATGTCATTGAAATTTTATGTGATTGATTTAATGATTGATATTTCTTATCTCCATTTGGTTGATCATGGGAACCATAGGTACTTACGTAGGGACTTAGGAAAATTACTTACTAGATAATGATGCCTCTATACCTAGCCTATTCATCACTAGTTTTTATGCCACTCTTAACTAAAATGACACTTTTACTACTAGTTTAGGATTCCACTCTTGATAATGATCTATGTGGAGTTTTAGATACACTTGGATTTGGAATTGAGTTAGTATGATGATCCCAATGTACCTTTTGTTGTACCTCTCGTACCCCTCGTGGTTTGATTTTCATGATCACAATCACTCACTTATTTATCTAATCCTCTTTCAAGTGTTTTTGGATGATAGGAATCATTTCAGGTTGCCAAGGAATTGGGCCAAGAAGGCCAAGAAGGCAAAAAGCCTAAAATGGACTGAAATTCAGTCCATCGGCCAACCGGTGGCTTCACCACCGGCCAGCCGATGGACCCTGGGCAGAAGTCTGAGCCACTGCCTCAGCACCGGCCAACCGGTGGCCTCAGCACCGGCCAACCGGTGGCCTCAGCACCGGCCAGCCGGTGGCACCCAGCCAGAACAGTGGTTGCTACTACCTCAGCACCGGCCAACCGGTGGCCTCCTCACCGGCCAGCCGGTGGAGCCTGAGCCCGAGCCCTCCTCCATTTTGCACACACCGGCCAACCGGTGGCTCAGCACCGGTCAGCCGGTGGAGCCAGTCAAACTAGTCGTTGGGCCTTTGACCAGGCTGGTCCACTTGCCTCCCAACGGCTCCGAAGCCTTTTCCAACGGCTCCGAAGACCTCCAAAGGCCATATGAGGGTTCCCCCTCTATAAATAAAGGACTAGGAAGCTAAGGAACATAGCCGGAACACTTGTGAAGACAACGGACACATTTTCCATCATTTGGCGAACCTCCGGCGGATTCCTCCAAGGAACCCCAACTGCTCCAATCCAATTCCACATCCAAGGAGCACCACCATAGAAGCTTGGGAGTGCACGTATTCAACTCCAATCATCCATTGGCGCCCAAGGCTTCTCCCCAATTACGGTTTTTCATTGCTTTATCATTTTTGAGCATCATTTTGGGTTTGTGCCTACAAACCCCATCTCTTTCTCTCATCCTCTCTTTCGGGTTTTCACATCACCTTTAAGGTGTGAAGAGGTTAGTCAAGCCTTTCCTTTTAAAAGGGTTGAGTCAAAGGTGAGCTATCCTTCACCCGTAAAAAGGCTAGTGGGTTTCTTGCTCAAACCATTAAAAAGCAAGCTGTAATAGGTGAGCTAGCCTTCACCTGTAAAAAGGCTAGTGAGTTTCTTGCTACAACCATCGAAAAGAAAGCGGTAGTAAATCTCTCAACGGTTGAGTTGGGAGCGGAGACGTAGGCCGGGTTTTAGGCCGAACTCCGTTATCAATTCTTGTGTCTTGCCTCTTTATTTCCGCTGCACTTTCTTTACTTTGATTTTAAATTGTTAATTATTTTTTAAAAGACAATTCACCCCCCCTCTTGCCATCATCTCCCTTTTTCTCTGCCCAACAATTGGTATCAGAGGAAAAATTTGAGTAATACCTTACCGGTTTCAAATTTAAGATCCTTTTGTGATGGCTTCAACCTATTTTGCCCCCGAAGGCTATTCTTTGGGTCGTGCTCCATTTTTTGATGGAACTGACTATTCTTTTTGGAAAACCCGCATGACTACATTTCTTAAAAGCATTGGTTATCCTATTTTTAAAATTTTCATGCATGGTTATTCTCTTTCCTCTCCCGATGAGTCCAAATGGACCCCCGAAGACATTGCAAATTTTTAGCTTGATGGCAAAGCCATGAATGCTCTTCATTGTGGGTTAGACCGTAATGAATTTAATCGTATTTCTACTTGCTCATCTTCTTATGAAATTTGGAAACTTTTAGAAGTAACCCATGAGGGCACTAAAGGCGATGACAAGCCCGATTTCCCATCCCACAAGAAAAAGGCCAAGAAAAAGGAAAAGAAGAAGGCATTCAAGGCCACATGGAGTGATAACTCCACATCCTCCTCCTCCTCCTCGAGCGACAACGGTAACAAATGCCTAATGGCATTCCATGAGGTAACATCTTCCGACTTCTCATCCTCAAGTTCTTCCAATTCTTTCAATCATTTGTCTTACGAGGATCTCCAATACGCTAGAGATCAATTGGAGGAAGGTTTTCACGAACTTTCTTCCAAATTTGTTGCTTTAAAAAAGAATTTCAAAAAACTCTCTTCCGAAAAAGAACAACTTCTCAAAGAGAAGGAAGAGCTGTCCCTCAAAATCCAAAATCTTCCCGATGTTGATTCCATGGAATCAACCATCAAAGATCTAAGGGATACTCTAGACAAGTTCACCCAAGGGAAACAAAATTTGAACAATTTTCTCGGTTCCCAACGCATATCTAGAACCACCGAAGGGCTTGGCTATTCCAAGCAAGCTTCCTCTTCCCATGCTCCCACTATTTTTGTAAGGGGGAGCTCCCAATTTAAATTTTGCAATTATTGTAAAAAACCCGGGCACTTAATTTATGAGTGCAATTGCAAAAATGCCCGGTATGGTAGGTCCAAAACCATTTTCCTTAGCGATGAATTTTATAGGAGAAGACCCGCCACTAGACAAGTGTGGATTGAAAAATCCCTTTTAGCGAGTCTTACCGGACCAAAATTTGTCTCGGTTTGATAATCCTCTCCCCGGAGTTTTGTTGTTTTTATTTAGGGGGAGTTAGGATCGTTTAAGCCCTTTTGATTTCAATTTCAAAATTTTCGATTCAAACTTTCAATTTCAACACTTGGTTTCAAATTTTTTAATTCTAAATTGTTATTCAATTTTTGATTCAAAACTTTCAATTAAAATTTCGAAAATTTCAATTGGTTTAAAATCCCTTTTTCCCTCAATCAAGTTTTATGCCCCGTGCTATTTTGATAATCACAAAGGGGGAGAAATTCTTGGTTGATTGGGGGAAAAATTCTTTAAATCATGTTTTTCATTTCATTTTTTACATTGTTTGTTTTGGTGATTGTGATCATCAAAATAGGGGGAGATTGTTGTACCTCTCGTACCCCTCGTGGTTTGATTTTCATGATCACAATCACTCACTTATTTATCTAATCCTCTTTCAAGTGTTTTTGGATGATAGGAATCATTTCAGGTTGCCAAGGAATTGGGCCAAGAAGGCCAAGAAGGCAAAAAGCCTAAAATGGACTGAAATTCAGTCCACCGGCCAACCGGTGGCTTCACCACCGGCCAGCCGATGGACCCTGGACAGAAGGCTGAGCCACTGCCTCAGCACCGGCCAACCGGTGGCCTCAGCACCGGCCAGCCGGTGGCACCCAGCCAGAACAGTGGTTGCTACTGCCTCAGCACCGGCCAACCGGTGGCCTCCTCACCGGCCAGCCGGTGGAGCCTGAGCCCGAGCCCTCCTCCATTTTGCACACACCGGCCAACCGGTGGCTCAGCACCGGTCAGCCGGTGGAGCCAGTCAAACTAGCCGTTGGGCCTTTGACCAGGCTGGTCCACTTGCCTCCCAACGGCTCCGAAGCCTTTTCCAACGGCTCCGAAGACCTCCAAAGGCCATATGAGGGTTCCCCCTCTATAAATAAAGGACTAGGAAGCTAAGGAACATAGCCGGAACACTTGTGAAGCCAACGGACACATTTTCCATCATTTGGAGAACCTCCGGCGGATTCCTCCAAGGAACCCCAACTGCTCCAATCCAATTCCACATCCAAGGAGCACCACCATAGAAGCTTGGGAGTGCACGTCTTCAACTCCAATCATCCATTGGCGCCCAAGGCTTCTCCCCAATTATGGTTTTTCATTGCTTTATCATTTTTGAGCATCATTTTGGGTTTGTGCCTACAAACCCCATCTCTTTCTCTCATCCTCTCTTTCGGGTTTTCACATCACCTTTAAGGTGTGAAGAGGTTAGTCAAGCCTTTCCTTTTAAAAGGCTTGAGTCAAAGGTGAGCTAGCCTTCACCCGTAAAAAGGCTAGTGGGTTTCTTGCTCAAACCATTAAAAAGCAAGCTGTAATAGGTGAGCTAGCCTTCACCTGTAAAAAGGCTAGTGGGTTTCTTGCTACAACCATTGAAAAGCAAGCGGTAGTAAATCTCTCAACGATTGAGTTGGGAGCGGAGACGTAGGCCGGGTTTTAGGCCGAACTCTGTTATCAATTCTTGTGTCTTGCCTCTTTATTTCCGCTGCACTTTCTTTACTTTGATTTTAAATTGTTAATTATTTTTTAAAAGGCAATTCACCCCCCATCTTGCCATCATCTCCCTTTTTCTCCGCCCAACACCTTTAACTTAGTATACCTAGGTCTACTCCCATGATGTTGGGTTATTTTCCCTTTACTTGAGTGGATGAAATTGTTGTTTACATTCAATTTCATGTGGTAGATTATTCTACATGGTGTGGTTTTATGTTCTTCTTATTTATGGGATTCCAAATTTATGTTCACTTTGCCTATTTTATCTTTAGTCTTCATATTAACGATTTTAAACCATGTTATAAAATTATTTTGGAAGTGAATTGGTAAAGAAACGATTTAAACTCATTTTTCTATTTTCATGGTTTTAAAGGAACTTATGTACTTTTTTTAAAAAGGGTTTTCAAATGAAGTTATTATAACTCACCTATATTTTACTAATAATGTGGTTTGAACTTAAAAATGAAAGGTTCGGTTTTTCTTATCTAGCTTGGTTTACTTAAATGATAAAAATGTGTTATTTTAATAAATTGTATTTCAAACTATAATTAATGTAATTAATTATAAATTTAATCACAAAAAAAATTATTGATGATATCATATCGGGAAATTTTCTTCACACCCTACTTATACCACTCGGTGTCTATAAACTTAGTGATTTTTTCAAGTTTTAGGCTTTGGTTCTTGATAAGATACCCCCTTTGGGTTTCTTCTCCTTTGTTTCTCATGGAGAAAGTTTTGGTGATGATGTTAGAGTGTGGCCTTAATTATTGTGGTGATCATCAGTTTGGTGTTTTTGGGATCCTTTTGGTTAGCTTGGATTATTTTTGTACTCTACAATTTGGATTCATTTGTATTTTTGATATTTTTATATTTTTATCATTGTTTACTCTAATTATTTATATTATCTAGAATGTGAGTTAGATTTTTTTTAGTTATGACTCATTTTTTTCTATATTTGAAACTATTTATTTTATTATGAATAGAATTCCTATGTATGGATGCACCATGCTAGATTATAGACAAGATTCAATTTCTTATTTATTAATTTTTTATGGATAAATCATTCCTAATGGTATTTATTATGATTCCCCAACACTATTTTCTATCTTTTTGTGATTCGGAATGTGATTTAGGCCTTGTCCTGGGCGGACTCGGGTATCAGATTAGGATAACTTAGGTTAGTTCTTGACACAACATGATAACATATACTATGATATATATATATATATATATATATGTCTGTATATATATATATATATATGTGTGTGTGTGTGTGTGTATAAACATGTACACACACAGACGCACACACACACATTATATGATATTATATGGAATAACCAAATATAACTATTAGATAAATCAATTATATAATATGATGCAATATATCATAGGATATAATATATTTCATATAATACAATTAAAAATATACTAATACTTTATTTGTGAAGTTCTTAAGTTTTATACTACATTTTTGGGTATAATATATGTAAAAATATTTCTATGATAGATTATCATATTGTTATTATGATTTAGGCTATGTTGTAGGGCATGATATAGTTGAAAATATGGATTTTGACTTGTTAGAGGATGTAGTTTATCAATACTATAGGGTATGATTTTGTATCACAACTTATTATATGCACAACCAATTGCTTATGAATTTCATTTATATATTGAATTGTAGGGTATAATATGTGATATGTTAAGGGTTTTTAAAGGGATAACACTTATCCAAATGCATTAGAAAATATATCCCAAAACCTATAAAACCATATGATTTTCTATTTATGTGGGGTTTAATAAAATAGATAAAGAAAAATCTACCTTATTCTTGAATGATCCAAACTATCCACGATTCACCACATAATATTGATAGAAATATATGATAAGTAGCCAATGTGTTCCTTCCTCTTAGGGTATCCACATGCTGGATGACTCTCCCAATTCTTGGAAAGGATTTCCTCCTATACACAGTCTTCTGGAACCTTCAGGTTAAAGGATAAAAGGGACAAGTGTTAGAAATTTTTGCCTAGATAAGTTTCATAGAATTCATATACACTAGAAAATATCACACACATCACAATCCACGAGCCTCTACATATATCCATCCAAGTAGACCCTTTATTTTCCAAATTTGGATACCTTGAATGAAACATTTCATAAAATTTTTATTAGTTACATCTCCTTGTAACTTTAGAATCTTTAATGTTTAACTTTTAAGCATTTGTTTGAGATGATTAAAATCTTTTATATTATCATCACATGATAATCAACTAATAATGATAACTTAGGTTATGTGAAGAATAGAAAACCATGAAATATCACATATCACATAAAACCACCTTACAAAAAACCATGATTTAGTGACTCTCACTATGCCATGGATTACACCAACACATATCATGACATGTTCTAAAACAACATGTTATGATGGTTCCTTTAGTGAATAGTTTCCTCAATATCCCACTTATACTAAAGTCACATAAACTTAGTTCACTTTCACCTTATGTCATGTTATATTCAACAAATGGTGAAAGCATATCTAAAACTTCTTTTGGATATTTTTCAAAACCCTTTTTGTAAAATCTACCCTTAATTTTCACCATATGGCACATGCTATGAAATAAATTGTAAAAAACCATCAAAAATTTCTTTCAGATATACTCCAAAACACTTTTGGGGTTTATATAAAATTTTTATACAAATTATTTATAAAAAAATAATCCTCATTCACATAGATACAAAGTGTGACTCCATGGGCATTTGTAACATTGAAAACAATCATGAATTCCCTAATCTATAATTGTAAGCATAGAGTGGCCTATATCAAAGTGTCAATGATACTCAATATAAAAATATATCTTATGTGAACTTTATTAAATAGATGTGTCTCCATATTAAAGTATATATTACCTAAATCCTTAAACTCATATAATGAGTTTTGGTCTAATCATAAGGTAAAATTTAGGCATATCATTGGATAAAATATATTTATATCACATCCATTTCTTTTGAAAAAAAATACTTTTCATGTTATTTAATTGCTTAAAGGTTTAAAATTTAAATATACCTCATATCCAATATCATTAATAAAGTGTTTCATGATAAAACACATGAGATTTTTTTAGGTTATAGGTTATAAATAGTTTGTAACTGCATGCATAACTCATATATTCTATAATTTATGACTTAATGCATGGATCACATAGGACTCTATCAAAAGGATATAAAAGGATCCTAATTACATATGATAGGGGTATGTGAGATTTCCCAATCCTGATATGATTCAATTCCATTCCATATAAGATCTATTCTATCTTTCCCATTGCTCGAGTGAGGCACTAGCATGCCATGGGTGACAAGAGGGTCCAACTTAAGCATCGAGTGATTTGGAAAACTCATGGATACACCATAAAGGAAGGAAATATTTAAGATAAATCTAAGAGATATTCACCAAATATATGGATGAATATTTTTTTTACTATGATCAACAATGTAAGGTATGTTGTTCTCTTCATTTTACAGTATACACTTGGTTTTGGGTATCTCTCATGGTTGTTCCTAGATTTGGGTTTCCAATTCATTTCTACTACTAAGTTTAATTATTAAAATATAATTAGAAACCTAAAAGTGGTATCAAATAAATCTCATGAATTTATATTCTAAAAATAATAACAAAAGTGAAGAAGTTTGTGTTTCTACAAAAATATAGCATCGTAGATTTATTACGATACAGGTGATATCATAAGGTGTGATTATTTTAATAGGATACAAGCCTAGTCATAATTGTGTATGAATTAATCCTACACTACACTAGATTTAATATCATGTAGGTTCTATATCATAAACTATGCACCTTATATAGGGTTATCCATTGAAAGATTATTTTTGAAACATGAGCTGAGATTCATCTTACACAATGTTAAGTTAATCTCACATGAGAAATCATATGGGAGTTAATAGTAGGAAGTCTAATGTTTCACATGATTAATCATACATGGATACTGAGTTAATGTTACATAATGTTAGTTTTAATACTACATAATTTGTTTTAGCAAAATTTAATCTTACATGAGTCAGCATGAATTATTCCTACACATATCATGAAGTGTAGAGTAAATACCATATGAGACGGTCCATGATGAGATTAAAATCACATAGTATAATATCATATGATATGATAGTTGAGTTATACTCTTCTTATCCTACATGAGAACATGGTCCATTTAATTTATTCCCATAGAGTGTTTTTCTTATTCTTAGACGAGTTAATTTCACATGAGGTTATTCATACACATTCACATGTCATAAGCTGTAGGTTTATTCTTATGTGTCCCTTACACATTGAGTTAACCCTACATAGCTCTCCTTACTATGATTTATATTATGCGGCCCCTATTTTTAGTTGTAATAGGTACTAGGAATGTCATTAAAAATGAATTAAATATTTTTTTTCAATATTTCAATTTAGAATTGATATTAATTATTCATAAATAGTTTATAAATCATATAAAAGGTATTTTGGGATATTTGTTAATTTTTAAAAGTTTTTGTAAATTAATAAATTATAATTTTTTTACAATTAATTATAAAGTGTTTATGAAATATTTATTAAATAAATATCCATAATATTAAATATTGATATTTGAAATATCCTTTTAAAATTATATGGAATGCCTTGTAATTTAGAAATAAAATGTTTATTTAGAAATTAAAAAATAATTTCAAATTATAAAGGATTTTATATTTAGTTATGGATTCTCTATAATTAATAAATTATAATTTTTTTTTAAATTAAGGCCTTATTTGAGAAATTAATTAAGACCACATCAAAATGAGTTTTCATGATTGATTTTATTATTAATATTTATTTAAGGTCTTAAAGGTTATAATAAATAAAACAACACACACACACACCCTTGGCCATCAAGGATAGATCAAACTCCCCTCCAAGGGTTAACCCACTCCATAGTTATCCCATTAAATTTTTTAACGCCTAAAGGCCCACCATTTTATGGCTTGAAGGCCCCTTCATCATGAACTAATGTTCTACTACCTAATCCCCATGCTGCTCAAGCATGTACCTAGGTCTACACCCTTATCTATATTCTCACCTGTGTCAACATCCATAAATGGGTTAGAAATCCCTTGAAGGGATGCTGCAAGGATTTTAACCCTGTTCATATATAGAATTAATGGGTGACTTTACCACTCAGGAAAGCACCCAACTATTTTTTTAAATACTGAATTTTTTTATAAATATTTTCTTTATTTTTTTATATGAAACTATTATAAATAAAACACAAAAAAAACATATGTTTTGATGATTTATTTGATTAAGTTTTAAATAATATTTAATGTGTGATATTCTGATTATGTAAAAGTGTTTACATAGTTAAATTAGAATATAAAATGTTTATATTTTATTTAATATTATATACTTAGATTAAATTCCTTATGATGAATTATATGAAAGATTTCATATCATGAAATTAATATAAAGTGTTTATATTTGTTTAAGTTATGGAAAGTTTACAATATATGAAAAAATTATAAAATATTTCTAATTATCTTTTATATATAAATTTTTCGTTTATTTAGTTTATTCCCTTGTTTATTATTCATAGTTATAAATTTTTTATATTATAAATATGTGTATGCTTTAGTTTAAATTGTTAAATTACTTCTAAATTATTATACATTCATATAAAAAGTTACATGATATATATGATAATGGATTTATTTTCCTTCAACCTTGAATTTTACTTTTATTGAGTTATGAGTTTGAATTAAGTTGTTAATTATGATTTATACATATTAGGTGTCATGATTATGATGAAATTTAGATCTCTCTTGAGTAAAGTATCCCTAGATATAGGGTATTTAAGTTAGACTTCTCACTAGACTAGAGGCTTATGCATTGTCTAGAAAATAGATGGTTGACTATCTTTGGATCCATAATTACTCTTGTAGGGATTATTGATTTCATATGATTATAAAATTTTATATGAAAGGGTTTCATATACCTTATTCATGGAATACATTTGGATATGTATAAATATAGTTATATTTTAATTTGGGTTAGTAACGCATGATATGAGTCATGTAAAGAGTTACACAATAGTATAGTTTGAACATATTTATTTGGTGGAGGGAATAAGATTCCAAACTAAATAATTAAAAGTATAAATACATGTAAAGTGGATAACATGAGATAATATGGTGAAATTAAAACCACATTTAAAATATTGAGTTTCAGATTCCTTCCTAAGAAATAATTTCCAATACCCCGATCATCTAACCGGGGTGGTCATGTTAAATCTGGATGACCCTAGATTATCTTGTGTAAACTATACAAGTAATGGGTGACCCCAATATAATTATAAACATGTTCTTGGAATTTAATTTGGATTAAACTTAGTTAGGAGACCTTAATAGAATTATGTTACTAGAATAATAAATTTTATTTTATCCATATGATGGATTGATAAAAGAGAAGTTTTCTTAGGAATCCAAGAGTAATATATGATATTAGTAGGATAATGCCCTATATAAATAGCAAAGTGATGGGAGAAATTATAAAGTGGACCAAATCTTAGTTAAATATAGATCTTGTCCCACTAATGGATATGATGTGTTCAAAATGTGTCATCATTTTAGAGGGAGTACATTTAATAAAATATATTATTAAATATTTGTAAAACATGATACCCATATGATAAAAGCTTTTGTTAAAGATAAATTAAATCATCATAATCATTATCAAACTTAACTATGATATTAATCATTGAAAAAGGGGAAGCTTAGTAAAATAAACTCTTAAGACTGATAACTTCAATAATGTTATTAAGTAAGATAGATTCTATATGTTATAAAAAACCTATCTTGAGTAACAAACCATTAAAGTTCAACAAATGAATCTAGATACTTATGAGATTATATAAGTATTCATTTAAGTTTCAAAGGAATTAGATGAAAAATTAACTAATGAACTTCATTCTCTGCTCATATACTTAATATGATTGCGTATGCTAATCACTAGGTGTGATCAAATATATCCTCTAAGTCAAGTTAAAATTATGGAATTAATTATATTGTAATTTATGGAAATTATCTGAAAATATGAATGTATTCAAGAAACTTTTGCTTAATATTGTCAAAGGGTTGAGGATGGTTGAACTAGGATATATGATGTCCAGGTTCCGGTTCTATATTGATAGTAAAATTGGGTAAAAGTTTAAACTGTAAGAAGAAAAGTTAGTTAGAGGGTCCAATAGTGTTTCTTTGAGTTTCCATCCAAGGTCATTGAAACCTAGAGTTATTAGTAAGGAGGAGTAATGATTTAATATAATGGAATTTTCTAGAACACCTAAAGGTGTTTAGGAAAATCCATGGAATGTACATGTTGGGTATCAGTTCTATAAAAAATAATTCTTTACTACTTAAGGGTATAAAATAAAAAATGTATACTTTACATATATTATAAATATACATGAGTTCAAAATCAAGGGAATAATTAATAGATCTTATAGTTTTCATTCTAGTGATGAAGAAAAGAGTTACTGCATCAAAGATTTGAATGTAAATAAATATATAAATCTCATATGGATCCATGTAAAGGATGTGTATACTTATCTAATTTATATTACTTTTTAAGGGAAATTATTAACTAAAAAGGATCTCTTACAAACAACATGATATTAATACACATGGATTATTATTCATCATATTATATAACATGCTTGAGAAGAATATATGGATAAAAATGTTTTATCCAGGATAAAATAGTTTATCTAGTTTAAATTTAAATATTATGAATTTATATTCCACCACCATCAGTGGAATATTTTAAATAATATACTTATTTTTTGAAAAATACTCCAAACACATAGAATACCACATATATAACAGAAAAAATAATTTATTTTTAAAATATTCATACTAAAAATAAATAATAGTTATTTTCTAAACATAAAGGAGTTTGTATATCTTATAATTATATTATAAAGAGAATGTACTCTCTAAGATAATAATAGGAGTATGTTTGGATTTAATGAAGTTCAGAGTCAAAAAATAAAAGATTATTCCAATCAAAATACAAAGTGAATATCACTATATCCTAAAGAAGTTTAGGATATAATGTAAATTGTTACATTTGATTTCAAGGAAAAAAATTAACAAAATTGGTTCCAAAAAATGATACTAATGATGAAATTAGAATGTGTTATAAGTATAAAATAAAAGTCATTAACATCATACCATTGGATGTTATAGAGATAAAGAGTTTTGAATATGTTCAAGGAGTTTACCATTTGAAATATGATCCCTAAATCTCACCATTATCCAAACTAGATTCCTTCATATATGTTACTCACTAAAGAGTTTATTGGGAGGGTTTTATCAGATGGTCACATAGAAATGTGGCAGTAATTATATAGATATTTAATGAGTTTACCAAAAACCCCTAATACTATAACAAACATAAGGATGACCAGGCAGTCTATTATATAGGATATGTTAGATAGGAAATCATGTATGGTTTTTTTAATGTTCTCTGTAATGTCCTGGATTTTTTTGTGTATTTTTTTTAAATGTTATATGGATTATTTTTTAGACTAGGCACTAAGATAACATGCGATTATGAGGCCCAGTGTTCCTAGAATAAATGTTTGAAATATATTAAAATATTAAATAGCACTCGCACATAGTTTTACTAAAAAAGTAGAATAACTTATAAATGTGTACCCATATAAGAAATATGAGGGCACTATTGAGTTTGAAATGGAGGTCTTACCCTAGGTGTGACCTAACATTGGTCGGCACAAGTTAGTTTTGGAAAAGTCATCATGAATGTTTAAATGAATAAAATGAATGAGGAAAATTTATTTTATTTCAGTTGTTGACACAACGAGGTAGTTCATCCTTAAATAATATATTTTTGTTAGAAATACAGGGTTAGACTCATAACCCTATAATTCTATGGATACATTAGAGAGAGAACCTGTAGATAATCTTTCCAACGAACGATGACAAAACCTTGAATCAACGATTGGTGAACACCAATCTTGATAGATCTCACCAATGACGACAACGTGATGACTGTTATCTATCATAAAATGATCCAAATCAAGGTAGGATGCATTATTTTGATTTTATTTTACTGTTCTTGATTTATATAATGAACGTGGAGCAATTCAAAAATATATTGATTAGCAGTTCGATAGTATTTTCGAGATGAGATTATTTTATGGGTTTATCGGGAAAATATAAATCTTTTTTATTATAACTTTTGATTGATTCATTTATCGTCTAACAGTGATGAACCAAGATCTATACAAACATATATTGAGGTTCTTCCCTCTCGATTGGCTTGTTCTTTTCTCCCTTGGTTCATGTGTTCTTCATTATTCCTCGTGCTTTGAACCCCTTTGTGAATAATCAATCATTACACCTTCAATTCATGGCACAATGATCCAAAATCGTAGATCCGACATCAAGATGACCCAATGGAGGTGCGATGGTGGGTTCAGCAGTGGATCTAATGATAGTGGGTTTCAAATTCACATTCTTTAGTGGTAATGAAGAATGAATACAATCATGTTTTCTGAGACTATAGAAGGACCAAATCCTGTTGAAGTGATGTTAGGGTGATAAAACAACATTGGATCTAGAGTTTTGAGGTGAACCGAACAATTGAACAAGATCTGAGAGATCAACAGCACGAGTAGGAGGAAGAAGACGGGTTTATAGAAAAACTTGATCCACACGACATGTCGTTCCCCTTGGATGAACTCAACATGTACATGGGAAGTAAACAGATGTGGGTGGAGTACACGGGTTGCCTACACGGTGTGTTCTCCCCCACATAGCTTGTCCTGGATTAGCTACATAGGCTACCCCGTATACTGGTACATGGGCAGGGATACATAGGTTGATGCCATGTACTTTGACACTGTAGAGAACCATACTTAACAAACATAGACATTACATTACTTCTACAGAATACTTAAAACATGAAAAAAACAGACGCCCAAAGACCGTATTAGTTTAGTGTCTTTGGAAACACGGAACCTAATCTTCTAATCATGGTGAAAGATCTTCAACATATCCCATAAAGATCTTCCACTTTGGTTTTCTTACCTATAACCTTTCTTTACATCCTGGGGAAAATAAAACATAAAAAGGGTGAGCTCAAATGCTCAGTAAGGGTAAACATGGAGAACATAAAACAATCCCTGAACATTTTAACGTAAGAACATGAACATAAAACCTCAAAATCATGAGTAATGACATAAATCTTGGCAGTGAAAAAGGCATAGATCATAAAGGAACATTAACCATGATAAAATAGCATGGGAATAAAACATGTAATTGTGGAAACCATTAAGCACATGTTATGATTTCCATAGTAGCCAAGGCATTGTTTCCAAGACCATTGTAGTGGACAAAGTCCCTTACTGAATCGAGTTTACTCCTTGTTCCAGTCCTGTATCACTAAACTAGATTAACCTGCCATTCCATCCATGTATATCTCATGAGATATAAATCTTTACCCAATTAATTGGAGGGAGATATAGCTCCCACCCATCTCATAATGAAATAATTCTTACATGTTCCACAAAATAAACATAAATCATTCATCATAACCCAAAGAATAAAATGGGTTTCATAAGCATCATCCCATATTAATGTAATCAATATAAAACAAATGGATATCATTTAATCATAAGAATAATCAAACCATGTAAATAATAGATACATTATACTTGAAACATAATAATACAAAATAATGTCATCTTAGATGGAAAATAGTTTTGACAAAACACTTGAAATGAATTCTTGAGGAAAATATCCTTTCTTCTTCAAAATCATTTTCTTTTCACAAAATTCCATTTAATTTTAAAAGAAAAGGATATTGTTGAAAATAATCATGAAATCTTGTATAGGAAGCTTAATGAAAATAAGGTGTTATGAAACCGTAAAAATATGCTCACGCCGTATAAGTTAAAAAAACATTCCCCTCATACTTTTAATGGAAAAGTCAAAAAGTTCATCGTATGGTAAACAAAAGAAATATTCCTTCCATAACACAATGTAAAAGTCAAAGAGGGGTAAACATGACTTTAAACATACATGGAAGAATATTAAACACTTTATGAAAAACATTTTTATGGACATAGATGAAAAATATAACCCCAGTAAATACTTACAAATAAAAACTCTTGGATAAGAACGATATTGGAATAATTATCCCTTGTTTTATGTCCAATTTCTTCCGTATGTGTCCGAGACTCCTCTTCTTCGATGTGCCTCTTTTAAACTTCCTCTTAGGGAACTAGAGTTGGTCTTTTGAGAAGACCAGAACCTCTATGATATAACTAGATAGGTTGAGAATAGAAATTGGCAGGGGTTGGCCAAGCTTGAAGGTTCAAAATTGTGTAAAGAGGAGAGGGAGGAGGTGCCCTTTTATAAGGGAGGAGAGGGGCACCTTAGGAAAAACTTAAAATATTCTTTTATAATAAATTCATATTCAGTTTATAATGGCTCCAAAGTGACTTATTTAGAGGCTAGGGTGGGGATGGGTCTAAATCCTCTCAACCAATATGTTTTAGACAAGTTTAGGTTACCTTTTAAACCTTATCATTTAGATTTAACTCTAAGTTAAATAATTTAACTTTTATTGTGTCTTCTTGTATTATTACACTATATGATTAATAAAATTACTATAAACTACCAATCGAACCCCAATTGGTTCATTAATGTAATATATATTATTATATAAGTCTTTTGGCCGAACATTAGATTTTTAGGACCATTATATCAATTAATAATATAATATTTGTTTTAAAAACTCTTTTATGTCAATTTTGACACTATTTGGTATTTTGTTTTCTCTAAATTCACAAGATCATTATTAATTAGAAAAAAAAATAATCTAACAAACCCTAATATGTTATATTAACCTAGAAAATTATTTTAATTCATAAAAAGTCTCAAATTACATTTATTTGGGTATTTATAATATCAATTATGTTAATATTTCATTAATAAGGTAACTACTACATCATCATTGTGTCATAAATAAATTAAATTATTTAATGTATAAAAAATATAAATAAAATACCATTATGTATGAAATATTTTTATATTTATAATGAATATTTATAGTCGAATTTATCTTATGTATAACCCTATATTAAAAATGTTTCAGTTATTAAACTTTGATTTTAACCATTTTAACTCTTCTTTAAATAAAATAATAATAAGTGCCTTAATCTAATCCAAGTGGACATAAAGGGTCATATTTTATTCCTAAGGTTGTTTTTGGTCGAATTAAACTTATCCAATAGAATTAGGACAAGTGTTAGGGTAATAATAATATCATTTTTACCCTAACTTACCCTATTTACTTTTAGCCATGGTAAATAAAAGTAAAAAAGTTACTATTCACCAAAAATTATTTTTATCTTATTGAACCACATTTTACTTACTGATATCAACTGTGTCTCTCGGATTTTTGAAATTCCACTCACAGAAGTGGTAACATTAAGTTTTATCTAAATTTGCAAATTCTCCTAGGAGGTGGGTAAAAGACGGTAAAAAGTTCAATAAAATTTTTATATATCTAAAATTATTATAAAATGATGCCAATTAATTACATTGAACTTATATAGGTATTATGTATCTATTTTGACCTAAAATAAATTTAAATAAAATAAATTATTGTTTAAATAAAAATTCGGTTTTAACCAATAACTCAGTGTTTTCACTATTCATCAAAAATTGAAAGTTTTCAGAAAAATACCAAAAATTCACCCTAGGCTAATTTCAATATTCTAAATCCAAAAATGAAGTCCATTTTGAAAGATAAAATTTATAAAATTTCAAAAAGTGGGTATTACTATTCATAACGGCTAGTTTATATAATATTTTAATAACATATCATTGTTTAGTGAAACTTGGTATTGCATACAACACAGGCTATCAGGGAAGGTCGTGATTGCATGTAATGCAAGACAATTCAGGGTTACGTGTAGTGAAAGATTCCTTTGTTATTGTGTATAATAGAATCCAACCATATTTCATTTATACATTGAATATATATATATATATACACTCAATGTTGCGTAGAATAACTTCTATCAAACGAACTTGAAATTATGTGTAACACGATCCAAGAATAGTGTTGCGTATACTACAAGCTAATACGGTGTTGCGTATAGCGCAAGATAATCTTGGTGTAGCATACAATACAAGACATAAGATAAATTAAAAAGGATACTTCTCATAAAATCTTGGGGTGTTACATTCTACCCCCCTTAAAATGAATTTCGCCCTCGAAATTCATCATGGTTATAAATCATTTACTATTTGAAAGTTTCTTTCATAGAAACCCACATCGTAAAAAGGAATACTAAAACTTAATTTTAAAAAGTGAATTAAGAAACATAACGGTTACCCAAATTAACTCATTACTGGGTTTCCACATAGGAGAACATAGGTAAAAATATGGATATGGAAGAGAAATATAACCATAAACTTCTGATGAAGAGTGGTAGAGGACATGGCTATGAAAAATACAAAAATCACAAAGCCATAAATTTGTGATGATCTAAGGTACCATCTGATTCATCAGATATAAGGGTACTAGGACAACATTTTTGGTTTTTAAGATAATTTCCCTAATGTTGAAGAATTTTTGAATTAAAAGAAATACTTACTTGATTTTGGTACAATATCACTGTTGCTCGTGCCTTGAACAATTTCCACTTCATCTGTTAAAGAAATGAATTTGAATTTGTCTTATGTGAAGTGTTAGTAGATCATGCGATAGAATGATAGGTCGTTCCATCTGTCTCAAACATAAGGTTAGCAAAAGTTATATACATAAGTCCATCGATGGTGAGATTAATCATATATGGTTCCAAAAATGGACTTATACTTCATCTATCATCCTGATTAATAAAATAAAACTAGTTTATACTAACCAAGGACTTCCTGTAGGCCAGTGGTAGGCGATAAAGGCCTGTCGCACTTCGGTTGTGGGTTCGATTCCCACAACCTTGTCCGACGCGACGGGTTGTCTCCTGTCCTGCAGGTTGTCCTTTTTCTAAAACTACACTATTATAACATTACAGAAATAATATCAAAAAAAGTTCTAGTCTTAAACAATACTATATAATGTCCAACATAATCCATTCCAATCTTTAGACTTATCCAAAATACATCTGTCCAATCTCATAGTATAAAGAAAACAATTACTGGAAAGGTCACATAACAAGCACGTGAATACCATCATTTATCCCCCATATATCATAAGATATATCTTGTTGATCGCATTCAAAACATGTAAATACCTTAATCATGTATTCTCTTGAAAAATGAATACCCATTGAACTTTAGTGAAAACATGAATGCTGTAAAAAGTTAACTCTTTACACGTACCAAAATCCCAAAATTTCTATATACTCAAACCATGATATCACTTTGTCCTTTTATCAGTCGTGAGCTCATTAATACTATCAAATTTATTATTTTCTCCTTATCCCTTCATTATTCACATATTATCTGCTTTCCAAAAATATTTCAATCAATTTCCATGGTTACTGGTTCCATTCATCATATACTTTGAAATACTCAAGGAAAGACAACAGTGTAACAATCCTTAGATTTTTTTTATTCCAAAGTATCATACATTATTTTTGATAAACATGCAATCATTCCACTACCTTATCAAACCATTGAACAAGCTTCATCATTTTATTCCTCAACACTTATTTCATCTCATATATCATTTGTAGTGTCTTCATCATCATCAATATAAATACTACCCATGTGACCGTGCTGATTATCTTCATGAGATTTTCCCTTAGGGCATTGGTTTGCATAATGCCCATACATTCCACGTTTAAAACATTTAACCGTTGTTGATGTCTTAGCAATACCATTATCCTTTTCCATTGTGTTAACTGAACCTTTTCCTTTGAAATTGCTATATTTGTGTCCTTCTTTTCAACACCCAAATCATCTTCCAGTTCCTTTGAAACATTCTCCTTGATTCCTCTTCCCACACGACTTACATGAGGGAAATTGAACTTTCTTTCCTCTATGATCATTATGAAACTCCATATTTCTCTTATTAGATGAGTTAGTAATCTTACCAAAGTTGAGATTATTGATCATATTATGAGATTGGTGATTAGGCATAATAACAATGTTTCACCTTCCAAATACCATTTCATTTGGTATCCCATGAAGAATATCATTCCATTATCCATCATATTCTCCATTAACATGAATCTTCCTGTTTCCAGCCATTTTCTAAAACCCAAAAAGAATAGTGTGAGAGGAAAAAATCATGCTAGGAAAACAACATAATAAAGGGGGTGTACCTTAAATATCTAAGATCTTAGGTTTAATTCTATGATCTTTACCGTAATTCTAGGACTATAACCTATACTTATACTTAACCTTAGGGACATCCCTAGACATACCTTAGAAATATCTCTAGGGATCTCACTAAAGTTTTCGCATCCTAGTTTCCAAAGGTTGACTAAACCTTCACTCCGATACCAACTATAGAGACCCATACTTGACGTACATAGACATTACATTACTTTTTCATAATACTTAATACATGAAAAAAACAGACACCCAAATACCGTATTAGTTTAGTGTCTTTGGAAACTCGGAACATAATCTTCTAATCATGGTGAAAGATCTTCAACATCTCCCATAAAGATCATCATCTTTGGTTTTCTTACCTATAACCTTTATTTACATCCTGGGGAAAAGAAAACATAAAAAGGGTGAGCTTAAATTCTCATTAAGGGTAAACATGGAGAACATAAAACAATCCCTGAACATTTGAACGTAAGAACATGAACATAAAACATCAAAATCATGAGTAATGACATAAATCTTGGAAGTTCATAAGGAATAGATCATAAAAGAACATTAACCATGATAAAATAGCATGGGAATAAAACATGTAATTGTGTCAACCATTAAGCACATGTTATGATTTCCATAGTATCCAAGACATTGCTGCCAAGACCATCGTAGTGGAAAAAGTCCCTTACTAAATCAAGTTCACTCCTCGTTCCAGTCTTGTATCACTGAACTGAATTAACCTGCTATTCCAACCATGTTTGTATCATGAGATATAAATCTTTACCCAGTGAATTGTTGGGAGATATAGTTCCCACCCATCTCATAATGAAATAATTCTTATGTGTGCCAAAAAATAAACATAAATCATTCATCATAACCCAAAGAATAAAATGGGTTTCATAAACATCATCCCATATTAATGTAATCCATATAAAACAAATGGATATCATTTCATCATAAGAATAATAAAACCATGTAAATAATAGAGACATTATACTTCAAACATAATAATACTAAATAATGTCATCTTAGATAGAAAATAGTTTTGACAAAACACTTGAAATGAATTCTTGAGGAAAATATCATTTCTTCTTCAAAATCATTTTCTTTTCAAAAAATGCCATTTAATTTTAAAAGAAAAGGATTTTTTTGAAAATAATCATGAAATCTTGTAGAGTAAGCTTCATGAAAATAAGGTGTTATGAAACTGTAAAAATATGTCCACGCCGTATAAGTTAAAAAAACATTCTTCTCGTACTTTTAATAAAGAAGTCAAAAAGTTCCTCGTATGGTAAAAAAAGAAAGATTCCTTCCATAACACAATGTAAAAGTCAAAGAGGGGTACACGTGACTTTAAACATACATGGAATAATATTAAACACTTTGTGAAAAACATTTTTTTGGACATGGATGAAAAAAATAACTGTCACGACCCGCCTTCAACAAGATGAGAGAAGGGACAACAGATTGCCAGACCCTTCCTTATTCAAGTTGAAGGAGAGATAATGACCCCCGAGACCCGCCTTCAATAGGTCCTGGAGTGGTGACTAGCACCAAGGGTATAGAATCACACACAATATGGAAGTCATTACCCTTTTTCTTTAATAGGATTGGGAGATATGATAGTAAATCCCAACAACACCAAAACTGGGGGGTAAAAAGTAAGCCAAAGAAAACCATTCCCATATGCATGTTGCAAAAGTAAATGCCACAAAGTACAAGGAGGCTACAAAGTTAAAGTACCAAGAAAGAAAGAAAAAACAGCAACTGCAATTGTCCCGACATCTGAGCTAGTACGACTCTGCACGATCCCTGAAGTCCTCCTGGAAACCTGAAAGTATTTTATATATGTAGGGTGAGAATACAAGTATAATCAGTAGGGAAAACCAAAGACTCTCGTTCACAAGTGGGGAGGAATTATAATGACCTGTGAGAAAGAGATAACCAAAGCACCTAGAAAGGAAAACTATCCACCCAAGCCTCACCAAGGCACACTCCCCAAATAATGCAAGTCAAGTAATGTATAGTAATATCACATCGATATTTGGGTACCCCGTGCCACTTTCCCACTGGTTATTGAAGACATCCTATGCATCGAACCTCTCCCGCCATTCTCACTGTAGTCTCACTGCCACTCCATGCCCACACACACCTGGGCCATCACTACCACACATCCCGCCCACAAACACCTGGGCCACAACAACCACATGTAACCACGCCCGCAAACACATGTGCCACAACAACTACTGCCACACCCGCAGACACCCGAGCCTCATTTAGAAGACTCTTGGGAAACAACCTGCCCGCACACACCTGGGCCAACCACCACAACTACCATGCCTGAAGAATCTTGGGCTATAATGGACCTCAGGCCATCATAGCTAGACTGAAGAGTATTGGGATATTCAGGAAAGGGAGTAGAAAAGGAGCTAATAACCAGCCACTCATAGGAGTGTTGGGGAAAACACCCTCCCCCATGAAATGGGGGTGTTCGGAACTAAGTGCTCAACTTGGGTGGGGTGCAAATAAGAAACATAAGAACTACAATTATATGTATAGGTAACAAGCACTCATCCCAACCTAGGGTTTCCAAATACAACCTAAGCACAAACACCCTCGTTACTATTCATTCATAAAATAAAGGCACAATACTCATGCCCAAGTCACAACTCATTCCCAAAACCAATTACTCATTTAACTCATTCTTGATTTCATGTTCAAGTGATCCCATTTAGGTGAATTCTTCTCTATTGGGAAACTAACATGCATAACCACAAGCCAGATAAAGAGAAACAACCAAACAACAATTTAAGCATTCACACTTGGTTCTCTTGTGAAGTCACAACAACAAAGGGATCAGTGAGATCCCTCAAAGTATTGGAACCAAACCAAGCCTCGAGATACAGGCCCACACAACTTAAGATTCACAACCAACAACCGTGCCACAAAAGAGGATCCCATCCTCATCCACATCACCCCATAAGCATCAAACATAACAACACACCTACTACCAAAATAGAGTAGGGAAACTTCCAGGTTCAAGCACATCATTCATTAGGTTCTTCTTTCTGTTGGTTAACCGGGGTGACCACACAAGGATTGATGTTCACTAGGTATCCATTTAACCAACTGAGTTTAGGTGTTTAACCAATTTCCATGTTACAATTATTTAATCATCATAGAAGAAAATGGTTCATTAGTGAATAAGGAAATACTACCAACGACCATGATTTTTAGTAAGCATAAGCCCATACAGTTCACAACATATAGAAATTATAAAAGATTACAGCAGAAATGTCAAACTCACCCCATCATTCTTTAACAGTCTGTTTATTATCTTTTTTAAGGTTTGGTTTCATCCATTCCCACAGAAATAGTAGCGTACCCACCCCGCATGATACATAGTAAGGAGAGATGAAGGAAAAATTCCTACTTGGTTGATCAAGGATCGAAGTTCTTCTCCACACTCCAAGAACTAGGGATGCGCGAATTATAGGGGAGGAAGGTCAGGGACTCCAAGGGTGAGAAGGAAGGCTTCGGCATAGGCGCACCACTTGCCTCAGGAAGGGGAACTCCAAACTCACCTGGAAGAAAAAGAGACCAGCCAAGAGGAAGAAGAAGAAGGAATTCCCGTGTGATATAAAGATGAGATCCCATTGTTACGGGATATGTAAATTTGAATGGATTTAAAATCAGATCGTGGTTCCCCACATGATTGGGCAGTTACACGCGATGGAATTAATTTTCATTTAACAATTCTCCTCAGAGGGGTGTTCATAATGGCTATGCATTAAACATTTTTCTTTAACCATAAGGAAATGCGTAACAGGGGCAGAACTGGAAGGTATGGGGAAGGGAGTGACACCAAGAAAAAACCACACGTTTTTGTAAGTTAAGGGTTGCCCAACTCTTGGGGGATTTTATATATTATTTATGGTCTTTAAATGGCATGAAAGGGGGAATTAAATCATATTTACGTCAAAAGATATGTTGTGGGAGCAGAAAGGTCGGAAACTAGAAGGTGAGGACACAGTGCCACCGTCATGGTGTCACCCTCAAGGTGCCACCGTCATGGTGTCACCCTTACGGTGCCACCGTGACTGGTGTGTGACCGTCATGGTGTCACCCGTAACCGGTGCCACTGTTACCGGTGCCACCGTGACCGGTGTGCGACCGTGGCTGGTGCCATCGTTTTGGTGGAGCCATGTTTTGGAAAAGTAATGGACTAGGTGGTTCCGGGCCATTATATCAGATACCTCTCAAACTATTCTCGCCCTCGAGAATCAAAAATAGAACCAAATAAAAGAGGGGTTCCGAACAACCACCTCGAAAGATACCTCTCAGGAGTGAACCTCATCGACATCTAGGAACATCTCTTCCTCAAGTAACTAGGCAACACTCGAGGGTCAAACTATCCAGTCATATGGGTTAGGAAGTTTCTTCCTCCATGTCAAGATACTATCCGCTTTGGGTGGCACTGACTCACCCGCACAGGTTTAATTGCATCCACCTTAATGCATCATGATTAGGGATAGGGTCCTCCACTTCCCATAGTCAGGACTCTTCACACACATCCACAGAAAAGGAAAACCGCATGTTCTATAGTTAACAAGGTAAAGCGTTCCATCATAAACAAGTACAAACAAAACAAAACAAAACTCAAAACAGCTCTGGGTACTGGGCGTGCATCTGCATCTCCCATTCCCCGGTACTTTCTTCGAGCCTTCCATGCCTCCACAATACATGAACCAAAGGAATGGTCTGTCTACGAAGCACCTTCTCCTCATGATCCTCAATCCTCACTAGTCTTTCCACAAAATTCATGTCGTCCTCAATATCCATCTTTCCCCAGTTGAGGATGTGTGAATCGTCGTATAGATATCATCGGAGATGAGACACATGGAAGACATCGTGCAATCTCAGTAGCGGTGGTGGTAGCGCTAGCTAATAAGCCACTTCACCGACCTGCCTCAGAACTTCGAACGGTCCGACAAACCTAGGAGAAAGCTTACTCCCCCTGTCGAACCTCTGTTGCCCACGCCGAGGGGAGACCTTCAAGAACACGTGGTCCCCGATCTCAAACTCCAAGGGTCTCCTCCTATTATATACATATGACTTTTTTCGGTCCTAGGCCGCCTTCATCCTCTCCCGTATAAGCTGAACCTTCTCCATCATGCTTTGCACCACCTTCGGGCCAAGAACATCTGCCTCCCCGACCTCGGTCCAGCACACGGGTGAGCAACACGACCTCCCATACAAAGATTCGAACGGAGCCATGCTAATGGTAGAGTGATAGCTATTGTTGTAGGAAAACTCTACTAGAGTCAAGTGTCATTCCCACAATCCCCCAGAGTCCAGAATATATGCTCGTAGAATATCCTCCAATGTATGGATGGTGCGCTCTGTCTGTCCATCTATATAGGGGTGGAAAGCAATGCTAAAACGTAGCTGGGTGCCAAAAGCATGCTGCAATCCTCTCCAGACCTGTGAGGTAAACCGTTCATCCCTATCCGAAACTATGGATCTCAGGACTCCATGCAACCTTACCACCTCATCCACATACCTCTGTGGTAGGGAATCCACCGTACTTGACTCCTTGATTTCCAGGAAGTGAGAAGATTTCATTGGTCGGTCCACCACTACCTAGATAACATCGCAACCCCCCTTGAACTCTGGGTAGTCCCGTGATGAAATCCATCAAGATGTCGTCCCACTTCCACTTAGGTAAATATAAAGGCTGCAACAAAATTCCTAAAACATGGTGTTCAGCCTTCACCTGCTGACACACTAGGCACCTGGCCACGAACTCTGCCACCACCCGCTTTACCCCGGGCAACCAAAACTGACTCCTCAGACCCTGGTACATCTTAGAAACTCCTGGGTGCACTACTAGGTGTAAGTTTTGGAACTCACCAAGAATCCTTTCGTGCATCACCTCTAGAACAAACAACTTCCCTCAGAAAAGAATCTGATTTTGAACATCCTCCATCCACCCTTCCGGAAAATCACCTTAGTTAACCCGGTCACGCATCACTTCACTTTCTGAGTCTCCCCATTGAGACTCCTCTACCTACCGCAATAGAGAATATTGCACTGTTATCTGATATAGGCAACCTCTACCACCATCTTACCTTACATCCAGGTGCAAGGTAGCCAACTCCTCCATCGCCTTCCAAGCATCTGCCGACTCTTGAACCGCATCCTTCTGCGACTTCCTGCTCAAGGCATCAACCACCACATTCCCTTTTCTTGAGGTGTAGGAAATATCGAAGTTGTAGTCCTAAATGAAATCCATCCACCTTCACTATTGTAAGTTCAGGTCATGTTGGGAGAATATATACTTCAAGATTTTTTGATCTGTGAAGATCACAAAGCACTCCCTGATGAGGTAATGCCGCCACAAATTTAGTGCGAACACGACCGCCATAAGCTCTAGATCATGGATGGAATAATTACGCTCATGGGGACATAACTATCTAGACCCATAAGATATCACCCCTTGTCATTGCATCAACACACACCCGAGGCCTTATCCTCAAGCATCACAGAACACCTCATACGTTGCCCCTTCTTCTGGAAACCTCAGCACTGGGGCACTTACCAACTTCTCCTTCAGATAGATAAAGGCTGCCTCGCACTGCCCATCCCACACGAAATCTTGGTCCTTCTTGGTCAAGGCTATCAAAGGTGCTGCAACTCAGGAGAAGTTGGGTACAAACCTCCAGTAGTAACCTACCAGTCCAAGGAAACTATGAACCTCTGCCACGTTCTTGGGTGCTACCTAAGAAACAATTGCCTCGACCTTTTATGGGTCCACTACTATTCCCTGCTTGGACACCACATTCCCAAGGAAGTGCACTTCTCACATCCATAACTTTCACTTGGACAATTTCCCATAGAGTTGGTGCTGTCTGAGGACCTCTAAAACCGTTCTCAGGTGCTCAGCAAGATCCTCCTCTGACCCTGAGAAGATCAGGATGCCGTCAATAAACACGACTACGAACCGATCCAGGTATTCTTGGAAGAGGGAGTTCATGATTCCCATGAACACATCTGGTGCATTCGTAACGCCGAATGGCATGACCACAAACTCAAAGTTCCCATATCTACACCTGAAGGTGGTGATGTCACCCTCCTTCACCCTCAGCTGGTGATATCCAGACTGTAGATTGATCTTAGAGAACTAGCATGCTCCCCTTAGCTGGTCAAAGAGATCTTCTATCCTCGAAAGAGGGTAGCGATTCTTGATCGTCACCTGATTCAGTCTCCTATAGTCTATGAATAGCCTCAGACCACCATCTGCCATCTTTGCGAACAAGACTGGAGTACCCCATGGTGACACAATTGGTCGAACAAAACCCTTATTCATTAGATCATCAATCTGAATCCGCAACTCCTACAACTCAGAAGGTGTCATCCGGTAGGGAGCCATCGAAATTGGATGAGAACTAGGTTGCAAGTCTATCCTGAACTCAACATCATGTTGAGGGGGTAGAGTTGCCACCTCTTCAGGGAAGACGTCCATAAACTCACTAAATATCCTTGGTACTTCTACCATTTCTGCATCCACCGACTCCACTGATAGTTGAGCTAACAAGGAAAGGAGGGGCTCCTCTCACCTGCTGCTTTTCTGGAAACCCCGCTCGCCGATGAAAGTTACACGTCGGCCGCACAAATCTGAAAACACGACCCTTCCTCAGAAGCACTCAATGATGGCACATATATAGAACAACCATTCAATGCCTAGGATGACATCTTATGGATGTATCTACAATAGTAGAAGATCCCTGATCAACTGATGTGGCCCTATCATTATTCTACACCCTCAGCAAACATAAAACAAGTCAGTATGACCTCCGAATGGTGTACTCAACACCAGTTGGTTCATTAATGTCATATATATTATTATATAAGTCTTTTGGATTAACCTTATATTTTTAGGACCATTATATCAACTAATAATATAATATTTGTTTTAAAAACTCTTTTATGTCAATTTTGACACTATTTCGTATTTTTTTTCTCTAAATTTATAACAGCATTATTAATTCAAAAAAAAATCATCTAAAAAACCCTAATATGTTAAATTAACCTAGAAAATTAGTTTAATTCATAAAAAGTCTCAAATTACATTTATTTGGTTATTTATAATATCAATTATGTTAATATTTCATTAATAAGGTAATTACTGCATCATCATTATGTCATAAATAAATTAAATTATTTAATGTCTAAAAAATATAAATAAAATACCATTATGTATGAAATATTTTTATATTTCTAATGAATATTTATAGTTGAATTTATCTTATGTATAACCCTATATTAAAAATGTTTTAGTTATTAAACTTTGATTTTAACTCTTTTAACTCTTCTTTAAATAAAATAATAATAAGTGTCCTAATCTAATCCAAGTGGACCTAAAGGATCATATTTTATTCCTAAGGTTGTTTTTGGTCGAATTACACTTGTCCAATAGAATTAGGACAAGTGTTAGGGTAATAATAATATCATTTTTACCCTAAATTACCCTATTTACTTTTAACCATGATAAATAAAAGTAAAAAGTTACTATTCATCAAAAATTATTTTTATCTTATTGAACCACATTTTACTTATTGATATCAACCATGTCTCTTGGATTTTTTAAATTCCACTCGCAGAAACGGTAAAATTAAGTTTTATGTAAATTTGTAAATTCTCCTTGGAGGTGGGTAAAAGACGGAAAAAAGTTCAATAAAATTTTTTTATATCTAAAATTATTATAAAATAACTCTAATTAATTAAATTGAACTTATATAGGTATTATGTATCAATTTTGACCTAAAATAAATTTAAATAAAATAAATTATTATTTAAATAAAAAGTCGGTTTTAACCAATAACTCAGTGTTTTCACTCTTCATCAAAAATTGAAAGTTTTTAGAAAAATACCAAAAATTCACCGTTGGCTAATTTCGATATTCCGAATCCAAAAATGAAGTCCATTTTGAAAGATAAAATTTATAATATTTTAAAAAGTGGGTATTACTATTCATAATGGGTAGTTTATATAATATTTTAATAAAATATCGTTGTTTAGTGAAACTCGGTATTGTGTATAACACACGTTATTGGGGAAGGTCGCGATTGCGTGTAATAAAAGATAAGTTAGGGTTGAATGTAGTGAAAGATTCATTTGTTATTGCGTATAATAGAATCTAACCATATTTCATTTATACATTGAATATATATATATACACTCAATGTTACGTAGAATAAATTCTATCAAATGAACTTGAAATTGTGTGTAACACGATCCAAGAATAGTGTTGCGTATACTGCAAGCTAATACAGTGTTTCCTATAGTGCAAGATAATTTTGGTGTAGCATACAAAATAAGACATCAAATAAATTAAAAAGAACACTTATCATAAAATATTGGGGTGTTACACACACAGTTGTAGTACATGGGCGAACCCCATATGAAAGGAAAAAAACATAAAACCCCTTCTATATCCATGTATATATCTTTTACATGACACGATTGGAAGACACGATTCATTGTACATGAGCAGTACTCAAGTTCAAGGGACACAGCGTGTGACCCTACTACACATTTTGTACCCCTATCTACATGGCTTGATCTTCTTGTCCTCCTTATCTTGGAAAATTTTCATTAGGGTTTGTTCCCTTTATTGTTTCCCTAAAGGTCAGTATGAATAATTTCCTACTCCTAGGACTATGATCCCTTCAACTGGACTTCCTGGATAGAGTTGTTAGAATCCACCTGAAAGGTTTAGAGAGGGATCCTTTATTCATATTTGTTCTCTGGTATGATTTCTTGGTATCGACATGACCAACACTATGTGGGCACGGATCCTCTACTTAGTGGGTTAATATAGAATTGAGTTGTTGGTATCACCCTATGGTCCTGGTTGTGATCCTCATCTGTGTATCATATTCTCTTTAGATCTATTAGTGTCTCTCTCTCATGATATTACCTAATGAGAAGTACCTCTTGGATGGATGTCATCAGTGTTATCGAACTCGAGAGTTTATTATCCCAAATGAGTCCTTATAGAATATTTGATATGAATTCCTAGGGCTAGTATACTATGGTTGTAGCTTACCTCTATACTATGAGTCAAGGAATTGGTATATCTGGATATTCTTGTTATATGTGTTGTAGACATATACCTGTGTAGAGATGATTGTACTTTCCTTTGTTGTATTGCTTTGTGGCTTTGAGGTGTCATATTGAGTATTTTTATACTCAACCCTACACAAAAGTTTCCCACACATGTCATGTATTGTGTAGACGATTGACCTTTTGACGGAGTCCTAGGAAGACCAGGACCAGACGATGCTTAGTGAGACTAGACAGACCAAGGTGTGTTCCTGCAGGTTTCAGATAGCATTCCCATTACCTTTTAATTATAGGTTGGGCTCTTGTTATAGACTTCTTGTGGTGGGATTGTATTTTTCCCTATTTACTTTACTTTACTTTCTGTTATACTCTGGTTGTGGGATATAGTTATATGCATGCATTAGTTACTCGATGGTTTTTACATTTCAGCATTTTGTGGGCTTGGAGATGTGTGTGTTCATATGGGTACATAGGAAATTCCTCCCATGTTAGTGATATGCCTACTAGGTGCTAATCACAATCCCCTAACCTATTAGAAGTGGGCTTGAGGAGTCACAACATGGGCCCCACCGGGATGGGTCGTGATAGAGTGGTATCATAGGAAACATAGTAGTACCAGTGATGTTACGGGAGGATATTTGTAGAGAGTTTCATACATCCCCTTTGGTGGTACATTTGGGAATGAACAAGATGTACCGAGACCTCTAACATCAGTTTTGGTGGCCAAGGATGAAGAAAGGAGTTGTGGAGTTTGTCTCTCGATGCCTTACTTGTCAGTAAGTGAAGGCTGAGCACCAAGTTTCAGCAGGTTCAGCTCAACCCCTTGAGGTTCTATCATGGAAGTGGGATTGGATATCTATATACTTCATTAAGGGATTACCACGTATGTCTAGGGGACACAATTACATCTAGGTGATCATTGGCCAACTCACTAAGTTGGCCTACTTCCTAGCTATTCGAGAGCAGAGTTCAGTAGAGATCATGGGATGCATCTACGTACATGAGATAGTTCAACTCCATGGAGTTTCATTGATTATTTTTTCTGATCATGATGCTTACTTTACATCTTGATTGTGGAAGGGATTATAGGAGGCATTTGGAACCCAGTTACGCTTGAGTAAAGTGTTTCACCTGAAAACTGATTGCTAGTCAGAGCGGACCATTTAGGTTCTTAAGGACATGATGTAAGCTTTCATGTTATATTTTGGTTGTAGTTGGGAAGATCACCTACCACTGGTGGAGTTTATGTACAAAAAAAGATACCATTCCACCATTGGTATGGAACCATTAGAGGCTTTGTACAGGCGACCCTGTAGGTCACCATTTTGCTGGACTGACCCAGGAAAGTTAGCACTCATGGGTCAAAAGTTGGTTTGATCTATAACTGAGAAGGTGAATATCATCTAGGATTGTATGAAGACTACACAAATCCTTTAGAAGTCTTATGTTGATAGGAAATGGATGCCTTTGGAGTTTGAGGAAGGAGACCTTGTGTTACTACAGGTTTTACCTCGACGAGGATTATAGAGATTTATTCAGGGTGGAAAGCACTCTACAAGGTTAATTGGCCCTTTTCAGATAATTCATAGAGTTGGAGATGTGTGTTACCTATTATCTCTACCTCTGCAGTTAGATCAGGTACTTGATGTCTTCTACATGTCACATCTGAGGAGGTACGTGTACGACCCATTGCACATTATCGATTGGGGTGAGCTGGACATCGAGGATGGAGTGAATTTTTCTAAGTACCCAGTGGAGATTGTGGATTAACATGAGATGATCCTTCATGGGAAATCAATTCCTTTGGTGTGTGTTCGGTGGCATCATGATAATCTTCAGGAGAGCACTTGGGAGTAGGAGGCTCAGATTCGTGCTCAATACCCTCATCTTTTTTAGTATCCCTTGTTTTGGATTTTCAAGGATGTAAATCCACAAGGCGGGGAGAATGTAATGTCAAGGATTTTTTCATGTATTTATTTTTAAATATTATATGAATTAATTTTGAGACCAGGAGCTGAAACAATGTGTGACTCTAAGGCTTGGTGTTCCCAGAATAAATGTTTGAAATATATTAATATATTAAATAACACCCAAACTTGGTTTTCTAAAAAATGTGACATAACTTATAAATGGGTGCCTGAATCAGAAATCTAAGAGCATCGTTGAGTTCAGAATGATAGTTTTACCCTAGGCATGACCTAACATTGGTCGTTGTGGGTCAGTTGTGGAAAAGTCATCACAGATATTTAAATGAATAAAATAAATTAAGAAAATTTATTTTATTTCAGTTGTTGACGCAACGAGGCAGTTCATCCTTAAATAAGACTTTTTAAAAAAAATAGGGTTAGCCTCATAACCTTGGAATTATCTGGAGACATTGGAGAGATAATCTCTAGAGAATATTTCTGATGAACAATGATAGAACCTTGAATCGGCGATCGACGAGCACCAATATTGAAGGATCTCACCGACAATGACAACATAGTGACCTTTCTTCATCATAGGATGATATGAATCGAGGTAGGATGTGTTATTTTGATTTTATTTCCCCGTTCTTGATTCCTATGATGAATGTGGACCAATCCATGAATAGATTGATCCATAGTTCGATCGTATTTGCAGGAGGCATTATTCTGTGGGTTTAATGGGATGATTTAAACCTTTTTTATTATAAGTTTTGATTGATTAATTTATCATTATAATAGTGAAAAACCAATATTGACATGAACATTGATCAAGGTTCATCCCTCTCGATTGGTTTGTGATTTTATCCCCCGGTTCATGCGTTCTTCGTTCTTCCCCATGCTTTGAACCCCTTTGCGAATAATCGATCATTTCGCCTTTGATTCTTGGAGAAATGATCCAAAACCATAGATCCAACATCAGGATGACCCAAAGAAGGTGTGATGGTGAGCATGATAATGGATCAAATGATGGTGGGTCCTGAATTCATATTCTTTAACGGTAACGAAGAATGGATACGATCATGTTTTCTGAGGTGATTGAAGGCCCAAATCCCATCTATTCAGTGTTAGAGTGGAAAAATGACCATGTATTTGGAGTTTTGAGGTGAACTAAACACCCAAATGAGATTCGGGAGATCAATGGCATGAACAGGAGGAAGAATACGGTTTTCTGGAAAAACTTGATCCATGCAACGTTTAGTCCCTAACTACATGGTGTGTAGTCCCCCTTGGATGAACTCAGCATGTACATGGGAAGTACATTTACATGGGGTGGAGTACATGGGTTGCCTACATGGTGTGTTCTCCCCCATATAGCTTGGCCTAGATCAGCTACACGGGCTACCCCATGTACTGGAACACGGGTTGACACCATGTGTCGGCACACGACCTTAATACATGGGCGGACCCTGGATTAAAGGACATGGTGTGTAACCCCTTCTACATACCATGTATACATATTTTACATGAAATGGTTTAAAGATGTGGGCCTTTGTAAACAGGCAGTACCTGGGGTCAAGGGACACGTCGTGTAACCCTACTACACACTATGTACCCATATCTACATGGATTGAACTTCTTGTCCTCCATATCTTGGACAAGTTTTGTTAGGGTTCATTCCCTTTTTTGTTTCCCTAAAGGTTAGTAAGAATCATTTCCTACTATTAGGATTATGATCCCTTCAGCAGAACTTCTTGGATAGATTTGTTGGAATCCCCCTGAGAGGCCTAGAGTGGGATCCTCTATTCATCTTCATGCCTTGGGTGAAGTTCTTGGTATTGACGTGACCAATACTATATGGGCTTCGGTATTCTACTTAGTGGGCTAATCTAAAATTGAGTTGTTAATATCACCCCATGGTCCTGGTTGCGACCCTTATCTGTGTATCATATTCTCTTTAAATCTGTCAGCATCTCTCTCTCATGATACAACCTGATGAGCAGTACCTCTTAGATGGACATCATCAATTCTATCAAACTCAGGAGTTTGTTCTCCTAGATGAGTACTTCATTGAATCTTCATGCTGAATTCCTAGAGCTGGTATACTATAGTTGTAGCTTACCTCTAGATTGTGTGTCTAGGATTGAGTATATTTGGATATTCATATTATATGTGTTGTATACATGTACCTTTTTATAGATGACTATACTTTCCTTTGTTATATTACTCTTTAGTTTTGGGGTGTCCTACTGATTATTGTTATAATCACCCCTACACGGGCTTTTCCCACACATGTTGTGTCTTGTGCTAATAATCAACCTTTTGATGGAGTCATAGGTGGACCAGGACCATCCGGTACTTAGTGAGACCAAAAAAACCAAGGTTTGTTCCTGTGGATTTTAAATAGCAGTCCTAGTACCTTTTACTTATAGGTTGGGATCATGTTATAGACTTCTTGTGGTGGGTTTTTATTTGGACCTGTTTAATTTACTTTCTGTTATAATCTAGTTTTGGGATATAATTGTATGCATGAATTGGTTACTTGGTGGTTTTTACATTTCAGCATTTTGTGGGCATGGAGATGTGCACGTTTGTATAGGAACATATTAAATTCCTCCCATGTTAGTGATATGTCTACTTAGTGCTAGTCACCAGCCCCTAGCCTATTGGAGGTAAGCATGGGGATTCACAGCATGGGCCCCACCAGGATGGGTCATGACATTCTCAAATGTGTTTAAGAATATAAAATGTATCATATTATACTAAATTCAATCTTCACTTTATAATTCTTTCACATTGACTATATATATAAATATAATGATATACATGTCATTAAGTGAACTAATAATTGACCTCTCAAAGTAAAACTTTGAGTTATCCCTAACTGATGTTCATCGTGAAATATTATAGGTTATGATGAAATATTAAGTTTTACATGAGTTCGATTCTTTTATCGATATATAAAATTTTCTCGTAAGGAACAAAATGAGTTTTGTGCACTAGATTACCCATTAAGTATATTATATGATGCTTTATACACCATGAAATTATTATAATAGGGGTGTATGGTTCAAATTTGGATCCCCCACTACTAGATATCGGTGAGATAACATATAAAATTTCATACTTTGATAACTTTCTTATTAAATTACTAAGGCATGGCTAATTAGGGGGTGGCTAGGTATGTTTCTGATCATTTCGTCAGTTATAGCTCAACCAAGATTGAATTTATCCTCTCATATGATGAGTATGACTTCTAATCCCTTGATTAATATAGACCAAGGAAGTGTACAACCATACCTAGATAATAAATTTTATGTGTTTATCTATTCAATTAAAGGAAATGTGATGTGATTATCTATAAAGATAAATGAAATGTGATGTACTCGTCTACCTGGTTAGTCTATACTGAGATAATTGAGAAGGTTTGAGTTGTAAATATGAGATTAACATACTTTGTGTCCCATTTTCACTTGATGTCTTAGAAAAAGGGATCATATTAAAATTCATGATTTCATATGAGTCATCTAGTGGACATAGGTATATAAATTCACGTATTTTATAGAGATTATGTTGAATATATTTATTTCTTGAGTAGTAGTGATTATTTGCTAGAGGCCACTATTTTCTTACTCTTATGGATTTGATGATTTATATTTGTTATAAACACTACAAAGTCCCATGGGTTATCACTTTTTGGTTGACTGAATAGGGACTGAGTTTGAATGAGAGAGTTACTCTAAAAGTATTTTGTAGTTTTATCCAAAAGGAGTTTTGAATAGGTATTAACAGGGTATTACATATGATGTGATACATAGTGAAGTTAATGATAGATTTCTAAAATAGTTTTTGAAGATATCCAAAAATATTTTTGAATATGATTTCAAAAGTTATTTATATGATACAATATAAGGTGAAATGAAAAAAAGTATATTAGGCTTCATTAAAAGTGGGATATTGAAGGAGATATTTCATGAAGACTTAAACTCATATGATGAGTTTTTTCCCAATCATAGTGTATGATTTAGGAATATAATTTAATATTATATATTGATATCTCAACCATTTACTTTTCATGGAAGTCAATTATTAAAATGTTTAATGCTCAAATATGCCTCATATTAGCTATCATTAATTAAGTGTTTCAGGTTGAAACACATGAGAGTTGGTTCGATCAGGGGGTTAAAACTAGTTTGTAACTGCATGCATAACTCATACATTACATAACATATGAGTTAATTCATGTATCACTCAATACTGTCACAAGAGGATATAAAAATAACCTACTTCCATATGATGGGGGTAGGTGAGCTTTCCCAAGCCTCATTTGATTTTTCTTTCCTTCTCTATAATCTCTCTTCTCTTTTACCCATTTCTTGAGAGAGGCACTAGAATGTCATAGGTGACAAGAGGGTCCTACTCAAGCTTTGAGTGATTTGGAAAACTTATGGATACATCATGAAGGAATGAAATATTTAGGCTACCTCTAAGGGATATTCACCAAATATATAGATAAATATTTTTACTACCATGATCAATGGTGTAAGGTAAAATTTAATTTTCACTTTACAGTATACACTTGGTTTTAGGTATCTCGCATTTCAATTCCTATATTTGGGTTTGTAATTCATTTTAATTAATAAGTTTAATTGTTAAACTATCATTATAAACTCAACACATACCTTTTTCCACCATTTGTATCATATGAAAGTATGCATAATCATATAATCCCTTTATCCAAGACATTGAGCAACCATGTGACACGGATTATGTTAATCCCATATATCCAAACTCATACATTATTTATTCTCTAAGTATTGATTGATCAGAAGGATAAACACATCTCATTTCATTCACTTAATTGTATAACTACATCACATGCCACTTATACAAAAAGATAAGAAAATGACATGTACCTTATCTAGTTATTCACATACACTTCCTTAATCTATCTCAATTGAGAGCCCAAATGTCTTTCTCATTATACAATAGGAAAAATCCCATCTTGATTAAGCCTTAACTACAGACATGATCAACAATATATCCAACCTATCCTTGATTAGCATGGCCTCAAGGATGGTATGGGAAAGATATCAAAGTATGAAGGTTCTCATACTAGGTATCTTTACAAACCCAAGTATGAGGATTCAATATAAAACATGAACCACTAGTATATTAAACTCATAGTGTATGGAACTCCATGTAGTATACTTGGTGGGTCAAACAACATAAAAAATTAGTTTTGTGTCTCATCAGAATATTTTTTATCTCTATATGAAATCATAACCACAGTAACCTTAACATTTCATCACAACCTATATTACTCTATGAAGAACATCAGTTAGGTATAACTTAAATTCATATTTTGAGAAGTCAATTATTATTTCAATTCATGAAACATATATAACCAATGTGAAATAATGATAAAGTGAATATTTTCTTTTGTTTAAAAGAATAAATTTATATTCTTAAACTCATTTAAGAATAATAAAAAACTATATATAAGTTCTCATCTAATCATGTCCCATATGATAGACCACTATATAGAATTTATGTTTACTAAAATTTTAAGTTTTTATTAAACTCATTACATATATATGTAATTCCTTCCATATCTCTATGTGACCATATGATAAAACCTCATGATAAACTCATTAGGGAGTAACATATATAAAGAGATCTTGTTTGAATAATGGTGAGAATTAAGAATCATATTTATAGTTTTTAACTTTTGGACATAGTATTCAAACTCCTCCATTTCACAAAATCAAATTTATGGTGTTAATAACTTCTGTTGTCTACTTATAAGTATTTCTAAGTTCATCATTATCGTCATGGAACCTTTCCATTTAGAATATTCATTTAATATTATTTGGTAATAAAAGGTAAATATTTATTTATCCTTCTTTAACAATAAATTCTAAACTAGTTTAGGAAATAAAGAGAAATTTATTTTAAAGTATATTAGTATAATATTTTATTTATTACACTTTTAATCTCTCTAATTCCAAACATACTTACACTGGCCTCTAAGAAACTATATTTTCTCTAAAATACCATTTTAATAAATAAAAAATCATTTGTGTTAGAAAATTACACTTAAAACCCTTAAGTGATAATATTTTAAAAAAAATTATATCCATACCATATATGATATTCTATATGTTTGAAATAATACTTTGAAAATAATATTTTATTCTTTAAAATATGTCATTGATGGGTGGTGGGAACTCTTTCTCTCATATTTTAACAAATATCATGCATAAACTCTTTTGTGCTAGATAATTTTTTATCCTTAACTCATTTTCAAACATATTATTGGATATTATGAATCATAAAAAATGTTTATCAAATAATAATATCATTTATTTATAAAAAACATTTTTTACAATCATATATTATTATAAAATAGAAAACAAATTTGATTCCAAATGCACATATTTTATTCCATATTCATCCAAGATTTGAATAAATCCATCACATCTAACTCCTTGAATTAGATACCATTGATCCATTACTTGAATAAAAACTTAAATATTTAACTATCAATCCTTATTTAGTTTTTAACTATTGAACATATTTACAACACTTTTATAATGTATAGTCAGTATCATATACACTTAAAAATAAAAGAACTAAATTTTATAACATTAATACCAGATGTGGACTATCCAAGGTGATTCCTTAAACATTTCAGATATTCTAGAGAATTTGTCCTCAAATTTATCATTTTTATATTGTGAAAACACTACCACTCATCATAAGTTCCTTTATTCTACTTAGAAGTTGGTGTGGACTCTCTATGATCACTCTTCTTATCCCTCTAGCCATAAATTTTACCCTTTCCTTTTTATACCATCATCATGACACTAAATATTGGACCTCCCATGCCCTATTTATAAATCCTAAATATATTAAGGATATCGAGTAAAAAAATTTATAAACTCATTTATATTATAATTTACAATAAACTGTTAGAAAATTTTGAGCAGTGATTGAAAAATTAAGTTTTTGGAAAAATAAATCCTGAGTGGTGACCTCAGTCTCTTGAATTCATTTACATACCAAATCATATTAAGTACTTTAGTTGAGATATAAGTACTCTTAACCATCTTACATCGATAGAGGTATTTCTAAACTTAGTTTCTCATCACTAGGTTATTCTTGATAAAGACTTTTTAGTTTGTTTATCATCCCAAAATCATCCATATTCACATTTTTCTTTTTTAGTTTGGGATAAATCAGAATGATCATTTATGTAGAGACATCTGAAGAATATTTAATATTATTACTATTTTCCTCTTTCTCTTCTTGACTATATTAAGGAGTATGAGTTTTCTTAGGAATTTTTTTCTTAAACACATAGAATTTATATTCTTACCTGAGAATGATTATTATATTACTATACTATTATAAAAAAAATTCCATTAGGACTTTTCTTTTCTATAATTGATCTAAAATTCAAGTTGGATGATGATGATTCTATATTATTTATAACTAAATATTTTATTCGATGAGTATCATGTTTTAAATTTATTTAATAGACTTTTATGAAATTTTATCACACTAAAATTATAAGCCATATTAATTTACATCATAAACATTAGTGGTCCATGATCCACATTTAACTATGTAATGAGTTCTATTTAGTATTCCTTTCGTTGATCAGTTATTTAGGTAGGCTGTCATGCCTTTTATATCATATAAAAATCTTGTACAGTTAACCAAACAATTCTTTATCCAATCTATTATATGGTTAAACTCAACTTTATTCCATTAGTATCTAAATCATTAGAGTTTCCCAGTTAAGTGTAACCCAAAACATACACCATATATAGGAACCTAATCATATTAAGGTCACCCATAACTTTCCTGTCTTATATAAGATAATCTATGATAACCCTACTTTGGCATGAACTTGCCCAGTTGGATAATCAAGGACTTAGAAAGCAAAACTTTGAAAGGAATTCAATGCATGGTATTTTAAAGAGATTTAATCTCATAATATTATCTCATGTATTCTCTTTAAATATATGTATTATTATAATGATTTATTTTTAAATCACTTTTCCTTCCACCAAATCGATGTGTTTAAACTATATTGATGTGTATCTCTTTACACAACCCATAGCCTGTGTTATTGACCCAAATTAAAATCAAATTATATTTACACATATCTAAATTCATCACATTCATAAGGCACATGAAAATATTTTATGTAAAGGCTATAATTATATGAAATTAACATTACCTATAATTTTAAGAATAAAGTGATAGGTATCCAATCCCCACTTTTCTAGAAATAGCTCAAGCTCCTAAGAAAGTGGTCATCCTGACCTAAAGTCACACTACCCATGGTTATTTACTCAAGGGAGACTTCAATTTGGTTTTAATTTTAACACCTAATATGTATAAACTATAATGTAATTATTAATTTAATCTCATAAACTAATATAAGATAAATCCAAGGAAAAAGAAAACTAAATCAATTACCATACCTATCAAGTAACTCCTTAAATGCATGTATGATAATTTAAAGAATAAGTTTAATATTTTAAAATAAAGTATATATCAATTCATAATATAGAACTTTGTATATATGAATAATGTATGGAATAAACTAAATCAATGAAGAATTCAAAAATTTAGTTATGGGATAAGAATTAATGAAAAATTCATAAATCAATAATTATAAAAAAAAAATATAATTTGAAATGCTTTATGGAAATTCCATAACATAAATAAATAAATATAAAAATTCAGATTTATTCAAATATAAACTCTTTCACATTCTTAATTTACCTGGAATTTTAATATGGGCTCCATTATATTCTAAAATATTTTATATTTATGTAAACTTTTATTACCATATAAACATTTCACATTTTACATAAACACTTTACATAAAATAAATATCACACATGTTATATCATTTAAACATTTTATTAAATCAACCAAGACTCATTTTAATGGTTTAAATAATTTTAAAAATAATCACTTGTAATATAAATATTTTATATTATTATTTATGAACAATTCATAAATTAAAATAAAGACTTTTATACCTTGCCTTATTTTATAATTTATAAACACTATAAATTATTCTATATTATAAATTCACTTTAAGTTAATATCACATTTAATAAAACATTTGGTATGGTTTAATGTCCCCCTTATATTTGAAATAGTCCCTTTGGACCTATTCTAATGAAATTTTTTTATAATTTTAACAATAAAAATATTTTTTCTTTAAAATTATACATATCACATGTGTTTTTGATATAGAACATGATGTGGTAGTGGATATCCTATTACTCTTACATAGGATTCTCTTTATTATTATATTATGAAATCCATTCATAATCTTACAAATCTTGGATTTAGTCCTACATAAGACATTTGTGATGTGATCTATTACTCTATGGTATAATGCTTTAACTAAGTTATTTTTTTTAGAAAAACTATTTCTGGAAGAACATTCAGATTATCACTTATGAGATTATGAAATGGAATTATTTTTCCATTTCATAGTATTCTTATGAAATCATATTCTATATAAAACTTGAATGTTTTTAGGATTTGACCACAACATGGTATATTCTTCAATAAATACACTATTTACCTAAAACTCTTTTATATCTATTTTCATAAATTATGACATCCTGATAAAACTTTTATTAGTCAAAAATTAATTTGGAACATATATTATTATACGGTTTAACAAAATTTAAAAACCACGATTGTTCTAAACTTCCCTATTCCATGATTCTAGAAAAATATATTTTTACAGTTTCTTTATATATCCAAATAATTAATCCAAATGAAATAAAAGAGTCTCTGATACCAATTAAGGATTTTGGAGGGGATAAAACTTATCCAAATGTAGTGGAAAAAACAACCAAAATATATAAAACTATAATATTGAATTATATTGAATAAAATAAATGAATAATGAAATACCTTATTCTATAATGATATTTTTTGTCCAAGCTTCTTCACATGAGTTTGATTAAAATTTGTAAGAAGAAAAAAAGCAAGATCCTTTCTCTTAGGGTATCCACAAGATGGATGAATCTTCTAATACTTGGGAAAGATTTTCTTCTATACATGACCTGATATAACCTTTGAGTTAAAGAATAAAAGGAATAAGTGATAGGTAGTTTTAGCCAGAGGAGTGTCATATAATTTATATACACTAGAAAATTCCACACACATCATAGACCATGAGCCTCATTAAATATCTATATAAGGAGATCCTTTGGATTCCAAACATTTTCCTTTATTGAATGAATTTTTTTATAAATAATTTATAATTTAAAACTCCTTGTACCCATTATCTATTTAATGTTTAACATTTAAAAATTTGTTTGATACATTAAAACTTCTCAAGATTCTCACTAAATTATAATAAACTAAGAATGATAGCTTGGGGTGGGACTAAATTATAATCAACTAAGAATGATAGCTTGGGGTGGGAGAATAAGGAAAAATCACACAATATTGCACATCATGTAAAACTTTCATGAACATTACCATGATATAGTGACTCTCACTATGTTGTGGTTTACACCAGCAAAGACTACAACATGGTCTAAACTATTACCCCCTGACCCGAATCACCAGGTATGAACCAGAGTGCCACATAACCTCATGTTAACCTCCTTGTATGTAAGAGACTAACAACTAGTAGGGATGGTATAAAGTAACATAGAGAGACTATACACTCGGTAATAATATCCATTATAGGTTAGTAAAACATAACCATATTCCCAAAAAATAACAATATAAGAACAACATAAATAAATTCTATAACATATTTTATGCCAGTCAATACAAAAGTAATCATCAAACCCACAATGTGGTAGGTAAACAAGTATAAATGTACAACTAGAAAAGAAAACAAATAAAAGATAAATGATAAGAATACAAATTCGATCTCAGTACCATATCCATATCCAAGATCCACACTCCTCAACAACCTATCACAGGGATCTTTCCCTTCACTGAATGCCTAGTCATGAAGTTTGTACACACATCAATATTCCTATGAAGTATGTGAGTATAAACCTAGTAGGACACCACCAATAAATCCTTAACATAGGTGAACATGTATATAAAATTGTATGAAATGTTGTAAAAGTAAATGTGCACCCAAGAATACAACCATTCATGCATTGAGTGATCATCCACTATGAAAACCACCATGATCCTCGACCATACCTGCTTTGGTGTTGTACTACCAAATATATACATATATATTCCATTTCATGGCTTATATCATGAAAAGTAACTTTGTATTCCTTTAATGACAAGCATGTCATGCCTTTAAGTAATAACTCTATTTCCCACCTTTAAGGACAAGTATTACCCATGACCCTTAGTTAACTTCTCACCTGTGATGGTTGGCATGATTGGAACAATCATATAATATAATCTCTTTCATGTGAAATTAAATTCCCCATTAATAGATCACATTATCATATATGGACACTCTTCTAAAGGAAATATGGTATTCCCCCATACATTCCAAACAAAGACGCTAACCATCCTATGAAAATCCATAGCCAATGAGTCATGTCTTCTATGCTCCCCCTCTAAGGAGTTGGAGAATTTTATCAAATCCACCTGTGAACCTGAATAGTGAAACAACTATTCCACTGTAAATACACAAAACCACATATAAGGCATAACATAGCAAGGAAAAATATATCACAACATCTAATTCCACATGATATAAAATATTACACAAGTAATAAATGAAATAGCAAGGAACACATAATCCATAAAAAATAAAAGGTCTCAATACTAGGCACATAAAAAATCTAAACATGGAAAAAAATTCCAAATAATATCCCAAGATGGTAAGGAATTCCTACCTCAAGCTTATTGATGTCCAATTCCAATATTTTCTATGGTATCACAACTTGCACCATGTTTCACACCAACTATGTCTAACCCACATGCCAAGAGCTCCTATAACCAATCCCAATTCATCAAGAGTGAGGTTATAAATTAAGATAAAATAAGATTCTTATCCAAAGGTATTAGGTTCACACCAACATACCTAATGTAATTCACTAACATTTCTAGATCCAAGACTGATTAAAGGAAGTCCACCGACACTCTAGATTCACCACCTTTCTAGAAATGATCTAATAATTCATCATTAAAAGGCATATGAATCCATATAACTATCCATGAAACATGGAATCTATGATTCATATTAAGGTAATGAGAGTAGGTATAGAATAAAATTAAAGAGTAGGGTTCATGGATCACATAACTTAATTACCCAGCCACTAACATGCTTGGATCCACCAGAATCAATCTCAAAAGAGAAGGAAAATGATAAGGAGTATATGTGGAGTATCTATGTTTGATAGGGATATAATTAAAAATAATAATGAGTTAATTCATAGGATTTATAGATATAAAAAGGATTTTTGGATCATTAATTCACACACATATAGTTTGGTCACATGGTTTTCTAAACTATTCACCAACCATGCGAGACTTTTGCCTCACCTGAGCACCCACACAATTTTGAATGTAATGTCTCGACCTGAAAGACCACTAAATCGGTATCCAGACTGGTTTCGACATAACCTCAAGTGAACCTCCCCATATTCCAGAGGCTACCATCTAGTGGTGAGGGTCAAATGGTGGTATGGTGGGGAGACTATACCCTCATGATGTGATTTTCACATTGGTATAACATAAAGTAAATATCATCCAATGGTGAAAGCAGTAATAATAAATGATAAAAAGAGTAGAGAAATAATAATAAGATTTCTTAATAATCGTGTCCAAAACCCATACATATAATGATGCATGTATGTCAGCTGGTGCTACAAGATACAGGTAGTACAATACAAATAAATGAAAAGATCCCAATGAATAACTCCATGAGCATCTTGAGTATTAGATCAGTGTTGTACTCCCTATACCCAAGTACACAACACAACATAAGTAATAAATCCATAGACCTTCAGACAAGAAGATCTGCTCAGGTACCCTAGTGAAATGGAAGCCCGAGCATGGTGTGAGAAATAATCTTAGTAGGATGCCAGTAATGGTGTCTAGATAAATCCACTTCATTCTTTATAAAATAAACAGTGTGAAAACATAGGTGAATGCAAGGGGATAACTAAATGAATAAATAACTCTTTGGTCTAGGTTCCTAAATGGATAGCCAATTGATTCTACCTGTTTCAGCATAAACCAGATGTCTGAATTAAGAGAACCTATAGAGGTGAAAATATAATGTATTGAGAATCATATATAAAGTAATAAAAATGGTTTGACCCCAATATTATGATCTGCTATGTACTTGGGAGCTAGGGATCACATGACTGAGCTAATACTCAAGATGCTCTTGGAATTACCATTGGTATCTTTTCATTTATTTGTATTATACTGCTTGTATCTTATAGCACCATCTGACATACATGCATCATTATATGTATGGGTTTTGGCCACTATTATTTAGTCATCTTATTATTCTTCCACTTCTCTATTTGTCATTTATTATTACTACTTCCACCATTGGATGATATTTAGATTCTGTTACACCACTGTGAAACTCTGATCATGATGGTATAGTCGCCCCACCATACCACTATTAGACTATCACTGCTAGTCAGCAGCCTTTGGCATATTGAGAGGTGTGCTTGAGGTTATGTGGCGACCGGTTCAACTACTAGTTTAGTGTTCAGTCAGTCTAGGATGTTACAAAGTGGTATCAAAGGGTTTCTTTTCCTTTGTCTTATTGTTTTGGTCTAGTAGGCAGGATACTAGGAATATGCTAGCACTTGGTAAATAGTAATTCCTAGGAATGATCAACCCACGTATGGGTAAAAGTCCAAGTGTCCAGGGTTGGGATTATTGTTCATGTTGTTTTCTATTACAGTTGATTATGACTTCACCTTGAGTGATTGGAGTATTTTCCAATGCTACTGATTTATGAGATTTATATTATTTACCCTTAGATTGGTATAGAAAGGAGGTATTATTACATGCATCATGATAGGCACATAGTAATTCACATTCCATGCATATGACATGCCATGTAGGTTTCATTGTTAGGATATTTAAAATTATGATGTGCCTTGTGTGTTATTTCCCTACCTGTTATTTTCCATGCTTCCCTGATTTTATTGTTATGAATAGCATGTTGTTTTTGTTTACCTGGTTACATAATATCCTTAAATTGTTAATTGTTATGCCTCTATGTTTCTTTACCATATTAAATAATATGTAATTGAAATGTTTAGAATTCTTAGTTAAATTTAAAAATGTGCAATTGGTTATTGATGGTGACACCTCACTAATTAATTATGACATGTTTGAGCCATGAAACATTAGATCCATGGGATGAAACTTTATGGTTTTAGTTAAATGAGAGCCAATTTCTAATTTTTAATGTGTATAGGTGATTTATGGATTGAAACAGGGTGAACCATATAATTGAACTATTATAGATTCACCTTATATATCTAAAATCTTTTGTACAAATGTTAAGGTGGTTGAATTTTCTTTTTAATTTTAGATTTAATGGTTGTGGTTAGATGGGATCTTCCTGTAACTTGTAAAGTGTATGGGTGTTTTTTAATTTGAGAGGTGGTAACCCATAAAACTGAACCATCTATTACGATCCTTCTACTTAGGAATTTTTTTAAATATAAATGTTGATTATGTTGACCTTAAATGAGATGGTGGCCTTTATAAGGTCATTCACCTCTATTACTTGGGATTAATTAATTGTATGACTAAACTTCTAAATACACAGCTAGACCCAATTAGGTTGGTTAAGGCATGTTTCTTAATAAATTAACCACTAAGGGTGTTTTAAATCTAAATGTTTAAAAACTTTCTGGTTTCTTTTACAAAAAATGGATTAATAGGGCCCTTATAGGTCACCTTTTAATTTGGAATGCCTTAGTAATCAACCCCACTGGGCCTGTTTATGCTATGTGTTGGGGGTAATTTAAAGCCACCGTAGCTACCTATATGGTTTTTCGTGTAAATGTAAGTGGATTTATTTTTTATTAGTACCCTTTTAATTAATAGAATACTTTTTAATCTTCTTTGGGATGTAATTTTGTGAGGCCTTATGAATAAATGAGTGGTGTTTAAAATGGGGTTACATGATAAAATGGCCTAATTATAATGGGGTTTCAATAAATGTTAATGTTTAAAAGGAAGTTAATATAAATTTCTTATTTTTCATTGTGGAAAAACTGTATTCTTTTTCTTTACGACTGGTATTAGTTTTCATTAAGACTAAACCTTAAAATGTTAAAATAATTAAATGAGTTTTGGTTTAATTCCTTAAAGTGGAACTGTAAGTGGTGTTCTAGATTGACCCTTGTGTAAGGGTAGATAAATGTTTCCCTAAGTATCTCCCTTGAAATGGAAATGTGAACGCTCTCTTATGTAACTTCTCTTATAGATCGAACCCAAGTGATAGTCCCTTTTAGCCTAATGAACCTTTCTGTAATGATCCCTTGGTATGGTCTACGCTTCCTATTTTTGAAAGGGGCTAACTTGTTATAGGTAGCACCCTCATATTTTAAACGACTTTTCTAGTCGCTTGTGCTCCTTTTTTATGTATGGTACTATTTGGGTGTCATTTTCCTTGTAGGACTCTTAGTTTCTAAAATGACACCTTTGTTTGGATTGGTGTTTGTTCAGTGTTTTGACCCTCATTTTGGGTGTGAGCATCATGTAATGCTCGGTTTCAGTAGGTTAGACATGCCTAGGGAATTTTTGACTACTTATTAGGTTGTGTGACCTTTCTTTTCTTCCTTTTCAGTGATTTAAAACTCGATATGTCTTCGCTAAGGTTAATAGTCATATGGGGTAATATGGCTTTAGTTTGAACTTTTGCAGGCTATTTGGTATTTGAATGCCCAGGGCTGATAAGCCTATGGATGGTATTAGGGATGTGCCATTTTCTCATGTAATATCATAATAGTAGTAATTTATACACATGGTACCCATCAAGTTTCTAAAATGAGATAATAAACCTTTTGTGTTCGGTGGTACATGTATAATCCTTGAACTGTTGTGTTATGTTCATGGGTCATCTCCAGAGTAGAGTGACCTGAGTGTCTGAAGAAACCAAACTCATCTCGATGCTCAAGGTGATGTTATAAGAGGGTCATATAATGACCCGGGATTAACATACATGGATATTCCATCATTTTAAATAAATATTCATCAAATTACAAAAATACATGCCCAAGGACTGTAATAGTTTAGTGTCTTTTAAAACTTGGAACACATTCTTCTAATTTTGTGAAATGTCTTCAACATCTCCCTTAAAGATATTCAAATTTAGTACTCCTACTTAAAACTTTATTTATGATATGGGGAAAGGAAACATAATAAAGTGGTGAGATAGAATGCTCAGTAAGTTTAAATAAAGGAAATATGTAAGCATAACATGAACATAAGGGTATGAGAACATGAGCATAACATTTAAATATCATACCCTATATAAAAAGATCATAATAATGATACATGGAATAAATATTGGAATTTAATAAGACATGAATCGTAAGATAATCAATAACATGAACCATGTGATCATATCAAAGGAATAGGACATAGAATTTTTGGCAGACACATAAACATGTAACATCATTCCCTATAAGTCAAGGTGCATTTCCAAAACTTAATAGGGCACTTCATGGGGACTACACCTACTGGGTGGGACACATGACCATCCCCAGTCATAATCCTTTCCTTATAAGGGTTAAGTTTTCCCCATCTTCCCATAGTGGATTGGGTTTCCATATCTTCCCATAGTGGATCGGGTTTCCCCATATTCCCATAGTGGATTGGGTTTCCCCATCTTATATATTAGATCAATCCCATCAAGTTGATTCCCATAATTGTATAATGAGATATAAATCTTTTCCCAATGAATTATAGGGATATATACATCCCACCCATCTCATAATGAAATCATGAATACATGTGACACAAGATAATAAACAATCATATCATAACCCGTGAAATGAAATGGGAGTCATCAACATGTAATCATATCTTAACCAATGGAAAAACAAAAGGTTTCATAATAATCTCATTAAGGAATAAACTATGAAAATAATAAGGTTTCATAAATATATAACCCATGAAAGAGAAATGAGTGTCGTAAACATCATTCCATCAAAACATAAACCATTATATAAATAATGTGAATGGTATTCTTGGATTATATTCTAAGAAAAGCATAAACTATAACAAATTATGTTATCTTATATAGATAAGGATTCTAAAATATCACATGAAACATTTCTTAAGGAAAATATCCTTTCATTGAAATAATTTTTTATAAAACCATATAGATTTACAATTTCATTTAAAACATTTCTTGAGGAAAATATATTTTTCTCTATGAAAAATATTTTTAAAACATAAAGTATTTTGAAAACATTTTTCTTTTAAAATATCTTTGAAACATATAAAGGAAGATTGAAAATATTTTGAAAACCTTTTTCTTTGAAAATACTTTGAAAACTTAAAAATAAGCTTGAAATCATTTTAAAAACCCTTTTCTAGAAAATAGACTTGAAAACTTATGAAGAAATATTGAAATCATTATAAAAAAATTCTATGAAAATTACCTTTTTTAAAAAAATAAAGGAAGATTTTAAAATCATTTAAAAATGCTTTTTAAACATAAATTTTTTTTGAAATACTTTTTCTTTAAAAACCAATATAAAATCAAAAAAAATACAAAATATTAGGAAAATATTATTCTTTAAAAATAAAATTGTAAACTTATAAAGGAATCCTCAAGGAAATGAAGGTCATTATGTTGGGTAAGTCTGTACATGTCAAACATTCCTTTTTCACCTTAAAAGTTTAGAAAAGTGACCTGATCAGAAAATTACAAGAAGATTCCTTTTAAAAACATTTTAAAAAAAAGTAAAACATGGTTAAAGTGTTATTTAAACATCATATGATAATAGTAAAACATTTTTAAAACATTTTTAGAAAACATGGTTTTGAAAGAATGCAAATTTCTCTCCAAAAAGAGAAATAAAGTCATATTTTTATAAAAAACATTTTCTTAATTATATTAAGTACCAAAGAGTGGAAAAATGATACCATTACTTGGATATAAAATTAATAACCATAGGTTAATAAAATTCATGATATTTATTAATATACAGATCATAATATTTCATCAATGTAAGCATAATCATAAACAATATCGATAGATGATGAGATTGTTGCAATAAATTGTTATCGCTTTGGTAACTTTGAATGATAATACAATGAAAATAATAACATTTAATGGAGATTAAAATATCATGAAATGAATTAGATTCATTATATAACATTTAAAATGTATTATATACACCTAAAATAAAAATATAGGTGCATAACAGGGAATGTGTCTCAAAGAAGGCAAATTGAGACAAAATTACTTTACTGATTTGGTAACTTTTGAACCATAAACCCTATGAAATAAATATCATAAAATGGATATGTGAGTAACTATAAATTTAATTATAATAATAATATAATACATTAATGGTCATTATATACACTAAACAACAAAAATAAGTGGTTTATAAAGCATAAGTCTCACAAAAATAAAAGTGAGACGAGAAAACCCTTATTACTTGAGCAACTCTAGAATCATGATCCCCATGAAATAATAGCATAAATTAAAGATTTTAATATAATTAAATAAATTAAATTAATTATATAACATTTCATAGGGAATTATATACACAACACAAAAGAAACGAGTGGTGAATATGGCATGTATCTCATGGAAATAAAAAAGTGAGATGAAATTATCTTACCTTAAGTCTTGAATTTTCTTCAAATACATTAAAAAATGTTGTATAATAAATATAAGTTTATTATAAATATTATAAATAACCATATTCTTATATATAATACACTAAATTATTCACTTATGACTTTATATTACCCGTTTATTAACAATTCCATGTTAAAGTAACGTTTCGGGTAATAACTACTTTGTTTATCATGCATGTTTTAAGTTGTTATTCTTGATCCTCTTACTTAGATCATGATTTACTTATTTAAATAATATAAAACATGATTTATATATCATATATATTCAGTATATAAATATTTATAATAATCTATAAAAGATATAAATATGAAATGGAATACACCATTCATGGAGACGGTAGGTCGTACATACGCATGAACGATGTTTCCATCTTCTTGTCGTATTGAAAGAAAGTAAGTAAATGAAATATATTTATATTTATATTATCATTAAAATTTAATTATTATTTTATATATATCATATAAGTTCACTAAACTCATCCTTAATACATTCTATGTAAAGTTTGAATGAATTACATCACTTTGAGGAGGCGGTAGTCCACACGTCCACAAACGAAGTTATCGTATTTACACAAAATGGAAAGCATGAAGGTATGTGTTATATAATAATTAAATAATTATAAATAAATTATAAATATAAAATAAATCATATAAAAACATATTTTATATCATAATTACCAACCATGATAGGTGGTAAAGGAAAAACAAACAACATCATTTCATGAGGAGGTAGTTCGCTGTACACAAGAACAGTAAGTTCATTACCCATTAGATGGAAGTGTGTGTAAGTGTAGGTATAAACCTTATAATAAAATAATATCAGTATATTTATGATACTTATGTTATTATATAATCATGTAATAAGAATAATTGAGGTGTGGATAATGAAAATAAAACAAAAGAGCTTGTGAAAGGATGTTACCTCTTTATTGAGTAACCCCTTTTGGTTTGCACCAAAGGGATTCCTTGGATAGATTTCTTCCCAAAGAAAAGATTCTAAGATTAATTTAGAGAATATGTTAGCTTATTTTTTTATGATTTTTGTGAGCCAAATTTCTTGATATGTGTTAATAATTGGGAGGGGTGAGTGTCTTTTTATAGTGGAGGAGGGGTGGCATTCTTGTAAATTTTTTAAAAGGGAATTCCACCCATGTTTTTTCAATGTAAATTAGATCCAATAATGGTAAAAATCTAAAAAAATGTAGTATATGGTATAAATATGTCTATAAAATAGATTTTGGACAATTTTATAGTTCATTTTTTCCTTTAAGTTTAAGGTTTAGTCCTTTGATAAGCTAATTTTTCTCTTAATCGCTGTAATTAATTTTAATCACTTTCACTAATATTTTTTGGTAAAAAACTAAGTAGACATTATTAGACATTATAAATTATTCTAATTAAAAATATTTAACCCATTTTTCCAAATTAAAATTACATAAGTGGTAGAAATTAATTTAAATTTAATCCCACATACGGGCAAAAAAGTAGGTTTTTTTAAAGTAAAAATGTTCAAAATTTTGAAATATTTTTATATCCAATTTCAAAGTGAAATTGATAAAAATGAAGTAATTGCATTAATTTATTTAAAATTTATATAATTAAACATTAAAAACAAATTAAAATATAATTTAACTATATAAATAAATTAGATGAAAAAATAAGTTTGAATTAAAATTCAGTGTTTTTCATTATTCATCAAAAAATGAAACTTCTCAAAAAAATACCAAAAATTTACCCAAAGTAAATTATGATATTAAAATTTCAAAAATGAAGTTTATTTTTTAAAATAAAAAATATAAAAGTTTTAAAAATAATATTTAAATTCGTTTCCATTAAAAGGTGGTAAAATTACCTTTTAGAAAAAATACATCTTTTTATTCATTAAATTAGATTTTTTTTTCTATCCTGTACCTATAAAATCTATTGGATGAGTATCAAAAATATTGATTGAATATATAATATATAAATTTTATTTAAAACATTCATCAAAATTAGTTTGTTTAATTTATCGGGATAAAATTGTGTTTGCACATAGAAAAATATTTTTCTTAGAAAATTAATTTATTTATCGTTAAATAGTTCTTACATTCACTTATACTAATTTATAACAAAAAGGATTAATTTTATATACTTTTTTAAATCATATTTTTATAATTTAGTTGATATTATTTGTAACTTCCATTACAACAGTTGGGTGGTAACTATAATAGTATTTTAATAATATTATTAACAGAATATTGTAGTTCAGTAAAAATCAGCCTTTCCTATAAATAAATCTTATGAAGGGAATTAGTATTTTATGTAATACAAGACAAACATAGTGTTGTGTGTAATAAAAACTAATTTAATTGTTGTGTTTAATGCAATATTGACTTGGTGTTGTGTATAATTCAATCCACACTTAGTGATTTTTTATAACAAAAGTTATATTCAGTGTTTTGTGAAATAAAAAATATTAAAAAGATTAAATTAATTAAAATAAATAATAATTCACAAAATCTTGGGGTGTTACATTCTACCCCCATTAAAATGAATTTTACCCTTGAAATTCATCTGGGTTATCAATGGTTTAATACTGGAAATTTACTTTCATAGAAGCCCATGTCGTAAAAATGAATACCACAAATTCTTTTAAAAAATAAAGTTGTAACCATAAAGGTTACCCAAAGTAACTCATAACTAGGTTTCCACATAGGTGAACATAAGTGGAAAGTGAAAATATGAACATGGAAGAAAAATCTAACTATCATGTTTTGATGGAGAGTGATAGAGAACATGGTTAAGAGAAATTTAACAATTACTAATCCATAACCCAAAGAGGCTTGAAAAAGATCATTGATATCATCAAAGATGATGATAACTTGACAACATTTTATTTCAATACACTTTTTAATAAAGTTAAATAATTTTAATGAAAAGATATACTTACAAATTTCATGATAACCTTACCCTTTGTTGTGACTTGATCAACTTCCACTTCATCTCTTATTCCAAGAAATGAAGGTGAATTTTTCATTCCTGAATCATTAAAATATAATGAGATCTATGAATATAATTACTGGATATTCTATCTATATTTATCACACAAAAAATTTTAGAACAAGTTATCTAGTATTCATAAATCCATATATGGAGAGATAATACTTTAATCTCTAAAACCTTATCTGAATTTTAACATAAAACATTCCATAAATGGTTAACCATATAACACTTCCAAAAATGGAAGTCCAAAAATTTAGAAAGAAGGTTACTATATTTAAAATCAACCTAACATTGATCCCCCCATATATCATAAGGTGGCTCTTGGTTGTCACATTCCAAACATGTGAATACCTTTACCATGTATTCTCTTGAAATATGGTAATAACTTGAATTACCACACATCCTTATTTAAAACATGAATGTTTCCTTATTCCAAAGTTTATTGGATATATTCCTTAAATCCAAAAATGCTATAAACTCCATCCATAATAACACAAACTACTTTTTTAACCAATCCTTTATCAGTTCTAAGGTAATCAGTACCGTCCAATTTACTTATTCGTATCTAACATATCTTTATTCAAACATCATTATCTCGACATTAAGAATATATTAATGGTTATCTTTATATTAATCATGTGTTTCCAATAAATATCACCTTAAAATTAAATCACTTTTATAGTCCATCGAAAACATTTAATATATTCTTGTAAATACTTAGTAAAAAACATAAACTAAACGATCTTTATATATTTCTAAATTAATAAGTCTTGAATCCAAATACATAAACACTTCGATTAATTTAATTCATCCTTAGTACATTAATAGGGATACCTCATCCTATTACTTAATACCTCTTTTCTTTCACATTTCACCTTTAGTCTCCTCATCATCAGTAATAAAACCATTAATCGTACCACCTTAGTGATACTCTTCATGAGCTTTTCACTTGGGACATCTATTTTCATAATGAAAATTCATTCCACACTTAAAGAATTTAACCTTTGATAATGTCTTAGGGAGGAAAATATTTCCATCCATTACGTTAACAGAACCCTTCATTTTTCCTTTATAGTTACTTGCTTTGTGTCCTTATTTTCCATAGTCAAAACATATTCTTGTTCCTTTAATACATTCACTTGGGTGGTTCTTTCCACATTATTAACACAAAGGAAACTAAATATTCTTTCCTTTATGGTATCCATTAATCAATCTCTCAGTGAACTCCTTACTTATCTTATTTGGTGAGTCTGAAAGTTGGTTATGATACACATTGTTAATCATGTTCTGTGAAAACTAACTAGGCATGATCACAACATTATTCCCTCTAGTTACCATCTCATTTGACTACTCATAACCAAATTTTTCTTCACATTCAATGTTAACCCAGTTCCTTCTGGCTCCCACCATTGACTAAAACCAGAAATCATTGTGTGAGAAACACTTATCATAGTGTAAAACCACATAAATATGAAAAAATTACTTATAGGGTGTATAAATTATGACACCTTCATTAATCTGTGAAACCTTAGGCTTATCCTTAGATGCATCCCTAGACATATCCTTAGAAATATCCCTAGGGATCTCACTATAGTTTTCTCATCCTAGTTTCCAAATGTTGACTAAACCTTCCCTTTGATACCAACTATAACTACCCAGGATTAACATACATGGATATTCCATCATTTTAGATGAATATTCAGAACATTACAAAAATGAATTTCTAATGACCCTAATAGTTTAGTGTCTTTGGAAACTTAGAACACATTCTTTTAGTTTGGTGAAAGATATTCAACATCTCTCTTAAAGATATTCCCATTTAGTGCTCCTATTTAAAACCTTTCTTCATAACATGGGGAAAGGAAACATAAGATAGGGGTGATCTAAAATACTCAGTAAGGGTAAATAAAGAAAATATATAATCATAACATGAATATAAGGGTATGAGAACACGAGCATAACATTTGAAGATCATACCCTGCATAAAAATATCATAATCATGAGACATGGCATAGAAATTTTCAGTTAATAAGACATAAATCATACGATAATCAAGAACATGAACCATGTGATCATATCAAAGTCATAAGACATAAAAAAATTTATAGACACATAAACATGTAACATAATTACATATAAGTTAAGGCACATTTCCAAAACTTCATAGGGAACTTCATAGGGACTACACCTATTGGGTGGGACACACCACCATTTTTATTCACAATCTTTTCCTTGTAAGGGATCAGGTTTTCCCATCTTCCCATAGTGAATTGGGTTTCCCCATATTTTCATAGTGGGTAAAGTTTCCCTATATTCCTATAGTGGATCAATTTTCCCCATCTTCCAAAGTGGATCAAGCCCTTCGACTTGATTCCCATCATTATCTCATGAGATATAAATCTTTACCCATTACATTGGACAGAGATATAGTTTCCACCCATCTCATAATTAAATCATACATACATGTGCCACAAGATCATAAAAATTCATATCATAACCCATTAAATGAAATGGGTGTCATAAACATGTAATCATATTTTAACCTATGGAAAAAAACAGGTTTCATAACCATTTCATCAAAGCATAACCCATGAAAAGAAGTTGACTTCATAGTCATATAACCTGTGAAAGAGAAATGAGTTTCATAAACATCATTACATCAAAACATAAACAATTAAAGAAACAATATGAATGGTATTCTTGGATCATATCCCCAATAAATCATAAATTATAACAAAGTATTTCATCTTAGATGGATAAGGATTTTGAAATATCTTTCTTTTAAAATCCTTTTGTTATAAAACCATTTCAAAATAACTTTCTTATAAAGAAATATTTACAATTTCATCTAAAACATTTCTTAAGAAAAATATATTTTATTCTATGAAAAATATTTTTAAAACATAAAGTATTTTTGAAAACCTTTTTCTTTTAAAATATCTTTGAAATATATAAAATAATCTTGAAAATATTTTTAAAACCTTTTTCTTTGAAAACACCTTAAAAAATCATAAAAAAAAGATTGAAAATATTTTGAAACCCTTTTTCTTTGAAAATACTTTGAAATCATAAAAAAAGTCTTGAAATAATTTTAAAAACCCTTTTCTAGAAAATGGATTTTAAAAATTATGAATAAATCTTGAAATAGTTTAAATCATTTTCTATTAAAATAACCTTTTGAAAACATATAAAGGAAGCTTTGAAAATCATTTAAAACACTTTTTAAACATAAAAAAGTTTTGAAATCATTTTTATTTAAAAACCACTTTAAAATAAACAAATTTATAGAATATTAGGAAAAAAATTATTTAAGAATAAACTTGTAAACGTAAAAAGGAAGCCTCAAAGAAATTATGGTCATGATAGTGGGTAGGTCCATACATGTCGAACGTTCCTTTTCACCATAAAAGTTTAGAAAAGTTCCTTGATCATAAAATGAAAAGAATATTCCTTTTAAACCCATTTTGTAAAAAAATTAAAAAATGGGTAAAAATTTCCTTTAAACATCTTAGGATAATAGTAAAACATTTTTTAAAACATTTTTATAAAACACGGTTTTGAAAGAACATAGATTTCCAACCAAAAGGAGAAATAAAGTCAGATTTTTATAGAAACATTTTCTTAATTATCTTAAGTAAAAATGTAGAGACCCTATTTTCACCCTATAATATTTTAGAATATTTCTACATATATTTCCAGAGTTAGGCACTAAGATGGCATGTAATTACGAGGCCCGGTATGCTCGAAATAAATTATACAAAAATATTAAGTGTTTTTATACTATTCACGCAACGGAAATGGGATATATCTTAAACAGTTGATCAGATCATAAATCTGAGACCACGGTTGGGTCCAGAATGTGGTGTTTACCCTAGGCACGACATAAAGGATGGCAGCGCGACATAAAGTATGTTGGCACGGGACGTTCGGACCCATCGATCGTTAACAATACATTAAATGGATGAATTAATTTATTAATTCATTAATTTAATAGATCAAACCCAAATAACTATCAAAAGGTAACTCAGATCTTAAATACGATTCCACAGTTGAGTCTAGAGTATGCCATTTACCCTAGGAGGGGTGTAATCTTTGTCGGCGCAGGGCCGCTGTGAGAAAAGCCACCCAGGGGAGAAATCATCATTTTAAATAATCACTTAGTGATTTTTATCCCTGGTATTATTTTCAAATAACCTTAAAATGAAGGCTTGGAATGGATATCTAAGACTTCCGTTGAGTTCAAAATGGAGCATTTTTCCTAAGCGCAACATAAAATGAGCGGGCGCGGGAGTTTCGGATTTTGCGACTGTTGGCAGGTTTCGAAAATTTTCTATAAATAGAAAATTTAGAGATTTGGATTAGGGTTAGCCCTAATCTCTCTATCTATTCTCTCTATAGAAATTATTCACCAGACTGAGTAGTAAAATCTACTGGAACCTTGGAGGATCGAATCAGAAGCATCGTGGATGCATCGCTAAAGACAAACGGACAGATCGAGGTAGGATTTTTGTCATTTCACACCCTAAATTTCCATTTCATGTTTTATTCAAGATTTAACTCTAGTTTTTTCCATAAATACTTAATTTTAACGTTGAGGTGATGGAAAAATGAACACGTCCATCACCTTATCCTCATTTCGAATTCGCGTTCTTTGTTGTTCTTCATTTTAATTTTTGGACATGTCAAATCCTCAACGAATCAACGAGTGGGGACTATCTTCGTGAAGATCTGGTCCCAAGGTTCCAAAAACCGTCTTTGGTTTCAAAATTGGACCTCTGGAGGGGTCATGGTGGTCCATGAAATGGACCACCAGAGCTAAGCCGCTGGTGGCGGCGGAGCATGGCTGTCGCGAAGGGTCACACGATGGAGTGTCCAGGAGGCACGACGGATGATGTCAGCGCAGGGCTCAAATGGTGAAGCAGGACGAGGCTGGGAGTGTGGGACTCAGTCGAGGCTAGGAGCACAGGCCTTAGGTGGGGTGAGGAGTCTAGGAGGTAGTAGTATCTAAGGTCGGAGGTGGTGTCAACTGGGCCGACGGAGCACTAGGGGACCGGGTGTGTGAGGCAGGGGTGGGAAGCGTCGGGCCGACGAGCGCTGATAGGCATGGAGATCACGCTCAGGAGGTGACCAAGGAGGGGAGACCTGGGGACCAAGACCTGCCTAATGTGGGTCTCCTAGTTGATACGGGGACCAACGGGGTCCCGAGGCGGCGACTGCCACCGGAGTGTCGCGCCAGTGAGGCGCAGCTGGCGGCAGGTCGTCGAGTTGGGGAGAGAGGTGGCTCGATCCACACGCTTTACCTCGGGCCAGCTACAGTAGACCAAGCTGGTCGGGATGGGTCGGCCCTAGTGGTTGGGTCTGGCCGGTTCGGGTTGGACCGGCCCAATTTGGGTCGTTTTTCCTTTAAAAGTCCATAACTCCTAATCGTCGCGTCCGTTTGACACGTTGTTTGCGACCGCGGGTTCGTCTCATCAAGCTAGGACTTTTTAGGTCAGTTCTAGAATTCTAAGCTCTAGTTTCATTTATCAGTGGCATGAAACACCCAAGTCCAATAATGATAAATTAATTATTATTATTTTGGGGTTTTTGTATCGGACATATCTTTTAAAAGGGACGTCTGATTGATGTGTCGTCAGCGACATTGTGGCCCTAACCTTTGTGTGAACTTTTTGAGATGCCTTTCGAGTGTTTAAGTTAAAGATAAGGTACGGGCCCCATAGGGCCCTGTTCGCAAGTTTTACGGTGAAATTCCACTTTTTCACTTGGCATCCATTTGTGGTGTTTGAGTACTCATTTCCAAGTGTTTTTCCAATGGGATTGCAATAGAGCAATCCAACCACCTAAATTAGGGGCCAAGGTATGGGCCCCATGAGGTGGATTTTAGACGTATGCTGCATTTTTACGATTTATCCTTCATAAGTCCGTTCAAGGAAAATGAATAGCCTACCTTGCATGTTTTTATGTAAGGATCGTAATGGTGCAATCCATTCGGAGGTGAAAATCCTTTTTTGATCGGTAGTGATCGAGCGTTGTTCGGGCATTTGTGGTGAAAAACACCCTTTTACCAGTTGTCCATTTCGGATGAATGAGTAGTTGATTCTGTGGGTTTTTTCGTAAGGATCTCAATGGTGTGATCTGTTTATATGTGTGGATACTTATTTGTGATATCATTAAATGTAGAAACATGAAAGGTTAATTAGTAGAAAATCTATCTACTGTGTTGAAGAGAATCCATAGCTTAGGTCAGCTCCGACTCTTATGAGAGTAGAGAAGATGTATAAAGACATATGGTCAAATGTTCTTGGACCGTTAGAGGAGTTGTGTTAGTGAACCTATGTTTCTGACCCTTTAGCTTAATGACGAGCATTGTGAGCTCATCGACTTCTTGACTAATGTGTAGTGTACTCAGAGAGTACCTTGACACTTTTAGTGGTACTTGTTCACCCTTTTGGTACCCGAAAATGGTTGGGTACATGACCAGGTGATGAGGATGGGTCACAAGTCATGTGGGACCCACACACACCGCGTACCACTACATTTTCTCCTACCTCTCATATCTACTTCTTCTAAACTTGGATTTTGGCATGTGAGTAGCCTATCCTGAGTGTTTTTTCACGTAGGATGTGATGGTTCCCTCTGTAGTGGATTTTGAGGTATGATGTGAGATGTTCCGAGTACGATGCCTATCTGAGGTGATGCTCGATGTTCTGGGCATGATGCTTATCTGAAGAGATGCCCAATGATGATAGTGATGGCAATGATGTTTTCAGAACCACCATAGAAAACTTGGCTTACCCTTCGGTAAGGTGGGGTAGTGGCATTCACCATTCTCTTTCGGGATAACCCTTCAGTGAGGTTGGGCATTATTGTTCATTGTTCTCTTTTGGGATTACCCTATAATGAGGCTGGGTAGTGGCGTTCATCATTCTGTTTCAGGGCTTTCCCTCTAGCGTGGCTAGGTAGTGTTGATCATCAGGCTTTCCCTCCAGTGCTACTGGGTAGTGGTGATCGCCATTTACAATACCGAGCATACCTCCAGCAGGGCTGGCCAGTGGGTCCTCGACTTTGTGACATGATCTCTAGACTATGTATCATAGTGACAAGACATTCTTGATGTGACTTTTGACTCTCAAGAAAGAGGGGTTCTTTTTCAACCAAGATGCATCTTTGTGGCTCGACCTAAAACCATGCGGACAAGACAAACCTACTCAAAGCGGATAGTATCAAGGTACAATGATTGATCCCATTTGAATTTCAATTCAAGGAAGACATGTGGGATGCTGGGCATTGATGGTGTTTACTTATGGAACTGTTGGAAACTCTTTTTCTGGGCTGAGATGGTGATATGGAGATCCCCTTACTCTCTCATTTGGATTCCTTTGGTTGAGAATATTTATATCATATTGCAGTAGCCACTCCTTGGGTTTTGGTTGATCTTTTTCTAGGAGAGGTGAAGACGCATGGGGTATTCAATGTGCTTTCTGTGTCTAGCTTCTCATGGTTGGATGAGTCTACTCTTCTACAATAGGTAGAAAAGTCTCAATTATAATTTCATCTTCTCACCATTTCTATATACTCATTTTTGGACGACCTTACTTCACTTCTTTATTGGGTTGAGCTGTACTCTTTTACTGTACCTTGTTCTATCTACTGTTTCCCTCCTCAGTACCTCACTTTCTACTCCCTTTTTCCTTCGGGGTATCCTACTGATTATTTTTATACTCACCCCTATTTGGGATTTTCTCGCACTCGATGTGCCCTTGCAGACGACGGATATGTTGATTGTGACTTCAGAGGAGCATAGGGATAAGGGGTGCTTGGACCGTGTGGGGTGTTCGTAGCTTGGGATCTAGGAGTAGGGCTCTCTCATCTATTTTACTTTACACCTGTTTCCGGGTTGTAGCACTTTTCTGGTTGGGCATGTATTTTTTTCCTTTCCCTTTTAGTTTACTTTTCTGTACTTGTACTGATTAGAGGTCGATGCATATTTGTGGTATATATGTATCAGTGTTATATCTTTTTTTCCTTTACCTATGCACTTTTTAATTGAGTTGGTTGTGTGTGTGTGTGTACAAGTACTTAGGAAAAGGCCTCCCCAAGTTTGTTATGCCTTCAGCATTGGTCTCCAGCCCCTGGTCTATAGAGGCAGGCTTGGGGTAGTTGTGGCTCGAGCCCTAGTACAGGTCAGGTCGTGACAAAGTGGTATTAGATGTGGTTCATTCCTTGGGATGTTGTTCGGACGATCCCTAAAACGGAATTGGTTTGGTTTTAGAGAAACAGTGTCAACATGTCTCGAGAGTGGATCTCAGGATAGGGAGTCCAGTGATGGTGCAACGGCCGACGTACCCATTCACCAAGACCCTGATTACCTGCTTGTTGACTTGAAATGTTGAGACACTTATTGCAAGGAAAATTGGTACATGCATCATATAGGATTGAGTCTTTGACTGTCCTTCTTGATTCATCTCCCTGTCATTGCTGATATATATATATATATGCTCATTTGACCATGGTACTCCTTGATTGGATTCAAGATTCCTCCGCAACAACAGCCATCCAGGATACTAGCTCTGGTTTGTGATGAATATTATGTGAGCGATGAGGCCTCAGTTCAAGATCCATCATATGATTACCAAGAACCTCCACCTATGGAGCATCAATTAGTTCTATTAGAGCAGGTTGAGGGAGTGCGCAGTTTGATTTTACTTCGCGAGTTCCAACATCAGAGACTGTTATGGTTTTGTGGTAATCCATACCCTCAGGTAGTGAAGTATTGGCTAGAGTTGGTGGTTCACCTCTTCAGGCTTGTTCAGACACCAACGGATTAGATGATGTCTTTGGAAGCTAGTCTTTTTATATAGAGTATCTTGGCATTGGTAGAGCTAGGTTACTCAGATGCACGATGAGTTGGCACTCTCATGGGATGAATTCTAGCAGTTGTTTTGTGAGGATTACTACCCCTCCTACTTATACTTCATATAGTTTCAAGAGCTACTGGGGATTTAGCGGGGAGGGATAACAGTGGTTGAGTACGCGACTAGGGTCATAGATTTTACTCGGTACTCTTTGGACGTGGTCCATGATGGCAACTTCCGGTCATGGAAGTTTGATCAGGGTCTCCATAGAGGATATTTGGCCCAGTGTAGTTCCCTTGTGCATACTCACCTATCTTGAGGTGCTAAAGCAGGCACTGGTGATAGAGATATTTCTATCAGAGGGGTGCCAGTTGGCCGGTTTTGGTATTATGTGCAAGAGAGTTGAGACATCATCCATATCTAGAATACGTTAGTTTGAAATACCTAAATGTAGGATTCCTCCCCTTGATAAGACTCAGGCACATGGTTAGGGATAGCGTAGAGCACCAGGAGCACCCTGGATGGGCCGGTGTTATGATTTTGATGGGCGAGGTCACATGGAATGAGAATACCTGACCAAATGTGTTGATCTTTCCAATAAGTTGGTAGATGCACCACCACAACAGAGGTAGTGTCATGATCAAGTATCTCCTAGGTGAGGATAGGGTGGTCCTCAGGGAGGCGGTGCTGGAAAATGAGCAAGAAGAACTGTGGTTGGTAGACGACGTTTCAAGGTCTTTCCACCACCACTAGGTTGCCCACGTTAGGCTCAGGGAGCTGGAAACTGGGGTTGTGGGAAGCTACATTCTATGGATGTCTACAATCCTGTAACACATGATATAATAAGAGGTGCACTCTGTGTCTTTTCTACCATTTTCAGTAGAACTTGTTAGAAACTGTGTGAGGTACTCTTTTCTTCCAACTCCTTACTCATGGAGTAACCAAGGGTGATGTGGGGTGTCGGTGTAACCCTGTGTCGGTGTTGTTCAATGTATATTTGAATACACAAGAAATAAGGGTTCCTCCCCCACTGAGACACATTTTTGTGATGTGAGAAAAACTCTGAGGGAGAGTCAGTTCCACCCAAAGTGGTTAGTATCGAGGTGTGGTGGATGAATCCCTCTGACTTGTGTGTTCATGGTGGGGTTGTGTAGTGGAGTGTCAAAGAAGGTCTTGGCTTTTCTATCAGAGTCTTTCTTCTTGATATCCCTTTGATTGAGGTTCCACTAGTGGGTTTGGAAGAGTGCTTGTTTTAGGGATTACTCTCCTTACAAGAGGGGAAAAGACGTGCAGGGTATTCTGCATGCTTTCTGTGTCTATCCTCCTGTGGTTGGATGAGTTTTCTCACCTGCCCTATTCGTTGGTACTTGGTGTGATCAGCGTTAATATTGATATTGTTATCAAGTACAGGTTGAGGTTATGGAAACCCCATAAATAGAACTATGAGAATCACTATGTGGTGCTGACAATGGTAGTCTTCGCCCTGAGAATGTGGAGACACTACCTTCTAAGAGATCGCTTTGTGGTTTTCTTAGACTACCAGTGTCTTAGGTGTGTCTTCACCCAGTGTCTCAGGTGCATTTTTTGGTTTTTTCTTTATAGAGACTTGAACCTAAGATGGCGGTGCTGGTTAAAATTCATGCAGGATTATGAATTCAAGGTATTCTATGCTCTAGAAAGTGGAAGCATTGTAGCATATTCCCTTAGCAGGAAATCCCAGGCTCGCTAAGTGTGGGAAGTTTTGTACCAGTTAGCTTCCCTGTAGCTGACCCTAGTGGAGCATGAGGGTACATATTTTATTCAGTTGATGGTGTTGACTCCTTCACTTCTTTAGCATGTTAGAGAGTCTCGGTTTTGAGACAATAACTGCGAAATCTTTCATAACCAGATATCCTTTGTTGTTTCACTAGATGGATATTCTGAAGGAGGGAATCATGAGACCCTATTCTAGGGAGAATAGTGATTCCAGTCACAACATGGAATGTATAGGTTCAGTTGGGGAAGTAAACTATCCCACTAGTTTCTTCGGGCCATTCAGAATCATGCAAGAGATGGTAAGGTTTCCTACTACCTTTCCATCCCCCCAATATCTGGAGTGGGTGCACAATGTCTTCCACATGTCACAACTGATGAGATACATGTGTGTTCCTATGCATGTCATCAAAAGGAGTATACATTATAAGGACATCCCATCCCTTTGGTCACATGTTTTGGAATCATGGTAATGTGTAGGTTTTCCTGGGAGCAGGAGAGCCAGATGTGAGCTCAGTATCTCAAGTTGTTTCTCCTAGTTCTTATTTTAGGGGAAGAAACATTTGAAAGAGGGGATGATGTAGAGACCCGGTTTTCACCCAATAAGACTTTGGAATATTTCTACATATATTTCCAAAGCTAGGAACTAAGACGACGTGCAATTAAGAGACCCGGTGGGCCTGAAATAAATTATAAAAAAATATTAAGTATTTTTGTACTATTCACATAATGGAAACATTATATTACTTAAAAGGTTGATTAGATCATAAATATGATACCAAGGTTGGGTTTGGAATGTGGTGTTTACCCTAGGAGTGACATAAAGGATGTCAATGCGGGACGTTCGGACCCCTCACTCATTAGCAGTACGTTAAATGGATGAATTAATTTATTAATTCATTCATTTAATAGCTCAAACCCAAATAACTCTCAAATGGTAACTTGGATCATAAATTTGAGTCCATAGTTGAGTCTAGAGTGTTTCATTTACCCTATGAAGGGTGTAAGCTTTGTCGGCGCAGGCCTGCTGTGAGAAAAGTCACCCAGGGGAAAATCGTTATTTTGAATAATCACTTAGTGATTTTAATCCCTGGAGTTATTTTCAAATAACTTTCTAATGAAGCATCAGAATGGAAATCCTATACTTTCTTTAAGTTCAAAATGGAGAATTTTTTCCTAGGATAAATATAAAATGAGCGAGCGTGGGATTTTTGGATTTCCCGACCATTGGTGAGTTCCAAAAATTTTCTATAAATAGAAAATTTAGAGATTTAGATTGGGGTTATCCCTAATACCTCTCTATCTCTCTCCTATCTTTATCCATTCTTCACCGTTCTTGGCTGGATCAAGGAGAAAAATCTATCGAAACCTTGGCGGATTGAAGCGGAAGCGTTGTGGACGCATCACCAACTACAAACGGACAGATCGAGGTAGGATTTTTGTTGTTTCACACCCTAAATTTCCATTTAATGTTTTATTCTAGATTTCAATCTCATTTTTTTCATAAATCCTTTTTTTGAACATTGAGGTGATGACTAAACGAACATGACCATTGCTCGATCTCCATTTCAAAGTTTCATTCTTCGTCGTTCTTCATTTTAATTTTTGGACGCATCAAATCCTCAACGAATCAACGAGAGGGGACCGACGCTGTGAAGATCCGATCTCGAGGTTCCCAAAACTATCTTCAGTTTCAAAATAAGATCTTCATAGAGTTCGTGGTGGTCCGAAAAACAGACCACTGCAGCTAAGCCTCCGGTGGAGGCGGAGTGCGGCGGCCGCAAAGGGTCTTGCGGCGGAGTGGCGAGGAGGCACGGTGTACGGCGTCAGCAAGGGGCTTAGATGGTGGATCAGTCCAAGCCTAGGAGCATGGGGCTCATGCAAGGGCAGGAACATGGGACTTAGGTAGGGTGAGGAGGCCAGTAGGTGGCGGTCTCTAAGGTCGGCGACGGCCTCGACGGGACGATAGAGCACCAGGGGACTGAGGGTGTGAGGCAGAGGCAGACAGTGTTGGGCCAGCGAGCGCTGGTATGAACAACAATCGTGCTCATGTGGCAATTGAGGAGGGGAGATTGAGGGACTGACACTCACCTCATGCAGGTCTCCTAGTTGATGAGGGGACCAGTGGGGTCCCGAGGTGGCGGTTGCCAGAGGAGTGTCGCACTAGCGAGGTGCGGCTAGAAGCAGGTCACTGGGCCAGGGAGAGAGGTGGGTTGGGCCACACGTTGGACCGCAAGCTGGCTATAGCAGACTGGACCAGCCAGGGTGGGATGGCCCAAGCAGTTGGGTCTGGCTGGTTTGGGCTAGATTGGCCCAATTTGGGTCGTTTTACCTTTAAAATGTCGTAACTCCTAAACGGTGCATTCGTTTGACGTGTAGTCTATGACCATGGGTTCATCTCATCAAGACGGACCTTTTAGGTTATTTATAGAATTCTAAACTCTGGTTTTGTTGTTTGGTGGAACGAAATGCCCATTTCCAATAATAATAAATTTATTATTATTATTTTGGGGGTTTTGTATTGGACATATCTTTTAAACAGGACGTCTGATTGACGCGCCGTTAGTGGCAGCGTTGCCCTGACCTTTGTGCAAACTGTTTGAGACACTTTCCTAGTGATTAAGTTGAAGATAAGGTGTGGAACCCATAGGGATCAGTTCACATGTTTTACGGTGAAACTCCACTTTTTCGCCTGTCATCTGTTTGGGGTGTTAGAGTACTCGTTTCCAAGTGTTTTTCTGAAGGGATTTCAATGGAGAAATTTGTCTACCTAAATTTAGGGCCAAGGTGTGGGGCCCATGAGGCAGCTTTCATATGTATGTTGTGTTTTTACGACTTATGCTTCATAAGTCTATTCGGGGAAAATGAATAGCCTACCTTTTATGTTTTTCTAAAAGGATTGTAATGGTGCGATCTGTTCGGAAGTGAAAATCCTTTTGTGATCGGTAGTGATCGAGCGTCGTTCGGGCGTTTGCGGTGAAAAGTACCTTTTTTTACCAATTGTCTGTTTCAGATGAATGAGTAGTCGATTCTGTGTGTTTTTTCACAAGGATCACAATGGTGTGATCCATTTAGATATGCATAGCTTTATTCATGATCTCATTAAATGTGGAAACATGAAAGTTTAATTGGTGGAAAATATCTCTATTGTGTTGAAGAGAATCCATGACTTAGGTCAGCTCCAACTCCTATGAGAGTGGAGAAGATGTATGAAGAGATACAGTCAAATATTCTAGAACCATTCGAGAAGCTTTGATAGTGAACCTATGTTTCTGAATATTTGGCTTAACGACAAGATTCTTGAGCTTGTCGACTTCTTAACTAATGTGTAGTGTACTCTGAGAGTGACTTGACACTTTAAGTGGTACTTGTTTACCCTTTTGATACCCAAAAATGGTTAGGTACACGGTCAGGCGATAAGGAGGGGTCACACGTCGCGTGGGCCCCACATGCACTGTGTACCACTACGTTTTCTCCTACCTATTGTATCTACTTATTCTGAACTTGGATTTTGACCTATGAGTAGCCTATCCTAAGTGTTTCTTCGCGTAGGATGTGATGGTTCCCTCCATAGTGGATTTCAATGTATGGTGTGAGATATTCTGAGTATGATGTCTATCTGAGGCAATGGTCAATGTTCTGGGTGTGATTCCTATCTAAGGTGATGCTTGATGATGGTGGTGATGTTTTTAGAATCACCAGAGAAATCCCATCTTACCCTCTAGCAAGGTTGGGTAGTAGCATTTGTCGTTCTCTTTTGAGATTACCCTCCAGCGAGTCTGGACAGTGGCATTCGTCATTCTCTTATGGGTTTACCCTTTAGCGAGGCTGGGTAGTGGCATTCTCCATTATCTTTTAGGGTTTTTCCTCCAGTGTGGCTGGGAAGTGGTGATCATAGGTCTTTCCCTCTAGCATTTTTTGGCAGTGGTGATCATCGTTTATAGTACCGAGAATACCTTCAGTGGGGATGGTAAATGGGTCCTTAACTTTGTGACGTGATCTCTCAACTGTGTGGCATAGTGACGAGACATGTTTGACGTGAATTTGGACTCTCAAGAAAGAAGGGTGCTTTTCCCACCAAGATGCATCCTTGTGATGTGACCTAAAATCGTGCATATGAAATAGACCCACCCAAAGTAGATACTATCAAGGTGCGGTGATTGAGCCCATTTGATTTGGAGTTCAGGGAAGATGTGGGGGATATTGTTCATTGATGTTATTTACTTTAGGAACTGTTAAATACTCTTTTACTGAGTTGATCTAGTGATATGGAGATCCCCTTACTCTCTCATTTGGTTTCCTTTGGTTGAGCATATTTATATCGTATTGCAGTACCCACTCCTTGGGTTTTGGTTTCTCTCCTTCCAGGAGAGTCGAAGATGTGTGGGGTATGCCATGTGCTTTCCGTGTCTAGATTCTCGTGGTTGGAAAAGTCTGATCTCCTACTATATGTAGAAAAGACTCGATGATAAGTTCATCTTTTCACCGTTTCTAGCTCCTCGTGTTTGGACGAGATTAATTCACTTCTTTGTTGGGTTGAGCTGTACTCTTTTATTGTACCTTTTTTTATCTACTTCTTCCCTCTTCAGTACCTCACTTGATGCTCCATTGTGACTTTGGGGTATCCTAATGAGTATTTTTATACTCACCCCTACTTGGGATTTTCCCGCACTCAGTGTGACCTTGTAGATGATGTACAAGTTGATCGTGACTTTAGAGAATCATAGGGATACAGGGTGCTTGGACCACGTGGGGTGGTCATAGCTTGGGATCCATGAGTGGGGATATCTCAGCTATTTTAATTTACACCTGTTTTTGGGTTGTGGCTCTTTTTTGGTTGGGCGTGTATTTTTTCCCTTTCCCTTTTATTTTACTTTTCTGTACTTGTACTGATTAGACGTCAGTGCATATTTTTGGTATATATATAGCAGTTTTGTATCTTGTTTTCCTTTCCCTATGCACTTTTTCATTGATTTGGCTATGTGGGTGTGTACAGGTACTTAAGAAAATTCCTCCTTGAGTTTGTTATGCCTTCAGCATTGGTCGCCATCCCCTGGCCTATGAAGGTGGGCTTGGGGTAGTTGCGGCTCGAGCCCTAGTACGAGTCGGGTCGTGAAAAAAAAGAGTGTATAAATGGTACCATTACTTGGATATAACATTAATAACTATAGGGTAATAAAATTCATGATATTTATTGATATATGGATCATAATATTTAATTAATGGAATCATAATCATAAACAATATTGATAAATGGTGAGATTATAGTAATAAATAGTTACCACTTTGAATCATAATATAATGAAAATAATAAAATTAAATAAAGATTAAAATGTCTTTAAAAGAAGTAGATTCATGATATAACATGTAAAATTCATTATATACACCTCATAGAAAAATATAGTTGCATAACACGGCATGTGTCTCAGAGAAGGCAAATTTAGGCAAAAATTACTTTACCGATTTGGTAACTTTTGAACCATAAATCCTATGAAATAAATATCACAAAAGGGATATGTTAATACCCATAAATTTAAGTATAATAATAATATAATACATTCATGGTAATTATATACATCAAACAACAAAAATAAGTGATTAATAAAGCATAAGTCTCACATAAATAAAAGTGAGGTGAGAAAGCCATTACTACTTGAGTAACTCTAGAATTGTGATCCCCGTGAAATAATAACATAAATTAAATATTTTAATATCATTAAATAAATTAAATTAATGATATAACATTTCATATTTCAGTATATACACCACACAAAATAAGAGAGTTGTGAATATTTCATGCATCTCACAGAAATAAAAAGTGAGATGAAATTATCTTACCTTAAGTCTTGACTTTTCTTCAGACATGTTCAAACCTCCTAAATAATAAATATAAGTTTATTATAAATATACCATCAACCCATATTTTTATATAAAATAATATAAATTATTCAATTATGAATTTATATTACCCATTTATTAACAATTCCATGTTAAAGTAATGTTTCAGGTAATAACTGTTTTGTTTATCGTATGTGTTTTGACTTTTTATTCTTGATCCTCTTACTTAGATAATTATTTTATTATTTCAAAAATATTAAAAATTATGTATATATAATATATATTCATTATATAAATATTTATAATAATATATAAAATATATAAATATGAAATATAATACACCATTCATGTACACGGTAGGCCATACATATGCATGAACGTTGTTTTCGTCTTCTTGTCATATTGAAAGAAAGAAAGAAAATGAAATATATATATGTGTGTGTGTGTGTGTGTGTAAATTATAATTAAATTAGTATTATTGTGTTATATATATCATATAATTTCACTAAAACCATCCATAATACATTCCATGTAAAGTGTGAATGAATCACATCGCTTTGAGGAGGAGGTAGTCCACATATCCACAAATGAAGTTATCGTATTTACAAAAAATGAAAATAATGAAGGTATGTGTAATATAATAATTAAATAGTCATAAATAAATCATAAATTTCACATATATAATATAAAAACATATTTTCCATCATAATTACCAACCATGATAGGTTGTAAAGAAAGAAATGAACAACATCGTTTCGTGAGGCGGTAGTTCTTCGTACATAAGAATGATAAGTTCTTTACCCATTAGATGTAAGTGTGTATAAGTGTAGGTCTATAACTTAAAATAAAAAAATATAAGTATACTTATTATACTTATTTTATTATATAATAATGGAATAAGAATAATTTAGTTGGTGGATAAAGAAAATAAAATAAAAGAGCTTGTGGAAGGATGTTACCTCTTCTTTGGGTAACTCCTTTTGGTTTGAACCAAAGGGCTTACTTGGATGGATTTATGCCCAAAGTTATAATTATAGGATGAATTTAGATAATTTGGGATCTTATTTGGGTAGGTTTTGGGTGATCAAAATGGATTTATAGGTGTGAATAAGTGGGAGGGGTGAGTGCTTTTTTATAGTGGAGGGGTGACATTCTTGTAAATTTTTGAAAAGAGAATTCCACCCAAAATTTTCCCATGTAAATTGGATAAAATAATTGTATAAATAATATCCAATGTATTATAGGTTATAAATATGGCCATAAAATGTATTTTTTACAAGTTTCTAGGTCATTTTTTCCCTTAAGTTTAAGGTTTAATCCTTTGTTAATCTAATTTTTCTCTTAATTAATGTAATTAATTTTAATCACTTTCACTAATATTTTTGGTAAAAAATAAGTTGAACTTATTAGAAATTATAAATTGTTTTGATTCCAAATATGGAATTAATTTTTAAAAAATCCAATTACATAAGTGGTATAAATTAATTTAAATTTAATCCTACATACGGGATGACAAAGCGGGTTTTTAAAGTAAAAATGTTTAAAAGTTTGAATTTTTTTATATCCAAGTTAAATGTGAAATTGATTATAATGAGATAAATTGTATTAATTTATGTATAATTGATCTAATTAAACTTTAAAACCAAATTAAAATATAATTTAACTATATAAATAGATTATATGAAAAAACAGTTTTGAATTAAAATTCATTATTTTTCACTATTCATCAAAAAATGAAACTTCTCAAAAAAATACCAAAAATTTAAAAAAGTAAATTATGATATTCTTATTTTAAAAATAAAGTTTATTTTGTTAAATAAAAACTATAAAAGTGTTAAAAATCATATTTAAAATGAGTTTTCCATTAAAAGGTGGTAAAATTACCTTTTAGAAAAATACATCTTTTTATTCATTAAATTGGATTTATTCCTCTATTATACCTATAAAATCTATTGGATGAGTGTAAAAAATATTTATTTAATATATCATATATAAATTTTATTTAAAATATTTATCAAAAGTAGTTTGTTTTATTTATTGGGATAAAATTGTGTTTTCACATAGAAAAAAATTCTTAGAAAAGTAATTTATTTATCTTTAAATAGTTCTTGCATTAACTTATACTAATTTTTAACCAAAATTATTCATTTTATATATATGTGTAAATCATATTTTCACTATTTATTTAATCTTATTTGTAACTTCCATTCCAATGGATAGGTGGTATCTATAATAGTATTTTAATAATAATAGTAAAACTTGATCTTGCATTTAAATAAAGATAATAAAGGGACTAGGTGTTGTGTGTAATACAATATGAACATAGTTTTTCATGTACCAAAAGATAATCTAAGTGTTTCATGTGTCACTATATTGACTTGGTTTTGCATATAATGAAATTCACACTTATCACTTTCTTATAAAAAAAGTTATATTCAGTGTTGTATGAATGAAAAATATCAAAAAGATTAAATTAATTTAAAAAAAATAATTCAAAAAATATCAGGGTGTTACAGATCGGGTGTTTGACATGCTGGTCAGTTGCTCTAGATTTTACACCCAATGTTATGGCATACATGGATGTAACTGAGGATGAAATTCATGTGTATGTCTAAATGTGAATCTAATCTAGCACTCGTGAGTGGTTGGTTATCTCTTTATTTTGGTTTAACACTTGATAAAGTGTGATGTCCACCTCTAAGACCCATAATTAGTGTTCGATGGAGTGTGTTCCATGGGATGAGATCCCTCTATCTGTAAATCCAATGTTAAGGACACTCCTAAGGTGGAGAGAACCACATTAATTATAGTTAAATGTTTCCTTCTTAGTAGAAGGAACATAACCGTGAAAAGACCATTTGAAAATTTCCATTCTTTCTTAAAAAACCCTTATGGCCAGTAATCTCTTCCATTTAAGTCAGTGTTTTCTATAGATCACGATGATGTTATTCTTGGTTGTATGCTTAACCGATGAAGACACCGTTGGTTGAGAATGAGACCCATTGGTTTTTCTTAAGTGACCATGGAATTCCTTGGGTGTTGAAGGTGTTGTGGTTAGTTGTTGAGGAATTGAAAAGTGAAGTTTAGATTCTTCTAAAATAAGTTTCCCAATGATGGTTCGACTGCTCTTCCTTTCTATAGTTTGTTTATGGTTGGTCTGGATCCGTATTGAGAACTTCGCCTTGTATTAGAAGGAGTATCTCGTGTCTTTTTTAGAGATCATTTAAATACTCTTTAGTGTACACTAATTTTAGATACGAGCATGTCTCCTATCTTGAAATCGTTTGAGTACACTGAGAGAGCGTCAGTTATACACCATGATAAGTTTTGAACTCTATTAGGATTAGTGAGTGTTCTCAGTCATAGTGCACTCCAGAAGCATGGTTGGCTTGAGAGACTTGGTTATTCCGGAGTAGTACCTGGGTTCCCAAGTAGGAATTCCATGGTCAAAATCTTGGACACCAGTTGTTTTCCCTCTAGCTTGATTGTTAGGTGAATACAACTTTGGGGTTCATTCAACGTTCTTGGTATGTAGACGTTTAGACTTGTAACGATGTCTCACTTGTAAATGTAGGTGTATAGAATACCTTGGATGAGCTCCTTGGTTCCTAGTGGATGATTTCGAGACAACCCTAGATTATATTTGGGCTCGTATAAGTCGTTTAAGAAGGGGTACCAATCCAAGTGTGCTGGATTGGGTGTGCACCCATGGTCGTGTTGAGGCATAACAGCTTAAATGGGTGTTTTAGCTAGATCCATCATCAGAATCTAGTTATGGGATTAGATGAATGTGCTCAGAGAAAATCTTGAGATACCTTCATTTCAAAAGCTTTAGGTTTGGAATTTCAAATACACCGACTATCTAAGACAAGAATTTTGAGAATAGGCATCCAGTGGTGGATTGACTTGTCTTCCTCTAGCTTTGTTAAATGAAATCAGTGGGGAGCTATTTTAGGCACAACTTCAGGCTAAGATGGGTGCAATGTAAATGTTAGGAACAACTTTTCATGGAAGGGTCAGCATGATTAGTTTAAATTAGGTTAGTTTGGAATCAACCCTCGATCAAATTATAAATCATGTCTCATGTCATGAACATAATTGTAACAATATAGGCACATTTTGAAGGACATTTTCAATGGTAGAAATACCATGATTTGGAAACTGTACCTTAAATTCCAGAATCTATGGTGAAAGAAACATATACCAGAAGGTTAAAGGGAGAACATGGAGATCATGTATCTAGTTTTATGGGTTTATGTAATCTCTATCTTAATGATTTAGTTCAGAGTATGAGATTTGGCTTGAGTTTCTTCTAATTTTTTACAGTATGTTAAGGTGAATCTTGGAGGTGAGTTGGAGTTTGGAAAATCAAAGTTTCCATTTGAACAAGACTTCATGACCCGAGTAGTTCGAGTGACGTCCTCTTCATTTCCCCAAGGATTCTCAGGGATGATAATTTTTAAGGTGGGGAGATTGTAGCATCCCGTGTTTTTGTATCGGATGAAATTCCAAAGGAATTTGAATCATGTTGTTTAGTAGATGGTCCATTTTGTAAATTGATCTTTGGATTGAAGATACAAGTTTTAGAATTCTTTAATGTGTTGTTTTTAGATGTGGTTGGGAGTCTAAGAGGTGTCTCGAGTGGTTCGTTGATTTTTGGGAGTTTCAGGCCCTAAAGACTCAAGTTTGGGTGGACTGGTAAGGATGAACAATTTATCTAAAACTGAGTTTTCCACCAGTGAAAACCATGAACCTTATATAAGTGGGAAGAAGTGACTGGAACGGGGTGCACATGGTTTCCCAAACCGTGTTCCTAGATTTCACGCTTAGTGCCACTTAGTTACTATGTGTACATTGTTTGTTGCACAGTTGGCACACGGTTTGGCCAACCATACGGAAAAATTGTGTGGCCTGGTCTGGAGGGTGAAATTTCAATTTTAACCTTAATGACCCAAAAAATCTAACTAATCATCCCTCTTCTCTTCATTCCAGCAGGTGTCTCCTCCTCCCTCATGTGTGGGGCTTCTCCAATGACTAACCTAGGAATGAAAATATCTCCTCTATCCTTTATTAGAATTGAGTGTCATTAGTACATATTTGTTCCTCTTTATAAGATCTACATTCCTCTTGAACCTTTTCCTATTTTTCTCTATCCTAAGGAAGTTATCACAGTGTGACCTAATTCACCCTATTTCAGGTAATTCATCAATTTCTTTGATTTCTCTCAAACCAGACCAAATCAAATCTTGATATTGAGTGTGTGGTTCTTCCTTAGTATAAGGTAGGTGGTATATCTTATTTCCTAAAGTTTCATTTCTTTTCATATGATGCATTGTTGTTTCGCATGACGTAATCTTTTGGTGATGCCTCTCCTTGATCAAATAAATTAAATTGAACCCATTACTTTATTTGGTATGACCCTAGTGAGTGTCGAATCAACCCTTTGGTTGATACCCTTGACTTTATCCACTCTGTTGAGTGTACTTCCTTACTTTAGGATGAATTTCTTAAGCACAAGTGGTTAAACACCTCTTGAGGTGTGGTGTACTTTTAATAAAGGCCTTTAGATGATGAAATTAATTGAAATAAATAATTTAACAGCCATATGGTTAGCCCCTCTAGGTTGTTAACTTGAATTCAAGTTGTGTGTTGCACCCTTAATAAATTTCTCAAATTAATGAATTGAATTAATATGGATTATTTTCTAAGAGTTAGGCCCTTAAACATAATTCATATGCCCTTTCCATGGTTGAACTCTCTGAATCAAATGAATTTGACTAAAATGATTGAATGATACAAATGTAATGCCACATGATTTACACCTTATGTATTATGTCTAGAACCTTATAAATTATTCTCATTCCCTTTTTGGTGATGTGTGATAATTGTGCCTTACACCATGTGTCATCTATCACTTATGCATTATATGATGTTCCTTATTCTCTATTCAAGTTGTTGAATGCCTATGCTTGTTTCCATATGTGCATTCCTGGTATCCTAGTGATTATGTTTATGCATAGTGATTTGTTTCTATTGCCTTATTCCATAGATTTTGTCTTGGATTAAATGTTTTAATATCATTCTTATCTGGTTATATATGTTATGCCTTGTTGATGTGTGATATTTGTTGTAATGCCTTGACTACTTATGGGTAGGGAGAGAACACAGGTCTTGACTTAAGGACATTGTGGATAGACTCGATGTGCTTGGCTTGGTACTACTTGACATGTCTGTAGAGATCCTTTGGATTTCCTTGGATGGTCTATTCAGGTGGATTATTTATACTCTTGAGTGACACTAGTTACCTAGGGGAGAAACCCTGGACAGAATCGTTGGAAGTGTGGTTACCCCGTGAATCGACTGATACCTGGTCCCCTATGTGAGATACTTGGTACGAAATCAGAGTTACCATACCATGAGTGATATAAGGTATGTCGTTACGGGTCACCTCATATGGACTTAATGGTATTGTTTATATCGAGGGTTCCTGTAGTGACCGAGAGGGTTCCATTATGGATCTACTTGTATGGGATTAGTTTGCCTTTTTTTGGATTCTATAGATACCTTGTATGGATTATTTGTGGTACCTTTTTACTAATATTATTGTTATGATTTCAAAGTGATATTTAAATTCCTGGATGATGTCCTAGGGATGTGACCACCAATCCAAATTATAATATTGGGGGTGACCCACTTTTGTTTCTTCATATATGATGCCCGATACATTATCTTTTCACCTCTATAGGTTCTCTCGGTTTAGACATCCGGTTTAGGAAAAAGTAGGTAGAATCGGATGGGTATCCATTTAGAAACCCATACTGAATCATTATGTATTCATTTAGTTATCACCTCGCATTCACCTATGTTGTCACATTATTTATTTTATAGAGCACAAACTGGATTGATCTAGACACCATTGGTGGTGGCCTATTGAGATTATTTATCTCACCCTACATAGGTCACCATTGCATTAGGATACCTAAGAATATCTTCTTGTTCACGGGTCTATGGATTTATTTCTTGTGTTGTGTTGTGTACTTGGGATCTAGGGATCATAGGGATGAGCTAGTACTCAGGATGATCACAGAGTTAGCCATTGGTCTATTTTCATTTATTTATATTGTACTACATGTATCTTGTAGCACCAGCTAACATACATTCATCATTATATGTATGGGTTTTGGCCACTATTATTTAGTCATCTTATTATTCTTCCACTGCTCTATTTTTCATTTATTATTACTTCTTCTTCCATTGATCATGATAGTATAGTATTCACACCATACCACTATTATACTCTTGCTGCTAATCGGTAGCCTTTGGCATATGGGGAGGTGCACTTGAGATTATGTGGCCATCAGTCTGAATACCGGTTTAGTGGTCAGTCGGGCTGGGATGTTACATGGAAAACTATATACCAACCATGATTTTCTACTCTATCCCAAGATAAAATGTTTTTGGGGAATTTTTCATTTTTTTTCTCTAACCATTTTCTAACCACTATTATTCTCCAAACATGACACACATTTTCTTAAGGGAAACAGCATGGTTTTCCATTATTGTGTTCAAACCATAAACCCCCTTAAAGGCCTCTAAAACTCACCAAAACCAACTAGAAACCCTTATAACTTAGTTTAAACAATTCATAGTTAAAAATTTAATAAAGGATGAAATTAAATCATAAAACACTTAAAAAAACCAAATATGTTACATTCTTCCCCCTCTAAAGACTTCTCATACTTGAAAAATGTCTCTAGGCATATTGCCCGAACAACTCGGGCCACTAAGCCCAAATATATGACTCCATCTCTCATGATTCCTCCTAAATCTAACCATGAAACCATATGATACAAAAAACATCATTATATTCCCCTGAAACACATTATCACTCTAATCTATGATCTAAATCATTCTTTCCACAAATGATGCATTAGGTTCTACCTTAATGTCCTCATAGTCGATCACATGTATAAGATCGGGCATGTAGCTTCAAATCTATGAGACATAGAATACATCATGAATACCTTGGTACTATAGAGGAAGATCCAAATGGTAATACAGTATCCTTACTCACTCGGTAATATTTAATGGTCTAAAAAATCTTTGTACTATCTTTCCTTCATTATACAATTACTGATTCCCTAGTAGAGAAGTTACCTGCAAGAAAACTCAATCACCCATAGTGAACTCCAAGGGTCACCTCCTCTTATTGTAATATGATTGCTACTAGATTTGAGTGATGAATAAATGATTCTAGTTCAATTTAACTCTCTTGAAGGTATCCTTTACCATGTTTATCCTCACTACTACTACCCTATTTGCACATCATGCCAACATAACAGTGAGCGACGTGGTCGGACATAAAGAACCTCATAAGGTTCCATTATTATAGAATCCTATAAAATATTATTTTATATAAACTCAAAAAAGTATATATGATCGTCCCATGATCCAAAAATTTCCAAGACACATTCCCACAACATATCCTCTAAAATCTCAACCAACCTTTTTGACTATCCATCAATATTCAGATGAAACATTGTACTCAGTTTCATCTGGGTACCCAAAGCCTTTTATAATCCCTAAAAAATTGAGACATGAAACACATGTATCTTTCTGATATTATTCTCAATTAATCTCAATTTAAGTTTATAATCTCCCATATATATATCTTCCCCAACTTGTCCATTGAAAGGGTCTATCGAATTGAAAAGAAATGATCCAATTTCATCAGTTGATATATTATCAACCAAATGACATCATGATTCCTTGAGGTACTAGGTAACCCTGTCATGATTTCCATCATCATGTCATCCCACTTACACATAGGAACTGGAAGTGGCTAAATCAACCCACCAGTATGTTGATGTTAATCCTTTATCCTTTGGATGGTAAGGCATCACAAGACAAAACTAGTGGCATCCCTCTTCATACCTGGTAACAATAATTGACGTCATATATCATGGTACATCTTTTTAAACCTAAATACACTACCCATTTCTGAGCATGAGAGTTTTTCATCTCCTCACTTAAGGAATCTAGCAAAAATACTCTCCCATAAACATAAATCATGTCATAATCATCTAAGGACTACCCTGGAATTAAACTATCCCCCACCAAGTATTACCATATCACTACACACTCAATATATGAGTCCTGGATCACTTCCACATGGTAAAACAAAGAAGATGTGAAAAAATGGTGTACAAATCATAACACCATGATCCTCCAATGCATAAAAAATTCATCCCACCATCAAACTAATCAGACTCTATTCCTCCAGTGATGGTTGGTCAATAAGCTCATGTATCTTCAACATTTTCATGCTAAGAGTATCTATAATTAAATTACCATTCTATAGAGAATAGTACATATCAAGGTTTAATGTATGTAGATAATTCATCCAAAACCTCTATCTAAAATTATGATTATGTTAAGAGAAGATATATCGCAATATCTTATGTCCCATGTAAATGAAAAACCTCTCACCAAAGAGATAGTTCTACCAACACTTCATGGAGTAGACCATAGCTTCCAAATCTAAGTCATGTGTTGGTTAGTTACTCTCATGGGGTCACAATTGACATGACCCATAAGTGAATAATTGATTCATCTATATCAATAAATCTCCCAACCCTACTCTCAAGGCATCACAATACACTAAATTCCCAATACTAGGCTCTAGGAGGTTAAAAACTAGGGTTTTCATTAAAATTCCTTCACCTCTAGGAAGACCTCCTCACATTGATCAGACCACTCAAAATTATTCCCCTTTTTTCAACTATTTCATCATTACTTCAAAAAAATAGAAATCTTGGATGAATCATCGATAGTATCCTGCAAGTCTAAGGAAAATTATGATCTCAAACACATTACTGGGTCATTCCCAAGACATCACACCCTATACCTTCTCTAGGTCCACTGAAATCCCAAATTTAGAAATAAAATTCCTAAGAAATCACACCTCATGACTCCAGAAGTGTCACTTTGACATTTTTCATAAAGTTGATGTGCTCAAAGTATACTAAATACAACTACAAGGTGACTAGCATGCATATCTAATGTCTTGGAATATATCAAGATATAGTCCAAAAATACAATGATGAAGGAGTCATGGTATGGATAGGAAATTGTATTCATGAGAGTCATAAACACCGCTGAAGAATTTTTTAACCCAAAATGAATGAAAAGATACTCATATAGTTTATATCTACTCCTAAACATTGTCATGGGAATATCCTCCTCTTAGAACCACAACTGATGGTATCCCAAATGAAGACCAATCTTAGAGAACCACCAAGATCTCCATAATTGATCGAAAAAATCATCAATACTAGCTAAAGGGTACCTGTCCTTCACGGTTACCTAATTCAACTTCCTATAGTCCACATAGATCCATATACTACCATCTTCCTTCCTAGAAAACAACACTGGTGCACCATATGGTGACATGTATAGTATGATAATGCCCTTCACCTCTAAGTCCTATATCTACACCTTCAACTCTCTCAAATTAGTTGGTAACATGAGATAAAGAGGAATTGATATCTATTACACCCTAGGAGAAAGATCAACCTCAAACTCAATTCTTTTATCTAGAGGAAGAATTGAGAATTAATCTAGGAAGGAATCCTGATAGTGATCCACCACTAGAGAAATAATAAAGGTAATTACTGCTGATTCTATTGCAAGATACAAGCCTACTACTTATGATGTGATCACTAAAATCCAACTCATTTCTGATCCCATCCTTCCTACTCCATGATTCCACTCACTGGTTAATATGAACCCCTATCCTCTAGGTATGGTAAAAGTTACACATCTATAGTGGTAGTGGATATGAGCTTGATTAATGGTCAACCAATCCATTCTGAATATCCCATCCAAACTAGTCATATTTAGGATCATGAAGTCCCATAGGTGTCTTTAGTAATAAAAAACTACGGGAAACTTAGGAAATCATTGGATATAGTCTATTTTATTCCCAAGGGCATGTTAAGAGAGAGTAACTCATAAGATAACTTAACTGGTAAATTTAGGCCAATAAAGACTTGAGCATATATAAAATAATGGGAATATATTGTATCAAAAAAGTAGCAGATAACATATAGGTAATCAATATTGTACCTATAATTGTAGAATCACCCTCTCCACTGACAACTAGAACCTCATCCATTACATAAATCCTTCCTTTATCTAGATCAGGACTTTCCCAAGTCATTGATATTTGTGGTGCATGGGTATGCTACTAAGGGCTCCTTCCTACACCCTAACTTGTGCTCCTCAAATATTGACATGGAATCTTAGAAAAAATGCACTAATATATCACATCTTTCCACATTTGTGACATTTATTAGGTAACCTTGTACATGATGTACTAAAATGTACCTTCTATATACAGTTATAGAACTTGGTCAAACCTAATCCTATAGAGGGTGTAGAATATGACCTACTCTTCTTATACTATTTTCCACCTTACTATACCTCCTTATACTTCCTCTTCCTACTACTAGAAGAGGCACTGGATGTTGAAATGGGAATTTTGGTCATCAATACACTATAAGAAGGAAGAAAACTTGAAATCTTGTTCTTCTCTATCCCCTTCTCAAAATTCTAGGCCTTGTGAAGCACATGTGCATATATCATTAGGTCAAATCCCCTAACCTGATGTTTGAGCTCTGTGAAAATCTTGATATCTAACTTTTTATCCTTTTGTACCTCATTCCTAGAAAAAAATAAGAGAAACACATAGTAACTCTATGAAAATATCTGAGTAAAAAGAAACCATCATCATTCTACAATGAAGCTCCATAAACTCATGAGGTCAGTCCAACTTTAGTGTGTCAGAAAAAAAATTCCTCAAATAACTACTCCTTGAAGGCCTCCTGAGGAAGACCCTCATGCCTACCTACCTATTCCATGACACCCCACCATCTCTTGGAAGGTCCCTAAATCCTAAAGTCAGCTTTGCCTTTATATCCCCGAGAGTCTCCACTAGGTCAAAGATACCCTCTATGATATCAATACAGTCCTCAGTATCCTATGGGACACCAGTTCCCTAGAATTCTAGAGGATGATGGAGTTGAAAATATTAGGCATAGTAAACTATCATTCTCTATAAGACTCCAAAATAGGGTGGGTTCCTCACCTGAACAACTAGAGTAATTATGGGAGAATTATGTGCATCCTCTTACATAGACTGTGGTGGAACAAGTGTGTCATCCCAATCAGGAGCAGCCTATAATCTCTATGGTAGAATTTTTCTAAAATGCCAAATGAATGTTGAAAACACATATAAAAAATTTCTCACTATAATAACTTAAGTATTTATGAGGCACACATAATGGTTTTATATTATAAGACCTATACTAGAGGATACCCAAACATAAGGAATAATCCTCATAGTTTTACCCAGGGTTCAATACTAATCCTATATATCTACATGTTAGTCACAATAATATATATATATATATAACATAATAGCATAAACAAGTTCAAATAATTAATGCCATGATAGATATATCACAAAAAAAGAATACAGAAATATCACTCAACATTTATCACAAAATAAGGAATTTAATTAAAGAACTGTCATGAAACACTCGGTAGGTATATATATGACATGTGATCCTATGTGCCTATACATGATGCATTATGCACCCAATTACCATAAACTGCAACAACCATATCATCAATGGTAACTTGGAGTTCCATCACACATGAGCTGGCCAAGAACATGGAAACTCCCCTTCTCGGTTTCCACACAACATATCTCCCTTCTACCATAACCCAAAAAGAAATGAAAGAAAGTAACCTCGGGCCTTTGATACCATTTTGTAACACCTCGACCTAAATCACCAGGTCTGAGCTGCAGTGTCACATAACCTCATGTGTTCCTCCTCATATGCAATAGGATTCCAATTAGTGATGAGGGTCTAAAGTAACATGGGGATAATATACCCTTAGTAATCATAGTCATCAAATGTTAATGCAACATAACCATAAGACCAATAAATATCACAATAGAATAATAATAAGAATAAATACTATAACTGATAAGTAAAGTCGTACAAAAGTAATCAATAGACCCTCGATGTGCAGGTAAAAAATTATAATAGTACAACTTGAAAATACAATAAATAAAAGATAAATGAAAATAATATAGAGTCTTTCTCGATATTCCATCTACATTATAACTCCAAAATCCTCAGAAACCTATTATAGGTCCTTTTCCCTTCATTGGATCCCTAATTATGATGTCTACACATGCATTGAGATGCCCAAGCATATTGTGAGTATAAACCCATTAATAAACCACTAATGCATCCTTAATATAAGTTCACATGTATATAGAAGTGTATGACATGATGGAAACGTAAATGAACACATAAGAATACAACCAGTCATGTACATTAACCAAGCTACTACAAGACCCAACCATACATACTTTGGTTCCATGTGAGAACAACACCACACACACACACACATACAATTTCATGACTTAGATTTTGCTAAGTATATCCATCTGCCTTTAAGGAAAAGCATGTATGGCCTTTAAGGAACAACCCCATGCCTGCCTTTATGGATAAGTCTTACCCATGACTCATGGTTACCAATTATCCTGTGATGGTATGCATGCCTGAACACTCATATAATGGACTCTCTCTCATACACAAGGACATTCCCCATTGGTTGATCAGACTAGAAAAATATGGACACTCTTCCAAAGGTGATATAGTGTTCCCTCGTGCATGAAAAATTAAGGTAGTAACCATCCTATACAAATCCATCACCAATGATTCATATCCTCCATACCCACCCATCTATGGTGTTAGCTAAGTCTAACAGGAACACCTATCAATCTGAACACTGAAACAGATATTCCACTAGATATGCAAAAAAATCACATATAAATCATAACATAGAAAGGAACAATATAACACAACAAGTAATTACACATGCTATGAAATTTTATAAAATTAATAAATGAAATAAAAAGAAACAAATAAGTCATAAAAAAGAAAATGTATAAATACTAGGAACATATACAATCCAAACATGGAAAAAATTCTAAATAAATGTCCAAGATGGTAAGGACTTCCTATGTAAAACTCGTTGACATCTAGTTCCAATATTTTCCAAGGTATTGTAACCTTCACCATGTTTCACACCAACCATTTTTAAATTAATATCCCAATTCATCAAGAGAGAGTTTATAAATTTAGATCTAAAAATATTCTAAGATAATGGGATTAGATCTACAACAACATAACTCACAGAATCCACTAATATTTCTAGATCCAAGATTGATTAAAGGAAGGCCACAAATACACTAGATCCACCACATTTATATAAATGATCCAAGAATTCATCATTATAAGGCATCTAAATCCATAGGTATGTCCAGCTAGGTGAGGGGCTTCTTAAGTTCAAGGAGGTGTGACGGGCGGAGGATGCACCTCCTCCGAGGCAGCAGCGTGAGGCGGACTCCCATGCTGACCATAAGAGTCAGATTGGATCGGTGCTGCATTACATGGACCTTCTTATGCACTCGGATGAAGAAATGGTGGAGAAATTTCTGGATATTAAAGCACCGAAGGAAGTGTTCAAACAAATGACGGGAATATTGTTGCGTGTGGAAACTATAAAGGGGCAGGGTAAATGGATTGATAGTTAGAACCATATTTTGAAGAGAGGATTCAACATGGGGGAAATCAACATAGAGGAATACATTCAATCTTGGGACATCCTGGCTAAACATTATTAAGACATCCTGCAGGACGATCCAGACTCCCAGGTAAATACCATTCCCTGGATACTGTTCAGGGAAATTGATTCCAATCGGCTCAAGCTTTTCTTCAAAAAAAATGTAGTAATTTTTTTTGGTTAAACTATTTTTCTGTTAGGGTTCTCACTTTCCCCCTTAAAAGTGTTTTGAAAATAAAAATGTCATTTTGGAGGAGAAGAAACCCAAATAATAGAGGTTTTTGGATCGCATACCTTAATTCCCTGATCACCAACATGATTGGATTCACCATAATCAAGCTTGTAAGGGAAATAAGATGATAAAGAGGTCCTATGGAGACTCTATGTTTGAGGGGATATAATTAGAAAGAATAATGAGTTAATTTGGAGGATTTATGAACATAAAAGAGTATCATATAATTAATTCATGCAGACATAGTTTGGTTTCACGGCTTTCCAAACCATGCACCAACTATGTGAGGATTCTTTCTCTCTTAGAAACTCTCACAATTTGTCCACATGGTTTGGTAAACCATGTGAAAACCATACTTTTCTCCTATGATCTAAGATACATTAATTTTGGGGTATTTCACATGGTTTGATCTAACCATGAACCAACAACTATCCTTCTCCAAATAAGTTGTGCAGTTTCTTGGGGAAACCACATGGTTTCCTCTAACCATGATCAAACCATGCACACCCTTAAAGGAATATAAAAATCTTCAAAACCAACCAAAAAACCCTAGAACTTATCCCAAAAAATTAATAGTTCAAAAACACATTACTAAAGCTTAATGTTCAGGCAGTTTCTTGGATTTCCTCATGCGGCAGGGCATGGTGGTTCAATGTTTAGCGCTTGGATGATAGTTGAGGGTCACGTGCGTAAGGGTGTGGTGAGATTGATGGAGACAATGAGAGACTCGAGTGGATAAAGTTGGGGATGATATGGTTTCCTATTCATTTTCAAGATCCAGTGGTAATGGAAACAACCTCTATGAAGTTTTTAGTGTTTATTTGTAGTTTATCTTCTGGTTGTTGGTTTAGAAGGTATTTAGAAGTTTGGGACTAGTTTGTTTGATGAGGTAGTAGATGTATCTCTAGGATTTTGATCTTGTTTAATTGTAATTGGTTAGTGGTAAAACTTCTTGTAGGTACTTCTAGGTGGGAATCCTTAAAAGAGGGATGAGTGTGTTGTCACCCATCATTCATCCATTTGTTCTCCTTGTTGGATGAATGGGAACTCTGAATCTATTTTTCATAGTGTTTTTTGTCTTGATTTGTGTTGAATTGGGTTGAATTTCTATGAGTTCCTCATGATATTTTTTGGGTGGGAAGCTCAAAATAGAGATATGTGTGCTGGAACCTATCTTTCCTTCCTTCCTTCACTTTTTAGTGTTGAAGGGGTGCTTTACCTTATTGTACTGCCAGCATAGCACAACTTCTTGGTAGGGGTGATGCATTTTCATTGACTAATTTCACTACTGAATTATCTTTTAGGGGGTGATGAAATGTTCTCCCTTTCTTTTCTTGATGTGTTCTTCTCATTGGTCACTCAAGACTACTCTTTTTTCCTTCAGGTCTGGTTTTATTTTCATTTTTTCCTTGGTGCTTGTAATGGGTTCCCTATTACCCCATTTTTCAAAAGAGGCTCTCTTTTTTTTAATAAAGGGAGATTGACCCTCAACCTATTTTAATAAAATGTTTAAAAAAATAAATATGATTTGTACATATTAATGTCTAATTTCATTAAAACTGATCCATATTAAATATCCACACACACATACTAGATTATCCCATTTTTTTGGATGATATGATCTTGTTCTAAAATTAATATTTTACCTAAAATAAAATTAAACTATATGATATTTAAATAATGAAAAATATTCACATTATAAAATATGAAATTATCATGTGAATTAAAATATGAAATAGAAGGGTTTTATATTTCAAAATAATTATATATTTTAATTAATATAAATATTTAATATTTATGTTTGGTTTTCCTATGGATCCCACTAATTTAGTCCTCCATATTTATGTATTTTAATAATCAAAAGAAACTTATATTTTTATCTAATGTATATTTTGAATTTTTAGTATAATTTCATAAGAATTGATAAATTACAAGATGCCTAAAGAAATTTATGAAACATGTTTTAAAACCAAGAGAGTCAAGTATATGGACCATCAAATGGTGATCTCATTGAAACACCAATTAAATCAACAATAGTGGAAGGAGTGTTATATTATCACATTATCATACCATCACCACATTATCCTAATAAACATGATCTTTCTATTAGGACTATCATTATACAGGATTACCATTATTTAGTATGAATGAATATAACACTATCTAACAAGCTATGAATTTTTAGATACAATGAGCTGATCATATAAAGAAATAAATACTTCAATACATATGGATAGTGGTAGTAAATACCATTAAAATTTGAGTATAGAAACCAAATATTTATATATTATTTAGTATTTAACACTGAAGTATGGAAATTCACATTTGAATGTTGCCCACTGAATCCACGTGTGTAGTAATAGTGTTTAACATATCAAGTAAAAAATATCCATATCTTTAGAATTCGTGAATACATGAAGATTATGACTACATCACTTTGAAATTATTTTTAGATAGGTAAAATAAAGTTTTTTGAAATAGATAATGTGTATTTTGATATATATGGAAGTGACATGGTCTCGCCATCTATCTAATAATAACACCAATGATAAAGTTCCTAAATGGATATCATTTAATAAAACATATTAGATCGATATACATTGAAGAAAATATATGGGGTTATCAACGAATTATTTGATCAAGTACTTCAATTATATTATTTGAAGGTGCATTCACATTACTTTGAATAAAAAGTTAAAATTGTATGGAATAATAATAATAATAATAATTAACTTATTGATTCAATTAAATAACAAATGGATAAGAACTAATAATTAATTAAGCCTATTGAAGCTAAATTTTAAGACCTTTATAAAAAATGATGATGTTATGTGATTAAAAATTGCGTCTATTACTCTTAAATATATATTTTTAAAGGTGAAGGTGATATTATTAGAATTATTAAATCATGTTTTACGATATGAGGGTAATCATATTATATGAAGTATATAAATTAGATCAAACTATATGATATTGATTTATGTCTTACGATATAAATATATCATACTACCTTGATATGTATCAATTATTCTTGAGTATCTATCATTAATTCAGCTACCACATAATATAATAATGTGTATAAAGGTGCTTAAAAATGATACATTAATCATTAAATTGTTCAGTGATTAATGTGTCTTAATATAACAATGGTAATATGTTATAAAATTTTAACATTAAACCATTATATGGTGAGCCTTTTTGAAACACCCCATCTTCTTATAGCCTCCTTCATTTATTGAAGTATTATTATAAATGGAGGTATTATCCCCATGCTATAGATATCTGAGTGAGTTAGAATCCTCTATTCAAAAATCTATATTCTCACTTACTCTACTAAAACATGGTGATACTATGTCATGGTTTTAAGGGATATCTTGTAGGTACAATTTGTAATTCTATTAAATGTTTGATCACTTGAACAAGTACAACTATTTGTGATAACATTGAGTGATATTCAACAAATAAGATGTAGATGAAATCTAATATCATCAAACTATATTATAAATTACACATGTTTGGAATTTTATATGAATTTATCTTCAATATATCATGATAGATTATGGATATAGTTTTGTTTTTTACTAAATTTATGAAATAATAGATGTATAGAAAAATCATCAATGATATTAGAGACACCCCCAGTGAAGTTCTAAAGAAATTTGGTTTTTTATGTATAATGAACAATCGTATTATATAATACAATATATTGATATCATATTATAAAACATAATATCATAGACTATTATATATATATATATATTCACACACACACAAAATATGATATGATATAGAGTAACCAAATAGTAACTATTGGATTAATCAATTATATAAAACAATACAATATATCATAGGATAAAATACATGTCATATAATATAATTACTAATATTGTAATACTCAATTTGGTAATTTCTTCAATTTGATACTATATTGTAGGGTATGGTATATTAAAAAAAATTATGTAGAATAGAGTATCATGTCATCATTATAATATATGTTATGTCGTAGGGCATATCAAAGTTGAAAAAAATAGATTTTAAATTTATCAAAGGATATTATATCAATATTATAAGGGTATGATATTATACCAAAACTTATTATATTTGAAACAAAAACTTATAATTTTCATTTATCTATTGAATTTTATGATATAATATGGGATATCATACCCTATGACTGACTATCATGGTATACGATATCATATAATTGAAGGTTCTATGTTAAGGAATATAAAGGAAAATTTCTATATCACATTATATGATATCAAGATATAATATAACATAATAGTACAAATTTTTATGAATTTAATAAATTTTAATAATTTATAAATTGTTTATAAATTATAAAAAAATGAAAATATAAAAATCTTATATTTTTATTTATGAAAATTTTATAAATTAATTTTAAAATATGAAATGTTTATAAATATAGTTATTAAATACATATAAAATATTTAATAAAATAAATATGATTTGTTCATATTAATATCAAATATGTTCAAAACTTAACCATATTAAAACCCCATATATATATAATATTATTCCAAAATTATTTTATATGATATGATCTTGGTCTAAAATGGATATTTTACATGAAATTTCAATATATAGTATTTAAATATGTGAATTGTTCAAAATGTGAAATATGAAATACTCATATAAACTAAAATATGAAATATGAAGGGTTTATATTTCACAATTATTATATAATTTAATAAATGTGAATTGTTAATATTTATGTCATGTTATTCTATTTATCCCACTTTTATTATTCTTTATATTAATTTATTTTAATGATAAAAAAACTTATATTTTTACCTAACATATTTTTAATTTTTTCAATACACATGCTTTTATGATAATATAGTTAACAATATGGAACATAAAATAAAGATCTTATTGGAACACCAATGAAAGCTAAATAGTTGAAGGAGTGGTACATTGTCACATCGTCATGACGTCTTTACATTATCCTGAGGAATATAATATCTCTATTAGGAATGTTATTATTTACACTATTATAAGGTGGAATATATATAACAAAAAGATAAAGGATTAAAAGAAAAATTATTAGAATATGTTGAATCATAATATGGAGGGATCATGAGATAAAGACAAAATTATATTTGATGAAGAATATAAAAAGTTTTAATCCATTGAATCTAAAATGTTAATAAAAGAAGAATATAATATTGAATTAAAAAAATATCATCTTACTACTTTATGAGTAGTAAATAATGAAATACACACAAATGAAGTTAAATAATCAAGTTTAAATATTATAATGACTTTCATTGTTATAGTTTGGAAATTTTGGAAGAAAATTGGATTTTAATGAATTGGGAGTAGGGGGTTTATAATTGGTATTTTTATTCATTTTTTGGGAATTAAGTATAAATTATATTATGGTTTTATGTGATTTTAGGAGATTTTAGTATTATAAGAAGATGGGGGTAGGATCAAAGTGTCCTTACTACTGAATTATAGTATCAAGAATCCTTGGGCTACTAGATACAGGTGCACTAGGTACCTAGTGAAAGCTCTAGGGGGAAGTGGCCCTTAGATGCCCACTGGCTAGTTTTGGGATTATATCAAGTGGTAAATGTGGAATTGGGTACTTGGTACATTCCCATTGGATAGACGGTTGGCCCAAGACCTATTTTTTCAATAGGGATGTATTGTTCATTTCATTATCGGGCCCCTTGGGTTCTTCAGAAGGAAGGGTTAGTGAAAGAATTTTTTTTCTGATCGTATCCCCTCCCCATACCCTATTTCTCTCTTATTTATACCCCTTCAATACAATGTGTTATGATAGTGTTTCATTGTAGTGGATTGAGGTAATACCTCTTATTATTCCCATGATTAACCTTTCTCTTGTATTCTTCTGATTTTTAAGTCACTCGGGTTTAGAAATTTTGACAGATTTCACTAAAGAATAATAAAATCCATTTCAAATCATGGAGCTTCTTGGTGTACCAGATAGAGGATTCCAAAAGAGTGTGAATAAACCTTTTTTATCACCATTTCAAATGAGTTAAATTATAGAATTAGTTTTTCTAGTGTGACTAAAGGAGGGTAACTCAAATATTGAGGTAGTTGGATTCTTTAATATTTAACAATATGTTATATTCATGTATACATGTTTTAAGTGTGAAATATTGGGATTTAGGTTTAAGAAATTTTTGTAGGGACCAAGTGAGTTATTAAGTGTGGATTATTATAGGGTGGATCCTACTAAGAGCAGAGCAATAATTCCATGTATAGTATGGTAATTAGGTGGATAAAGTGACTATGTTTCCAAACAGATGTGACCTCTAGTTTTATATAACAAACATAGAGTGTTCCTTAACCAATTTTATAAATTCTAAGTGAGTTACAAGGGATCTCATGGGTTATTTATAGTACTCCCAAGTAGTTAAGTCTTTGAATAGTGGTTTTGGTTGGTGATGACCTTAGGAATTCCATGAAAAAGGATATGGGTACGCCCTTTGGTCCTAAAAACATACTTAATGGGAAAATTTAAATTTATGGTATTTTATCAGGTTTAAATATCAATTTTGAGATTGAATTTTATTATTATAAGGTTGGGTCCTTAGTAGGATGTTTTGTAGGATTTGTTGGACATGATAAATGTATTATTCATGGGTTTAATAGTGTATCAAATGGGTTTTATTATTTCACTGAATCCAACCATGTGAAATTCTATAAAATGAAAAGATATATTCCATTAAAGTGTGATACCAATGGGTAGATAAAAGTGGGCTATATTTTATCTTCACTTAAATGCATATTGTATGGGAAAGTGTAATAAACTTATAAACCTTTGATGATTCTTAAGGTATTTTTTTGGTATTATGGAAAGAAACTATATTGAGGTGAGTTCTTTGAGGCCCTATTAGAAGTTTCATCTCATGTAATGGGTATAGATTATTAATTCAACCAAGTATGAATTTTGAGATAAGATTTGGTATATTGATCATAGTCTTGGGATTTAAGGATCATCAAGGGTTATTGTTTTATTTTTAGGTTATACTTAGATGAATGATTATAATGAGGTTTGTCAAGATTGATTATTCTTGGGTTACTTATGGTGTTATCCTATAATGGATAACCAGGTGTAGATTGGTTTCTAGAAAATAGATAAGGTGTGGTCTAGGAATTCCATACTTTGTTTGATTTATCCTAACTTTATTTAGAAAAATAACGATGAGGAAGAGGCCTTGAGATCTGGGAATTGGGGTGTCATATTACACCACCTAGGTTCTTATTCTTATAGAGTTCTGGGAAGATCATGTTAGAGTGTGATGATACCAAGTTACTTTGCTATGCGGGTCTGACTAAGTGTTATGCTTTTCCTTGATATATATTCTATACATGAGTTTGGGTAAGTGTTATGAATTTATTATATAAATTTATTATATGTTATATAATCTAGGGAGGATCATTTAATAGTGATATAATCCCTGATTTCTCATAAAAATATGTTTGGATAAGTGTTATGCCTTTTCCTGATGCATTTCCTATACATGAGTCTGGAAAGTGTTACGCCTTACTTAGATGTGTTTCCTATATGATGTAACTTTAAAACCTAGTTATTACCATAAATACCTACCAATAATTACTATGTATAGAGTGAGACTACAGATCTATTATCATCATTGGATAAATTTAGTAGGGTAAAGTTTCATGGTGTCCTGGTTAACACATAATGACCTGATTGGATTTAATGCCTGTTGTTTGTTACAATATTATTAATTTTCCTGTACATATATAAATAGAATATTGTATCATATATAAGGGATTAAATTGGTGTTTACCTAATAATTTTTATTCTTACAACCTACACTTGAACTCTAGTGGATGTGAAGACCTTATGTCTCTCATATACAACAATTCACAGGTTGTAATAGATATCATTCTGAAATAGCATGATGGTGTTTTTAAGATAAGATCAAGGACGTAATCTAGTTTTCTAATTATATATCCTTTTTATATTTTTATCTATCAATTTTAATTTTATACTTGATTGATCCAGTGGGTGATCTTTTTGATGTATGTATGTATGGTCAACATGGGTTGATTATACTATAACATGTTGATGTGTATTTATTATAGATGGTTATATCTTAGTTGTAATTCCTTACACTTAACATGATGTTATATGATGGTTTTATTATTTATCTATTATTTTATGTTTTTATACCAAGATTATAGTCTCCATAACATTATTATTAGACTCTTTTCATTATTCGATAACCTTTTTCATATATGGAGGTGCACCTGAGTTCATGTGGCTAGATCTAGTATGGGTACTGTTTGGGTGATCAGGGTTGAGGAGTTATAAAATGGCATTGGATCCTTCTTTTTGTTGTATTACTATTTTGGGATAAGGTAAATAGAGTCAGTACTACTTGGTGCTTGATATATACACTATAATTATGCATCATGAACACCTTTATGATGGAATACCTAGTTACCATGGGTGTGGGATTGTTGTTCTTTATTTTCACTATCAAAACTAATATGTTTAATCAAGTATGATGCACTAGTTTGAGGTTGTTATTTATTACTATAACCATGGCTTGAGGTGTCAAGATTATATTCTTTCATTCATCATACTATGAAAATAAGTATTCTATACATGCACATAAGTACTTGTGAGTGTAGAATATTTTTTAGAAAAATAAAATGGATTTGGAAAATGTTTCTCAAGAAAGAAATATTTTTTGAAAAACATTTTAAAAAGTGTTTTTGGTTAATGAAATCTCAAAAATAAGTTATTTGGTGTTTTCCCAAATAAACTATTAATAATTAATTAATTAATTGAAATTTATAAGGTATTTTTCATGTGTTATTGCTTTGATGTCATGATATTGTAGTAGACGATAGCCATGTAGTGGGTATTCTTGGGTATTATATAACTCAGGTATAGTTATTATTGGTATGGTATTATTAAGTGGATCATATACCCTTAATAAGGTTGATATATTAGTTATTTTTCCTTAGGATTATGATAAATGACTCTTAAAATTATGATTCTAGATTATGGTATAAGTAAGGTTAGTGACTTCTCTAATTAGATGGTTGGTCAAAGTCATTGGTAAGTGGGATATGTGATCCCTACACGCCTTAGAGATAAGAGAGTTAGTTTTTATAATTCCTATTAAGGAAAGATATATGTATAATCCCTAAATTTTTAATTTCAAACCTTTAGAATATTTTAAATGATATTTTTTAGGTTGGTCACTGGTCTTTTTTGATGTTTTGAGTGTTGAAGAGGCTTAGAAATGGTATGTTAAAAATAATATATTATTTTTAGTTTATACATGTTTTTGTGATAAATTAATTATATCTCCTAAATGGAGGATCATATTGGAATTACAAAACTTTTTTTGAGTTTTAATTGGTGGGTTTACCCTAAGAGTGACATAATATGAGTTTTCTTTAGTGGGTCCCAAGACCGACCCTGTGTTGGGTGTTTTTAATTAAAAAACTAAAATCATGGTTTCCTCCTATTTAATCCTCATTATGATATTTAATTAGGGATTTTATATAAAACCTAATTAGAGGAAGATGTTAGATTGTGGGTGAATTGAAGATCATATGACCATGTTATTTAAGGAATCGTCAATGGACCTAGAGTGGGTGTGGACTTTACCAATGATCGATCTGAATGCGAGGTAGGTATTTTTATTTTAAAAATTGATATATTCTTCCTAAATTTATAGTTAATTAATTATTGAACCTAAATTTTTTAGAATTATTAGTCCCCATGTAATCTCTCAAAATATTGATCCATGCTAATTTTTTCCCCATGATTGCTCATTATTAATGATGGTTCGGTGAAAAATGAATAGATTGTTGACCACTATACCCTTGATCTATAGTTTTTGTTCTCCATGGTGTGAACCAAAACCTCCTTCAATGACTAGTGGAAATTTTGGTGTGACCAAATCCTCTGACCACCAATATTATTCCCCCCATCTTCTCCCTCTCCCTCGATTGGATCTAGTGCAGTGTTTGAAGGTGGAGATCAGTGTAGTGGGGAGTGGTTTGATGGTGGTGTGTAGTGATAGGGATGATAATAAAGGTGGTGGTGGTGTATAATGAAGATATTGATAAAGGATTAATACATTTGTTGTAGATGGAGATAAACATTGTAGCTTGATTAGGGCTATCATGATGTTTGAAGAATATGGTGAAGGGGGAGCTAGGTCACCACACACAGTTGTTTGATCCTCCATAATTGGACAACAACCCACCCAACACATGGTGACAAGGTTTTTCTATAATATAGTATACCCTATTGCTAGTATTCTTTCCTAGTTTTACCCTCGTACAAACCAGTCTTTGCAGGACAACCCATATTATGACCTAGCACATAGACCAAGCACGATACAGTGTGTTAGCCTAGCACATGGACCTATTATCTAGGAAGATGACTGACCTGGCCTTGTATGTAGAGACTCGGGTTTTGGCCCTGTCAGACTTTGGAATATTCTTATGAATAATTTCAGATCTAGGCGCGAAGATGGCATGTGATTCCAAGCCTCGGGGTGCCCGGAATTAATTTTATAAAAATATTAAGTATTTTTATACTATTCATAAGGAAAGAACGATTTTTGTCTTAAAAGTTAGCTAAAATCGGAAATCCGAGGGAATTTTTGCATTCAGAGCATGTCGTTTACCTTAGGTGGGGTGTAAAAGTTATAGGCACGAGCCTGCTGTGAGAGATGTCACCTAGGGGAAAATCATCATTTTGAAATAATGACTTAGTGATTTTTATCACTGGAATTCTTTTCGAATAACTTTTGAAAAAGGTCTCAGAATGGAAATCAGAGACATCCGTTGTGTTTGAAATGGGGTGTTTTTCCTAGGTGTGATATAAAATAGGTGGGCGCGGAGGTTTCAGAATCCACGCCCGTCAGAAAAGTCTCAGAGAGTTTATAAATTCCACTTAAGTGTGGAATTAAGGGGAGAACCCATTTTCTGTCGTTCTTCGCCATATTGAGGATCGAACTCTGGTGGATCGAAGTGGGATCACAGCGGGCATGTCGCCAATGACAAACGGCCGGATCGAGGTAGGCTTTCTGTTGTTTTTCCACTCCTTCAATTTCTTGAGTTTTTTTCAAATTCGTTGTTTAAATTCTATAATTTTAGAATTGGGATGATGGTCGAACGAACATGGTCACTGTTCGAGTCCCGTTCTAAATCCCGTGTTCGACGCGTTCTTCTTCGTTCTTCGACCGAAATTTCAGAAGTTCCAAAACCTTGATGGATCGTCGATCAAGGGTAGGCGTTGTGAAGGCCTTGTCCCGAGGATTTTTAATCTGCCTTCAAATTTGAAATCGGGCCACCGGATTGGTTGTGGCGGCCGACGGAATCCCTGGCTCCGGCAAGGGCAGTGGCCGGAGATCGGGGTGGCGCAGCGGTGGAGTCGGTCGGAGGGTGCAGCGGCAGCAAGCGGCACACGGCTAGGCGGTGGGGACGACCAGAGGAGTTCGTCGCGGTGCGGTAAGCCGAGGCGGAGCTCGGAGGGCCGGTGTGCGACGGTCGGTGGACGAGCGGTTTCCAAAGGGGTTAGGGCATCAGGCGGGGTGTCCGGGAGCACGGCAGTCAGGCGAGGAGCGGTTAGGGCTTTGGAGCAGCACGACGGCGTCGCGTGCGGCTAGCACGGATGAGGCGTCTTCAAGGGAGATGGCGGAGGGGAAGAGAGGCGGTGCGGGCGGCCGGTGGCGCGGTGGCGTCAGGCGGTGCAGTGCCAGCCAGTCCGGGCGGTGGGCCTGTCGCACTCAGCCGGCAGGAGGAGACCCTAAGGCACTGACCTCGGGGTGGGAGCCGCGGACAAGGACCCGCGGTATGCGGTCCTGCTGGTGTGGCACGCGGACAAAGACCGGCCGTTCGGCCGGTCTGTTTGGAGGAACCGGACCCTAGGGTCCGTTGGTGTTGGGATGGACCGCGGTCAGTGGGCTGCGGCAAGCTGGGCCGGACCCATGGCTGGGCGGTGTGTCGGCGGTGTGCCGGCGGTCTGGACCGGGCCAGCCGAGATGGACCGGCCCAGTTGGGCCCCCCTTGTGTTCAAAGGGGTGTAACTTTTAAATAGCGCGTCCATTTGACACGCTGTCTATGGCCACGAGTTTGTGTCAGCGAGACGGACTTTTTAAACTGGGTTTTGGGGTTTTTTAGTTCTACACTCGAAGTTGGGTGACCCGAAATGCTTTAATTTAATAATATTAAATTATTATTAAATCTTGAAACAGACTTACCTCGCGAACCGGATATCCGATGGATGCGTCGTTAGTGGAAGCGTGATCCTAGTTCTCGTGCAGAATTTTTTGGGATGATCCTTTCAATGTTAGGGTTGAAGACAAGGTGCGGGCCCCACAAGTCCTGGTTTGCACGTTTTATGATGAAATGTCGCTTTTTCACCCGACATCCGTTTGGAGTGTTTGAACACTAGTTTCTGTGTGTTTTTCCAAGGGGATTACAAAGTTGCAATCTGTTCGACTAAATTTGGGGTCAAGGCATGGGCCCCATGAGACGGCTACCAGGCGTATGCTGCATTTTTACGACTTATGCTTTGTAAGTCCGTTTGGGGCAAATGAATAGCCTACCTTCTATGTTTTTTTGAGTAGATCGCGATGGTGGCCTTGGTATATGCCTAGGAGGTGTGAAATGTGGCGATGATGCGGGTCGCTCGGGTTAGTGAGGTTTGGACCCGCGGTGGTTGAGTGTACTCCCTTGGTTCATTCCTATGAGGGTTAGTGTGTCATTACTACCTTAGTATAGGTTTGTGATCCTCTCAATGGGATGTTTAATCTGTTAGTGTTATTGCATCCCTCTGGTGGACCCGGAGTGGGATCCACTAGCATCATTTCCCTAGATCGGGTTCTTGGTATCGCTGTGACTGCTTATCCATGGGCGGCGATTCCCTATCTAGTAGGTTAACCCTGTAGGGTTTGTCGCATCATCGGGAATATGATCCCCTACGCAGTGGGTCGTGATCAGTAGGGTTGTGGCATTGTCGGGTATACGATCCCCTACTCAGCATGAGGATTATAGTAGGGTTGCAGTATTGTTGGTTATACGATCCCCTACTCTGCGCATGGATTCTGTAGGGTTGCGGCATCGTCAGTTCGATCCCCTACAGTGTGAGATGTACCAGATAGGGTTTCGGTATCGTCATGAACGTTGTGACATGGGTGAAGATCCTCTATTTGAGTGACGTGTTTCTGTCGAGCACCAGATCAATTTGTGGTATCCCCCAGCGGATCTTGGGAGTGATCCCCTATCTGTGAGATCTACGAATGTCAGATCAGGTTGTGGTATCCCCCAGCGGATCCTGGGAGTGATCCCTTATCTGTGAGATATTCATATACCAGTGTGGGTTCTGGTATCTCCTAGCGGACCCTAGGAGTGATCCTCTATTCAAGGAGTTTGTTGTTTATGTTGTTTTAGCGAGGTTTCCTCAGTGACGATATCTGATGAGCATGATCTCTCGGGTGAGCATCTGAGATGTTTGTGTGGGACCCGATGGAGTGTATCTCTCAGATGAGTGTCATCAGGGATGATAGTGATTGTGGAGTGTTCTCTCCTGGTTATGAACTGTTTCTGGTGATGATGTCGGTACCTCATGAGGCTTGGTGTGTGTTGAGTATATCTGGATTTCTCATGGTATATGTATGGGAATACACCTGAGCTGTGCTAACTAGTTGTGTTTAGCTGAGGATGGTCTCTAGATGGTGTTTCTCTCTCGTTTGGGTTCCCTCTGGCTGGGATGATCTGACTATTTTCTTTCAGTTTCTCCATTTCATTTTGGGGTTTTTGGGGTGCCTACTGATTATTTTATATACTCACCCCTACACGGGCTTTGCCCGCACATGTTTGTGTCTTGTGCAGACCACATGCCTTTTGACGGAGTTCCAGGAGGACCTAGAGCAGGCGGATCTTAGTGTGCACAACCAACCAGGGGGGGTTTACTGGAGGTGTGCTGAGGAGCTTACCAGTAGGTGATTTTGGCAGTGTTTCCCTCCTTCTGAGCAAGTTATACACTTTTGTAGTTTTCTTTTGTTGGGACCCTTTTTTCCCTTTTTGTACTATTGTTGCACTCTGGTTTAGGATAGTTATATGCATGCATTTACTTTCTAGTTTTATATATCTCTGCACTATTTCTTGGTGGTGTATGTGGGTGCGTGTGTACAAGTACCTTAGGCTAATGCCTCTCATGTGCGTGATAGCCTACTCAGCATTGGTCGCCAACCCCTGGCCTATTGGAGGTGGGCTTGGGGAGTCACTACTCGAGCCCCGTTGGTTCGGGTCGTGACAGAGTGGTATCAGATGAGGTTTTAACTTTTGGATCTCAAAGCATAGCTAGTCTAGTTGTGAGTTGGTTTGGGTTGCATAGTGGTAGTGTCAAGATGTTTCGAGTTCGGATTTCAGGCCAGGGACTCTAGTGTTGGTACGGTGGCCGACGTATCCATTCATTAGGACTCTGATAACCTGCCTTTTGACTCGAGACGTTTGGAAACTAGTCGCAGGTATATAACAGTACATGTATCATATAGGACTGGGTTTTTGGGTTTCCCTTGTTCTTCTTGAGTCATCTCTCCAGATATACTCTTTGACTATGGAGCGTCTTGATTGTATTTCAGGATGCCTCCACGATGATAGCCAGTGAGGGTTCCACAGTGGGATTGTGCTAAAGATCCGTCCCATGTAGAGGTTGTGTATGAGGGAGTAGGTTCTGAGGCTAGACCTCCAGGTGGTCCACTAGTTGAGCCACCACCTTTCGAGCAGCTAGTTGTGCCGGTAGTGAAGGATGAGGTTGCGTGCAGGCTGATTATGTTGCACGAGTTCTAGAGGCAGCGACCTCTGAGGTTTCGGGGTGATCCAGACCCTCAGGTAGCTGATGACTGGCTCGAAGCAGTCACCCAAGTTTTCCGCCTGGTGAGGACACCCCCATATCATATGGTGGTCCTAGCGGCGAGCCTTCTGTATGGTTTGGTCGGGCGATGGTGGAGTTTGGTGACGCATTCCCACGATGAGGAGATGCTCGCATGAGTAGAGTTTGAGAAGCTCTTTAGGGAAGATTTCTATCTGGTGACGCTGAGGTTAGTGCGGATTTAGGAGCTTCTACAACTTCTACAGGAGGGCATGGCTGTGTTGGAGTACTCAGCGAGGTTTACAGACCTGTCACACTACTCCATGGATATGGTTTGATACCCGTTCTTTAGGGCTCGGACCTTCGAGCAGGGCCTACGCAGAGACATCTGGGAAGGTTTGGTTTCCTTGTGCCTACCCACCTATACTGGAGTGCAAGAGAAAGCCTTGGTGGTGGAGAGCTTCCTGGATAAGCAGATTCATCCCGTCAGTTTTGGGAGCATGGCAGCTGAGACATTAGCAACTGGTAGCCAGCGGTAGGTGAAAGGGTCTGGACATGGCCAACATTTCAGGAGGTGACCTCAGGATATAGGATCTGAGGTTCAGGTCTCACAAGGCTCGCAGGACAGTTTTGGTCAGCCGCAGGAGAGGCGGTTCTATGCTTGCGACGGTCGGGGACATCTTGCTAGAGATTGTCTGACCCGTCGTGTTGTTGAGAGGGAGTCGGTTGATAGGCCACCTTGGTAGCGGAAACGCCTTGAGTTTGGAGGTCCACAGAGCGGCGGACTAAGTGACGGAGCGGGTGTAGTAGTGGGAGGTGGTAGGCGGTATCAGATGCCGCCACCACTACCCCCATGTGGTCCACACCGAGCTCAGGGAGATGGAGGGTGAGGGTGAGGACAGTTGCATTCCCTATAGGCTGTTGAATCAGAGGCTCTGTAGATGGATAGAGGTACGCCTTGTGTCCTTTCTACTTTCTGAATTAGTTTTGATAGACACTGTTTAGCGGTACTCTTCCCTTTCTATTGCTTGCTCGAGTTTTGTTCAGGACATTGGTAAGACCCTGTGTGGGTGTTGTTCAGCGTGCTTCGAATGTGTGAGGAAGAGGGATCCTTCCCCCACCGAGACGCATTTTTGTGATGCGGTCAAAACTGTGTGGGCAAGTTAGTGATGCCCAAAGCGGATAGTGTTGAGGTGTGGTGGATGAGTCCCTCTGAATTATGTGTTCGGTCATGGGTGTTTGTTGGCGAACTCGCTAGCGTGGGAGACCCAGTTGAGAGTCAATTTGCTTTCCTTGTGCTTATGGATTTTCGGGGATGAAAAGTTCTAAGGTGGGGAGGATTTAGCGACTCAAGTTTTGGCCCTGTTAGACTTTGGAATGTTTCTATGAATAATTCCAAAGCTAGGCATGAAGACGGCATGTGATTCTGAGGCCCAGTGTGCCTGGAATTAATTTTATAAAAATATTAAGTATTTTTATACTATGTGTGAGGCGATAACGAGTTATCTCTTAAACAGTAGCTTAGATCGGAAATTTGAGGACATGTTTGCATCCAGAGCAAGTCGTTTACCTTAAGCGGGGTGTAAAAATTGCGGGCGTGGGTCTGCTGTGAGAGATGTCACCCTGGGGAAAAATCTTCATTTTGAAATAATGACTTAGTGATTTTTATCACTGGCGTTATTTTCAAATAACTTTCGAACGAAGTCTCGGAATGGAAATCTGAGACTTTTGTTGAGTTTGAAATGGGGTGTTTTTCCTAGGTGTGATATAAAATAGGCGGGCGTAGAGGTTTCGGAATCCCCGCCCATCTATAGAGTCTCAGAGAGTTTATAAATTCCACTAAAGTGTGGAATTAAGGGGAGAACCCATTTTTCCTTCTCTCTCTCTCTATCTCTCTCTCAAACGTTCTTCGGCGTTCTTCAGAATTCTTTGTCGTTCTTCGCCAGATTGAGGAGCGAACTCCGGTGGATCGAAGTGGGATTGCAGCAGGCACGTTGCCAACGACGAATGGCCAGATCGAGGTAGGATTTCTGTTGTTTTTCTACTCCTTCATCGATTTCTTGAGTTTTTGTCAAATCCGTTGTTTAAATTTTATAATTTTAGAATTGGGATGATGGCCGAATGAACACAGCCATCATCCGAGTCTCGTTCTAAATCCCATGTTCGATGCATTCTTCGTCATTCTTCGACTGAAATTTCGAACGTGCCAAAACCTTGATGGATCATCGATCGAGGGTAGGCGTTGTGAAGGCCTCATCCTCAGGATTCCTAATCCGCCGTCAGATTTGAAATCGGGCCTCCGGAGTGGTTGTGGCAGTAGATGGAAGCCCCAGCTCTAGAAAGAGCGGTGGCCGGAGATCGAGGTGGCGTAGTGGTGGAGTCGGGTGAAGGGTGTAGCGCCAGCAGGCGGCATACGGCTAGGCGGTGGCATTGACTGGAGGCGTTCGTCGCGGTGCGGTAGGCTGAGGTGGAGCTCGGAGGGTCGGTGTGCGATGGTTGGCAGACGAGTGGGTTTCGGAAGGGTTAGGGCATCAGGCGGGGTGGCCGGGAGTGTGGTGCTCAGGCGAGGGGCGGTCGGGGCTTCGGAGCGGGATGACGGCGTCGTGTGCGGACGGCACGGATGAGGTGGCTTCAGGGGAGCCGGTGGAGGGGCGGAGAGGCGGCGCGGGCGGCCGGTGGTGTGGCGGTGTCAGGTGGTGCAGCACCGGCCAGTCCGGGTGGTGGTCTTATCGCGCTCATCAGGCAGGCGGAGACCCTGGGGCGCTGACCTTGGGGTGGGAGCCATGGACAAGGACCTGCGGTATGCGGGTCCTACTGGTGCGTCGCGTGGACAAAGACCGGCCACTTGACCAGTCTGTTTGGAGAAACTGGACCCTAGGATATGATGGTGTTGGGACGGGACACGGCTAGCTGGCCGTGGAGAGCTGGGCTGGACCCGTGGCTTGGTCGCGGGTCGGCGATCTGGACCGGGCCGGCTGAGATGGACCGGCCCAGTTGGGCCCCCCTTGTGTTCAAAGGGGTGTAACTTTTAAATGATGCGTCCATTTGATGCGCCGTCTATGGACATGGGTTTGTGTCAGTGAGATGGACATTTTGAAGTGGGTTTTGGAGTTTTTGAGTTCTGTGCTCAAAGGTGGGTGACCCGAAACGCTTTAATTTAATAATATTAAATTATTATTAAAGCTTGAAATGGAGGTACCTCGCAAACCGGACATCTGATGGACGCGCTGTCAGCAGTATCATGATCTTAGTTCTCGTACAGACTTTTTTGGGATGCTTTTTTCAGTTTTCAGGCTGAAGACAGGGTGCGGGCGCCACAGGGTCCGGTTTGCACGTTTTACGATGAAATGTCGCTTTTTCATCCGACATTTGTTTGGAGTGTTTGAACACTCGTTTTTGCGTGTTTTTCTGAGGGGATTGCAACAGTGCAATATACCCACCCAAATTTGGGGTCGAGGTGTGGGCCCTACGAGGCGGCTACCAGGCGTATGCTACGTTTTTACAACTTACTCTTCGTAAGTCTATTCAGGGCAAATTAATAGCCTACCTTGCATGTTTTTTCATGTTGATCATGATGGTGGCCTCGGTATAGGACTAAGAGGTGTGAAATGTGGCGATGATGTGGGTCGCTCAGGTTAGCGACGTTTGGACCAGCAATGGTTGAGTGTACTCCCTTGGTTCGTTCCTATGAGGGTTCGTGTGGCATTACTTCCTTAGTATAGGTTTGTTATCCTCTCGATGGGATGTTTAATATGTTATAGTTGTGGCATCCCTCTGGTGGGTCCGGAGCGGGATCCTCTAGCATCGTTTCCCTAGATCAGGTTCTTGGTATCGTTGTGACTGCTTATCCATGGGCGGTGATCCCCTATCTAGCAGGTTAACCCCGTAGAGTTTGTGAATCATTGGGAATATGATCCCCAATGCAGTGGGCCATGCTCAGTAGGGTTGTGGAATCGTCGGGTATATGATCCCCTACTTAGAATGAGGATTATAGTAGGTTTGTGGTATCGTTGGTTATATGATCCCCTACTCAGCGGATGGATTCTATAGGGTTGTGGCATCATCAGTTCGATCCCCTATAGTGTGAGATGTACCAGATAGGGTTTTGGTATCGTCATGACCATCGTGACACGGGTGAAGATCCTCTATCTGAGTGACATGTTTCTGTCGAGTTCCAGATCGGGTTGTGGTATCCCTCAGTGGATTATGGGAGTGATCCCCTGTCTATGAGATCTTCGTATATCGGTGTGGGTTCTGGTATCCCCTAGTGGACCCTAGGAGTGATCCCCTATCTGAGGAGTTTGGTGTTTATGTTTTTTCAGTGAGGTTTCCTCAGTGATGATATTAGTCGAGCATGATCTCTTGGGTGAGCATCTGAGATGTTTGTATGGGACCCGATGGAGTGTATCTCTCGGACGAGTGTCATCTGGGATGACAGTGATCATGGAGTGTGATCTCCTAATTATGAACCATTGCTGGTGATGAGGTTGGTACCTCATGAGGCTTGGTGTGTGTTGAGTATATCTGGATTGCTCATGGTATATGTATGGGAATACACCTGAGTTGTGTTGACTAGTCGTGTTTAGCCGAGGATGGTCTTGAGATGGAGTTTCTCTCTCGTTTGGGTTCCCTATGGCTGGGATGATCTGACTATTTCCTTTCAGTTTCTCCCTTTCATTTTGGGGTTTTTGGGGTGCCTACTAAGTATTTTATATACTCAACCCTTCACGGGCTTTGCCCACACATGTTTGTGTCTTGTGCAGACCACAGGCCTTTATAAGAAGTTCTAGGAGGAACCGGAGCAGGCGGAGCTTAGTGTGCGTGATCAACTAGGGGGGGTTTACTAGAGCTGTGCTGAGGAGCTTACTAGCAGGTGCTTTTGGTAGTGTTTCCCTCCTTCTGAGTAGGTTGGACGCTTTTGTAGTTTTCTTCTGGTGGGCCCTATTTTTCCCTTTTTGTACTGTTGTTGCACTCTGGTTTGGTATATTTGCATGCATGCATTTACTTTACAGTTTTATATATCTCTACATTGTTGCTTGGAGGTGTATGTGGGTGTGTGTGTGTACAGGTACCTTAGGATAATGCCTCCCATGTGTGTGATATCCTACTCAGCGCTAGTCGCTATCCCTTGCCATGTTGGAGGCGGGCTTAGGGAGTCACGGCTCGAGCCCTGTTGGGTTAGGTCGTGACATTGTAACCCAATAAGGTGCCTACAATATCATGTACACCAGACTTCACCTAGGTGATGAGGTTCATAGTTGTGTGCATGGGCACCACATGCCCATGCTTAGCCACACCCATAGGACATGATGCACCCAGTGGTGGTCATTTTATCTTTCCCTAGCATTCCACGTGGTATTCCCATGGGCCTCCACATGGTATGTGTTTTTCTTACATGGTTTTTTTTTAAATTACACCAGGAATTATTTTTAGGAAAATTAATATCCTATCCTAAATGTTTTTCTATGAAAATCTCAATGGTGTAATATTTTTTTATATCCTATGACATTTTCACAATGAGATGAGTTGATTAAGGATTTATATTTTTATGGTCAATGTCATGGTTTAGGTGCGATGAGCGGAGCATGCCCTGGGGTTTGGTATTCCCCTGGATCTGTGTTGATGAAAAGGTGTAGGTCCCCTATAGGGTTAAAGAGTTTAGTATTTCCCCAATTCCCTGGGGTGCATGTCCTTTATATTTTAGTCTTAGGTTCATCACCCCCTTTCACTAAAAAAAACATGGGTCCCCCACATGGTCAATAGAGTTTGGTACTCCCTTGATTAATATTCCATGAATCGTTGGGGTGCATGTATTCTATTTATGGAGTTACAAACTCTATAATTATATGAGTAACTTTTCCTCCATCAAAGGTTTAGTATTCCCTTGTCTAAAAATTACTTTGGTGAGGTATGGGTCATGTATCACAGTCAATGATATGACACATGTTAGTGAGTCGAGTAGTTTGATGTCATGGTTTCTCATGATGACTGATCCTTGTTATATATTGGTTATGAAAAATGGGACTTTTTGTCCCATGTTCTATAATTTGAAAGTATATCTATGTTTTTTCATGTTATTCTTCATTGAGTGGGTTATAACAAAACCCAACCCACAAATACCCCTCTTGATCCAATGATGAGTAGAGTGTGCCACCCCACACTTGCCTCCAATAGGGTCGAGGGTGAAAAATAACACCAAGATGACATAATCAAATATGGGAGGCCTTATCCTATAAAAACCTATAATAAACATGTAATATAATATGAAAAATATAGTTGGTAACTGATATCAATTTAAATGAATTAAACTATATGATAAAGGAGGCATGAGTAATGACTATACAACGCTACGCCCCACAATAAACTTGACAGATGATCAACACACATGACTACACCACAATGAACAGAAACATACATAAAAGTAGTGTTATATCCTCACTAAAAGGACTCCAGATAAGAATTACTAAGTACAACCAAGTACCAAGAACTCCTAGGAAGGGTCCTCTATCATTAACTGCCACCATCGAGTATCATCATGCATCTCAAATAATCTTATCCGCATGAATATATCCCACTCCTCGATTACCAAGCCCATACCCAAATAGTGAATTGAATATATAGATAAAAAACATGTGGTTATAGGGTCCATGTAGGGGTGAGTATAAATATCCATAGTAGGATTTCCCAAAATAACAAATAATAGATAAAACAACTAGTCAGCTTGAAACCCCTGGTACATGAGTGTAACCGAATAAATAAAAATCCAGATATGATTTACAAAAAAGAAACACTAGAATATAGGAAAGTATCATATCCCTATATCATAGATCTATAAATAATCAAAAAATCCAAGTATATTGGTTCACATAGGTCAATGAAATACTTGGTGTGTTGATCCCACTTTGTGAGTTGTATTTGTTGTCAAAAAGAGAAGTTCTTATTTGATGTCAGCATTTTAAAGAATAACTTGAAGTGAAGAACAAGATTGGATGTTGAATAAAGAGTGTGAATTTTTTGGTATAGGTTGAAATTTAGATGATTCTTTAATTGGTTTTTAATTATTAGATATCATGGAAGAAGTTCATGATGCAATCATATTAAAAAGAAGTTGTAAATAGAGACCACACTGAAAGATATAAACAATGCCATAGAAATTAAAAAGGAAAAGGATTAAATCATATTATGTTGTCTATATTGTGGACACATTGAATTTTATCTACATGACCTCATGTTTTAGAGTTATAGACTATTCCATAGGGGAGACTCAATCAGAGGTCTCCATGCCGCAGTGAAATTGGTTACGCCATAAGAAGAATAAAAAGGATTGGGTTGAATTTTAGTGGCTATAGAAATTTGAGGACCACCGTGATACAAAAGATGAGATACACCTTAGTGGATAAAGAAATGAGGTTTTATACCATAGAGTGAAGGTCCACTCTACAAATCACACTTGAATGATTTTTTGGTGTCACTAAAGAATTTGTGACCTCCATGCCATAGTCTATAGACCATGTCACAAATTCCTATTATAGTTGAGAATAAATCGATTAAAACCAGATGGTTATGACACAATGATATTCATAATGATGCATATCCACTCCACATTCTATAGAATAAATAACCATGCCATAGAAGTGTATTTATGGGAATATTCTAGACAATTTGAACAGCCATGCTAATTTGTCTTTATTTAATTGATTTAGTGGTCATTATATCCTATTCTAACTTCAATTTAGAATTAGATGGTGAAGATCAATTGAGAGATGATTCAAGGTCTTTTAAAGAAGTGGTTCAAGGAAGTTGAAGATTTAAATTTAAAATTTAAATTTAAAATTCAAACTTGAAGAAGTGTTTTTGAAATTGACTTTGTATATTTTTGGGTAAACAGATAATAATGATAAGTGAGAAACATAAAAATAACATAATTAATAGAAGAAGAATTTGTAAGAATATAGGAAGGATTTTGAATCCATGTGACCATTCATCAAAGGATAAGATCTATTATTTGAGTATTCATAGTATTGAGGATCTGAATCATTCAAAATCTGGTTAAAGTTTTAAGACTAGCAGGTTGAGCATCATCATCAACTATTGAAGATCTTAAAGAAGTACACATATAGATTTTATGATCCATCTTTTCATGGAGGAGGATCATCCAAAAGAGGTGTAATTATCATTAAGTGTTTTCTATCCTTGTTAGATCATATTTTATAGAGACTTTTTATCTTATAGTGTATTCTAAAATTGGTGTGTGAATAATGTGGACTCAAATTTTTAAATTCATTTATGAAATAGTGGAAGAATCCATATTTGGGGGATTAACCAACATGGAAAGGAGTGGGTATGGGTGTGTAACCTTATAAATATACTAAGATATGTTTTATCTTTCATTTATGTATATGAGGTAAGGTTACTAGACTAAATTGATTGGATCAATAAACTTCACCAATTTAAAAAGTTGAATTTAAAGGGGAGAAACTTGTGTAAGGAAAATAGGATCACTGATTTACCCCCTCCGCCTCTTACTGAACCAATCAAGTTGGATCTTAACAAGTGGTATTAGAGGAAATTTTCCCTCTAAAGATCCAAAATAAGTTAGTATGAAATATGGAGAATCTTAATTATATGAATAACTAATGAGTTTTTATATTTTATGGTAAAAACTATTACAAGTGGAGGAATAATATTATACCCTATCTCCTTTCACTTGTTCTTGAATTGAGATATGCTTCTTTAGTGGGGTTTCAACTCATTCCTAAAATTCTCATATTACAATGTTGAAAAAATAAATTTAGTGATGGATGGAAAGACACAAAATTATATTTTGATGTATTTATCAGAAAATATGTACACTAAGTTAATGGTTCATGAAACTAAAAAAGAGATATGAGAAAAATTGAGAATCAGTTTTGAAGGAAACATCAAAGTGAAGGAATCTGAGATGCAAGTATAAAGGAGTAGTTTTGAAGATGTTAAAATGGACAATGATGATAATATAGATGAATACTTCACTAGGTTGAATGATGTAGTTAGAAATATTCATGGATTTGGAGAAAATATTAAGGACTCTGCTATTGTAAAAAAGATTATAAGTAATTTTATAGAAAAAAATTGATCCAGAATTTTTAGCTTGGAAGATAGGGAGGATTTTTCTTTGGATTAGATTCACAATATTCTCATAGATTATTAAATGAGGAAAGATATGGTTTTCAAGTAAAAGTAAAAATATGAGATATCCCTTAAATCTGTGAGAAAAGAAAAAGGTAAAGTGAATGAAGAGTTCAATGATTTAGATTCTAAGGATGATGAATATTTCAATTTGATTCTTTGTAACATCCCCTAATCTGGCACTCTCTCACGTGGATAAATCAGGTTTGTTACTCAATCTCAAGCATGACTCCTCGTATGCTAGAGGCTTCCAAATAGTAATAGGGGTGTGATATGTAGAGTGGTAATACTATACCCCCTAGTATAGAGTATAATACAAAATAAATAAATAGGTAATAATAAATATCATAGTAACAAATAACAATGAAAACCATATATCATACAACTAGAAAATAAAGGAGAAACCAATAAACCAATAATGATGAATCATGTAATGATAATATGGGATGTATCTATATGTCAAAACAAAAATAATACAAATTAAAGAATCAACTTAAAAAATACAATCTCAAAAGACCCTGGTCCCAAACCCCGTGTTGGTCCCATATCTAAACTCTATCCCATATAATAAGTAAAAAATTAGCAATAAGGTCCCTTTCCCTTGTCCAAACCTGCATCCATGTAATCCACTCAGGTCCCAAATAGTATCCTAAATAGGGTGTGAGTAAAACTCAGTAGGTCTACACCACTGTGTCTAAACAAAACTAGTCTGATAATAAGTGCATGCAATAAAGTGATAATAGGTGTATTAATTAATCAATTAATACAATACATCAATCAACCTACTTCATCACTATGTTGGAATATCTCTAGGAATATAGAAAAACCGTGACAACCAGATCCATATACCATGGAATAATTAAACAATTTCATCCTTCGAGCATAACCCTATATATAATCATATTATCATACACTGGACCAAGCCTTCTATATAAGCATTTTAGTATGTATCATTGAGCTAAGATCTCTATATAGGAATTTTTGCATGTATCACTGGGTCAATCCTTCTATATAAGCATTTCAGCCTCTAGAAAAAGCCCTATATAAAATCATTTCAGAATCAAATAGGCCAATACCACTATATAATTATTTTAGCATCAAACTCAACAATTCATAACAGCAAGGATATCACAGTATCAGATCATAAGCCTCAATTATTAATTATGAAAATTACTATTTGTCTTTCAATTATAATATCATTTATATCAATTTATCAAAATCCATATCAATAGCTCATAAGATATTACCAGAGTGATTTCATATCAAGAAATCACTTGAAATATCATGTCATGATAAACACACTTTAATCCATTAACCAATTCAATATTATTCAAGAGTTTTCTCACCCAATGGGTAGCCAAAATCTAGGTTGCAGCATCAATTGAATCCAAGGGATACAATGAATAATAAAATCTATAATTTATCATCATTAATTATCTAATTAATCAATTCATGCATCATGGTGGTAAAATCGTAGTATTGCACGTACTCAATAATTAAATAGACCATAGGGTTAGGTTTAGATTCCCTACCTTTATCTAGAGATTAATCAGTGCTTCTAAAAGGAATTTCCAACAATAAAGGAGGCGAGTAAGATCATAAGAAGAACCTAGATCAAACTAGATCAATATCAACATTATTACACATTAGAGATAAAAATAAAACATTTCTTCAATATAATAACAAGGAAATGAGAAGAAGACCAAAGCAAAGGAATCTACCAAGGATCAAAGACCAAACTGTGACGTCTAGAGGTGATGAAATCACTCCAAAATTGTTGGGAGTTGCCTAGGGATTAAGAGGATCATATTAAAAAATGGTCTAATGAGAAAATAGGTGTATTATGCTACTTAAAAATTTCGACCATGATAATTACATGGAACTTAACCCTCTTTCACGTCATGTATTTCTCATTTAAGAGTTACACTGAAAAATGCATCGCCTCATCTTAATTTTAACCCTGATCTAATATAACATGTTGTGTAATGGATTCACGATGTGTATTCAATTCACGTCATGAACCTAGTTCATGGATTGTGCCTAAAAATAGTTATATATCATATAACATGTACATGACTTGAAAATTCCTCATAGAAAGTTTCTAGCCTAGATTCTAAAAAATAGCTCGAACCACCTATAAATCCTTAAAAACTCGTAAAAAAACCTCATAATCCCATTTAACACATTTATACCCAAACTAAATTAAGTAAAATAAACATATATCCTTGAAAATTATGTGATTTTCCTCAATAAATGATCTGCATCCCTTAATGAGACTTATCTAACAAGTTTTAAAGACAAACCAACCCAAAAAATAGGTTCAATGAAAAAATAAAAGGGGATTTATCTAGAAAAACATTAGATCTTACATTATTGATCCCTTATTAAAGATATTACTAAAGGTTAAATGGAAGGGAAATATTAAATAATTTATTATATGTTTTAATTTTAATGATATTGATCATATTTCAAAAAAAATCCTAAGGAATTGGGATGATAAATCTGAATCATATGGGGAAGAAAAAAATCATTGAAAGAAAAAAAATAAGAAGAAGAAGAATCCCATCATCTATAATAAGAATGATTTTATGTGAAATCATGAGAAAGATTTATTATAAATTAATTATTTCAATGATGAAGTTGGTTTCTTTTTTAGTATGAATAAAAACTCATAATCGTCATATAATAATGATGATAGATAATATATAATAAAACTTGAGTGGTAGATGAAAGACAAATTAGAATTTTTCAATAGATAGATACAATACCTTAAGAAATAAAAGAAGAATATTGAGAAATAAATCAAGAAGGTGTCTACTAAAAAGGAAGATCATGTCAATAAGTATGTCACATATATTGATTAGGTCAACAAACAAAAGTTGAAGATTGTTGAACATGAAAAAAACAACATATGATCTTGAAGTGAAGTTAGCTATCACAGAAGAGGAGTAGTTTGAAACATAATCCATATGTGTTTTTTGAAAAAAAATCAGTTGAACAAGGATAGAGAAGACTTTAATAAATCAATGAAATTTAATGAATAATCTTCTCAAACAAGTGATATGAAGGGATCCAACTATCATCTAAAATCTAGTACTTTTAATTTTCAAGATAGATATGTTATAACTAGCAGTTCAGGTATCAAAAACAAACTTGTATAAGGTTAGACCAATAAATTTGTTGAGAAACACTCTTCCCCATTAAAGGAAGAGTTGAAATCAATAAAACCATTGCTTATTAGAAAAAATAAGGAAAATTTTTTATCATAGAAACATCAATATGAATCTCTAAAGAACTAAAATCAACCTAGAAGATCTTAGTTCGGTGGTTTTTACTGGTTTTATAGAAGGTATGGACATAAATATATTTTTTTTGGTTCAACATATCATTTATATGAAAGATTCAAGAACCAAGGTGGAGCTTTAGTGATCAACAAAGTATAAAATCACAAGGAATTAAAGTAGTGACCAGATTTGTAGAAAATAGTCTACTCAAAATAAATTTAAATACCTAGAGGAGGTATGTAGAAGATGTGGAAATTAGTTTCATTAGGTAGAGATTTTCATGACTAGACTACAAGAAGATATTCCCTATGGTGCAAGAAGGAAAAAAATCAAAAGATTAATGAGGTCAAATAAAATTCATGAAAATATGAATATTTCAATGAGACAAATGAGAATCATAAGAAAACTATCAAGAAATAGTGCTTGATAATCATAATAGATTAGTTAGAAATGGAAAAGAATATAGAAATTACTGATGATAAATAAAATAAAAAGGTTCAATAATATGAGTTCAAGGTACATGAGAAGTTATCTAAAGTAGAAAAAACTGATCTACATGTTAAATAAGAATCAGATAATAAATTGGGTAAAACCTATTGAATTTATTAATAGGAAAATTTATAATATGGGAAGAAGATAGTGTCATAGGGTGAGCAGAAACTATTGACCTGAGTGTTACTTTTTAGGAATAAATAGGTCCCTCATTATTTCCTATTTTTCTTGTATATTTTTGTTAACTCACAAGTAATTAAAGGAGATTTTTGAGGATATAATCACTAGATAATAAAGAATATGATTTTTTACATAGAGTACTACACCATAATTAATAGGAAAAATTTCATCCCTTGATGGGGAGAAAATTTTGAGATGAATCACTTTTGAAAATATTCATGAAAATTTATACATATCCATGAAATTTTGAATTGAAGTATGATAATCACACCTATACTCTATTTTTATAAATATATTCAATATATTTGTTAAGGGGAAGTGTTATTTGATTAAAGGATGAAACAAGGGGTGATTTTATGTATTACATGTGATTTTTTTTAATGTTTTCATTGAAGTTTGTGAAATATCATTTCTTTATTGATCAATTTGTTTTTGGGCATCCCCTATGTTAAATTTCTCAAAATGTTTTCACATGATAAGTTATTATGGTAAGCTTAGATAACCTTGATTAAATAAATTTTGTTTTCTACACCGGTTTTCCTATATAAACTTAGAGTGGATTAATCAAAGGTTCTTTTATAAGAACCATGTGATATCATCCCTCTCTATAAAATGTCAAAAGGGAGGAGAAGATGTTTTTGAGAATCACCCCTACTTGAATTTTCATTTATTGTCAATAAGGGGGAGAAGAAATTATCTTTTATCCTTATATATTGACATATCTTTGATAAGGGTATTACTAATAAATTCAATGGGGGATATTGTTGATCCCACTTTGTGAGTTGTATTTGTTTTCAATAGATAAGTTCTTCTTTTATGACAATATGTTGAAGAAGAACTTGAAGTGAAAAAAAAGCTTGTATGTTGAATGAAAAATATGAGTTTGTTAGTATAGGTTAAAATTAAGATGATTCTTAAACTCATTTGTAGTGATTAGATGTCATAAAATAAGTTCATGATGCATGAATATTAAAAGGAAGCTAGAAGTAGAGACCATGCCACATGTTGTAAACCACACTGTATAAATAAAGAAGAAAAAGGATTACTCTACAACATATTTTCTACATCATGGAGATGTCAAATTTGGTCTACAGTACCTCATGTTGTAAAGTGAGAGACCGCTCCATAGAGGAGACTCGGTCAGAGGTCTCCCCACTATAGTGAAACTAGTTATGCTGTAAGAGTAATAAAAATAATTTGATCAAATTTTAGTGGATGTAGAAATATGAGTACCTCCACGCTGTAAAATATGAGCTTCTCTATAGTAGATGAAGTAATGAGGTTATATGCGTAGAGTGAAGGTCTGAACTACAAAACCCAATCAAATAATTTTTTTGGTTTAATTGGATAATATGTTACCTCCATGCCACAAACTATATACCAAATTTAAAAGTCTTGTGATAGTTGAGAAGAAACCACTAAAAACCAGATGGATACATTTCAATGATATTCATCACAATGCAGTGCCACTACTCATGCTATAGAATATATAAATACAATATAAAAGTGTATTTATGGAAATATTCTAGGTATTATAAAAAACCATGCTTACTTGTCTTAATTTAAGTGATTTGGGGGTCATTCCAGCCTATTCTAACTTCCATTTTTAATTATATGGAAAAGATACATTGAGAGACTATCCAAGGGATGTTAATGAATTAGTTGAAGGAAGTTTAAGATTATAATATAATTTTTAATTTAAAATTAAAACTTTAAGAAGTATTTTTAAAATATAGATTTCTATGTGAATAGATAATTGTGATGATTTATAAACCTGAAAAGAATAAGAGTGGGAGAAGAAGAATTTGTGAGAGTATAGGATTATGAATCCAGAAGATCATTCATCAAAGTAGAAGATCTATTATATGAGTATTCAAAACATTGAGGATTCAGATCATTAATAATTCAGTTAAATTTATATAGTAGAATTTTGATCATGTTCATTAATTATTGAAGATCTTGAATGAGTACACATATAGATCTGATGATCCATCTGTTCATGGAGGAGGAAAATCATCAAGAGGTGCAATGATCACTAGGTTCTTTATATCCTTATTGGATCATATTTTATAGAGATGTTGCATCTTATAGTGGATTATAGAAGTGGCATGTGAACACTATGGACTAAATATTGTAAATTTATTTTTTAAGTAGTTGATGAATCCATGTTGGGAGTATTAACCAATATGTCAATGAGAAAGAATGGGTGTTGAACCCTATAAATATCATGTTTTGTGATTTATCTTTCTTTCTACATATGAGGCGAGGTTTAGAGGATCCATTAAGTGGATAAAGAACTTTTACTGATTTAAGATATTTATTTATAGGGGAGAAACTCATAAAATGAAAATAGGATCGTTGATTCACCCCCTCCCCCTCATAGTGATCCAAACAATTTGGATCCTAACATGGTGTGTCTGAAGTTTGTATCCCATCTTCAATTCATGCCTCGATAGTGATCAAGGGTAATAGGAATAATCCTTAAACCATAAAATATCATATCCTATAGCTCAAGTTCATAAGGAATCTAATAACACCATATAATCCACTTTATCTAAACAATTCAGCATTATAAGATCCTTGCATCACCACTTTGGAACCAAGGAGTGGGACTGTGCTACATCAGAGAAAAGTAAATCAAATGGTATAACTCAGGTCTATAGATTACTAACACCAAAAAGGAATTTGGAGTATATATTTAACTAAATAACCTCAATAATCATAACTATTATACACATGTTATCTCCAAAGTGACCCTCACTAGAAACAGTAAAGGGGGACTTGTGCCCTACTAAGATATACCTCAACCAAGAGGGTAACCGACCCCTATGGAGGACCCGTACCCTGATGTGTGTGGTGTGAATCATTCAATAGAGTTACCAAATCCATGAGAGGAGTAATCATACCCCATAACTATGAAAGATTTACCCACACCACTATATTCATAAAGGACCCATACCCTAAAGATAGATATGATCCAAGATTATTACCAAACCCATGGATTATTTGGTTATTTTCCCACACAAATCATTATCTATATGATGTAAAAAAACCCAAATTCTAGGAATATAAATCTCTTTGGATGAAAATATATGTATCTTAGAACCCAATACACCTTTGAGGGGTGAATATAACGATTTATAACTTAAAAACCCAATTATTATATGATTTATAATAAGGGTTTCACTTTCATACATTCCAAGGATATTTTTAGTTTAGATTTTTAGAGAATTGGGAAAAATATTTCAAAAAAACATTACAAAAAAAGTGAATACTTTAACTCAATGTTTATTTTTTTCACAAAAAAAAATATCATTATTAAATTTAAACTCCCATTTCATTAAAAACATGCACTATTCTTTTAATATGGATCCCTATAATGAAAATATAGAGCTTTCCATAGTTCCTACTCATCCTTAATCCCTATGAAAATCATTTTAAAACATGGGATGAGTACAAAATACCCAGTAAGGTATATAAAAATAAAGGAAGGATATTAGTCCTTTTAAAAACATGAGAAACTACATGAAATTTTTCCTTTTCTTATAATAAGCTTTGAGCTCAAAATAATCACATACTTACTCTTGAAATAAACCTATTTTCTCAAAAAAAATCATAAAACATTTAATAAATAAGCATAAGGGAAAAATCATAATTCATAAGGGTTTATTTAAAAAAATTAAAACTTTTCCTTGAAAACAAACCTTTTACCCTTAAAAGATCTTAAAATTTCTTTCAAATCATATGCTTAGTTTCTTATATTATAAAATATAAAGATTTCTATAAAAAATCATCAACAACATGAACATGAAATATATACAAATATAAAAATATAATCAATCACATGGATAACAATAATTAATTTCATAAAGATGGAATTCATAATATTGGACATCATAATTTTACCATCAAGGCCTCATGTCAAGACATCACACATAAATTGGTAAGGTGTATGCCAAATACCCAAACTAGTTTTTATCATGAGACCTATCGATACATTAAGGGGATATAATAATCTTATCCCATTATTTACTAATTCCAATGCATTTATCATATGAAAATAGTGAATAATAAATATAATACATAATCAATATAAATATCTATGTTTGAAAACTAGCATACAAAATGTCAATATTTTCCCAAATAAATAAATAGAAAACATGATCATAATCCATCTAGAGAAATAAGGTGTATATTATTATTAGAGTATATCCCTAGTTAATAAAAATAATCCTTAAATGATATTGACATAGATGAAAAATATCTTTTACAAAGACATCATAAATTCACTTTAGAAATAATAAGAGATATCCTTTTCTTTTGAAAAATTTTTAAAAATAAAAATTCCTAAAATAACTAGAATATCATTTTATTTGAAAACCCATGGAAATTTGTATATTAATATTAATAAATAATAATTTTTATGATAGAAAAAAATTATTTTAGGTGGTAAACTTAAAAAAACATTCTTTTTGTACTTTTGTAAAAATTTAAAATAACCCATATGGGAAACATTGAAAAGTTTCCTTTTTAAACATTTGTAAAGAAAGTAAAAAGTAGTTGAAAATGATATTTAACAATATTTTAAGCATAAATAAAAATATTCTTGAAACACTTGAAGAATATTTACTTATAGGGGAAAGAGTTTAAAACATTTAAAACAATGTTTTAAAGAGAAATCCCTTACCACTTTGGTAACATTTGAATCAAAATATCATTGAAAGAGATAAGTTGAAAATTATTTTTAAACCAATTTAATTTTATAAAATGAGTGTTAAAATACATCTAAATGGAATATAATAACCACAAAAAGAAAAAATGCATTGAAAATGGTATAAGTTTTAAAGAAAGTAAATTTAGATGAAAAATTCATTATGTCGAGTTCCAACTCGTTTTGTACGTACTTTAAATCCTACATAATAAAATTGTATTAATTTTATAATTTATTAAGATAATTTTTCAATTTCATTAACTTATAATTATTTATTTTATTTCATTTATTACCATGTTTTATTTAGTTACTAGATCGGTTGAGTTCATGTCATTTAAGGACGTTCAATTTATAATCTCAAAACAACTTTGATAAGTTGACCAGGGTCAAAAGTTTCATTGTTAGATCATATAAAAATAGTTTCATTGTTAGATAATATAAAAATATTAAACATTTTATAATTATAATTATTATTCATTAAATACACTTTTAAAACCAACCATTTAATGTTGTCATGAAAAATGAATCACATGGTTTCATGGAGACAGTAGTTCATACATACACATGAACGATGTTTCCATTTTTCTATTGTGTGGAAAAGAAAAAAAGTAAAAAATATATTTTACTTTTACAAAATCATTAATATGTTAAATATGTAATATGTAAAGACGCGGAATTTTCATGGAAATTTTTTTTTCTTAAATACATGGGAATATTACGAGTCCGTGAAAACTGACGGCACATGATTCTGAGGCCCGGTGTGCCCGAAATCAATTTCTAAAGTTTTGTTTGGGTACGTTTAGTAAACGTACGAGCAGAATTTTATAACTTTTGAACCAGTGATCGAAATTGAAATCTGAGGGCATCGTTGAACTCGCAGTGCCGGTATTCGCTTAAGAAGACTTTCACCTCGACGGTAGATGGTCGGGAATAAAAGTTTGTTTTTGGGTTTTACGTGGGAATAATTAAATAAAATAAGTGCATGTCTTATTTTATTTTATTTGTTACAACTACCATGTGGAAGTTGGAAGTGAGGACCACCACACCTTAATCTCCCATGAGAGGTTATAGTGGTGGGGCCCACCCAAACCTAACCTCCTCTTTGTGTTTATTTTGGTGGGGACCACCCGGGATTTAAACCCCTTGAAACACCCCATTAATGGAGAAACCCTCAAACTTCCATTAAGTGTAGGGGGGATCTTCAACTCCCCTAACACTTAATGTACCTTATCCTCCTAGTTAATTAATTGAACCAACACATTCAATTAATTAATTAAAACCATTTGAATTTTATGACAACAATTTAATAGGATATCATAATCTATTATTTTTGTCTTGGCATTCTTCAATTTGGGGGAAAGGGGGAGAAGAGAGAAAAATCTCTCTCCAACGAAGAATGAAGAACGTGTTCTTCCAAAGAAGAACGCTGGCAAGGAGCGTCTACGACTTCCTTCCTCGAAACCTCCTTCGACGTAGGACGTGTTCATCTACAACGAATCGACGTCCGCATTCTCACTCCAACGTCGATGATCAATTAACAAAGTTAGGGGTGTGTTTGATTTGATCAACTTTACTCTTGTTCCTCATAAGTTGTTTTATTCCTCTTGAACTACTTGCTATCAAACTAATGCGGAGATACCGGGCCAAACTAACACGGCCCGATTTCTCCATTGTATTTCTTGTGGTGTGTTCTTCACGTTCTTCTTGGGTGATAAACAATGGAATGTTGCAGGTTTGTTGTGCGACACAACAATCCCAGATTGAAGACCTAACATCATGAAGACCTAGCGGAGGTGTGACGATGATAGCGAGCGATGGATCGAACTGGACCGGGAAGACCGTTCTTCGACCGTTCTTCGACCGTTCTTCAAGAGGGAGAATCATAACATGTTTTTGGAGCCGATCGGAGGCCGGAAAATGTTGGTAATGATTTTAGAACTTTGGGGCGACCTAGAGATTGCAGTTTTATGGAGATCAGACCGTCAAAAGGAAGAACAGGCATCACGGGAGGCGCGTAGGCTAGAAGCGTCATTTCTGGAAAATTCCAGAATACACGACATGTACTTCCGAAGAACACGCTGTGTAGTACAAGCATACTGGGGTTAAGGTTACGGGTGTCAGAAACGCATCACACAGTGCGTGACCCCTGTCATACGGTGTGTACTCTTCTTACAGCTTGGAAGAGGTGGTTACATGAGACTCGGTTTGTATCCCGGGGATACACGAACACGGGGTGAAGTACACAGGCATGTACTTCACCACACGGCCAGGCAAGGCCAGTGACATAGGCTACCCCGTGTACCAATTACACAGGTTGGAGAACATGGGTTGAGGCTGTGTACGGGCACATGGCCAGCGTACATGGAGTCGGCCCCTGTTTCTGGGACACGGCGTGTAACCATACCACACACCGTGTACTTACTTTTCTACACGACCAGCCTTTCGATACGGGTCGTTGCACATGGGCAGTACTCGAGGTCTGACTACATGGCATGTACCTTATTCAAACACGCCGTGTAATTTTTGGTAAAAGCCTTGGTCATATCGTCCTCTGTGTCTTGGACATGAATTGTTTGGTTTTTTCCCCTATGGCGTGGAGGACCTTTGGGGATACTTCTTCGTGGTTCTTCATGGAAGTTAATGTATCAACACTTGGCTTGAGGAGCGGACCCTCCTGGAATCAAGCATGCTTTGTGCGGAACCCTATGGCTGGTTGTGCTCTGATGACTGTTCCTAGATCCTGTGTGGGTTTGACAGTTCTGGCCGCTGTTCCTGTATCCTGTGTGGGTTTGACAGTTCTGGCTGCTATTCCTGGATCCTGTGTGGGTTCAACAGCTCTGACTACAGTTCTTGGATCCTATGTGGGTTCGACAGTTCGGGTCGTTGTTCCTGGATCCTGTGTGGGTTCGACAACTCTGACTATTATTCCTGGATCCTGTGTGGGTTCGATAGTTATGGTTGTTGTTCCTGGATCCTGTGTGGGTTCGACAACTCTAACTACTGTTCTTGGATCCTTTGTGGGTTCAACAGTTTTGGCTGCTGTTCCTGGATCCTGTGTGGGTTCGACAGCACTGATGACTGTTCCTGGATCCTGTGTGGGTTCGACAGTTCTGATTTTTGTTCTTGGGTCCTTTGTGGATTCGACAGAATAGATGATTTAATGATTACATCTAATCATCACTAACTCTCTACAAAATTTGTATACATGTGTGAGCTGAGTTAGTGACTTCTGTGTTTTCCTCATGATTGAGATGGGTTACTTGATAACTTAGGTATATGTATGGGCATATACCTAAGTAATGGTTATATGTTGATTTCATACTCGTTGGTTCATCCTTGTTGTATTTTATGAGACCTTGAGGGTCTCGGGGTCCCTACTGAGTATCGTTATACTCACCCCTACATGAGCTATTCCCACACCTCGTTGTGTTGGTTGCAGACGACAGTCAGCGCTGACTGAGGCTGAGAGTAGCAGGACTAGATGGTACCTGGAGTTGGACCTTACGACGAGTTGGTACACGGAGGGGACTGACGGACGTGGAGTACTGAGGAGGCTATTTGTACCTACCCTTCAGTTAGGAATCTCGGTGGATGACATAGCAGATGTTTTACTTTCCTTCAATTGTACTTGTTTTTTTAGTTTCCTTGTACTTTCCAGTTGGGCTTGTATTTCCGGACCCTTTACTTTCAGCACTCTTTGTATACAGTTTTGTTTAGTGTTTTTCTTCCAGCTTGTACTCTGTTGTGTGTGTTTACAGTTATAAAGGAAATTCCTTCCCTGTTTTAGGGATTTACACCTTTGGTGCTAGTTTCCAGTCCCTGGCCTATGGAAGGCGGGCTTGGGGTAGTCACGGCACGAGCCCTGGGGGCGGGTCGTGACAAATTGGTATTGGAGGTTTCGGTTCTACCGCGGAACTTAGGACTCTGATATTTTCTGTAAAACAATAGTTTTAAGGTTAATGAGTGTGGTTTTTAGTTCAGGGAGTCTAGTGTTGGTGCGGCAGCCAACGTATCCATACACAAGGACCCTGAATTCTGATTTCCGACTCAGTGCACGAAAACATTGATTACGTGTGTGTTTTGAAGAGTCTTATTTGTTATCTCTTTTGAGTCAGCTCACCAGGTATAACTTATTGATCGTGGCACACCTGTTTCTTTACAGGATGCCTCCATGTAGACAGTCATCCAGGGTTCCAGGTTTTGTATGAGATGGCAGCCCACCGAGTGACGAGGCCTCGGTGTAGGGCCCTATCACAGTAGAGGCACCAGCGGTACCACTACCCATTGGGCCACTGATGCCACCAGCCCCAGCAGTAGAGAGTGCACTCCACCTGAGCGCGTTGCATGAGTTCTAGTTCCAGAGGCCACCCAGGTTCAGGGGCAAGATGGACCCGCAGGCAGCTGAGGATTGGCTGGAGGCTATGGTGAGAGTCTTCAGACTGGTAGGGACACCAGTAGACCTTATGGTGATCCTTTACGCGAGTCTCCTTCAGGAATTAGAAGGAAGATAGTGGATCTTGATGCTCCAGGTGCATGACGAGGTGACACTTCTCTGGGAAGACTTCGAGAGCCTGTTTCGGGTAGAGTTTGTCCCAGCCACCCTATGTGCGGTGCGGATATAGGTGCTACTGCATCTACAGTTGGGTAGCATGACGGTAGCTCAGTACTCAACGAGGTTCAACGACCTCTCACGCTACTCTACATATATGGTACGGGACCCATTCTTTAGGGCCCGAACCTTCAAGCAGGGGCTCAGGTGTGAGATCAGGGCTTCGATGATCTCCCCCAGCATCCCGACGCAGGCGGGGGTGTTGGATTGAGCCCTCTTAGTGGAGATTTTCCTTGCTGAGCAGTCTCCAGCAGCGAGACCCACCACTAGTCGACATGCAGTGGAGTCTTCTCTAGCTGGCAGTAGACATATGTCATAGAGGTCTATGAGGACCAGACCCACGGGTGGATGATCGCATGACTCAGGATCGGTTGTGCGGGGCACCCAGGGCAGAGACATACATGCCAGGAGTGGGCGGTGTTACTCATGCGTCGGCCAGGGTCACATGGATCGTGACTGTCTGACCCGCCATTTGGATGATCAGCAGATGGTCGAAGAACCACCCAGGTAGAGACATATATTCGATCGAGGTGGTCCGTAGGGAGCAGGAAGACGTGGCAGAGGAGATGGTCGAGTAGCTTGCGGTGGATGATGTTTCGAGGCATTACTGCCACCACCACCAGGAGGTCCACCCCGACCGAAGGGAGTAGGTGGAAAGGGGAGAGCTTAGCTCCATGTAGCTAAGGCATATGATCATGGCACTCCAGAGATGATTCGAGGTATGATCTATGTCTAATCCACCATAGCTGCAGTTCTTATAGATATAGGACATAGGTGCTAGTCACTCTTTCATTGCCACTGCCCTCATTTGAAGCTCGAAGATTTCGATGGAGTCGTTGGCTCGATCCTTATAGCTAAAGACTCCTACAGGAGCAGACTCGACAATCACGCACTGGTGCTGGAAGTGTGAGATTACTCTAGGAGGTGAGATCTTCGGCTGGGATCTCCTAGTAGCGGCGTCGAGGCCTTACGACGCCATATTGGGTATGGACTGGTTATCTATAGTCCATGCTCAGATCGACTGTATTAGGCGCAAAGTGCGGTGTGTCCGCATAGATGGGACCAGGTTTACCTTCACCGGTGAGAAGGGAGCCTTCTCAGCATAGGACGAACTTGCTCGGAGGAGGGTGCATCCGATCACTCATCAGTTGGTCGGCCTTACCCTCGGAGCAGTTGATGTGAAGAGTCCGACTTATCCTGTAGTGGTGGACCAGTACACATATGTTTTCCCTGATGATGCCCCAGGACTACCTCCTCACAGATAGGTGGACTTTTACATTGACCTGTACCCCAAGATGGCACCGATATCTACACCAGCGTATCGGATGGCTCCCACGGAGCTTCGCGAGCTACGGGTAAAGCTGGAGGACTTGCAGGGGAATGGATTCATTCGGCCCAGTGTTTCTCCCTAGGCAGCCCCGATTCTGTTTTCCAAGAAGGTGGATGGGAGCTTAAGGCTTTGTGTCGACTACTATCGCCTGAACCAGGTGACCATGAAGAACAAGTACCCACTTATGAGGATTGACGACCTCTTTGATCAGCTGAAGGGAGCACGGTAGTTCTCGAAGATAGACCTCAGATCAGGCTATCACCAGCTCCGAGTTCGAGATGAGGATGTGAAAAAGACAGCCTTCAGATGTCGGTACGGCCACTACGAGTTCTTGGTTATGCCCTTCGGCATAACCAATGCTCTAGCAGTGTTCATGGGACTCATGAACAGGATCTTTCAGCCATACCTTGATCGCTTTGTTGTAGTCTTCATCGACGACATTCTGATCTACTCGACTACTGAGGAGGAGCATGCCTACCATTTGTAGGTAGTACTAAACACACTCTGAGAGCACCAAATTTATAGTAAGCTCTCAAAGTGCCAGTTCTGGATCCGAGAGGTTCACTTTTTGGGACATGTCATCTCGGAGGCTGGAGTTTCAGTAGATCCAGCGAAGATTGGGGCAGTACTTTCTTGGGATCCACCCAGGAGTGTGACGGAGGTATGGAGTTTCTTGGGTTTGGCTGGATACTACCGGAGGTTCGTACCAGACCTCTCCAGAGTTGCAGTACCGCTATCATCCTTGACGAAGAAGGGGCATGGGCATGCCCATGCACATGCACATGCACCTGCAATATAAATAAATTCTGCGTTTGGTGAGATTTGAACCCCTAACCTCTTGCATATTTTCCAAAGACTTTACCACTCCAGCAAGCTCGCCATGTGTTTAATAAACAGAATTTAATATACTTATATATATTAATTGAAAAAACAAATAATACATAAATAATAAATATAAACTCAATAATAATAAATAATAAATAATAAATAATAAATAAGGAATAATAAATAAGGAATAATAAATATAAATAATAAATAATAAATAAATATAAATAATAAATAAATATAAATAATAAATAATAAATAAATATAAATACTAAACAATAAATAATAAATAATAAATAATAAATAATAAATAATAAATAATAAATAAATATAAATAATAAATAATAAATAAATATAAATAATAAATAATAAATAATAAATAATAACTAATAACTAATAAATAATAAATAATAAATAATAAATAATAAATAAATAATAAATAATAAATAATAAATAATAAATAAATATAAATAATAAATAATAAATAGAAAATAATAAATAATAAATAAATAATAATAATAAATAATAAATAATAAATTAATATAAATTATAAATAAATAATAAATAATAAATAATAAATAATAAATAAAAATAAATAATAAATAAATATAAATAATAAATAATAAATAAATATAAATAATAAATAATAAATAATAAATAATAAATAAATATAAATAAAAAATAATAAATAATAAATAATAAATAAATATAAATAATAAATAATAAATAATAAATAATAAATAAATATAAATAATAAATAATAAATAAATATAAATAATAAATAATAAATAAATATAAATAATAAATAATAAATAATAAATAATAAATAATAAATAATAAATAATAAATAATAAATAATAAATAATAAATAATAAATAATAAATAAATAATAAATAATAAATAATAAATAAATATAAATAATAAATAATAAATAATAAATAATAAATAATAACTAATAACTAATAAATAATAAATAATAAATAAATAATAATAAATAATAAATAAATAATAAATAATAAATAATAAATAATAAATAAATATAAATAATAAATAATAAATAGAAAATAATAAATAATAAATAAATAAAAATAATAAATAATAAATAATAAATTAATATAAATAATAAATAAAAATAAATAATAAATAAATAATAAATAAATAATAAATAATAAATAAATATAAATAATAAATAATAAATAAATATAAATAATAAATAATAAATAATAAATAATAAATAAATATAAATATATATAATAAATAATAAATAATAAATAATAAATAATAAATAAATATAAATAACAAATAATAAATAGAAAATAATAAATAATAAATAAATATAAATAATAAATAATAAATAATAAATAAATATAAATAATAAATAAGAAATAGAAAATAATAAATAATAAATAAATATAAATAATAAATAATAAATAATAAATAATAAATAAATATAAATAATAAATAATAAATAAATATAAATAATAAATATAAATAAATAATAAATAAATATAAATAATAAATAATAAATAAATATAAATATAAATAATATATAATAGATAATAAATAATAAATAAATATAAATATAAATATAAATATATATAAATATAAATAATAAATAATAAATAATAAATAAATAATAAATAATAAATAAATATAAATAATAAATAAATATAAATAATAAATAAATATAAATATAAATAAATATAAATAATAAATAATAAATAATAAATAATAAATAATAAATAAATATAAATAACAAATAATAAATAATAAATAAATATAAATATAAATAATAAATAAATATAAATAATAAATAAATATAATAAATAATAAATAATAAATAAATATAAATATAAATAGTAAATAAATATAAATAATAAATAATAAATAATAAATAAATATAAATATAAATAATAAATAATAAATAATAAATAAATATAAATATAAATATAAATATAAATAAATATAAATAATAAATAATAAATAAATAATAAATAATAAATAATAAATAATAAATAATAAATAAATATAAATAATAAATAATAAATAATAAATAAATAAATATAAATAATAAATAATAAATAATAAATAATAAATAATAAATAATAAATAAATAATAAATAAATATAAATATAAATAATAAATAAATATAATAAATAATAAATAATAAATAATAAATAAAAATAAATAATAAATAAAAATAATAAATAAATAAATATAAATAATAAATAATAAATAAATATAAATAATAAATAATAAATAATAAATAAATATAAATATAAATAATAAATAAATATAAATATAAATAATAAATAATAAATAAATAATAAATAATAAATAATAAATAAATATAAATAATAAATAATAAATAGAAAATAATAAATAATAAATAAATATAAATAATAAATAATAAATAATAAATAAATATAAATAATAAATAAGAAATAGAAAATAATAAATAATAAATAAATATGAATAATAAATAATAAATAATAAATAATAAATAGATATAAATAATAAATAATAAATAAATATAAATATAAATAATAAATAAATATAAATAATAAATAATAAATAATAAATAATAAATAATAAATATGAATAAATATAAATATAAATATAAATAAATATAAATAATAAATAATAAATAATAAATAATAAATAATAAATAAATATAAATAATAATAAATAATATATAATATATAATATATAAATATAAATAATAAATAATAAATAATAAATAATAAATAAATATAAATAATAAATAATAAACAATAAATCATAAATAATAAATATATATAAATATATATAATAAATAATAAATAATAAATAAATATAAATAATAAATAATAAATAATAAGTAATCAATAATAAATAAATATAAATTTAAATAATAAATAATAAATAATAAATAGAAAATAATAAATAATAAATAAATATAAATAATAAATAATAAATAATAAATAATAAATAATAAATAATAAATAATAAATAATAAATAAATAATAGATAATAAATAAATATAAATAATAAATAATAAATAAATATAAATAATAAATAATAAATAATAAATAATAAATAATAACTAATAAATAATAAATAATAAATAATAAATAATAAATCATAAATCATAAATAATAAATAATAAATAAATAATAAATAATAAATAATAAATAATAAATAAATATAAATAATAAATAATAAATTGAAAATAATAAATAATAAATAAATAAAATAATAAATAATAAATAATAAATTAATATAAATAATAAATAATAAATAATAAATAATAAATACATAATAAATAAATATAAATAATAAATAAATATAAATAATAAATAATAAATAAATATAAATAATAAATAATAAATAAATATAAATAATAAATAATAAATAATAAATAATAAATAATAAATAATAAATAAATATAAATAATAGATAATAAATAAATATAAATAATAAATAATAAATAATAAATAATAAATAATAAATAATAAATAATAAATAATAAATAAATAATTAGTAATAAATAATAAATAATAAATAAATATAAATAATAAATAATAAATAATAAATAATAAATAATAAATAATAATTAATAAATAATAAATAATAAATAATAAATAATAACTAATAAATAATAACTAATAAATAAATATAAATAATAAATAATTAATAATTAATAATTAATAAAAAAAAAATATAAATAATAAATAATAAATAAATATAAATAATAAATAAATATAAATAATAAATAAGAAATAATAAATAATAAATAAATATAAATAATAAACAAAAATAAATAATAAATAAATATAAATAATAAATAATAAATAATAAATAATAAATAATAAATAACCAGTTACAAATAATAGATAATAAATAAATTAATGTATATTATAAATAATAAATAATAAATAATAAATAATAAAGGAAACACATGAAAAAGTATGAAAAGACGTGATAAGGGATGAAAAATCATGAAAACGCGTGAAAAAGGATGGAGAAGCATATGAAGAATGAGGCATTAGAAAAAATGAGAACGCATGAAAACTCGTGACAACTCTGGAAAACTCCTTAATAATTCAACATAACCATCATAATAACCCATAAAAAAACCATTGATAAAGATAAAAAGTCATGGAAACCCAAATAAATAGTAATAAATGGAGCTACCGTTGAAACCCGTCAAAACAGTCGTAAAGAGACAAAAACATTGGACTCACATTAACGGAGATAACTTATGATCCGAGAGTTCATTTTAGATCCGCGACCTGTCAAATCAAAGATCCTGAAATGCTCTTCATCCTGAAAGGTGAAAGAGTTTGAATGGACAGACGGATCGGAAGTTATGACCATTTAAAAAAAGCTGACGGAGAACGGGTGCTAGAAACGAGACACTGAAAAACATAACAAACCCGATACCCACTAAAAAGGCAATAACATATGATCTAGGAGTGCATGTGGGTGTCGCGACCAGTCAAACTGAAGCTCATGGAACGAGCTATGATCTGGTAGGTGGAGGAGGCCAAACTGACACGCGGATCGAAAGTTAGGTATGTTTGAAGACAAGTTCGACGGGACACCGGTGACGGAAATGGGGTTTTGAAGGCCTTTGGAGGGGTTTTGGGGGTTAAAAAACTTGACAGAAGCATGCTTCTGTCAAACCAGTGCGTAGCTCTCTTCGCTGGCTTCGATTTGATATGTGGTAGAGCCCAAACGGACACCCGGAGCGAAAGTTATGGTCGTTTGAAGTTGGAGAACTTTTTTCAACTTTCTTATAACTCTAATATCTTCCACACCTTAGACCGTCTCATGGTTTTGATTATATGTGCCTCTAGATCTCTTCATGAGCTTCGATTTGACTGGTCGTGGCGCTTCAACGGACGCCCGGATCAAAAGTTATGGTCGTTTTAGTGATTTCGGGGTTTCTCACGTTTTTTTTTCATTTCATTTAGCGGCGGTTTTACCGAAACCGCCGCTATTTTGTGGCGGTTTTTTAAAAAACCGCCGCTAATCCTCAAATAAAATTAAAAAAAATTAAAAAAAAATTAAAAAAAAATAATTTTTTTTTTGCCGTTTAGCGGCGGTTTTTTCACGGCGGTTCCTAAAACCGCCGCGAAATGACGGCCCGAAAATGCGTTTCGCGGCGGTTTTAAAAACCGCCGTGAAAAAACCGCCGCTAAACGGCGGTTTTCTTGTAGTGGTAGTTTACTGAGACGCATCAGGGATAGGACTTGGGTGTGTCCTGATGTAGGAGCGAGCAGTGATCGCATATGGTTCCCGGCAGCTGAGATGGCATGAGCAGAACTACGCTACCCATGACCTAGAGTTAGCAGCAGTGGTCTTCACCTTAAAGATGTGGTGGCACTATCTGATGGGAGAACGTTTTATCGTGTACTATGATCACAAGAGTCTCATGTATATCTTATCGCAGAAGGACCTAAACCTGAGATAGCGGTGATGGCTTGAGTTCCTCCAGGACTATGACTTCGAGATAGTCTATACTCCTGGGAAGGGGAACGCTGTAGCAGATACACTCTGCAGAAGATCTGGTATACAGCTACTAGGCGAGATGATAGAGCATCTGGCTACCTTACAAATATCCTTTGTGGATAGAGATGGAGCAGACTTCCTTCAGTATCTTTTAGTCACTCCCCCACTTCTTTAGTGAGTCAGGGAGGCACAGCGTGGAGACGTTGACTGCAAGACACGATGTGCTCAAATATCCATGGGTCAGGCACCTTATGGATTTTCTGAAGGTGGGGAGTATGTCATCCTCTTCATAGGACACACCTTGGCACCAGTGATAGTTCAGAAGGATGTTTTGAGGGAGTTCCACACTTCCCCTCTAGCGGTACATCCAAGAGTGGCGAAGATGTACCAAGACCTCAAACGACAGCACTGGTAGCCAGTTATGAAGAAGGCAGTAGTAGAGTTTGTCTCTCGATGCCTCACTTGTCAGCAAGTGAAGGCGGAGCATCAGGTATCAACAGGCTTGGTTCAGCCTTTAGAGGTCCCAGAGTGGAAGTGGGATGGGATATCCATGGATTTCATGATGGGTCTTCCATGAACATCCAGTAGTCATGACTCGATTTGGGTGATCGTCGACCGACTCACCAAGTCAGCCCACTTACTACCGACCAGAGAGCAGGGTTTAGTAGAGATCTTGGGACGCCTCTATGTGCAGGAGATTGTGCGGATACATGGATTACATTCTTCTATTGTCTCTGATCGTGATGTGCGATTTACTTCCTGGCTATGGAAGGGGTTGCAGGAGGCTTTCAGGACGCAGCTTCGTCTGAGAACCGCCTCCCATCCTCAGTCAGATGGTCAGACCGAGCAGACCATTCAGACCCTCGAGGCTGTGCTGCGTGCTTGTGTCCTCAAATTCGGTCGTAGCTGGGAGGATCACTTACCTTTGGTGAAGTTTTCCTACAACAGCAACTATCACTCCACCATAGAGATGGCACCTTTCGAGGTGTTGTACGGGCGACCTTGCAGATTACCCTTGTGCTGGACTGACCCTGGGGAGTCAGCACTAGTGGGACCAGAGATGGTATGGGCTACCATGGAGAAGGTGCAAATCATCCAGGAGAGGATGAAGATGGCACAGAGCAGACATAAGTTGTATGTTGATAGGAGATGGAGACCTCTAGAGTTTGAGGATGGTGACCACATATTTCTACGGGTCTCACCACAACGAGGTTTACGGAGATTTGGCCGAGGCGACAAGTTATCTCAAAGGTTCATCGGACCATTCCAGGTCCTCATCAGGGTTGGAGAGGTAGAATACCACTTAGCTCTTCCACCTCAGTTGCACCGGGTGCACGATGTCTTCCACGTATCCCAGCTGAGGAGATACGTGCATGACCCTTCTCACATCATCGACCATGGAGATATGGACGTCGACGATGGGGTGACTTTTACGGAGGTTCCAGTGGAGATTGAGAATCTATAGAAGCAGGTCCTTCATGGACAGTCGATACCTCTGGTGCGCGTTCGTTGGCAGCACGCGAACCTCTAGGAGAGCACATGGGAGCGGGAGGCTCAGATGCGTGCTCAGAACCCCCATTTGTTCCCTTAGTTCAAGTCATAGCTTATGGAGATATAAATCCCTGAGGTGGGGAGAATGTAAAGACCCAGAATTTATGTGGATTTTTTTTTTCTTAAATACATGGTAATTTTACGAGTCCATGAAAACTGACGGTGCGTGATTCCGAGGCCCGGTGTGCCTGGAATCAATTTCTGAAGTTTTGTTCGGGTACGTTCAGTAAACATACGAGTGGGATTTTATAACTTTTGAACCAGTGATCAGAATTGAAATCTGAGGGCACCATTGAACTCGCAGTGCCGGTATTCTCTTAAGAATACTTTCACCTCGACGGTAGATGGTCGGGAATAAAAGTTAGTTTTTGGGTTTTACGTGGGAATAATTAAATAAAATAAGTGCATGTCTTATTTTATTTTATTTGTTACAACCACCATGTAGAAGTTGGAGGTGGGGTCCACCACACCTTAACTTCCCATGAGAGGTTATGGTGGTGGGGTTCGCCCAAACCTAACCTCCTCTTCGTGTTTATTGTGGTGGGGACCACCCGGGATTTAAACCCCTTGAAACACCCCATTAATGGAGAAACCCTCAAACTTCCATTAAGTGTAGGGGATCCTCTTCAACTCCCCTAACAATTAATGTGCCTTATCCTCCTAGTTAATTAATTGGTCCAACTCATTCAATTAATTAATTAAAACCATTTTAATTTTATGCCAACAATTTAATAGGATATCATAATATATTATTTTTGGCTTGGCATTCTTCAATTTGGGGGAAAGGGGGAGAAGAGAGAAAAATCTCTTGTCAACGAATAATGAAAAACGCATTCTTCCGATGAATAACGCCGGTGAGGAGCATCTATGACTTCCTTCCTCGGAACCTCCTTTGATGTATGACGTGTTCGTGTACAACGAATCGACATCCGCCTTCTCACGCTAATGTCGATGATCAACAAAAAAAGGTAGGGGTGTGTTTGATTTGATCAACATTATTCTTTTTCCTAATAAGTTGTTTTATTCCTCTTGAACTGGTTCCTATCAAACTAATGCAGAGAGACTAGTCCAAACTAACACGGCCTGATTTCTCCGCCGTATTTCTTGTGGTGTGTTCTTCGCATTCTTCTTGGGTGATGAAAAATGGAATGTTGTGAGTTCGTTGTGTGACGCAATGATACCAGATTGAATACCCAACATCATGACGACCTAGAGGAGGTGTGTCGATGATAGCGAGCGATGGATCGGGCTGGACCGGGAAGACCTTTCTTCGACCGTTCTTCGAGTAGGAGAATCATAATGTGTTTTTGGAGCCAATTGGAGGCCTGAAAATGCCGATAATGATTTTGGAACTTTAGGGTGAACTAGAGACTACAGTTTCGTGGCGATAAGACCATAAGAAGAAAGAACAGGCATCACGGGAGGCGCGCTGGCCAGAAGCATCATTTCTGGAAAATTCCAGAATACACAGCGTGTACTTCCAAAGAACACATCGTGTAGTATGGGTGTACTGCGGTTAGGGTTACGGGCGTTAGATGTGTATCACATGGCGTGTACTCTTCTTACAGCTTGGCATAGGCGGTTACGTGAGACTCGGTGTGTATCCCGGGGATACACAGACACGGGGTGAAGTACACGGGCATGCACTCCACCACACGGCCAGAAAAGGCCAGTGACACGGGCTACCCCGTGTACCAGTTACACAGGTTGGAGAACATGGGTTGAGGTCGTGTACGGGCACATGGCCAGCATACACAGAGTCGACCTCTATTTTTGGGACATGGCATGTAACCATACCATACACCGTGTACTTACTTTTCTACACGACCATCCTTTCGACACGGGTCGTTGCACACAGGCAGTACCCGAGGTTTGACTACACGACATATACCTTATTCCAACACACCGTGTACTTTTTGGTAAAAGGCTTGGTCATCTCATTTTCTGTGTCTTAGACACGAATTGTTTGGTTTTTCCCCTATGGTGTGGCAGAAATTTTGGGATACTTCTTCGTGGTTCTTCATGGCAGTTGATGTATAGACACTTGGCTTGAGGAGCAGACCCTCCCAGAATCAAGAATGCTTTGTGCAGAACCCTGTGGATGGTTGTGCTATGATGACTGTTCCTGGATACTGTGTGGGTTCGACAATTTTGGTCGATGTTCCTGGATCCTATGTGGGTTCGAAAGCTCTGACTACTTTTCCTGGATCCTGTGTGGGTTCGACAGTTCTTGACGCTGTTCCTGGATCCTTTGTGGATTCGACAGCTCTGACTACTGTTCCTGGATCCTATGTGGGTTCAACAGTTTTGGTCACTATTCGTGGATCTTGTGTGGGTTCGATAGCTCTGACTACTTTTCCTGGATCATGTGTGGGTTCTACAGTTCTAGCTGTTGTTCCTGGATCCTGTGTGGGTTCGACAGCACCGACGACTGTTCCTGGATCTTGTGTGGGTTCGACAATTCTGATTTCTATTCCTGGATCCTGTGTGGGTTCGATAGAATAGACGATTTAGTGATTACATCTAATCATCACTAACTATCTACAAAATTTGTATACCTGTGTGAGTTGAGTCAATGACTTCTGTATTTTCCTCATGATTGAGTTGGGTTACTTGATAACTTAGGTATATGTATGGGCATATACCTAAGTAATGGATATATGTTGATTTCATACTCTGTGGTTTATCCTTGTTGTTTTTTGTGAGACCTTGAGGGTCTTGGGGCCCCTACTGAGTATCGATATACTCACCCCTACACGGGCTATGCCCGCACCCCATTGTGTTGGTTGCAGACGACGGATAATGCTGACTGAGGATGAGAGTAGCAGGACTGGACGATACCCGGAGGTGGACCTTATGAAGAGTCGGTACATGGAGGAGACTGACGGATGTGGAGTAATGAGTAGGATATCAGTACCTACCCTTCAGGTAGGAATTTCGATGGAAGACACAGCAGTTGTTTTACTTTCCTGCAGTTGTACTTGTTTTTTTAGTTTCCTTGTACTTTTTAGTTGGGATTGTATTTCCAACCCCTTTACTTACAGCACTCTTTTTATACAGTTTTTTTTAGTTGTTTGCTTCCAACTTATACTCTTTTGTGTGTTTTTACAGTTATAAAGGCAATGCCTTCCCTGTTTTAGGGATTTACGCCTTTGGTGCTAGTCGCCAGCCCCTGGCCTATGAAAGGCGGGCTTGGGGTAGTCACGAAGCAGGCCCTGGGGGATGGGTAGTGACATAATATATATCTATTATTTATATCTTTATGACCATCCATGTGAGGCTATAATGAAAAATGAATTGCATCGCTCTATGGAGGTGGTAGTTCACACATACGTATGAGCGATGTTATCATTTTTCAACAGGTGGAAGGGAAAGAAGTTAAGTAATATATTATCTATCAAAAATAATAGTTATGTTTTATATTATATATATATATATATCTTAAATATACCATAATAACCATCCATTAAAGTCAATTATGGAAAATGAGACACATCACTTCGTGTCGGTGGTTGTCTACACATACGCATGAATGATGCTTTCATATCCCATAAGATGGAAAAAAGAAGATGAAAAAGGTTTGTGCCATAAAAAAATAAAATTTAAGTGTATTTAATATACTAAGGTTATTATATAATTATGTTTATATAACATTTTAATAATGTGGAAGAAGAAATAAACATGAAAACACTCGGTTAAGAGTTATACCTCTTCTTTCAGAAACCTAATTTGGCTTAAACCTTAAGACTTCTAGGTTGGTATTTTAGTGAGACAATAAACTCTTGGACATGGGGTGTAATTTTGGTAAGGTATTTTATTAGATATTATTCGATCTAAATGGATTAAAATGTTTGAGTAAGATAGGATAGTAGGTTCCCTTTTAAAAGTGAGGTGGGTGGAAATCTTGTAAATGCATGAAATATTAATATATAATATGCATGTAACTCATGTAAAATGGATTCAAAGGGATGTATATTATAATATAATAATTATAATGTTGAAATAAATTCAACCAGTAAAATTTAAACAAGTTTAAGTGTCATTTTTAATATTATCTCTTAGTTTAACTCCCTCATTAATCATTTTTACCTCAACTACGTTAACAAATTTTTCAATCTCTAAGGGTAGTGAAAGTAATTTTAAAAATTAAAAGTGGAAAAAATAGACCATTAATGATATAATCAAAAATTGATCATCAAATTTACTTATTATATTATTTTTTATGATTTTATAATTATTTAAGAATAATTTTTAAACATTAAATACTATTTAAAGTCATTTTTTGAACTATTCACAAAATTTGACCTTAAAGGCATCAAGATAACAATATAATTAAGATAAAAACACTTTAAAAAACAATTAAACTTTATAATTATCAAAAAAATCATGGGACGACATAATTCACCCAAAAATTATTACTTTTAATGTTTTGAAAAATCATTTACATAATTTTTTTATTTCTTGCACAAGCGATGCATCAGTGTTGCGTAAATGTTCTAGGAAATTATACTATCAATAAAATTTTAAAATAAATTAATATCATAAATATATCTGATTATTAATCAATTTTATCATATTTATTTTTTTAATATATCATTTTTATCTATATCCATATCATGAAAACATAATAGTGAGAGAGAGTGACATTTTTTAATTACTCTTTACTTGAAATAATATAAAGGTCATAATCACAAAAAAGTTGAAAAAATTACCATATTTTTTAATTAAAGATGATTATGGATGAAATATAGACATCCAATGTGATAGAGTCAAGTGTATGATATATTTTTAATCCTTATTTTATAATTTTAACCTCGATTAACCCATTTTACCCTTTATCGTGGTGATAAACTTTTACCATGGTTACTACTCATTATGACTAAAAATAAAATAAAGATTATTAAATAATTTGCATATGATTATTTCAAATATGTAATCCATTTAATATAATTTAATTTCTGTATGTGGTAAAAATTAATTTTAATATAAGTGAAACATAAAACATTTTTTTTAGAAAAATACTCATTTTGAGCATAAAAATTATTTTATACAAAAATCATGTATAATACTGATTCCCATGAAATTAACTGGATTATGATTAATATAATTAAACTTATTTTACTTTAAAACAAATCTAAAATATAATGTTACTTTTAAATTACATTATTTAAATAAAATAAATGAAAGTTTTTTCAAAATAAGTATTTTCACTATTCACCAAAAATCAATATTTTCAAAAAAATACCAAAAATTAATCCTAAACATATTTTAACACAATGAATTCAAAAATGATTTTCATTTTTTCAAATAGAATTTTTAAAAGTGTTATAAATTAATCATAATATACATGCATAGAATGTAATAAAAACCATTTTTTAGGAAAATGTATTTTTATGTATAAAATGAATTTATACTCATTATTTATCTAATAACCAAAATTATATTAATGTTAATTTATTTTATAAAATACATGATCTTTAAGTTTCATTAAAATCATTTATCTATTATAATTTTCTGAACCTTTCGAGCTTTTACTTTATGTTTTCCCGAGGCTTGGTGGTGTCGAGAGGGATTTTAGACATGTTTTAGAGGATAGAGAGGTGTTTTGGCATTTCAAAGGGTTACCACGCCCTATTAGTGGTCATGGTTGAGACCATTTTGGGTTGGTATCATGGTTTTGCCACACCATGTCCATCAATATATCTTTTCAATCCATTTTGGAGGTCGTGTTGGCTGGTGTGTCTCTCTGCTTGAAATGAATAGAAAGGAAACACCCAGTGAGGGTGTGGAACCAGGCATGGATCCTTGGTGGAACTCTTATCCAAAATAGGAATAAGATAACACTATTCCCTTGGTCTTGGTTTTGGTGAGGAAAAAATGCTTTGGCTATGGGAAAATGCCCTGGCATTAGCCATTTCATGTTGACACAATGAAGAACACCACAACCATGGTCAAGCCATGGTAGTGGTAAGACTTGATTTTAAATGATCCAAACAGGTACCTTTTTTCTGATATATTGAACTCACTAAAGGGGGTGGGGAAAGGAAATAATGTGACATTATGGGGGTTTAAAATGTATTTTTATTTTGTAATTCTCCCCAATTAATCAATTTGTACTCCCCTCTTGAATCATTGATTTGATTTCCAGATACTCTGATGAACCTAGGGAATGGTTGAGATCTCTCTCACATTTAGGTTATATTTATATAAATTATTTTTGGGTAATGTTCATTCTAATTCCTTTGTGACCGGTGATCAAATCCTTGAGGAATCTAACCCCTGGTTCGAGGAGAATCAAACACTTTTGGTTCAAGGTACCCTTTTCTTCCTTATTTTCACCCTTCATTTCATTATTCCATTATCCTAGGTTATCATTGTGGAAATAATCTCTATTTTAGGTGTTTTCTAAGAATTTTTTTATGATGGTTTGTGGATGTTAGGTTTCACTTAGTCTCTCTTTGGCTTGATGGTGCTTCTTCATGTGGTTGTTGATCCTCGATTGTTTATCCTTGTGTGAAGAACATTTAACTTCTAAATCGAGGTAGGGATTAATTTCTTCTCATGTTTTACTTGAAATCATAAATTTATTACAATTTATCTCTTTGTATAATATTTTAATTAAACTTAATGAATATTAAACCAAATTAAAGAAAAGAATTTGGTTTATTCGTAGTGATCACATTTGTGTATACCATGATAATGGTTTGCCTCTTAATTTTATAGATAGCATTCTATCTATGTTTATGATATGATTTAACATGTTTATTATGTTTTTAATTGGATAAAGAATGTGATTCTGGAAATTCTTATTATTTGGTAGTGCTTGTTGAATAATATTAAAGAGGCGTGTTTAATTGAAAATGTTCTTCCTTGTAGTTTAGTGAAACTGGATGTTATTATTGGAATCATGTTCAAATATCTTGAAGTTTTTTATATTTGATGCCTTATATTGTTTGTGGTTGTAACCTATGATAAATGAATCTGTCAATTCAAGATAGTAAACAATTGGTTGTTTGAAAAGTATAATTATTTGGGGTCGAGTGAGCCCATATTCTTATAAAGGTTGGATGCCTTGATTTTAGGGCCTAGATTCCCTACTAACCGTTTTTTTACTTACTACCTTTTGTATTTTATCTAGATAATATCCTTGCTATGTGGTTCAATATGAGACTGGGATGACCTATGGGTTGATGAGACATGGTAAGGGGTTCCCAGGTTTGTAGTAGCAGTTGACACCTGATATGGTAGGATGCATGGTGGTATGCATGGTAGTGTAGGTAATGACACCAAGACTTATAGAATGGTTTAAAGATAGTCTTTCCTATTATTCTTTACTAAAATATGGGATGATTTCTTATTATGAATCTATTTTAAAGGTCGGATGGATGGGTTTCTTGTTTCTTCATTCCTTTACCTACTATTTTATGCAACTAGTTGTGATTAGTTGTGCATCTTTTATGATAGCTTAGGATGAGTCCTAGAGTACCTAGAATTATGGAATGATAAAGAATAGTGGATATTTAAACCCATGGGGTTTTTGGTGTAATGGAATTCCAAATGATGATAAATATTTAGGAACCTTGGAAGAGTTTGGTTATTCCTAGAGGGAATGGAATAATTAGATGTTAATTAATGTAATAATAAGTGTATCATAATAATTAATTTAATTAAAGCCTCTAGAAATTATTTTGTGCTTATAATATATCTAGTTCTTAGTAGTGAAATCCAGGTGTTCGAGTGATGATAGTTGTAGTTGATTCTAAGGCTAGGTTGTTTCCTATAGTGTGGTTGTGAGTTGTTTTATATTCCTATGTTATGTATTTTCATACGCTACCCCAACCATGTCGATAGGGAAAATTAAACTTAGTGGACTCTAGGAGGGTGTTTTCCCCAACATATAGGTTAGATAGGGACGAATGGATAACTACCCCCTCTTTCCCCACTTTCTTCTCATGGTAGTATTATGTGATGGTATAAATGGTGGTTACCTTTCTCATATATATGTGTAGAGGTTTGTAATGTATTACGGTTATTTCACACACATGTATCTATAGATATAGTATCCTAAGGGTTATTATAGGTATTCTTTGTATAGGCTATGTGACTTGAGGTATAATACACAACATGTGAGCTATGGTGAATCCTAGAAACTGCTCAGTTACTATCTAGAGATATGGTTGATGGTGTTTATTTGATGTTATATAAGATATTCATGGTATGTTATTGTTACGATGTGATGTATAGGGCGCATGATATTTTATAGTTGCCTAGGTGTTTTTGGGAAAGCTTCTTATATTTAGAGAGATATGACTCAGGACGTATGATGTTGGGGAAAGTAGAAAACCAGTGGGGAAGTGGTAGTAGAATAATTTCTTGATGTATATTGAATATTATATAATCACTTGTATACAATACTTAGTGAGAGAGCCATGGTGAGGCTAGGAACTTGGTATACCTATTTATGTGATTATTTAGATTCACTTGTTGTTCAATAGTCTTTAGTATGATTTATTTATCATTTGCATGAGATGCTTTGGGGAGGATCCAACTGAGTATAATTATTATGATCATCCTATATATATATAATATTATTTAGGCCCATAGGAGTTAGTTGGAGATCGGGCTAGACATTACTAGATTGTAGAGTTCTTTAGAATGTTTTTGGGATTTGTGGTCACTGCCAAGTTTATCTTTTAGTAATTTTAGTTATTATAGCTGTATAAAATTACATTCATGTTTTGAGATATATTTACTTTTGTTAGGAGCATGAGTCATTTGGTGGTTTTATCTTATCTCTCATTCCTCTTGTTCTTTATAGAGGGTGTGTGTATGATATACCCTCAGTGCTTGTTTCCAACCTGTGGCCTATTGAAGGTGGGATTTGATCATCATTACCTCCCTTCTCTCATTTTTGACCTAATATGGGTACCTTTTGGGGCAAGGGGCCATGACATAGCGATATTAAAGGTTCGGGTTGAGGGATATAATGATGTTTGGAGGAAGGAACTGGTGAGGACTACATGGGTTGGTAGGGAAATGGTGTCAGATGAGCCTAATATGTGATATAAACAAGGGATTCCAACTAGGACATATTTATTTAGGGCACCCCATGATCCAGTGCATGGACCTTTAAGTTTACTGATCCTACTAAGTAAAGTGATGCTAGTTGTGGGGTAGATACCTAGGAAAGGATCATGCATCATTGTTTTTTGTGTCTATATTTGAAATGGGTATACCTTGGGATTATGTTGAACCTTAATTAAATAATTAATCTTAAATATTATATATTCTAATTTTAGGATTCCATAACCATTTTTTATTTTGTAGGTATGGATCCAGGTCAACGATCTCATCAGGTTCATGCCAAATATGTTTAGCAGGATGTGCCATTAGATCGTTGTAGAGTTGAGGTTGACCATGACAACACTTGGAGGTGAAAAGTATAATAATTTTAGTTCCATGGTATATAGACATATGAGGGATCCATTTCAAAATCAGTGATAGAATAATTGTTAGCGGAAGTGGAGAAAACCTTCAGTTCAATCCATGCTCAGAAGGAGCACTAAGTTTCATTGGTGGTGGTGATCCTAAGTGGGGTATCTAGTCAGTGGTGGTTCTTGTTACTATGGGATTTTGATGAGTCTTTTGACTTGTGGGATAAGTTCCAAGGCCAATTTTGAGCTGAGTTTATTTCTTCAACTATGAAGATAGGTAATCACTTATAGATGCTTACCCTTCGACATGAGAGTTCCAGTATATGAGAGTTTGAGACCAATTTTATGACACTTCTCTAATATTATTCATACCTATTTATAGATTAGGATTCCAAGGTGATGCATTTTGAAGAGTCTTTACATCCAAAGATCCAGCACCAAGTCACCTCATTCATATTACCAACGTATCTCAAGGTGCTAGCGAGAGAAGAAGTCATTGAGGGGATGTTAGCCATGACTGAATCATCACAAGAGGATTTTCCTCAGGATTCTACATGTAGAAAAGTCATAGTCTAGGGTTCCCATTTTCCTAGATAGAAGATCTTTCAGATATCTAGGGGTAGTTCCCATCCCTCTTTATCTCATTTCTTTGGGGGTTGTGGCTCTTAGGTACCTACCAAGGGATCAAACACTAATTTTTCTTATAGAGGAAGTGGTATTAAGTAGTGTGAGTGCCTAAAATTTATGAGTATGTAATGTGTGGAAGATGTTACACTTCAATTTCAATTGTTTAGGAAGTTTTAGTCATGGAAAAAACAAAAGTTTTCTCTGTATTTTTATCATTAGAGGGGAGATCAGGTAGGCATAGGTTAGCCCCATGATGCTCTTTTTCCTTAGAGAGCAGAGTTTTTCCATGGAGGAGGTTGTCTCCAGGGTTAGAGGGGCCATGAAGTGGGTCATGGACAGTTTCATGCTCTATAATTTCTAGTTCCAGGAAAGATAGATGTTGTTTGAGGAACCCTTGACTTGTTTTGTACTTGGTAGCATGATTTGTTTGACTTAGGAGGCACACACTACTTCATATCACCTGCCCTAGTCTATGCTTTGGGGCCTAAGGTAGAGATTCTTCCAGTTTCCTTGGTGTTGACTATACCAGTTGGAGGTTGATATTATCTATATAAAGTATATAAAGACTATGATCTAGTGTTAGGGTAGAATATATCTTGTGGTGAATTCCTATATTTGTGGATACAACCATACAACATCAACCTTAATATAGACTAACTATATCTAGTTCAGGCTATCATGGATTTCATTAGGAGGAAAATCATGTTCTATGATGTTGATAGAGATTATACCATGTTCATTGGTGACTGGTTACCTCAGATGGGTTAGAGTCGTGTTTTTTTCTTGTCTTATTTGATGGTTGGATTGATGTTGATCTTATCAGAGGTTCAGCCAACAATGTTTTCCATGTTTTTTGGAAGAGTAGAGTAATGTATTTCTTGAGGAGGTTGTGGTGTTACCCCATTAATGGGAGATCAATTTTGGGATAGATCTATAGTTAGGCGCTTCTTTGATATCTATTTCTCTGTATAGGATTGTGCCTTCTAAGTTGTGGGAGCTATGGATTCATATATGTGATCTCATGTAGTGAGGTTTTGTTCATCCATGAGTTTCACCTTAGGGTGCTCCGGTTTTGTTCATAAGGAAGGTAAATGGAAGTTTGTGTCTTTGTATTGATTATCATCACCTGAATCAGGTGGTAGTGAAGAATTTATATACCCTTCCATAAATAGATAACCCGCTTGATCAAATGGAAGGATCTAGTTGGTTCTTAAAGATCGATATGTGGTTGAAATATCATCAGATGTAGGTTAAGGGTGAGGATATACTAAATACTACCTTCCAATATTTTTATAGGTATTAAAAGTTCATTTTGATGCTATTTTGTGTGAAGAACACTCCAACCGTGTTCATGGTCTTGATGAATGTAGTGTTCCAAGAGTTTTTGGACCGGTTCATGGTGGTTTTCATCAATGAAATCCTTATTTATTCTACACCCAATGAGGAGCATGTAAATAATCTACAAGATTTTTTTGGAATTATTTATTATTTTAAGATATTTGAGAAGTTTTTGAAGTGTGGGTTCTAGTATCATGAAGTTTTTTTTCTTGTGGAATGATTTTTTCCATCATGGAGTAGTTGTGAATCCTTTGAATATTGAGGAAGTTTTTTTAGTTATCCCTTAAGACCTTTTCATAGGTGTGGAGTTTCCTTATTCTTAAAGGATATTATAGAATGTTTGTACCTAAATTATCTCATATTTATACTCCTATAAACACCTTTACTATGAAGGATCAACCATTCTTGCAGACTGGCCAATTTCAAGAAACTTTTTAGTACTTAAAGGAGAAGTTTTTCAGTGCTCCAGTTCTTTGTTTTCTCAAAGAAGGAGTTTAGTTTGAAGTTTCTTGTGATGCTTAATATCTTCACTTGGGGAGTTTTTTGATAAAAAATAGAGTGGTTGTTTATTATGGGTATTTGTATTTATTCCCCTATGATCATAACTATTCCACCCATGATTTAGAGTTGGAAACAGTTGTGTTTTCCTAGAAGTTGTGGCGACACTACCTCATTAGGGAATATTTTGTGGTTTTCATTGATTAAAAGATCTCAAGGTATGTATTCTACCATCATGAATTTAACTTTATACAATTATAGTGGATTTAATTCTTATATAACTATGAATTTGATATTTCACATACCTCAGAAAAGGGTAATGTTATAGTTTATGTGCTAAGTAGGAAGTCACGTGGTGATACTGTACATGAATTTAGAGATTCTTAGAGAGTGATGGATGAGTTCTCAGTAATCTATCTTAACATGGAAGAGGTTGGTTGTAGAGGATTACCTTTTTTAGATTATGGTGTATTCATCTTTGGTGTATAAAGTGGATTATTCTTAGCTTGGGGATTCATAAGTGGAATTTTGGTGAGACCGAGTTGTTTGTGGTGATGCCCCTGATGGTTAGTCTGAGGATGATCAACACTGAGTGTTGTTCTATGGGAAACTTTTTTTTTCTTTTGGTGATGTATGAGGTAGTTTTTCATGAGTTCCAAAACTCACCATTGAATGCACATCCCCACCTGAAAAAGATATGACACGCTCTGAGAGGTCAGTTTTTGTGGTCTGGTTTGAAGTGTTCAGTTATAGATTTCATGTCCATATGTTTAGTCTACCAAAAAGTGAAGGCTAAACACCATGTACCCAATGGTTTTCTCTAGATATTAGATATTTTTCAGTGGAAGTGGGATGAAATTTATATGGAATTCATCAATATTTTAACTTGATATCAAGGAGGCTATGATGTTATCTGGGTGATAGTGGACTATCTAATAAAATTTTCTCACTTCTTGGTATTCAAGGAGTTGAGCTAAATGGAGCTTTTGTTGTTGCATTATCTGGAGGAGGTGATGAGGCTCCAAAAAGTAGTAAGGATTAAAATCTATGGTTGTGATCCTTTTTTCACCACTAGGATGTGGAGAGGTCTCCAACATGATTTTGGATCTCATTTGTTCCTTATAACTTCTTTTAATCCACAAATGGGTGGTCATAAAGAGAAAATATCTAGACACTTGAGGACATGTTGTGTGCTTATGTATTATATTTTAGAGGTTCATGGATGAGGAACCTTCACTTGGTCGAGTTTACTTATAATAATATTTTTCACTCCGTTATTTTTTGACACCATTTGAATATTTATATGGTCAACCTTGTTGTTATTCATTGTGCTAGATTGGGGTTGTAGAGTTAGAAATTCTCAGGTCGTAACTAGTGAAACGCGTAGCAGAGATAGTCCAAGTGATTCATGAGAGGATGAAAGTGGCGCAAGATCATTACAAGTTCTATGATAACAATAGGAGTAGGCCTCTATATTTCGATGTTGGGGATCATGTTTTCTTGAATGTGACTCCTCATCATGGGTGGTGAAGGTTTGGTGGTGAGAGTAAGCTTTCTACCTAGTTTGTTGGGACTTTTGAGTTGTTGCCTCATATTTTAGTTCTTGTGTATTGTATATAACTTCCCCCACAGATGAGCCAGATTCAAAATGTCTTTTATGTGTCATAGCTTTTCCATTATCTTCATAATGACTATCACATCATTTATTTGGGATAGATCGATGTTGACAATAATGAAGACTTCAAGGAGTGTCCTTTGGAGATCTAGGACTACCAAGAGAAGGTGTTGTGTGGATATGTTATTCCCTTGGTATGTGTTCTTTGGTAGAATGATGACATTGAGGAGAGCACCTAGGAATACGATTCACAGATTTATGCCCAGTATCCTAAGTTATTTGACTCTTAATTTTTCTTTTGTATTGATGTTTTGATATCATCGAACTTTATCTGAATTATGGGATGGTTTTATCTTCTTTGATGCCTTATTTGTGGCCTTGTTATTGTTTGAGAGTAATCTCCCCCAAGATAGTGTTTGAGAAATGGTTTTTAGTGTTGTGTAGTTTGCACCACGTTCCTCTAAGTGATGTGGTTATGATCCTATGATGATTATATTCTTGATAGATTTCTCATGGGGTGGCTTTTTGAACAACCCCTTCTCTTTTCTTATCTTTTGGTTTGGTTTTAATTATTGAGGATGAGAATTAATTGAGAGGTATCTAATGTAATGATCCTAACCTTTCCAACCCTTTGTATTTTATCAAGGCTCGATGGTGTTGAGAGGGATTTTAGAGGTGTCCTGGAGGCTAGTGGTGTTTTAGACTTTTAAAGGGCCACCACGCCTTGGAAGTAGGAATGGTGAAGGAAATTTTGGGTTAGTCGCATGGTTCTAGTCCACTACATCTTGAATCACCTCTTATCAAGTTGTTTTGGAGGTTTTTTTAGCCGATGTATCCTCTTTTTGAAACAACCAGTAAGGAAGCACCCAGTGAGGGCATGGTGCCTTGGGTCCCTCCTATCTAAAATGGGAAGAGGAAAAAACCATACCCATTGCCTTGGGTATGGTGAGGGAAAAATTCCTTGGATGTGGGAAACATTCCCTAGAAGAAGCCATTTTGGGTTAACGTGCTAAAGAACACCACAACCATGAATAGACCATGGTGGAAGCCATGGTGACAGTCGAGCTTGCTTTGAAATGATTGAAATGACTACCTTCTTCCTCAGATCTTGAATGTCTCAAATAAGGGGGAAACGTGTGATGTTATGGGGATTTAAAATGCATTTTTATTTCATTATTTTCCCCTATTAATCAATTCCCACACCCCTCTTGAATCATTCCTTCGAGTTCCAGATGCTTCAATGAACCTAGTGTATGGTTGATCTCTCTCTCACGTTGAGGATCTATTGAAATAAATTATTTCTATGAAATGTTCATTCTATATCCCTTAGTGACCAGTGATTGAATCCTTGAGGAATCTAAAACCTTGTTTGAGTACAATTGAATGCTTTTGGTTTAAGGTGCCCTTTTCCTCCTCCTTTTCACCCTTCCTTTCATTCTTCCTTTATCCTAAGTGATCATTGTATAAGCCCTATCTGTTTTGGGTGTTGTTTAAGCCTGGTTTGATGATGGTTAATAGATGTTAGGTTCTAACTAGTCTCTCTTCATCTTGGTGATGCTTATTCTGGTGGTGATTAACCCTCGATCATTCATCCAATACACCAAAATAATCTTTTCATGGCATTTTAAACTGATGCTAAACTGTTTTGCAATGGTTTTGAAAAACCACTAATAAATCATGTGTTAACAATCATTTATAAATGGTTTTCCAAAACCCTAGTGAAATGATTTAGTGGCAGTTTTTGAAAAATCGGGAGAAGAATTTAGTGGTAGTTTAAACCGCCACTAAATTGTTTCATGACAGTTTATTTTTTTAAAAAATAAATTTATTTTTTATTTACATTTTTATTTTTTATTTTTTATTACTTGCATATCCACATAACATGGATGTATGCATGCATGCATATTCCATGCAGAAATTCAACATATATATGTATTGGGTGAGAGTTGAACCCCACATCTCCTGGTTATTCTGCAAAGACTTTACCACTCCAACAAGCTCTTTATTGTGGTGAGTAAACAGAATTTAATATATTTATATAGAGAGAGAGATAGAAAACAAATAATAACATAAAATAATAATAATAAGTAATAAAAAACTAAAAAAAATAACAAGTAACAAATTAATACGAACTAAATAATTAATAATTAATAATTAATAATTAACAAACAAATGATAAATAAATAACAAACAAATGATAAATAAATAAATAACATGTTAATAAATAATAAACAATAAATAATCATTAATAATTAATAAGTAATAAATATATAAATAAATATTTAATTAATTATAAATTATTAATAAATAAATAGTAGATGATAAATAAGTAATGAATCGATAATTAATAAATAATAAATTAATATATAATAAATAAGTAGTAAATTATTAAATAATAGATAATAAATAATTAATACATAAATAATTAATAATAAATTAATTAAAAAAATGAACACTAAATAAATAGTAATAATAAATAATACTTCAATTATAAATGAATAATAAATAATAATTTAATAATAATTTATAAATAATTTATAATACTTATTAAAAATAATTTAATAATAATTTAATAATAAATAGTAAATTAATATATAAGTAATAAATAAATATATAGTATGAATTAAATAGTAAATGAATAATTAATAATTAATAATTAATAAATTATCATTAATAATTAATTAATAAGTAATGATTAAATAATAAACAAAGAATTAATAATAAATTGTAAATATTATGTTAAAATATATAATAAATATATTATAAATATTTATAAATAATAAATAATAATAAATATTTAAAAATAATAAATAATAAATGAACAAATAATAAGTAATAAGTAATCAGTAATCAGTAATCAGTAATAAATGGATATAAATATCTATAAATATATATACATATAATGAAATTTACATAAATATATATAAATAGGCATTTATGTTATATAAATATATATTAACACATTCATGTATATAATTGTATATTAATATAAATATATATATAAACATAAGTATATATATATATATATACCCATATAATATATAAAAATATATAAACATAAATATGTATAAATATTTTCAAATGTATGTAAATATAGATAAATATTCATAAATGCATATAAATATCCATGCATAGATACAATTGTATATAATTTTTAATAAATATTGATATATATATTTATTATAAATAAATATACATATATGTATATAAATACATACAAATATATATATATAATAAATCATAAATCACCAAAAGAGGGAAAAACACAACAATTGCAACACCATCAAATCAATAGGAATGTAAATTCATTAAATAAAATCATAGATGGACCAAAAAGCATATGAAGACACTCTTAAGAGGAATTTAGATGTACTTACACAGTACAATTTGAATCATGATGTGATTTTTATTCTTCCTACAAGAGGTTGGTCCACCTTAGCGAAGCATGTCGACACACTTCCAAAAAACAAGCTGCAGCTGATCCTGTTATCGGAGGTTGTGGTGGGTTCTTGATTGAAGGGCAGTCGCATCTCCCTGCCACAAGAGTTTCTATATAGGGCATCTCATCTTCCTTGAGGATGTGGGTGGTAACAGACATAGTTTTTACAGGTCCTTCGGTTAAGGATGGTACCTCAGGTCCACAGACTTCATATTCCAAGGTTGTGCAGCCTTTTCTAGTTTCGATCAATAGTCTTGGGGCGAATGCTACCCAGCTTGTAATTGGTCCCTAAAACTTGTCTAGTTTGGAAATTATTCTCCCACGTTATGATGAAGATGAATGGTAGAATATGAAATCTAAGTATTTGGGTGCAATGAATCATATTAATGGCCAGACCTGCAAGTTCAATCAGAAGAAGACATCTAGCATTGAAACTTGGAACAAGTTCCCAACGTTAGATAATGATGTGCAAAATTTAGAGGAGGGGTGGAACAAAGAAGAGGAAAAATAAGAAGCAGAATACAATTTGGGTGGTTACATGGATGACAATGATTCTGAAAAGGAACTTGATACACATACATGCTCTTCTGAGAGAAAGAAAGATACTCAAGTGGAGGATTTTCTTCAGGACACTGCCAAGAAAGGCAAGAAATAAATGGTGGACTTCAATGGCTTTACCAAGATAGTGAATAGGGTGTGTGTACAGAAAGACTATTCATATTTTACCAGGACTACCATCAAAAGATCATCTAGTAAAGGTCTACCCCATATAAAAATGGGCCTTGAATTTTCTAAAGATTCAGTCCAGGTACTGCAAGTGAAACCAAACTAGAATATCTCTATCCCCAAAACCTTTAATAAGGAATCGGGATAGCTGGAATAAGGGGATAATTCATTTCCTTGAAATTTCTCTAGGAAAATGAAGTCTTCTTACCAATAATTAGGTAGGGATTCTCCTGAGGAATGCTCTGTTGCTCATACCACCACCAAACCAACTAAGGAGAAGTGTGTTGGATTGTCTGAGGATAGATGTCCTCGAGGACTTGATGAATCATGTGAGCAGTGGTTTGATTCATATCTTAATTACATTTTCTGGGATGTTTATCATGAATAGTTTACTATTAATTATTACTTGGCAGTTGTGAATCTTATCACCTCTAACATTGATGAGGGTATCCAAAGCCCCATTTAGTGTGAATGGTGAAAGGGCTAAAGATATTCTTGAATTAGTTCATACCAATGTGTGTGGACCATTTCCTGTTGAAGCAAGGGGTGCATACTCATACTTCATAACTTTTAATGATGATTTTAGTATATATGGATATGTCTACTTGATGAGGTATAAGTGGGAGTATTTTGATAAATTCAAGGAATAAAAGAATGAAGTTGAGAACCATCTTGGTAAAAATATTAAGAAACCACACTCAGAACATGGTGGAGAATATCTTAATTAAGACTTCATTGATTACTTATGGGAGTTTGGGATCCTATCCCAACTCAATCATCCTTACATACCTTAGTGGAATGGTGTTAGTGAAAGGAGGAGCCACACCTTAATGGACATGGTGAGACCAACGATGAGTCATTTGAATCTTCCATTATCCTTTTTGGGATATGCATTACAAAAAGAAGCACATATGCTAAACCAAGTACTAACTAAATCAATAAATGGTATTTCATATGAATTTTGGAGTGAAAGAAAAACCATTCTATCAAATTTACATGTGTGGGGAATCGAAGCATTTGCTAAGGCCTCTTCGGGTAACAAACATGTACCCTAAGGCACAAAGTGTACCTTTATAGGATACCCCAAGGAAACAATATTACCTATACGATACCTCAAACAAAAAGGTTATAGTTCCAAGACACTCCATATTACTTGAGATAGATCACATCCCTAAAAGAGGTGGTGGAAGAGAGATAGACTTTGATGAATTCAAGACTCAAGGCACACAAGAGTTGGTATAGGAACAGATTCCACAAATCCTTATGGAAAAAGAAACTATTCAAGAGACACAAGTACTACATAGGAGTACAAGATAGGTTAGAGAACAATAACGTTGTGGTTTTCTAGTCACTGAGGATGGTGATTCATTATGAGTTGATAATAATGATCATCTAACCTACAAGGAAGCAGTAAGTGGCACAAAAGTTTCCAAGTAGTATGAAGCCATGAATTATGAAATGGATTCCATGTACCAAAACAAATTCTAGATTTTGGTATAACCTCCAGTAGATGTAAATCTCATTGGCTTCAAATGGGTATTGAAGAAGAAACTGGACATGGAAGGGAAAGTTAGTACCTATAATACATGACTGGTTGCAAAAGGGTTTAAACAACATCAAGTCATTGACTGCAATTAAAAATTCTCACCAGTTTCAATGTTGAAATCCATTATAATTCTACTTGTCATTATATCTTACCATGACTATGATATTTGGAAAATAGATTTCAAAACAGCCTTCCTTAATAGGAACCTTCAGGAAGATGTCTATATGACACAACCTAGATGGTTTATGACTCCAAAAGATTCTAATAAGATGTGAAAATTGAAAAAAATACATTTATATATTAAAGTAAGAAACTCTCGATAATGGAACATTCATTTTGAGGAATTCATAAGATAATTTGGTTTCATAAATAATGAGTGTGATCCTTGTGTCTAAAAATAGTTTAGTGAGAGTGCAGTCATTTTCTTAATATTACATGTTGATGGTATATTACTCATTTGAAACGAAATATCATTCTTATAGTCTTTTAAAGAATTTTTGAATAAATGCTTCTCCATAAAGGTATTAGGTGAGGAAGATTATATTATTAGGATCAAGATCCATCATGATAGATCCAAGAGACTGATCAGCCTAAGTCAAGATATATACATTAACAAGATATCAAATATATTTTGTATGGAATAATATAAGATGGTATTATTACCAATGTCACATTGTATTCATATTTCCAAGAAAATGTGTCCTCATACACATGAGGAAAGAAATAGAATGGTAAGGATTATATATGCGTCAGTGATTGGGTCAGTCATGTATGTTATGCTATGTACTAGGCTAGATGTTGCCTATGCATTGAGTGTGATAGGAAGATATCAAGAAGATACATGTGACCACCATTGGATGGCAGTCAAAACTATCCTTAAGTATCTAAGGAATACTAATGATATGTTCTTGGTCTATGGAGGAGATGAGGAACTGGTCATCAGAGGATATACAGATACTAGTTTTCAAACTGATCAAGATAACATGGAGTCACAAATGGGATACATCTTCACTTTGAATGGAGGTGTTGTGAGAATGAAAAGCTCAAATAAGGATATGGTTGTATATTCTATAGTAGAGTCTGAGTATATTGCAGCTTCTGAGGTGGATAATGAAGTAGTATGGATTAAAAACTTCATCTAAGAGCTTGATTTTGTACTTAGTAGTAAATATCATATCACACTCTACTATGATAATACTGTAGTGGTGGATTCTGCAAAAGATTCAAGGTCACATCAATGGAAAAAACACATACTTTGGAAGCATCATCTCTTGAGAGATTTTTCTCATATAAGTGAGGTTGTAGTGAGTAGTATTTCCAAGTAATACAATGTATAGAACCCCTTGACTAATGCCTTAACTCGGTAAAAACATGATTATCATGTGAGGTATAGTGAATTGAAAGTTTTAGGCAATTGGCTCTAGTCTAAGTGAGAGTTTGATAGAGACGGTGTCCTAGGACTAACTAATTATACTTTGGTTACACGTATATATGATGTATTGAATATTAATTTAACGTATTATTTCATATTGTTTATTTTTTTGCGTGGATTTACTATAATAATGTCTTAGATTATTTTTCGTACTGATAAGGTTATAGCAGTTCCCTACTATGATGAGAACCTTGAAGTGTTATGAAAATATTCTTAATATAGTTATGTAGTTAGATAACACACTATGATGGGACACATGGTATTTAGAATGACATGTGTGAGTGCTTGTAAGCGAATGAGGTTTCTTCTCATGAAGTTCACACTTGATAATCTCTAAGAGGGGAGATTATGAGAATAGACCTGCCGGTAGAAATTATGTATGTTTTGGTGTCATTTAATATTCCTATCTCCGAGCATGTGTAATAGTCCTTAGACTTTAAGATTATCATTAATGTATTTCATGACTCGCACACTTAGATTTACTGACCAAAACAGTCACACCATATGTTAGTGGGAAGTAGGGTATATTGGGTGTGTCACGATTGACATGTCATTTATGGATAAGCTAAGGAAGGATTTGTCCCTTCCATCTTTATGAAATTTGATATCTCATCCCTTTGATTGGAATAAAACCATCACATTAAATTCTATGGTCATGGTGTAATGATTTGTTTATTTTAGATAGTCAAAGAAAAACATATTGATTAAATAAGTTGATGACACCATCATGTAACCTGCTTGATGAGATATTGTGAAAAAGGGATTATATTACATAGTGAGTATTCGTATGTGGTTTTTGACATTGTGACATTAAGTTCTTTATCTTGGGTGTCTTGACCCATTGATAGATAGTAATCTTGGACTTTAAGCAAGCTCATCTAATACCAACAAGAAAAAATCCTATAGGGTCACACACTAGTGTTTCCATTGATCTTGATTAAATTTTATTTGAGTTTAATTAATGGAATAAATATTATTCTCAAGTATGATTAGTAATTTTATTCAAGTTATATTGATTTCATAAATTAAATAAATATTTATTCATCGGTATGTGAATAAAAATATATATATTTATTTTATTTAATATTTAATAAATATTTATTCATTGGTGTGTTAATGAAATATTTATTTATGAATAAAATTTTATTTGGGTGTTCAATAAGTGCAAGAGGATTTCAAATGGACCAAGACTGTATCTGATGACAAATATTAATTAACAAGCCGGTTAAATAATAGTTTTTATTGTTCAAGTTGGTGCATGCCACAAAATAATATTATTATTATTATTATTATGTGGAATGAGGTTTATTAAAGGTAATAAATGTTATTTAATGGTTGGAATGCTATTAAATAATATTTTAACCTAAATTATAACTCTATAAATAGATGGTTATATTTATTTTGTAGTGCATCCAAACTTGAGAATAGAGAATTGTTATGCTCAACGAATTATCTCTCAACTCCTCCTTCTCTGCCCCTCTTAAGAATGAGAAGAACAAGAGAGATTTATTCAAGACAAAATAATGGGTGATCAAGAATGAATAAAACCAGACATTCAACTCATCATGCTAGCACCCAAATATTGATTAGTTTTTCTCATATATCATAGGATCACATGTGTATCATCACTAGATGGGTTCTATCTTTGGATCCTCACAGCACAATGAAGGTATTCTGAAAGGGTATTTTCAGATGATCAACATTCACCAACGAAAAAAGTTAATAAGCTAGGGTATTTATTTCTTCAAATATTAAATAAATTAATTATAAATTTGATGTGAAATATCCTCACTCTTAGTTCCAGGTAATAATTATCAAAATAAATTTTAAAATATCTCCCACCACTGCATGCTTCTACTACGCCCAGAACCAATAATATGGAGTTTCTTGGGGCTATATGGATATTTCAGTCATTTCATATAGGAATTATCATGCTTAGAAGCACCTCTTATGGGATTTACTAAGAAGGGTGTGAAGTTTTTATGGTTAGATACCTGCGATTCATCCTTTTAGGAGTTGAAAGGGAGATTTACTTCAATATCGGTTCTAATTATTTCAGAGCCGGGCAGAAGCTATATTGTATATTGTGATGTATCAGGTATTAGGCTGGGATAAGTTCTAATGCAGGGGGTAGAGTTGTGGTGTATGGGTCTCATTAGTTGAGGCCACATGAAAGGAACTACTTGATGCAAAATCTCAATTTATCCATTGTTGTACATTCCCTACGCTATTGGAGGCATTATTTACTAGGAGAGAATTTTGTGGTGTATATGAACCACAAAAGCCTCAAGTACATATTCATGCAATGTGACTTAAACCTTAGATAGAGAAGGTGGGTTGAGTACCTCCAGCCATTCGATTTTGAGCTAGCCTATATGTATGTTAAATGCAATGCAGTGGTGGATGCTCTAAGCTAGAGAACTTGGACACGGGTAGTGTAGGAGGCCAGTAGTGAGTGACAGCTTATGGCCTTATTCTTTGAGATATACTTAGAGGTGCAGGATGGTCATGGATAGACTTTTCTCTCAGCCTTGGCATTGAATTACACTCTTTTGGATAGGGTGAGGATGAGACAGGTATCAAATTCATATATTCTAGTCTTATAGTAGAGTGTAATAAGTGAGGACCTAACTCCTAATTCGACCGTTGGTGAGGATGAAATTCTATTCATACATGGTCGTGTTTGGGTTCTAGTAGACATAAGTGGGGAGATGATGTGGGAATTTCATGCCTCTTCTTGGGTAGTACATCATGGCGTTACCAAGATGTAATGAGACTTGCAGCATCAGTATTGGTGTTCGGGTATGAAACAAGAGGTGGCTAGTTTTGTCACTAGGTGCTCCACCTGTCAGCGGGTGAAGGCAGAACACTAGTGACCAGTTGGGATTTTGTAGCAGTTACCCATTCTCGAGTGTAAATGGGATGATGTTGCAATATATTTCATGAACAGGTTATCGAGATCACCTTTAGTTAGTGATGTCATATGGGTTATTGTGGATAGGCTCATGAAGGTCACATATTTCCTATCGATCAGGGAGACCTTCTTGGTATATGAGTTTGAGAGACTTTATATTCATGAGATTGTATGCCTTCACAGGGTTCCTCATACCATCATATCAGATAGTGATGTTTGGTTTACATATCAGTTTTGGTAGAGCTTATATAGGGCATTGGGTACACAGGTGTTTCTGAGCACGGCATACCACCCTTAGACTAATGTTCAGTCAGAGCACACTATACAGGTTCTAGAGGACGTGATTAGAGCATGTATCCTCGATTTTGGGGGTTCTTGGGAGAGGTATACACCCATGTTTGAGTTCGCCTACAACAATAGCTATTAGGATACTATACATATGGAACTTTATAAGACTTTGTATGGTATTTCATGTCGTTCACCCCTATGTTGGTTAGAGGTAGGAGAGGCAGCACTACTCATACCACGTCTCATATAGGAGACTTTAGAGGAGGTTTAGTTTATTAGAAATAAGATGGATACTGCACAATCTAGATAGAAATATTACGTCGATCATCATCGATGACCTCTATAGTTATAGTTTGAATATCATTTATTTTTATTTATCTCACTAAGGTTGGGACACAAATAGATTAGGATATGGAGTAATCTTTCATTGTGATATGTTGGGTCGTTCAAGATTCTAGAGATAGTTGGGCCGATATACTATCAGTTGTAGTTACCTCAGAGGTACCAATCCATACATGACATCTTCCATGTATCTCAATTATGTCTTTATCGTTCAAAATCATCTCATACTCTTTAACCATATGATTTTGAGCTACAAGTAGATGAATCCTTTGAGGAGGATCCTATACATATTATTGATTGGAGCACAAATCTCTATGAGGTTGGTTAGTTCCTCTGATATGGGATATATGATAGCATGACCGTGTATAGGATGATACTTGAGAGCAGGAGTATGACGTATATGTTTAGTGGATAAATTTATTCTTAGATGATTCTTGACCACCTTTGGAAGGTCAATTTGGGGAAGGATTGCTTTAAGAAGGGAGGATTGTAAGATCATGGGTTTTTCCTTGAGGTATAGATCATTTTAATTCCATTTTAATTCATTAGTTTTTACCTAATGTGAATGACTAATGAGGTCATAGGAGTTTAGGGGTGTTTGGGTCTTGTTTGGAGCCCAGAACCTGAGTTTTTGGAAAAGGCAGTCAGGTCGCACGGTTAGTAGAAACCATGTCGCCCAGGCCACATAGTTAGGAGTAATCATGCTGGGTGGTACATGGGTCTATCCAGGGTCGCACAGTTTGAGGAAACCATGTATCCAAGGCTAAACTCTTGTGTAATCCACCTACAATTTTTAGAAGAGGTAAATCACACAGTTTGTGCATGGTTTCCCAAAATTGTGTGCATAAACTTTGCGGGTTCCCTATTGAGGCGGTGAAGGGCGCACAGATTGGCCAACAATACGACCATAATTTTTGGGTAAAATTACTAAATTTCCCTTAAATTTATTATAAACTAAAACCTATTTCTCTTCCTTTTTTTCCAGCATACAGGAGGTCTCACTTTCTCCCATTGAAGCTAAACTCCTAGGATTGGGTGTCATTTCTTCATATTAACTTTGATTCAGGAGTCTTTCATATCATTGGATCCACATCGATGATTTCTCCATTCATCTTTCACCTTTTTTCATTTGTTTTTATATCGAAAATGTTATTTTGGTGCAAGATAATATGCCCTATTTCTAAGGTTTTTGTCTGTTATTCCTTTTTTTTCTTGATCCAGACCAAATCAAAGGTCGATATTAGATGTGTGCTCTACCATGAACATGTGGTAGGTGGTTTATACCTTTCCCTTAAAGTTTTGTGTTTTATATACCTTCTTTTTGTTGTGTCACACACTAGACCTACTGGAGTTTCCCCTAAAATTAATTGAATTCCTTGATTAAATTGATTTTAACCTGTTTAGGTTGCCCGCTTAGCATCGTTGTATGGTTGGAGGTCATTCACCTCGGTCCAAGACACCTATGGGGTGTGTTATTACCCTTTTTATGTGATTAGGCCACCCATGGGGTGTTCTGAGCCTGTCCTTATATTTATGAGGATTGAATGAGTTATTGGAGAAGGTTTATGCCTCTATTTCATGTGAATACTTATAATTAAATGGTTAAATTGTTAAATGAGAAAATTTGGAATGTATTTTATGAACTCATGGAATGTGAATGATAATAGAATGGGTTATGGAATGGGATGATGAATTAATAATGGTAGTGGATTCCTTGGACATTTCTACTCCTCATATCCTAGTTCCACTGGATTCCATGGACATTTCTAATCCATGGATCCTGATTATGGTAGTGGATTCCTTATACATTTCTACTCCTAGGATCCTTATTCCAATGGAAATTTCTACTCCATTGATTCAGTTTACTTTGGATGTAAAGGACATTGCTACTTCTTGTATTAGGATTACTTTGAATTTCCTTGGACATGCTCATTAGGCACCACCCAAGTCTTTACTGAGTTTCCATAAAGATGCTCCATGGACTCAATGAGGATGCCTTGGTAATTTATACCTTGGATATGGTCCTTTAAAACCTAACACTTGATTCCACAACATATTCCATTTTGGATGCTTTATCATGATTCACAATTATCCTATGATTACTAGTGTTTGATTATTGTTCACATGGATCCATGGTTGGATAGACGGGATCATATATACATTTGACACTTTACTTTTATTACTGTTATACCTATGATATACTGAACAATGCTTCATTGTTTATATACACAATAGACATGTTATAGACATCATTGGTGGTGGCCTACTGAGTGTTATCTCACACCCTATTCAGGTCATCATTGGGTACCCAGAAAGATCTCATGGATATAGGTAGGGACCGAGGTAAGTTCCCACTTTATGATACTTTATTTGATCATTTCTTAGAGGTAGGGGAGCACAAGACCAAGATATGCTCATGATGCTAGCTAGATATAGTCCCTTTGGGGTCTTTTTATTCTTTTAATACATGTACTGTATGGGATGCATGTTTCCATGTATTTCCTTCCATTTTTTATAGATACATTACATTATCATCATATTGTATATGACACTACTTTTGGATTTATTATTATTATTTTCATCAAGATTTTTATCTACAACTAGTTATTTGATATGCTTCTATTATTGATTATTATGATTACACCATTGTGTTACACTATGGTTATGAGGGTATGGTCTCCCCACTATACCACCTTATACCCTCACTGCTAGTCAGAAGCCTCTAGTGTACAAGGATGCATGCTTGAGGGCATGTGACCCACTGACTCGGGGCATCGTTTAGTGGATCCCAGGTCAGGATGTCACACTACATTTCATGTTATGATAATACTACTCCTCACTACCAACCCAACTCAAGGATTGAACATCTAATACCCAATGATAAAAAAACTGATACCATTTTTAACATCCTACCCCTCACCTATTGGATTGGGAAGTGGTGGTGGGTGTTACTATCCTTAGGAGACATCCTTAAGACACTAAAGGTTGGAAATAAATGTCAAGTTCATCAGAAAAAATTGGGTAATGGTTTTCCCTTGAAAATAAAACAACCAAACCAAGATAACCATAACCAAACAAACCTCTATATTATGAATGAGTACAAAATAAAACTCCACATAACCAAAAAATAACCATATCAGAGTATAAAGTGGAAACCAAGTGACAAAATCCAAGGAAAACCAAAGACAACAAAAACAAAAAGACACCAAAGACACCAAACCAGTAACTCCCAGCCTGATCCAATATCCAACACAACAATCCATGCCCACGGTATCAAGAATCATCACTAAATAACTAAGATATATTACCTTTACCTATGTATTGATAGATGAAATCTATAAATGCACAATAGTGCTTAAATAGGGGGTGAGTCTAAACTTAGTAGTATTTCTCTAATGACTTCATAACTCACACCACTAGGATAAAACTTTTTAGTACATTTATATAAAATAGTTTAAAACAACTTACAACAGTCTATATCCAAGCCAAATTAGTTTCCAAGTCAAAACCGTTTTCCATGGAAAGCAATATGTAAGAACCTGGATCTTCGTTTCAGGTACGTTTTTCCCTTTTCTAGAGTTTTTAAGAAAATGGAGTTTTTGGAAAATTTCGAAGTACACATCGTGTACTTTCTGAGTACACGTCGTGTACTCTTCTCTGGCTTGAAGTCGTGTACTGGTCGTGCCCAGGACACACACACGGTGTGTAGGGGTGACGTGGAGGCTGATTTTGGTGGATTACAGAAAACCCCACTACACGCCATGTACTTTAAAAATACACACTGTGTACTTTTCTTTTCTTTTTCACTAAACCGACTAGGATCGCACCTAATTGCACTATTCATCTTCTTCTAGGTCTGGTTCATCCGAGAGCAACCTGTATGGCTGGATCTTCCCCGAGATCCCACCTCTCTGTCCGTTCTCCGATTCGAGCATGGTCGATTGTGTTGGAAGTGCAGCGGTGAGTTCTCCTTTCTTCTTGAGCCTTGTTTTCCAATTCTTCCTCTTTCTTAAGTTATCTAAGGTTTAACTTTTTGTGAATGTCCTCATATCTACAACGTTCTAGGGAGAATTAGCCGTCTTGGTTCAAGTATATCGATCTTCTAGGATCAAGTTAGTGTTTTGTGGCTTACCGTTCAAAGTCTCTGAGTTTATGTGTGAATTTCTACTGATACCCATGAACGGGGTATTGCGTGTTATCCCTTTTTGCCTTCGTTGTTTTACTTCCTTGATTTTATGCTTGTGTAGAGGTAATTTGACCATGTTAGAGGATAATTTGTTTTTCTTGGATGTTTTTTCTATTGCTTTGTTCTGTTTACGACCTTTGGGTCTCGTTTGCCTTTGGCTGCTACACCTGTTTTCATGCCTCGCGGTTATAGGTTGAAGTGAAACTCATGACATGCTTGTTGCTTATAGACTCTTTAGATAATTAGCTCTATAGGTGTACTTTGGTTATCCAAGTAGCTCTATAGGTGTACTTTGGCCTTATAGTATTATTATGCACTGACTGGCACGGGGCTGAGAGAACCTGGTGTTATAGACTATAAGGGATAGACCGAGTGAGCTTCCCAGAGAGTCTTAGATATTACAGACTACATAGGGGATGGACCGAGTGAGCTCCCAGAGAGTCTTGGATTTTATAGACTATATGAGGGTAGACCGAGTGAGATTCCTCAGAGAGTCTTACCTTGTTTGAATCTCTTTAAGAACCTTCCCAGGCTAGAGGAGGAATTGACCGAGTGAGCTTCCTCAGAGAGTCTGCGGTATACCTGAGGCTATAGGAGGAATTTACCGAGATAGCTTCCTCAGAGAGTCTCTAGAACTTGGGGCTAAGAGGGTTAGACTGCATGATCTTCCTCAAGAGAGTCCCTGACTACCCTAGACTATAAGTGAAATTGACCAAGTGAGCTTCCCCAGAGAGTCTTATAAATTCGTATGACCAAGCCAGAGGGGTTAGGCTAAGTGCACTGCCCAAAGAGTTGTGGTACTACTTGGATAGGACCAGAGGGGATGGCTGCGAGTACTTCCCAGAGGGTTTTCAGATTTTTAGCTATTTTTTCACTACTGTTGATTGGTTGTGGATTGATTGCTGCTATGTATCATCCTGTTTTACTGTTTACTATTTACTGCATACTGCTTGTTGTTGCTTTTTACTGCTTATTGTACTTTTACCTGCCATACACTCACCGACTATTAGGCACAGATCTTCGGGTGGTTGCCTACTAGGATTTTATCTCACACTCTGTTTGAGCCATGCTTTTGGGCCCAAGAAGACTATGTTGTTGCAGGTATAGACAAGGGAAAGCTCCCTTCGACTTATGGAACTTGATTGCTTGGAGCAGGAGAGCATGGGACCGAGTTTTGGCTCACGATACTGAGGAGTTGTTTACTTCTATTTTTGTACTTATTTTGGTACTATAGTGTTTTCCAGCATTGTGACTTGTTTGGATGCTTTCCTAGTTATGTATCATGCATCATTTCATGTATACATATGTGCTACAGTTTGTTGATTTAGTCTTCCGCTGTTATATTGTTGGTTATTACTGCTTACGCTATTGTATGTTTATTTTTCTTCCGCTATGTACTCTTCCAATGAGGGCATAGTTTCCCCACTATCACACCCAAGGCCCTCACTGCTAGTCGGCAGCCTCTGGCGTTTGGGGAAATGCGCTTGAGGCCATATGACCAACTGGTTACGGGGCACCTCTTGGTGGCTTCCGAAACCGGGACGTTACAAAGTGGTATCAGAGGAATTCTTTTCTCTTGCATTACTGTTTGGAGACTTAGCCAGGGATAGGATGGATTTGGTACTTGGTAATAAGTTATGCCCGGGAGTAGCTAACCCGTGTACAGGGAAAATCCATACTACCTCGTTTATTGCAGTTTTTTGGTTTTGAGATTTTACGGTTGATATGATTTCACCTAGAGTGATTCACATGCCTTGTATTATTATTGTTTTGATATTACAGTTCTATTTCTGTCGCAACTCAATGAGATGAGGGTATGTTATCTCATGCATCATATATCACTTGTAGAAATCACATGCCATGCATTCTTGCCATGCAATTTAGGGTGCATTAGCGATTTCATGCTGTTGTGATAGACGTTGTGTAGATTATGCATGCTGTTGTGATAGATGCTTGATGGAATCTCTGCTGCTTGTTAGAGATTTTTTTGTATTGTACTTTGTTTAAATGAATTCCAAATTTTGATTCTTGAGGTGTTATGGGCCCTCTTGAATCAGAAATTGGTGGATCATGATCCTATTTTCTCTTGTGCATGACTGTAAGGGATTCCAAACTTTGATTCGCGGGGAGTATGGGCCCTCACGGATCGGAATTTGGAACCTCGTTGCCTTGATTTCCGTGCTTCTGGGATTTTGTGTGGTTTCTGAGCAACTGCCCAGAAAAACCCAAAATACACGGCGTGTACTTTATGGTTACACACCGTGTAGTTTTTAGGCCGTGTTACTTACTATGTGTGCAGGAACACGGTGTTGTGAAATAACTTCAGGAACACGCCGTGTACGGTATGTACACGCCGTGTAGTGTAGAGCCTTGTACCCGGTCGTGTCACTAACAACACGGGTTGGGTAATCTCAAGTAGAACATGCCATGTTGTAAGGGAACACGCCGTGTTGTAAGGGAACACATCGTGTAGTTCTGTCCAGGTACCCGGCCGTGTCACGAACAACATGGGCAGGCGTGACCTTCTCTAAGACACGTTGTGTTGCTTTTGGAACACATTGTGTAGTCTTTCCCAGGTACCTGGCCGTGTCACGAACAACACAGGATGGTTTCACCTTCTCCTATACACACCGTGTCTATTCGAAACACGCCGTGTAAGGGCCAGCCATGTAGACTTCCGTGTAACTAACAACACGGGCCGCCGAGTCAGTGACCAAAACACGCCGTTTCTCGAGGGAACACACCGTGTAGTCTGAGGTTAGTTTGAACCGTGTGAGTTAGCCTTGTAAGGAGACTCGGGCAGGGGAATAGTTTTCAAATACACGTCGTGTGTTGGGTCAACACGCCATATAGTTTGAGGTGTTACATGACCTGTAGGGCAGGGGTACACGCCCATGTCAGTGGCTTAAGAAGACACGTCGTGTAGTTTTTATACACGTCGTGTAGTCGTGTTTTGTAAACTTGTGTGTTTTTGTTCCCCTATTTCAATTTTTCACTCTTGTGTTCTCCTTCCTTGTTTTTCTGATCTAAGGTGTACTTTTGATCTTTCAGAACTATGCCTTAGAGACATCCTCCGGTTGTACATCTGTTGTCAGGCAGTGATCAGACGCCATATATGGCTGATCAGGGACTTCCTGCCAATCCTCCAGTCGAGCCAGCCTTGGCACCGGTTTTCATACCAGTCGCAGGCGCCGATGCGTAGTTCAGGGAAGGTTTTCTGAGGATGATACAGACCTTCTAGGGAGCACCACCTCCTGCCCCATCGATGGCTAAGTTGAAGTGGGTTTTCTAGCAGTAGCATCCTCCTACTTTTTCAGGGGATGGAGGACCTCAGGTTGTAGAGTCATGGATAGAGGCCACACTGACCATCTTTTATCACCTAGAGATCCCTTTGGAGAAGAGGGTAAAGCTGGCTACTTATATGCTCTGGGACACCGCCAAGAGGTGGTGGGAGGTGATCTCACGGTCAGGGCATCAGCAGGATATGTCTTGGGATGAGTTTCGACGCACCTTCTATGACTACTTCTATCATGAGACCTTGAGGGTCGATCGAGGCCGGAAGTTTATGAGTCTGCAGTAGAGTAATCTCTATGTTATGGAGTACTCGTCTCGCTTCACTGAGCTGCAACATTTCACACCGATCCCAGCAGGTGATGAGTTGTTCCTTGCTAGGAAGTTTGAGGACGGTCTCAGGAAGGAGATCCATTCCCAGGTGAATATCTTCCAGTTGAATTTGATATCCTCCATCGTCAACCAGGCGCTGATCACTGAGCGCAATCTAAGAGATTCTAGAGTAGTGAGTCAAGGTGGTTCGATATCCAAAGCTGGTGTTCCTCCTATGGACAGTAGGAAGCGTCGCAGAGAGTCTTCTCGAGGAGATCAAGGTTTGCGGGATGCGTCTTCTGGAAGCCAGATTGTATGCTCCCAGTGTGGTAGGAGTGGGCATACTAGGCCCCAGTACCAGAGGGATCCGATGGAGTGCCGGTCTTGCAGCAAGATGGGCCATCTTCATCACTTCTGTCACATCTTCTCACCTTCATCTAGTGGTAGGGGTTCTTCTATGACCCCACGTTCTGGAGATGCTTCACCATTTTTCCACCAGTCAGGGAACTGGAGTTCTTCCGGCCGTTCAGGCTGAGGTGGAGGTTGCAGCCGTGGTGGTCAGTCACCAGGTCATCAGCGATAGCAGAGTGGATCAGCTCAGAGCGGTCAGCCAGGGGCACAGGGCCACGGTTCAGGCCAGTCTTTCGCCGTGGAGAAGACCTATCAGGATCAGGATCCCAGCCCTTCTACAGTTTGAGGTATGATCTTAGTAGCCTCAGTTTTATCTTCATCCCTTATCGATACTGGTGCTTCCCATAGCTTTATCTCTGTTGCTATCATGGAGAGTCTTGGGCTTTGTATCTTTTCGTCTGCCGACTTGTTGACTCTTGACACACCTTTGGGAATGAGGACATCTAGCATACGTTAGTGCAGAGAGTTCCCTCTCCAGGTTGCGGGGTGTCATTTCTTATGGGACCTCTATGTCCTAGAGATGATGGGTTATGACATCATTCTCGGGATGGAATGGTTAATTCCTTTTCAGGAAATCATCGATTTCTATCGCTGTAGGGTGAGTTTCATATCACCAGAGGGAGGATCTTTCCTTCATAGAGGCAAGTGGTATGTCCAGGTAGGTAGAGCTAGACCAGTGCATCATGGGATAGGGAAAGTTACAGCCCAGATTTCCAGCCTTTATCTGGATGACCAGGGGACTTCACAGTTAGACTTTCCTCTAGTGGTGGATCATTTCAGGGATGTCTTTTCAGAAGAATTTTCAGGTTTACCTCTAGAGCGTGAGGTATACTTCTTGATTGAGCTCGTTCCAGGAGCGGCACCGATGTCCATTCCTCCTTATAGGATAGCTACACCTGAGTTGCAGGAGCTCAAGAATCATTTGGAGGAGTTGCAGGAAAAGGGTTTCATCTGACCCAGTACCTCCCCTTGGGGTTCGCCTGTCATGTTTGCGAAGAAGGCAGACGGTACCCTTCGGCTTTTTGTGGATTATCGGAAGCTGAACCAGTTGACAGTCAAAAACCGATATCCCTTGCCGAGGATTGATGATCTCTTTGATCAGCTTAAAGTATCCCGGGTGTTCTCAAAGATCTACTTGAGGTCTGGTTATCATTAGTTGCGCGTTAGACCATCAGATATACCTCTAACAGCTTTTAGGAGAAGGTATGGTCTTTACGAGTATACAGTCATGCCGTTCGATCTTACGAACGTGCCTGCAGTCTTCATGGCACTGATGAACCGAGTGTTACATCCATACTTGGACTCCTTTGTCGTGGTCTTCGTGGACAATATCTTGGTGTACTCTCACACTCAACACGACCATGCCACACATCTTGAGATCATTCTGAGTACACTGAGAGAGCATCAGTTGTATGATAAACTCTCGAAGTACCACTTTTGGATGGATCAGATTCACTTCCTAGGTCATGTTATCTCGGAGACAGGAGTTTCAGTAGACCCATAGAAAGTGAGAGTTGTAGTTTCCTGGGAGCAGCCGAAGAACGTCTTTGAGGTACGGAGTTTCCTAGGGCTGTCCGGATACTACAGACGCTTCATTCAGGAATTCTCACGCCTAGCAGCACTGTTGACAGGTCTGACCAAGAAGGGGGTGAAGTTTTTATGGTCAGAATCTTATGGTCCAGCCTTTCAAGAGCTGAAAGGGAGGTTGACGTCAGCACTGATACTAGTCTTTCCAGAGCCGGGCAAGGGCTACACTATTTACTGTGATGCTTCAGGTATCGGGCTGGGAGTTGTGCTCATGGAGGGAGATGGATTCGTTGCGTATGGGTCTCAGTAGTTGAGGCCACATGAGAGGAATTACCTTATGCACGATCTGGAGTTGGCGGCAGTTGTTCATGCCTTACGCTGTTGGAGACACTATCTTCTGGGAGAGCACTTTGTGGTTTTCACTGACCACAAGAGTCTCAAGTATATCTTCACTCAGCGCGATCTGAATCTGATACAATGCAGTTGGTTCGAGTATCTTCAGTCCTTTGACTTTGAGCTCACCTATACGCCAGGAAGGGCAACGCAGTGGCCGATGCTTTGAGCAGTAGAACTCAGATTCAAGCAGTTCAGGAGGCCAGTAGTGAGTGGAAGCTTATGTCTCTGTTCTCAGAGATTCATCTGGAGGTGCACAACAGGCAGGGACAAACCTTTCTTTCATCTATGGCTGTTACCTCTACACTTCTTGATCGGGTATGAATGAGGCAGCTATCAGATTCGGAGGCCTTAGTCCGGCGGGAGAGTGTTTCAGGAGGGGACCCTCTTCCTGGATGTACAGTAGGCGAGGATGAGATCTTGCGTTTCCAGGGATGCATATGGGTTCCAGTAGACATACGCGAGGAGCTGATGCGGGATTTTCATTCCTCAGTTTGGGTAGTACATCCTGGCGTCACCAAGATGTATCGGGATCTTCATCGCCAGTACTGGTGGCCAGGTATGAAGAAGGATTTTGTTAGTTTTGTCATGAAATGTTCTACTTGTCAGTAGGTGAAAGCAGAGCATCAGCGACTAGCAGGGCTGTTGCAGCAGTTATCCATTCCGGTGTGGAAGTGGAACGATGTCGCTATGGGCTTCGTGAACGGGTTACCGAGGTCACCTTGGGGAAGTGATGTTGTTTGGGTCGTCGTTGATAGGATTATAAAGGTAGCACACTTTTTACCGATCAAGAAAACCTCCAGTGTTGATGATCTGGGATGACTGTACATCTGAGAGATTGTACGTCTACATGGAGTTCCACACTCCATTGTTTCAGACAGGGATGCGCGTTTTACCTCTTGGTTCTGGCAGGGACTTCAGAAGGCCTTGGGTACACAGGTACTTTTGAGTACAGCATACCATCCCCAAACCGATGGCCAGTCCAAGTGCACGATCCAGGTGCTTGAGGATATGCTTAGAGCTTGAATTTTAGACTTCAGTGGTTCTTGGGAGAAGCATATACCTCTTGTGGAGTTCGTCTACAACAACAGTTTTTAGGCGACCATTCAGATGGAACTATACAAGGCTATGTGCGGTAGGTCGTGCCGATCACCCTTATGATGGCTGGAGGCAGGAGAGGAAGCTTTTCTAGGACCTTGTCTTGTTTAGGAGACCTCAGAGCAGATAGAGTTGATTCGGAAGAGGATGGATACAGCACAGTATCGACAGAAGTCTTATGTTGATCAGCAGAGAAGACCTCTAGAGTTCGAGGTCGGAGATCAGGTTTTCCTATGTGTCGCACCGAGGTTGGGACACAAGAGGATTCAGATACAGGGTAAGCTTTCACCGCGGTATGTCAGGACATTTGAGGTGTTGGAGAGAGTTGGGCTGGTTGCCTATCGGTTGCAGCTACCTCAGAGGTACCAGGCTATGCATGACGTCTTCCATGTCTCTCAGCTCTAACGTTACTTTTCAGACTCGTCTCATGTCTTTTATCTCGAGGAGGTTGAGCTCGAAGCGGATGCGTCATTTGAAGAGCATCCTACCTGGATTGTCGATCGCAGTACAAAGGTTCTATGAGGCCAGTCTGTTCCTTTGGTATGAGTGCTATGGCAGCACAGGTGAGTACAGGATGAGACTTGGGAGACGGAGGCCGAGGTTCGATGGCAGTGGCCGGAGCTGTTCGAGGATCCTTCTTCTACACCCACCTAGGGAAATTCGGGGACGAATTTCTTTAAGGGGGGAAGTTTTCAAGAACCTGGATCTTCTTTTAAGGTACATTTTTCCTTTTTCTTGAGTTTTTAATAAAAATGGAGTTTCTGGAAAATTTCGAAGTACACACCGTGTACTTTCTGAGTACACGCCATGTACTCTTCTCCAGCTCGAAGCCATGTACTAGTCATGCCCAGGCCACACACACGGTGTGTAGGGGTGATGTGGAGGCCGATTTTTGCAGAGTACGTAAAACCCCACTACATGTCGTGTACTTTAAAAATACACACCGTGTACTTTTCTTTTTTTTTTCACTAAACCGATTGGGGTCGCGCCTAATCGCCATATTCATCTTCTTCTATGTCCGGTTCATCTTAGAGTGACTAGTACGGTCGGATCTTCCCCGAGCTCCCACCTCTCCTTCTGTTCTCCGATTCGAGCACGGTCGATTGCGTTGGAAGCGCAGCGGTGAGTTCTCCTTTCTGCTTGAGCCTTGTTTTCCAATTCTTCCTCTTTATCAAGTTATCTAAGGTTGAACGTTTTGTGCGTTTCCTCAGATCTACGACGTTCTAGGGATAATTAGCCTTCGTGGTTCAATTATATCGATCTTCTAGGATCTAGGTAGGTGGTTTGTGCCTTATCATTCAAATTCTCTGAGTTTATGTGTGAATTTCCACTGATACCCGTGAACGGGGTATTGCGTGTTATCCCTTTTTGCCTTCGTTGTTTTCCTGCCTTGCTCGTATGCTTGTGTAGAGTTAATTTGACCATGTTAGAGGATAATTTTTATGCTTGGATGTTTTTTTCCTTGCTTTGTTCTGTTTACGACCTTTGGGTCTCGTTTTCCTTTGGCTGCTACACCTGTTTTCATGCCTCGCGGTTATAGGTTGAAGTGAAACTCATGACATGCTTGTTGCTTATAGACTGTTTAGCTAAGTAGCTCTATAGGTGTAATTTGGTTATCCAAGTAGTTCTATAGGTGTACTTTGGCCTTATAGCATTATTATGCACTGACTGGCACGGGGCTGAGAGAACCTGGTGCTATAGACTATAAGGGATAGACTGAGTGAGCTTTTCAGAGAGTCTTAGATATTACATACTATAGAGGGGATGGACCGAGTGAGCTCCCAGAGAGTCTTGGATTTTATATACTATAGGAGGGTATACCGAGTGAGCTTCCTCAGAGAGTCTTACCTTGTTTGAATCTCTTTAAGAACCTTCCCAGGCTAGAGGAGGAATTGACCGAGTGAGCTTCCTCAGAGAGTCTGTGGTATACCTGAGGGTATAAGAGGAATTGACCAAGATAGCTTCCTCAGAGAGTCTCTAGACATTGGGGCTAAGAGGGTTATACTGCGTTATCTTCCTCAAGAGAGTCCCTGACTACCCTATACTATAAGGGGAATTGACCGAGTGAGCTTCCCCAGAGATTCTCATAAATTTGTATGACCAAGTCAGAGGGGTTAGGCTGAGTGCACTGCCCAAAGGGTTGTGGTACTTCTTGGATAGGACCAGAGGGGATGGCTGCGAGTACTTACCAAAGGGTTTCCGGATTGTTAGCTGTTTGTTTCACTATTGTTGATTGGTTGTGTATTGATCACTGCTATGTATCATCATGTTTTACTGCTTACTATTTACTGCCTACTGCTTGTTTTTGTTGTTTACTGCTTATTGTACTTTTACCTGCCATACACTCACCGACTGTTAGGCACAGATCTTCGGGTGGTTGCCTACTGGGATTTTATCTCACACCCTATTTGGGCCATGCTTTTGGGCCCAATAAGACTATGTTGTTGCAGGTATAGACAAGGGAAAGTGCCTTTTGACTTCTAGAACTTGATTGCTTGGAGAAAGAGAGCATGGGACCGAGTTTTGGCTCGCGATGCTGAGGAGCTGTTTACTTCTATTTTTGTACTTGTTTTGGTACTGTAGTGTTTTACATCATTGTGACTTGTTTGGATACTTTTCTAGTTATGTATCATGGATCATTTCATGTATACATATGTGCTTCAGTTTGTTGATTTAGTCTTCCGCTGTTATATTGTTGGTTATTACTGCTTCCGCTATTGTATGTTTATTTTTCTTCCGCTGTGTACTCTGCCAATGAGGGAATAGTTTCCCCACTATCACACCCAAGGCCCTCGCTGCTATTCGGCAGCCTCTGGCGTTTGCGGAAATGTGCTTGAGGCCATGTGACCAACCGGTTACGGGGCACCTCTGGGTGGATTCCGGAACCGGGACATTACATAATAAAACAAGACTTTAAAACCATTTCTCAAATTCCATTTGGCATACCCATTCTATGATTTCACACACACCCACATGTCCATACATGCATGCCCAGGTGACAGTTCCATACTCATGAGCAGTCTCCCTTCAATCTATTAAGTCATCACAAGGTAACCAATAATAGGTTCCCTAATGGCACACACCCCTTATACAGGTTCATGTCTAATTAAAATGAACTCATGCTAACCAGTATGATAAATACCATGTCAATCCATTTTAATAAAAAATTATTTTATTGAAAATGTGTCTACAAATTTTTTCCATGTATCAATACCAAACCATAATTTTAAAATCATGAATCAAAATCACTTTCAACAAAACCAACCAATTTCCATAATTTCTAAGAAAACATCACTCAAGATGTTTCTATCAAATCACACAATATTTTCATAACAATTTCAATCAATTCAATTAGTTTGAAGCCAATCCTTTAAGTTTTAATCAGGATGAGTCGATGTTAGAGTTTGTTTCTTGGGACCAACTGGTTGTACTTTGATTACATGTATATTTGATGTATTGAATATTAATTTAACATCTTATTATATATTGTTCATTGTTTCTATATATATTTAATGTAATAATCTCCTAGAGTATTTTTTTCATTGATATGGTCATAGTAGTTCCCCACTATGATGAGAACCTGTAAGTACTATGACAATATTCTTAATATAGTTATGTGGTTGGATAACTTACTATGATGGGACACATAGTATTTAGACCATTAGGTGAGAGTGCTAATAAGATGATGAGTCATCTTCTTATGAATTTTTTACTTGATAATATCCAATACTAGAGATTATGATAATAGACCCTCCAGTAGGAATTTCGCATTCTTTGGTGTCATTTGATATTCTTATTTGTGAGTGTGTGTAATGGTCCTTAGACTTTAATATTATCATTAATGTATGTCATGACTCATGCACTTAGATTTACTAACCAAAACCATCATTCCATATGTTGGCGGGAAGTAGGGTACATTGGGTACGTCATGATTGACGTGTCATTAATGGATAAGTCGAGAAAGGATTCGTCCATTCCATCTTTATGAAAGATGATATTTCAAACCATTAATTGGAATAAAATTTTTGCATTAAATTTTATGGATATGGTTTAACGACATGTTCATTTCAGATAATCAAAGAAAGACGTATCAAGTAAATGGGTTTATGACACCGTCGTACAACCTTCTTGATGAGATATTATGATAAAAGGATTATATTACATAGTGATCATTCATATGTGGTTGTCGATGTTGCGACATTAAGCTCTTTCTCTTGGATGTATTGAACCATTACTAGATAGTAATCTTGGACTTTAGACAAGCTCGTCTAATTCCAATGAAAAAGAATCCTAGAGGGTCACACACTAAGTGTTTCTGTTAATCTTGATTAAATTCTATTTGAGTTTAATTAATGGAATAAATATTATTCTCAAGTCTGAGGAATAATTTTATTTTAAGTTATATTGATCGCATAAATTAAATAAATATCTATTCACCGACATGTGGATAAAAATATATTTATTTATTTTATTGAATATTTAATAAATATTTATTCATCGGTATGTGAATGAAATATTTATTTATAAATAAAATTTTATTTTAGTGTTCAATAAATGTAAGAGGAGTTCAAATGGACCAAGACCGTTTCTAGTGACAAATATTAATTAACAAGCCAATTAAATAATATTTTTTATTGTGCAAGTTGGTGCATGCCACAAAATAATAATATTATCATTAATATTGTGATACATGAGTTTTATTAAAGGTAATAAGTGTTATTTAATGGCTGATGTGAAAATAAATAATATTTTAACCTAAATATTAACTCTATAAATGGAAAATTATATCTATTATGTAGAGAATCCAAAATTGAGAATAGAGAATTGTTGTACACAATAAATTCTCTCTCGAATCCTCCTTCTCTACCCCTCTCAAGAACAAGAAACACAAGAGTGATCTCTTCAATACTGAAGAATGAGCGATCAAGAACAAACAACGCAATACATTTGATTTTTCATGCTAGCACTCGGAGATTGAGTGGTGTTGCTCGGAGATCATTGGAGCATGTTTGGATCACCGTGAGAGGGATTCTATCCTTGGATCCTCACAACACAATGAAGGTAATCTGAAAGGGTCTTTTTGGATGATCAATATTCATCAATGAAGAAATTTCATGAGCCCATGTATTTATTTCTTCAGATATTAAATAAATTAATTATAAATTTTACATGCAATATCCTCGCTCATGGTTTCAACCAATAATTATTAAAAGAAATTTTAATATATCACCCACCCCTGCATGCTTCTGCTACACCTGGAACTAATAAGTGGTATCAAATCTGTCACGTTTAAATTTATAATTATTTATTTGATTGTTGATATATGCACAATTGTGATTAGAGTTTCATTTCATATTATTCTTTCTTTAATTTGATTTGAATTAACATGTTATTGGAATATTAATCATGTTCATTCAGTGTTTCATTTTCTTAAAGGTTTAAGAACAAATGAAGAATGGTTGGAGATGCCATCAGGAAGTTCCAAATCATTGGCTGGTAAAACTGGTTTACATGGTGTGTAGTCAGAGTACATGTCGTGTACCCATGTGCATTGTACCTGGATGCGTCAAACAATTAATTACATGTGGTGCATTTATTGCACACCGCATGTTGACCAAGACAACCTGAAACATGATAAGCAGATACATGGTTTGTAGTTGGCCTATACACGCCATGTAGTCTAACCGAGTTAATGCACCAAAACCACAGGAATGTGACTCAGATATACAGCAACCGAGGTACATGTCATGTACTTAGACTGTACACGATGTGTAGTCTCCCATTAAATGGGAAAATTAAAAACTACATTAAATTGAAAATTATAGCATTAAAACCTTATTTTATTAATTGACACATCAATGTGTGTTTGAAAATTTAATAGTGGTTTTAAATAATATTAAATTATCAATTAATTTATTGTCATTAATATTTCATTATTGGTTCTGTCATTTATTTTCCATGAATGAAATAAATGATGAGTATCTCCAATTAATTTTGGATGATCATTAAGATAAAAATGAATTAATTAATTAATGAAAATGCATTCATCTTGAATAAAAAAGAATGAATAAATAAATGAATTATATCCAGTTACTTTTGGGTATTTGTTACATGTATGACCGTTTATGAGCTTGACCAAAACCTATGTGTGTGTTGGATGTTTTAATTTAATTCATTGCATGAGTTTTAAATTATTTATTATTAAATTAAATATGATATCTTGCATGTCATCTCTCCCTCTATTATTATGTTGTACCTGTGTGTCCAAGGATATTTATATAATCCCCTTTTAACCAGTCATTTAGTTCCCCTCACCCACGTGTGAGTCATAAATACATGTAATTAATGGAGTATCCTAAGGCGCATGGTGGTGGTTCAAGATATAACCATTATGATGCCAACTTAGATGATACACATGTGGATAGGTGGAATGTTGTTACTAATTCCAAGATAAAAAAAGAGTTATTTCCCCTAGGTCATAGGTTGATTTAATTTCCAGTCATTAAATCAACTGTTAGATAAATCTAATGAACAAATTATTTAATAATTTATTGTTTTTTGTCTATATAATTATTTATTTTATGGATTCAAGGTTACGATCACATAAATAAATGAATTAATGTGCAAATACAAAATTTAAATAAATTTACTATGCGTAAATGTTTTTTCTAGTATGGTTGATTAATTAAGTAACATCTACTTAATATTAACAAGATATGTAAAAAGATAAAACAATATAAAATTTATTCATACCAAATTAAATAAATGAATTATGTGTAAATTATTCATCCAACATGGTTAATTAATTAAGTAACATCCACTTAATATTAATAAGACATGTAAAGAATAAAACAAGATAAATTTTATGCCTAATAAATTAAAATCCCTCAAATTAAATATTAATTCAGAATTGGTCTTCCATTACTTGATTAGGAATAAAACTAAGTGTTTAACCAACCTTTATTGGGAAAATTACTTTTATATGAGAAGTTATTAAGAATGTTTTGGGTAGACTTAACCATTTTACATCAAGAGAAGTAACTCTTACTAGATTTTGTGTAATTTGGTGTGTTAATGAAATCCAAGTTAGGATTTTAGGATTGGGGAATCCACTCAACGGATCAAGGAGTTGCATGCCCGTAGTTGGAAAAGACCTATTTACCTAAATACTTTCAAGTATCTTAACCAACCCTTGTTAGGGTTATGTGAATGGTATATGGATCCTTGCCACTAGAATATTAAAGAAACTAAATATTCCAAGTTCAATGGTGAGGGATATTGAGACCTAATAAAATAGTGGGAGATTTAATAAAATCAATTAATTTATTATTTCTCACATAATTTGTAATCAAGAACAATTACTAATAATATGCTCCTTTTAATTGTAGAATAAAATGGAAAACTCATCATCTACATTATCCCTATGATCAATATTGGAAAAATATAACCTCATATCTGACAGTAACTTTCAGTAATGGTACAAATTTTTTGGTTTATTTTATGCCATGAATGGAAATCTTACATGCTAGAATCCTCAATGTATGATCCGCCTGTTCAGGAGGCGAGTGATGAAGAGTTATTTATCTATGAAAAAAATTTGAACGATGTGATTAATATTCAATGTTTGATGCTTTCATCAATGTCTAGTGAACTCATGAAGTCTCACCAAAACATGGATGTGTATAGCATGCTTATGTACCCCTGTGGTATTTACCGAGAGAGATCCATACAGGAAAAGTTTGAGACTTCCAAGGTGCTATTTTAGAGAAAGCTTGTAGAGGGTGCCCCGGCTAGGCCTCATGTAGTCAAGCTCATCAACTATATTGAGCACCTAGAGGTTATAGGGTTTAAAATCCCCAAATAACTAAGCACTGATCTCATTTTTACATCACTCTCTCAGAGATTCTCAAGATTTATTGTGAATTTTAATATGAACAACATTAAGAATTCTCTATCAGATATTCTCACACTTATTCAGCAAGTAGATAAGGATACAAAGCGCGAAAATCCTTTTGTCCTTATGGTGAACAAATGGAAAGGGAAAGCAAAGAGATTTAAGACCAAAGATTATACATACCCTTACAAGAAGAGTAATATCAAGGGGAAAGCAAGGGAACATGATGTTGTCTGTTTCACATGTGGAAAGAAGGGCCATTAGAAGAAAAGCTACACCCGACCAAAGAAGAAATGGGAAGCTTCAGGTGTATTTTTTATCAAGTACAATTTATCTGTTTCTGCAAATTATGTATTAGATACAACTTGTGGTGCTCACATATGTATTTAAATAGAGGAACCAAGTATATTCAGAAAGATTTATTGAGGAAAGGTAGATCTACGAGTAGCCAACAGAGCTAAACTTGTTGTTGTAGTTATTGGGAACTACCACCTCATGTTGTCAACCAAAATGATCTTGGTTTTGAAAGGTTGTTATTATGTTCCTTTTATTACCAAAAACATTATTTCTATATCCAAACTTGATATAAATGGATTTATTTTTAAATTTGGGAATAATTTTTTCTTTTTTTATAAAGATAAAATTTATTATAGTAAGACACGTTTAAATAATGGTATTTATGTGTTGGATTACATGAACCAAGTAATGGAAATCTATAACAAGGTTAATTCACATGGCCCATGTCACACCCAACTTTGGCATCACTAGTTAGGTCATATAAATGAAAAGAGATTGACTAGATTACATCAAGATGGATATTTAGATTCTTTTGAACTAAAACCACTTGGTGTATGTCACACATGTTTACAAGGAAAAATGACCAAATCCCCACTTAGTGGGAAATGTGAAAGGGATAAAGTGCTTCTTTATTTAGTTCATATTGATGTGTATGGTCCATTTCCTATTGAAGTGAGGGGTGGGTACTCATAATTTAAATTTTTTAGATGATTTTAGTAGATATGGATATGTCTACTTGATGATTTATAAGTAAGATTCTTTTGATAAATTCAAGGAATACAATAATGAAGTTGAGAACCAGCTTGGTAAGAAGATTAAAAAACTTTGCTCAGACCATGGTGGAGAATATATTAATCAAGAATTCATTGATTACTTATGGTAGTTTGGGATCTTATCCCAAATCACTTCTCCTTACACACCTCAGTGGAATGGTGTAAGCGAAAGGATGAGCTATGGATTATTGGATATGGTGAGATCAATGATGAGTCATGCGAGTCTTTCATTATCCTTTTGGGGATACGTGTTACAAAAAACATCACATAAACTAGAAAAAGTACCAACTAAATCAATAAATGGTATTCTATATGAATTTTGGAGTGGAAGAAAATCTATGTTATCGAATTTACATGTGTGTAGAAGTGAAATGTTTGTTAAGGCCTCTTCAAGTAACAAACTTTCACCCCAAGGCACAAAGTGTACCTTTATAGGATAACCTAATGAAACAAGGGGATATTACCTATATAACCCCTCATACAAAAATTTTATAGTGGAAATACATGCCATAATCCTTGAGACGGATCATATCTATAAAAGATATATTAGAAGAGAGATAGATATTGATGAAGTTGAGGCTCAAGGTATACAAGAGTTGGTATAGGAACAGATTCCACAAAGCCCCATGGAAGATGAAACTGTTCCAGAGACACAAGTACTACTTAGGAGTACAAGAGAGGTTAGAGAACCATAACGTTATGGTTTTCTAGTCACTGAGGATGGTGACTCATTATTAGTTGATAATTATTATCCTATAACCTACAAGGAAGCTATAAATGGCATGAAAGTTTCCAAGTGGAAAGAAACAATGAATTTTAAAATTGATTCCATGTACTAAAACCAAGTTTGGATTTTATTATACCTTCCAGTAGATGTAAATATTGTTGGTTTCAAATGGTTATTACAGAATAAATTGGGCATGGAAGGACAAGTCAGTACTTATAAGGCACGAATGGTTTCAAAAGGGTTTAAATAGTGGTAAGACATTGACTACGATGAAACCATTTTAACAATTGCAATGCTGAAATCCATCAGAATTCTAATTTCCATTATAGCTTACCATGACTATGATATTTGGAAAATGGATGTAAAAATAGTATTCCTTAATGGGAACCTTCAATAAGATGTCTATATGACACAACTCGAAGGGTTTGTGACTCCAAATAATGTCAATAAGATATGTAAATTGAAAAAAAAAATCCATTTATATATTAAAGCAAGAATCCAGGTCATGGAATATTCATTTTGATGAATCCATAATGGAATTTGGTTTCATAAAGAATGATTGTGAACCTTGTGTCTACTAATAGTTGAGTGGGAGTGTAGTAATTTTCTTAATAGTATATGTTGATGACATGTTACTCATAGAAAATGAAATATAAGTCTTACAATTTATTAAGGTGTGGTTAATTGAATAAATGATTCTCTATGAAGGACTTGGGAGAAGAAACATATATTATTGGGATCAAGATCCATCATGATAGATTTAAGAGATTTATCAACCTAAGTCAAAGTACATACAATGATAAGATACTGAAGAGATTCAGTATGGAACAATCCAGGTGGGGATTGTTTCCAGTGTCACATGGAATTCATATTTCCAGGAAAATGTGTCCTCATAAACATGAGGAAAGAAACATAATGGAAAGGATTTCATATACATAAATGATTGGGTTAGTCATGTATGTTATGTTATGTACTAGGCTAGATGTTTCCTATGCATTGAGTGTGATAGGCAGATATCAAGTTGATCCAAGTGACCACCATTGGATGGTAGTCAGGACTATCCTTAAGTATATGAGGTTAACTAAGGACATGTTCTTAGTCTATGGAGGATATGAGGATATATTCATCATAGGATATGTAGATGATAGTTTCAAAATTGATCAAGATGACATGAAGTCACAAACAGAATACATCTTCACTTTGAATGGAGGTGTTGTGAGCTAGAAGAGCTCAAAACAGGTCATGGTCACAGATTCTACAATAGAGTCAAAGTATATTCCAGATTATGAGGTAGATAAGGAAGATGTATAGATGTGAAACTTCATCCAAGATCTTGATGTGGTGCCTAATAGTAAAGATCATATCACACTCTATTGTGATAATACTGCAGTAGTGGCTCTCACAAAAGAGTTAAGATCATGTCAATGAAAAAAGAACATACTTCAGACATATCATCTTTTGAGGGATTTTTCTTAGAGAGGTGAGGTTTTATTGAGCAGTATTTCCATTGAAGACAATGTGGTGAACCCATTGACTAAAGCCTTGACTTAGAAAAAACACGATTATCATATGAGGTCTAGCAGACTAAAAGTTATAGGCGGTTGGATCTAGTACAATTGGGAGTTTGTTAGAGTTGGTGTCCTATGACCAAATAATTGTACTTCGATTACATGTATGTTTGATTTATTGAATATTAATTTAACATCTTATTACATATTGTTCATTTTTTCTGCATGGCTTTAATGTAATAATGTCCTAGATTATTTGTCGCGTTGATAAGATCATAGCAGTTCCCCGCTATGATGAGAACCTTAAAGTGCTATGAAAATATTCTTAATATATTTATGTGGTTGAATATCATACTATCACTACTACAAAATAGGCCTTTAACAACACTAGAAATGGCCTTTATCAGTGCTAGAAAAGTGATGACTACATGAGTGAGGTTAAAAGCCATGTTCTTTTATCAATGCTGAAAAAGAACTGATAAAGGTTTCCTTTATTGGGGCTAGAAAAAGCACTGAAAAATGGGTCTTTTATTAGCACTTTTAAAATTGATGATAAAGGAACAATTTATCAATGCTTTAATTTAGTGCTGCTAAAGGCACCATTTATCAGTGCTTATAAAATTGTTGATAAAGGGTCTTTTATCAGCACTTATAAAAGTACTGATAAAGTATACCTTTATCTGTGCTTATAAAAACACTGATAAAGGACCTTTTATCAGCACTCATAGAAGCATTGATAAATTAGACATTTATTAGCGCTAATAAATGTGTCTTTTATCAACACTGATAAAGGGTCATACTATAGTGTGCTGTAAAAGCACACCGCAACACCATAAACACACTAGATATCAACAAAAACAAGTCTCAATACAGGATTTAAATGAAATGAAATTTACAACACAAACACAAGAAAAAACACTATATTATAGACATTTCAAACATTGGTTTATACAATTACATAAATACAAATTATTACATACATTAAAAAACATCAATGTTCCTTTGTTTTTTAATCTTGACCCGACTCATGCTATTTCCAAACAAACCAAAACTTCTCGAACAAAAGAACGCACCTATATAAGAAAACAATTTTTATGTTAGTAATAATATAAAGAAATAAATTAATAAAAATTGTTAATTTTACTAAAATTGATGTCCGTTTTAAATAAAAGGATGCACTTGGAGTCATATCGATCACACTGTACATCATCTTGAGGTGTGGATGATTCCAACATATCTCAACTGACTTTTGGATCATTTTCTAAATTATCAAAACAATATGAATGTGTTTACTCGGTTTTGAGTGTGTTAGTTGTATTTTTTACTAAAATGTCATTTTAAACTAGAAACAAACACTTTTGAATCATTTTGATCACATCGTGTATTGGTTTGATGTGAAACGGATTCCTAAATGTCACAAATGAATTATGATTCATTTTCCTAAATTATTAATAAAATATGAGAATGTTTGATCAATTTTCAATGAGTGACACTTTTTAAACTAAAATGTTGATTTTAAACTGATAACAAACACTTTGAGTCATACTGGGCACATCGTGTATTGGATTGAGGTGCGGATAATTCCTACACATAAAAAATGACTTATGGATCGTTTTCGTAAAGTATTAAAGCAATATGAATGTGTTTTCTTGGTTTTGAGTAGTACAGCTGTCCATTTTACTAAAATTGATAACAATTTTATATAAAAAGAAGCACTTTGAGTCATATCGGTCACACCTTGCATCGGATTGAGGTGTGGTTGATTCCTACACATCTCAAATGACTTGTGGATCATTTTCCTAAAGTATCAAAATAATATGAATTAATTTTATTGTTTTTGAGTACATCACTTTTCTTTTTTACTAAAATGTCATTTTAAAATTGAAACATGCACTTTGACTCATACCGATCACATTGTGTATCAGATTGAGGTGAGGCTGATTTCTACACATCAAAAATGAATTATAGATCATTTTCCTAAAGTATTTAGTTTTTTAAAATGTGTTTTCTCTATTTTTAGTAGGTCAGTTGGAATTTTACTAAAATTGATGTCAATTTTAAATAAAAACATGCACTTGGAGTCATATCGGTCACACCATGCATCGGATTGAGGTGTGGTTGATTCATGCACATATCAAATAACTTATGGATATTTTTTCTAAAGTATCAAAACAATATGAATGTGTTTGTTTGGTTTTGAGTAGTTCGGATTGTTTTTTTACTAAAATTGATGTCAATTTTAAATAAAGATACACTTAGAGTCATATTGGTCACACTGTGCATCAGATTGAGGGGTGGCTGATTCCTACACATTCCAAATCACTTATGGATTTTTTTCCTAAATTATCAAAATAATATGAATGTTTTTCTTGATTTTAAGTACATCACATTTCTTTTTTACTAAAATTTCATTTTAAACATGAAACATACACTTTGAAACATATGGATCACATCGTGTATCAGGTTGATGTGAGAATGATTCCTACATGTCATAAATGATTTATGAATTTATTCTTTAAATTATCAAGAAAATATGAGTGTGTTTTCTTGGTTTTCAGCGAGTGGTAATTTTTAAAGTCAAATATCAATTTTAAACTAATGACAGACACATTGAGTCAGTTTCCTTTTTTACTAAAATTAATGTCAATTATAAATAGAAAGAAGTACTTGGAGTCATACCGGTCACATAGTGTGACATATTAAGGTATGGTTGATTCCTACATATACCAAAGTCTCAAAATAATCCTAACTATCAATGTTACCAGGATTTCCATTGACTTTCTTTGTCAAACTGCCAACACTACATGAGAAGCTTCGAACAAACCATATCAACTCAAAAAAAAAGAATCCACCGGTATAAGAAAACAATTATTATGAGTAATACTAAAAAGAAATAAATTAAACATGAATATGAAATAATATATTAATTCTATGAATAATGGTTTTACTATGAAAATATCAAGATTACCTCTGTGATTGAGCAGTGGAGGGAACTTGAAGGAAAGTGATAAATGTCAACATTGTAGGTGTGAAAGGTTTTGAGGGAGAAGAAGTATATGGAAGTTTTTGGTACATAAAGGCATAGAAGATGGATAGAGCACCCCAACTCGAACAAAAGAATCCACCTGTATAAGAAAACAATTATTATGTGAGTAATATTAAAAAGAAATAAATTAAACATAAATATGAAACAATATATTAATTATATGAACAATGATTTTACTGTGCAAATGTAAGAACCCGAATTTTTAGAATGGGTCAAAATCCCGACCCTGTTTGAATTTTTGACTTGTCCCTGAGAAAAATGGAAAATTGAGCAGTTCTGGAAATTTCCAGACTACACACTGTGTACTATAGAGTACACGTCGTGTATGTGTTGGGCAAGCACCGGTCGTGTGTCAACGATCACATGTCGTGTGATGACCGTGTAGAAATTTCTTACTACACAGCGTGTAGTTATTGACACATCGTGTACCCATGACCGTGTGGAGTCCGTACATGGCATGTAGGCCTGTTGGTTGGGTAGAATCGTTTAACCAAGTACAAGTCATGTCCTTCTTGGACATGCCGTATAGTCTATCCATGTATGAGGGATATACATGGTGTGTGAGTAAGTCGGAGAGGAAGAGAATAAAAACTAAGTACACGCCGTGTACCCCTAGGTACACGCTGTGTACTCATGTCAGTAGGTTCTGGAAAGTAAGTCGGCGAAATTTCAGTTGTCATATAAACAGTAAAATGATACATGTTGTGTACTTAAAGTACACGCCGTGTATTTTCTTTTTTTCTCTAAAACGGATAGTAGCCTCGTTTTGAGGCAGAACCCAAACCCTTCGATAGGTTTGAGCTGGGAGAGTCGGTTGAACCTTGTTTTTACTTCAGATCGTCCGTCCAAACTCCGTTTTGAACACCGTTTGATCCGTTGGAACCCCCTTGGTAAGGCCTTGATTCCTCTTGATCCATTTTTCTTGATTTCTGTTCTAGAATGAGTTATTGGGGTTTGATCATTTTTTATTCTTTTGTAGATATACCACGTTTTAGACCTAATTGGAGGTTATCATCAGAGGAGTAGCATTGTATGAGTCTCGGGTAGGTAGTGCATACCTCTTTTTGTGTTTTCATGGTCATTTGGGTTGCACGGCCTTCAGCGTGTTTTCATGTATTTTGAGCGGGACCCATTTTTTATCTGGTATTGCATATTACATTGTTCATTGACCTATGGGATACCTTTCGGTATGCCCCGTTACCTGTGTTGCTTGAGCAGGGTCGGGTGAGTGGTCATTGCTCATTGGGGCATTTTGGCCGGGGGCGCCAAAATGGTATTACTTGAATTGTATTGTTCTAAACTGTGGAGTTTAGTTTATTGAACCTTGATATGACTAGTTATAGGCTTTAAAGACCTCAGTGTTGTTGTCAGATAACTGCTGGGCTAGTGTAATTCAACTGTTTAGATTGTTTGTATATTATTGAGTTTTGTATAAATGTGTATATATGTAATTTCTGAATTGCATATGCTGGAACCCTTTTGGTTGTTTTGGGCATGGACCGGATATTCTTGAGTGATTCTGATCAGGTTGGGCTTGGCCCGGGTTACGTTGGGTGGTTCTGACCATGGGATTGGGCATTATGGGCGTCAGTTTGAGTCAGGATGATTGTCAGGTTGGCCGTGGACTGGGTTACTAGGATGGCAAGGCCATCAGACTTGAATGGCATGGTCGTAGGGATATGAGGTGTCAGAGGTGTTGTGTCTTGGGTACTATTTTAGTGATTACCATTCATCCAGAAACTTTGAGTAGTGTGCACATAAAGAGACTTTGTGATGAGGTGGTTTTGACCACTTGTGTGGGTAGAGGCCCCCGTTAGTTGCGGTTTAGGTACTTTTGGTTTGGGGGTGCTTGTCGTAGGAAGCCATGTGGTAGGTGAGGAGACTTCAAGGGATAGCATTGAGGCTATCAGGTTGGGGGAAGAGGCTCGCCATTATTTGAGGGCAGATATCGTTGTCCCTCCGGATACTTTATTTGAGGGAAGACATCGTTGTCCCTCTGGATACTTATATTGAGGGAAGACATTGTTGTCCCTTCGGCTACTTATTTTGAGGGCACACATCTTTTTCCCTCCAGTTACTTATTGAGGACAGGCATCATTGTTCCTCTAGGTTACTATTTCTCGGGAATGCCTTCGGGACGTCAGTACTTGAGACATGCGGTGTCAGGGGGAATATGGTGTCGGGTTACATGATAGATATTTCGGCATTGGCCGATGCAAGTGACACTCCATGGTGGCTGTTGAGCACCAGTAGAGTTTGTGTTTATTTGTGCATCGTATTGTTTACTAATTTCCTTACAAATGCATGCCTGCTTAAATATTTATATTAGGTACGCACCGTTGGGTGGCATCCTATTGAGATTTGTGTCACACCCTACACGGGCCCTTCGGGACGCGTGAAAACCTTATGGATTTACATGCTGGAAAGAGGCCAGCTTCAGGAGCTGGGCTGCATTAGCTGTTGCATGGAGATGGTATGGACCTTGAGGTCTTGCCTAGCTAGAGTTTACTATGTTTTGTGTATTTTCCTGTATCAGCATGCTTGTTTGTAGCTATAGTTGGTTATCCATTGGCGCCCTTTATATTTAGATATGTATGACCTGATTTGGATGCATGTTTTGTTTCTCAGTAGTGGTTACAAGTGATTAGCATGTTGTTTTGTTTATTTTCACTGTTGTTGTTTATATTTATTGCTTTCGCTGTTTATTGATATTGAATGTGCTTCCGCTCTGCGGGTCTGGTTCGAGTCTGCTGAGTCATTTATTCCGCTGCATCTTTATTATTATACTTGGACCAATACCATTATTATTATTATCCAAGAGGGTATAGCCTCACCACTATACCTATAAGACCCTCGCTGCTAGTCAGCAGCTTTTGGCATTCTAAGAGGTGCGCCTAAGGTAGTAGCACCCGACCCGTTTAGCACTGTTCGGGTGGCTGTTTGGGTTCAGGTCGTTACAAATTGGTATCAAAGGAGTTCTTGACAGGGATTTAGTAGCAGTTTTTTGTTGGCTACTAATGATATTGAGGATTCTCTTTTATTTTTGTTGGTTTTACTATTTGGGATATGGTAGACTGGAGATAGGTTGTTACTGGAAACTGGGTTTCTAGCTTGTGCTTGGGTGCCTGTAGCCCCAGGTGCGAGGGATAGACCAAGTTTCCATGGGTGGGATTTGCTGTTTGTTGTTTACTCAGATTGCGGTTTATATGATTTCCATCTCGGTGGCTCACTTGGCATGTGATGTTATTGATTGTGATATGTGACCCTTGACCCGGTGCGGTAAGGGAGAATTGGACCTTGGCCCGGTATGGCAAGGCTTGTTTGCTTGGATTTTGATAGGCACATTTTTAGGGTATTTCAATTTCATAATTGCATGTATGCCTTGTGAATTGATAATACCATGTGAATGATATCAATTGACATGCTTTGTATTCATGAAAATGTGAATAGGTGAAATTCCTGATAGAATTGATTATTTGTTGCAATGTGTATGCCATGCTTTATATTTTTATAGAATTACATGTGACAGGGTATTTGGGTCTGGCTCTTGGACGAGCAGGTAGGTACTATCGGTTGAGGTCATTTTGATCACCAGGATTAGGCAACTCGGTCATTGGTTTGAGGCAACGTTAGTTGTCAGGACGGGCATGGCCCAAGGTACTTTTGATACTTGGCTCTGTTAAGGGCGGGTAAGGAGGCCACGAGGCTGGGATGTCATGGGGCATGGTTGCGGTGGGGGAGAGTAAGGGTAGTAGTTACGTGTTGCCTTTTACTTCTTTCCTTGTCTACATTATATATGTATAAATTGTTATGTATGTGGGATGTCTGACCATTTATGGTATTCAGCGGGTTCCTTTTTGGGAAACTCAGATGGAGTGTCAGACGGGAGATGGTACAGTGTCGCAGGTGTAGGATCAAGTTCAGGATCTGGTGCAGGCAGACCAGGAGCCACAGGTACAGGCTCAGGGACAGGATCAGGTCCATGATTCAGTGTAGGCAGAACAATAGCTGGGTTTGGTAGCGTTTGGACCATGGCTCGATGAGCTGCTCCGATCTAGCCTAGTACGTGTCTTGTAGGGGATCAACAGAGGTGTGCAGGGCACAGATCCATCTATGGCATATCTGACGCGGGAGTTCCAGTCGCTGCACCCGCCGCTTTTTTAGGGTGAGGTTGGTCCGTAGGCGGCTAAAAACTGGATAGAGATCATGTAGATGATCTTTGTGCAGCTCGATATGCCTCCATGGCGGAGTGTTAAGCTAGAGACATACATGCTGTGAGGACCGGCAAAGCATTGGTGGGATGTGTAGGTTCAGGCTCATAGGCACGAGGTACTGGCATGGAAGAACTTCGAGGGCAGGTTCTTTGATCACTTTTACCCAGAGACACTGAGAGCCGAGAGAGCTCAGGATTTCTTGAGTCTTCAGCTGGGAGACATGTCCATCATGGAATATGCAGTTACTTTCACTGAGTTGTCTCGATTTTCACCTGGTATGGTAAGCGATGACGCAGATAGGGTGAGGCGCTTCGAGTATGGATTACGACACGTCATCCGGGTCCAGGTGAATATCTTCAGGCTGGGTTCTTTTTCAGAGGCGGTGAATCAGACACTCATAGCAAAGGGTAACCAGAGGGATAGGCCTCAGGTTGGTCGGACGACGACTTCAGGTGAGGGTTCGGACAACAGGAAGCAAAGACGGGATGAGTTTCAGCAGGGTAGTCAGGCCAAGGACTCAGCTAGACCACCTTGTAGCAGTTCTTTAGTGGTTTTCTTTCAGTTTGGATAGCCAAGGCATGTTCAGACTTAGTGTGATAGGCCTCCAAAGGAGTGCCGGGCATGTGGATAGGTTGGGCACCTTGAGAGGTTTTGCAAGCGGCCTTCTCATATGGTCGGAAGGCAGGGACCAGGACAGAAGGTGGCATCTGGAGTTGGTTTAGGTTCGGTACCAGGAGAGGGTAGCCGAGGTTCAGATGCATGTGGAGGACGTGATAGAGACAGCGGGATCCAGCTGAGGGTTCAGTGGCTGGTGGCTGGAGCAGCACCGTAGGGAGGTCAAGCATCAGGAAGCCGTACTTTAGGTCAGGTGCACGCTATGGAGCTGCCAGAGGCTGAGCAGGCTGGTGAGCCGATGATAGTTAGAGGTACACCACGGGTGTGACCTTGATTTCCACGTTTCCTTTTTGGAATGACTCGTAGAGGCATGTCTCTTTTGAGTGCATGTGATTCACATGATCTATGTGGACTGACTAAATACTAGTCAGTGGGATTAGCACCATATCGGGTGCGTGATATATTTATATATATATATGAGATGCGTAGCATTAGGGGCATCGAGGATGCAGGTTACTTGAGGTGTCATGGGCATCATGGTATCGAGGATGCGGATTACTTGAGGTTCTAGGCACTACGTTCATTTTTTAGCGTTTATGGGATGCAGGACCTCGTGGAAGCGGACACCGATGTGGTGTGGGATACGTTGAGTGTCGGGAATGACACAGGAGCACCAATGAGGCACATGGGTGATGATGCGTCATGGAAGGACTATGCATCCGTAAAACAGGTTAGTTAACCTTTGTTTGTTTTGAGTTTTTTCATGTTGAGACTGAGTTAGACGATTCCTAAGGTGGGGAGCCCTTGAGGAATTTAGGTAGGACCTTTGAGACCGGGGAAGTCTGGGTTACTTTGATCGGGGTGGTATGTTCGCTGCCATCTCCAGGTTTCATTTGATAGATCGGGGATGAGCTATATTAAGGTGGGGATATTGTAAGAACTCGGGTTTTTAGAACGGGTCAAAATCCCGACCCTGTTTGAATTTTTGACTTGTCCCTCAGAAAACTAGAAAATTGAGCAGTTCTGGAAATTTCTAGACTACACGTCATGTACTATAGAGTACACGTCGTGTATGTGTTGGGTGAGCACTAGTTGTGTACTATCGAGCACATGTCATGTGATGACCGTGTAGAAATTTCTTACTACACGGCGTGTAGTTATCGACACATTGTGTACCCATGACCGTGTGGAGGTCATACATGGCGTGTAGGCCTGTTGGCCGGGTAGAATCATTTAACCAAGTACACATTGTGTCCTCCTTGTACACGTCATGTAGTCTAGCCGTGTATGAGGGATATACATGGAGTGTGGGTAAGTCGGTGAGGAAGAGAAGAAAAACTAAGCACACGCTGTGTACCCCTAGGTACACACCGTGTACTCATGTCGGCAGGTTCTGGAAAGTAAGTCGACAAAATTTCAGTCGTCATATGAACGGTAAAATGATACACGCTGTGTACTTAAAGTACATGCTGTGTATTTTCTTTTTTTCTCTAAAATGGGTAGTAGCCTCGTTTTGAGGCAGAACCCAAACCCTTCGACGGGTTTGAGCGAGGAGAGCTGGCTGAACCTTGTTTTTGCTCCGGATCGTCCGTTTGAACTCCGTTTCGAACACCGTTTGATCTGTTGGAACCCCCTCGGTAAGTCCTTGATTCCTTTTGAGCCGTTTTTCTTGATTTCTGTTCTAGAATGATTTATTGGGGTTTGAGCGGTTTTGATTCTTTTATAGATCTACCGTGTTTTAGACCTAATTAAAGAATGTCATCGGAGGAGTATCATTGTACAAGTCTCAGGTAGGTGGTGCATACCTCTTTTTGTTTTTTTGTGGTCATTTGGGTGGTGCGGCCTTTGGCACGTTTTCGGGTATTTTGAGCGGGACCCATTTTTTTATCTGGTATTGCATATTACATTGTTCATTGACCTATGGTATACCTTTGGGTATGCCCTGTTACCTGTGTTTCTTGAGAAGGGCCAGGTGAGTGGTCGTTTCTCATCAGGGAATTTTGGTCGGGGGTGATAAAATGGTATTAATTGAATTGTATTGTTCTAAAATGTTGAGTTTAGTTTATTGAACCTTGATATGACTAGTTAGAGGCTTTAAAGACCTCAGTGTTGTTGTTAGATAACTGTTGGGTTAGTGTAATTCAACTGTTTAGATTATTTTCCTATTATTGTGTTTTGTTTAAATATGTATATATGTAATTGTTGAATTGCATATGTCGAAACCCTTTTGGTTGTGTTGGGCATGGCTCGGATATTCTTGAGTGATGTTGATCAGGTTGGGCTTGGCCCGGGTTATGTTGGGTGGTTCTGACCACAGGATTGGGCGTCATGGGCGTCGGTTTGAGGCAGGATGACTGTCAGGTTGGGTATGGCCCGGGTTATTGGGATGGAAAGGCCATCAGACTTGAGCGACATGGTCATAGGGACATGAGGTGTCAGAGGTGTCGTGGATTGGGTACTATTTTGGTGATTACCACTCACCCAGAAACTTTGAGTAGTGTGCACACATAGAGACTCTATGATGAGGTGGTTTTGACCACTTGTGTGGGTAGAGGCCCTCGTTAGTTGTGGTTTAGGTACTTTTGGTTTGGGGGTGCTTATCGTAAGAAGCCATGTGGGAGGTGAGGAGCCTTCTAGGGATAGCATTGAGACTATCAGGTTGGGGCAGAGGCTCGCCGTTATTTGAGGGAAGATATTGTTGTCCCTTCGAATACTTTATTTGAAGGCAGACATCAATGTCCCTCCGGATACTTATCTTGAGGGCAGACATCGCTGTCCCTCCGGCTACTTATTTTGAGGGTAGACATTGTTGTCCCTCTAGTTACTTATTGAGGATAGGCATCGTTGTTCCTCCGGGTTACTATTTCTCGGGCGTGCCTTTGGGACGTCGGTACTTGAGACACGCGGTGTCAGGGGACACATGGTGTCAGGTTACATGACAGAGATTCTGGCATTGGTCGAAGTAAGTGACACTCCATGGTGGCTGCTGAGCACCAGTAGAGTTTGTGTTTATTTGTGAATTGTATTGTTTACTGCTTTCCTTACAAATGCATGCATTCTTAAACACTTATATTAGGTACGCACCGTTGGGTGGTATCCTACTGAGATTCATCTCACACCCTGCACGGGCCCTTCAGGACACGTACAAACTCTATGGATTTACGTACTGAAAAGAGGCCATCTTCAGGAGCTAAGCTGCATTAGTTGTTGCATGGAGATGGTATGGACCTTGAGGTCTTGCCTAGCTGGAGTTTACTATGTTTTTTGTATTTTCATGTATCAGCATGCTTGTTTGTAGCTATAGTTGGTTAGCCATTGGTTCCCTTTATATTTAGATATATATGACCTGCTTTGGATGCATGTTTTGTTGTTCAGTAGTGGTTACAAGTGATTAGCATGTTGTTGTGTTTATTTTCGTTGTTGTTGTTTATATTTATTGCTTCCGCTGTTTATTGATATTGAATGTGTTTCCGCTCTGCGGGTATGGTTCGAGTCTGTTGATTCATTTATTCTGCTGCATCTTTATTATTATACTTGGACCAGTACCATTATTATTATCCTCTGAGAGGGTATAGCCTCCCCACTATACCTATAAGACCTTTGCTGTTAGTCGACAGCCTTTGGCGTTCGGGAAGGTGTGCCTAAGGTAGTAGCACCCGACCCGTTTAGCACTGTTCGGGTGGCTGTTCAGGTCTGGGTCGTTACAACAAACATCAAGATTACCTCTGTAATTGAGCATAGGAAGCATTGTTGCTCTTCCTGCAAAGGCAGTGGAGGGAAATTGAAAGAAAGTGATAAATTCGCCACTGTAGGGGTGAAAAGGTTTTGAGAGAAAATAAGTATGTGAAAGTTTTAATGCATAAAGGCATGAAAGATGGGCAGATCACCCCAACTCGAACAAAAGAATCCACCTGTATAAGAAAACAATTATTATGTGAGTAATACTAAAAATAAATAAATTAAACATAAATATGAAACAATACGTTAATTCTATGGACAATGATTTTACTATGAAAAAATCAATATTACCTATGTAATTGAGAAAATACAGCATCGTTGCTCTTCCTACAAAGTCAATGGAGATAACTTAAAATAAAGTGATAAATGCAACATTATAGGGGTGAAAAGGTTTTGAGGGAGAAGAAGTATGTGAAAGTTTTGGTGCAGAAAGACATGAAAGATGGACTGACCACACCAACTCAAATAAAATAATCCACCTATACAAGAAAACAATTATTATGTGAGTAATACTTAAAAGAAACAAATTAAACATAAATATGAAACAACACATTAATTCTATGGACAATGATTTTACTATGCAAACATCAAGATTACCTTTGTGATTGAGTAGAGACAGTGTCATTGCTCTTCTTGAAAAGGCATGACACATGGATATAAATCTTTTAAAATAAACAAAATCTGTACGAAATATTGAAAATTAAATCAACATTTCATTATATAATTTTTTAGTAAAATAGAGAAATTATATCGTAACATTATATTTACATCTTTCCAAAGGGTTTCCTTCATTGTAGTTTGTTCTTCCTAGGGATTGGTAACATCATCATGTGTAGAAGATATTGTTTGTATGAGTAGTCAAACATTTAATTTAGATTATGTTAATTCAGTAGATAACATATAATATTATGAGGAAAAATACAATATATTAAAAAACATTTTTACCTTCTCATTGAACTATCTTTCTTTTTTAAAGGTTTCAAGGATTTGGTTCCTCTAACTAGAATCCAAATCCCCTCTTTATGGTCCCCTCTAATGTACAAGACATCATCTACATTGGGACTGGAATGAACTGATTGTGATGTCCCAATTAAAGGTTCATCCTCGATTGAATACATAATTTAAATGAATAGAAAACAATCTAGGCTTGTTTGCTCAGTTTTGGTGATGTGATGTGTGTTTTAAACTAAAATAATACTTATATATTGAAAAAATGCACTCAGAGTCATACCAGTCATACTATGCATTGGATTGAGGTGCGGATAATTCCTACATGTCACAAATGACTTGTGAATTTTTTTCCTATAGTATCAAAACAATTTGAATCTATTTGCTCAGTTTTGAGTATGTGAGTTGTCCTTTTCACTAAAATTGATGTCAATTTTAAATAAAAAGACGCACTTTGAGTCATATTGGTCACACCGTACATCCGATTGAGGTGGGGATAATTATTACATTTCCCAAATGTCTTTTGGATCATTTTTATAAAGTATCAAAACAATCCAAATGTTTTTACTCGATTTTGAGTACATCACTTGTCTTTTTTACTAAAATGTCATTTTAAACTGGAAACACACACTTTGACTCATACCGATCGCATCGTGTATTGGTTTGACATGAGACTGATTCCTACACATCACAAATGAACTATGAATCAATGTTATAAATTATTAAGAAAATTTGAGTGCATTTGCTCAGTTTTTAGTGAGTGGCATTTTTTGAAATAAATTGTCGATTTTAAACTCATTACAGACACATTGAGTCATATCGGGAACACTGTGCATCGGATTGAGGTGCGGCTGATTCCTATACATCACAAATGAATTATGGATCATTTTTCTAAAGTATTAAAACAATATAAATGTGTTTTATTGGTTTTGAGTAGGTTAGTTGTCCTTTTTATTAAAATTGATGTCATTTTTAAATAAAAAGATGCACTTGGAGTCATATCAGTCACACCGTGCATCAGATTGAGGTACGACTGATTCCTACACATTTCAAATGATTTATGGATCTTTTTCCTAAAGTTTCAAATCAATTCAAATGTGTTTGCTCGATTTTGAGTATGTTACTTGTTTTTTTACTAAAATGTAATTTTAAAATGGAAACACACACTTTGGCCAATATCGATCACATCGTGTATCGGTTTGACGTGAGATCGATTCTTACATGTACAAAGGACTTATGAATCGATGTCCTAAATTATCAAGAAAATCTTAGTATGTTTGATATGTTTTTATTGAGTGACATTTTTTGAACTAAATTGTCAATTTTAAACTAATAAAGGACACATTGAGTCATAACAGTCACATTGTGCGTCAAATTGAGGTGTGGCTGATTCCTACATGTCTAAAATGACTTATGGATCATTTCCTTAAGTGTGAATGAATTACACACCTCCATTGGCCTATTTTTCAATCATATAAAACCCTATCATTTTTTTAATAAAATAAAACATATTAAAAAACCAAGTTTTATCGAAAAAAACATTATAAAAAAATCATCAACCAATATTTTATTAAAGCATTTTTCAGATCCTTATAGATAAATTGAAGTATAAAAATGAAAGTAATCCATCGTTAACTTCACCTCCACGTCAAATCAAATAAATTAATTTCAGTAACATACACTCATCAGCTGAAATTACATTGTAACGACCCAAGACCCCCAGGTTACGCAGCACTGTAGTTGCGTATTCTGATTCTCTCATCTTCACCATCTCCATTTCTTTCTCACCCTTCACTCTATCATTTCTCTGGTTGTGTGAAGATTTGTTCTGGAAGGAGTTGGTGGCAATGGAGGTGTCGAGTTAATAACTAGTGTCAATGGTGTAATTCTCACAAATAGGGAGGCATTGCCCCTTTTAGAGAACACAACGAAGCACAAGGGGCAATGTCTCGCTAGGTTGAAGAAAATCTGAGACCCTCATATCTGAATCTCGATGTTTTATTCAGAAACCCTAACTACAACTAAACACCGGATGTCGAATGATGATCGGGCAACTGGAGGTAGTGGGTTTGTGTGATTCGAGATTCGATTCACTAAGAATGAGCGCCAACAATGGGTGGCTTCTGTGGAAAGCTTCTGATATTACGACAAGTTCACAACAGGTTAGGTTTTTTAATTAAATCGGGACGCTTTTATCAGTGCAAAAAAAGTACTGATAAAACCTCATCTTTATCAGCACTAAAGAAAGCACTGATAAAGGATTTATAATTATAATTATAAATATATATATATATATACTTAATAAATATATATAAATATAAATATAGTAAATATATTCCTTATTTAAATATATTTATTATAATTTTATAATTATTTAAATATACAATTATTTATTTATACTTATATAAATATTTAAAAATAATAATATTTATGTCATTATATATATTTATATAACTATATATATATTTAATAAATATATATAAATATAAATATAGTAAATATATTCATTATTTATGTAAATTTATTATAAATTTAATAATTATTTAAATATATATAATTATGTATTTTTTTTAAAGGTTGGGGTTGAAGCCTCAATTTATTATATTAAAGCAAAGACCTCTTTAGACTGGGTAGAGGGTGACCCATTACATAGCCCGAAGGCCCAAGGCCAAGTGGCCTGAATACAAGGCTTGAAAGCCCATTTTTTGGCCCAAAGGACCCCTCGGTGAACAGTACTGCTACAGTACTCGCGCTGCTACAGTAACTGCCGCCGCTACAGTACCTTCTACAGTCCCTCCGCCGCTATAGTGTCGCGGCTGCTACAGTTCCACGGCTGCTACAGTACTACTACAGTGCCCCGAAAATTCACCCCTGCCCGGATTTGATCCCGGGTCTTTTAGATGTCAAGTAGGAGCTTGTACCACTAGGGTACAAGCTCGTTGGCAAACGTGTTGTATGGGTAACGAGGTATAGGGCTGACCTGCCCACCTGCGTGCCGCACGCCCCCAGCTAGGCCCAAGGTGGCCAACCCTTGGGCTTGGGCCAGTTCCCACGGAGTCGAGGGGACGAGAGGTTCGCTGGCAAATGGTGCGCGTTGCCTTTGTGAGGACTCGAACCCGGAACCTCAGCAACGGGTCGCCACCGCCTTGAACCAACTCAATTTATTTATTTTTATCAATAATTATTTAATTAATAAAATTTGTAATGTTTTTTTTAATAAACCCATTTTTTATTTTTATTTTTATTTTTAATTATTCCATTTTACTTATATGGGCCTTTATGAGCATTAAAGTATTGATAAAGGACTCATTTATGAGCACTAAAAATATAGCGCTGATAAAGGGTACCATTTATCAATGCTAAAAATAAAGCGCTGATAAATATCAGCGTTGTTAAACGCTAGTTTTGTAGTAGTGTATGATGGGACACATATTGTTTAGATTGTCTGGTGTGAGTGCTCATAAGCGGATGAAGCTTATTCTCATGAAGTTCGCACTTATAATCTCCAAGATGAGAGATTATGATAATAGACTCACCGGTAGGAATTTTGCATGTTCTGGTATCGTTAGATATTTCTATCTGCGAGTGTGTGTAATGGTTCTTATACTTTAAGAATGTCATTAATGTATGTTGTGATTCGTGCACTTAGATTTACTGACCAAAACTGTCACGTTGTATGTTGGTGGGAAGTATGGTGCGTTAGGTGCATCACGATTTACATGTTGTTAATAGATGAGTCGATGAAGGATTTGTCAATTTCATCTTTATGGAAGCTGATATCTCGGCCCTTTGATTGAAACTGTCACATTAAATTTCATAGTCATGGTGTAATGATGTGTTTATTTTAGATAGTCAGAGAAAGATGTATCGAGTAAATAGATTGATGACATCGTCGTGCAACCTGCTTGATGAGATATCGTGATAAAAAGATTATATTACACATTGAACATTCATGTGTAGTTGTCGATGTTGCGATATTAAGTTCTTTCTCTTGGTTGCTATACAATAATCTTGGACTTTATGTAAGTCTGCCTAATGCCAACATGAAAGAATCTTAGGTCACACACTAAGTATTTCTGTTGATCTCAATTAAATTCTATTTGAGTTTAATTAATGGAATAAATATTATTTTCAAGTCCGATGAATAATTTCATTCAAGTTATATTGATTGCATAAATTAAATAAATATTTATTCGTTCGCATGTGAATAAAAATATATTTATTTATTTTATTGAATGTTTAATAAATATTTATTCAGTGATATGTGAATGGAATATTTATTTGTGGATAAAATTATATTCGAGTGTTCAATAAATGCAAGAGGAGTTCGAACAGACCAAAACCGTGTCCAATGACAAATATTAATTAACAAGCCATTTAAATAATATTTGTTATTGTGCAAGTTGACACACGCCACCAAATAATAATATTATCATTATTATTATTATGAGACATGGAGTTTATTAATGGTAATAAATGTTTTTTAATGATCGATGTGCAATTAAATAATATTTTAACCTAAATCCTAACTTTATAAATAGACGACTATGTTTACTGTATAGAGCATCCACAGTTGAGAATAGATAATTATTGCGCACAACAAATTATATCTCGAATCCTTCTTCTCTTCTCCTCTCAAGAACGAGAAACGCAATAAAGATTTCTTCAAGACCGAAGAATGAGCGATTAAGAATTAACAACGCGTGACATTTGATTTGTCGCGCTAGCACCCGGAGATCGAGTAGTGTTGCTCGAAGATCATTGGAGTGTGTGGATCACCGCTGTAGGGATTCTATCCTTGGATCATCACAGCGCAACAAAGACAGTTTGAAAGTGTCTTTCCGGATGATCAAAATTCATCAACGAATAAAATTCATATGCCCAGGTATTTATTTATTCAGATATTAAATAAATTAATTATAAATTTGACGTGTAAGATCATCACTTATGGTTTCAGGGAATGATTGTTAAAATAAATTTTAATATATCGTCCACCTTCGCACGCTTCTGTTGCGCCCAGAACCAACAGTCGAGGGAGAAGGCACCTACCTCTCAAACTTTGGCAAAAACGAAGAACGACACAACAAATTCAACAGTCTGGCTTAGATCTTCTAGATTCGAACTTAGATCTCGTTACCTTTAACCAATTCAACATGATCTCATTAAGAAATCCAACAAAGAACCTAGATATATCCCCCAACGGATTAGATCTAAGGTTCTGAGAGAGAGGTGGAGAAGAGATCTAAGGAAAACGATGAAAAACGAGCACTTACCGGCGAATCTAAATCCCCAACAGACTTTGGATCGCCTATAAATTGCTCCCAGATCAAAGGGAATCATTTTTCAAGCCTTAGGAGGAAGATGAATTCGTGTTATGGTCGGATTAGAGGGAGAACAAGTGTTTAAGAGGTTAAACTGAATTAGATTCACAATTTTCGGATTTGAAAATCCACAGTGTGTGGTTAAGGCGCATGGTTAGACAAACTGTGCACTTATTGTGCACGAGCCATTGTCTCAAACCACACCTTGCACGATTGGCTTGCATGGTTGACAAACCGTGCGTCAATCGTGTGTTTCTCCGCTGTCTCAAAGTGCACGGTTTCTCCTGAGTATCCGCACGGTTTGGCCAAACCGTGCGCCAACTCAGTGCTCACTGTTCTCCCTTGCATGATTCCCTGGAGGTGTTGCACAGTTTCTGTAAAGACTCGTAAATTTCAAGGAAATTTTTTTCTTAATTTTCTTTGTAATTTTACAAGAACGCAGTTTCTGACGGCACCTGATTCCGAGGCCCGGTGTGCCCGGAATCATGTTCCGAAGTTTGGCTCGGGTACGTTCAGTGAATGAACGAGCGGGTTTTTCTAACTTTTGAACTGGTGCTCGGAATCGAATTCTGAGGGCACCGATGGAATCGCAGCGCCGGTTTTTGCTTAGAAACGCCTCTTTCGGAGTTGCGTTTGCTCGGGTGTGGTTTTTAATTTTTGGGATTTAAGTTAAGAAATAAAATAATGTGGTTCGTCAAACTTTATTTTATTTCACTTTAAGCCACTTAAAAGCCACTTAAAGCTGCTTAAGCTGAGTTGAAGTGGATAGGGTGCAATTCAAAATATCCTACCCTCTTGGTAGGATATTTGTGGGGTGGGGCCCGCACGAGCCCCACCGTTTCTTTTCCGCTAAGTAACGCACCCGCAAAAACTCCTATTAAATGAAAGTCAACTGGGGCGTTTCCTTAAACAATTAAATGCTCCTATTAATTGGGCGGTTTATTCGTTGAATTAATTCTATGAATTAATGGGTCGTTACTTAGTTTGTTTTTCATTTTGTTGGCATGTTTATAAAATAAGACCAACACACTAGTCTTATTGAGGTTTGTTCGTTGAGAGGATTTGACAGAAACCTTAAGTCCTTCAACCTCCTTCGCGAAGAACGCGAAGAACGCCGAGCCCTCGGAGATCGACGACGCGACGCCAAGTACCGCGACGCCGACGGTTCTTCTCCCGCGACGTTCTTCTGCGACGTTCTTTCCCCGCGACAAATCTCCGATCGTCCGTTGAGATCGTCGACACGACGCCCTTCCGCGACGACGCGACGCCCTTTCGCGACGCGACGATCACCTCCTACCGCGACGATCAATTCTGCGTAGAACGCTCGTCCGACGACTACGACGAGGTAGGGGTTGTTTTGAAAAAGATAATACTCCATGTTTGTTTCCCTTCAAGGCATGAATGCGGACCAACTAATTAACAAGTTGGTATGTGGATTATTATTGCGGTTCGGGTTTATCAAATTGATGGGAAATATTATGGTGTTGTTTCAAACCGCTAACGCGGTGGGTGCAGACCAACGAACAAGTCTGAACCACCGCATTCTTTCTCGTTCTTAGTGTGCGGAACGGCGGACGACGACAAACGGGGCCGCAAGGGCGATTTGAGGGCCTTGCAGTGAAGGTCGGGTCTCGGGAGTACCACTGGCAAAGACCGCACGTAAAACGGAGCACAAGAGCACGCGGGGGGTCGCGGTTCCTTCGCTCGGCCACTCGGCCGAGCCGAGCCGAGCCGAGCCGACCCGCCGGGCCGGGTCGCGCCCAGGCCGGGCCGGGTCGCACCAAACCGGGTCGGACCCGGACCCGGGTCGGGTTGACCCGGTTCGGCCCGGCCCGGGGGGGGGGGGGGTCGGGCCGGGTCGGTCCGGGCCCAGACCCCCCGTTTTCGGACTCTTTTGGTTTTTCGCCCATATCTTGGGCTACGGACCTCCGTTTGACGTACCGTCAGCGGCGATGCGATCCTTGGATCGAGAAGGTCGTTTCGGTATATTACACTCAAGGTTTCGGAATACTTTGGGTTCGGCCGGGTTGGTTCGTCCACGAAACCAACCGGGCCCTCGGAGCGGAAACGCTCATAACTTGAGCTCTGGACGTCCGATTGACGTGTCGTCGACTTTGATGGATTCCTCTTAGTGAGACGGACCTTTTGGATTACTCCGCTCGAGGTTTGGACGCAGTTGGAGTACGGTCGAGTTGGTTTTGACTTAAAAACCAACCGGGCCCCTAGAACGAAAAAGCCAATAACTTCCAGACCGGGCGTCTGATTGACGCGCCGTCTGTTACGTTGAGTTCCTGTTAACGATACGAAACTTTTGGATACAACAACTTCGGACTTCGTGTCAGTTGATGTATCAGCCCCTCGGCTCGTGGAGCGGACCCTCCCGAACGAGCTTGCTGTGTGCGAAAACCCTAGAGCTGGCTGCGTTTGCGACAATGTAGAATGCTGGTCTTGTATCCTATGTGGGTCACAGCTTAGATGATTCAGTGCTGGTCTTGTATCCTATGTGGGTCCCAACATAGATGAATCAATGAAGACTGCTGGTCTTGTATCCTGTGTAGGTCCCAGCTTAGATAATTCAGTGCTGGTCTTGTATCCTATGTGGGTCCCAGCATAGATGAATCAATGAAGACTGCTGGTCTTGTATCCTATGTGGGTCCCAGCTTAGATGATTCAGTGCTGGTCTTGTATCCTATGTGGGTCCCAGCATAGATGAATCAATGAAGACTGCTGGTCTTGTATCCTATGTGGGTCCCAGCTTAGATGATTCAGTGGTGGTCTTGTATCCTATGTGGGTCCCAGCTTAGATGATTCAGTGCTGGTCTTGTATCCTATGTGGGTCCCAACATAGATGAATCAATGAAGACTGTTGGTCTTGTATCCTATGTAGGTCCCAGCTTAGATGATTCGGTGTTGGTCTTGTATCCTATATGGGTCCCAGCATAGATGAATCAATAAAGGCTGCTGGTCTTGTATCCTATGTGGGTCCCAACTTAGATGATTCAGTGCTGGTCTTGTATCATATGTGGGTCCCAGCATAGATGAATCAATGAAGACTGCTGGTCTTGTATCCTATGTGGGTCCCAGCTTAGATGATTCAGTGCTGGTCTTGTATCTTATGTGGGTCTCAGCATAGATGAATCAATGAAGACTGCTGGTCTTGTATCCTATGTGGGTCCCAGCTTAGATGATTCAGTGCTGGTCTTGTATCCTGTGTGGGTCCCAGTATAGATGAATCAATGAAGACTGCTGGTCTTGTATCCTATGTGGGTCCCAGCATAGATGAATCAATGAAGACAGCTGGTCTTGTATCCTATGTGGGTCCCAGCTTAGATGATTCAGTATCTATATCTGATCATCTTTTTCACCTTTTCGATGATGTATTCCTGTGTGAGCTGAGTCTTGACTTCCAACCCTTAACATCAAGATGATTGGGTTGTGCTTTCCTGTGTGGACTGAGTTGTGCTTTCCTGTGTGGACTATGTTGTGCTTTCCTTTGTGGACTGGGTATGTTTTTCCTGTGTGGACTGGGTTGCACTTGGGCTCGGATGTTGGAGCTGATCTGGGATTGATAACTTAGGTATATGTATGGGCATATACCTAAGTAGTGTTGGATGTTACTTCGTGATTGTATCTTTCCTTTGTGGGTTATCCTTTGTGGATTCTGGGAGACCTTCGGGGGTCTCGGGGTCCCTACTGAGTAGCTTATACTCACCCCTGCACGGGCTATGCCCGCATTACGTTGTGTTGGTTGCAGACGACAGACAGCGCTGATCGTGGTCGAGGTTTGCGGAGCAGGACGGTACCTGGAGGTGGACCACTGGGCGGGGTGTACTCGGAGCGGACGACTGGACCGAGGAGCTGTGGAGGCTATCTGTACTCACCCTTCAGGTGGGACTTCCAGACGACGGCTCGACGCTGCGGCTTTTTCTTTCAGTTGTTGTTTTTCTCCTTTCAGTTGTACTTTACAGTTGGGCTTGTATTTCCGGCCCCCTTTACTTTCTGCACTTACTGTTGTACCCAGTTTTCTTCTAGTGTTTACTTCTTCTGCTTGCTTGCTCTGTGGTATATGTTTACTTTACAAAGACAATGTCTTCCCTGTTTACCGGGATTTACGCCTTGGTGCTAGTCGTCAGCCCCTGGCCTATGGAAGGCGGGCTTGGGGTAGTCACGGCACGGGCCCCGAGGACGGGTCGTGACAGTTTTCTACTAATCGTGCTCAAATCGTGCACCTCCAAAAAAGTCTCTAAAGTATGTGAAAACTTCTCTGAACCTCCCGAAACTTAACCCAAACATTTTATATACTTAAAATACATAAATAAAGAGTCAAGTACTTGAAACCGGGGGTGCTGTAGAAGGTGATTGTTGGTCACGTGGAGTTTTTTCATACTTTCATGTTAGCCCACTTTGGCTTGGATTGTATGGATATAGGTGTATCCTTTTCTTCCATGTAATACTCCGATTGCATGTCATGTTTCATCATATTCAAGACTTGTTCTGTTGTCTTTGCTTCACCTCACCATGTGACGACCGACTTGGGTGTATGGTTTGGTTGACCTAGGTTGGTTTGTTACACAGGCCCTGTAAACTTGGGATCAACTCACGTTGTGAACTACATGTTCGCGTCATGAATTGTTGGGGATAGATTCACCAAATCCAACCCTTCATCAATCTGCATCGTGAACCACCGATGGTTCACGCTGTGAATTACACCCTGCGAACCACCCTTGCTCAAGCCACGTATAACCATTCTGGCCGCGAACTACTCTCTCACGTTGTTAACATTAATTCACATTGTGAATTGATCTTGAATTCAGATTTCAGCTCCCAAACTCCATCAAACCTACTCCAGGCTTCCTCTAAGCACTTCAGACTTAGGCAACATGTAAAGGAACGAGTTATAATGGTTCGGGCCTTTACATACTACCTCCGAGTGCATCTGTGTTATAGTACCCATCCACTTGCAGCATCCAGACGTAAATGTCATTGTTAGGAAAACCAAAGCCTTTACTCAAATTTTAAGATGTTATTTCCAAACTTACCATAGGAGCTGATTAACAAAGATTAAAACTAACTAGTAATTGTTAACTATTTAGTGATATCAGATATTAATTAGTCCACGATAATTTTTAAATTACCGATTAACAATACTTATTAATTAATTGCAAATTATTAATCATATTTATTAATTAATTAATCAACATTAATACTAACATGTAATTATCAATTGCTATCTGATATTGCATGTTAATTAATCCAAAATAATTATTGAATTACTGAGACTAATTATTAATTAATTACAGATTATTATTCATAAATTATTATCCATATTTACTAATTAATTACTAACTAATTAGTAAATATTCATACTATCTAGCAATTAATCACTACCAGGTGATATTAAGTAGTAATTAATTCATAATAATTATTAAATTACCAACTAAGACTAATTTTTAATTAATTACAAATTTGTATTCATGTTTATTAATTAATTAGCAATTAATTAATAAATATGAATACTAAATTGTAATTATGAACTACATATTGATTTAATAACTATTAAACTACTAACTACACTAATTACTAGCCAGAGTTTGTTAAATGATAATTATTTATTCACTATTATCTTACATTATTAACAAAATAAATATATATAATTAAACAACTAACTAAATAAAAAACTTAAAATAAACTAAGAGCTAAACAACTAAATAAACAAACAAAATCAAAATAAAATAGACATGCAACTTAATAATAAATAAAAAAACACTCAACTAAACAACATTCCTAATAAAAAATACCACACTATTAACCATCAAATTATACAAATAATTAAATATGTAAATTCAAAAATAAACACGTGAGATGAAAAAAATTATACACCAACCACCAAATCATATAAATAATTAAATATGCACATTTATATTAAAGAGACCACAAAACAATTAAATAAACACCTATAACAATAAAAAATGAAACTTAAATATAAAAATAAATACCACTAAATGTTGAAGACCATAAAATTTGAAGCACCAAAGAGACTCCTCCTAAGTTTGATGTGAAATGGAATAATGGTGGTGTGTGTTGGGGGGGGGGCTTTGTAGGGCAGGGTCGTGTGAACCCTAATTGAACCGATGCTCTCCTGCTGCACGCCCAATCAATTACATAAAAAAACCTACACCTAATTAATTAAAAAGCAAATAAAAACCTATTTTAAAAATTCCGTCAAACCACACACACAAAATAAAAAAAACCTTACAAGCCCGCAGGCTAGCCCGCTACGGTACTGGTAAATCTGCATGAACTTATTTCATCATATTCATTTACAAAATGGTAAAAAATACCATGACCATTATCATATCTTAAGGCCAAATCATAAAATCCGCAAAGCCCGAACCTACTAAAAAAACATTCATCACCACTTTAAAATAAACATTTTATTCAAATCATACAATATATTAGTGTTTACTTGATTTAATACCAACTATTTATTCTTAAATCATCTTGCCAATATTATTCTCATAAAAAATTTAGACATTAAAAATGGATGGGGAAAAGCAAGGGTCAGTCCGCAGAAAAAGCGTGGGAGTATGTCAACGCACTTTACGGGGATGTTTTGCTCCGCTTTCTTTCAATTGCGTTAGAACGGCCATAGAGGACGACAGAGATTGGCGGCGACAGCCGAGCGAGGACTAAGACGACAGAGATCGGCAGGGATCGCGTTTCTGGGCGGAGCACGTTGAATTCAAAATCGCAGCGAAAAGCATAGAGCTGCGAAAAGGGATGGTGTCTCTCGATTCCTCTTCCCTCCCTCATTCTTCGTGGGATTGTGGAGGTTCAATCTTTCAAAGAGAGTTTTATTTTAGAGTTTTCGGTTGAGTTTTTTAGTCCAGGAAACCCCGCATTACAATCCAATGCTTTCATCGGAGATTCGTTCAACCCCCCTGAAGCGAAGCTTCCCCGCAGCGCACCCGGTCCCCACCACTCACCAAGAGAAGTCGCTGCCAGACCATGGATTTATTCCCAGAAGGTTTGTTTGCTTTTTCTTGCTCGTTTTGGTTTTATCTTAATACTCTTTTTTAACCAGGAGTGTTGTTTCTGTAGTTTATGATTATAAACGTGTTATGTAACATTGTTATTGCCTCTCCCGCATAATCTGTTTCCCGCAGCTACCAGACGAAGATCCTTGAGGTGGCAATGCGGCAGAACACGATTTCAGTACTGGACACGGGTTCAGGGAAGACGATGATTGCGGTGATGCTTATCAACTCCATTGGCCAAGTTATCAAGTCTTCACCTGAACAAAATCAACTTATAATCTTCTTGGCTCCCACTGTTCATCTTGTTAATCAGGCACGCCCATCTTCACTACATTATTGTTTTCAAAGCCACCTCTTATCATTCTACAAAATACCGAAATGGTGATGCGGGTTATTTTCTGCAATTTTTATCTCAGCAATATAATTTCATAAAGGCCCACACGAATCTTAGAGTGGGGCAATACTATGGATTAATGGATATTGATTTTTGGGGCTTTGCGCGCTGGAAAGATGAAATTGATAGTCATGACGTGAGTTCACTCCTCCTCCCACTACTTCCTTTCCTATCATGGTCGTATGAAAGCAGCAATGTAAACTTCTTTTAGTTTTGGTTAACAGTTTTTGCTGTACCAGATACAGATTATTGTGGCTATGATTCATTGCATATTAATGTACTTTTTGGTTTGCAAAATTTAGAATCACTTTCAGAATTATTTTATTCCAGAATCATTTTTTTTCTTGGGATCACTGGGATTTTTAAATTCCTGTGATTGTTTCTTTAGCAGGAATGTTTAATTTTTGTTTCTGGTATAAATTTTTTAAAATTCTCGAATGATAAATTTTACCATATCATCGTTTTAATTGAATGAGCACATTTTAGTATTTCTGCATCTGTTTAATAAAAAAAAAAGTATTTCTACATCTGTTATCTACTGTAGATTTTTTTTAAATAATTAATTTTTATCTTGTAAATTAACTTGATTCATTGAAGTTTACTATATAAAATGCTTTTAAAATTAATTAGTTGCATTAAATATTGTTTGAAAAAATTTAAAATCCTTGGCTGGTGAAGGGGTTTAGGGCGTTGTTTATTTTATTTTGGATTTATTTTTTTGTTTTTTATATTAGGGCTAAAATAGAGATTTTCCAAAGGTGGGAATTGTATTCAGGAAAATTAAATTCATGGTTGGAATATAAAATTCTCCTCCAAACAGCCCTCCCAACAGTTTAGAGTTGACATTGAAGTAGTTAAATAAAACTCCCGCTTTGTACCAACTGCCATTTTTTATAGTATCATTGTTAGATGTGACTGCTGAACATAATTCATAATTTAGTTTATTATAAAGGAATTCCACGATGGTCGTTATCCAACAAAGGAGTGTTCGTTATTTAATATTTGTTACTTATTTATTATTATTATTGTTGGAGACTGCATCCCACATCGGACCACAAGTCCGATGTGGTCTTTATTATTCATTATAAAAGAACCTCAAGACCTCCTTTAGAGAGGATCTTGGGGATTGGGTATCCACTCTTATATTTTAACATGGTATCTGAGGAGGTTTTCTAAACCCGAGCCTTCTCTCCCATTTTTTTTTATCTCTTGCTCTAGGTTTGGGATTTCCCTCCGCTGGGGGGCGGCGACCTCCATGGCCAGTGAGCCGTAAGTCCTCCACCGTCCCCCCCGCCAGCATCTCCCTCCCGGCGGTCCGTTGACAGCCTTCTTGAGCGGCTTCCTCCGTTGCGCCCTGTCGACAGCCCCATGCGCGGCTCCTGCTTTGCGTCATCGGCTCTCTTTGTGCGACGATGCACCTCCTGCGCGCGACTCTATGTGGCCCTACGTCCCAGCCCGCATCCAGCGCGACGCGTCCCGTCACCCTCTGAGCGGTTTCCCGGCCATTCCCGCCTGCGCGACGCAGTTTTTATCTTCCCGCCGTCTGCCTCCAACGCGGTAGCGTACCGGCCCACCTTTTTCGCGACACCAGGCCCCTGCCTCTCTTGCGGCCTCCCGGCTTCGCGCCCAACCCCAACCCCGCGCCCCTTTCTCCTCTACCGCGCCAGAGCTCTTGCGACGCCGTCCAGATCTGAACCCTGCCTCCCTTGCTCGTCGCGCCGGAGCTCCTTCTAAAGCGGCGCTGCCCTTTCCCGCATTTTTTTTTTCCAGTGCGCCAGCGCTGCTTGCCAGGTCTCCTGCCGACTTCCCCAGATTTGGCGACCTGTGATCACTTTCTGCCGGCTTCCCGGTCACCCAGCCGACCGTCTGCCCCTCCCTCCGCCGGCCTGCAAGAGCCGCGGCCTCCTCCTCTGCATGCGATGGACCAGGCGGCCTCCCCTCTTCCAGATTTGGCCCGATCCGGTCGGATCTGGTCGCTGGCCTCTCCTCCTCGCGCCGGCTCTTCTCCCCGATCATTCCCGTGTGCTGTAACCGCATCTCTCGGACGATCCTCCACCTGACGACGCCTCCTGCAGAGCGTTCCTTTTCCGCGACGCCTCCACCGCTGCTCCCTTCATGCCGACCTCCTTCTGTGGCAGTCACCGTCTCCATGCCAGCCTCCTCATGCGGTTTCCCGGCGCTCTGACGACTGGCCCGCCCGTGCAGTTTTCTCGGCGACTCTGACGACCGGTCCGCCCGTGCGGTTTTCCCGACGACTTTGACGACCGGCCCGCCAGTGCGGTATTCCCGGCGACTCTGACGATCGGGCCCGCCTGTGCAGATTTTCCGGCGCTCGGTCGTCTGACACAGCTAGTGCGGTTTTCCTGGCGCTCCGTCGACCGGCACCGTCGGTGTGGATTTTCCGGCGCTCCGTCGATCGGCACTGCTTGAGCGGCTTGACAAATCTTTTTCAGCTGCATCATCCATCTTTTTGAGGGGGAACAACAGTCATGACGGGTTATCTTTTCTTTGTTTTGTTTTATAATCAAGCTGGGTATGTCCAGCTTGAGGGGGAGTGTTTGCAGCGTTTGTTGATTGCTTTGTTTTTCTTTATATGTTCAAGCTAGGTACACCTAGCTTGAGGGGGGATGTTGGAGTCTGTATCCCACATCGGACTTGAGTTCCGATGTGGTCTTTATTATTCATTATAAAAGAACCTCAAGGCCTCCTTTAGAGAGGACCTTGGGGATTAGGCATCCACTCTTATACTTTAACAATTATCAATTTGGAATGATTGTTTTAATACCATGATTGATTTTTAATAAGGGACCTGAAGATGATGTAATATGCAAAATTATCTTTGGGTTGGGAAAAATCGAGTGCTGTTTGGGAGATGCTATGTGATAGCAAGGTACCTGCCAAGTTGAAAGGGGAGCGTTATAAGATAATTATTGACAATGCTTGATGGTACTGATTTTTGGGCAACTATAGAATGCCATGCACATAAAATGACTTTTAAAAATGATAATTTGAAGATGGATACATGGTTATATTACAATGAATAGAGTGAAAAAGGAAGTTATACATCAAAAGTTTATTGTTGCATTGACAGTGGATAAGTAAAGATGATGACTTCATTGTTAATAGGGCATATGTTTTGCACGGCCAATGGATTTTTCATTCATAAGAGTGCTTTGATTCATAAAATTCCATGACAAAACATGGCATGAGAAGACAGTGAGGGGCAGACTAAAATTGATATGAGTGTTAAAAATGGGTTCTTATTCTTGGTATCCGGAGTGCAATAATTTCCAGATCTTTCCACTCCACTGCCCTGATTTGATCCTCTATATCACTCTCCTGCACATTATGTTCTTGTAGATTATGTCCACATATGATTAATGGGGTGCTGCTAAATGTTTCAATCAGACCCACTTTAAGTAACCTGATTCTTGGGTCATGCCAAACAGCCATTTCATGGCCAGTGTTCCTTATCAAAGGGACATAATTTGCATGTTTAATTTCAGTTTGTTTTCATTTATGTTTCATTTGGTACATTAAAAAGAATTAAAAGGAAATGAAATAAATTTTAAAGTGAAAATGTCGCTGTTCATACTATATCTTGTTTTATTTCCATCATAACTCAAAAAAAAATAAATAAAAGAAAAACTGTTTAGACATCTGAAAGCGAACTTACATATCAAGGAATGCTCATTTTACTGTTCTAGCTTTTTTATAGTTGTAATTTCAATGACAGAAAAATGACATTTTCTTGAGTCTGCTTGATTTCATTTAATCACGACTGCCATAAATTATTGTCTTTGAAAAAGCCATAGTAAACATGTCTCGTAGTGGGTGTTTCTTGTTTGTCACCCGATGCTTCTTTAGTTATTTTTTCCCTTTGGGACTGGCTTGTAAAATTTTGAGTCACTTGTAATCTTACTATCATTATATACCTCTAGTTCACTTGAATTTAATTGAACATTTATTTTACAAAGGGCACTACTCGAAGGAATCCAAATGGGAGTACAAAATCTGGTTCCTTAAGAGGGTCTTCCTATCCAATAAAAAAAATGGAAAGAAGTCGACAAATATTGCCCCCTTTGTTATTGAAAAGTGTTCGAATGGAGGAGCTCGTAAACTCAATACCCAAGATGTCCTCCTAAGGGAGACCTTGGTGTTTATTTATAGAGAATAATAATGATAAAACAATACTCAAATTCGATGTGGGACTTGATTAAACACACCCTACTCCCACTCTCAAGCTAGGTCTACCTAGTTTGGATACATAACTAAAGGAAGAAAAATCAAAGACACCCGTGACACTCCTCCTCAAATTGGACATACTCAGCTTGATCACATAACAAGACTAAACATAAGAAAAGATCATCCACCATTGCAGCTCCCTCTTAAGATGAAGCAGATGAATGATGCTGCTGAACAAGATATGCCAACCGAGGAACAATGCCTGTGATGCAAAACCAACAGGAATAACTGACAATAAAATACACCGACAAGAATAGCTGGATTGTGCCTTGGCGGGAATAACCGGTCAAGAGGCGTGCAGGAACACACGCGACGAGACACCGATCGGATGCTCAACAAGAACAGTTGGATCACATAAAGACATGCAGGAATAACACACAATGATGCGACGAGATGACAGCAGAGGAGACACTGAATAGCCATGGGAGCCGCCACCACCCTTGGGGAAAACCTGGGTTGAACCCTAGGCGAGAAGAGGAGGGAGAAAGAGCTAGAGTTTGGGATCTTGCTGACACCATGTTAGAATTGAGGAGCCCGTAACCAAATACCCAATATATCCTTCTAAGGGAGGTCTTGGTCTTTATTTATAAAGAATTATAATGATAACGCAATACTTAAGTCCGATGTGGGACTCGACTAAATATACCTTTTAACAAAAAGCGAGGCTAAATGCATAACAATTTAGACAAAGTAAAGCAAAACATGTTATTTGATTTGTTTTCTTGAGATGTATCGCTCAGCTCTTTCTATTATAGTGCATCCCAGCCATTAACTTACTAAGCTGCTGGTGACTTTAATATTACTTAGAATGCCATTCATGTTAATTTATATATATAATAGAAATAAAAGTGCTCTTAACGAACAATAATTAGAAAATTTTAGTCGCATTTCAGGAATTTGAAACTTTGTTAGTGCTCATTAATTTGTTGTGTCATTTTTTTCAATCATGTAGGTAATGGTAATGACCCCTCAGATTTTGTTAGATGCCCTCAGAAGGGCTATTTTGAGTATAAAGTTGGTGCATTTGTTGATATTTGATGAATGCCATCGTGCTACTGGTAGCCATGCCTATACCAAAATAATGAAGGTAAGCATTTTTTATGACTTGAGTATTTTTAGTTTCTATGTCCTTTATTTTATTTTCATTTTCATTTTTTCTTCAATCTATATCTTTTTCTATTTAAATTTTCTTCTGATCATCTTTTTAAATGTTTGATCTGTGATAGGAGTTTTACCACAAGTCTATAAACAAGCCAAAAATTTTTGGAATGACTGCATCACCTGTAATTAGTAAAGGTGAGATTTTCATTACCCCTGATATACCGCTAGAGTTAGCATTCATTTCCTTTTTTGTTTAATGACCACAAAGATGCTTAGGTTTGAGCCTCTAGAATCTTTTATGTGTATCCATTGCTACAATTATTTAATTCAATTTCTGCATAACAAACTCTGTTTCCTTGATAAAATGTTATTTGCGCGATCGTATGTGAATTGGCCTTCTAGAACATATGTGGTCAAATAAATTGTTATTTCGTACATCTATTAGATTTCTTTAGAATGAAATCATTTTATCTGTGTTTTGGTTGTTGATAATTAACGAGGTTAGAGGTACAGTGGATTTTAAGCTCAAACATTGTAGAGAAATTTCATGTAGCCATTCCCAAATATTGGGAATAAAGGTTCATTTTCTGATCATCATAACTAACTTGTTCTGTTATATTCTGTAGCATAAGCAGCCACCAAAATTCTGTTTCCTTTATGCATCTCAGGTTGCATTAAAATGCCATGACAGGACTTTAGTTTTCAAACCCAAATCAAATTTGTTGGCTCAATCCTGGTTTTTTTTTGGTCCGTATTAACTGACAGCAACGCTTTAATAATTATATATAAATTGGTTCAGACCACCAGATTCATCTGTATAATGCATTGAAACTTGAGATGACGTGATGAAAGATATTGCCTGTTGGATTACTTTATTATTGTTCTAATCTTGCTCCCATTTTTTACATTTTTGTTTTTTTTCAAATCTTTGTCTGTTACAAGCGCGCTTTCTAATGCGCCGAAACAAGAAAAATATGTTGCCAATCAATTTGACTCTCATTATGGCATTTAATGGGTCAAATCATTTTTGTCATACATTTGAATCCCGTTAGGACATTTAATAGGTCAAAACGTTAGTTGTCATCCATTTGACTGTCATTATGACATTTATCGAGTCAAAATATTAGTTACATCCATTTGACTCTCATTAGCTCTAGATGAATGAAAAAATCAATCCTTTGGAGTCTGAAATCCGTGGTTCTCGAACCCACATCAATCTTCTCTCTATGTTTTTTAAATTCTTTTGGATTCTTATCAATCTCATTTCCTCATTCTAGAGTGTGGCAAATCATTCTAGTTGTTATGATTGTGGCATGAAAACTTACCAATTTTGGGCTTCCGTTTTTTTTTTAGTTAACTATTTAATTAGTTAACTAATTTTGCATCAAGCACATCACTTTCCTTCACATTCATTTACTAGTGTTATTCATGTCAGTCTTATGCCAATTTCAATGCTGAAGTTTTTACACATTTTTTTCATATGCTTTTGAGTCAGGTTTTTCTTCCAACCGACAATGTGAAAACAAAATATCTGATCTTGAGAGCGTTTTGGATTCTCAGGTTACCAGGAGTCTCTTGGGTGCTGTTTTCATGTTACTTTGGGCGAGTAAACCTTTTTTTTTAGCCATAACCCTGTTTCTATATGTTCTTTGCAGATCTATACTGTTAAAGATCGGGTAGAAGTTGACACAGTAGTACCCTTCGCTAAAGAGTTATGTAAGTTCTATGATAGGGCATCATTTGTCCACTCCAAGCTGAAAGCCAAGTTAGGATCATCATGGTCAAAGGTAATCCCGCCATGTCTTACTCTCTGTCCACATGAGTACTGTCATGTCTTTCTTATCTGCTCTTAGCTTTTGGATTAAATGTTACAACAACAAAAATAACCACAAACAAGCCTTAATCCCAATTAAATGGGGTCGGCTACATGGATCAAATGCCGTCAATTAGCTTTATTGAAGACCATATTTTCATTGAAACCGTATTTTCGATAAAATGTTTAGGGTGCTAAAATGCTTATTTGCATGGGCAGTTTGATGGCGAGTTAATTAAGCTACACAAATCTGTGCCATGCTGTTACAAAGACATGAATGATAAACTCAAGAAGTTGCAGAGAAATCTATCTGCTGTCCATTCGAAGATTTTGTACTGCCTTGATGATGTTGGTCTTTTAGGTGCATATGAGGTATCATCATGCATTTTTTGACATTATGACGGTAGTGATAATATGGAAAATGAAAAGCCTGTCCATGTCTTTATATGCTACATTTGGTATGAAGGAATAATGGTCTGGGAAAAGAAATGAGTGAGGGAACAGTCAGAAATTGTGTTTGGTACGAGACAGTGGGACTGTCAGAGGGACTGTCGGTTCCATTATTTTAGGGAATCTGGATTCCATCCAATTTGGATAGAATGTCCATTCCTTGGAAAATAATTTTATGGATATATATGCCCTTGATTTTATATATTATCGATAAGAATATCCTTTAAAAAATAGAATATAAATTATATTATATTTTTTTGTTATTATATATTATATTATTTAATACATTTCATCCTAGCTCTTCGAGCAAACAGACTATTGAATGAACAATCCATTTCTCATTCCCTTTCCCATGCCTTTTCCATTTCCATCAAAAAGGGTTCCCTAGTACCAAATGTTGCCTTTTACCATTTTGCTTTCCACACCTGCCAGTAGTTCTACTCTGGAATTTTCTGTAGTAAGATTTGAGAAGGCTTATGATTGAATGTCAATGTTTTCTGGAAATATGACCACAAAAAATGTCTAATTTCAGATTCATAATAGAATTATGTTTATGATTATACGTTTGTTGGTTTAGTTCCCTGAGTAACCCTGAATCCAATTTTACAGTATGTGATTGATAGGGATGAGTAGGGCTGTAGGGGAATCTGCGGGTCAGAGTGGTAACTGCCATAGCTTGGGGAATATGCTGGGAATCCTGGGGGAATATGCCGGGGGGGGGGGGCACGGGTTGTTAGATGGGGCTGTTATAAGTTGGGAGGGCTGGAGCGAGTTTAGTGTAGGGATTATTCTGTTCAGGCTGTTAGGCTTTTAGCTGGTGCTGTTCCTACCTTTACTCAATATACAAGGAGCTTGTCTTCTTTTTTCTCTATCATTGGTCTGAGCTGCCAGCGTGCACCGTTGTCTTACATTCAAAGGTGGCGTGCACGCCCGAAAGATGCTCGGATCTTCATCCCCTACTGCCGATGTTCTTCATCCTATCACGTTCAAGGGAAGCGCGCATAGCCTGACGATGCGCAGTGCTGGTTTTGTCTCAAAGGAGGTGAGCGCTGTCGGTGACTTCCGTAGAAGGCAACGTGCACTGCTGGCTTGCGTCAGAGGAGGCGCGCGCCACTAGCTTCTGTCAGACACAACACACTCCTGGTTTCCTTTTCATTCGGTGGAGGTTTGTGGTGCCAACTCATGACCAGATGAGACACGCACGATCGGACGCTACGCACCATCAGCTTTGGCTCAGAGTTGGTGCGCATGGGGACTTGTCACCAGTCTTATCGTGATCCCTTTGAGCAACACATGACCAACCTTGAAGCAACAGTAGGGGACGACGTCTCAACCGATTCGCAGCACAGCTGCTGGAATTCCTCACGCATGGAAAATCTGATGCAGGAGCTCCAGGCGATTATGGCTAGACTGGCCAGGTGTGAGGACAAGTGGTAGGCGACCAGACAAGTGATGATGCCGGTATTTTCGGGAGATGCTCTTGAGTCTTGGATCACATTGGATGAGAATTATTTTTCGATGCACAAAACTCCAGAAGAGATGAATATACTGCTGGCATGACTCTGTATGTCAGATATGTTTGGACAGTGGTTTTTATCGTTGCAAGCAACTACGCCTCAACTCACGTGGTCATAACTCAAAGAAGTGATGCTCTGGTGTTTTGGAAGAGCGGCAGTAGTAGCCACTGTTGTTTCGTCTACTCAAGCTGAGACTTCTTCCACCGAACATCAGGCAAATTATGGATTGGTGATTTGTGCCGAGCAGACGCAGGAACAACCCAAGGAGTCTGCAGAGCACTTTGCGCACCAACCCTTCCTCGAGCAAATGGTGAAAGTGAAAGAGAACTCTGTTTGGGCTCTTGGGCAAAGGATGAAAAGATGCTGCATTTACCTGATTGTAGACCCTCTCCAACTCCTTTTGACGATGGAGTAGCATGGGGCATTGATAGAGGGAGCCTCTCTGGCCTGACTAAAATTGCAAAAGCCCCCCTGGCCCCTCTATCAAAGGTGACTATTGGGTATGGATGCAACAGTTAATGGGGAAGGTGCACATCAGGCAACGGAAATACAAGAAGGGGCTGATCGAATGGGTGGAATTCCTCTTAATTTCTCCGGATGGCAGTATAACCGACAACTTTCAATTTTCAAGGCTTGTCCATACACTAGAGAGGAGCACCTGGGAGATAGCCTGACATGCCTGGGTAGAAAGGGGACATGCTAAGGGACCATAGCAGCTCGGTCCTAAGTCAGCGGTGCTGCTTGGTTCTGCCCAAAGCGCAGAAGCTGGGCAGAATATCTGGGAGATTGCATGGGGCCTCTCAAAGAACCACCACCGCACTGTCCTAAATCACTCACGGTGTCTTATTTTTCTCCAAGCAAAGGACGTAGGGAGAGGGCGCACCAAAAATTCATCATGATTCTCACCTCGAGGACAAAGTGATTTTCCAATGATAGTGAAAACAGAGGACAAACTCCTTGTATATTGAGTAAAAGTAGGAACAACACCAGCTAAAAGCTGAACTGCCTGAACAGAATAATCCCTACCTCACTCTCTCCAGCCCTCCCTACTTATAACAGCCCCTTCTAACAACCTGTGGGGCCCCCAACATGTCTCCCCAGGATTCCCGGCATACCCCCCCCCCCACCCACAGGATTCCCAGCATATTCCCCCTGCTGGCCCAATCAACTCCCCTATGGCAGTTACCACTTTGCCCCTGGCAGATTCCCCTACAGCCTTACTCATCTGTATCAGTGATGGGCCCATTAAACTCCTGCAGTATTTATAGTTTTAAATTTCTTCCACGTTAATACTGAATTTGATGTTTGAAACAGCACTTGGCTCTTTTGCAGGCTGTCATTCATTGTATAGAGAATGCTCCCTGCACATGGGACAAATATGACTTTTTTGGAAATTGTTTCATGCAATATAAATGTTTTTTGGAGGAAGCATTACATATTTTTGAGGAATTTTTTCCACATGGTATGTATGGTGAATTTGGTTCAATGCATTTTTTGTGCACTTCATTGCAAATTATTTCTCATGTTTTCCCTTGAATTATGAATTTGTGATGCTCATGCTAGAAAAACTCATAAATAGTATACTCTTAAAATACCATTGTTCAAAAGACTTGAGTGACTTGATTTATTACAAAACATTGTGACCGTCAACTTTGGTTGTTGTGTTTAATGGTTTTTAATAATTTTTAAATTAATTTTTCTTCCAATTTTTAAACAAATACCTCTTTAACAAAAATATACTTCACATGATAATTTGTAAGATTACATCATTAAGTGGTTATTCTGCACTCTTTTATTATCGAAAGAATAATTAAGCTCAAATGACTATTGTTTGTTACCATTTTTTTTAAATATTTCCCTGGGTGCACTGCCAGATGTGAATGGTTTTCATTATCTTTGATTACATTTAAGATTTTGATTGGACTTGTGTTTTTAGCATATATTTTCACTGTTAGCTAACCTTGGCATTTTCTTAGGCAATGGTGATCTTCCACATATTGGATCTGACTATATAAAGGCTGTAAATATAGGCTTAATCTCTCCAAAGTTGCTTGAACTCATAAAATTATTTCTATCATTTGGGTATGGAAGCCTTTTTTTCATTAACGAGCTGATTTATAACTACTTCGGATAACCCATTTCTCAATTTTTTTTTGCTTTAAGAAAGGAAAGTCGGGTATCATGCCTCATATTTGTTGAAAGAATTATAACTGCTATAGTTATTACGAGAACCATGAAGAAAATCCGGTCTATCTCTCATTTGACGGTCTCGTTTCTGTCTGGAAGTACTTCTTCTGTTGATGCCCTTGCTCCCAAATCACAGAAAGAAACATTAGAATCTTTTCACTCTGGAAAGGTAAATGATGCCTGTTGTTCATGAAATTGAATTTTATTGAGTTTTTGTGCGTGGAGCATTGTAAATTTATGCATGACTGATTATATATCCAGGTCAACTTATTAATTGCAACTGATGTTCTTGAGGAAGGAATTAATGTGCGGAACTGCTCATGTGTCATACGGTTTGACTTGCCAAAGACGGTTCGTAGCTATGTTCAGTCACGAGGACGGGCACGGCAGAAGGATTCTCAATTCATAATGATGATTGAGAGGTTTTTTTCCTTCGTTTTTTAGCACGATTAAATATTTATCCTACTTTGTCATCCAGCATAAATAGGAAATTGCATTGGTATGAATTGTGAGATAAGGAGGGATCCCATTGGAAATGCCTAACATTTTTTTTTGAAGAAATTACTACAGAAACTCTTCATTATGTTTTTAAAGAAATCCATTGGTCAATACTAAAACCATTGGATTGTTCAACTATCAAGAGCAGCTAAGAAGCTGCTCCAAACAAATGTAGAACTGCAGAGAGTTCTCAACAGTCAGGGCACTAAAATGTTTGATGCTTTAATAGAGACAACATTAGGGAGCATAGGTTTTGTAATTTCCTTTCCTGTTATTCATTTCTTGATCATGAATTTAAGAGCCTATTTGTTTATGTTTTTTTTGGCCTAAAAGCATTAAAAAAAGAATCACTTTTCTAAATTTTAAGGGTTTTTCTCATGTTGGAAGGAAAATCTCTTGTCATAATCGTGTACTAAAATGTTAGCATTAGCAACCAGCAACCTTGTTAGACCATATGCTGCCTCATGTAAAATAGTGTTACAGGATGTCTGGTAAGATTTTTTGCCCATAGATTTAAAATGTTTCTGTCAGACATTATTTTTGTTCGCTAATTTCTTATGTTTTTTTTTGGTTTCTCTCTATTTTCAGAGGGAACATGAAGCATGTAGATCAATTATTTGACATCATCAGGAGTGAGCGTTCGGTGGCTGATGCTGCCATAAACAGAGATCCCGATGTCTTTTCAGTAAAAACATGTACCTTTGATGAAGCGGATGCTTATTTTGTCGATGCAACTGGAGCATCTGTTACAACTGATTCTAGCGTGCATACCATTCATCAGTACTGTGCAAAGCTTCCTGGTGATATGTAAGTTGATCCTTTCTCATCCTTAATTTTTTTTTGTGGATTTGAGCAATTCGGCTGATACTGTTGTTTATTTGGCTTCTGTGTTCTTTAGGTACTTCTCCCCAAAGCCAGACTTCCAATTTTTATTTTCCGAGGGTTTATCTTCATGTAAATTAACATTACCTGTCAATGCGGCTTTTCAAACACTGGTTGGACCCCCCAGCAAAAATTCTCTCTTGTCCAAGCAACTTGTTTGTTTGGAAGCTTGTAAGAAACTGCATCACTTAGGGGCACTTGATGATCAGCTTCTACCTTCAATTGAAGAGCATTTGGAAAAGCATTCTAACATCACTTGCAAGGAACTAGCGGGTGCAGGTACGCAAACTTAAGAGATTGGTTTCACTGTGGTACCATGTGTTGAGGCTTTTGCTTTTGCTTTTTTTTTTTTTTTTTTGGTGTTTTAAGGAACAAAAAAGCGAAAGGAATTACATGGTTCAGCTTGCATTCGTGCTTTATCTGGAACATGGGGAGATAGAGATATTGGCGCTACGTTTCAAGCTTATGAGATGAGATTTTCCTGTGATGCTGCTGGTCATATTTACTCTGGATTTGTGCTTTTGCTTGAGTCAAAGCTAGAAGATGATGTTGGAAATATTGAAGTTGACTTGTACTTGCATGCAAATAAAGTGGTTAAATCTTCTATTTCATTTTGTGGGAAAGTACATCTAAATGGTGATGAGGTAACTTCCTGAATTCTTAAATTCCAAGTTGTTTTTTATTTTTAGTAATATATTCTTCTTGCCGATCATTTTTTTAATTTTTTTTAATCAGGTGAAGAAAGCAAAAGTCTTTCAGGAATTATTCTTTAATGGTTTGTTTGGGAAATTGTTTGTTGGATCCAAATCATCCAGGACACCAAGATTTTTTTTGCTTAATGCTGAAAATAAATCATTCTGGAGCCCTTCAAATATGTACTTACTGTTACCTTTTCAGCCTTTTAGCCATGAGAGGTTGAAAATAAACTGGGGTGTTATTAATTCTTCCTTTTTGGCAGCAGAGTTTTTAAAGAATAACTGTCAGTTGGGTCTTCAACATTCTACCGGCAACACTGAAAATATTTTGTCCAGGATCAGTATAGTGGATGCCAAGGTTAAAAACCTTAATTTTGTACATCTGGCCAATGATTCACCCAGCTTTGAAAACCTTAAGGGAAAGGTGGTCATTGCAGTTCACACTGGAAAAATTTATTCTGTTGTTTCTGAAGTAAATGATTCCTCTGCTGAGAGTCCCTTTGATGGTGGTGGTTATAGAACATTTACCGAGTACTTTAAAAAAAAGTAAGTACTGTTATATTATACAATTTTTTATTGTGCATTGAAAATTCCTTAATATCAATCAACATAATAACTGGTCACCCAAAGATGTGGTGGACCACTGTTGATTTAAGATTTATGATTCCTGTAAATGACATTACTCTATCAGGTATGGGATTGTGTTGATGCATCCTGGACAACCATTATTGAAGTTAAAGCAAAGTCATAACCCACATAACCTCTTGGTGGACTTTAATAACAAAGGTTAGTTATTTGTTTAAAGGTTATTATGACACACGCACATATAACTTTATCAAGGCATCAATGAATCATTTCTTGGAATATTTTCCATCTTAGTGTTTTGATTTTCATCCAAATTCTTAGGATGAACTTCAGCATCATTCTTTGCCATTTAATATCCTTGATCAGCACCTGATATCATTTATTTAATTTACAGGTGTTTAATCTGACTGATTCTTTTTTGTTTGAAGTTTTGTTCCTTACCATGTGATACTAGTTTTTTTTTTTTTTTAATTTCCTTCTTATCTCAAAGTGTGCTTTTATTTTTATGTGTAAGATATGATGACTGACCAGCCACGGAGTTATGTTCACATGCCTCCAGAGCTCTTAGTAATTGTCGATGTATCAATAGACGTTTTGAAGTCGCTATATTTATTGCCATCCTTGATGCACAGACTGCAGTCTCTGATGTTGGCCAGTCAACTTAGGGAAGACATTGCTTGCTATTTCTGCTGCATACCCAGTTCATTGGTTTGTCACACTTGTTCAATTCGAATGCTTAAGCATGATTTTCCAATACAATAATGAATGCTCTCTATTTAAATCTCTTGCCTTTAGATGCTGGAAGGTCTTACAACCCTTAGATGTTCTGAAGTATTTTCAATGGAGCGGTTGGAGCTGCTCGGGGATTCAGTGTTGAAGTATGCTGTGAGCTGCCACCTCTTTTTTAAGTACCCTAAGAAACACGAAGGACAATTATCAGATCGACGCTCATTTTATGTGTGTAATTCCAACCTTCATAAAGTAGGAACCAATCACAATTTGCAGGTGGTTGACTTCTTTGTCTGTTAGCAGTACTTTTTTTTGCTGCTGTTGTTATATAATCAGCCATTTTTCATATACAGCATCATATTGCACTTCTGTTCCACGATACAATTGCATGGCATGAAAAATGTAATTATCAGCCATGACACATAGCAGGATCAGAGTGGAAAGTTGCTTATGGTTGTTTAAAAAGTTGCAGAACAGATGACTAGACAGAAACTGGAATAGCACTTGTTGACAACTGCTTATGACACTTATTAAGAATCCACAACCCTAGAAACATAAACATTACATCCATTAATGGCTTCCAATCGCAAAATGCGCAATCAGTGAAGCGATAATTAAAAGTTTCAAAGACTAATGCACATCCTTGGATTTCTTTCTACCATTATTTGGTAGCATTATAATACTAATTTAATTAAAAACTCAAAACCAACCAACCATTTTAAGCACTTTGTTAACATGTTTGGTGTACAACCAAAATTGTTTTTGTGACTGTGATGTTTATCATCACCACGCCCCTAATGCTCCGTTTGACAAAACTTTGAAATCTTTGTGTGACACAATCACTTATCAGAAGCGCTTTTGTATAATTGTTTCCAGCTTATTGAAAAAATGTGCTTCTGCCGCTTGCTGAAGTTATTTTCTTCTGGAATTCAATTGGAAGCGTTTTTTCCAAAACAAAACACCATTTTTTCAAACTGCTTACATTAAGTGATGCTTGCTATAAGCTGTTTTCAGTAAGCTCTGTCAAACATAGCCTTAGGGACGTGGTGATGATAAACACCATACAATTTCAAAAACAATTTTGATTGGGCACCAAGTTTACAAAGCGCTTAAAATGGTTGGTTGTGAGTTTTTAATTGAATGAGTATTATACTACTACCAAATAAAGGGTCCAAGGCTGAGCGTTATTCCTCAGAACTTCTAATAGTTGTTTCACTGATTGCATATTTTACCATTGGATGACATTGCTGGTTGTAAATGTTTATGTTTTCAGGGTTGTTGATTCTTAGTTCTCTGTTTGGTCACTTCCCTGATCTTCATAATCTTCTGATGATCCTAAAGAACAGCTTCCTGTTGTTTTATTTTATATTTTACAAAAATAATGAAATTTATATGTTAAGATGTCTGTCATTTTCTTTCTCCTCAGGCATACATACAAGATGCGGCATTTGAACCCCTTCGATGGACTGCACCGGGACAGCGTTCTATACATGAAATGCCATGCTTGTGTGGAGTGGATACCCTGGAGGTTCCATTGGGAAAGTTCTACAGGGAAGATGACGGGGTTGTGATTGGAAAGCCTTGTGATAGGGGTCACCGTTGGATTGCATCAAAGACCATCTCTGATTGCGTTGAAGCCCTAATAGGAGCATATTACATAGCTGGCGGCTTAGGCGCGGCCCTTTATCTGATGGAATGGCTTGGGATTGTTGTTGGGCTTGATCCTATATCTGTCACTGACGTTGTTAAAAATGCATCCCTTCACTCTTATGCCCCAATGAAAACGGTGGTGGAAACCCTAGAGGGCAAGCTTGGGTACAAATTCTCTGTCAAGGGTCTTCTGTTAGAGGCTGTCACCCATCCTTCTGTGCAAGAATTGGGAGTCAGCTACTGTTACCAGGTATTTATGAAGTCATGGCACTATGAATTTTCAAACATTCTCTCTCCACTAGACCTGTTCATGGGCCTGGGAATCCACCTGATCCGATAAGCCCAGCCTGAAAAAATTGTATTATAGAGCCTTATTTTTTTTGACATGAATAGTAAATGAGCCACTTTCAAAAGTCCGGTTAATATTTGTGGTAGGCTTGGACCACAATTTGTGTCCTGACCCGCCCGATAATAATTTGATATAATATATTTTTTAAGAGAAATCATATTATTATGTATTCAATATTTTAAAACTATCATCATCATTATTATTATATATGTATATATTTTTAATATGATGAATTTTTAAAGCCAGATTAATAATTGTTTCAGGCTTTGGGCTGAGATGTTTTTAAATGGGCTGGGCTTGGGCATGTTTTTTTTATATATTAACAGGGTAAAAACCTGGCCTGAATCCGATAGGTCTGTCCTGTGTGCACCTGTATTCATTGTCCACTTGTCTAGTATTTTTGTGTTGCATTTGGTGCGACAAATTTCCTACCGTACTGGTTGATACGGAGCCTGAATTATTGAAAAGAGAGCAATCTCTAGCTGGACAGCTTGAATCAAACCAAAATACTACAATATATGAAAAAAAGTTGGGAGTTTTTGTGGTCCTCAATATGAGAAAAAACAGTGCATTTAATTTTATATTTTCACTAGTAACTTTATTAATTATAAGAGAATATAGTATAAATACTGAAATAAAAGTATTTTTTGAGAATAAATTATAATTTGTAATAAATTCGATGTATTCATCTACTTTCAACTGTTTTTCTTAATTGCTGTGAAGCTGTTATTTTTTGCTAATATTGTGGATCAGACATAGTAAGTTTTTGTTCTTTTGCACACTGTTACATTCTCTCAGCAGTGGCCTTTTGAATTTTGGACAGAGGCTTGAATTTCTCGGTGATTCTGTTCTTGACCTGCTCATTACACAGTATCTTTATCAAACTCATGCGGATATAGATCAAGGGCAGTTAACTGATCTTAGGTCGGCTTCTGTGAACAATGAGAGTTTTTCCCAAGCTGCTATAAGGAATAACCTTCAAGAACATCTTCAACATTGCTCTGGATTGCTTTCAAATCAGATAGCAGAGTATGTTCAGTCACTCTCTGCTGTTGATGTCTCCAAGCCAATCCAAACCCTAAGAGGCCCAAAAGTAAGTACTGAATTTATGAAGTGATTGTATTATCAAATTTATTATTAATTATTAATACAAGCTGTGGGTATCATTTTCTGCTGCAGGCTCTCGGTGACATGATCGAGGGCATTGCTGGGGCAATTCTCATTGACAGCGAGCTTAAGCTTGATGAAGTTTGGAGAGTGCTTAAACCTCTATTATCTCCAATAGTGACACCAGAGAGTCTTGAGTTGCATCCCTTGAGAGAACTGCAAGAGCTGTGCAGTTCTCTGGGATATTTTGTTAAAGAGACATGTAGTAATAATCAGAGAGAAATGGTCTCAATTGAGCTTTATGTACAACTTAGAGATGAACTGGTGGAAGGTCGGGGATATGGTAAGAGCAGAAGAGATGCCCGAGGACAAGCAGCTTTCAAATTGTTGAAGAATCTTGAGGTTTGTTGGTGCTTTGAAATATTTTTCCTTTTTCTGTAGTCACAACATGACATTAGAAAGTTTCTACCATTCTCTTGAATCTTCTCATCTTGTTATAAGAAACAATCCAATGTAGCCAAATCCCTGGGAACATAAACATCAATCATTTGTGATGAAGCAGGACAGAGGAATTTCGCGTTGTCGCCCTGTTTCGAAGAAGAGGACGCGGGATGATCATTTCCGAACAAATGACGAGCAGAAACCCCACAAAAAACAGAGGACCACAAAATCTCAGTTGGATCCCGTTGCTGCTGTACCTTCCTCTACTGGAGACTCGTCTGCCACTCCAGGTTTGCATTATCAGTACCAGGACTTCCATTACATATCCATCTTCATGCCTTCTGTGTTGCATGAAATTTCTTATTTTTTTTATAGTACCGGGGTGGGGGGTGGGTGCTGACACACACACACACACAAGGCAAATGGTGTGGTGATCTGTTTATGTACATTTGCTATTTACTGATTTCATTGTCTGAGTTCTGTAATTAATAAATCTGATAATATCACTGTAATAAATCTGATAATATCTGTGCATATTTTCATTACCTACTCTTCAACTAATAATGAATTTCATTGAGGATCTTGATGGGAATTTGTCGATATTGAATTAACACCCCCTAATTTAACCATTAAAGTGCACCCAAACAGTGATTTGGATGTCTGCACTCCCAAAAGATGATGGATTATCTACCTTAAGGTTGCGTTTGGTAACAGTTGAGAAAAAAATGATTTTTTTGCAGTGATTGCATCTGTGAATACACAGAAAGGAGGGCCTCGCCAAGCGCTTTATTATCTGTGCAGCAAACAACAGTGGCCTATGCCTGGGATGACTGTAGAGCATCAATCAAGGTCGGTCCAAGCACACGAGTTCTATTAAAAAAGGGATTATCATGAATAGTATTTTTATCTAAAAAATGCTCATGCAAACAGACCCATATCATTCATATTATTTTTGTACAGTGTTGGTGTTGTGTTTGGCGAAGGCCCGGAGAAGAGAAAGGGCTTGAACAGCTTCATCGCCAAGGCATCGCTGTGCATACCGAACGATGGGAGGGTGGAGTGCATGGGAGATGCTCGAGCCGACAAAAAATCTGCGACTGATTCTGCAGCCCTCCACTTGCTTTCTGAGCTCCAACGATTGGGTAAACTTATCATTAGAACCGAATCATGACGAAGTTTAGTATTATCATTCTTTAGTTCACATGTTTGATTGTTGAATGACAAAGCATGCATGGAGAAGTTAATCTCCCATTTGTGACAATCAACGCCAACAGTATCACTCAAGCAACAGCATGAGGCTGAATATCTCTTAATCACCGTCAACCACTAGGATGCATTTTAGATTTCAAAGTGATGAATTCATTAATTCCACATTGTCAAGTAATTCAGCAGTTTGCAATTCATTTTTATCACACCACTTTACATTTTTAGCTGTAATTTTTTTTTTAACAGCTTCGGCATATTCAAATTCTGATTTAGAATAAGGCAATTTAGATTCATTAGGGAGGTCAAAAACAGGGAACCATCCATTTTTACGTCAACTTCCGGAAAACAGTGAGTACATCTACCCTGACAATTATAATAACATCAAGCTAAAATGTATGAATGCCAAGCATTGAACAACACCGCCTCTACCGAATACTAGTAAGAGAAATACTACAATGACATGCAAGTATGCCTATAAGAGAGTGAGTACAAAGTCCTCTATAGAATCATCTTATAACAATATGCCTCCCGAGATCAATGCGATTATAACATGTTCATGCAATCAAGAGAGCAACTAAGAACATGAATCTAGCCCAAAACCACATAACTATCAAAACCTACACTGTAAATAGGAGAGTACATCTACCCAACATGGTTCCAAACACCAGATCATACATGAACAAATATCATGTGCATGAAGCGAAAACAAGACATGATCAATGCCCACACATCACATCTCAGCCCAACAATAAGCCTCATAGATCACCACAAAAAACTCTCCAAATAACAAGATACATAGGCATATAGAACACACACATTGGAAATACGTCCCAATAGACCATACGTTTTTTCACGAGGAGACATCCGTTAGGAAAAACAACAAATCATGCCTTTTCATCTGTTAGGAAAAATAGCACATACTCTCAAAGAAAGGAATACCTGACCATGTAGAACACACAAATCACTGAAGCTATCATTCCCAGTGAGAGATCTCATATGGAGGATCACTCCATTAAGTGACAATGTCAATTGAGTGGCCCAACTCTAGCTATCAAACATCCTCGTAATCATCCCACTCAGATCTCTAAATCTAATTGTCAAATGCCCAAACTTAGCTCCCTTCATGGTGTTAGGGTCACGTTGAGAAGAATCTTGAGGATATGGTTGTATTCCATGATCTCATCAAATCCACGCCATTGATATCAAAAATCATCTAGAGCCGCCAGTGTGAGGGGCGACCATCTCCCATAACATAGTTTTTTTTATATGCGTTTTTTTAGAAAGATATTTATTTAAATAATACCAGGTTATTTTTTTTGAAAATTAATACAGAAAGATGGCATTGGTCTTACCGTCTTTAGGTTTTACTCCAAAGGCGACAAGGCCAATGCCGCCTTTGCTGAAAACTAAAAAAAACAATTAAAAAATAAAAAATATATATGTTTGTATATATATATATATATTGTGTTTATTTTATTTTGTTTCGAATTATGTCCATTAATATTTGAAAGTAAAAATGTTATGTAAGCAATAAATTTTGTGACATGTAAATTAGCTTTTACTTATTATATTTATGATTTTTTTTTTAAATTTTCAATTATGTTTTATATGTTGAGTTAGTCAAATATCATTTAGATCGTATTTAAATTTTATAAGTTATAACTTATCAAAGTTACCTACATGAAACATAATGATGTTTCAAGTTAGTAGCTTTGAAAGTCTATAAATAATAAAGTAGAAATACAATGTAAATGAAATTTGACACACTTACTAAACATATAAAAAATAATTGAAAATAAAAAATATTTCATAAAAACTATTATTGATAAGTAATTTTAGTGGCACAATATATTGTTGTTTTAAACCATTACATTTGTATTTATAATTTTTTACATTCCTTTCATTTTCAATTATTTATTATATGTTTAGTCAAAGTTCTAAATTTCATTTTGATTTTAATTATGTTGTATTTTATGTGCATTTCTTTTTTATTATGTATATATTATGTTTGTAATCAATAATATTTATGTCATGTAAATTAAATTTTGTTTATTATATTTCTGAAATTCTTTTTATTTTCAACAAATTTTTAGATGTTTAGGCTATGTTTTAAGTTTTATTTAAATTGTTTTTATAGTTTATATTTTACAAGCTTTTAAAGTTACCTATTTAAAATTTAATAAGTTTTCCTATGTTTCAAGTAGTCGACTTTGAAAGTTTATAAAATATAAACTGTAAGTAAATTATAAATGAAAATTGAAATAGTGACTAAACATGTAAAAATGGTTGACAGTAAAAAGAATTTCATCATTTTAATAGAAAAACAATCATATAGAGGATAAAATACATTGTTGTTTGAAATCCTTTAAGTCAACAACACACATATAAATAAATGAGTACAATTACTGTCTATGATGAGGTCCTGTCCCACAATCTGGTGTGTGAATGAGATGCTCGTATCAAGATCGCCGACCTCTATGTTAGGATGGAGTATGATGAGCTGGAGAGGGCTCTTCCTCGGGCGTTGGAACCTCGAATATGGTGTAAAGGGATTGAAAATGAATTAAAAAAAAACACAACAAACTAATGGAATTTTTTTAACTTACTAGATCCTAGAGCCCTCTGCTATGTGGAGTAAGATACGGTATAGACTTTAGTTTATACCATGACCATACTTGAGCTGCTTTGCTAGAGGGAATCACATAGTACCCATACCCTTGATATGAAATAACGCTCGTCTGTGCCAGATGTCCAGATACTTTGCATGTCGTCGGTGCCAGCCGACATCCCACCTCCCTGTCAGCTTCACAGAATAAAGCGTTGCTGACTGTCTAGGTGGAAAGAGAATACGTTGAACAAATCCAAACCAACACATGACTCTATCAGGCTAGTGCCACTCAACAATATGAAAGTGAATGAGAGACACTACAACCATGACATCATGAATCCCATCAGTGCAGTATGCGAGCAGCTGGTCTAATAGAGCATAATATGACACCCATGCAATCTGAAATGACATGTGACATTTGTTAAAAAAATTGTTACTAAAAAACAAAAAATATAATATTATGAAATTGATTAGTCAAGGAAAGACTGTATATACTTACATCGGTGGGTACTAGACTATCCAACATGAGACGATAAACACCCAAGTTGTGCCTTGGCGTCTTGACAAAGTGGTGTGCCTGACTCCACCTGTAACGTACAACATAAAAAGTGATAAATAATAAGAAATTATTATTTTTAACTAATAGTAGCATCAAAAAACAATAAAGATGAGTGATCATACCAACATCCACGCGGAGCATCATGCAACACATCTATATGAAGTTCATGACCAACAACAATAAGGGAGAGGGGAGGGATGCACTCCCATGCCCACATCTGAATAAGGATGACACATCCCCCGAGATCAGTGTGATCTGATCGATGCATAATGCTCTGTAAGTGTATGCCAAGCATGCAGATCCCCAACTATATCTCTCGGCCTGATCAAAATCCTCCAGTAGCTCCAGATACATCATGCGCACATGCATACCAGAGTGACCAGTGCACAATGTTCCTCCAATGCACTGCAAGATATACGCACAGGTGTGACGCATGATAGTCTGCTCATCAGCGTTAGTGAGTAAATGTGCAAAGTGTATCCCAAACTAGCTCATAGATATCGACCCACCATCTGTAGCATCATCATTGCCCACAATGTTGACACCTAGCAATCACTGTACAAGATCATACTAGTCTCCACGAGTGAGTCTTATAACAGCATCCCCCCTGGATAGGAAGACCGAGCAGAACCGCCCCATCCTTAAGGGTGATGGTCATCTTTCCCTTGGACAAGTGGAATGTGTGCGTCTCGGTCTCCATCTCTCGGTGAGAGCAGCAAGGAGGTAATGATCAACAAATGTAAAATTAGATACAACAATGCCATAGAAGCCAACACAGCGTAGGTTTGGTTTAATGGTGGCCATAGGTGAAATGTGATGATAATGGTGTGCTCTACGCACCCTGATCCTTCGAAACCTCACGGTCCGCTAGCACATCGCATGAAACATGTCTATACTGCTCAATGAGCAGTGTAGTATCCTCCATCTCTATGTATAAAAATGAAATAAGTCTTAAGTGAAAAATGTAAATATGACATTATGGTTGGAAAAATGTTATGACTGGTAGAATGTAAGATGCAACATGTCTATTCCCATTGTTTTATGAAGTTTTTCTTACCAAAAGAAAATGGCATGTCTTCATGTTTCTCAAAACATATTTCTAAAGTGGTTTTAGATATGGTTTTACCTTGGAAAGGGTGTTTTGTAAGATATGGTTATATATATATATATATATATATATATATATATATAAATCTTGTCTTCATTTTCTAAAAGTTTATTAAAAAATAAGTTACAAAATGTTTTAGAAAGTGATGTAAAAAGAAGAGAAAACATCAAATCAATTTATTTTTCCATGATAAAATGAAAATTATGATAATATAAAGTGAAACAAGCAAGAATAAACCCATTAAATAGCACATGAATTCTTTACAACAAATAAGAAATACCTTGACATTTTTCAACAGAACACAATTTGGATGAGATGAGCCTGACTTCAGAAGTGAAGTAAAATCCAGCTTATTTTCAAGTGGTAGCTTAATAACATATTCCAAAGGGATGAATGCAACTTTTGAATTTTCAAAATATTTGAGCAATCTAATGACATAACTCCCCATACAGTGAATATTTCATTAGAAGACCAAAAGCTTTTGAAAATTCAAAAGTTAAGTACATCCCTTTGGAAGATGTTATTAAGCTACCACTTGAAAATAAGCTGGATTTTATTTCACTTCTGAAGTCAGGCTCATATCATCCAAACTATGCTCTGTTGAAAAATGTCAAAGTATTTCTTGTCTATTGCAAAACATTCATGTGCTATTTAATGAGTTTCTTCTTGTCCATTTCACTTTATATGACCATAATTGTCATTTGCATATTTCATTTTCCCAATCTCAGTTTTCAATTATTTGCTCACATGCTTGCTTTATAGTGTATCCATGGATATTTTGATTATGCTTTCATATCACCTCACATGTACTTGTCATATTCCTTGTAATGTGAATATGAAAGGATTATTATTATTTGATAGTAAAAGTATTCGGAAATGTCAGAAAATTCTAACAAATGAAGGATTTTATATTAACATTATATAATTGATAATATAAAAAGATCACATTAGAGGAAATACATCATTGTGGCTGGGAGTGTGAACTCTATCCAGCAATGTTAGGGAATCATTTCTTGTTATGAACTTTCCAATGACATATGCTACATCTCAAACGTTTCCCTTGTTTTTGAGGCCAATCTATCTCATTCCACATCCTGCTAGACTTCGGTCTCACTCGTTGTCATAACTTGTTGATGTCAGGTATCTATATTGGATTGTCTTTAGGCATTGGGAAATATCAAAACTTCCCAATAGACGTCCATGGTGAATCATAGTAGTTAGCAATGGTATCCAGTTGGTACATTGAATTGACATATGTTTCCCATGATATGTTTATAGAGGCACATGATGCAATGACATGTGCGCATGGAAACTGTAATGCTTGGAAGTTTCCACATCGACGTTGCCTCAATTTTAGTAATACCACTGAGACTCGACTGCTGCTATTTGTGATGGGGTTTAGACACTCTTGAACTTCAAATCGAGTGTATTCTTAGCAGAAAAGGCACACTTGATAAGCAGAAGATTCTTCAATGTTCTTTTCAATCTCTCATTGAAAGTGTCTTTCGTACCTTATCCCCTACTGAATTCCATCTTTAGTATATTTTTCTCTATCAAAAAAGTACTTGACACAATGATAAGATGTCTCCTGAACTAGGCCAATCATAGGTAACTTGAGAATCCCATTGAAGATTCCATTGATGCACTCCACAATGATTCTGGTCATGCGTCCATACCTCCCCCCCTACCATATGCTAGTGTCCACTTTTCTTTTTTAAATCTACACCATATAATCATACACTCCCTAATTAGCCCTGTGGATTTCTTCGAAACATTGTTCAAACCTTTATTGATCCGACTCATATGCTACATAGAAGTGATTTTTTCCATATAAATTCATTTTTATCATTACATTAAAATAATAAAAAATAATAAATAGATTGCATACCAAGCCTCGTAATTTCCTTCTTCATAGGTTTATCATGGAATGGTTTTCACACATTGCTAACAATGTGTCTCAAAAGTACCGATGATGTGCATTCTGGGGTTTCATGTATCAGGATCCACATTGATTGCCCGATGATGATCAAATATCAAACAGACACCCCAAATGAGGGTAAAATGGTTGCTGGTACATGCCAAAAGCCAACTCCATGATTCATGATTTTCCTTCTCCATAATGGAAAATGCAAGCGGCAGAGATGAACGGTTTTCATATTGGGTTGCTGTAATCAACAATACGCCTACATATTTTCTATATAGAAACGTTTCGTCAATCTATAGGAATTGTTTATAGAAACAAAATGAAAAAATGCAGGGGAGGAATGCCCAGAACAACCAACAAAATTTGACATGATATGGATCAATTCAGTTATCTTGAGACACATGTTCATTCGTATCAATATGGAAGACAACTTGGTCACTATGTCTCAATATGGCTAGAAATTAGAGAAAAACACTTGATACGATTCATCCCAATCACCATAGACCTTGAAAATTGCCTTATATTTTTCCATCCACGCCTTATTATAGGAAATCTTATAACCAAAATTTTGTTGTATCCTCTCTTGTACAAGGGATATAATAATATCTTGTAAGGTCATAATCATCTCAACAATAATAGATGTCACAAATTCAACATCCAATGAAGTGTGATCTTGTGTCAGATTTGACTGAATGAAAGTATGAGATGCCTCAATATTAGAAGTTCTACAAACTCTAAATATAATGTCAGGAATCACCCTCAAGAGGAATCTACAATCATCCCCATATTTATCACAAAGTACGATGCATTTTTCATGACTTGATTCTTGAACTAAATATCTATAGTGCCTCTCAATATGAAATCTTTTTTGTATGTTTTTCACTGTATCTTTATTTGGAAAATCCCTTCCAACATATAATGTTTTGTCCAACTCACTAAAATTATCCTCTACAACTCCAGGAAACTTAGTTGCAGGTGTGATAACATTCCAGTCGAATTCAGGAAAACATGCCATTGCTTCCAACCATGATGCGAACAGTAGTGGATGATTTATTATGGGCCGAGGATGCTATACAACTACTACATTTCTAGAGACCTCCATCCCAAACTCTGCAACTTCCTCTTCATAAACACTGTTGTCTTTGTCTATTCCATCATTATAAAATTCCTCATCAAAAGACAAATTTAGATGTACATTTGGTAGATCGGCTAGGTTGTCCTCTTCCACATCACAGGGAATAACCTCATTTTCTTGGGATGAAACTTCTTTAACCACTCTTGTATTTCTATGTCTTCATAAAATTGGAAATTGTTGTTTTACACTATAAACCTCAACATAGAACTCCATCATGGCACTATATGAGTGTTGGGAAAATAAAGTTATTGCTTGGACCCAGTGCTCATCAGTAGCCAATGGAAAAGCTAGATGCCATATTGTATCCAGGAATTGCAAATGTCTATAGCTAATAGACTAGATATCTTGATCAGGTCCCAGATTTAAACAATCACAAATTCTTTCATGAAGTTCTCTTAGGGTTATACAATCATATGTACTAACCATTATTGTTGGTTGTGTACTATATGAATCTCATTGCTCAGTTTTAATAGCCTCCCCATAGCAGTAGACATAGACAAACATGATTCTCTACATGAAAAATGTTTTTTGATCAAGATTCTGATAGTCTAAATAATATTGACAATGAGGGTTGATCATACAATCATTATTATAATGAAATTTTAAAACGTCTTCTTATATCCTAAAAGACGACACTAATGTTTTGTAGTTCCATTTTTAATCTTCTTAAAGGCATGTTCAGTAGTTTATAAAGACAATATGAATCATTTAAAGCATATCCCTCAGGAGTGTCAAACCAAGTGTACAGTAAGGTCCGTTGTCATGCACCGATTACCAATCGAGTCTAGATCAATGTGGTGTTTTCAGGTTTTACCTCTAGGTACATCTATGCCAGAGCCACATCTTGCAGTATCCAAACATGGATTTTATTGCTTATATAACAACATAATCTTTATTATATCGAAATTTCAGAACGTCTTATATCCTAAAAGATGACACTAATGTTTTTAGTACAAATTTTAATCTTCCAAAAGGTATGTTTAGTAGTTTATAAAGAAAATATGAATCATCTAAAGCATATCCCCCGAGAGTGTCAAACTAGGTATGCAACAAGGTCCGTTGTCATGCACCAATTCCCGATTGAGTCTAGATCAATGCGGTGTTTTTAGGTTTTACCCCTAGGTACATCTGTGCCAAATCCACATCTACTTATAGTATCCAAGCAAAGATTTTATTGCTCAGATAACCACATAATCTTTATTATACCAAAATTTTAGAACATCTTCTTATATCCTAAAATATGAAACTGATGTTTTGTAGTACAATTTTCAATCTTCATAATGGCATGTTCAGTAGTTTAAAAAGAAAATACGAATCATCTAAAACATATCCATCGAGAGTAAAAAACCAGGCATGCAATAAGGTGTGAATTATCTAAATCGTGGGAGTAACAAATCATATGTGCAGCTAACCTCTTTTTCATCCAACTAGCCATCTTTGATCCTATGTTAATTCTATGTTAATCCAAATTTAATCAATAACTAATCATTAATTAATTATTAGTTAATCATTATTTAATCATTAATTAATCCAATATTAATTATACCTTAATCATTCATTAATCACTATTTAATCATTACTTCATTAATAGATATCAAATAGTCACTTTATATATAATTATTAATTAATTAATAGTTAATCATTAATTAATTATTAGCTAATCATTCTTTAGTCATTAATTAATCACATGTTATTAATTAGTTAATTATTAGCTAATCATTAGTTAAGAATTAGTGAATCCTATATTAATTACGCCTTAATCATTCATTAATCAGTCATTAATCATTACTTAATTAATGAATTATAAGTACTTTGTAGTTAATTATTAGTTAATTACTAGTTGATCATTAATTAATTATTAGTTTCTCATTCTTTAATCATTACTTAATCTTCTGTTATTAATTGGTTATTTATTAGCTAATTAATAGTTGAATATAAGTTAATCCTAAATTAATTATACCTTAATCATTCATTGATCACTCATTAATCATTACTTAATTAATAGATATTAAGTACTTACTTTATAGTTAATTACTAGTTAATCATTAATTAAATATTAGTTAATAATTATTTAATCATTAGTTAATCATTCTTTAATCATTAGTTAACAATTCTTTAATCATTAGTTAATCATTATTTAATCACTCTTCAATCATTCTTTAATCAATTGTTAATCATTATTTAATCACTAGTTAACCATTATTTAATCATTAGTTAATCATTCCTTAATCATTAGTTAAGCATTCTTTAATCAATTGTTAATCATTCTTTAATCACCAATTAATCAATCTTTAATCATTAGTTAATCATTAGTTAGTCATTATTTAATTATTAGTTAATCATTCTTCAATCATTCTTTAATCATTAGTTAATCATTCTTTAATCCTTAGTTAATAATTCTTTGACCATTCCTTAATCATTATTTAATCATTATTTAATCACTCTTTAATAATTAGTTAATCATTCTTTAATCGTTATTTATTCATTATTTAATTATTCTTTAATCACTAGTTAATCATTAGTTAACCATTATTTGATCATTCTTTAATCATTATTTAATCATTAGCTAATCAATAGTCAATAATTCTTTAATCATTAGTTAATCATTCTTTAATCATTAGTTAATTATTCTTTAATCATTAGTTAATTATTCTTTAATCATTAGTTAATAATTCTTTAATCATTAGTTAATAATTCTTTAATCATTAGATAGTAATTCTTTAATCATTAGTCAATCATTTATTATCAATTAGTTATTTATTAGCTAATCATTAGTTAAACATTAATTAATCCTTAATTAATTATGCCTTACTCTTTAGTTAATCATATGGTATTCATTAGTTAATTATAAGATAATCATTATCCAATCATTCTTTAATCCTAAATTATTCATTAGTTAATCAATACTTAGTCATTACTTTAGCATTAGTTAATCATTACTTATTTCATAGTTAATTATTAGTAAACCATTATTTCACAAATATTTATTCACTATCTAGTTAATATTAATTCCTAATTATGTGACTAATATTAAAAAACTACTCAGTTATACTAAATAATAATCTTATTATAATAATAAATCCATTACTAATACTAATTATATTTTTTTACTCAAATTTCATAAATAAATAATAACATTTTATTTACTAATATTAAATACTATTTCTAAACTATATCTAACTAACTAAACTACTAAGTAAATAACATATTTACAACTCACTAAAAATGAATCAACTAAATAAATAAAAAACTTTAAAATAAATAAGAAAAAATACCTCTAAATGTCGCTTCACAAAATTTGACACTCCTTTTAGGCCATCGAAATCGCCGCGCACAAAGGAAGAAGCACTAGGAAAATTTTAGAGAGAGAGGGAGTGGAATTAAAGAGAGAGGGTTTGAATTAGAGAGAGAGAGAGTGTGTGTGGAATTATAGTGGAGAAGGGGGAGGGGCAGGTGCCCTATTTATAGGGGGTTTGGGGAAAGCCAATATTGCCGATGCCACCTTTCCATGTCATTGATCAGGGCCAATGAGTGAAAAAGTTGACATTGGCCTTACCCCCCTTTCACATATTCAAAAGGCGGCACCGCAGATTCCACCTTTCAACATTACTTTTCATTTTTTTAACCTAGCCATATTTTAAAAAATATTTTTTAAAAAAATGTATTAAAAAAAACTCCCCACAACATTGCAATGCCTCATCAACTCCGTCTTAACAAAACATCATAATATATCAAAGGGAAACTCTCAACAAGGAAAACCTTGATCCTCATCTTAGTTGACAGTAGGAGAGGGACAACAACATCCACATCGACTAAAGTCTCTAAGGGCATCCCAACTTTCAAGTAGGTCCAATGTGGATCTCAAGATGTTCCCAATAGACAAGACATGATACATTACCCTCCACCTAGACAAAAATACACCATGATAAGTTTTAGGGAGATCTTGATGAAAATCCCACATCTAGACCACATATCTTGGGCATGATTACACATTTGTGACAGAGTCCATAAAGTTTTCCTCACACAGTTCACATGTTTCATCAATCCATTAGAAACACCAGAGTCATTGAAGGAACACCATCTCTGCACGAACCACCATCAAAAGAATTTGGATAAACTTAGAGTGCAACTAACATCATTGCAGGAAGATCTAGGTTGTATTGGGATCCACTGAAGGAAGTGGAAACATCCTATCCACACATTAGATCAAGAACTTATCCCAACCACTAGAATTTTTGAGGCCTTACTATTGGAACTGGGTATGCAATGTGTAATTCCCCAACCCGGACCACTGATTGGTATTCTGGTTGAAGAGTTATTAGGACCATAGGCATGCCACCCCATACACCAGAGATTTCTGACTAGCAGCAAGTCTAGGGTGTTACCATAGGGATAATATACCCCCATATCAGAGTGTGTAATAATAGACAAATAACCAAACACCATCCATAATAAGTAATCAGAGTACACATAATCAATACACAAGAATCAATAATAAATGAATACAGAAGAAAGCAGTCATATAGAACCATGGTCATGCCAACATAAAAACACTAATTTCTCACTGATTCAATCATATATACAAAATAAATAAAATAATAAAATAAAAGAGGCTCTACTGCCATCATAACACCCAAACCTTAATCATTAGGTATGAACCGAAGTGCCACATGATGTCATGCATGCCTCCCTATACGCAAGAGGTTTCCAACTAGCAGCAATAGTCAAAAGATGTTTTGGGGAGACTATACCCTTGGTAATCATAGACATACACCAAAATATAACAACACATATGTAAGTAAACTAAAAATTACATTATAAAATAACATAAATAAGATGCTATAACAGATGTCATGTCATGTCATACAATATCAAATCAACGGATCCCCAATGTGGTAGGTCAACAAGTATAAATAGTAAAACCATAAATAAATAAATAAAAGATGTTGTGATGGTTGTTCGGAGTCTGTCTTGATACCACATCTATCACCTAACTCCATGTTCCTCAGTAACCTGTTACTATACCCTTTCCCTTCTCCGGATCTCTGATCATGAAGTCTGCATGCACACCAATATTCCCATGCAAAGTGTGAGTATACACCCAATAAGACACCACCAGCGGGTCCTTAACACAAGTGAACATGTATATAGAGGTGTATGTCATGATAGAAAGATAAATGCACATATAATCATACAACCAATCATATACTGAGCAATCGTTCACTAACCAGGCTGCCATGAACCCCGACTGTACCTGCTTCGACGCCATGCCAGAAGAATTTCATAAGTGATCATCACATGATACAATTCATGCCATGTGACCCTATCCCCCTTTAAAGAAAATACATGTTTTTCCTTTAAGGAACAACTCCACACCCACATTTAAGGGAAAATCATACCCATGAATCATGGATACTTTCTTTCCTTTGATGGGATGCTTGCTTGACACATTTGAATCAATAGAACTCTACACATACGCAAGGACGTTCCCCATCAACACATCATGAAAGCCTATGGACCCTCTTCCAATGGAGTATGGCATTCTACCCATATGGTCTAATCACATGCCAAGATCTGGCACTATCCATACTATATTCAGAGCCACAATCTTTGAGTCATGTCATCTAAGCTCCCCCTCTAAGGGACCGAATAAATCTGTTAGGGCCACCTGTCATCCTGAACATTGAAACAAAGGTTCTACTGGATATTCACAAATCCACATGTAAGGCATGACATAACAAGGAATAATATATCACACTAAATATTTCATAAGCTATGAAACAATACATACGCAAGGTACAACATAGTAAGGAATAAGCATGGAATATTAAATCTTCCATGGCTATGAAATAACCACATATAGGGTGTGACATAACAAGGAACACACAATCTATACCAAGAAAAGGTCTCACAGGCTATAAATGCATGCAAACATACCATATAATGCAAGGTTCTATAAACTAGGAACATACACACAAGACAAGAATGTTAAACAACTCCATACAAGGGCCCCAAATGGAAAGGACTTTATACATTTAGTGTGTTGATGCTAATTTCCAAGATCCATTGAGGAGTGAAACCCAGATCACACCCATGCACCAACATTAACTAAAAAAAGACCAAATCCATCATAATATAGTCTCTAGAATTTTGATTCAAGGAAGAGATCATGCTAAGAGGTGGAATCCAGATCAACTTACCAAAAGAGATTCATCGCTAACAAAATATCTATGATTGATCAAGGAGAGGTCACTAATTCACGCAATCCAACACCAATCTATCAATAAATCATGAATTATCTATTATATCTGGGTGGATATTCATAGATCTAGATAACATGGCTTGGTTCCATGATCAATTATAGATAAAGGATAATTAAGCATAAAATGGTTAGATCTTACCTTGATGGACGCCAACCGATCAATCTAGACTTCAAGAATCCAAGAGGAGATGAAGAGGAAGCCCATAGAACCAAGGGATATCTTTCCAGGAGGTTTTGGTTTCATTAGGGTCATATTAGGGTGAGAGTTAGTTTAATAATTATATTAGGGTAAAAAGATGAAAACACCATTAATGATGAAATTTTCTAAGCACCATCGGCTGGCCAGTGGGATTTGCGGAATTACAAGTCCCACTGCCAACACCACTGGCTGGAATATGTACCTCACTGGGTAACTGATGGCCTTGTTTCATCCATTATACAACCCACTAAGTCTCCATCCTCCAAAACACTAACCTCAAGACCCTTTTAACCATATAACACACCTCCAAGGGAGAAAACAAGACTAGATATGTCATAATTTAAAAACAAACATACCTTGAAAATCAAGGACATTATAATTCTCTCCCTATAATTAATTCTCATCATTGAGAAGTGTCTCTATCAATATTTATTGAATATCTTGGTCCAATATGTTGTAGAAACACTTGGATTAGTAGCGATAAAACAAGTTTACAGATGAAGAAAAAGAAAATAACAAAATAAAAAGAAGAAGAACACAAACACAACGATTTACATGGTTCAAGAATAATCCCTACATTCATAGAGAGGTAGGATTTCACTATTATTAGGGAGAAAAAAGAATACAGGGAGATCTAAGAGTTTTTACACACACAAACCCTAGATCAAAATGAGTTAATAAATAGGATGAAATACTATTCCACCAACCATATATAAAGTTCGCTGTGCTATAGTGAAAGGTGGATGGAAGTCCGCATAGCTACAGTGTTGCGACCACCCAAGTCCAAGCTACTATAGTGGCTAGTGGAAAGAAGTCTGAAGAGCTATGATACTACTATCTCTAAAAGTCTAATCTACTATAGTAGCCGTGCCAAAGTTTTCACTGCTATAATGCCCTATTAGTGTTTCCTGGTCAGCCCTGATACAGTGTCAACCCTGCTATAGTGGTCATAGTTTCTATAGCTCGACTCGTAAGAGTTGCGGCCTGGTGTTTAGTATGGGCCACTAGCATTCTGACCGACATCATTCAAACAGACCGAGATACACCAATCCAACACACTATGCCTGAACATCAAAATCACGCTCCCAAGTATCCTCTTGAAACCGACTATGCTTCCATTGAACTCTGACAAGTGGAACCATCTTCCCTCACAATACCCAAGTTTCACATAGCCTATCCCCTTTCTACCATGTCCTAGAATATCCAATAAGAAAATAAAGGAAACTCAGGATCTGATACCATTTTGTAACACCTCGACCCGAATCATCACATCTGAGCTAAAGTGTCACATGACCTCATGCACACCTCCCCTCCAATGGCCTGAAGGCCTTCATTTTTTATTGATTTTGATAATACACCTTTCAAGGGGTGAGGTGGAACCCTTACAATGGCCCGTGGGTGTAAGTATTACATGGACCATAGGACTTTAGAGGAATTCAATGCCCGTAGGCTTCAAACATTACATAAAACCCATAATAACAACTTGGAACTGCTCCTCCCCAGCATCTTCATCGTGAAATCAACTCTCCACCTTCGCATGGCTGTTTGGTTAGGCTTTCTTGTGCATGCACAGGCTTATCCCAATGGCAGGTTCCATACCCTCTCATTCTTGCGATCCGTTTAGCTTCAGCTATGGTGAAAGCTCCTTGCTCCTCCTCCTTTTGAAGTTTGTTCCTTGTAGGTTTTCTGGTTTGCATATGCACTTAAGGTGGCCTAAAGGCCTTGAGGTGGCCCGAAGGCCTTACTGACCTGAAGGCCTGGGTGGCCCGAAGGCCTTAAAGGACACGGGGACCAAATCGGTGGCCCGAAGGCCCAAATAGGGGAATATTCCTAGCTGCAACAGTTCCAAACAGTGCCTACTACAGTTCCCACTACAATACCTGCTACATTTTTGCACAGTTGCTGCTACAGTTGCTGCTACAGTTCCTACTACAGTACTGCTACAGTACCCCCTGGAAATTATCCTCCGTATGGATTTGATCCTGGGTCTTGTGGATGCACTTAAGGAGTCCTCACCAACTGGGCTGAGGCTCATGTGCTCATGCACACCTCCCCATATGCAAGAGGTTTCCAACTAGAAGAAAGGGTTTAGAGATACCATGGGGAGACTATACCCTTTGCAATCATATTTATATACTAGAATATAACAATATATATATATATATATATATATATATATATCAACTAAACATTACAATAGAAAATAACATGAAAAAGATGATATAACAAATGTCATGTAAGGTCATACAATATCAAACCAACAGAACCTCAATATAGCAGGTCAAAAAATATAAGCAATATAACTAGAAATAAATAAATAAAAGGCATTGTGGTAGTTGTTCGATGCTTTTCCCAATACCTTGTCCATCACCTAACTCCAAGCTCCTCAGTAACCTGCCACTGGGCCCTTGCCCTTCTCAGGATCTTTGATCATGAAGTCCGCACACGCATCAAGATGCCCTTACAGGATGAGTATAAACCTAGTATGACACCACCATTGAGTCCTTAACACAAGTGCATATGTATATAGAGGTGTATGTCATAATGGAAAGGTAAATGTGCATAAAATCATACAACCAATCATATACTAAGGGATTGTGTTCTAACCAAGATACCACGAACCCCGACCATACTTGCTTTAGTTCCATGATGGAAGAATGTCATAAGTGGTCATTTCATGACATAATTCAAGCCATGTGACTCCATCCAAATTTAAGAAAAATACACATTTAGCCTTTAAGGAACAATTCCACACATGACTTTAAGGGAAAGTTATACCCAGGACTCACAACCACCTGCTTTCATCTAATAGAATACATTCTTGACACACCTGAATCAATGGAACTCTACACATACATAAGGACATTCACCATCAACACATCATGCTGAACTATGGACCCTCTTCCAATGGCGTATGGAATTCTCCCCCATGTTTTAATCACATTCTAAGCTTTGGAACTATCCATACTGTTTCCAAATCCACAATTTATGAATAATTTCATCCAATCCCCCACTCTAAGGGACCAACTAAGTTCGTCAGGTCCACCTATCAACCTGAACACTAAAACATAGATTCCACCGTCTATGCACAAATCCACATGTAAGGCATGGAATAACAGTAAAAAATATATTAAAATAAATATTCCAAAAATTATGAAACAATACATAATCAAGGAACAACGTAGCAATGAACAAACATGGAAAATCAAATATTCCATGAATATGAAATAACCACATAGAGGGTTCAATATAGAAAGGAACACATGAGACATACCAAAAAAGCTCTCACAGGATACCCACATACACCAACATACCATATCATGAAATAGTATCTATATACTAGGCACATACACATAAAAGCATGACAAACAAATCATTACAAGAAAATAGCATGTTTGTGGCATTTTTGTTTTTGTTTTGGTAGTGGTTTAAACCACCGCCAAATGTTTCTACGACAGTTTTAAAAAACCACCACTAAAGTTGGTGTCGACATCCAACACATGGGGGTTTCTTCCATTTAGCAGTGGTTTCTAGTAAGCGTCTTAGAACATATATTTAGTGGTAGTTTTATTCAATTTAGCAGTGATTTTCCAGCAAAAAAAAGTCTAGGATTTAGAAGCCGTTAAAACCGCTGCTCAATCAAAAATGTTTTTTGACTGAAGAACCACTGCTAAAATGAATAAAGCTACTTCTAAATAATAGCATGTCATATTTAGTGGTGGTTTTAACCACCAACCCAAAAAATATCATTATATAGCGGTGGTTTAAACCGCTATGAATAAAAAATGGTTTATTTAGTAGCAGTTTAAATTACCGCTACATGACGATTTACAAAAAAAGACTAAAGAATCTTTAGACAAAAAATAAACCTAGAAAAAAAAACAAAAAAAGGTACATATATTATAACTATAGTACACATAAATCAATAATATAATTCCATAACAAATGAAACACATCACACACACACATGGTCGTTGATATGATCTCATACCTATCACCTATCGATCACACCGATACCCACAATCTCTCCTAACCCAAACCTTAGGTCTTAGTCCAACTATAAAAAATCCCTTATCTCTCCTGTTTCTACTACCCAGGTATCGTCCGAACCTATCATGATCTATACCCCTTGGAAACATGATTCTGTGTAGTTCAATGATTCTTAATGAGACACATAGTACCTTTTATGATCATTATAGAAGGGCCAATGTGGTGCCTTTTAAAGTCATGAAACCATAAAAACATTAATCTTATTTTAGGGTTGTGGGTCCAAGACATATTTCTATAATTTTAACATAAAATGTAATGGAATATATTTCATGCATTTTAACAACATGTGACAAGGAATATATGATATTCATTTTAATTTCATACAATAAGGACTACTAGGTTAAAGGTTTTCAACTATGTTTGTTATTGGGCTTACACATGAGTTCCCATTTCTAGTTCCTCTTGTACATTAATGATTAGATAATAAATTATATGGTTATAATTATAGGGTATATAGACCATTGTTACATAGAAGATCATGGGGGATATGGTCCATTGAGGAAAGGTTTGGGGCTTACACCAAGTTGGGGGCCCATATTCATATAGATCATTGTTGAGGAAATAAGGATTAAATCACAAATTTAGATATGAATGGGGATTAAACCTAAGTAATAAGACCATATGTTTATCTACCTCTTATATATTAGTATAAATATAATTAAATATTGAACTTATAGGGAATATTCTATGGGGATCCTATCCACTGATCTATGGGAAGATAGACTATTAGAACTTACATGAAACAAAAACAAGAACCAATACCTCCCTAAATGGAAGGAACCCTAAAAATCAATGTTCTAGAACATAGAAATATAATACACACTAAATCACCACAATGATTCTAACCTTGCACACACTCAAGATAGAATCACACACATTCATATAATTCAAACTAAAGAATATTAATATAGATAGATTACATGGTTCAACCAATGAGTCAGACATCTGTGGGATAAAAATTATACACCATTTCATTTATCAAAAGTTATAATCGAATAAAATCACTTTAACTAATTATCTAGGTAGATATATAATCCTAAAATTGCATTAATCCATGGGTATAATGGTTCCACCCCACCTTAATAGTGGGGTCCATCTGGTAAATCGGTTGCATTGACATTTGATATTCTTGGAAGTATATTAATTGAGAATAGTAAACTCTAATTTACTATATGAATTCACTTATGAACACTGACATATGGGGAACATCATAAGTTACTCTAACATATCATATGATGACCCTTATGTGTCATTCCATTACCATAAACACATGATGAGTAACCTATATGCATCATAATAAAAATCCCCACTATAAAACTAGTTATAAATTTCATTGACACATTTTGGAAATCCATATATACACATCATCTAAAATATGACCTTTTGAACACCCATTTCTGAAATGTATCATCCAGACTACCTACCTCTACTATATTTTTTCTATTAGAATTGTCCCCATTAGGATGATTTATATCATACAGACACATGGTCATTAATATGATCTCATACCTATCACCTATCAGTCACTCCACTACCCACAATATCCCCGAACCCAAACCTTAGGTCCTAGTCCAACTATATAAAATACCTTATCTCTTCTGTTTCTACTACCCAGGTATCATCCCAACCTATCATACTCTATACCCTTTGGAAACATGATGCCATGTATCAAACAACTCCCATGACCTGCACTTGGGTTCCATTTCCCAGGAACAATCCTAAAAAAAAACAATCAATGCACAAAACATTCCACCATACAGTTATATAAAAAACGATATAAATGGTTTCAGCCTCTTCAAAGATGGGAAATCATGAAAATGTCATGTAAATAATCTGTGACAGAAATGATACATGAATAAACCCTCTATTTTCATATTGGTCCAAGACATCAAAGATACCACTAATCACTACTGATGATGAACTCTGCTCGTCACCCTCTCCATCCTCGTCTCTACTTCCTGCTATTGGAACCTGAAATATAATTATATTGAAAATTAAACAATGTTGTATATTTATATTTAAACTTAAAATGAATACAATTTTGTGAACTAAATGATTTTGAAGTTGTGTGATTTACCTACTCACCACTAGTCATCGATGCAATATCACCGGGGATAGATCCGATCATCTTATGATATAAATCAACCAATACTTTCTACAAAGAGGATATCTAATCCCCCTGTTCCTGAATTGTGATTTTCATAGAAATAAACTCTCTATGAATGTCTTGGGGCAGGGAGTGACTAAAACCAGGAGTATATGCAGCTGAAATCCCTGATGACCTGATAAAGAACTCAGATGGTAATGGTCCTAAACCCATCATTCACACTCGACCAGGATACTGATTCCCAAGGACTTTAATAACTGGGTCATCTTGGGAGACTGAGAAGGACTACACGAGATTGACATCCTATAGTTCTTTAATTTTTACCTATAAATAAAATATCATTCATATTTGAAGCAATATATATTAATATAACTACAACTGATAATATATTATTATAATGAAAAACGAATTCATACCCCAACTTCTTTGGTAGGCTCATTAACATAACTCCCATTAAATTTTTTATGAACATCCAACCACAATTCTGTTCAGATGACTTGGAGACCTAAATTCTATAACTACATTAAACAAATATACATAAAAAAATTTAATATATGAAACAAATAATATTTTCTTATAAATATTTAAACTAATGAAAAGATTACTAGAGTCAATCAGTTTCTGAAAAAACTCTTTGACCCGACAATGTGAGGGATGACTTTCTTAGCTCGACTCGATGAATTCTTCCTTGAAACATCCTAAAATAAATAACATGTAATTTAATAGTAATGTATACAATGTCATCTCCTTGTCATATTCATGTATAAATGTAAAATGAGATTAATATAATAATATATATTTAAATACCACATGCTTCTCATGATGACGACTGTCAAAAAAAACTTTCCATTTCTCTATAGGTACCCCATTGGGTATCTTATCATACAGTTGTTGTGTGATCAAAAAAGTATCATTGAATTCGTTCCATAATCTCTATTTAAAATACTTCCATTTCTTACCCAAAATTTTCAATGTCCACTTTTGTGCTATAAGATCAGCAATGGGAAAGTGGAAAAACATCTGTACAAAGAGATTTATTTTGAAAATGTTATAATTTAATAATATAATGGCATTCAATTAAACCATAATGTATTAAAATTAACTTTATCTATGAATCAAAAACTTCATTTTTCCAAGATGAATACATATGTGTCCAATCATTATAAGTAATTAGAAGGGTAACTGGCTCCATTGCCAGCTGACCTAGAATCTGGACAAATAATCCCACAGATTCATCCATAGGGACCCCATAACAGTCAAATGGGACAACTATCTTTAGTATGTTTAGATTCTAGACATATGAATTTTTCATATTTCTCTTTTTAGTAGCATTGTTTCTATCTTGTATGAAAAAACAATTAGTAATATAAAAAAATTGCAATAACTATATTCATATTAAAATTTGTACTTATAATTATCACCCTATAATATCTCTGTGAAGAACTAGTATTGGAGACCTACTCCCTCACTACTGAGGCTGCTGAATGAGGAGGCATTGGCTGAGATGCTGATGGGACACTGATGGAGTGTGTGAAAGACAATGTAGGGGGGAAAGCGGAGGGTGTCTCAGATACTGTAATAAGGGAGACTAATGGATCATCATCTATCAGTATGGTTGAGGGGAAATCTACTGAGAGTTGACTAGAATCAGTATAATTCTTCCTCTTTAGCATTATTGTCATTTAATAAAATAAAATTAAATTCCAAACATATATTTCAAAAAATTCATGCAGAAAAAATAGAAACGATAACAGATGAACAATACTAAAAAAATATACATAGTTATGATAACTAATGACTGTAGAAATAACATAAGTGGTTGATAAATGAATGGATGACTGCACATAAAATCATTTTCTCCTTCAATCATAGTGTTTTCCTGATCCATCATTACTTTATCTACTTCATCCACCCTTATAATACTAATATTTTCAATATCGTGATGGAAAAATAAGTTCACTTATTACTGTTGATGGGATTCAATGTCAGAGGTCAAATCTTCCACTTCATCAACCATATCATATATGTCTCTTTGTTTTATGTGAGAAGCTACACTCCACCTTTCATCCATGAAATCTTCCACATAATATACCATTTTATCTTATAATGATAAGATATATCGATCATGTAATTCACGGTCACTGACATCAATCAAGTGAGAGAAGTTCACAGAAGCAAATTACAAGGAATCTCTTTTAACACCCCCAATAATATCGACCCAATTAAATTTAAATAAAACAACTAAAAAATTACCATGGTAGTTTAATTCGATAATATCAGTCAACTTTCCATAGTATCCTACTTCAGAAAATGTAAATATACCACTATTCTATGTTTTCAAACCCTCTTCCCGATCGACTATATGAAATTTAAATCCATTTAAATTGTAATCATCGAAATTTCTAGCCTGTTTTAGAGGACCTCAAGCAAGAAACTTCAAATATTTTGACAACTCAGCTCGAGTATTAGTATTCATAATCTACAAAAAGTAATATACATTATTAGATTTAAAAAATATATGTGTTAACCTAATATCCATATTGATTGTAGTATTTATGAACTTACACATTATGCAAACCATTCTACAAGCTATTTATTATCATATTTTTTTATATATTTCTCATTTCATGTTCGGTCTATCATTAATATATTTATTTGTATCCTCAAATCTTCAATAAATGGATCTATAATTTTACTATTCAGCAACACATATCTATTTCCTGTAATAATTCTATTTTTGTCAGTATAAAATTTGAGGTCCTTCTAACTGATCAGCCAATAGCAGGAAAGATTTTTGATTTACCATGTAGTTAAGATTGAGTCAATGTTTTGTTAACACACCCAAATCAATTGAATCTTGTCTCAATATCATCTAAGTATCTATAATAATAGGTAAGACACTCCTGTTCCAAATAGTCTTCAGAAATAGAGCCTTCAGATTGAGATTTATTTTTCACGTATGATTTCAAATGCCCAATATATCCATGAAATAAAAAAAATTGTATATTTAATGAAGTTCTAATAATTTTTTACTTAAATTAAAAACATATAAATAAAGTACACATCAATTGTTTACATCTATCAATAATGTACAGGGCCTCCTAATTTAGCTTCCTTGACCAAATTCACAGTTAAATGCACCATGACAATAAAAAATGACGGAAGAAAGATCATCTCCATTGCACAAAGTGACAATAAAAATATCTCCTAAAGGTATTCAAGATCAAATGTTTATAGAGTTTTCTCACATATTTGTCTAAAGAATGTGAAAAATTTGAGTACAATAGCAGTAACCTTTTCAGGTAATAATGTACGCAATGCTAATGGTAGTGACTGCTGTAACAATATATATGAATAACGAATTTTCAATTCATGTAACCTATGATGATTTAAGTTAACACACCTTGATATGTTACTTTAATACCCATAAAATACCTTCATATGTTTTAAAATTTTAAGGAATGTATCTTTATCCCTATTTTCATTGTAAAATTTTTTGGATCACACTTTCCATTCTCATCTATCCAGAAATCATGCTTTATGTTAATTTTTTGTAAGTCTTTTTGAGCATTGAGACGGTCCTTTGATTTTCTATGCTCATTAAGCAATGTGAAGATCAAATTGTCACAATAATTCTTCTCAATATTCATAACATCAAGATTATTCCACAAAAAATTAAATTCCCAATACAAAAGTTTGAAGAATATACTTTTTTTTCTTTTATTATTGTGTTCTGATTTCACTTGACGATGCACTTCGAACTCATTTCTCACTATCATTCAAATGATGCACCTTCCCAGATTCTGTTTCAACATTTCTAAGTTGTGCCAATATTTCAGAACCTGTCAATAACTTTGGAGGTGGTCTACGATCAATAGAACCGTTTAATTTTGACTTGTTTAACTGAAATCTATGAGATGCATTGAGAAATATTCAATGACACATGAAGAACCATTTTTTACTATGAGTTAGTCATTTGGGATCAAAATAAAAGTTACAAATAGGACAATACAAACCCATTTAAGTGTTCCAACCAGCTAAATTCCCTAGTCCAGGGAAGCCACTAATGGTCCACATTAGAACATCTCAAATTTTGAACATTGTTCTACAAGATGCATCATATGTCTCAACATTGTTGCTCTATAACTCATGTAATCCTTCAATTAGATATTTCAAGTATACATAAATATAATTTCCAAGCATTTTTTTCTAGGAATAATCATTGAAATGATAAAATATGTTTGTTTCATACACATCTATAAAGGCAAATTGTAAGGGATCAAAAAAACCATCCAAATGATACAACTGGTGCTCAAAGTCCCAAATGGGTTGAATCCATCGATAACCAATCCCAATAGAACATTCCTAGGATCAGATGAGAAATCTAGATATAATAAATCAAATGTCTTCCATGATTATGAATCTCTTGTATGTCGCATTAACCCATCATTTTTATTATCTGTAGAATTCCATTTCATGTGCTCGATAGTTTTTGAAGACATGAATAATCTTTAAAATCAAGGCTTTAAAAGAAAGTAACACAAAACATTTGTAGGTGCGTTCCTTCTCTTCTTCTTTATAGTAGTATGTTGATTCATACTTCTAACATCACTCATTGACTGCCATCTAGAAGAACATTATTTACAATCATGTCTGTTTGATTCCTCTCCCAAAAAAAGCATACAATCATTGGGCCACACATGTATTTTTGTATAATTCATACCAATCTTGTTAACAACTTTTTTCATATCATAAAAAGACTCAGGGATATTTGATTTAGGAAATGCATCATACAAAAATTCTAATATCATGGAAATCTCATTATTTGTAATTCCATGTAGGAATTTGATATGGTACAACTTCAGTAGAAAAGAGATTTTTGAATATTTCAAACATTCAATATACAAATATTGATTTCCATCATCAACTAAACCATGATTTTTTTTTTCTGCTAAGTGAATTTTTCTCTTACATTATTCTCCATAAAATCAAGAGGAGGATCTAATGATATGTTACAATCTTGATCTGGTTGTCCTATAGTCTCAAAAACACAACTTGTCACATTTCTATTTGTAGCACCCTGGATTGGTTGTTATGATATGTTTTGATGTTGATTTTGGTGTCTTGAAATATAGAATTCATCATTTATAAGGTTTTTTATTTCATTTTCCATTATCAATGAATTTGTGAGTTCATTCTATTGATTGGCGTCAGTTCTCAAAGTTTCTGTAACGTTCGATTCTCCATGCCAAATCCAACAAAAATATTGAGCAGGGAATTGCTTCAATATCAAATGTTCATAAACTTAATCTCTCTTCAACCATATTCTAAATTTACATTTAGGACATGGAAACCTTACTCTCTCATCAATATATCAATTTGAAATTGAAAAATATAAAAACTCCTCTAAACCCTTAGCATACTAAGGTTTATTCCTTGGTAATTTGATCCAGCTTTTACCCATATATATCACAATGTTCCTACACATTATTAAAAAAATTAAAACACATAACTATTACTAAATAGGAAAAGAGATAAATGGAAGTGAAAAAACCACAACCCAAGTATTTATAAGAAGATACATATAAGTTCTATATTGGATGTCACATAATGCTTCACTAGAATTTCTAGTGGTGGAGGACCTCATAAATAAGTCACTTAAATGTTTTAGTTTAACAACTTAATTTGTGTTAGTCATAATTAAATTTCCTATAGATGTAACTTGATTTTCTTCTACTACATTTGTATTATTAAATTATGAATTTATCATATTATGATAACTTAATACTTAGTAAATTATGATTTGATTATATTCCATGCTATAAAAATTACCTCTATCAAAATAACTAGTACAAGATCATTAATGTAGGTTTAATGATTAAATTGAAATATGTATATAAATTTATTCTAGAAATTCATACCAAAAATCATAATTTTTCTAAATATCCTTAATTAACATCTCCAATATGATTAAAAAGACCTTAAATTTACATTATATCTAGAAATTTTACCAAAAATTACATTACATATAAATATTTCCACTATCACAACTAAAAACAAACTTAGATAAAAAAAATCTAAAACATCACCTTCAGTTGAATCTACCCACCTGTAAAACTAAAAAAATATTTTTAAACCACCGTATAACCGACCATGAAACTAAATCAATATAAAACAAATATATCTTCTCATAATTCATTAGAATATCATATCTCTAATACATTATCTCATTGTGAAACAATATCAATGTCTATAATATCTTAGTTAATAATGATCTTTATAATAATATTAAAAATGATAAATCCCAATGGTAAAGAATAAAAAATAATGATTTGTTTATATCATGAAAAAAATTAATAAATTCAAGTTTTAACTCATGTACTATATAAAGTAACATAACATCACTCATATACCTCACCCCCAAAACTAGCTCATAACATCTCAAGAGGAAAACCAATATTAATACTATTTGAGAGAAAATCATGTTATACCATGATACATGGGTAATATCAAGAATTGAAAATCTAATAGTGCATTATTAATACAAGGTTTATCACTCTTATAGTACATAAAATTCATATAATGGATGGATATGAAATTTCTCATGCTTAGGTCCCTAGATGGTGTCTTTATCCCCTTTAAAATCAACTATAGGTACTCTGATGAGCACAGAAATGACAAACCACATATCTTAAATTACCATATATGTTTCCACATGAAAATATACTAAATTTAATTATAAATTAACATTTTTATTTATAATCATAGATATAATTTTTTTTGGAATACATTGATTATACATTCTAGTCCTTATCATAAGTGTAAATGTATAAGAAACATGTCCTGACTACTATATGATAAATGCAAACATAAATTTGTACTATGTAACAAATTATTTAACTACTCATGTATTTTAATAGAAAATAATGTTTTTTCATAATAATGTGTCAACCACCATATCCAATGTTGGTTTTATTACTCAATATATAGAACTATAATACATCAAAAACTATTTAACTAATTTAACAAACAAAAAACCTCATCAGCAAGGGAAGGGGTGGTGGTGACCAGAAAGGGTTTGGGAGAGGGGGAGCAGTAGTGGGGTGGTGACCAAGGGGAGTAGTGGTAGTGAGGGTTTGGGGGAGAGAGGGATTGACGGCTTGAGATCTATATCGGGGAGCTCGGGGAAGAAGGGGGGACGATGATGAGGTCGTGGATTCAGGGGAGTAGGTGGGGAAGGGGGCCGACAACGATGGATCATCAGTGAATCCCAATGATGAGGGGCTAGGGATTAGGGGGAGATGTGGGAGAGGGGGTGGGGGTGTCGGATTCGGGGGTGGGGGTGGGGTGGTAGAGGGGGTGTTGGGAAGAAGTATCGCATTTTAATAAAATGTAAAAGTTTTATCAGTGGTTTCTTAAACCGCTACTAAAAAACCACCACTAATTGTCAATTTTGGTGTAGTGACTCCATATAAGGTCCACAAATGGTAAGGACTTCATACCTTTAGTGTATCAATGCCAATTTCCAATATCCATCTAAGGATGAAACCTAAATCATGCGTGTGCACCAACGTTCACTAGAACAAGACCCAATCCATTATAATAGAATCTCTAGAATTAGGATTCAAGGAAGAAACCATGCCAAGAGGTGAAATCCACATTAATTTATGAAAAGAGATTCATCTCTAATGGAATATCTAGTATTGATCAAGGATATGTCACTAATTCTCATAATTCAACATTGATCTATCAATAAATCATGAATTATCCATTAGATCTAGGTATAGATTTATAGATATAGCCAACATGGCTTGGATCCATGATCAATTCTATATAAAGAAGGAAAATAAGGATTAAAACAAATAGATATTACCTTGATGGATTCCAACAAATTAATCTAGACTTCAAGCACCCAATATGAGAGGAATAGGAATACCAGAGCACCAAGGGAGGTCTCTCCAGGAGGTTCTGGTCACATTAGGGTTGTATTAGGGTGAGAGATAGTCTAATAACCAGATTAGGGTAAAAAGAAGAATACTCCATTAATGATGTCATTTTTTGGGCACCATTGGTTGGATAGTGCACCCCACTGGCTAGATGGCGTGTCACAAACCCCTACCTCTAAATATAATGCAATGAGGGGAGAGAGATAATAACCCTTGAGTCCTACCTCTAGTAGGACCCAGGTTGGTGACTAGCACCGAGGGTATACAAATCTCATGAAATGGGAGACATTACCCTCTATAACCAAAATAGGATTGTGAGATAAGATGAATCATCCAAAAACAACTCCATGGAATAATATAAAAGAAACCAAAAACATCACACAAATACATGTATAAATAAAACCGATATAGATAATAGTCTCCAAAGTAAAATTCCTAAAATCAAAGCTAAAGCAGCAACACAAAAACTATCCAAGGTCTGAGCTAGTAATGTCCAGCATGGTCCATGTAATTCTCTTGGAAACTTGAAAGAAATTTTATATACATAGGGTGACCATACAAGTATACTAAGTAGGAAAACCAAAGTTTCTCATGCGGATGTGAAAGAATCATACTAACGCACTTATGAGAAAAGCATAAAAACCAACAACACTTAAACATGTCAAATATCCATCCCAACCTCATCAAGGAATTACCAACAAATAACACAAGCCAAGTGATATATATCACGAGTCACATCGATAAAGTGTACCCCACACTACTTTTCCACTAGTATGCCACTCTCACACCCTAACACCGTACATCCTAGTGCTTCCATCTCTTCTAAATACCACACTACCCCACAAGCATGGTCACATCACATCAACGCCCACAGACACTTGGGCTCACCACCCCACAAGCACGACCACATTACATTTCACCCGAAAACACTTGGGCCCCAACACATCCACAACCATAATTGGAGTGGTAGGGTATCATGAACATGAATGAAATCAACCTTGTGCCCTCCTCCTACCATGCATGACCCCCACTTTAAGCCACCTCATCCCATCTCATCCCACCCATAGACACCTGGGATACATCGAATGTTGCCCAAAGACACCTGTGACCGCCACCCCACAAGCACAATCACATCACATCTCTCTCGATGACACTTACTCTATCAAAAACACCATCTAGTGCACTATCATACCTCCAACCACCACATCCTGTGCAATACCTACCTCGCTTGGAAGATAGAGCGAGAAACAGCGGATACCCAACCATTCATCCTCCCCACCAGATATCAAGAAAATCCCCCTCATATAAATATGAGTGTTGGCACTTGGTGCTCGATGTGGGTGGGGTGTGTATATAATTCAAAAGGAATATAAAAATATATACATATAGTTATACACAATCCCAACCTATGGGTTCACAACCAAATTCTAACCAACACACAACATCATCACTTTTTCTACCACTTATAAATGCAGAAAATCACACCATAAGGTACAATCCACATTCATTTTACCAACCAATTTCATTTAATCATCCTATTATTTTCATTATTTATCAACAACCACATTTTACCACAGAACCCATAATTTATTTTTTCATTGTCCATTTCCAACCCATTAACAAAACCAACCCATTCCATTTCAATCATTATTAACCAGTTATTTCATCACTACCTGAGTATATAGCACATCACAACCACACATAACAAGCAGCTTGTCATCCCCATTGAACCATCACCCTACCACCCCATAATAATGGTCAAACAAGCAACCACCTCACTGACCCAAAAGCACATCCAACAAACAACCACCTCGCTACTTCAAAAGAACGACCAGAAAACCATAACCTCACCACCCCTAAATCATATCCAAACAACCACCACCTTACCGCCCCAAAAGCATGGCTAAATAACCACCACATCACTACCCCAAAAGCATGGCCAAACAACCACTGCCTCGCCACCCCAAACACATGGCCAAAAAAACACTGCCTCACTACCCCAAAAGCACGATCACATCTCACCTATCAGCCCCACATCGCATCACAATCACACATCACCAACCCATAAGAATAACCACACATCAAAAAACATCAATACCATTTAATAGATTTAAAAAGAGGATTTTATGACATTTCACTTTATTTTTAGGGGTGTCATCACACAAGCCATGATCCCAGGGAAACCATTTCATTATCCAAATATAAGTGGTTAACCAATTTTCATTTTAGGGTGGTATTACAATAACTGCACAACAAGGGTTCCACAAAACATGTTAAAATCCCCTAAAAACCATAATTTTCTTTAGGGTATCAAGCCCGTATAATCCATCATAGGATAATAATATCAAAGTTGTAAAAGCATGAAAATCATTCCCCATTTTCCCCTTTGGTTTCAATTTTCCAATTATTTATCTTTAATTAATATAGAAAAAAAATAACTCATATATGAACAAGAGTAAACCCCTACCGCATGTTACACAATAAATGGAAATGATGGATTCCCTACCTTAAGGAATCTTTGCCGACTCACTCGACACCACAAGGTGAAGAATAAACACTCGAAATCCACAACCAGACATGGGAAACCACTGATCAACCTAAACAACACCAAATTATCATCAAAACAAAGCCCAAATCACACCACAAACCAAAACCACACCACTAAAATGGATCTTCAAGAGAAGAAAAAGAGGAAACTAACCAAGAATAAGGAAAGGGCTTACCACCGATCACCAAAGGGCACCCACCAAATCCAAAAAATCAAAGCAGGGAGAAGAAGTCTGAAAGGTCTCCTTAGGGTGCCTAGTGTTTTCCCAAAATGAGAGGGAGGGGTGTTAGGATGAATGACAAAAATCAACTGAGAAAATAACTTAAAAGATGGAAATCCACCAATTTCATGTCATGTAATATATATAGACTTCGTGAATTCCACAAGAATTCAAAAAATACAACTTTTTCTAAAAAATCATGACCTAAACCTCTATTTAATACACATCATGAATTCCACTTACATGATGTGTAATATGTCTCATGGTTTTCCCCTCTACTGATTTACAAGTCGTGAACTCACCGGATGTACAAGCCGTGAAACATCTTTACACATACTAAATTCCACTTACACATTGTGAAATTACTACAGCAGCTCTGCTGCACCTCCAGCCTCCACCCAAAACTCCTAAAACCTCCCTCAAACACCTCTAACTACTAAAATTAAAAAATTAATGGACCTGAAAGGCACAAACCATTACATCAGATTTCTCTCAAAATGATTATTTCCATTGAGAATCCAAAACCAATCCTAGAAATAAGGGGTCCAAACAGCCACCCCATGAGATACCTCTCAAGGATCTCATCATACCTCAAATTCTACCACCATCCAAACATGCCTAACTAAATGGACACAAGAATATCACACAACCTCATCTCCACACAATCAAATCACCACAACCATCTAACATCCATACATCCCAAACCAAAAACTATCACAACCAAAAAACCACACCACCCCTAACATACGAATTAAGGAATTCCATCCTCCATGTCAAGATACTATCCACTTTGGGCGGTACTAACTCTCCTGTATAGGTTTAATCGCATCATAGTATAACATGTCTTGATTAGGAATTAAGTCCTCTCCTTTTCATATGTTAGAATTTTATAACACAACATACATCATGGAAAACAACATATCTCATAACACAACAAGATCTAAACATCAAATCATCTAGGAAAAAACAAAAAAAGAAAAACAAAACTCAAAATAGATCTGGGTACTGGGAATGCATCTACGTCTCTCACTCCCAAGTACTCTCTTCTAAGCCACCAAAATTGCACCCTCAAATGACGGTACATCTTGGAAACTCCCAAGTGTACTGCCAAAGGTAAGTTATGAAACTCATGAATAAATCCATCATGCATCACTACCAAAACAAATAACCTCCCTTAAAACAACATCTAATTCCGACCATCCTCTGAACATCCCTCTGGAGCATCACCATGGCCAATATGATCGTGTGTTACCTATGCCTCTAAGTCTCCCCACTGAGACTCCTCCACCCGCCGCATCAGAGAAGACTACACTATCACCTAAAACAAAAAACCTAAACTATCATCTACCCTTGCATATAGGTGCAAGGCTTCCAACTCCTACATCACTCTCCAAGCATCCTCAGACTCCCAAACAACATCCTTCCCCAAATTCCTACTCAAAGTGCCGACCACAAAATTCCATTTTCCCATGGTGTATAAGATCTCAAAATCATAATCCTAAAGAAAATCTATCCACCTCCACTTCCAAAAATTCAGATCACGCTAAGAAAAGATATAGCACAAACTCTTGTGATCTATGAAGACTATACAGTGCTCCCTAATGAGGTAATTTTACCACAACCTCAGCACAAGCACAACCACTACTAGATCCATATCATGGGTGACATATTTATACTCATGGGTACATAACTTCTTAGACCCATAATATATCACTTCTCTCTCAACACACATCCCAAGCCCAAACGGGAAGCATCAAAAAACACCTCAAACATCACACCCTCCTCAGGAAACTAAAGCACCAGAATGCTGGACAACTTCCCCTCCAGGCAGCTAAACAATTTCTAGTACTGATCGATCTACACAAAATATTGGTCCTTCTTAGTCGACACTGTCAATTGGGTTATAAATTGAGAGAAATTAGGTACAATCCTCTGATAATATCCCATGAGACCAAGGAAGTTACGAACCTCTACCACGTTCTTGGGTTCTTCCCAAGAAACAACTACTTCAACCTTAGAAGGGTCTACTGCAACACCCTATTAAGACACCAAATGTTTAAGAAAACACACCTCTCATGTCCATAACTCACACTTGGAAAACTTCACATAGATCTGGTGGCATCGAAGAACTTTCAAGACAAATCTAAGATGATCGACATGATCCTCCTCTGACTTCAATTATATCAATATGTCATTGATGAATATGATGATGATCCAGTCTAAGAACTCATGGAAAAACGATTTCATAAGCCCCATGAACACGGATGGTGCATTCGTAACACTAAATGACATGAATACAAACTTGAAATACCCATACTTGCATTTGAAGGTGGTATTTGGGATATTTATATCCTTCACCCTCAACTAGTGATATCTCGACTACAGATCAATCTTAGAAAACTAACTCACACCTATTAGCTGGTTGAAAATATTTTTTATCCTTCGAAGAGGGTAACAGTTCTTGATAATTACCTGATTCAACTTATGGTAGTCTATATACAACCTACCATCTATCTTCTTGGTGAACAACACTAGAGCACCCCATGATGATACACTGGTCTAGATAAAACCCTTTTGCATTAGATCATCAATATGAATCCTCAACTCCCACAACCTAGAAGGTTTCATTCGATAAGGATCCATTAAAATTATAAGATCACTAGGCTATAAGTCTATCCCAAACTCAACATCATATCGAGGGGGAAGTACCACAACCTCCTCAAGAAAAACATAAAAAAATCCTCAAAAACCCTGGGAACCTCCATTATCCTAGTTTCCACTGACTCCACTAACAACTTAGCCATCAAAGAAATAAGGGGATATACATATCAAATTACCACCTGGAAACCCCGATTGCCAATAAAAACCACAGGTTGTCCATCCACATTAAAAAATATAACTCTCCTATGGAAGAAGTCGATAATAGAACACATAGAATGAAACCAATAAATTCCTAGAATGACATCATATAGCTACATCTGTAGCAAGAAAATATCCCCACTAGACTGATGTGGCCCCATCATCAGTCTACACCCATGACACACATCAAACAATCTAGTCTAGCCTATGAATGGCATAGTCAATACCAGTGGAATGTGAAGCCTATATATATCTAGTCCCAAAGAACAAAATAGAGTGGGTGCAACAAAGGATCGTGAATCTACTAAATCAAACATGGCACAAACAAGGGAAATTGAAAAACTCATTGTACCTATGACTTTCTATGGACCCTCTGGCACTGTTGCCTCTACTACATGCAACTGACCATGCCCAAATACTCTACCTCTCTACTGATGACCACCTCTATAATCATGCTTGGGTTAAAGTCCCTGAACATGAGGAACATCCTGAGCCTGATGATTAGCCAATAAAAACACATATTTTGATTAAATTTTAAGGATATTAAATGTTCATTTTTGATCTTATGTTCCGGAGTTAGTGGATTTTAATTTTGAACATCCATTCTCATCATTTGTGCACTTCATGCCTAATATGCACCAATTTAGGCCCAATGTTTCATATGATTTAAAATAATGTAATTATCAATATTTTAATTTGATATTTTTGTAAATGGATATAAACTTAAATATAAACATTTTTCATTCAGGGATCAATAGATGATTCATAAAGGATGATGAGGATTTTTGGCGAAGAAAGGAAACAATTCTGGAGAAGGCAGATTGGATATCATCCCACTGATCGGACTTTGGGGACCACAATACAAGCCCAATGAAGCCCAAAATTTATTTAAGGATAGAAGATATATAGGGGAACAAATAATTCTTCTGGATCCAGTGCTAATTCGTCCTAAATGGTGGTTATTAAGGCAACCCAAGTTGAAGATTCAATTCTGGTCCAGATTCTACGGCCCAGAAAAACAGCCCACTATTTATATCATCACTCTCTAACGGATTATTATATTGGGATGAAATTTTACAGGATTTTAGGGGACATCCGAGGCTTAATTTAATTATTCTAGGTCCCACTCCAATTCGGCCTTCTAGATGGTGATTTCGGAGATTCTTTTTGGTGTAGAAAGCTGGCTCCTACTTCGAGGCAAGAGTTGAAAAGTCTCTTATGCATTAAATGTCCACCCAACTTTCTCCAAAAAAATTAATTAAAGGCACATGGGATGATGGGAGCTCGGCCAAAGGCTTCCAAAATGCCTATTTAAGGCAGTAGGGATGGAGTATTTGAGCATCTTGGTGCTTTCTTTTCATTGTAATGTTATTATGCCAATTTGCCTTTGTAATGTTCTTCCTTCTCATGTAAGTTGTTCGAATCACCTTAGTCTTCAATAAAAGTTCTTCTTCTTCTATTATTCTATTCTTATTCATATCACCTTGATACCGTTGCCTCAAGTTGTGAAATTTTTCACACCAAACCTTGTGATTTTGTTCACACAACGGTGGACTGATCGTTATTTTGTGTTGTTTTTACTTCTTCAATTCCACCCTCGTAAGTCTACTTTCCGCTTCCGTTGAGAACTTGTCATCAATGTAGGGCTAGCTCTTTTATGGTTTGATACAAGGGATTAGAAAGGGGGTGGATTGAATGTTATTTCTCACTCTCTAAATGTTATTAATTTTTTTTAATTAAGTTTCTTTCATTCAATGATTTTTATTCTTCCTCTTCCTTATTGAATTTATTCACCCCACTTGATGTGCTAATTATATCTTTTACCTTGGAGTGCTCATGAAAATGATCCTACAAGTGTATAGGTGATTAGAATGTGTTGTGAAGGTGTTTAATCAGTAAGTGATTAGGTTAGTTTGAATTCATTGCATGAATCCTTATTGAGTTAATGAAATTAAAATCGTAAAAAAGGGGAATTCATTCAATCCACCCCGAGCAATAACCTGGGATCAACTCATTTTCTAATAATTTGAATTCACATAGATCTTTTAGTGCTCTTTAAAAACCATATAAAATCAACCCAAGTTGGCCACTTTATAGCCGAAAATCCATCTCTTTTTATTGAGTGTCTAAAGGTTCTTCTTAGGTCTCTGAGGAGTCGACAACCCAAGCTACACTACAAGCGATCGCTTGACCCTTAAAACTTGGGTAAATTTGGGCGAGACCAAATTTTGGCGCCGTTTCCAGGGACCAAGTAAGTTTCTTAGACAAAAACCTTCTTTCCTCACCCCCATTCTTCTATTCTCACCCAAGATCTCTTATCTTTTCTCTTTCTCGCTTTTTTTTTCTTTTGGCGCATGTCCGCCTTCACCCGCAATAACTCAAACAGACTAGTTAGGGTGGAAAGTCATAGGATAGGGGAGTCAAGTACACCATTGGATACTAATCTTCCTAATACCCCAGAGTTAAAGATTGAGTCAATTTTAATGGAGGGTCTTCAAATAAACCAACTCATAAACCCGGGTGGGAACCAAAATGGAAATCCAAATGAGGCAGCCCCAAATTTGGGGAATGCAGTCGATCAAACCATGAATGACTACCTTACACATACCTGGACCAATGCACCCTCTTGCATTAGGCATGGTGCCCTAGGAGATGACCACTATGTCTTTAAACCTCATGTCCTAAAACACCTTCCAACTTTCTATGGGATGGAGTCAGAAATGCCTTACCTTCATGTCAAGGAGTTCAATGACATTGTTGAAACCATGTGCTCACCACATCAACTTGAGTCAGCTAAGATGAGGATCTTTATTTTCTCACTTAAGGATCGAGAAAAGAACTGGTTAAATAATCTGAGACCTTCATCAATCCACAATTGGAACCAACTGCAAAGAGAATTTTACAAAAAATACTTCCCCCATCACAAAACCATTGCACTAAAAAAGAGCATCCAATTTTTTTTTGAAAAAGAGGGAGAGTCATTTTATGAAAAATGGTAGAGGTTCAAAGACACCCTAAACATGGTTCCACACCATGGTTTTTCTATTCCTGAACAAGTAATAATTTTCTATGAAGGTTTGGGCCGGGGAACAAACAATTCATTGACATGATGTGTAATGGGACCTTTAAAAACAAATCCCCAAATGATGCTTACGAGTATCTAGAAATCCTTACTGAACAAAACCAAACATGGGGAACATCACCTTATTCTGAAAAGCCTCAAAGAACTGCTGGAATGAATACACTTAGAGAAGAGGAAATCCTTAGGGCAAAACTTGCAGCACTCTCTAGGAAGGTTGAAGAGATAGACCATAGGAAAATCAATGAAATCCAAACTGTAGACCCTGTTTTCACAATCTGTGATAAACATGACCACAAAACAGACAACTACCCAACCATTCCATCCATAAAGGATGTTCTTTTAGGAGAAATACCTACTGAAGTCAATTCCCTAAACTTTCAAAAGCCTCAATACCCAAACACATTCAACCCAAGGTATAATGACCACCCAGGCTTCCGATGGAAAGATAACCAACAACCTAGCCAACCACAAGGACCAAACCCCTACCCTACACAAAATTTTCAAAACCATAACCAATTCCAACAACAACCAGTCCAATACCAACATCCTACAGTCCAATACCAACAACCCATCCAACAACCAAAGTATCCCCCTGGGATAACCCAACCAACACAAACCCCTTCCCAATCTGCCCCTCTCCCAATCCTTGAACAACTGTGAAAACAAATGGAAAGGATGAACTCAGAAGTCTCTTCCCTGAAACAGAACTTCAAACAATCAAAAATAGAAAGGCACCCATTCCCACATAGGCCATTCCACAACAAACATCAAGGGGGGAGACAAGTTTCACTCAAACAACTCATGAACAACTAAAGGCTATGATAGTTTTGAGAAGTGGGAAATCAATTGAGAAACATGAAAAAATAGTTCAAAACCCACCTGAAGATTCAAATTATAATGAAAATTCAAATGAAACACATGAACAAACTGAAGATACTAATAAAAATGTGAAAGAAACAACTCTTCAAAAAACAACACCACAACCTGCCCCATTTCCTCAACGCATGAGGGGGAAAACCAAGCCTGAATTGAGTGAAACATTGAGAGAAATATTCTCACAAGTCAAGTTGAACATTCCACTCCTCGATGCCATTAAAACCATTCCTACATACTCAAAATAACTTAAGGACCTCTGCACATTTAAACAAAAATTCTCACATAAGAACCAAGTCCTTCTGGCAGCAAATGTTAGCACAACAATCCAAGGAACCCTTCCTCCAAAGATGAAAGACCCAGGATGCCCTTACATAAATGTTGAAATAGGAGATAAAAAAGTTTTCAAAGCCTTGTGTGATCTAGGAGCCAGTGTGAACCTCATTCCTTATGCTATGTATTTTCAGTTAGGGCTCAAAGAACTCCAACCCACATCTTCCACTCTTCAACTTGCTGATCGTAGTATTCGATTTCCAAAGGGGATCTTAAAGGATGTTTTGGTGAAAGTTGAAAATTTCATTTACCCAGCTGACTTCATTTTTCTAGACAATCACCCAAGCTTAGGTCCTAGGGAGCAAACCTCAATCATCCTTGTTCGTCCCTTCCTTGCAACAATCAACTCTGTTATCCGAGTCTGAAATGGGAACATGACCATCACCTTTGGAAACATGAGTCTTGAATTGAACATCTACAATGAAAACTCTAAAATTGGGGATGATGAAGAGATCCATGAGGTTAATTGGATAATTAGTGTTGATAGTGAACTCAAGGAACATCAAGGAATTACTGAAGGATGTTTAAGTCAAGAAGAGATTGATTTTCTTTGTTCACATGAGGGAAATTTGTCTCCTTGGATTGAATCTCTTTCAGATTGCTCTATTGATGATTTTCTAGAATCACCAATCAATGATACCATGGGTGAAATCAATAACATCGAGTCCATACCCATTCATAAAACTACTCTAGCTAATTTAGTGGATGAAAATTCTTTTCACAAGGAACCAATTTTGTCAAGAAATCTGAACAAAGAAACTGAGTTCAATACAAAGTCTCATCCTTTCTTGGAAAGTGATAACCACTCTGATCTTGAATTTAAGGTTTTACCTTCATCACTCAAGTATGTGTTCTTAGGGGACAATCAATCCTTTCCGGTTGTCATTTCTTCCTCTCTTGAAGCCAATCACGAGAGGATGCTTTTTGATGTCCTTAGGAGACACAAGAAAGCCATTGGATGGACCCTATCAGATATTCCTGGGATTAGCCCACTTATCAGGACTCATAGAATTGTTCTAGAATTTGATTCAAAGACATGTCGTCAACCTCAGCGGCGAATCAATCCTAATCTCATGGAAGTAGTGAGAAAAGAACTTTTGAAATTGTTAAAAGCTAGTATCATCTATCCTATAGCTAAGAGTGAGTGGGTTAGCCCAATCCATGTGGTTCCAAAGAAGGCTGGAATCACAGTAATAACCAATAATGATGGAGAGATGCTTTCAACAAGGGTTAGTAGTGGATGGAGAGTCTGTATTGACTATAGGAAGCTCAAATCTTGTACCAAGAAAGACCATTTCCCCTTGCCCTTTATAGATCAAGTCTTCGAGCAAGTGGCGGGTCATCAATTCTACTGATTCCTAGATGGATTCTCAGGGTATAATCAAATCGAAGTCTCTTTAGAGGATCAAGGAAAAATAACCTTCAATTTTCCATTCGGCAAGTTTTCCTTCAAGCGCATGCCCTTTGGGTTATGTAATGCCCCTGGTACCTTCCAGCGGTGCATGATGGGAATCTTCTCGGACATGGTGGGGGATTATTTAGAGGTCTTCATGGATGATTTCTCCATCTTTGGGGATACTTTTGAGGGATTCCTTATAAATGTTGAAAAGGTTTTTTCAAGGTGTGAGGATAAGAATCTCATACTAAATTGGGAAAAATGACATTTCATGGTAAGGGAAGGACATATTCTAGGTCATCTGGTATCTGGTAGAGGGATTGAAGTTGATAAAGATAAGATTGACATCATTCGTCACCTTCCCTCTCCTAAAACTGTTAAGGAAGTGAGGTCCTTCTTAGGACATGCTGGTTTTTATAAAAGGTTCATTAGGAATTTTAGCTCTATTTCTCGACCACTTTGTGCTCTATTGGTAAAAGATGCTCCATTTTTATGGACAGAAAGCTGTGAGGAATCATTCTCTACACTCAAGTCAACTCTTATATCTCCACCTATCATGAAATCTCAAAATTAGAAACTTCCTTTCGAGCTCATGTGTGATGCAAGTGACTTCGCTGTAGGAGCAGTCTTAGGACAACAGTGTGAGAAAACTCCATGTGTCATTGCTTATGCAATAAAATCTTTAAATGATGCACAAATAAACTACACCACCACTGAGAAAGAGATGCTTGCTGTTGTCTTTGCTTTAGAAAAATTCAGGTCTTATCTCTTAGGATCACCCATCATTGTCTTCACTGACTATTCAGCCCTAAAATACCTTTTCCAAAAACAAGATGCCAAGGCTATATTGATTAGGTGGGTCCTTCTTCTTCAAGATTTCGATTTAACCATTAAGGATAAAAAGGGTGTTGAAAATGCTGTAGCTGATCACCTCTCTAGGATGGAATTCAAAGACAACTCACACCACCCCTCTGTGTCTGATTCATTTCCTGATGAGAACCTCTATTCAATGAGTGATTGCCCTTGGTATGCTGACATAGAAAACCATTTGGTGACTGGTGACATTCCAAAATTCCTGGGGACCCAAGATAAGAGGAAATTACTTTCTGATGTCAAACACTACGTGTTTGATGATCCTTACCTCTTCAAGTTCTGTCCTGATCAAATCATCAGGAGATGTGTTCCTGAGTCTGAGCAAGAGTCCATTCTAAAATTTTGTCATGGAGAGGCATGTGGAGGCCACTTTTATACAAAGAAAACCACTGTAAAGGTCCTCCAAAGTGGCTTCTACTGGCCGAACCTCACTAAGGATTCCTTCCAATACTACAAAAGTTGTCCTCAGTGTCAACAATTAGGATCCATTTCTAAGAGAAATCAAATGCCCCTCACTCCCATTCTGGTCGTTCAAATCTTTGATTGTTGGGGAATTGATTTCATGGGACCCTTTCCAAACTCTAAGGGATACCTCTACATCCTCTTAGTTGTTGATTACATCTCAAAATGGGTTGAGGCCATTCCCACCAAGACTAATGATCATCAAGTTGTGATCCGATTCCTAAAAGAGCATATCTTTTCTAGATTTAGAATTTCGAGGGCTATAATCAGTGATCGTGGAACCCATTTCTATAATCACCCATTCTCTTCACTCATGTCTAATTATGGAATTTATCATAAAGTTTCCACTGCGTACCATCCTCAAACCAATGGTCAAGCTGAGTTAGAAAATAGGGAGATTAAGCAAATTATTGAAAAAAATGTCAACCCCTCTAGGAAAGATTGGTCTGAGAAACTCTTGGATGCTCTTTGGGAATATCATACAGCATTCAAAACCATCCTAATAATGTCACCATATAGGTTGGTTTATGAAAAAACATGCCATTTACCTGTTGAAATTGAGCATAAGGAATTTTGGGCAACAAAAAAAAAATGAATTTAGATATTTCTTTAGCCGAAGAAAAGATGAAGTTAGATCTTAATGAACTTGAGGAACTTAGGATGGAGGCTTATGAAAATTCAAGGATAAATAAAGCTAGAGTTCAAGCCTACCAATCTAGGAATATCAAAGTCAAACAATTTGAACTGGGAAAACATGTGCTCTTGTATAGTTCAAAACTTCATTTACACCCAAGAAAGTTAAGGTCTAGATAGTCAGGTCCTTTCATAGTGTATCATGTGTACCCCCATGGGGCAGTAGAGATTCAGGATCCCACAAGTGGTAACATTTTTAAGTTCAATGGTCATAGGTTAAAACCATTCATTGAATCATTCAATAAACAGGAAATAGAGGTAGAGTTAACAGAGCCAACCTATGAACCAGGAAAAAATTGATAGATTTAGGATCCATGTCGGGCTAACGACATTAAACAAAAGCGCTGCATGGGAGGCAACCCGTGGTATTCATGTTTCTAATCTTTGTGAATCATTTTTTTTCTTTCTTCTTCATTTTTTTATTTAAAAAAATATATATAGACTGTTGACCTGTTCTTATTTTATGAGTAAGGATGGGTATGAAAGGGGAGCATCGTATTCATCTGTGTCACGCAGTGTGATCCCTGGGTAATATCTTACCCAAAAAATATAAATAAGACAATGTATCATCAGTTTATTTTATTTTATTTTATATTTTTTTAGGTATTTTTTTTAAAAAAAATAGATTTTTGACCTGTTTCTCTTTTATGAGTAAGGATGGGTATGAAAGGGGAGCACCGTATTCATCTGTGTCACGCGGTGTGATCCCTGAGTATTACCTTACCCAGAAATTTAAGAGAAGACAATGTATCATCAGTTTATGTTATTTGTACCTTTTTTTAGGTTAAAAAAAATACAAAAAATATATATATATATTAAAAAAAAAATTTAAAGGCATGTCATAGGTCATTGGGAAAAGCTGGTCACAACCGTCCAAGCCATTAGGAGGCAAACCAGAACTAAAGGGAGACATGGGAATGCATTTTCAACATCAACCACCAGGTGACTTCATTCCATAATTTTCATTTTCAATGTCTTCATTGAACTTCTATCATACCCCTTTTATGTTTCAATTCTTTAAACACTGGGGACAATGTTATTCTAAGTTGGGGGGGGGGGATATGAAAATGTGTGGAAGGAAAAATGTCATTAACCTTGAGCATGATAACATACATTCCAAACTCTGAAATTGGATATCAAATAATTTTTCATTCCTTGATTCTGATTTTAATGCAAGTTTATGTTCATGGGAATAGATATTGGAAAGTGCGGTTGTCCGATGTGATTTCTCACTGTTATATTTTCATCCATTTAATAAAAAAACACAATGCACATCTTCTATATTGTGGGGTTTTAGTTTGAGTTCTTGGGGACCCATAATAAATAGCATAGGATTGGCGATCATTTTAATTTTAACATGAGTATTCAAAAAAAAAATCAATTGTGCGTAGAGCAATAAATTGACCTAATGTGTGGCTTTCGGCACTTGGAGATCGTGACTCCATAGTTTTCTGGCCCAGAGTTGGGAATTTTATCTCTATTTGTGGTAATTTGAATTTGTTTTTTATTGAGTTAACTCGAGATGATGCCCGAGTATGTGAGCTTCACTTGGTGCCCTAAGGTCTTTGAGCCTGGGAGTCATCGGCAAAGTCTTGCTACATGGGTTGACTCAATTGAGTTCAATTTCAATTAGCATGGAAAAATTGCAAAAAAAAAAACACCAAAAAAAAAAAAGAAAATAAAAAAATGAGTACTCATCTTATTATTAAAATTTGATTGCTCCTAGTGCTTCCATATTTTCTACCTAGAATGGAAATGAACCCCCATGTCTATTGTGACGCACAACACTTCATCATGCTTAATTGAATTTGGATGAAATATGGAAATGAATTTGAACAAAGGAATGGTCTTGGGCTTAAGATATGCCTGTGGACATAGCTTGGTTTAAATGATTTTGATGGGTTTCATAATTGTTTGGTATGTGATCTTTGGGTGAGAAATGTGTATTAAAATGTTTTTGGAAAAGGTCATTTGAATTTCATTTTTGTGAGATATATTTTGCTCGGGACTAGAAAAACTCAAGTTGGGGGGTGTGATTATCCAATAAAAACACATATTTTGATTACATTTTAAGGATATTAGATGTTCATTTTTGATCTTATGGGCCCGAGTTAGTGGATTTTAATTTTGAACATCCATTCTCATCATTTGTGCACTTCATGCCTAATATGCACCAATTTAGGCCCAATGTTTCATCTGATTTCAAAGAATGTAATTATACATATTTTAATTTGATATTTTTGTAAATGGATATAAACTTAAATATGAACATTTTTCATTCAGGGATCAATGGAGGATTCATAAAGGATGATGAGGATTTTTGGCGAAGAAAGGAAACAATTCTGGAGAAGGAAGATTGGATATCAGCCCACTGATCAGACTTTGGGGGCCACAATACAAGCCCAATGAAGCCCAAAATTTATTTAAGGATATAAGAAATATAGGGGAACAAATCATTTTTCTGGATACAGTGCTAATTCGTCCTAAATGGTGGTGATTAAGGCAGCCCAAGTTGAAGATTCAATTCTGGGCCAGATTCTGCGGCCCAGAAAAACAGCCCACTATTTATATCATCACTCTCGAACGGATTATTATATTGGGCTGAAATTTTACAGGATGTTAGGGGAAATCCGGGGCTTCATTTAAGTTTTCTAAGTACCACTCCAATTCGTCCTTATAGATGGTGATTTTGAAGATTCTTTTCGGTGTAGAAAGATGGCTCCCACTTCGAGGCAAGAGTTGAAAAGTCTCTTATGCATTAAATGTCCACCCACCTTTCTCCAACAAAATTAATTAAAGGCACATGGGATGATGGGAGCTCGGCCAAAGGCTTCCAAAATGCCTATTTAAGGCAGTATGTATGGATTATTTGAGCATCTTGGTGCTTTCTTTTCATTGTAATGTTATTATGCCAATTTGCCTTTGTAATGTTCTTCCTTCTCATGTAAGTTGTTCGAATCACCTTAGTCTTCAATAAAAGTTCTTCTTCTTCTATTATTCTGTTCTTATTCATATCACCTTGATATTGTTTCCTCAAGGTGTGAAATTTTTCACACCAAACCTTGTGATTTTGTTCACACAACGGTGGAGTGATCGTTATTTTGTGTTGTTTTTACCTCTTCAATTCCACCCTCGTAAGTCTACTTTCCGCTTCCGTTGAGAACTTGTCATCAATGGAGGGATAGATATTTTATGGGTTGATCCAAGGGAGTAGCAAGGGTCTGGATTGAATGTTATTTCTCACTCTCTAAATGTTATTAATTTCTTTTAATTGAGTTTCTTTCATTCAATGATTTTTATTCTTCCTCTTCCTTATTGAATTTATTCACCCCACTTGATGTGCTAATTATATCTTTTACCTTGGAGTGCTCATGAAAATGATCCTACAAGTGTATAGGTGATTAGCATGTGTTGTGAAGTTGTTTAATCAGTAAGTGATTAGGTTATTTTGAATTCATTGCATGAATCCTTCTTGAGTTAATGAAATTAAAATCGTAAAAAAAAGGGAATTCATTCAATCCACCCCGAGCAATAACCTGGGATCAAATCATTTTCTCATAATTTGAATTCACATAGATCTTTTAGTGCTCTTTCAAAACCATCTAAAATCAACCCAAGTTGGCCACTTCATAGCTGAAAATCCATCTCTTTTTATTGAGTGTCTAAAGGTTCTTCTTAGGTCTCTGAGGATTCGACAACCCAAGCTACACTACAAGTGACCGCTTGACCCTTAAAACTTGGGTAAATTTGGGCGAGACCAGCCGACCTCTACTCGTTCAATATCCCCTCAGAAAAGTATAAGATTAATTCCCCTGTTGCTGAAATAGTTTCACTAGAAACTGTTGCTGAGGTTGGCACTGAACCTATCCACCTCCACCAAACCGAACTCAGGGGACCACTGGGCACTGGTTCTAGCAATGGAAATGAACCCCACAACCGAATAAATCCCACAGGAAGAGAATGAAAACCACTAGCCCCAAAAGGCTAAAAGGGAAGCCATTGAGGTCGACTCCCCACTACATGAAACCTCAAAGGCCCCAAAACCTGAGACCTACCATTGGAAAATTTTCTCCTTGAGGAACCCTGCTGGTTCCCCTCTCATGGAAAACCTCCCCATGAGTGAATCCAATTGATCAAATCCAACTTCTTCTAAGCCTCTAGATACGTTGACAATGTAAAAGGAGTGACTGCATACTGGATAAAAGGACAAAGTTCCTCCTTAATATTTCTCACACGAGACTCCTCATCTAGAAAAAGATCCAGGGAAAAGTGAAAAAGGTCCTTGAACTTGATTCCCAACTCCTGTGCTGACATACTCCCTTATTAAAGAGAAATTAGTTCTTGCCTCTTTACCGCCTTCATTGCAGACGAAAGGAACTTTACCCGAAACTCTTTTTGAAAGTAGACCCATGAAGCATCTTCCTCCTTCCACTTACCTAGATACAATGTCCACCACTGATGCACAACTCCTCACATTTGACTAATTGCCAAAGGGACTTAGTATCCTATCAAGGTACAGATCAAAGTGAAGTGATCTCGAGCTCCTCTATCAATATCTTTGTCTCCATATATGAAAAACTTCCCTTATAATTCCCTAAATCCTTCTGCTGAAAAGTGTGAAACATACTGTAATGACCCGCCAATTCTCATTGGCTTGAGAGTACAATGAGTCATTACTAGGTCTTAAGCGACATCCCCAAGACGCCAAAGGCTGACAATAATTGCCGAAGGGTTTCAAATACAAGTGGGGGATGATTTACCCTTTAAGAAATAAACCAATAAACCTAAAAACCATAACCAAACATTCACTATATGATGAATGAACAAATGAAAGACAACTCAACAACTTCAGTCACTCAAAACCACATCAAAGTAAGTAACAACGGAAGGATAACCAAGTATCAGAGTACACAACAGATAAAATACACAAGACTCTCCAAAGACCTCAAGACTCCATGATCCATAAGCTCTAAGCTCCAAAATATTTGAACAACCCAAACATCACAAGGTAGTGCTAAACACATGTGAAACATTACCTTTGCCCCTGTCCTGGAAGATAGCATCTGCAAAATCACCAAAGTTCCAAATTAGGGGTGAGTATAAAACTCAGTAGGTTTTCCCCAATGACTTCCCTAATCATGACACTAGGATAGAAGAGTTAGAAACCATTATATAAAATATTTTATATAAAATAATTTCTCAAAAATAGTTTATAATTAAATATAAACAAGTTTCCAAAACCATTCATTACCAAAATCATACAAGTGCAATTGAAACCAATTTTCCCAGCAAGATATTTTCCAGAAAAATAACTAAACAATCTTTACAACCATTTCACAATATCCCTTTATCAACATACCCAAACATTCCTCAAATCCATGCAACCAACCATGCATGCTACCTTATGGCAGTTCCATACTCATGAGTAGTTTCTCGTCGATCTACCAAGTCATCACAAGGTAATTGTTTCCCATGTGCAATTAACCCTTTGGCACCGAGCACAAGGTCATATTTCAACCAAGCCCCGTGTATGAAATTCACATGTTCCATTAAACCTTTGGAACCGAGAAAAAGGTCATATTTAAACCAAGCCCCATATATGAAACATGAACACACACCACATATTCCCAACGATCATGCCAAAACAACCCTTTCAATAAAAACACCTTTTTATTGAAAACCATTTCTGTCAAAACCATTTCAATACCAAACCATTTCAATTACAAACCATTTCAATAAAACTCATTTTTTATTGAAAACCATTTCTATTGAAAATATCTTTTTCATCAACCATTTAGAAATTCCAGAAAATCCATAATTTAAAATCATCATTTTAAATTCATGAAACTAAACCCCCTTTTGCACAACTATTCACCAAGATCACGCAATTTCACAAAAACCATAAATCATTACAAATAAAGATTTTTCCATTAATTTTAAAATCAATAAAACAATTTTAATATAATCCAATCAATTCTAGAAAGAGGATATGAGAGTAAATCCACCTACCTCGAAGGTTTTGACGAAACTTTAACAACAGACGAAGAATGCACAAGGAAGCGGGTCGATTCTACAAGAGAGGCTTTAGATATATTATCCTAGAAAGATCACGACTCAAAATTGAAATATTTGGAATCCAAAAATGTATATCTACCCACTATAGGTCCAGATATAAGAAAGAATGGAGATCGGAGAAGTAGATCTATGCAGATCTAAGAAAATATGACAAATCTGTAAAGAATGGTGACATACCTCAAGAATCGGACTTGAAATCACCAAGGGAAGGCTTCAGAATGGCTTCAAATCATGTGGGTAAGGTTATCTAGCCTTCTAGGGAGATTAATCTCAAATTAGGGGCGTTTTAAAGTCAAAACCAAATAAATAGAGCAAAAACGAGTAAGCTCCAAGAAAATAGGATCTAGATTTGACCCCTACACAAGATTTGACCACACGGTTTGTGCCAACTGTGTATGGATCATGAAACCTTCCTTTTGGTCCCAAAACTCCTTAAAAAAAACCCAAAATTATTCCATCCTTCACCTTTACCCCTTTTTTATGGAAACATCCCAATTTATGGAAACACCCCACTTTATGGAAACACCCCACTTTATGGAAACACCCCACTTTATTGAAACACCCCACTTTATGGAAACACCCCAATTTATGGAAACACCCCACTTTATGGAAACTATATATATTATAGAAACTATATATTTTATGGAAACTCTATATTTTATGGAAAATCTCTATTTTATGGAAACTCTCTATTTTATAGAAACTCTCTATTTTATGGAAACCCAATCAAAGACACAACAATTAAAAAAATGCGAGGAAATGGGGTTATGTACCCAAAACTGAGAGTACTACACATCCTCTACCATGTCTCATCCTCCTCTACTAGATCAAACCTACGAAGATCAACCAGATCAACTCACTGAACCTCAAATTCCCAAGCCACATGCGAATGACGAACATGATCCATAACTGAAAAGAAAACAAGAATTTCCTAATCCTGATAGTATGGGATTTCATTTAGATTCATTTTAATTAACTTTATTCATTTTAACATTCCCAAAACAACCCAATTCAAATAAGAACAAAAGTCATCATGATGCATGTACCTATCTTAGGTCTCTACCCTACAAATAGGTCCACCTCACTTTTCTTTCAATAAGCATAAAATCTATGCACTGGATCATGGGGGTTCCCTAAAATCTCATGTCCTAGTCAGTCTCCCTGACCTATGTCACATACTAAGGTCAACTAGAGCTACTTCTATACCAAACCATACAATCCTCACCACAACTAACTCCAAACTCCATCCTATCTCTCAACAATCACCTTTCCAAAGATACCATAATGAGGGGAGAGATATAATGCCCCCGAGTCCTGCCTCCAGTAGGCCCTGGGCTAGTGACTAGCATCAAGGGTATAAAAATATCATGAAATGAGAGTTATTACCCTATATAACCAAAATTGGATTGGGAGATAAGATGAATCATCCACAAACAACTCCATGAAATAATATAAATGAAACCAAAACCATCCCAAAAATTCATATATAAATAAAAATGGTATAGATAAAAGTCTCCAAATTAAAATACCCAAAACCAAATATAAATTAAAGACACAAAAACTATCCATGGTATGATCTAGTAATGTCCTACATGGTCCACATAATCCTTTTGGAAACCTGAAAATATTTTTATATACATAGGGAGAGCATACATGTATACTTAGTAGGAAAACAAAAGTCTCTCATGCATATGTGAAGGAAGCATACTAATTCACCTATGAGAAAAATAATAGAAACAACATCTCTTAAACAGGTCAACTATATATCCCAACCTCACAAAGGCACACTTAACAAATAATGCAAGCCAAGTAATATAATATATCATGAGTCACATCGATAAAGGGCACCACACACCTCTTTCCCACTGGTATTCCACCTTAACACCCCAAAATCATACATCCCGATGCTTCCATCTCTTCCAAATACCACACCACCCCATAAGTATGGTCACATCACATCATTCCCGCATACACTTTGGCTTACCGCCCCACAAGTACGACCACATCACATCTCGCCTGAAAACACCTAGGACGCAACACATCCACAACCATAACTAGATCAGTAGGGTATCATGAACATGAAGGACATCAAACTCATGCCCTCCTCCTACCATGCATGAACCCACTATAAGATACCACATCCCACCTCATCCTGCCCGCAGACACCTAGGCTACATTACATATCACCCGAAGAAACCTGGGCTACGTTACATATCGCTCGAACATATCACATCTCGCTCGAAGATTCTTGGGATATCACAACCACCATCTAGTGCACTATAATATCTCTAGCCATCACAACCTATGCAATACTTACCTTGCCTAGAAGATAGAGAGAGAAAGAGTGGGTACCCAGCCATCCATCCTCCTCACCGAATGTCAGGAAAAACGCCCCTCATATAAATATGAATTTTGACACTTAGCGATTGATGTGGGTGGGGAGTGTATATAAATAAAAAGTAATATAAAAATATATACATATATCCACACACAAGCCCGAACTATAGTTTCACAACCAAACACTAACCAACTCACAACATCATCACTTTTTCTTCCACCTCTAAATACAGAAAACCACACCACAAGCCACAGGCCACACTCACGCTAACAATCAATTTTTTTTAATGATCCCATTATTTTCATTTTTTTATCAAAAACTGTATTTTACAACACAACCCATCATTTATTTGTTCATTATTCATTTAAAACCCATTAACCAAACTAAAACATTCCATTTCAATCATTATTAACCAGCTATTCCATCATTACCCATACATCTAGCATATCACAACCACACATAACAAGAAACTCATCATCCCTGTCGAACCATTGCCTTTCTGCCCCAAAAACACAACCAAACAAGAAACAACCTCACCACCCAAAAAACACAGCCAAAAAATAACCACATCTCCACCCAAAAAGCACGAACAAACAACCACCACCTTACCACACTAAAAGCATAACCAAACAACCACCACCATACTGCCCCAAAAGCATGACCAAACAACCACCGCCTCACCACCCTAAAAGCACAGTCATATCTCAACCATCTACCTCACATCACCACACAATCACACATCACCACCCCACAAGAATTACCACACATCAAAACACATCAATACCATTTTATAGATTTAACAAAGGGGATTTTATCACATTTTACTTTATTTTTAGGGGTGTCATCACACAAGCCATAATCCTAGGGAAACCATTTCATTATCTAAATATAAGTGGTTATACAATTTCCATTTTAGGGTGGTATCACAACAACTGCACAACAATGGTTCCACAACACATGTCAATCAATATAAACAAAGCCCCCAACAACCAAAATTTTCAACGGGGCATCAAGCCCGTACAATCTATCATATCACAATAATATCAAAGCTGAAAAAGCAAGAGAATCATTCCCCTTTAACCTTCAATATCAATTTTACAATTATTTATCTTTAATTAAGACAACACAACCATAAAACATATATGAACAAGAGAAAACCCCTCCCACATGATACACATTAAAGAGAAATGAGGAATTCTCTACCTAGAGGAAGCTTTGACGACTTGCTGTGCACCATATGATGAAGAATAAATGCTTACAAAGCACAACTGCACATGGGAAACCATAGATCAACCTACACCGCACCAAAGGATCATAAAAACACATACCAACTCATGCCCCAATCCAAAACCGCACCACCACAACAGATCTCTAAGAGAAGAACAAGAGGAAACTAACCAAGAAGAATGAAAGGGATTACCACCGATCACCAATGGGAACCCACTGGATCCAACAAATCATTATAGGGAGAAGAATTCTGAAAGTCCTGCTTAGGTTGCCTAGGGTTTACCCAAAATGATAGTGAGGAGGGTTTAGTCGAATGATAAAAATCAGATGAGAAAGAACTTAAAAGCTGGAAACCCGACGATTTCACTTTGTGTAATATATATACATGATGTGAATTCCATGGGAATTCAAAAAATAGGATTTTTTTTAAAAAAAGAATCACCTCAGACTTTATTTAACACATGTTATCAATTCCACTTACACAATGTGTAATACATCTCATGGTTTACCCCTCTTCCAATTTAAAATCCATGAACTTAGGGGATGTACAAGCCGTGAAACATCTTTACATGTTGTGAATTCCACTTACATGATGTGAACTTCCTGCAGCAGCACTACTATACCTACAGTCTCCACCAAAAACTCCTAAAACCTCCCCCAAACACCTTTAACCACAAAAACTAGCAAAGTAATGGATTAGGAAGGAATAAACCATTACACGGTGGCCTTGTTTCAACCACCATGAAACCCACTAAGCCTCCATCCTCTAAAACACTTACTCTAAGACCCTTTTACCCATAGGAAACTTCTAAGGGGGAAAACAAGATGAGATATATTGTAATTTTAAAACAAATGTACCTTAAATGTTAAGGGAATTATAATCATCCTTGAGCCTCACCACATCATTATCTCTAGTCTTGTCTGAGCCATCTTTCATGATCAAGTTACTTTAGACCTCAACCCAACCTAGACTTGTGATTAGTAAATATCTACTTTGGCACCCCTCATAGGGTTCATGTACCTCAAGGCATAAAACTATACTTATAATCTTGTCCATCAATGGCCGAGATGTCTAACCAACACACAAGGGTCCATCATGACCCTTGACACTTTGTTCATTTCATTTGTAGGCATTCTTTTTTAATTAAAAAATTTACTTATTTTAAATAGATTAATCTCTTCAGGTGGTGAGTCCACACATAACACATGCTGCATAAATCATGAATAATACCATAGGAAAAATACATAAGGACCACTTACCCCATTTATGGAGTTACTCCCTTTAAAGAAGTTCAATGAATCTCACCTAAGATCGTCCAAGTTTAACCGAGAATTGTCCATCAATATGAGGCCCTAACTCAATAAAAAAGTCAAAATTAATTAATTATAACCATTCATAATCAATTAATTAATTCACGACTGAATTCCAATTTAAATTAAAATAGGTATAATGCTTAATAACTTACTGAGAAACCTTAACACACCAAAATAATGACCAACCAAATGAAGGTCTATATGACACCCCTGAAACCATTATGGGCTAATACCCTATCACACAACATCATTTCAACTACTAATTTAATTTATTTTAAAAAAAATCTAAATAATTTCATATGGTGATTTATCTTCAACAAAATAACACACTAGGACATGCGATCATCATCACATGACATCCTTCATCCAATCCACATGAAAAATCCATTGTATCAGACTATTTCTACCATGATCCAGTGGAAATCATCACCAAACCCTATCTGATTCACATGAAATAAAAAAGGGAACAAAGGGGGGACTAGAATGGAAGGAAGATGACATCTCACCTTTAATCACTAAAGAAACCCACCAAAAATCTACCCCAAACCAAGGGGGAATCGAAGGAGGAAAATGGAGGATCTTTTAGGGCTCTTCTGATTTCAACCACATGAGTTCGAGGGGAGAATGGGGGCCAAAACCCCTAAATAATTTAAAAGGGACAAAAAAATTCCAAAAAATTAAGACAGTCGGGAATGGAACTATTAATTGCACCGCACCATGGTGTACCTCTAGGCAGCCCCTTAAGATCCCCCGACATGCATGACTCCACGATGAAGTCCCCCAACCCCTAGCCGTTTCAGTACCCACCATGACATGCTTCACACCATAGTGGTGCCCGCCATTCCCCACAGTAGTCACGTGTGGACCCCCAAGGCTCTATGTGATCCAAAACACCTAATGCCACACTGAAACCCTCTCCCCTCTACTCAACGTTTCACAGAGGGTCTCCCACCCCTTCACAACGATAAGGTCCACAACATGGATCTCGATGTGGTTTGGCCAAAACGGACAAGCCACCACCCTAGGGAGAACCGTGGTGAAGTGATCCCTTATCGATTTACATAGGGAGCCCATCCCTTCGACCATGACATGAACTAAGATGTGGTGCTACCCATGGTCCATCAAAACACCCACAAAAAAGCACACCACAACGTATGAGATTCCATTTTAACCACGTTTAGGGCCACACTACGATGTGGCCTCCTCAGTTACAGTGAAACCAACCCCAAAACCCCTTTCATCCTATGTGGCATATCCTCTTAGAGCCTGTTGCGACTTTCCTTGACCATGGGACACCACACTGCATCCCTCATGGTTGTGCTGTGGTGGCCACCTGCAACTGAAATTTCAGTTACAGAGCCACATGAAATTTCACCACTGCTTACCCAAGTACTCGAAAACCCATTTAGGACTCATTTCCCATCCAGAAACATCTCCTAGAGACGTTCAAACACTCATAATTCCAATCCAAATTCCATTTTTCAAAACAACCCCCACTCCAAAGCCAAAAATTCAAATTTTCTTTGAATTTCTCAACAAGTATAAATACAGGCCTTTATAAACTCTCCACCATAACACTTCTCATCCCTGAGAAGTCTAAATGTTCCTTAACCATTAAACCAGACTTTTCCAGGTCATCGATCCATGCTCAATTCACCTTGTTCTACTCCAGAATGCTGAAAGAGCTACCGCTGCACAATTTCAAACATAAGGCACGTTATTCACAAAAAATATATTAAATGCTCATCACCATCACCAAAAAATCAAGACGATTCCCAACTGAATATATCTATTTCGAGACATCATAGTGTCTACAATCAATTCATGCCCTTTCTTATAACGTCCAATCGACCCGCTTGGGCGGTTTTCATCTCACCACACCCAATTATACATGAAAACATCATTTAGTCCTCTTATGGATGACAATCCTCAAAAATGCTTAGCCTTGGCTGATGATGTGCTATCATATTAGCCAATCTCGATGCCTTTACTCCCAAAGGCATCCCAGGATCATCCTAACACCAACACCAAACTATGAACCCGACATTCAATTAAATTCCATGGTCATTTCCTTGACCAAAAAAACAATTTTCATGCTCTCACCCTAAGCACCGACGCACCTCTGATATGACTCACACTCAGATCACATCAAAGCCTCTTGAACTCAATGCTAATGCACAAATTCCATCCAGCATCGCATCTAGATAAAAAATTTGGAATGAACCAAGGAACTAGATAAAATAAAATTCACTTGTATACTGACATCCTAATGCCACCATGATCGTTCAATGACTAATTTCATCACACTATCCACAACCCATGCTTCGTCTATTACTGCACATAATGCCCAAACATGGACATCCCAATCATATCTGAGAGACAACATGAAACATCAATTGCTAACCGTTACCGATTCTCCAAGAACGCCATCCTTGGAACCTTCAAAGATTCATCCATAATGAGGTTCACACCCTCCACTAGCCCATGGCATGCTATCCACAATATGACTTCCCATATACAACTCCTTGAGAAAAACCTCATCAAGTTCCAACAATATGAGCATGTTGCTTCTCCCAATCCATGATCATCCATACAGTTAACTCTTGAGACCACATCGTCCATGATGTCATCATAACCATAGAGGGGCATTATCTTTTAAAGTACAAACAACCAATCCCATGAGAATTTCATTAATTCCATTGGTCCTTAACTTGTACGCGATCGCTCACTCCCAACTATGGCAACACTGTGCATAAACAGTGTGTACCACCTCAGTCTCATTTAAACCCAATGGGCATAGCTTGATGCCTTATAATTGAAAGGATCAAATTTTGTAATTTTTAAATCCTATAAACTACTAGAATAACAACAAGTAGGGCGTTGAACCCATAGGGAAGGGTAAAATGATTATGTAAACCAAAAATTTGAAAAAAATTCAAAAAAATGAAACAATGATGGATGATGTTTTTTTAATATTGTTTTATTTATGGAAAACAACCAATGAAGGTAAAAGTGGTTTCATACAAGATGAGATAAGAAAAAGGATTTAGGTATGAGAATAAGAATTGAAAAGAACAATGAGACAATACAAGGGGAATTTCAACTATTTGGTTTAAAATGAATTTCTTCTTTCATGAAAAATTATTGTAAGAGCATCCAAAAAATTGATTAGGTTAGTCTCCTTTGCAATGAGAAAAACCTGTTGAAGGATGATTCTTACAGCTCGTCATTTCAAGAATCATCCAAACATAATGTAAATCATAGAAATTTCAATCAGAATCATTATCACTAAAATATTCTGATTTTTAAAAAATAAAATGCTTGAGGCGCAATACATTTTTTTAAGAAAAATACCAGGAAGAAGTAAAAGTATGAAACCAACTGTTAAATTCTCCAAGAAAGAATTTAGCGGAAAACCATTTTTAATTAAATAATTATACAAAAATTTAGTTTTGATTACAATGAAAATGAAAGGAAAAAAAAGAAAAAGGAGAAGAAGAAATCTCCCCTTTATTCTTGATCACGAATAAGTACCGCAAAACTCTATTTTCCTTACTCTGGTCTAAGATCTCCCGTAAAAGTTCTCGCCTCCCTAAAATTATCTGATGATCATTGTTCGCAAAATATCTAGAAGTCTCCTCCCACTCTTGTCACCCCCAAATTTATTTTTATTCTTTTTTAGGTTGATCACATACCACATTCCACTGACTTAGTTCAATTTTCACTTGTTCAGTGACCACATGTCATTGGTGATTGTATTTTATCACCAAAATGTGACTTAAATAGTCCCCTTCTAACAACTACAACACACCTATGTGCGACTTGTTTCAGATGAATCTAGATGTGTTTTACGACTTGGTGCATTCAACTTCACAAAATTCTTTAGCTCAGGAAATACGTTCAATCAGTTAACCAAACCCAAGCTTGAACTCACTCATATTTTCAATCCGGCTACAACAACTTCAGACAAGAATTTCTACAAACAGGTGGTGTGCACCATTTCCCGACTTCACAGTCACATCATAGAAAAATTCAGAGGCCCCCACCATTTTCAAATCATACCTTTTACAAATTAAAATCAGTAATCGAAAAATTCAAATCTTCAAACCCACGACCGAGCCTTCCTTTAACCTAGGTTCGATGGAGATCAAAATTCTAGATTTGGTTCCCATAACTTAAAATATTCAACACCAACTTAGCTGCAGTTCTCCCCCTCATTGGTTCAAAATAAATTCAAGTTTTCTGTCATCAAGTGACATCAGGTAACTTGGTTCACGACTTGTCTGTTTTCAGAAAAATGACCGGATTTGTCTTCCTTAATGCGTGGAATCTAGTTCATCTTCAATCTTCATTAATGGAGCTTTGGTCACCATATTCAATCAGATCCCTAAATTTGACTACATAAGAGGGCTTCCTATGACTGGCGGCAACTTTGACCTTGGTTTTGAGCTTTGCAGATGGCGACTCTGGCTTCAGATCTCAAGCACCATCGTCATTATCCAAAGTTTCTGTGGGGGCCACTCCCATTTGTGGGAGAAGTCAGTGGGAGAAGTTTGTCGGCAAGGATGGTCAGCAACAACTACAGCAGGTTTGTCTTCCTTGGTGGGCAGCCGATGCAGTGGACAGGAGCTGACGGCGGGAGAAAATTCAAGGGTTGATGAAGGCTGGAGAACAACCCTTGATGTTGTAGATTTGTTTTCTCTATAAATGGGAATATTTTCTCTGATGAGATTTGAGGAGGGAGAGATGTAACAGGTGTATTGTTTGATCCTCCAGGATGGTTTTTCGGAGAGAATAATAGAGTGATGGTCCCCTTCTCCTGTGGATGTAGGCTGGATGACTGAACCACGTTAAATCTTGTGTTTGTTCCGTTTTTGTGTGTCTGAGGTACCACGCACCTCCGCTGCACCCCAACAGTTTCTGATGACTCTTCATCCCATGCACAAGTGAAGATCGGATTTCCAGGTCTGAAGACCCTCATCTCCACCCATATCGTCATTGCCAACCTATCTTGGCCTAGATCAGGTTTGAGTGAACTCCCTGTTCTTCATTCGTTCATCAGAAGCTTCGCAAATGGTGGTGCTGACCTCACAAAAAATTAGCCAATAACACTAAGAATTAAAATTTCTATTAGTTAGTTAATATATTAATATCAATAACAAAGAATTGAGAATTTAATTTAAATAACACAAAAAATTAACCAATAACACCAAGAATTAAATTTTAAAAGGAAATATCAGAAATGAAACAAATAGATAATTCAAATAATAATCAAAATATAATTTAAAAATCCCTCCAATGGCCCGAAGGCCTTCATTTTTTATTGAATTTTGATAATCCACCTTTCATAAATAAAACATAATTACCAATAATTACTAATTTCAATATAAAATAACTACTAAACTACAACTAACCATTTAAAGTCTAATTTAATCTTTAAAACACAGATAATACACCAAAAATAATGTGTTAAAACACAAGAAATAAAAGTCACATCAAATTCCCTCACATTTAAGCATTAATTGTCCTAAAGTAACCAATTTTAAAAATTCAGTGGTAGAAAAGAATTCTAAAGAGTGAAAATGTGATTTTCCACTAAGAATCAATTTTCAAAAACATTCTTCCCTATGAACTATTTCATGAAGAAAAGGTGATTGATCACTTAAAAATAAGTGATTTGGTCAAAAGTTAGTTTCAATTGTATAAAAATGATTGAAATTGTAAATTTTGAAAGAGTTTATACAAAAATCACTTTGAATCTAACCGATAGTTCCAAACTTCTCTTTAACTTAAGGAGAAAATACACACATAATTAGAATCCATCCTTATTTGACACTCTGCTTTGATGAAAAAATTTAATAATTATAAGCAACATAAATAGGATATTGATCGCATCGCGATTCACTATTCAAATCACTCTTACACTATTGTTTTAAACTGGTTTTGTAATGAATATTACAAATATAATAATAAATTGAACTTTATTTTTGAATCAATGAATTAATTTTTATCACCCTTTAATAGGGCAATTTTACTTGTTTTTGTGTTTACATTGTAGGAGGAGGTGTTTTGGAGAGCCTGTGATGGAATTCAAGCAAAATGGGCCAAACTAAGTGAGATCTCAAGCATGATTTTGGAAAATTATTTGTAATGTGGATAATTTGTGCATCCAATTGGGCTAAAAACGGGTGTATGAGTGAAAAAAAATGTGGGCTACATTTCTCTAGAAGATCATCAAGTCCAATTCGTCCACTTGGAGGCCCAAAATAGCCCCACAATGTGAAGAAATTCTGGACGGGTCAGATTGGACCACCCTTCTATATTTGGGCCATAACTTGGGCCTCGAAAATCCAATTGGGCTGATTCTCATCCCATGGACAGATAACTCGAAGCCCCGACTCTCCACCGAATTTCAAGTAATTTTCACACGTTTTGGCCAATCAACTAGCTGGATAAAGATGGAGTAAAAAATCTTCCTTGAATAGTCACCTAACCTTTTAGATACCTGACCACTTTATGTGGAAATATGGATGTAATTGACCATAAAATCACTCCTCCCCCTCATTATCTATGTTTCACAACCATGGGTGAAGTTTAGTCGAATTGGAGAGCTCTCTTCACCCATTTTATTTCTCTTCTCCCTCATGTACTTCTAAACCTCTTAGTGATCAATTTGGGGAGTGTCCTTTGTTGTAATCCCGAGCTCCACACTTGTAATCTTCATAAGGTAATTGATTTCCAGGTTTTTTGTCAATTGTTATTCATTTCTACCTTCTAAATTTGTGTTTATTCTGGTATGATCAAATACAAATCAAAAGAATAAGAATCCACATGCTTCCATGCATAACCCGGATCTTGTGATGATTTGAGCGTGATTGCCTCTTTTCTCACCCCTCCCTTTCATGAGTGTGCAAATGGATTGCGTCGGTTGATAAAATCCAGAAGCTTGAACCTATTAATATGCATGTTCTTGTCTTGTGGAATATTTTTATCATTGACACAAATCTGTTCATCTCATCACGTTGTTGATGTGATGCCTTGATTGAGTTCTGTTTTTACATCGATTCATTTTGTTGATTTTGAGCGGTTGCCGATAATCAATATCGTTGATCGATCAAATCCTAGGTGGTAACCTAGTAAGAACTCACATACCATTACTGGTTTCAGCATGTATAAAATCAAATAATCAATGATCCTTCCCTTTCCCTTGAGAGCGATGACGGATTGAGCATCAAGGGATACTTACCCAAGTTGATCACGATTTCTCCAACCGGTTTCTCTCAGTAGTAATATACTTTCAATTTATGTTCTTAAAGAAACAAAACCCAAGTTTTATAAAACCCCATTCCCCTTTTGGTTTCTTAATCATAACCTCATTTTGTAATTAATTATTTAAGGCTCCTTCGAGAGACGACCTACGGTTGGTGCTATACTGCAGAAATTCTAGTTAAAAATAAACATATAACTTGACTCGCTCGACAACGCGATCAAATTTTGGCGCCATTGCCGGGGAGCCAAGATCATTTTTTTCTTTATTTCCTTTTATTTATTTTACCTCTTAATTTGTACTCCTTTCAATACCCCATACCCATTTGATTGTTTTTGTTTTGGTTTTCTGTTTATATTTTTGGTTGTTTTTGTGTCTTCTTCCTCTCTCTCTCTCTCTATCTCTTCTTCTTCTTTTCAATCACTCTCTATAATTCTGTATTATAACATTATATTCTCCTTTCACCCTTCTTAAGTGATTTTATCTATATTCAATCATAAAAAAACTTCACAACTTATTTGCATGACCCGATTAGAAAAAGAAAAATTTCTTGAATTTGACCCTGAAATTGAAAAGACAATTCACACACAAATCAAGGAATCTAGAGAACGTCAATCAAGTAACACTAAGGAACCCCTTGTGGAACCTCAAGTGGTCATAAACCAATCAAAAATTTAACCCAATCAAATCCAAGAAAACATGGCTGTAAATAATTGAACCTTAAAAGAACTGACTACCCCGGATGTGGAGTACCAACTTGCATGCATCCAATATCCCGAGGAAGCAGCCAACTTTGAGCTGAGATCATGCCTCATCCACCTACTTCCCAAATTTCATGGTCTTCCTGGTGAGGACCCACATAGTGTGCTCCACCATGAAACCCTAAAATGTTTTTGAGGACCAAATTAAGTTTAGGGCCTTCCCTTTATCCCTTGATGGTGTAGCCAAAGATTGGATATACTATTTGCCTACCACAATTGGGGGCTAAAATGACCTGAAAAGACTATTTTTAGAGAAGTTCTTCCCTGCCTCCTGAACTGCATCAATTAGGAAATAAATTTGTGGCATTAGACAATCACAAGGAGAGACCCTTCACGAATACTGGGAGAGATTCAAAAGAATTTTCTCATGCTACCCCCACAACCAGATTAGTGAACAACTGTTAATCCAATACTTCTATGAGGGACTTATCCCCATGGATCGTGGAATGATTGATGCTGCTTCCAGTGGTTCCCTAGTTGATAAAACTCATTCCATTGCTCGTGACTTAATAGCCAACATGGCTCAAAATGCACAACAATTTGGTACACGAGCTATTGCACCAACCCGAGGAGTTCATGAGGTAAGTCATTCATCTCTAGAACAAAAGATAGATAACAAGCTTGATGAGATGCATACCCTTCTAAGACAATTAGATCAAGCACAAGGTAACTCACATTCCAACAAGCACCTCCCTTCAAGTAAGAACAATTCAGGCCAAATCCAAACCCCGAGTGGCAAGCACAACCCCAATACTGATAAGGAGGAAACTCAAGATACCCTAAGGAGAATTGGTATCCACAAGGCCAAGGTATGCAACCTTCTTATCCTTCAAATTCTCAAAAAAATCATCCTCCTCCTCCCAAATCTGAACCAAGCCTCGAGGATATGGTGAAGCAAATGGAAACCTAGAACCTACAATTCCAACAAACCACACAATTAGCTATACAAGACCTATGAACTCAAGTGGGGAAATTGGAAAACACCATTGGTGAGCTTAAGATGCAAGGTTCTGGACAACTACCATCCCAACCCATTGCCAATCCAAAGGACAAAGGTAATGTATGTGCAGTTACACTTCGTAGTGGTAAAGAAGTTTCTCCTTCTACTGATTTTTCACAACAGGTATGCCCCCCTCTTGAAAACTCTCTTCTCCAACCCTCAAATTTTTCAATCAAAGAAAATAAAATAAAAAAAGAGTAATTAAATTATCATTAAGGATTCCCATGAACAATCCATTCCCCTTCCTTTCCATAAAAGACTCACTAAATCTAAGAAAAACTTTGATAATGATATTGACAATGAAATAATGGATACATTTAAAAAAGTTCAAGTTAATATTTCATTGTTGGATGCAGTTAAGCAAATTCCTTGTTAATGTAATGCCTCATTTCGTGTATACTTATCTGCAGGTTATATAACTTCAACCAACATGCATTATCGTGCAACTTTCCAACCAGAGTATTATGCATCCAGCAAGAGTGATTGAGAATGTCCTTGTAAGAGTGAATAATCTCATCTTCCCTGCTGATTTCTACATTCTCGAGATGGAAGATACCCGAACCCAAGGACATGCCCCTCTCATACTTGGGAGGACATTTCTTAAAACAACAAAGATGATCATCAATGTCTACAACGGTACACTGTTTATGGAGTTTGTTGGAGAAAAGGTAAGTTTTAACATCCTTGAGGCTATGAAACACCCCATTGAAGAGCACTCCTCTATTCCTATCTATTCGATGGAAGTTGTCTAAAATGATGCGCGCACACACACACACATTTCTCTCCTCAACCCATACTCAGATTCATTTTCCTCTTCTTCACCCTTGGATGATTTGAGTTTTGATTTATGTTTTGAGTGTTGTGTGGGTTCTGAAAAGTGTAAATTTTGTGCTTTAATTAATGAGTGTGTTCATTCGGAGGTACCCATGACCGTTGATGATTCTACAAATCTTATTTCAATAGATTCTCTATATATAGAGAATAAACATGAGTATATAGACAGTTTAATGGAACTCACTCCCCCTAAACCCCCTCCCTCAATCCAGAAACCACTGGTGTTGGAACTTAAACAACTTCCTTCTAATTTAAAATATACATATCTTGAGGGTATTGACCAATTTCTTGACATTATTTCCAATAACCTATCTCCAGAACTGGAATCGAAACTGATCAACCATTTGAGAGAGTGTAAAAAGACAATAGGATGGACATTGGATGATATTCCCAAGATTATACCATCTATTTTTATGCACCATATAATTTTGGATGATGAGTCTAATCCCATAAGACAATATCAATGCCGGTTGAATCCCACTCTCCTTGAAGTGGTAAAATTGGAAGTCAGTAAATTACTTGATGCAGGGACCATTTATCCTATATCTGATAGTAAATGGGTTAACACAGTGAAAATTGTGCCTAAAAGAAGAATAGCAATTGTGTCAAATGAAAGGAATGAATTGGTTCCAACACGTGTGAAAAACAGTTGGCGAGTCTATATTGACTACCATCGACTAAATCAAGCCACACGGAAGGACCAATTTACTCTACCTTTCATTGACCAAATGTTAGAATGATTGGCTGGTAAGTCCCATTATTGTTTCCTTTATGGCTATTCGGGTTATTTCCAAATCCATATAGCCCCTAAGGACTAAGAAAAGACAACATTTACTTGTCCATTAGGCACATTTGCATATAGAAGGATGTCATTCGGTCTATGTAATGCTCATGGTACTTTTTCAACGATGTATGTTGAGTATTTTTTCTGAGTACCTTGAGAGTTGTATGGAAGTTTTTATGAATGATTTCACGGTATATTGTTCTTATTTTGATGATTTTTTGGAACACCTAGGTTCTGTCCTCCACCGCTGCATTGAAAAAGATCTTGTTTTAAATTATGAGAAATGCCATTTTATGGTTGAGAGGGGGATAGTTATTGAGAATGTCATTTCAAATAAGGGAATTAAAGTTGATAAATCTAAAATTGAATTAATTTCATCCCTTATATATCCAAAATGTGTTTGTGAGGTGCGATATTTCTTAGGTCATGCTGGTTTTTATCACCGATTCATTAAAGAATTTAGTAAGATTTCACTTCCATAGTCCTGATTATTGCAAAAAGATTCTGAGTTTGTGTTTGATAAAAATTGTGAGGATACATTCAATTCACTAAAAATGAGTCTCACATCACCTCCCATCATCCAACCACCAAGGTGGGATCTACCCTTTGAGTTTATATGTGATGCCTCTAACTTTGTAGTTGAGGAAGTTTTATCACAAAGGGTTGAGAAGGCTCCTCATGTCACTACGTATGCCTCACGTACCCTTGACCCTGCCCAGGTAAACTACACAACCACTGAAAAAGAAATCCTTTCTATTGTTTTTTCCTTGGAAAAATTTCATTCATATCTCCTTGGGTCAAAAGTGATTGTGTTTTCTGACCATGATTCCCTTCGATTCCTCTTAAAGAAACCCGAAGCTAATCCCCACCTCATACGGTGGATGCTCCTCCTCCAAGAGTTTGACCTTGAGATTAGAGATAAGAGGGGAGTAGAAAATGTTGTAGCTGACCACATTAGTAGGATTTCTCCACCACTAGACCACCATACTGACTCATCCCTCCCCATTGGAGAATTATTTCCTCATGAGAACCTTTGTGATGTTGTGGACCTTACCCCCTGGTATGCAGAAATTGTGAATTTTCTAGCAACATCTAGGGTCCCCACTGATTTCAGAACTTCCCAATCCCAGAGACTTAAACATGATTCTCGGTGGTACATTTGGGATGACCCATATTTTTGGAGAATTTTTGGTGACCAAGTAGTTCGTCAGTGTGTCCCTGACCATGAGTCCACCTCTATTTTGACCTTCTGTCACACTTTGGCTTGTAGAGGCCACTTTGGATCTCAACGAACAGCTTGAAAGGTTCTTGACTCAGGAATTAATTTTCCAACATTGTATAGGGATACCCATCGATTTTTCAAGTCATGTAGTCATTGTAAATTCACAGGGAATATATCTAAGAGGAATGAAATGCCCTAACAGCCCATGTTATTCTATGAAATTTTTGATGCATGGGGAATTGACTTCATGGGGACTTTTCCAAATTCATTTGGCTTCATGTACATATTATTAATTGTAGAATATGTGTCTAAATGGGTGGAAGCAAAGGCTACTAGTATAGATGACTCTCGAGTTGTTGTTGATTTTGTGAGGTCCCAAATTTTTAGTTAGTTCGGTTTGCCAAGATTCATCATTAGTGATCAGGGTTCCCATTTTTGCAATTGCAACATGAAAAAATTGCTTCATAAGTATGGGGTTGATCATAAAGTCTCCACTGCATATCACCCCCAAACTAATGGACACGCAGATATCTCAAATCAGAAAGTTAAGAGAATCTTGGAAAAAACGGTACAACCCAATAGGAAAGATTGGAGTTTGCGCTTGGATGATGCACTTTGGGTGTACCGTACAACTTTTAAAACCCCAATAGGAATGTCACTATGTAGAATTGTGTTTGGAAAATCTTTTCACCTCCCAATGGAGGTAGAAAACCATGCATATTGGGTTTTTAAATAATGTAATATGAATCTTTCAGATGCAGGTGAGCATAAAAAGCTGCAGATTCAAGAGTTGGAAGAAATTAGACATGATGCATATGAGAACTCCCAAATCTATAAAGAGAAGACAAAGGATATCCATGATAGAATGATTCATCATTGGAAGTTTCATATTGGTGAGAAGGTCCTCATGTACAATTCCAAGCTAAAGATCCACCCAGGTAAGCTTCGTTCCCAATGACTCAATCCTTATATTGTTACTAATGTTTAACCTTTTGGTGCAATAAAAATTTTTCATGAGAAGAGTGGATGAAGTCATACCATCAATGGGAAGAAACTTAAACACTTCTATGAGGATTTTCCAAAGAATCTGGTGGAAGAAATCCACCTTCTAGAAGAAACATACTAGAAAAACCTACTAGGTTTTATCCTTCTCACATTCTCAATTATTATAGCGAGGACACTTCACATTCTGGGTAGGGGGGGGGGGTGGATACATTCCTGGGTTCATTAGGATTTTCACCATATTTCTTATTTCTTCTCTTTTTCACCTTCTTTATGGTATTTTTACTTTCCCCCCTTATGGTCACCAAAATCATGGAACTTACTGAAAATGCATGTTGAAATTTTTGATTCCATGTTGATTTAACATTTGATGAAAGCATGTCTCTGTTATGGAATGAATATTTGTATGAATTTAACATCAGGGAGTGATTTTTAGTGAATTGGTTTTTTGTTAATGATATAAATGGTTGTATCTTTGTGAAACCTTTGAGATGATTGATGCCCCTTGTGTGAGTAGTTTTTGGGAAAACTGTGTCACTAATATCTCCACACATTTTTTCATCAAATCATAAAGTGTGAATATTTCTTACTTATTAGAAGGTAAATATATGTTAGGTTAATATTTTTTAGCTTAAAATGATATTTTCATACGTTCGTTCCTTATCCGATCTGTTTCATTACTGTATCAAATTGAACTATGCGTGTGTACCTAATATTCGACTGTTGTACGCCCTAAAAAAATTGGGTTGTGTCTTGGGCAGGTCAAAAACAACTCCTCCTCAACCTTTGATCTTGTTATACCTATTAAAATTAGTGTCGTGAGGAGATCAAACAAGGGTTGAGAGATGAGTGTGTGATTTGTTCCGAATGCAACTTCTGAAAAAAAATGAGGGGAGTGATGAAATGTGAAACATATGGGGATATCTAGGTCGGGAACTTATGGTTTGACTTCTGAGAATGCTTAAGTGAGTGAGTCTTGAAATATGATTGCAAAGGATATAGGGCAGGTTCAGGGGACAAAATCATTTAAGCTGAATAATGTTAAAATAACCTATATTTATTGAATAGAAAGTGGAAAGAATAGAATGGAATGGTTTTCACACACACACATTGAGAGTTAGTGGCATGATTTAATTTTTAATTCCTCACTCAATTTGGTATCATGAATCTCTTTGAATTTCATTGTGATGTAATTTATGAGACATCTTTTTCCATTTTCACTTGGAAGAACTCTTTGGTGTGGTTTGTGCATTGATCACATTACTTTAATAAATTTAAATTTCCTCAAATGTTAAAACTTCATGATGTTGGAAATATATACATGAATCATTTTTTGGATACATGACTTTGCCCAGGAGTGTAAATTTTTAGGGGTGGGGGTGTGATCACATAACGATTCACTATTCAAATCCACCCTTACACTGTTGTTTTAAACTGGCTTTGTAATGAATATTAAAAATATAATAATAAATTTCAATTTATGTTTGAATCAATGAATTAATTTTTATCACTGTTTAATAGGTAAATTTTACTTGTTTTGGTGTTTACATTATAGCATGAGGGGATTTGGAGAGCCCGTGATGGAATTCAAGCAAAATGGGTCAAACTACGCGAGAGACCAAGCATGCTTTTGGAAAATTATTTGTAATGTGGATAATACGTGCATTTAATTGGGCTAAAAATGGGTGTATGAGTGCAAAAAATTGTGGGATACATTTTTCTATAAGATCATTGAGCCCAATTTGTCCACTTAGAGGCCCAAAATAGGCCCATAATGTGAAGAAATTTTGGGTGGGCTAGATTGGACCACCCTTCTGTATTTGGGCCATAACTCGGGCCTTGGAGATCCAATTGGGCTGATTCCACCTCCCATGTACAGATAACTCGAATTCCCAACTCTCCATTTAATTTCAAGTTATTTTTACGCGTTTTGGTTAGTCAACTAGCTGGATAAATATAGAGTAAAAAATCTACCTTGAATAGTCACCTAGCCTTTTAGATACTTGACCACTTTATGTGAAAATATGGATGTAATTTCCCATAAAATCACTCCTCCCCCTCATTATATATATTTAAAGACCAAGGGTTAAGGTTATTTTAATTGGAGAGCTCTCTTCACCCATTTTATTTCTCTTCTCCCTCATGTACTTCTAAATCTCTTAGTGATCAATTTGGGGAGTGTCCTTTGTTGTAATCCTGAGCTCCACACTTGTAATCTTCATAAGGTAATTGATTTCCAGGTTTGTTGTCAATTGTTATTCATTTATACCTTCTAAATTTTTTTTTATTCTGGTATGATCAAATACATATCAAAGTAACAATAATCCACATGCTTCCATGCATAACCCGGATCTTGTGATGATTTGAGTGTGGTTGCCTCTTTTCTCACCCCTCCCTTTCATGAGTGTGCAAATGGATTGTGTCGATTGATAAAATCCAAAATCTTGAACCTATGAATATTAATGTTCTTTTATTGTGAAATATTTTTATCATTGACACAAATTTGGTCATCTCATCATGTTATTGATGTGATACCTTGATCAAGTTCCATTTTTACATCGATTCATTTTGTTGATTTTGAGCGGTTACCGATAATCAATATCATTGATTTATCAAATCCTAAGTGGTAACCTAGTAAGAAATCACATACCATTACTAGTTTCAGTATTTATAAAATCAAGGAACCAATGATCCTTCCATTACCCTTGAGAGCGATGATGAATTGAGCGTCAAGGGACACTTACCCGGGTTGATCACGATTTCTCCAACCAGTTTCTCTCAGTAGTAATATACTTTCAATTTATGTTCTTAAATCAAAAGAACCCAAGTTTTATAAAACCCCATCCCCCTTTTAGTTTCTTAATCATAACCTCATTTTTTAATTAATGATCTAAGACTCCTTCGAGAGACGACCTAGGGTTGCTGCTATACTGTAGAAATTCTAGTTAAAAATAAACATCTAATTTGATGCACTCGACAACGTGATCAGACATCCAAAAACTTAAAGAATGAAAGAATCAAAGAATAGAGGCTCAATATGGATTATGATTTTCATTTCACATCTCATTTAAATTCATAGTTTAAAAGTTTAAAACCCAGTTAAAAGGTTTAAAACCAATATTGATTGTAAATACTACTCCCAAAGATTAAAAAAATAAATATTTTTAAGAGAGAAAGAAGTTGATGAGCTGGATAAAATCCATGGGAAAGTAGAATAAGTCAATCTCCTCAAGGAGTCAAGAAAAATCTCAAACTTCAGAAAAAGTATAATCCACTAAATAAGAAAGTTGAAGTTTGAAAACCAACCAATTTTGAAAAAACTTTAGGGGATTTGATGGGTTCTACATTTAAGTACAATTTTTCTTATTTAAGAAGACTCATCCCCCACACTTAAAATCCAAAAATTTCCACATTATTGAACCTTAAAATGGGAAAAAAAAATTAACTAGTTAAAGTTAAAAAATATTTTCAACTGAGCATAGTTTAAAGTATGTTTAAGGGTCATAAGATAGTTCAAAAAATAAGTTTTCCATAATTTCAGATTGTTCACTCAAATAGAATGTTAAAAGTGCATGAATTTTATTTTTTACATACATAAGAATTTTCAATAAAGTTCAAAACAAGTATCATGATAAACATTGAGTATGTAACAAGCAAAAACTTGAAACCAATGAATTTTTTAGGGTTTTATAAAATTTGAAAGTTTGTCACAAAAAATATATATTAAAGAAAAATTCTTAACTAACAAAAACATGAAATATTACCAGAAGAAATAAATAAAATAATAATATAAGTGCATAAATTAAAAAAAACACTCCCCTAATTTAGGATGCTTTCTCATTTGAGATTAATAACATATATATCTTCCCTTTAAGAATCGAGTGAAATTCTTTAGTCTATTCTTATTTCAATTCATACAAATTAAAATAGATTAACATAATACTTCAACATATTATGTTCACAAGTAATGAAAAAAAATTAGTTGAGTTTAGGAAAGTTTTATCCAGCGAGGCTCCACCATGAAACTTCTCTTTGACTTGAAAACAATTTGGACTCTTCTCTTCTCTTATCACTATAACAATAAACTTCTTTAAGAAAGAGGGTGGAAACCAAGAATTATATCCAACTAAGAAATGGTTAGTAACATATAGATCACAAAAAAACTTTATTCATCACAAAACCAAAAGTAAACACATAAGAAAGACCATGGGTTGACTACCATGAATCACTAAATTTAATGTCTTCAGTTAGAATTTAGTGAAAACTCAAGTTTCAAGTAAAAATATGGAGGCCAATCCCTTTAGGTTTTCTTTAAAATAATATTTGACCCTCTGACCATTTACCAAAATTGTTTTATTCTCTAATCCAACAATTTTAACATCTCTATTTTTAAGCACTCCAAGAATAGTGAAAGTTCCAAACCACTTATATTTCAACTTTCTTGAAAAGAGATTAATTTTGGAATTAAAGAAAAGAACCTTCTTACCTGTAATGACTCAGATTTTCTATGTATTATTTTTGGATATTATATAGAATATTTTCGAGACCAATCATTGAAAGAACGTATGATTTCAAGGAATAATGTTCCCGAAATAAATGTTTGAAATATATTAAATATATGAAATAACAAGCACATGAAGTTTTCTTGAAAATGTGGAATGACTCCCGAAAATAGGCCCAAATCAGAAATCCAAGGGTGCCATTGAGTTCAGAATGAAGGTTTTACCTTAGGTGAGACATAAAATTTATAGGCAGGGGTGATTATAATATGTATTCACAGGCATAGAATTAATAAAATAAATTGATTAATTTATTTAATTTATTTTTTTGACGTAATAAATGACTTTTTCTGTAAGTACACGATTATAGAAATGCCTCAGGGTTAGCCGCTAAACCTTAAAGACCTCGAGAGATCATTGGAGAGTGATATTTTTGAATGATGACAAATCAGGACCGAATCGAGGATTGTTGCACCAACGGAGTTCATTAATCTCATCAATGAAAACAACACATAACTGTTCTTCATCAAAAATCAATCCAAACTCCAGGTAGGATGTTTGATTTTGAGTTTTCCATCCCGTTATTTTATCATAGTCGAATACAGATCAATTCCATGAATATAATTGATTTGCGCATCAATGATAGATTAAATTGATGGAATTATTTTTTTTCATTGTGTTTATTATCCTCTTCATTTATCTTTTTCTAGGACAATAGATTGGGGATGAACAAACAAAGACCAAGGTTTATTCTTCACGTTTTATGTCTTGTGGTTTTCTACCCTGTTTCTTTGCACATTCATCATAGACATTTCTTTTGGCCAGTGGTTCAATGAATACCAGGTATTTGATCATTGTGGGACCGTTCTTCAGCGCAACAGATCGATACTGCAGGTGAAGTTCATGATCAAGGATACGATCGAGGTGTGATGAAGATGGTGGGCGATTAGAGGTAGATAAGAATGGATTTTCTTTTTCCATTCTTCCCATTTTTGATGTGTGGTGACAGATTGTCTCAATGGATCATTTTACAAGCAGATTTGAACCTGGATTCTAGCCAACAATGAAGACAAGGCTTAGTCAACCTCTAATCTATAGGTTCCAGTGAGGGTGGAAGATCCCGCGATGCATAGGACGACATGAAAGAGATCATCATAGATCTGGAAAATCCCATAGTATATGGCATGTATTTCAGGATTACACACTATGTGGGACCCCTTGGCAGTGGCACTAGGGTTTCTGTAGTGAGTTAAGTGTCACACATCATGTGACCTTATCACATGTCATGTGACCATACCCTGGAAAATTGGCATGTACTTCCGAGGGTACACGGATGCGTCCAGGAGTACACAGGCTCGAACATGCCATGTACTCTAACATGAACGTAGACAAGTGTACACAGACATGACCAAGTGTATATGGGCGTGCCCAAAGATACATGGGCATGGCCAGACAACATAGTCAGGGTGCCGGGTGACCTCTACATGTTGTGTGTGATCACATACACACCATGTATATTGAGGTTTACATGTCATGTGGGGGCATCACTACATGGGAAGATACAGGTTGAGTGATACATGCCATGTACTCTACTTACACGTTGTGTACTCCCTTAGAGATAGCTTGGAGCTCTTTGTCTCTTTAGTTTAGAACAATACTGGTTGAGTGGTTTCTCCTTATTTTATACCCTCGAGTGTACAATGAAACATTACATCCACATATTAGGATTGTGATACCCTCTAGAGGATGAATTCCAGATAGAGTTCGTGGCATCCCTCTGTGAGAATGGAGTGAGATCCTCTATAATCTTTACACCTATATGGGGTTTATAGAATTAACATGACCTCATTAAGCAGGGCATTGATCCTCCATCCAATAGGGCATATAAGTAGTGTTCACGATATTGTTGGTATACGATCCCCTATATACTGGGTTATTTAAAAGGAAATTGTCACATTTTATGTTTTAGGAGTATTTTTGAGCTTAATTGAAAAAATGGCTTATTTTGGATTTAAACAGTTTTAATTTATTTTAATGTTTTGACCATAAATTTTTCTACACTGATCCAAATTTTTAAATTCTGATTTTTTACTTTTCTATGTTCGATGGGATTAATTTCATACTTCTGGACCCAAAGCTCAATCCATCTTTTGGAAGCTCAAATTCTACTCACAAGTCCAGCCTCAAAAACTGTGCACAGATCTGGAATGTTTTAAAGGGGAGCTTGTATATCGATGTGAATCGGTCCAATGGAGTTTAAATTCAACATGGATCTGTAAATGGAATTAATTAACATCTTTCATCAAGGATGCCACGTCTTAATCCGCTAGAGTAAAGGTCTTAATGGCATGGGAAGTTGGAGTTGTAGAATACGAAGAGTCACCTTGACAGATTAAATATGCCGCACTAAAATAGTCATAACTCCTTTATATGTGGATCAATAAGGCTGATATTTTGTGGAGGGACGTGAGAGATGCAATGGAATAACTTTTAAGAAGGACCAATGTCCCAATTCTGTCATTAAGGAGGCCATACCTGCACATACTTCTGGAGGAATATTTTTGGAGCCAAAATGTCACCCCCTCTCCCTATAAAAGAGTGTGTCTTCTTTATTTCAAAAGGTTGGAAACTTAAGAATAGCCTTTTTTGGACATTATATGTAGTTTAATATTTTATTTTCTTTTAATTTCACTCTGTAATAGCATTTCATATTTTTATTTAAGTGTTCTCCTTTCACTCTTATTCTTTCTCTCTTTTGTTTTCTCCCCACGTTTTCTCCATCACTGTGATCTCTTATACTCATGATCATGAGTAGCTAACCTGAGGAATTTCCCGGGGGAGTAATTCAGTGGTGAACCCAAGTCTTTGATCATTAATGTTTTATTTTTTTCCTATTTACTTATAGTTAGGCTAAGGGGGATCTTAGTAGGCAAGGCACCTTTGTGTCTCCACTTGCCACCCAAGGATTAACTTTCACTTCTGTCACATTCTCCCTCGATCGAGGAGGTGGATGTACGGTCTCTCAGAGATCGTTGAGAGTTCCGTATATTCACAACCATATACATAAGGGGATGTTCATGCATACGATGGAGTATGCACATTAAGTAGATTTGAAACTAAAAATGAGACGATGAAGGTTCACTCTGGATAATCTCCTGGGAGGATCTCCTTTTTGTCTAACATCATTCTGTTTTCATTCATTGTGTTTGCATTGCATCTGCATATTTAATTTTAGTATTTCATTCTCATTTATAAAATATCCTTTTCATTTATTTTATTTCACTTATATATAAATTTAATTATAAGTAGTGAGTGCTTGACCGCAAATGGATCCTTAAGAGATCGACTTAGGTCATCCACTGTGCTGCACTTAGTATAAATATTTCTGAGAGCGCGCATGACAACACTTCATCAAATTGGCACCGTTTCCGGGGAGCCAAGTGGTCTTCAATCACTATTTTTATTCATATATTGTAAATTATTTTGTTTCCTTTCATTTAAAAAACACAAAAAAAATCATAAATTTCAAAAACTAAAAAAATATCTTTGTTCACGATGAATTTCAATTCAAATTATTATGCATAGACTGACCAATCACAGGTACATAAAGAAGTTCAATATGATCCTGAATCCCAAATTCAAGAACTTAAAGAAGAAATAAAAAAACTAAAGGGAAAAGATGAAATAGTTGAAGAATATATCCGTTCAATGGTGCAACAACCTGAACCTGATCCTGAGCCGGAACCTAAACAAAAACGTGTGATGGAACATATTTCACCAATCATTTTTTATGTCAAAGAAACCAAGGAGTGTTAGAAGGACCTACTAAAAGAGTTAATAATATCATCCCATACTCAAACATTGCTCTAGGAGGTCCTTGATGTACACATTCCAGCTGATGCACTTATGGGAAATCAACAATTTTTAGAATAATCTTAGAATCAATTTGTTAAAGATAACCTGAAACTTGATCTTCCCATGCTTGATAATGAACAATCAGTACCTTTTGACCTCTCTCTTGCATTGGAAGATGATGAAGAAAATTCACCTGCTAATATGGAGTTGTCAATGGTCTTACCATAAGAGATCAATTTTCAAACTGCCTTACTTGAAAGGGAAGATCTATTGATCAATTCATCATGTTTTAATCTTATTCAAACTGAATTGTTTTCTGACTTTTAATTTCCTAAAATTTTTGATACAGAACAAATGGAGAAGGCCTTGGATGTTAATGATGAGACCACCCAAGTGGTGGTGATCGAGGAAGAAGAGTCAGAGAAGCTGGTGGTGGTGCGACTTCCTCCTCTACAACAACTTTCATACCATTTGGAGGAGGACACCACAAAAATTCACAGGGACCACCCCTATTTTCTTTTCCCTTCCACTCCTAAACTCAAATTCTATCTATCTTATTTCTTGGGGGTTAGGAACTTTATTATTTCCTTTGGGATTCTCTATTATTGGTGTTTACTAATGGACACTGGGAAAAGTCACATGTGGTGGTTTATCTCAAATAAACCACATCCACCATCTGATTGGGGATAATTCACTGCAACTGCCTGACTAGGGGCAGTAAAAACCTAGCACCCACTTGGGGGGTCAAACCAAGCATTATCTTTTTTTTATATCCCCTTCCTATTTATTTTTATTTATTTTTCTTATGTTTTGTAATTTATTTCTTGTAGTTTTAAAGTGGTAGTAGCTAGGAGATTAACTCAAGGCTACCACTGAAAAATAAATCAGGTTGTGTCTTTCCATTTCTTTATTTTGTTTTCTACCCAATTAAAATTCCATGTGAACATCATTCTTGATCTTATTTGAGCTAAAATGAGGATAGTAAATGGAATAAGTGTGGTGGAGGGATTTCAATTTTTTTTAGGAATTTTGTGTGTGCTTTCATTTTATTTCTCATGTTGTTTTTTATGAAATTTTCTTTTTTTCCTTTTTCATTTTTTTGGTGTGTTTTTAGGAATCTTGAGCTGAATCGAATACTTTGGAAAATTCAAACCATCTTGGTATTTTTGGAACATTGCTTGATTTGAGTATTTTAGGTTTTAAATGATTTCTGGATGGATTTTGTTTCTGATTTCTAATCTTTTCATTTGATGAAGTTTGATTGACTGTGAAACTCATGTGCACTAGTGCTGTCCAAGTTGAAAATCTTGCCCAACCCGAGAGGTTTCTAAACCTGTTTGACATCTTATATTTCTCTTTTTCTTGAGAGTCTTGATACATGTTGTGTGATCCAGAACTTTCTATTTTTCTCTTTTTCAAAGATGTTAGAGTTCATAGAATGTGTCAAGTATGATTGAGACATCACTTTGAAAGCCCCCTTTGCATTCAACTCTTATTTTGGCCTACCTTTTCTTCTAACCTTCATTAAGCCCCTAGTAGCCATGAAATACCTTGTTAGGAATCCACATTACAAGCCATTTATCCCTTTAGAACCTTCTCTAGAAGTTAAATGCATGATTATTGTTGAACTCAAGTGTGGGGGAGGGAGAAGATGGGCTGCATTTTGATTTTCGAAAGATTATTTTTGAGCTGAATTGAAAGATTTTCCATATTTATTACTGCTTGGGGGGAAGAAATTTCATGATGGGAAGATGTATGAGTAGTCCAAAATATCATTACATATATGGGCCAGGTGTTCACTAATATTTGAAGATCAAAAGCTACCTCTATTTTCCTCAAAAACATGATTCTGAAGAGAAATCCAGATCTACATTCAAGCTGAAACAATGCTACAATTGGGGGAAAGAGGGATTAAATTCATTGATGCTGAAATCTCAAGTGTGAACTTCCCAAATGAAGAGGTTTTGGGTGGTGATTCATTTTTGAGCTGATTGAGGATCACACCATTCTTGAGCAAAACTGTTTTCATGCATTTACTTCACTTTAGAGCTTAACCCTCCTCATTCTGGCTCAGATGTTTTTACATTTTAAACCTACCAACCCTCAGCCTCAGAAAAACCCATTAAAAAGGCCTCATGATTGATACATTTTTGACTCTGTGAAGTGGATATATTAGAAGGATAGAAAGCCTATGGAAATCACACATGTTCTTGGGAATGAGAAAAACTCCACATTAAATATCCTTGAGTGAAGAGAGAAATATTTTTCCAGGAGGTAGGTACGACATGCATGTGAGGATTAACATGAGACTAAATGGATTCATATGATTTTTGAGTAGTTCTGAAATTTTTATCCATATAGGAGGCATGATATTTTCTTTTATACGATAATTGAGCTGTGTTATCATTTATGTTTTGAGAAGTTTGTTTTGACCTTGGTATAAGATGATTGCCCAGGAGTGAAATGTTTAAGTGTGGGTGAATTGATAAAACAAATATTTTCAATTATTTTATTCTTAATTTCATTGTTTTTAATCCCAACAATGTGTTATTTAAAGGGAAATTGTCACATTTTATGTTTTAGGAGTATTTTTGAGCTTAATTGAAAAAATGGCTTATTTTGGATTTAAACAGTTTTAATTTATTTTAATGTTTTGACCATAACTTTTTCTACACTGATCCAAATTTTGAAATTATGATTTTTTAGGTTTCTATGTTTGATGGGATTAATTTCATACTTCTGGACCCAAAGCTCAATCCATCTTTTGAAAGCTCAAATTCTACTCACAAGTCCAGCCTCGAAAACTGTGCACAGATCTGGAATGTTTTAAAGGGGAGCTTGTATATCGATGTGAATCGGTCCAATGGAGCTGAAATTAAACATGGATCTGTAAATGGAATTAATTAACATCTTTCATCAAGGATTCCACGTCTTAATCCGCTATAGTAAAGGTCTTAATGGCATGGGAAGTTGGAGTTGTGGAATACAAAGAGTCACCTTGACAGATTAAATATTCCGCACTAAAACAGTCATAACTCCTTTATATATGGACCAATAAGGCTGATATTTTGTGGAGGGACGTAAGAGATGAAATGGAACAACTTTTAAGAAGGACCAATTTCCCAATTCCTTAATTAAGGAGACCATACCCGCACATACTTTTGGAGGAATATTTTTGGAGCCAAAATGTCAACCCCTCTCCCTATAAAAGAGTGTGTCTTCTTTATTTCAAAGGGTTGACAACTTAGGAATAGCCTTTGTTGGACATTATATGTAGTTTAGTATTGTATTTTCTTTTACTTTAATTCTGTAATAACATTTCATATTTTTATTTAAGTGTTCTCCTTTCACTCTTATTCTTTCTCTCTTTTGTTTTCTCCCCACGTTTTCTCCATCACTGTGATCTCTTATACTCATGATCATGAGTAGCTAACCCGATGAATTTTCTGGGGGAGTAATTCAGTGGTGAACCCAAGTATTTTATCATTAATGTTTTATTTTTTTCTTATTTAATTAGAGTTAGGATAAGAGGGATCTTAGTGGGCAAGGCGCCTTTGTGTCTCCACTTGCCACCCGAGGCTTAGCTTTCACTTCTGTCACATTCTCTCTCGATTGAGGAGGTGGATGTACGGTCTCTCAGAGATCTTTGAGAGTTACATATATTAAAAACCATAGAAATAAGGGGATGTTCATGCATACAATGGATCATGTGCATTAAGTAGATTTGAAACTAAAAAAGAGACGATGAAGGTTCACTTTGGATAATCTCCTCGGAGGATCTCCTTTCTGTCTAACATCATTCTGTTTGCATTCATTGTGTTTACATTGCATCTGCATATTTACTTTTAGTATTTCATTCTAATTTCTAAAATATCATTTTCATTTATTTTATTTCACGTATATATAATGTGAATTATAAGTAGTGAGTGGTTGACCGCAAATGGCTCCTTAAGAGATCGACCTAGGTCAGCCACTGTGCTGCACTTAGTATAAATATTTTTGAGAGCGCGCACGACAACGCTTAATCAGTAGCGTTCATGGTATTGTTGGAATACGATCCCCTATATAGTGGGTTGATTCATATTTGGTTTATGGAGTCCCCCAGAAGTCCTGGGCGTGACCCCCTATTTGAGTATCAGGGTCTTATAAGACCAATGAACATTCTTGGGAGGACCCCAATGATATTGACCTCTTAGATGATTGTCTTCGGTTATGACAAGGCTTATGGAGTGGACTCTTCCAGAATGAGCATTGCTTCAAGAAGAATCCTATGACCAGTAGTTGGTTGTGACCACCTGGTGGCGCGATGTCCTTCCTGAGTATATCTAGGTGTTTTCTATTATAAATTGATTGTTATATCCTTGTATTGAGATGACTATAATTGATGCTTTGTGTTTAGTATTTTCAGGTTTTCCTACTGGGTATTGTTATACTTACCCCTACACGAGCTCTGCCCACATGTGTCATGTCTTATGAAGATGACAACCCTTTTGACAGTGTCCTGGGAGGTCGCATAGCTGGTGGAGTGTTGATTGAGCTAGACAGACCGAGGTGTTTTTTGAGATCTTGAATTTGATCATAGTCCTCATTCTTGGAATGGGTTAGACTCTTTATAGTTTTTTGTTGGGCTTGTATTTGTACCCTTTCTCACTTTTAGTACTTTACTATCATACTCTAATTGCGGGATTATAGATGTATCCATGCATTGGTTTCATTTTTTTTACATTTCATCATTTAATGGGATGGAGATGTGTGTGTGCGTGTATAAGTACATTAGGATAATGCCTCCCATTTGCGGAATTTGCCTACTCAGCACTGGTCGCCAGCCCCTGGCCCATTGGAGGTGGACTTGGGGTAGTTGTGGGTTGGACCCCAATGGGTCGGGTTGTGATTGAGTGGTATCAGAGCAGTCGATTATACCTTAGGACTGAAGTCTATGAGATTGGTTTGGGGAAACAGTGTTAAGTGTTTTGAGTTCAGTTTTCAGGCTAGGGACTCCAGTGCTGATGTGGCGACCAACGTATCCATACACTAAGACTCTGATCACTTATCTTTCAACTTGGTACATGTAAACATTGGTTGTAGGAAAAAACATTGACACATGCATCATAAAAGAATGGGTTGTGGTTTCAATTTCCTTCTTGAGTCAACTCCCTAGATATACTATTTATCCTTGGTACATATTGTTTATTTTAGGATGCCTCTATGAATATATCCAATCAGGATTACACTACGTGATCACAAGGATGACCTGCTGAGTGACAAGGCATCAGTATAGAGGCCTATACCATAGATAGAACCTTCAAGTGGTTTACTAGCTATACCACCACCTGTTAAGTAGCATCTAATGCTGGAAGATCCAGCTGAGTGCATTGCACGAGTTTCAGAGGTAGCGACCTCCCAGGTTTCAGGATGATCTAGACCCCCAGGTGGGTGAGGACTGGATAGAGGTAGTCACTCGAGTTTTTCACCTTGTGAGGATTCCTAAAGATCAGATGGAAGTCCTCACAGTGAATCTTCTTTAGGGATCTGCTGAGTGATGGTGGAGCTTAGTGATTTAGTCACATGATGAGGCAACTCTCTCTTAGTCATACTTTGAACATCTCTTCAGGGAAGAGTTTTATCCAGTCATGTTGTAATCAATGCACATAAAAAAGCTTCTGCATCTACTACAGGGAAGTTTGACCATGGAAAAGTACTCGATGAGGTTTTCTATTCTCTCACGATAATCCATGGATAAGGTTCAGGATCTTCTTTTGAACTTCCAAAGGATCGAATAACAACTGAGAAGGGGGGGGAGTTGAATCCGTTGTTAACTTTTTATAAGTTTCAATACTTTTAAAACTTAACCCCTGAAACCTATTAAAGCTTATAAACTTATCATCTTTTAGTAAATAATCATGCATGAAAAAAGTAGGAAAGTAAGTAAAGCGCACAAAATTTACAAGGTTCAACCTCAGTGTGATAACCCGCATCCTTTCTATAGCCACTCCCATGGGTCTACTGAAATTCAATAATTTAAAGAAGTAAATACAACTTGTTCCAAATCCCATTAGACACCTTCTATCTCCTGATATGAATGATTATACTAACCCCCCTTAGTTTATAAAGTTTTCTTACAAAAAAATAGATCCAAAACAAAAGTATAAAGGATTTTTTGAATCTAATGCACAAAATTTCCTCAATCCAATGACCCTGATTTCGATGGCATTTAGTCCAATGAACTCAGTCCGATTGACTCGATCGAATTGAATCAATACGATTCTCCCTTTCTTATTCTGCACCTAAAGAAACTTTTTGTTCTTTCTGGATAACAAGACTTGTGATTATTATAAACTACTCAAAACTAAATCTAAACTTCCTCAAATCAATGAATTTAGTCTGATAGACTCAGTACAATGAACACATTCTCAATCTGCATAACTCAAACTCTGATCAAATGCTCAGTATGATCTTCCTCATTCCGGTAAAAAAAACTTTCAAAGTTTTGACCTTCTAATGAGGTCTCAGTCCGAAAGGATAATTTTGACATAAATTTTACAGTGCTTTGTATTTTCCACTTACATGAAAAAGTTACAAAGTATATATGTATTGTGCTTCTATTTATAGGCATCTCAGAATAGAAATGGTGGGAAAATAAAAAACTTTCCCCTCTTACTCAAATTAAAACTCTGATATATACACATATTTGAATTTCAAGTTTGACCACTTCAACCTTTCACAAATATTTTTGAAATCTTCTTGAATCTTGTCTATAATTAGGATTCTCGAACTTCCTAACTTTTCTTTAGTACGATGGAACCTTCTCATCTCATTATGATAAACTTCCTCAGATCATTATGATGAAACTTCCTCAGCTTATCATGAAAAAACCTCCCCATATTATTATGAAGAAACTTCCTTAGCTCATTCCAAAATTGAATTTCCTCCTAAGAGTCAATTTGATTGGATTTCCTCCTTAAAGTTATTCCAATTAACTTTCATCCTCAAAGTATATTTGATTAACTTTCCTACTCAGTGTCAGTCTGATGGAATCCTCATAATGATGGAATTCTCATTACGATGGAAAATCCACTCTATAACTTTGAAAAAAATTCAAACCTCATCAAATATAACTCATTCAGACTTCTGAAAACTTCTATGTCTGGTAATTATGGATCTGATAAAAACTTTGTCTTGATTCCTGGAACCGATGCAATCTTTACGATTCCTTCATTTATTCAAAATATTTTATCATGAGACTTTTCCTGATTTATGAGAACTTTTGGATTGGCTAAGCGTTGTATGAATTAAGGTTAGAAAGTTTAAGAACTTTCTAACTCCCGACATCACTTTCTTTATTCAACCTCTTCACCAACATTCTAACTTTCTAACTTAGAAACTTCTTTATAACAAAAATCATGTATGATAGATCTTGAATTTCATGCTGATGGATTTGAGACCAATGATTTGTCCAATCAACAACTTTAAATTTATGAAGACTTTTATGGCCGGTGCTACTCGGTCCGATACTCTACGTCCAGTGCTACTCAATCCAATCCTCTGCATTCAAAAAACAACTTTCTCAAAAACAAACTTTTCTACCCCTTTATGTTTGGATTCGAACATTCAGAAACTCTCACCTTTTTTCAAAAACATTATTTTAAAAAATATTATTTTAAAAAAAATGAACACTTTGTTAAGATAAAACATCACAAAGGTTCTTCAATATCCCTTTTTGGATTTTTTGACAACACTCATTAACAACTGTTTCAACTCTCATAAAATATTCACAACTCAAATTTTGTAAACAGCTAAAGTTTTTGACTTTTACCAAAACACATCCTTTCTCAAAAAGAGAGTGTCCTGACACCACAATACTAGATAAAGTAATGTTTTTGAAATAATTTCATCCCTCAGTGAAAAGAAAATGTTGTGGCCATGTTAAGATAAACTCCCCCTCACTTTTATCTTTTCCTCTCACTTTTCTTTTCCTCTCCCCCATTTTATGATAACCATAGTTTCAGATTCAATAAAGAAAGATAAGTAAAAACTTCTTACAAAGTAAAAAGTTGTTACTTTCTCTTCCCCTTTGCCAACATAATCCAAAGCATGGTGGATGTCTTCCTTATGATATTTAGAAAGTCATTAGAGGAGGCAGAACAGGAAGTTGCAGCCTCAACTCAACAAACCTTTCTTTTGGAATTACCTTTGTGAAGATATCAACAATTTGATACTTCGTTGAGATATATTACAGCAAAAAATCCCCAGTAGTAACTTTTTCTTTTATAAAGTGAAACTTTATATCAATGTGTTTTGATCTTGAATATTGGACATGATTTTTAGAAAGATCAATTGCACTATGATTATCACAAAGTATCTTCAATGGTTTAGAAAATTTTACTTTCAAATATTCCAGCTGAAATTTTATCCACAATATCTGATTACAAGACTGAGTATCCGCAACATATTCGGATTCCACTGTGCTCAAAGTTATTGAACTTTTTTTATTACTATGCCAACTTACACGACATTCACCCAAAAAAATGTTCCTCCTGAGGTTGATTTTCTATCATTATAATCTATAGCCTAATCAATATCAATATAACCATGAAAATTAATCTCATAATTTATTTTGTATAACAACCCATGTGAATTTGTTCCTTTGAAATATATCAGAATTATCATTACTGCCAACATATGTGATTCTTTAGGATTACTTTGATACCTGGCACACAAAGTCACAACATAAACAATATCAGGCCTTAAGACTGTAGGGTAAAGTAGACTTCTTATCAACTTCCAGAATTATTTCTAATTCACACTTTTTTTGGACTCATATTTACTCAACTTCATCCCCACTGAGATAAGATTAGAAACTTCTTTGGATTATTCCATGCCAAACTTTTTTAACAATTCCCTGACAAATTTTTCTTGAGATATAAAAATGTATTTTTACTTTTATTGAACTTTTAAACCAAGGAAGAATGTTAATTATCACAACATTGACATCTCAATGTTCCTTTACATTTATTCAGTAAATGTTTTAAAAATATATTCTCTATCACCAACAAAAATTATATCATCCACATAAATAATTACAATTAGAGTTCCAGAGTCAAAATATTTCACATATAAGTTGATATCAACTTTTCCTTTAGAATAATCCAAAATTCTCAAATAATTGTCAAGTTCAAAATACCATGCATGTGGAGCTAGTTTCATCCCATACAAATATTTCTTTAATTTACAATTTTTTTCATCCTCATCAAGTAGAAACCCACACGGGTTTTCAATGTAAACTTCTTATTCAATTCCTCCATTGAGAAATGCTGACTTTATATCCATATGATATACTTTGTAACTTCAGTGAGACGCTACTGCTAGAAACATTCTAATAGTTTCTAAACTTGAAATGACGGAAACGACTTTATTAAAATCCACTCCTTCCACCTATGCATAGCCTTTACAAACAAGCCTTGCTTTGTTTCTTGAAACTTCTCCATATTCATTCAACTTGTTTCTATAAACCCATTTTGTTTCGATAACATTTTTACCTTTCATACATGGAACAAGTTCCCATGTTTCATTTTTCTCAATTTGATATAACTATTCATTCATAGTATTCACCCATTATTTGTGTTGAATAGCTTCTGAAACTGATTCTCGTTTAATTTTTGAGATGAGTGAAGTTTAATTTTTGAGATGAGTGAAGTTTGATTTTCTAATCTCACCTTTCTTATAGTCTGAACTGAAGCCTTTTGATTCCCAAGAATATTTTTGGTCTCAACATGTTTTTGTAAAGTAGGGAATTTATGGGTTCCTCTTCCTACTTTACTTTCCTCATCACATGATTCATATGAATCTTCATGCACATTACTTTTCTCACTTTCATTTTTGTTGGAAACTTTCAGTTTTTCTTCCTCAACATTCCCAACAACTTTTGTTATAGAAGTTGGATTTTCAATAACTTTCACATCATATGAGTCCACCAAATTTTGTAAACGTTTGTTCCAATACTTAAAACTTATTCCATTGGGTGAGTATCCCATGAAAATTCCTTCTTCATATTTCTCATCAAACTTTCCAAGATCTAGATTTTTTATTTCTAGAAAACATGGACTTCTAAAAACTTTGAAGTAATTCAATGAAGGTTTTTTTATACCACATTTCACAAGAAGTCATGTTGGTTTTAGGTCTTAACAAGCATCTGTTTTGAACATGTACAGTAGTACTAACAGCTTCTCTACAATAGAACATTGGAAGCTTGTATTCTGCTAACATACTTCTTCCCATTTCCACAAATCTTCTATTATTTCTTTCTACTACTCCATTTTTTTGTGGAGTAAAGGGAGCACTATACTGATGTTTAATAGCATGCGTTCTTAGATATGTTTCAAAATTATTTCTTGTGAATTCGGTACCATTATATGTTCTCAACTTCTTTATATAAACCCCTATTTATTTCTCAACTTATTTTATGAAAAACCTGAATATTTCCATAGCCTCTGACTTGTGTTTCATAAAAATGATGTTTGTCATCTGAGTGAAATCATCAATAAAAGTGATAAAGTATCAATCTCCTTTTTTTGATTGATGTATCATCATCCCACATAAATTGGAATGAATAAGTTCAATAGGTCTGGTAGACTGAATCTCAACTCTCTTATAACTTTTTTTAGTCATCATCCCTTTCTGACAAGTAACACAAACATCTTCACCTCTTCTTTTCAATTCTGGAAAATAATGGATAACATTGACTTTAGAAATTTTGTTCATGTTTTTATTCCCAAGGTACCCAAGTCTTCGGTGCCACAATTTATTTTCATATTCAACACTCAAGTAACATGAGTTATTAAACTCTCAAATTTGAAAAATATTACCACTAGTTCTTTCTCCTTTTGTGATAACTTTTCCACCTTCCACACTTCTGATGATACAACAATATTTTTTGAAAATCACTTCTTTTAAATCATCAAAAAGTTGAATTACACCAAGTAAGTTATGTTTTATCCCATTAAAAAATAATACTTCCTTAGATTTCAACTTTTCTGCTTCAATCTCAGCCATTACGATTCCTCTGATTTTTAAGGAACTATCATTACCAAAGGTAACTTCTCTTCCATCATGACTTTCATCATGTTTCAAGATTTTTATATGACCTGTCATATGTGAAGAACAACCATTATCAAGTATCCAAGGTTTGTTCATTTTACTTCCTTTTAAAGCTGTATCAACAACAAAAGTTATTTCCTCAAATTTCTTCTTTCTATCTTTCTTTTCTTTTCTACCATAAGAAACTTGTTCCAGATGGAGTGTCATACATCTTTCGGCATGATGACCAGCCTGATAAAATCTTCCACAAACTTCTTCTAGACATTCAAATTGTTTTTTTTGTTGGAAAGTTTCTAACATCTTGAGATTTTTCTTTTCTAACATCTTGTGGGCTAGGAAAGTTACTCATCCTTCTTCCACCATTGCTTTTAATTTATTCAAACCTTTTTATGGGAAGTGACAAGTTATTCCAAAAATTATAATCCCTAATCCTATAAATTCCACAACACCAAAAATAACCATAAAATCTTGATTTTCTATTGAAGTAAGATGCTTCTCTGTAGAGACTTTGTTGAGGTTGATAACTTTTTCCTGCTTCAACATACTCTAGGAATGAACCAACTTTCCCACTGAGGGAGTTTTCAACTTTTGAATATGTGATAGGTTTCTCACATCCCTTCTCAATCCAAAATTTCCCATCACTTTTATTATCACCTGAAATGTAAGAACGATAAGATGAAACATTATTTTTGGAGGGTAAGGATTTCACCTGATTCTTGATTTGAACTTTCTCAAAAACTTTAGAAGTCTTAGCCTCTACTTCCAAGGATTTGTTGAAGTTTTTATTTATCTTCCTCAAAGTAATTTTAGACTCAATAAGTTTTGATTGTAACTTGTTAACTTCTTCTTCCTTAGCCTCTAACTTGTTACTTAGATCTTCGACCATCTTTCCCTGTTCAACAATTTTTATTTTGTAACTTAAGATCTCTTAGATGTATTCTTCTTCTTAGTTGACACCATCTTTATCACCTTCATAAACTTTTCCGCTATCATTATTTATCATTATGATTTATTTCTTAAGAGATTTGTTTTGCTCAATACATGCAAGAAATTCTGTTCCGAGATGATACTCTCTATAAGATTATTCACCTTCTTCCTCTTATTCACTATTTGAGGAGTATTCTGTTTTATTAACTTTTATAATGAATGTCCTAACCTTTTCTAAACTTTCATCATCTGAAGAATTGTTTTCAGTTGTGTCTGATTCATCTTTCTTACTCAATATACTCCTTTTTTCTCCCATGAACTTCTTGTTATATTTATTAGATGAATTTTCTTCTTTAGAACTTTTGTTCCATTTCTTCTATTGAGGTTTTTCACCAGAATCATCTTGATATTATCCAACTTTCTTCTTAGGGAAATTCATAGAAAAGTGTCCAATTCTACCACACTTAAAAAATTTGAGAGGAAGTTTACCTCCATACTTTCCTCTTCCTATTCGATAGTTTTTGGATATAAGAGACATGATTTTTTTCATTTAACTCATCATCCTCTTTATTCTCAGAGTCAAAAGGATCAATATCTTCAACATCTTGAATTTTTATTTTTTACATAGATTCAAAATCCATTTCATCTTTCATCTTCTTTTTGAACATTGTAGCTTTTATCATTTCATAAGAAACAAAAAAGTTATGCAACTCGTCAAGAGATAAATAATTTTTATCTTCTAAAGAGGAAATTTTAGAATCAAACCTTTCCAAAAAGTTTCTCAAAAGTTTATTCACAATTGTAGAATATTCTAGGACATCACCAAATCCTATGATGTTGTAAAAATTTTCATTTACTCTGGTGAAGCATTCATCAATAGTTTCTTCATCTCTCATTATTATGTCTTCATACTTAGTATGCCATATTTATAGCTTTTCTTCCTCCACTTTAGTATTCTCTTCGAAAATACTTTACAGGTTATACCACACACTTTTTGAAGTTTTGAGACCCATCACCATCATATAAACATTTTCTGATATGGAAATAAGGATAACATTTCTAACTTTCCCATCAACTTATATATTTCTCTTATCAGCAAAAGACATCGGGTCATCCTTCTCAATAGGTGAAAATAAAATTGTAGAAGCATTGACAATTTCCAAGCTAAGAGATAATAGATAAGGAATCATCCTATTTTTCCATCCATAATATTTTTTTTCATCAAATGTAGGAATTCGTATACTGTTGACAAAATTGATATTATCTATGATAAGGATTCAACAAGGTAACCTTCACTCTGATACCAATTGAAGTTCCAAAGGAACAAGTGGGAAGGGGGGGGGGTGAATTAGTTGTTAAATTTTTATAAGTTTCAATACTTTTAAAACTTAACCCCTGCAACTTGTTAAAGTTTATAACCTTATCATCTTTTAGTAAATACTAATGCAAGAAAAATTAAAAGAGGAAGTAAAGGACATGAGATTTACAAGGTTATCCCTTGGTGTGAGAACCTACATCCTTTCCATAGTCACTCCCACGGGTCTATGAAAATTCACTAATTTGAAGAAGTGAATACAACTTATGCCAACTCCCATTAGACACCTTCTATCCCCAATAAGAATGATTATACTAAATCCCATCAGTTTAAAAAGTTTTCTTATAAACAATTATGCCAAAACAAAAGAATAAAGACTTCGTTCAATCTACTCCACAAAAATTACTAGGTTTGATGACCCTAAGTTCGATGGCCTTTAGTTTGATGAACTCAATCCGATTGACTTAGTCTGATTGTCTCAATACGATGCTCCCTTTCTCATTCTATGCTTAAAGAAACTTTCCACTCTTTCTGGATAACAAAACTTGTGCTTCTCAAAAACTAGTCAAAACTCAATCCAAACTTCCTCAGCCTGATGAATTTAGTCTAATGGACTCAGTACGATGAACCCATTCTCAATCTGCATAACTCAAACTCTTCTCAAATGCTCAGTCTGATCTTCCTTAGACTAGTAAACAAAACTTTCAGAGGTCCGACCTTCTAATAAGGTCTCAGTCTGGAAGGATAACTTTGACATGAATTTTTCAGTGCTCCGTCTTTTCCACTTATGTGAAAAAGTTACAATACGAATGTAATGTGCTTCTATTTATAGGAATCTTAGAATAGAAAGGGTGGGAAACTGAAATTTTTCCCACTTACTCAAATTCAAAAACTCTGAGATCTATTCATATTTGAATTTCAAGTTTGACCACTTCAACTCTTCACAAATCTTCTGAAATATTCTTGAATATTCTTCGTAATCAGGCTTCTTGGTCTTCTTAACTTTTCTTCAGCACGATGGAACTTCCTCAGCTCATTACGATAAACTTCCTTAGCTCATTACGATGAAACTTCCTCAGCTTATCATGAAGAAAATTCCTCGTATTATTATGAAGAAAACTCCTCATCTCATTATAGAATTGAATTTCCTCCTCAATGTTAGTCCAATCGGATTTCCTCCTTAGAGTCAATCCGATTGAATTTTCTCCTCAAAGTCAGCCCGATTAACTTTCCTTCTCAGCATTAGTCCAATGGAATCCTCATAATGACAGAATTCTCATTATGATGTAATTCTCATTATGATGGAATTATCATTATGATGGAAACTCCACTCTATAACTTTGAAAAAAAATTCAAACCTCATCAGTTATAACTCATTCAAACTTCTAAAAACTTCCATGTTTGGTACTTCTAGATTTGATACAAACCTTTTCATTATTCCTTTAACTGATACAATATTTATGATTCCTCCGCTTCTTAAAAACCTTATATCCTGAGAATTATCATGATTTATGAGAACTTCAAGATTGGTTATGCATCATCTGACTTAAGGTTATAAAGTTTAAGAACTTTCTAACTCATGAAATCACTTTCTTCGTTCAACCTCTTCAGCAACATTATGACTTTATACCTCTGAAAATTCTTTCTAACAAACATCATGTCCGATAAATCCTGAACTCCATGTCAATGGATATGAGACTGATGACGTGTCTGATCAAAAACTTTAAAATTCTGATGACTTCTATGAATGGTGTTGCTCAGTCCGATACTCTACGTCCGGTGCTGCTCAATTTGATCCTTTGCATCAAAAAAAAACTTTCTAAAAAAACTTGTCTCCCTCTTTATATTTGGGTTCGAACATTCAGAAACTTTCACATATTTTTTCAAAAACATTCTTTTACAAAATATTAGTTTTCAAAAAATAAAAAAAAACTTTGTTAAGACAAAACACCACAAATGTTCTTCGGTTTTTCAGAGAACGAACCTTTGAGCTAGACTTACACTGGGACATCAGGGCTTCAGTGGTATCACTTTGCATTCCCACCTATGCTATGGTGCTTGAGAAAGCCTTAGTGGTGGAGAGATTCTTGGAAAAGCAGGTACTGAATGTTGGTGCTGGTAGCGGGCTCCCAGGAGCTGAGACCTCGATAGTTGGTAGCCGACGATAGTCACAGGGATCCATTCATGTCAGATGCTTTAGGAGGAAATTCTAGGACATGGGGCCAGCAGTGAAGGGATCTCAGGATTTCTTGAATCAGCCGAGGGAGAGGTGGTGTTTCTCTTGTGATGTTTGGGGACATCTGGCTCAGGATTGTCCGACCCGTCGTTCAACTGATCGAGAGACAGTCAAGGGACCACCGAGACAAAGGCAGAGGCTGGAGAAGGGTGTTTCGTAGGGCAGAGGACATGGAATAGATAATGATAGAGAAGTAGAAGGTGGTTTGGGTTTTGACCTATTACCACCACCACCCCAGGTGGTCCACACCAAGCTCAGGGAGTTTGTGGTTAGGGATGAGGCCAACTGCTGGCTATGGAGACCTATGACCTTGTGGTTCCAGGGATGATACAAGGTACAATCTATGTATTTTCTACCTTAACAGCGGTATTGATAGACACATGAAAAATTCATTCCTTTCTTTCAACTTCTCTAGTTTGAGACTTAGAGATTTTGGTTGAGCCTTTGGCTCGACCCTTGCAGTTAGAGACTCCAATAGGCCGTGAATCAGCTATTGTACACTTCTACCGATAGTGCGATATGACTGTTGGAGGTGAGAGTTTTGTATGGGATCTCTTTGTAGCAACGATAATGCCTTATGATATCATCTTAGGTATGGATTGACTATCCACAATTCATGCCCAGATTGACTATTTTAAGCGTAGGATACAGTGTATCCGCAGTGATGGGATGAAGTTTTCCTTTGTGGGTGAAAAGGAAACCTTGTTGGATCAGTTGAAGATCAGGCATGTGAGTGTGCAGACGATTACTCACGAGTTGGATAACATGAATATTAGAGTAGTGGATTCTATGAGCTACCAGTTCTCTATGGTAGTGACGGAGTACATGGATGAATTTCCTGAGGATGTGCCACACTTACCTCCCCACCGTGAGCTAGACTTCTACATTGACTTACACCCCAATACGAACCCAATATCTACACCATCATATTAGATGACTCCCACAGAGTTTCATGAGATGAAGGTGCAGTTAGAGGAATTGCAGGAGAAAGGATTTGTGAGACCCAATGTTTCTCCTTAGCAGACCCAATTTTTTTTGCCAAGAAGGTGAACAAGAGTTTGAGGTTATGTGTGGATTATTAGTGCTTGAACCCAGTGATCATGAAGAATAAGTATCTAATACTGAGGATTGAAAACCTCTTTGATTAGTTGAGAGGTGTGCAATGGTTCTCGAAGATCGAGCTCAGATCAGGCTATCACCAGCTGTGAGTACAAAATGAGGATATACCAAAGACGACATCCATATGTCTATATGGTCACTATGAGTACTTGGTGATGCCCTTCGGCTTGAAGAACACCCCAATAGTGTTCATGGGACTCATGAACCAAATATTTCATCCTTTCTTAAAACCAGTTTGTGGTGGTCTTTATCGATAATATCCTAGTGTAATCGACATCTGAGGAGGAGTACACAAGACACTTTAGGATGGTCTTGAGCACACTTCGAGAGCACAAGATTTATGGAAATATCTTGAATTGTCAATTTTTGGATTCATGAGGTCCACTTCCTAGGAAACTTCATCTCAAAGGTAGGAGTAGCAGTTTACCTGACAAAGGTTGAGGTAGTGCTTGCTTGGGAGCCACCCAAGAGTGTTACCGAGGTGAGAAGTTTCCTTCAGTTGGAAGGGTACTATCAGAGGTTTGTACTTGATTTCTCTAGAGTGGAAGCACCCTTGAAAACTTTAACCTAGAAGGTGAAACCTTTCGTATGGATGGAACAGTGCCAATAGTTCTTTTAGAAGTTGAGGTAGAGGTTGATGAGTGCTCCCATCTTGAGATTTCCAGAGCAGGGTGTCGAGTATGTAGTGTTATGTGATGCATCGGGGACTAGACTTGGTTGTGTTTTGATGCAAAGGAAAATGGTGATTTCCTATGGTTCACATCAGTTGATACCATATGAGAATAACTACATAACCCACGATCTTGAGTTAGCAGCGGTAGTATTTGCACTGAAGATGTGGCGACGCTACCTGATGAGTGAGATATTTATCATTTAATCTAACCACAAGAGTATCAAGTATATCTTCTCTCAGAAGGATATTAACTTGAGACATAGAAGATTGCTAGAGTTCCTCCAAGACTATGAATTTGAGATTTTCTATACTTCTAGGAAGGGGAATGTGGTGGAAGATGCTCTCAGCAAGAGATTTTGTTCTCAGTTGTTAGCCAAGGCGTCAGAGCAGTTAGCCTCATTGCAGTTGTCCTTTGTGGATAAGGATGGTGCTTCATATCTTTAGTCAATGGTTATTGTTACCCCACTTCTTTTACAACATGTCAGGGATTCTTGGCATGAAGATATTGACTGTGAGACGTTACATACTTAGATATCCACTAGATTTTATTCTGATGGATATTATGGAGGAGGGGAGCATGCTATCATTTTCATAGGATGGATGATGGTACCTTTGGAGTTGTGGGAGGAGGTAATGAGGGAGTTTTATGCATCCCCTTTTGCGGTACATCTAGGTATGTCAAAGATGTACCAAGAACTTTGATGTCAGTTTTGGTGGCCAGGCATGAAGAGTTTTTTTGTGGAGTTTGTCTCTCAATGCATCACTTGTCAGCAAGTGAAGGATGAGCACCATGTTCTAGTGGGTTTAGTTCAACCCATTGATGTGCGAGAGTGGAAGTGGGATGAGATATCCATGGACTTTGTGACGGGGTTACCGCGTATGTATAGGGGAAACAATTCTATCTAGGTGATCATAGTCCGACTCACCAAGTCAGCTCACTTCCTAGCTATTATAGAGCAGAGTTCAGTAGAGAGTTTGTGACACCTCTACATACATGAGATAGTCCAACTCCATGGAGTTCCATTGATGATCATTTCAGAACATGATGCCCGCTTCACATCACGATTATGGAGAGGATTATAGGAGGCCTTCGAGACTCCGTTACACTTGAACATGACTTTTCACCCCTAAAATGATGGTAAGACTGAGTGGACCATTCCGGTCTTGGAGGACATGTTATGGGCTTGCATGTTGGACTTTGGATGTATTTTGGAGTATCATATATCCTTGGTGGGGTTTGTAGACAACAATAACTACCATTCCACCATAGGTATGGTGTCATTCGAGGCCTTGTAAAAGCGACCCTATAGGTTACCACTTTGTTGAAATGATCTAGGCGAGTCGACACTCATGAGTCCAGAGTTGGTACGAGCTACTACAAAGAAGGTGTAAATCAACCAAGAGTGGATGAGGGCTGTATAGAGCCATCATAAGTCTTATGAATATCGATGAAAAAGACCTCTGTAGTTTGAGGAGGGAGACCATGTGTTCCTAAGGGTATCACCTTGACGTGGATTGCAGAGATATGATTGGGGTGACAAGTTATCTTCGAGATTCATTGGTCTTTTCTAGATACTGCATAGAGTTGGCAAGGTGGCATACCACTTAGCTCTACTGCCACAGTTGGGTCGGGTACACGACGTCTTTCACATGTCATAACTAAGGAGATATGTGCAAGACTCATTGCATGTTATCGATTGGGACAAGCTAGACATTGAGGATGAAGCTACCTTTACTGAGTACCCAATGGGGATCAAGGATCCTTCATGGGTGATTGATTCCCCTAGTGCATGTCTGGTGGTAGTATGGAAATCTTCAAGAGAGCACTTGGGAGCGGAAGACCCAGATGCGAGCTGAGTACCCTCATCACTTTGAGTAGGTTTTTCTCTTTTCGAGATGAGAAATCCTAAGGTGGGGGCAATTTAATGACTCGTATTTTCTATGTATTATTTGTAGATATTATATGGAATATTTTTGAGACCAGGTGCAGAGACAATGCGTGATTTCCAGTCTCAGTGTGCCCATAATAAATGTTTGAAATATATTAAATATATTAAATAACACGCATGCACAATTTTCCTAAAAAAGTGGAAAACTCCCGAACTGGGGCCCTGATCAGAAATTTGAGGGCACATTGAGTTCAGAACATGGGTTTTATCTTAGGCATGACAAAACCTTTGTAGACACGGGTTTTTTTTAAAAAAAATTATCACATACATGAAATTAATAAAATAAATTGATAAATTTATTTAATTTTTTTAATTTTTTTTTATGCAATGAATGTATTTTTCTATAAGTAAACAGTTATAGAAATGTCTTAGGGTTTTCCGTTAAACCCTGGAGACCTCAAGAGATTGTTGGAGAGCGATGTTGGCGAATGACGACGGATCGAGACTGAGTCGAGGATCGTTTCACCAACGAAGTTCATGGATCTCGTCAACGATGGCAATGCAAAACCAATCTTTGTCAATAATCGATCCAAACTCCAGGTAAGATGTTTGATTTTTAGTTTTCCATCTCGTTCTTTTATCCTGTTCGAACATGGATCAATTCCATGAAAAGAATTGATTCACGCATCAATGATAGATTAAATTGATGGATTTTTGTTTGTTTGTTGTGTTGATTATCATCTTCATCTGTCTTTTTCTATGACAACGGTTGAATGAACAAAGGTTGAGGTTCGCTCCTCATGTTTTAAGGCTTGTGATTTTCTATCTTGTTTCTTCGTACGTTCATCGCAGACATTTATTTTGGCTTGTGGTTTGATGAATATCAGGTATTTAATCCTTGCATGACTGTTCTTTAGCACAACAGATTGATAGCGCAAGTGCGTTTTGGGATCAAGACTACGATCGGGGTGCAACGACGTCAGTGGATGATCAGAGGCAGATCAGAATAGATTTTTAGTTTTCATTCTTCCTAATTTTGGTGCGCGATGACAGATTGGATTAGAGAATTTTTTTTCTAAATAGATATGAACTTGGATTCCGACCATTGATGACAGCAAGGATCAACCGACATTTGATCTATAGGTTCTCGCGAGGGTGGTGGCTCTGGTGACATGCAGGATAATGCATAAGATATTCTTGCAGATCTAGAAAATCTCGCGATACACGACATGTATTTCAGGATTACACGCCGTGTGGGACCCCATGGATGTGGTGCTAGGGTTTCCACAGTGAGTTAAGTATCAGACGCCGTGTGACCCTGTCACACAGCATGTGAACCTACCCTAGCGGCTCAACGTGTATCTTGGAGGGTATAAGGACACGACCATGAGTACATGGGCTCAGACACACCATGTACTCTGACACAGACACTACTAGGTGTACATGGACATGACCAGGTGTACACGGGCGTGGCCAGTGGTGTATAGGCATGGCCAGACGACATAGACAGGGTGGTAGGTGACTAATACACACTGTGTTTGATCACCTACACACTGTGCATATTGAGGTTTACATGGCATGTGGGGCATCACCACATGAGCAGATCCTGATTGAGAGATACATGTCATGTACTCTACTTACACGTCGTGTACTCCCTTAGAGATAACTTGGATCTATTCATCTCTTCAGTTCAGACCTGTGTCAGTTGAGTGGTTTCCCCTTGGTCCATACCTCGAGGGTACAGTGTGGCATTACATCCACGTCTCAAGATTGTGATCCCCTCTAGAGGATGAATTGCATATAGAGTTTTTGGCGTCCCTCTATGAGCCTGAAGTGAGATCCTCTATCATCTTTACACCCTAGTTAGAGTTTGTGGAATCAGCGTGACCTCCTTGAGTAGGACGTTGATCCTCCATCTACCAGTTCATATCGATAGGGTTCGCAGTATCATTGGCATATGATCCCCTACGTAGCGGGTTGATTTAGATTGGATTTGTAGTGTCCCCCAACGATCCTGGTTGTGACCCCCTATTTGAGTATCAGGGTCTTCTGAGACCAGTGAGCTTTCTTGGGTGGGGCCCAATGATCTTGACCTCTTGGATGAGTGTCTCCGGTGATGGAAAGGCTTGTGGAGTGGACTCTCTTGGAATGAGAAATGCTTCGAGTAAAATCCTATGGTTGGCGGTTGGTTGTGACCGTCTGGTGACGTGGTGTCCGTCCCGAGTATATTTGGGTGTATTTTGTTATACATTGATTGTTATATCCTTGTATTTAGTTGACTATACTTGATGCTCTGTGTTTAGTTTTTTTGGGGTGTCTTAACGGGTATTGTTATACGTGTCATTTATTATGCAGATGACAACCCTTTTGATAGCATCCTGGGAGGACACGAAGCAGGTGGAGCGTAGCTTGAGCTAGATAGTTTGAGGTGCTTTTTGGGAGCTTGCATTTTATCATAGTCCTCATCCTTGGAGAAGGTTTGTCTCTTTACATTTTTTCCGCTTTTAATACTTTACTGTCGTACTGTGGTTGTGGGATTATAGATGTATGCATGCATTGGTTTAAGTTGTTTTACATTTCAGCATTGTTTGAGATTGGAGATGTGTGCGCGTGTACATGTACATTAGGCTAATGACTCATATTTGTGGGATATGCCTACTCGGTGCTAGTCGTCAGCCCCAGGCCTATTAGAGGTGGGCTTGGGGTAGTCTCAGGTCAGACCCTGGTGGGTCGGGTCGTGACATAACCAACCTTGAATTCTTTATTTTGAATGAAATAATCATGAAAAAATTAGCTCTCTCTTTATAAATCCTAGCATTTTCATAAGACTATCCCAATTCATCCAAGTCACTAAGCTCAAGCAGTATTTTCTCTCCAGTAGTCTTAAAATCAAAGTTGAAAGCCTTCACATCTCAATATGAATTTTTTTTAACTCCATAGGTAAATGATAATATTTTATAAATAACAACCTGTATGGAAACATACAAATTGAGGTTTTAAAATCAGTTCTGTATGCCCATAATACTTTATCCATTTTCAAGGGGCAATCCTTCCTAGAGTTAGATACAATTTTCTCTAAAATTTGTTTCATCTCCTTATTTGAATATTCTACCAGCCCACTAGATTGTGGATGGTAAGCAGTGTTAGTTACATGAACACACACACACACACACACACACTTCTCCATCAATGATTTGAATTTGAAATTCTTGAAATGGATTCCATTATCAGTGATGAATGCTTTGGGAACTCTAAATATTGATAATATGTTCTTTTTAATGAATTTGATAACAGTATTAACTTGATTATTGGGAAATACCACAACCCAAACCCACTTGGAAACATAGTGTACAACTATAAAATTGTACTCATTTCCATGTAAAGATGGAAATAGTCCCATAAAATCTAATCCCCAAACATCAAAAATCTCAACCACTAAAATGCCTTTTTGGGATAGCTCTTACTTCCAAAATTTCTTATCCTTTGGCATTTATCACAGCTAAACTCTTAGCATCCTTAAATAAAGTAGGCCAATAAAATCCATCTCGAAGGACTTTTTGGGTTGTTCTCTCTCCTCCATGATGACCTTCCCAAGGTGATGAGTGACAACTCTCTAGAATAGGTAACATCTATTATTCTAAAACACACCTCCTAAATAGTAAAGAATCATCCCACGTATATTACTTAAGTTCAAAAATGAACTTCTTCCTCTGATTATGTGAGAAATATTTGGGCATAGCCCCTTCTACCGGGAAATTAGCAAAATATGCATACTAAGAAGTCTTATTAACTAAAACAGTGAGTAAATTTTCATCAGGAAAGGAAGAATTAATTTCTATAGGATCTTTACACTGACTACGAGACAATCTAGATAGATGATCTGCAATAACATTCTCAACACCTTTTTATCTCTAATTTCCCAATCAAACTCCTATAACAAAAGTATCCACTTAATGAGTCTAGGTTTGGCCTCTTTCTTTGATAATAGACACTTCAAGGTAGTGTGTTATATAAAGACTGTGACTTTGGAATCTAATAGGCACTGCCTAAACTTTTCTTGACCAAAAATAACAGCCAAAAACTATTTCTCAGTAGTGGTGTAGTTCCTTTGAGCATCATCTAGAGGTCTACTCGCATAATATACCACATGTAATCTCTTATCTTTCCTTTGGATTAAAACAGCTCCAACTGCCAAATCTCTAACATCACACATAATTTCAAAAAGGAAATTTCCAATCAGGTGCAGTGATGATGGGTGAAGAAGTGAGTTTTTCTTTAAGTAAATTAAAAGATTCCAAAAAAATTTCATCAAACAGAAAGGGTGCATCTTTAACCAGCAGTGAACATAAGGGATTTGTAAATTTTGAAGTCTTTAATAAACCTATGATAAAAACTAGCATGCCTTAAAAAACACCTAACACATTTAACATTTTTAGGAGGGGAAAATTTCAGAATTGCTTCAATCATGACATTTTCAACCTCAATTCCCCTCTTAGACACTTTATGTCCTAACACAATTGCTCGTGTAACCATAAACTGACATTTTTTACAATTAAGAAATAAATTGTTCTCTTGAAAACTTTTTAAAACCAATTCCAGATTTGGTAAACAACTCTCAAAGTACTTCCAACATTAGAAATATCATCCATGAACACCTTAATGATCCTCTCTATCATGCATGGAAAGATAACCATCATGCATCTTTGAAAGGTGGTTGAGGCACCACACAAGCCAAAGGGTATTCCTCGATAGGAAAATGTTTCAAATGGACATGTGAAAGTGGTTTTATCTTGGCCATCTGGGGCTACATGAATCTGGTTGTAACTAGAATAACCATCCAAAAGCTATCATCTCAAACATTTGATCTAAGAATGACATTAAAAAATGACCTTTACTAGTGGTTGAATTAAGCTTCCTATAGTCTATAGAGACTATCCATTTAGTTTCTTTCCTAACTTGAATTTTCTCATTCTTTTTACTAGTCACAACAATGAATCCTCATTTCTTTCTTTTTTTATGGCCCGAAGGCCTTCATTTTTATTGATTTTTGATAACCCCCCTTTCAAGGGATGAGGGGGAACCCTTACAAGGCACGTAGGATCAGAGATTACATGGCCCGTAGGCTTAGGAAATTACATGACCCGAAGGTCTTAGGGAATTCAACCAGACTATCTACAAGGAACTGCCCCTCCCCATCATCTGCATCTTGATAGTAGCTCTCCACCTTTGCATGACCGTCTGACTAGGCTTCTCGTGCAAGCACAGACTGGTACCGATGGCATAGTCATACCCTCTCATTCTGACAATCCATTTGGCTCTGCTCTGGTGAGTGCACCTGCTCTGAATCCTCTTCTGAACCGAGTACTATTAGAAATGTGGTATATGATACCAACATCAAACAAATTGATAACTTCTTCTCTCACAACCTCTTTAATATTTGGATTTAGTCTCCTTTGACCCTCAACTCTCAGTTTGGGGTCTGGTTCCATAGGAATCCCGTGCATGCAAAATGAAGGGCTAATCTCTTTGATATCTACTATGGACCAAGCTATTTCCATTTTTAACCTTTTCAGAACACTCAACAATTTTTCCTCTTGATTTTTATTTAGTTTAGTGTAAATAATAACAAGTAGTGTTGAACTTTCACCTGGAAATGAGTATTTAAGGTTTGCAGGAAGAGGTGTTAGCTCCAAAGTGGGTGATTGTTCACTGGAAGGAAGAATCTTGAGTCGAAGCAGTCCAAGCTCTTCAATATGTTTCATGAGATGAGTTTAAAAACTAGACAAATTTTGAATTTCAAAACAAGTTCTGAACTTTTCTTCACTGCTGCCCAAAGTGGACAACTTACTCTTTTAAGTTTCCTGATCAGATTTCAAAATGTTCTTTAAAACAAAATCAAAAAATTGTTCTAAAAACTCTCCCTCAATCTTATCAAATTATCCCTCTATTTTATTAGAGGCAAGAAATGGACCATAGATCTCAAACAAAAAGCCCTAAAGCTCCACAATAGAAAACTCGTTTTCTAAAAAACTCTTCTCAAAGGGAATATATCTAGTATTGACCTCTGGGGAACTACCAAGACTCACTTCCTAAATACTCTCAACTTGGTGGGAATCACCATTTTCAACTTTCAAAGCAATTTCTTTAGTTGAGGACCATTTTTCAAACTCTTATAAACTTTATAATGAGTTATCAAATTCTAACAATTCAACCCTAGATCAGTTTTCATCAAAAGTAAGTTCCTTGGCATTTTTAAAAACATGAAACTCTTCTTCCCGCTCTCCAAGCTTGAAAATCAACTTACCCTCTCCCATACGAATAACAACACCTCTTATGGCAAAGAAAGGTCTACCTATGATGATATGAACCACTCGGTCAAACTTAATATCCAAAATAAGAAAATCATTAGGCAAAAATAGCTAACCTGCTCTAATAAGAAAATAATCAATTCTTCCTATGAGATGAGTGAAATACCAGTCGTCCAACTATAGAACCACAGTGGTGGGTTGTAATTCACCTAATCTAAATTGTTGAAACAGTGAGAAAGGGAGCTGGTTGATGCTTTCCCAAAGACCACAAAGTCAATTTAATTGACAGTTATTCCCTAGTTTGCAAGGAATGACAAACCCCCCCTGGATCATTAAGTTTTGGTGGAATTTTCTTTTGAAGGACAACACTGCACTCTTCGGTGAGTTTGTAAGTTGCAAACTCTTCTAAAGTTTTCTTATTTGACACAATATTCTTGAGTGATTTTAGATATGTGGGAATCTGAATCAAGGCTTGGATTAAAGGAATATTCACTTGGAGCTTGGTTGAAAGCCCAAGGAACTGAAGCAGTTCAGTTTTGTTAATTTTGGGTTTTAATTTTTCAGGGAAAGGGATGAGTGGGACATAGTTCTTTAAAACTAAAGGCATTCCCCCTAATTATTCATCAAGAGTCTCATTCGCTTTATTCTTATTTTCATGTCTTTTTAGGTTATTTTTCTAATGGAAAAGTGATTTTTTTTTTCATTTTCAAGGCTGCCATCTCTCATTCCTAGATCGTGTGTTATATCCGGTTTTGACTTCCAGTTTCTTTTAGAATTTCAGTTTGGGTACTCCAAGGGTCATCACTAGCTTCCATTTGAGTTTTTAAACCACTCTCGATCACCACAACCATAACATTTTCCGTAGGGTTGATTTTAGTGGGACCAGGAAGCTTTTCTTTATCTCTTGAATTCATATATCCCTAGCCAGTTGACCCATTTGCAATTCCAGATTGTGCATTCTAGCATTTGACTCAGCTTTATCAGAATCACGTTGTTCCTTTCGTGGTTTAAACTTTGCCTCTTGGGAATTAAATTTAACGAAAAACTGTTGAAACACTCCCTTAACATCTTCTTGGGAATCAGAGGCCTCAAACCTATTTTGGTTTTGGAATTGTGTGCTAGGATGATTTTGATAACTAGAGGTATGTGGTTGCCTCAACATCCCTTGTTCTTTCCAGGATAAGTTGAGATGATTCCTATAACATTGATTGTAAATATTTAAAAAAGGATCATCTTTAGCTTGCATCCAAGGACCACATCCTTCTAAGTTGACATCTTCTTGTGTATATGAAGACATGTCAAAGTTTGGGCAAAAGTTCACAGTGTGCCCAAACATCCCACATTGAACACACTGCTCTCTAAGAGATTGGTTTTGATTTTGACAGCCCACCCGGTTTACACTTTGTTTTTCATTCTAGTTCATTATAGTTTGAAGTTGTTCCTTTATTTCAGCCAATTGAGAATTCATTTCCATACTAGATCCAGTGTTATTTCCTCCTCCATTCACTCTTTTCCTCCTAGAGTTTTTTGTGTTGAGAATTCAAAGTAAGATTATTGAAAATTTGTCTCAACTCCTCATCGGTTTCATCACTATAATTTCCACCAGTAGATTGGTCTACCAAATTATATCTTGAGGACAATTATTCATATAAGGTATCCATGAGGACATGAGATGGAAGCTGGTGATGAGGAAACTACCTAAGTGAAGGTCCCGGGCGCAGTGGAAGCTCGTGGGTGTATGTGCCCACTTGGCTTTTTGTCATTAGCAATGATCAATCCGGGATCAATACGACGATAAACGCCAGACTCCACAGATCGAATCACAGAAATAGTCAAAGAAGAAGAATAGTCCCGAAACCACAAAGGATGATCATCACAAGTTGATTATAATTAATTTAATTAATTGACAAGAAGTACCTTTTATGGCGTTCTTTCTGCGTTGATATTTCTGATCACGTTCTGATGTGATTCGTCGTTGCGTCACAGAAGCCAAGTGTAGACTTCCTCTAGCGGTGATCCACACGTGCACCACGTATCTCTGGACGTCGCTAAGGGAATCTTCGGGTGCTAGCGTGGAGAAACCTTTGCTTGCGTTGTCCGCCTTAGATCGCCTTGATCCGATGGAGGTGGATCTCTCTCGGTCTTGAGAGCGTTCTTGGAGGACGAAGTTCTTTCGGTCTTGAGAGAAATTCTCCAGAATTGTTGTGTACAACGATTCTTAGGAAAAATGTTGGGGTTGTGAGGATATTTATAATCGGGTTTGAGGTTATAGAGTTATGACAATAAATAAACGCGTTACACATTTTATTTATTTCATTAACTCTTATTTGAAAACCCCATGTCGAATCATTAATTCATTGACATGCAGCCACGTTGATTATAATAAATATCATTTAATAAAACGATATTATTTCCTCAAAATCCCGACTGGAAAAATTACACGGCGTGTAATCATTAATACACAGCGTGTACTCGTTTTTCATTGAAAACTACACGACGTGTATATTCAATGTACACGACGTGTATATCTTGTTTTCATTTTTCATTTCATTTCTAAAATGAAAACTACACGGCGTGTACATTCAATGTACACGACGTGTATATCTTGTTTTTTCATTTTATTCTTCCTCCAATATTAAAACGATTTAGGCTTCCTTGAATAATTATTAAACCACATATAAGAATAATCTTTATTCTACTTGAGATACTTGGATACACTTAGTGTGTGACCCTCTAGGTCTCTTTCTCATTGGCATTAGGCGGACTTGCCTAAAGTCCAAGATTACTGTCTAGCAATGGGTCAAGGCACCCAAGAGAAAGAAGTTGACGCCGCATTGACGTGTCACCTCATACAAACGCTTACCGTGTAATTTAATCCATTTGTCTCAATATCTCATCAAGAAAGTTTCATGGCAGTGTCATAAACCTATATGCTTGATCCGTCATTCTTTGACTTTCAGAAATAAACTCGTCGTGACACCATGACCATGCAATTTGAGCAACAATTATATTTCAATCAAAGGGCCCGAGATATCTACTTCCATAAATATGGAAGGGACAAATCCTTCTTCGACTTATCCATTAACAACAAGTCATTCGTGACGCACCCAACGTACCCTACTTCCCACCAACTGTCTTCGTGACGATTTTCGTCAGCAAATCTAAGTGCGCGAGTCATGACACGAGTTAATGACAATCTTCCAGTCTAAGGACCATTACAGACGCTCGTAGATAGCAATGTCCGATGACACCAAGACATGCAGAATTGTTACTGGCAGGTCTGTTCTCATAATCTCTCATCTTAGAGATTACCAAGTGTGAACTCCATGAGAGAGAGTCACGTCTTCTTACGAGTACTCGCACATGACGATCTGTATATCATGTGTCCTATCATAGTATGTCATCCAACCGTAAAACTTTATTTAAGAATATTATAATAGCATTTCAAGGTTCTCATCATAGCGAGGATCTGCCATGACTTTATTAATACAACAAATATTCTAGGACATTATTATATTATAGTCATGCAGAATAATAAACAATATATAATAAGTGTACATTCATGTAATCAAAGTATAAACAGTTGGTTTTCAGGACACCAACTCTAACACTAAGTAGGTCCCTAAATCTATCACAAGCCTCATGAAAGGCTTCTCCATCATCTTGAAAAAAGCTTGTGATTTTAGTTCTAAGTTGTCCCTTAAGTCTTTGACGGAAAAATTTCACGACAAATGAATTGTAAACTTGATCCTAATTTTTCTCATCTAGACTCAAAAACCAATTCATAGCATTCCTTTTAAGACAAAATGAAAAAACTTTCATCCTAAGTTTATCTTCCGTGATCCCTTGCAATGGTAATTACGACACAGTGTTATAACTCTCTAATGAAGGATCAAATTTTGTAATTTTTAAATCCTACAAACTACTGGAATAACAATGTGTAGAGTGTCAAACCCAGGAAAAGGTAAAATGATTATGCAGACCCAGCAGTTTAATTCCCCAAGCAAGAATTTAGCCGCAAATCATTTTCAATTCAAGAATCAAACAAAAATTCAGTTTCGATTACAATGGAAATGAAAGAAAGAAAAGAGAAGGGGAAGAAGAAAACTCCCCTCTATTCTTGATTGCGAACGAGTACTTTCAAGCTCTGTTCTCCTTGCTCTGGTTACAACAGCTTCAAACAGGAATTTCTACCCATAGGTGGTGTGCACCTTTGCTCGACTTCAGAGCCGCATCATAGAAAAACTCAGAAGGCCCCCACCATTTTCAAATCAGACCTTCAACAAATGAAAATCGGTAATGAGCAACTTCAAATCTTCAAACCCAAATCCAGATTCTTCAAAACACCCAGTCAATCATTTGTTTCAATCATCCACGGCCAATCCTTCCTTCAAACCAGGCCCGACGGTGATCAAACTTCCAGATTCGATTCCCACAACTTAAAATCTTCAATGCCAACTCGGCTACGGTTCTTCCCTTCATCGGTTCAAGATCAATTCGAGTTTTCAATCATCAAGTGACATCGGGTAACCTGGTTCACGACTTGTCTATTTTCAGAAAAATGATCGGATTCGTCTTCCTCGAAGCGTGGAATTGGATTCATCTTCACTCTTCATCAATGGAGATTCGGTCACCATCTTCAATCGAATCCCCGACTTCGACTACAGAACGGGGCTTCCTACGACCGGCGACGGCTTTGACCTTGGTTTCGAGCTTCGCAGATGGCGGCACAGGCTTCAAATCTCAAGCACCATCGTCTTTATCCCAGGTCTTCGACGATACTTCATCCCATGCACAACTGCAAATCGGCTTCCCAGGTCCGACGACCCTCATCTCCAGCCGTACCGTCATCGCCAACCTGCCTCGGCCTAGGTCAGGTTCGAGAAAACTCCCTATTCTTCATTCGGTCGGTAGAAGCTTCTCAAAAATAAAATAAAATTTCTAAAATTAAAACATTTAAACAAAAGATTAAAATTAAATTCAAATTTCATTAAATAAACAATTAGTTACTTAACAAAACAATGAAATGATAAAAAGACATACAAGAATGAAATAGTAAATTAATGCAACTAATTATTAAATTATTTAAGACATGAGATTAAAAACTAAACTTCTATTAATTAATTAATAGATTAATATCAATAACAAAGAAATGAAAATTTAATTAAAAGAACAAAAAAAACCAATAACACTAAGAATTAAAATTTAAAAGGAAATTTCAGAAATGAAATAAATAAACAATTCAAAGAATAATCAAATGATAATTTAAACTTAAAAATAAACATAACACACATAATTACTAATAATTACTAATTTCAGTATAAAATAACTACTAAACTATAATTAACCGTTTAAAATATAATTTACGGTTAAAAACATAGATAATACACAAAAAACGATGCAGTAAAACAGAAGAAATAAATGCCACATCAAATTTCCTCACATTTATTGTTTGTCCCCAAATAACCAATTTTACAAATTCAATGGAAAAAAGTATTCTAAAGAGTGAAAAGGTGAGTTTCCACTAAGAATCAATTTTCAAAAATACTCATCCCCAAGAACTCTTTCAAGAATAAAAGGTGATTGCTTTCTTAGAAAAAATGATTTAGTCAAAAGTCGGTTTTCTGTTTTACAAAAATGAATGAAATTGGAAATTTTGAGAGTTTAAACAAAAATCACTTTGAATTTAACTGAGACTTCCAAACTTCTCTTTACTTTCAGGAGAGCACACATACATAATTAGAAGCCATAATAATTAGACACTGTGTTTGGATGAACAAATTTAATAATTACAAGCACCATAAATAAGCCATCCAACAACTTAAAGAATGAAAGAATAGAGTCTCAACATGGACTGAGATTTTCATTTCATATCTCATTTAAATGCATAACTTAAAAGTTTAAAACCTAGTTAAAAGGTTCAAAACAAATGATGATTGTAAATCATACTCCTAAAGTTTGAAAAAATAAATATTTTTAAGAGAGCAAGAAGTTGATGAACTGGATAAAATCCATGGGAATGCGGAATAAGTTAATCTCCTCAAGGTGGCAAGAAAAATCTCAAACTGCAGAAAAAATTTAATCCACTGAATAAGGAAGTTGAAGCTTGAAAACCAACCAATTTTGAATTTTTTTTCAGGGTTTTGATGGGTTATACTTTCAAGTATATTTTTTCTTATTTAAGAAGACCCCCACACTTAAAATCCAACAATGTCCACATTATTGAGCCTTAAAATGAGAGAAACAAATTAAGCAATTAAAGTTCAAAAAGATTTGCAATTGAGTATAGTTCAATGTATGTTTAAGGGTCATAAGATAGTTCAAATAAGATATTTTCCATAATTTTATATTATTTATTCAAATAGAATGTTAAAAGTGCATGCATTTTCTTTTATATAGACACAAAAATTTTCAATAAAGTTCGAAATAAATAGCATGATAAACATTGAGTACGCAACAACAAAAAAACTTGAAACCATTTCATTTTTTGAATGTTTTTCTAAAAAAATATTGAAGCACATTTCTTAACTAACAACAATATGAAATAGTACAAAAAGCAATAAAGAAAAATAGAATATAAGTTCATAAATTAAAACAAACACTCCTATAATTTAAGAAGCTTTCTCCTTCGAGCTTAATAAAAAATATCTCTCTCTAATAATTGAGTGAAATCCTATGGTCTATTATTCTTTTAGTTCCTATAAATTAAAATGGATTAGCATAAGACTTCATCAGATTAATCTCACAAGTAATGAAAAACCAGAGGTTGAGTTTAGGAAAGGTTTATCTAGTGAGGCTCCACCATGAAGCTACTCTTTGGCTTGAAAACAAATTGGACTCTAATCTTCTCTTGTCACTATAACAACAACCTTATTTAAGAGAGAGGGAGGAAACCAAGAATTAGATCCAAGTAAGAGACAATTAGTAACATATAGATCACAATAACACTTTATTCTTCACAAAACCAAAAGTAAACATATAAGAAAGACCATGGGTTGACTCTCATGAAATACTGAATTTAATGTCTTTAGTTAAACTTAAGTGAAAACTAAAGTTTCAAGCACAAAGATGGTAGCCAAGCCCTTTGGATTCCCTTCAAAATAATGTTTCACCCTCTAAAAATTTACAACAATTGTGTTATTCTCTCCTCTAATAGTTTTAAAAGCTCCATTTTTAAGAACTCTAAGAGTAGTGAAAGATCCAGACCACTTAGATTTCAACTTTCCTAAAAAGATCTTAGGTTGGAATTAAAGAGAAAAACCTTCATACTATCATTGAATTCTCTATTTTGAATGATAGAATCATGATAAAACTTAGTTCTCTCTTTACAAATCCTAGAATTTTCATAAGACTCTCTCTTAATTTCATCCAACTCACTAAGCTCAAGCAGTATTCTCTCTCCAATAGTCTTAAAATCAAAGTTCAAAGCCTTCACATCCCAGTATGACTTGTGTTGTAACTCCATAGGTAAATGACAAGATTTTTTAAACAATAAATTGTATAGAGACATACCAATTGGGATTCTAAAAGTTGTTCTGTAAGTACATAATTCTTTATCCAGATCCAAGGTGTGATAAAATACACTTACCTTGAATTTCTACTTGGTCAAACACGTCATATCCCCATCTTCTTTATAAAATCTCCTTTGGCTTACACATTAAGACCTATAGGTTTTTATTTTGGAGATACCAAAATTTATAGGACATTGGTAGGAGGATTAGGAATACATTTGGATAGTACTTGGCCTAGTTATATAGCACAATGATTTTTTATTAAGTGAGGAGAGGAGATGGCCGTTTATAGGTGAGTAAAGTTGCACTCTTGTAAAATAATTTAAATTATAAATATTATAAATGTCTTACTCATGGTAAAGTTGAACTAAATCAATGAAATTTCATTGATAAGGTGATAAGGGTTGAAATAATATTATCCAATAAGAATATAGATGAGAATTTTTGACCTTATCATAAGGTTTTAAAATCAATTAATTGATTTTATCCTTTACCATGGTGATATAAATTTATCATGGTTACTATTCATAATAACCAAGAAATGAAATTGAACTAACTACTAAATATTAACCTCCTGATTAAAAATACGAAATCCAATTTTTATGATTCAATATATATAAGTAGTAGTAATTAATTTTATTATAAGAACACAAAACACATTGAAAAACAATTTTTTTTAGAAAAATGCATTTTAAATCCTAAAATTGAATTTATAGAAAAATAAAGTATAATGATGATTCATATGACCTTAATTGGATTATTTTTAGTCATATGGGGATAATTTAGCTTTAAAATAAATCTAAAATAAAATTGGACTTTTTAAATACTTGAAAATATATGATTGTTTTTATAAAAATTAGTATTTTTTTTATTCACCAAAAAATCATCTTTTCAGAAAAATCCCAAAAATCCACCCTATGATAAATTTAATATGATAAATCCAAAAATAAATTATTTTAGTCAAATTATATTTATAATTTTTTTATAAAATAACTCTAATATCCGTGAACAAAACACTTAAAAACAATTTTTTAGAAAAAAATATATTTTGGAAGCATAAAATGTTTTTATTCTCATTCCTTGCCCAATAAAAACCTCTATATGACTGATTATTTATTTCATTACATATATTATCAATGAATTTTCTCAAAATAATTTATGAGTACAAATTAATTTAAATTATTAGTATAAAAATACATTATGCACTTAATTTTTTTTTCTTAAAAATATATTTTTATACCATATTTTTTTTATTAGCATTTGTAATAAATTTATTATCAATATATGGATGATTATTAATAAGTTTACATGTATTAAAAATATTTTTTCAATATATTAAATACTCGAAAAAAATAAATTCATCTTTTAAATTAATCTTATAAATATAACGAAAACCCACTTTAATAGATAAATGAACCTTTTAACTTTAACTGTACTTAACCTTATATGATTTAATTCTTTTCATTCAATATTGAGTACTTATTTCCTTGGAATTAGTTAATAAATTTTCATTAGGAAATAATTTCTACATATATTTCACAATTTGGTTACTTCTATTCATTCCCGCCTATCCAACGACTTGGTTATGTTGGTTATATTTAAATAATAATATTTTCATAGTGTATCACAGTTTTTTATGCTCATTGTTGCATGTATCACAAGCTATTGTACATAATATTCATAAAAAAAATCTTGGGAATTATGCTCTCCCCTCCTTATATAAATTTCATCAACATAATTTTAATTAATTTTTAGAATATCATGACATAATAATAGATTTTATCATGAATTTTAATTAATTGGTTAAGACTAGGGAACTCATTATTTCATAGATAAATATATATTTTTTACAATATGTGTACCTTTATAAGATATCCACTTATGATTTTGTTTCGAGGAGGGTACCTTGAAAGTAAGTAAAACTTTCCTCATAAAACATAATAGATTTGTCTCCAATTGCTTATGTTTGGGAAACTATATGAAAACATACTTACTTGATTTCATTCTATTCTATAAGCAGTATATTATCCTTCTGTGAGTTTTGATCCATTTTCTACATTTGATTCATATTATTTTAAAAATGATGAATGAACAAAATCAATTGTTCATTCCTGAAGAACTAAAATCAAGTCTTAAGCGACCATGAGATCAATTAAAGGATAGAGTTCTTTGTTATATAAAATATTTCTTGACCATTTTATCTTCTAATTTCTAGCCATTTACTAAATTTTTTGTTAGCATAATTAAAACTAATACTCAATAAAGTAAAAAATGAAATAAAGGAGTAATATTATAATCTTAAAAACCTCAATAATAACACCCAAGGATCAATATTCTAGACTAAATTTGAATACATCATAATCATATATTCACCTAAATGTACTATAATTACCCTAACTTAAAATCACATACTATCCCTAAAGGTCAAATATAATGATGAGGGTATACCTTGTCATAGAAACATTAATAAATATCTCATCCTTAGAGATAATATTACCAATAAAAGAAACATTATGAAGTGAAAATTCTCATATTATAAACATATCAAATAACTCCTTTCCTTTAAGAATCTCATAAATGATTCGTAAGTAATTTTTATGCTCTAGACCCCTTTTATAGTAATCCATGATAACATAAATAAAGACTATAATGAAAATATCAATGTTTTCACTGACGCTTGGGGAAATGACTCGAATAGTGCACCATCTCCTTATATTTGAAGCAATACATATCAGTGTATTCTTTCTTACCCTTTCATTCATGAGCCTTATTTCCTTTATCTATGCACTTATTATGAATTTCCATTCCCTTTAAGCATTTACTAAGATGTTTAATTCCATAATTTCCAAATGTTAAAATTTATACTCTTCATTTATTCAATTTAATTACATTTCATTTTTCATGGTGCTCAGTCATCATCTTCTTCTCTTGATTTCATTTCAAAATATATGACCCATAGAATGACTTTTCTTTCTCACTAGAACTTGATACCATATCAACATATGATGAAAATTATTCTGAAACTAAGTCCCTTTGAAAGGCTGGACTTAAGTCCACCAAAGAGATATTCAATCACACTTTCTAGAATACATATATAGTTCACAACATACCTTACTAATCTGGTAATGATGGTCTTACACTCATCAATACTTTCCACTTCCTTTTACGTTAAATTTCTAAATTTATTTTCCATGAGAGTTAAATTTTCAAGAGGAAAATATTTCTCAAATAATATAGCCTTAATTATTCTCCATTCCATACTTTATATCTCCTATTACTCTATAGTAGTCTGAATCACTTACCAATATTGATCCATATCTCTTTTTAAATAATATAAATACATAATAACCTATTACTTTTTATTAATTCCCAAATCTAGATATATCTTATCAGGAGACTTAATTCATTTATTAGACACTAATGCATTAGTAGTTTCATTAAAGGATAGAGACTTATACTACATAAAGTATTCCAACATCATTGCATTATCTTGAGAAGACACAAGTTTCTCTATATGTGAATGGTTATTAGTCATAACCTAATAAAACACCCCTATTATTGTAATAATTTTTTAAGCTACAACAACATCTATATTGACATTATTTAGTGTTTCATATGTTTATTAACCATGGGATTTATATGATTTACCTTCATTCTACTAGTATCCATCTATAAATAATGTAAAATACAATTTTAGCTCATAGTCATCATGAATATTGAGCCATGAAATAAAAATTCCTATGAAGGTGAATGTTCCAAATTATTCTAAGAGATTTATCTTAATACTTGTACTAGCTATGTTCTTCTAAAATCTATTTCCCAAGGGTCATATTAAATGTTCTCTGAATACAACCATAGAAACCTAGACTCAAGTAACCAAGAGGCAGTGTTTACTTTATTACATTGGTACAAGATACAATAGATCACATCACTAGGGATCAATAAATATATTAATTATGTAAAACTAGATATATATGACTTTTATATGACATTTGAATTTACAAAAAAATCTTGAAAATCATTATTTCATTCTTGAAAATCAATCAATGGTCCGTTCTTCATATATTGGGGACAAAAAAAGGGGTGATCTCGAATGCACATTAAGGGTAGCATATAATAGAAGAAATCATGAGTAAATAAGACATACTCAACATGGCATGATGTATAGGAAAATCACATTACATTTAATTAAAAATCAATATCAAAATATATCCATGGATAATATCAATATAAAAATCACATGGATAATAATAACTAATTTATCATGGAAATAATGCATAATGTTGGACATTCATGATATTAATGTCAAGACCTCATGTCAATACATCATTAATTACACCATCAATGCCTTATTTTAAGACATCTTACATACTATCAATGCCTTATCCAAGACATTTTCATTGTATGGATTAATACACACCGAGAAAGACCCTTCATTATTTGTAACATGAGACTCATCGATGTAACACATGGATATCAATAATTAGGCCCCACACATCACATACACATGTCCAATTCATTATTCATATATTGAATCAAAAATATAAAACATAATTAACATGAATTATTAATTAATAAATATATTTATTGAATAAAGAATACACAATATCAATAATTACCTTGTAAATGAAATAAGGTTCTTAGTAAACTTCCACCAATTCAAAATGTATATAATAATGATTATATGGTTTAGTAAAAATTGAGATAAATAATGATAAAGAACATATATTTGAGTAATTGAGATTATTCCATATGAAAAAAATAATATAGTGACCCCTACCCCCTGAACCCAGAGTTGGTGTCTAATTTATTAAATTGGAACTAGATACAAGGGATCACATTACAAAGGACTGAATGTTGGAGTTGGTGGCCTAGAACCAACTAATTTTTACTTTATTAATTAATAAACACCTTATCATATCTTGATTGTTCTTCTTCATGACAATGCATGTGATAATGCCCTAAGGATATTTGTTGCACCAAAGGGACATAATAGATCCCTGCTATGATGAGAACCCGGAAGTACCCTAACACTATTCTTGAATATATGTTCTATGTTTGTATGATGTTATTTGAGGGACACAAATAATACAGGTCATTAGGGGTAATGACTCATAAAACTTTGAGGCACCTTCTCATGGTGTGCACCCTTGGTAGTATCCAGGAGGATATTATGAGAACGAGACCCGCCAGTAGGAAACCCACATTTCATAGTGTCGTTGAATGTTCTTATCTATGGATGTATGTATTGGTCTTTATACTTTAAGATTATTATTAATGGGTATTAAAACTCTTGTACTTATATGTATTGGAGAAAACTATGACAACACACTATTCGCAATGAGGTAGGATATGTTGGGTGTGTCACGAGTAATACTGCATTAATAGATAATGCGAGATAGGATTTGTCCCTTCTGTTCCATAATGGAAGTTGATATCTCATTCCCTTTAATGGAATTGATATAGCCTAAATAAATCCATGTCCATGGTGAGGAATGGGAAAGTTCAATTCTTGGAAGTCAAAGAAAAAATAATCGAGCACACTGGTTGATGACACTAGTATGAAACCTGCTTGATTCGAGATATCGAGACAAAGGGATTACATTACCCGGTAAGCATTTGTAAGAGGAGACACATTATTGTGGTGTTAAATTCTTTCTCTATGGGTTCCTTGGCATGTTTCTAGACGCTAACCTTGGACTTTAGGCAAACTCCACCTAATTCCACTGAGAAAGAGGCTTAGAGGGTCACACACTAAGTGTGTCCAAATATTTGAGTTAAATATTCATTTAACAAGTTGAATAAAGATTATTCCTAATTGTGGTTTAATAATTATTCAAGGATGCCTGATCACATTTATTTCGACACTAGTTATTCGAGAGAATATATTATGGGTGAAATAATATATTTATTATTAAGTAATGAAATAATATTTATTTAAGAAATAAATATTCATTATTAAAGGTCTAATAAATGTGGTGGAGGAAATAAAGAAAATGGAAAAACAAAAGTACACGCCGTGTATATTAATATATACACGCTGTGTAGTTTTTCTGGGGATTTGTGAGAAATAATATTATTTATTTAATTAAATAATATTAGGTGTAATTCGTTGGGTTCATGTCAAGTGATAATAATAGTCAATTTTTATTATTAGACATGGGGTATTACTAAGAATTAAATGAAATGAATAAATGATTTTGGGCAATTAATTCATTTTATTATTCCAAGTATTATACATACTGATTACATTATTCTCATTTAGCCTAGCCATTCTTTGTGGTTTTGCACAACGAATCTATAGAAAGCTCTTAAGCCAAGAGAGAATTCCTTTCCTCCAAGAATGCTATGAAGTTACAAGAGAGATCCTCCTCCACCAGATCAAGGAGAGCGCTTTGGAAGCAGTTCTCAAGGCAATCGAAGGAGGAAATCACAAGTGAAGGATCTTCCATGCTAGCACCCGAAGATCCCTTCAGTGACATCCATAGATACGTGGATCATGTGTGGATCACCGCTAGAGGAAGCCTACACTTGGATTCTGCGATGCAACAATGGATCACATTGAATCGTGACCAAAAACATAAATGAATAGATAATTACATCAAGATAATTCTTGTCTTTTAATTAAATTAATTATAACCAACATATGATGATCCTCTCTATGGTTCTGGGACTTCCCTCTTTCCTTTTCTTTCTTTATTCTATTCTGAATATCTGACATTTTATTATCATGACGGATCTCGGATTGATCGTTGTTAACGGTAAAATCAAAGTTGGGTACACCCATCCACACGCTTCCACTGCGCCCAAAAACCTACAAGTGGTATTAGAGTGATCATATTTTTTATTATAATTATTTAGTTTTTCGTTGATGATTTATGCATTTAATAATTTAGTTGTTTCAATTCAAGTTAATCATTCTACAAATCTGAATCTCAAGATCTATTCCTACTCTTTAGTTTCTCATTAACCATACAGAAATGATTTTTTTCATTTTAATTTTGATTAAAATAAAATAAATGATCTCATTCTGAGGTTCCAAAGGTTGCTAGCCATATAACACCAGAACACACGACATGCATTCATAAGTACACGCCGTGTAGTCAAGGTTCAATGCACCGGGACTGGTTCGCCAAACCAAGCCGTGTGTTGGAGTTTATCTAAGTTTTAAATGACTCTGTGTGTTGACCAAGAAAAGGTGGCACATGGTTTTTAGATTACAAACTGTGTGGCCCACAGGACATGGTGTGTAGTCCCTTTAGGTTAGGGTTGGACCATGTACCCTATACACATCTTTCTCAGCTGGAGGCCATGTAACGCTGATACTACATGGCGTGTGGCCCACTGGATACACCGTGTACTCTGGAGATTTCTGAAGTACACTCACACACTGTATCCCTAGGCGTGTACTTAAGATGAATAGTGAATGATAACACACACCGTGTAGTCGGAACTACACGCCGTGTACTCATCCAAATTACACATATTTATTAAAATTTATTATTATATTATACAAACCCTTGAGACGTGTACCATGGTGTGGGCGTAAAGCTAAGGCACAACACATTATATGTGTTATATATATATGTGTTTAATTTAACATCTGTGTAATGTTCATTTCTACTCATTAGGTAGTTATGAACATGAATTCACTGGGTTACCTCCAAGGTGAAAGTTACATACAAAGATAATTTTAAATGAATTTATTTGTTTAAAATTATGATGGATGAGAATCTCAAGGAAATTCAAAAAAAGGGTTTAAGATAAATGGATTAATTAATTAAAGATAATTAATTGATTCGAGCATGATTTATCTTAAATAAGAATGATTAAATAATTAAATGCTAGTTTTATTTAGGCATAAATATCGTTGCATGTATGAATGATCATGATCTAGACCAATACCTTTGTATGTGGATGATTTCTTTTAATTTATTTATTTAAATTAAATTTGTTGGCCTACAAGACTTCTCCTCATTAATATGTAGGAACTGCATGCCTAAGGTTTCTTTTATGTAAAACTCCATTTTACCCCTCACCTGTGAGTGAGATAAAAGCATGTGTAATGGATGGAGCTCCCAAGCTAGTGGAGGTGGATAAATTTAGGAGCCAAGGTGAAACAAATCCCAAGGAGATACAAAGGTGGATAGGTGGAAAGCTGTAAACATGAGCCCAAAAGGTTCAATATGTTTCTCCCCTAGGTCTTGGGTTAGTTTATCAACCGCTAGATAAACTAACCAATATAACAAGCTAATGATCATACCATTTATTTTATTTCTATAAATTTCATGGTTTATTTATTGTGGGTGTGTTGTCACAATCACACAATTAATGAATTAAACAAGCATGAAATATGGAATTAAAATAAGATCGGCTTATATGTATATATTGTCTTAGACATGGTTAATTACTTAAGTATATCCCACTTAATATTAACAAGCATGTAAGAAAGATAATAAAATAGAAATTTACATATAAGGATAAAATCCCTCAAAGAAATATTAAGTCAGTATATCCTTCCATAATCTTGGTTAGAATCAAACCATAGTTCAAAGTGCTTGACCAACCCTAGTTGGGGTTATTTTAATTATCATGGAATTCCATCCATCCAACGGCCCGAAGGCCTTCAAATTTTTTTATTATAAGATAAACCCCCTTTTAAGAGAATAAGGGGGAACCCGGACTTCATGGACATAGGACATCACACGATAACAACATAGATAACAACATAGATCAGCCCCACCCTAGCATATGATCATGACGAATCCCTCCACCTTTGCAAGACAGTTCAGCAAGAAAGTGTCCTGTGTCAAAGCATAGGCCTGATTCGACGGCTGACGCCATACCCTCTCAAACAACCAAATCTGAAAAACCCTGTAAAGATGAAACACAAGCTCTGAATCCTCCTCTGAGCCTGATCCATGCGGTCAATCCAGCTGCATCACCACCAATCACGAGACAATTGCACCACCATCAACGACTATCCTGGTTGAATCTCTTCGCACTCCATAAGACACCTCACCACCACCTGTAAAGGTTTGAATGCCATATTAGGACTTGGTGTGACCAAGAGGAAAAGTTTGAGAAAATCCAAAATAAAAGGATTTCAGGATTGGGGAGTCCACTTAGCGGATCAAGGAGATGCGAGTTAATGCAGTTGGCATTTGGAATGCATTGCTAAAACCTTTTAAGTTGCTTGACCAACCTTATTTGGGGTAATGATAAGGGCAATATGGATCCTCACCACTATAATATTCAGGCAACAAAATATTTTGAAGTCAATGGTGAGGGATATTGGATTTCGATAAAATAGTGGGAGACTAATAAGTATTAATTTATTTATTTGTCTCAGTTTTATCATGCATGATAAAGTACTAAAAATTTTCTTATCTTAATTTATAGAAACAGAAAGAAAAATGACATCAAAAATATCATTGCGAACCATACTCGAGATGTAAAACCTTCTCACTAGCACCAATTTCTAGGAGTGGCAGAGGCGTTTACGCGTTATCCTTCGACACGAGAGGAAATTGTATGTGTTGGAGGAGACTATTCCAGTTGCACCTAGAAAAGAGGCCAGTGATGAGGAACTATCTATCTATATGAAACATATGGATAATTCCATAGATGTCCAATGTTTCATGCTATCGTCCATTTCTAATGATCTCTTGAAGCAACATGAAAACATGGACACATATAGAATGATGTATCACCTTAAGTATCTCTATAAAGAGAAGGTGAGATAGGAGAGATATGAGATCTCCAATGCTTTGTTCATAACTAAGTTTGGAGAGTCTGTGCTAGTTGGGTCTCATGTAGTCAAGATTATTGGATACATTGAACTCCAGGACATCTTAGGGATTAAGTTTCCGGATGAGTTGCGTACAGATCTCATCCTGTCATCACTGCCCAAGACCTTCTATAGCTTTATTGTCAACTACAACATGAGAAACAATGATAATATTCTATTAGAACTTTTGACCTTAATTATCCAGGTAGATAAGGACATGGGGCATGAAAAACCCGCAGTCCTTATGGTGAATAAAAAAAGGAAGGAAAAGGAAAAGGGTCCAAAGATTTATAAATGGTTTGAAGCCCCCGAGCACTGTCCCTCCAAGAAGGGGAAGATCCAGAGGCATGGCAAGGAATGGGAGGCAGTGTATTTTGCATGTGGAAAGCCAGGCCACTGGAAGAGTAATTGCACCTAGAATCACGAGGATTCTAAAAGTGCATTCGTTATCGAGTGTAATCTTTTCATTTCTCCACATTAGGTATTAGATATAGCTTGTGGGGCTCACATCTATATTCAAATGTAAAAACTAAGTAGATTTAGAAATATTTCCAGAGGAGAGATGGATATTTGAGATGCCAATGGCGCGAGACTGGCAGCATTGGCCATTGGTGATTACCATCTCTCATTGCCAACTGGAATGATTTTGGTTTTACATAACTATTATTATGTTCCTAGTATTACCAAGCACATAATTTCTATATCATGTTCGGATATTAATGGATTTATTTTCAATTTTTGAAATAAGTGTTGTTTATTTTATAAGAACAACATATGTTATGGTATGGAGCATTTAAATAACGGCTTGTATATATTAAATTATGAAAACCAAGTGTTGGCAATTGATAACGAAACAAAATCACATGACTTATACAACACCCAGTTGTGGCATCACCATCTTGGTCATGTAAACAAAAAGTGCTTAACAAATCACTGCCAAGATGGTTGTTTAGACTCTACTAAGCTAAAATCACTTGATAGATGTCATACTTATTTATAAGGTAAAATGACCAAGCCGCCTTTCGGTGGATAGGGTGAAAGGGCCATAGAGCTTCTAGGATTGTTGCACACACATGTGTGTGAACCATTTCTAATAGAATCTAGAGGTGGATATTCTTACTTCATTACTTTTACTGATGATTTGAGTAGATATGGATTTATCTACTTAATGAGGTATAAGTCAGAGTCCTTGGAGAAATTTAAGGAATCCAAGAATGAAGTAGAGAATCATCTTGTTAAGAAGATAAAGAATCTTCGACCGGATCAAGGTGGAGAATATCTGAACCAAGAGTTCATCGACCTTTTACGGTAGTATGGGATTATATATCAACTCACTCACCCTTATACACCATAGTGGAATGGTGTTAGTGAAAGGAGGAACAACACCTTGTTGGACATGGTGAGGTCGATGACGAGTCATGCATATCTTCCATTATCTTTTTGGGGATATGCATTACAAACTGCAGCATACACATTAAACTGAGTACCAACTAAGGCAACAAATGGAATTCTCTCTGAGTTATGGAATGGAATGAAACCCATTTTGTCGCAAAAATGTGTATGGGGATGCGAGGCATTTGTTAAGACCTTCTCAGGAAACAAACTAGCACCCCGGGACATGAGGTGTATCTTTATAGGATATCCCAAGGAAACAAAAGGATATTACCTATATAACCCTTCAGACAAGAAAGTGACTGTAGCCAGACAAGCTATATTTCTTGAGAGAGAGTACATCCTCAAAAATATAGTTGGATTAATATTGACTTCAATGAAGTTGATTCTCAAGATACACAAGAGTTGGTACAGGAACAAGTTCCACAGGTCCCCATGGAAGAGGTTCTAGAAACACAAGTACTGTGTAGGAGCTCAAGAGAGGTAAGGGAACTAGAGAGATTTGGTTTCCCAGTCACCGAGGATTGTGAATCATTATTGTTGGATAATTATGAACCTATATCCTACAAGGAAGTAGTAGAGATCTTAGAAGATACAAGATGGCTATAAGTTATGAATTATGAGATGGATTCCATGTATCAAAACCAAGTCTGGGTTTTGGTCGATGAGCCAGTTGATGTAAATCCCGTTGGATGAAAATGGGTATTCAAGAGAAATTTGTACATGTAAGGTCATGTTAGAACCTATAAAGAAAGGCTAGTGGCTAAAGGATTCAGACAACATCAAGGAATTGACTATGATGAAACCTTCTCGCTAGTTGCCATGTTTAAATCCATAAGAATAATACTTGCCATAATAGCTTACCATGACTATGGGATTTGGTAGATGGATGTCAAAACAACATTCCTTAATGGAAACCTTTAGGAAGATGTCTATATGACACAACCAGAAGGGTTTGTGATACCAGGTGAAGCTATACAGGTTTGCAAGTTGTATAAATCTATTTATTGATTAAAGAAAGCATCCAGGTCATGGAACATTTGATTTGATGAAGCCATAAAGGAATTTGGTTTCATTAAGAATGAATGTGAGACATGTGTTTAAAAGTGGTTTAATGGGAATGTGATCGTTATCTTAGTAATATATGTTGATGACATATTACTTATGAGAAATAATGTATCGGTCTTACAGTCAGTTAAGGACTGGTTGAACAAGTGTTTCTCCATGAAAGACTTAGGTGAAGCAACCTATATTCTAGGGATTAAGATCATTCATGATAGATCCAAGAGGCTTCTTGTACTAAGTCAGGGTACATACATTGACTAGATATTAAGAGATTTAGTATGGAACAATACAAGAGGGGATTGGTTCTAGTGTCACATGTCCTACATCTTTCTAAGAAAATGTGTCCTCAAAAACAAAAGGAGAAATATAGGATGAGTAAAATTCCATATGCTTCAGCTATAGGATCCATCATGTATGCCATGTTATGTAACAGGCTTAATATTTCCTATGTACTGAGCATGGTAGGAAGATATCAAACAGATCCAGGATAAAAACATTGAATTGCTGTTATGAATATCCTTAAGTATCTGAGAAGAAATAAGGATACGTTACTGGTGTATGGAGGAGACGAGGAGCTTGTCCTCAGAGGGTATACTGATGCTAGTTTTTAGACAGATCAGAACGATCTAAAGTCATAATATGGAAATGTTTTCAGTCTCAACGGAGGAGTTGTGAGCTAGAAAAGTTCAAAGCAGCCAGTTGTCACCGATTCTACAGTAGAGTCCGAATATATAGTGGCTTCTGATGCAGCCAAGGAAGCCGTCTGGATTTAGAAATCTTTTCAGGAGCTTGATGTGGTTCCTAGTATTAGGGACCCTATCACATTATATTGTGATAATACTGTTGGAACCATGGTCTTCTATGCATGAATTGGAGTATGGTTTGTGTTTGTTGACAATCCTAAGTAGAAGTTCAAAATGTGTACCAGCAACATGATCATACAGTTCAAGCAAATAACAGTATTGAAGGTAGCGTCGTTTCCCAGTGTTTGCCAAATTTTTGGGCCTGAAAATCGACAAATGGAGAAAAGTGATTTTGGCAAAGAGACTTGTGCGCAGTGTACTTGAAGGAGAGGGAACTTGCACGCCTAGAGTTTTTCAAGATCAAAACGTGAAAAAATGGAAAAGGGATAAGGGTCGCGCAAGTATTGGTTGGGTCACGCAAGTGACCTGCACGCGCCGAGAAGGGACTTGTGCGCCGGTTCCTAGGAGGTCTGGAAACTTGCATGCCTATTGTTCTTCATGATCAGAACTTCAAAATATGGAAAAGGAAATAGGGTCGCACAAGTATTAGTGTGGTCGCGCAAGTGAGCAGCGCGACAGAGGCTAGGGAGGATGCTGTGCGCCATAACCTACGCACTGAGGGAAGACTTGCGCGCTGCTGCGCAGGGTATCCGAATGCCTATAAATAGAGGAGCACCCCTCCTCATTCGGTATAAAGTTCAATACTTAGAGATTTTTCAAGATCTCATCACACAAATGGTTGAGTCGCGCAAGTGGCAGTTGGGCCGCGCAAGTAGAGGCTGCGCGCCAGAGGTTGGATGCGCGTCCAAAGTGGTTTTGGCGATAAAGGTGCTAAGTCATACAAGTTTGGAGTTGAAGGAGGCAGTGTCGCGCAAGTAGGTTGGTGTCACCTGCGTGCCGAATTTGTACCGCACAAGTGACTTGCGCGTCGGTCTTAAAACTTGCATGCCAATCTTGAAGAAGCGCGCCAGGTGAGGTTGAAGTATTCCCATCCTTTTTGGAGCTGCACAAAAGTTGGAAGATTGCCCGGTACCCTCATCACAAAGTGATATTCGTCTACTAGTGAGAGTTGGAATTCAACAGAGCATCTACATACAATAGAGGATGAATTCTTTTGCAATGATGAAGATACCTTCATGTCTATAAACTGAGTGGGACTTCACCAAAGGTAGTGAGCCAGGGGGAGTCAATGGGAGTGACCTGAGGGACGTAGTGAGCTATCCCTGAACTTTTTTAAAAGAAAAGAGCCTGGGACAAAGTGAATGTTCCCGAACCTTTGTAATCCACAGATAGTGAAGATTAGTGGAATTTGGTATGACCGATAACCTGTCGGCGTATGCTCCTTGGATGTAGCCCTTAGTGGTGAACCAAGTAAAAAGTGTTGTGTCATCTATCTGCATGTGTTTGTTTGTTCTCTGATCTTTTTCATCATACAGGTTTAACAAGTTCCTACCAACGTGGGAACACGATCCATCTCTTTAAAAGAAAAATTTTTCACCCTGATTCACCCCTCTTCTCTCAGGGTGTCCCGGGGTCCTACAAGTGGTATCAGAGGGAGGTTACTGGTGTTATATCTTTCCTTTGTCATCATGGAGAATACAGTCAATACTAGGGGAGTACCTCTCTTTGATGGAATTAATTTTCAGATTTGGAAGAACATAATAAGATCTCATCTAAGATCCCTTGGAATAGAAGTTCTGTTTTCCACTGTGCAAGGTGTAAATGTCACTGATCCAACATGCCTGGCTATGACTGATGCAGACGGAAAAATTATTGATGCAGATGCTAAATCTCAAAATACACTCCCCACAACCCTTTCTGATCAGATCTATCTAAATGTGATGAGTTGCACCTCAGCAAAATCCATGTGGTATAAACTCAAAAAAATTATGAAGGAGATAGCAAAGTGAAGGAGGGAAAACTACAAGTCCCACACAATCAGTTTGATGATCTAAAGATGCATCCAGATGAGAATGCAGACTCATTATTCAATCGAATTACTGAAGTGGTTGGATCAATTCGGGATCTAGGTGAAGAAATCAAAGACATTGATATTGTAAAGAAAATATTAAGAAGACTTCCACCCCTATACAATGAAAAGGTGTCAGCCCTTGAGGAAAGAAATATTTCTAAGATTTATCTGGATGATCTACTGAGCAGCTTGGTAGCATATGAAATGAGAGTCAAACTAGAAGATGCTACGACTCGTGTGAGCAAGGAAATGACGTTCAAGGCCATGAATAAACTAAAAATTTCAAAATATAGTAGCGGTGAAGATAACGAAGAAAAAGAAATTCTTTCTCTAATTGAAAATAAGTTCCATAAGGGAAAATGAAAATTCAAAGTGAAGTTACCCCTCACATTTTTTCATTGTGGAAAAGTTGGGCATATTGCCTCTTAGCTTTTAAGAAAGATCAATGATGAAGACAGTGAAGATGAAAACATCAAGAATCCTCGAAAAAGGTTTTTCAAAAAGAGAGACTTCAAATCTGGAAGGAAAATACAGAGGAAGAGTTTTTTCTGTGAAGAGGAAGATGAGGATACTGAATTTTGTGAAGAAGAAGAGCCCGAATTTAAAACAGGAAAGCATGCTTCCGTGATGGATACCATTGAAAAGTTAGAACCCTCGATCAATAAAGGAAAATATAATCAGATTACTTCTAATGGTGATTCAAAGAATCAAATTAAGGATTATTTTTCCAAGATTGAAAATAAATGTAAGAGATGCAATAAGTGGAAGGAAATGGTGGAATAATCATCAGAATATGTTGATGAGCTTGAATCAGAGATTGAACGACTAGAAGAACTAGTGAGAGTTCAGTCTTCAATCCTTGAAAGCACAGATGATGTTGCAGAACTAAAGCTTAGAATTTTAGAATAATAAAAGGTCATAAATGACCTTTCATTCAGACTAGAAGAGAAGTCCAAGACTGTTGAGGGACTTGAGGAAGAAGTTGTTACTCTTAGAAGTAAAATTGAATGTCAATCAACCACAAATGAGAGCAAGAAGAAAATTCATTTTGGAAGATTTTCAAATGCAGAATTACTTGCAAGAGCCAAGTGTGGTTCATATGGGGTTGGAAAAGTCTTAAGTGATCAAAGTTCCGCTTGCATGGGAAAGAGTGGAATTGGCTGTGAAGTTGAGACATCAACTGCTGGAAGTAAAGAGAGCCAAAAGAAAGACAAGATGAAAGTTGGACATGCTAAAACATTACCTGAAATGATGAAAAAGAAACCCTCAATCCAAACTAAGAGAAGAACTGAAAATTATCCTCAAAATTTCAGATATGACAGGAAGTTCAAATATTCTCCCAAGGAAGAAGGCATGAGGAGAAATTCAAGTGAAAAGACATTTCCTCTCATGAAGTGTCAGTTCTGTGGTTATCTGGGCCATACCATGTCATACTATGAAGAGGCAAGGAGATACTTGAATGGGGAAGATCTGGTAAGTCAACAAAGGAGACCGATTTCATATCCTCCATCTTATAGAAGAAATATCTTCTATGGTTACTGTTTTCATTGCTCTAATTTTGGTCATAAATCTATGTATTACAGGCAGAGGTACGACAGGAGGAGTTCATACAACTCTCAAAGACGGGCCAGTTTTCACCCTCCTGATGGTGTTGTTCCCATAAACAGTTTCTCTCCTTTGGAAGAAGATTATGGGTATGAAGAATCAGTTTATGTGGAAGAAAGTATTAAAAGGCCATCAGTTTCCTATGCTCAATCCAATATCTCATGGAAAGAAAAGAAGAAGATCAAGAAGTCCAATCTTACAGAAGTAGCCCTCAAAGATACAAAGAGTAGCAGCACCTAGATCCTTGATAGTGGATGCTCTTCCCATATGACGGGAAATGATGACCTTTTGAAGAACATTGAAAAGAAGGTTGATGGAACAATACGGTTTGGTAATGATGGTGCTTTGAAGATTAAAGGTAGTGGGAATAATGCTCTCACCAACGGAGAGCTGAAGAAGACTGAAGTTCTTTATGTGGATGGTCTACGTCACAATCTCCTCAGTGTAAGTCAACTCTGTGACTTAGGGCTCATAGTAACCTTCAATCAAAAAGGCTGCACTATAAAGGGAAAAACATGGAATTCTCTTATGAAAGGCTATAGAACAGATGGAAACTTATACCAGGTTGATAGCAAAGTGAACTCCTGCTATTTGTCTGTTGAAGAAGAAAACAATTTTTGGCATCTGAGGCTGGGGCACATTAACCAACAAGACATGGAAAATATATCTAAGCTGAAAATATTCATGGATATCCCCATTCTGAAATGTGAACGGGAAAATTCTTGTGATGCTTGCATTCGTGGGAAGCTGGTCTATAGTTCATATCGGCCAAAGAAGAAAAGGGCATCACATCTTCTTAATCTCATTCATACAGACGTATGTGGCCCAATAAATGTTGCTGGAACCTATGGAGAAAGGTACTTCATCCTTTTCATTGATGATTTTAGTATAATGGCTTGTGTAATGGTGATTCATAGGAAGCGAAAAGTACTTGATTGCATGAAAACTTATCACCGGATTGCTGAGAATGATACTGGACGAATAATAAAATTCCTGCAATCTGACAATGGAGGGGAATATAGGTCCATTGAGTTTGAAAATTACCTAGAAAAACATGGAATACAGTATGAGGTAGCTGTTGTGAGAACTCCACTACAAAATGGAGTTGTTGAGCGTCAGAATCGACAGGTCAACAATATAGCCAGGACTATGCTGATTGAGAGTGGTATCTCTCGCCATTACTGGAAGGAAGCTGTTGAAGCTGCAGTGCACATTCAGAATTGAACAGGGATTTATATGGGAGAAACGAATACATCATATGAATTTTGGAATGGAAGGAATCCTTCGTTGAAATACTTTCGTGTTTTCGGAAGCAAATGTTTCATCCGGAATAAAGAAGGAAATCAAGGGAAGTTTGGAGACAATGCTGATGAAGGATTTTTTCTTGGGTATCCAATGAATAGAAAAGCCTACAAGTGTTTCAATAAATGCTTAGAGAGGATTGTGGAAAGAAATGATGTTAAGATCATTGAAGGGAAAACCCCAAATGCTTCTAATAATACCTATGCTGATGAGATAGAAGATGACGATGAATGTGAACATGAAGTAAATACAAATACAAAAATAGTGTGAGGTTTACAAAATACTCAGGGCTCACATCATGATGTTGACTCAGAAGAAGAATCTGAAGAAGAAATTGTGGCTGGAGAGAATGCACCTGAACCACACAGGAGAAATCGTAGAGCTGAGATTGATACCTCTAACATAATTGGGGACAAGAGTGCACCCACACAAACAAGAAGGATGATGAATAACACGCAATCTGCATTTCTGTCAGTTATGAAACCATCCTCATTTGAATAAGCTGCAAAGGATGAATCATGGGTGAAATCCATGAATGAAGAGTTATATCAGATTGACAAGAATTAGACATGGGATCTTGTACAGAGACCCGAAGGTCACAATGTGATTGGTACAAAATGGATCTTCAAGAACAAGTTTGATGAGCATGGAAGTGTTATCAGAAACAAGGCACAACTGGTATGTAAAGGATACTCCCAGATTGAAGGCATTGATGTTGAAGAAACCTTTACTCCAGTAGCTAGACTAGAGTCAATCAGGCTTTTTCGTGCCATGACACTCCAAAGAGGATATAAAGTATATAAAATGGATGTCAAGATAGCATTCTTGAATGGTGTCCTCGAAGAATAAGTTTACATTGAACAACTAGTGGGTTTTATTCTTGGTAGTAATGAAACAAAGGTCTGCAAACTGAAGAGAGCTCTATATGGTTTGAAGCAGGCACCACGGGCGTGGTACTCCCAGCTAGACTCTTATCTCAAGAAGCTGGAATTAAAACGAGGAGGATTGGATCACAATATATATGTGAAAAATTCTCCAAAAGACCAATTCATGGTTCTTGTCTACGTTGATGATATCATATTTGGTGACAGTAGGCAGAAATCAGTGGATGAATTTTCCAATCACATGTAATCAGAATTTGAAATGTCTATGATTGGGGAGCTCACATATTTCTTGGGGCTGTAGGTGATTCAAAAGAAGGATTACACTTTCATTTCACAAGAAAAGTATGTAAGAGAACTGCTAAAGAAGTTCAATATGCAAGACTCCAAACCAATCTCAAATCTGATTGCAGTTGGAACCAAACTTGGAAAACATGAGGATGGGGAATCTGTAGACACCACTCTGTACATGAGGATAATTGGGAGCCTACTTTACCTGACAACGACACGTCCATATATTGTCTTTGCAACCTGTCTAGCGGACCACTTTCAGAGTAATCCAAAGGAGGAATATATGACAACAATAAAAATAATCATGAGGTATATTCAAGGTACTCAAATTTGTGGCTTATACTTTGCTGCAGGAAGAGACAGTGAATTATCAACATTTTCTGATGCTGACTGGTCTGGCGATTTTGTGGATAGAAAGTCTACCAGTGGTGGAGCATTCTATATTGGAAATAAATGTGTTCACTGGTTGATCAAGAAACAAGAAAGTACTTCTCTTAGTACTGCTAAAGCTGAGTATATCTCCAACACAAAGGCATGCACTCAACTGTTATGGATGAAGCAGCAACTAATAGATATTGGTGATGAGGTGAAGCAACCAATAGTGATTTATTGTGATAACAAGAGTGCAATTGATCTTACGAAGAATCAGGTTCAGCATTCTCGTACAAAACATATTGAAATTCAGTATCATTTTATCAAAGAAAAAGTTGAACAAGGCGTGATTAGAATGGATTATGTGGGAACTGATGAGCAAGTGGCTGATATCCTGACCAAGCCACTGTCAGCGACTGTGTTTGAGAAGAATCGGTTGAACCTCAGTGTTCAGCCATCTCTCAGTGCATAAGGAGGTTACGTAATACCACTATCCCTGATTATGATAACTGTTTTTATCTGTTTATGGATGTGATGCAGGTTTTTGGGGGAGATACTATCCAGGGGGAGTATGGTTTGAGCTGAATAATGAAAAAATTACCGGTCTTTGGGTTTATTGTCAATGGGAGAGAAAGGAATAAATTCAGGCATGTTCAGACATGTAATGCATATGTAATGATTCTTGGGTGTCATTGAGAATTCCAAAACTGGAACTCAATTCAAGCTTCCTCTCTTGTTTTATACACCGAGCATTGCTCACGTAGACTTAGAGTGTTGGATGAGTTGATTCTTTCATTTTTGGTTTGCACATGGATGGGGATCTATTGAATATATTTTCTGATTGCCAACAAACCCAAAGGGGGAGACTATTGGAACCATGGTCTTCTATGCATTAATTGGAGTATGGTTTGTTTTTGTTGAAAATCCTCAGTAGAATTTTAGAATGTGTACCAGCAACGTGATCATACAGTTCAAGCAGACAATAGTATTGAAGGTGGTGCCATTTCCTAGTGTTTGCCAAATTTTTGGGCCTGAAAATCGACAAATGGAGAAAAGTGATTTTGGAAAAGAGACTTGCGCGCAGTGTACTTGAAGGAGAGGGAACTTGCACACCTAGAGTTTTTCAATATCAGAATGTGAAAAAATGGCAAAGGGATAAGGGTCACGCAAGTATTGGTTGGGTCGCGCAAGTGACCTGCACGCGTCGAGAAGGGACTTGCGCGCTGGTGCCTAGGAGGTCTGGAATCTTGAACGCCTATTTTTATTCATGATCATAACTTCAAAATATGGAAAAGGAAGGAGGGTCACACAAGTATTGGTGTGGTCGCGCAAGTGAGCAGCGCGACAGAGGCTAGGGCAGATGAGCTGCGCGCTGTAACCTGCGTGCTGAGGGAAGACTTGCGCGCCACCACGCAGGGTATCCAAATGACTATAAATAGAGGAACACCCCTCCTTATTCGGTACGAAGTTCAAGACTTAGATATTTTTCGATCTCTCGTCGCACAAGTGGTTGAGTCGCACAAGTGGCAGTTGGGCTGTGCAAGTAGAGGCTGCGCGCCAGAGGTTGGCTGTGCATCCAAAGTGGTTTAGGAGATAAAGGTGTTGAGTCGCGCAAGTTTGGAGTTGAAGGAGGAAGTGTTGCGCAAGTGGGTTGGTGTCACCTGTGCACCGAATTTGTACCGCGCAAGTGACTTGCACACCGGTCTTGAAACTTGCGCTCCGGTCTTGAAGAAGCGCGCCAGGTGAGGTTGAAGTAAGCCCATCCTTTTTGGAGCTACACGAAAGCTGTAAGATTTCCCAGTACCCTTAGCACAAAGTGAGATTCGTCTACTAGTGAGAGTTGAAATTCAATAGAGCATCTACATACAATAGTGGATGCATTCTTTTTCAATGATGAAGATACCTTCACGTATATAAACTGAGTGGGACTTCACCAAAGGCAGTGAGCCAGGGGGAGTCAACGAGAGTGACCCGAGGGACGCAGTGAGCTATCCATGAACTTTTGTAAAGGCAGTGAGCCTAGGACAGAGTGACTATTCCTGAACCTTTGTAATCCATAACTAGTGAAGATTAGTGGAATTTGGTATGACCGACAACCTGTTGGCGTATGCTCCTTGGACGTATCCCTTAGTGGTGAACCAAGTAAAAAGTGCTGTGTCATATCTCTGCATGTGTTTGTTTGTTCTTTGATCTTTTTCATCATACAAGTTTAACAAGTTCCTACCAACGTGGGAACAAGATACATCTCTTTAAAAGAAAAATTTGTCACCCTGATTCACCCCTCCCCTCTCAGGGTGTCCCGGGGTCCTACAAATACTACAACGGTGGCTTTTGAAAAATAACCAAGGTCACATCAACAGACAAAGAACATTCTCCAAAAGTATCACCTATTGAGGGATTTCTATCAAAGGGGTGAAGTTTTTGTGAGTATAATGTCTAAGAAAGAGAACATGGTAGACCCCATAACTAAATGAATATCTTACCAGAATCATGAATATCATACGAGAGCTAGCGGGTTAAAGGTTATTAGCATATGACTCTAGTCTAAGTGGGAGTCTGTTGGAGTTGGTGGTCTAGAACCAACTACTTTGTAATTTATTCATTAATAAATACCTTATCAAATATTGATTGTTCTTCTGTGTGAAAATTCATGTGATAATGTCCTAAGGATAGCTGTTGCACCAAAGGGTCATAGCGGATCCCTGCTATGATGAGAACCTGGAAGTTCCATAACACTATTCTTGAATATATGTTTTATGACCGGATGATTTTATTTGAGGGACACAAATAATACAGGCCATTAGGGGTAAAGACTCATAAAACTTTGAGACACTTTCTCATGGTGTGCGCCCTTGGTAGTATCTAGGAGGATATTATAAGAACGAGACCCACCAGTAGAAAATACACATTTCATAGTGTTATTGTATGTTACTATCTGCGGACGTGTGTATTGGTCCTTAGACTTTAAGATTATTATTAATTGGTATTATAACTCATGCACTTAGATGTATTAGTGAAAACTATGATGAAACACTGTATACAGCAAGGTAGGATATGTTGGGTGTGTTATGAGTAATACTGTATTAATAAATAATGCAAGAAAGGATTTGTCCCTTCCGTTCCACAACTTAAGTTGATATCTCAAGCCCTTTGATGGAATTGATATAGCCTAAATAAATCCATGGCCATGGTGAGTAATGATCAAGTTCAATTCCAAGAAGTCAAAGAAAGATTAATTGAGCACACAGGTTGGTGGAACTAGAATGCAACCCGCTTGATTCGAGATATCGAGACAAAGAGATTACATTACATGGTAAGTGTTCATAGGAGGTTACATGTCATTGCGGCGTTAACTTCTTTCTCTATGGGTTCCTTGGCGTGTTGCTAGATGCTAACCTTGGACTTTAAGCAGGCTCCGCTTAATTCCACTGAGAAAGAGGCCTAGAGGGTCACACACTAAGTGTGTCCAAGTATCTTAGTTAAATATTCATTTAACAAGTTGAATAAATATTATTCTCGATTGTAGTTTAATAATTATTCAAGGATTCTTGATCGCATTTATTTTGATAGTAGTTATTTGAGAGAATATATTATGGATGAAATAATATATTTATTCGCGAGTAATTAAGTGATATTTATTTAAGAAATAAATAGTCATTATTCAAGGTCTAATAAATGTGGTGGAGGAAATAAAGAAAATGGAAAAACAAAATTACACACCGTGTATATTAATATGTACATGCCATGTAGTTTTTCTAAGGATTTGTGAGAGATAATATTATTTATTTAATTAAATAATATTAGGTGTAATTCAATGGGTTCATGTCAAGTGATAATAATAGTCAACTGTTATTATTATACACAGGGTATTACTAAGAATTAAATGAAATTAATAAATGCTTTTGGGTAATTAATTCATTTTATTATTCTAAGTATTATAAATCCCAATTAAATTATTCTCATTTATCCTAGCCATTATTTTTGGGTGTGCATAATGGATTTGGTGAAATCTCTCAAGATAAGAGATAATTCCTTTCCTCCAAGAATGCTCTCAAGTTACGAGAGAGATCCTCCTCCACCAGATCAAGGATAGTGCTTTGGAAGAGGATCTCAAGGCGATCGAAGGCGGACATCGTAAGCGAAGGATCTTCTGTGCTAGCACCTGGAGATCCCTTTGGCGACGTCCAGAGATACATGGATCACATGTGGATCACCGCTAGAGGAAGCATACACTTGGATTTTGTGACACAACAACAGATAACATTGAATCGTGACCAGAAACATCAACAAAGAGAGAATTCATCAAGGTAATTCTTGTCTTTTAATTAAATTAATTATAACCAACATATTATGATCCTCTATATGGTTCTAGGAATTACATATTTCCTTTTTGTTCTTAATTATATTACGAAGATTTGGAATTTTATTATCGTTATGGATCTCAAATTGATCATTGTTAATGGTAAAATCAAAGTTGGGTACACCCATCCACGCGCTTCAGCTGTACCCGGAACCTACACTGAATTGTTTAGTAGTCTTGGTATACTAGATACATACATGATTCCCATATTAAATTTGATTTCACAAATTTCAACAGAATTTTTTTCAAGAATATAATTATTCCCTCTATAATATCCTTGAATATCTTTTATAGTGCACTTCCTGGATTCATGATAAAAGAAACAAAATAAGGGTGAGATCAAATGCTTGGTAATAGTTACATAAAGTGGAAGCTATCATGAGTAAATGAAGAATAATCAATAAGGAATAATTAATATGGAAAGGTAAATATCTAAACACACATTCCATTTAATCAAAAACTTAAATATCATGATTAGATAAGGAACAATCAATATAACAAGGTAAATAACTAAAAACACATTCCATTTAATCAATAAATTGATAATGAAATGCATCTAGAGATAATATCATTGTGAAAATATCATAGATAATAGAAAATGAGTTATTAAGGATATAAATGATTAATTGTTGGATGTAATGGTCTTAGACATCATTATACCTCTACTATCATGACCATCTATAATACATTTTAAAACTAATGGGTAGGTATAAACCAACAACCCATTTAACTAATGCTAGAAAACTAATTCATCTCATGAGAATACTGATGCATTGAGAGACTATCTATAACTGGGATCCACCTACATCTTCATTTTCAGAACATTCATCATATATCAAATTATTTATTTAATTCAAGAACAATATACATTATCAAAAAATTTCATTATAGAGTATGAAATATGGATTAGCAATAATTTCCCCATTCAATCACATACCTTTAAAAGTAAAATACCATAGGTAGAAATGATATTTGGTTTTATTAATAAGTATATCTATGATAAATAATATGGATGTTTAGGGGAAATTTAATGTAAAATGATAACAAGAATGTGAATATTTCAAGGGAAAGTTAATGATTACAAAAATTAATCAATAAATTGAATGTAAATAATTTCTCTGTTCAAAGTGATTGTAAACCATCTAGAAAAATAATAAGTATGGTATCAATGAAACATACCCCCAATGGATCATAAGAACAATAATGGGTTGATGTCATTGATGAATAGAAATACTATAAAAATTTCATTAAAAACATTCTTGAGGAAAATAACCTTTTCATTTTGAAAATAATTTACTAAACTAAAATTTCAAATTTGAAAATAATTTTAATTGAAAATAACCATTGAAACTTATAATTTAATCTTTAAAACATTGAGTGGTTATGATATATAGAAATTTATTTCATACTATACACATTAAAACAAAGATTCCTTTCACCTTTTCAGTAAAATCCAAACGAGCCTTATTTCAAAAACGTCATGAATATTCCTTTAAAAACATTTTTTAAAAATTAAAAAAATTGTAAAAATGTATTTAATAAATCATTTTGATAATGTTAAAAACATTTTCAATTTTTTTTAGAAAACATGGATTTCAATGAAAAAGGATTTTCGATCGAAGAGAGAAATAAAGTCAGATTTTCATAAAAACATTTTCTTAATAATTTTAAGTACCAAAGAGTGGGAAATGGTACTATTACTTAAAAATTTCATGAATAACTATAGTATAAGGAAAATAAATCAGTTTATTAGACAATGGTCAAATAATTTCCTTCAATGGAAATTCACACATAAATAATCCTGATTAAAATGAGATTGTGAAATAAACTCTTACAAAGATCATAACATTGAAGTGAGAATTAATCAATGAATAAATTTTGTTTATCAAATTTAAATACATATAAAAATTTTAAATATAGTGTAAGATATTCAAAATTATTTACACACATAATCTTAGAATTTCAAAGACAACTAAGAAGTAATATAATCCAATGAAAAAAATTGAGTTATGAAATTCTTTAACACTGGTAATTTTCAAGTCAAATCCCCTTAGATGAAATAATTCACATTAAAAATCAAAATAAGAGGAATAATGAATTATTCAGGATATTACATAAAAAATTGGTAGTATATACACCATATAAAATAAATTAGGTTCATGACATTACAATATTCCTCATTAAAGGGAAATTGAGATGATGTCCCTTAACCCACACTTACTTTTGGTTTAACGCAATGTAGACTCCTGTATAGTTGTTTTAAATATTTTATTAACTTATGAAAGAATCATATTAATATATATGTTATCATTTATTATCCTTTTAGAACATCTTATCACCCATTAGTTAATAATTTTTCATTAGTACTACTGTTTTGGGTGTTAACTTCTTTGTTTTCTCACGCGAGTTTTTATGTGAAAGTTATAGTTATTATGTATATGATATAGATCTATAATATATATAATTATATTGATGTTATAAATATAATATTTACTCATTATATACATTTTAAGAATCATTATTTAAGGTTTTACATAGAAAATGATCACATCTTTTTGTGGAGATGGTAGGGCGTACGTATGCACAAGCAACAATGTCATTCCATTAACGTGTGAAAGGGTAAGGAATTGGGTGATATATTAATTTTAAAGAATAAATATCATGTCATATATATCAAATATATTTATTAAATTCATCCTTATTACTTTCCATGTAAAGCGTAAGTGAAAAACGAATCACATCACTTCGCGAGGCAGTAATCCACCGTACACACGAGATACGTTATCATATTTTAAACAACATGGAATGTAAGAAGGTATATGTGATATTATATTTATATAAGTATATAAATATCATAAATATTATATATATACATTAAATCCATAATTATATACAATCATTAGATGTGTTGATGGAAAATGAGTTACATCGGTTCGCGAGGTAGTAGTTCACCGTACACACGATCAATGATTTTGTTTCCCATTTGATGGAGGAGGAGATAGATAAATTGAATACCATAAACATAATAACATATTATTATATGTTAGATATTTGTTTTATTATATTGTATGTTTTAATACACAATTTAATATGGAAAAAGAATAATGAAATTGAAAGATCTTTATTAAGACAATTACCTTCTCTTAGAGAAACCACATTTGGATCTCTTCATATGGACCCTAGGGTGGGTATTTTGAGAAGAAAGGTAAACATAGAAATTGGATAAGGATTTTTGGGAGAGTTTTTTTGTAGGGTTTGGTTGAGACATTTTTTTGAGAGTTTTGAAGATGTGAAGGGAGGAAGTGGCCTTTTATAAGTTATGAAGAGCACACACATAGAATTTTTGAAACAAATAAAGTGTAAACACATTTTTCACATGTGAAAAGGCTAAAAAATGGGAAATTATCAAACCTTATAGGTTATAAGGTCTAAATATGGATATAAAATGGGTTTTTGACAAGTTTTATTTCATTTTTAACCATTTCCTTCTTATCTTGACCCCTGGGTAAACCCGTTTTCATCTTAACTACAATAATTAATTTTTACTATCTTCACTATTCATTATGGTAAAAAATTATGTTGAAAATATCAGATAATATAAATTGTTTTGATTAAAAATCTGAAAACCATTTTTTCAAATTCAATACACATAAGCGAAAAAATTAAATTTAAAATTAAACCCATAGAAGCGTCGAAAAAACAGTTTTTCCTAAGAAAAAATTTCAAAAGTATAAAAAGTTACTATATCAAAATTGATCATAAAATTGATTCTAATAAATAAATTGGATTAATAATAAGGTAATTTAACTAATATTTCTTTTATAAAAATTTTCAACAAAATGTGACTTGTAAATGTTTTAAACGAAAAGGGAGTTTTTTAAAAAAAAATCAACATTTTCACTATTCATCGAAAAATGAAACTTTTCAGAAAATAAAAAAAAAATTCACCCTAAGATAATTTTGATAATATTATTTTAAAAATTAAGTTCATATATTCAAATAAATTTTATAAAAGTGGTAAAAATTAATTTTAAATTATGTGTGGAAAGCGCACTACAAAAAAAGTGACATTTACCAACAGAAAATTAATGACAGATAATATATTTGTTGGTAAAAATGATCATTTCCAACATATATCAAATTATTTTGATATTAAATATAGGTACTAACAGTTTTTTTAGCAACATATATATCTGTTTATATTAGTGGTTCAATACCAACAAATCCTTTACCAATATTTAATTCTGTTGTCTTATTATAATAATACCAACAATTGATTTACCAATAAATGAATCTGTTGTTATTAATTATCATTACCATCGAATATTTTACCATTATAAACATTTGTTACAATAATATATATATATATATATATATATTACCTATTACAAACATATCAAAATGTGATTAATTAAAAAATATATTACCTATTAAAAACATATCAAAATGCGATTAATTAAAATATCCATAATTTAGAAATATTTATTGAAATAAATAAATAAATAAATAAATATATATATTTACAATGAAAAAAGCTATGAATTTATACACATATAATATTTATGTTTATACACACACACAAACCCATATATACAAAAAAAGGTATGAATTTATATAGACACAAACCCATATATGAAAAAAAACACAAACACCTAAAGAGCGGACCCCCACCCCCCAAACCCCGAACGTGACCCATTCCTTGAGACCCCCCTCCCCAACCCCAACACCTTGTTCCCCGCTGATGTTTTTCAAAAACTTCATCACTAGAACCCCTCCCAGTTCCCATCCGGTGATCCCCTCCGACATCTTCGCGCAGAAAAACCCTCCCTGTTTCCAGCTGGCATCCCCCTCCGACATCATTGCGCAAACCCCTTCCCTGTTCTCAGCCGACATCCTCATGAAAAACCCCTAATTAAAACTTTCTATCATCGGTGTTCCAAGCCACCATCCCTGCTCTCTACCACCGCCATCCACAATGTTTTAGACCGGTCAAAAGCGATGGAGGTTTTAGTGATTTGGGATTGCAATGGGTGGTTGTTCATTGGCAGTTAGTTTTAATCTGTGATATCCTCTTCCCGGTTTCTTACTTGTTATTGTACTAGATATGGATGTTATAGCTGTTTTAAATTATATAACATCTTTCTCTCAAATCATTGGTTACGGTTTTGCAAACTACTTATAGGGTAGTTTTCTACCAAGTTTAATCAAACGTTCTTCTCAGGGGAGGTAACACGTCCTTCTTGGTGGCACCCTCTTATTGAGTAAATTCTGAAAAAAGTGGATCTTGGAGGAAAATAGGAGTTGAGTTGTGCTTTTGGTTAGGGTTGGTTTTGTTCAAGATGAGGTTTTTTTGTGGTTCTTTTACTAATATTGGGTGTTTTTGTTTCTGGGTTCTTCTTCCACATCAATGTCTTGTTTTGTGGTTGATATACAACATTGGTGGTTTTCTTTGAGTTTTAAAGATGATAGCGATGTTCTATTGATTTCTCGAGAATCAACCTATCGGTGATCTAGTCCCAATGGTTAGGGAGTTAATTTTTTCATGGTGTGGTTTCAGTTTGGTCGGAATTCCAAATATATCCTGGTGGTGTTTTTTATTCTTTGGTGACAATGGTGTTAATGATTATGATGATTATGATAAGACTTCGGGTAATGCATCAATTAAATTGATTTTTTGCTCAATTTACTTATTTAATGAATATCACATTTGATATTTCAAGTTTATATTAATGTAAATCATTGATTTTGAGGGCTCATTTTTTTATCAGTAAATAATAAGAACTTTAAATGTCAGTTCTAGACATAGGACTCATCAGCGACATGATATTACATGAGATTGAGTAAGTGTTTTATTTTTGATTTATTCATTGATGTAAAATACATATTATTTCAGTTTATTATTATTTTTATTTGATTCTAGGCTAGTTATTAATCGTAAATAAAAGTCTACCAATACCATTAATTACACATGTTTGTAATTATTATAAATTTGGATTGGAAATTCATACCAAGACAAAATACTCTCATTTTTTGTTTTATTTTGTTTTAGTTTTTGTTTCACATTCATTATTAAAATGATATTGCTTTATAATTTTTATGATTTATGAATTATTATTAATATTATCTTTGGTTTTGTGTTTCAGGGACTTTGATATGACATATGTAGGTTTCTAAAGTTTTTATTTCACTTCAGTATTGAGCGTACTGCTTAGAGACATTAGGTATTTCTATGTTTTTCTAATTATTTATTATTTTTTATATCTAGTTTTAAAATTCATTTTATGTTTTTAAATTAGTTTTTTTTGTTAAAATTTTTATGTAGTTGTGTTTGATTGATTAAACTAGTTAGAAGGTGTTACAAAATAGTTTGTGAAGGTGGGTGTCCATCTTATGTGCATTTTTTCTTATGATTTTTGGACATATACATGTTATATATCTTTACAACAACATTACAAGTTGAACTCTAAGCTTATATGGGTATTCTGTTTGCGATGTTTAGAAATATCCATGTTATATATGTTTCTTATAGGGACCTTTAGAAAATGGGTTGATGTGATGAAGAAAATATTTTTTCATGAGGGGATCATTAAATATGCACATAAACAATGCACCAACAATCACATGAAAAGTATAATTAGTTATTTAATATTTTTTTCACTCTAGTGGTTTGATCATTAAATCCACACATCAACAATGCACATACTATCATTGTTCTTTGTTTTTCAAGATCAAATTTCTTTATGGTCTCATCATTTGATATCTGTTTATTTAGCTGTTTGTTCTTGGGAGTTCCTAAGGAATTGTTAAATTATGATTTTCTATGGACTATAGGTTTATTACATTCAAATTTACTTAGCATTGGTATTACCAGGGTGATTACATGACCTTAATAGTATGTTTTCATTCACTTGGAAACAACCATAGATTTTTTCAAATCATGGTTAGATTTATATGAAATATGGTTTTGGTAAATTACTGGTGTTTTTTGAGTTTTTGGTCTTTCATCTCAACAACCAATTGAGCATCACTCAAAACAGGGTTCTTCTATGGGTGAACCCACTGCTAAACCTACAGTTTGTAAATACTTATGTCTCTACTACACAGGATAGATAGAGATCCTGAATGGGACCAAAAAAACCAAATAACTTGAATACAAACAAGTAACTATAATAGTTGGGTCAATGGGATTCTTCTTGAAACTACAAACGAAAATATATACACTTTCACCTCATATTCATGTACAATATAATGCTATTTGTATAAGCACACAACTCAAAAACTCATTTGAGATGCATGTGGATGAATTATTTTTTTTGTTGTATTCTAATAGGGTTTTTGAGGGAAATTACTGGGATAAATCTGATCAGATGTTCACCGGAGACATGAGAATATAAGGAAGCACAAGTTAATGTTGTATAATGCCATTGATGTATATTCTATTTCTTTAAATTCATTTAAAATGTTTAAATCTTATGTTTTTTTAAGAAATATAATGTTTTATACAAATTTTCATCAAATTTTTTAAGCAGTAGAATGTTCTATTCCATTAATATTAATTAAAGAGGAAAACAAAAACCCAACACACGCATTAATCAACCTAAAACACTTTCCAATTTCAGATAAATATTTAACAAACCACTATTTTTAACCAAAAAATCCCTTTTGAGTATTTTTTTAAAATTCCAGCACTTTTTACAACCAATTATTTGTTTAAAATAGTTTAAAATTAAATATTATCACCAAGAAAACATTACCAAGGCTTTGAAAAACTCTAATATAGTATTTAAACACATATAAAAGTTTAAATTCTTGGCAGTTTTCAAGTCTTGTATAATGGGAATATGTTACTTTCAATAGCAAATTACCACCTACATGGAGACATACCTCTCACTTTACTTTTTCAGGTTAAGGTGTCTTTTATGGAATACATACAATGGATTATGGTAAGTAAAACTAATTAACCCCACTTTCATAGTCCAAACTACTGTTAAGTGGACATAATCAATACTTTATAAAAATAAATCTAATGGCATAAGAATGAAAATATGTCTAACACCAACCCAAGATAAATTACATTAATAATAAGGCATGTATCACTATCAAAGGAAGCATGTTAACAACTAAAATTTTACATGAATACATTTTATGAAAAGCTTTCACCCAACACTTTTTTCAAATTGAATAAATTCACACATGAAATTTTAATGTTTAGTTTGGTAACCGACTTCATTCTTGTTAAATAACTACTTTATGATAATGCTTTGTTAAAAGCCTTAGTACTGTTTTTTTGATGATCATATTGAATTTTATACTATTTTAATCAAATAATTGGTTGTAATAAGTGCTAGAATTTCTAAAAACTACTCAGAAGGGATGGTTATTTTTTATTGAAAGTAACATGATTCCCATAATGAAAAACTTGAAAACTTATATGTATTTAATAAATTAAACGTGTTTATTGAAAGCAACATGATTCCTATCATCACTTGTGATGAGAAGTTTAAAAAAAACAAGCGGTGTTTGTTCTATTTCTAAAAAACATTTATACTTAAATTAATGAATAAAACCACTTAAATAAGTGTTAAATTCAATAAGAAATCTAATAAAACTTAAACAGAATCACCTATCATAAGTGATAATTACTATAAACAATTTAGTGACTTTATTCTTACTAATCATTTTTAGGAACACTTGAACCTTTGCATATACTTGAACAAATTGAGCTTCAAATTTCCAAAACCAAGGAGACAAATTTTGATTCAAAAATAAATACTTGAAAATTTTGAGAAATGTATGGTTTCCTATGAAGAAGAATCACGGATTGAAGAGTATAACAATATGGTTTGAATTTTATGTTTTTCTTTTCTTTGTTTTTCATGCTTTATCACCCTTATTGTTGTCACTTTTATTATTTTATATTAGAATGAAAATTGATATTAAGTTGGTTGGGGAACTCAATTCTTCTCTCAAATGAGCTGAGAAAGTTCACCTCTCACTCCCAGGTAAATGTTTTTTAACAAGAGTATTCTCGACGATTCACATTGGCTAGCTATTTTGGAATGTTTGATGGTTGTTAAGGGGATGATGCATGACAAAAAGAACCCCAAGAGATGGATGTGGTGCTCCTATTATACCAGTGTTCTTTTGGAAATGTTTTGGCTTCATTACATGTTGAGGATGTTGATTTTTCGGTGGGATGTCATTTGGATTCCATTTAGTCCTTTGAGAGGAATAGTGATGCGCCTGTACATGGACCATCTTTTGTGGGAATCAGCGGAGGGAGTGACAAAGCTTCGGAGTTGTATGTATTTCTTCTCCAGCGGGAGGGATCATTAGGCATCATAATCTCACCAGTTTTTCAAAAGGTGAAATTTTATACAGAGTTTTCAATTTTGATTTATCTTATTATTTTATTATAAATCATTAAATCTTGCAGGAAGTCTGTACAATAGTATTCCCTCATAAGTGACGTGTCAAGCATTTTTCAACAAGTGTTGTCAAATGAAACCATTTTCAATGATAAGTGTTAGGTTTTAAATGCTATTCCATGGTTATGTACTTAATTTCAACTGATTCTATTGAGGTAAATGTTGAACCTGTACAGAAATTGAACTTGACTATGTCGGGCCTTCATTACTTTGATATTTTTATCATTTACTTTTTTTCCTTATCTCTTAATGCTTGAGATTGAAATCTCCATTTTATGGTGGGTCTCTTTGAATGTGAGTGGGTAAATATATGCAATGTATAATTACATGAAACATTACCTGAAAAAAGGTTAAATTCTCGGTAATAACTACTGCTGGTAGATGTCTGAATGTTTGGCATGTTCCTCATACAGCTGCCTGCAGATCTTCCCAATGCCATGGCTGCTGCAAGTGCCCCTCATGCTTTCTCATGGCATGGAGTAGAGGTGGTATTCAACCTATCTCACCACAGAATATACTTTCATCTATGATAAGCCTAAGCTTTTGAGTAATCCACCCAACTTTTCAATGTCAGCAATTCTTCTTTTTAACATATTCAATCACACATTTTCCATGCATACCAAATAAATTATTGAAAATTATTTCTTGTTTGTATTTTCTATTTCTATTTAAAAGTCCTTATTATGCCAAACATAGCCCAACAATTTCTAGGTTTGTTAACTTTAGAACACCCATGGTTCATGCATATATTTTTCACTGATTTGAGATGGAGTTGGTTCATTGGTATGGGGAATGGATGGGTTGATGGTGCTCGCTGTTCCCTTTTATGGCATGTATGGGTTCCTGTTGGCTCATTGGTCCTAGGGAATGGATGAGTTTCTGGTGCTCACTGGTCCCTGGTGTGGTAGGGACGAGCTTTTGCTGGCTCACTGGCATGGATGGGTTACTATTGGATCGCTGGTCCTGATGCATGGATGAGTTATTGGTTCTCACTCGTTTTCTGGCATGGATGGGTTACTATTGGATCGATAGTCATGAGGCATGGATGAGTTGTTGGTTCTCGTTGGACCTAGTGTGTCCTGGATGGCCTGCTTAACATGGATGGGCTGCTGCTGGCGTGGGGTTTCTCTCTAGCAAGGCATGGATAGGTCGGCATGGGGTCGGGGTGGGGGGTGTTGTGGGTTGGTGGGGTGTGATGGATTATGTTGGGGGATGAATTTGGTAAAGATTCATTTTGTATTAAATTTTATTACTAATATAATTATTTTTTTTAATTTTGAATATCTTTAAAAATCATCCTTTTTAATAATTAAAATAGAAGTATTATATATGATAAATTAATAAATATAATATTAAATTTTATTAGAAATAAAAAATTACAATTTTTATTCAAATGTAATTTATAAATATATATTATATATTGGTAATATGTCTGTAATATTATTACCAATAGAAAAATTTATCCTTAGAACTTGTTTCTAAATATTTAAACCAACATATATATTATCTGTTGGTTTTTTTATAATTGTAACAGAATGAGTTTATCTATCGCAAAAACATTTAGCGACAGAGTTTTTACCAACAGTTTAGTGACAGGGGTATATATGTTGGTAAAACATTTTACCAACAGAAAATGTACTTTCACCAACAGATATGTCACCATTGAAAAAAGTGAAATATTTTTTAGTGGCGGGAATAAACTTCATTTTAGAAAAAATATAGTTTTTTCAGAAAACATTTATTTTTCTTTCAAATGTTTTTTTATTTTTATTTATAATCATTATAAAACCAATGAGAATGTGTATAACATATATTTTCATACATTATTTAGTTCTATTCATACCCACTAACTTAACTTCTAGGTTATAACAATCATGTTTTAAATAATATAATTTTAATAGAGTATTCTGTTTGATCTAAACCTAGTGTTTCATGCATCATAAGCTATCGAAGAGATTAAATTTCATTGAGAAAAATAAATTGAAAAGTATCATTATGTTAAATTATCTTCTATTATTGTTGTTTTATGTCATATATGATATCAAACACAATGTTACTCTTTTAAAATCTTAGTGTGTTACATTCTCCCCACCTTTAATAAATTTCATCCTCATAATTTGAAATTTCACTTGTAAATCAAAGGTTTCAAATTTGAAATTTCCTTTGATGAAAAAACACATCATAAAAGGCTTAATAAAAAATCCTCTTAAAATTAGGAAAGTGAAATATGAAAGGTTATTTGGAATAACACATAACTAGGTTTCCAAGTAGTAGAAAATAGGCGGGAAGTGAAGATATAAGCATAGAAGAAAAATGTAATGCCCAAATAATGATGGTAGGTGGTAGAGGTCTTTGATCAAAATAAAGTGAACGATTAAGGGAAAGTTAAAAAAAACCATAAATCTATGATATGCTAAATGACCATCAATTTATCTATCATGAAGGAATAAGATAAAATTTTTGTTTAAAGATCCTTTTCATAAATTTGAGGAATTATTTTACTATCTATGAATATAAGGATGTATAATTACTTAATATTTTACTATTTTATAAACATAATTTCATCCTTTGTCTATGATTCGATCAATTTACACTTTATCTCTTAATCTAAGAAATGAATATAAAAAATTAATTGTTATGCCTGAAGTACTAAAATTAACTTTCAACGGATTGTAATATCTGCAATAGAGTAACAAGTCTATCTGCCTATTTCTAAATATTTTATAAAAAAATATGGTTATCGCAAGTTATACATTAATCTATAAACCTCAATTGTACACATCTATTTCATCATTAATATTTATTAATCAAATAATTTAAGTAAAAACAATTACATATTATATAGAATATCACATAGGCTAGTGGTGGTCACTAAACCCTTATTATCCTTGAGTTATGGGTTCAAGCCCTGTGTCCTTCTCCAGATGCAATGGGTTGTCACCCGGTATGTAGGTTGTCCTTTTTCTAAATTCATATTAATATAATTCCTATAAGATTCCAAAATTGTGATGACCTATAATTACTATAACATCAAAGATAAGACAAAACTTAAAGGTTATCAATACCTTTAATCTTAATTCCAAAAAATATGTAAGGTAATTCTTCCTCAAATAACTTTTCATATACTAAAAAAATAAGTTTTATTGCCAAAAATGTTTTCCAAAAATACCCTTAATCATGTTATATTCCCACCACATAAATTTTCAAAATGGGTGTTTAAAACTTTGGACATATAATCAAACTTAAACTCATAAAACCATGATTGTATCCACAACTCTTAAGTTAATAATGGAGCATATGCTTCTAAAATCTAACACAGTCCTTATATGTTTCATGATTCTTATAACCAATATACCATTGGTAAAAAAAATTCTTCAATTTAATTCTTGAATCCCAATACATAAATACTTCATCCATTTTATTTCAATATATGCCATTCTTTGGTCTAGGTGTTAAACTTTAAAATATGGAATTGACTTGGATAATGCCCAAATTTTCTATATTTTAGAAAATAAACAATAAATGGATCCCTAGGATGAAATTTATTTCTATCCTTCATAATATTCATTTTTCCTCAACAATTTATTACATTATTCCCTTCATTTACACACATAAAACATTTTACTATTCATTTGAGGCACTTTCTTGGGTTTCTCTTTTCAAATTTCTGACATAAAGGAAATCAAGCCTCCTTTCCTTCTTGGTCTCCTCCACTCAAGATCTTAGAAAACTCCATATTTCTCTTCTTTAGTGAGTCTGAGATTTTGTTAAGGTATAGGTTGTTAATCATATTTTAGGATAACTGATTAGGAATAATCATGATATCTTTAACTCATGTCATCATCTCATTTGGTTGCTCATATTCACCACATTTTTCTTCATATTCAATGTTAACATGATTCCTTCAAGTTATATCCATTTACTAAAACCAAAAAACATATTTTGAGTAAAAATAATTATAATGGAAAAACCATAAAATAATTTATAGGATATATAAATCATGACACTTTATTTTCAATCTAAGACACCATAGGTTTAAAATAGGTCATTCATTGTAATAATATACTCAAATCCTTTATAATGCCTTGTAAAGAAAATGTGAATTATCTAAATCATATCCCTAGGAGTGTTAAACTAGGTGTGCATTAAGACCTGTTTTCATGTACCAGGTAACGCTCAAGTCATACCCGATGTTTCTTTCTCAGAGTTATTACCCCTAGGTACATCTGTTCTATAACCACGACTATTTGTAATATCCATATAGGGATGTATTTATAGGAAAAAACATATAATATATACCTTACCAAAACTTTAGGACGTTTTTATGTACTTATCCAAAAATTATATCATATGGTTATGATAATCAATGTTTTTATAAATCTAGTTCCCAAGGTTTCTAAAAAACTTTATCTGATACCAACTATAACAAATCCAACCACAATAACCTGAATATGGTGTTTGATATATTATATTGTCACTAGATATAAGTGATTTCATCCCAAATAAATGAATAGATTAGCAGTATTAGTAAACTGTATATATACCTGATTCCCATATTACATTTAAATACAAAAATTTAACATAATTTTTTTCAAGAATATCATTATTCACTCTAGAATATCCTTTCATATCATTCATAGTTCACTTCCTAGATTCCTGGTAAAGGAAACAAAATAAAGGTGAGCTCAAATTCTTAGTAAGAGTCATGTAAATTGGAATATATCATGAGTAAATGAAGAATTCTCAATAAGGAATGTTAAAAATGGAAAGGTAAATATCTAAACACACATTCCATTTTATAAAAAAATTGACTATTAAGATTAGATAATACATAATCAATATGGAAAGGTAAATAGTTGAAAACACATGCTATTTAATCAATAAATAGTGAATGAAATACATACAAAGATAATATCATTGTGAAAATCCCATAGATAATAATAGATTAATTCTTAATGAATGAAATTCTTAATTATTAGACATCATGATCTCAGACATCATGATACCTCTACTATCAAGACCTTTCATAAGACAATTTAAAATTTATGGGTAGGTATACACCCGAAACTCATTTAACTAAGGCTACCCAACTGATTCGTCTCATGGTACTACTAATACATCGAAGGGATATCTATAACCAATCCTCACCCATATCTGTATGTACAATCCATCATTCATATATTGAATAATCAATTTAATTTATGAACAATATGTCTTATCAATAATTTTTTGTATCGAGTAAGGAATACAGATTAACAATAATTTTTCTGGTCAATCATATAATATTCAAAGTAAAATACCCTATGTAGAAATGATATATGGTTTAAGTAATAAGTATATACATGATGAATATTATGGGTATTTAGGGGAAATTTAATGTCCAATTATAACAAGAAAGTAAATATTTCAAGGGAAAGTTTATGATTATAAAAATTAATCAAGAAAGATAATTTCAATACTTTTGTTGGTCAAACTGATAATAAACCATCCAGAGAAATAATAAAGATTATATCAATACAAAATATCTCTATTGTACCATAAGTAAAATAAAGGTTTTATGTTGTTGATGAATAGAAATACCATAAAAATTTCATTAAAAAAATTCTTGAGGAAAATAACCTTTTCATTTTGAAAATATTTTTTTAATAAAAAGATCACAAAATATATTGAAAATACATTTCTTTTAAAATAACCTTTAAAACATTGACTGATCATAATAGCTTAAAATTCTGTTCATGTCATTCTCATTAAAATAAAGAATCATTTAACTTTTTTGGTAAAAGACAAACAGGCCTTATTTGGAAAATGATATGAAGATTCCTTTTATAAAATTTTATAAAAAGTCAAAAAATGGGTAAAAAATTCTTTAATAAACCATTTTTAGAATGTTAAAAACATTTTTAGAAATAATGGATTTTAATGAATTTTTTTTAATCGAATAGAAAAATAAAGTCATATTTAAATAAAAATATTTCTCAATAATTTTAATTAATAAATAGTATAAAATGATACCATTACTTGAAAATTTCATGAATAACTAGAGGAGAAGAAAAGTAAAATTGTTTTATTAGATAATAATAATATAATTTTTTTCAATGGAAATCCATGCATAAACAATCCCTATTAAAATGAGATTTTGAAATAAACCCTTACAAAGATCATAACGTTAAAGTGAGAATTAATAAATGAATTGATTATGTGTATAAAATATAAATACATATAAAAAATTGGAAATACATCCTAAGATAGTCAAAATTATTCACACACATAATCTTACAATGTTAAATACAATGAAAAATTAATATAACCCAATGAAAATAAATTAAGTTAAGAAATTCATTACCACTTGGTAATTTTCAAGTAAAATACCCATATATGAAATAATTAAAATTTAAACTTAAAATTACATTAATAATGATGTATTAATGATATTTAATAACAAATTTTCATTATATACTCCATATAAAATAAATTAGGGTCATAACACTATAATATTCTTCAATGAAGGGAAATTGAGATGAAGTCCCTTACCTCATGCTTCCTTTTGGTTGAACACACTTTATCCTCATGTATAGTGGTTTTAAATATGTTATTAACTTAAAATAGAAAAATATTAATATTTATAATATAATATATGATCCTTTTATAACATCTTATCACCCATTTGTTAAAAATATTTCATTATTACTATTATTTTGGGTGTTAATTTTCTTGTTTTATCATGATTTTTTTTTAAAAAGTTGAGGGTCAAGACCCCTTTATTAAAAATAAAAAAGAGAGACTCTTTTGAAAAATGGGGCAAGAGGGAACCCATTATAATCACCATCTAAAAATTCCAATAAAACCAAACCTGAAAGAAAAAAATGGTCCTGAGTGTCCAATGGGAGAAATACATCAAGATATGCGCATGATAAAATTTCATCACCCCCTAAAAGATAATGTAGTAGAGGAATATGTAAAATAAAATCATTGACCCATACCAAGAAATTATGTCATACTAGTAGCACAATGAGGCAGAGCACCCCTCCAACACTAAAAAGTGAAGGAATGACCATACGATAGGTACCAGCACACTTATCACTCTTTCAAGCCGCCCACCCGATGAATCTTATGAGATAATCACAACAAGTAAACCTGATGAAACACAAATAAAGACTAAAAGTACTATGTATAATCAGGTCATAGTACCCATACATCCAACAAGGAGAACAAATAGCTAATGATGGATGTCTGCACACCCATCCCTCTTTCGAGGTCTCCCACCTAGCAATACCTGTAAGAAGCTATATTGCAACCAAATGCAATGAAACCAGATCCAAATCCAATATAGAAACCTACAACCTCATCAAACAACTAGTCCCAAACTAACAAATACCTCCTAAAAATAAAAACATAAGATGAACATCAAAACAGTACCCACAATTCCATGGAAGCCGCTGCCATTACCACTGATGCCTGAAAGAGAATAGGAAATCAGGACGACCTCACCTTCCAACCACCCGAGTCTCCCTCCAATACCATCGAGAAATTGAACCCTTATTTGAAAAACTTGGACCATTATCCAAGAAATGATGGCCAAACCACCACACATAATTATCTAAGGAGGCCAAGCCACTGCCTAGCCAATAGGAACTGCCGCCTGAAGATGTCAAAAAAGACGAATGACCACAACCCTAACGCTATGCCATCGCCGCTCAAAAGGTCCACGGACCATCGAGTGAATGAGAAACTATGTAGGGGGACCCTAGATTCAAATAATATCTTGGTATTATGGAAGAAAAGGAAGCTACACAACAAAGTTGGAAGACGATATGGATGCAGAAGACACCGAGCAGAGGAGGGAACGAGTGAAACCTTCAAAGAAGGTGAATGTACACTGTAGCCACCTAATCAGGAAACACCGATATGAAGAATAAAATCCACTAAAAATCTATTCCATTGAGATATAAACACCATAGATTAGATCATGGAACCCTAGTAGAGGGACATGAACTGCCAGATGGATGGGGAGCCATCGAATAAAAATGTGAATACTGACCACCTTGTTTTATCATGCATGTTTTTACATGAAAGATATAATTATTTTCTATAGGATATAGATACATAATCTCCAAAATGATATTAATTTAATAAATATAATATTTATAAATTATATACATTTTTATAATCATTCTTGAATGTTGTAAATGGAAAATGAATCGCATCGCTTCATGGAGACGGTAGGCCGTATGTATGCACGAGCAACAATATCATTCCATTAATGAGTGAAAGGGTAAGGAAGTGTGTGATATATTTATTTTATAGAATCAATATAATTTTATATATATCACATATATTCATTAAATTTACCTCCATTACTTTACATGAAATGTGTAAGTGAAAAAAGAATCACATTGCTTCGCATGGCGGTAGTCCACCATACACACGAGCGAAATTATCATATTTTAAGAAACTTATAATTTAAGAATGTATATGTGATATTATAATTAAATAAATATAATAATATCATAAATATTATATCTATACATTAAATCCATTATTATATACAATCGTGTGGTGTGTTGATAGAAAATGATTTACATCCGTTCACGAGGAGGTTGTTCGTCGTACACATGATCGACGATTTCATTTCTCATTGTATAGAGGAGAGGGATAAATATTATTATCTGAGATATTGGAGTTATTATATTTCAATTTTTAATACATAATTGTAAGTGGAAAATGAAGAAATAAAATGAAATAGTATCATTAAGAAAATTATCTTCTCATAGAGAAACCTCATTTGGATCACCCCTTAAGGACCTTAGGGTTGGTATTTTGGGAATAAAAATAGATCTATAATGTGGATAAGGATGTTTAAGATATATTTTGGAATAGTGATGGTTGAGAAGATAGTCTTGAGATTTTTGAATATGGTAAGGGAGGAATTGGCCCTTTATAAGCGGGGGAGAGGACACACATGGAGTTTTTAAAATAAATAAAGTTTACCACATTTTTCACATGACACAAGGATCCAAATGGTCCATTCACAATAATTTGAGGTGAAAATATCAAAATATTTCCATACAATGGGGTTTGGATAAGTTTTATGTCATTTTTTACCCTAATCTTCTTATTTTAACCCCTTGTAAACCTATTTTCACATTAACCGCAGTAATTATTTTTTACCATTTTTACTATTAATTATGTTCATAAATTAAGTTGACCTTATTAGATAAAATAAATTATTATGATTAATAATATTGAATTAAAATTTTCCAAATTCAATTAAAAAAATTGGTCGAATTCAATTTAAAATTAAACCCACAAGTATGTAAAAAAACGGGGTTTTCCAAAGAAAAACTATCAAAAGTATAAAACATTTTCATATAAAAATTGATCATATAACTGATTCGAACAAACTAAATTTAATCAATAATAATATAATTTAACTATTTTTTATTTTAATATTTTTAAACAAAAATGGGACTTATAAATACTTTGAACAAAAATGCAGTTTTTTTTACAAAAAAGTAGTATTTTTCACTATTTATCGAAAAATGAAACTTTTTTTAGAAAATTCAAAAAAATCACCTTAAGATAATTTTGACATGAGTATTTTAAAAATGAATTTATTTATTTTTAAATAAATTTTATAAAAGTGGTAAATATTAATTTTAAATTATGTGCACAAAGGGCGACTAAACCACCTTTTAGAAAATATATAGTTTTTCAGAAGATATTTCTTTTTTTCTTTAAAATGATTTATATTTATATTTCTAATAAATATATAAAAAATGAAAATGTGTAAAATAAAATTTTCATAAATTATTTTTTCCTTTTCACACCCACCATCTTAATGGTTAGGTTATAACAGGCACATTTTAAATAATAATATTTTAATTGAGTATTCTGTTTTGTTTAAACCTAGTGTTGCATGAATTGTAAGATATCGAAGAGATTGAATATATTTAAAAAATCAGGCTATTAAATTCTCTTTTAATATTAGTGTTGTGCTCTATATATGCTATCAAACACGATGTTCCTCTTTTAAAATATCATGGTGTTACAATAAGGTGTAAACCTTAAATCAGTAATAAATGAAAGGATACCATTAATTCATTATAAATGAATGTTTTGAAGTAAAGGAATGTATTTATAGTTAAAGATGAATTTATAATAAAAAAATTACAAAATAGCTTTAATGAATGCTTCTTTTACTTTATTATAAAGGCAATGTTATGAATATTTTCCAAAAATTCTTTGAAGCTCTAAAAAAATAATTTTATATTATTTTAATAAATAAACTGAAAATTAATAGAATAATGGAATAATTATTTTCTTTGAAAAACTATTGTAACATGTATAGGAATATTAATAATGAATTATAATATTTTAAGTGGGAAGATATCTTTACACCATATATGTTAAGATGATCATTCCTTTCATAATTTTATAAAAAGTCAAAAATGACTTTCTTTAAAAAACATTAAAAAAATGAATTTTAAAACTTTTTAAATAAAGTAAAAGGTAGTATAAAATTATCATTTTCAATCATATAAATGTATATAAAATATTTTATAAATTAATTTGAATAATATCAATATGGAATAAGATATTTCAAATAAAAAAGGTAAGTAATATTAATTTTTCTTATACAAAATCCTTTCATTGTTTTGAGTATAAAAGATTTATAAAGCTAGATTAAATCATTGAAACCCCTTAAATAAATAGGTGAGATCTAAATATATAGGGTTTAAAAATAAAGAGAATATAATTCTTAAAATGAATTTTTAAAAATGAATAATATAAATAATAGTGATATTATAAAATAAACTCATATGACATTAATAAATTTTGAAAAAAAAATCCTTTAAAGAGAAAACATGAATTCCAGCATTAAATACAATGAATACTTTATAATTCAGGTTATAATTTTTCTAAAGGTAAACATGTACACCATATAAAATAAATTAGTTTTATAATATAAAATATGTCTCAATGGAGTGGAATTGAGATAAAAAAACACTTAACATAGATTCTTGCTTGCTCAGACACCTTATATCCTCCACTTCTTTGGAAAAAATCATTCATCTCACACATTAATACATATATGTTAGTCTTTTGAGGAGGAAAAAACCTCTAGAACATAGAGAGGATAGTTGTTTAGGTATTTGGGTAGGGATTAGATATTCTAGAGTGCTCAATGTTTGTGAATATGTGTAGAGAGGAGCTTTACTTTAATAATAAAGATAAGTGACAATCTTGTAATTATTCTTAAATTTAAAAAATTATAAACATCTTACTCATGGTCAAGAGGAAAAATTCAATAAAATTTAAAAATTAAGTTGAGAAGGGTATAAATCCACTTCTCCAATAAAAATTAAGATGAGATTTTGTGAACTTATCACAAAGTTTTACCCTAAATTAGCTTATTATATCCTTTATAGGGGTGATAAAAATTTATCATGGTTACTATTCCTTATGGAAAAAATGAAATTGACCACATTAATAATTTCAAATATCCTAATTCCAAATATTAAATACAATTATAATGATTAACCAAAAATCAATATTTTGAGGAAAATATTAAAAATTAACCCTAATATAAAACTAATATTTTGAATAAAAAATGATTTTAAAATTTTCAATGAAATTTTATTAAAGTGGCATAAAATAATTATAATATCTATACACAAAATTCGAAAAAACCATTTTTAGAAAAAAAGTATTCTTGAATTATAAAATGATTTTATTTTCATTTCACACCTTGTAACAACCATTAGACAATTTTTAGTTTATTTTATTGAATATATTATCAATACAATAAATAAAAATAATTTATTAGTAGTGATTAATTTTATTTATTTAGATAAAAATACATTGCACGCTTAAAAATTTTTTTCTACAAAATATCTCATTTTACTATCAAATTATTTCATCTTCATTTATAATATATTGATAATTAATGTATTTATGACCATTCATTAGCTTAAATGTATAAAAAATACTTTTTTTAATAAATATAAAACTCTAAAAAGTAAATTTTAGATTCTAAATAAAACATATAAATTATAAATAAAACCCTATTTTATAGAAAAATGACCATTTTAAATTCAACTGTTCATAGCCTTGTACAATTTTATTAATTTTATTTAAAATTTGGTACTTATCTCCAAGTAATTAATCAATAAATTTGTATTATTGAAAAATTTATACATATTTTTCATAATTCTATTATTCCCACTCATACCCGCCAATCCAACATCTAGGTTATAACAATCATATTTAAATAATAATATTTCTAAAGTATATCAAGATTAATTTAAGCTTGGTTTAATGTGTATCAAAATATATTATACATAGTATTCATAAAAAATATTTGGGTGTTACACCATAAGAATTTAGAAAATATTTTTCCTGAATAAATTCAAAGTTTTTTCTTGTTTGTGATGCACAAAAAACCAAACATGTGTGAATAATTCACTACTAGAAAACAACCTATACCCTTGGTTCAAAAGGGTGGGTATAGCCCCCTAAATCGTGGGTATAGGCTATACCCACGGTTTTGGGAACCGTGGGATGGAACGACGTCGGTATAGGTCCCCAGCCTATACCCATGGTTTTCCAAAACCGTGGGTATAGGTGTTCTGCCACCATGTCAATGAAACATATTCAATTTCCATGGTGTCAAAGGGCTTTCCCCACGGTTTCAAAATTGTGGGTATAAGTCATAAAATAATGCGGCCAAAGGGTTTTGAACCGCAACCTCTCCGCTACAGACGAAGCACCTAACCACTACACCAACACTTATTTTATGTATATATATTTATATTTAGTTAAATATAGTAATATAAACCGTGGGTATAGAGGAAAGAACTGTGGGTATAGGACTCCCGCCAAAAAAATTTCCTTCTCGCGAAAAAAAAATTTCACGTGCACACACGGGAAACCTATACCCACGGTTTTCCCCAAAACCGTGGGGATAGGTAACCCTATACCCACTGTTTTGGAAAACCATGGGTATAAGTGAATTTTCAGGACCTATCCTTATGGTTTTGGAAAACCGTGGGGATAGACCCCCCTATACCCATGGTTTTCCAAAACCGTGGGTATAGGTTCTGAAAATTCATCTATACCCATGGTTTTCCAAAACCGTGGGGATAGGTCCATTTTCCAGTAGTGATTCATTATTAAAATATCAATTGAAAGAAATTAATATATAGTTAAAATAAATTAACAAAATTAATTTAATAAAACCAAGTAATAAAATTCATTTAATATTTGAGAAATGATAAGGACTGTTAGTATAGTAATTCTTGGATATTTTTTTTGTTTACAAACAATGTTTTATTATATATTTTATTTTAAATTTAATATAATTTATTCTAAGAATTAAAAATATGTATAATTATTGTTTACACATATATAAAATTTGGTGATCATCCATACATTGATTATGAAATGGTTAGAGATGGGGATAAATGAATTTGAATGTAAATGGAAATGTTTTTCAGAAAACTATTTTTATCCGTGAACCATGTTAATAAATTAAATTAACAAAAATTGATGAATTATTTTAAATAAATTAATTGGTAATATCCAAAATTTTTAGGAGGTATTTGAACCCTCTCATAAGAAATTTTATTAAAAAAGTGAAGTTCCAAAAGAAAAATTACAAAGTGGATTTACAAAGTTAGGTATGCCAATCCACATGAGAGACTTCCTCAACCAAACCATGAAAAAATATGGTAACAAAAAGGACTAGCCTAAACTAACCTCTATAATAACCCTATTTGAAAGAGCATCAACAAATTGATTTTACTCCCTGTATACATGAGTAAAATCAAGAGATATAGAGTCTGTAAGATGAAGACAATCAATCTTGGATGACAACATCCTCCATGGGACATTCCTAGTCTGGGATTTGAGAATTTATATAGATACAATTGAATCTAATTCTAACTATAGCATACGCCAATGAAAATGGACAACATATCTAATTGCCTTGATCATATCCCACAACTCAACATCAATTTCATGACCATTGCTAATTAAATGATAGAAAAAACATTTAATGATACCCCGATGGGTATGAAAGATGACACCACAACCCAAGGGCCCTAATGCACCTAAAGCCACCCCATAATGTTGACTTTTAATCACCCTAATATTGGGGGTATCCATCTAATGTATCTGGCTACTAATGGTTTCCTCACCTTTCTAGAGACACCAAGTGACCATAGAATAACTAGATCAGATAAGTTATTATTCATTTCCCCAATTTGGATTTTGGATGCCAACACAATCCCTCTATGAATAGCATAAACATTGGCATGAAATGAGGGTGCATGATTATCAAATATCAATTCTTTATGTGATCTCCAAGTAAATGAATGAACACTAGCTTCAGTAGCTGACATGAGCGACTGAATCTGTTCACTGTATGTCATGCAACATATGGATGACAAAAATTCTTCTAGGTTATGAAAATCAAAACCACACTGAAAAATATTTTTCACATGAACCCATAACCTATAAGTGACGTATAAAAAACCAAATTAGTGAGAAAGATACTCCTCAGCTTTCAAACATAGAAAATAGGTGGGATCAAGATGAACTCCCTTGCATTGGATAACACTTTGAATTAGTAGACTGTTCCTCCATATTTTCTAGATCAATAGTGGGTTAGTAGGAGAAATATAATGCTTCCTAAATTCTGAGTCCCATATTGGTAAACAGATAGAAAAACCACATTGATATCTATAAAAGTCCCTAGTACTGAAACTACCATCCAAATTAGGTGTCCATAACAAAATATCCTAATCATCATACACATACTTGGAAAATTCCACAAAAAGTTGGGAAGGAAGCAAATAAAGTATTCAAGAAGTAGCCTATAACTTAGAAATTGTATCATTACTCAGAGAAAAAGGGACATCAACATCATCAATGATAGGTTTTTATAACCAATGTGTGATCCAACAATTCAACTGTGACTGCCTACAAATCACCCATTTCGAACAAGCCATAATCTCACTATAGGATTTCTTAACAACTATCCAAACAGATGAAGAAACATACATGACATGCCCATTTTGTAATTTTTTAAAAAATCTGATTGATATAAATTCTAATGAGGGATCATTGTTGGAAATAATCCTCCATGTGAAGTTTTTTAGCAAGGTGTCATTGAAAATTCTAAGATATTTAACTCCCATTCTCCCCATATTCACTGGTTTAACTCACTCCTTACAAGAAACTATAACCAAATCAATCCCATGGATTGAGCCATTTTATATAAAATTGTGAATCATACACTAAAACTACTTAATGAGTCTTCTAGGCCATATATATACCAAGAAAGCATAAACAAATATTGATGTAACCAAACTTATTTCTTATTTTAGTCCGAATATATTTTTCTTTCAAGTAAAAACTATTTGAAATATTTTAAGAATATTATTTTCCACTATAAATTTTAACCATATATGACTTTCTTTTCAAAGGATAAAAATACAATCTTTACAATGTTTTCCATACAGATAATATTCAACTTTTTAGAGAAGTGTGAAAAGATTTTTTATAACATTTACTAAATTAATGAACTTTCCTACTATCATGTTCATTATTTATTAAAAATAGTTATTAAAATTTTGGATCTAGGGGATTATAGGAATGATCAATAATTGGCCTTCTTGATAATAGACACATCATGATTCACATTGCATCATAGAATTATTTGATCCATGCCTAGTCTAGAGCCCCCTGTATTTACAACAAATCTGATTTCTAATTATTCAGGTGGTTTTATGATTTCCACATGAAATAATATACCCTAATGATAGTGATTTGGGTTAGTTTTATAGAACCCCCTTACTTTTCTGAATCCATAGATTATTCAATTTTTTGGGAATTTAGTTGGCCAATATCTATGTTTCGATAGTAGAACTGGTAATGTTTGTCACCCTATTTCCCCATGGATTTGTGTTGAAGTTGATGTTTCAAGAATTCCAACAGAGTATTTTTTGGATCATGGTTGGGGAAGAGTTCTGATACAAGAAACCAATTGTTTTTGAGATGTGGGTTGATTTCAGTTCCTCATGCAAGAGACTGGGTCACCTGATGGTAGTGTGTAGGCACGGGCTCATGAACCACCACTAGAAGAAGGAAGAGGATTCGAGGTCAGGTCTTGGTTGAAAGGGTTTGGTGTCTGTGTTAGATGAATGTTTGAAGGAACATGTTCAAGTTGGTGATAATCTAGACCAAAACATGATCTAACCCCTTTATTATTCTTACTCGAAGGTAGTGTGCCCTGGATATGATCTTATACATGAGGTTCTGATAAAGCCAACAAGGGAGGAAGTTCCTTTTGTCTACATGTCTTATGGAAGCTCACTGTAGGTAGTTGACCAGTTGGGTTCAAATAAAGAAACAAAAGATAATCTCATCCATAAAGAGACACACTCTTTGAATCTTGATCCGAAGGTAGTGGATATCTATGGCAGAATGAGACTTGATTTGGTTGATCACAATTCAGTAGTGCATGCCCTGTCTGGGTTATAGGGGATTGAGGGGGTGTATAAAATAGGGTAGTTAGATCCAATCAATGCATTTAAGGTCGTATAACATAAGGAGGAAATGTGAACTATAAATGGAGCTAATAATAAAGAGGGGTTATAGATGGAAGGTGAGGAAAGTGTAAAGGATTTTATTGTTCTGAATGAAGTATTGAACCTAAGATGGGGGTCGCCTGATCAATGAGAATCTTCAATGAAAATTCAGCTTCAAAACTATTTTTTAACCTTGAATGGAAATGAAAAAGAGAATTTTAACCTTGAAGTATGGTGAAGATATATTCCAAGATAGAAAATAAAGTAGGCTGGGCCAAGTTCTTTTGGGGATATTAAACTGAGTGGAAAATAATCAGACTCCCAAACACAGATGGACTATGAACATGACCCCCAAGAAATTATGACGTATTATGAATAGGACCCCATTGGGGCCATGATTATTTGGTCTGGATCAAGGAAGGTAATGAAAGGTAATCTTATTTATAGTTCACCTAGGATGGGGGATAAAAACAAGGCCTCATAAAGATTACTTGAATTTACCAAAAACCATTATAACCAAATCCTCATGCAAGGAAAAGAAAAATAAGACTAAAATAAGGCCATTTAGATCAATAATTTTTGAAGGTGTTAATTAGTATTATGGTAAGAAAAACATGCAATATCCACATGAGTCCAATAAGGCACCTAAAGTCACTATGTAAGAACAAGAATTAGTTCCTTCCAAAAACTTGAACAGGTCAACAGGAAAGGTGGAATGGGAAAAGAAAAATGTTTGGAGCTCATTCTCCACTCAAAGGAAGAAATTTCAGAAGGATCATTTTAGATTAATTATATGAAGGAGGTTATTAAAAAATTCTTTAAGATAATGATTCTATTTTAAATTAATGAGGATCAAAGGGTGTGGATCAATAAGTAAGATCTCAGTTTGGCATGAGGCTTTAATGAAAGGAATATCAATTCGGAGGAATATATCCATACTTAGTAAAAAAGGGACAATCAATTTTAGGATCTTATCAAGGAAGATATAGATACACAGGTAACTACACTTCAATGGGAGTTATATAGGGTGAGTGATTCCAATAATCTTAGTTTTGTCTTTGATAATTTTGTGTGTTCTTTTTGTGTTTAACACACTTATTCTTTGACTTGTTTCGTTTACCACTTTTCCCTTAAAAGTTCTTTAGAAATAAAAATTTAGTTTTTAGTTATTTTATTCCTATTATATTTTAATTTTTAGTAATTTTATAAAAAATAATGTTATCAAAAGAGGGAAATGTTTTCTATTATTTTTGAAATAATATTTCAAATGCTTTTCCAAATGTATTTTTCATATATTTCAAAATAAATTATTTAATATTATGCTTCACTAGAGATATTAACTAATTATAACATACATGATATTTATCTAAACAACTTATGATTACATGGTGATGAAGAATTTATGATACCTGTTTATTTTCCACTGGTTATTCTATGTTGAAATTATGAATTTTTTAGGATCCTGTGGCACATAAATGTATTCTTTTTATTATGTGATGGGTGGGCCTAGAATTATATAGTACTATAATGAATTGGGTAAAGATTTATATCTCATGAGATAATTTTAAAGTGAATATAAGGTAAAAATAATAAAATATGGGAATTTGTACACAATGATTAAAAAGGGAATAGGTAGTAAACCCAATCTATTTGGGGAATTTGTCCACTATGTTATTATAACACCCTAATATTTTTATAAAATAGATTTTTTTAATTTATTTGTTGTCTTGTATTGTATGATACCCCAAGATAATATTGCACTACACACAATGACGACTTATCTTGTGGTATAATCAACACTATGCTTGGCTTGTGTTACACACATTTTCGAGTTCTTTTGATATATTTCATTTCACACAAGACTGAGTTTAAGAGAGCAAAAAAATATTATTATGTTACCTTATAACCTATCCATTATAACGGTGAGTATGAAAAATATTAAATGAATTATGAAAATATTTTTTACACATGTATATATAATTAATTCTTTGGTGAGTAATTAATTATAAATGAAAATAAAACCTTTTTTTAAATAAAAGAAAATGTTTTTATCAAAAACTATTTAAATGAAAATAAGTGAGTTTATAAAATAGTAAAATCACTCTTTATAGATTTTATTAATGAAATATATATGTAATATATTCAATATAATGTTTAAAATTCATCTTATATGTTTTCTAGACATGATATAAGAACAAATTCTATTTTTTGGATAAAAGAAGTATTTTTCAAAAAATGCAGTTTTTCTACCTTTTGATGACATATCCATTTTAAATCTAGTTTTAAAACTTTTATATTCTATACGACAACATAAAATTTTTATTTGGAAGTGGGATATGAAAATTTAATTTCGATGAATTTTTGATAACTTTTAAGTTTTGATGAATAGTAAAAATATACTAAATTGTAGTTGAAAACAAATTTTTTCATCGAAATAATTTATATAGTTAAATTATATTATTGAATGGTTTTAAAATATAAATAAATTATATTTTGATTATTTAATATTATGTAGTTAATTTTCATTAATTTTACATTGAATTTATATGTAAAAACATTTCAATCTTTTGCATGTTTTAACTTTTATACCCCATTTTCTAATTCTGACAACGGGATCAATTTTAAATTAATTAATAAAAATTATGTGTTTTGAATTTTTGAAACATGAATATCATAATTGGAATCAGTGGGTCCAAATTTTGTAAATAAATTTCTTTTTATTTTAAGCATTATGGAAAGTAACTTCAGTAATTTTTTATTAATACGGTAAAAAAGAAAATTAGGTACTTAAGTGTAAAAATAATATTATAAAATTACCCTAATACTTGTTCTAATATCATTGGATCTATTTTTTTAACATAATTATCCTTGGGTCAAAATGATATCCTTTGGAAGTCACTTGGATGAGATTAGGACATTTAATATATTTTATTGAAAGAAAAGTTAAATATGCCTTACTCAAATTTTAATAACTAAATCATTTTTAAGATAAGTTTATATAGAAGATAAATTAAAATATAAATACAAATTTTAAAGATACATTTTTTTAATTATCATGGAAATTTATTTGTAATATTTATGAAATAAATAATTACCTTAAAGTCTTATACAATGATGTTGCAAAAATTATTTAATTGATGAAAAATCAATAAAATAATTTTAATTAAAATGATAATGATCATTAAAAGACCAAAAAACTTGACCAAATATTATTTTTAGAGTATATATTGACCATAATCATCTAATATTTAGGTTATTGATAATTTTGAGTCACATGAAAAATATTATGACACTTATAATATTTTATCTAAAGTAATGTTAAAGTTGCCACATTCATGTTTTAGTAAATATAACATTTTTAATGTGGGACCTTCTAGAAGATATATTTGAATATAAGTATTCTTATGAAATATATAGAATTTATATTCATAATATTATTTTATTTTTAATATTTATTCAACAAATAAGTATATTAAATAATTACACAAAATTGACGTAGTAATTATCTTATTAATAGAAATATCAAATTAATGTTATTAAAAATATTAAAATAAATATAATTTGGGATAATTAATATATAAAAATAATTTTATATATGACCTTTAACCCTTATAGATATAATAAAATATTTTTTTCATGGTTAAAATCTTATCTTGATAATTTAAAAATCCAAGAAATAAATAGTGTCAAAATTGACACTACTAATATTTTATCAAAATACTGTTTTATTAAATTATTTAAAAGTAATAAAATATTTTTTTTAAAAATAAAATAATTATTATATGGTATAAAATATCCTAAATGTTTCATTTATCATCTAATTGACATAAAATTAGTAAAAATCAGACTCTTTTAATATTGAACCATTTGTTACCATAAAATAGAATAACTAAGGGTTAATTAAAATGATAATGTATAAATTGATAGAAAAAATTGTCTAAAATTTATTGGTTGATGATATTAAAACCCTATATCATCTCATATTATAAAATATTACATTTTTATGTTTTTTATGGGATTTTATTTTATTATAAATTAATATATTTGGTGATTCTAAAAGTGCCCCTCACCTCAATTATAAAAGGGAACCTCATCCATAACTTATACACTTAAATTTGAGCTGTAAATATTGGATATACACTAACCATTTATCTTATCAACTTCCCTAGTTAAATTATAGAGGTTCTGTTCTTCTCTAAAGACCAAACCTGGTGCCTTTAAAAGGTTATCTAGAGGGAGCTTATCGAAGAAGAGGTAATCTCTTCTACTGATTCTTTCAAACTTATTTCTTATTATAATTCCTCTTCAAGATTTGTTTCCATTATAAAGTAATAAATCAAGTATAACTTATATAATAAGATTTTATTATGATTATTTAACAACCATATTACACCTTCTATCTATCCTACAAAAAATGAAATCACCTTTTGTTCGTACGTACAACTTACTGTCTCCACGCCGTGGGGTAGTTTTTTTTCACCACCACTTTACTTGGATGGGTATAATGATGGAAATAATTACTATATATGATTATTATAATATTATATTGATTATTTATAATGAATATAAAACTTAATTCCTCACTCTTTTATCATTAAGGGAAGGATATTGTTGCCTGTACGTACATACGACATACCGTCTTCATGACGCGATGAGATCCATCTTTCATGTTAACCATTTAAATAATGATTATAAAAATTTATATAATGAATAAATATGAAATATATGACATATTAATGATAATTTAATAGTATATATATACATTTCATTTACCTTCTTACATTCAGTATGATAAGAAAATGGAAACAACGTTAATGCGTATGTACGACTAACCATCTCCATGAATGGTGCATTCCATTTCATATATCTTTATTATATATATTTATTTATATAATAAAAATATATGATATATAAATCATTTTTTACATCCTATAAGTAATTAAATCATGATCTAAGTAATAGGATCAATAATAACAAGTCAAAACATGTATGATAAACAAAGCGATTATTACCTGAAACATTGCTTTAACTTGTAATTGTTAATAAACGGGTAATATAAAGTCATAAATGAATCATATATGATATAATAAATATTATTATTATTATATAAGTTAATAATATGTTCAAAACCACTATACAGGATTTTTGAACACGTACAAAGGGAATTAGACCTAAGGTAAGAGATTTTTGTCTCACCTTTACTTCTGTGAGACACATGCCTCATACACTACTTGATTCCATATTTTTTTTATTTCATGGGGCATACAAATATACTGATTATAAAGTTGTAAGGGTTAATTCCACAATCTAATTATTATCGAGATTGTTTATACATAAGTATCTATTAGAAAATATTAATCATCCATGTCCATGTTTCTTAAAAATATATTCCAAATTATTATTATTATTATTCTAAATTTTTTTAAATTCATTTAAACCCACATATGACCTTTTATTAAATGGTTTGAAAGGAATACTTTATTGTATTCCTAAAAAGGTACTTTTTGACTTTTTCTAAAAAAGAATGAGAAGAATGTTTTTTAAAATTATATGGCATGAACATATTTTTATGATTTCATGAAATATTATTGCCTTGAATATTACCTTAAAATCTTACAAGGTTATTTTCAAAGAAAATGTTTTCTTTTAAAATTACGTGACATTTTAAGTAAAGAAAATATTTTCAAAGAAGAAAAGATATTTTCCTTAAGAAAATTTTTAAATGATTTTTCTTGATTCCTTTAAATGTTTTCAAAGTGGTTTCAAAGAAAAGGTTTTTGAAAATTTTTATGTTTTAAAAAGTTATTTTTAAGGAAAATTCATGTTCCAAGTGATCTTTCAAAATCCTTCTCCATCTAAGATGGAATAATTTTTTATCATTCAAGAATAACATTCATATTCATTCTCAGAATGGTTTATGTTTTGATGACATGATGTTTAAAAAACCTGATTATTTTCATAGGTTATGATTTTGATGAAATGATTATTAAACTTGTATCTATTCCACAAGTTATGATATTATTACATGTTTATGACACCCATTCCATTACATTGGTTATATTATGATTGTTTATGATCTTATAGAACAAGTATGTATGATTTTATAATGATATGGGTGGAACCTATATCTCCCTCCAATTAATTGGGTAAATATTTATATCTCATGAGATAAACATAAGAGACTTTGTCCACTAATATGGTCATGGGAGTGAACCATGACTACCAAGATGGTATGGTAAGTGCAACCATACTACCAAGATGGCCTTTGTAACAATGCCTTCACTACTATGGAAATCATTATTACATGCTTATGTGTCTTCCACAATTCCATGTTTTATTCCTATGTTATGATTTCATAGATCATGTTATTTATTTCCTTATGATTCATGTCTTATGAACTATCAATCTTTATGCCATGATCCTATTTATGATCTTTGATATGTAGGGTATGCTCTTCTATTTTCATGATCATGTTCTCATACCCTTATGCTCATGATTATGTTTATATATATCTCTTTTTTACCCTTACTGAGCATCCGACCTCACCCTTTTTCTTATGTTTTATTTTCCCCAGGTTATAAAGAAAGGTTTTAGTTAGGGGTACTAAATAGGAATATCTTTATGGGAGATGTTGAAGATCTTTCACCAAATTAGAAGAATGTGTTTCAAGTTTCCAAAGGAAATAAACTAATACGGTATTTGGGAATGTGTCTATGTAATGTATTAAGTATTTTGAAAAATTAATGTAATGGTAATGTATGAAAAGTGAGGGCCTCTATAGTTATAATGGTATATACTAAAATCATCTACTAATGAAATGATTTTCCTAGATTATGACTTTTCCACTTTCCTATGACATGTTCTTATTCTCATGTTATTCTCTCATAGATCATGATTTATTATTGATTATTACACACTCTTATGACTCAATTAATTTGTCATGACAAATACCTATTCCATGAGAGTACACCATGTAGTAGATATTCTATTGTATCAAAGACCAAGAACCTCCTGATTAATCTTGCTCAGTTCATTAAAAATTGAGATGAAGCTAACTCCTTGTGGCCTCTTATTCCTGATATCACTTCCCATAACTTAGATTAAAATAAACCCTAGGGTAGATGGGTTCATTGGATCCCCCCCCACATACTCAAGCTCAACATGGATGGATCATGCTGCTTGGGTGTCATGAAGGGTAGTGACATCATTTGGGACTGCAATGGATCAACTATCATTGTTTTCTTAGCTTTTATAGGCTATGGAAATTCTATTTAGGTGAAAGAATATACATTGAACTTAGGCCTAATCCAGTGTAAGAAGAAGAATATCCATCTTGCAGTGATAAAAATTGACTCTATTATTCTTCAATATTCTCTTTTGATCCTGATACTATTCCTTATAAAATCTCCCACATCATTCAAAGGTACAAGTATTTCATCAATAATCACATGATTGGGAAAAAAGGTGGTATAATTCCTTACTTTCACAACCTCTTAAGGGGATACTATTACTTTTTTTCTATATTATGGGATCCTTTCCACTGTAAGGAGTGAACCTAGTGATGTATTTCACTACTTTAGGCCCCCCTAATCTAGATTTTTTTCTTTTGATTCCCGATTATTTCCTATACCTCCCCCTCCTTCAATAATGAAAAAATATAGATTTTTCAATGACTCGTGATTTATGTTCTATGGATTTTTGGGAATGTTTTCATAAGTTATGACTATTCTCCAATACCGTTATGCATTTATTATTATCACTTATGATATTCAATTGGATTCTCCCATGTTTATCCTTACTGAGCACCAGAGCTCACCCTTTCTTATTTTTCCATTTTTCATAGGTTATGAAGAAAGGTATTAATTATGATATTATTAATAAGGGCTCTGTAAGAGAATACCATTATGAGAGACATTGAAAATGTTTCATGAAATAATATGATTATGTATCTATTCTCCAAATACACTAAACCATTATAATTTTGGGACCTAAAATACTGTGCTATATATCATGTTTTTATCTATAATGATAAAATATGTATATTTATTTTTTTGGGTCACCATAGATGGTATCAAAATATAATTTAGTTAATTTTAGATTTTAGGTTATGAATAATAAATGGAAATAACTTATAGAACTTATGATGAACTGAAAGTGATATTGGATGAAACTAATATTTCATAGGATGACAAGAAGGGGTTATAATTTTGAATATCTAAGGAATTATTTTCACGATTATATGATTCTTCATATATATTAATGACGATTAATGATTACAATATGATTTTTGGTTTTAGTTAATGACATGAACTAGGGGGTATCATATTTCAATGAATATGGAGGGTAATGTATTTAAAGTCCTCATGAAGAGTTGAATGGCATGGAGGGTCGAATGAAAAATATTATTTTTATACTTATGTAAATATATCAATAAATGAATAATGATAATATTATAAACAATAAATGGAAGGATCAATGTGTTTTTGATACATTCATGAGAAAATATCTACATTCCATTAGCAGGTCCTATGATCAACTAATTATCGAGAAATGTATTAGTAACACTAAAAGTATAGTTATCATTCTACTATTCTCAGAGCATGAAAATGTTTTCTTAGTTGTTTATCATTCATAAGGTAATATAGTTCAATGGAGGAATATTATTAATATTATTAGGAAATATTAAAAAATTAACTTAATGTAATGGGTAGTTCTTAAGATGATAATTTTAATAAGTACATTCCCATTACTCATTTTATGAAAATGGAAAGGAAATTCCTTATGCTGAAGTAAATGGATGATGAATACATTGGTAACTACAAGGAAAATCATACAATAATTGTGAGGTATTATTCTAGTATCCTAACATGTAACCAATTAATTATTAAATATTAAATTATCTTTGAAATATCCCAATGGTATAATGATTGAATCTCAGGATTAAAGAACCTCTCTAACACAATTTTTTTAGGAATGTGATTTATAAAAATATTATAATTATTGATCTAGTTGAATTTGATGATATTTTAGGAATATATTCTCTATCTTTATATAGATCCCATATCAATTAATTTGGAAGGTAAATAACATTTTATATTCTAAATCAACCTATGATCATCTATGAGTGTGGGGATAAACATGATATTGCAATGTATATTAATTTCATTTTATGGGTCTTAATAACAATTCATTATGGATATTTATGTAAAATGGTTATGGATAAACTGAAAATTGATGTTATTCTTATTATTAGTGAGTTTTTTGATATATTTCCAGATGATTTTTCTAGTGTTCCCCCAAATCATGAAGTTGAGTTTTATATATAAGTCATACCTGGTGCTATAAAGATTTCCAAAACTCCTTATAGAATGGCCTTTATTGAGTTATAATAATTGAATAAAGAAATCCAAGAGAATAATAATAAGGGATTCATTAATCCAAGTGCTTCTCTGTAATGGACCGGACCTCTTCGGCCCATTCCTTTGTCAAAAAGAAGGTCAAGAAGTGTTATGGAGGGTAAAATGGACTTTTTCCACACTTTACAGAATTTTGAAACTACACGCTGTGTAGTTTGAGTACACGCTGTGTACCCCCTTCCTGGGTATACCCCGTGTTGCAGACCGTGTCCTTGCTGTGTGGAATAATGGGTGCATGCCGTGTGTCCAGTTCTACACGCCGTGTAGTCCTTTCCCGCGTATGCGTTACCAGTCAACGGCCATGTACCATGTTGGAGTCGTGTCCTTGCCGTGTGCAATAAATGAGTACATGCCGTGTGTCCAAACTACACGCCGTGTAGTCCTTCCCCATGTATGCGTCACCCTCAAACCGTGTGTTGACCAGTCAACGGCCGCGGAGCCATGTTGGAAGCCGCGTGGAGACCGTGTGAAAGAACCGAGTACACGCCGTGTACTATAAAGTACATGCCGTGTACTTTTTCTTTTCACACCTATAAAAGGAGGGGTCCCCTCCTCCTTTCAACTCACACCTCTCCTCCCCTCTCCTCTGAGCAGAGCTCTCCCAAGAGACTCAAAGACTCTTTCTTCCATAACTTCTTCGTCCGAGCTCCGATTTACGATCCGTCAGTGGCCACGAGATCGTAATGATGAGGCGGAGCTTCCGAGCTTGGATCCGTTGACTTTACTTTGGCCTTTTCTTTCCTACTTCCACCTGAGGAGGTTTTTCCGGGACCCGACAGAAGTGACGGACGCCGACAGACGTCTTCTAAGGTTGATCCAGGGGAGCGTTGCGATCAGGAACCTGTTGAGGTAGGGATTCTACCTTCGTCTCTCTAATTTTTTCATCATGCGGGGTGGGTGTCTTATTGTTTACATGAAACACTTTTGAATCTGTTTTAATAAAGATAATAACTGGCTTATATAACGGGGATGGGGAAGTTGTGATTGCTGTTACTTTATATCCTGTGATATTATGTTGTGAATTGAATGAGCTCCTGCCTATGGAAAATCACGGTCGTTGGGGGCCTTTTCTTACGCAATTAAATGTTTCCCTCTCCTTCTGGATTTTCTTATGGATGGAACTTTGTGGAATGTGGAAATCGGTTAATCACGTAAAGTTGGATGTAAAAATCCGGAACCCTTGTGTGATCACCCTGGTTAAACAAAATAGAATAATGAACATGTGGGTGTTGGCTTGGTTACGAGGCATGTGATGGGGGTGTTTTTGTGGGTTGTTGTGGATCGGGTGAGCAGCGGGGCTGAGGTTGTCTTGGTTGTGGGTTGGTGTGAATGTTGTGTTGGTAATGGGCAGTGGGGATGCAATAAATGGTATTAAAGGGATAATGATGTATGGTGTGGTTGTGGTTATGGTGGTTGGAAGCAGGGCTGCAGGGATGAGCTTGTTGTGAATGAATAGTGGGTTGTGAATATTAAATTAAAGTGGAAGATTTAATGAATGGTGGGTCATGGTAACGGAATGGAAATAATAATCAATGGGGTTGGTTGGTTGATAAGAAGGGATTTGTTGTGTTGCTCATGTTTTTCCTAACTTGATTTGTGGATGGCAGGGATATGTTTTACGAACGTTTGATGTGGTTGATTGTGGATAGTTTCCCAGTAGTTAAGGAACTAAATAACTATTTCTACTGAAATGTGAAAACCTAAAGGGGGTTGGGTTTGTTTGTTGTATGCATGCTTCGTAGTAGCAGTGCCGAGGCACGTACTCAGTTTCTCTTTTTAGAAGCCATAGGTTGGGCTGTGTGGTTGGTATACATATACATATCTGTATCTTTTGTGTTTTATCGCACCCCACCCATGCTGAGCACTTAGTGCCGAACACTCCCATTTCATGGGAGAGGGTGTTTTTCCCTTAGTTACTACCTCCTTCCTGCTCCTTCTCCCCTAGGTTGTGATGGCTTGAGGTGACCTTACACCTAAGACTCTTCGGGTAGGTTTCGATTGGGGTGGCTTTAGCCCAAGACTCTTCGGGCAGGTTCTACTATTTCCCAGGAATCTTCGGGATGAGTCCCAGGTGTGTGCGGGCAGGATACATGGTTGTGAGGCCCAGGTGTGTGCGGGCGGGATACGTGGTTGTGAGGCCCAGGTGTGTGCGGGCGAGATACGTGGTTGTGAGGCCGAGGTGTGTGCGGGCGGGATACGTGGTTGTGAGGCCGAGGTGTGTGCGGGCGGGATACGTGGTTGTGAGGCCTAGGTGTGTGCGGGCGGGATACGTGGTTGTGAGGCCTAGGTGTGTGCGGGCGGGGAGAGTGTGGCAGCGTCAGGACGTTCGTCGTTAGTAAGAGTATCTAACTAAAGGGAAATGGTGCGGGGTACCCAATACTCTTGTTCTTATATACTACTACTACCTGTTGTGATTGTGTTTTGGTGAGTGTGGATGGTGAGGTTGGTTGGATAGAATTCCTTGTTAGGTTTCTTTTGTTGTTCTCACGGTACATTAGGATGCATCCTCACTTGTGCATGAGCGCTTTAGGTTTCCCTACTGAGTATACTTGTATGATCACCCTACGTTTACTTTCAGGTTTCCAGGAGGACTACCAGGGCCGTGCGGGACCCTACTAGTCGGTCAGTTGGAGTTGTTGCTGTTGCTGTACCTTTGTTTTCTTTTGGTATTGTACTTTGATCTTTCTTGTACTTGTACCTTGTTATAAAATTATTTAAACATGCATGTGGTCTTGGTTTGGGTTTATTTATATACACTGGTTCTTTTCATTTTTGGTGGTTGACTTGTCCTATTTCCCTATCTTTAAAAATAAAAAGGGCAATGCCTCCCATATTTGTGAAAACTCATACCCTTGGTGCTAGTTGCCACCCTGGGGCCTACTGGAGGTGGGACTCAGGGGTCATTATCTCCCTTTCACCATTGCCAGCTCAGGAGGGGCATCTTTGGTGGGAGGGGGTCGTGACAGAATGGTATCAGAGCTGATGGTTGAGAGATAGGATGGAGTCTGGAGTTAGGCACAATGAGGATTGCATGGGATGGTAGGGCAACAATGTTAGTCAATCGTGGTGCGTGACATAGGCCAGGGAAGACCATCTAGGACACGGGATTTTAGGGACCCCCATGATCCGATGCAAGGACTCTGAGCCTACCGAATGACCAAGTGAGACTACATTGATTGCATGATAGAGACCCTAGGGAAGGTACATGCATCATCATGATTGTGTTTACTTGATTTGGGTGTTCTGGGAAAGAAATTAAAATAAAATGATAAAATGAAACCTTGAGTTTTTCCTTACTACTTGGTCTTAGGCGATCCATGTTTACCGTACAACTATGGCACCTGGAAATCATCCCCAGGTGGCTCAGATGGCTGAGGCACAGTAGATTCAGGCGGTTGACCAGTTGAGGATTGACTGAGAGGAGGAAGATAGTCAGTGGCAGAAGACTCTCTGTTCTTTCCAGTGGAAAACCCTCAAAAAGTACAAGGGTAGTACTTCAGATACGGAGATGGAGGGGTGGCTTGAGGATCTAGGGATCACTTTTACCTTGATCCGTGCTCCGAGGGAGTACTGGGTCCCCCTAGCAGTCAGTCAGCTGAGAGGTGCGGCACGATAGTGGTGGACGCTCTACCTCGGAGAGAGGATAGAGGCAGAGGTTCCATGGGCTGAATTTGAGAAGGAATTCCGAGAGGAATTCATTTCTTCCATGATCAAGGCGGAGAAGCAGCAGGAGTTACTCTCCCTTCAGTAGGGGAGTATGACGGTACGAGAGCTGAGGATCAAGTTCAAGGATCTCCTGCGCTTTTCTCTGGATCTCTTTCCGGATGAGGAGTCTCGGGCGAGACGTTTGGAGGAGGCACTTCTTCCTTCGCTCCAGTATGCTGTCACCCCCTTCACCCTTCCGACGTACTTGGCGGTACAGAAGAAGGCAGAGGTTGTAGAGAGGATGCACTCGCTGGGAGGTGCACCCCGAGAGGGGATCCAGCCAGGCTCGTCGAAGGGGAAAGCATTCAGCAACAGGTCTCCTACGACGGGACCTTCCAGGTTCATGACAGTGGGGAGCAGGCCCCAACAGTTCAGATCTTTGGGTCCTCGTCCCTTTTTCATGAGCCCAGGACCGAGTTATTTTTCTTTTGGAGGTTTCAGGCACGTTCAGAGTCGGTGGTCGACCCGAGCTCAGTACGATGGAGGTGGGCAAGTTCAGCGCCCACCTCAGCAACACCAGTTGCTAGCGAGGCCCTTCCAGCAGCAGCAGGACCATGCTCCTCCGAGGGCAGACTTTGCAAGGGGAGGCCAACCTCAGGGTGCTCCTCAGGGACCTCGACCAAGGCGTGATTGGGGAGGTGGACAACATCAGAGAGGCAGAGGAGATGGGTGTGGATAGTTGCACGCATCAGAGTTGGCAGCTCCGGCAGGACCATAGGTGGTGCGAGGTACGATTTGTTTGTTCAGCACTCTTGTTTCTGCTTTGTTCGATTCGGGAGCCTCACACTCCTTTATTGCACCTAGTCTATCCCATGCTTTGGGACTAGACGCATAGAGACTTTCCGTACCACTGGTACTGAGTACACCAGTTGGAGGCCAGACCAGCGTATCTTGTGTTTGTCGGGGATGTGGACTGACGTTGGGACCACATCGATCTAGTGGGGACCTTCTTCTGTTACAGATGCAGCCATACGATGTCATCCTAGGCATCGACTGGTTATTTTCTGTTAGTTCCGTTATCGACTGTTTCCGGAGAAGAGTCGTGTTCTCCGACATGGATGGGCAGTGCATATCTTTTATTGGCGAGAGGAGCTATCAGGTGGGAAGCCGGTGTGTGGAGCCTCTCCTTTCCTTGTTAGGCGGGTTATTAATGGTTCCAACTGATACAGAGATGATGGATGTCCCAGAGGTTTTTGGGGATTTCCTCGATGTTTTTCCTGAGGAGGTTGTGACTCTACCCCCACCCCCCAACATGAAGTTGAGTTTGGGATAGACTTACAGCCTGGTGCCCGTCCTATTTTGATGGCCCCTTATCGGATGACACCTTCGGAGTTGCGGGAGTTGCAGATTCAGATTGACGATCTGATGGATAAGGGTTTTGTTCGACCCAGCATGTCGCCATGGGGTGCTTTAGTTTTGTTCGTGAAGAAGGCAGATGGTGGTCTCAGGATATGCATAGACTACCGAAGGTTGAACCAGGTAACAGTCAAGAACCGCTACCCCCTTCCAAGGATAGATGATATCTTCGACCAGCTGAGGGGAGAAGGTTGGTTTTCTAAGATTGATCTACGATCGGGATATCATCAGCTGAGGGTGAAGGACAGTGACATCTCAAAGATGGCTTTCAGGTGCAGGTATGGGTAATTCGAGTTTATAGTGATACTGTTTGGAGTTACGAATGCACCAGCTGTGTTCATGGGACTTATGAACTTTGTCTTCCGAGAGTTTCTAGACCGGTTCGTCGTTGTGTTTATCGATGACATCCTAATCTACTCAAGATCAGAGGAGGAGCACGTTGAGCATCTCAGGGAAGTCTTGGAAGTCCTTCGACACCACCAGATTTATGGGAAATTTTCTAAGTGTAAGTTCTTGACACAAGAAGTACACTTACTTGGGCACGTGGTGTCTCAGCATGGATTGTCAGTGGAACCATCGAAGGTGGAGGCAGTTGTTTCTTGGGCATCACCCAAGAGTGTGGAAGAAGTTCGTAGTTTCCTAGGGTTAGCAGGTTACTATCGGAGGTTCGTTTCGGATTTCTCTTGAGTTGCTGCTCCATTGAAAGCTTTGACTAGGAAGAACCAGGTCTTCCTATGGAGCGAGCAGTGCCAGAAAGCTTTTGACTACCTGAAGGAGAAGTTGGTCAGTGCTCCTGTAATTAGGTTTCCAGAGGAAGGGTTGTTGTATGAAGTGTTTTGTGATTCTTTTGGCCTTGGTCTGGGGTGCGTGCTGATGCAGAAGAAGAGTGTTATTTATTATGGGTCTAGGCAGTTGCGCCCTCATGAGCATAACTATGCCACCCATGACCTGGAGCTTGCAGCAGTAGTGTTCGCACTAAAGTTGTGGCAACATTACCTCTTTGGGGAGCGCTTTATGGTCTTCTCAGATCACAAGAGCCTGCGTTATATCTTCTCCCAGCGTGACCTGAACTTACGACAACAGAGATGGGTCGAGTTTCTCCAAAACTATGACTTTGAGATCTCTTACACTGAAGGTAAGGGAAAATTTGTGGCTGATTCCCTAAGCAGGAAGTCACATCCGGAAGTGGTTCGGGAATCTGCTGATGCTTGGAAGGCGATGGGAGAGTTGGCTGCCTTGCACTTGGATGGCAGGGTAGAAGGTGTTAGAGGCTGTTTGTTTTAGATGACAGTGCAATCCTACTTGATGAAGCAGGTGGAAGAGTCTCAGTGGGGGGACTCCGAGGCGGAAGTGATGTGGGATCGTGTTGATCAGGGGAATGCTCCAGAAGGATGGTCAGAGGACAGCCGACATCAGATGCTTTTCCAGGGAGGTTGTTTGTTCCGGATGCAATGCGTGAGGGAGTTCTCCGTTAGTTCCATAGCTCAGCCTTGGCGGTACATCCAGGAGTTTCAAAAATGTACCGAGGCCTGAGGAAACAGTTTTGGTGGCCCGGGGTGAAACGGGCAGTGGCAGAGTTTGTGGCTAAATGCCTAGTGTGTCGGCAAGTGAAGGCTGAACACCGTGTTCCCAGTGGTTTGTTGCATCCTTTAGATGTCCCCGAGTGAAAGTGGGATGACATATCAATGGACTTCGTCACAGGACTACCCATATCTCAGGGTGGTTATGATGATATCTGGGTGGTGGTGGATCGACTGATGAAATCGGCTCACTTCTTTGCAATCAAGGAGTCGGGCCCGATGAGTACCTTAGCACAGAGGTACGTAGACGAGGTGGAGCGTTTGCATGGAGTTCCGAGGACTATCGTCTCAGATCGGGATACTCGGTTTACCTCATGAGTCTGGAGGGGGTTACATCATGCTTTTGGCACCCAGCTACACCTTAGCACTGCCTTCCACCCCCATACCAATGGGCAGACGGAGCGGACTATCCAGACGTTGGAGGACATGCTGCGAGCATGCGTTCTGGATTTCGGATGATCATGGGTACGGCACTTGCCTTTAGTAGAGTTTTCCTACAACAATAGCTTCCACTCTACTATATGCATGGCACCGTTTGAGGCTTTGTATGGAAGGCCATGTCGTTCACCCATTTGCTGGGCAGAGGTTGGTGAGACAGGTGCTCTTGGGCCAGAGGTAGTGCAGAGCACCATAGAGAAATTCTAGCTTGTACGAGAGAGGATAAAAGCGGCTTAGGACTGAAAAAAGTCTTATGCTAATCGTCGGAGGAGGCCCTTGGAGTTATAGGTGGGGGATCATGTGTTCTTGAAGGTTTCCCCTTGACGGGGGCAGCAGAGGTTAGGGAAAGGAAGCAAGATCTCACCTAGGTTCATCGGACCTTTTAAGGTGTTGAGGCAAGTTGGCGAGGTGGCTTATCAGCTAGCCCTGCCACCTCAGTTGAAGAAGGTTCATGACGTCTTCCACGTCTCCCAGCTTTGTCGGTACTTACACGATGACTCCCACGTTATTGACTGGGGAGAGTTAGATATGGGAGATGACATGACCTTCTAGGAACGACCAGTCAGAATCGAAGATCATAAAGAGAAGGTGCTCCATGGACGAACCATTCCCTTGGTTCGTGTGTTGTGGAGGCATGGAGGCCTCGAGGAGAGCACTTGGGAGCGGGAGACCCAGATGCACACTCAGTACCCATAGTTTTTTTGACATGTGTTTTTCCCTTGTTCTTCTAAGCTTGTGTTGATGTTGTACTCTGTACCCTTGTTATATGGAATTCTTGGCTTGTCAATTGTGAGACCTTTTGTTTCTTTGTTCCCTGGTAATGTGTAACATGTTTGGATGTGTGGGAAAGGGAAAAACCTGACCCTTAATCGAGACGCATTAATGCAGATGCGATTGAACCCGTGCGGGTGAGTCAGTGCCGCCTAAAGCGGATAATATCTCGACATAGGTAAAGGAATTTCCCAAACCCATGTGTTCGGGCAGTGTGTTGGTTGTGTGGTGTTGGGGTTAGTGCGAGTTAAAAAATCCTAATGTATGAAAGTGGGAAGACCCAATTCTTAATCGAGATGCATTAATGAGTATGCGATTAAACCCGTGCAGGCGAGTCAGTGCCGCCTAAAGTGGATAATATCTCAACATAGGAGAAAGAATTCCTAACACATATGATTAGGGTTGTTGGTTGGGTTCCTGTTATAACGAGAACCCTAAGAGGTATCTTGTTGGGTTTCCTCTAGGTTGGTTTTTGAATTCTCAGGGACGAGAATGTTTTAAGATGTATCTGATGTAATGGCCCGGACCTCTCCGGCCTATTCCTTTGTCAAAAAGAAGGTCAAGAAGTGTTTTGGAGGGTAAAATGGAATTTTTCCACACTTTCCAGAATTTTGAAACTACACGCCGTGTAGTTTGAGTACACGCCATGTACCCCCTTCCCGGGTATACCCCGTGTTGCAGACCGTGTCCTTGCTGTGTGGAATAATGGGTGCACGCCGTGTGTCCAGTTCTACATGCCGTGTAGTCCTTTCCCGCATACGCGTTACCAGTCAACAGCCGTGTACCGTGTTGGAGCCGTGTCCTTACCGTGTGTAATAAATGAGTACACGCTGTGTGTCCAAACTACACGCTGTGTAGTCCTTCCCCGCGTATGTGTTACCCTCAAACCGTGTGTTGACCAGTCAACGGCCGTGGAACCATGTTGGAAGCCACGTGGAGACCATGTGAAAGAACCGAGTACACGCCGTGTACTTTTGCTTTTCACTCCTATAAAAGGAGGGGTCCCCTCCTCCTTTCAACTCACACCTCTCCTCCCCTCTCCTCTGAGTAGAGCTCTCCCAAGAGACTCGAAGGATCTTTCTTCCATAACTTCTTCGTCTGAGCTCCGATTTATGATCCGTTAGCGGCCACGGGATCGTAACGGCGAGGCGAAGCTTCCGAGATTGGATCCGTAGACTTTCCTTTGGCCTTTTCTTTCTTACTTCCACCCGAGGAGGTTTTTCCGGGACCTGACAGAAGTGACGGACGCCGACGGATGTCTTCTAAGGTTGATTTGGGGGAGAGTTGCGACCAAGAACCTGTTGAGGTAGGGATTTTACCTTCGTCTCTCTAATTTGTGAATCATGCGGGGTGGGTGTCTTCTTGTTTACATGAAACACTTTTTAATCTGTTTTAATAAAGATAATAACTAGCTTATATAACGGGGATGGGGAAGTTGTGATTGCTGTTACTTTATATCCTGTGATATTATGTTGTGAATTAAATGAGCTTCTGCCTATGGAAAATCACGATTGTTGGGGGCCTTTGCTTACGCAATTAAATGTTTTTCTCTCCTTTTGTATTTTATTATGGATGGAACTTTGTGGAATGTGGAAATCGGTTAATCACGTAAAGTTGGCTGTTAAAATATGGAACCCTTGTGTGATCACCCTGGTTAAACAAAATAGAATAATGAACATGTGGGTGTTGGCTTGGTTATGAGGCATATGATGGGGGTGTTTTTGTGGGTTGTTGTGGATCGGGTGAGCAGTGGGACTGCGTTTGTCTTGGTTGTGGGTTGGTGTGAATGTTGTGTTGGTAATGGGCAGCGGGGCTGCAATAAATGGTATTAAGGGGATAATGATGTACGGTGTGGTTGTGGTTATGGTGGTTGGCAGCGGGGCTACAGGGATGAGCTTATTGTGAATGAATAATGGGTTGTGAATATTAAATTAAAGTTGAAGAGTTAATGAATGGTGGGTCATGGTAACGGAACGGAAATAATAATCAATGGGGTTGGTTGGTTGATAAGAAGGGCTTTGTTGTGTTGCTCGTGTTTTTTCTAACTTGATTTGTGGATGGCAGGGATATGTTTTACGAACATTTGATGTGGTTGATTGTGGATAGTTTCCCAGTAGTTAAGGAACTAAATAACTATTTCTACTGAAATGTGAAAACCTAAAGGGGGTTGGGTTTGTTTGTTGTATGCATGCTTCGTAGTAGCAGTGCCGAGGCACGTGCTCAGTTTCTCTTTTTAGAAGCCATAGGTTGGGCTGTGTGGTTGGTATATGATTATACACTAAATGAGGATAATATTCATTGTTAATATACATAATATTCATGTTCTTTATTATTCATAAACACCATTTTAGTACATTTTACACTTTGAACATCACTTCACATTATGATTGTAATACCTTCTTAAAATGCGCTATTATGTGGTACATTTTTGAACATCATTTAAAGTACCAAATGATTCATATGATTATACATATTTTAATTTTATATTTTTGTAAATTTATCTACATTCCAATATGAACATGTTTCATTCAGGGATCAATGGAGAATTCATGGAGGTTGATGGAGATATTTGGCAATGAAAGGAAGCAATTCTAGAGAAGGAAGATTGGAAACCATCCCACTTATGAGACTGTGGGGCCCAAAATAAAGGCACAATGAATCCAAAATTTCGTGGGATGCTAGAAGACATGTATAGTAACAAATAACTCTTCATTATTCAATGCTAATTCGGCCTCCATGGTGTCCATTTAGGCATCTCAAGTTATAGATACAATTCTGGGCCAGATTCTGCGGCCCAGAAAAACAGCCCACTAATTTGATTATATCTTGGAATAAAAAACTCCAAATGATCCCAAATTTTACAGTAGGTTATAAGACATCTGGATCTCCATTTTAGTCTTCTATGTCCCACTCTGATTCGGCCATCTAGAAGGTCTTCCAAGAGCTTCTGTTCGGTGGATGAAAGCTGGCTGCCACCTCGGGTCAAATGTGGAAAAGTCCAAATTCCACAAGCTTTCCACCACCTATGGCCTACCAAAATTAATTGAGATACTTTGTACTGTTGGAGGCTCGACCCAAGGGCTCAAAAATGCCTATTTAAGGCAGTGGTGTTGGAGTATTTAGGAATATTTGGTGCTTGGTTTCATTGTAGTGTCATGCTGCCGCTTTGTGTTTGTAATCGCATTTCTTTCTCATGTAAGTTGTTTAATTCACCTTAGTTTCTTAATAAAATTTCTTCTTCTCTTATTATTCTGTTCTTCTCCTTATCAATTTGATACCGTTGGTTCAAGGTGTGAACTTTTTCATACCAAACCTTGTGATATTTATCACACAACGGAGGAGTGATCTTTTTTGTTGTTGTTGTTTTTACTTCTTCAATTCCACCTTTGTAAGTCTACTTCCCGCTTCCGTTGAAGACATGTCATCAATGGAGGGATAAATATTTTATGGGTTGATTTAGGGGAGTAGCAAGGGGATGTATTGGATGTTATTTATCACTCTATTAATGTCAAATCACTTCTTTTAAGTGAGATTTTTATTTGATGATTTTAAAACATCTTCATCCTTATTGAATTTAAGGTCACACATTCAAGTGCTAATATGAACCTCTACCTTGGAGTGCTCAAAACTTTGATCCTTCAAGTGTATAGGTGATTAGTATTAGGGTGTGTAGGCATTAAAACAGTAAGTGATGATTTCGTTTGATCTTCTTAAATGAATCCATCTCAATTATAAGAAATTGAAATCATTAAAAAAGTAATTCATCCAATACACCCCGAGCGATAACCTAGGATCAACTCATTATTTTAAATTTAATTCACTTAAATCTATTAGATATCCTCTAAACTCATCTAAAATCAATCCAAGTTAGCCACTTCATATCCAAAAACAGTCCATAGAATGTGCGTGTCTATAGGTTACTTCTTAGGTCTCCGTGGATTCGATAACCCAAGCTAAACTACAAGGACCGTTCTACCTTCATCTCTTGGGTAAATTTGAGAGAGAATCAGTATACATATACATATCTGTATCTTTTGTGTTTTATCGCACCCCACCCATGTTGAGCACTTAGTGCCGAACACTCCCATTTCATGGGAGAGTGTGTTTTTCCCTTAGTTACTAGCTCCTTCCTGCTCCTTCTCCCCTAGGCTGTGATGTGGCTTGAGGCGACCTTACACCTAAGACTCTTCAGGTATGTTTTGATTGGGGTGGATTTAGCCCAAGACTCTTCGGGCAGGTTCTACTGTTTCCCAAGAATCTTCGGGATGAGGCCCAGGTGTGTGCGGGCGGGATACGTGGTTGTGAGGCCCAGGTGTGTGCGGGCGGGATACGTAGTTGTGAGGACCAGGTGTGTGCGGGTGGGATACGTGGTTGTGAGGCCCAGGTGTGTGCGGGCGGGATACGTGGTTGTGAGGCCCAGGTGTGTGCGGGCGGGATACGTGGTTGTGAGGCCCAGGTGTGTGCGGTCGGGGAGAGTGTGGCAGCGTCAGGACGTTCGTCGTTAGGAAGAGCAGCTAACTAAAGGGAAATTGTGCGGGGTACCCAATACTCTTGTTCTTATATACTACTACTACCTATTGTGATTGTGTTTTGGTGAGTGTGGCTGGTGAGGTTGGGTGGATAGAATTCCTTGCTAGGTTTCTTCTGTTGTTCTCACGGGACATTAGGATGTCTCCTCACTTGTGCACGAGAGCTTTAGGTTTCCCTACTGAGTATACTTGTATGCTCACCCTACGTTTACTTTCAGGTTTCCAGGAGGACTACCAGGGCCGTGTGGGACCCTACTAGTCAGACATTTGGAGTTGTTGTTGTTGCTGTACCTTTGTTTTCTTTTGGTATTGTACTTTGATCTTTCTTGTACTTTTACCTTGTTATAAAATTATTTAAACATGCATGTGGGCTTGGTTTGGGTTTATTTATATACACTGGTTCTTTTCCTTTTTGGTGGTTGACTTGTCCTATTTCCCAATCTTTAAAAATAAAAAGGGTAATGCCTCCCATATTTGTGAAAACTCATACCCTTGGTGCTAGTCGCCACCCCGGGGCCTACTGGAGGCGGGACTCGGGGGTCATTAGCTCCCTTTCACCATTGCCAGCTTAGGAGGGGAATCTTTGGTGGGAGGGGGTCATGACATTATCCATGGGGTGAACCTATTAATTTTTTTAAATAAATAAGTTTCAATGCATATCTACATTGATTATCATAAACTTAATTATACTATAATCAGGAATAAGTATATGCTACCATGTATTGATGTTTTGTTTGATAAACTATTGGTACATTATTAATTTTTGATAATTGACCTTAGATATATATATCTTTACTTAATGTTCAAGAGATATGACATACCCAAAAAACATTCAATATGAGGTATGGACATAACAAAATTATAGTGATTGCATTCAAATTTTCTAATGCCAACACTATCTTAATGGATCTAATAAATAGAGTCTTTATAGATTACCTTGATAAATTTGTGGTATACTTTATTGATGATTGTTGGAACCAAGGGGTTATGAGCTAGTGTACTTGTGCTTTGTTTTCTATTAATTTGGTTTAGGTTTTATATTGGATTTTGATGTATGAGGGGGATGTCTTTTATTAAAAAGTATCCCAAATGCGTTCTTGGATAATGTTGGAGAATATGGTGTTGTTTTCAAGTTTTTTCTATTTTTTTATTTAAATACATGAAAACAAGAGTTTATTGAATAAACCCTTTGGGTAACATGATCGTATAAGCATAGAACCATCACAAGATCATATAATTGATGAATGAGTCATGCGTTGTGGTATTATAAAGCACATGATAGGAGATGTGATGAGAATGACATTACACTTTTTTAGAAAAGGATTACATGATAGAGATTGATGAATTAGGATATGAAGTAAAGTAGAACACATAATAATGAAAATTTCATGAGATTATGTAATGATTTAGGTGACCACATATGTTTAAATGAATAATGAAATGTTACCATATGAATCATGTAAGGGAAGTTATGTTGTAAATGATGGAGGGTTTATGTGATCATCTAATCCCAATCCCGTTTAAAGTTTATGAATGAAGTCTCATGAATCGATGGGTTTGATGAGAACATAATATTAAATGGATAATATCACATACATGAATTATTTTAAAGTTAAATTTTATTTAATTTCCATTCATGCTTTGTTTTGGGGTTTTCCTAAGCTTTTATGGAGGAATGGGTGAGTTTTCATGAATTGGGCCAAACCATGAGCCCAATTCCAGATTTAAAAATAAATTTTGATTCATTTATAAACCCTTCATTTTTAAACATTTTTCATCCATTCAAATTCCTAATTGTCATCCCATGAACTATTAACACCACCATATTAATTTGGACCATTTAGGAATCCATAATCATGGTGGATATGAGTTTTTAGTTAAGGGATTGGGCTTACTCGAAAGCCCAATTTCTTCATTAAAAATAAATTTTAATTCTTTAATATCTCCTTCAATATTTACGTTTTTCGGTGATTCTAACTCTCACCCGAGACCACTTACCTAAGGAGAGCCCCCATTCTATCCTAGAACAATTTGGAGCTCAATAGAATCGCGAAATTGGTCAAAAAATCTATGGATTTCAGAAATCTCCCAGATTTGTAGAGGTAAATTGATCCTCTCATAAATCCTTCTATTTTTACTCTTTCCACCCATTCCAGTTCCTACATGATATCCTAATCCTTGTTCAAACCTCCCTTGAATGGTTGGATGTTTTCAAATTCAGATACTAGTGGATGTTTGGTCGTTTTATTCAAGATTGTTTGGAGTAAGTGTTTCTCTTTTCAATTTCTTCCTTCTCCTTAGGGTTTCCTCCCTCTTTCATTATGTTCTAAAATGTCCAGAAGTTAGGGTTATAACATATGGTTTGATTTGGTGTCTTTTTGGTTAAATATTATTGTCTAGGGATGGATTTATCTTCCTTGTGATGTAGCGGTAGTGCGGTTGATGTTTCGAACCAAGTTTTGAGGGATTTGATACTTTCGGTAGGTGGTTCCATGTGTAAAAAATTATTGAAGAGTTATATTGCTGTATTTACTCATCTTTAATATTCCTAATATGTTGGGTGTGGTGCGAAAACTATTTAAGATTGATTTGGTTAAGTGTTTAATTTTATAGTTTCATTTTAACTTGAAATTGGGTGTTTTCATGTGTTACTCGTGGGGTATTATTTGGGTGTATTTTATAACATATAGAATTGGTTTAATAAATCTTGTTTGGCCTGAAAATTCTGTTTTGGTAATTTATTAGTGTAATGTGGGACTAAAAAGAGGGTTTTTGAATAGGTTTTATGTGTAAAATATTGTTATACTTCTTGAGATCATTTTATGAAAATGTGTGTTTTCATTTTGATATTTTGTAGTATTATTCAAGGTGATTTTATAAAACTTGAAAGTGGTTTTATAAATGTCTCTAGGGCTTCAAATTCTATTTTGGATAGAAATTGGTATGGTTTTTGGTCTTAAATGGGGGTTTTGAAATGGGTTTTGTGTGCAAGACATATTTACACCACTTGAGTTCTTTTTATGAAAATTGTAAATGTTTTAGTTGGTTAAACAAAGTGGGAAAATGGTGAATATGTACTGTTCGGTATGTGTGTTCACCTATTATGAGGTTTTTAAAGGTGAAGTGATGTTTTAAGATGTCAAACATTTTTAGAATGTTTTGTAAATTTCTGAAATGTTTTATTAAATTGTGATGTTGGAGCGAAACTTGTTTGTGGACTGTTTCATGTAAGTTTGATGATAAAATGATTTTGAAGGTAAAAAGGGTATTATGTAACAAGTGAGTGGGATATTATGAGAGTTTTAATATATTGTAATGGTTTTATAAAATTGTTTAATGTATTTGTGGAAGTGTTAAAGAAATGTGAAAAGTGTTGTGGGCTATTTTGGTGTGAGTCGGATTTCAAAATCAATTTGAATGAAAAGTGGATTTTTGTGACTTGTGTTGTATATATGTGGGATTTTTGGAGAATTTATGATATGGAAATGATATTTTCATGTGAAAATTATATTCATTGACTTGTTTAACTTGTTTTAGCACAAAGGGAAAACCCGGGTATCTAGGTGGGTGGATGTGTACTAGTATGCTAGTGAATCCGCGGGGTTTGGCCTCAGTTTCACTTAGCAAGATTGATGCTTACAACTCTAACTAAACTATTATTATGATGATTGGGGACCACTAGGTTATTTTTATGTTACCTAATAGTGGCTCGTGCACTAGAACAAATATTTGTGATGGTTACTCTCACTGAGATAGGAGGTACATGGGACCCATAACTAGCTAGTGCCTAGGGGTTATTTCCCATTGCTTGTGCTCAATATATATTTTTTTCTTACCGTCGAAATACGGTATGAGTGGATGAAAAATTCAGTAGCTTTATTATTTATTTTAAAAGTTTTTATTCTTTAAATTAGCCCACCTGAAAACTATTTTTATTTAATGTTGCATCTTTTAGAAATTGTAACTAGAATTTCATGTTTTTGAAAACTTGCATGCTTTTCGTCTTTAAATATTTATCACATGGAATCTATTAGTGGTGGTATCCTATTGGGCTTTGGATCACAGCCTAATTACACCCTTGGGTGTAATTAGACTTGGTTATTTTTGTTGTCGCAGGTTGGGTATAGTTTTTAGTTCCAGTGGTTTGTGTTTTTAGCAGGTCCTTGGTGGTGAAGTCTTGTGGAGATGGCTTGAGGGTGGTGCCCCTTGCCATGAGGGTTCTTGGGCTGTTACCTTTTGGTTTTTTACCTTTGTTATAGTCTTGTTGAGTTGTTTTAAAATATGTAATTCAGTTCTGTTTTTTTGTAAAAGATTGTTTGGATTGAATAATCCAGATTCATTTTATTGGATTCTTTTGTTGTTTTAAGTTTATAAAATCGGGTAAATCATTCCCAATTTTTATTTTATGATACCTAGGAACTTGTTCCATCCCGTGGGGATTGGGAACACCCTTCATGCCATGTCGAGGGCCTGGTTTGGTGCCAGTTTTGGTGCCAACCAGATCTGGTTCGTGACAGATCCTACAACATAGATAGAGATTTTCACGATGCAGGTTTTGTTTGAGATTGATTTACAAGAAGGGAATTATATGAAACACATTTAACTAGAGAGTCATGAAATCAAAGGAATTCAATTCACATGAGTCATGAGGTTAGTGGAATTTACTTCTAAGCATATTTTCTAGAGTTTTGTTGGTGTAAATTCATATATAGATACCCATTTCTCATAATTAAGAAATTTATTAGAGCACTAAAAAGGTTTAACCAGAGTTAGAAGTGTTTAAAAACATTTATATCATACAATCATGTGATCGGGGTTACTCATATGAGTTTCCATGTCCCAATTACATGATCAGAGAATCATTAAAGAGTTACACAATCAAACTCATTTAACTAGGATCAGGTGAGTTGATTCATATACAAATATTAGATGATATTTATCATGTGAAAAAATTCATTTATACTGAGTATCATGAAGAATATATGCACATGGGGTCACACGAATAGGCCCTCAAAATCATAGTTATGTTCTAGTAGTAACACACAAGTGTTACACACCCATGGTTATATGACCGCTGTTTTTCATCATAGGAAGTTATCAATATATGTTTCTAGTGAAATAATGTGATCCAAACTAGCCTAAATACCCTAAGAGGAGGAGGGGGGTAAATTAGGGCATGATAGATTAAAATAACTATACCTTAAGATTTTTTTTCATCATTAAACAAAACACACTTCTCTCCCTTTCCCATAGTAATGTATGAAGATAAATTAAAGCATGCATGAGACACAAAAATTTTACTTGGTTCACCCGCACTGGGATACATCCAAGGAGAATACACAAGCAATGTTTCTATGTACCAAATCCACTAAATTGCACTACTATTAGAAAGTTCAAAGTGGACTCACTATCCATAATGGTTTATAACTAATCTCAATTTGAAATCACATTGCTCTCTCAACTAAAGTATGATCACTACTACTTCAAAATATTCCTCTTTTTACCACTTGAATTAATAAGTTATACACCTCATTTGGTGCATCATTATGTTTAAATTTCATCCACTTGATGAATACCACTTTACCATAGAATGTATGGGCAAATTATTAATATTTGTGTAAGATTCACTTCCACAAGACTCCAACCTCCCTTTCAGGAAAATTCTCAATTCATCGCTATTTTTTTTGTTTTCACAAAACCACCAAAATTCACTAAAAATCACAAATTTTTAAAAACACACAACTTTTACAAAACTTCCTTTATTTAAAAAATGGACGTTCTTATGAAAACCTTTATGCAATAAAAATACTTCACATAATACTTTCTCAAATTTACAGCCTTTGGATCTTTATTAATCCCTTTCTTCGAATGAGCGGGGTAGCTACCTATTTATAGATTTTCTACCCTTTGAGATATTTTCAATCTTGCCACTTAATTTTCATGAAAATATTCATTATTGTTTGTAAAAATCCCTTTCTTTATGAAACTTTAGGGAAATTTTCTATTTGAAAAACTTCTCATAATCGTGTAACTTACCATCTTTCTTTCACGCCTCATCCATCTTTTGTGAAAAATTATTTCATGAATTTAAAAACCATAATGACACAAAACTTTATCAAAACTAAAAACTTTCATGAATAACCTGAATATTCCATATTTTTATGAGGCATCCTTGAAAAAAATTACTTTTATAAAACACGTTCCATCTTGCAAAATTTGGACCCCAAAAATTTGGCAAACACTGGGAAACATCATCACCTTATACACATAATTTTTTGTACTGCTTCTAGAGCTTACATACCTCTATCTTGAATATTTTTCAACAAACCTAGTCATCAATCAAACTATAACTCCACAACTATCATTTTTAACCTTCTTTGTTAACAAACACAATCAACCCAAAAACACTACAAAGTTACCTTGTGGGATTTTTGACCACAACCACCCCCTTTGGGTTTGTTGACAAATCATAACCCTTTGATACCAATTTAAATCTTATTCCATGTTAAAAAAAACTCACTTATTATGATTATATATAGAGATCAATGATTTTACCAACACACACTCTAATCCCATATGATCTATGCTCGACATGAGAAATAAGAGTAGCATACAAAGTTCATAAATGAATCATCTCATGTAGCATCCTAAGATTTTAAAAGAAGAAAATAGTTTTTGATAGAGTGTATGATATGAAAAACCAAACTTATAATAAAATATAACACCTAACAATTTACAAAATATTTATTTTTAAATAAATTTGATTTCTTCGATAGCTTTCAGAACACGTAACCCTGAGTTGAAATGAACTATAATATAGTATACCATTATAAAATTATAGTTAAGTTATAGGGTATGAATAATACTAACTAAATTATTAAAATTAGGTCTATCTATTGATTAGAAATAAAATAATAATCATTTAAAATAAAAAGAAATGTTTTCTAAAAAACTGTATTTTTTCTAAAAGATGGTTTTTCCATGATTTGCAAAAATAATTTAAAATTATTTTTTATAAAAATTATAAAATTAATTTGAAAAAATATATTTTTTGAAATCATAATATAAAAAAAATTAGGGTGGATTTTTGGGATTTTTTTTAAACGTTTAATTTTTCGATGAATAGTGAAAAATACTGAATTTTAATTGAAATCTGCCTTTTCATTTAATTTAATTACAATGTTAAATTACATTTGGAATTGGTTTTAAAGTAAAATTAGTAAAATTATAAATATATTAATCCAATTTAGGTTATTGGAAACATTTTAATACTGAATTTTGATATAAAAAATTTGTAAACTTTTGAACATTTTCTCTTTAAAAACATGCTTTCTCGTCACATCTATGGTATTAATTTTAAATTAAATCTTTACAATTATGTTAATTGAATTTGGAAAGATGAATTAAATATTTGGAATCATAATAATTTATATTTTTTAATAATTTCAACATAATATTTGATCAAAATGAATATTGAAAACAATAAAAATTAATTATCATGGTTAAGGTAAAAATGTATTTATATGAGGTTAAACTAAGATAAGGGTTAAATTGACATAAAAATTAGTATAAAATCTATTTTATCAAATTATTTTGGCCAAAAAATTTATATTCCTCTAAAATAATCTATTTTGGACCCTTTTGGCACGTTGAAAACCTGGATACACCTTTTTCCTTCCAAAAATTAAAAGCGTGCCACTCACCTCACTTATAAAAGGTAACACCCTCTGATATTTTATTCACACCTTCAAACCATTTTGGTTCAGAAAATATATACCCAAATAACTTCCTAAATTCCTTCCACTCATCCTATAATCCTTATTTTGGGCACAAATCCAACCAATGAAGGATTTTGGTGCAAACTTAAGGTGGTTACTTGAAGAAGAGGTAACATTCTTCAATGAGAATTTTTATATTATTTCCTAATAAAACTCCGATAATTATTATTAAACCATGATTATATAATAAAATTAACATATTATATATACTTATATGTTTTTATGTTAATTTCATGACCTAAAACCATCCCCACTTCCATCAAATGGGTTATGAAATCATCTTTCATGTGTACGGCGGTCTACCGCCTTGTGAACCAATGTCATTTGTTTTTCCATTACCATTTCTCATGGTTGGGTATAATGATGGATATAAAGTATATATATAATAAATATAACATAATTATATCCAGTTATTAATTATATCTTATATATATTTTTCACTTTCCATTTTGTAGGTGATACGATAACATCGCTCGTGTGTACGACGGTCTACCGTGTTGTGAAGTGACGTGATTTGTCTTTAAATAATGATTTAAATGGAAGGTGATAAGGATAAAGTAAATAAATATATGTCATATACATGAAATAAATATTATATTCATGACATATTTATAATTCTTAAAGATAATATATCATTTTTTTTCTTACACTGAAAAATGACAACGTTGCTCCTATACGCGTGAACTACCACCTTCACAAAGCGATACAACTCTCTTTTCATAACCACACCAAATGGATGATATATATAAGTATATTTAAATAAATAATATTATATATATATATGTGTGTGTTATTATTATTATTATATAATGATAAAATATTACTTACCTTCTTTCCATAATGATCATTGAAAAATGGAAACATTACTCATGCGTACGTACGACCTACCGTCTCCATGATTGTAACGTAATTTATTTTTCATAACCATCATTCATGATAGGTATTAAAAGTATAATTTATATATAAATATTATAATTATTTCATTATTATTATTATTCTGTATATGTTTAAATAATAACCACTTTGACCATTGTCAACCTACCGAAGTCAAATTTGACACATAAGCCAAATATCATCGAAACATCTGATGTAAAATTAATTGACTAAGTAATCATATATAACATGGTAATAAGTTAAATAAAAGGAATAATAAACTTAAATAAATATATTAATAAATTAAATAATTAATATAAGTTTATTATTCCATAAAATAAAGAATGTACATGATAAGTCAGACTCAATGCAAGGGTTTCTTGTCTCACTTTTACTTCCATGAGACACACGACATATTCACCACTTATTTATTTTTTGCGGTGTATATGACATAACTTTTTTATTTTATATAATCAATTAATTTAATTTCAGGGTATTTAAAATTTTATTTAAATTTATTTCTTTCATGAGGATTATGATTCAAAAGGTACTAAATTGGTAAGGGTTTATTTTACAATCTCACCATTATTAGGGATTATTTTTTTAAGTCACCCTTAGGGGAATTGTTTTATATTTATATATTAAACTCAATATATTTTATTATAATCTATTTATTCATTATTTTTTCAATTAATAGTTCCATTTTTTTATCTCTTTGTCATTTAAAATGATTAATATTTTTTTAATAAAATTAAACATTATTTCTCTCCCCGGTAGGAAATCATTTTTCATCAAAACTCATGTTTTATAAAAAAGTCTTCAAAAATGTTTTTAAAAATTTAAAAATTATTTATTAAATAAATTTTTAACTATTTTTACATTTTACAATTTTTTTGAAAGGAATCATGATTTCTTTTTCAAAATAATGTCTATTTGGCTTTTATCGAAAATGTGAATGTAATCTTTTTTTAACGCGTATGACATGAAAATAATTTTCTACCATCATGAACAATAATTATTTTAAATATTTTATTAAAAGTTTCAAAGTTTATTTTCAAAAAAAAATATTTTCAAAATGTTTTTTGAATTCTTGTTTTATATGGTGTTTTTAAAATATAAAGGATATTTTTTAAAAAATTATTTTTAAATGACATTTTTATGATATTTATATTCATAAATGAAATAAAAACTTTAATTTAATTATTATCCACTATTTATATGTTGTATTGATATCATTATTATTATTTCTTTGGATGGTTTAAGATCAATTTAATTAAGAAAGTACAATTTTATTACTATTCACCATTTTACTCTGAATAGTTTATGATTATGTTTATTGACTGGGGTAAGTATTAACATTTCATATGTTAGTTTTTCAATATGAATATTTATGTTGATTATATTTATCCCCTTTCATATAATGAATGAATTGGAATTTTTAAGTGATGGGCGAGACCCACTATAGCCCCTCGATGCATTGGTAAACCTCATGAGAAAAACTAGATTGGGTTTTTTTCTGGGGCCTTACCCATTTATATAGATGTATTTGCACAAGCCTCTATGAAATTAGATGTATTGGAACAAGCCTAAGTGATATTATATGTCTTGGCACAAACCTCAACGGTATGTTTTAGATGTCCAATAGTATGCATTCCATCATTATGAATTCAATTATTGATATTACATGTAATTATTTGATTAATTAGAATATACATGGTTAAGTTTCAAGCTCATGTGATTATTTATAAGGAATTATTTGATCATAATTTATTCTTGCATATTATGATTAAGTTATTGATTAAATGGAATGTGTTTTAGTAATTTACCTTTCCATATTAATTATGGCTTATTTATTCATAGCTTCCACTCTATTATTACCCTTACTGAGCATCTAAGCTCACCCATTTCTTATGTTTTATTTTCCACAAGATACCAAGAAGTGTATTGTGATTGATATGTGGGGATATGATTAGGGGAATAATTACATTCTCAAAGAAAATTATTTTTGTAGTTTCTTTTTTAAAAATATACTATGAATTTCATCTATGTATCAAGTTTACCAAGAATACTAAACTATTTGGTAATTTAGGATGTGATTACTTATATCTTATGCCAATGTAATAAAGAAAACACTGGCTTTGGGCTACTGGGGTTGGGGTCACTATAGTAGGTATCAGAGTAAGTTTAGTAGAGACCTTAGTAACTAGATTTAGAAAAACATTGATTGGGTAACATGAACTTATGATATACTTTGAGGATACGTATAGAATAATATCCTAATGTTTTGGTAAGAAATAGATTATGTGGTTTTTCCTAGAAAATAAATCCCTATCTGGATACTACAAGTAGATGTGGTTCTAGAACAGATGTACCTAGGGATAATAATTCTGAAAAGGTCATATTGGGCTTAACTCGATCATCAATTGGTGCATGACAACAAGCCTTAATATGTACCTAGTATGACACCCCTAAGGGATATTCTTAGGATAATTCAATTTTTCTTTACAAACCATTACAAAGGATTTAAAAAAGGGACATCTCTAAAGAAATCATGTTTATAATTATGATATTAGCTATGCATAAATGTTTCAATTTCTGTTTAGTGTTTCACTAGTTTTTGGTTTATACATATTGTTTCATAATGTTATGATCTAATATAGGGTATGCCATTATTTAGAAATTGTGAATAATATAAGGAATGAAAAACATATCAATATGTATACTCCATGTATGGATTTACCTCGTGGGAAAGATAATGAAGCTGGAGCTAGAGCTGGAGCTAGAATTGATCAAATTATAACCATATTGGGGATGCTAACTCATGTTATGAGTATTAAACTTTCTTGCATCAATTATCCATCTGATCCACCACACCATGAAATAATGTTAGACCACTTCATGCCTCATAAAACTCATTTAGTGTATTATTAAGTTCCACTTTCACCCAGTTGATGAATACAACTTTACCACAGTACTACTGGGAAAATTCAATATTCCACACAAATTTTGGGTGTATTGCACGCAAATTTACTTCCATGCATGGAAAATTTACTATTTTTCATGGAAAACTCTAAATTATGCTCACTATTGTGGAAAAAACTCTAGCACACAACTCCCTTATTACACACAACTTTATTCTTACACGCAACTCCCTTTTTATGCAATTCTTACGCAATTCAAAGACTCAGATTTCTCTAAAGGTTGAGAAAATAAAATGATTTGAGTATCCTATTATTTATTAGAATTATTAACCCCATGTGAAAGATTCTATCCCACTGAATTCCTTGCATGCAACATTTCCCCGAGTGTGGAAAACCCGATTTAATCTCGCATTGGATGCGTAAGTCTCTTTCATGAAAACTCATCTTTCACGCATATCCAAATATTCTTTGCACTTATTTCCTTTGACATATTTTGATGTGATGATATTGAACATTAAATTTCATGAAACATTTAGATTCACCTTCAAACTTGCATGCAACTTCCTTTGTCGAAAAAAGTTCTTCAATCTCTAATGTTGGACACCAAAAATTTGGCACACTGGGAAATGGTGCCACCTTATATATGAACTTTTTTGTACCACCTATAGAGTGTCTATTCCTTTTTATTGAATCTTTTTCAACACATCTTGTTAATAATATCTCTATAAATCCACAAATCTCTATGGAAACCTACTTTTTTCAACAAATACAATCAACCCAAAAACACCACAATGTTACCTTGAGGGATTTTTTCTCAACACCTCCCCCTTTGTGTTTATTGAAAACACTTCTCATTTTGATACATCATTAATGATTCTTCCATATTTTACCACTATTATCTTATTATGATTCAGATAGTGGTCAAAGATTCACTCAACACATACTCTAAGCTCACATGATCCATGCCCGATATGAGAAACAAGAGTAGCATGAAAAGATCATCAATGAAACACTTAATTCCTGAAACCAATCAACTTATTTAATCATGAACTCTATCTATCATGATATATATCCTTTGATTGATCATCTTTAGCATCATCAGATTTAAACCCCCTACTTCACTACTTGATTTCTCATGCTCTTTGGAATGCTTAAAGGTATCCAAGCTAAGCTCTAATATACATGATCACAAACTATTTCCTCATAATACCAAATTATCATCATGTCACAGAAGCATTACATACCCATTACTTAACTACTCCCCATATCAGCTTCTCCCCTATCTTTTTAAGACAGTTTCTCTCCTTTAATAGCCACAATTTCTCCCCCTTTGTCAACAAACCTGAAGGTCACTCCTTTTTGGTATGAAACAGGTTAAAGAACACATATCAATACATTAGGAAAAAAACAAACCATACCTTAGTGAGAGGGGGTCCCACATCCACACTTTTTTAAAGTGTGAGAAGTCGAATGAACTCATAGAGCCGATCGATGCTATTCAGATTCTTCTTTGGGTAAGGCCTTTGTTAGAATTTCTATAGCCTGCAGTTCTATAGGCACATAATCCCACTTCACAAGCCCATGCTCCACCTTCTCCTTGATAAAATGGTATTTTATTTCAATGTTATTTGTTATTGAGTGATGGAATGGATTTTTTATAAGATTTATAGCACTTGAATTATCACAATGGATTCTAATAAGAGACTTTACTTCAACTCCCATATCATCAAGTAAATTATTTATTTAAAATAATTGCATGCAATCTTGAGTAGCCACAATATATTCAACTTCTATAGTTCTCAATTAAATGCAATCTCGTTTCTTGATTATATAAGAAATACAAAATCCACCAAGATAGAATGCACCACCTGACGTTGATTTTATATCATCTACTGAACCGAACCAATATACATCTGTATAGCCTAATAATTATTTCTAAGATTTGTCATTGTACAACAATACAAAATCCACCATTCCGTTGATATAATGAAGTATTTTTTCACTATAAGAAAGTTTATTTTCTTGGTATTTCTTTGATACCGTCCTTCTTGACATTTATAAAAAACAATATCAGGTCTTTTCACTGTCAAGTAAAATATAATTCCAACAATTTTCCTATATTCTATGATATTAACCACATTGCCTTCATTATCCCATGATAGTTTAATCCAGGTAGCCACTGGAGTAATCATTTCATTGGAATTATCCATTCTTAATATTCTCAAAACCTATATGGAATATTTAAAATGAGAAATAAATGTGATAATATTTCCTTGTGTCACCTGTAAACCAAGGAAAAACATTAGTTCAGCAATCCTAACATTTTGAATTCACTTTTCATGAATTTTGTGAACTGTATGTATTGTGACTCATCTGATCCACCAAAAATGATGTCATCAACATATACCAGCACCATCATCCTTTGATTACTACCATTATTGACATACATATTGCAATCAACTCCACCACAATAAAAATAGTTTTTCTTCAAAAACTAATCTAGTCTTTAGTACCATGATATCAGTGATTTCTTCGACCCATATAGAACCTTCTTCAGCTAAAAAACTCTATTATAATATTCAGGAATGAGAAAATCATATGGATGCTCAATATTAAATTATTCTTCCAGAACCCCATTTAGAAATTCCAACTTGATATCCATATGGAAAACATTGAACTTCCTTTGCACTACTATGGATAAGAATAATATTATTGTATCTAGCCTTGCAATAAGAGAAAATGTTTCATCAAAATTAATACAATCTATTTAAGAGTAAAATTTTCATACTAATCATGATTTTTTAAATCACTAAACCATATTCATTAATCTTATTACAAAATACCCATTTAGTTCCAATTACATCCTTATCTTCTGGTCTAGAAACAATCTACCACATCTAATTCTTCTAAATTTGGTCTAGATATTCATTCATATCCTGAACCCAGATTTAATCTCTATCTAATTCATAAAAACATTTAGGACCCACCTCAGATAGGAAGGATGTCTGCTGTAATGACTTCATTCTTCTTGTTTGAATTGGTGCTGCCTAATCACCAATGATATTTTTCATGTCCATTTCATCTTGACTATTTGTCTTACATGCAGATACAAATTTGACTTCCTCCTACTCATTGTTAGTATCTTCTTCTGAGTCATCATTTTCCACTTCTGCTCCCCCTATGCTGCTTACCTCTTCATCACTTTAATCAAGGAACTGTTCACTGTTCTATTGAATATTCTGTTTATTTTCTACTATAGCGACATCATTACTTTCAATTAATCCAAACCTCTTATTAAAGTATTTACATGTTTATCTTTTTCCTGAGTAGCCAAGGAATATCCCCTCATCTCCACATGACTCAAATTTTCCATGTTACTCTTTATTAAGAATAAAGAACTTACTTCCAAAGATTCAAAAGTATTTAAATGTTGGATTTTTTCCATACCACATCTCATACAGATTATTTTCTTCCTTTGTATAAAACAAATACCTATTAGAAATATAGAGTGATGTCAATACTGCTTCCTTCCATAATTTCTATGGTAGGTCTTTTTCAATATGCATTGTTTGGCCTTGTTTTTGACAATCCGATTCCTCCTCTCAACCACTCCATTTTGTTGAGGAGTTATCACTAAAAAAACTTGATGCCTTATCCCATTTTCTTAAGATAACATTACACTTGGATATTTTTAAATTCCATACCATTATCAGTATGAAACTTCAGAATATTTTGTCTAATAATCCTTTATGATTCCCTCTGATATTGTTTTATGCAACATAACACATTAGTCTTGTGGAAAATGAAAAATACCCATGTCATCCTGCAAGAATCATCAATGAAAATAATGTAATACCTCTTCATATCAATGGATCTTGGTGAGATAGGTCTACATACATCTACATGCACCAATTCAAGTACTCTATTTAACTTCTGTTACTTTAACTTATACATATTTCGGATGACCTTACCTTGTTGAAAAGTATCGCATGTATGAGTATAATCACATGATAACTTAGGAATGTCTTGAGCTGTATAAAATTTTACCAAATTTTCTAGATATGGTTGACATAGATGGAAAAATAATTTACTCCATAAAATATTTTTCCCCCTCTAGATAAAAAGAACATATCTTCTTATTCACTTAGAATATATATATTCCCCTTTGTTCTTTTTACTTGTAGAAAAAACTACACCATCTATTCCTTTGAAAATAAACACCTTCTTAGTAAATATTATAGCATTTACCGAGTTACATAGTTGACTAACACTAAGAAAGTTGTGACTGAGACCTTCTACTACTAAGACATTATCACATCTCATTTCTTTTCCCCTAAACTTGGATTTCCATGAGCCAATGATCTTTAGGCCTTCACCATTTCCAAATTTTACAACTCCTTCCTTGTCATATTTTATACCTATAATGAGATCTTTATTGACTTTCATATGAGATGTGCATCCACTGTCAAGAATCCATACAATAGAATGATATGATGATTTAAGGGAAATTTCTACAACCAATACCTTCTCAACTATTTTATTTTTGATCCATTTCTTTGAATTAATACTCAATATATATTGATAGTTTTAATCTTCCTTAGAGTATGATGGACCAACATCATCTTGTAGAGCTACAAATCAATTTTTCATTTTAAGCTCACTTAATGATTCATTGAGTTGCTGCTTGCGACCACTGTGGTTCTGCGTTGGAATATTCATATGCATAGTTGATTTACAATATCTATCCATGTTTCCAAATACTCCACACCAAAAAAATATCCCTCAAAAGATATCCTAGAGTATTGATCTCTATTTGGATGCCTCTATTGTTATTTTATCCTTCGGTATCTCTTGTCTATTGAACACACATTTTCTGAGTGTCCCATCTTTCTATATCAATAATACATGATGCAGAGTACATTAATGTGTGTCAATTATACCCCATTAGTTGCCCCTTGGGTTCTTTTAATCTTCTGATTATGATTCATATCCAATTCAATATTCAATCTTGTAGTAGGTTCTTGTGGTGTAACTTCAACCATTACTGCTTTCTATTTTTGATCAAGCCCCACACCAGCCTTATCATTTAGATTTGATAGTTGCTTTTGTTCCAATATACCACTATGCTCCACTTTCATCTTCTCTATTTCCTAAAAAATCTTCTTTCTCAATGTTGTATCGAGAGTCATGAGTTTTTCCTAATCCTTAAATTTTTGTCATAGGCTAATGAATTCTTCTTCAAATTCTTCAATGAATTTTATTTGTTCTTTTATTGTGTTATTCAAACCATCAATTACCCTTTTATGTTCTTAAACTTTGATTTTATTCCCATTAATTGTTTCTAAGTCCTCTGGAAATGAAGACTTTATATTCTCAATTTCTTCCATTAGCTCAGACTTCTCTTCTCCCAACGTTTGCATACAGTGTTTGGAATCATGAACCACTTTATTGGATTTATTTTTTTGGCTCTCCAAACATATATCTCTTCAAGAGAGGCTTCCAATTAAGTTTATAAATTTACTATTCCTTCAACCTCTTCTTCATCAATGTCGCTTTCTTTCTTTTTCTGGGACTTACCTATAACTATCACCACAACATTTTATACATGTTCTTTGAAATGATCCATCTCTTCAACCATTTATACTACTTAAAAAATGATTTTAAAGGAATATTCTTGTCGTTTCAAAATAATTCCAATTTGTATTTTACAAAAAATTTAAAAGGAATCTTGTTTTTAATGCGTATGGAATGAATTTTTTCCATTGTCACGAACAATCAATGATTTAAAGATTATTTTGAAATTTTAAAAGGTTATTTTCAAAGAAATTATTTTCAAAATGATTTGTGATTTTTTAAAAGGTGATTTTCAAAGTGAAAGGGATATTTTCCTCAAAAATGTTTTAAATGTAATTTTTATAGTATTTATATTCATCAATGATATTAAACCTTTAATGTAAAAATTATCCAATAGGGATATGTTGTATTTATATAATATTTATTATTTATTTGGATGATTTATGATAATTTTAATTGAGGATGTACAATTTTATTACCATTCACCATTTTACTCTAAATGGTTTATGATTATGTTTATTAATTGGGGTAGGTATTAACATATCTTAAGTTAGTTTTTGAATATGAGCGTTTTTTTGATTATGTTTCAACCCTTTCATATGTTCAATTCATTGGACTTTGTAAGTGACAGGTGGGTCCCATTATAACCCCTTAATGAATCGGTAGATCTTATGAGAAAAAATAAAATGGGTTTTCGATGAGGCCTTACACATTTATATAGATGTATTGAAAAAATCCTTGATGATATTAAATGTCTTTATATAATACTTGATGGTATTAGATGTCTTGGAACAAGCCTTGAATGTATGTTTGAGATTCCCAACATTATGCATTCCATCATTATGAATTCTGTTATTGATATTCAATGTGATTATTTGATTAGTTTGAATATCCATGGTTAAGTTTCAAGCTCATGTGGTTATTTATATGGAATTATTTGATCATAATTTATTCCTAGAATATTATGCTAAATTTATTGACTAAATAGAGTGTGTTTCTATTATTTACCTTCTCATACATATTATGCCTTAATTATTCATATCCTCCATTGTATGCTTACCCATAATGAGAATCTAAGCTCACCCCTTTCTTATATTTTATTTTCTCCAAGATACCAGAAAGTATTTTGTGATTGATATATAGGGATATGATAAGTGGAATATTTTTATTCTTAAATAAAACTATTTTTTTATTTTATGTTTAAAAATCTAATGTGAATTTCAAGTACGTATCTAGTTTTCAAATAATACTAAAATATTTAGTCATTCGGGACACAATTCATTGTATCTTATGTCATTTCAATAATGCAGACACTAGATCCAAAATACTAGGGATGGGGTAGTTACACCTCATTCCAAAAACAATCAATTGATTTCATCATGAACCCCATTTGTTATGATATTTAACATTTGATCGATCATCTTTAGGATCATCATATTTTAGAACTCCCTCTATCAGCTTCTCCACCTATCTTGATAAATATATTTTTTACCCATTTTTCAATAAACCCAAAGGTCACTCTTTTGTGGTTTCAACATGGTAAAGAACACATATTATCACATAAGGAAAAAACATGCTATACCTCGGGGATAGGGGGGTCTCATGTACACACTTGTTCAAGTATAGAGATTCGACTAAACTCTAAGAGCCAATCAATGTCGTTAAGACACCTATTTGGGTAAGGACTTTGTTACAATATCTTTAACTTATAGTTTTTTAGGCACATACTCTAAATTTCCAATCCCATTACCCACCTTCTCCTTGATAAAATGATACTGAATTTCAATATGTTTCATCTGCGAATGATAGACTATATTTTTTATAAGATATATAGTACTCAAATTATCGTAATGGATTATGATCAGAGACATCACTTTAACTCCCATATAATCAAGTTATTTCTCCATCCATAATAAATGTGTGAAAACTTGAGTAGAAATAATATATTTAGATTTTACAATGCTCAAATAAATGCAATGTTTTTTCTTTCTTAACCAAGATGTACATAATCTAACAATATAGAATGTACTACCTAACACTAATTTTATATCATCTATTGAACCATCCCTATATGAATATGTATGGACCAATAACTCTTGCTGATATTTTTCATTGTACAGAAAACCAAAATCCACCATACCCTTAATATACTGAAGTATTATTTTTAAAGTAAGTGGATTTATTTGGGATTTATTTGATACTAAGAAGATTGGAATGTGGAAAAAATGACATCAGGTCATGTCTCTATTAAATACAATAGAGTACCAATGATCTGCCTATATTCTGTGACATTAAACACTTTCCCTTCATCATCTCATGATAATTTCAAATGGGAATACACCAGAATAGTCATTTTCTTGGAATCATACCTTCCAAATATTCTCAGATCATCCATGGAATATTTGGATTGAGATACGAAAGTGCCATTTCTTCCTTGCATCACCTATAAAACAAGGAAAAATGTTATTTCACCAATAATTGACATTTTGAACTCACTTTTCATGAATTATGTGAACTATTTTTACTATTATTCATTAGATCCACAAAATATCATATCATTTAAATACACAATCACCATCATACTTTGACTATTATAATTTTTGACATATAGATTGTAAATATGTCCACCACACTAAAAATTGTCTTCTTCAAAAACTTATCAAGTATTTAATCCCATGATCTCGATGCTTTCTTCAACCCATATAGCACATTCTTTAGACAAAAAACTATGTTCTCATATTAATGAATGAGAAAACCATTAGGCTTCTCAATATACACTTCTTCTTATAAAAACCCATTTATAAATACTGAATTTAAATCCATATTAATTTTTTTTTATTTCATTTTAACTACTATATCCAAGAATAGTTGAATGGTCTCAAGTATTAAAACATGTGTAAATGTCTCATAAACATAGATTCCATTGATCTAGAAGTATCCCTTGCACACTAGTCATGATTTATTTTGAATTACCAATCCATATTCATTTAGTTTTTTCCAAAAGACCCATTTGGTCTTGATGATATTCTTATATAGCAGTCTCGAAATAATATCCCATGTCTAATTCCTATCAATTTGTTCAAGGTCTTCATTAATAGCCTAAACCCAATTGTCATCTCCAGTAGATTATTCAAAAAATTTAGGCTCTACCTGATATAGGAAGGATGCTTACTATAAATAATTCATTCTCCATGTTTTAACTAGAGATACTTGATCCCCAATGATGTTTTTCATATCAAATTTAGCTCGACTATCCAAATTTTGTGTATATATAGATTTTACCTCCTCCCACTCTCATAAGTATCTTCTTCTTAATCATCTTTTTCCACATCTACTTCCCCTGAACTACTTGCCTCCTCATCACTATCATTAGGGAACTATTTATTATCATGTTGAAGATTATGTTCATTTTATACAATAGTGAAATCATTAATTTCAAGAAATTTTCCTAGCCACTAGTTGAAGAATTTATATGATTTTATTTTTCCTGAATATCCAAGGAATATCCTATTATCTCCATGAGATTCAAATTTCCTTTATTCGTCATTATTGAGAATAAAACACTTCCTTACAAAGATTTTAAAGTATTTAAATGTTATATTCTTTCCATACCATAACTTGTATTGAGTATTTTCTTCTTATAGACAGAAAAAATCCTTATTGGATATGTAAACTGATGCCAATACCTCTTGCTTCTAGAATTTCTCTGGTAGGACATTTTTAATAAGCATCGTTCTAGCTATATTGTTTATGATCTGATTTCTCATATCAACCAATAAATTTTGTTGAGGAGTTCTCACTACCCAAACTTGGTGCCTTATCCCTTGTTTCTCAATATAATCTTCCACTTATGTATTTTTAAATCCCATACCATTATCAATTTGAAACTTCATAATCTTCTATCCAAGAATCCTTTAAGCTTCTCTATGATATTATGTCATGAAAATGAACATGTTGGGATTATAGGATATGAAAAATATCCATGACATCCTACTTAAATCATCAATGAAAAGTGAATAATGCCTCTTCCCATCAAAAGATCTTGGTGAGATTGGTCTACACACATTTGTATGTACCAATTCAAGAACACTGGTTGGTTTTTTTCCCTTTTCATTATATGAATTTATGATGATCTTACCTTATTGATAAGAACTACATGTGTGAGTATGATCACGTGATAGCATGAGGAGATCTCGATTTGCATCACATTTGACCCAATATTATAGGGATGGTTGGTATATATGGCCAAGAAATTTATGCCACAATCTATTTTCTTTCCCTCTAGATAGAAATCATATATCTTCTTCTCCAATCACAAGGTATAGATTCCCCTTTGTGATATTTCCATGTAAAATAATTGTACCATATGTTACCTTAATGATAAAAAACTTATTAGTAAATATTATAGCATGACCCAAGTCACACAATTGACTAAAACTTAGAAATTTGTTAATGAGACCTTTAATAACTAAGACATCAACATGTCTTATATATGTCCTCCAAATTTGGATTTTCTCAAGCCAATAATATTCAGGAATTCATCATTTCCAAATTTTAAAACCCCTTCATAGTCATATTTTATACCTATAACAAGATCCTTATTTCCCATCATATAAGATGTGCATCCACTATCAAGGATCCATATATCATCATGGTTTTATGTTTTAAGGGAAATAATTACAACCACTAACTACTCATGACTTTTCTTCTTGATCCATGTCATTGACTTTATACCTATTGTGTACTGATATTATTGATATTCCTCATAGTATAATGGAATAACTTTATCTTATGTACATGAAAACTAAATTTAAAATTTCATCACATTTGATGATTATTTGAGTTGTTGCTTATGACTACTTTGGGTTTTCTTTAGAACATTCTTCTATATTGTTTATGAGTAACATCTAGCCATTTTTATGAATTATATACACCATAAATAATTACCATCAAAATAATTCTTAGTATATTGAACTCTATGTGGACACCTTTACTTCACTTGTTACCTTCAGTACATTTTGGCTATGGGACATACATTTTAGTAATATACAATATTTATACTATAATAACACCTGATATGAGGTGAATTCCAGTGAGTCATTATTTTAGGACTGATAATTCCATATATTCTTTGAACCTTATGATTCTAATTTGCACCCAAATCAATTTTCAACCCAGGAGTTTCCACTTGTGGCCTGACATAAATCATCAAAACTTTCTATTTGAGATCATGCACCATAATAGCCTTGTCATTTGAAAATGATTATTTCTTCTGTTTCTATATACCTCTATGCTCTACTTACATCTTTTCTATCACCTGAGCGATCTTCTATCCTAATGTCATACTGGGAGTCAAGAGTCTCCCTTGTTATTCTTATTTTCTTTGCAAGTCGATAACTTCCTCTTCAATTTCTTCGATGAATTTGATTCGATCCTTTTCTATGTTAGTCAAAACATTTATTACCCCTTTCTATTCTTCAATTTTGATCTTGTACTCAATTTTTTTTGAGTTCTCTAGAATTTAATACATATGTTTTTTAATTTCTTCCTCTATATATAACTTCTTGTAACACCCCAAGATTTTTTGAAATATATTTTTTCAAATATATTTAATATTTTCAATATTTTACATTACATGTAACACTATGTTTATCGTACATTACATGCAACACTATGTTTGTCTTATGTCACAAACAATATTGAGTTTATCTTGCATTACATGTAACAATGATTTTAAATGAAACATGACAAACTATTAAAGTATTATTATTTAATATGATAGTTATTACACAACTGTTGGAATGGAAGGTATGAATATGAAAAACTAAAATTAAAAAATACATGGTTTTCACATGTAAGAATTTGGTCTTTATTACAGGCACAAAACCTTCTAATTTTGGTCTAATTTTTTATCATGGACCTAACACGGTTGTCTAATGAGTTCATGAAGGATTCTAGGGTGTTCAAAGCTTGTTCAAAGCTTAGAACCTCAGCCGGTGGAAAAAACAGACTAGCCACATAGTTAGGGAAACCATGTGGGGTAGGATGCATGGTTATCCCTAACCATTTAGGGCTGGGCAGAAGAGAAAGTAGGGTGCATTGTTTTCCCTAACCCTGAACCAGGGGATTCATTCCCATGTGAAATTTCTGTAATTTTTAGTAGAGGAAATTCACATGATTGGCACACAATTTCTCTAACTGTGTGGCTTAACCATGTGGGTTACCTACTTAAGTAGTGGGAGATGTATGATTTGAGCATGGTATGACCAACCATGTGGCCAAACCATGCGACCCTGATATTTTGTAAAAAATTACTAAATTGACCTTAATGATCTAATTAAACCCATATTTCCTCTCATTTATTATCCAATGGATAGCAGAGGGATTCTTCTCCCATTTGAGCTCCAAAAACCCTCTTTGATAGACTTTGATCCTGTTTGTCCATCTGGTGTCCAATTCAAGAACCGTTAGTCTTATTAGATATCCACTGATAAGATCTTGATTCATTTTCAGTCATTATTTGTTTTAATTCTAATTAATAAAATTATTGAGGTGTAGGATCATATGCCCTATTTTTAGGGCATTACTTCATTATTTATATTTCTTCCAATCCATGATGAACTAAAGGCTGATACTGGATGAGGAGAGTCGTATGAGTATGATATAGGTAGTATATAATTTATTCATCAAGTCTTGATGTTGTATAATTTGTTCCATTATGTTGCATGCTGGTTTCACCGTGCCTTGATCCTAAATTGTAATTTCCTTAAATTTATTTACTTGCTTAGAACCTAAAGAGTTGTTAGAACCCAACCTCTTATTAAGATGGATAACCTAAGAGTGAGACATCCTTTTGGGTGTGCTATCTAATATGCCTAGTTAGCCTTAAAATATTATGCCCAAATCACCAAATGATATGTTTGGACTTAAGTTTAAATGATGATACCATATTGATATGGAATGAAATTAGTGACATAGCATGGATAATGCCCTTGAAGATTGTAAATAATTGAATTGATTAGAGGTGGGTGGTAAGCTTATGTCACCCAATTTAATTGAATAATGGTTACACCCTTTTTGATTATTAAATATAAAGGAATTATGAATTATTCCTTGGATCGTACTAAAGCTAATGAATATTATTGATAAGGATGTGTGGGCATAGAGACCCTATTTAATTATATAATATATGCATGATGACCCTTGTGTATGTTATAAATAAAGGGGAATGGTTTCCCTCCTTCTTTATATTAGATTGACATGATTACCCTTGAACATGTTATATTAATACAAGCATGGTGACCCTCATATAAATGTGATACTATATGGGCATAACGTCCCTTGTGATAATATATGGGCATGGAATCCTCAATGATACTATACAAGCATGGCATCCCTTATGATACTATATGGGCATGGTGTCACTTGTGATACTATATAAGCATGGGATCCCTTACTATAATACTGGGCGTGGTGACCCTATACATGATACTGGGCATGGAATCCCTATTCTATGATACTGAGCATGTCGTCCCCAATACTACTGTGATATTGAGCATGTCTTCACTTATAAATGTGATACCATGCATTGCAACCCTTGATAATTATTCAGAGTTATTCCAGCATGGGCCGAATCAGGTAATGTCAACTTGGTTTCCTTTCAAGAACCAGAGCTAACCCATTTACAGTTTTTATTACTGCTTTACGTTGTTATACTTTCACACTATTATATTGTATACATATATTAGATATTTATAGATTCCATTAGTGGTGGCATATTGAGATTTATATCACACCCTATTTGGGATGTCTATGGAACCTAGGTATACTTCAAGCTTGTAGATGTAGATAATGGGAAGCGTCCTCTTACGGGTGCATGACATTTTGGAATGTCTTAGTATGGAGCTTGGTAGCAGATGATTGGGCTAGAGCTTTGGATGCTAGATAGAATTTTTGTCCTTTTTGTACCTTTTTGTATAATACTATTTCTTGCTTTCTGTATCCATGTTTTCCTACTTTATAGATACATGACATACATTATCATCCTTCTGTATATGAATCAGTTTACTAATTTTTATTATTATTCAGTTCTAGGTTATTCATGATTGTTTCCACTGCTTATTCATTGTTATACCACCTTTTCTATTTATCTGTTGATTGTACTATTGTTCTAAACTGGTAATGAGGGAATATATCCCTACAGACACAAAAAAGGCCCTCGTTGCTAGTCGATAGCCTCTAGTATTCAGGGATATGCTCTTGAGTTCATGTGGCTAAACAAGCTTAGGGCACCGTTCAGTGGCATCTAAGTTTAGGAAGTCACAAAGTGATATCAGATCTCCTTTTTTTCCTTACTATTTTGAGATAATAAAGAAGAGATTAGGAAGGTTGTGGGGCTTGTTAATGATCTATTCATGGGAATTGCTAACCCATGTATAGAGAAAATCAAAATTGACTCCAATGGAAATGGCTATTTACTACTTTTTTTATTACAATTGATTTATTCCACCATTGGGTGATGCACTTGAATTGTGATATTACTATTTATATGATTGTAGTTTATCTTATATCCTTGGATTAATGAGATAAGGGAAGGGAAGCAATAAGCATGCATAATATTTGTCACTTTATAGGGAATTCACATGCCATGCATATGCCATGCAATATAAGAGCATTGTGTTATTTTCATTTCTTGTGATTTCCATGAGTGATTTTATTGATATAAATAGAATTGTTATTGGGTAATGATTATTTCATGGAATTAAAAAAACATAGTTTGTACTTATAGTATCTTCTATAAAATAACAATAATTTCCAACATAATCTATATTAGACACCCAAAGAATCCAACTATGGAATGTTGAGTCATGGGTCATTGGACACATGGAATAGAACGTGTTATGGTATAGATTGACTGGATGCCACATTTCGGTACATAAGGTGTATGGGCCCTTATAGATTGAAAGTGGTGAAACATTTGGTTCAATAATTTGAATTGAAATGTAAATATGAATTTAAAAGTCAAATTGGAATTCAAAAAACACAGATATGGACCCGGTCTCTACCTTAGTAATGGGTAGTAGGTAGAATCTCTACTATTTTATATAAATGTTTTATCACCTAGAACTGACTCTTTGAGCTGGAATAGGGGCGAAAATATGACATATAAATTATTTTTACCTATTATATTTTTATATTTGTGGCTTATTCCATTATCGAATCCTATCAGAGGTGTGTATTAGGAAATTTTAGACCAATTTCACCACAATGTCCTCCAGTCGTACGTTAGGAGTACAGTGAGGATCATTCCCTATAGTTGGTGGGATCTGAGCCACCAGTTATACCTCATATATTTCTTCATGTGTCACCTATTTCCATTCCAAATATGGGTGATGATGTATGGTTTTGAGGAGATTTCCTGCATTTTGTGCAGACGATTCAAGGAGCTTTGCGCTCTACCCCTTCTATGGGAGATTTGACTAGGGTGTTCCAATAATAGAATTTACCCACATTTTCAGGGGATGGAGGAACACATGATATAGAGTTATAGATCAATACTGTTATGTATATATTCAAGTATTTGGAGACACCTCTTAAGAGGATAGTGAAACTCACTACTTATATGCTAAGAGGATCTACCCAATACTGGTGGGATATTCTAAATCAGGATGGTCAATATTGGGAAACAACGTGGAGGGAATTACAGTCTAGATTCTTTGATTATTTATTTCTATATACCCTAAGGGCCAATTTATCTAGGGTGTTCATTAACCTATAGTAGGGTTCAATAACATCTATGGACTATTCATCTCATTTTAAAGAGTTTCAGTGATTCATGCCTATCTATACTGCTAATGAGCTAGAAAATGTGAGATGATTTGAGGATGGTCTGAGGCATCCTATCCATTATTAGGTAAATGTTTTATGGTTTAATAACATATCTAAAATAGTTAACAAATCCCTTATACCCATGAGTAAACTAATGGAAGTAGACAATATGATCTAAGGAGGTTTAAAACCCAGATAGAGTAGTGGTTCTACAAGTTGTTGGAAGCAATTATTTATGACTGAGTGTGTGAGAAACAAAAACTCTATGACACCCATAGACAGTTACGTGGTATGTCACTAGTGTGGGAATCCTAGGCATAAGAGTCCCTAGTGTCCCAGAGACCTCATCGAGTGACAAGGCTACGATAGATTGGAGAATCAATAACGATTCTGTAAGACCTTCCCATATGTGTGAAGTTGAATAGGATCCTTGCTAGATTTACCTTCAAGATCAGGTTCAACAACACCTCACCAAGAAGGTAGTTGGAGTACTATAGTCCATACAATAAGAGGAGGAGGTCATGTCCATGGTTTCCAGGCTTCAGATATATAGCTCTAGTAGATCGGAACTACTCCAGGTAGCCCGGTTGTAGCACATGGTTGTGGATCAGAACATATCTATTTAGTGCAAACTATACCAGAGGAGTAGGACACCGGGCCATCTATAGTTATAGGTACTATTATAGTAGCCCATACTATCATATTTTACTTATTCGATATAGGTGTATCACATTCCATCATATATATTTCTGTTGAGGAGAGTCTCGAACAACATGTTGAGTACTATTGTGGTGTGATGATGCTTGATAAACCTTTGGGTATACAATAAAAAAATGTAAAACAATGCAAGGACTATCCTCTATAGGTAGGAAGATATCATTTCTTGTGTAACCTCTTCATCCTCGAGATGATAGGATTTGACATCATTCTCGGTATGGGCTGGTTGGTTCCCTATCATGCCCATGTTGTTTGGTATCATCAGAGGGTGTTGTTTATATCAATAGAGGGTGATACTTATATTCGCAAGAATGGGTGGAATGTCTAGGATGATAGAGATGGACCATAGCATCTCAAGATATATTGAGTGACCGCTCAGATTGATAGAATTTATATGAAAGATCAGGGACTACAATAAATTGAGTTCCCTCTGTAGTCGATCGATTCTGGGATGTATTACCTGAAATTTTTTAGGACTACCACCTGAGAGAGGTATAATTTACTATCGTTCTAGTACTAAGAGATACATTAGTATCCGTTACTCCTTATAGGACAACTACTATTGAGTTATAGGAGCTCAAGAGGTTTCTAGAGGACTTAAAGGACAAGGGTTTTATATGGAATAATAATCATCCTTGGGGTTCACCGGTCCTTTTTACCAAGAAGTTGGATGGAAACCTTAGCTTTTTCATGGATTACCAGATGTTGAATCAGATTACAGTGAAAAAATGGTATCCTTTACCTCACATAGATGATCTTTTTAACCAGCTCATAGGAGTGGGGTTATTCTCAATGATCTACCTGAGATCGGGATATCATCAGGTTTGAGTCAGGCCTTTATATATTCCATTGATTTCTATAGTTCCTATAGCTTATATGAGTATCTCGTGATGTAATTAAATCTTATGAATGTGCATTACATCTCCATGGATTTGATGAATAAGGTTTTCTATCCCAACCTAGATTCATTTGTCATGGTATTCATAGATGACATCTTGGTGAGTTCTCATAATCAGAACAACCATGATACTCATATTGAGATCATTTTGAATACACAAGATAGCACAAAATGTATGATAAGCTTAGTAAATTCCATTTCTATATCAACAAGGTTCACTCATTGGGTCACATTATCTCAGATATGAGAGTTTCAGTTAACCCAGAGAAGGTGAGAGTTGTAGTTACTTGGGAGTTTCCCAAAAATTCCTTTGATATATGAAGTTTCTTAGGGCTAACTAGTTAGTACATGAATTTTATTCAGGACTTATCACACTTATAAGAACCTCTTATGAGATTGAATAAGATGGGTGTGAAGTTTCTATGGTCTTAATCCCACGAGACAAAATTTTAGGAGATGAAATGGATATTGACTTCAGCATCAATCTTGATTCTGCTAGAGTCAGGTAGGAGATATATAGTCTATTTTGATGCATCAGGTATCGATCTAGGAGTAGTTATAATTTAGGAAGATAGATTCATTGCATACAAGTCACATAATTTGAGGTCTCATAAGAATAATTATCCGACACACAATCTTGAGTTGGAATCTATTGTATACGTCTTGCATTGTTGGAGGCATTATCTACTGGGAAAACATTTTGGGGTATTTAATGACCACAGGAGCCTCAGGTATATATTTAAACATCAGGTATTAAATCTCAGGTAGAGAAAATGGGTAGATTATCTACAATCCTTTGACTTTAGTCCAGTCTATATGCCTGAGAAAGGTAATGCTATTGTAGATGCTCTGAGTAGGAGGACTTGGACGTAGATGGTTCAGGAGGCCAATAACAAATGTAATCTTATAGATCTATTTTATGATATGCACATATAGGTTTAGAACCATCATGGATATTCTATACTTTCATCTATATTAATGACCTCTTCACTTATAGAGAGGGTGATGATGAGGTACTTTTTAGATCTTGAGGTCTTGGTCCTACAAGAGGGTATTTTAGGTGAGGACCTACCTTTAGATTGGACTATTGATGATGAAGAAATCCTATGTATACATGTGAATATCTGAGTTCCCACAGTTATGAGATAAAAGATGATATGTGAGTCGTATGCTTCCCAGTGGTAAGTTCACATGGGTATCTCCAAGATGTATCATGATATGCACCAATAGTATTGGTGTCCAGGGATGAAGTGTTAGATAACAGGTTTTATCACTAGGAGTTCCACCTATCAGTAGGTGAAGGGGGAACACCAGAGACCTACATTATTGTTACAACCATTACTGGTACCATAATGGAAATGGTAGGATGTTGAAATGTATTTTTTTGTTGACTTAATGAGGTCACCTCAAGGTAGCAATGCAGTCTGGGTAGTCATGGATTAACTGAAAAAAGTATCCCATTTCCTTCCTATATAGGATACTTTCTTAGTTGATGAACTGAGGAGATTATATATCCATGAGATTATCTGACTACATGTGGTTCCTTATAATATAATTTCATATAGGGGTACTTTATTTACATTGAGGTTCTGGTTGGGGTTGCAGAAGGCTATGGGTACATAGGTGCTTCTGAGCACAACCTTTCACCCTCAGACCGATGTTCTATCAGAATTGACTATAAAGGTTCTATAGGATATTCTTTGAGCATGCATCATTGATTTTAGTGGTTATTGAGAGAATCATATCCCTATTATTTATTTATCCTATAATAATAGTTATTAGGTGATGATAGAGATGGATACCTATGAGACCCTATATGGTAGGTTGTTCCATTCACCCCCATACTGGTTAGAGGCAGGAGAGATAGAACTACTCAGTCCTCATCTCATTCAGGAGACTTTATAGTAGGTTCAACTGATCTGGAAGCATATGTTTATAGCTTGGTCTAGACAAAAATATTATGTTGTTCACCATTGACAACCTCTAGAGTTCAAGGTTGAGGATTGTGTATTCTTGTGGGTATCACCCAGATTTGGACATAGATGGATATAGAGGCAAGGGAAGCTATCTCCATGCTTTATCAGGCCATTAGAGATTCTATAGAGAGTGGGGATAGTATTCTATTAGTTTCTATTACCTTATAGGTATCATTACATGCATGGAATATTAAACATTTTATACCTTCACCATTATCATTCTGACCCATCTCATACTTTTGATCTTGAGGACATTGAACAAGATACTGATGCTTCTTTTGAGAAGTATCCTATACGTATCATTGACCAGAACACAAAGAATCATTGAGGTCAGTCTATCTATTTAGTAAGAGTGTTATGGAAGAACTCTTAGGTACAAGATGAGACTTGGGAGTGGGAGGCTGAAACATGTTCCTAGTGGTCAGAGTTATTCTCAGATGAAGTTTTACTGCCCTTGGAAGGTGAACTCAGGGATGTGTTCCTTTAAGGGGGAAAGACTGTAAGAACCCAATATTTATTATAGGTAAATATCCTTTTAATTTTAGTTTAATTCTTTATTATAGACCTAATATAAATACCTAATGAGTTCATGAAGGTTTTAGGGGTTTCTAAGGATTTTTCGAAGCCTAGAACCCTGACTGGTGGGAAAAATAGACTGGACGCACAGTTAGGAAAACTATGCACGAAAGGATGCATGGTTATCCCTAACCATGCATGGATAGACAAAGGATAAATCAGGGAGTATGGTATACCCTAACCGTGTTCTAGGGTCCACAATCCCATGTGAAATGTCTGTAGTTTTTAGGAGAGAAGATTCACATAGTTGGCACACAATTTCATAATCATGCGACCTAACCATGCAGGTTCCCTCCTTAAGCAGTGGTAGGTGCATGGTTAGTGTACGGTTTGGACAACTATGTGGATAAACCATGAAACCCATATATTTTGGAAAAAATTAAAAAATTTCCCTTAATGATCTAATTAAACTCACCTTTCCTCTCATTTCTTATTTGGAGGATAACTTATGGCTTATTCTCCCATTTTGAGTTCCCAAATCCCTATTTGATAAACTTTGATCATGTTTTTCCGTCTGGTGTCCAATTCAAGTGTCTTTAGTCTTGTTGGATAGCCACTAGTAAGATATCAATTCTTTTTTTTATCCAATCATCATTTCTATTATCCTTGAAAAGGTTATAGAGGTGTAGGTTCATATGCCCTATTTTAAGGGTGTTCATCCATTCTTTAGATTTCTTCTAATATAGGCCAAAATAAAGGCTGATACTAGATGAAGAGAGTTATCCAAGTATGAGGTAGGTGGTCTATAATTTATTCCTCATGTTTTGATGTTTTATAATATGTGGTGTTGTTCCACACAACGTTTTCACTATCCATTGATCATAAATTGTAATTTCCTTAATTTTTTTCCTTTCTTGGAACCTAAAGGTTTGTTAGAACCCAACCTCTTATTGAGATGGATAAACTAGGAGTGAGTTATCCCTTTGGGTGTTCCCTCAAATATACCTAGTTGGAATTAATCTCTTACACCCAAAACACCAAATGGTGTGTTTGGCCTTAAATTAAAATGATGATACCATTTTGATATGGAATGAAAGTAGTGGCATAACATGGCTAGTGCCCTTGAAAATTGTAAATAATTGAATTGATTAGAGGTTAGTGGTAACCCCACATCACATAATTGAATTAAACAATGGCCACAACCTTTTTTATTATTAAATGTAATGGAATTATGAATTATTCCTTGGATCATACTAAATCCAATGGGATATTATCGCTAAGGATGTGTGGTAATGGAAAAAATATTTAATTAGGTAATATAAGCATGATGACCCTTATAAACATTATAAATGAATGGGCATGGTATCCATAATTCTTTATATTTAATGGGTATGATGAACCTTGAACATGTTATATTAATACGGGCATGGAGACCCTCATAAAAATTTTATACTATATTACACTACTAGAAAGACGACCTATACCCACGGTTCAAAACCGTGGGTATAGCCTCCAAAACCATGGGTATAGGCTATACCCATGGTTTTGGGAACCATGGGGGTGATAGGCATCACAATATGGGTCTTAGCCTATACCCATGATTTTCCAAACCATGGGTATAGGGGTGTCACAACATGGCACACCGCTGTACATCTTGGTACAACACTGCCCCCACGGTTTTCAAACGGTGGGGATTTATATTAAAAAAATTAAAGGTAGAGGGATTTGACCATGGGACACCCCACAAGAAGGCCTCCTTCTCTGACCAACTGATCCAAACACATGTTCAATATATATATATATATATATTTATTTATTTATATAAATATATTAATATATCCACTTATCTAAAAATGAGGAAGGCGAGAATCGAACACGTGACCGGTTGGAGGAGGATACGTCGCTTGGCCAAATGAGCTGCAGAAATTTTGTTAATATATCCATACATATATTTACTTATATTAATTAAACTAATTTATTAGAAAAAGACTCCCGATATTCGAATAATGGACCGCCTTCAACAACATGGATTGCCTCACCAACCAACCTATGGATATTAATTGTATTTATATTTATATCTTTGGAATTATATTAATCCAAACTGTGTTCCCAACAAATATTTTTGTTGTCCTGCGTAATTTTTTTTCCCGACATAATGCGAGGAAGATATACCCATGGTTTGGCCAAACCGTGGGTATATGTCTTAAAAAAAACCCCAATACCCACGGTTTTGAAAAAACGTGGGTGTAGGTCTTCCGAAAAAACCCTACACCCATGGTTTAGCCAAAACTGTGGGTATACATCTTGAAAAAAAAACCTATACCCATGGTTTTGTAAAATTGTGGGTATTGGTATTTTAAAAAAATCTATACCCACGGTTTTGGAAAAAACCATGGGTATATATGACCTATACCCACGGTTTTCCAAAACTATGGGTATAGGTCTTCATATTATCCCCCGGTTTTCTAAAACCGTCGGTATAGGGGTACCCTATACCCACAGTTTTTTAAAAAACTGTGGGTATAGGCCCATTTTCTATTAGTGTGAGCATGGAATCCCTTGTGATACTATATGGGCATGGAATCCCTTATAATACTATATGGGAGTGGAGTCCTTTGTGATACTATATAAGGATGACGTCCCTTGTGATACTATATGGGTATGGCATCCCTTACTGTGATATTGGGCATGGAGACCTTATATACGATACTAGGCATGGTTTCACTATTATGTGATATTGGGAATGATGTCCCCTATACTAATATGATACCTGGTATGGAGTATCCTTTAAATGTGATATAGGGAATTTATAACCTTGATAATTGTTCATAGTTATTCTGGAAGGAGTAAAAGTAGGTAGATTCAGCCTAGTTTCCTTTCAGAAACTAGATCCGACCCATTTACAGTTGTTATTACTACTTTACATTATTATACCCACACACTTCCACATCTTATAAATTTAATGGATATTTATATACACCATTAGTAGTGTAATACTAAGATTTATCTCACACCCTATCCGGGCCGCCTATGTCACTCGGACAGACTTCATGCTTGCAGGTGTGGATAAGGGGAAGCTTCCTCTTATAGATGTGTAAAATTATAGCATGTATTAAGATAGAGTTTGGTAGCAGATGGCCAGGTTGGAATTCGTGATGCTAGATATAATTTTTTTCCTTTTTTTACCTATTTGTATATTATTGCTACCTACTACCTGTATCCATGATTTTTTGCTTTATAGATACATGACATAAATTATAATCCTTCTATATATGACTATGTTTAATACTTTTTATTATAATTTAGTACATGGTTATTATTTTATATTTAAATTAATTATTCATTTTTATAGTACTTCTTCTATTTATCAACTGATTGTACCACTATGCTACTCTAGAAATGAGGGAAAAATCTCCCTATAGACACACCCAAGGCCCTTGCTGCTAGTCGATAGTCCTTGACATTTAGGGATATGAACTTGAGGCCATGTGGAAAACCAGGATCAGGGAACCATTAACTGGAATAAAAGTATGATAAATCACAACACATGTATATATAATAAATTCATTAGTGACAAATTAATTATAAATTAAAATTAAAACCATTTTAGAATAAAAGAAATCATTTTCTGAAAAACTATTTTTAGGAAAACAAACACGTTTTAACTCAATAAACTAATTTTTTTTTATGAATGATTATAATGAAATGTATATATTAAATTTGCAATAAAATTTTTAATATTCATCTTATGTGTTTTTTATACAAGATATAAGAATACATCAAATTTTATGCTTAAAAATGTATTTTTTTCTATAAAACAGTTTTGTCGCCTTTGACACACTTATTTTCAAATTAATTATTAAAATTTTTGTAAAATTTATTTTAAAAAACAAGATTCATTTTTAAAATTTTAATATATAAATTATCTTAGGGTATTTTTTTTGTGATTTTTTTGAAATGGTTCATTTTTTGACGAGTTGTGAAAAATGATGAATTTTAGTTGAAGAATTTACTTTTTATTTAAATTATATATAATGTTAAATTATAGTTAGAATTTGTTTTAAAGTATATTCAGTTCAAATTTATATCATTTAATATAATATATTTCATTTTAATCAATTTCATATTGAATTTTTATATAAAAACTTTGTAAAATTTTAAACACTTTCTCTGTAAAAACCTGCTTTTTCACCGTGTCTTCAAGATTATTTTTATATTAAAATTTTCAATTATATGAATTGAATTTATAAAAATGCATTCCATATTTTGAATCATTGTAATTTATAATTTATAATAAGTTCAATTTTATTTTTGACCAAAATTAGTAGTTAAAACAGTAAAAATTATTTACCGCGGTTAAGGTAAAAATTGATTTACCGGGGGGGGGGGGGTAAACCAAGAAAATAAGGGTTAAAAATAACCCAAAAACTTATAAAAAACCCATTTTATGGCCATATTTTTACCTTAAATCTTATAGTTTAGATAATGGCCCATTTTGGAGGCTTGTGGTATGATAAAACTATGGCTATGAAAGAATATTTTCAAAAAATTACAAGCATGCGACTCACCCTACTTATAAAAAGACACCCACTATCCTACATACTTAACTCATTAAAACATATTTTTTTAGAAAATTAATACCCAGTAAACTTACAAAATCCCCTAATATCATCCTAGAAGCCTTATTTTGGGTATAAATAAAACCTAGGAAGGCTTTGGTGAAAATCTATGGAAGACACTCGAAGAAGAGGTAACATTCTTCAATGAGATTTTTTTTTATTTCATTCTCCACCTCCTTAAAATATTATTAAAAAAATGACATATTATACTTAGTATATTAATTATAATTTAATGTTTTTTTAATAAGTTAATGACCTACAAAAACCTCCATTTCCATCAAATTAGTTACGAAATCATCATTTGTGTGTACGACAGACTACTACCTCGTGAACTGATGTCATTAATTTCTCTATTAACAACTATCAAGGCTCTAAATAAGGATGGATTTATTATTTATATATTAATTTTATGGTGTTATTATGATTTTGGAAATATTATATCATATATACCTCCACACTCTCCATTTTGTGGGAATATGATAATGTCACTTGTGTTACGGCGGACTAATGCCTCGCTAAGTGATGTGTTTCGTTGACGCATTACATGGAAGGTACTAATGATGTTTTTAATGAGAATATGTGAGATATATAACATAAAATTTTTTCTTTAATGATAATATATATAATTTAACTTTATTTCTTTCAATCTGACTAGAAAATGGAAACAATGTTCATGCGTACATATGACCTACCGTCTTCATGAACGATGTAATACACTTTCTATCACTATATTTTATAGATTAATATAAATAAATATATAATGAATATATATGAATATATATCATATTTATATAATTATTTAAATTATTTATATAATTAAACAATTATCTAAGTAAGTGTACCAAAAAAAAAATAACAAATCAAAGCATATATGAAAAATAAAGCAATTATTGCCTGAAATGCAACTTTAACATGGAATTATTAATAAACAGGTAATAAATGGTCATAAGAAAATCATATATTGTATGATATATATATTTATGGTTCTATAATATATTTATAATAAACTTATATTTATTATACAGGAGGTTTGAATGTGTACGATGGAAGTCAAGACTATAGGTAAGGGATTTCTAGTGTCTCTTTTATTTCTGGGAGACATATATAAATTCACTACTCATTTATTTTGTGTGTTTTATATACTGAAACTTTGAAATGTTATACCATTAATCTAATCCTTTTAATTATATTAAAATTTTCATTTTATGTTATTCTTTATTTGGGCTTATAATTGAAAATATCACTAAATAAGTAGGGGTTTTTTGTCTCAATTTTCCTTTTTTGAGACACATGTTATGTTATACACCTATCTTATTTTTATGAGGTGTATATAAATACCATTTGAAATGTAATTTCATGAATTTATTTATTCTTATGATATTTTAAGCTTCATTTTATGTTATTCCTTCACAGGTCTTACAATCCAAAGTTACAATAGTGGTAATGATTTAATGTTACAATCTCATCATTTATTAGGATTGTATATAATTTTGTTTCCGATGATAAAATATTATAATCCATATCTCAAGAAACTCATGAATTATAATATTATATATTTATTTATTATATTTTCAAGCAATAATACCATTTTTACTTCTTATTACTTAAAATAATTGAGAAAATTATTTTAATAAAATCTAACATTATTTCTCTCTTTGGTCAGAAAACCGTTTTCTACCAAATTCATGTTTTCAAAAAATGTTTCTAAAAAAGTTTTAATATTATCATATGAATATTAAAAGAAAATTTTAACCATTTTTGAATTTATTTTCAATTTTTTAAATGTAATCCTTATTTAATTTTCAAAAAGCAATGTTTGTTTATATTTTACTGAAAATGTGAAAGGAATATCTGTTTTAAACATGCACGATATGAAAAATATTTCCCACTAACATGATGGCTAAATTATTTCAAGATTACATTATTTTTTTTTCAAATTTATTTTCAAAGAATTGTTTTTATTAATATTTGGTAAATTTTTATAGTTTAAATAAATGATTTCAAAGTTAAAATGATTTTGAAAATGTTTAATGTTTTTAAAAATTATTTTCAAATTAGAAAGGATATTTTCATAAAGAAATTTTTTAAATGATTTTAAAGCTTCATTTATAAGTTTTCAAGGTTATTTTCAAATAAAAGGATTTTCAAAATGTTTTATGTTTTAAATAAAAGTGTTTTTAAAATTGGAATGGATATTTTCCTCAATAAATATTTTAAATGATGTTTCAAAATTATTTCCATATAAGATGAAAACCATTAATTCTATTAATGTCTTACTGGGGATATGATCCAAGGATACCATTTTTATTATTTCTCTGAATGGTTTATGTTTATGATGAAAATATTTTTATGAAACCTATTTCTCTTACAAGGGTTATACCATGATATAATTATTATGAAAAATGATTCTTTTTTCACAAGTTATGCTATGATGAAATGATAAAATGATTCTAAAAAAAATTCCCTTTTTCATAAGTTATGATATGTTGAATTGTTTATGAAACCCATTTCACTGATTGAAAATTATTTTTTATTTTATTATCAAATCACTTTTAAAGGAGAATTGAGAAACCCAAAGTCTATCAAAACAACCAAAATAACAACATAAAAAAACCCCAAGAAAAATACTGGTCCTACCTCTCCCCAGAAACTCGTCATTGAAAGGCCTCCACCAAAGCATGGGAACTCGGTAAACAGTCCAATGCAAAGATGCACAGGCATGGAACCAAGTACTAAAAAGAGGTTAATGATAATTGTTCTATCTTCTTAGAGGGTACAACGATGGTCATCCCAATCCAGAAAGGAGGGTACACAGGTGTTTATCCCAAGCACTAAAAGGAGGTTACATGGGTGGTTATCCCAAGACCCAAAAATAGGGCACACAGGTGGTTAGTTCAAGTCTGAAGCAGGTACATGAGTGGTTATCCCAAGACTAAAATGTTATGAATGTCTTTCATGTATGATTAACATTAGGGTTTTCTATGATTATATTAATGCCACAAATCTATGTCTTATGACAATGTTATGCTCCCATGTATCATGTTCTTTAATTCCCTTATGATTCAAGTCTTATAAACTACCAATATTTTTTTCATGACCCAAGATTATGATCTTTGATAAGTAGATCATCGTTTTCAAATGATATGCACATGTTCTTATAATAATTGTGCTGGTTATGAAAATCATAGTGGGAGATAACTTATCTCACTTATGGACCGATTGTTTATGTTTCCATGTTTCCAAAAGCACTAAACTATTATGGTCCTTAGGCACGTGCTTGTGTAATGTAATGAATATTCATCTAAAAAGATGTAATATCCATGTATGTGAAGCTTGTGTCTTTATATTTGGTATCAGAGGAAAGGTTTAGTTAACTTCCAGAAACTAGGTTGAGAGAAATTTAGTGAGATACCTTGGGATATTTTTAAGGATATGTCTAGGGGTGCCTCTAAGGATAAATCTAAGAATGATTCAATGTATAGAAAAATGACCTATAATTTTGGTAAAGGATAGAGAAAGTGATTTCCAAGAAATAAAACACCTATCATGTCATGACCCGTCCGTTGGGGCCCGTACCATGACTACCCCAAGCCTGCCTTCCATAGGCCAGGGGCTAGTGACTAGCACCTAAATGTGTATTCCCTATAACTGTGAAGGCATTGCCTTTATAACCTGTAAACACACGCAACCAAGCACAAAAAAAGATACGAACACAATTCAACTATATAGAAAAAAGTGTGTTGAAAGTAAAAAGGGGCCAAAATACAATCCCAACAGTATTGGTACAAGTACAACTGAAATAAAATACAACTGAAGAAAAATAAAGGAAACTACTGGGTCTTCCTCTGAGGTTCCTACCTGAAGAGTAGATATAGATCACCTCCTCAGCACTCCACATCTTCCCGTCTCCTCTGCGTACCATCACGCCGTATGGTCCACCTCCGGGCCCCGTCTAGCCCTGGTACCCTCAACCTCGATCATCTCTATCCGTCGTCTGCACCAAACACAACAAGGTGCGGGCATAACCCATACATGGGTGAGTATAACGATACTCAGTTGGGACCCCGAGACCCTCAAGGTCTCACAAAATCCATAAAGGATAAACCAAAAATCATGTAAACTAGTGAAAACCCTACTTAAGTATATTCCCATAAATATACCTAAGTTATCAAGTATACCCATCTCAATCATGAGGAAACATAGAGTCCAACTCAAAATCCCAAAGCTCAACAATTCCACAAAGGAAGGAACACCACGAAGGTAAGTACCACACATGTACACCACATAGAAGAATACCACAAAGGTACTGACTCAGCTCACACTAGGTATTTCTTAGGTACATGAGTAGAGATGATTAGATGTAACTACTGAATCATATTACTCTGTTAAGAGGTTTTGCTGCTGACCCAAATAGGATCACTCAGTTCTAACCCACACAGGATCGCTCGGTGATGACCCACACATGCTCACTCAGTTCTGAACCACATAGGATCGCTAGGTGCTAACCCACACAGGATCACTCGGTGCTGACCCACATAGTATCACTTGGTGCTGACCCACATAGGATCATTATTCATTCTTCACGTCACAACCAACTACTGGGTTCCTGGACTAAGCTTACTCATCTCTGGGAGGGTCTACTCCTCAAGCCACTGGTCGATCCTCCAATTGCCACGAAGTCCAATGAAGAAGTATCACAAAGGACCGCCATTCCATAGGGGTCTCAACACAATAGACGATGAGTCAATCGGACGCCCGGTCTGTGAGTTATTAGCCTTTCAGTCCCAAGGTCCCGGTTGGATTATTGCTTGATCCAACCTGACCATACTCCAAATTTATCCAAAAATATAGTGGGATATACTCAAAGGGACCGTCTCGCTCCAAGGTTTCTAGTTCCGTTGACGGTTCATCAAACAGACGCCCGATGCCAAAGTTATGGCCGATAGAGCAAAAAGTTTGAAGTTGGCCCGAGTCTGGTCCAACCCAACCGTTCTGGGCCCGGCCCAGCCGCACTAGGTAACACGAGGCTATGGGGGGGGGGAGGGCCGTGGGGTGGCGAGGCCGCATGGGCCGCGAGGGCCGCAGATTCCGTGAGGGCGGCACGAGGCCGCAGATTCCGTGAGGGCGGCACGAGGCCACAGGGGCCATGAAGGTCGTGGGTTGGTGAGGCCGCGGGGAGGCACGGAGGGCCGCGGGGCCGCGAGGCCACAGAAAATCAGTGACCACGGGGTGGCAGAGGCCATAGGGGCCACGAAGGCCGCTGGGCAGCATGAGGCAGCGTGGAGGACACAGTGTGGCGGGGCAGCCGTGGTGAGACAGTCCGCTGCGGTTGGCCGGATGGCCAACCGTCTTCTCCACATAGCGCAGTCACATGCCGCGCCTTCTCCGACAGCCAGTTCGAACGACCGCTCTTCGTTCTTCATCATGGAACAAATTCGACTTCTTCCATCGCTGAGAACACACCAATAATAAAGAACATTATAGGGGTCAGGCCATGTTTTTTTCCCACACCCTATGCATTGGAGCGGTAGCAAGCAGCTCAACAAACACATTGAATGAAGAATGTCAAAGTCTACAACCCCCGACAATGATTATTCCCAAACCCACAGAAAAAGAAATAATCCACGGATCAACTAGTTAGAGAGTTGATCTGCATTCTTTGTTTATAAGGGAAGAACATGGGAATCCATAATCACACATAATAAAAACCCTACCTCAGAGATTTGTCGACAGAGGTCATGAGGAAAGAGACGAAGTCGTTGGGGATAGATGGACATCAGTGACGTCGGAATTTCTTCGATCATCGGTTCGTTGTCGTTGAAGACGTTCCTCGCCGGCATGAGAGTTCTTTGTTGGGGAGCGCATTCTTCGTTGGAGAACGCATTATTCATTGGAGAGAGTAATCCTCTAAGTGGTTCTCCTCTCCCAATTCCACCAAAATGTGAAAATATCCCCCTTGTTAATTTAAGTTTATCAAATTAAAAGGTTGGAACAATTAATTGTTGGCACAATTAATTGTACCACATTGGCAAAATTAATTGTATCCAATTAATGAGAGGAAATGATTAATGGGGAGTTGATGGGTTTCTCCCCCAATTAGGAGGGGTTGGGTGGTCCCCACCCCTAAATTAAAAATGAGGGTTAGTTCAGGTGGTCCCCACCTCTAAAGATCCACATGGGATGTTTAGGCTTGGGTGGTCCCTGTAAGCCACAACTCAAACTAAGGGAACAAGTGGGGGTACTGAGCACGCATCTGAGCCTCCCGCTCCCACGTGCTCTCTTGGAGGTTCCCATGCTGCCAAAGAACATGAACCAGAGGTATCGACCGACCACAAAGGACCCACTCCTGTCGATCCTCAATCTCCACTAGAACCTCTGAAAATTTCACCCCATCGTTGAAGTCTAGCTCACCGTGGTCGATGACGTGAGAAGGGTCGTGCACGTATCTCCTTAACTGGTACATGTGGAATATGTCAAGCACCTGGTGCAAATGAGGTGGAAGAGTTAAGTGGTAAGACACCTCTCCAACTCTGATAAGGACCTGAAAGGGTCTAATGAATCTCGTAGATAACTTTCCACCTCATCAAAATCTCCATAAACCTCATCGGGGTGAGACCCGTAGAAATACGTGGTCACCATCCTTGAACTCTATAGGTCTATGTATCCTATCGGAATAAGAATTATGCCTGCTATATGCAGTCTTCATCTTCTCCTGGATGATTTGCACCTTCTCTATGGTAGCCTGTACCATCTCCTGTCCCAATAGTGCTTACTCCCCTGGGTCTGTCTAGCACAAAGGCAATCTACAAGGTCGCCTGTACAACACCTCAAAAGGTTCCATTCTAATGGTGGAGTGATAGCTGTTTTTTTATAAAAACTCCACCAAAGGAAAGTGATACTTCTAGATGTGACTGAAGTCGAGGACACAAGCATGCAACATGTCCTCGAGAGTCTGAATGGTCCACTCTGTCTGGCCATCTATCTATGTATGGAAGGCAGTGCTCAAACAAAGATGCGTCCTGAAAGCCTCCTGCAACCTCTTCTATAGCTGGGAAGTAAAGCGTGTATCATGACCAGAGACAATTGTCTAGGGTAATCCATGTATCCGCACAATCTCCTGCACATAGAGGCATCCCAATCTCTTTACTGAACCCAAATCTCTGATCATTTGGAAGTGGGCCGACTTGGTGGGTTAGTCGACGATCACCCAAATCAAGTCATGACCTCTGGATGTACATGGAATTCCTATCAAAAAGTCCTTGGATATCCCATCCCACTTCCACTCTGGGACCTCTAAAGGCTGAACTAAGCCTGCTGGTACCTGATGCTCCGCCTTCACTTGCTGACAAGTGAGGCATTGAGAGACAAAATCTAATACTGCTTTCTTCATTACTGGCCACCAGTGCTATCATCGGAGATCCTGGTACATCTTCACCACTCTTGGATGTACCGCTAGAGTGGAAATGTGGAACTACCTCATCACTTCCTCCTGAAGCAACATTGGTACCATGGTACTTTCTCTAAAGAGGATGACGTGCTCCCTAGCTTCAGAAAATCCATCAAGTGTCTGTCCTATGGATATCTGAGCACGTCATGCCTCGCAGTCAGTGTCCCCACACTGCGCCTCCCTGAATCACTGAAGAAGTGGGGGAGTGACTGTAAGAGACTGAAGAAAAGCTTCTCCATCCCGATCCACAAAGGATATCTGCAAAGTGGCCAACTGCTCCGTTGCTTCACCTAGCAGCTGTATACTAGACCTCTTGCTGAGTGCATCTGCTACAACATTCCCCTTCCTAGGAGTATAGACTATCTCAAAGTCATAGTCTAGGAGGAACTCAAGCCAACGTCACTATATTAGGTTTATGTTATTCTGATAGAAGATATACCTTAGACTCTTGTGATCATAGAAGACTGTAAAACACTCGCCCATCAAGTAATGTCGCCACATATTCAAGGAGAAGACCACTACTGATAACTCTAGGTCATGGGTAGCGTAGTTCTGCTCATGTTGTCTCAGTTGTTGAGAACCATATGCGATCATTGCTCTCTCCTGCATCAGGACACATCTGAGATCGGTCCCTGATGCGTCGTAATAGACCACGTACCCTACGCCCTCCTCCGTTAGCCTCAAGATGGGGGAACTAGACAGCCTCTACCTCAGCTCCTGAAAACTCTGTTGGAATCTCTCCGGCCAAACGAAGGGTATCCCCTTCTTCGTCAATGCTGATAAAGGTGTTGCAACTCTGGAGAAATCTGGCACAAACCTCCGGTAGTATCCAGCCAAACCCAGGAAACTCTGTACCTCTGTCACACTCCTAGGTGGATCCCAAGAAAGTACCGCCTCAATATTCGCTAGATCTACTACAACTCTAATCTCTGAGATGACGTGTCCCAAAAAGTGCACCTCTCGGATCCAGAAATGGCACTTCGATAGCTTACCATAAAGCTGGTATTCACGGAGTGTGTCCAGAAATATCTACAAATGATAGACATGCTCCTACTCAGTAGTCGAGAAGACCAGAATGTCATCGATGAATACTACTACAAAGCGATCAAGGTATGGCTGAAAGATTCTGTTCATGAGTCCCATGAACATTACTGGGGTGTTGGTCATACTGAAAGGCATAAACAAGAACTCATAATGGCTGTACCTAAATCTGAAAGCTGTCTTCTGCACATCCTCATCTCACAATTTGAGCTAGTGATAGCCCAATCCGAGGTCTATCTTTGAGAACCACCGTGCTCCATTCAGCTAATCAAAGAGGTTGGAAATACTTGAAAACGAATACTTGTTTTTCACGGTCACCTGGTTCAGGCACCGATAGTTGACACAAAGTCTCAAACTCCCATCCACCTTCTTGGAAAACAAAATCAGGGCTGCCCAAGAAGAAACACTGGGCCAAATGAACCCTTTCCCCTGTAAGTCCTATAACTGTACCCACAGCTCATGAAGCTCCGTGGGAGTCATCCGATACACTGGTGTTGATATCGGTGCTATCCCAGGGTACATGTCAATGTAAAACTCCACCTATCTATGAGGAGGTAGACCCAAAACATCATTAGGGAAGACATCCGCGTACTGGTCCACCACTACAGGATATCTCAGACTCTCCACATCAACTGCTCCAAGGGTAAGGCTAGCCAACTGATAAGTGATAGGCTGCACTCTCCTCTGGGTAAGTCCATCCTGTGCTACAAAGGCTCCCTTCTCACTGGTGAAGTTAAACCTGGTCCCATCCATGCGAACACACCACACTTTGTGCCTAATACAGTCAATATGAGCATAGACTATAGATAACTAGTCCATACCCAAGATGACGTTGTAAGGCCTTGACGCCGATACTAAGAGATCCCAGCCAAAGCTCTAAGCTCCTAAAGTAAGCTCACACTACCGGCACCAGTGCGTAATCATTGAAACCACTCCCGTAAGAGTCTCTAGCCGTAAGGATTGAGCCAATGGCTCCATCAGAATCTCCAAGTTCCGAATGAGGGTAGTGTCAATAAAATAATGACTGTCACCTATGTCTATAAGTACTGCAAATAAGGTGGAGTAGACATAGATCGTACCTAATATCATCTCCAGAGCACCGTGATCATAGGCCTTAGCTGCCTGGAGCTGATCTCACCCCTCTCCAACTACTCTCTGTGGTAGGGGTGGACCACATAGTGGTGGTGGAAGTAACATCTCGAATCGTCACCCACCACCAGCTGCATGGCCAACTCCTCTGCCATGTATGCCTGCTTCTTGTGGACCTCCACGTTCGAACCTCTGTCTCTGCATGGGCGGTCCTTCGACCATCTTCTGATCATCTGTATGGCGGTTCGGACAGTCACGATCCATGTGACCCTACCTGCCACATGCATAACACTGCATGTTCCTTGCATGATTGGATCTGTCTTGGGTGCCCCACACAACCGAACCTGAATCATACAGTCGTCCACCTGTAGGTCTGGTCCTCTTAGACCTCTAGGACATCTGTCTGCTACCAGCTGCAGAAAACTCCACTACGTGACGTCCAGTGGTGGGTCTCACTGTTGGTGACTGCTCAGCAAGGAAACTCTACACTAAGAGGGCTCTCTCTAATACCCCCGCCTGCATCGGGATACTAAGAGAAATCATCGAATACCTAATATCCTGTATGAGTCCCTACTCAAAGGTCCGGGCCCTAAATAATGGGTCCCACACCATATCAGTGGAGTAGCATGATAGGTCAGTGAACCTCGCTGAGTATTGAGCCACAGTCATGCTGCCCTGCTGTAGATGAAGTAGCTCCTGTATATGCACTGCACGAAGTGTTGCTGGAACAAACTCTGCCCGAAACTGGCTCTCAAAGTCTTCCCATAGAAGCGTCACCTCATCGTGAACTTGGAGCATCAAGCTCCACCATCTACCTACTACTACCTATAGAAGGCTGGTGGGAAGGATCACCATGAGATCAGCTGGTGTCCCAACCAGTCGGAAAACTATCACCACAACCTCCAACTAATCCTCAGCCACCTGTGGGTCCATCTCTCCCCTGAACCTGGGTGGCCTTTGGTGCTGGAACTTGTGAAATGTGCTTAAGCGGCGTGAACCCTCTGCTGCTGGGGCTGGTGTCATCGGTGGCCCAATGGGTAATGTTATAGCTGGTTCCTCCGCTAGTGCCTCTACTGGAAGAGGGCCCTACACCGAGGCCTCGTTTCTTGGTGGGTTATTAGTGCGTACTATATCTGGAACCCTAGCTGACTGTCTATGTGGATGCATCCTAAAAAGAAATAGGTGCGCCACGGTCAAATAGTTATACCTGGTGAGCAGACTCAAAGAGATCACAAAGAAAAATCTTCAAAACACACACGTAATCAGTGTTTTCTTACACTGAGTCAGAAATCATAAGTCAGGGTCCTGGTGTATGGATACATCGACTGCTGAACCAACACTGGATTCCCTAAATTGATAATCACACTAACTAAACTTAACACTATTACCGTTAAAAAGAAAGATAAGAGTCCTATGTTCTATGGTATAACTGACTCCTATGATACCAATTTGTCACGACCTGTCCCCCGGGGCCCATGCCATGACTACCCCAAGCCCGCCTTCCATAGGACAGGGGCTGGCGACTAGCACCGAAAGGCATATTCCCTATAACCCAGAAGGCATTTCCTTTATAACCTATAAACACACGCAACCAAGCACATAGTAAGATACAAACCCAAGTCAACTGTATAGAAAAAAGAGTGCTAAAAGTAAAAAGGGTCCAGAATACAAGCCCAAAAATAATAGTACAAGTACAACTGAAATACAATACACCTGATGAAAAAGAAAGGCAGCTACTGGGTCATCCTATGAGGTTCCTACATGAAGGGTAGTTATAGATCACCTCCTCAGCACTCCATGTCCGCCCGTCTCCTCTTCATACCATCATGCTTTATGGTCCACCTTCGGGCCCCGTCTATCCCTGGTACCCTCAACCTCGATCAGCGCTGTCCATCGTCTCCACCAAACACAACAAGGTGCAGACATAGCCTGTGCAGGGGTGAGTATAAAAATACTTAGTAGGGACCCCGAGACCCTCAAGGTCTCACAAAATCCACAAAGGACAAACCAAAAAGCATGTAATCCAGTGAAAAACCTACTTAGGTATATGCCCAAACATATACCTAATTTATCAAGTATATCCATCTCAATCACGTGGAAACACAAAGTCCAACTCAAAAGCCCAAAGTACAACTATTCCACAAAGGAAGGAACACCACGAAGTTAAGTACCACATAGGTACGCCACGCAGAATAATACCACAAAGGTACTAACTCATCTCACACTAGGTATTTCTTAGGTATAGTAGTAGATATGATTAGATGTAACTGCTGAATCATCTTACTCTATTAAGAGGTTCTACTACTGACACAAACAGGATCGCTCGGTGCTGACCCACATAGGATCGCTTGGCGATGACCCACACAAGATCGCTCGGTGATGACCCACATAGGATCGCTAGGTGCTGACCCACACAAGATTTCTCAGTGATGACCCACATAGGATCGCTCGGTGCTGACCCACATAGGATCACTATTCATTCTTCAAGTTACAACCAGCTAATGGGATCCTGCACTAAGATTTCTCATCTCTGGAAGGGTCCAATTTTCAATCCACTAGTCAAAACTCCAACTGACATGAAGTCCCAAGAAGAAGTATAAAAAAGGACCTCCATGCCATAGGGGTTTCAACGCAAGAGACGGTGCATCAATCAGACACTCGGTCTGTGAGTTATTAGCCTTTTAGTTTTGAGGGCCCGGTTGGATTCATGATCGATTCAACCTGACTATACTCCAACTTTATCCAAATCTAAAGTGAGGTATATTCAAAGGGACCGTATTACTACAAGGTTCCTAGCGCCCCCGATGGTTCATCAAATGGACCCCCAGTGCCAAAGTCATGGCCGATAGATCAAAAAGATAGAAGTTAGCCCGAGTCTGGTCCGACCCGGCCTGGGCCGACCCGACCCGGTTCGGGTCTACCCGGCACAGCTCAGCCACACTGGGCGGCAGTTCGGAGGCCATGAGGGTGGCGTGAGTCCATGGGGGGAGGAGGTCGTGAGGGCCGTGAGGGCTGTGTGGGCGGCGCGAGGCCGCGGGGGTCGTGGAGGCCGCGGGGCGGCAAAGGCCACAGGGGCTGCAGAGGGCCACCAGGCAGCGAGGATGTGGGGGTTGTGAGGCCACAGGATGACGGAGATCATGGGGAGGTGGAGGCCATGGGGTGGTACGAGGTAGTGCAGAGGCCACAGTGTGGCAGGGTGGCCGCGGTGCGGCGGTCCACCTCGGCTGGCTGGATGGTCAGCCGTCTTCTCCGCACGTTGCGGTCGCGCGCCGCACCTTCACCGGTGGCCGGTTCGGCCGACCGCTCTTCGTTCATCGCTGTGGAACAAATACGCCTTCTTCTATCGTGAAGAACACACCAATAATAAAGAACGACGGAGGGGTCAAACCATGTTTTTTTGGCCCACAGCCTCCGCGTTAGAGCGGTAGTAAGCGGTTCAACAAAAACCTTAAATGAAGAATGTCAAAGTCTACATCCCCCAACAATGATTATTCCAAAACCCACAAAAAAATAAATCATCCTCGAATCAACTAGTGTGAGATTTGATCCACATTCTTTGTTTAGAAGGTAAAAACATGGAAATTCATAATCACACACAATAAAAACCCTACCTTAGATATTTTTTGACGAAGGTCATGAGGAAAGAGATGAAGTCATTGGGGATAGACGAATGTCTGTGACGTCAGCATTTCCTCGATCGTCGGTTCATTGTCATTGAAGACGTTCCTCGCCAGCGTGAGCTTTCTTTATTGGGGAGTGCGTTCTTCATTGGAGAACACGTTCTTCATTGGAGAGAGTAATCCTCCAAAAGGTTCTCCTAACCCAATTCCACAAAAATGTGAAAATATACCCCTTGTTAATTTCAGTTTATCAAATTAAAAGGTTGGAACAATTAATTGTACCACGTTGAAAAAATTAATTGGCTCCAATTAATGGGAGGAAAGGATTAATGGGGAGTTGAGAGGTTTCTCCCAAAATTAATATGGGTCGGGTGGTCCCCACCCCTAAATTCAAAATGGGGGTTAGTTTAGGTGGTCCCCACCTCTAAACATTCACATGGGAGGTTTCGGCTCGGGTGGTCCCCATCACCATAACCCATGTTAAGGGGTTTCAACAAATAAAATAAAAATGTTAACATTTTTATTTATTTTACTCTTTCATGAAAAACACAAAAACTAACTTTCAGTCTCAACCCACTACAGTCGAGGTGAAGGTCTCTTTAAGAAAATACCGACACGATGAGTTCAACGGTGCCCTCTAATTTCAATTCTGAGCACCGGTTAAAAATTTAGAAAATCCCACTTGTATGCTTACTGAACGTACTCGGAAAAAAAGTTCAGAAATTTATTCCAGGCACACTGGGCCTCAGAATCACGCACCGTCAATTTTCCCGGACCTGTAAAATTTCCATATATTTTAAAAAATTAAATTTACATGGAAATTCCGGGTCTTTAGATATCAGTATACTGCAAGTGGATGTGGATCTAGAATAGAGGTACCTAGGGGTAATAAACTCAAAAAGGGCATATTGTGTTGGACTTGATCATCACTTGGTTCAAAATAACGGGTCTACTGCACACCTAATTTAACGCTCTCATGGGATATGCTTTGGAAATTCCCAAAATATTTATTAACCATCATACATAATTTAAACTAATGGTGAATATGAATGACCTAGGATTAATCGAAGGTTTCAAAGATTAAAAAAATGTGTCATGATTTAAACATCCTATATGTGACTTTTCATGATTATTTGGTTTTCCAATATGATTAGCATTTCTAAAACTATGATTTTTGGTTTTAGTCAATTGATGGAACTTGATAGAACTAGGTTAACATTGAATGTGATAGAAAATATGCCGACGAGAAGCCAAATGGGACGATGATTAGAGTAAAGGATGTTGTGATTATGGATAATCTATTATCACAGAACATAACTAACAATGTTCACCTAAAAGAACTCTCAGACTCACCAAAAATTAAAATGATATAGTTTTAAAAGATTTTGGGTAGTGGAGACTATGGAGGAAAGAAGATTCAATTTTCTATATGTCAATAATGTGGAAAGAAGAACTCAAGGGAATGTATCAGAGGGACCAGAATATATTTTGGGCATGGAAAAGATAGACACAAATAAAGTAACTGCAAAGGAAAAAAAATGAAAATTTCATTTAAGGCAATGGATAAGAATAATGGCCTACCTAATATATCATCAATGGTTGAATGTTTCAAATGTTGAATTTATGGGAATTATGAAAATCATTTCCCTAAGGGGGAAATCTCATGAAGAGAATCATCAAGGTTATACAAATAATGGTTTTTCTATTGACGATGATGAGACTAAAAATGGAATATGAATGGAAATAGGTATTAAGGAATAATATTATGAATCCTAGTCAATGTATTGAGAAATAAGTGGGATTAATGAAGTATTTATGTAATGGAATTAAATGATTTTGTTATATTATTCATGAAATATGAAAGGATTGTTCATTATAATTTTTTTTTAAGGATTTTCAAAAATATGATAAATGGTATTGATAGACTAGAAAAGTGATTTAATGGAAAGGTGATATTTTTATTAAGGGAAGATAACCCTTAGTATGTTATAGATATTGAGATAATTATTTTGATATAAAGACTTGTTGGATATAAATAAAGTAAATTGGATAGTACTAAATACCTTATAACTGATTAATGGTTTGTTGAAAAACTAGTTTATGATTTCATGGAAGGAGTTTAAAACATTTTTGGATTTAAGGAATATATCAATTAATTTGTGTTTTATGTAAGGAATTAGAAAACATGTATGTTTTGAATAAGGTTTTATGGTAATTTAGGTTATTACCATGTTTCAATAGAATACATGATGAAGGTATTCACAAGTTTAAAATATGAAAAATCAAGATCCACTTTATGATATATGGGGGATTAATGTTAAGTTTATTTTGAGAAATTTTGTGAACTTATTTACAAATTTTGAGTTTTTAATGGTTACAAAGTTAACTATCTATGGAATGATTTAATTTTATCTTTGGATGAGGTTTTTGATATTAATATATTATTTCACCATATTAAGATTTATTCATAACTTGTTGTAACCATTTTCTATGATGATAACCGAAGATATGAAAAATGAATTATCATTCTATTATAGATCTTATTTAGTGCTTCAGACATGAAAAATTCACCTCTTAGAGTAGGACATGAAGTGGAAATTGATCAAGGAACAACCAAATAATGAAATTGTGCCTATGAAATAAAAATATATCAAGTATGTACATTTTCATATGTTCTCAGTCTAGATGGAAAATAAATTCCCCAAAATTAGGAAAAGGATATTAAAATTTTTCCTTCTATTATCATTTTTTATTATATCAATGACATTTTTCATACCTATTTGGTTTATGGTTTTGTGGTTGTTAACTTTCTCCAGATCACCCACATTCTTTTGGTCAATGTTCTCTATCACTCTCCATTATTATTTGGCTATTAGTTTTCTCTTTTATGTCCATGTTTTCACTCTAAACCTATGTTATCTAAATTGGAAACCTAGTTTTTGTTATTCTAGATGAATTTCACACATCTCTTTCTTTTTTTGAAGAGAAATTTTTTATTAACCAATTTTAGGATGTCGGTTTCTATTAAAGAATTTTTAAATGTTAAACCTTTGAAGAATAAGATGAATTTTCGGGAAGAATTCATTTCAAGGGGGGTCGAATGCAGCACCCCAATATCTTTTGAAATATATATATTTCAAATATATTTTATCGTTTTGATATTTTACTATATCATCCCACCTTTTTATTATATAACTTTACATGACATTTTACAAAAAGAGGATCTTTTGAAGTTTAGTGTCTTAGAAATAAGGTACATAATACGTAAAAACTTAAAAATTACTCTATTGCACATCAAAGGATTATTCAAGGTTCATCCTAAGTACATTTATTTTATCTCAAAACCTTAGGACATACATCAAAGGAAAGGGTGAGCAGAAGGCCTGGTAAGGGAAAACAAGGGAAACAATTTACATGTGAACTTGAGATATGTTAATAAGAACATGAGGAATTTAATAAAGGCATGAGAAAGAGGCGTATAATAACAATAAGAAATTGAACCATAAGTTTAAAATGTGTCTAAAAAATTTAATTTAGACATTCATAAGCATATCACCAAGGTCCATCCCCAAAGTGTCATAAAAATTATCAAGGTTATTCACTAAGGTATTGTAAAACTTGTCATATCTAGAAATTAATTTCTTTACCCAATGCATTAGAGTGATATTAGAGTGCACCCTTAATATATCATTATTTTTATGTGATCCACATAGATCATAATCAAACATTTCATAAATAAGCTAAATATAATAAAAGAAATGGGTTTCATATTAAAATCACAACATTTTAAAAAGTGCTTAAAAACATGATCATTATGTCATTTATAACCGACAGAAAGGGAGTTAGGGTTTTATGTATTTCAATTACAGAATAAAATATATAATTTTTATGTATTGATTAATACCCCTGGAAATTAAATTGGTTTGGGTATTCACATAAATAAAATAAAATAATTTCTTGAGAAAAAGAGAAATTTTGATACAAAAATTTTGCAGTATAACAGGTTTGAAACATGGTTTAATAAAACATTAAAAAGAAAGGGGAAAAAGGTCACCCATTCATAAAAGACTCATAATACAGCATAGGGACATAATAAAATGGAAATAAAAATATGGTATGGAAATTTGAAAGACATACCACATAAAAGATAACTTGAAAGGAAAAGATAAGTTGAGAATTCCCTTATGAAATTTCGGCAGCCAAACGGTGTCACTTAAAAATTCATAAAATGTGTTGATGAGAGAAAAAGGGGTCTCTCATCCTTTTTAAATAATATTTAAAGTAAACCCTAAGATCGGGACCTTGAGGGATTGTTAAAACCTTGGGATGACTCATTGGGAGGTAATACTATCAGAGCTTTGAGGGGAATGATTTTGGAATGAATGGAAACTAAGGAATTGGTGGGTATTTATAGTAAAATAGAGGGAGTTTTTTTATTAAATTTAAAGTACACCTCATTAGTGGTATTTGCAAAACCATGGGCTTTCCCATGGTATTTTCCCATGGTATTGGCCACTTGGGACACCTCATATCATATTTTGATCCACAAGAGTCTACCAATATCTTATCTTACTCATTACATCACTATGATATAGTTATGATGTCATTAAACATACTGAAAACTCAAAACTATATTTTTACTGTTCATCGAAAATTCAACTCTTTTAGAAAAATCACAAAAATTCACCCTAACCATTTTTTGATGTGTAGAATTCAAAAATGAACTCCATTTTATAAAAATAAATTTCATTTTAAATTAAATTAAATAAATAAAATACTTATAGTTAAATAATAATTTCTAAAACATTTATTTACTTATACTATGATATATTTATATCACATTACCTTTTAAGATGGTTAAAATATATTTATACTTTCTTATGTGAGGTTACTATTCTATTGGTCAAATTACTATTCATAAGGGTAACATTACTATTCCAAAGGGTCAAGTTACTATTCACTAAAAAATTATGTTGATCCTATTAGACTCTAAATATCTTACTGACTGCAATTGTGTATGTTCTATTTTCAAAATTCATTTCACAGAATAAATTATTTAATAATTCTTAATTTTTTTAACTATTCATAAAAAATAACACTATTCATAAAAAAATACTCATCAAATAATATTCATAAAAAATACTATTCATCAAAAATTTGAAACTTCTTAGAAAAATACTAAAAATTCACCCTAGATTAATTTTGACATTCGAAATTCAAATGTGATGTTCTCATGAAATAAAATTTCATTCTATGTGCTTCTACTGTAAAACATAATAAAAATTTATTAGGAGGAAATAGATCCATAAATAAAATAAGTACATTTTTCGGGTCATTACATTTACGTTACACAAAACACTGAGTTTAGCTTGTGTTACGTGCAACACTAACTTTTTCCCATGTTACACACAATACTGAGTTTATCTTGCATTACACACAACATTGAGTTTAAACGAAATGTATCATACCATTAAAATATTATTATTTAATATGATTTTCATCACCTAGCCATTAGAATGGTGGGTATGAATAATATAAAATAAATTATGAAAATATATGGTTTATAAATTTATATATAATGAATTCATTGGTGACCAATTAATTATAAATGAAAATAAAAACCTTTTGAAAATAAAGGAAATCATTTTTTGAAAAACTATTTTTATGAAAACAAATAGGTTTTACCTCAATAAATTAAACAATCTAATTTTGGAGAATAATTTTCATGAAATGTATATATTATATATTCAACCAAATTTCTAATATTCATATTATATGTTTTCTAGACAAGATATGAGAATAAATCCAATTTTATGCTTAAAACTATATTTTTGTAAAAAGTAGTTTTATCACCATTGATGCACTTATATTAAAATTAATTCTAATAAAATTAAGAAAATTTATTTAGAAAAATAAAATTTATATTTTAAATCAGAATATCAAAATTATCTTAGGGTAAATTTTGGATATTTTTCTAAAATGTTTTACTTTTTGATGAATAGTGAAAAATACAAAATTTTAATTGAAAACTACCTTTTTGTTTAAATAATTAATAATGTTAAATTATAGTTTTAATTGGTTATATATTAAAATTAGTTCAATTTTATATCAATTAATCCAATTTATGTCATTAGAATCATTTTCATAATGAATTTTGATATAAAAACTCTGTAAACTTTTTAACATTTTCTCTTTAAAAACATGATTTATCGTCATGTCTAAGAGATTAATATTAAATTAAAAATTTTAAATTATGTGAAATAAATTTGGAAAAATGAATTCCATATTTTGAATCTATATAATTTATAATTTCTAATAAGGTCAACCTAATATTTTACCAAAATGAATTCTGAAAATACTAAAAATTATTTACAACGGTTAAGGTAAAAATTGATTTACTATGGGGGTTAAACTAAGCGAATACAGATTAAAAATGATCTAAAAAATTTAAAACACAAATTTTATGGAAATATTTTTACTTTACCTCTTATATTTTCGATAATGGCCCATTATGAAGGATTTTGGCCTGATAAAAATGTGGGTATGATTGAATCTTTTCAAAAAAAAAATAATTCAAATGTGCCACCCACCCCACTTATAAAACGCCGCCACCTATCCTCCATTATTCACACATTAAAACCTAATTTGTTTGGAAAATATAGAACAAATCACTTCCCAAATCCCCTAATCTCATCCTATAATCCATAGTTTGGGTATAAACCTACCATTGGAAGGATTTGGTGCAAATCTAAGGAAGATGCCTGAAGAAGGGCAACGTTCTTCAACGAGTAATTTTATTTTATTAATTTCTCTACCTCCTTAAATTCTTATTAAAAAATTATGATATAATAAACATAGTATATTACTTTAAATGGGATGTTTCTATAATAATTTCATGACCTAAAACTACTTTCACTTCCAACAAATGGGTTATGAAATCATTATTTGTGTGTACGGTGGACTACTACCTCACAAACCAATATCATTTATTTCTCCATAACCACATCTAAAGGATGCAAATAATGATGGATTTATTATTTATATATTATATTTATGATTTTATTATAAATCTTAAATTATTATAGCACACATAATTTTAGAGTCTCCATTTTATGGGAATATGATAACATCGCTCGTGTGTACGACGGACTACAGCCTCACAAAGCGAGGTGATTCATTCACGCTTTACATGGAAGGTATTAAGGATATGATTAATGAAAATATGTGATATATATAACATAAAAATTATTCTTTAATGATTATATATACAATTTACCTTTATTTTAATTCTTCAAAAAAATGGAAACATCGTTCATTCGTATGTACGACCTATCACCTCTTTGAATGGTGTATTTCATTTTCTATCACAAAATTTTATAGATTAATATAAATAAAAATATAATGAATATATATGATATTTATATCATTTTTTACATTATTTATATTATTAAATTATTATTTAAGTTATATGACCAAGAAAATAATAAATCAAAGCATACACAAAAAATAAATCCTTTTTCCTAAATTGTGACTTTAACATTGAATTGTTAATAAGAGGGTAATAAAATATCATAAGTATATAATATATGGTATGATATATATATATATGTATGTATGGTTATTTAATATATGTATAATATAATTATATTTATTATATAGGAGGTTTGAACATGTACGACGGAAGTCAAGACTTAATGTAAGGTATTTTTAGTCTCCCTTTTATTTCAGGGAGACAAATGAAATTTCACCACTCATTTATTTTGTGTGGTGTATATAATTCCCATTTCAAGTTTTATATCATTAATCTCATCCTTTTCATGATACTCAATTTCTCATTTGATGTTATTCTTTATTAGGGCTTATGATTCAGAAGATTATTAAAGCGGTAAGGGATTTTTGTCTCAATTTTCCTTCTTTGAGACACATGTTATGTTTTATACCTATCTTATTTTTTGAGGAATATATGCACTCTCTATGACATGTAATATCATAACTTTATTTATTCTCATGATATTTTAAGTTTTATTTTATGTTACTCCTTCATGGGGATTATGATTCAAACTTACCAAAGCGGTAATGATTTTATGTTACAATCTCATCATTTATTGGGACTATTTAGGATTACGTTTTTGATGACAAAATATTATGATACATATCTCAATAAACATATAAATTTACTTATCCTCTGGTTATTCATGATATTTTCAAGTAATAGTACCATTTTCCACTCTTTGGTACTTAAAATAATTGAGAAAATTATTTTAGGAAAATCCAACATTATTTCTCTCTTTAGTTGGAAAACTGTTTTCTTCCAAAACCATGTTTTCAAAAAATGTTTTCAAATTTTTTTTACTATTATAATATGATTATTAAAAGAAATTTTTACCCATGTTTTAATTTTTACAAAATTTTTTGAAAGAGATATTTATGTTTTTTTAAAAAACAATGGCCTTTTAGATTTTATTGAAAATATAAAAGGAATATTTGTTTTAAACATGAATAACATGAAAAGTATTTCCTATTTACATGACTTTAGATTGATTTCAAACTTTTATTACAAGTTTTCAAAGTTATTTTCAAATAAAAAATTTTCCTTAATATTTGTTAATTCTTTATATTTTACATAAATAATGTCAATGTGAAAAGGATTTTGAATTTTATTTATGTTTTTAAAAATGATTTTCAAAGTGGAAAGGGTATTTTCCTCAAGATATGTTTTAAATGATTTTAATAGATTCCATTATAAGTTTTCAATGTTATTTTTGATGAAAATTGTTTTATTTTTTTTATGCTTTAATGAAAATTATTTTTAAAGTGTAAAGTATATTTTCCTGAAGAAATGTTTTAAATGATCTTTGAAAATCATTTTACATCTAAGATGAAATATAATGATGTTAACTATGACTTACCATGGATATTATCCAAGGATACCATTATTATTATTTTTATTAATAGTTTTTTATGATGAAAAGATGTTTATGAAACCTGTTTCTCTTCCACAGGTTATACAATGATAAAATTATTATGAAATCTACCTCTTCCTACATGGGTTATGATATGATGAAATGATGAAATGATTATGAGACCTGTCCCTTTTTAATAGGTTATGATATGATTAAATGTTTATGAATCCCATTTCATTTCATGGGTTATGATAATATGAGAGTTTTATAACCTTTTTTAATACACACACACACATATGATTTTCATTATATGATATTTGGGACCTATATCTCCCTCCAATACATTGGGTAATGATAAACGTTATACAAGATTCGAGGGTACATGGTTGGTTAGACCAACCCCAAAAAGGAGGGTACATGGGTAGTTATCCCAATCCCGAAAAGGAGGGTACATGGGTGCTTATCCCAACCATGAAGAATTGGGTACACTGGTGTTTATCCAAATCCCAAAGAAGGTACACTAGTGGTTATCCCAATCATAACATGTTATGAATGTATTGGTGGGTAGCCTTGACATAAGGTTTACTATGCTTATTTGTATCCCAAAAATCTACAACTTATGAAAATATTATTCTCTCATGTATCATGTTCTTTGATTCCATTATGATTCATGTATTATGAACTAACAATATTAATGTCATGACTCAGGATTATGATCTTTGATATGTATTCTATGGTTTTAAAATTATATGATCTTGTTCTCATATCATTTTGTTCATGTTATGCTTACGTATCTCCCTTTTTTACCCTTACTGAGCATCAGAGTTCATCCTTTATTATATTTCCTTTCCACATGTTATGATAATATGTATTATGTATGATATGTCTAAGAATGGTGCTAGTTATGAAGATCATAGTGGGAGATGATGTAGCTCACTTATGGATAAGTTGTTTATGTTTCTATGTTTCCAAATGAACTAAACTATTATGTTCCTCGGGCATGAGCTTGTGTAATGTAATGAATATTCATCTAAAAAGATGAAATATCCAGGTATGAGAAGCCTAGGTTTCTATAATACTCTTCTTCTTACTACTAAATATAGAGTTTTTCATCATAAACCACTATGTTGGCTTTCTTAATTTTGGTTCTACAGACATCTATCTCCTCAAGAGTGGATTATAATTAAGCCTAGAGATCAATCCATCATTTTATTTAAATTTCATCATTATTACTTTCCTATCATGTTTAAGAGTTACCTAAAACCACCACCATAAATTTTTCTCCATGATCATAGTAGTCATCCATCTCTTCTTTCTTAGATTCATTAGAACTATCATTCTCTTGTGAAAGTAGGTTATTTTTTTTATAAATTCTTCTTCATTTTTCTTAACTTTCACATAGGTTAAATAATTCATCATGGTAATTTAAAATTCATCCTCATAATTGTCTTAGACCTTATTGGGGAACCTTACTAGAATATATCCAACCATTCCACATAAAAATAAAGATATAGGATGTTTCCTATTAAAATTTCAATTTACTTTCCATAAATTTGAGTAAAGGATTGACATAACCTCACCCATATATTCTTCCTCCTAGCCATAAATAATAACAAGCATCTTCATGGACTTGAATTCCACCTATTTAGACTTTAGATCTTTCCACAAACTCATTGTCATCATTTCAAATCTTGATTTGAAAAGAGTACAATGAAAACTATCTAATGTTAGATCCTTTGGGTCTTTATCTTATAGTATATATATTTTAGATTAAATCAAGGTGTAAGTGTTCCCATGATGCACTTAATAAACTTTAAAACATCATGAATTTATTTGGGACCATGCATGTCTTCCACAACATCATTAACCCCATCAAAGAATGCATTTACAGACTCATTAGGGTGTATTCTTAGGTCCTTATATTTGTTCCACAAAACCTATAATTTTGTTTGTTGGAATTTTGAATCACATTCATAGATATTTACTATATTTTCTCATATAGAATGAATTTACTTACATGAAATCACCTTCATATAGATTGGGTAAGATAAATATCCTCATAAGGTATTGATTCCTTTGGAATCAACATCCAATTATATTAACTCTACTTTGGATAATTCTCTACTATCCAAACTTATAGAAATACTATGCATTTAAACTATAAATACATTCATGCCTAATGATCAAAAGTAGTGCTGCACCCAATTCTTCCATAGCTGAAAATTGTTTTCGTATGAAATCGGAATCCATTTGTGATTAAGAACCTCCATTGAAACCACTGATAGAGAAACACTAATTTTAACGTTTACCTATAATACATATTATTACCCCAACTATTAAAAATACCCAGGGGTGAATTAGGGTATAAAAGATTAAAACAATCACCCATTTGGATCATGTTTCTTCATTAAACAAAACACCCTTTTCTTCTTTTCCTGTAGAAATGCATGAGAAGAAATAAAATAATTCATGAGACACAAAAAATTTACTTAGTTCACCCACACTGAGATATGTACAAGGATAATACATAAAAAATGTCCCTATGTAACAAATCCAATAAAGCACACTGTTGTTACAACGTTTGCAGAAGACTCACTGTCCCTCTTTATTTAAAACCAATCATAATTTAAAAGCTCACTGCTCTCTCAATAAAAATGTGCTCACTTATCCTTTAAAAGATTCTTCTTTTTATTATTTGAACTAATATGTTATACACCTATTTTGGTGTATCATTAATTTCTATTTTCAAACAATTGATGAATACCACTTTACCATAGTATTTTTGGGAAAATCATTTTTATTCAAATAATATTCACTTCTTTGAGACTACAACCTCAATTTAACAAAATTTATCAATTTGTCACAAAAAATTCACCAACATTTACAAAATACAAAACTTTTATGAAGGAGAGAGAGTGACCATTGGGTGAGGAGTGAGAAAACAAAATGTATTTTAAAGGCAGTGTTCCAAGAATGATATAATCATGGATTAATTCTATAATCTACCAATACAAGGGAATTAATGTGTATTTTTTCACATCGACACATCGAAAATGTTTTTTCCTTGGACACAACCCATTTTGGTGAACCTTCTGAAATTTTATGTATTCTTTTTTTACTTCCCTCATTTATTTCTCTTATAAATTTTCATCTTGATCTGATAGGTTTAATGAAACCCCACCATCATTGAGACAATATCATATTATTCAAATGAAAAATATAACACTTTTATTAACACCTCCCCTCTCAGTTTGTTCTAAGGTGCTAGAAGTTAGGATTAGGAGTTAAATCTATCTTCAATTGTCTCATAATATGGAAACTTAAACTATTTCTTAGAGATCCTTGTAGTTTTGTGGCTATGAATATTAGATCTAGAATAATAGAATGATATCTCATCTATGATATCCTAGGATCGATGTTATATTTACTACATTCAATATGATTCATGTTAGTGATGCAACAATACTATCTCTGACTAAATATAATAGGAAATCTATTAATGTCGATGAAAAATCCCAGGATTCCCTAATTAAATCCTTAATAAATTAGATCTACCAAAAAGATATGAGTGGAACTACTGTTTATTCCATGTGGGAGAAAATGGATAATAAATATTAAGGGGATATTGAAGTGAAGGAATCTATGCTCCAAGTGATGCACAATAGAGTTAATGATCTTATTATGTCACCATATATATAAAATGAGAATTTCTCCAACTGAATGACTAAAGATGTTTGGACTATTCAAGGACTTAGAGAGAAGATAAAATATGTCTATATTATTAAGAATATAATTCGATTAATTCCTGTTACATATAATAAAAAAAAAATACTCATAAATAGGGTGATTTATCCACATTGTCTCTTAATGATTTTCTAAGAAGTCTAGTGGCATATGAAATGAGTGTTGAGATAGAAATGTCATTGATACACACAATTAAGGAGATGCAGTTCAATTCTATTGAAAACCATGAAATAAAAAAAATGTTGTAATGATAATGTGGATGTGGAAAATGAATTATTATCTCTTTTTTTTATAGAAAAATTAAAATAAGAAAGGTAATATTTTAAGTTAAGTGTGACGTACCAGACCCAGTTCACTCAACAGTAACTGAACTCTGTTGGCCAAATGACCTCAAGCATGTCTCCCTATACGTTAGAGGATACTGACTAGTAGTGATGTAACACCATAAGCTTCCACAGTACGTTTCCCTTTGAATAATGCAATAGCTTGCATTGTATGCAACTTCGAGATTCTAACACACCACGACCAATCAAACTAGCAGTTATGAATAGTAATACCCACTTTTTGAAATTTTATAAATTTTATCTTTCAAAATGGAATTAATTTTTGGATTTGAAATATTGAAATTAGCTTAGGGTGAATTTTTTGTATTTTTCTGAGAACTTTCAATTTTTAATAAATAGTGAAAAACATTGAGTTATTGTTTAAAACCGAATTTTTATTTAAATAATTATTTATTTTATTTAAATTTATTTTAGGTAAAAATAGATACATAATAACTATATAAGTTTAATGTAATTCATTGGAGTCATTTTATAACGAGTTTAGTTATATAAAAATTTTATTGAAATTTTTACTTTCTTTTACCCACCTCTTAGGATAATTTACAAATTTGCATAAAAATTAATTTTACCACTTCTTTGAGTTGAATTTAAAAAATCTGAGAGACATGGTTAATATCATTAAGTAAAATTTGGTTCAATAAGATGAAAATACTTTTGGTGAATAACAACTTTTTACTTTTATTTAACACGAATAAAAGTAAATAGGGTAATTAAGGGTAAAAATGATATCATAATTACCCTAACACATGTACTAATTCTATTGGATAAGTATAATTTCACCAAAAAAACCTTATGAATAAAATATGAACCTCTTTGGTCCACTTGGATTAGATTATGACATTTATTATTATTTTATTTAAAGAAGAGTTAAAAGAGTTAAATTCAAAGTTTAATAACTAAACAATTTTTAATATAAGGTTATACACAATATAAATTCAACTATAAATATTATTTAGAAATATAAAAATATTTTTTACATAATGGTATTTTATTTATAATTTTTAGACATTAAATAATTAAATTTATTTATGGCACAATGATGATGCAGTAATTACCTTATTAATGAAAGATTAAAATAATTGATATTATAAATATCTAAATAAATGTAATTTGAGACTTTTGATGAATTAAAATAATTTTATAGGTTAATATGAAATGTTAGGGTTTATTAAATGAATTTTTTTGAAGTAATAATGTTTTTATGAATTTAACAAAAACAAAATACCAAATAGTGTCAAAATTGACAAAAAAGATTTTTTAAAACAAATATTATATTATTAATTGATATTCTATTCCTAAAAATATAAGGTTTGGCCAAAGGGATTAAATAATATTATATATGTCATTAATTAACCACTTGAGTTTCGTTTGAAAGTTTATAGTATGTTTATTAACCGTATAATATAAAAATACAAGGAGACATGGTAAATGTCAGACTATTTAACTATGAGTTAAATCTAGAAGATAAGGTTAATATAGTGACCCAAACCTATCAAAAACCTATTATTTGAGTGGTTTTTGACCCATACCCACCTTATCTTTTAAATAAATAATTTTTGATCCATTAGAAACCAAAAATTATTTTATTATAAAATAATATTTCAATCTTTTCCTAAGGTTCCCCTTACCCCTCTTATAAAAGGGAACTTTCCCTTCACTCAAATTCACTCCTTAAAAGCCATTCGGATTGGCCAACCCATGAAAAAATATCCTCTCAACTATCCTACCTTAATCCTATTGGCCTTCCTTTAGTCAGAAAGCCAACCTAAGGAGCCCTTTTGTTCAAAACAAAAGGAAGAACCCGAAGAAGAGGTAAATATTTCATCACCTCTTTCAAGTTATTTTCTTCTTCCACTTCCTATTTATTTGTTGTTTACATTATAAAATAATAACTCCAGTATATTCTATATAATATTATGTTGTTATAAAAATGGTAAAACCATATTCATAATTCTATCCATCCTATAAATGACAAGTCACCATACGTACGTACGTACGGATTACCGTCTCCACGTCGTGGTGTAGTTTGTTATTCAAACACTTCATCATTTGGATAAGTATAATAATAATTATAAATGATGTAAATAATAAATATAACATGATAATTATTTTTTATAAATTATATACCATCCAATTATATACGATTTATATGACAACCCTGATCTTTATTACACAATTAATATAATTTATTACATGAACTTCACTTGATACAACATAGAAGATCGAGAGGTCTAGTGTCCTTGGGGATTAGGATCATTACATAACAACTTAAAACATGAAACATGCAACATATTTATTGAAAAATTCCTTTACATAACCACTACATTCCCTCATACTTAGCATTGCATGGGATAACCTGAGGACATGCATAAGAAAAGGGTGAGCTATAAATCCTAGTAAGGGAATAAACATGGAATAACATGAGGAATACAATACATGTTAGAAAATAGTCATATCAATAGAGAACAAGAGAAGCATAAAAATAAAGTCATGATAAAGCATGATAATCATAACATGGAAACGTGGCAACAACTCTTAACATGGAATTAACATGAGCCAAGGCTCATTGCACATAGAGCATGAGTAAACCCTCATTGCACATGAAGTACGAGTAAAACCAAATTGCACTTGAATTAGAATGATTCAACACCCATTTAACATAACGTATCATGATGCTATACTTTACCCAATGCGTTGGAGTGCTATCAGGGCGCGCCCTTCTTAAACATTTCATTTCATGCATAAGTGTGCCACATGGATCCTAAAACATTGAATAATTCAACATAATATTTTATTCCACGATAAAATAATGTGGAATAAATGATTTAAACTCTTTAAAAAATATATAAAAGTGCATAAAGGTGAATAAATTGATATATAAATGGACATGGTATTCACTACACAATGACTTTGGCTTGGAAAGACGCGATGCAATTTCGGCAGCATAACGACGTGACTTAAGAACTCATAAAAATGGTTGATGAGAGAGAAAGGGGTGTCTCATAATATTTAAATGACATTGAAAGTAAGAGGGTAATATAGATACATGTCCCAACAAATTTAATGGAATTTAGATTCATGATACAAAAGAATTTCTTGAATGTAAATGAGGAGAGGGAAATTCCTTTCGGAATTTCGGCATAGTAACAGGTGTACATGAGAGACATTTAATGAGAGAGAAATGGGGTATCCCATAATTAAAACATAAATAGGGCAGTATGGGGGAGGTTATAAACCATACCCCAACATTTATAATTGAAATTAAAAGGGCATAACAACATAAATGGAATTTGGACAAAAATTAGAGAGGAAGAAAAACCCTTACTAGGAAGTATGCTTCCAAAGGCTTGAGAGAGGCATGAGAGAGGCTTATTAGAAGCTTGGGGCACTTTGGGAGGATTATAGATAGAGGAGTTAAGAGGTTGAAATAACTCCAAAGGCTTTGAGTGAGGAGGAATTGGGAGATTGGGTGGGTTTATATAGGAAAGTTGAGGGAATTATTTATTATTTAGGTTTCAGACCCTCACATTAAACTAATCCGAACCACAAACCATCCCATGGTTTTATCCCATGGTTTTTGGAAAAGGTAAGTGTAAAATTATATTTTATAAGGCCGAAGTACAAACTTATTAAAATAATGGGGTTGATTATGTGGAGGTGAGTCACACTCCCAAGGAAAACAATTTAAAAACACAAGATGTTTAATAAGTCTTGAAGGGTCCATTAGTGCTTTTTAAAAAAAAATCAAACAAACCCAAAATCACATTATTTTAATGGTAAAACATATATTGGTCTAACATAAGGCTTATACTGTTTTATTACATAACTATTGGGTTATTATGATGTCATAAAACACATTATATATTTAAATGGTATTTAATTTTTATCCAAAAATTTGACTGTCTCAGAAAATTATGAAAAATTCACTGTTGGATAATTTCGACGTCTTGATTCCATAAATAATATTCATTTTATCTAAATAATTTTCTAAATATGTTAATTTTCACTTTTAAAATAAAAATCGATATTTATCAAAATTTCAGGGGTTTTGACAAAAATTGATTTCGAACCTTAATAAAAATTACAATTGCATTCATAAAATTATACAATCATTTATATTTAATAAAAATTAATTTAATAATAATTATAATATTTTATTAAAATATTATTTAATTCAAAAATCCATTAATTCATCAAAATAGATTTCTTTGTTGAACATTAACTAAAAATACTATTTGTGCTTTAAAAACTATTTACAAGGTAACAATAATAAAATGAAAGTATATTCATTATTATATAAAAAATAATGTAAATAGACATAGTACTAAGGTCATGTTAAATAAACCCTTAAAACACCCGCATAAGACCAAAGGGTGAGGTGTGCGATGGTGACATACTCTTGGGGTGGCTCGGATAACATTGCTCGTGTGGTGATCTCTATCAACTTCCACTTCTCCCATAGGCGGTTCTGTTCGTGCTTAACCTATTGAAGCTCGACTTGGGCTTGGTCAAGAGTGAATCCCAATGACGCCACCTATTTTCCGAGCTCCGACAAATGGGCTTTGTACGGAGAAATTCTACTGGATGAGGCCATCGCTTCCTTTGTCTGAGTAAATTGGATTTGTTAAATCCCATATTTATAATAATCATGTGATCACTGTTCAATGGATACAAAAGAAACAATCAGAATTATTAATGGTATTTTAAAATAAAAAAACAAAAGAAGTGCATATGTTGTATAACCATTTCACACATTAAGACATTTAATTGGATCAAGAGGGATTTTTGATTAACAAAGGTTTGGGTCGTTACAATCTTCCCCCCTTAAGAAATTTCACCATCGAAATTTCATTTTACATTCTAGGCCACAAAAAGATATGGGTTCTTTTCCTTCATTGCTTCCTCTAGTTCCCATGTTGCCTCTTCAAACTTATGGTTTCTCTATAGTACCTTGACCATATGAGTAGTCTTGTTGCATATAACTTTTTCTCTATGATCCAAGATCTTCACTGGCTGCTCCTAATAGGAAAGATCATCCTCCAAATGTAGTACCTAGGAAGAGAGTACATGTGAAGGGTCTGGTATGTACTTCCTTAAGAGGTATACATGAAATAAATCATGTACTTTGTCCTTGGTAGGTGGAAGTGCTAGTTGATAGGCTACAACCCCGACACGATCAAGAATCTCGAAGGGGTTGATGTACCCAGGACTTAACTTCCCTTTATTTACAAACCTCATGAACTTCTTCCACAGAGACATGTGTAGAAATACCATGTCCCCTACTTTAAACTCAAGGTATTGTCAATGGTTATCTACATAACTCTTCTGTCGACTCTGAGATTCCTTGATATGCTGCTGAATGGTTTTCAACTTCTCCACCATTTCTTCGATCATTTTAGGTCCTAACAGCTTACGCTCATTGACTTCATCCCAACATGCTGGTGTTCTTCATCTCTTCCCATACATGGATTCATAAGGCGCCATTTGGATGCTCGATTGGAAACTGTTATTATAAGAGAACTAAACTAGAGGAATATGTTGATCCCACAATCCTTTTAATTCCATTTAGAACTCTCTCAACATCTCCTCAAGTGTTTGGATAATTTGCTCGGATTGGCCATCATTTTGAGGATGATAAGTCATACTGAAGTTCAGCTCAGTATCCAGATCATGTTGAAGACTCTTCCAAAACTTTGAGGTGAATCTAAGATCACATTCGGATACAATAGATACTGGTACTCCATGCAGCCTTACCACTTCCTTGACGTAAATCCACGCAAGTTGATCTAATGAGAATTCCTCTCAAATCATGATAAAGTGAGATGTCTTTGTAAGATGATCCAAAACGACCCATATAGCATTATTTCTTCTAGATTTCCTTGGAAGTCTAGTGACAAAGTCCATGGTAATGTTCTCCCAGTTCCATGCTGGTATGGGTAGTGGTTGCATCATCCCCTTAGACTTTTGTCTCTCATCCTTCACTTGTTGACATAAGAGACACTTTGATGTATATTCGACAATATCCCTTTTCATATTGTCCCACCAAAAGTTTTCTTGAAGATCTAGATACATCTTTGTGCTCCCTGGGTGGATAGAGAAGGTTGAGCTATGTGAATCATTCAATAGATCCTTCTTTATCTCTGGATCGGATGGTACACATATTTGCATCCCAAATATTACAACTCCTTCCTCATCAACTTCGAAATCAGAGGATTTCCCATTTCTAACAGCTTCCAACCTTTTCTTAATTTACACATCTTTTCTTTAAGCATATTTTATTCTCTCTAAGATGGATGATTGAGAAATCATTTGAGAAAGGATTGATGATGTTCCTACCTTAATGATTCCCATGTCAATCCTTTTAAAATATAATAAGATCAGATCCTTTTCAATTCTGATCATCGATAAAGATGTAGGATCCTTTCTACTTAGAGCATCCGCCACATTCTTTGCCTTACCAGGATGGTAGTGGATTGAGAAGTCATAATCCTTGATGAGATCTATCCATCTTCACAGGTGCATATTAAGCTCTTTCTGTGAGAATATATATTTGAGACTCTTGTGATCAGTATATATCTCACATTTCTCCCCATAGAGATAATACTGCCAGATTTTCAAGGCAAAGATCACAGCTGCCAACTCCAGATCATGCATTGGATAGTTTTGCTCATGGATTTTCAACTACCTTGAGGCATAATCTATCACTTTATCATTTTGCATCAGCACACAGCCTAAGCCCTTCTTAGAAGCATCACTATACACCACAAATATTTCTCCACTTGTAGGGAGTGTGAGTACTGGCATAGTGATAAGCCTCTTTTTCAAATCCTTGAAACAATCTTCACATTTCTGTGTCCAGACAAACTTTACTCCCTTCCATGTCAACATGGTCATTGGTCTTGGAAATCATGAAAAATTCTTCACAAATCATCGATAATACCTAGCTAGACCCAAAAATCTGCGGATCTCCATTACAAAAGTTGGCCTAGGCCACTCTTCAATTGCCTTCGTCTTAGTAGGGTCCACAAATATCCATTTTCTGGTGATAAAATGCCCCAAGAATGATACTTACTCCATCCAGAACTCACATTTACTATACCTTGAATACAACTTCTCCCTTCACAAAGTCTTTAACACAATTTTCAAATGCTTCTCATGTTCCACCTTGCTCTTGGAGTATATCAGAATATCATCAATAAAGACTACCACAAATTTTTCGAGGTAATATCTAAATACTCTATTCATTAAATCCATGAAAATTTTCAGAGTATTAGTGAGTCTGAAGGGCATCACTATGAACTCATAATGTCCATACCTCATTCGAAAGGTAGTCTTGAGAATATATTCCTTCCTCACCTTTAATTGGTGATATCCCGACCAAAGGTCTACCTTAGAGAAATAACTGGCCCCACGAATATGATCAAACAATTCATCTATCCATGGTAGTGGATACTTGTTCTTTATCCTGATTTTATTGAGCTCACGATAATCAATACAAAGGCGCATTGATCCATCCTTATTTTTGATAAAGAGGACCGGTGCACCCCACGGTGAAGCACTCGGGCGTATAAAACCCTTCTCTATATTCTCCTGTAACTGCTTCTTCAACTCTTCCAGCTCTACAGTGGCCATTCTGTAAGGTGTCTTTGAGATTGGTAGATATACAGGGATAAGTTCAATTGAGAACTCAACCTATCTTTCCAGAGGAATACCATATTACTCTTCGGGGAATACATTAGTGTAATCCCTCACGATGGGCATGTATTAAAACATGATTCTCTCCTTTGTATCAATCATTTGAGCTAGATATTCTTGCTCATAAGGCAACAATATCCACACTTGGGATGATGATTCAAAAGGAGATTCATCTCCCTCCTTGAACTTTTAAATAATTGGAGGATGCTTTGGGATGTGAAGAGTGATCTCCCTTTCCCAGCAGTTAATAGTGTCTTTGTAAAAAGACAGCCAATCCGTGCCCAAGGTAGCGTCAAACTCCACTAAAGGAAGTAAGATGAGATTTTCTGGGAGGTTCAGTCCACAAAATTTAATCAGGGAGGAGTTATAAACCATGGACACAATTATTTCCCCATTCGATGTTCTCACAGATAACTTTTCATCCAAATTTTGAGGTGGTGTTTGAATTGTTCTACTAAACTTGAAAGATATGAAAGAATGCGTAGAACCAGAGTCAAATAGTACGTTCGCTATTCTTGAATGAATAAATAGCGTACATGTCACCACATTATTGTCTGACTCCACCTCAGTAGTAGTGATATCATAGGCCCTTACTTGTTGCCTTAGAGGTTGTTGTTGATTTCCTATGACAAACCTCAGCTTAGGGTAATGGTTTTCATAATTTCCAAGCTCCTTGTAGTTGTAAAACTGCACTACCGATTGAGTGTTGATCTGAACCTTCCTTTATTCTTCAATATTAGCAGTATTTTTCATATCCCTTCGGCAGTTCTTGGCCAGATGACCAAACTTTCTGCATTTGAAGCAATTCCTAGTTCCCTTGAGACAATTACTAGGATGTTTCTTCCCACAATTTTTGCAAGGGGAAAAGTCAGACTTCTTTCCATCATGGGATTTGTTTGATGGACCACCCTTGTTGTTCTCTATTTTCCTCTTCTTATCACTGGGCCCAAGAGACCACTGAGAGTCTCCAATCTCCATTTCAACCTTGAGGGTACCACGAACAATATCCTCATAACTGTCGAATTATCGAATCGCCAAATATTTTCGTAGACTCAGCTTCAGTCCGCTAAAGAAGCGATCCACCTTGCTTTCGGTGTTCATGAAAAATCCATAGGCGTACCTTGAAAGCCTTGTAAAGTTTTCTTCATACGCCCTGATGGACTCACCTTCATTATACTTGAGTCCGAGGAACTCTCTTTCCATCTTGAGACGGCGGGTTTGAGGAAAATATTTGTTGAAAAACATCCTCTTGAATTCCTCCCAATTCATGGAATCAATTTCCTCCTGGGACATTGTATTCTTGATTAGTGTCCACCACTAATCAGATTCCCCATCAAAATGATAGATCACTAGTACAACTTTTTCCTCTTCCAAGAACTGGAGGGCGAAGAATATCTTTTCAATAGAGTTAATCCATTGTTCCGCGAGGATGGGATTAAAAGATCTGTTAAACATGGGAGGCCTTTTCCACATGAAGGATTATAAGACAACTTTCTCTTTCTATGGAGGAGGAGGACGTTCTGCCTGATTGAAGTTATTATTCATAACTCGAGCCATCTGAGCAAGTACTGTCATGAAGTTTCGAGCACCCACTCCCATCATATCAGACATATCATTAGGGAAATCTTCACATTGCCTATCACATTGGTTATTGGAACGTGTTCTTCTATTTCATACCATTAACTAAGAAAAAGAACATATAATTAGAGGTCTTAAATACTTATCCATTGTGCTTGAAAAGGAAACTTTGAACATAAAATTATAAACTTATAAAGAAGAAGTATATCCTAACTTGTGATTTATGAGGTTTAAATCTAGGTTATCCTCAATCCATTTATTAACTTATATTCTTATGCATTTTTTGTCCCTTAATAACGGATTGTACGAAGCTCGTGAATCTACCAAATCATATCCCCCAGGAGTGTCATAACCAAGAGTGCAGAAAGACCCATTATCATGCACCAGTTCTCGTTCGATTCTAGCTCAAAGCGGTGTTTTCGGGTTTTACCCCTAGGATACATCTGTGCCAGAGCCGCCTCTACCTGCTCGTATCCAGACATGGATGTATTTTCTTGATAAACCACTTACTCAACACTAACCAAAACTTAGGGATGTTTTTATTATACTTAGTCTTGTCTATAAGGATTTACTAGGGTTTTATAATCCTAATCCCAAAAATAACTAAACCTATCCTTTGATACCAACTATGACAACCCTGATCTTTATTACACAATTAACATAATTTATTACATGAACTTAACTTGATACAACATATAAGATCAAGAGGTATAGTGTCTTTGAGGCTTAGGATCATTACATAACAACTTAAAACATGAAACATTCAACATATTTATTGAAAACTTCCTTTACATGACCACTACATTCCCTCGTACTTAGCATTGCATGGGATAACCTGAGGACATGCATAAGAAAAGGGTGAGCTATAAAGCCCAGTAAGGGAATAAACATGGAATAAAATGAGGAATAAAATACATGTTAGACAATAGGCATATCAATAGAGCACAAGAGAAGCATAAACATAAAGGCATGATAAATCATGATAATCATAACATGGAAATGTGGCAACAACTCTTAACAAGGAATTAGAATGAGCTAAGGCTCATTGCACATAGAGCATGAGTAAACCCTCATTGCACATGAAGCACGAGTAAACCATTATTGCACTTGAATTATCATGAGTCAACACCCATTGAACATAAAGTATCATGATACTATACTTTACCCAATTCATTGGAGTGCTATCAGGGCACACCCTTTTTAAACATTTCATTTCATGCATAAGTGTGCCACATGGATCATAAAACGTTGAACCATTCAACATAATAATTTATTCCACGATAAAAAAATGTAGAATAAATACTTGAAACTATTTAAACAATACGTAAAAGTGCATAAAGGTGAATACCCTTGATACAGAAATGGACATGGTATTCACTACACAATGACTTTGGCTTGGAAAGACGCGGTGCAATTTTGGAAGCATAACAGCATGACATAAGAACTCATAAAAATGGTTGATGAGAGATAAAGGGGTGTCTCATCATATTTACATTATATTGACAGTAAGTGGGTTATATAGATACATGTCCAAACAAATGTAATGGAATTTAGATTCATGACACAAAATAATTGCTTGAATGTAAATGAGGAGAGGGAAATTCCTTTCGAAATTTCAGCATAGTAATGGGTGTACATGGGAGGCATTTAATGAGAGAGAAAGGGGGTCTCACATAATTCAAACATAAAGAGGGAAGTATTGGAGAGGTGAAAAACCATACCCAAACATTTATAATTTAAATTAAAAGGGAATAACAACATAAAGAAAATTGGACAAAAATTAGAGAGGAAGAAAAACCCTTACTTGGAAGTATGCTTACAAAGGATTGAGAGAGGCTTGGGAGAGACTTCTTGGAAGATTGGGGTACCTTGGGAGGATTCTAGAGAGTGGAGGGGAGAGGTTGGACTAACTCCAATGGCTTGGAGTGAGGAAGAAGTGGGAGTTTGGGTGGGTTTATATAAGAAAGGTGAAGGAATTCTTTATTATTTATGTTTGGGACCCTCACATTAAACTAATCCAAACCACAAACCATACCATGGTTTTTGGAAAAGGGAAGGGGAAAATAATATTTTATAATTCCAAATTCCGAACTTCTTAAAATAATGGGGTTGATTATGTGGAGGTGAGTCACACTCCCATGGAAAACAATTTAAAAAGACAAGATGTTTAATAAGTCTTGAAGGGTCCATTAATGATTTGTAAAATAAGTCAAACAATCCAAAAATCACATTATTTTAATGGTAAAAAATATATTTCCCGATAATAAGGCTTATAGTATTTTATTACATCACTATTGGGTAATTATGATGTCATAAAACACATTATATATTTAAACGGTATTTAATTTTTACCCAAAAATTTGACTATCTCAGAAAATTATGAAAAATTCACCATTAGATAATTTCGACATCCTGATTCTAGAAATAATATTTATTTTATCTAAATAATTTTCTAAATATCTTAATTTTCACTTTTAAAATAAAAATTGACATTTATAAAAAATTCATGGGTTTTGACAAAAATGACTTTCGAACCTTAATAAAAATTACAATTGCATTCATAAAATTATACGATCATTTATATATAATAAAAATTAATTTAATAATAATAATAATATTTTATTAAAATATTATTTAATTCAAAAATCCATTAATTCATCAAAATATATTTCTTAGTTGAACATTAACTAAAAATACTATTTGTGCTTTAAAAAATATATACAAGGTAACAATAATAAAATGAAAGTATATTCATTATTATATAAAAAAATAATGTACATAGCCATAGTACTAGGATCTTGTTAAATAACCCCTTAAAAAACTTGCATAAGGCTGAAGGGTGAGGTGTGCGATGGTGACAGACTCTTGGGGTGGCTCGGATAACATTGCTCACGTGGTGATCTCTATCAACTTCCACTTCTCCCATAGGCGGTTCCATTCGACCTTAACCTGTTGAAGCTCGGCTTGGGCTTGGTCAAGAGAGAATCCCAATGAAGCCACCTCTTTTCTGAGCTCCGACAAATGGGCTTCATATGGAAAAATTCTACTGTATGAGGCCATTGTTTCCTTTTTATGAGTAAATTGGATTTGTTAAAGCCCATATTTATACTAATCATGTGATCATTGTTTAATGACTACAAAAGCAACCGTCACAATTCTTAATGGTATTTTAAAATCTAAAAACAAAAGAACTGCATATGTTGTATAACCATTTCACACATTAAGACGTTTAATTATATCAAGAGGTATTTTCATTAACCAAGGTTTGGGTCGTTATAATTTTAATATCAAAAGAATGATATTGTCGCTCGTGCGTATGTACAGATTAAAGTCTCCATGAACACGATGAGATTCATTCTGTAACACCCCGAGATTTTATGAAAAATATTATTTTTAATTTTATTGATGTCTTGTGTTGTATGATACAACAAAGGATTCTTGCACAACATGCAACCCTAACTTGGCTGCATTACACGCAATCACGACCTTCCTCGACAGCGTGTGTTGTACGCAATACCGAGTTTCACTAAACAACGATATGCTATTAAAATATTATTAAAACTAGCCGTTATGAATAGTAATAACCACCTTTTGAAATTTTGTAAATTTTATCTTTCAAAATGGACTTCACTTTTGGATTCGTAATATCGAAATTAGCCTAGGGTGAAATTTTGGTATTTTTCTGAAAACCTTCAATTTTTGATGAATAGTGAAAACACTAGGTTACTATTTAAAAACCGACTTTTTATTTAAATAATTATTTATTCTATTTAAATTTATTTTAGGTCAAAATTGACACATAATACCTATATAATTTCAATATAATTCATTAGAGTCATTTTATAATAATTTAAGATATATAAAAATTTTATTGAACTTTTGACCGTCTTTTACCCACCTCCTAGGAGAATTTCCAAATTCACATAAAACATAATTTTACCGCTTCTGTGAGTGAAATTTCAAAAATCTGAGAGAAACGGTTAATGTTAGTAAGTAAAATGTGGTTCAATGAGATGAAAATAATTTTTGGTGAATAGAAACTTTTTACTTTTTTTTACCACGGTTAAAAGTAAATAAGGTAATTGAGGGTAAAAATGATATTATTATTACCCTAAAACATGTCCTAATTCTATTGTATAAGTGTAATTAGACCAAAAACAACCTTAGGAATAAAATATTACCATTTAGGCCCACTTGGATTAGATTAGGAAATTTATTATTAATTTATTTAAAGAAGGGTTAAAATAGTTAAAATCAAAGTTTAATAAGTAAATAATTTTTAATATAGGGTTATAAATAAGATAAATTCGAATATAAATATTAATTAGAAAGATAAAAAGATTTTCTAAATAATGGTATTTTATTTGTAATTTTTATACATTAAATAATATTAATTATTTATGACACAATGATGATGCAGTAATTATCTTATTAATGAAATATTGACATAATTGATGTTATAAATACCCAAATAAATGTAATTTGAGACTTTTTATGAATTCCACTGATTTTATAGGTTAATATGACATGTTAGTATTGATTTAATTAACTTTTTTATAACTAATCATTATTTTATGATTTTCACAAAAATCAATTACTAAATAGTGTCAAAATTGACATAAAATAGTTTTTAAAACAAACATTATATTATTAATTGTTATTTTATTCCTAAAAATATAAGGACCATACAAACGACTTATATAAGGTTATATATATTAATAATAAACAACTTGGGGTTCGTTTGTCTTGTTATAGTATGTTTATTAACCTTATAGTGTAAGAACACGAAAAGACACGGTAAAAGTAAAATTATCTAAATTAAAGTTAAATCTAAATGATAAGGTTAAAATAGTAAACTAAACTTGTCCAAATTCTATTAGATGAGAGGATTTCGACCCATACCCACCTTATCTTTGAAATAAATCAATTTGGATCTATTTAAAACCGAATATGGATTTATAATAAAATAATATTTTTAGTTTTTCCAAAGGTGCCCCTCTCCACCCTTATAAAAGGGCACCTCCTCCCTCTCTTACTCACACCACTTTGAGCCTTCAAGCTTGTACAACCCTGCCAAATTCTCTTATCCACTTCCCTAGAAACATCCTAGAGGTCCTGGTCTTCTTCAAAGACCAATTTTGGTGCCCTAAGAGGAGGTCTCAAAGAGGCGCTTCAAAGAAGAGGTAATGTCTGTTACCGATTCTTTCAACTTTATTTCTTCTTCCACTTATTCTTCTTTAGTTGTTTCATTATGAAGTAATAACATCAGTATAACTAATATACTGATATGTTATTATAAGTATGAAACAACCGTATTTCACCTTCTATCCATCCTACGGAAAACGAAATCACCATGCGTGCGTACGTACGAAATACCGTCTCCACGTCGTGGTGAAATCTGTTTTTTCCACCAACACCTTACATGGATTTGTATAATGGTGTAAATAATAACTATATATGGTTAGAATAAAATCATACTGATTCTGATATATTATACCATCCACTACAATTCTATTCAATAATCATGGGAACGATATCATCGCTCGTGCGTACGTACGAAATACCGTCTCCACGACGCGATGAGATTCATTCTCAATGATTAACCATTCATAAATGATTATAAAGTATATATAATAAGTAATCATGAAATATAAGAAATAATAATTCTACTGGATTTATGTATATATATATTTATGTCATCTATTTAGTTTCATTCAATTCAATAAGGAAACGAAAACAACGTTCATGCGTACGTACGGCCTACCGTCTCCATGAACGGTGTATTTCATTCCTTTTATCGATCTATAATATATATATGTATATGATGAATATATATTATATATAAATCATGTTTTACATTATGGAATTATATAAATCAGGATATAATTATTAATATCAAGAATGACAAGTCGAAACACATACGATAAATGAAATGATTTTACCCAAAACGCTGCTTTAACATGGAATTTACAAAAGAACGGGTAATATAAAGTCATAAGTGAAACATATATGATATAATAACAATGAATATGATTCTGTAATAATTAAATGAAATTATTTCAATCATTATACAGGAGGTTCGGATACGTACGAAGCATATTGGATCTAAGGTAAGGGATAATGTTGCAATCTCAATTGTTTTCTATCCAAGATTGCTTATACGTAAGTATTTACTGGGGTTATTTCTATCATCCATATACATGTTTTATAAAAGTGTTTTAATGTATGTTTAAAGTACTTTTTACCCATTTTTGACTTTTACTACATGGTATGTAAGGAATCTTTCCTTTTTTTACGTTACGAGGTACTTTTTTGACTTTTTCGAAAAAAGTACGAGGAGAATGTTATTTTTAACTTATACGGCGGGAACGGATTTTTATAGTTTCATAACACCTCATTTTCATGAATCTTACTCTACATAATTTTATGACTATTTTCAACAAAATACTTTTATTTTGAAAGTGCATGGCATTTTTTGAAAAGAAAATGATTTTGACGAAGAAAGGATATTTTCCTCAAGAATTCATTTCAAATGTTTTATCACAACCATTTTCCATATAAGATGACATTATTTCATATGTGTATGTTTCAAGTTTAATGTCTCTATGATTTACATGGTTCACTTTTTTTCTGATGAAATGTCCATTTGTTTTATATGTATTATGAAATGATGGGATGATGTTTATGAAACCCATTTTATTATTTGGGTTATGATGAATGTTTTAAGTTTATTTTGTGGCACAAGTAAGAATGATTTCATTATGAGATGGGTGGGACCTATATCTCCCTACAATTCATTGGGTAAAGATTTATATCTCATGATATAGACATGGCTGGAACGATAAGTTAATCCGGTTCAGTGTTACAGGACTGAAACGAGGAGTGAACTCGATTCAGAAAGGGACTTTGTCCACTAAGATGGTCTTGGAAGCAATGCCTTGGCTACTATGGAAATCATAACATGTGCTTTATGGTTGCCACAATTACATGTTTTATTCCCATGCTATTTTATCATGATTGATGTTCCCTTATGATATATTCCTTACGTACTTCCAAGATTCATGTCTTTGCTCAAGATTTTGATGTTTAGATTTTATGTTCAAGTTTTTGCATTCAAATGTTTATGGATTGTTTTATGTTCTCTATGTTTACCCTTACTGGGAATTTGAGCTCACCCCTTTTATGTTTTCTTTTCTCCAGGATATAAATAAAGGTTTTAGGTAATAAAAAAAAGGGGAAGATCTTTATGGGGGATGTTGAAGATCTTTCACCACGATTAGAAGATTATATTCCGAGTTTCCAAAGACACTAAACTATTACGGTCCTTGTGTGTCTGTTTTTGTTATGTACTAAGTATTTCGCAAAAGTAATGTAATGTCCATGTACGTCAAGCTTCGGGTCTCTACAGTTGGTATCAGAGGAAAGGTTTAGTCAACCTTTGGAAACTAGGATGCGAAACCATTAGTGAGATCCTTAGAGATATTTCTAAGGTATGTCTAGGGATGTCCCCAAGGATAAGTATACATATAGGATATAGTCCTAGAACTATGGTAACAATCTTATAATTTAACCTAAGATGTTAGATATTGATGGTACTCCCCCTTTATTATGTTGTTTTACCTAGCATGATTTTTGCCTCTCACACTATTCTTTTTGGGTTTTAGACAATGGCTGGAACCCGAAGGAACCATGTTGATCAATGTAATGGACAATGCAATGATTGTCCTCCGGAACAAACTAATGTTATGGGAGATGGAGTGAAAAATCTTATTTCTATACTTACACAAGCTATGAATCATTCTGGACTTCCAAATGAGTAGAGAAGGTAACAATATTCTATTGAGTCCTTCATGAGGCAACGTCCACCTTCTTTCAGTGGGTCTTCCAATCCACTTGTTGCTGAACAATGGATCAGTACCACTGAAAAGATATTTTCAGTTATTCAATGTTCTGAACATGATAAAGTCATCTTAGCAGTATATCATTTGAAAGGTGAAGCTGATCAATGGTGGAATCTTATCAAGAATACGAGGCCAAGAGATGAAATTGAGTCCATGGAATGGGATAAGTTCAAGAACTTATTTTTCCATAAGTACTTCCCTCGTATTCTTAGAACAAAGATGGAGAAGGAGTTTCTTGAACTAAAGAAAAAGGATGATGAATCTGTTGGTATATAAGAAGCGAATTTTACAAGGCTTGCAAGGTATGCATCTGGCTTTATCATCCATCCTGAAAGTAAAGTTGATCGATTCTTCAATGGCTTAAAACCAAATCTTTGAAGGGCATTAGCTATAAGAGACATCAATAGCTATGAAGAAATTGTGCGTTGTGCTATCAAGGTAGAAATGGAAGTTGGTGTTACTTATCCATCTCATTGTTTTGACAAGAAACAAAAGATGGAGTTCAAGGAGAAATCTCATAATAATGATGAAAAGAAGATGAATGTTTCCTTATTCTCAAAGTGTAGAAAGAAGCATGGTGGAGATTGTCTTAAAGGGACTAGAAAATGTTTTAAGTGTGGAAAAGAAGGTCATCGAGCAGCTGAGTGTCGAATTAATGGAAAAAGGGTTTCTAATGATGTGAATAAAGAAAAGACTGCAGAGAATGCACCACCAACACTTTAATGCTTCAAGTGCAAGGAAATGAGGAATTATGCTAATAAATGCCCTAATCTAAGGGTTAGTGATGATCGACATGAGCAACCACTTAAGGAAAAGGACAAAGGGAAGTCACATGCGATCACTATTGGCGATGTTGAATATGACAACGATGTGGTGGAATGATTAAGTGTTTATGTAATAGGATTCCAAAATAATGTTATATATAGTATCATGGAATATTGGAATATTTATGTATTGATCTATTGTGTTTTTCAATAATTTTATGGTACCGGTAACCATGAAAAGTGATTGAGATATTTTTGGAAATAATATAATATGCGTATAATGAAGGGATAAAGAGAAAATGAAATGTTTGACAGTATTCATGAGCTCATGACTGATATAAGGAAATAGATATATCATGGTTTGAGTATGTAGAATTTTGGGGTTTTGGTATGTGGAAAGATTTAACTTTTGACAGCACTCATGTTTTCACTAAGGTTCAATGGGTATTCATCCTTCAAGAGAATACCTGATTAAGGTATTCACATGTTTGTAATTTGACCAACAAGATATATCTTATGATATATGGGGGATAAATGATGGAATTTAAGTGATTGTTATGTGACATTTCAAGTAATAATGAGCTTGGACTAAAGTATTTTAGATAAGAACTTTTTTCGATATTATTGATGGGATGTTATTGTAATGTAGTTTTAGAAAAAAGGACAACCTGCAGGACGGGCGACAACCCATCACGTCGGACAAGGCTGTGGGAATCAAACCCACAACTGAAGTGTGACAGGACTTTATCACCTACCACTGTCCTACAGGAAGTCCCTGGTTAGTAGAAACTAGTTTTATTTTATTAAGCAGTATGATATATGAAGTATAAGTTCATTTTTGGAATCGTATATGATTAACCTCACCATAGATGGACTTATGTATATTTGATAACTTTTGCTAACCTTTTGTTTGAAACAGATGGAATGACCCATCATTCTATCACATGACTTGTTAACACTTCACGAATAACAAATTCAACTTCATTTCCATAAGAAATGAAGTGGAAATTGTTCAAAGCACGAACAACAGTGCGATTGTACCAAAATCAAGTAAGTATTTCTTCTAATTCAAAATTTTCCACTTTAGGGAAATGACATTGAAAACCAAAAATGTTGTCCTAGTTCCCTTATATCCGATGAATCAGATGGTACCTTAGATCATCACAAATCTATGGCTTTGTGATTGTTGGATTTTTGATAGCCATGTTCTCTACCACTATCCATCAGAACATGATGGTTAGGTTTCTCTTCCATATCCATATTTTCACCTATGTTCTCCTATCTGGAAACCCAGTGATTAGTTAATTTGGGTAACCGTTATGTTTCATAATTTAGTTTTTAAAGATTGGTTTTGGTATTCCTTTTTACGATGTGGGTTTCTATTAAAGAAAATTTCGATTAGTAAACCATTTATAACCCCGACGAATTTCGGGGGCGAAATTCATTTTAAGGGGGGTAGAATGTAACACCCTGAGATTTTATGAAAAATATTATTTTTAATTTTATTGATGTCTTGTGTTGTACGATACAACAAATAAGTCTTGCACAAAACGCAACCCTAACTTGGCTTCATTACACACAATCACGACCTTCCTCGACATCGTGTGTTGTACGCAATACCGAGTTTCACTAAACAACGATATGCTATTAAAATATTATTAAAACTAGCCGTTATGAATAGTAATAACCACTTTTTGAAATTTTTTAAATTTCATATTTCAAAATGGACTTCACTTTTGGATTCAGAATATCGAAATTAGCCTAGGGTGAAATTTTGGTATTTTTCTGAAAACCTTCAATTTTTGATGAATAGTGAAAACACTGGGTTAATATTTAAAAACTGACTTTTTATTTAAATAATTATTTATTCTATTTAAATTTATTTTAGGTCAAAATTGACACATAATACCTATATAAGTTCAATATAATTCATTAGAGTCATTTTATAATAATTTTAGATATATAAAAATTTTATTGAACCTTTGACCGTCTTTTACCCACCTCCTAGGAGAATTTCCAAATTCACATAAAACATAATTTTACCGCTTCTATGAGTGGAATTTCAAAAATCCGAGAGACACGGTTGATGTCAGTAAGTAAAATGTGGTTCAATGAGATGAAAATAATTTTTGGTGAATAGTTACTTTTTACTTTTTTTTTACCACGGTTAAAAGTAAATAAGGTAATTGAGGGTAAAAATGATATTATTATTACCCTAACACATGTCCTAATTCTATTGGATAAGTGTAATTCGACAAAAAACAACCTTAGGAATAAAATATGACCATTTAGGCCCACTTGGATTAGATTAGGACATTTATTATTAATTTATTTAAAGAGGGGTTAAAATAGTTAAAATCAAAGTTTAATAAGTAAATAATTTTTAATATAGGGTTATACATAATATAAATTCGACTATAAATATTCATTAGAAATATAAAAATATTTCCTACATAATGGTATTTTATTTTTAATTTTTAGACATTAAATAATTTAATTTATTTATGACACAAAGATGATGCAATAATTATCTTATTAATTAAATATTGACATAATTGATGTTATAAATAACCAAATAAATGTAATTTGAGACTTTTTATGAATTCAACTAATTTTATAGGTTAATATGACATGTTAGTATTGATTTAATTAAATTTTTTAGAACTAATCACTGTGTTATGATTTTCACAAAAATCAATTACTAAATAGTGTCAAAATTGACATAAAATAGTTTTAAAAACAAAAATTATATTATTAATTATTATTTTATTCCTAAAAATCTAAGTACCATCCAAATTACTTAGATAAGGTTATATATATTAATAATAAACAACTTGGGGTTCGTTTTTCTTGTTATAGTATGTTTATTAGCCTTATAGTGTAAGAACACAAAAAGACACGGTAAAAGTAAAATTATCTAAATTAAAGTTAAATCTAAATGATAAGTTTAAAATAGTAAAATAAACTTGTCCAAATTCTATTGGATGAGAGGATTTCGACCCATCCCCACCTTAGCTTCGAAATAAATCAATTTGGAGCTATTTAAAACCGAATATGGCTTTATAATAAAATAATATTTTTAGTTTTTCCAAAGGTGCCCCTCTCCTCCCTTATAAAAGGGAACCTCCTCCCTCTCTTCCTCACAAAAATTTGAGCCTTCAAGATCGGCGAAAACCTGAAAAATTATCTTCTCCACTTCCCTAGAAACATCTTAGAGGTCCTAGTCTTCTTCAAAGACAAATTTTGGTGCCCTAAGAGGAGGTCTCAAAGAGGCGCTTCAAAGAAGAGGTAATGTCCGTTACCGATTCTTTCAACTTTATTTCTTCTTCCACTTGTTCTTCTTTAGTTGTTTAATTATGAAGTAATAACATCAGTATAACTAATATACTGATATGTTATTATAAGTATTAAACAACCCTATTTCACCATCTATCCATCCTACAAAAAATGAAATCACCACGCGTGCGTACGTACGGAATACCGTCTCCACGTCGTGGTGAAATATGTTTTTCCACCAACACCTTACATGGATGGGTATAATGGTGTAAATAATAACTGTATATGGTTATTATAACATCATACTGATTCTGATATATTATACCATCCACAAAAATTCTATTCAATAATCATGAGAACAGTATCATCGCTCGTGCGTACGTATGGAATACCGTCTCCACGACGCGATGAGATTCATTCTCAATGATTAACCATTCATAAATGATTATAAAGTATATATAATAAGTAATCATGAAATATATGAAATAATAATGCTACTTTATTTATGTATATATATGTATGTCATCTATTTAGTTTCATTCAATTTAATAAGGAAACGAAAACAGCGTTCATGCGTACGTACGACCTACCGTCTCCATGAACGGTGTATTTCATTCCTTTTATTGATCTATAATATATATATGTATATGATGAATATATATTATATATAAATCATATTTTACATTCTGGAATTATGTAAATCAGGAAATAAGTATTAATATCAAGAACGACAAGTCGAAACACATACGATAAATGAAATGATTTTACCCAAAACGCTGCTTTAAAATGGTGTTTACAAAAGAACGGGTAATATAAAGTCATAAGTGAAACATATATGATATCATAACAATGAATATTATTCTTTAATAAGTAAATGACATTATTTAAATTATTATACAGGAGTTTTGGATATGTACGAAGCATATGGGACCTAAGGTAAGGGATAATGTTGCAGTCTCAATTGTTTTCTATTCGAGATTGCTTTTACGTAAGTATTTACTGAGGTTATTTATATCATCCATGTCCATATTTTATAAAAGTGTTTTCATGTATGTTTAAAGTCCTTTTTACCCATTTTTGACTTTTACTACATGGTATGTAAGTAATCTTTCTTTTGTTTACGTTACGAGGTACTTTTTTGACTTTTCCGACAAAAGTACGAGGAGAATGTTATTTTTAACTTACACGGCGGGAACTGATTTTTACGGTTTCATAACACCTAATTTTCATGAAGCTTACTCTACATAATTTTATAAATATTTTCAACAAAATACTTTTATTTTAAAAGTGCATGGCATTTTTTGAAAAGAAAATTATTTTGACGAAGAAAGGATATTTTCCTCAAGAATTCATTTCAAATGTTTTGTCACAACCATTTTCCATATAAGATGACATTATTTCATATGTGTATGTTTCAAGTTTAATGTCTCTATGATTTACATGGTTCACGTTTCTTATGATGAAATGTCCATTTGTTTTATATGGATTATGAAATGATGGGATGATGTTTATGAAACCCATTTTATTCTTTGGGTTATGATGAATGTTTTAAGTTTATTTTGTGGCACAAGTAAGAATGATTTCATTATGAGATGGGTGGGACCTATATCTCCCTCCAATGAATTGGGTAAAGATTTATATCTCATGAGATAGACATGGCTGGAATGTTAAGTTAATCTGGTTCAGTGTTACAGGACTAAAATGAGGAGTGAACTCGATTCAGAAAGGGACTTTGTCCACTAAGATGATCTTGGCAGAAATGCCTTGGCTACTATGGAAATCATAACATGTGCTTAATGGTTTCCACAATTACATGTTTTATTCCCATTCTATTTTATCATGATTGATGTTCCCTTATGATATATTCCTTACGTACTTCCAAGATTCATGTCTTTGCTCAAGATTTTGATGTTTAGATTTTATGTCCAAGTTTTTTCATTCAAATGTTTATGGATTGTTTTATGTTCTCTATGTTTACCCTTACTGGGCATTTGATTTCACCCCTTTTATGTTTTCTTTTCCCTAGGATATAAAGAAAGGTTTTAGGTAAGAAAAAAAGGGGAAGATCTTTATGGGAGATGTTGAAGATCTTTCACCACGATTAGAAGATTATATTCTGAGTTTCGAAAGACACTAAACTATTACGATCCTTGTGTGTCTGTTTTTGTTATGTACTAAGTATTCCACAAAATTAATGTAATGTCCATGTACGTCAAGCTTCGGGTCTCTACACATTCCCCATCATATCCATTCAATACTAATTTTCATTTTTTGATTAAAAATAATGTTTAAATACTTAATATCATTCTTAATATGAATAAGATACATCCTATCCATAAAAAACATTACTTACATAACAAATCATATAAAGGAAAACAAATCAGTTAACACCTGAAATGATGATACTACTGAAATATCATTAACAAAGCAATATTTTAAGATCATATATGTTATCATATTTATGTATATATTTCTTGTATATATTTCTTGTATAATTTAATAACAATGATTTAACTATTATACAGGAGTTTAACGTACCCTCGACCAAGGAAAAGTACAAGGTAAGGGTTAATTTCACAATCTCTTTATTATCCGAGGTTGTTTTTACCTAAGTATATACTGGGACCTCTTTATCATCCACACCTGTGTTTTCTTAAAAAAATGCATTTCAAAACATTTTTACTATTTACTAGACAATGGGTTAAATTCTTTTATACCCTTATTTTACCTTATATGTTTTGAAAGGTATCTTTCTGTCATTTTCCAAACAAGGTATTTTATGACCTTTTGAAAAAATTAAGGTAAGAATGTTTTTTAACTTATACGGCAGGTGCGGCTATTTTATGACATTATAACATCATCAAAGCTTCCCTTACAAGATTTTAAGAATATTTTCAAAATAAATGTTTCCTTTTATAATTATATTAATTTTAAATGATTTCAAAATATAAAGATATATCTCTCTAAAAAAAGTTTTGATTTCATATATGTCAACATCCTTTGATGGATTTTAAGCTTATTTGAAGTTTATTTATTATGATACCAAACTTCCATATTTTATTGAAGGTTTTGTGATATGTTTTAATGTGTATGTGTTATTTTTACACCATTCATGTTTTATGGATAAAGTATTGACATTTTGTATGCTAGTTTTAATACGAATGTTTATGTTATGTTTAAACCTTTTCATATGAGGAATGCATTGGACTTAGTAAGTGATGGGTGGAGCCCGCTATAACTCCTAGATACATCGGTAGGTCTCATGAGAAAAACTAGTGTCTTGACACAAGGGTTTGACAAAATCTTATTTGTAGTCTTGGTACAAGGCCTTGACTATGTGGTTATAAAGTCTTGCATTATGCATTCCATCATTATGAAAGTGGCTATTGATATTGTATGTGATTATTAGAATAGTAGAATATCCATGTGAATAAGTAAATGACATTATTGGATTTTATATTTTCCATATTATGCTGAATTTAAAGTTTAAAATGATTTCGTTTTAGTATTATACATTGCCTTAAATGTTTATGCTTATTTATGAAAGTTTATGCTATATTGTTATCCTTACTGAGAATATGAGCTCACCCCTTTCTATGTTTTATTTTTCCCAAGATGTGAAGAAGTATATTATGACTGACCTGTAGGGATAATATAAGGGATATGAGTTTGTACTATGGAGGCTATGTTGTTGTAGTTTTTCATTTTATAATGTAATGTAAAACTTATTAATGTATCTAGTATTTCCCAGGCTACTAAACTAATCAGTATTTTGAGACTTGATATTTTTCAATCATGACAATGTTATGTAATAATGCACTGACTCTAGGTAACTAGGGTCAGGGCGTTACAGTTGGTATAAGAGGATTTTTAGTACAAACCTTGGAAGCTAGATTTAGAAAAACTCTGATTAGAGAACATTACCCCAAGATAGAATTTGAGGATTAGTATAGAAGAACTTCCTGGAATTTTTTGTATTGTAGAAATTTAGTGATTTTTCCATGAAATACATCTCTGTATGGATATGGGCAGGTAGAGGTGGATCTGGCACAGATGTACCTAGGTGTAAAACCCGAAAACACCACTTTGAGCTAGACTCGAACGGGAACTTGTGCATGACAATGGGCCTTGCTGCACCATTAGTTACAAAACTCCTGGGGGATATGCTTAGTATAATTCTAATTTTATTTACAAGACATTATGAAGGGTTTATGATTATATACTTTTTCAAAGAAAACATTTTTATGATTATGGATTATATCTATAAACTGTGGAATTTATGTTAACTATTTTACAAGTTTGGAATTATGTATTGCGATTCATAAACTAATATAGTGTATGCCATTGTTTAGAAATTAAACCTAGTGGAAGGAATGGAAACTATATTAATGTATGTAATCCATGTAGGGATTTCCCTCCTACTCAATATAATTATAGTGGAGCTAGTGAATAAACTGGTGCTGATCAACTTTTCACCATACTATGACAACTCACTCAGGTTATGAATAATAAGCTTACCCGTATAGAGAACCCTGATCCACAATGCGGAGGATCAATGTTAGACCTCTTCATGAGGCAAAAACCACCAACATTCAATGGGAGTACAAATCCATTAGTAGCTGATCAATGAATAAGTTCCTTAGAGAAAATATTTCACGCTTTGGGGAGTATCGAAATGGAAAAAATTGTCATGGTATTTTATCGCCTCATTGGAAATGCAGATCAATGGTGGTCATTAATCCAAAACAAAAAGGAATATGAAGAAGTATCAAGTATGGAATGGAGGGATTTTAAATATATTTTCTTAGAAAAATACTTTCTTTATAACCATCGAGCGGATATGAAAAGGAAATTTCTGAGTCTGAGGTAAAAGGAGGATGATAATGTCGCAAAATATGAGGCTAACTTTACAAGGCTTGCAAGGAATGTAGTAGATTAAATACATAACCAAAGGAGTAAGATTGATCAATTATTTGATGGGTTAAAACCATTTATTCATTAAGAATTAGTCTCAAAATCCTTCTCATCATATAAAGATATTGTCTCATGTTCTATTAAGATAGAAAAATAATTCTCTAAGTCTTATGACTTTAAAGAAAACCAGGAGAAGAAGAGATCTACTGAACACTCTGGAAACGGAAATAAGGGGAAGAAGGGAAAAGTTGAATATACATCCTATAGTAAATGTGGGAAGAAACACCCTGGTACTTTCCTGAAGGGAATGCGATTCTGTTACAAGTGTGGTGAAAAAGGCCACCAAGCTCGTGATTACAAGGGGAAGAAAGAGGCTGTTGAATGCTACAATTTTAGAGAAAAGGGGAATTATGAAAATGAATGTCCTAAGAGCTCAGGGAACTTACCTCAGAAAAGGCCAAGGGAGAAAGGCCAAGCTTATGCGATCACTACTGCTGAGTTTAAAACTCCAAAAGACGCAGTGATAGTTAATTTAATGGTTTCCTCAAGTTTAGCCAATGATTTATTTGATTCTGGATCATCACATTATTTCATATCTTCCTAGTTTTCTAAGAAAATTAGATATTTCCCATTTGATTTAACAAGGGTGTTTTCAGTCAAAACTCCTAAGGGAAGTATCATTGCAACAAAGTTTTGTGAATCTGTCCCCATTAAGGCATATAAATGATATTTATTTGATGATCTAATCATCATACCCATGATTGAATTTGATATAATCCTCGATATGGATTGGATTTCAGACCATGATGAGAAAATTTATTATAAGAAGAAGGAGGTTACAATTCTCTATGATGATAAGGAGTACCTTATCTTTAGAGAAGAAACATCACCATCTAATTCTTATCTAGATCCACCCTTAGTATCTTAACTAAATTCAATTATTGGGGAGGAATAGAATGAAATAACTATGGGTGAGGAAAGGAATGTTCAAATAGAGGATATACCTATTATGAAAGAATATGTTGATGTGTTTCCAGAGTATTTACTTGGAAATCCTCCAGAACAAGAAATTTAGTTTTCCATTGAATTAATTCCTGGTTTAAGGATCATATTGAAGACCCCTTATAGAATGGACACTGTGGAATTAGTGGAACTAAAGAAACAACTAGAGGAATTGAGTAATAAGAGATTTATTCTCCCTAGTGTTTCTCTATGGGGATCCCTTGTTCTTTTTGTTAAGAAGAAATATGGATCTATGAGGTTGTGCATTGACTACCGGGAGTTCAATGCTATAAAAATAAAGAAAAAGTATCCCCTACCTCACATTGATGATTTATTCAACCAACTTCATGGAGATCAATATTTTTTAAAGATTGAATTTCGATCTGGATATCATCAGTTGCGTGTGAAGAAGGAAGATATTCTGAAAACAACATTTCGAACCATGTACGAGCATTACGAGTTTACAGTAATGCCTTTTGGACTGACTAATGCACCCTCTATTTTCATAGATCTAATGAACAGAGTTTTCAAGGAATATCTTGATGACTTTGTAGTGTAATTTATTGATGATATCTTGGTATATTCAAAAAGCTACGAAGATCATGAAAATAACTTGTGCTTTATTCTAAACACTCTTAGAAGAATTGGATTATATGGGAAATTTAGCAAGTGTAAATTCTGGCTTCAAGATATTTATTTTCTTGGCCATATTATCTCTAAGGATGGAATCTATATTGATCCTTCAAAGACGAAGGTAATCCAAGAATGGACAGTACCGACGAGTATAACTGAGGTATGGAGTTTTATTGGTTTAGCAGGTTATTATCGACGTTTCATCCAGAATTTTGCCCGGCTGGCTAACCCATTAACAAATCTCACACATAAACAGATTAAATTTGTTTGAAAAAAAGAGTGTGAAGAATGTTTTAAAGAAATGAATAGAAGATTAGTCAACGCTCCTATCTTGAATCTACCATCAGGGAATTATGGGTTTGTTATTTATAGTGATGCTTCAAAGAAAGGACTTGGTTGTGTCCTTATTCAAAATGATATAGTTATTGCCTATGCATCACGACAGCTAAAAATTCATGACCAAAACTATCCTACTCATGATCTTGAGTTAGCAACTATAATTTTTGCTTTGAAGATATGGAGACATTATCTCTATGGTGAAAATGTGAGATATATACCGATCAAAAGAGTTTGAATTATATTTTCTCATAGAAAGAACTCAACATGAGGCAAAGGAGATGGCTTGGACAACTCAAGGATTATGATTGCACAATAAACTACCACCCGAGGAAGGAAAATAAGGTGTAAGATGCTTTGAGAAGAATGGATCATGGAGTTTTGAACCAAATGATAATTGAAAGGGATCCTATTTTCATGGATCTAGTGAAGATAGATATGGGAATAACCATAGAAGGTCAAACATCAATTCTTTTTCAAATGGTTTCCAAACCATCTTTACTAGAAAGGATAAAAATTTCTCAGTCTGTTGATGAGAAGTTTCAAAAGAAAATTAAAGCTTTGAATGATGGGAGATTGAGTGACTTTATATATGAAGATGAGATTTTGAAATTTGGGAAGAGACTTTGTGTTCCCAATTTACCTGATCTAAAAATGGAATTTTTGGATGATTCTCATAGCTCCAATTTCTCTATACACCCTGGTAGCACTAATATTTATAGAGATTTGAAAGAACAATTTTGGTGTGACAACATGAAGATGGAGATTGCTGATTTTGTGTCAAGATGTATGGTTTTTCAACAAGTGAAAGCTGGAAGGAAACATATTGGAGGAGTCATGTAACCTCTTCCCATACCTGAGTGGAAATGAGATAATATTACGATGGGCTTTGTCATGGGGATACCGAAGAAACCTAGAAGGAATGATGCAATATGGGTCATTGTTGATCATCTTACCAAGTCAGAACATTTTCTTGATATAAGAGAAGATTTACCACTTGAATGTTTAACAAGACTGTATATTAATAAAGTTGTAAGACTTCATGGACTACCCCTATCAATTGTTTCTGATAGTGATCCCCATTTTACATCAAGATTCTGGAAAAGTCTTCAGAAGGCCCTGCATACTGAACTTCATTTGAGCACCGCCTACCACCCTCAAACTGATGGAAAATCAGAACCGACTATTCAAACCTTAGAAGACATGTTGTGATATTGCTCACTTGACTTTCAAGGTACATGGGATCAATATTTACCTATGGTAGAATTTTCCTATAACAGTAGCTTCCATTCAAGTATTCATATGGCACCATATAAAGCGTTATATGACATGAGATGTCGCACAACAACTTTTTGGGATGATGTTGGTGAAAGAAAACTTGTAGGCCCAGAACCTGTTGAGGAAATGATGGAAAAGGTGAAGGTTATCCAAACCCACATCAAAGCAGCAAAAAGTAGGCAAAAGAGCTATGCCGATAACCGAAGGAAGTATTTGGAATTTTAGGTAGGAGATCATGTTTTATTGATGGTATCTCCATGGAAGGGTGTTATATGTTTCGGTAAGAAGGGTAAATTAAGTCCCAGGTACTTCGAAACTTTCGAAATTTTAGAATGAATTGGGGCTGTAGCTTACCGTTTGGCAATGTCACCAAGTGTCTCCAAAGTTCACGATGTGTTCCACATATCATTGTTGAGAAAATACATGCCTGGACCAACGCATGTACTCACCTATTAGGAAATGGAACTAGAACCTGATCTATCTTATTGTGAAGATCCTTTCAAAATTCTTGATACTAGAGAACAAGTGCTGAGAAACTGGACGACTTGTCTGGTAAAAGTTCTATGGAGAAACCATTTGATGAAAGGAAACGTGGGAACCTGAGGAACTTATGATTAAGAACCACCCAAATATTTTTATGAAGTAATATTCTAGAAATTTCTAGGACAAAATTATTTGAAGGAGGGAAGAATGTAACACCCCAAGATTCCATGGTACGTTTTCCTTTGAATAATGCAATAGCTTGCATTGTACGCAACTTCGAGATTCTAACACACCACGACCAATCAAACTAGCCGTTATGAATAGTAATACTCACTTTTTGAAAATTTATATATTTTATCTTTCAAAATGGACTTCATTTTTGGATTCTTAATATCAAAATTATCTTAGGGTGAATTTTTGATATTCTTCTGAAAACTTTCAATTTTTGATGAATAGTGAAAAACGCTGAGTTATTGTTTAAAACTGACTTTTTATTTAAATAATTATTTATTTTATTTAAATTTATTTTAGGTCAAAATTGATACATAATACCTATATAAGTTAAATGTAATTCATTGGAGTCATTTTATAATGATTTTAGATATATAAAAATTTTATTGAACGTTTTATCGTCTTTTACCCACCTCCTAGGAGAATTTGCAAATTTGCATAAAACTTAATTTTACCGCTTCTGTGAGTTGAATTTAAAAAATCCAAGAAACACGGTTAATATCAGTAAGTAAAATGTGGTTCAATAAGAAGAAAATAATTTTTGGTGAATAGTAATTTTTTACTTTTATTTACCACAATTAAAAGTAAATAGGGTAATTGAGGGTAAAAATGATATCATAATTACCCTAACACATGTCCTAATTCTATTGTATAAGTATAATTCAACCAAAAAAACCTTAGGAATAAAATATGAACCTCTTTGGTCCAATTGGATTAGATTAGGACATTTATTATTATTTTATTTAAAGAAGAGTTAAAAGAGTTAAATTCAAAGTTTAATAACTAAAACATTTTTAATATAGGGTTACACACAATATAAATTCGACTATAAATATTCATTATAAATATAAAAATATTTCCTACATAATGGTATTTTATTTATAATTTTTAGACATTAAATAATTAAATTTATTTATGACATAATGATGATGCAGTAATTACCTTATTAATGAAAGATTAAAATAATTGATATTATAAATATCCAAATAAATGTAATTTGAGACTTTTTATTAATTCCAATAATTTTATAGGTTAATATGATATGTTAGGGTTGATTAATGAATTTTTTTTGAAGTAATAATGCTGTTATGAATTTAACAAAAACAAAATACAAAATAATGTCAAAATTGACATAAAAGAGTTTTTAAAACAAATATTATATTATTAATTGATATTATATTCCTAAAAATCTAAGGTTTGGTAAAAGGGATTAAATAATATTATATATTTCATTAATGAACCACTTGAGGTTCTCTTGAATGTTTATAGTAAGTTTATTAACCATATAATATAAAAATATAAAGAGACATGGTAAATGTTAAACTATTTAACTAAGAGTTAAATATAAAATATTAGGTTAATATAGTGACCCAAACCTGTCAAAAACCTATTGGTTGAGTGGTTTTCAACCCATACCCACCTTATCCTTGAAATAAATTATTTTGGAGCCATTAGAAACTGAAAATGATTTTATTATAAAATAATATTTGAATCTTTTCCTAAGGTGCCCCTCACCCCTCTTATAAAAGGAAACTTCCCCTTCTCTCAAATTCACACCTTCAAAGCCATTTGGATCGGCTAACCCCTGCCCAAATATCCTCTCAACTGTCCTCCCTTCATCCTAGGGGACTTCCTTTAGTCATAAATCCAACCTAAGGATCCCTTTTGATCAAAACAAAAGGAAGAACCCGAAGAAGAGGTAAATATTTCATCACCTCTTTCAAGTTCTTTTCTTCTTCCGATTCCTCTTTATTTGTTGTTTCCATTATAAAATAATAACTCCAGTATCTTATATATACTTTTATATTATTATAAAAATGGTACAACCATATTCATTATTCTATCCATCCTATAAATGACAAGTCACCATACTTGCGTACGTATGGATTACCATCTCCACGTCGTGGTGTAGTTTGTTATTCAAACACTTAATCTTTTGGATAGGTATAATAATGAGTATAAATGATGTAAATAATAAATATAACATGATAATTATTCTGTATATATGATATATCATCAAATTATATATGATTTTAATATCAAAAGAATGATATTGTCGCCCGTGCGTACGTACGGATTACCGTCTCCACGAACGCGATGAGATTCATTCCCCATCGTATCCATTCAAGACTAATTTTCATTTGATGATTAAAAATAATGTTTAAAGACTTAATATCATTATTAATATGAATAATATACATCCTATCCATAAAAAACATTACTTATGTAACAAAACATATAAAGGAGAACGAATCAGTTAACACCTGAAAAGATGATACTACTAAAATATCATTAACAAAGAAATATTAGAAGATCATATATGATATAATATTTATGAATATAGTTCTTGTATAATTTAATAACAATGATTTAACTATTATAAATGAGGTTAACATACCCTTTATTAAGGAAAAGTACAAGGTAAGGGTTAATTTCATAGTCTCTTTATTATCCGAGGTTGTTTTTACGTAAGTATCTACTGAGACATCTTTATCATCCACATCTATGTTTTCTTAAAAAAATTCATTTCAAAACATTTTTACTATTTAATAGATAGTGGGTTAAATTCATTTATACCCTTATTTTACCTTATATGTTTTTAAAGGAATATTTTCGTTGTTTTCCAAACAAGGTACTTTATGAACTTTTTGACAAAATTAAGGTAAGAATGTTTTTTAACTTATACGGAAGGTGTGGCTATTTTCTGTCATTATAACATTGTCAAATCTTACCTTAAAATATTATAAGAATATTTTCAAAATAAATGTTTCCTTTTATAATTATATTACTTTTAAATGATTTCAAAATAGAAAGATATATCTCTCTAAAAAAAGTTTTGATTTCATCTATGTCAACATCCTTTGATAGATTTTAAACTTATTTGAAGTTGATTTATTATGATAAAAAACTTCCATATTGTATTGAAGTTTTTGTGGTATGTTTGACTATGTATGTGTTATTTTTAAACCATTCATGGTTTATGGATAATGTATTGACATTTTGTATGCTATTTTTAATAATAATGTTTATGTTATGTTTAAACCTTTTCATATGAGAAATAAATTAGACTTAGTAAGTGACGGGTGGATCCTGCTACAGCTCCTCGATGTATCGGTTGGTCTCATAAGACAAACTAGTGTCTTGGCACCAGGCTTTGACAAAATATTATTTGTAGTCTTGGCACAAGACCTTGACTATGTGGTTATGAAGTCTGGCATTATGCATTCCATCATTATGAAAGTGGCTATTGATAGTTCATGTGATTATTCGACTAGTAGAATATCCATGTGAATAAGTAAATGGAATTATTTGATTTTATATTTTCCATATTATACTGAATTTAAAGTTTAAAAGGATTTTGTTATATTCTTATACATATCCTTAAATGTTTATGCTTATTTATGAAAGTTTTCACTATATTGTTATCCCTACTGAGCATCTGAGCACACCCCTTTCTATGTTTTATTTTTCCCAGGATGCGCATAAGTATATTATGACTGACCTGTAGATATAGTCTAAGGGATATGAGTGTGGAATATGGAGAATTTTTTGTTGTAGTTTTTCAATTTATAATGTAATGTAAAACTTATGAATGTATCTAGTATTTCCAAGGCTACTAAAGTAATCGGTCTTTCGAGACTTGATCTTTTGTGATCATGCCAATGTTATGTAATAATGAACCGACTCTGGGTAACTATGGTTAGTGTGTTATAAGTGAGGGTCTATGATGGAATAATGGGGAGACTATAACATCATTATTATAGTGTAAAACTGTGGTATAATAATATAAATCAATAGTGGGAGAATATGAATAATCGATAAGAGTAAGAATAAACATCCATTATATAATAACTAGGTAAAACATCCATCAATGTCATATACAAAATTATGTTCATATAATTCTATAAAAAATACAACTAATACATGGAAAAAGAAATCTAGAATAATACAAGTATCAAAAATACAAATAGAACAAAAAAAACTATCCCCAAATAGTATCATGAGCCATAACCAGGTCCTGTTCTCCCTTGATCCTATGAAAAAATAAATCAAGTATAAGAAAGAAGGTGCTTACCCCTATCCCAACTTTCATCCACAAAGTTTATCCAAGTACCATAAAGGTAGCATGAGAAAACCCATAACAGGATAAACAATGCCAAAACAGGACTATTCTGGGATAGGAAACTCTTCCCAGACCCATACTTGGTTGGGTAGACCCGCTCAGACACGTTTTAGGGAAAATAAGGTTGGAAAAAACCCATGGAAGGGTACATGGGGTGTGGTGTCATTAGATCGGACCACAAGGTGGCGATCATGCCTGGTCCATGATGGTATAGGAGTTCCAACCAAGATGCAGTAGCTCGAGCAGAGGAAGAGAGCAGAGGGGGTGTCTATTAGAAAGCTGCTGTAGTCCGGATAAGGGTGCGTCGAGGATACTCGAGATGGATGGGATTGTGACTACAATAAGAAGGTAGGTCCATGGCATGATCTGGTGCACATGAGGGGTTTCGTCGATGGAAGTCACTACCAGATCTAGGAGCGGGAGCTGCCACCATATGAGAAGAGGGAGGACAACCAGACTGGCAGGACGACATGGTGGGCGACAATCATGGTTGAGGGAAGATCCAAATTTGGACCGTGGAGGCATTGGGGGGGGGGGTGATTCCCACGATGATGAGCCAGTGATGGGATTTATGCTTGGATTCACGCTGGTCTGGATGGAGTGGGAGCAAGTGTCTGCAGGAAGGTCCAATAGACCAGGGAGGAGGCAGCCAGGGTCTCTTGGCTGAACCGGGGTTGCAGATGGTGGTATCCCACTAGTTGTGTCTAAGGAGGGCAGTTGGATGCAAGTTGGGTGGAGGAAAGGGGTGGTGCTAGGTCTCAGGGTAGCTGATGATGAAGAGGAAGCATAAAGGAGGATCCTTCCAAGGAAGGTTACTGGCTTCCCGTAGAATCCTAGAAAGATAGGGTGGGTGCCACCTCCTTGGCCTCACCTGGAAAAACAAAAAAACACCTTTTTTATTCATTTCAAATTCCATAACAGCCTAGACTAAAATTTAGCCTCATTTTCCAAGACTCAATAGGATATTAGATAGCCCTTTAATATAATATTATTATAATAAAAAATTATTATTATTATTATAATAAAATTATTTTTTTTATTGAAAAAAATCCAATGGAACCATGATCCGGTCAGAAAATAATATTCCAGATAGAAAATGGTATTTACCAGAATTAATATCTAGTAGCCATATATATAAAACAAACGGAACTAAAAATATTATATATATATATATATATGTACTTTAATTTTAATTCCTAAAAGACAACTGCGTTTGATCCATAATTTTTTTGGATGACCATAACTTGGTCATTAGAGCTCGAATCAATTCGTGGTCGGAACCATTGTGACTGAAATCAAATCCTCTACTTCAATTTAAAGAAACTTAATTTTTCTAGGAAAAGAAAATTTATGCAATCACTCTGATACCAATTGAAGGTACTAGGGTCACAATGGAAGCTAGTAGGATGGATATTTTAAAAATTTTCATCATTAGGATAATGATACTTATTTTATCTAACGATATGTGCCCTAATACGATTTGAGGATCTCACCTAAATTAAACAAGGAAAAAAACATACCTTTTCAGATCTGAATCTTTGGTCAACATATTCTTGTCACCAGAAATCATTTCATGAAATATCGTAAGCTTAATTCCTCTATATTGTCCACACATGCTTCAAAAATCTATTGGAACATTGATCGCCGAATTCCAGGTGCTACCTCGGAGTTCTGATGACACCTTTGATATGTCCTGATGATCACCTCATCGAAATACCTTTGATCCATGAAGACAAACTCAATCTAAATTCCTAGATTGAGTGTCTCTATCTAGAAAGAAGGATACGAGATAGAGGCTCTCTAAATATCTCCATGAATAGTCTCAATAAAGAGACTCTCTTCACCTATTTATAGTGGATGTTCAAAATACTCAGTAGGGTTCCTCGACCCCTGTTTATTTAACGTTCACTAAATAAATAATTATGACAAACTAAAATGAATCAATATTATTTATTATTTTTATCACATACCTATAATATATATAAAATATATTATGTTATAAAATCAAGTCATTTAAATCAACTCTTAATTCCCACCAATATTAAATGAACCTGGAATATTAAAATAATATTTGTTTGATTAATATTATTTTTCACATTTATTTAACTTGTAAATAAATTTAATAAATAAATTCAATAAAAATTCTTCTTTGCTTGAATAGTTTGAATTTATTTATTTATCGGTTATTGATAACTTGGATAACACTCAGACCCTGTGGTGTGGCCCACCATATCCAATATACCTATTTAATTGAATAGGGTGAATTCTTGAAAATGATATTATGTGTAACCCTCAGGCCCTTATCTTAATTATAGTGAATAAAATCCACAGACCAAGAGTGGAGTCTTGCAACCCATCAAGGCCCCTAAAGATATTAGGATAGTCATAGCAATAAAAACTAACCTAAGAAGAGACACTATGTAATATAATCTCTTTGTCTTTAAATATCTCATATAGTAGGATGCACACTTGTGTCATTGCCCTTTTCTTGCTTTATTATTTGTTGATCTAACCGAATGGATTTACCTCTCAACTACCTAGATCAAGGCCTTATACAAGTACTACTATCCTTATCAATAAGGATTTAGATATATTACTTCCTTAACTCAGAAGTGAAAAATCATTTTTTGACCATTTAATCAATGCCATACCACCAATGATGCACCCAACACATGCTACCTCACCACGATTTCAATATCATGGTTTTTTATTTTTGTCAAAGTACGTGATCAAATGAAACACATTGATAATGATATAAAGTTTGGAAACCAATACAAATTTCTGTAGATAGGAACAACTAATGACACTTAAAACATGTGATGTTCCTATTAGCGGGTCTGTCCTCATGATCTCAGGGTTAGAGATCACCAAGTAGGAACTTCATGAGAAGAAGTCTCAATGCTTATAATACCCTAAAACCTGATAATGAAACATAGATTGTTTTTAGTCAATAATATGTATCTAGACCATATGAACTTTATTTAATATTAATTTCATAGTATCTCGAGGTTCTTATTATAGACTGGGATAATCTATAACCTTTTGATACGAAAATTAATCTATGGACATTACCATTTCAATAGTGGATGCCAAAAAGTTTACACTATAATGGTAAGTGTACATCATGTATATCTAATTATATAAATGATATGGTAATAAAAATTACTATTGAAGTAGGGTCTAGGGAACCCACTATTAGAACAATATGAATTTTTTACTTTTTTAGAAAATATTTCTACTTAGTGGAAAAAAGCATTTTTTGTGATAATTAATTTTTTTATGATTTTATCATTATTAAATATTATCATTAAAGTTCAAAAATACTTTTAAGTTCTAAAATTATTATTTAACTAATAAAATTTTACATTTTAATATATTTTTTGAGCTTATAAATCCTATATAAAACATTTTTAGAAATAAATTAAAATGTTAGATTAATAATTTTTTTAGTCATTTTATTGAATCAAGTATTTTCATGGTAATATTTGGTTTTAAAATTAAATTATGGAATAATATATTTTATTTGGTTTACTATAAACCATGTTATTTTATGAGGATTTATAATTTTAGTATGTATTATACATAAATTTTATGCCTAAAAATAGAGTTTGTCTAAAAAAATCTTTTCTGTGTTATTCGATATAATCTTAAAATTATGTTTTCAAACCCATAGATATTTTGTTTAGTAAGATGATTAAAAATATTGAAGAATTTTTTTTCAAATTATGTAAAATGTTCAATATTAAAGTTTTTTATTAAAATTAATTACAATAATTAAAAAATTAATTACCATGATAATAGTAAATTATGGTAAAACTTAAAAAGCTAAAATAATAAGACCTAAAACTCATAGGGTTGTATCCAAAATGAATGGTTGAGAACATTTTAGACAAATAATCAAATTTTCCTCCATTTTTTTCAATTTTTTGGCCACTAAACCATGAATAGTAGCTCTACATTATTGAAAATTTATGAGTTACTTTAAAAACTACCCTTATATTCACTTATAATAATAAATTACTTTCACCACTTCAAGACATACCTTCCATTAGAATATCTACATAAACATCTGCCACATTACTCTAAGAATAATCCTCTACCACTTCCAAAATCCTATTTTCAATATTAGTTATCATAATTACATGAATTTAAAGGAAAATTCCTAGTGAAAAACCAAGTCCCCAAAATTAGTGTCCACATATTCTTCATGTTTCTTTATTAATTTTTAAAACCCTAAACTTCTATAAAAATTTCAATATAACGAATTTTATATCATTAGAATACATACATTTTATTATATTAATTAAAAAACAATTATTTGATCCATTTAGTCAACTAATAAAAACCAAAACATTGATCATTCGAACATGAAGAGTACCACCTCCATAGAGTGATGTTTTTAATTTTTTATCACTGCCTACCATGGAAGGTACCAATGATGTATTTGGTGAATAAATATGTTTTATATATCACAAATTAAATTCCTAAATTATCATTTACCATATACTATCTTTCTATCCATTCATTGAGATATTATATCATTAATCATGTGTACATATGGACTACCACTTCGATGAACAATGAATATTATTTTTCATCACCACATGGTTGTGCCCAAATTTACCCTACTGGTAAAAGAGGTCGTTGAAGTACAAGTAGGGATCGAATCCACAGGGACCGAAGAAGAAACCTTGAGACACTATGATTTGTTGATGGATTGGCTATGAAGTGGCCAACTTTGAGGTAGATTTTAATTGGAGAAATAAAGATATAATTTAAAAATCATATAATAAAAATGATGTGAACTAAACAATTATTGATGGTGGGTTGATCTTAGGGTTTTTCTTAGGGTGTATTGGATGAATTTCTTTTCTTAGAAAATTTCATGTCATTAATTCAAGACATATCCAAACAATGAGATAATTCTTCCAAATCATTAACCAATTTAATCCCTACACAATTCAAAGGCCAATTACCACTCCACTTTTAGGATCAATTTAATGAGAACTCAAAGAAAATAGATCATACTAGCACTCAAAATGTGTCATCGTTAAAGTTGGAAAAGATGAGAAAGAATGTAACTCATCCAATGGAAATCCTAAAATAACGAATAGATTTAAATATTAAGTACATGAAATAGCATTCAATACCTGACCTTGATACTCCCTTAGATCAACCCTTAAGATTTTATCCCTCCATTTATGCTATTATAACAATGGAAGCGGGATGTAGACTTATGGGGGTGGAATTGAAGAAGAAGAAAATTATTAAAAGAACGAACACTCCACCGTTGTGTGATTGAAACCACAAGTGCTGGTGTGAATAATTTCACACCTTGATTCAACGGTATCAACTTATGAAGAAAAGGAAAATAAAAAGTGAATAAGAATAAGAAATTTTATTAAAATAATAAACGTGAATGAAAAAATTACATGGAAAAATTTGACGATGCGATTACAAATTGAAAGGAGGAAATTATAATTGAAAGAAATACAATGGATGAAAGAAAAACATGGATTCAAATAAAAATGTTAGATGATAATTCCCTTCACCACCATCTCCTTATATAGGCATATTAGGATCCTTAGGTCCACCCCCCACAATCAATTCACCCCCAACAATTAATAGAGTCAAAAAGATGGTGAATAATCAAAAGGAAATTGATGTTTCGAATTTGACCGGGAAAACTATCCAGATTCGTCCACCATATTTACGTGTGAATTTTTAATTGAAGAAGGCCTAATTAGGAGGGATTTTAGAAGATAAACATATTCTTCCATATGTCCTCTATGAGATGTAAACATTTCAGAAAATTTGGCTCTGAAGTTTGGAAGTTATGGTTGAAATGGTGGGACATATTTCTGTGCATTAATGTCGGGTCCACCATTTAAATCTCAACTTCAGATCCCTTTATCATCATGAAAACATCGTAATTAGCTCCGGACACAGTTTAATAAAATTATCATAATATTTTTATCTTTATAATGTATAAATTTTAGCTTCATTGGGCTTGGTTTATGGGCCCCACATTTGTTTGATGGGACTTAGGCCCATTATGCTTTTTCCAGCAAGTTTATGCCTTCAGGCACAAAATTCTCCATCTTCCTTTGGGATTCATCAATCGGACCTAAAAGATAAAATGTTCAAAAAAAAATGATAAATCATATACCAAAATTTCAAATTCATAAAATGAATATAATTTTGTCCACAAACAAATGAATGATTGGGCCCAAATTTTCATTTTAAACATGAATTGCATTTTAGATGAGAAATGAAGTTCTATTTATGTAATGCACTAAAAACAATGTTTATAGACTTTGGAAAAATTAATATAAAGATATTAACAATTAATATTAGACACTTTTAGTGACTAATCACACCCCCTAACTTGAGTTTTTCTAGTCCTGAGAAAAATAAATTACAAATACAAAATTCAAATCCCCTTTTCCAAAAAAATTTTAATACAAATTGCTCACCCAAATATCTAATACCAAAAAAATTATGAAAACCCATCAAAATAATTAAAAACAAGCTAGGTCCATAAACATATCCCAAGCCCAAGCCCATTCCTTTGTTCAAATTCATCGCCACATTTCATCCAATTCCAATTAAGCATGATAAAGTGTTGTGCATCATAAAAGATATGGGGCCCATTTTATTGTTCAAGGGGAAAAAATGGGAGCGCTAGGTGGGAATCACATTAAACCTTAAGATGAGTATCCATTTTTTTTATTTTTTTTATTTTATTTTTTTAACCACAATAGATATGAAAAGACTAACTCTGGGCAAGACAACTATGGAGTCACGATCCCCAAGTGCCGGAAGCCACACATATTGTCAATTTCATGCTCTACAATAGAGATATAAAGCCAAACTATGGGAAAGAAAACTATAGAGTCACGATCCCCAAGTTCCGGATGCCACACATTTGGAAAAAACATTGCTCTATGTGGTCATTATTTTTTCAATTTTTTTTGTTTTTTTTTTGTTTTTTTGGATACTCAAATTAAACTAAAAGTGACCCCAGAACCCTATGCTATAATGAAAGGGACTGAGAACTCAAATTTACACCCACAATCCAGTAGAAGTGCATTGTGGAATTTTTATTAAGAGGATGAAAATGGAAACTTTGAAAAATCACATCGGACAACCGCACTTTCCAAAAACTATGCTCATGAACTTAAACTTGCATTAAAATCAGAATCAAGATATATAAAATTATTTGATATCCAATTTTAGAGTTTGCAATGTGTGTTATCATGTTCAAGGTTAATGGAATTTTTCTTTTCATTCATGTTCTTATTCACAAAAAAAAATCATTTTTTATTTCATCTCCCCCCAACATAGAATAACACTATGACAACCCTGCTTTTTATTACAACTTAAACATGCTTTATTACATAAAACTTCACTTGATACAACAAATAAGATAGAGAGGTTTAGTGTTTTTGGGGATTAGGATCATTACATAAAAACTTAAAACATGAAATACAACATCTTTATTGAAAACTTCCTTTACATGACCACTACATTCCCTCGTACTTAGCATTGCATGGGATAACCTGAGGACATGCATAAGAAAAGGGTGAGATATAAAGCCCAGTAAGGGAGTACACATGGAATAACATGAGGAGTACAATACATGTTAGACAATAGGCATAAAAATAGAGCATAAGAGAAACATGAACATAAAGGCATGATAAAGCATGATAATCATAACATGGAAATGTGGAAACAACACTTAACATGGATTTAGCATGAGCCAAGGCTCATTGCACATAAAGCATGAGTAAACCCTCATTGAACATGAAGCATGAGTAAACCCTCGTTGCACTTGAATTAGCATGAGTCAACACTCATTTCACATGACGTATCATGATACTATACTTTACCCAATGCATTGTAGCACTATAAGGGCGCACCCTTCTTAAACATTTCATTTCATGCATAAGTGTGCCACATGGATCATAAAACATGGATTCATAAAACATAATAATTTATTCAAAGATAAAGGAATGTGGAATTAATACATGAAACTTTAAAATCAATAAGTAAATGTGCATAAAGGTGAATACCCTTGATGGAGAAATGGGCGTGGTATTCACTACACAATGACATTGGCTTAGAAAATCGGTGTGATTTCGGCAGCGTAACGGCGTGACATAAGAATTCATAAAAATGGTTGATGAGAGAGAAATGGGTTCCTCATCATATTTACATGTAATGGATAGTAAGGAGGTCATATATATACATGTCCCAACAATTTAAATGGAATTTAGATTCATGATACAAAAGTATTGCTTGAATGTAAAAGAAGAGAGAGAAGTTCCTTTCGGAATTTCGGCATAGTAACGGGTGTACATGGGAGGCATTTAATGAGAGAGAAAGGGGTCTCCCATCATTCAAAAAATAAGAGGTCAGTATGGGGGAGGTTTGAAACCATACCCCAACATTCATAATTGAAATTAAAAGGGCAATACAACTTAAAGAAAATTGACAAAAAAGATAAAGGAAGAAAAAACCCTTACTTGGAAGTGTGCTTCCAAAGGCTAGAGAGAGGCTTGTGAGAGGATTATTTGGAGATTTGGGCACCTTGGGAGGATTCTATAGAGATTAGGGCAGAGGTTGGACGAACTACAAGGGATTATAGTGAGGAGGAAGTGGGATCTTGAGTGGGTTTATATAGGAAAGATGAGAGAATTCTTTATTATTTAGGTTTGCATCCCCTTACATTAAATTAATCTAAACCACAAAACATCCCATGGTTTTTGCCCATGGTTTTTGGAAAAGGGAATATGAAAACAATATTTTACAATTCCAAGGTCCGAACTTATTAAAATATTAGGTTTGCTTATGTGGAGGTGAGTCACACTCCCATGGAAATTAATTTAAAAAGGCAAAGTGTTGAATATGTCTTGAGGGTTCCATTAATGCTTTGAAAAGTAAGCCAAAAAAACCCAAAATTACACTATTTTAATGATAAAACATATATTGGACGAACATAAGGACTATGATATTTTATTACATCACCATTGGGTCATTATGATGTCATAAAACACATTATATATTTAAACGATATTTAATTTTTACCCAAAAATTTGACTGTCTCAGAAAATTATGAAAAATTCACCGTTGGATAATTTCGATGTCTTGATTCCATAAATGACATTTATTTTATCTAAAAAAATTTCTAAATATGTTAATTTTCACTTTTAAAATAAAAACCAACATTTATCGAAAATTCACGGGTTTTGACAGAAATGGCTTTCAAACCTTAATAAAAATTTTAATTTCATTCATAAAATTATAAGATCATTTATGTTTAATAAAAATTAATTTAATAATAATAATAATATTTTATTAAAATATTATTTAATTCAAAAATCCCTTAATTTAATAAAATATATTTCTTAATTAAATAATAACTAAAAACACCATTTGTACTTTAAAAACTATTTACAATGTATCAAAAATGACTAGAAATTATATTAATTATTATATACAAAAAAATAATGTACATGAACATAGTACTACTTATTTGTTACATAAACCCTTAAAACAACCGCATAAGACCTAAGGGTAATGTTTGCGTTGGTGACAGACTCTTAGGGTGGCTCGGATAACATCGCTCGGGTGGTAATTTCAATCAACTTCCACTTTTCCCGTAGACGGTCACGTTCGAGCTTGACATGATGAATCTCAGCTTGGGATTGGTCAAGGGTGAAGCCCAAAGACGCCACCTCTTTTCCGAGCGCCGATAAATGGGCTTCGTATGGGGCAATTCTACTGGATGAGGCCATCGCTTCCTTTGTCTAAGTAAAATTGGGTTCATTAAAGCCTTATATTCATACTAATCATGTGATCATTGTTCAACGACTATAATAGTAACGGTCACAATTCTTATCATAAAACCAAAGAAGTTGACATTTTATAAAACATTTTATATAAAGAGACATTTAATAAGATCAAGAGGGATTTTCATTAATGAAACTTTGGGTCATTAAAATATTCCCCCTTAAGAAATTTCACCCTCGAAATTTTCCTTTTCCCACACTAAAAAAAATGTGGGTAACTCAGCTTCATCATATCCTCCGACTCCCAAGTCGCTTCTTCAAACTTGTGGTTTCTCCACAACACCTTGATGAGGGGCATTGTCTTATTTCGTAGAACTTTTTCTCTACGATCTAAGATCTTCACTGGTTTCTCCTCATAAGAAAGATCATCTTCCAATTGTACCACCTAGGAAGAGAGTACATGTGAAGGGTCCGGTATGTACTTCCTTAAGAGGGATACATGAAAGACATCATGCACCTTTTCCATGGTAGGTGGAAGTGCTAGTCGATAGGCCACAACCCCAACACGATCAAGAATCTCGAAGGGGCTGATGTACCTTGGACTTAACTTCCCTTTCTTTCCAAACCTCATGACCTTATTCCACGGAGATATGCGTAGAAACACCATGTATCCAATTTTAAACTCAAGGTCTCGTCGAAGATTATCTGCATAACTATTATGTCGACTCTGGGATGCCTTGATATGTTGCTGAATGGTTTTCACCTTCTCCACCATTTCTTCGACCATTTCTGGTCCAAGCAGCTTACGTTCACTGACCTCATCCCAACATACCGGTGTTCTGCACCTTTTCCCATACAGGGCTTCATATGGTGCCATTTGGATGCTTGAGTGGAAACTGTTATTATAAGGGAACTCAACCAGAGGAAGATGTTGATCCCATCCTCCTTTAAAGTCCATTGAGAACTCTCTCAACATATCATCAAGTGTTTGGATAGTCCTCTATGATTGGCCATCAGTTTGAGGATGATAGGCCGTACTAAAGTTAAATTCAGTAGTCAGAGCATGTTGAAGACTCTTCCAAAACGTAGAGGTGAATCTTGGATCTCGGTCGGACACAACAGATAGTGGTACTCCATGCAACATTACCACTTCCCTGATATATATCCGTGCCAGTTGATCCAATGAGAAATCCTACCAAATAGCAATGAAGTGTGCAGTCTTTGTAAGACGATCCACAACAACCTAGATTGCATTGTTGACTTTGGATGTCCTTGGATGTCCGGTGACAAAGTCCATGGTGATGTTTTCCCATTTACATTCTGGTATGGGCAATGGTTGCATCATCCCCTTAGACTTCTGCCTCTTTGCCTTCACTTGCTGACACACCATGCACTTTGATGTATATTCGGTGATATCCTTCTTCATATTATCCCACCAAAAGTTTTCTCGGAGATCTCGATACATCTTTGTGCTCCCTGGGTGAATAGAGAAATTTGAACTATGTGCATTATCCAAAAGTTCCTTCTTCATCTCCGAACTTGATGGAACACATAGTATTTTCCCAAACCGCACAATTCTTTCTTGTTTAACATTAAACTATGAGGATTTCCACTTTTTGATAGCTTCCACTTTTTATTGAATTCCCACATCATCCTTTTGATCATCCTTTAACCTTTCCAAAAGATATGGTTGAGTAATCATTTGTGAAAGGATTGATGATGTTCCCTTCTTTATGATTCCCACGTCCATCTTCATCAAGTCTAAGAAGATTGGATCCATCTCAATTCTCATAATTGATAGAATTGCTGGGTCCTTTCTACTTAGGGCATCTGCCACCTTGTTCGGTTTCCCAGGGTGGTAATGGATTGAACAGTCATAATCCTTGATGAGCTCTATCCATCTTCTCTGGTGCATATTAATCTCTTTCTGTTTGAATATATATTTAAGACTCTTGTGGTCAGTATATATCTCACATTTCTCTCCATAGAGATAATGACGCCAGATTTTCAAGGCAAAGATCACAACCGCCAACTCTAGATCATGCGTTGGATAGTTTCGCTCATGGATTTTCAACTGCCTTGAGGCATAGGATATCACTTTATCATTCTGCATCAGCACAAATCCTAAGCCCTTCTTCGAAGCATCACTGAATACCACAAAAAGCTCCCCACTTGTGGGTAAAGTGAGAACGAGTGCAGTGATAAGCCTCCTTTTCAACTCCTTGAAGCTTTATTCGCATTTATCACTCCAAACAAACTTTACTCCCTTTCGAGTTAGCTTGGTAAGAGGGTTGGAAAATCGTGAGAAATTTCTCACAAATCGTCGATAACATCCAGTTAACCCCAAGAAGCTACGGATATCCGTTACCGATGTTGGCCTTGGACATCCCTCAATTGCATCTGTTTTGGAGGGTTCCATAGATATCCCATTACTTGTGATGATATGGCCCAAGAATGAGACCTCCTTCAACCAGAACTCACACTTTCTATACTTTGCATAGATCTTCTACTTGCACAAAGTCTCTAGTACAGTTCTTAAATGCTCCTCATGATCCTCCTTGGTTTTGGAGTATATTATAATATCATCTATAAAGACTACCAAAAATTTGTCTAGGTAGTCTCTAAAGACTCTATTCATCAAGTCCATGAATATTACTGGGGAATTGGTGAGTCTAAATGGCATTAATATGAATTCATATTTCCCGTACCTTGTACGAAAAGCAGTCTTGGGGATATCTTCCTTCTTCACCCTTACTTGATAATATCCCGACCGAAAGTTCACCTTGGAGAAGTATTATGCTCCACGCAACTGATCGAACAAGTCATCAATTTATGGGAGAGGATACTTGTTCTTTATCGTGATTTTGTTAAGTTCGCGATAATCGATGCAAAGCCGCATTGACCCATCCTTCTTCTTGACGAAGAGGACTGGTTCACCCCATGGTGAAGCACTTGGGTGTATAAACCCTTTATCGAGATTATCCTGTAGTTGTTTCTTCATCTCTTCAAGATCAAAAACAGCCATTCTATATGGAGTCTTGGATATTGGTAATTCCCCAGGTATAAGTTCAATTGAGAACTCAACATCTCTTCTAGGAGGAAGACCAGGCAGTTCCTCGAGAAACACTTCAGCGAATTCCCTCACAATAGGCATTTCTTTAAGGATGGTTTCTTCCTTGGACTCAATCATCTGAGCCAGATATGCATGCTCATAGGGAAGTAATATCCATTCTTGAGATGATGGAGCTAAAGGAGATTCATCTTCCTCCTGACACTTGTAAAGAATCGGGGGTCGATTCTCCATATGGAGTGTGATTTCCCTCTCCCAACAATTTATGTTGGATCTATATAAGGAAAGCCAATCCATGCCAAAAATTGCATCAAATTCCACCAGAGGGAGTATGACGAGGTTTTCTAGGAATTTCAATCCACAGATTATAACAGGGGAGGACTTATATTCATGGGATGCAATGATTGCCCCATTTTCCGTACTCACTGACATCTTTACTTCCATGATTTGTGGTGGTGCTGGGATTGTTCTACTAAACTTTTGAGATATAAAAGAATGCATAAAACCTGAATCAAAAAGTACATTCGCTATTCTTGAATGAATAACTAGCGTACCTTTCACCACTTCGTTGTCGGGGTTCACTTCGGCAGAAGTGATGGAAAAAGTTCTTCCTTGCTGCCTTGGAGGTTGTTGGTTTCCTCCGAAAACCCTTGGATTAGGGCACTGATTTGCAAAGTGAACCGGTTCTTTGCATTTGTAGCATTGAACAATGCGTTGAGGTTCAAACGGAGCATTCCTCTCCTCTATCGCAGACGCGGGTCCTTCTTGCCGACAGTTAACAGCTAGCTGCCCTTCTCTTCCACACCTGAAGCATTTTCTCGTCCCCTTAAGGCAATTTCCAGGGTGCTTCTTTCCGCACTTTTGGTAAGTGGGTTGCTGGAACTTCTTAGCGCCTTTGGATTTATCCATCGGCCCACCAACATTGAAGTCCACCTTATGCTTCTTATCCCCATGATACCCCTATGATTCTCCGATCTCCATTTCGACCTTGAGGGCACATCAGACAATTTCCTCATAACTGTCAAAGTCACGGATCACTAATGCTTTCCACAAGCTAGGCTTCAGCCCACAAAAGAAGCGGTCAACCTTGTATTCGGGGGTAACGACAAAGCCGGAAGCGTATCGTGCAAGCCTTGTGAAGTTTTCCTCGTACGCTCCAACGGATTCCTCATCTTTTTGCTTGAGGGAAAGGAAGTCCCTTTCCATCTTAAGCCGGAGGGTACGCAGAAAATATTTATCAAAAAACATCTTCCGGAATTCCTTTCATTCCAAAGCCTCGATCTCCTCCTCAAGCTTCGTATTTTTGATCAATGTCCACCATTGATCAGATTCACCCTCCATACGATAAGCAGCCAGGAGAACCTTATCTTGTTCAGAACATTGAAGGATAGAGAATATATTTTCAATGGAGTTGATCCATTGTTCATCGATCGTGGGATCAGATGATCCACTAAAAGTTGGAGGCCTTTGTCTCATGAAGCTCTCGATAGAGACTTGTTCTTTATTAGGGGGGGTTGAACGTTCCTCTTGACCTGTGTTTCTATTCAAAACTTGAGTTAGCTGAGAGAGAAGCGTGACAAATTTCTCGATTCCTGCTCCCATTGGATTTGGCATCTCATTAGTACAGTCATCACACTGATCTTCACAAAGGTTATTAGCCCGAGTCCTCCTATTACCGGCCATTGGATCAAATAAAAGGAAAGTTAGGGGTAACACATAAAGGGTAATCCAAAGACAAAAGTTGATGACTTATAAATAAACTTTTATTTCCTTAACTCATGAGTCTATAGGCTTCAATCTAGGATTTTCATGATCTACTTTCTAACATATATTCTCAGGGGATTTTTTTTTAATTCCCTTAATAAGGGTTCATACTAAGATTGTGAATTTATCAAAACATATCCCCCAGGAGTGTCATAACCAAGAGTGCAACAAGGCCCGTTGTCATGCACCAGTTCCCGTTCGAGTCTAGCTCAAAGCGGTGTTTTCGGGTTTTACCCCTAGGATACATCTGTGCCAGAGCCACCTCTACCTGCTCGTATCCAGACAGGGATGTATTTGCTTGATAAACCACTTACTCAATACTTACCAAAACTTAGGGACATTTTTATTGTACTTAGTTTTGTATCTAAGGATTTACTAGGGTTTTCTAATCCTAATCCCAAAATTAACCAAACCTATCCTCTGATACCAACTATGACAAACCTGCTTTTTATTACAACTTAAACATGATTTATTACATAAAACTACACTTGATACAACAAAGAAGATCGAGAAGTTTAGTGTATTTGGGGATTAAGATCATTACATAAAAACTTAAAACATTAAATACAACATCTTTATTGAAAACTTCCTTTACATGACCACTACATTCCCTCGTATTTAGCATTGCATGGGATAACCTGAGGACATGCATAAGAAAAGGGTGAGCTATAAAGCCCAATAAGGGAGTAAACATGGAATAACATGAGGAGTACAATACATTTTAGGCAATTGGCATAAAAAAATAGCATAATAGAAACATGAACATAAAGGCATGATAAATCATGATAATCATAACATGGAAATGTGGCAACAACACTTAACATGGATTTAGCATGAGCCAAGGCTTATTGCACATAAATCATGAGTAAACCCTCATTGCACATGAAGCAAGAGTAAACCCTCGTTGCACTTGAATTATCATGAGTCAACACTCATTTCACATGATGTATCATGATAATATACTTTACCCAATGCATTGGAGCGCTATAAGGGTGAACCCTTCTTAAACATTTAATTTCATGCATAAGTGTGCCACATGGATCATAAAACATAGATTCATAAAACATAATCATTTATTCCACGATAAAGGAATGTATAATTCATACATGAAACTTTAAAATCAATAAGTAAATGTGAATAAAGGTGAATACCCTTGATCGAGAAATGGGCATGGTATTCACTACACAATGACATTGGCTTAGAAAATCGGTGCGATTTCGGCCGCGTAACGGTGTGACATAAGAATTCATAAAAATGGTTGATGAGAGAGAAAGGGGTTCCTAATCATATTTACATGTAATGTAAAGTAAGGAGGCCATATAGATACATTTCCCAACAATTGAAATGGAATTTAGATTCATGATACAAAAGTATTTCTTGAATGTAAAAGAAGAGAGAGAAGTTCCTTTCGGAATTTCGGCATAGTAACGGGTGTACATGGGAGGCATTTAATGAGAGAGAAAGGAATCTCCCATCATTAAAACAATAAGATGGAAGTATTTGGGAGGTGTAAAACCATACCCCAACATTCATAATTGAAATTAAAAGGGCAATACAACTTAAAGAAAATTGACAAAAAAGAGAAAGGAGGAAAAACCCCTTACTTGGAAGTGTGCTTCCAAAGGATAGAGAGAGGCTTGTGAGAGGCTTCTTGGGAACTTGAGGAACCTTGGGAGGATTATAGATAGAGTACGGCAGAGGTTGGACGAACTCCAAGGGATTTTAGTGAGAAGGAAGTGGGAGCTTGGGTGGGTTTATATAGGAAAGATGAGAGAATTCTTTATTATTTAGGTTTGCGTCCCCTTACATTAAATTAATCTAAACCACAAAACATCCCATGGTTTTTGCCTATGGTTTTTGGAAAAGGGAATAGGAAAACAATATTTTACAATTCCAAGGTCCGAACTTATTAAAATATTAGGGTTGATTATGTGGAGGTGAGTCACACTCCCATGGAAATTAATTTAAAAAGGCAAAGTGTTGAATATGTCTTGAGGGTTCCATTAATGCTTCGAAAAGTAAGCCAAAAAAACCCAAAATCACAATATTTTAATGATAAAACATATATTGGCCGAACTTAAGGATTATGGTATTTTATTACATCACCATTGGGTCATTATTATGTCATAAAACACATTATATATTTAAACGGTATTTAATTTTTACCCAAAAATTTGACTGTCTCAGAAAATTATGAAAAATTCACCATTGGATAATTTCGACGTCCTGATTCCAGAAATGAAATTTATTTTATCTAAAAAAATTTATAAATATGTTAATTTTCACTTTTAAAATAAAAACCAACATTTATAAAAAATTCACGGGTTTTGACAGAAATGGCTTTCAAACCTTAATAAAAATTTTAATTTCATTCATAAAATTATAAGATCATTTATATTTAATAAAAATTAATTTAATAATAATAATATTATTTTATTAAAATATTATTTAATTAAAAAATCCCTTAATTTAATAAAATATATTTCTTAATTAAATAATAACTAAAAACACCATTTGTACTTTAAAAACTATTTACAATGTATCAAAAATGACTAGAAATTATATTCATTATTATATACAAAAAATAATGTACATGAACATAGTACTACTTATTTGTTACATAACCCCTTAAAAAAGCCGCATAAGACCTAAGGGTAAGGTGTGTGATGGTGACAGACTCTTGGGGTGGCTCATATAATATCGCTCGAGTGGTAATTTCAATCAACTTCCACTTTTCCCGTAGACGGTCACGTTCGAGCTTGACATGATGAAGCTCAGCTTGGACTTGGTCACGGGTGAAGCCCAAAGATGCCACCTCTTTTCTGAGCTCCGACAAATGGGCTTCGTATGGGGCAATTCTATTGGATGAGGCCATCACTTCCTTTGTCTGAGTAAAATTGGGTTCGTTAAAGCCTTATATTTATAGTAATCATGTGATCACTGTTCAACAACTATAAAAGTAACGATCACAACTCTTATCATAAAACCAAAGAAGTTGACATTTTATAAAACATTTTATATAAAGAGACATTTAATAAGATCAAGAGGGATTTCCATTAATGAAACTTTGGGTCGTTACAATCACTGTCCCCAGTTTTTAAAGAAAACATAGAAGGGGGTATGGGGGGGTTGTTCAAAGAGGAAATTTAAAATGATAATCATGGAATGAAGTCACCTGTGGTTGATGATGATAGCACATGCCACAATCTCCCTTCAATCCTGTATTTGAGTCTCATCGGCTTGGAAGGTGGTGAATGGATTTTCCTTATGACTTACGACATGTCCTTTTATATTTTTTAAACCTATAAAAACCTAAAAATAAACTAAACAAAATAAACTGATGATACATTGTCTTCTTTTTAGATTTATGGGTAAGGTATTACTCAGAGATCACGCCACGTGACACAAATGAATATGGCGCTCCCCTTTCATACCCATCCATACTCATAAAATAAGAATAGGTCAACAGTCTATGGTAATTTATTATATGAAAAAAATAATTCAAAATAATTAGAAAACATGAAAACCATGGGTTGCCTCCCATGCAGCGCTTTTGTTTAACTTCGTTAGCTTGACTTGAACCCTCCAAATTATCCAATTCCAACTTTCAAAATTTTAATTAACCCATCTTTCTCCACTTCAACAAGATTGATATTGATTGTTTTTTTGAAATTTTTTTCGTATGAAATTCTATTTTCTACAATGATCGGTAAAATGCAAGGAATATATAAAATGGTTGATCATGTTTTATCTGGAGTATTTCTTAAGATTTCAAGGTTAATTCCTAATTGGTGAGATTCTTGATGAAAATTGATGATAATTGAATGGTCTTGGTTATCATAAATAGAGGGATTATTGAGTAGGGAAGGAAGTATTAAAACATCGAGTTTAGTTTGATTGAATTTTCCTAAAGAATAATGATAATTTGAATAAAAAATTGTTTCTTCTTTAAAAACATTTCAAATAATTGGTTCCTTTTGAAAATATGATTCATCCCCAAAATATTCCATTTGAATTTCATGAGTGGGTATAGACAAAATATTTGTTATATCTCCCAATGGTTCAATGATCGGTGATTCTAAAAAATTGTTATTGGAGCAATATTCCGAACACTCAATCCATGAAGAAAAAGTTTCCCCTTGTGAATAAAACAAATTAATTTCCTCCTGATTTAAATACCCTTCAACATTTCCTTGATCTTGTTAAGTTATCCCATATCCAAAGGTTAATTCTTTTTTCAATTCATGGGAGGTTTTTGGGATAAAAGATTCATTTATCAATTATGAGGAAAGAACATGTTGAGTGGGAACGGGTTCCTCAAAAGTCTTAAAGCTTTGTAATTATAATATGAAAGATGAAAAATTCTGAATTCATTTTTTCCATTTTTTCACACAATTGTTCAAGAATTTTTTCAGGATTAGGGTTGATATATGTTTGTACATCATGGAATTCCTCATTATTTATCTTTTCAATCATTCTTTATAGGTATGGAAATTGATCTTGTAAACATTCAGCATCCCATTGATTGTACATCTCATCTGGTGTGGTGTATTTAATTAAGGATTGGTCAATGAAATTCCCTATGTGAGGTGTTTCCCAATATTGATTTCCGACTTGATTACAACATTGATTTATGAAGGGGTATTTTGGAGGATAATCCATTGGAATTGATTGAAAATTGGTTTTGGGTTTTTTTTGGACACACAAAAATAGAAAGGGGAAAAGAGAAGAGAAATTAGGGTGAGAATAGAGAATTTGGGGTGAGAAAAGAAGATGAGTGTTAAGGTACTTACTTGGGTCCCCGAAAATAGTGCCAAAATTTGGTTGCGCCCAAATTTACCCTACTGGTAAAAGTGGTCATTGAAGTACAAGTAGGGATCGAATCCATAGGGACCGAAGAAGAAACCTTGAGACACTATGATTTGTTGATGGATTGGATATGAAGTGGCCAACTTTGAGGTAGATTTTAATTGGAGAAATAAATATATAATTTAAAAATCATATAATAAAAATGATGTGAACTAAACAATTATTAAAGGTGGGTTGAACTTAGGGTTTTTCTTGGGGTGGATTGGATGAATTTCTTTTCTTAGAAAATTTCATGTCATTAATTCAAGACATATCCAAACAATGAGATAATTATTACAAATCATTCACCAATTTAATACCTACAAAATTCCAAGGACAATCACCAATTCACTTTTAGGATCACTTTAATTAGCACTCAAAGGAAATAGATCATACTAGCACTCAAAATGTGTCATCATTAAATTTGACAAAGATGAGAAAGAATGTAACTCATCAAATGGAAATCCTAAAATAACGAATATATTTAAATATTAAGTACATGAAATAACATTCAATCCCTGACCTTTCTACTCCATTGGATCAACCCTTAAGAGGTTATCCCCCCATTTATGCTATTCTACCAATGGAAGTGGGATGTAGACTTATGGGGGTGGAATTGAAGAAGAAGAAAATTATTAAAAGAACGAACACTCCACCGTTGTGTGATTGAAACCACAAGTGATGGTGTGAATAATTTCACACCCTGATTCAACGGTATCAACGTGTGAAGAAAAGGAAAATAAAAAGTGAATAATAATAAGAAATTTTATTAAAATAATAAACGTGAATGAAAAACTTACATGGAAAAACTTGACGATGTGATTACAAATTGAAAGTAGGAAATTACAATTGAAAGAAATACAATGGATGAAAGAAAAACATGGATTCAAAGAAAAATGTTAGATGATAATTCCCTTCACCACCATCTCCTTATATAGGCATATTAGGAGCCTTAGGTCCATCCCTCACAATCAATTCACCCCCAACAATTAATAGAGTCAAAAGGAGGGTGAATAATCAAAAGGAAATTGATGTTTCGAATTTGACCCGGAAAACTGTCTAGATTCTTCCACCATATTTACGTGTGAATTTGTAATTGAAGAAGTCCGAATCCGGAGGGGTTTTAGAATAGAAATATCTTAGTAAATCTTTCTTATATGAGATTTAAAAATTTCAGGAAATTTGGCTCAGCCGTTTGGAAGTTATGGTCGAAATGGTGGGACTGATTTCTGTGCATTAATGTCGGGTCCACCATTTAAACCTCAACTTCAGATCCCTTTATCATCATGAAAACATAATAATTAGCTCCGAACACAGTTTAATAAAATTATCCTCATATTTTTATCTTTCTAATTTATATATTTGAGCTTCATTGGGCTTGGTTTCTGGGCCCCACATTTGTTTGATGGGCCTTAGGCCCATTATGCTTTTTTCAGCAAGTTTCTGCCTTCAGGCACAAAATTATCCATCTTCATTTGGGATTAATCCATCAGATGTAAAAGATAAAATGTTCCAAACAAAGTGATAAATCATATCCCAAAATTTCAAATTCATAAAATGAATATAATGTTTTCCACAAATAAATTAATGATTGGGCCCAAATTTTCATTTTAAACATGAATTGCATTTTAGATGAGAAATGAAGTTATATTTATGTAATGCACTAAAAAAAATGTTTATGGACTTTGGAATAATGAATATAAAGATATTAACAATTAATATTATCCACTTTCAGTGACTAATCACCACACATATTAGATAATTATAAGAATATATTTAATAAGGATATATGATAATAATTACTTTTTTATGAATCTTAATTTGTTATTTTATAATTATCTCAAGACACCCCCTTACTCATGAAAGCATTATAAAATGTTACAATCTGATCCAATTTTACCACACATAAAAATTATATTATAAATATTATGTCATAAATGAATATGGGATGTAATATAATGGTAATTTCATGTAATAATAATATGTTTAAGATGTTTGGATGATTCTATAATGGTGTTGTTTATATTTAAAATATTTATTAATATATCACCTCTTGGTTGTTAAATACAAGGAAAAATTGTTCATCTTGATTTCCATTTTCACCAGAAGAATTCATTTGTCTCAACAAATAGAAATATGACTCAATAAATCATTGAAAAATAATATTTTATATATTATTAATTTTCAAGGAGTTATGTACATGAATTAACATAGAGATTCCATATTGTCTTTGTTATGTTTGTACTAAACAAAAAACTAGAAGTTCTAACACTTGATAATGAAAAAAACTATGATAAGTAATTTATTTAATATATGGTTAAAAAATATTTATTAAAATTGAATTATATTTATATTAAGGTTATGAGATAAGTGATTGAGATATTTATATTCATTATATAGAAGGTTAATTAACTTCCATGGAAATCATGGTTAAATGTAAGGGACAAGGTAAGTCAAACTTGTTCCTTTGAGTTATACATTTTCTTATTTACTTTTATTCCCCTATGTTCTATAAATGTTCTATTTTAAATGATGTTCAATCCTTATTTATAGAGAAATACTTTTTTATCCAAATAAAATTCCATGAAATGTTTTCTTTTTTATTTTATTAAAATCAATGTGGTATTTTTGAATTGAGACTCATTGTAGTACCCCCAATTTCTGGTATGTAATACTTTATTTATTATTTTCATGTTTATTAATTATAAAGGTGAAGGTTGGGATGGTTTTAGGATCTTTTAGGTAGTTTTTGGGGATAAAGGGGAAGTGCACGAGCAGTGCATGATTTGTCTAAACCGTGTGGAATCCTAGGAGAAACCATACAGAGTTGAAGATGTTGGATAGTATATTTGACACGATGGGTTAATGGTTAAGTAGTATGTGAAAGGAGGTCATGTGAGGGTTTTCCCAGGTATTATATAATGCGCAGTTAGCGCACGGTTTGTCTAACCATGCGATAAAACCACGCGTAGGGTTAAAGTGAGATCCTAAAAAATGGATCTCAAATGTTTTTGACTCTATAGGATTTTTCTATCTCTCAAAATGGACCTAAATCAGGATTATTCTCTCTTTAATGTTGGATAACCTCTCAAAATTGAATTTTTATCGATCTGGAGCCTTCCCTTGGCGATTAGAAGCCGATTTCTTGAGGTATGCCATCATTATTCTTCGTTCTTGTCACGTCTTCTTATATCTACTTAGATATACTTCTCCTATCCTCTTGGTTTCTCAGATATATGACCTTAATAGGTAGATATAATATTTTTTATGTTAAATATGATGAGTTTTGGTCTTTTTGTTTATAAGAGAATATATATAAGGTGGTTTCGTGGATTTCTTACTCGGTTTATTGAGCGTTCTTCATCCATTTTTAGTTTTTGTCAAAACGGTTGAGGTAGGTGGATTCACTCTTGACTCCTCTTAGTATAAATAATTTTAATACTTTCAATTTTTTTTCTTGGGATGTTATTATGATTAATTGGATGTTTTTTATTGTTAGAAACCTACTTGAATGTTTGTTTGTGGAAATCTGGAAAATTGGTGTTCTTGAATAAAGTGATTGATTAATTATTTTAAAAAAAATGAAGATTTTAAAATGGGATTTTTATAGAATTATATTAAATGGTTTTGATTAAAGGGTTTTAAATAAAAGGAATTATTTTATTGAAAAATAATTGGTGTTTGGATTTTTTTTGTTTAATGGTTTTCAATAAAAGAATGATTTTATTGAAATGGATTTAATTGGTTGAACACACTTGGTTTTGGAATGGGTTTGGCATGGGTTTTGGAGTTTGTTTATATGAATTGGGATGGATATGGGCATGGAGGGACACCATAAAAAGCTTAGAATAGATATGGGTGTGAAGTACCCCCATTAAAGTGGTCTACTAAGTGACGATTTAGTGGAAGGATAACTCACCGCTTGCAAGTATAGGGAGGTACAGGTTGCATGCACGGTTGGAAGCATGGTTAAGTGGAATAGTTATGAACAAATGATATTGAGAAATGGTTTTAAATCCTTGTTTGGTTGTTTTTTTTAAAAATGTGACTTGCTGGAAAAATTAGTTCAAATATAACTTGTTTACTCTTGGTTATAAAATGATTTTTGGAACTTTTTCATTTTTGGTTATAAATTGTTTTATATAAATTGTTTTATATAAATTTTTCTAAATCTTATATCCTAATTGTGTGAGTAGATAAGTCATTGTGGAAAGCCTACTGATTTTTATACTCACACTTACTTTGTAACTTTGGTGCTTTTGTAGATGTTATCTTCCGGGACATGGGAAATGGTAAAGTATCACACATATTTATCACCACCTTGTTATACATGGGATGTTTGGTGATTGGAGCATAGAGCTTGTGGATCATGGAGTATTGTTGTTGTCTTTTAGTTGATTATTTGTCTTTCCGCTATTTACTTTGATAGTTTCTTTGTCTTCCGGTATAATACACTTTGGTGTGGTTTTGATATAAATAAAGTGGTGGAGTTTTCTTTTATTTATTCATGCATCATATAGTGAGTTGTTTGGTTATGGTTTGTTGGGTTAATCATTTTAGTTCTTAAAGGGTAAGTCACTCCTATAACACCCCAAGGTTTTACAAATAAATTTATTATAGAATGAATTCAACACTAAGTCTATGTGAAACAGACACTTTGATATTTATAGGAGATAATTATAACCTGGATGTTAGATATAATTTTCAACTTCTGTGATTTGAATTTTGAAAAACTAATATACACGATTGCAATCAATAAGATATTTAGAGTTTGATAGGATCAACATACATTTTTGGTGAATAGAAACTTAACCTTATGAATAGTAACTTACCCTTATGAATAGTAATATACCCTTTCGAATTGTATCCTCATCCATGTGAGTATAAATATAATCTAGGAACCATATAATGAGAGTGAATATTTTAAAAATTAATAATTAAGTGTTGATGTTTTTGGTGAGAAATAAATATTTAATTAAAATTTTAAATTAATAAATTTATTTAAAATAAACTTCATTTTCATAAAATGTATTCTTAAATAAATATATATTTTCTCTTATGAATTTAGGATAATTTTATGAGACCTGAGTTAATTTTTGAAAGTATTATAAAATTAGTTTTAAATTGAAAATATATATTTTTCAAATAAATAATGATTTTATTTAAAAATTAAATTTCTATTATTTATAAAATTATTTTGATAAAATGGAGTTTATTTTTTAATTATACACATCTAAAAATGGTTTGGGTGAATTTTTTATATTTTTCCGAATTACCTAAATTTTTGGTGAATAGTGAAAATTGATAATTTACGAAAGATGCTAAATAAATGAATTTCTACATTATGATTGAGTCTTGGATGATGTAAATGACCATTGGTTCGAACTTACATGAACCTATTAATATTTTTATTCACAATATTCAAGACTATTCATAGTCTAGATCCAAAATAATAAAATAATGGAAAAACTCTCCGGTCCTCCACTATAAAATCCACCCATCACTCCCTTTTCTCTTCACCCCTCTCAAGCCTTGTGACTTGACTAAATTCTAATAAAATATCCTCCCAAGATTCTCCCTATGTTCATTAGCCCTTGTTATCTTCAAAAGACCAAATCCTCTCCCCTAAAGAGGCCCTCAAGGAAGATAAATTCTAGAGGTAAATTCCTCTTTTCATTTCTTTTTGTTTCTTTCAAGTTCATTTCTTTCTTTTCTTTCCTCACCTAAATTCATGAAAATGTTATGATAACTCTAGTAACTTAAATTTAATATAATTTTTTAATGATAATTTAATAATTCTTCATCATATCTCCTTTCCCCTCCTTTTATACTAGAAATGAAAACACCATCCGAGATGCGTTAATTTATCACATTCAAGGACGACGGGTTTTCAAATTCTTTTTCCATCTTCAATTATGCTCATGAAACCATTTTTATGGTTTTAAAAGATCATAATATATGTAATATATCCTATTTAATATTATTGAATCATTTTTTACACATGGTATTAATTTATAAAACAAAATGAGTTCGTTGTGATTGAAAAACCACAAATTTAATCCAAGCTTTTATCATTAAAATTTTATCTAATGATTCATCCTCAGAAAAAGTAACCAAATTAAACAAATGAATTATATGATAATTTAACCTTATATATGAACATTAATAACATACAACATCAATTTTATAATTTAATTCTCATTTTACATTAATTTTTATACAAACAAACCGATCATGAGAACTAATGAAACGTGCACTCACAAATGATGATATTGAATCTCTTAACCCATAAAACAACCATAAATGAACTTAATAAAATTATAAAAAATAAAATAAAAATATAATAGGTTATGAGTTAATTTATTAATAAGCCTAATTTGATATTCCAGGACCTTAATTTCAAGAGTGAAAGATATTTAGACATAAGGTAAGGATTTTTCTACTCGAACCTCCATTTTCTTTCGGGTTACTCTTTATATATCTTAATACCAATTAAATTATTATTTATTCTTATTTACTCATCATAAATTCTATGTGAATGTTCTATATATTTTTACCCACTAGAATCCTTCTTTATTTTATGTAAAGATACATGTTTTAAAAGGATCTTTTAAAAATTCTTCCTGAAATACAAGCCCCATTCAAGGGAATTTATCGAATTCTTACCTATTTTCAAGGGAAATATATAATCTATTTTTAGAAACCATTATTTTTATAAAATTAATCATTTTATTATGAGAAAAATATATCATTTCACTTTTGGTTTTATACAAATATTTTTCCAAAATAACTCTTCTTTTGAAAGTAAAAGAGTATTTATCTCAAGAATTACTCAATGATTTTATAAGAGTAATTTTATATATTTCAACACTTTTGTTGAATATTATGTGTAATTAGGACCAATATTTTATTATATAATCTACAATATTTTATTTAACGGTTTATGATTAGTTTTACTATGTATGTGCTATCTTTAAACCATTTAACCCAGTACTCTGAATGGTTAGTGTTTATGTCTAGGGTAAGTTATTTACATTTCATATATTAGTTTCAATATGAATATATATATATATTGTTTATGTTTATCCCCATTCATATGAGGAATGAATTCAAATTATTATGTTATGTGTGGGTCCATCTATATGCCCTTGATGCATCGGTAGGTATCATGAGACAAAACAAATATGGACTTGGACAAGGCCTTACCCATTTTCAGATATGATTTTGGATGAGGGCTTAATTATTTTCAGATGTCTTGGCCAAGGACTTAATGGTATATTTTAGAATGTCAAGAATTATGAATTCCCTCATTATGAAACTAGATATAGATAGTCCATGTGATTATTCGACTAGTAGAATATCTATGTTTTATTTTCCGTAGGCTATGAAGAATTATATTATGAATTACTTACAAATATAATCTTGGAGTTTATGTGTGATTCAAAGGAAGTTGTTATGTTGTTTTTTTAGGTTGTAATGTTGAACTTATGTATTTATATTGTTTTGAAAAGCTACTAAACTATTCATTCCTTTGGTATATGAATTAATTTTTTATATGATAATGTAATAAAATAAGGCACCGACTTTGGGTAACTTGGGTTGGGTCCTTATAGTTGGTATCAGAAGAAGTTTAGTAGAAAAATTGAAAACTAGATTTTGAAAACATAGATTAGGGAACAAAATCCTAATATAGTCCTTGAGGATAAACATACAATAACATCCTATAATTTTGATAAGGAATAGATTATGTGGATCTTTCTAGAAAATAAATCCCTCTCTGGATACTACAAGTGTATGTGGTTCTAGAACAGATGTACCTAGGAGTAACTACTCTGAAAAGAAGTTTTGGGATTGACCAAGGGTTTCTTGGTATATGACAAAAAATACTTACTATGAACTCGATTTAACACTCTTGGTGGATACGATTAGGATAATTCACATTTTATTTACAAACCATTATGAATAAAATAAATATAAATTTTTCCTCAAATAAACCATGATTATGAGATTAGCTATGGATATGATTTCAACTTATGATAAGTATTTTTCTAAGTTGTGATTATACGTTATGATTCATAACCTAATCTAGTGTATTCCATTTTTTAGAAATGGAACCTAGTGGAAGGAATGGAAACCATATTAATGCACATATCCCATGTAGGGATTTCCCTCCTATGTAAGATAATGATGTTCGATCTAGAGCTACGACTAGTGATTAGAAACTTATAACTATACTAGGAAAACTGACCTAGGTTATGAACAATAACCTTACCCATATGGAGCATCCTGATCTACAACGTAGAGGAGAAATATTTGACCGCTTTAGGTGACAAAAACTTCCATCATACAATGGGACTACAAACCTATTCTTAGCAGAGCAGTAGATAAGTTCTTTGGAGAAGATATTTCTCTCTTTGAGATATAATGAAATAGAGAAGGTTATCATGGTGGTTTATTGTTTATTGAGAGATGTAGATCAGTAGGTTTAGTTAATTCAAAATAAAAAGGAGGAGTAAGAACTATAAGAAATGTAATAGAGGGATTTCATGGAATTTGTTCCTAGAAAAATATTTTCCTTGTGAACAATGAAGAGATATAGAGAGGCAATTCTTGAGTTTCAGACAGAAAGAGGATGAAAATTTTAAAAATTATGAATCCAACTTTAAAAGGCTATAAAGGCATACTGTATAATATATACATAATACAAGGATCAAGATTGATCGATTATTTTATGGTTTAAAACAATTACTCCAAAGGGTACTAGTCTCCCAATGTTTCTCATCATACGAAGACATTGTCTCAAGTGCTATCAATATAGAGAAATAATTCTATAAGTCTTATGAATTTAAGGGGAAACAAGAGAATAAGAGGGTGGAAGAGGATAGAATGGATAAAGGGAAGAATAAAAAGGTAAATTTTCCAACATGAAAAACTTTTAGAAGGAAACAACCTGGTGCCTACTTAAAAGGAAAAGGCATGTGTTATAAGTGTGGAAAGAAAGGCCATCATGCTGGTGATTGTAAGGGAAACAAAGAAGACATCAATGTTTAATTCTATAATTGTAGGGATATGGGGAACTATGCTAATGATTTTCCAAAGCGTCAAGGAAATACGACTTAGAAAAAGGACAATGGAGAAAGGAAAAGCTTATGCTATCAAAACTAATGAGTTTTAAGTTCTTAATGATGTGATGGAAGGTACTTTAATAATTTACTTAAAATTATACAATGCTTTATTTTATTCTGGATCATCAAATTATTTTATATCTTCCTAGTTTTCTAAGAAAATTAGATATTTCCAATTTAATTTAATAAAAAAGTTGTCAGTAAAAACTCATAAGGGAAGTATCATTGTAACAAAGATATGTCAGGCAGTCCCCATTATGGCATATGAACATGATTTATCTATTGATTTTATCATCATAACCATTATTTACTTTGATATAATACTTGGTATGGATTGGATTTAAAATTATGATGTGAAAATATATTACAAGAAGAAAGAAGTTACAATTTTTGAGGATGATGTGGAATCCCTTATCTTAAGAGAAGAAACCTCACCATCTGATTCTCACCTAGATCCACCCCCAATAGCTCTACTAAATTCAATTATTGGTTAGGAAGAGAGTGAAATATCTATAATTGGGGAAATAAATTTTCAGATCAAGGATATACCTTTTGTACAAGAATATATTGATTTTTTTCTAGAGGATTTACCAAGACATCCTCTAGAGCATGAAGTTGAGTTCTCTATTGATTTAATTCATGGTTCAAGACCTATATCAATGACTCCTCATAGAATGAACACTTTGGAATTAGTAGAATTTAAGAAAAAACTAGAGGAATTTTGTGATAAAGGATTTATTTTCCCCAGTGTTTCTCCATGGAGATACCCTGTTCTTTTTATTAAGAAGAAATATGGATCTATGAGGTTGTGCATCAAATATAGGGAGATCAATGCTATAACCATAAATAACAAGTATCCCCTACCTCACATTGATGATTTATTTGATCAACTTAATGGTGCTCGATATTTTTTGAAGATTGACCTTCAATCTGGATATCATCAGATGTGTGTGAGGAAGGAAGATATTCCAAAGAAAACATTTCAAACCAGGTATGGTAATTAAGAGTTTATAATAATTCCTTTTGGACTGACTAATGAAACCTCTATTTTCACGGATCTAATGAATAATGTTTTTAAGGAATATCTTGATTAATTTTTTGTGGTATTTATTGATGATATCTTATTATACTCTAAAATCTAGAAAGATAATTAAAATCACCTGAACATTTTTCTAAAGAATCTTAGAAGAAATTAATAACATGGGAAGTTTATCAAGTGTGAATTTTGGCTTCAATAAGTTTCTTTTCTTGGTCATATTGTATCAAAGGATGGAATATCCATTGATCCTACAAAGATAAAGTCTATTCAGAAATGGAATACACCAATGAACATAACCAAGGTACGTAGTTTTATTGGTTTAGCGGGTTATTATCAGCGTTTCGTTCAGATCTTTTCCCGATTATCCAACCTGTTAAACAAGCTAACTCATAAAGGGGTTAAGTTTGTATGGAAAAAAGAATTTAAGGAATGTTTTGAAGAATTAAAGATGATATTAGTGAATGCTCTGATCCTAAATCTACCATTGGGAAATGATGGGTTTGTGATCTATAGTGATGCATCAAAGAAAGGACTTGGCTGTGTCCTTATGCAGATTGATAGAGTTATTACCTATGCATAAAGGAAGTTAAAAATTCATGAACAGAACTATCCAAATCATGATCTTGAGTTAGTAACTATAATATTTTCTTTGAATATATGGATACATTATCTATTTGGTCAAAGATTTAATATATATACTGATCACAATAGCTTAAAATACATATTCTCACAAAAAGAACTCAACATGAGGGAATGAAGATGGATTGAGCTACTTAAGGATTATGAATGTTCCATACACTACCACCCAGGAAAGGAAAATAAGGTAGCTGATGCATTGAGTAGGAAGGATCATGGAGTTCTAAACAAAATGAGAATTGAAAAGGATCCTATGTACATGGAACTAGTAAGGATGGATATGGGAATTATCAAAGAAGGTGAAACATCATTACTTTTTCAATTTGTTTCCCAACCATATTTATTAGAAATGATTAAAATTTCTCATCTTGATGAGGAGAAACTTCAAAAGAATGGGAATTTAGAAGAATTCATATATAAAGATGGAATTCTGAAGTTTGGGAAGAGTATTTGTGTTCCCTCTATACCCGAATTAAAAAGTGAGTTATTGGATGATGCCCATATTTCAAATTTCTCTATACATCCAGGTAGAACTAATATGTATAGAGATTTTAAGGAACATTTCTGGTGGGATAACATGAAGAGGTAAATTGTAGATTATGTATCAAGATGTTTAGTCTTTCAATAGGTGAAGGCTAAAAGAAAACATCCTAGAGGAGTCATGCAACCTCTTCCTATTCATACATGAAAATGAGATGTCATTACCATGGATTTTGTCACTTAATTACCCAAAAATACAATAAAGAATGATGTAATATGGGTAATTTTTGATCAACTTATGAAATCTGCACATTTCCTCACTATAAAGTAGGATTTACCACTGGAGCGCCTTGTACGACTCTATATCAATGAAGTTGTGAGACTTCATGGAGCACCTATCTCAATTGTGTCTGATCATGATCCATGATTTACCTTGAAATTATAGAAAAGTCTCTATAAATATTTGGATATTGAGATTCATTTGAGTACTACTTATCACCCTTATACTGACGGGCAATCAGAAAGGACGATCCGATCTTTATAAGACATGTTGAGATCATGTTCACTTGATTTTCAAGGTATATGGGATCAACATTTACCTTTTGTGGAGTTTTACTACAATAATAGTTTCCATTTTATCATTCAAATGGCACTATATGAAGCATTGTATGGAAATATATATCGTACACAAACATGTTGGGATGATGTTGGTGAAAGGAAGATTGTGGGTCTATAGATTTTGAAGGAAATAATGACAAAGGTAAAAACTATTCAATCCCATATCAAAGGAGATCAAAGTAGGAAAAAGAGATATGTTTATAATATAAGGAACAATTTTGAATTTCAAGAGGGAGATCACATTTTATTTAAATTATCTCCTTAGTAGGGTGTTATAATATTTGGAAAGAAAGGGAAACTGAGCCCCAGGTACATAGGCCCTTTTGAAATTTTGGAGAGAATTGGAGTTGTGGATTATTGTTTAGAAATTACTCCTATCCTTTATTAGGTACAAAATGTGTTCCATGTCTCATTATTGAGAAAGTACATACTAGACCCAATGCATTCCCTCACTTCTGAGAGTATAGAGTTGGAACCTAACTTATCTTACTATAAAGAGCCTTTTTGGATTCTGGGTACTAAAGAATAGGTGTTGAGGAATCAAATGACTCGACTGATAAAGGTACTTTAGAAAAATCATAAAATTTAAGAGGAAATGTGGGAGCTTGAGTAACTTATGATGAATACCTACCCAAATATTTTTATGAGGTAACATTCTGGCAATTTTGAGGATGAAATTCTTGTAAAGGGGAAGAATGTAATACCCCAATTTTTTACAAATAAATTAATTATAGAATGCATTCAAAACTGTGTCTTTGAGAAATAGACACTTTGATATTTATAGAAGATAGTTATAACCTGGTAGTTAGATATAAATTTTCCACTTATATGATTAAAATTTCAAAAAATTGATATATACAGTTGCAGTCAGTAAGATATTTAGAGTCTGATAGGATCAACTTACATTTTTGGTGAATAATAACTTACCCTTATGAATAGAAACTTAACCCTTATGAATAGTAATGTACCCTTTTGAATAGTAATCTCACCCATGTGAGTATAAATAAAATCTAGGCACCATATAAATAAGAATAAATATTTTAAAAATTAATAAATAAGTGTTGATATTTTTGTGAGTAATAAATATTTAATTAAAATTTTAAATCAATAAATTTATTTAAAATAAAATTAATTTTCATAAAATGTTTTCTTAAATAAATATTTTGTTTTCCGATGAATTTAGGATAATTTTATGAGACTTTAGTTATTTTTTAAATGAATTATAAAATCAGTTTAAAATTTAAAATATGTATTTTTCAAGTAAATAATGATTTTATTTAAAAATTAAATTTCTCTTAGTTATAAAATTATATTGATAAAATGGAGTTCATTTTTTAATTATACACATCAAAAAATGGTTAGGGTGATTTTTTGGTATTTTTTCAAAATACACAATTTTTTGGTGAATAGTGAAAATTGATAATTTACAAAATATGCTAAATAAATGAATTTCTACATCATGCTTGTGTCATGGATGATGTAAATGACCATTTTTTTAAAATAACATGCACTTATTACTATTTTTAGTCATACGAATAAAAAATATTCATAATTATGAGCCAAAATAATAAAATAATGATTAAAATAATGAAAAAACCCTCTTCTCTTCTATAAAATCCACCCAACACTCCCTATTATCTCCAATCCTCTCAAGAATTTTACCTTATCTAAATTCTGATAAAATATACTCCCAACATCCTCCCCATGTTTATAATCCCTTGGTCTATTCAAAAGACCAAATCCTATCCTCTAAAGAGGCTCTAAAGGAAGATAAATTCAAGAGGTAAATCCCTCTTTTCATTTATTTTATTTTCTTTCAAGTTCCTTTATTTCTTTTATTTACTCACCTCCTTTCCTATAAATGTTATTATAACTACAGTAACTAAAATTTACTATAATTTTTTTATAATAATGGAATAATTCATCATCATCTCTCCTTTCCCCACCTTTTATACTAGAAATGAAAACACCATCCAAGATGTGTTAATTTATCACATTCAAGGACGATGAGTTTTCAAATTCTTTTACCATATTAAATTATGACCATGAAACCATTTTTATTGTTAAAAAAGATAATAATATATTTAATATATCCTATTTAATGTTTTGTAATCATTTTTTACACATGATATTAATTTTGAAACAAAATGAGTTCGTGGTGATAAAAAAACCACCAAATTAATCCAAGCGTTTATCATTAAAATTTTATCTAATCATTCATCCTCAGAAAAAGCAACAAAATGAATTATATGATCGTTTAACCTTCTGTATAAACATTAATAACATATAAAATAAATTCTATAATTCATTTCTCATTTTACATTAACTTCCATACAAACGAACCGATCATCAAAACTAATGAAACAAGCACTCACAAAAGATGATATTGAATATCTTAACCATAAAAACAACCATAAATAAACATAATAAAATCATAATAAATAAAATAAATTTCTAATATATTCTTAATTAAGTTATTAATAATTATAATTTCATATTCCAGGACCTTAAGTTAAATAGCGGAACATATTCAGACAAAAGGTACGAGTTTTTCTACCCGAACCTCCATTTTCTTTTAGGCTACTCTTTGTATTTATTAAACCAAATTAAATCAATATTTATTCTTATTTAATCATCATAAATTCTCTATGAATGTTCTATATATGTGTACCAACCATAATCCTTCTTTATTTTATGGATAGATACATCTTTTAAAAGTATCTTTAAAAAATTCTTCTCAAAATACAAGCCCCATTCAAGGGAATTTCTTGAATTATTACCTATTTTCAAAGGCAATCTATAATCTATTTTTAGAAACCATTTTTTTATAAAATTACTCATTTTATTATGAGAAAAAAATATTATTTTAGTTTTGTTTTTATAAAAATATTTTTCCAAAATAACTCTTTTTTTGAAAGTAAAAGAGTCTTTATCTCAAGAATTACTCAATGAATTTATAAGAGTAATTTTGTCTATTTCAACACTCTTGTTGAATATTATGTGTAATTTGGACTAATATTTTATGATATCATCTACCATATTGTATTAAATGGTTTATTATTAGTTTGACTATGGATGTACTATCTTGAAACCATTCACCATGTTATTCCTAATGGTAAGTGTTTATAATTGGGGTAAGTTATTTACATTTCATATGTTAGTTTCAATATGAATATATATATATATATATATATATTGTTTATGTTTATCCCCATTAATATGATTAATTAATTGGACTTATTACGTGATAGGTGAGGATCACTATATCCCCTTGATGCATCGAGAGGTCTCATGAGACAAAACAGATATGGACTTGGCCGAGGTCTTGCCCATTTTTAGATATGGTTTTGGCCGAGGCCTTAATCATTTTCAGATGTCTTAGTCGAGGCCTTGATGTTATATTTTAGAATGTATGACATTATGCATTCCCTCATTATGAAACCAGATATTGATAGTCTATGTGATTATTTGACTAGTAGAATATCCACGGTTATGTTTTATGGAATTATTTGATTAGTTTTTATTCTTGACATATTATGCTCAAGTATATTTTCAAAGGCATGCATTTTTAGTTATTCATAATGCTTAGTGTTTATGTTTATATTTTCTTCCTCTATATTATTTACCATTAATGAGAATATTAGATCACCCTTTCACTTGTTTTATTTTCCATAGGTTATGAATAAGTATATTATGAATGAATTACAATGATAATCTAGGAGTTTATGTGTGATTCAAAAGAAGTTTTTGTGTTTTTTTCCTTTCAAGTTGAAATGTTGAACTTATTTATGTATCTTGTTTTCCAAATATACTGAAATATTTGTTCCTTAAGGATAAAAAATCCTTTTTTATATTCTAATGTAATAAAATAATGCACCAGCTCTGAGAAACTTGGGTCAGGTCTTTACAACTCCCACTTGAATTTGAAACCCTTCAGCATTTATTTCTAGCATTTGGAATATTGGGGATGTTGTTTAAGACCTATAAATGATTCATTTTATTCTCAATACGATGAGATTAATTGGTTCATTACAAATGGTATGATCTTATTCAGTCCTTACCTAATAAGTGATCTTCAGTTTCTTGGTCTTGGAGTTGAAATTCACCCATTTATATTCCTTGGGGTATGATCTTAGAAAGGGGAAGGATTATTAGGACTTGAAATGTAGAGCATAAAAATACATAGCTAAACTTTTTATGCTGAACTTCAAGTTACCAGGGAGTTGGGTACATAAGTGTCTTGTATACACTTATAGGATATTGGAATCTCATTATCATGGGTTTATCCAACGAGATGAGCATGACTTTCATTAGATAAATTAATTCCCACTAGTATTCCATATTTTATTTTAGAGAAAAATGATATATGATGTGATGCATTATGATGATTTTTGAAAATTTTTGAAATTGTTTTTAAATTAAATATTTTGAAAAGGGAATGGTTAGTAAATTTGGAAAATGTATTGATTTTCAAAATAAAAATAAATGGATTGGAAAAGGTTGATTTTGTAAAGCAATGTTGTGATAATTGATGTGATAGAATTTGAAATGCTAAGACTTAAGTTTCTAGAGATGAATCCTTATAGAGTTTGTTTATTGTTTAGAAAATGGAATCCATTTGGTGTTTTAGAAATCAATGGAAATAAGCTGTAGAGAATTTGGTTTCACCTAAACCAAAATTGAACCAAGATCTGGTTCAGAGTATCGTCTAAGAATTTAAAGTTGTGGACACGGGGAACTGGAGGGATGCACCAAGAAATTTTGGTCATTCCATCTAGTTCATAAATAAGAATCCACCCATATTCTAGGGTGATTCTGAACCAAAAAAGAAAGAGGTGTGGCTGAATAGGATGAATCATAACTTCGATTTCCTCAGTACACCAACATAGTTGAAGGTCTATATAGACATGTATATGCTCTAGGATCTTGCACACCAGTGGTGGGAACTAGTGGTGCATGCTAAACTGGATCAAGGACTTAGTTGGGAGGATTTTGAAGAACTATTAAATAAAAAATTCCTTCATCACACATTCAGGATCTATAAAATGATGAACTTATTCATCCCAAATCATGACAATCTCTCTGTCATAGAATATGTGGATAAATTCATGAATTCAATGTGTTTTTCACCAGTTATGGTGAGTGTGGACTTGAATGAACTCATATTTGAATTGGTGCTAAGGTATGAGATTTGATCTAAGATTACGGTTCTCTATATTACAAATTATAAATACACAGTAAATAAAGTGAAAGTGTATGAACGAGATATCTGAGGATCTATGAGAGGAGGAATTATAATGATACCTATAAGGAATGGTGGGAACTAGAATAATGGGATTAAATGGAAGAGGGGAACCTATTTATAAAAAGGGAGTAGGGCTTAAGATCCAATGGATAGATTAGTGAACGTTCCTCCATGACCCAAGAGCAAAGCGGTCTATTTCCAATGTGTTTATCTTGACTATATAAAGAGAGAGTGTATGACACAACCTAGAGAATTATATAAATACAAACAGATGGGTCATCTTTAGTGATATTGTCACAGTTCTTCAAGGTTAGGTGCTTGAGTCACTTCTCAAGTTTCATAAGCATCTTATGCTTTAACAGGGAGAGGGTAGAAGAATTAGTCTCATCTATAGAGTAGGGCTAGCCATGGTGATTCTGGAAATACCATGACTCTTCAGCAAGGGAAATTTTAGTAAGGCATCACAGAGTCGAGTGTAGTTGTATGGAGCTGAGCATATGATTGTGGATGATTAAGATGGACTATCTATGGTGAGAGGTATAATTCTTTTTAATCCTACCCTTATGAAAGTACTATTTTATACTATTCCATCTCATTCCTTCATTTCTTCATGTGCTATTGATTTGATAAGTTTAAATCTTGAGATGATTCCTTCGGTGATAAAACATCAACCTTCTCTTGGTTAAAGATAATTTCGAGCCTTTGTGTGTAGAGAATTTTCTATAATTATTGATAGAGTTGAGAAGAAATGGAACTTATTAGTATTGGAAATGGTTTTCTATGATGTAATCCTTGATATGGATTGGTTGACAATGTTCAAGGCTCACATAGACTGTTATAGAATAACAATAAATTTCAAAACTAAGGACGACATCAAGAATCTCTTCAGATGACAAAGGATAATAAAGAAAGGTGCAATGAGCTTGCTAGCACCACCAGTGGGAACAATCTCTTACCAGTTGGTGGTGTTGAATTTGGCATCAATAAAAGAGATTGAGGATATCAGTTTTCCAGTAGTTGTGGATCAATTTCCAGATGTACTTCTCAAGAAATTCTCAAGGTTACCACCTATAAGGGGAGTATAGTTTGTGATTTATCTACTCCCATAGACCAGTTATATTTCCCTTCCTTCATATAGTATGGAACCATTAGAGTTAAGGTAATTGAAAGCATAGTTGGAAGAGTTGAAAAGCATAGGTTTCATTCACTCGAGTACGTCTCCGTGGGAAGAACCAGTCTTGTTCGTGAATAAAGTAGATGGAACTCTATGACTATGTTTGGATTATCGTAAGCTTAACCAAGTTACGATAAAGAATCAGTATCCACTACTTTTCATTGATGAACTATTTGATCAATTTAGGTGAGCTCAATGGTTCACTAAAATTGACTTGTGATCAGGATATCACCAATTGCGAGTTTGGAAGAAGGATATTCTATAGATAGATTTCAGATGTAGATACAGACACTAAAAATACGTAGTCACACCTTTTGGTATTACAAATGTACCAAAAAGATTTATGGAATTGATGAATTAGATATTTCAGAAATATCTGGACTCTTTTGTTGTGGTGTTTGTGGATTACATATTGGTGCATTCAAGGAAAAGTTCTGAGCATGATCAATAATTGGCGACAATGTTGGTAATTTTGAGAGATCACCAGTTGTATGCCAAACTATCAAAGTGTGATTTTTGGATACAATAAGTACACTTTCTAGGCTGTGTAATTTCTAAAAAAGGTGTTTCAGTAGATCTGGAGAAGATAGATGCTATTATATATTGGAAACCACTGAAAAATGTCTTTGAGATACGAATCTTTCTTGGTCTCGCTGGTTATTATTGATATTTTGTTCGTTAATTATCACAACTAGCATCACTTATGATAGTTTGGACAAAGAATAATGTTCCATTATGATGGACTATAGAATTCTAGAAGTATTTTAAAGAGTTAAAGGTTTGCCTGCCATCAATACCTATCTTTATTTTTCTAGAATCAAGATAGGGGTATGTGGTTGGTGTATTGTGATGATTTGGGATTAGGGTTGGGATGTATTCTCATGAAAGGAGACCATGTGGTTGCTTATGGTTCAAGTTAGTTGAGAGTGCATGAGAAGAATTACCCAACACATGATTTAGAGTTAGCTACGGTCATCCATACCTTGGAGACCCGACATTATTATCTCTTTGGTGAGAAATTTACTGTGTTAATGGATCATAATAGCTTGAAACATATTTTATCATAGTTATATTTGAATATGAAGAAAATGAAATTGATGGAGTATCACTAGATGTTTGACTTTGACTTGATGTATACACCAAGAAAAGGGAATTCCATGGAAGATGTATTAATTAAAAAGTTTTATTATTCGTTGAAAAAATAAGCTTAAGATGAGTGGTAGTTGATGTTGGTCCTAACTGATATTCATATATAATATGAATAATGAGGTGGTGTTGTGGTTTTATTTTCAGTTTCTGTGATTTTTGACATGGTAAAGTTAGTTAAAGAAGCACAAACATCCGATGCAGAATGCCTAGTTATGAGTTCAAAACTCAATGGCAGGGAGACCATTGAGGGATGAAAACTTGATGGGAGTTTAATTTTGTGGTTTATAGATCACATGGTTGTACTTATAAATTATTAGGAAAAAATTATTCATGATTAACACCATTCTAGATGGGATGTACATCTGAGAATACAAAATATGTATAAGGCATTGAAGGAGCAGTTTTGGTGGATTTGTATGAAATAAAAAGTGGCAGAGTTCATTTCAAGGTGCTTAACTTATCAGTAACTTAAGGCATAACATCAATGAACATCAGGTATTTTGTAGTATTTACCTATCACATTGTTGAAATGGGAGCTTATAGCCATGTATTTTGTTATAAGTCTCCCAAGAGCAGTTTGGAAACATGATGCCATATGGGTGATAGTGGATCATCTCACAAAGTCTCCCCATTTCATTCCTATTTGTGAAACTCATACGGTGGGGGATCTATCCAAAATATATATCCAATAAGTGGTTAAGACTAATGAAATACAAGTTTTGATCATTTTAGATAAAGATCCTTGGTTTACATCTCATTTTGAGAAATCTAGACAGAAATCCCTTGGGACTCAGTTGACTATGAGTACAACATATCATCCTCAGACAAACAACCGGTTTGAACAGATGATACAGATTTTGTAAGAAATGTTTCAAGCTTGCATAATGGATTTTGGGGGCTCATGGGAAGAGAATATACCCTTAATAGAGTTCTTGTACAATAAAATCTATCATGACTCAATACATATGGCTTTGTTTGAAGTGTTTTATGATCATCCTTGTCATTCTCCACTTTTTTGGGTGGAAATAGGTGATAATTCACTAATTGGGATGAGCCTTGTACAAAAAACAACAGAGAAGATTCAGTTGATTTGGAAATGGATGGATACAGGTAAGAGTTGTCAGAAATCGTATGCAGATCATCATTGAAGACTGTTGTCATTCATAGTGAGTTATCACGTGTTCTTAAGGATCTCTCCAAGGCTTGGACATTGTCATTTTGGGAAGTAGGGAAAGTTATATCGCCAATACAATGTGTAATACCCCGAGATTTTATGAGAAATATTATTTTTAATTTCTTTGATGTATTTTGTTGTATGCTTCACCAAGATTAGCTTGCACTATACACAACACCGTATTAGCTTGTAGTATACACAACACTATTCTTGGCTTGTGATGCACACAATTTCAAGTTCTTTTGAATAAAATTTATTTTACACAACACCAATTATAGATTTTGATCAATGTATAACTGAACTATATTTTGAGTATGTTATAAGAAACACTAAAGGAATCTTTCCCTACACGCAACCCTGACTTGGCTTACATTACACGCAATCACGACCTTCCTCGATTGTGTGTGTTGTACGCAATACCAAGTTTCACTAAACAACGATAAGTTATTAAAATATTATATAAACTAGCCGTTATGAATAATAATACCCACTTTTTGAAATTTTATAAATTTTATATTTCAAAATGAACTTTATTTTTGGATTCCGAATATCAAAATTAGCCTTGGGTGATTTTTTGGTATTTTTCTGAAAACGTTCAATTTTTGATGAATAGTTAAAACACTGAGTTACTATTTAAAAACTGACTTTTTATTTAAATAATTATTTATTTTATTTAAATTTATTTTAGGTAAAAATTGATACATAATACCTATATAAGTTCAATTTAATTCATTGGAGTCATTTTATAATAATTTTAGATATATAAAAATTTTATTGAACTTTTCACCGTCTTTTACCCACCTCTTAAGAGAATTTGAAAATTTACATAAAAATTAATTTTACCACTTCTGTGAGTGATATTTTGAAAATCCGAGAGACATGGTTAATATCAAGGAGTAAAATTTGGTTCAATAAGATTAAAATAATTTTTCGTGAATAGTAACTTTTCACTTTTATTTACCATGGTTAAAAGTAAATAGGGTAATTAAGGGTAAAAATGATATTATTATTACCCTAAAACATGTCCTAATTCTATTAGATAAGTGTAATTCTACCAAAAACAACCTTAGGAATAAAATATTACCCTTTATGTCCACTTGTATTAGATTAGGATATTTATGATTATTTTATTTAAAGAAGAGTTAAAATAGTTAAAATCAAAGTTTAATAACTAAATATTTTTTAATATAGGGTTATACATAAGATAAATTCAACTATAAATATTAATTAGAAAGCTAATATGATTTCCTACATAATGGTATATTATTTATAATTTTTAGACATTAAATAATTTAATTTATTTATGACACAATGATGATACAGTAATTACCTTATTAATGAAATATTAACATAATTTATGTTATAAATACCCAAATAAATTTAATTTTAGACTTTTTATGAATTAAACTAATTTTATAGGTTAATATGACATGTTAGTATATATTTAATTAAATTTTTTTGAACTAATCATGCTGTTATGATTTTCACAAAAATCAAGTACCAAATAGTGTCAAAATTGAAATAAAATAGTTTTTAAAACAAATATTATATTATTAATTGTTATTTTATTCCAAAAAATCTAAGTTTCGGCCAAATGACTTAGATAAAGATATATATATTAATAATGAACCAATTGGGGTTCGTTTTTCTTGTTATAGTAAGTTTATTAACCATATAGTTTAAGAAAACAAAAAGACACGGTAAAAGTTAAATTATTTAACTTGTTAAATATAAATGATAAGGATAAAATAGTAACCTAAACTTGTCTAAAACCTATTGGTTGAGAGGATTTTGACCCATACACACTTTATATTCTAATTAAATCAATTTTTATCTATTATAAACCGAATATGACTTTATTATAAAATAATATTTTAAGTTTTTCCTAAGGTGCCCCTCTCCTCCCTTATAAAAAGGGCACCCCTTCCCTCTTCTCTTCGCACCCTTTTGAGCCTTGAATATCGGCCAAACCATGAAAATTACTCTTCTCAACCTCTCTAGTTATATCATAGAGGTTCTGGTCTTCTCAAAAGACCAACTCTTGTGCCCTAAGAAGAATTTTAAAGGAGGTGCGTCGAGGAAGAGGTAATCTCTTCTACCGACTCTTTCAAGTTTATTTCTTCTTCTACTTCTTATTATTTAGTGGTTTCATTATAAAGTAATAACATCAGTATTAATTATATAATTATATGTTATTATAAATTTTAAACAACCCTATTTCACCTTCTATCCATCCTATGGAAAATGAAATCACCGCGCGTGCATTAGTACGGAATACCGTCTCCACGCCGTGGTGTAATATGTTTTTCCACCACCACCTTACTTGGATAGGTATAATGGTGTAAAGAATAACTATATATAGTTATTATAACATCATAATGATTCTGAGATATTATATCATCCACTCAAATTCAATTCAATAATTATGGGAACGATATCATCGCTCGTGAGTACGTACAGATTACCGTCTCCACGACGCAATGAGATTCATTATCCATGTTAACCACTCAAGAATGATTATAAAGTATATATAATGAATAATAATGAAATATATGACATGATAAAGCTACTGGATTTATGTATATATATATATATATGTCATCAACTTACTTCCATTCAAGTCAATAAGGAAAAGAAAACAGCGTTCATGCGTACGTATGACCTACAGTCTCCATGAATGGTGTATTTCATTTCATTTATCTATATTATATATATATATATATATATATATACTGAATATATATGATAGATAAATCATGATTTAAATTTTTTAATTAATTAAATCATGATATAAGTAATAATAATATCAAGAATAACAAGTCCAAACACGTACGTTAAATAAAATGATTTTACCTAAAACGCTGCTTTAACATAGAATTTACAAAAGAACGACTAATATAAAGTCATAAGTGAACCATATATGATATCATAACAATGAATATGATTCTTTAATAAGTCAATGACATTATTTAAATCATTATACAGGAGTTTCAGATACGTACGAAGCATATCGGACCTAAGGTAAGAGATAATTATTCCAATCTCATTCTTATCCGAGATTGTTTATTCGTAAGTATTTACTGGGGTTATGTTTATCATCCATGTCCATGTTTTATAAAAATGTTTTCATAAAATGTTTAGTATTCTTCCTTGTATTTTAAAGTCATTTTTACCCTTTTATGACTTTTACCACAAGTCTTGGAAGGAATCTTTCTTTTGTTTACCATACGAGGTACTTTTTGACTTTTCTGAAAAAAGTACGAGGATAATGTTTTTTTTAAACTTATACAGCATGAATGGATTTTTATGATTTCATAACTACTTATTTTCAAGAATCTTACTATACAAATTTTCATGACTATTTTCAACAAAATTCTTTTCTTCTAAAATTTCATGGCATTTTGTAAAAAGAAAATGATTTTGAAGAAGAAAGGATATTTTCCTCAAGAATTCATTTCAAGTGTTTTATCAAAACCATTTTCTATCCAAGATGAAATTATTTCATATGTGTATGTTTCAATTATAATTTCTCTATTATTTACATGGTTCCACTTTTCTTATGATGAAATGATATCCATTTGTTTTATATGGATTATGTTATGATGGGATGATGTTTATGAAACCCATTTTTATTCTTTGGGTTATGATGAATGGTTTATGTTTATGTTGTGGAACAAGTAATAATGATTTCATTATGATATGGGAGGGACCTATATCTCCCTCCAATGCATTGGGTAAAGATTTATATCTCATTATATAGACATGGTTGGAATGGTAAGTTAATCCAGTTCAGTGTTACTGGACTGAAACGAGGAGTGAACTCGATTCAGAAAGGGACTTTGTCCACTAATATGGTCTTGGCAGCAATGACTTGGATACTGTGGAAATCATATCATGTTATTAATGGTTTTCCACAATTAAATGTTTTAGTCCCATGCTATTTTATCATGATTAATGTTCCTTTATGACCTATTCCTTATGTACTGCCAAGATTTATTTCACAACTCAAGATTTTGATGTGTAAACTTTATGTTCATGTTTTGAAGTTCAAATGTATATGGTTTGTTTTATTTTCTCCATGATTACCCTTACTGATCATTTGAGCTCACCCTTTATATGTTTTCTTTTCCCCAGGATATAAATATAGGTTTTAGGTAAGAAAACAAAAGGGGAAGATCTTTATGGGAGATGTTGAAGATCTTTCACCATGATTAGAAGATTATGTTCTGAGTTTCCAAAGAAACTAAACTATTACGGTCCTTGTGTGTTTGTTTTTGTTATGTGTTAAGTATTCCGCAAAAGTAATTTAATGTACATGTATGTCAAGTTTGGGGTCTCTACAGTTGGTATCAGAGGAAATTTTTAGTCAAACTTTGGAAACTAGGATGCAAGAACTTTAGTGAGATCCCTAGATATATTTCTATGGTATGTCTAGGGATGTCCCTAAGGTCTCGTATAACTATAGTTTACAGTCCTAGAATTATTTTGACGATCATGAATAACCTAGGGTGAACCTAGGGTGTCATGGATTATGGAATGTGTGATAATTTAGACATCCCATAAGTGACTTTTTATGATTATGTGGTTCCTTGTTATTTTAATTGTTTCTTACACCATGGTTTTTGGTTTTAGTCAATGGGGGGAACTGGAAGGAATTGGGTCAACATTGAATCCAATGGACAAATTGGTGACTATGAGCAACGAAATTTTGTAATTCCTAGAAAGAAAGATTTTGTGATTATTCCGAATCATTCATCACGATATATGATTAACAAGGTGAACTTTAGTGGTATTCCTAATTCATCAAATAAGAGGAAGATGGACTTTTATGCATATTCACATGGTGTGGAGCATAGAGAAAGGAATATTGAGATTTATAAATAAGGGAAGAAGAACCTTGATGGATACATCAAATGGAGGAGAAGATGTTATCTGTGTGGAGAGAAGGGTCTTAGAGTGACAGACTGTTATGGAGTTCAATCTCTTATCTGTGGAGAACATTGGCATTACCCAACTCAATTCCCTGACCTAAGAGGTTACTTCTAAATCAAGGAAGGACTTATTCTATGACAATCATTGAAGAGAATTGATTGAAGTATTTATGTATTGGTATACAAGAATAATGTTGTTGAGTTACTTTTATGGTATATTGGAATATCTATGTATTGATCCATTGTGGTTTTAAAAAAAATTATATGGTACCAGTAACCATGAAAAGTGATTGAAATATTTTTGGAAAGCAGATGATATGCACATTATGAAGGGATAAGGAGAAAATAATATGTTTGATAGTATTCATGAGCTCATGAATGATATAAGTATAAAGTGATATCATTGTTTGAGTATATAGAAATTTTGGGATTTTGGTGTGTGGAAAGAGTTAAATTTTGACAACATTCATGTTTTCACTAAGGTTTAATGGGTATTCATTTTTCAAGAGAATACATTATTAAGGTATTCACAAGTATGGAATGTGACCAACAAGATATATGGTACGATAAATGATGGTATTCACATGCTCGATAATCATTTTCTTTATACTATGAGATTAGAAAAATGTATTTTGGATAATTCTAAAGATTGGAATGGATTATGTTGGACATCAGATAGTATTTTTTAATGCTAGAATTTTTTTGATATTATTGAAGGAATGTTATAATAATGTAGTTTTAGAAAAAGGACAACCTGTAGGACGGGCGACAACCCGTCGCGTTAGACAAGGATGTAGGAATCGAACCCACATCTGAAGTGCGACAGGCCTTTATCACATACCACTGGCCTAGAGGAAGTCCCTGGTTAGTAGAAACTAGTTTTATTTTATTAAGAGGTATGGTAGATGAAGTATAAGTACATTTTAGAAACCATATACGATTAATCTCACCATAGATGGACTTATGTATATAACATTTTCTAACCTTATGTGTGAGACTGATGGAATGACCAATCATTCTATCGCATGATATGCTAACACTTCACAAATGACAAGTTCAACTTCATTTCTTTAAGAGATGAAGTGGAAAATTGTTCAAGGCATGAACAATGGTGAGATTGTACCAAAATCAAGTAAGTATTTCTTTTAATTCAATAATTCTTCAACTTTAGGGAAATGATCTTGAAAACAAAAAATGTTGTCCTAGTGTCCTTATATCCGATGAATCAGATGGTACCTTAAATAATCACAAATTTATGGTTTTGTGATTGTTGGATTTTTCATATCCATGTTCTCTAACACTTTCCATCAGAACTTGATGGTTAGATTTCTCTTCCATATCCATATTTTCACCTATGTTCTCCTATGTGGAAACCCATTGATTAGTTAATCTGGGTAACCGTTACGTTTCATAATTTAGTTTTTAAAGTTCTGTTTTTGTATTCCTTTTTACGATGTGTGTTTCTATGAAAGAAACTTTCAAGTAGTAAACCATTTATAACCCCGATGAATTTCGAGGGTGAAATTAATTTTAAGGGGGGTAGAATGTAACACCCCAAGATTTTATGAGAAATATTATTTTTAATTTCTTTGATGTATTTTGTTGTATGCTTCACCAATATTATCTTGCGCTATATGCAACACCGTATTAGCTTATAGTATATGCAACACTATTCTTGTCCTGTGATGCACACAATTTCAAGTTCTTTCGAATAAAATTTATTTTACACAACACCAATTATAGATTTTGATCAATGTATAACTGAACTATATTTTGAGTATGTTATAAGAAACACCAAATGAATCTTTCCCTACACGCAACCCTAACTTGGCTTGCATTAAACGTAATCACGACCTTCCTCGATTGTGTGTGTTGTATGCAATACTGAGTTCCACTAAACAACGATATGTTATTAAAATATTATATAAACTAGCCATTATGAATAGTAATACCCAATTTTTGAAATTTTATAAATTTTATCTTTCAAAATGGACTTCATTTTTGGATTCGGAATATCAAAATTATCCTAGGGTGAATTTTTGGTATTTTTCTGAAAATGTTCAATTTTTGATGAATAATTAAAACACTAGGTTTCTATTTAAAAACCGACTTTTTATTTAAATAATTATTTATTTTATTTAAAATTTATTTTAGGTCAAAATTGATACATAATACCTATATAAGTTCAATGTAATTCATTGGAGTCATTTTAAAATAATTTTAGATATATAAATATTTTATCGAACTTTTCATCGTCTTTTACCCACCTCCTAGGAGAATTTGAAAATTTACATAAAACTTAATTTTACCGCTTATGTGAGTGGAATTTAGAAAATGAAAGAGACACAGTTAATATCAAGGAGTAAAATTTGGTTCAAAAAGATAAAAATAATTTTTGGTGAATAGAAACTTTTTACTTTTATTTACCACGATTAAAAGTAAATAGGGTAATTAAGGGTAAAAATGATATTATTATTACCCTAAAACATGTCCTAATTCTATTGGATAAGTTTATTTGGACCAAAAAAAACCTTAGGAATAAAATATTACCCTCTAGGTCCACTTGGAATAGATTAGGACACTTATTATTATTTTATTTAAAGAAGAGTTAAAATATTTAAAATCAAAGTTTAATAAATAAAACATTTTTAATATAGGGTTATACATAAGATAAATTCGATTATAAATATTAATTAGAAAGATAAAACTATTTCCTACATAATGGTATTTTATTTATAATTTTTAGATTTTAAATAATTTAATTTATTTATGACACAATGATGATGCAGTAATTACCTTATTAATCAAATATTAACATAATTGATGTTATAAATCCCCAAATAAATGTAATTTTAGACTTTTTTATGAATTAAAATAATTTTATAGGATAATATGACATGTTATTATTGATTTAATTAACTTTTTTAGAACTAATCATGATGTTATGATTTTCAGAAAAATCAAGTACCAAATAGTGTCAAAATTGACATAAAATAGTTTTTAAAACAAATATTATATTATTAATTGTTATTTTATTCCTAAAAATATAAGGTTTGTCCAAATGACTTAGATAAGGATATATATATTAATAATGAACCACTTGGGGTTCGTTTGTCTTGTTATAGTAAGTTTATTAACCACATAGTGTAAGAAAACAAAAAGACACGGTAAATGTTAAATTATTTAACTTAGACTTAAATCTAAATGATAAGGATAAAATAGTAACATAAACTTTTCTAAAACATATTGGTTGAGAGGATTTCGACCCATACCCACTTTATAGTCTAAATAAATCAATTTGGAGCTATTATAAACCAAATATGACTTTATTATAAAATAATATTTTAAGTTTTTCCTAAGGTGCCCCTCTCCTCCCTCATAAAAAGGGCACCACTTCCCTCTTCTCTTCACAACCTTTTGAGCCTTTAAGATCGGCCAAAACCTTCCAATTCCTCTTATCAACCTCTCTAGTTATATCATAGAGGTTCTGGTCCTCTCAAAAGACCAACTCTAGTGCCCTAAGAATAAGTTTAAAGGAGGTGCGTCGAGGAAGAGGTAATCTCTTCTATCGACTCTTTCAAGTTTCTTTCTTCTTCTACTTCTTCTTATTTAGTTGTTTCATTATAAAGTAATAACATAAGTATTAATTATTTACTGATATATTATTATAAATATTAAACAACCCTATTTCACCTTCTATCCATCCTACGGAAAATGAAATCACCGCGCGTGCGTACGTACGAAATACCGTCTCCACGCCATGGTGTAATATGTTTTTCCACCACCAACTTACTTGGATGGGTATAATGGTGTAAAGAATAACTATATATAGTTATTATAACATCATACTGAATCTAATATATTATTTCATCCAATGAAATTCAATTCAATAATTATGGTAATGATATCATCGCTCGTGCGTACGTACAGATTACCGTCTCCACAACGTGATGAGATTCATTATCCATGTTAACCACTCAAGAATGATTATAAAGTATATAAAATGAATAATAATGAAATATATGAAATGATAAATATACTGGATTTATGTATATATATATATATATATGTCATCTACTTACTTCCATTTAAGTCAATAAGGAAAAGAAAACAGTGTTCATGCGTACGTATGGGCTGCTGTCTCCATGAACAGTGTATTTCATTTCATTTATCTATCTATTATATATATATATATACGGAATATATATGATATATAAATCATTATTTACATTCTGGAAGTATTTAAATCATGATATAAGTAATAATAATATCAATAACAACAAGTCCAAACACGTACGATAAATAAAACGATTTTACCCAAAATATTGATTTAACATGGAATTTACAAAAGAACGACTAATATAAAGTCATAAGTGAACCATATATTATATCATAACAATGAATATGATTCTTTAACAAGTCAATGACATTATTTAATTCATTTTACTGGACTTTTAGATACGTACGAAGCATATCAGACCTAAGGTAAGTGAAAATTATTCCAATCTCATTCTTATCCGAGATTGTTTATTCGTAAGTATTTACTGGGGTTATGTTTATCATCCATGTCCATGTTTTATAAAAATGTTTTCATAAAATGTTTAGTATTATTACATGTATTTTTAAAGTCATTTTTACCCTTTTATGACTTTTACCACAAGGTTTGGAAGGAATCTTTCTTTTGTTTACCATACGAGGTACTTTTTGACTTTTCTGACAAAAGTACGAGGAGAATGTTTTTTTAAACTTATACAACATGAATGGATTTTTACGGTTTTATAACTCTTTATTTTCAAGAAGCTCACTATAAAATATTTCTTGACTATTTTCAACAAAATCCTTTTCTTTTAAATTTTCATGGCATTTTGTAAAAAGAAAATGATTTTGAAGAAGAAAGGATATTTTCCTCAAGAATTCATTTCAAGTGTTTTATCAAAACCATTTTCCATCCAAGATGACATTATTTAATATGTGTATGTTTCAAGTATAATGTCTCTATGATTTACATGGTTCCACTTTTCTTATGATGAAATGATATCCATTTTTTTTATATGGATTATGTTATGATGGGATGATGTTTATGAAACCCATTTTTATTCTTTTGGTTATGATGAATAGTTTATGTTTATGTTGTGGCACAAGTAAGAATGATTTAATTATGAGATGGGTGGGACCTATATCTCCCTCCAATGCATTGGGTACAGATTTATATCTCATGAGATAGACATGAGTGGAACGGTAAGTTAATCCGGTTCAGTGTTACAGGACTGAAACGAGGAGTGAAATCAATTCAGAAAGGGACTTTGTCCACTAAGATGGTCTTGGCAGCAATTCTTTGGATACTATGGAAATAATATCATGTGATTAATGGTTTTACACAATTAAATGTTTTATTCCCATGCTATTTTATCATGATTAATGTTTCTTTATGACCTATGCCTTACGTACTGCCAATATTTATTTCACAACTCAAGATTTGGATGTGTGAACTTTATGTTCATATTTTGAAGTTCAAATGTGTATGATTTGTTTTATTTTATCCATGCTTACCCTTACTGAGAATTTGATCTCACATTTTATATGTTTTCTTTTCCCTAGGATATAAATAAAGGTTTTAGGTAAGAAAACAAAAGGGGAAGATATTTATGGGATATGTTGAAGATCTTTCACCATGATTAGAAGATTATGTTCCGAGTTTCCAAAGACACTAAACTATTACGGTCCTTGTGTGTTTGTTTTTGTTATGTATTAAGTATTCCGAAAAATTAATTTAATGTCCATTTATGTCAAGTTTGGGATCTCTACACATTGACCATTCCAAGATACTAGAATGGGTTTGAGAGGTGAAATATCGATTGGCATTAACACTATGGTTAAATTTAGTGCATAATGTGTTCCATGTATCTTAGTTGAAAAAGTATCAACCTGATCCTGACCATGTGATCAGATAGGATCATGTTGACTTAGATTCAGATGCTTCATTGGTACATATCCCAATGTAGATTTTGGATAGACAGGATAAATTATTTATGGAAAAAATCATTAATCTAGTGCAGGTTTTATAGTAAAATGGGTAGATTTAGGAAGAGACTTGGGAAATTGAGAAGGAAATGAAAGAGGAATGGCCATAACTCTTTTAGGTCAAGAATTTTTTTCTACTTTTCAGGGATGAAAATACCAATGGTGGGGAGAATGTAGTACCCTCAGTTTCTATTATGTAACCCTTTTGTTTATTCTTTTCATGTTTATTAAGTATAAATGTGAAGGTTGGGAGAGTTTTGGGATCTTTTAGAGAGTTTTTGGAGCTATAGGTGAAGCGCACGGGCGATGAACAATTTGTATAAACCGTGCATAATCCTAGGAGAAACCATACAAAGTTAAAGATGTTGGATAGTAGCTTCAGAAAAGTGGGTGCACGGTTAAGGATACCATGCGAGGAGGTTGTGCAAGGCTTTTCCTAGGAAGTATCTAATGCACAGTTAACGCATGGGTTGTCTAATCGTGTGACTAAACCATGTGAATGGTTAAAGTGAGATCCTAAAAAAGTGGATCTCATATGTTTTTGACTCTATAGGATTCCTTTTTCACCCAAAACGACCCTAACTTAGGATTATTCTCTATTGAAGGTTGGAGAACCTATCCCAAGAAAATTTGAATCAATCCGGATCCTTCCCTTGGTGATTAGAAGTACATTTCTTGAGGCATGTCATCGTTCTTATTCATTCTTGTCATGTTTTCTTAGATCTACTTAGATATACTTATCATATCCTCTCGGTTTCCTTGATCTATGCCTGTTATGGTTAGATATAAGATTTTGGATGCTAATTATGATGATTTTTGGTCTCATTGTTTATAGAAGAAGAGATCTAAGGTGGTTTCGTGGATTTATTACCTGGTTTCTTGAGTGTTCTTCATCTATTTTCAGTTTTAGTCAAAATGTCGAGGTAGGTGGCTTCAATCTCAAATCCTATTAGTAAAACTGATTGACATGCTTTCATATTTTTTATCTTATAATGGAATTATTATGAATTTTCTATTTTTTATTGTTACAAACCTTCTTTAATGTTGGTTTGTGGAAATATGGAAAATTTTTGTTCTTGAATAAAGTGTTTGATTCATGATTTTAAAATAAAGATTTTAAAATGGGATTTTTCCTATAATTATGGTAAATGGATTTGATTAATGGATTTTCAATAAAAGTAATGATTTTATTAAAAATGAATGGGTGTTTTGAATTGGGTTTTTTAATGGTTTTCAATAAAATAATGGTTTTTATTGAAATAGGTTGAATTGGTTGAACTCAATTGGTTTTGGAATGGGTTTGGAATGGGTTTTGGGGTGTGTTCATATGCATTGGGATGGATAAGGGTGTGAAGGACCACCATAAAAAGGTTGGGATGGATATGGGTATGAATTACCCCCATAAAAGTGGTCTACTAAGTGACGACTTATTGTAGGTATAGCTCACCGCTCACGAGTATAGGGAGGTCCAGGTTGCATGCATGGTTGGAATCATGGTTAAGGGGAATGATTATGCCAAAATGATATTGAGAAATGGTTTTAAATCATTTTTTGTTGTTTTTTCTAGAAACGTGACATGTTGGAAAAATTATTTTAAATAGAACTTGTTTACTCTTGGTTATAAAATGGTTTTTAGAACTTTTTTATGTTTGGTTAAAAATTGTTTTGAAGATTTTTTTTATATAAACGGTTTTATATAAACGTTGATAACTTTTCTATCCTAGTGGTGTGAGTAGGGAAGCCATTGGGGAGAGCCTAATAAGTTTTATACTCACCCTTGGTTTGGAACTTTGGTTCTTTTTTAGATTCTATCTTTCGGGATATGGGAAAAGGTAAAGTATTACATGTATTTAGAAGAACCTCATGATTCTTGAGCTGTTTGGTGATTGGAGCATGGATCTTATAGATCATGGAGTCTTATTTTCATATTTAAACCTAGGATTGATTCTTGGTTTTCCATTTTTGATGTTCTTCATTAGTGAATCCTGATTAGGGCTTTTTGATTCGAGATCTAGTGATCCCAAGGTTGGTGGTTTCATTTTGATTGGAAAATTTAATTAACCCTAAATTTATTAATTTTATTAAATTGATTTAAATTGAATATGTGGGATTTTATTCTTATTAAATTGATTGGTTAAAAACCCAATTCCATTGAATTTGTGGATTTGGATTTGAAATTGGATTTTTGGCATATAATTGGGAGAAACCCCAATTCCATTGAATTAGGGATTTATTATGAAATTGATAAAATTTTGTGAAATTTAAATTATGAAAGTGAATTTTGAAATTGAATTGTTAATTTATTTCAAATTATTATATGAGAAAAATGTCTTGAAATGATTTTGATAGAAACCTTTGTGTTTTATCTTGAAAAATAATGTTTTTGATTAAAAGTATATTTTTGATTTTTAAATGGAAAATTAACATATTTGAAATGGAGAATGGGATGAATTTTATTTTAATCAGTATTAAAGTAAATTTCCCATCATTGATTTTTTATTAGAGTACATTAAAGACTTAGGTAGTTAGTGAGTTATCCGTAAAACACTCTATGATTTACAATGTTTCAAAACATAAATGTTTCATGTTGCATCCCTGATGGAATGGTGATGAAGTATCCTTTGGCCATACCAAAGGGGAGTGTGTATAAATATATTTCCTTGTCACCTTGAGTGTGTGGAGTCCTATAGCCTAGAATTATTGTACCTTTTTATTGATGAATATGTTACTTGCTGTTTATATTTGAGATATAAATATATGCCAATGTTTGTAAACTGTTTTGCATGCCTTCATATTTATATAAATTGTTTTATATAAAAGTTTTTGTTAAGCTATTTGTTCAATTTATTTCCATCATTTGAAATGCAAAGCATGATTTGTTTAAATATGATTTTGAAATGAAAATCCTACTTATTTAAAACTGAAAGATTTATTTGGTTAATTAAATATTAGAATATTTTATGGAATCCTTGGTGATACCCTACTAGGATTTCAGATCATACCTTACCTGTGCCTTTGGGTTTTTTTAGATTATCTCTTTTCAGGTTCGAGTAGGGGTAAAGAACTACTTGGAGGTGGTTATAACTATTCATCCATGGACTTGGTGAGTTGCATCCATTGGGAATTGGGAAGTTTTCTTATTTTATGTTACTTTGTTTTAGTACTTTGGGTTGTTTATACCCATTTTATTTATGGTACACTTCTCCCTATAGAGTTTTTCTTGTATACATACCATATTATTAATATTTCTTCCATAATTTTTGTGAAAAATTCATTCCCAATCTCATTTTGTATGATGTCAGGTGCTAGTATCCAACCTGTGGATATTAGGAACACCCTTAGGGCCATGTTTTCACTGGATCAATTATCAGGTTACTAGGGTACTTGTGCTGGTTTGTGACAAAGTGATATCAGAGCTCTAGGTTGAGCTTCTTGTCTTGAAGTCAGTATGCAATGTGTAATCTTTTCGGTACTTAGGAGGTAGTTGCGATTGAGTTCCTGGAAAGATATCACCATAATGACCCTTAATTCACAAAGGGTGGTTTGGGAAATATGTGTTGAGGATTATTTCTAGTCGTTTCCTTACTTTTGATTTGGATATAAATTGAAATCCAAATCTTGTTCATTAATCTGTTGGGATTAATCTTTCTTATTTCTCTATTTGAGTGTTTTTACGATGTATTAATTATTGTCTGATAAATTTGTGTTGCATCATAGCTATGAGAAGATTTGTGAATTAGATCTATGAGGAATTTTCTACTAAAACTTAATGATATAATTCTCTTGTGGACCCGAATCTAGTTGAGGTGATTGTGCGTAATGTCCAAGCTCTAGGACAGAAACCACCACCAGCTCCTGTTTAGGCTCTATCTATGAAACCTCAAAAGGATGGTATCTAGAATCATTACCAATAATTAATTCTCCAGAATATATCAAAATTAAAAGGATCAAATTACCTTAATATTATGAGTAATGGTTGAGTTGGATGGAATGTTTTTTTTGGGTTCTTGGAGACACCTAATGAAATCAAGGTGAAGTGTGCCACCTTTATGCCAGAAGTACTAAGAATGAGATGGTGGGACACTATAGTGATGAAAAAGAAGCATGAATTATTAGAGTAGAAAGAATTAAAAGTTCTTTTTACTAACCAGTTCTATCCAAAGTCGATGTTTTTAGACAAGGCTATAGTGTTTTTCAAACTTGAGCAGACTGATAGGACCGTGATAGAGTATAAAAACTACTTTATGTGCTTGTGCAATTTTCACCCGAGATAGTATCTAATGAGAAGATGAAGGCTCTAAAGCTTGAGTTGGGAATAAAATATGATATCCATTCTCATGTTTTCTTATTGAAGTTTTCTTCTTATTATAATGTGATGGATAGAGCTTTGATGGTTGAAATGGACCTAGAAGGAAAGTCAGGGTTGATGGGAGTTTCTTTCTCTCCCAGTGGTAGTGTGGGATACTTTAAAATAAATTGGAAGCATAATGATTCTCATTTTAGATCTTGATAGTAGGGTTTTTCTAAACCTCATGTAGTTCTTGGAACAGGTCCTTTGATTTTCTACCAGTGTGGAAATCCAGGGAATTCTAAATGGGTTTTCACTGAGTCACCCAAGGTATATGGTTCTTGTGGGTGCTCGGGTCATCTAACACAGTTCTTTCATGTCCACTCCACTCCGTATAGTAAAATGGGGTTATCAAAACCTTTTAAAATGGCATCATAATCATATTATTTACATGAAAAAGGGTTTCAACCATAGGCATCCCAAATAAAGAATCTTCACACAATTGAAGAGTCTACAGAGGAAGAATATATCGGTCTAGTGATTATAAGAGATACCATTACTATAACTTCATCATTAGTTACTACTTTTTTTGATACCGGTTAATCCCATTCATTTATTTCAATCCATACTTTTAATATACTAAATCTTCTTATGGATTTTTTATCTTATGTAATGGATATTACTATACCCCTTGGTATGAAGAGAGAAAGGGTCTATGTAGTCTTGTTTGTGTTTTATCTTTATCAGACATCGATCTTGCTTGGATTTTTATGGTTCTCAACATGAAACCTTTTGAATTCATTTTTATGATGGATTGGATCATTTCCAATAAAACCTAGGTTGATTGTTATATATGACTGGTCTCTTTTACCGCACCCAATGGGATTTTATGAATCTTTTAAGGAGAATGGGATCCAAGGTCGATTAGAGTTGGAACTTCTTATCCAGAGTTGGAGAAAGTAATATCTGTGTTTTCATTTTATTTAGAGCAAGAATCTTTGAGCAGTGATCTCTCTATAGTTATCGTCGAGTTTCCTGAAATGTTTTCTTTAAACTTCTCTAATTTTACAATATTAATAAAGGTAGAATTTTCTATTGATTTGGTGAATGGTACTCAACTAGTATCTATTACTTCTTACCACATATAACCTTTTGAAATGAAATATTTGAAGTCTCAGTTGTATGATCTTCTTAATAAAGGATTTATACACCCAAGTGTGTCTCCTTGGGCAGTTCCAATTCTCTTTACTAAGAAATATGATGGTTTACTTCACATTTGTGTTGATTATCGAAAAATCAATTGAGTTATAATAAAGAATAAGTATCCATTTCCATGGATTAATGATTTTTTTGATCAGTTGAAAGGGGGAAAGTGGTTCTCAAAGATAGATCTTTGATATCGTTACCATTAGTTGAGAATAAAAGAATACGACTTTCATAAAACCACATTTTGGAGTACGTACAACCATTATGAGTACCTTATCATTAAATTTGGTCTAACAAAGGATCCTGTGGTCTCTATGTATTTAATGAACAATATTTTCCATGAGCATATTGATAGATTTTTGGTAGTCTTTTTGGATGACATCCTCATTTACTCTAAGTATAAAGAGGATCATGTTTTTCATCTGATAATAGTTCTATAATTATTGGAAAATCACTAACTATATGCTAAACTTTCAAAATGTAATTTATGGATTCAGGGAGTGAAGTTATTGGGGAAAATGGTGTTAGAACATTGTATTTTAGTTGATCCTGAAAATGTGAAGTCTATTATGACATTGGAACAACCGTGAAATGTTTTTGAGATTCAAAGAATCTTGGGTCTAGCAAGGTATTACAATTAGTTCATAAAGGACTTCTCAAAGTTAGCTTCTCTAATGACTACTCTAACATGGAAGGGAGTAATGTTTTCTTGGGAAAAAAATTTCCAAAATTATTTTATTGAGATGAAACATCATTTGACTACTACACCAATGCTGAATCTTCTAGAGTATGGGTATGGATATGTGGTCTTCAGTGATGCATTGGTTTTAGGTTTGGGATGCGTTCTTTTTCAGGGTGATTATGTCATTGCTTATGGCACTCATCATGTTAGGAAACATGAGAACAATTATCCAACCCATGACGTTGAACTTGTATAAATAATGAACACACTTAAGAGTTGGAGACATTACCTTTTTGAAGAAAGTTTTATCATGTTTTCCAACCACAATATTTTGAGTTATATATTCTCTCAACAAGATTTGAATCTACGCTAGAGGCATTGGTTGGAATATGTACAGTCTTTTTATTTGGACATCACCTATACCCATGGGAAAATGAAATTTCATCGTAGATGCTTTGAGTAGGGAACTTATGACTTAAGACATGAAAGAATATTTGGAAGAGTATAAATTGATGGATCAATTTTTACAATTTCATATTGGAGTCTAGGAATCAGGGGCTGAGGTTGATTTTTTGTTTAGTTGACTACTGTTCTTGAGATGATTATTTAGGAAAAATAGCATGATGATGAGTTTTTTAGAATTAGAGACTATCTTTTTTATGGGGAGGCCATTGATGAGTGGTTTTTTACTAAGAGGGAATTCTATTGTATTGGAATTGATTTGTTGTGATCTTAGCGGTAAGGAAAGATTTTATAGGGGATTTCCATAATTCCTAGTGGGCTGTGCACCTAGGAACCATGAAGATATTTTATGACATGCAGCGTCAATTTCTATGGCTAGGTATGAGAGGTGTAATTGATGAATTTGTATATCATTTTTATACATGACAACAGGTCAAGGTTGAGCACCAGAAACCTTTGGGTTTGCTTCAGCCACTTCTAGTCCCTACATGGAAGTGGGATGATATTTCTATGGACTTTGTGGTTTGGTTTCTGTGTACCTAGAAAAGGAAGAATGCGTTATGAGTTGTGATTGATTGGATGACTAAATCAGATCAATTTATGCCCATTCATGATGTAAACAAGGTAGAGAAGTTGGGAAATATCTATGTAAATGATATTGTTCGGTTTCACATAGTTTCATAATCTATAGTTTCTAATAGAGATCCTTGGTTCACTTATCTCTTTGGGAGAGGCCTTTAGGAGGCATTGAGATCTCAGGTTCATTTGATCATGACATACCATCTGTAGTCAGATGTTCAAATAGAAAGAGTTATATAGATTCTTGAAGATATGTTCTATTCTTGTGTACTCGAATTTGGTGGGGCTTGGGAAGACCATCTGGGGATCATTGAGTTTTCTTATAACAATAGTTACCAGTCTTCAATCATAATGTCTTATTTTGAGGCCTTGTATGACCACCCTTGTAGATCTCTATTGTGTTGGTAGAAGATTGGTGAAATTTCCTTGGTTGGACTGATTTTATTCTAAGAGATGATAAAAAATATTTAGTTGATTCATTAGATAATGTTTAAAACGCAAATCCAGTATAAATATTATGCTGATCATCATTTTAGACCATTGGAATTTTTAATTGGTGACTAGAAGTTCTTGAAAATTTCACCATGATTGGGTCATCAATGACTTGGGAGGAAAGAGAAACTTTCACCTCACTTTGTGGGACATTTTGAGGTTTTGGAGAAGGTGGGGATAATTTCTTACCATTTAAAACTTATACTCTAGATGAAGTCAACATATAATGTTTTCCATGTATCTCATCTATGAAAGTATCTTTCTGATCCATCTCATGTTCTGAGTTGGAGTGATCTTGAGGTTGAAACTAATTTATCCATGACTAAATTTCTAGTCAAGATAGTTGATTCTGAAACTAAGGTACTTTTAGGGTGGATGATACCTTTGGTTTTAGTGCTATGGCAACACAATTATGATAATCATGAGATGTGGGAGAGGGAATCACTAATGAGAGAGAAGTGGTCTCATCTTTTTTTCATGGAAGCTTTTAAGTAGGCTTTTTAGGGACAAAAAGTTTCTATGGTGGGGAGGTTATAATACCTTATTAGTAATTTCAGGTATCCATAAAACCATTTTTTGATCATGATTTGGTTGGATTTTTTTAGGGTTATTTTGGGGGAAATTTTTGGAAATTTTGGATGTTTCTGTGCTAGTGCAAGGTTGGCACACTGTTTTCTCAAACCATGCGCCCTGCTAGAGAAAACCATGAAAAAATAGGTAGTGTGGATTGAAATGGCTGGAACATAGTTTGAAAAACTGTGTGAAAACTTTATAGAAACCATGCACCTATAAATAAAGGGTGTACAACTAGGGCATACAGTTTGTCTAAATTGGGTGGCTCTGCCAAGCTAACTATGCATACATGATTTTTAATCTGAAAAATTATTTTTAAAACACCCAAAAACCCCATTTAAGGTACCCAATGGACCTGTTCAACCACAAAGTGATTTATTCTTCCCTAGGAGCTCCCAAGAGCAATTTTCAGTCCCTTGAAACCCTTCTTGAAGGAGATCAAAACTAGATGAATGGTGTTCTATCTTCTCCTGATTAGTTTCCTATTCCTGTTCTCTGTCTACCACTCTCTGTCTTTTCCTCCATAGGGTTTTTTGATTTCCGTGTTGTTTAGAAGATCTAATGAACCTTATTTTGGATCTTAAACTTAGATTTTATTCTTGGTTTCCCATTGTTGACATTTTTCATTGGTGAATCCCGATTAGGTATTTTTGATTAGAAATATAATGGTCCTATGGTTATTGGTTTCATTTTGATTGGCCAATTTAATTAACTATAACTTACTTGATTTGATTAAATTTATTTCAATTGAATTTATTGGATTTTATTCTTATAAAATTAAATTTTTAAGAACCCAATTCAATTTAATTAGGATATTTTTATTTGAAATTGGATTTTTTCCATAAAATTGAGAAAAACCTTAATTCCATTGAATTTGGGAATTATTATGAAATTGATGGAATTTTGTGAAATTTAAATTATTGAATTTAAATTATGAAAGTGAATTTTGAAATTAAATTGTAAAGTTATTTCAAATTCTTATATGAGAAAAATGTCTTGAAATGATTTTGATAGAAACCTTTGGGTTGTATCTTGAAAAGGCATGTTTTTTATTAAAATTCCATTTTGGTTTTTAAATGGAAAATTGGCATATTTGAAATGGAGAATGGGATAATTTTTAATTTAAGCAGTCTTAAATTAAATTTCCCATTGATTATTTTTTATTAGAGCACATGCAATACTTAGGTATTTAGTGAGTTATTCGAAGAACACTCTATGATTTACAATGTTTCAAAACATAAATTCAGCATGTAACATCCCTAATAGGATGGTGATGAAGTCTCCTTTGGCCGTACCAAAGGGGTATGTGTATACACATATTTCTGTGTCACCTTGAGTGTGTAGAGTCCTATAGACTGGAACTATCGTACCTTTGGATAGAGTACCATGTTGCTCGCTTGTTTATATTTGAGATTTAAATATATACCAATGTTAGTAAACTATTTTACATTCCTTCTAATTTATATATACTATTTTATATAAAAGTGTTTATTAAGTTATTTTTTAAAGTATTTAAATCATTTTAAATGTAAAGCATGGTTTTTTTAAATATGATTTTAAAATACCACCAAACATGTTTATTTAAAATTGAAATCATTATTTGGTTAATTAAATATTGGTATCTTTTATGGAATCATTAGTGAGAACCTAATAGGATTTTAGACCACACTCTACCTACGAATTTGTGTGTTTGTAGACTATATCCTTCTAGGTTTGAGTAGGGGTAAAACACCACTTGGATGTGGTTCTAGTTATTGATCCACAGACTTTTTGGGTTTCTTTCATTGGAACTTGGTCAATTTTCCTATTTTCTAGTAATTTTTTGTAATAATTTGGGTTTTTTACACCCATTTTATTTTTGGAACACTTATCCCTATAGAGTTTTGTTTGTATTCATGTTTTTTTATTTCTTCTACAATGTTTGTGGAAAATTAATTACCACTTTCATTTTTATGATTCCAAGTGGTAGTCTTCAACCCGTGGGGATCGAGTATACCCTTAGGGCCATGCCAGTGATGTCTCTGTTATTAGGTTACCAGGGTATCGATGCTAGTTCATGACAATCAAATTTTCGTGTGTGAACATAATGAGATTATTTAAAAGGTATATGTATAATAGGTTTACTCACAAAGGTTTTTCTAGGATTATATTTATTCTATATTTCCCTATTTTTTATCTAGTAATGAAACATTTTCAAGATGAATTTCATTTATATAAAATTATAGTTTTTCATGAATATTTCTAATTTTTAAATTATCCTACACCTTTATATTGTTATCATAAGTTTTATCATTATTGAAGTATATTTTGAGCCACATCATAACTGTTATGATTCCTTAAAAATATTATTATGATCTTAAGTTCCTCTATATTTTTTTTATGATTATCTTTTATGATCATATAATAATTTTTATGATATTTCTCTCTTTTTCATGTTCTCTTTTAGGGATATTATCTAATACATTATGATATTTTTTCCCGTACAAAGTGTATGAGCTCACCCTTTCTTATACACTCCATCCCATAAACTATGAATTTAATTATATCGTGTGAGATTTCTAGAAAATGGTTTAATGGATCATGTTTATAGAAAAATGTTTTAAATTATTTTAAAATAAAATATTTATGTATCTAATATATAAGGAAACAAACCTTTAGGTCCTTGGGTCATGTGACTATTTGTGAGATTTATTATCTAAATCCTAAGGTTATTTTATTATTTAATTTATATTTATCTTATATCACATTAGTTGGTATTAGATAAAGGTTTATTTCTTTAAGATTAGTTTAGTTTAATTCTCTATTTATGTTAGATAACTTTAGTAAAATCCCTAGATATGAGTCAATATATTGGATAATATCTTGAAATTTGGTAAAGTAGACATTATGTGGTTCAAATTAGAGTTATATCCCAATATGGATACTAAATTTCAATGGAGGATCTAGAAAACATCTCCCTATAAGTAATAAAATTGAAAATTGTGGATTATTTATCAACTCAATCAACACTTAAGGAATGAAAAATAGGCCTAAATATATACCTTATTTGAAACTCATTGGGGATACTTTTTATTTAATCACATTAATTTTACAAAAACATAATGAAGTGTTTGAGTATGATGATAAATAATTAGGTTATATAACATAACTTCAAAATGATATTGGTTAACCTAGATTGAAACACATATATTCATTGGATAAGGTATGCATTCTATTCATGAAGTCTTTATTCTATGTTAATATTTTCGTTTTATGAAATTTAATTAATTTAATTATACTCATTCTCATTTTTAATTTATTTATTAAAATGATAGAAACCCAAATTAATTGAGTTAAAAATATTAGAAATGGAAAATGTGGAGATTTTCTTAATGATAAACCTAATGATATTGGGTATAGATTAAAAAACCTCATTGAAATTATTACCCAACTGTCCAAATATTTAGGAAAAAACCTGAATCTTACCGACCTCCCCCCCAAAGCACTAAGGAATAAGACTCTTTCCATAGAGTCATTTATGAGAAAACAACCACCCTCTTTTAGTGGGTACTTTAATCAACTTATTGGTGAGAAGTGGGTAAATTCAATAGAAAAGAAATTTTTTCATTCTCTAGTTCTTAGACAATGAGAAGTTCATTTTGGTAGTCTATCATCTAGAAAGTGATGTCGAACCATGGTGGAGTCTCATTAAGAATATTATGGAAAAGGAGAAATTATATTCTATTTAATGGAAATATTTCAAGAAGATATTTTCCAATAAGTAGTTTCCTCAAATACTTCACAAAGAAATTGAGCATGAATCCCTATAAATTAAGAAAAAATAGGATGATTCTATTGGATCATATGTATAAAATTTTACAAGAATCATGAGGTATGTCTCTAGTTTCATCTCAGATATTGAGAGAAAAATGAATTTTGTTTTTATTGAATCAAGTCCTAGTCTTTGAGTTTATTATTCATAAGAGACTTCAGTAGATATAAATAGATTGTTTGAGGTGATCTAAATGTGGAGATAAAATCTTAAAACTCTAAATATTATAGGGAAACATAAATAAAAATGGATTATCATTATAGTATCAATGATGATACATAATGTTGAAAGAAATTACACTTTATTATATGCAATTAATTTGGGAGAATGAACTTGTGTTTTTACCTCATGGAATCATATAAGTGTTTTAATTATGGTAAAGCAAGACACTAAGACCAAAACTATCGTACTAAGGTTAAGAGTCCAATTAATGCAATAAAAGAGAATAATTTACCAAATAATATTCCACACACATTAAAATGTTTCACGTACAAGGAGTTCAAAAATTATGTGAATCAATTCCCATAACCATGGGCTAAAAAAGAAAACATGCCTCATCAATCTCCCAAAACTACTGAAAAAGTAATGACATTCATGATCAATACCACTAAGGTAGATCATAACAATTTAGTGATGAGATACACACATTATCACTTTTCTAGATATATTAAAACTTTTTTAAATTATAGTTCATCATATTATTTTATATTACACATTTTTTAAAGAATTTAGGATCACAAACCCAAGTATTAATACTGAACTATTAGTGAAATCTCTTGGTGGTAAAATGAAGTAATATAAGATTTATAAATAACCTCAGATTGATATTTGTGGGAGGATACATATAAAAAATATTTTTCTTCTTAATTTAGACGAAATTAACATTATATTAGGTACATATAGGTCTCATTTCATATCTCATATCATTAAATTATCATGTATCAATTCCAGGATGATTATGAACTTATTGTGGAATAAAACTTTATAATATGTGATATGATAGACAATAACAAGGGATTTTGGCTCAAATTTCTTGGGTGGAAGTAAAAAATTGATGGAATTCCTATTATATGGGAATATACTGATGTATTTATAGATAAATTTCCTACTGTTCCCCTAGATATCAAGGTAGAGTTTTCCATAAAACTCATAAATGGATCCAGTATTATCTCAAAGATTCCATATAGAATGAAACCCACTCAATTAGAGAAGTAAAATAATAAAATAAAAGACAATTTTGACAAGGGTTTTATATTCTATAATGCTTGACTTTTGGGAGCGCTAATCCAATTTTCAAAAAATTAGGTTAGATTAAAAAGTTTTTTCATTGATTATTAAGATATAAATAAAATATTTATTATGAAATAGTATCATATACCCCTAATTAATGATAAGTTTGATAAACTAAAAGGATCTTGATAATTCTAAAATAATTACCTTTGATCTGGATATCATCAGTTAAGGGATAATAGGTAGGATATTTCCAAGAAAACTTTCCATATTAGATATGGAAACTATGAATTTATTATGATATGCTCTATATATATGATGCTTTCACTATCTTTATTGATATAATGAATATTGTCTTTAAAGACTACCTGGATTATATTTTTGTTGTATTAATTGATGAAATTTGTAATTATTCTTAGAAAAAATATGAGCATGAAGATAATTTAATGATTGTATTGATTACCTTAATAAATGAGAGGTTTCAGGAAAAATTTATCAAGTGTGAATTCTTGATATAGAATGCGTCATCTTAGGTCACATAATCTCTAAAGAGGGTATATCATTAGGTTATAAAAGTTATATTTTATAGATAAATATCTCAAACTCACCATTATAACTAATATCAATATTTTTCTTAGATTAGTAGGACAATATAGACACTTTTGAGAAATTTATCAGGGCTATAAAATCCACTAATCAAGTTAAAATTAAATGGGGTGATGTTATTTTTTTTATAGAAGAATGTAAACAATGTTTTAGGAAACTAAAAAATAGGTTGGTTACTAATTTTGTACAAACATTATCCTACAATGGGGAAGGATTTGTAATATATAGGAATTCATCTAAAATATTTAGTTTCATACTCTTGCATAATGATAAGTAAATTTATTATTCCTTATTCTTATTAAAGCCTCTGGAAAAAATACCCAACACATTATTTCGAGTTGGCAATGGTGATATTTTCATTAACGATTTTTTTGACACAATATCTATAGAGAAAAGTGTGATATATATACTAATAAAAATAGCATGAAATATATATTCATAGAAAAGTAGTTTAATATGCTCTAATATATATATATATATATTGTAAATTGATAAAATATTATAATTTCAAAATACATTACCACATAGGGAAGGAAAACAGGGTGGTAAATGCTCTGTGAAGGAAAGAACATACTAATCTATTAATGAAAATGATTTAAAAAAGGCCCAATAATAATGGATTTAAAATTGATGAATCTATAAGTCAAAATGGGAGGATAAAAATACCATATTTCCCAACTGATTTCTCAATATCGCATAATCATAAAGACCAAATAAACCTATAATGATGATTTATAGGTATAAAAAATGTGTTGAATATTCCAGAGTTCAAATTTTGTAAAGATAGAGTTTTATGGTTTGAAAACCAAATAAGTGTCTCATCTAAGAAAAAATTGAATAAGGTAATTTTGGATGATGTACATATATTATTCTTATCTATAAATCAAGGAATTATGATGATGTATAGAGATCTAAAACAAATCATATGGTGTGGTATAACAAAGAGATAAATTGTAAAATACATATATCGATGCTTGGTATTCCAGAAAGTAAATTCTGAATAAAAAAAGTATATAGTTATATTGAAACCATTGACCATAATAGTATGTAAATGGGAAAACATCACCATGGACTTCATCATAGTCCCACCAAACATCTAAATTCCATAATGATATTTTGGTTGTTGTTGATCACCTTATGAAATCAATGCATTTTATTTCCATGAAAAAAGATATATTACCTAAAAAAATATCTAATATATACATAAGGGAAGTATTAAGGATACATGGAGTAAAAAAATCCATTGTATATGATCAATATATGAGGTTCACCTCAAGGTTCTTGATAAATCTTCATAAAGCATTGGAGACAAAGTTGAGTTTTTTCATTGCTTGTCATCCTCTGATAGATGGTCAGTCTGAGAGGATATTTCAAACTCCATAGGATATGTTGAGATCTTGTTAAATGGATTTAAAATTGTATTGGTATCAAAACCTCCCATATTTAGAGTTATCATAAAACAATATTTCCTATTTTAGTATTCATATGGAACCATATATGGCTCTATATGAGAAGAAATGTAGGACTCCAACACGTTGGGATAAAGTTGGAGAGTGTAAACTAATAGGTCCTGACCTTGCCATGAAATGAAGGATAAGGTTCAAAAAATTCATTAGAATATAAAGTTGGATTAATTTTTACAATATAGGTGTGCATATTATCATTGAGGGGATCTATATTTTGATGTTATTAATAAGGTTTTCCTTTGAATATCCCCACAGAAACGGGTTATGAGATTTGGGAAGATGAAGAATCTAATCCCTAGATACATCAATCCCTTCAAGATATAGGTTCATATTATGGTCATAAACTATTACATAATAATACCTCTACACCTATTCCATGAACATTATGGGTTTCAAATATACTTTTTGAGGAAGTAAATACCTAATCCACCTCATGTAAAAATGTCAGATGCTTTACAATTAGAACATGAAATTTCATATGAAGAACAACTTATGGAAATCATGGATTGAATAGAAAAGGTTTTTAGAAACAAGAACACCAATTTATTAAATCTTATATGGTGTAACCATAATCTTGAGGAAATAATTATGGAACCTAGGGATGTAATGAAGAAAAATTATCCTCACTTTTTCACTCTATGTAATAAAAATTTGAGGATGAAATTCTCTTAAGGGGGCAGAATGTAATGACTCAAAATTATATACCATGTAAAATTTATGTTATGTTCGATAAAATTTGGTACACATAACACACAATGTAAATTAACCAAAAAATATTAGAATAAAATCATTAGTAAATCAATAATAATCCTTATGATGGAAACCCATTAAAAAATATTACCTTTGTAAATAAATTATTAACATGAGTTAATATTGAAAAATGTTATTATCAATGAAATAATTTTTATTTATATTATACATTTTCAATTAAGAAGTAAATTTATAATTATGAGAAAAGTGTCCTTTATCTATACTCTTATTGAAAACTCTCATTCCTTTCAAGCAAGTACCAGATAGTTTCTTTCCAAAATTATCATATGTGGGAAAACCCTTCTTTCCCATCTTCCCCTTATCCATTTTCCCTAATATCATGTTATTATATTACTTACATTAAAATTTCTTAAAACTTAGATAATTATTTATCTATTTTGATAGTATATGATATTATGTACTTATAATATTATAATTATTGGGATACTAGTTCCCATCAAATGGTTATCTTACGCTTGTTAATGAAATAATCATTTTTACTCTTTGTATTATGTTAATTAACATGGTTCCCATTCTTTCAACTAGGTTCTATTTCTAAATAATGTAATACACTAGATTAGATCATAACATTATGTATCATAACTTATAATCCTGAAACTAGTGAAATACTTAACATAAATTGGAAAATTTAGGCATGGAAAATCTCATAATCATAAACATAGTTTCTTTGGGAAGGTTTCAAAATAATAAAAATATTTTCAAATCCTTCATAATGTTTTGTAAAGAAAATGTGATTTATCCTATTAATATCCCATAGGAGTGTAAACCCCTGTGTGTGTTAAGGCCTATTTTCATATACTAGGTAATTCTTGAGTCAAACTTGACATTCCTTTTTTCAGATTTATTAACCCTAGGTACCTTTATCCCAGAACAATATCCACTTATAGTATCTCGATAGGGATGTATTTCTAGGAAAAACCACATGATCTCTATATTAAAAAATATTTAGGATATTCTTCTATACTAATCCTCAATCTCTATCATAGGATTATGTTTCCTAATCCATGTTGTCCTAAATCTAGTTCCCAAGTTCTCTACTAAAATTCTTTTGATAGTAACTGTAATGAACTTGCATATAGTAACCCAGATCTAGTGTCTAATTTATTACATTTTCTATAGATACATGGTATCAAATCCAAAAATACTAAATATTTTATTAGTCTTGGTAAACTAGATACATAATTACAATTCATATTACATTTTAAACATAAAATACACAAAGTGTTTGTAAATACCCTAAGCTTAACGTACATGAACATTACATTACTTTTGCGGAATACTTAGTACATAACAAAAACACACACACAAGGATCGTAATAGTTTAGTGTCTTTGGAAACTGGGAGTATAATCTTCTAATCTTGGTGAAAGATCTTCAACATCTCCCATAAAGATCTTCCCTTTTTTTATACCTAAAACCTTTCTTTATATCCTGGGGAAAAGTAAACATAAAAGGGTGAGCTCAAATGCTCAGTAAGGGTAAACAAAAGAAATATCAATCACATCATATTCATAAGAACATAACATTTTGGAAATCTTAACCTGCAAAAGAGAGCATAATTTCATAAATGGGATAAATCATAGTAGTGAAATGAAATCACAATAATCATAACTTAAAACATGGAACTTTGTGGCATACACACATAATCATAGATAATCATTTCTTGTTAGTCATGACTCATTGCCAAGACTATCTTAGTGGACAAAGTCCCTTTCTGAATCGAGTCACCCTCGTTTCAGTCCTGTTTCACTGAACCGGTATAACCTACCATTCCAGCCATGTATATCTCATGAGATATAAAATCTTTACCCAATGCATTGGAGGGAGATATAGGTCCCAACCATCTCATAATGATACCATTCTTATGTGTGCCACAAAATCATAAACCATACATCATAGCATAACCCATGTAATAAAAATGGGAATCTCAAACATCATGACATCATAAAACAATTCATATAGGATAAAGGAATTCATAAAAATATTTCCATCACAACATAATCAAATACATGTAATAATAGGGATAGAAACAGAACCCTTTATTATCTTAGATGGAATATAATTTTGATAAAACACTTGAACTCCATTCTTGAGGAAAATATCCTTTCTGCTTCAAAAACACTTTTACTTTCTTAAAATGTCGTACAATTATAAACTAAAAGAATTTGATTAAAAATAAACTTGAAAACTTGTAAAGAAAGATTCTTGTAAATAATGTTTTAAAAATCCATTCATGCCGTATAAAATAAAAAAACATTCTTCGTACTTTTGTCGGAAAAGTAAAAAAATTACCTCGTATGAAAAACGATAAAAGATTCCTTTCATATCTTTTACTAAAAACTCACCAAAGGGTAAAATAGGATTTAAAAAATTTTAGGTGAATGGAAATAATATTACATATTGAGGAAACATGGATGTGGATGATAAAATACACCCCAGTAAATACTAAAGTATAAACAATCTCGGATAAAAATGAGATTGTGATATTTCCCTTACCTTAGGTCCGACTTGCTTTGTAAGTGTCCGAACCTCCTGTATAATGATTTAAATCATGTTATTGACTTATTCCAGAATCATATTCATTGTTATTATATCATATATGTTCCACTTATGACTTTATATTACCCGTTCTTTTGTAAATTAAAGTAGCGTTTTGGGTAAAATCGTCTCATTTGTCGTTCGTGTTTTAACTTGTAATTATTCATATGATTGGTTAGATCATAATTACTTAATTCCAGAATATAAAACATGATTTATATATAATATATATTCAGAATATACATATATAATGAATCATTAAATGGAAAGAAATACACCGTTCATGGAGACGGTAGTCCGTACGTACGCATGAATGCTGTTTTCGTTTCCTTATTGAATTGAATGGAATTAAGTAGATGACATATATATAAATATAAATAATTCAAGTATAATTATCAGGTCATATATTTCATTAGTACTTATTAAATATACTTTATAATCATTCATGAATGGTTAATCATTGAGAATGAATCTCATCGCGTCGTGGAGACGGTAGTCCGTACGTACGCACGAGCGATGATATTGTTCCCATGGTCGTGGAATTGAGTTGAAGTGTATGTATACTATTTCAGTATCAATATCACTTTATAATAATCATATATAGTAACTAATTAAACCTTTATACCCATCCAATTAAGGTGGTGGCGGAAAATAGATTACACCACGGCGTGGAGACGGTATTCCGTACGTACGCACGCGCGGTGATTTCCTTTTTCCGTAGGATGGATAGAAGGTTAATTAGAGTTGTTTCATATTTATAATAACATATCAGTATATAAGAAATACTTATGTTATTACTTTATCATGAAACAACTAAAGAAGAAGAAGTTTAAGAAGAAAGAAATTGAAAAAGATCGGTAATGGATATTACTTCTTTTTGACGCGCCTTTTCTTAGCCTCCACTTAAAGAACTAAGGATGGTCTTTTAAGAAGACCAGGACCTCTAGGATGATACTAGGGAAGTGGAGAAGGGATTTTGGCAGGGGTTGGCCGAGCTTCAAGGCTCAAAGTTGTGTGAGGAAGAGAGGGAGGAGGTGCCCTTTTATAAGGGAGGAGAGGGGCACCTTAGGAATATCTCAAAATATTATTTTATATTAAAGTCAAAATCGGTTTATAATGGTTCCAAAGTATCTTATTTCGAAGCTAAAGTGGGGATGGGTCGCAATCCTATCAAACAATAGGATTTAGACAAGTTTAGGTTATTATTTTAACCTTATCAATTAGATTTAACTTTAAGTTAAATAATTTAACCTTTACCGTGTCTTTTTGTTTTCTTACACTATATGGTTAATACACTTACTATAACATGACAAACGAACCCCAAATTGTTTATTATTAATATATATATCCTTATCTAAGTTATTTTGCCGAATATTAGATTTTTAGGAATAAAATAACAATTAATAATATAATATTTTATTTAAAAACTATTTTGTGTCAATTTTGACACTATTTGATATATGATTTTTGTGAAAGTCATAACAGAATTATATGTTCGAACCAAGTTGATTGAATCAACACTAATATATCATAGTAACCTAGAAAAGTAGTGTAATTCATAAAAAGTCTTAAATTACATTTATTTTGGTATTTATAATGTCAATTATGTCAATATTTCATTAATAAGATAATTACTGCATCATCTTTGTGTCATAAATTAATTAAATTATTTGATGTCTAAAAATTACAAATAAAATACCATTATGTAGGAAATACTTTTAGCTTTCTAATGAATATTTAAAATCGAATTTATCTTATGTATAACCCTATATTAAAAATGTTTTAGTAAATAAACTTTGATTTTTACTCTTTTAACTCTTCTTTGAATTAAATAATAATAAATGTCCTAATCTAATCCAAGTGGGCCTAAATGATAATATTTTACACTTAAGGTTGTTTTTGGTCGAGATACACTTGTCCAATAGGATTAGGACATGTGTTAGGGTAATATTAATATCATTTTTACCCTTAATTACCCTATTTACTTTTAACCGTGGTAAATAAAAGTAAAAAGTTACTATTCACCAAAAATTATTTTCATCTCATTGAACCACATTTTACTTACTGACATCAACCGTGTCTCTCGGATTTTTGAAATTCCATTCACAGAAGCGGTAAAATTAAGTTTTATGAAAAATTCAGTTTTTTAACTACCACTTAGTAGTTTCACTATTCATCAAAAATTGATGTTTTTCAGAACAATGCCAAAATTTCATCATAAGCTATATTTCATATTCCGAATTCAAAAATGAAGTCTATTTTATCAAATTCATAACATAGAAGTTGCATTAATTAATTTTATAATTAAATCCCGCTGTTAAAACAAATAGCGTGTTTTTAAGAAACAATATCTATCAAAAGATTGACACTTGTTTATGTCTGGTTTAAATGTGAAATTACATCCAATGACCAACATTGTATTAAATTGTAAAAATATATTATAAATATACTTTAAAACCACTCAAATTAATAATTTATCACTATTAATTATTTCGATTGAAAAAGTTGTTTTTAATTAAAATTTAGTAATTTTCACTATTCATCAAAATATGAAAGTTATCCAAAAATCACCAAAATTTCACCTTAGGCTAAATTCAATACTCCGAATCCAAAAATGAAGTCCATTTTGAGAGCTAAAATTTCTAAAATTTTAAAAGGTGGTTATTACTATTCATAACGGCTGGTTATAATAATATTTTAATAGCATATCGTTGTTTAGTGAAACTCGGTATTGCGTACTACACACGCTATCAAGGAAGGTCGTGATTGCGTGTAATGAAAGGCAAGTCAAGGATGCGTGTTGTGCAAGATCCTTTTGGTGTAGCGTACAACACAAGACATTAATGAAATTAAAAAGAATATTTTTCATAAAATCTCGGGGTGTTACATTCTACCCCCGTTAAAATGAATTTCGCCCTCGAAATTCGTCAGGGTTATAAATGGTTTACTACTCGAAAGTTTCTTTAATAGAAACCCACATCGTAAAAAGGAATACCAAAACCAATCTTTAAAAACAAAAGTATGAAACGTAACAGTTACCCAAATAAACTAATCACTGCGTTTCCACATAGGTGAAAATATGGATATGGAAGAAAAATCTAACCATCCTGTTCTGATGGAGAGTGGTAGAGAACATGGCTATGGAAAATCCAACAATCACAAATCCATAAATTTGTGACGATCTAAGGTACCATCTGATTAATCAGATATAAGAGCACTAGGACAACATTTTTGGTTTTCAAGATCGTTTCCCTAAAGTTGAAGAATTTGAATTAGAATAAATACTTACTTTATTGTGGTACAATCTCACTGTTGTTTGTGCCTTGAACAATTTCCACTTCATCTCTTAAATAAATGAAGTTGAATTTGTTATTCGTGAAGTGTTAGCAGATCATGTGATAGAATGATGGGTCATTCCATCTGTCTCAAACAAAAGGTTAGCAAAAGTTATTAAATATACATAAGTCATTCTATAGTGAGATTAATCATATATGGTTCCTAAAATGGACTTATACTTAATACATCATACCGCTTAATAAAATAAAACTAGTTTATACTAACCAGGGACTTCCTGTAGGCCAGTGGTAGGCGATAAAGACCAGTCGCACTTCGGTTGTGGGTTCGATTCCCACAGCCTTGTCCGACGCGATGGGCTGTCGCCCGTCCTGCAGGTTGTCCTTTTTCTAAAACTATATTACTATAACATCCCATCAATAATATCGAAAAAAACGTCGATCCTTAAACAATACTAACTTATGTCCAACATAATCCATTCCAATCTTTAGGCTTATCCATAATACTACAGTCCACTCTCAGAGATTTAATACCATCATTGATCCCCATATATCATAAGATATATCTTGTTGGTCACATTCCAAACATTCAAAGGCCTTAATCTTGTACTCTCTTGAATACCCATTAACCTTATTGAAAACATGAGTGCTGTTAAAAGTTAACTCTTTCCACATACCAAAATCCTCAAAATTCTATATACTCAAACCATGATATCACTTAGTCTTTATATCAATCATGAGCTCATGAATACTGTCAAACATTTCATTTTCTCCTTATCCCTTCATTATGCGCATATCATCTACTTTCCAAAATATTTGAATCACTTTTCATGGTTACCGGTACCTTAAAATTATTGAAAACCACAATAGACCAATACATAAATATTTCAATACACCATAAAAGTACCTCAACAACATTATTCTTGAATACCAATACATGAACACTTAAGTCCATCCACTTCAATGATTGTCCTGGAATAAGTCCTTCCTTGATTTTAGAAGTAACTTTTTTGGTCAGGGCATTGAGTTGGGTAATGCCCATGTTCTCCGAAAATAAGACATTGAACTCCATAACAGTCTGTCACTCTATGACCCTTTTCTCCACACAGATAACATCTGTCCCTCCATTTGAGGTATTCCTCAAGGTTCTTCTTCCCTTCTTTAGAAATCTCAATCTTCCTTTCTTTATGCTCCTCAACATGCGAACATGAATAATAGTTTATCTTCCTCTTCTTTGATGAATTAGGCATACCACTAAATTTCACCTTGTTAATCATATATCGCGATGATTGATTCGGCATAATCACAATATCTTTATCTCTAGGAATTACACAATTTTTTTGCTCATAGTCACCAGTTTTTCCATTGGATTCAATGTTAACCGAATTCCTTCTATTTCCCTCCATTAACAAAAACACAAAAAGAATCTCGTGAGAGGCAAAAATCATGCTAGAGAAAACAACATAGTAAAGGGGGAGTACCCTCAATATCTAACATCTTAGGTTAAATTCTAAGATCATTAGCGCAATTCTAGGATTATAACCTATACGTATACTTAACCTTAGAGACATCCCTAGACATACCTTAGAAATATCTCTAGGGATCTCACTAACGTTTTCGCATCCTAGTTTCCAAAGGTTGACTAAACCTTTCCTCTGATACCAACTGTAGAGACCCGAATCCCGACGTACATGGAAATTACATTACTTTTGCGGAATACTTAGTATATAAAAAAAACACACACACAAGGATCGTAATAGTTTAGTGTCTTTGGAAACTCGGAGTATAATCTTCTAATCCTGGTGAAAGATCTTCAACATCTCCCATAAAGATCTTCCCTTTTTTTATACCTAAAACCTTTCTTTATATCCTGGGGAAAAGTAAACATAAAAGGGTGAGCTCAAATGCTCAGTAAGGGTAAACAAAAGAAATATCAATCACATCATATTCATAAGAACATAACATTTTGGAAATCTTAACCTGCAAAAGAGAGCATAATTTCATAACATGGGATAAATCATAGTAGTGAAATGAAATCACAATAATCATAACTTAAAACATGGAACTTTGTGGCATACACACATAATCATAGAGAATCATTTCTTATTAGTCATGACTCATTGCCAAGACTATCTTAGTGGACAAAGTCCCTTTCTGAATCAAGTCACCCTCGTTTCAGTCCTGTTCCACTGAACCGGTATAACCTACCATTCCAGCCATGTCTATCTCATGAGATATAAAATCTTTACCCAATGCATTGGAGGGAGATATAGGTCCCACCCATCTCATAATGATACCATTCTTATGTGTGCCACAAAATCATAAACCATACATCATAGCATAACCCATGTAATAAAAATGGGAATCTCAAACATCATGACATCATAAACAATTCATATAGGATAAAGGAATTCATAAAAATATTTCCATCACAACATAATCAAATCCATGTAATAATAGGGATAGAAACATAACCCTTTATTATCTTAGATGGAATATAATTTTGATAAAACACTTGAACTCCATTCTTGAGGAAAATATCCTTTCTGCTTCAAAAACACTTTTACTTTCTTAAAATGTCGTACAATTATAAACTAAAAGAAGTTGATTAAAAATAAACTTGAAAACTTGTAAAGAAAGATTCTTGTAAATAATGTTTTAAAAATTCATTCATGCCGTATAAAATAAAAAAACATTCTTCGTACTTTTGTCGGAAAAGTCAAAAAAGTACCTCGTATGAAAAACGACAACAGATTCCTTTCATATCTTTTAATAAAAACTCACCGAAGGGAAAAATAGGATTTAAACAATTTTAGGTGAATGGAAATAATATTACATATTGAGGAAACATGGATGTGGATGATAAAATACACCCCAGTAAATACTAAAGTATAAACAATCTCGGATAAAAATGAGATTGTGATATTTCCCTTACCTTAGGTCCGACTTGCTTTGTAAGTGTCCGAACCTCCTGTATAATGATTTAAATCATGTTATTGACTTATTAAATAATCATATTCATTGTTATTATATCATATATGGTCCAATTATGACTTTATATTACCCGTTCTTTTGTAAATTAAAGTAGCGTTTCGGGTAAAATCGTCTCATTTGTCGTTCGTGTTTTAACTTGTAATTATTCATATGATTGGTTAGATCATAATTACTTAATTACAGAATATAAAACATGATTTATATATAATATATATTCAGAATATACATATATAATAAATCAGTAAATGGAAAGAAATACACCGTTCATGGAGACGGTAGTCCGTACGTACGCATGAACGCTATTTTCGTTTCCTTATTGAATTGAATGGAATTAAGTAGATGACATACATATAAATATAAATAATTCCAGTATCATTATCAGGTCATATATTTCATTAGTAATTATTATATATAATTTATAATCATTCATTAATGGTTAATCATTGAGAATGAATCTCATCGCGTCGTGGAGACGGTAGTCCGTACGTATGCACGAGTGATGATATCGTTCCCATGGTCGTGGAATTGTGTTGAAGTGTATGTATACTATTTCAGTATCAATATCACTTTATAATAATCATATATAGTTACTAATTACACCTTTATACCCATCCAATTAAGGTGGTGGCGGAAAATAGATTACACCACGGCGTGGAGACGGTATTCCGTACGTACGCACGCGCGGTGATTTCCTTTTTCCGTAGGATGGATAGAAGGTTAATTAGAGTTTTTTCATATTTATAATAACATATAATTATATAAGAAATACTGATGTTATTACTTTATCATGAAACAACTAAAGAAGAAGAAGTTGAAAAAGAAAGAAATTGAAAAAGATCGGTAATGGATATTACCTCTTTTTGACGCGCCTTTTCTTAGCCTCCACTTAAAGAACTAAGGATGGTCTTTTAAGAAGACCAGGACCTCTAGTATGATACTAGGGAAGTGGAGAAGGGATTTTGGTAGGGTTTGGCCAAGATTGAAGGCTCAAAGTTGTGTGAGGAAGAGAGGGAGGAGGTGCCCTTTTATAAGGGAGGAGAGGGGCACCTTAGGAATATCTCAAAATATTATTTTATATTAAAGTCAAAATCGGTTTATAATGGTTCCAAAGTGTCTTATTTCGAAGCTAAAGTGGGGATGGGTCGCAATCCTATCAACCAATAGGATTTAGACAAGTTTAGGTTATTATTTTAACCTTATCAATTAGATTTAACTTTAAGTTAAATAATTTAACTTTTACCGTGTCTTTTTGTTTTCTTAAACTATATGGTTAATACACTTACTATAACATGCCAAACGAACCCCAAATTGTTTATTATTAATATATATATCCTTATATAAGTTATTTGGCCGAATGTTATATTTTTAGGAATAAAATAACAATTAATAATATAATATTTTATTTAAAAACTATTTTGTGTCAATTTTGACACTATTTGATATATGATTTTTGTGAAAGTCATAACAGAATTATATGTTCGAACCAAGTTGATTAAATAAACAATAATATATCATAGTAACCTATAAAATTAGTGGAATTCATAAAAAGTCTTAAATTACATTTATTTTGGTATTTATAATATCAATTATGTCAATATTTCATTAATAAGATAATTACTGCATCATCTTTGTGTCATAAATAAATTAAAATATTTGATGTCTAAAAATTAAAAATAAAATACCATTATGTAGGAAATCCTTTTATATTTCTAATTAATATTTAAAATATAATTTATCTTATGTATAACCCTATATTAAAATGTTTTAGTAAATAAACTTTGATTTTAACTCTTTTAACTCTTCTTTGAATTAAATAATAATAAATGTCCTAATCTAATCCAAGTGGGCCTAAATGATAATATTTTACACTTAAGGTTGTTTTTGGTCGAGATACACTTGTCCAATAGGATTAGGACATGTGTTAGGGTAATATTAATATCATTTTTACCCTTAATTACCCTATTTACTTTTAACCATGGTAAATAAAAGTAAAAAGTTACTATTCACCAAAAATTATTTTCATCTCATTGAACCACATTTTACTTACTGACATCAACCGTGTCTCTCGGATTTTTGAAATTCCATTCACAGAAGCGGTAAAATTAAGTTTTATGAAAAATTCAGTTTTTTAACTACCACTAAGTAGTTTCACTATTCATCAAAAATTGATGTTTTTCAGAACAATGCCAAAATTTCATCCTAAGCTATATTTCATATTCCGAATTCAAAAATGAAGTCTATTTTACCAAATTCATAACATAGAAGTTACATTAATTAATTTTATAATTAAATCCCGCTGTTAAAACAAATAGCGTGTTTTTAAGAAACAATATCTATCAAAAGATTTACACTTGTTTATGTCTGGTTTAAATGTGAAATTACATCCAATGACCAACATTGTATTAAATTGTAAAAATATATTCTAAATATAATTTAAAACCACTCAAATTAATAATTTATCACTATTAATTATTTCGATTGAAAAAGTTGTTTTTAATTAAAATTTAGTAATTTTCACTATTCATCAAAATATAAAAGTTATCCGAAAATCACCAAAATTTCACCTTAGGCTAAATTCAATACTCCGAATCCAAAAATGAAGTCCATTTTGAGAGCTAAAATTTCTAAAATTTTAAAAGGTGGTTATTACTATTCATTACGGCTAGTTATAATAATATTTTAATAGCATATCGTTGTTTAGTGAAACTCAGTATTGTGTACTACACACGCTATCAAGGAAGGTCGTGATTGCGTGTAATGAAAGGCAAGTCAAGGATGCGTGTTGTGCAAGCTCCTTTTGGTGTAGCGTACAACACAAGACATTAATGAAATTAAAAAGAATATTTTTCATAAAATCTCGGGGTGTTACATTGATTTCTTTGTGAATGCCATTATTACCCTTAGCATATCCCAACATATCAATTAAAAAACACTTCCTAGTATCCTGAGGAATATGAAACATAAGATAAGGGTGAGGTCATATGATTAGAAAGGGTTTGTTTATAATGGAATATATCATGAGTAAATAAGGATAATCAATATGGCAAGGAAAATAACTGAAACACATGCCATTTAATCAATAAACTGAGCATAATAAGGTTAAAATAAATGATTACCAAATAAATAAATATAAATAATAAAATTATCTTAAAAATTATGCATGGATATTATAAATAATCAAATAATAGAATAAAAATAACTCATATGATAATGAGGTAATTCATGATGACGAACATTTGAAACTATCAAGACATTTCACAAGTGAGTTTAAATCTATGGTTAGAAACCCATCTAATTTGGATAATTGATTTGTCTCATGGGACATGTTGATGTTTTTAAGGGATATCTATGAACAATCCCCACCCATCACATACTATTTCCAATAAATCCCTCATATGAAAGGGGTGAAACATAATCAATATACAAAATTCATATTGAAAAATAAACACATGAAATATTAATACTTACGCCAATCAAATAAACATAATCATAAACCATCCATAGTAAAATGGTGAATGTTAATAAAGTTTTATATCCTTATTTAAATTGATCATAATCCATATAAATAATTAATAAGGATTATATAAATACAACATATCTTAAGTAGATCATAATTATAATAAATATTTCATTTTTCTTGTATGTTTTAGTTTGGTAATTTTTATCCTTTTAATTTGATCATGGTTACATAATATCAAGAATGTTAAATATTATATAAATATAAAATATATTCATTATATATTTTTTTATACTAATATATCAAAGTTAGAGTTAGAAAATGGATTATAGATTTCATGGACATGGTAGACCGTACGTACACATAAACGTTGTTTCCATTTTTCTCGACGGATGGAGAGAAAGAAAAATATATGTTAATTAATTTTTAAAAAATAATTATTATTTAATCTATATCATTTATATTAATCAAACACAACATTATTACCATCCATGTAAAAATAAAATTAAAAACATTTCACATCACTATGTGAAGGTAGTGGTTTACACATACGCATAAGAAACACTATTGTTTTATAAAGGATTAGAAGGTAAGAATTTATATGTGATGTTATATTTCTATAAGTATGTTTAGATAATAAATATAAAATATATTCATTAAATTTAACCTAACTATCTTTCATTTAAAGTGTAAGTGAAAAACAAATCGGATTACTTCATGAGGCAGTAGTCTACAACACACACAAGTGACGTTATCGTATCCCCCACATAATGGAAATTAAGAAGTTATATGTTATATAATAATTATATAAGAAATTTTTTTTCATAAATATAATATAATTATATCAAATAAATCATTATATATATCCTTTAATGGTGGAGATGGAAAATGAATTTCATCGGTTTGCGTGACAGTAGTTTGTTGTACACATGATTGACAGATTCGTTTCCCATTTGTTGAAAGTGGAGATGAGTATGAGTTATTAAATTAATATAATAACATATATATATATATATATATATGGTATATACTAGTTTTGTTATATTATCATATTTTATAAAGTTTTTGATGAGTTCTAAGAATAAATAAAACAAATACACAGGTTTTGGGATTTTACCTTTTATATAGAGAGCCTCTTTAGGTTTATACCTGAATACTTATGATGAGGGATTAATAATAAAAAAATACCACTATGATATGATGATTAAAGCAAGGAAGGGATTTTTATAGGTATTGGTTGAAAAAATGTGGTTGGAAAGTGTGAAGAGGGGATGAGATGCGGTGGCCTTTTATAAGTGGGGGAAATGACACACATGGAATTTTTGAAAAGATAAAGTGATAATTGTGTTTTTATCATGAAAAGTCCTCCAAAATTTATTATTTTTGAAACTTATATATTATAGGGTCTAAATATTTCCATAAAATGGGTTTTGGAAAAGTTTTAGGTCACTTTTAACCCTTATCTTCTTAGTTTAACCCCATGTAAACCTATTTTTACTTAACTGTAGTAATAAATTTTTATTATTTCTATTATTCATTATGGTAAATAATTAAGTTAACAATATTAGATAATAAAAATTATGTTTATTCAAAATATGTAATCTTTTTTTTAAAATTCAATTCAAATAATTGGAAGAATTTAATTTAAAATTAAACCATAGACACGATTAAAGATCAGTTTTCCAAAGGGAAAATTATGATAATTATAGAATGTTTTAATATAAAAATTCAACATAAAATTTATTATAATAAACTAAATTAGTTAATATTTAATATAATTAAACTAATTATACTTTAAAAAAAATTTAAAATATAATATATTTTTTAAATAATTTAAACGAAAATTCAGTTTTCAATAAAAATTAGTACCCTTCACTATTCATCAAAAATTTTATATTTTAAGAAAAATACGAAAAAATATCCCCATGATAAATTTGAAATAGATATTTCAAAAATTAATTTTATTTTATCAAATAAAATTTATAATAGCAGTATAAAATAATTTTAAATTATTTGTGCAAAGCGTGAATAAACCACCTTTTAGAAAAATACAATTTTTCAAAAAACATTTCTTTCTATTTCAAAAGGTTATTATATTATTTATAATTAATATATAACCATTGAATTTATTTTATAATATTTAAACCATATATTATTCATAATTTATTTGTTACAATTCATACCCATCATCTCAAAGATTATGTTATAATGGTCATGTTTAAATAATAATATTTTAATAGAGTATCACGTTTTATTCAAACATAGTGTTGTGTGAATTGAAAGTTGTCAAAGAGATTTAATTTATTTAAAAATAAAATATATTTTCAATTATAGGGGTGTTACATTCTCTTATAATATTGGTGTTGTGTGTCAAATACACTTTCAAATATGATGTTCCTCTTTTAAAATATTGGGGTGTTACATTCTACTGCCTTAAATAAATATCCTCCTCACAAATTAATCTTAATATAAATTATCAAGGGTTATACATTTGAATATACCCTTCTTTAAATCCCAAATCATGAGAATAGTTAATAAAATATACTCTTGATAAGAGAGAAATGTATGTATGAAATTTATCTGGAATAATTAATTAACTAGGTTTCCAAGTCAGAGAACATATGTGGGAAGTGAAGATATGAACATGAAAGAAAAGTGTAATGCAAAAATAATTATGGAGGGTGATATAGGTCAATGATCACAAGAATGTGAATGATCAAGGGAAATTAAACAACCATAAAAACATAAATCTATGATGAGTTAAGGGATCCTTTGATTTATAAAAAATGAAGGTACTAAGATAACATTTTTTTTCAAAATACTTTTCTTGAAGTGAAGAATTAATTTACCATATATACTGAGATCATTTAAAAATATACTTATTTGATATCATTCTATTTCATAGGAACAATTTCATTCATTGGTTATGGTTTGATTAATTACCACTTTATTTATTACTCCAAGATATGAATATCCAAAATTAATTTTTATGACTGAAGAACATTTAACAAATCATTAGAATAACAAGTCATTCCTCCCATATCTAAATAATTTCTGAACCCAAAATGGTTAGCACAATTTATCCAATAACACCCAAAATATGTCTGTCCAAATTAAATGTCCAATTTTTTTAAAGTAATGTTAATAAATTAACACTATAGTCCATCGATAATATAAAGTGGATATTAATTTCACACTACAAATATGTGAATACCTTGATCACTATAAAAATTTAATTAAAACATTCATGTTTACAAAAATAAAATCCCAGGGTGTAGAATATATTCCATAAATCAATAATTGTAGTAAATTATAGAAAAGATGACATAAACCATCAAACCTCTAACCAATTTCATGGTCACTAACATTATCCCATAAAAATATCATTATTATCTCAACCTTGGGAACATATTAAGGGTTATAAGCCCTTAATAACGTGTTTTCCAAGAAGTTCAACTTTTCACCGAATCACTTTTCATGGTCATCGGTACCATTGAACATATACTCTCAAATCCTTTAAGAAATAGTACAATGGTACAACCCTTATAAATTTCATGAACCTTATAACCATAATATCATTGATAAAATACTACTATAAAATAATTATTGAATCCAAACACAAGAACATTAACTGTTTCACTTTATCTATGGTAATAACACAATTTTGACCATTATCCCTTAGTTTCTTTATAGTTATATTCCCTTGACACTTGGGGTTTTCATTTTCCTAGTTCCCCATCTACTTAAAATTGAAGCATTGAACATTGGAAATTTCATTCTCACCCTTGAAATTATGAGAATGGTGGCATTTATCTCTACACTTGTAGAAAACACCCATTCCATTCAAGAAAATACTAGGAGGTTTCTTTCTATAGTTATCACATGTGGGGAAACCCTTCTTTCCCTTCTTCCCCTTATCCATTTTTCCCTCTACCACCCTCTTCTTTCCTTACTTCCCTTCAATTCCATAATATATAGATAATTTTTATTTTTATTTTTATATCATAATAAATTATATTCTCATATGTTGAGAATGTTTGGGAGACTAGTTAACTTCAAAATATTTTTATAAGCTCATCAAAGAAATGACCATTATTACTCTTTGGATTAAGTGCATTAATTACTTCAGCTAGGTGTCATATCTAAATAATGAAATACACTATATTAGATCATAAAATTATGTATTATAGTTTATAATACAAAAAATAGTGAAACACTTAACATAAATTGAAAAATTTATGCATGGATAATGTCATAATCAAAAAATGGCATCATTGGGAATTTTTCCAAACCATAAAAATATTTTCAAATACTTCATTATAGTTTGTAAAGAAAATTTCAATTATCCTAATAACATCCCCTAGAGTTTCAAAATAGGAACACAATAAATCCCATTTTTATGTACTAGGAAACACCCAGGTCAATCCTGGAATTCATTTTTTGGAGTTATTACTCCTAGGTACATCTATTTCAGAAACACGTCCACTTATAGTATCCAGACATGGATGTATTTATTGAAAAAAATCATACGATATCTATCTTAAAAAACTTTATATATTTATTCTACACTAATACTCAATTTCTATCATAAGGTAAGGTTCCCTAATATATGTTTTCCTAAATCTAGTTCCCATGGTTCCTACTAAACTTCCCCAAAAATGATCTGAAAGGACCCCGACTCCTGTAACCCA